>CM046948.1:11612352-14515871 GCA_025698515.1 Gossypium sturtianum
ATGCTTGTTAGCCTCTTCAAGAAAGCCGAGACGTGGTGATTCTCGAATAGTCTTTGTCGGCTTGAATCCTTGGGCAATAAAGTCTTGTATTCCTTGACGGACTATCAGTCTTCTCTCGTTGTGTTTACTTGGACCATATTAGAGTGGCTGTATTATAATCCACTTTATCAAGAAATCTATTTTCTCATGACAAACTCTTCTATTTAGCAATCGAATTTGAATCAACACATCTTTTCTATGATGTAAATGCAATGCAATCAAAACAAAAGAGAACACGTTAGCACAAGAGAAATAAATAACAAAATAGAGCACCTATCTGGGGTGACCACTAGGGTTTGGCATAGTTCTACCTAGGGTAAGCCCTTGGGATTTCTACATGTGGTTTAGCTCTAAAGTTGAGGTATTACACGAACAGACGTGATTCCTCGATCCTCACCCATTATAGGCTCATACGGACCGAGTTGATTGAGAGGAATACATTTCCCTATGGTACACGGAGATGAAAATCTCACGAAGACATAGGTGCGGATGTATCCCGGCGATTCACTATCACCGCACGGAGATGAAAACCTCACGAAGGAGTAGCTTCTCACTCCCACTTAAAAGGTGTGACCACAGCGGTCATGTGATGCAATGCGAAATACTTTACAAGATTAGAACAACATGCAATAAAAAGGATCATAATTTTTCAAATCGGATTTTCAAATTTAGACCAATGACGAGAAGTAATCAATTTCATGACTTGACTCTCTTATTATGTCCCGATGGAGTCGCCAAAAATTTATCCGAAACCATTTTTTTGAAAAAATGGGGATCGACTTTAAAACGAAAATGGAGTCGCCACCAATCTTTTTCGAGGTGTGATCGGGTCACCTTGAGATTAATCATTTTAATAAAACATTTTGATTTATTAAAATAATGATTTTGGTCTACAAAATTCGAGAAAAGCGGGCTCAAAGAGTCGATTACATACGAGGAAGGATTAGCACCCTCATGCTAACGCCCAAAAAATTGGTACCTAATTGATTAATTAATGTCCTAATGTCAAAAATTTGAAAAGATTTTAAAACACGATCCTTTTGATTTTTAAAACTTATGTCCTTTAATTTTAAATGGACATTCAATTATTTGGATTTTAAAAGAAAAATCGAAACTCGGTAAGTTAGAGCACGATCTTTCGAATTTTCTAAACACCGAATATCCTTTGCTTTTAGAAATCATTGCCTCGAGATGACAAAACGTCGCATCCAAAGGAGTTATGACACAACATCTTAAATTCTAGAGAATAGGTTTTTATTTAAAAATTCATATGTTTTAATTTCAAAAAGGGTTCTCAATCATTTGGACTTAATGAGAAAAATCGAAACCCAGTAAGTTAGGACACGATTTTCTCAAAACTCCCAAATATCGAATATTGACTTATTTTTAAATTTAAAAATTATGGCTTTTGAAATATGAAGGTATATTTGGCCACATTAATAAATAAAGATTAATAAATTTTTTAAAAAAATAACAAATCTAAAAACAAATAAAAACAAAATGTACCAAGCTTTCAAATAATAATGGACAATGTTAAAACAAATAATGTGAAAGAAAAGGATTTTGAAATCGACAATAAAAAGCAATTTAAAAATAAATTCATGTATAAAAATTTTAAAGTAGGTAATAAATGTAAAAGTTTGAAATAAATCCAAAAAAGATAAAAATAAATAATATATGAAATAGTAATATATAAATGAATTTTAAAATAAATATTATATAAGTAAGTTTTTAAATAAGTAATAAATAAAAAATATATATATCAATCTAAATGACTTAAAATAGACTTAAAGAAAATGATATGTGACAAATCCTAAAAGATACGTATAAGTTTAAAATAAACAATATACGAAAACTTAAAATAGATAATATAAAACAGATTTAAAATGATATAAAATAAAACCACTTTAAAATAATCGTTATATAAAACAATAAGAAAAATGAATGATATATAATATAATTTAAAGTAATAATATAAAAAAAATTAATCAAAATAAAACTATTTAAAATAAGTAATATAAAAAATAATAAAATAAAACGACTTGAAATAAATACCACATAAAAATTTGGAATAAATAAATAAAATACAAATTTGCAAAAGTGTGAAAATAAAATAAATCTTTATACGAAATAATAAATAAACTAATAAAATAAAAAGAATAATTAATAATTAAACAATTAAATGGATAAATAAAAAGGTTGAAAAACGAAGATGAATGAAGAATAAAATAGAACAAATCATAGAAAATAAGAACGCAAGAGGAGAGAAATTTGAGTGAATGCTCTCAAGAATTCTTATTGCTTCCCCAAAACTCCAGTCCTTTACAATGAAGGAGAGAGGCTTCTATTTATAGTTGAGCCTCCCCAAATCCAACAAGTCTGAGATCAATTACATCAACGGCTAAGATTAAAAGGTATCTACAAATTAAATCTCTAAGATTACAAAATCATATCTAAGATTTGTATATCATATCTAAGATTGCATATCATATCTTCTAAGATTGCATACCATATCTTCTAGGATTAGCATATCATATCTAAGATTGCATATCCTTGAAGATTGTGTTCCCATAAGCGTCAAGCTTGTAGATGGACCTTCAATCTTTTCAAGTAATGGGCCATTCCGATCGGGCCAAATGATATATTTTGGGTGGACTTGGACTTTGTTTTATTATTTTGAGTTTATTATTTTTTTGTATTGGGCCCGGGCTAAATTGGCCTATTACAGGGCATCTGCGAAAGAGCTTCAATAAACAGTAAGTTAATATGTAGTTTCTTTAAAAGTTTAAGAAATTTACCGAATTATTCATGCAATGCGGTCTTTCTTCGTCGCGTTAGGGTATGGTACACAAGGTATATACTCTTTACTTACCGGTGTTTGTGTATTGTGGCTTTCCCCACCCTTACCTTTACTTACCACAGGTTATTGCCTCGGTTCAAATTCGATTCTACTAACCCTTCGTTGTATCGCACCGTGATGGCATTGAGTTGCTCCCTTGGATTAGGTTCGGTATTACTTGGCAAGCTACCTTGTGGTGGTTTCGAGATCGACTTAGCAAGTCGGCCTATTTGATTTTCGAGTCCTTGAATTGATGCTGCTTTGATTTTTAGTGCTATTTCGGTGTTTTGAAAACGAGTTTTACGACACCGCGCGATGAATTTTGTTAGCATCTCCTCAGGTTAGACTTCTTCTCTTGTGGGTAGGGTTCTTTGTTGGAAGCCCGGAGGGGGTTGTTGTCTCTGATTTCCTTGACCACCCCATGAGAAGTTTGGGTGGTTTCTCAACTTTGGATTGTAAGTGTTACTATAAGGGTTATTTTGAGGTCTAGAATTATTACCCATATAGTTCATCTGTTCGCTCTCTATGCCAGAGTTGTAGGATGGATATTATGTGTTACTCATTCCTCCTCCATTCGTATAGCACTGCATAACTGGATGTACCTGCGAAGAACCACACAAACCATCAATCTTTTTATTTAACAGTTCTACCTGGTTTGAAAGCATGGTCACTGCGTCGAGGTTGAAAACACTAGCGGCTTTTGTTGGCTTTGTTCTCATAACTTGCCACTGATAGTTATTCGATGCCATCTCCTCTATAAACTCATAAGCCGCTTGAGGTCACATTATTTAGGGTTCCACTTGCGTTGAATCGATCAATCGCCTAGTTGAGGGTTCACACCATTGTAAAGGTTTGAACTGAAGCCATAAAGGTAACCCATGGTGAGGGCACCTTCTTAGTAAATCCTTGTATCTCTCCCATGCATCGTAAAGTGTTTCTAAATCCATCTGCACAAAAGAAGAAATATCATTCCTCAACTTAGCCGTTTTAGCCAGGTGGAAAATATTTAAGTAAAATTTTTCGGTCATTTGGTCCCATGTAGTGATTGATCCTCGTGGTAACGAAGTTCAACCAACGCTTTAGCTTTGTTCCTCAACAAAAAGGAAACAACCAAGGCGAATGGCATCATCGAAATGCCATTAATTTTAAAAGTGTCGCAAAACTCTAGAAAATTTGCCAAGTGATTGTTTGGATCCTCATCCTGCAAACCATCAAACTAAACAAATCTGCTTTGAATCATCCGAATAGTGTTTGGTTTCAGATTCAAAATTATTTGCGACAATAGCGAGTCTAACAATACTTGATTCAGTTCTGTTAAATTAGATTTAGCATAATCATACATAGTGCGAGGAGCGAGATTTTGATTCACCGGGTTTGCGGCAACCACGAGGGGTAGCGGATTATTATAATCCATCTCTTCCAGTAGTATTAGTTTCGTCTTCTTGCTCTTCTTCTATGTATTGTAAACTTCGCCTTATTTCTCTTCTTTTTTACTGAAGCTGTACTTTCAATTTCAACATAAAAAGTAATGGATTACAGACGGGTTCCTTCTAGTCATAAACTAAAAATACCGCGAGAAGAAAATAAAAGTTAGTAATTTAAACTAAAAACAAAAATAAATTGTAATAAAAATAAAAATGGCTAAAGTAATAAAAATTTAGTGTTCCTAATATCTTAGTCCCCGGCAACAGCGCCAAAGACTTGATGTGTCTCTAACTAACTATGACCACAATAAAGGCAAGCGCACCTATCGATTAATAGTATAGTTATGGTAAGACCGGAAATATCGTATCCACAAGGACCAAGAGTACTAGTAATTACTATCTTTCTATTATCCAGCCTAAGAATTGGAGTGATTTCTTTTTAAACTAAAACTAATTAATTAAAACACGACAAAGAATGAATTAGGAAAATATTTTTGGACAACTTATGTGATGGAAGCAATACCTAAGGAAGAGTCCACCTAGACTTCACTTATTACTTTTGATTCATATGATTTATTCACTTGACTTAATCAGTAGAAATCACTGATTTATGTTAATATCTCTCTCGAGACTAAAAACAACTAACTCTAGGTTGATTAATTGAAATCTCTTTCTAATTAAAACCCTATTATCGCATTAACTCGATCTATGAATTCCCTTATTAGATTTGACTCTAATCCAAGCATATTTTAAGTAGCCCTATTTCTAGGGTTTGCAATCAACTCCGCTTAATTGTGTTGATCTACTCTTAAACAGGGACTTTTGCTCCTCAGAATAAGCACATTCGACTTGAATCAATAACTTTGATTATCAAAACAAGAATAAGAACTCACAATTAAGAATAAGAACAAGTATTTATCTTATAAATCAAATAATAATAAGATCATGTCATAGGTTTCATCCTCGGTATTTTGAGGGATTTAGTTCATCTTGATAGAGGGAAACATCATAGAATAGGAAAAACAACAAAACATAAGAAAACCCAAAAACTTCAAGAGAAATTAATAGGAGATCTTGGTCTTGATGGAGATCCTTCTTCCGAAAGCTCTCGATGGTTTGTCTTGAGTATTTTACGCCTTCTACTCTGCGTGTCCTCTTAGGTTACCCCCTAGGGTGTTTATATAGGCTTTGGAACGTCTTTCTTGGCCCACAAGTAGCCTATTCCGAATAGAATTAAGCTAAGGTCTGCGGCGGGGACACGTCCGTGTGACACGCGCGTGGTGGATTCCTTCGGCCGCGTGCTCGCTTCTACTCGCCACACACGGTAGTGTGAGTGGTCCGCCTGATGTCACGTTGGTCCACGCCAGTGTTCGATTTTGCTCGTGACACACGGTAGTGTTTGATAGTCCGGTAGTGTTGATTTCTAAGGTAGGCCCGTTTTGCCCCTTTTTGGCCCGTTTCTCATTCTTTTTGACTCCTAAAGCTCTCCGAGTATAAAACATGAAATTAAGGGATTAGGAGCATCGAATTCATCAAATCTAATGAGAATTCATCCAAAAATAAGCTAAGCATGGGGTTAAAATATGTGTAAATTATGGTTTATCAATATTTATAAAATACTTTTTTACAGAACTTTGTATCGATATATTTAAACATTTCAATTTTATTACATAAATTATTTACGTTTACAATTTGTTTGTATGTATTGATAATATCGATAATTGAGTTGATGTCAATCTTTTTAATTTAATTTCGTATATATGTTTTTATTATTCATCATTTACTGCATATTATGTTTAAGTAGGCATATAATAAAATTTTTAGTTTATAAAAAATATTTTAACGTATTTTTTATAAATTAAAAAAAAAGGGATCACATTACATAATAAATTTTACAATCCTTTATATATATATATATATATATATATATATATTATATGCTTCGTGCAACCCTTTAAAGCTTAAAGAGGAAAAAAATTAGGGATGATTACAAAATATAAGCAAGATATAGAGAGTGGGAGTGGAGAGAGATAATCCAAACTGGGAAACGACAAGAGCAAAGTAGAAAGCGGATGCATAGAGATATTCCCTGTCTTTTCCTTTATCTTTATCCTATATAATTAACATTTCTAGTACTACCATATATACTTTCCCTATTTGCCTGTGCGCTGTCACTACCATGTTTGTGCCACTGTCCATAAATGCCTCCTTCCTGTACTAGCACATATATAAATGTTGACAACTTAGGTTGCACCGTAACAGAGTGATGGTTGCTGTTGTAATGGAAATCACGGGCTCCATGTGGACGGTCGCCTTCTTAGCAATTCTGGCTGCTTTCGCCTTTCTAAAATGGGTGTTGGAGAGAGTGAATCCGTGGGTGTATGAAACCCGATTGGGCGACGAGCGGTACTCTCTGCCGCCAGGGGATTTGGGGTGGCCTTTCATCGGCAACATGTGGTCCTTTCTCCGAGCCTTTAGGTCCGACGATCCCGATTCCTTCATCGCTTCTTTTGTTTCCAGGTACTTTGCTTTGCCACCCATCACCGCTTTTTTTTCCTATATGCTTTAAAGGGCACCACCACCAGCAGATAAAAAAGAAATGGTGGAAAAAGAAGGAAAAGCTAAATAGAAATGGAGTATGGAGTGGAAAGGGAAGTGAGAGACGTCATTGTATTCCACTTCATTCCATACCTTGATTTGATTGAAGAGGGTGGCCTCTTATTGCTGTCTCTCTCTTAGGTAGAAATGGCTTGGGGTCTCAAGTTAGTAGCGGTAGACCTATTATTTTTCTATTCATATTTATACGTATAGCTATAGTTTCCGATTTTATCTTTCATTTTATATAAAAATATTTATAAATATTAGAAAATACTCTTGAATATAATATTACTACGACAAGAACAGTTACAAATCCTAAATATCGATTATAAAATTAACATAAATATATTAATTGGTATACCATATTTTGGATGGTACGGGAAAATTTTATCAAAATAGGTGGATACTAATAAAATTTACGCTGAAACAAAAAGTAAAATTGAATGTTTTGGTTTATTAATAGAATGAGATGTTCTGGTGAGTACCATCGGTATCTATACAATATTAACTTCTTTGATTGGGGCAAGATTAGGTTGCTTCTTGTCACCCTGATTTTGACTTGGTGTTATTTCATATTTTAGTGGTTGATGACTTTCAAAAATAATTTCATCCATCCTATCACATATGTCTCCCTGATTTTGACTTGGTGTTATTTAATATTTTAGTGGTCGATGACTTTCAAAAATAATTTTATCGATCCTATCACATTTCCTCAAAAATTTTACATAATGTTTTGTATTATATTAATTATTTTTAAAAATTATAGTTAAAATATATAAAAATAACTATAAAATAAAAGGGAGAAAATTATATTAGGACTAATGGAATTGATATGAACTCATCTCGACCCACGAATTTGGAGTTCTTTTTATGAACCCTAGTTGTAAGTTTTTAGAGTATGTAACATTATAGCTTATTTAAGTTGCAATATTATCATCAATGTAAAAAGATTTGAATTTAAACATGTTTAAGCGGATCTCATTTTTTTATTCAAGGGTTAAAGAGTGATGTGATTAGGTATAGTTTCAGACAAGGTATAAAAAATATTAGCAGAAATAAGTATGGTGGTGTCATTGTTTAAAAAAAAGAATGGTGGTGTGATGACACAAGAGGAGCATAGCAGCTAGAGCCGTAGCCTGTCAGGGGAGGAGAGGCCCTTAGACAGAGACCTATGCCAACTTTTTCATTCAAAAAAAACAAAAACAGAATTACATGTTTTTGACCCAGACCCACCACCTTATGTCTAGAGAATGGGGCAGTTGCCTCTCTTGTCGCCTTCTATAATGTCTTTTAGTGTTGTACTACTTGCTAAGATATTCCATTTTACTACAATCTACAATTTTGATACCATTTGTTTTTCTTTAAATACTTTTTTTTATTGCCAATCTGATAATAGTCGACATGTTACTTAGATAACAAGTTTAGAAATGATCAAACATCATCAAATCCTTGACCATCATTCATGACCAATGTATGCAGATTTGGACGTACTGGAATCTACAAGGCTTTCATGTTTGGGAACCCAAGTGTAATCGTAACAATGCCTGAAACATGTAAAAGGGTATTAAATGATGATGATGCATTTAAGCCTGGATGGCCTACGTCCACGGTGGAGCTCATTGGAAAAAAATCATTCATTGGTATCCCTTATGAAGAACATAAGCGTCTCCGCCGTTTAACTTCAGCTCCTGTCAATGGCCATGAAGCACTGTCCATCTACATCCCATATATCGAGGACATTGTCATATCTACCCTGGACAAATGGTCCAAGATGGGAAAAATCGAGTTCTTGACACAGCTCCGGAAGCTCACTTTTCGGATAATAATGTATATTTTTCTAAGCTCGGAAAGCGAAGAAGTAATGGAAGCTTTGGAGAGGGAATACACAACTCTCAACTATGGAGTTAGAGCCATGGCAATCAATGTCCCAGGATTTGCCTACTACAAAGCCCTGAAGGTGAGATTTTCTTACATCTTTCTTGCGACTCAAGTTACTTATCTTACGCTAAGAAGGGATAATTCATAATAGAGAAATGCATTTTATTTTTTTCAGGCTAGGAAAAACCTGGTGGCAGCTTTTCAATCAGTGGTGAATGAGCGGAGAAATCAGAGGAAGACGAACAAGTCCACGAAGAAGAAAGACATGTTGGATGCCCTGATGAATGTTAAAGATGAGAAAGGTGAAACACTAGATGATGAGGAAATCATTGATATCATGTTGATGTACCTGAATGCAGGCCATGAATCTTCTGGCCATACTACGATGTGGGCGACTGTTTTCCTGCAACAACACCCTGAATTTCTAGAAAAAGCAAAGGTTTTTAAGCAGTCTCAAAGCATTAATGTGCTTCTTTTTCATTACTTGACGGTATTATTTTATTGTATACAGGCCGAGCAAGAGAGGATTGTGAAGAAAAGACCACCCACCCAAAAAGGTTTAATCCTTAAGGATATTCGAGAAATGGAATACCTTTCCAAGGTACATCACATCTGTTATATCAGTTAATTGTAAGGCTTCAACATACCCTTCATTTCACTTCTTATATTTTGATTTATATGTATATGAAGGTGATTGATGAAACGCTTAGGTTGATAACATTCTCACTGATGGTCTTCCGTGAGGCAAAAACAGACGTCAAAATAAGCGGTCAGTTTTAATGATATGATTATATTAAGATATATAGTGATATTGTTACATCATTCACACACAAAGCTGTTGGTTTTTCAGGTTATACTATTCCAAAGGGATGGAAAGTGTTAGCTTGGTTCAGAAGCATTCACTTGGATCCTGAGATTTATCCAAATCCAAAAGAATTTGATCCTTCTCGATGGGATGTAAGTTTCACAATGCTTTTCACCTTTCCTTCAATCTTTTTCTTTATACGTACGTATGTTCAAGAACCATAAAGCGTAACCTATTAGTTAAATTATAATGGTCTCTTAACTATATGCAGGACTATAACGCCAAAGCAGGAACTTTCCTTCCCTTCGGAGCTGGAAGCAGGTTGTGCCCTGGAAATGATCTTGCCAAGCTTGAAATTTCTATTTTTCTTCACCATTTCCTCCTCAACTATCAGTAAGTTATTTTGCAATGTTGGGTTTCTTTTCATGATCAATTCAAGCTTGAAATTGTTGATGTTGATGTTGATGTTGATGTTGAGTGATGTTACAATGCAGGTTGGAACGGCTTAATCCTGAGAGTAAAATTAGGTATCTGCCTCATACAAGGCCTCATGATAATTGCTTGGCAGTGATCAAGAAAAACCTGCCTTCACCACCCTAGCAAGGATATTGGAATTTTTAGATGGGGTTCAACAGCAATCCCATTTCATCAATTAAAATAAACAATATTGATAATATAATAATATTAGCATCTCCTGTAAGGGATTCTTAAATGTAGAATTTGAATGAAACCAATGTGTTACTACTGGCTCCTCTTTCAGTAAACTCCTCCGCCTCTATTTATTATGTTACATGCATAAAAAGTAATACGCTACAAAGAATATAACTTAGCTGCATGCATAGGAATACAAAGATTACGGATGATATACAAACAAATACGGCTGCACTTCTGCTTAAATAGCTAAAAAATAGTCGCATCAACGTCAATTCCACACATTGCGGTAAGAACCAAAAAATCAAAAACAAAACTGAGAAATGTATACAAGGCATGATGAATTTCAACCCGCTACCTCTTAACGAAATAACTACAAATTGATGTCAAAATGCACGGGTAAACCATGTCTCACCACCACACTTTAATATCCCATCAAGGCTTTCTACGGATTGATGTTGCACTCTCGCAAATACACTGTCTCATAATCTACATACTTGGCCCAATAGATTTTATACTTTGGTATACCTATCTCCAGCCATGGTTTCAAGTTGCCATTATAGTGTATAACAGCAGCCCGGTCGATCTCCCTCTGGTTTACATTAGGATTGTAGCCAAGCCCCAACACATGCCAAGATTTGTCAAGGGAATATGTGCGTTTCCAAAATGTTATGAGACCAGGAGGCAGGGTTCCCAACTTCCACAATTGCCTGTCACGATTCTGCATATAAAATTGACTTTGAAATTAGAAACAAGGTAATACACCGGTATGACACCATGTACAAAGTATAGGATATGCCCACAATGAAGAAATACTGAATTGAACCTTCCAAGCTACCCTTTTTAGCATTTACAATGGCACTCAAAATAGAGGGTAAAGGTCAACAACCAAACTCTAAATCTTTATGGGAAAGTATCACTGAAATAAAATGTAGCTTTTTTTCTCCATTCTAGAAGTGGGGTATGATCCAATCACATCTCTCTACGTGTACAAGTGTGATCAGGAGGCTTAAGCACCGAAGGGGTGTAGCAAGCCACGCTAAACAGCCATTTGAGGAGGTATAGCTATTATATGTTACAGAATAGTAAAGAGTTGTTCGGCAGCAGTTCCTGTTGCCCCACTTGAAGGAAAAGAGGAAACCTGGGTTTAAAAATCTAGTAAGCATTTCTTTCTTTAAGTAGCTACTTCCAATAAATAGCTGTTATCCCAACAAGCACCTCCTTTAAAATTAAGAACCTCTAGGTTTCAAAGATTTTCAATACCCATGTTTTCTGAAGCGACACTTGGTTTTACCCCTTTCATTTGTACTTTAAGTGCGATTGGCATACTTGTACCGGGTAAGACAGATCAAACAAACTTCCACTTAGTAAGTCAGGTGATCACTAATTAAGACTAGCAATGTGAACTAAATCTAACATGGTTTGCAAGGAACTTCCGTCACTTACCAGCCTCTGCCATCTGTGGTATACCTCCGTGATGTTTTGCCGCCTCCATTCCGCCAGATCAAAAATATTCATTCCATATGCCCATCCACAAGCATGTGGGTCAAAGTTCTTTGAGATCAGGGGATTTGAGAAGTTGAGATACCGATCAAACCGATGGAAGCTTTCCCCACAAGTTTCAACAGCACCATTGACATTGCCCTTTAAATCAAGGGACCAAAGGCCAGTAAGGTCCTTCTGGACTACTATATCATCATCTAGGAACAACACTTTATTTAGTTTTGGGAAGATCTCTGGTAGATAAAACCGAAGATGGTTCAGTATGGACAAATACTTTGGGTTCCGGAACTTCAGATTTGAATCAGAACTAGCCCGATGTGCCCTGAAGTAATAATCAATCATGGAAGGAGAACCTAACTGCTTAAGAACTGGACTGTAGCTTGAGTTTAACCATGTAAATTCTTCAATGTTCTGGACCTGTATAGTGGCTTTCCCTGGTGGATTACTTAGGAACCACATTCTCATTGCCGCATAATTAAGCCTATCAGTAACAATGTGGAAAACATGATCCGAAGGGTGCTGCAAAGAATCAAGTAATTTCACGAGTTCAACAAGTCAACAAAAGCAAGGAGCTCAATTGTAATTATGTACCTATCAAGTTGTTTTATGCAAAAACACACACATACACACACATGCATGCACACGCATATACCCCAACCTTTACTTCTCTCAAGAGTGTAAAAGATTAAAATGAAATGGAAATGGTAAACTTAAGATTAAAGGTGATGAACAGTTTCTTTTTCCACCGGCAACCAAAGGAAGTACGAGTTAAGTCTCCATAGAAGAGTATTACCTTAGCATGTGAGATAGTTGAGTTTACGACAACTGCTGCTGCTAATATGTTATCTGAGAAAAGAGCATAATGATACAGGCGGGGGTCTTCTAATTTCTGCTGATTTGGAAAGTTTTGTTGAGAAGAATTCAAGGTATAATACTTAGTAGTAAGACGCAAAGGCAGGCAATGAAGACCCTTGGGAAGCGTTTTTGCAGTTAATTGTGTCAAAAACATGGTCTGCTTTTTGTGCACTCGTAGTTGCTCTTCAGATGAGTGAAGCATAGCCCGTAGCTTCTTTACCACAGCAGCGCAGTCATCTTGAATCTGCTTCCCTTTTTCTAATGATTGATCCATTGCTTTCAACTTATCAACAGCACTGAACAAAAAACACACACAAATTAGAGTGATGTAGAAACTTTGGTGGCTGACCCTGAAGAAATAAGGAACAGATGTGGGAATTTAACAAACTGAAAGCAAAGAAAGCTTAAAATAGAGATCAGCAGCCCTATGTTCAGAAATAAGATACTTTTTTGGCAGATCTGAATCCTTGGTTGCATCACCAAGAGCTCGTGTAACTTCCTTAACCCGCAGTCGAAGCTCCCTTGTAACATGTGGGTTGTTTTTGATAGCAGGAAGGGACAGGTATACTTTTGCACGGATGAGCTGATCTTTGAGGTGACGGACCTGAGCATCTGCTGGTTCAGTCAATCTGTCATGTTTGTTATCTGAATGCTCCTGAACAATTTTGCCAGAGGGCTGAGTTGGTTGCTGCTCAAGCTCAATAGCCTATTGGTAAAGCAAACAAGGTAAAATAACTGTTAACTAAGCTCACAATTAGGTTTAACGTTTACTCTTATTGTGAATCCTGGAAATGTGGCAGCATCAAGAAACTATTTTTAGCCGTAGAGAAACAATTATGGGTAGACAAAAATAGCAAAAATTGCCAACAAGCTCAAAAGGGTCACAGAATAAAATCACTTCAAGGTTAAAGTTTACATTGATCCTTATTAAAGAGAATTTTTTGTTTAGATATGCAATTCAAAATTGAAGGAAACAGCTCAACACAAAGACATGGAAAAAGAAATGATAAGGTAAAAATAAGAGGATTAGGGGTATAGTCACATTTCCGTTTTGGTGACAACTGAAGCACCACATAAAGCAAATGTTTAGTATATACAGAAAGGGGACGATTCAAGTTTCCAAAGTAGTACAACAGTCTCAAATAAGAGGCAAGTAATAAAATCAACGAAAAAATCGGGAATTACTAGTAAAACGCTGCTATGGCAATATGAGAAGATAAAATAGGCCTATTTATAGCAAGTGAAAGGTAATAGGCATACAAAGAATGGGGGAAGATTTAGAAAATGAAATGAAATACTAAAACAAGATAGGGGAAGCAATTACCGAGATGTCAGAGGCATTAGGATGGGAATCCAGGGTAGTAGTGAGACCGGGGGGTGCTCGATCGATGACCTGCCTAATGGGGTTAGATAATTGCTGGTGTTGACGTTCTTCATCGGTAGCAGAAAGCACTCGTGTTGATTTATGCTCCCTCGTCACTGTCATTGGTAAATCAAACACCCATCAATTCACATTTGCATTGCCTAATTCTTCAATAAACACAACATTAAATAAATAACCGTTGGGAAAGGAACCTGTAGAGTGGTCAGAATATACGACTCCAATGGGTTCTTTCAAGGCGGTGGAAGTTTCCTACGGCAAAGAATTGGACATTGAAGGCGTTAGATCTGAAATCAATCAATAGAAATGCATACTCTGAACAAGAAATGGAACTCATTCTACTATGTTACTACCTGGTGAAGAACATTGAGATGTCTGGTATCGCCAGACACCGTCTGCACAAGAAATAATAAAAATTAATTTATTTTTTTTTTGTTTATCATTATAATTGTTTAAACCCCAGGAAAGAAAGAAGAAAGAAACTTACAAAAGCTGAAACATCATCAAGAAAATCGCGTCTTGCTGCAGAAATTACCGTGAGGAAGAAGAGATCAGCATGAAAGAATGGAAACAGGAAAATAAGAAGAAGAAGAAAAAAAAAAAAAGGAGAAATAGACGTACAAGAAGAGGGATTGACGAAGGAGCCGACCCTATCAGTGAAAAGAAAGATGGGAGCAATGACGGAAATCGAGAGTAAACCCAATACTATATGCCTCACCTTCATTATTCTTTTTCCTTCTATTTTAAGAACAATTTGCTCATATTTCTTTACCACCACAACCAAGAATAGGAGAAAAAAACACACAAACACTCATTTCTGTAAAACTTGTTTGCAGGGGAGAACAACAGAGAGATGAGTATGAGAATGAGAATGGATGCTATTTCTAGTTATCAGTTGTAGCCTTCTAGATCTAGATGATATGATGCTCTCTTTTTTTCTTTTTCTTTTTTAATTCATTTCCTTTAATTATTTTAATTTTTTTTTTTATCATGATGGTAAACCAAATTAAATTTCCATAATGTTGTAATAAATTATTAGCCATATGGCATTTATTTATAAAAAAGAGATACAAATTGGGTTTAATTCGTCTTGGATTTATCTATTATTTTTAGTTGTAGTAAATAATATTATAGAAGATATAACAGAAAACAAGCAAAATTTAAGATGATGCCAGAATATAATTATAATAAGATATTAGTAATTAAAACACAAAACGAATCATTGGTTAAACCACCGGTCAACGTATTAAGTAGAGAAACATATCATATTATTATTAGATTCATACATTAATATTGGAAATCATAATGGAAGAAGTGTCGGCAGGGTGTGATATATACGAGTCTTCCATCCCTTCGCCTTCCAACTTTGCTCTTGCGCTACAGTTTATGGACCGAATCTAATGAGTTACGCTCAATATTTTCAGAGCTACATCATAGTGAAACCGGTATGTCAGTCCCATCACTTGAACTCATCCAACTAATTTGGTCCAAATTAAAGAAAAATTATCAATTTAATTAATTTTCAATTTGTTTATATTCATTGACAAATCAATCGAAATTACAATAACTGAGCAAAACTCGAACAACCAACGCAACTAACAAAAATCAGACTAAAATTACATCTGAAACGGTGAACACTCTTAATTATCATGCCATCACATAAGGCCCTTTATCTACATTTATTTTCCTTTACAATTGTAATATATATATATATATTAGAAAGTTGAATTCAAACGGAGCCGGATAAGTTAAAAGGGTATATTTAGAAAACTCAATTAATACTTGGATTTGATAATTAATTGTACTTAAGACATGTGACATTTTAATAATTATAATTAATGAATCTCATTAGATTAAGTATAATTAAAAAAACATGTTTGAATCACCATCACTAAATTAAATATAATCCAAGGTTCAAATTACTAGTTTTAATTCTTATAAGAGTTAGAATTTGGGAAAAGAATGCTGCAGATAACTAGTCTTTATCCTTATGACTTCTTTTATATTTTTAATGTTCATTTTATGGCCTATAAAAATTACATGAGAAATTAGAATATAACCATACCAAACATCTCTTAAAAATTAGAACCACAATGTCTAAGAAATTAGAATCATTACGCTATGGTGTCCAAATACAAATAATCCTGACCGACCACGTCTATCTTACAATTGAGGAGGGACCATCTATCTAGCAGTAACAGTATCTATCTCTAAATTTTCCTTCTTTCTTTTTTGGTCCTTGATACATTAATGATGGAACTTTTATTACTATTTTTTTTTCCATAGACATATATCACTATCTCAAAACATCTCTATCTAACAGACATACACCATAAGCATATTACCATTTTCCATCTTGCAAGCTGCAACACAAACAAACTCCACCAATTTCTCCGCTACATCACAACCATATTCCTATACCGACACATCTTCAACATTCACCTGTTCGTAAGGATGTTATTATCAACTTTCTATGTTCTTTTATGCCACTTATTTTTACATATCAATACAACACAAAACTAAATCATCTCTCCATGTTCTTCTTAACCATACATTTCAATTAAGCACATCAAAGAGCAAGCTTCTTAAGCCTCCCTATGATTACCACCTAAGCCTAAGAAATGGTGGGATGGACATAGAGAGACCCCCGAGATGAGTTCATCAAGTATTTAGATCCTACTTACACAACTAGCAGGCAAAGCAACTCATCCAACCGTATTTTTCCATATCGAAAGAGACTGCTGAGAGATTCAGTTCTTAATAGTAGCATACCAGTCATGCAACAATAATCACCATCAAACAATGCTGCTCCAAATACAATACCAATATTCGACCACGAATTCACATAATAAGATATAACATTCCAAAAATTATAAAATCCTGCAGTCCCATCAAACAATGCTGCTACAGATACAATATCTATATTCGACTACAAATTCATATCATAAGATAATAATATTCCAACAGTTAATAAATCCTGCTGCACAAGGTCTAGTTAATCTCTGGTTATTAAAATGGAAAGGGTACAACCACCAATTAAGAGAGGAGGAAATTTCTTTCAAACCAGTTCCAACAAGGCTTCCCCACAAAGAAAAAAGCACATCTCCTTCCTCTTAACAGTCAAGTAACCTGCCTCCAACAGTCAAGTAACCTGCACACACTTGGTTTATCGAATCCAAACAATAATCACAACCTAGAAGGCTAGAACCTACAGCAGTAACATCCTAGTAAAAGCCATCTTACCAGAGCATCCCCACATGCCATTAGGTTGATGTTTTAAGTTTAGCTAGCTCATCCAATACATCTTTAAGTGGTCCAGTGAGTTTGCTTCTCCTAGCCTAAATCACACAATAAAAATGTCAAACTAGTATCTTTGCTTCATTTTACAATAAAGCTCCTACTCTCCTATTCTTCATATATCAGATTTAAGAAAATAACCATATGGGTCATACCTCCAAGGATCGGACAAGAGCAAAAACTTCATCAACAGTTTCTGGACAAGTATTGGCAATCACACAAATCTGCAACAACATTTTGGAACTGAGACAGTAGCTTGACTGTTTCAAATTAAGCACTCAGGTCAAGACATGATACCTCACTGTTAGAGACACCATATTTTGTAAGAGATCTGAGATTTGAGTTAATGGTTCAACAGGAGATGAAGCACAAAAAGATTGGATATTATATAACTGCCATGGAAAACAGAAAATCAAGGATACTGAAGAACTTTTCTAACAGACTGGGGATTGGTATAATAGCTACCAGTCTTGGCATACTGCAGTCCTGAACCAAATGATCTAAAAAGGATGATGGGTTAGAGCAATTTGATGAACCCTTCCACACAAGATCAAAGGTTCTAAGCAAGTTCTTACTCAGGGAGCTTAATAGTTGGATCGCTGGAGAGTATAACCATTTGATCCTGAATGCCTTCTAAGATACTGGCAGCCTCACAGTCCATAAGGCATTTAACATTTTCTGGAAGTTCTGCAAATAATGGCAAGGACCTTTCCAGCTTAAGCAAAGCTTCAAACACAGATCTTAAAACCAATACTAATTTAAGAAAAGATGAATCTTAAAACCAAGACTATTTGAAAAAAGAGAGAAGAATCTAAAAACCCAAGACACTCTATCCATAAAGTACATGATAAAAGAAACTAAAAGAAGTAACGAGGCCAACAGAAGAGGAACGACAACAAAGTTAAACAACCAATCAGAAAATAAATAAATAAATAAACGTAAAATCCAGGTGCCAAATGAAAACCAGTATGTAACATACATTAATGCCATATTAGAACAAGGAAAGTAATTGATCTAATAAGAATATCAAAAATTGGGAAAAGGAGAACCCCATGTGATGCCCTGATGATTAAGGGTGTTCACCGCCCCAGGTGTGGCCTGGGTTCGAGTCGCGCTAGTCGCGTTGGTTGTTCGGGCTTTGCCCTGTTATTGTAATTCACCCAAAAAAAAAAAAAAAAAGGAAAACGGAAGTGCACAATAAGATACCTAGAAAGGAAATTTATGTTCCTTTGGCAGTTTAACAGCATAAATGCTTACGATAAAAGTGATACTCCCTTGAAAACAAATTATTTCTACTTCTTTGAAAGAAAAATATTACTATTTATAAATTGATGCCAGGGTGTGCACACTCATTACAATAAGCAATCTAATTAAAATTCTTAGCAAAGATGCCATCTTTTATTGTTTTCACGTCCTACAAGTGAAATACTGTTAATCATTCAAATAAAGAAAAAAAGTATAAATACAACCTAAATGCAGGCTTGACAAAGAACTAACTTGGTAAACAAAGAGTAACAAATCATTGAAACAAACATGTATGGTAGTTAAGGCAAGTAAAAACCCTGTTCAACTCTGAGCTCCAATGACTGTGATTCTTTGGCCACATGAGTCTTTCCACCATTCGCTGCCTTTTCTCCTTTTCCACCTTGTACATTATATTTTACGCAGTATCAATGAAAACAGGCAATACCTTAGGGAAAAAAAAAAAGTAAAGATAATCCCTTTACTGAAAGCACCAAGAAGTGAGGAGGGGATAGTACCTTTACCAAAAGGGGTTGCAAACTTGCCATCAGATTTTGGCGATGAGAAATTAACATCAGGTGAACCTGAAAGAAGGAAAAATACAGACAGAGTAGGATCAGTAAGGATGATATTCACAGAAATATAAAAATCAAAAGGCAAAGAACAAAAGGAAAAGGAAGAAAAATAATTGACCTTCAGTTCCAAACTGAACTTTCCTTCCCCTCTTTGATTTTGCTGAATTATCATCTTTTCCTTTCAATGTTAATGAAGCCACGGAAAAGGGTGTTAAAGGATAACAAAATATTTACAGAGCAAAGAGTGCATGCATGTTTAATGCGTTAAGTGATATCAAATTTGTTCTAATGTATGTTGAATGAACTGAATGATGATATGGATAAATAAATAACTAAAAGGAAGAAGGGGTATTTAGCAAATTTTGTCTTTGTTATGGCCATGGCTAATTATTATTAAGTAGTTATACAAGTAGAGGGTTTTACACCATGAGAGCAATTAACAACTAAATAAAAAAAAAAAATGAAGATAGAAGAGGCAAGGGGATTGAACACAGTATAGTGAGAAGAGAAAAAAAATAACGAATCATTAATCAAAGGGAAGAGAGTCAAACCAGCGGTGGATTTGAGAGAAGATTTGGGTGTTGTTTTGGTGGGCAAGGAAAACATTCTGCCACCCTTCTCCGACATTTTCACCACCAACGTTTAAAATCTATGAATTGTTCATTCAAAACACACCAATTTTTAGGGCGTAAATCATCAATAAAATTCAATAAATAATAAAAAGCATGCACTTGCAAAGCCAATGCAAATATAGTAAAAGAAATACCAAACGGAGCAGAGCGGGTAGAGCTGGAGAGGGAGAAACGAGAGAAAAAAAATTGTGGACTTGAGAATCTTTAAGATTATAATGCTGCCAGCCTGCCTTCTTAAACACCTTTAGAACTGTTCTGACTGGCGGGGGTTATGAATGAATTGTGTTAGTGATGTCTTGTGTGCATTCTTTTTTCTGTTTTGAGGCTTCACTAGAGGATGGGTTGGGTTAGGCAAAGTATTTATATCAACTTTTCAAGTTTTGTCCAGTCTGGTATCCAAGCCCACTCTGGTTTTACCATATTTGATTTTTTAAAATTAAATTTTTATTTAACAATATTTATAAAAAAATATGATACAGTAAATACACTAAAAATACTAAAATAATTTTTTTTAACACATTAAAAATATATTAAAATTTATTTATATTAAAAAATATTGTCATAAATATAATAAATGTTTCATTATATTCAAAAACACAAATAAATATAATAAAATGTTTTATTGTATTAAATATAATTTTTAAAATTATATATTTTGGGTTGGGTTATTTAGTTGGGTAATCTTTTCTTTCTTTTTTTTTAGTTTTGGGTAATGGGTTTAATTTTTATTGTGGTAGTGATTTCATATAAATATATACAATTATTTTTATAACATAATATATTCGGACGGGGCCTTGGGCAAGATTTTTTGGCCTGATCTCGGCCCAAATAGAATACAGGCATTAAATTTTATCCAAGCTCATTTTCTAAGCCTCGTATTTTTGTCCAAACCCTCCCATTTTTTGGCAAGCTTTCGAGCCTAGACGATAGCCAAACTCATGAGCAGGTCTAGGCTCGACAACGAAATTTAGAAATTTAAAAGGCATAATGATTTATTTGACCCTCCATTTAATTTTTCGTCTCTTTTAACCCTTTAACTTGAATTGTTTGTTAAATCACCCAAAATGGATAGAAAAATTAACATTTGTGAACTTCGCTAACACAACATCCACGTGGCAATCCAGGTGTATGTTAACGTTAGCAATTAATTAATTTTTAAAATATTTCAAATGTATATTTAAAATATTTTTGTAATTTTTATAATAAATTTATATTTTTAAAAAATATTTTTTATTTTTAAATTTTAAAAAATTAATTAATTACTGATGTGGCATCCATGTGTATGCCACATCAGCAAAGTTAACCGTGGTTAATTTTTCCATCCATTTTGGGGTGATTTGATAAACAATGTAAGTTTAAGGGATAAAAGAGACAAAATTAAATGGAAGGCTAAAATGACTTTTTTGTAAAGTTGGAGGGCTAAATAAGTTATTACGCCAATTTGAAACATAATAAAGATAAAGATAAATTATACCTGATTTTACTTAACTATTAGTAAGTTTACAATTTTAGACTTTGGTCATTCAATTTTTGCATTATTTCTCCCTAGTCCATTAATCCAAAAAATATCAACAACAACTCAAGCTGATCTAATTTTTAAAACATTGTTTTTTCCGTATGTCTCACCTCTAACCCAACCAACTCAACAACCCTTCATCTTTAACCTACTCACCATTTCCCTCTCAGCCAAAATCATAATCCAAGAAAATTCACAATCAAACTATTCACGTAGCCTTACCTAGAATCAACAATCAAATATCTCCACAACCACAATCAAATCAAACAAAAATATAAACAAAAACAAATAAAAATAGGATGAAAGTTTCCTGCTTCAAAAAGCCCTAAGCAAGACTAATAGAAGCAAAGAGACAAAATAAATCAAAGAAAAGAGAATAAAATATCAAAAAATGAAACTAGAACGTACTGAATTTAGTTAAGAGTTAATCAAAGGTGATGAATGTTCAATCCAAAAGGTTAAGATGAAAGTCTCGCTAAGAAGAGAAACATATAAAATTCAAGTAACCATCCAACGACAGTGGACGGAGATCAAGAGCGTCTACGCTAAGGCTTTAAGTTTAAATCGACAAAGTTTCATGCTATTTCAAGGAAAATAAACCATAAAGTTGAAAGATGAGGGGAAAAGCTATAGTTTGGTCTGTTACTTTATTAGAGGAGCGTAATAATCCAATTTTCGTCGATATAGAAAAAAATTATTTAGGGACTAAACTTATTAAAGCGAGCAGTCTAAAAATTTTAATCGAGCATTTACAAACCGAGTACAGAATTAGAAAATAGAAATATTAATAATTAAATTAGAAATAATATTATTTAGTAATTAATTGAATAAAATAGTAAAATTAATGCAGGAATTGAATTACATAGTCACCAAAACAAATGGAAATTGATATAGAATTTTGTAAAGCCTTAAGTAGCAATTTAACCAATTAATTGAGGAGTTTATGAGGTGAATACGAAACTAGAAAATAAAAATATTAAGTAATTAATTAGGTAGGTTATTAATTATAGTAAAAAGATTAAATTGGAAGGTAACTAAACTAGAGATTAGATGGGAATTAATCAAATCCCTTGATAGTAATTAAATCGTCACATTATTAAAGTTAGCGGATATAAGGGATTTTAGTCATGAAGACCCACTATAGAAGATAATGGTGGTTGTAATAATAATAATACTACAATAAATGAAAAAAAAAAAGTCAAGAGTGCTCTCTCTCAAAGTTTCCCAGAGAGACAATAACTACTATGGTTGAGTGGAGGTGAGTGGTGACTTTTTAGAATGGGGAGGGATGAGTGATGAACCATAAAAGTAACATATTTAAAGCCCACATTTAATATGCTTTTGGATGATTTAAGCCTCAATTTATGTAAAAGGTGTTCTTAATCCTTTCTTTTCATGTTTTATACTCGTGAAAGCACCCAGATGACGAAAAAAGCGAAACGGGCTTAAAATCGACTAAATTGGGCCAAGCCACGAAATCAAGACGGCACGGACTTCAAGCCACACAGGCTGTGCCTCCTTAATTATCTAGAACACGGCCTAGCTACGATTTACACTACGTGCCTCATCAACTGAGTCCAACACGGCTGGCCATGATTCACACTGCAGGCGTGTGCCATGGCCGTGTCCCCGCCGCGGAAAGAGGAATTTTACTCGGTTTGGATGCTTGGAGGCAAAGAAACACATTCCTAAGTCTACTTAAACTCCCAAATAGGAATTTCACTCAAATTAGGATACTTGGAGGCCAAGTAACACATCTCAAAGCCTATATAAACACCCGGTAGCAACTTAGAAGGGGGAGTTCGCAGGAAGCCTCTTTGCGCAGGGGCTTTGTCGGGGCGGTGAGCTAGGCCAGGAGCCGAGCCAAACAGTCGATTAAGTGGGAATCACTCGAAGATAGCCAGTTGATCCATCTCAAGCCGGAATTCTACTCAAGACGGCGGATCTCTCCTTCAATTCCTTCAGGGAGTTTTAGGGATTTCTTATGTTTTGTTTTATCTTTTCTCTTGAGATGTTTTATTTTATTATTATGAACTAAACCCTTCAGATACCTGAAGGGGATGGAACCTAGATGAATCTTGTTATTGTTTTCTGAATTATAAGATAAATACTTGATTTGTTCTTAATTATGTGCGCTTAATTCTTGTGTTAATGTTTCCGGGATATTAATTCAAGTCAGATGTTCTTAGGTGGAGGAGGAATAGACCCTGCCTAAGAATAGATCTAGCATAATTACAGCGGAGTTGTTCGCGCGCCTAGAGATAGGGTGACGAAACTTTGCCGGATTAGGGTGAAACCTAATATGGGAATCCATAGATCGATTTACTGCTATTCTAGGGGGTTACTATAAGAGAAAGAGATTTCCACTAGTTAACCTAGGGTTAGACGTTATTCGCCTCGAGAGAGGGTTTAATATACGTTAGGGAGTCCTACGGATCAAGTCAAGTGAATAAATCATATGGTTCAGTGTTAAATAACAAGTGAAGTCTAGGTGGATTCTTCCTGAGGGTATCGTCTAAATCAACTGAGTCTTTCTAAAAGTTATCTCCCCAATTTAGTCTTTTTGTCTTTGCGTCTTAACTTAGTAGTTAATTAGTTTTAGATTAAACAACCAATCACTTAATATTAAGGCTAAATAATAGAAAGAAAGTTAGTATTAATACTTTTAGTTCCTTTGGGTTCGACAATCCGGTCTTGCCTTAACTATACTACTATTTGATAGGTGCACTTGCCTTAAATCGTTGTCAGAGTTAGTTCCAGGTTCGATCATTCTCTTTATAAATTTTAAAACTCTGATTTACAGCGATCAATGAGATTTCCCTCCTTAAAGAAGAATTGGTTCAATTGTCAGTGAAAAGTTCTTTAGTTGTTCCGAAGGAGAATCCGTCATTACTATGTTCTATTTGGACGAGAAAATCTTATAATCTGGATAGTTTTCGCACTCAAATGAAGAGTATCTGGAAATTAAAAAAGAAGTTTGAAATTCAAGCAGTAGGAAAAAACTTATTTTTGATTTCTTTTGAGGGTGAGGAAGATCTCGAGATGATTATGGAAGGACGTCCATGGTTTTTCCGTCAACAATTAATTATTTTTGATCGTCTTGTTTGTCCTGTTGAAAGGAGTAAAATCAAACTGCTTGTTTCTCCCTTTTGGCTAAAGGTTGGTCTGTGTCCACCAGAATGTGATAAGAAAGATCTTATGCATGCCATTGGAACTACATTTGGGGGGCTGATCAGATCTGAAATTAAAGGGGAATTCTGTCGATTGAGGGTTCACTTGGATGCTCAAAAACCGCTTCGGAGAGGAATTTTTATTTTGACGAAAAATTCTGAAAAAATATGGTTTCCTTTTAAGTATGAAAATTTGCCAATTTTTTGCTTTGGTTGTGGTTGTATGGGACATGGAGTCAAGGAATGTACTTGTATCTCGATTGCAAAATGTAAGAAAGCAGACGATGAATACTCTTATTCACTGGCGTTAAAGGCTGAATCCAATCTGATTGGTAAAGAAATTTTTCAATTTGGGTTTTCTGTAAAAAGAATAATGAAGTAGTGTTTCTATACGGGAGTTGCGACAATTGATAGGGAAGAAGTTATGCCCAACAATTTACCAGAATTTGAGCATCAGGAAGGAGAGTAGATCGATTCAGAGAAGGGAGTTGAAGTTTTGGTAACTGCTGATGAACAACAAAAATTTGGGAATCAGGAGGATTCTCTTTCCATGTAAATTAAAGACCCTTGTCAGTCAAATAGTGATTTTTTCCCTGATCGAATCTATCCTGATAATGATGTTGCCATAAATAAAACTTTTGACAGTATGGCACATATTTTTGAATTATAGTCTACGATTCAAGAGGAACTAAACCCATATGTTTGTAACAGCCTGATTTAGACCCTAGTCAGAATAGTGGTTTCGAGACCACAAATCTGAGGTCGGAATAATATTTTAATATTATTTTTGGTGTTGATTATATGTGGTATAGCCTGTGTGAAAATTCTGTGTGGTAATTTTATCGAATGTGTGCCGAATTAAGAGAAATGACTTAATCGCATAAAGTGTAAAAGTTGTGTGCTGATTGTTGAAGTATCTATGTGCTATGGCTTTTAAATATGGAGGCCTTATGAGGCAAATATGCCAATATTTAGATAGTGGATGATTAAAAGACATTGATGGCCTTATATATGTTATATATATATATATATATATATATATGTTTAGTAATAAGGATAATTTTGTAAATGGGTTAATAATGTGATATTAAATAAAATAAACAATTGAAAGATGATGGTTATCATCTTATTTTGGCCGAAACATCAAAGAAGAAGAAAAGAAAATTTAGCTAGGGTAAGAAAAGAAAATTTAGCTAGGGCATTCGACTAGCTTTTGATTCAAATTAAGGTATGTTTTGACTTTGGTTTTTGATGAATTTTATGTTTTTGAGATTGTTGTTTAGTCTACTATCAAGCCCATGTTGTAATTTGAAGAATTGATGATGTTTATGAGATGTGCCATTGATGGAATGGTGAGCTTTGTGATGAGTATTGGTGTTAAATGAAAGATATGTGTTAAATGAACATGTTTTGTTCTTGAATCTTTGGTGAATTTAGCTAATTAGGGCTAAATTGTGATAATAATATTTTGAGGGACTAAAATGTGAAATAAATGAAATGTGTGGGCTTGTATGAGTATAGTGAGAATTCGGCTAGGCATGGGTACAAGCAAATTATGTGTATTTAGTGATTTGATGAATTATGGACTAAATTGTCGAAATGTGAAAATGTGAGGGCTATTTTGTAAAATGCCCTAAATAAGTGTGTGTGGACTAAATTGAATGAATTGGTGATTGAATGGATTGAATTTGAATGTTTATAAACCAAGAAATGAGAGGTTCGGATCGAGATCGAGGCAAAGACAAAGTGCTCGATTAATCGACCGTTTCAGTATTTCGACGTCCGAGGTAAGTTCGAACATAATACGTGTATTTAGCTATGTTTAATGTTATGAAATGAATGGTATGATAATATTGAAATGTAAATGCTATGTGAGGGCTCGAGTTATGTGGCACTAAGTGTGCGTATTCGAAAATGTGACCGAGATAATTAGCACTGTGTGTGCGAAATAATATAAGCTTCGGCTTTGTGGTTGGCACTGTGTGTGCGAAACTGATTTAAGATCGGTTTGATATGGATGCACTATGTGTGCGATGCTAATTAAGCTTCGGCTAACTATTTGGGCACTAAGTGTGCGATTGAATCGAAAAATAGACGAAAGTTGATCGAAATGAAATAGTGAGTATTGAGTAGCAAATGAAATTGACAACTAAGTGTTGGCTAAGGTACGTTCGGAACCTATGTGATGAATGAGACTATGAATGAGTTATGGAAGGTTGATTGAACATATTAGTTTTGGATGGTATAATATATGTGACTGTGAAATAATCTATGTGATGGTTGGTTTTAGTCTAATGTATTATGTTACGAACTTACTAAGCTTTTGAAAGCTTGCTGTGTGATTGTTTCTCTGTTTTATAGTGTCAGTAAAACTAGCTTAGATCCGGGAATCGTCAGCATCTGTATCACACTATCGGCAAGCTATTTTGGTACTTTTGGAAATATGTATATAGTTTAAATATGACATGTATAGGCTAGAAGTTATGATATGTCTTGAAATGTTTAATCCTTGCCATGTGATTTGGCTTGGAAGTTGAATGAAGTAGAATTTATGAATGAGCTATGAATGTGGTATATTTCATGACTTTGTGGATTATGAAAGATGTGGTTTGAAGATGAATTATGGCATGATTTACATAATGCTTGATATATATTTTTGAGATATACAATTGATACTTTGAATGGACTTATTGTGATGATTTTAGGCATG
Organism: Gossypium sturtianum; assembly: GCA_025698515.1. NCBI lineage: Eukaryota > Viridiplantae > Streptophyta > Magnoliopsida > Malvales > Malvaceae > Gossypium > Gossypium sturtianum. The sequence goes on from CM046948.1 coordinate 11,639,468, forward strand.
GAAGTAGAAGGTAATGTTGATGATTATTTGGTGCATGAAATGGTATGTTTGAATGCATCTAAAATCATGAAATGGTATTGTATTGAAGTTGTTGGTTGACCTTTGTGTGAGTGGCAAAATGGCCTATTTTGCATACATGGCTAAGAGACACGAGCGTGTGTCTCTACCGTGTGGTTTAAGGATCACTTCTAGGTGTGTCTGGACAGGGTACACGGTCGAGGCCCACGGGCGTGTATGGTGGCCGTGTGATCAAGTCAGTAGCTAGCCTATTCACACACGGCCATGGCACATGGGCGTGCCTAGTGGCCATGGGGATAAGTCAGTATGTATGCTCTGTTTTGGCACGGCCTGGACACATGGGTGTGTCTGGTAGCCGTGTGAGGCACACGGCCTGATTGCACGAGCGTGTGACCTCAATAGTATTGAAAAATGCTTAAAATTCTGAAAACTTTCATAAGTGTTCGGTTTAGTCCCGACCTCTTTCTAACACGATTTTAAGGTCTCGTAGACCTAGATAAGGGACTATATGTTTGTATTTGAGTATGTTTAATTGATGATTGACTTTGTGTCGTGAAATGGATGTGGAAGGTTTCGATTGATCGATAACGCCTCTTAACCTTATTCCTGTGACAGTTTCGGGTTAGGGGTGTTACAATTTTATTGGTATCAGAGCTACGGTTTAGTCGATTCTCGGACTAACGTAGCACGTGTGAGTCTAGCTATACATGCCATATATGAAATTGTGATAGTGTAATGAATCCTGACAGTTGAAAATGTGTTTTTATATAGTAATGGATCCCGTCGAGCGATTCTTGTGATGTTGAGAGTAATGCGCCTGCTCCCGCTCAAGGGACAGTGTGCAAGCACATCTAGGCCAAATTATAATAATGAGGAGGAGAGGCTAAGCAAGCCTTCTTCTGAATGATGAGTGAGTGGTTTTCGGAGTTCGTTCGAATGAATCCGGCTGCTCCACAACCTCCACCCCCACAAGTACCTGTTGTGCCACAAGTTGTAGATCCGATCAGATTGAATAAACCTCTTGTGGATAAGATTCGTAAGTACGGGGCCGGAGAGTTTAGGGCCACAGCTGATGACGATACTGAGCGAGCTGAGTTTTGGCTTGAGAATACCATTTGAGTATTTGACGAGATGTCGTTGACTCCAGACAAATGTATTAAATGTGTTGTTTCGTTGTTGAGGGATACCGCGTATAACTGGTGGAAGACATTGATATCCGTGGTTCCGAGAGAGAGAATCACCTGGGATTTCTTTCAAGCTGAATTCAGAAAGAAGTATATTAGTCAACGATTCATTGATCAGAAACGTAAAGAGTTTCTTAAGTTAAAACAAGGCCGTATGTCAGTCATAGAGTATGAATGAGAGTTTGTGAGACTGAGCCAATATGCGAGGGAATGTGTTTCGACCGAAGTTACTATGTGTAAACGTTTCATTGAAGGGCTGAACGAGGATATTAAGTTGTTGGTTGGAATACTTGACATAAATGAATTTGTTGTGTTAGTTGAAAGAGCCTGTAAAGCTGAGGAGCTCAGTAAAGAAAAGAAGAAAGCTGATTCTGAAACTCGAGATGAAAGAAAAAGATTGATGAGTGAGTCGTCTAACCTTCGATGAAGAGATTTAGAGATGCAAGCAACCGATCAAATGCTACATTTGGATATCCGAATAGAGACCGCGTAAGACTAAGTGTTGGTCCGATAACTCAAGCTTCAATGGAACCAAGTGTTGGTAGTGCTAAAAGCAACAAACCTGAGTGTAGACAGTGTGAAAGACGACATGTGAGAGAATGTTGGGGCAAGTACAACAATAGAGTTTGCTATAAATGTGGATCACGAGATCACTTCATTCGAGACTGTCCAAAGTTAGCTGAGGAAGAAAATGTTTTGAATGAGAGACTGAGTAAATGGGTAGACCACTTAGAAATACCGGGAATGTGAGTGGAAGTCAAAAAGGGACTACTGATACAGCTATGAGATCTGAGGCGAGAGCACCTGCCCGAGCCTATGCTATACGTCTTGTGAGAGAAGCATCATCTCTCCGGCGTCATCATCACTGGTACTTTTACTTTATTTGATACTGATGTGATTGCATTGATAGATCCAGGATCTACTCATTCCTATGTGTGTGTGAATCTAGTATTTAGTAAGACTCTACCTACTGAGTCTACTGAATTCGTGATTTGAGTATCGAACCCCTTAGGCAAGTGTGTTTTAGTGAATAAAGTGTGTAAGAATTACCCATTGATGTTTCGTGATGTTTGTTTTTCGGCTGACTTGATGTTGCTACCATTCGATGAATTCAATATAATTCTGGGTATGGATTGGCTCACTTTGCATAATGTAATTGTGAATTGTAAACGAAAGAGTATTGACTTGAGAAGTCAGAATGGTGAGATAGTCTGAGTTGAATCCAGTTATTTGAAAGGGTTTTCAGCTGTTGTATCTGCGATGAAAGCTTTGAACTATGTGAGAAAGGGTTGCGAAGCTTATCTGGCATATGTGATTGATACAAAAGTGACAGAAAAGAAAGTTGAATCTGTGTCTGTGATTTGTGAATTCCCTGATGTATTTCCTGAGGAACTACCGGGACTACCTCCAATACGGAAAGTTGAATTTGGCATTGAATTGGTGCCGGGAACAACTCCTATCTCAATAGCTCCGTATAGAATGACATCAACAAAATTGAAAGAGTTGAAGTCTCAGTTGCAAGAGTTGACCGATAAAGAATTTGCACGATCGAGTTTTTCGCCCTGGGGTGCTCCTGTGTTGTTTGTGAAAAAGAAAGACGGCACCATGAGAATGATTATTGATTACCGGCAGTTGAACAAAGTAACGGTGAAGAATAAATATCTGTTGCCTCGTATTGATGATTTGTTTGATCAACTAAAATGAGCTACAGTGTTTTCTAAAATAGATTTAAGATCAGGTTATTATCAGTTGGGGGTTAAAGAATCTGATGTGCCGAAAACTGCTTTCAGAACGAAGTACGGACATTTTAAATTCTTAGTGATGCCTTTCAGACTAACGAATGCTTCTGCAGTGTTTATGAATCTGATGAATCGGATATTTACAAAAGGATTTCAGAGGAAAGTAGATGCCAAACTGGGAATGACCTTATGTAGTAAAAAAAGGGCATGTTCTAGAGGAGCATTAATATTGACCGAGACAAATGTCGAAGACTTGCCCAATCCGGTGAATTCAAGTTCAGTCAAGAAGTATTTTACCTGAAAGGGGAAAAGCCAAGGTGAAAACCTGCAAAGGGCGCTGCTCGGTGTGTCACAGTCTTAAAATTTATAATGAGAATGATCGAGCCTAAAAACTAACTATGACAACGATTGAGGCAAGTGTACCTATCGAACAGTAGTATAGCTTAGTGGCAAGACCGGATTGTTGAACCCAAAGGAACCGAAAGTACTAATAATAACTTTCTTTTTATTATTTAGCCTTAAAATTGAAGTGAATCGATTTAATCTAGAAAATTAACTAACTACTAAACTAAAGACGATGAGACAAAAAGAATGAAATTGGGGAAATACTTGTGGGAAAAACCAATTGATTAAAAAAATACCCAAGGAAGAATCCACCTAGACTTCACTTGTTATCTAACTCTGAACCAGACGATTTATTCATTTGACTTGATCCGTAAGATTCCCTAATGTATATTAACCCCTCTCTCGAGGCGACTAACGTCTAACCCTAGGTTAATTAATTGAAATCTCTTTCTAATTAAAACCCATATAATCGCATTAACTCTATCTATAGACTCCCATATTAGGTTTCACCCTAATCCGGTAAAATCTCGTCACCCAATCTCTAGGCGTGCGATCAACTCCGCTTAATTATGCTAGATCTACTCTTAGGCAGGGACTTTTGCTCCTCCACCTAAGCACATCAAACTTGAATTAATATCCCGAAAATATCAACACAAGAAATAAGAACACATAATTAAGAACAAATCAAATATTTATCATATAGTTCAGCAAACGATAACAAGATTTATCGTAGGTTTCATCCCCCTCAGGTATTTGAGGGTTTAGTTCATAATGATAATAGAATACATCTCAAAAGAAAAGATAAAGCAAAACATAAGAAAAACTCTAAAACCCCCTGAAGGAATTGAAGAGAGATCCTCCGTCTTGAGTATAACTCCGGCTTCTTGAGATGAATCAACCGGCTTTCTTGAGTAATTTCCACAATTCGATCTTTCTAGCTCGGCTCCTTGGCCTAGCTGGACGCCCCTTGAAAGTTGGCCTCTAGGGTGTTTATATAGGCTTTTGGAATGTGTTTCTTTACCCCTAAGTATCCAAATCCGAGTAAAATTCCTCTTCTCCACGGCAGGGACACACCCTTGGCACACGCCCGTGTGAATCGTGGCCAGGCCGTGTTCAGGTCTGGTTAGGGAGGCACGGTCGTGTTGCTTGGGCCCAGGCCGTGTCGATTTTGTGATTTGGCCCATTTGGTCCGTTTTAGGCCCGTTTCTTGTTCTTTTCATTCTCCGGTGCTTTCCTGAGTATAAAACATGAAAACAAAGGATTAAGAGCACCAAATTACACAATTCAAGGCTTAAATCACCCAAAAGCATGCTAAATGTGGGTTTAAAATATGTTACTATTTCGGTTTATCAGGTGCCTTGAGATCAAATTCAAAAAAAAAGGAGAGGCTAAGGCGAAAACCTGCAAAGGGCGCTTTGAGACCAAAGGGGTTTTGAGCCGAAAACCCGAAAAGGGCGGCTCAAATTTTGATCAAAGATAGGGCATGTGGTAGTCTTGCTATGCCTGAATTAACAATGAGGAAGTATGCTACATCTTGGGGGCATTGACAAAGTACTCCGGATCCTCTAAACACGTATTGAGCTCAAAATGGTCCTCAAGAAGTTTGAACAGAAAAGCTCAGGCTGCGATATCTGGGGCACCTAACTTCTATCTTACCCATTTTGAATTTTCTATCCTTGATTACTTTATTCTTTTCAAGATACAACCCAATCAATTTTATTTTATGGCCTTGGCTATCTTTGATTACTTTATTCTTTTCAAGATACACCCCAATCAATTTTCTTTTAGGGCCTTGGCTATCTTTGATTACTTTATTCTTTTCAAGATACACCCCAATCAATTTTCTTTTATGGCCTTGGCTATCTTTAATTACTTTATTCTTTTCAAGGTGCACCCCAATAAATTTTCTTTTATTGCCTTGGTTAGCTTTGATTAACTTATTTGTTTCGAGCTATGCTCCTGATTAATTTCTTTCTCGTCCATTGTTGTGATCTTTTTCAAGCATTTTATATTGAAATAACGATTAATGGACTAATAATACTTTCATAAAAGGAGTTTCGCATATTACTCTGGAAGCTTTTAAATAGTATAAGAACCTGAAACAGGACTATTATTTAGAACTCAGCAAGCTTAAGGGTTGGAAATATTTGAGCCCAAAGTGAGTTTATCTCTTCATATTTTCTATCAAGGACATTGGTTGATCAAAAGACTAGATATTACGTCAGTGATACAAATCCAACAGAAAATAAGCAATGACAACCCAAGCGTAGAAAAAATCATTCTCGAAAAGAAAAAATGACATTCTACATCCATGCGAGTGTCATGCATACACATCTGGTCGGGTCACCGGGGAGTGATCAGTGGATGGAACAAGTTACAGATCCTATACCCCAAAGTTGCACTAGGATGAATTGAAAAAGATACAAGTCCTAAACCCTTGAATTGCAGTGGGAACGGATCGAAAAAGTTTCAAATCCTATAATCCTGAACCGCAGTGAGATGGTTTGAAAATGGTACAAGCCTTATATCCTTGAGGTACAGTGGAAAGGACCCTGAAGTTAATGGGGCAAATCAGTTGAGGAAAAATGTTTTCAGGTTTTCTGTCAAATGCCAGCCGAGTAGGAAGATAGTGTACTACGTTAATGATAGAGCCCTGATGAGCAACAAGTGGCGACATCCTAATTATTAAGGATGGTCCTCATGACATTTTGTATTTGTACATATGTCATTCAGTTAGGAGCAGTTGATTCGTTCAGATCATAGCATCCTAACCATTTTGCATAAGCATACACACATAAAACTAATTTTACAGGATAGGTCCACCAAAGGACAGTGTCGCAACATCGGTGAATTCACAGATCTTGTCTTCCTGAGTTTGCAGTGAAGCGGATCGAAAACATCAGTTTGGCATCCCTGAGTTTGCAGTTGAGCAGACCGAAGATAACAGATCTTGTCTTCCTGAGTTTGCAGCGAAGCGGATTGAAGATACCAATCTGGCATCCCTGAGTTTGTAGTGGAGCAGATTGAAGATAGCAGATCTTGTCTTCCTGAGTTTGCAGTGAAGCGGATCGAAGATACCAGTCTGGCATCCCTGAGTTTGCAGTGGAGCAGATTGAAGATAATAGATCTTGTCTTCCTGAGTTTGTAGTGAAGCGGATCAAAAACATCAGCCTGGCATCCCTGAGTTTGCAGTGGAGCAGATTGAAGATAACAGATCTTGTCTTCCTGAGTTTGCAGTGAAGCGGATAAAAAACATCAGCCTGGCATCCCTGAGTTTGCAGTGGAGCAGATTGAAGATAGCAGATCTTGTCTTCCTGAGTTTGCAGTGAAGCGGATCAAAAATATCAGCCTGGCATCCCTGAGTTTGCAGTGGAGCAGATTAAAGATAACAGATCTTGTCTTCCCGAGTTTGCAGTGAAGCGGATCAAAAACATCAGCTTGGCATCCCTGAGTTTTCAATGGAGCAGATTGAAGATAACAGATCTCGTCTTCCTGAGTTTGCAGTGAAGCGGATCAAAAACATCAGCTGGCATCCCTGAGTTTGCAGTGGAGCAGATTGAAGATAGCAGATCTGGCCTTCCTGAGGTTGCGGTGAAGCAGATCGAAGACACCAGCCTTGTCTCTCTGAGTTTGTAGCGGAGCAGACTGAAAATTGCAGATCTTGTCTTCCTAAAGTTGCGATGAAGCGGATCGAAGACATCAACTCGACCTCCACGAGCTTGCAATGGAGCGGAGACTAAAGATTGCAGATCTTGTCTTCCCCGAAATTACAATGAAGCGGATCGAAAACACTAGCCTTGCCTCTCTCGAGTGGTAGTGGAGCGGATCGAAGAAAGCAAATCTTATGGCAAATCTTATTTTCCGGAAGTTGCGTTGAAGCAGATTGAAGTCGTCGACTTATTTCCTGAAAGAGCGGTAGAAACGAGATAGTCCAATACTTACGAAGTTGCGATAGTTGCGAGAGGCGTAAAGTTAAGTTGAAATTCCAATTCCCCTGAAGTTGCAGTTGGGTTGGAAGCCATTTGGAGAAGACGAGGACCAAGAAGTCAAGACTCGGCAAGACCGGGCAAAATTGGTCTTTTTGTAGTCTTTGCTATATTCCTGTTACACGACAATGAGCAAAGATGGGCAGCTGTAATAGGCTCAATTTGCCCGGGCCCACAAACCATACAAATAAATAAATAAATAAACCAAAAATAATAAACCAATGTCCAGTTACAGTCCATTTACAAAACCAGAATTCAAACAGGTCCAAATTCACAAGTTTACCCGTAGCCCACTATTAAATTACACCCCAAACCCAACCTACGGAGCCCAAAAGGCCCAAACTAAATTAGAAACCAAGGATTTCTGAAACCCTAGGTTTCCATCGCGCCGCAAGCACCCAACAGAGGCCCCTCGTCAAGCCACAATCAGCGCGCAAATCGCATCCCATCGCCAGATCTCTCGTCGGTCGCCTGTAAAAAAAGGAAAGAAGAACACAGTGAAAGCAACAAATATGGACAGAAAATTTGTATTTATTATTTTTGGGTTATAAAAACCCCAGCATAATCTGTAAAGTACACACGATAATACACGGAAATATACAATAATAAAACAGAAAAAACCCAATAGCAGAGGTGATTTCCGATGATCTCTTTTCATTTTTTTCTTATTTTTCTTTTCGGTTCATGCAAATATTTTCATAAAAATACTACTAGAAATAAAGGGCGCTCGTTACCTTTCAGTTCGCGTTAAAGAAACGGAACTTCTGGCCTTCGGCCGTCGTGTATGGCGGCGCTTACGAAGGCGCGTACGGCGGCGCGTGCGGTGGCCAGTCACCGGAACCCAGGCCGTATTCTGGCCTCAGATCGAGGAGAAGAGAGCATTTCGGAGCTCTCATTTTGTTTTTTTTAAAGGGGTGCATAAAATTATTTTTTGGGCTGATTTTTTATTTATATAGGCCAAGGAAACGCCGTTGTTTTGGTGTGGTCAATTAATGACCAAAACGGCGTCGTTTAAAGGCCAGACCCGCGCGTTGACCCGATATCCAGGATAGGATCCGCGTGTTTTTATAAAAGGGGCAATTTGCCTCTTTAACCCCTCCGCAATTTTATTTTTTGTGATTTCGTCCAATTTAAATGTTTCTTTTATTTTTCAAATTAGCCCTAAAAGTTTGCTTCTGTTTCAATTTGGTCTCTCGGGCTATTTAAAGGCTGATATCAGAACGGCGTCGTTTAGGAGATAGGGCATAATTGCCCAATAGGTCCCTATAGTTTGGCGCGCGTTCCAATATCATCTTTTTTGCAATTCTACCTTAGTTTTTTTATTTATTTTAATTTAATCCCTATTTCTTCGATCGATTTTATTTATTTTTATTTTCACTGTTATTCTTATTTTTAATTATTTTAGTATTACATATATATATATTAAATTATTATTATTTATTATTTATATTAGGTTATTTTATTAAATTCAATATTATTCATATATTATATATTATTTTAAAATTTGCACATTAGTTATTATATAACACTTTTTATTTTGAATATTATATATTATTATATTATATTATATATAACTTTTAAATTATTTTATCCTTAATATTGTATATAATTTTGTATATCAGATATTGTTTATATTATTTATTCTTAAATATGTAGTTTTATGTATATATGTATTAGATTATTATATTATATATATTTTTATATCATTTATTTATTTTAAAATGTATTTTACTTATTTTCTCATGAATATATATATTATTTTTTAGATTATACCATATCATTTTTTATATGTTTTTTTTTAATTTGCAATATCTATTATTCTATATTACTCATTCTATGTTGTTATTTTATTTTACACTTAATTTTGCATGTAAAGTTTCATGTTTATTTAGTAGTTTTTTTTTATCTTTCGTTATTTACTGCTTTATATCTTATATTCGTTTGTCCATGCTTTTATTTGTTTATGATTTTTATGTTTGCTTTAGTATAGTTATTCTATTATTTGTATCATTTGTTATTTCATATTATTTTTTCTTTAATTATCTATATTAGTAGTAATTGTTAATATGATTTGTAGTTATAGTAAATTGCTATTTGGTATGTGTTAGAATTAAGTGACCTGAATCCTTATTTAAATAAAATACAATGGTAAAATAAAATAAAAGAAGAATCCCTATAGAACTACATTTCTTTTATTTTATTTTAAATAAGGTTTTTTAAACCTTATTAAACTCCATCTATTGGATATTGATTAGAATAAGGAGTTTCAATCTTACTACACTCCTATTAGAATATGGCTTTACAAGCCTACAAATAGACATAGTCTATTCCTATTGTAAATTGATTCGAATTCGACATAGTGAATTTTCTTCTCCTCTGCCCGTAGTTTTTTTTCCCGAAAGGGTTTCCACGTAAAATCTGTGTGTTCTTTATTTTTGTTTCTCTTTTCTTTGCGATATATTTGTCATTACCGACGTTATTTTTTTTTCACAAATTGGTATCAGATCTTCCGGGTTTTTTCATCTCGATCACGGTAATGGCGTCTTTAAAGTATGAAATTCCGCTGTTGGATCGCAACACCAGATTTGCGTTGTGGCAAATAAAGATGCAGAGCGATTCTTGCAATGTATGGATTTAGAGGAAGCCCTGCTAGGGGTAGATAAGATGCCTTCGACATTGACAGAGGAAGAGAAAAAGCGCAAGGATCGAAAGGCGTTAACACAGTTACATCTGCATTTGTCTAACGAAATTTTGCAAGATGTGATGAAGGAGAAGACCGCCGCGGCATTATGGAAGAGGCTAGAACAAATATGTATGTCGAAAATTCTGACCAGCAAGTTGCATATGAAGCAACGTCTTTATGCTCATCATTTGGAGGAAGGTGCGTCTGTGCACGAACACTTAACAATGTTTAAAGAAATTCTCTCAAACTTGGAGGCCATGGAGGTTCAGTATGATAAGGAAGATCTAGGGTTGATTCTACTTTGTTCATTGCCCCCGTCTTATTCAACATTCAGAGACAGGATTTTATATAGCCTCGAGTCTCTCATAGTTGATGAGGTTTATGATTCTTTGACCTCGTATGATAAGATGAAGCATCTTGTGGTTAAACCCGACTCTCAGAGAGAGGGTCTCATTGTTCGTGGGAGACAAGATCGGAATGCTGATGATGATCGTGGAAGGACATAAGAACGGAATCCTCGTGGTAAATCTAAGGGTAGATCGGAGTCTTCAAACAGAGGTAAACCTTGTAACTTCTGCAAAAAGAAATGGCACATTAAAACTGAGTGCTATAAGCTACAGAACAAGATTAAAAGGGAAGCTGCGAATCAAAAGGGAAAACAACCAGAAAATTTCGGTGAAGCTGATGTTGTAGAAGACTACAGTGATGGTGAACTTCTAGTCGCTTCTGTCAACAATTCTAAAGTGAGCGAGGAGTGGATACTTGATTCGGGTTGCACCTTCCACATGTGTCCCAATCGGGATTGGTTTACAAATTACGAAACAGTGTCTGAAGGTGTTGTTTTGATGGGAAATAATGCTTCGTGTAAAATCGCAGGTGGTTGAACAATTAAAGTTAAGATGTTTGATGGAGTTGTCAGAACACTTAGTGATGTACGACATGTTCTAGAATTGAAGAGAAATTTAATTTCGTTGAGTACTCTTGATTCAAGAGGGTAGAAATACACAGCTGAAAGTGGGATTTTGAAGATTTCCAAAGGTTCCCTCATTGTGATGAAAGGGCAGAGAAAGACTGCCAAGTTATATGTTTTGCAGGGTTCTACTGTTATTGGTGATGCAGCTGTCGCGTCCTCTTCCTTGTTAGATGATGATATTACTAAACTTTGGCATATGCGCCTAGGGCATATGAGTGAGAATGACATGGCAGAATTGAGCAAAAGAGGATTTCTTGATGGGCAAGGAATTTGCAAACTGAAGTTCTGTGAGCACTGCATTTTTGGGAAGCAAAAGAAAGTTCGATTCAACAGAGGAATCTATAGCACGAAGGAAACATTGGAGTATATTCATTCTGATCTGTGGGGGCCATCAAGAGTGCCTTCAAGAGGTGGAGCTAATTATATGCTAACTTTTATTGATGATTTTTCTAGAAAAGTTTGGGCATTCTTCCTGAGGCAAAAAAGCGATGTGTTTTCTGCATTTAAGTCTTGGAAAACTATGATTGAAAAATAGACGGGAAAACAAATAAAATACCTCCGCACAGACAATGGCTTAGAGTTTTGTTCTGATGAGTTTAATAAACTGTGCAAGTCAGAAGGGATCATGAGACACTTGACAGTTCGTTATACTCCACAACAAAACGGCGTTGCAGAACGAATGAACAGAACGATCATGGATAAATTTCGATGTATGTTGTCAAATGCCAACTTACCAAAGTCGTTTTGGGCCGAAGTAGCCTCTACTACATGTTTTTTGATCAACCGATCTCCATCCATTGCCATTGAGAAAAAGACTCTACAAGAGGTATGGTTTGGTAATCCTGCTAATTATTCTGATTTAAAGATCTTTGGGTGTCCTGCGTATACTCATGTTGATAATGGAAAATTGGAACCGAGATCCATTAAATGTGTTTTTCTTGGTTATAAAGCTGTGTAAAAGGGTATAAGTTATGGTGTCCTGAAAATAGAAAAGTTGTGATTAGCAGAGATGTTGTTTTTGATGAAACTGCTATGCTACCTAACTTATCTCTTAAAGACTCTTTCAATAAAGAAAATCAAAAGCAGGTGGAGCATCAGATTAATACAGATTCGACTCCTCAAGCTAGTACAAAAATTGAGAATAGAGTTGCTTCTTCACCACAATACTCTATCGCCAAAAACTGAACTAGAAGAGAAATTAAACCTCCAAAGAAGTATGCCGAGGCTGATCTAGTTGCTTATGCTTTAAATGTGGCTGAAGATATAGATGCAAACCAAGAGCCGTCTAATTATTCTGAGGCGGTTAGCTGTGAAGACTCAGAAAAATAGATTGTAAACGCCCATTTTTGTCTGGGCCCATTTTTAAACAAAAATATAATAAACAATAAAACCAAAACAGAATAATAAAGTCCAATAAGCACAGTCCATTACAAAACAGTGGCCCAAATCCAGTACCCACACTAAAACCACTACCCAAATTTCAGCCCAATACACAACCCAATTTACAAAATAACCCTAGCCCAATTCTGAAGTTGGCCCAAATGGACCAATGTGTTTGACGTTCCGGAAACCCTAGAAAATTCCAGAGGTTTCCAGCGCCGCGCGCGTGCCCCCACACGCACCACCACGCGCAAGCCACGCGCGAGCCTTCACCAGCGCATCGGCTCATGTCTTCGCACGCCCCACGCGCCTCCGTACGCCACATCCGCGCCATCCGTACCTACAAAACAGGGGCTCCAATAGTAGAGAAACAGCCAAATGTACTAAAAAAAAAGAAGCAGAATAAATTTGTATTTTACCTATTTTTTTGTTTTGGCTATAAAAGAGAAAAGGCCGTCGAATGTATTTTTTTTTTAGCACACTATTGATTACGAATACAGAATATACCAACAGAGATCAGAAACAAAAAGGTTTCTTTTTCGATTACTTATTTTATCATCCATTTTCTCTGTTTGAATCGATTTTTTCTATTTTATTTTCAAGCATTCCTCTTTGTTTCGATACTTAAACAAAAGGGGAAAGGGTTTACCTTCGGAATAGGGACCGTCGGGTTGCTTTCTTCGCAGTGATCGGAGCAAAGCGGTCCTTCGGGGCGTTGAACACGAAGTATTCGAGTTGGATTTAATGGGGCAGTCGCTGAATGGTCTTGATTCGGCCACTAATCGCCGATCATCATGGCGTTGTAGTGGTCGTTTCTTCTCTCTTTTCTTTGCGGCGGGAAACGAAAACGAAAACAAAAGGGGCACTTAGGGTTTTGGTTTAGGAAGAGCATATAGGTTTTAAACTATCTTAATCGGTTTTTAAATCTGTTAGCAAAACGGTGCCATTCAAGCTTATGACGATAGCCTTTAAACGACACCGTATTGGCTTACACCCAGCGACCCGACCCGAATGCGGCCAAGATCCGCGCGTTTTGTATTAGGGGATATTTATGCGTTTAATCCTCCTTTTCGGTGTTGTTTTTTCAATCAGATCCATTAAATGTTTGCCTGGTTCTTTAATTCGCCCCTATAATCTGTATGTTATATCAATTCAATCCAATTTGTATACTGCTTCTTGACTATGGAAAATTAGCACTTTTAATCCTTGTTCATTCGCATATATATTATGATTAAAGCCTGTGCTTCTAGTATTATTCTGTTTTGCATTAATTAACTAATTGTGATGCATTTCCAATTATCTACATGTATTTGGCTAACTGATATTGTACAAAAATTAAATTTCAAAAGCATATATTAAGCATTCCTTTAATGATTTATATAATTGTTTTAATTTAAATATAATTATGTGTTATTATTTTGTACGTACATATATATATAATGATAATACCTTTTTTAACATAATTTTACCTTATTTTATGTATATATATTTCTTCTTGAACTTATATATATATATATTCAGTTTCTTTTAAAAATTACTTATATATTTGTATGTTAAATTATTATGTCCATTTGTATAATGTTGAGCTTGTATATTACTTCGTGCCATGCTTGCGTTACTCATTACCGTTTCGCGTCTCTAATTCTAATGTATTCGAGTATTTATTAAATGTGTCATTTTATTACGCGTATACCAAATAGGATGCATTTTAAGTTGATTTCTAAAATCACTTATTTTAAAGTTTTTAATCGAGGCAATGTTTCGTGTTTGGAAATTCGAGAGATCGTGCCCTAACGTGCTGGGTTTCTGTAACACCCTAAAATTCAAGTATCGATTTATTGCATGTTTTGGTGTTTAGATTATGAAGGAAAATTTTCTTATTTCTTTTCGTGCCTATTATAGTCCTGAAGAAGAGTATAGAATTATTCGGGTATGGAATAATTTTTAGTTTGAGAATTTATTGAAGTGGAGCAAGTGGCATTGACACTTAAGTTAAATTAAGTGTTAAAAAGTAGCATAAGATGAGTAAATGGCAAGGTGGTGTTGGCGCATGGGTTATAGCATGGGGGGAGTGGTTCGAATCCCTTGGATGGCATTTTGACAACTTTTATTTTTCTCTTCTATGGTAAGTGTCGGCCAAGCTTATTTATGGTAAGTGTTGACCTTGTTATTTTTGGTTAGTATATCAAAGGAATAAGGTAAGAGTGAATTTATGGTAGGGAATCAAGAAAATATGGAAAGATATGGAGACATAGGGCAAGTATCAAGGAAAGTGTTTTGGAAACAAATTCATGGTCATTTGACCAATGAATTTGGACGGCAATATGGCTAGGGGGAAGGTTGGCCGAATTTTGCTAGTAGCTTGGTAAGGTTTAGGAGTTTGCTTTTGGTCATTTTAGTTTTTGTGCAAAATTTTGCATTCCTCTTCTCAACTTTTCCCTTTGGCCGAAATTGATCTTTTGGTAAGCCTTGATCATTTTGACCATTTGGTCATTTTTGCTTTTCACTTTAGTGTTCAATTTTGTGCCTTTCTCATAGTGCTTAGATTCTACCAACACCAAAAAGCCATTCTTTACTTTTCTTCTCCCCATTGCCGAATATACATTGCTCCCAAAACTCATCTCTTTCTTTCTTTCTCTTTTATTCTCTTTGAAAATTGAAACAACATCATCATCATTCTTCTCTCATCTTTTATTCTTGATACTCATACTTTCTCTATTATTTTCTCTCATGGCGAATGTTGATGTACCCATAGCCAGAATCATTTTTCTATTTTCTTTGGTCATATAGCCTAATCCTCCATCTTGCACAAACATCTTTCTTAATCGTCTCTTTCTAATCGTGGATAATAGGTAAGGGTTCTTTTTATTTTACGATTAGTTAATAAATATGTTGGCGAATTTTGATGATGGTAAAAGGATTTCTTGGATAGAAATTTTACCATTCCATCTCTTAAACGTTTCCAATGGTTATATTTTAGTGCGATAGCGGAAGATCGGAAATCAAGTGTTCGTGGGTATCTTAGAACGTTGGAATCGATTTAAGGTGATAAAGGAACGTTTGATCGATTCTCATATTTTGGAACAAGGATCTTTGTGGTGTTTAATTTCACCCTTAAACCCTTAGTCATATTTCGATGTAATAATAGATTGGATTAACGATCTTTTGTCTTTGAAGACAATCAAGATAGGGAAGAAAAGGGGCGGTGTTTAGTGTTCGGAAGAAGGAGGTTCCATTATTCCCCTAAGTATAAGCAAAGGATTTGTTTCAAGAATCCGGGATTTCCCACTGGGTTGTGGACGTTCATCCGAGGAGAATCAATTATTTGAAGTAGTTCGTACTCCCGAACCATTATTTGTTCGTGGATTTGATTCGGTTAACGAACCATCAATCGGGGAGAAACCGCAAGTAGAAGTAGTTCAAAAATCCGAGGGTAAAAGTTAGATCGTTAATTCCTAAGATTGATTTCGTTATTAAAATATAGTGATTCTAATTTATCGTGATACGTATAGGTGTTGACGAGCGGGAAAGTCTAGTTCTCACTATAACCAGGTGTGTAACTTCACACTTATCTTTCGGGTTAGATACTAAACAGTAAGTATTATGATAAATCGTAAAAATGGCAAAATCGAAAATTATGTGATAATTAACACTTTTGTGTAAATGCATGAAAACGGTTAAAGTCGGAAAAATTACTAGATCGATAAATTGAGCCGAAATATTGCTAGATCGATAAATTGAGCTGAAATATTGCTAGATCGTTAAATTGGGCCGAAAGATTGCTAGATCGTTAAATTGGGCCGAAAGATTGCTAGATTGTTAAATTGGGCCGAAAGACTGCTAGATTGTTAAATTGGGCCGAAAAACTGCTAGATTGTTAAATTGGGTCGAAAAACTACTAGATCGATAAATTTGGCCGAAAAACTGCTAGTTCGACAAATTGGGCCTAAAAACTGCTAGATCGATAAAATGGGCCAAAAACCTTCTAGTTCAAAATATGGGCCAAAGTCCGCTAGATTGCTAAATGGGCTAAATACTATTTTGTTTAATGGACCCAAATGAAAAGTTTAATTAAAAACTCATTTGTATTATGGATTACTTGATAAATTATTTATGATTAAAGTTTGTTATTCATACATAATTGCATGGGATGGGATACATGATGAAGAGAAGTAAGGCCTGTGGCCATGAATCTAGTTCGGTGGCTCTGCCACAAATTTGGCTTAATGCCTCTAGTTCGGTGACTATGTCACAATCTAGTTCGGTAGTGCACTACAATATTATTTAAAAGGCTAAATGCCTACGATTGGTGTGTTTGGCGGGGTGGGTTGACTTGATCCCCACAGGTGTCTTTGGTTGGTACGGGGTGTGTAGCGGATGGAAATTAGGCTTGGTTGGGAAATTCATTTTACATGCATTTTATATATTTTATTTCATTTTTATATTGTTAAAATTTGTAATTGGGCTCAAGCCCAAATTAATGCCTTGATGGTGCAGCCCAATAATGGTGGTAAGTGAGTTACACACTTTGAGTTCTTTGTAACTCACCCCGTTTTATTATCCATCTCGGTAATGGAAATTGATGTGGACTTGGGTCGGGATGACTTGGTGGAGGCCATACTACGAGCTTGGGTTTTATAAACTATGAACTTTATTTAAGTTACTTATTTTAATTACTATTTTGGGTATGATGTAATAAGGCCTCTAATTATGTTTTTATGGATTTTTATGTGTGGATGGATTTAATATTATTTTAAGACTCTTAATATGGGCTTATGTTAAATCTATAAAGTTTTCTTAAAAATATTGTGTTTTATAACAATTTTGGACACCTAAATTACTTTTCAATTTCTTTCAAATTCTTTTAAAACTACGTTAAGGTTTTGACTAATATATATAAGATTTCAAACAAGTATTTTTCTTAATTCAAAAATTTTAATCATTGTACTTAGTTTTCATTAAACCTTATATCTAAAGGTTTTGCATTACTGCTTTACTTAAATCATTAGAGAATTTTGGATGTTCGTTCGGTGTGACAAACCAAATCTCGTCCTAACGCATAGACCTGGTTTGGGGTGTTACAGTTTCGGTTTTTCGTTTGACCAAATAACCAAATATCATTTTAAGACTTTATTCATGTTTTTCTCAACTTTAAAACGAGGCAATGTTTTGTGTTTGGAAATCCGAGAGATTGTGCCCTAACGTGCTGGGTTTCGGTTTTTCGTTTGACCAAATAACCAAATACCCTTTTAAAACCTCAATGCATGAGTTTTGAGAATTTCGGGATGATCTGGAATTCGAAGATTTAATTTGTTGCATCCTAACGTGCTGGATGTGATATTTTGTTCCTTCGGAACCAGAGAATCTTAATACTCAAGCTCAAGTATTTTCAAATGGGTCAAAGAAGGTTGTAATTTTAAAATCTTTCAAATTCTCGACATTAGGACATTAATTAATCAATTTGGTACCAATTTTGGGCGTTGCGAGGGTGCTAATCCTTCCTCGTACGTAACCAACTCCCGAACCTGTTTTCTTAGATTTCGTGGACCAAAATTATTGTTTTAATAAATCAAAATGTTTTATTAAAATAATCCATCTCAAGGTAATCCGATCATACCTCGAATAAGGGATCAGTGACGACTCCATATTTTTAAAGTCGATCCCCATTTTTCAAACTCTAAAAAATGGTTTCGATAGCTTGGCGACTCCACTGGGGACACGAAAGAGAGTCAAGCCGTAAAATTGATTAATTTCTGTCCTTTCGTCGAAAATTGAAAATTTGATTTGAAAAATTACAATCCTTTTATTTGCATTCGTTTGTGTCATCTCATTTGATTGTTATGGTTCGAGTCTTTTAAAATACTTTTGCATCATATTGCATGACCGTCGGGTCATACACTTTTAAGTGGGAGTGAGAAGCTACTCCTTCGTGAGGTTTTCACCTCCGTGCAGGATAGTGAATCGCTTTCGCGATACATCCGTACCTATGTCTTCGTGAGATTTTCATCTCCGTGCAGCCATAGGGAAATGTATTCCCCTGAACCGAACTCAGTCCATATGAGCCTATAATGGGTGAGGATCGAGGAATCTACTGGTTCAGGTACCTCAACTCTAGAACCGAACTGCATATAGAAAGCCCTAAGAGCTCACCCTAGGTAGAGCTATGATAAACCCCAGTGGTAACCCAGATAGGCGCTTGAATGTTCTTTTACATGCTTTGAATTTTGTTTCTATTGTACTGAATTTTTGTTTTGTCTTTGTTACTTTACATGCATTTTCATATTAGAGAGGTGTCGATTCGGGTTCGGTTGCTAAATTAGGGAGCTCGGCATGGAAAACAACTTTCTTGATAAAGTAGAGGATAACGCAGCTGTCCAAGTTTGGTCAGAAACAGTACAATTAGAAAATAAGGATAGCCTAGCTGCAGGGCATGTGTCAGAGTCATGGGACTACACTCGTATTAGTGTTACACAAAATAATCTCCAAGAGCTGAAGATGATATGGGATCAGTGGAATGAGGAGACCAAGTGGTTGTTCTACCAGAATTATGGGGATTTACCGTACTTACTTGACATCAAGGTAGATGAGCAGTTATTTCGAGCCCTTGCTCAATACTGGAATCCCGCATATAGTTGTTTTACCCTTGGGAGAGTGGATTTGGTACCCACCGTGGAAGAATACACCGCTCTACTACATTGTCCGAGGGTTCAAAACGACAAATTCTATGTGAGAGCTGCATATGTCCCAGCCTTTTGGAAGAAGTTAATGAACATTACGGGAATGAGCGAGCAGTGGATAATAGCCAGGATTAAGCAAAAGGGTGAGTGTAAGTGCATCCCATGGAGGAACTTGAGGGATCTGATTTTAGCTCATCCTGATATAAAGAAGAAAGTTGATGTCTTTGCATTAAGCATCTACGGATTGATGCTATTCCCTAAGGCTCTAGGATACGTAGATGAAACAGTCACAGATCTTTTCGACCGACTCAATAGAGGGGTCACGCCGGTTCCTGCAATCTTGGCCGAGACTTTTAGATCTTTGAATGCATGTAGAAGGGCCGAAGAGGGCAGGTTCATTGGGTGCGCTCAGTTGTTATTGGTTTGGTTTCACGGTCACTTTTGGAAGGTGGATAAAGTCTCTTACCGACCTTTCTGTGAGAATTATTCACCTTTAAAAGAAGAAGTAGCTACGTCCAGGCGTAACGATATATCCGAAGAAAAATGGAAGATGATTTTTCAGAATCTCCAAGAAGAGGATATCGAGTGGAGAGCTCCGTGGATGGTGCCCGACGAGATACTCTATAGATGTGGAAATTTTGATTGGGTCCCTTTACCTGGAATTTGGGGAGCTTTTGGATATGCTCATTTGCTTGTAGCAAGGCAGTATAAGTCCAGACAGTTCGTGCCGGCGACATATGGGTTAGCCCAAAGCGATTTTCCCTATAGAGGAGAAAATTACAAGAAAATGATTCGAGAAGTTGCTGATGCTTGGAAACAAACTTGTCGTATGAAAAATTTGATGGTAGGATCAATGACTACCCCTGAGTATAGCGGATGGTTCAGTAGAAGGATCAATGACAACATCTCGGTGCCAAGTCTAGAAGGAGCTCGACCGATGGAGGAATATTTACAGGTAGTCCCATCCGAATTGGAGATAATAAAACAAGATTTTGAAAAAAGGAATCGAGCGCTGGAAAAGAGAATAGAGCAATTAGAAGAAGAGAAGATGTATTTAGGGTTGGATGCCGACGTTTAAAAGGCAGAGGCAGAAAAATTCAGAAAAGGAAAGGAACGGGTTGAAGAGGATCTAAACAGCTTAAAGACTGACTATAAGAATATGCGCCTATCAATGAGGACCGTCGGTTTAGGAAAGACTTCAGAACAATGGCGTCAGGAAGTTCAAGGTGAAAGGATTAGAGCTAATCAATGGGAGGAGAAGTTCCGAGAGGCACAAGCACAAAGTGAATCTGCAGAAAAGAGCCTCTCAGAAAGTCGAAGTGAACAAAATGAGTTAAAGGCTAGAGTTACAAAACTCGAGATATCTCTTCATCATCATCGAAGCCGTAACTCTATGAAAGAAAAAATAGCAAGTTTGAGCCAAATTGAAGAAATGAAGAAGAAGATTGAAGAATTAAAAATGGCCTTACAGAATTGCCAAAACCATATCAAGTCTCTAGAGGCGAATGAAGAACGAAGGAAAGAGGAGCTTCACCATTCTCAAAATCAAGTTAGAGATAGGGATCACCTCATGGGAGAAGCTATAACCCAGATGCGAGAGATAGCTGATTATTTACAGACTTTGGCCGTACAAGCTGATGTATTAAGCATGCATTTTGAGACGCGGTCAGATCGTGGACAAGAGTTAGCCTCTCTGCTTAGGAAAATTAAAGCCTTAGGTGCTAGAGCAAGGCCGTATTTTTAATCCACTTTATGTAAAGAGCTTTGTTTTCAAATAAAGTTTCCTAAATGGAATTGAATCAGAATCGACTTCTTTTGCATTTCATGCATTCGCATTTGTCTTCATTTCATTCATATGCATTAAAAGTCATTAAAAGATTCTAATAATATAAAAATTATTTCAGCAACCTGGAAACCGACAAAACCATACCAAAGACGCATCCCTATGGCACAAGAAAGAAAACAAAAGATATGGATCAGAGACTAGAGAAACTTGAACAACTCCAAAAGGAGATGCAAGAAAAACTTCAGCTGCAAATGTAGGAGCAGCTTGCTAAGATCCAGCAGGATATGATGGATCTAATGATGGAATCGCAAAAAACCATGATGTCACAATTAACTCAATTATTGGCGGGAGGAGTAGGCAAAGGGAAAACCCCCATGGTTAACACTGTTGAAGATAGTGAGGAACGACTATATCTTTCGGGTTTTACCCCGACACATTCTGAAGTGCATCCACGAAAGACATCCGTCATAATTAAACCTCAAGAAGGTGTTTCGATACCGCCAAATTTCCAAGCTGGATTAGGTTCTAACTTAGTAGACCATCCGATTAATGCTGTTATTCCCGAATTTGATGAGGCAGCAGAAGAGGAAAAGGCAAAGTCTGAATTGCCAAGACAGTTAGAGGAGCGTTGCAAATGGTTAGAAGACAGATTCAGGGCTATGGAAAACGCTGATAGGTAACAGGGAATTGATGCTAAAGATCTAAGTTTGGTGCCAGATCTAATACTTCCCCACAAATTCAAGATGCTTGAATTCGAGAAATACAATGGGACAAGCTGCCCCGAGGCCCATATTACTATGTTTTGTAGAAGGATGACGGGATACATTAACAATGACCAGCTGTTGATTCATTGCTTCCAGGATAGCCTGGTGGGAGCCGCAGCCAAATGGTATAACCAATTGAGTCGTGCCAGAATTGGTTCATGGAGAGATTTGGCTCAAGCATTCATGAAACAGTACAGTCATGTGACAGACATGACTCCCGACAGAATTACCTTGCAAAACATGGAGAAGAAACCAAGCGAGAGTTTTCGGCAGTATGCACAGAGGTGGAGGGAGGTTGCTATCCAAGTCCAGCCACCACTTCTGGAAAAAGAGACCACAATGCTCTTTATCAATACACTGAAGGCTCCATTTATCACACATATGCTAGAAAGTGCAACCAGGAATTTTTCGAACATCGTAATGACCGGAGAAATGATCGAGAACGCCATAAAAAGCGGGAAGATTGAGGCAGGGGAAAGTAACAAAAGAACGACCACAAGGAAAAAATAAAGCGAAGTGAATAACGCAAGCATAGGGTATTCAAAGTCGATCACCGTTAATCAGCCAAAAGCAGTGGCTACGGGGCAGCAGGGTTCGTTCAAGAAAGAATCTGGCACCACAAGGCAAAGTAATGAGAAATTCCAATTTACGCCGATCCCAATAACGTACAATGAGATGTATGAAAACCTATTCGACGCGCATGTTGTGTCTCCTCACTATCTAACACCAATGCAGCCTCCGTATCCCAAGTGGTATGACTCGAATGCACAGTATGAGTATCATGTGGGGATCACAGGGCATTCAATAGAAAATTGCCTTGCCTTTTAGAAATTGGTAGAAAGATTTATCAATATGGGTGTTGTGAAGTTAGAGGACATGCCAAACGCAGAAAATCCATTACCCAATCATGCTAATAACGGGGTCAATGCAATTAGCGAAAGTTTAGAGAGAAGAATCAAAGCAAGTGTCGTGGAGGTTAAGACTCCCTTAAGATTGGTCTGGAAAGAAATAGTCAAACAGGGACTAATTGTGGCGAAAGAGAGTCGGGGAAAGCTGATAAATTATTGTGAGTTCCATCGGGAATTGGGGCATGAGATTCAGAATTGTGGGGAATTTAGAACTTTGGTATAAAATTTGATGGACAACAAAGAAATTGAGTTTTGTGAAGAGGGTGCAGAAGAGAAGAGCATATGCGCATCAGAGTCAACAACAAAAAGCTCAAAAGTCAACTTTCCTGTGATCGTTATTTCGCGACCCAAAAATAATGGAGCTGGAATACAGGTAGCACTAAGAGTGATAATACAGAGACCCGCGGCTTTTACTTATAAGGATAGTAAGAAGGTTCCCTGGAACTATGAGTGTAATGTGGCAATCCCAGGGAAGGAGAATTCAGCTAGTGCTTCAAAAGAGGAACTAGATGTAGGTTCTCATACTCGTAGCGGGAGACGCTATGATTTGACAAAAGGAAAAGCTCCAATGGTAGAGCAGGAGAAAGAAAGATCAGTCGAGCTTGAGTCACCTATTAAAGAACCAGTGAAAGAAGAAGAAGCCAAGGAGTTCCTAAAATTTTTGAAACACAGTGAATATTGTGTTGTAGAACAGCTGCATAAGCAACCAACGTGCATATCTGTGTTGGCTTTGCTTCAGAGTTCGGAGGTACACAGGAACGCATTGATGAAAGTTTTGAATGAGACTTACGTCGCCAACGATATCTCGGTTAATAAACTGGATCGATTGGTTGGTAATATAAGTCCTGACAACTTCATCTATTTCAATGACGACGAGATACCACCCGGTGGTAGAGGATCCACCAAGGCTTTGCATATCACCACTAGAAGCAAATGGTATATGCTACCAGGGGTCTTGATAGACAACGGGTCAGCGTTAAACGTAATACCCTTGTCCACTCTAAATAGATTGCCGGTGGACAGTTCGCACATGAAAGAGTGCCAGAGCATAGTGAAGGCATTTGATGGCACGCAAAGAAAGGTGTTGGGAAAAATTGAGATACCCTTATTGATTGGCCCGACTACTTACGAGGTGGATTTTTTGGTAATGGACATCAAGCCTTCCTATAACTGCTTACTAGGGAGACCGTGGATACATTAAATCGAGCGGTGCCCTCATCGTTACATCAGAAAGTGAAGTTGGTAGCGGATGG
Source organism: Gossypium sturtianum (assembly GCA_025698515.1). Lineage (NCBI taxonomy): Eukaryota > Viridiplantae > Streptophyta > Magnoliopsida > Malvales > Malvaceae > Gossypium > Gossypium sturtianum. The sequence goes on from CM046948.1 coordinate 11,663,164, forward strand.
TCGGTTAATCACAATAAAGGCTGAGGAGGACATTATTGCAGCTGTGACTAGTAATATGTCGTACTTAGAGATAAACGACGAGACAACCAAATGTTCTTTCCGGTCTCTCGAGTTCGTGAATGCAACTTTCATTACGGAAGGAAATAGAATCTTGATACCAAGAATCTCCAAGACCACAAGAATGGGACTGAAAATGACCGTAAGGAAAGGAGCTTTGCCGGGAAAAGGACTTGGAAAGTATCTTCGGGGGAGAGTTGTGGCCCCGACGTTGAGAGAAAAACAGGATCGCTTTGGCTTAGGATTTAGGCCAGATGCGAAACAAAAAAAGAAAGAATTAGAAAAAAGGCAAGAAAGAAGACGTGCCCGTCTGAAGGGCGAGGAAACCAAGGGGGAACCCATGATAATTTCAAACATATCATAAACTTTTGTGTCGGGGGGTAATCCATGCTGAGCCGAAGGTGCCAAAGGGAGAGGACATTGTAGCGATGTTGGGCAATGTCTGCATTAATGCCATATCCGAGGAGGCAGTTGAAGAAAGGACCTTATCAGATATTTGACCTTATGAACCGGGAAGCGTTTTAGACAATTGGACTGCAGAGGAAATTCCTATAGTATTTAAAGCTTATTCAGAGTAATGTTCAGAACGCACTTATTGCTTTAAGCCTAGAAGTGATAAGGTTTCTTTTGTGAAATAGGCGCATGTTCAAACATTATTATATTAATGAAGTACATTTTTGCTATCATTTGAAGCAAACATCCTTCCATTCTTTCCTTTATTTTGTGGTTCCCTCAAATCATTCTTTCATAATTATTATACATACAAATAATCTTTCATAAATTCATTCATTCTTTTCATATTCTTTTGAATTTATAATAGGTCCCCGGATATCAATGACATGAGCGACGCTGCCAGGGATTCAGAATATCCTTTTGAGCAAGACATGTGTTTAGAAGGATTACAGGATTTTGAAGATGACACAGACGGTGACTTATCTCCTGACTTGTTAAGAATGGTAGAGCAGGAAGAGAAACAAATTCTACCTCATAAGGAAAAAATAGAGACTGTGACGTTGGAGGAAGGGAAAGTAGTAAATATTGGAATGTGTATAGCCGAAGAAACGAGACAGGATTTTGTCGAGTTGCTACAGGAATTCAAGGATGTCTTCGCATGGTCATATAAGGATATGCCCGATTTAAGCACCGACATCGTAGTACACCGCCTGCCCATAAAAGAGGATTGCAAGCCAGTTCAGCAGAAGCTCTAAAGGATGAGACCGGATATTGTGCTAAAAATAAAGGAGGAAGTCAAAAAGCAGTTTGATGCCGGATTCTTGCAAGAGATCAAATATTCGGAATGGGTAGCTAACATCGTGCCTGTCCCCAAGAAAGATGGGAAAGTACGAATGTGTGTAGATTATAGAGATCTAAATAAGGCTAGCCCAAAGGATAATTTTCCTTTACCTCATATTGATACTCTGGTAGATAACACAGCAGGCTATTCGTTGTTTTCATTTATGGACGGATTCTCGGGGTACAATCAGATAAAAATGCATCCTGAACATATGGGAAAGACTACCTTCATAACATTGTGGGGTACGTTCTGTTACAAAGTAATGCCGTTTGGGTTGAAAAATGCGGGGGCTACATACCAAAGAGCTATTGTGACCTTGTTCCATGACATGATGCACAAGGAGATTGAAGTCTACATCGATGATATGATTGCAAAATCCCAAACAGAAGTTGAACATATCCAAGTTTTGAGAAAATTGTTCTTGAGATTGAGGAAATTCCAGTTAAAACTCAATCCCACAAAATGCACTTTTGGAGCTAGATCGGGAAAATTGTTAGGCTTCATAGTTAGTAAGAAAGGAATCGAGATTGACTCAGATAAGGTCAGGGCTATACAAGAATTGCCTCCACCACGCACTCAAAAAGAAGTTCGAGGTTTCCTTGGAATGTTAAATTACATTGCTCGGTTTATTTCACAGTTAACCGAAAAATATGATCCTCTATTTCGTCTTCTGAAGAAACATAATCCAGGTGTGTGGGATGATGAATGCCACAAAGCTTTCGATAGGGTCAAACAGTACTTGTCGAATCCTCCAGTCTTGTCACCCCCTTGCTCAGATAGGCCACTAATCCTGTACTTGACAGTGTTTGATCACTCTATGGGGTGTGTACTAGGTTAGCATGATGACTTAGGGAGAAAAGAAAAGGCGATATATTACCTCAACAAGAAATTCACTGAGTGTGAGATGAGATATTTGCCAATTGAAAAATTGTGTTGTGCCTTGGTCTGGACAACTTGGAGGTTGAGGCAGTACATGTTGTACCATACGACCTGGTTAATCTCGAAACTAAATCCTCTTAAATACATGGAGTCAACCGCCTTGAATGGAAGAATGACCTGATGGAAAATTTTGCTCTCTGAATTCGACATAGTCTATGTGAGCCAGAAGGCTGTGAAGGGGAGTGCAATAGCAGATTTTTTAGCCAGCAGAGCGCTAGACGATTACGAACCCTTGAACTTTGATTTTCCCAATGAAGATCTGATGTTTGTAACGGCTACTGAGGAAAATACCCTAGACGATTGTCCTTGGAATTTGAAATTCGACGGAGCATCAAATGCCGTTGGTAATGGAATTGGGGCAGTCCCGATATCCCCAAATGGAGATCATTACCCATTCACTTGCAAATTGGATTTCGATTGCACAAATAATATGGCAGAATACGAAGCTTGTATCATGGGAATTCGAGTAGCCATAGACCTCAAAATCAATGTGCTAGAAGTATATAGAGATTTTGCATTGGTAATTTATCAACTCAAAGGAGAATGGGAAACGAGGGATCCCAAATTGATCAGTTATCGAAAGTTAATTGAGGAGTTTGACGATATCACATTTTTTTACCTCCCGCGTGATGAAAACCAGATGGCTGACGCCTTGGCCACATTAGCTTCTATGATCAGAGTAAATGAGCAGGAAAGTATGAAGCCCATCCAAATGAGTATCTGTGAGGCTCCGGCTCACTGCTGTAATATTGACGAAGAGGAGATGAGAGATGATCATCCTTGGTATCATGACATTTTGCGATATGTGAAGAACCGTGAATACCCTGATCAAGCAACAGAAAATGATAAAAGAACATTGGGAAGGTTAGCCCGTGATTACGTCTTAGATGGGAAGATCCTGTATAAAAGAAGAAAGGATCAAGTACTTTTGAGGTGTGTGGATGCTATTGAAGCTAAGAAAATTCTGGAAGAAGTCCATGAGGGTGTCTGTGGGACTCACGCTAACGGCTTTACAATGGCCAGACAGATTATGAGATTCGGATACTATTGGTCAACCATGGAAGGTGACTGCATCAACTATGCCAAGAGATGTCACAAATGCCAGATTTAGGGAGACAAAATTCATGTGCCTCCTTCCCCTCTACACGTTATGACTTATCCATGGCCTTTCTCTATGTGGGGCATGGATGTCATCGGACCAATTTCGCCGAAAGCTTCGAATAGGCATCGATTCATTTTTGTAGTCATTGATTACTTCACCAAATGGGTAGAGGTTGCTTCATACGCTAGTGTCACCAAATCGGCGGTTAGCAAATTCTTAAAAAAAAATTATATGCCGATATGGGATGCCTGATAAGATCATATCTGACAATGCACTCAACCTTAACAACAGTATGATAGCGGAAGTTTGTAGTCAGTTTAAGATTAAACATCACAACTCGTCACCGTATCGTCCAAAAATGAATGGTGCAGTAGAGGCGGCTAATAAAAACATTAAGAAAATTGTAGGAAAGATGACAGAAACTTATAGAGATTGGAACGAGAAGTTGCCCTTTTCTCTATATGCCTATCGGACATCTGTCAGGACTTCTACTGGGGCAACACCTTTCTCGTTGGTTTATGGGATGGATGCAGTTCTACCTATTGAAATAGAGATACCTTCCCTCCGAGTTCTGTCAGAGCTAAAGTTAGATGAAGCAGAATGGGTCCAGTCTCGATATGATCAATTGAACTTGATTGAGGAAAAAAGACTAAGGGCTATCCAGCATGGGCAAATGTATCAAAAACGAATGATGTGAGCTTACGATAAAAAGGTCCACCCGAGGGAATTTCATAAGAGAGACTTGGTATTGAAAAAGATTCTCCCTATACAAAGAGACTTCAGAGGAAAATGGATGCCAAATTGGGAGGGACCTCATTACGTAGTAAAGAAGGCTTTCTCCGGAGGGACACTAATGTTGGCCGAAATGGATGGGAAAAAATTGCCCAATCCTATAAATTCGGATTCAGTCAAGAAATATTATTCTTGAAAAGGAAAAGAGGCTAAAGTGAAAACCCGCAAGGGGCGCTTTGAGACTTTCTTCAAAAAAAAACGGAGAGGCCAAGGCGAAAACCTGCAAAGGGTGCTTTGAGACCAAAAGGGGTTTGAGTTGAAAACCCGAAAAGGGCAGCTCAAATTAGGACATGTGGGGATCCTGCTGTATTTCAATAACAAGGAAAGGGTATGTTGCGTCTGCATGCATCGGCAAAGTACTCAAGATCTCCTAAACACATGTTGAACTCAAAATGGTTTTCAGGGCCGCTCGGGCGAGAAGCTCAAGTCATGCGATATCTAGAGGGCGCATAGTATTCATTTTTATACACACTAAATGTGCTATCTTTGAATATTTTGTTCTTTTCAAGACGAGCATTTGTGATCAAGTTCTTTTGATAATTTATCTTAAGCTTTACTTCACACCATTTTTATTCTCGTCTATTGTTATTACCTTTATGCAAGCATGTCGCATTGAAATAATGATGGATGAACTAATAATACTTTCATAGAAGAAGTTCTGCATATTACTCTAGAAGTTTCTAAATAATACAAGAGTCTAAAACAGGACTATTGTTTAGAACTCATCAGGTCCAAAGGCTTGATAATATCTGAGAAGAAGGAGTCTAAATAGTGATGATCTCTTTGTTTTTAAAGTACCATGGCAGAGATGAGGCTTTAATAAACAAACAATAAGAAGGAGACTGTTCTCAAAGATGAAATTCTGCGTTCAGGCCTAATACTTAGAGAATGGTGTAACAGGTTATTTTGGATCTTATACACTTGAGTCACGGCAAGTGGAAGTGCAATAAAACAAACCTTGCGCCTTCGAGGTATAAGGGAGTAGACATTGAAGTTACAATGGGGGCAAATCAGTTGAGCAAAGTAGTGGTTCCTTCGAGTTTTAGGGTTAAATTACCAGCCAAACGAGGACAACATGATATGAGCAAGGATGCCCTTAAACATTTGAAAAGGATCATTCTCATGACATTCTGCATTCATACAAATGTCATCTATAAGACACACCTATTTATGGGCATTTGATTCATTCCAATCATTGCATCCTAATCTTTGTAAAAAGACTATTCACATGACATTCTGCATTCATGCAAATGTCGTCCATAATACATTTAGTTAGGAGCATTAGATTCATTCTGATCATTGCATCCTAACCATTTTGCATAAGCATAAACACAAAACTGATTTTAAAGCACAGGTCCCCTAGAGGACGTTGTCGTAACATCGGAATTCGAAGATCTTGCCTTCCTGAGCGAAGCGGATAGAAGATAGTAGATCTGGCAATCCTGAAGTTGCAGGAGCAGATCGACGCCATACAATTCTTATCACCTCGAAGTTCTAGCGGAGTAGGTCGAAATTACAAATCCTGTCTCCCTAAGTTTACAACGAGGATCCAACTATATTTCCGAGAAGTTTCAGTGAGAAGATTGAAGTTGTAAATCCCTTCTCTCTGAATTTCTATCACCTCGAAGTCCCGGTGGAGTAGATGGAGGCTACAAATCCCTTCTCCCTGAGGTTATTGAGGATCAAACTATATTTTCGAGAAGTTTCAGTGAGAAGATTGAAGTTACAAATCCCTTCTCTCTGAATTCCTATCACCTCGAAGTCCCAGTGGAGTAGATAGAGGCTACAAATCCCTTCTCCCTGAGGTTATTGAGGATCAAACTATATTTCCGAGAAGTTTCAAAGTGAGAAGATTGAAGTTACAAATCCCTTCTCTCCAATTCCTATCACCTCGAAGTCCCAAAGGAGTAGATGGAGGCTACAAATCCCTTCTCCCTGAGGTTATCGAGGATCAAACTATATTTTCGAGAAGTTTTCAGTAAGAAGACTGAAGTTACAAATATCTTCTCTCTGAATTCCTATCACCTCGAAGTCCCAGTGGAGTAGATGGAGGCTACAAATCCATTCTCCCTGAGGTTATTGAGGATCAAACCATATTTTCGAGAAGTTTCAGTAGGAAAATCGAAGTTACAATTTTTTTCTCTCTGAATTCTCATCATCTCGAAGTTCCAGTGGAGTAGATCGAAGTTACAAATCTCTTCTCCCTAAAATTACAAGTCTGGAATTGAAGCGCTAGTTCTTAGGCCCTTGGAGATGCAGTGGGATGGAATGAAGCTACTCGAAGACGAAAAGCACCTAAAGAATTCCAAGACTCAAAGACCGGGCAAAAATGGTCCTTTTTGGAAGTCTTTGCTCTATTCTGGTTACACGACAATGAGCAAAGAGGGGCAGCTGTAAAAGCTCATTTTCTCTCGGGCCCATTTTTAACCAAAAATATAATAAACAATAAAACCAAAACAAAATAATAAAGTCCAATAAGCACAGTCCATTACAAAACAGTGGCCCAAATCCAGTACCCACACTAAAACCACTACCCAAATTTCAGCCCAATACACAACCCAATTTACAAAATAACCCTAGCCCAATTCTGAAGTTGGCCCAAATGGCCCAATGTGTTTGACGTTCTGGAAACCCTAGAGAATTCCAGAGGTTTCCAGCACCGCGCGCGTGCCCCCACGCGCGCAAGCCACGCGCGAGCCTTCACCAGCGCATCAGCTCGTGTCTCCACACGCCCCACGCGCCTCCGTACGCCATGTTCGCGCCATCCGTACCTGCAAAACAGGGGCTCCAATAGCAGAGAAACAGCAAAATGTACAAAAAAAAAGAAGCAGAATAAATTTGTATTTTACCTATTTTTTTGTTTTGGCTATAAAAGAGAAAAGGCCGTCAAATGTATTTTTTTTACGCACACTATTGATTACGAATACAGAATATACCAATAGAGATCAGAAACAAAAAGGTTTCTTTTCTGATTACTTATTTTATCGTCCATTTTCTCTGTTTGAATCGATTTTTTTCTTTTTTTCTTTTCAAGCATTCCTCTTTGTTTCGATACTTAAACAAAAGGGGAAAGGGTTTACCTTCGGAATAGGGACCGTCGGGTTGCTTTCTTCGCAGTGATCGGAGCAAAGTGGTCCTTCGGGGCGTTGAACACGAAGTATTCGGGTCGAATTTAAAGGGGCAGTCGCTGAATGGTCTCGATTCGGCCACTAATCGCTGATCATCATGGCGTTGTAGTGGTCGTTTCTTCTCTCTTTTCTTTGCGGCGGGAAACGAAAACAAAAACAAAAGGGGCACTTAGGGTTTTAGTTTAGGAAGAGCAGATAGGTTTTAAACTATCTTAATCAGTTTTTAAATCTGTTAGCAAAACGGTGCCGTTCAGGCTTATAACGATAGCCTTTAAACGACACCGTATTGGCTTACACCCAGAGACCCGACCCGAATGCGGCCAAGATTCGCGCGTTTTGTATTAGGGGATATTTATGCGTTTAATCCTCCTTTTCGGTGCTATTTTTTCAATCAGATCCATTAAATGTTTGCCTAGTTCTTTAATTCGCCCCTATAATCTGTATGTTATATCAGTTCAATCCAATTTGTATACTGCTTCTTGACTATGGAAAATTAGCACTTTTAATCCTTGTTCATTCGCATATATATTATGATTAAAGCCTGTGCTTCTAGTATTATTCTGTTTTGCATTAATTAACTAATTGTGATGCATTTCCAATTATCTACATGTATTTGGTTAACTGATATTGTACAAATATTAAATTTCAAAAGCATATATTAAGCATTCCTTTAATGATTTATATAATTGTTTTAATTTAAATATAATTATGTGTTATTATTTTGTACGTACATATATATATAATGATAATACCTTTTTTAACATAATTTTACCTTATTTTATGTATATATATTTCTTCTTAAACTTATATATATATATATATATATATTCAGTTTCTTTTAAAAATTACTTATATATTTGTATGTTAAATTATTATGTCCATTTGTATAATGTTGAGCTTGTATATTACTTCGTGCCATGCTTGCGTTACTCATTACTGTTTCGCGTCTCTAATTCTGATGTATTCGAGTATTTATTAAATGTGTCATTTTATTAGGCGTATACCAAATAGGATGCATTTTAAGTTGATTTCTAAAATCACTTATTTTAAAGTTTTTAATCGAGGCAATGTTTCGTGTTTGGAAATCTGAGAGATCGTGCCCTAACGTGCTGGGTTTCGGTTTTTTGTTTTATAGTCTCAGAAAAAGAGGAGTATGTTTGCTTGCTGAAAAAGTCTCTTTACGGTTTGAAACAGTCACCAAGACAGTGGTACAAGAGGTTTGATTCCTTTATGACTTCTCATGATTTTAAAAGAAGTAGTTTTGGCAGCAATGTGTTTACTTTAAGAAAAGAAAGCAGTGATGGTTCTTTTGTGTATCTACTTCTTTATGTTGATGACATGTTGATAGCAAAGAAAAGATAAAGGAGAGATAAGAAAGGTCAAAGCCCAACTAAGTGAAGAATTTGAGATGAAAGATTTGGGACCAAAGAAAGAAGATACTTGGTATGGAGATTCTCGAGAGATAGAAAAGCAAGTAAATTGTACCTAAGTCGGAAAGGGTACATTGAGAAAGTTCTTTGCATGTTCAATATGCAGAGTGCTAAGCTGTTAGTCTTGCTTTAGCGACCATTTCAGACTTTCATCGGCTTTGTCTCCACAATCGGATGATGAGATTGAGTACATGTCACATGTTCCATACTCTAGTGCGATGGGATCTCTCATGTATGCTATGGTTTGTTCACGTCCGATTTATCATATGCACGATCGGTCACGATTAGCGGATACATGGCGAATCCGGTAAAGAACATTGGAAAGTAGTTCAGATAGATTTTAAGATACTTATGAGGTACTACTGATGTTTGCTTACAGTTTGGAAGAACTAGAGATGGAGTCATTGGGTATGTTGATGCTGATTTTGGCTGAGACCTTGATAGAAGAAGATCTCACACCGGTTATGTCTTTACAATCGGAGGTTGTGCAATCAGTTGGAAAGCTACTTTGCAAACTACAGATGCTTTGTCTACCACCAAGCCGAGTACATGGCGATTCACGAGGCTTGTAAAGAAGCTATTTGGTTGAAGGGACTCTTTAGTGAGCTCAATGAAGACCTTCAAATCAAAGACAGATTTTTCTGCGGCGATCGAGTGCCATCTTCCTTACAAAAGATCAAATGTTTCATGACAGAACAAAACACATTGATGTTCGGTATCATTTTGTTCGTGATATTATTGCTCGTGGTGATATTATTGTGAGCAAAATTAGTACTCATGAAAATCCTGCAGATATGATGACTAAGTCACTTCCTATAACCAAGTTTGAGCATTGCTTAGACTTGGTTGGTGTTCATTGTTGAAGTTAAACCCTTAAGGGGTTTTATGGAAGGGGTGGATAACTTGTTCGTTGAGAGTTCGCGATGAAGAACTTGTTTATTTAGAATTCGTGACAAGGTGGAGATTGTTAGAATTAAGTGACCTGAATCCTTATTTAAATAAAATAAAATGGTAAAATAAAATAAAAGAATAATCCCTATAGAACTACACTTCTTTTATTTTATTTTAAATAAGGTTTTTTAAACCTTATTAAACTTCATCTATTGGATATTGATTAGAATAAGGAGTTTCAATCTTATTACACTCCTATTAGAATGTGGCTTTACAAGCCTATAAGTAGACATAGTCTATTCCTCTTGTAAATTGATTCGAATTCGACATAGTGAATTTTCTTCTCCTCTGCCCGTGGTTTTTTTCCCGAAAGGGTTTCCACGTAAAATATGTGTGTTCTTTATTTTTGTTTCTCTTTTCTTTGCGATATATTTGTCATTACCGACGTTATTTTTTTTCGCAGTATGTATGTTGTAATGTATTAATGCAATATCTTACTCAAACTATTTTTTTTATAAGAAATACATTTTGTTAAATTGTCGCAGTTTATTTAAAAGTTTTTTTTTAAATACAGCGATACATGATATTTGGGGACTTCGGGAAAAACTATACTCTAACTCACTGGGTTTTAATTTTTCTCGTGGAACTCAATGTATCAAGTATCCTCTTCTTTTTAAACCCATAAACTTCAAATCGAAACTTATCGAAAATTCAAAATGTTATATCTTAACTTATTAGATATAATGTTTCGTATCTTGAGGTAAGAATTTTTTACAAATAAAGGCAAGCTTAATTTCGAAGCCTTGAGATGTTACATCCTAACTTATTGGGTGTGACATTTTATTTCTTTGAGATAAGCGAGTTTTAGTTTTCTTTCAAATAAAAGGATCGTAGTTTAAAAGTTTTTAAAAATTTTCAACATTAGGACATGATTTTATCAATTAGGTACCAATTTTGGGCGTTACGAGGGTGCTAACCCTTCCTCGTGCGTAACCGACTCCCGAACTTGTTTTCTTGAAATCCGTAGGCCAAAATTAATGTTTTAAACAAAATATGTTTTATAAGGTGATCTGATCACACCTAAGCAAAAAAAAAAAAGGATCGGTGGCGACTCCCGTTTTCGTTTTTTAGTCGATCCCCGTTTTTCGTAAAACTTTAAAAATGATTTCGACAGTAGTCATCATGAAATATAACCTTAAAATTGTTAGTACAAATCTCCGGCGAGAAAAATCTCGAACACACGAATGGAACTCGAACAGAAAATGAAGAAATATGACAAGGCTCCAAGGCGTGTATGAAGCCACTATCTTTAAGGTTATATTCGCCCCACTTATATCTTGTGTGCAAAAGAGTTTCAAGCAAATAACCCTTAAAGATACAATGAAGCCGATGACTATTTGCATTTTACACTGACGATAATAGTCCACTAAGCACTAAGCAATGTATAACAAGAAACTCAATTTCTACAAAGAACTTCTGCAGGAAGTCTTTATAAAACAATCTAATAATATTAGAAAACTGAAGAAGGATAAAAAATAATTTTTTTACAACTTGTTATTGTGATTTCCAAATGAAATCTCATTCATATTTATAGAAATTTTAATGTCTCTTCATAGAGACATCTTTTAGTAGGTGTCTTTTCTGAATAATAACATCTTTACAAAGACATATAATTATTCATCTAATATTATAACTATTCAAGTAATATAGTTTGAATAGTTATAATTCTTTTTCAAAAATCAAGTGATATAACTCTTGACGAATGACCAAAAGATTTAACTTTTGATTAATTACACCCATTCATTTATAATTATTGGAACACTATAAATATTTGAAAATGTTCCAACATAGTATATACAATTAACATTATATAATTAAGGTAGACTAGTAATGATGTGTAACCCTATATAGTATATACAACTATGTTATTATAATGTACATTTTTATATTAATGATACACAATCTTAAACCCTAAATGTGTAGCTAACCTTATGGTATATTATTGTTATACTTATCTCCCTACCTCAATTTGGACCCTTCATTAGGCTCACCCAGGGCCCATTAAGTGACATAATTAGGTAGGAACCCTCACTTACCTATAAATACCCCAAGGATCAACATAGTAGGGGAAGCCCTCTTTGGCTCTTGGTCCTGGAACGGGTGAATCGGCCTTCTTTGCCACCGCTCCCTCTCCTCCTCTACTTCCATTGATATTGTGTATCAATAATTATAATATAATTAAGGTAGATTAGTAATGATATGTAACCCTATACAGCTAAGTTATTATAATGCACATTATTATATTAATGATCTTAAACCTTAAGTTCAAATCTTGTTATAGTATTTTTTTTTAACCAAAAAAACATGAAAAGACAAAAACATCCTTACATTAATATTTATTAATATGTAAAGTAATGGTATTTTAATAATTTTCCAACTAAGTTGGTGCTCAGTTGATTCATCATCAACTTAGTCTAGAGTTTAATATAAGATTATAAGAATAGATAGTACATAATAGACCCATTAATAATAATATAATAAATAAAACTTATTTTAAAATTTGAAATTTTAAATCCTATTCTATGAAAATTTAAATAATATTAAAAATATTATAATTTATACAATTTTTAATGAAAATAATTTTTTTATTAATTTTCTTTAAATAAATTATTTTTTATTTAATTTTATATTACTTTATAAATGTTAATTTTTGCGGATTTAAATTCGGATTTTTACAAATTCAGATATATGGCATAAAGTTAAAATGTTAAATTCGAATTTTTGCAAATTTAGACCAACTGATATTGCTATTTAATTCGGATTCGAAGTTAGATAGTAAAAATCGAAAATTTTGAGGATTCGGATTTTAAGACAGATTTGCATATTCGAATTCGGATAATCGTAGATATCTTACCCGTTCCATCCCTACAAGTTACATTTGGATCCAAAAACCCTTAAAGATACAAGTATCCATATCATCTTTTAACAGACTAAAACAAATAATAGCTTGCAAATGGATGTTAACCATACCCAAGTATTGTAATCTGTTCTATTACTATGACTGCTTCTATATGTGTTGAGTTGGGTTAACTCAACACAAGTTTCTTTTGACCGATTTACAGTGTAAAAATTTCATTTATTCTTCCTTTTTTTCTTTTTGCATTTAAATTATGATCACAGCAGTTAGTCAAGAAACAACAGTTGCACTTCGCAACTCCATTCTAATTTTCAAGAATACAACAATAGTAAATAATCAAACGAACAACAAAGATCATATCTTCGGCCCAACATGGTTAAAGCAGCCACAAAACGCCTATATTTCCCAACGACTGTAACTTTGGCAGCCTGCTTCAATGAGGGGCTTCGGTCCCTACAAGCATCAAATTCAGCTACATTTGAAAAATAAGTTAAAGCCCAGTAATCTGCTTGCCAGCCAACAATTTTCAGATTCGGTTCCAAGCAAAAGTTTGGAATTTTACTTTTGAGTGAGATACTCGTGTGCAGCTCACAGCTATATGGGAATGTGGATAGATCTCAATTCCATAAACATAAAAAGCACTAAAGAATACCAACCAAAGAATGTGATAACTTTCCGAAGATGATTTAAGTTCATCTGCCAATCTGGTTCATATATCAGCAATGCCAATCGTGCACTATCTTCTACTAAATTCCTTCTCAACGACACCAAAAATCACCTTCAAGCGTTTTTGTAGATTTGAAATGATGTTTTTGGTAATCCTTTTTTGATGCCATGTGCTTTTCAACCATGCAATTCCAAAAAATACTCGCACCTGACATCCCTCTGCTTTTGAGTGCAAGTCCTCGATTTGGTATCTAAGGTGAATCTGCAAAATATTGAAAGTTTAAACTCAGTGGTCAATAATGAGGAAGATGTGGTATCCAAGAAGATGCAATGAATAAAATGTTCTTTGTGGCATTCATACATTGAAATAGTCCCCGAGTGGAACACCTTGGAGAGTCATAACTTCTTCAATATGCCAACCATTCTTATTGGGAAGTTGGGATTTCTGCTGAGTACTAGTCATCTCTCCTCTATAGCGGGATACACGCTTATCGAATTTGTAACATATTTGCCTCTCGTATGCATCATCCTTTTCTGATTCCCATGGAGTGCAAGAATAGTCAAGACCGCCAGCTTTCTTCATAGCTTTATACTCCAATTCACCACCACTAAATAACTCCATGCAGAAACCAGTCTGAATCACCAATAAAACAATTACCACCATCTGATACAAAGAAAATATATCTACAATACACCCATAAGAATAGTCGTACTACATTTACGTGTGAAGACTCCATTAATACACTTTAACATAAGGACCGGCAATACCTCAACACAACATGGAAAGTATAAATGTTCATAACAGGATGCATGCTGCAGCATACTCATTCCATAGGCTCACAGAGAGAGAGATAGATGACTTACGGGAACAGGAAGAGCACAGGAATAAACCTCAGACATACTGACATCCTCAAGGCCTAAGAAAGATCCACTCTCGTCACTTTGGAGGCTTTTTGCCTCGGACTCTTCTTCAACTATTTGCACTTTCTGTTCTGGGCTCAAGGCTCTGGCTTTCCACAGAGCCATGATTGTTCTAGTCAAAAAAAAAAAAAAAATGAAGATCAAGATATGACATTTTACCATTATTGCTCCTTTCAGGACATTCTTACTTTCAGAAACATACACACCAAGGATTTATCTACCCTCATTTTTATAATCACAGATTCTTAATACATAGGACTAGTTTCATCATTTGATTGCCAAAGAGCAACAGTTGATACATACAAACAAGCATGAAGCTTAAACGATAGAGTTTAGATAGCAGAAAAAATTTGAACAAAAGTAAAAAGAGTCGTGATACCACTAATCATAAAATCTATGATTTTCTGCTATATCTCAAAATTAAAGTATAACTAAAGCAAGATCTTTCGAAAATTAGAAAAACAATAGTATGTCAGATTACAGGTGCAAATGCAAAAGTCATCTAAGCATATAAGTTGTTTAATGTATTTTAAAAGCAAGTGCATTTGCCACTTAAGGAACATCATCACACTTTTAATGGTCATATGGAAAAACATAACGGAAGTCATAATGCTAGCATTCATTTTTAGATATTCCAAAAAAGAGCTGGGTTAGACATGCTTTCAACATTAAACAAAAGTAATGAACATATCAAAAGATACAAAAAAGTATAAATAAAATAAAAAACAGAAGTCACAGAAGATAGATTGCTCTTTTACCGATAAGCTACATTGAAAGATACAAAAGACTGATAATGGAACTTCAGCCTGCCTTCCTCATCTCGAGTCTTTGCACCATGTCTAGCATCCATCCCTCTTCCTGGACGGAGAGTCACAACAATAACTGGACTGCCCATTGATGCCAAAGTAGGTGGGAGAACTTGAATATCTTCAATGTCTTCCCAAAGGAAGAAGAATTTTGTCTTGTGGCCAAATAAATTGGCATGAAACCCAATTATTCTTGGTGATAAAAACAGGCGACCCTGCATAGATGCAACATCAAATTAACAAAAAGGGGAAAATAGTGCATATTAATTACTCAGAGTAAAACATCACAAAAGTGAGCTTTACATAATATTATATAACCAGACAATCAGAACCTGTAGAGGCATTTTCCGTTTCAAGTGACAGGTAAAGTCATTTATGAGAAATTCCTCTGGTGGAAGCCCAAAAAGTTTTTGAAAGGCTGAATTCGTTTGAGGGGACCTCACATTTATCTGCAGATAGATCATTAGGTCAAAAGTAAATAACAAGAATGGGCAACATTATTTTATTCCTGGCCAATTGGAACTAAAATAAAATTAACTATATATTTACCTTCTTCCCCACTTCTTTCTCCATCTTTCTTAAGTACTCTGTAACCACATTTCCACCTCTTGAATTTTCCACAAAAATTCTCAAGTGCAGCTTAGACTGGCATGCCTGAGCCAACTTACCGTGCAGAGGAACCCACACATCAGCTAGATCTGATATATTAGATCTTACAAAATTAACCTCAGCATGTCCCAAAGATGTAGCTTCATCAAAAGGCCCATCAAAATCAAAAACTTCTAAATCCAGTACGGAAGGAGGCTCTTTCATTGCATCAAATTCAAATATTTCTGCAAAAAGAATACAGTTTTTGGAAGAATTTATTAAAGTTCAGAAATTTTTTTCAAAAAAGTTGAAAAATTATAGCATTCCTTTTCTGAACTAGAAAAACTATACGATTCTAAGTAAGACTCATTATTCAAGACGAAGCTAGTGCAACACCAAACATGTACACTAAATCAAACATAGACAAAGCATAATGTTGGATTCACCATTCCACTGGGGAGCAGATTTCTGGTACTTGATTGAGCTGGTTCTAGTTTTCCCGTTGCAAGTGAACACAACATATGGATCACAGTAACCACTTGAATCTACAGCAGCTAAATTACTTCCCTCAATCAAGGCAACTGTTAGTAACCATCCATCCCCTTGTGCTTTCACTCCATGATCACTCCCTATTGTTAGAGAGACATAAGAAAAGGACATCAAAGGCTGAGACACAAGAAACAAGATGTGGCAACTCTTCTCACTAGCAGAGCAGAACTGTTATTAAATATAAATATTACCTTTCTGCACTCTGGCATGCATGAAGCGGGAGATTAACTGCAACACCCTTTCACCTTGAAGAACCAAAATACCACACACAATAAATTCACCAATTGAATCAGGCAAATCAAGCCCTAAAAACTCTAGTCCTTGAATTGTACTGGGTGCAGCTAGGCAGATATGGACTATTACATATAAGCTCATAAAAACTGTAGAAACCATAGTAAAATTAGCAAAGTACTGGACTGCCAACTTCCAATCTGACTGGGATTCAGCCTGCAATGATCCCAAAATCTGTTCTTTGTTCAACCCAATATCCTTTGAATCAACTGGCTTAATAGTCTGCTCTAGTAGAGTAATGAATTGCTCAAAGCTTTCCTTTAGACCCTGCCGGGCTCCATTTTCTATCATACTTTTCATCATTGTGCTCTGCAAGAAGTTCATCCGCCATGAAATCACCAAATGGGAAGATTCTTCTCCAGATGGAAGCTCAGGTCCAGGACTAATGCAGTACAGCACTTCGACTTTGAAAGTGCTCCCATACATAACATCAGGAGTGCTCACAGACGCTAAAACGGCAAAAGTCTTCCCATCAGCTTTTATATATGTCTGCTCCTCAGTGGCTTTCACAGCCTTAATTAATTTGGTTGGAGCCCTGATGTAAGAATAAATTCTTTTCAAACTCTCACCACCATTCTCAAATTCCCAAGGCCCAATTTGTAGGTCTGTAGATCCCTGCACCTCTGCTAATGACCTAGGAAAACTTGAATCAGGTGAAAAAAGTAGAGAGTTTAGCTCTTTTGGCGCAATCACATATAATTGGTCTAGAAGCACTCCTCCAGGTAAATTACTCGGAATTTCACTTCCCTGATCTCGGGAACACAATGCTTCCATCGCTTCCTCAAAAGAAGATGACTGATCATCAGACTTGTTATAAAAAACATCAGCTCTTGAAATTTCAGGTATCTCCATCAAATCAGTGCCCCTAGGGGAGGTAGTAGGACCAATGTCAAAATTTCTATTAAACATTTGAGTGATTCGACCTGCTAGGGATTTTTGTGCACTTGATTTCTCTTCCTTGGAAGACACATTATCATCTTGTCTCGGTGGAGAAGAGGAGTTTGATGAACCACTAAAAGACCTAGAAATATCCTTAACATCCATGTCTTCATGCTTCCTCAATGCTGATGCATGATCACCATTATAAGTCGAGTCCAAGTATGAATTGTTTTGGGAAAAATAGATATTTAGAAGTATTTCACCTGTAGCCAAGGTTGAAAGAAAAGCAGATAGATATTTAGAAGCATGTACTCAAAGGCTGGAATCTTTGAATCCAAGATCCAAACTACTTAGATAAGCTCCTTTTTGAGGCCTAAAAGGCACAAAAATCCTAGTTGAATATTCCAAGTAAAAAGGAGATGCAAACAGCACATGAGTAACGATCAGGCAACTCCAAATATGCTGAGATTGAGAAATGAAAAATGCAAATAATAGAAAGCTAAAAACAGAACATACCACACTCCTTGTTCTTCAACTTCTTATTCCTAGGGTGGAGGGAATACCAAACAGTGCCAAGAGATTTATTATGAGCATCGAAAACCTGGGAAACGGAGACTTTAAGCTGACCCACAAAGTCATCACTGAAATACTTATCCTCATCCAAGACGGTGATAAGAAGCTCCTCATTCAAATCCTCGACCTTGAAACTAAATTCCTCTCCCCAACTTGGGTTCAACGTCTTCTTCACCACTTTGGTTTTGTGCCTCTGTTTCCCAAGTTGAAGCTTGACGTAGGGATCACTGAAGCCGTTTACATCCATGGCTGGTATGTTCCTTGCTTCAATTACGCCCACAATGAGCTTCATTTTTCTTTTTCTCTAGATTCCCTCAATCCAATCTTAACCTAATAAAAAGGGTTCAAATTTTGGCCTTGATTGATAATGTTCAATTTTATGCAGAACACACCCACCGACACGCAGTCAATATTGTCTTTTTCAATGCTATAATCAAGAAGACCTCGAGGGAAAAAAAAATGTTCAGTAGTATTTCTTTCCTTCCATTCCAACTATATATATCTATTTCTTAAATTTCTAGGAGAAACAAAGAAATATAAACACAAACCTCCCAAGCAAAAATCTTTTTTTTTTTTTTTTTAAAAAAGAAGCAAAAATCAATCAAACTCAACCAGCCTATTCTTTAGTTGAGTATAATTGTATAAATACAAATACAAATACAATACACCTCCCGAACTCACCCAGACAAATAATTATACAAGAAAAACAAATTACTCAGGTTTTTTGTTTTTTGTTTTTATATATTATATAATATGTAAAGTAGAGAAAATTTGGGAAAAGTTATCCAGAATTTGGGGAAAAAATTAATTTCGCAGGATTTGCAGCTAACAAAAAGTTGAAAAGGGGAAAGAAGAGAGAGGTGATGTTTGATTTTAAGAAGGTAGGAGGGGAGTTGAGTAAATAGAACGAAAGCCTACTGTTGTTTCAACGTTGGCAACTATTGTTTGTTTGTTCAAGTCCGCGTTTCTGTTTCCACTGTTTTTCCTTGACCAATTTCGTTTAAGGACAAACTGCAATTATCATCCATCCCAACTAAGTTATTTTTCTATGTACGATCCACTCGTTGCGAACGCAAATAAATAAAAAGGGTAAGTTACTCTCAAGTTGCCAAACTAGTAGGAAGTTTACATTTTGGTCACTCAACTTTAAAAAGTTACAAATTGGTCATGAACTATTCCGAACTATTTGGAAGTTTTTTTCAAAGTCCGGCTAGTGAGCTCCAAGTTGATCAATACTCATCGACGATTAGAAGAACATTCCTTAGATCCAAATTGATCTGATAGTTAGTGTCTGAGATCGAAGAAGAAAACTATTTGGCTTTTGGTTCGTAGATTCGTGATTTTCAAAACTATTTCATGAAAAAACCGAATTGTAGAAGAGGATGAGAAAGAGAGATTTTGATTGGTGTAGATAGTGTGAACAGAGAAGGCTATACAACAACGATTTTAATAGCACAGTAACTTAAATGAAAACTTTAGAATAGTTGAGTGATTCTTTTTTAACTTTTTAAAATTAAGTGACTAAAATATAAATTTATTAATAGTTTAGTGATATTAGTGTAATTTACCATAAAAAATAAGTAAATTGTCAAATAGCAATGATAACCAACTAAATATTTTAATTGTAATAGGTTACGATCTCACCACCCAATCGAGAAAAAGAAAGAAAAGAAGTACCATATTAATTTATTCAGATTATTATATTTATGTCATTTAAATAATTTAATTGAAAAGACTGTTTTTACTATTATGGTTTAGGCCGCCCTTGTTGCCTTTTTTTTATTTTTTATTTTTTGTGTGTAGAGACCACTTTTTGAATAAATTATAAAAATAGTTATTTTTATTTATTTTAAATTATATTTTTATCACTTATGTTTGAAATGTTACGTTTTACTTATTTACGTTATCGTATTGTAACATTTTAACTACTGAGCCGTTAATTGTCGTTAACAGTATAACTGTAAACTGACATGACACGTTAAATTATTATTTTAATCAAAAATTTTAGGTTAAATTATACAATTAATCCTTATATTTTTTTTTGTTTTGAGCAAATTTTTTTATGTTTTTTAACTCTCTTTTTTTGTTTATTTTCCATTCTCTTTTATTTCTCCCGCTATTTTCCTCCCTTCTTCATTTCTTTTAACATAGTTTTTTTTATGTTTTCTATTTGTTAAAACTAGTCCCTATGCTTTTATTTTTTTGAACAATTTAATTTTTTCTTTTTTTTCTTTATTTGTTAACGCCAAATATAGGAACTAGTTTTAACAAATAAAAAATATAGAAAAATTACGTTAAATGAAATGGAGAAGGGAGGAAAACAGTGGGAGAAGTAGAAGAAAATGAAAAATAAAAATAAAAAAGAAAGTTAAAAGAACATAAAAGAAAAGAATTAAATTGCTCAAAACGAAAAAAATATAGGGACCAATTTTATAATTTAACCTAAAATTTTCATTTGAAATGATGATTTAATAAGCCACATTAGCTTACCATTACACTAATTAACAGCTCAATGGTTAAAATGTTACAACACAATAATGTAAGTGAGTAAAAAAAATTTGAAGCAAACAAAAGTGACTATTTTCGTAATTTACCCTTCTTTTTTTTTAAATAAAACTTCATTAATTAAAATAAAAATAGATAAGGAGAAAAGTGAGAGACAATACCTAATTTCCAAGTCATCAAAGTATATCCGGTTTAGAACAATCAGCAAATACAAAATTAAAAATAGAATGAAGATAAAAAAAAAAAAAAAAATGTTCTTGTCAAACATCTATGAATCAAACAATAGGACAAGGACTGATACGAAGAGCTGAGATGAAAACTGTCTTAAAGTAATCAACCCAATTCCGAGGCATCAGAAGTTCGGTACGAGAGAGCATGCCATGAGAGGAGAGGGCGTCCTGAGCTGCATAAACTTCAGCCATACAAAGCCCAAAATGCAGCATACAAAGCCACCCACATCATTCTTAACTATAGCAATCCATCCGATAACATCACTATCCACAAAAACACCGTCAATGTTACACTTCAGCTTACCCGGTGAAGCCTTGCACCAACAATCAACCCCTCCTACAACAGGCTATCGAGGGCCCCCCTGCACATCATAAATAGCAGTACGACAGCTTTTGAGAAACAAACCAGCCTGTTGAACAATATGCGCAGCAATCAGGTACCGTTGTTTCCATAAGGCCACACTTCGGTAATTCCAAATGCTCCACGTGTTACATAAAAGTCGATGCCGACGCTCGACTCGCTGCAACAAAAAGATCTAGCTGATGAAATCGACTTAATTTACTATCTGCTTTTAGTCTTGTACTATTTTGCATAACTTATGAAATTAATTCATTCTCCATTTTGATATTTTTTGTCGCACATATTTTTTCAATTTTAAAATTTTAATTATGACTATAATAGTTGGTACCATTTCGTATTGTCTGGTTCGGTCAGAATATTCTGTTTTAGTTGTGAATCAAAATAACAAATTTTAGATTTCATTCTAGGGTAAATTTCAGTTGGGACTGATCGTACTAATGCGTATTAGTTAATTTTACTTGTATCGATTGAAATATGGTATATTGATCAGTACAAAAAAATTAATTTTAAATTTTTATTATTTATTTGTACCAAAAAAATTAAAATATATTTTAATTTTAAATTTAATTTTTTTTTTGGATTTGTTGAATTATGAATTATTTTATGCATACTATTGGATGATTTTATTGTTTGAGTTATGAAATAATTTTTTTGTTTGTTTATTTTGAGTTTGTTTAATGATATATTATATTTGTGAAGTTTATTAAATAATATTTTATATAATTAATGAATATTTATCTTAAAATTTACATATGGTGAGATTTGAACTCACGTCCACATCATTTTTAGTTTTTTTTTTACCACTTCAACTAAAATTTTATTTTTTATGAGTATTTTATATTTGAGATTTATTTAATCTCATTGTTTGATATTTGTAAATATTTTTATATGCATATATAAAATATTTTAAAAATAGCGATAAATTTGAAAAAATACATCAAAATAGATCAATATTGATACCAGTACCAATAGAAAAATTGTACATTCATCACTCTGATACTGACTACTTTGGTCATAACTTAAATGGTAACCATTAAATTCCTTAACTAAAATGATATGGCATTATGCATGAAGTTATATATTTGCCACATAAGATTTTAGAAATAACAAAATTTACCGATTACCATTCAGTTAGGATTAAATTTCACAAAAATAAAAAAATATGAATATAAAAATTGATAAAATTAGAGTATAACAAATTTGCACTTTTTACAAAGTACAAAGACTAATAACAAAATTTAACCTTTAATTGTTTTACTTCTTGATTTTTTTCTTTTTTTTGTAAATTAATTTTATATATAAGTTTAAATTATATTAAGATTTGTCGAAGCTTTCGACCTTCATATGAGATCTAGAAAGGTTCTTGCAATAGGTAATTTTTATTTTATATGTGAGTTTAAATTATATTAAGAATTGTTGGAGCTTCAACTTTAGAAACATTTACAAAGTCATTGTAAAGGTTCTTGCAGCCAAACTAAAGAAGCTCATTAAGGAAGTTATCGGCCAAAGAGGTGAAACGATATGTTAGAAATTGTGTTATTTGAACTTTGGTTTAGTGGCAAAATAAAAAGATCTATAGGGGGCGAAAGGGCGATGATTGTAGCCCGCCATAGATCCTCATTAAGCATAAAACTGGACTAGGGTTACGACTATTCCACCCCCGCGGTATAGGCCATACCGCACAAGTTGAGTCCATATAGAACTGTACTTCTTCTAATTGACTTTGATTAGAACAGGGTTATTCAACCCTTAAATAGATGTAGTTGAAAATTTTCTTGTATCATTCATTTTTTAACATTAGTAAATTTCTCTTATTGCTTTGCGATCGTTCTACTGCCATTATCGACGTTTATTATAACACGATAATTGCAAGAACAATAGAAACAATGATATGAGTAGTACCCACTGTAAGTATAACTACTATAAAATAAAATAGAAACAAGTTGTTTATCCAATTCAGTTTCATACATCTATAGTCATATGAGGTGTAACAGACCAGTTTAGACCCTAGTCGGAATAGTACTTTCGAGACCACAAATCCGAGTCAGAAAAATATTTTAATATTATTTTCTGTGTTTGTAGTATGTGATTAAGCTTATGCGAAAATTTCGTGAATTAATTTTATTGTTTGTGTGCTTAATTTGAGAAAAGGACTTAATCGCAGAAAATGTAAAAATGGCCTTCTAATTGATTAAGTACTGAATTGATGTGTCTTTATTAATATGAAGTCCTTATTATGAGAATAAACCATTAATGACTTTTATGACCAACCATTATGAATTATTATATGTTTTTATCAAAGGTTAATTAGGTAAATTAAATAATAAGTTAGGTTAAATAAAATAAAATAAAAAGATGGCCATTATTATCATCTTTCATGGCCGAATGAAGCAAAAAAGATAGCTAAAAATAGGGTTTGATTCGGCACTTGTATAGCTTGATTGAGGTAAGCATTTTACTCGGTTTTTGATAATTTCTACGTTTTTGTGATCGTTGCTTTGAGTATTACAAAACCCATGCTTTAATCTTAGAATTTGATGAAGATTTTGAAATATGCCATTGATGAATGCTTGAGCTTTGTGATAGTTAATGATGAAATATGAAAGACATGTGATAGATTAACATGTTTTGTCTTCGGATTTTTGATGAAATTGAGTAATTTGGACTAAATTGTGAAAATAATAAATTGAATGACTAAAATGTGAAATAAATGAAATGTGTGGACTTAGATGAAGCATATGAATATTCGGCTAAGCATGGGTATAAAGAAATAATGTGTATTTTGTGATTTTGTGAAATAGGGACTTAAATGTCAAAATATGAGAATGTGAGGGTTAATTTGTAAAATGCCCTAAATGTGTGTTTTTGGATTGAATTGAATGATTTGGTGAATAAATGAGTTAAATTTGAATATGTATAGATCAAGAACCAAAGAAAACGGATTTAGACCGAGGAAAGTCGAAAGTGATCGAGTAGTCGTTTCTGTCCGTTCATATCCGTACGAGGTAAGTCTATATACAAATAAATGTATTTGAATTGATTTATATACGTTTATATGAAATTGAATTGTGATGAATGACTACGAAAGATATACACATGAAATCCGAGAAAGTATCGACAATGTGTCAATGTCTGAAAGTCTCATACGAACATTAGGAAGAGATAGGATTCATATATCATGACATAGGGTTCCGATATGTGATATCGTGTAAGACCACGTCTGGGATGTTGGCGTCGATTTGAGAATTACGTGTAAAACCATGTCTGGGACATCAGCATCGTATATGATTTCGTGTAAGACCCTGTCTGGGATAGTGGCATCGATATTTGATTACATGTAAGACCACGTCTGGGACGTTGGCATTGTACGAGTATTCCGAGTTAACCGAGTATCCTATTTAATTCTGAATGGTTCAACGGGCAATTCCGAGTAATGAATGACTATGTGAATTGTGTAACCGATACAGATACATTTAAAATGTATACCAAATTTGATTATGAAAGGTAAGTATATGTGAAATTGCAAAAGTGAGATAAGTGCTTAGACTTGTTGAGACAAAAAGTGATATATATATGATTGTACTATGATCTAATGAAATACATGGAGATGTGATTTGTTGACAAGCAAATGGTTAGAAACAATTGAGCTAAAGAAGAAATATGGTTATGCTATTTAGATATGCTAAAGTTCTTATGATTGAAATGGTTATAAATGTTTTATATGATAAGTTTATTTGTATATGGCTTACTAAGCTTTTGAAAGCTTACTTTGTGTGTGATTGCTTTGTTTTATAGATCATCAAAGCTACGGAAGGCTCGGGGATTGTCGAGGATCATCACCACACTATCAAACTCTATTTTGGTACCTTTTGAATGTGTACATAGCTAAGTATGGCATGTATAGGCTAGTAGTTTTGGATTATGTTTGAGATGTATAAAAAGCCATGTGATATGGCTTGTAAATGGGATGTGAGTATGGTAAATATTAGTCTATGTTTTGTGATGCAAAGTTAGTATATTTTGATGAAAGGTTGACTTAATGAAATGGTAAATTTTTTGGATGGATTTTACTTAGAAATGCTCGTGTTTGTTATGAGATAAATTGTTCACTAGTTAATATGATTGCTATGCTCATGAATGGTAGGAAAAGATGGTCATTTTTGGTATGTTTTGGTTATTTTTGAGGTGTGATTTGATGCCTATTTGTGCTTGTAGGATTGACCCTAAAATGGGTGACAAATTGGCCTTGTAAATGGCCTACATTTGCCCACACGGTTGAGCACACGGGCGTCTGGCTCGACCGTGTCACTTAAATTTGTAATTCAAAACAAGTCAGTGTCGACCACGGGCCAGACACACGGGCGTGTGACAGGCCGTGTGAGATAAGTCAGTGTCGACCACGGGTAAAGCACACGGGCGTGTCCTCGGCCGTGTGGACAAGTCAATATGTATGCTCTGTTTTGACACGGCTTGGACACACGGCTGTGTTTGAGGCCATGTGAGGCACACGGCCTACCCACACGGGCGTGTGACCTCTGTAACTTTGAAAAATGTTTAATTTTCAGAAAATTTTGTATGCGCTCTGTAACACCCCTAACCCGTAACCGTCGCCGGAATAGGGTTAAGGAGTATTGCCGAACAAATCAGAACACTTACAATCATTTTACAACACAAAGTATATCAGCATTCAAACATATCAAGATATATACATATAGTCCCTTAATGAGGTCTACAAGACCTTAAACACGTGTTAGAAAGGGGTTGGGACTAAACCGAACACATGCAAAATTTTCTGAAAATCAAACATTTTTCAAAGCTACAAAGGTCACACGCCCGTGTGGGTAAGTTGTGTGCCTCACACGGCCTCAGACACGCTCATGTGTCCAAGCCTTGGCAAAACAGGGCATACATACTGACTTGTCCACACGGTCGGAGACACGCCCGTGTGCCTCACCCGTGGTCGACACTGACTTGCACCACACGGCCAGTCACACGCCAGTGTGTCTAGCTCGTGTGCGAGCCTAACTTGTTTCAATTTTCAAATTTGAATGACACGGTCGAGCCACACGCTCGTGTGCTCAACCGTGTGGGCAAACATAGGCCATTTGCAAGGCCAATTTGCCACCCACACTTAGGGTCACACCTACAAGCACAAACCAATACAATTTCATACCCCAAATGGCATTTAAACATACCAAAACATACTCAATATAGACTTTTAACATCATCATTCATCTTTCTATACAAATCCATCTTAACATATCAATCCAAATTATCAACTACACATCCAAAATCATGTAAGTTAAGCATCATTAATCTATACCACAAGTTCACATTTAAACCACCATTCTCATCAACCAATTTAGGCATGAAACATACCATATTCATCATTCACACAACCCACACATATATACCAACATCATTCAACTTTCAAGCCATATTACATGGTAAGACTTATACATTTCAATACATGCCATATTCACTAGCCTATACATGCCATATACCAAATATATACAACTTCCAAAAGTACCCAAAATAGATAGCCGATAGTGTGATTGAGTCGCTGACGATCCCCGGATCTGAGCTAGCTTTAAATACACTATAAAACAGAGAAACACTTCACACAGTAAGCTTTAAAGCTTAGTAAGTTCGTAATATAATACTATTAACTCAATGATTCAAAATCAATATACAAAATAAACCATCACATAGATTAATTCACAAGAATGCACAATCTCATCCATATCCAATACTCACATAACTATCCATTCATCTATTTCCAAATTCATCAACCACATAGGTTCCATACATACCTTTGCCAACACTTAGTTAACGACCAATTTTGCTACTCAATGCTCGACACCACATTTCGATCAATCTTCATTATTCCTTTAACTCAATCGCACACTTAGTGCCAATTTCATAGCCGAAGCTTAAATATCATCGCACACTTAGTGCCTTTGCTTTAAACCGAATTTAACTCGGTATCGCACACACAGTGCCAATCAATATAATCGATACTTTCTTTATTTTGCACACATAGTGCCGTTCTCTACTGTATAAATTCTATTTTGCACACTTAGTGATACATCTCTCAATCCACATTTAACATTACCGATTCATTAACCACATAATCTTTCATTATATAACACATGAGCATAATTTAAACAATTTGTATTATAAACGAACTTACCTCGGACGTCGAAATAACAAAATAAGTCGATTAATCGAGCACTTTATCTTTGCCTCGATCTCGATCCAAATCTCTCTTTTCTTGATCTATACATATTCAAATTTAGCTCATTCAATCACAAAATTATTCAATTTAGTCCAAACACACATATTTAGGGTATTTTACAAAATAGCCCTCACATTTTCACATTTTGACACTTAAGTCCCTATTTCATAAAATCATCAAATTCACATAATTTCACTTCACACATGCCTAGCCGAATTTTCCTTATGCTCATACAAGCCCATATATTTCATTTATTTCACATTTTAGTCCTCCAATTTCTCATTTTCACAATTTAGCCCAAAATAGCCAATTTCATCAAAAATTCAAATACAAACTATGTTAACCCAACCTTAAGCTTTCATATTTCACCAACTATCAACACAAAGCTCATATATTCATCAACGGCACATATCAAAATCTTCATCAAATTCTAAAATTAAAGCATGGGCTTGATAATACACTAAGCAACGATCACAAAAACGTAGAAATTATCAAAAACCGAAATAAAAACATACCTTAATTACGCTAAACCTTGGCCGAATATTAAAAAGCTTCAAACTCTCTTTTTCTTTTCTTATTTTGGTGGAAGAAAGATGATAATGGCCATTATAATGTGTTTATTTTTATTATATTAACTTTAATAATCAATTTCTAATTTTATCCTTAATGAATATTAATAATAACACCAAAAGCCATGCCATTATCATCCATTTACTATCAAATGGTTTAATCACAACATAAGGACTTCTCATTTTAGAAGTCATGCCAAATAAGTACTTTAAAAATCAGCACACAGCTTTTACATTTTATGCGATTAAATCCTTTTTACAAATTAAGCACACAAACGATAAAATTCCCACACAGAATTTTCACACATACTCAATCACATACTGTAAACACGAAAAATAATATTAAAATATTTTCCAACCTCGGATTTATGGTCTCGAAACCACTATTTCGACTAGGGTCTAAACCGGGCTATTACAACTCTCCCCCATTAGAGATTTTCATCCCCGAAAATTTTACCAGTGAATAGATTCGGATATTATTCTCTCATAACATCTTCAAGCTCCCACGTAGCCTCTTCAACTCCATGTTTATGCCACAACACTTTCACTAAAAAAATTTTCTTATTTCTCAATTCTTTGATCTCACGTGCCAGAATTCGAATTGGTTCTTCACTATATGATTAATCTAACTGAATCTCAATCTCAGTAGGAGCAATCATATACGATGGATCAGATCTGTATCGTCGAAACATCGATACATGAAACATATTATGAATCTTTTCTAACTCAGGTGGTAACAACAATCTATAAGCAACTGGCCCAATTCGTTCGATGATCTCAAACGGCCCGATGAACCTCGGACTCAATTTGCCTTTTCTGCCAAAATGGAGTATTTTCTTCCACGGAGACACTTTCAAAAACACTTTATCACCGATCTCAAATTTAATATCTTTCCGTTTCAAATCTGCATAGGACTTCTGACGATCTGAAGCTGCTTTCAAACTATTACGAATCACTTTCACTTTCTGCTCAGTCTCTTTGATTAAATCAACCCATTAAATCTTATTCTCGCTAAGTTCAGTCCAATTTAATGGAGTTCTGCATTTACGACCATAAAGAGCCTCATATGGTGCCATTTTGATGCTAGATTGAAAACTATTATTCTATGCAAATTCAATCAATGGCAAATGTTTTTCCCACATACTTTCAAACTCAAGAATACAACATCTCAACATATCCTCAAGAATCTGAATGATCCGCTCGGATTGACCATCTGTTTGTGGATGAAATGCAGTACTGAAATGCAGCTTTATGCCTAGGGCCTCTTATAATTCCTTCCAAAATCGCGAGGTAAATCTCGGATCTCTGTCAGAAACAATGGATAATGGTACCCCGTACAGTCTCACAGTCTCGGAAATTTACAATTCGGCTAACTTATCAAGCGAATAATCTGTTCTCACCGGAACAAAATGAGCTAATTTCGTCAATCTGTCAACTATCACCCAGATTGCATCTTTCTTTCTCGGAGATAAAGGCAATCCCGACACAAAGTCCATCGTGATTCTCTCCCATTTCCACTCAGGAGTCATAATCAGTTGTAACAAACTAGATGGAACCTGATGTTCAGCTTTAACTTGTTGACATACTAAACATCTCGAAACAAACTCTGAGATATCCCGTTTCATACCATGCCACCAATAAAACTATTTTAGATCATTATACATTTTTGTACTCCTCGGATGAACAGCCAAACGACTATTGTGAGCTTCGTTCAAAATCAACTGAATCAACTCTGAATTTCTCGGAATACAAATCTGATCTCGGAATCTCAAAAAATCATCATTATCAACTCGAAATTCTGAATCAGAATTCAAACCACACTGATCTCGTTTTGCCATTATCTCAGCATCACTTTTCTAAGCATCACAAATCTGACGTATAAACATTGACCTCACTTTCAATTCTGCCAAAACCGAACCATCATCACACAGATTTATCTGAGTACTCATTGCTCGCAAAGTAAATAAATACTTCCGGCTTAAAGCATCAGCAACAACATTAGCTTTACCCGGATGATAATCAATCACTAATTCATAATCTTTTAGTAATTCTAACCATCTCCGCTATCTTAAATTCAATTCTTTTTTAGTCATCAGATATTTCAAACTATTGTGATCCGTATAAATGTGACATTTCTCACCAAATAGGTAATGACGCCAAATCTCTAATGCAAATACAATCGCGGCTAATTCGAGATCATGCATCGGGTAGTTTTTTTCATGCGGTTTTAACCGTCTCGAAGCATAAGCTATAACTTTGCCCTCTTGCATCAACACGCAGCCCAAACCATTCAACGATGCATCATTGTAAACTATGAATTCTTTACCCGATTCAGGTTGGACTAACACTGGTGCCTCTGTCAACAATGCTTTCAACTGTTCAAAACTCTGCTGACACTTTTTTGACCATTCAAATTTAACATCTTTCTGTAGCAATTTCGTCAACGGAGTTGCAACCGTCAAGAATCCTTTCACAAACCGTCTATAATATCCCGCTAATCCCAGAAAACTACGGACTTCAAATACATTTCTCGGAGGTTTCCATTCTAAAATAGCTTTAATCTTGCTCGGATCAACTCGTATTTCCGCAGCTGATACAATATGTCCCAGAAAACCAACCTCACGCAACTAGAATTCACATTTGCTAAACTTTGCATACAGTTGCTTCTCTCGCAAAGTCTGTAACACGATTCTCAAATGCTCGGTATGTTGCATCTCATCACATGAATAAATCAGAGAGTCGTCAATAAACACCATGACAAATCGATCCAAATACGGTCTGAATATCCGATTCATCAAATCCATAAACACTGCAGGAGCATTCGTTAGTCCGAAAGGCATAACTAAGAATTCATAATGTTCGTACCTTGTTCTGAAAGTAGTCTTCGGCACATCTAAATCTTTAACTCGTAGCTGATAGTAACCCGATCTCAAATCTATCTTAGAAAACACTGTAGCTCCTTTCAGCTGATCAAATAAATCATCGATTCGCGGTAAAGGATATTTATTCTTTATCGTCACTTTGTTCAATTGTCGGAAGTCAATACACATCCTCATAGTGCCATCTTTCTTTTTCACAAACAACACAGGAGCACCCCAGGGCGAGAAAATCGGTCGTGCAAATCCTCTATCTGTCAACTTTTGCAACTGAGACTTAAACTCTTTCAATTCTGTCGGTGCCATTCTATACGAAGTTATTGAGATAGGAGTCGTTCCCGGCACTAAATCAATACCAAACTCGACTTCTCGTATCGGAGGTAATCCCGATAATTCTTTAGGAAACACATATGGGAACTCGCAAACTACAGGCACAGATTCAACTTTCTTTTCTGTCACTTTTGTATCTATCACATATGCAAGATAAGCTTCACAACCCTTTTTCACATAACTTAAAGCTTTCATCGAGGATATTACAGCTGGTAGCCCATTCAAATTACTGGATTCAATTCGAACTATCTCTCCATTCTGATTTCTCAAATCAATACTCTTTCATTTACAATTCACAATAGCATTATGTAAGGTCAGCCAATCCATACCCAAAATTATATCAAATTCACCGAATGGTAGCAGCATCAAATTAGCCAGAAAACAAATATCCCGAAACATCAACGGACAGTTCTTGCACACTTTATCAACCAGAACACACTTGCCCAAGGGGTTCGATACTCTAATTACAAATTCAAGATGAGACTCAACAGCAGTGAGTCTTACTAGATACCGATTTACACACACATATGAATGAGTAGATCCTGGATCTATCAATGCAATCACATCAGTATCAAATAGAGTAAAAGTACCAGTAATGACGTCTGGAGATGACGCTTCTTCTCGAGCACGGATAGCATAAGCTCGGGCAGGTGCTCTCGCATCGGATCCCACAGCTGTATCTGTTGTCCCTCTCTGACTTTCACTCACATTTTCGGTGTTTTTGGTTGGTCTAACCCTAGCCGTCATATTACTCGGTCTCGCACTCTGAACATTGTCTTTCTCAGCTAAATCTAGGCAATCTCGAATGAAGTGATCTCGTGATCCACATTTATAGCAAACTCTATTATTATACTTGCCCCAGCATTCTCCGATATGTCACCTCCCACACTGTTTACACTCAGGCTTGTTGCTTTTGACACTTTCAACACTCAATTCAATCAGAATTTGAGTTTTAAGACCAACACTTTGTCTCATACGATCTCTACTCGAATGTCCAAACGAAACATTTGAATGATTGCTTGCATCTCTGAATCTCTTTGATGAAGGTTGATACGACTTACTCATCAATCTTTTTTCTTTCATCTCTAGCCTCGGAATCCGATTTCTTCTTTTCTTTACTAAGCTCTTCGGCTTTGTAGGTTCTTTCAACTAACACTACAAATTCGTTCAGATCAAGTATTCCAACCAACAATTTAATGTCCTTATTCAAACTTTCGATGAATCACTTGCACATAGTAGTTTCTGTGGAAACACATTCTCGCACATACTGGCTCAATCTCACAAACTCTCGTTCATACTTAGTAATAGACATGCGGCCATGTTTCAGCTCTAGGAACTCTTTACATTTCTGATCTATGAATCGTTGACTGATGTATTTCTTCCAAAATTCAACTTGAAAGAAATCCCAAGTGATTCTCTCTCTCAGAACCACATATATCAATTTCCACCAATTATATGCCGTATCTCTCAACAATTAAACAACACATTTTAAACATTCATCAGGAGTCAATGACATCTCATCAAACACTTGGATTGTATTCTCGAGCCAGAACTCAGCTTGTTCTGCATCATCATTAACCGTAGCTCTAAACTCTTCGGCCGCATACTTTCAGATTTTATCTACAAGAGGCTTACTCAATCGGATCAGATCTGAAACTTATGGCACTACAGGCACTTGTGGGGGTGGAGGTTTTTGAGCAGCTGAATTCATTCGAACGAACTCCGAGAACCATTCACTCATCATTTGGAAGAAGGCTTGCTTAGCCTCTCCCTCGTGGCTACTAACAATCGGCCTAGATTCGGCTGGCACTGTCCCTTGAGCGGGAGCAGGCGCATTGCTCTCAACATCATCAGTAACTGCTCGATCGGGATTCATTACTATATAAAAACACATTTTTAACTGTCAGGAATCATCACACTATCGCAATTATATATATGGCATGTATAGCTAGACTCACACGCGCTATGTTAGTCCTAGAATCGACTAAACCGTAGCTCTGATACCAATAAAATGTAACACCCCTAACCCGTAACTGTCGCCGGAATAGGGTTAAAGAGTATTACCGAACAAACTAGAACACTTACAATCATTTTACAACACAGAGTATATCATCATTCAAACATATCAAGATATATACATATAGTCCCTTAATGAGGTCTACAAGACCTTAAACACGTGTTAGAAAGGGGTTGGGACTAAACCGAACACATACAAAATTTTTTGAAAATCAAATATTTTTCAATGCTACAGAGGTCACACGCCCGTGTGGGTAGGTCGTGTGCCTCACACGGCCTCGGACACGCCCATGTGTCCAAGCAGTGGCAAAACAGGGCATACATACTGACTTGTCCACACGGCCAGAGACACGTCCGTGTGCCTCACCCGTGGTCGACACTGACTTGCACTACACGGCCAGTCACACGCCCGTGTGTCTGGCCCGTATGCGAGCCTGAAATGTTTCAATTTGCAAATTCGAATGACACCGTCGAGCCACACGCTCGTGTGCTCAACCGTGTGGGCAAACATAGGCCATTTGCAAGGCCAATTTGCCACCCACACTTAGGGTCACACCTACAAGCACAAACCAATACAATTTCATACCCCAAAATGGCATTCAAACATACCAAAACATACTCAATATAGACTTTTACCATCATTATTCATCTTTCTATACAAATCCATCTTAACATATCAATCCAAATTATCAACTACACATCCAAAATCATGTAAGTTAAGCATCATATAATCTATACCACAAGTTCACATTTAAACCACCATTCTCATCAACCAATTTAGGCATGGAACATACCATATTCATCATTCACACAACCCACACATATATACCAACATCATTCAACTTTCAAGCCATATCACATGGCAAGACTTATACATTTCAATACATGCCATATTCACTAGCCTATACATGCCATATACCAAATATATACAACTTCCAAAAGTACCCAAAATAGATAGCCGATAGTGTGATTGAGTCGCTGACGATCCCCGAATCCGAGCTAGCTTTAAATATACTGTAAAATAGAGAAACACTTCACACAGTAAGCTTTAAAGCTTAGTAAGTTCGTAATATAATACTTGTAAGAACCCATTATTGCCCAGGCCCATACCAATTAAAACAAAAAATAAATAAAATCCCATAATTAAAAATCTATTACAGTCCATAGTCCATTTACAAATGGCCCAGATTAGGACCCAAATAAACTAAAACCTAACCTCTAACCCATTTGCAGCCCAACAAGCCAACCCAAAACCCTAAACCCGATTCTAAAGATGGCCCAAATGGCCCAGACAGAAGGATCTCAGAAACCCTAGAGACCTTCCAGAGGGTTCCAGCGCCGCAACAGCCTCCATCGCGCGTGCCTCCACGGGCACCACGTACGCCTCCACGCGCGCCACCACGCACGCCTCCACAGCCTCCGTACCTCCAGCGAGCCTCCGTACGCCATGTTCGCGCCTTCCGTACCTGCAAACAAATAGCAAAGAAACGACAACAAATAGATAATAACAAAAAAAAAAACATTGTATTTTTATTTTTCTTCTTCTTGGCTATAAAAAGAAAGCACGTTTTTTCGAATACAGATACCAAAAGCAGAGGTATTTTCTTATTTTTTTAGCATATTTTCGTCTCGAATATACTACATACATATAGAAAGAGAATAAAAACGGTTTTTACCTTTGTTTTGCAATCGGAGAAGTCTCGAACCCGAAGGGTCACCACCTTCGTTTGGGAGTTTCGGGGTGGGATTTGAGCATTTGGTTTTCAGATCTGCGTTTAAGGCGTCTTTAGGTTTCGAGATGGCCATCTTTTGGTGTCTCCGACCATCGCACACGACGGCGGACGGTGGCGAAGCACGGTGGCCGGATGACGGAGTCAGGCCGACTTCAGGCCGGAACTCTGAGGGCCTTCAGAGGTTTTTTTTTATTTTTTTTAGAAATGTTTTTTTAAAAATGATTTTATTACTTTTTTTGCTATTTAATGCCAATCCATACGACGTCGTTTGGAGTGGGTCATTAAGACCTAAAATGGCGTCGTTTTAAGGCCAAACCCGCGTGTTGACCCGACCCGAGGGAAGGATCCGCGTGTTTTTTGGCTAAGGGGCTTTTTGCGCCCTTAGTCCTTTCGATTTTTATTATTTTTGCAATTAGAGGGCAGAGAATATTTTCCTTTTTAGCCCCTCCTTGTTATTCTCGCGTTCAATAAGGCCCTTTTCCTTTTATTTATTTTCAGATTTGCCCCAAAGTTTTATTTTAAATTCAATTTCGTTCCTTTTTTTAATTTCTTTTGTAATTTTTGTTATTTTATTATTAATTTCATTTTTATTGTTTTTATTATTGTATTCTCTTGTTATTATTATTATTATTATTTTACTATTTTCAAACTATTGTGTATAGTGTTTGTTCATTTATTAATTTACTATTAGGTTCTATTTTTGTTATTATTCTATTCTATGTATATTATTTATATTAAGCTTATATATTATTGGCTTTGAACATTTGTATATATATTAGTTAGTTTAAATTATTTTATAAATTATTCATTTTAAATTCTTCTTTACGTATTATTGTTTTATAATTATTAATATTAAGATTTTGCATTCTGCTTTTATCAAATTGTTCCACGTTTTGTTATATATTATTCATGACAATATTTTTTTAATTACCTTATATTATTACCATTTATAATAGTTATTTTAAATTGATTTTCATATATTATTTATTATCATTTGTCTTACAATAATCGTTTTAAACTTTATTTGTTTTTTAGTTCATTGTTTGTTTATTTATTTCTTAGATCGGTTAAGTGTAAAATTGAACTTTCCGTAATCATTGCTATCATCGTGTGATTTGTAATTCTTTTTTATATTTATTCGTCATTTGCGATTCAATGGTGTATCATTTCACTTGTAAATAATTCCTCTGCATTGTATGTTATTATTCCATCGCATTTTATTCGTTTAAAAAGTCATGTTTCAACACCGTTTAAGTTTTAAAATCATTTTTACTCAAGGTTTTTTAAATAGGGCAATGCTCGCGTTTGGACACTTAGAGAAAATCGTGCCCTAACTTACTGCGTTTCGATTTCTCTCGTTAAATCCTAGCAACCGAGTCTCCTTTTCATTTTTAAATCAAAACATTTTGAATAAAAACTTATCCTCGAGAATTTGAGATGTTGCGTCCTAACTCACTGGATGTGACATTTTATCATCTCGGGGTAAGAATTTCAAAGAAAGGTAATATTCTGTATTCGAGAATTTTGAGAAATTCTGCCCTAATTTAATGGGTTCCAATTTTTCATAAAGCCCAAATAACCGAATACCCTTCTCAAACTTTATTACGTGGTTTAAAAAAAAAGAAAAGATAACTTTAATTTCGAGAATATAAGATGTTGTACCCTAACTTACTGAATACGACATTTTATTTCTTCGAAATAAGAAGTTTTGGCATCCAATATGATTCTGTCCAAATGTATCTTAAGTAAACGGATCGTAATCTAAAATCTTTTCAAATTTTTGACATTAAGACATTAAGTAATCAATTAGGTACCAATTTTTGGGCGCTACGAGGGTGCTAACCCTTCTTCGTACGTAACCGACTCCCGAACCCATTTTCTCGAGTTTTTTAGACCAAAATATGTTTTAATAAATCAAAGTTTTATTAAAATGATCAATTCCAAGGTGATCCGATCACACCTTAAATGAGAAGGTCGGTGGCGACTCCATTTTTGATTTTCAAAGTCGATCCCTATTTTTCAAAATCGAAAGAATGGTTTCGACAGCTTGGCGACTCCGCTGGGGAACGTGAGAGAGTCAAGCCATTAAAATTGATTATATGTTGTCCTTTTGTCGAAAGTTGAAAATTTGATTTGAAAAATTACGATCCTTTTTATTGCATTCGCTTGCATCATCTTATTTGATTGCTGTCGTTCGAGTCTTGTAGAATATTTTTGCATCATATTGCATGACCGTCGGGTCACACCCCTTTTAAGTGGGAGTGAGAAGCTACTCCTTCGTGAGGTTTTCACCTCCGTGCAGGATAGTGAATTGCTTTCGGGATACATCTGTACCCATGTCTTCGTGAGATTTTCATCTCCGTGCAGCCATAAGGAAATGTGTCCCCCTGAGCCAAACTCGGTCCATATGAGACTATAATGGGTGAGGATCAAGGAATCTGCTGGTTCAGGTACCTCAACTTTGGAACCGAACTGCATATAGAAAGCCCTAAGAGCCCACCCTAGGTAGAGTTGTGATAAACCTTAATGGTCACCTAGATAGGCGCTTGAATGTTTTTTACATGCTTTGAATTTTTGTTTCTGTATATTGTACTGACTTTTTGTGTTTTATCTTTGTTACTTTGCATGCATTGTCATATTAGAGAGAGGTGTCGATTTGGGTTCGATTACAAAATTAGAGAGTTCAGCATGGAAAACGACTTTCTTGATAAAGTGGAAGATAACGCGACTGTCCGAACTTGGTCAGAAACAACACAATTAGAGAAGGGGGATAGTCTAGCTGCGAGACATGTGTCAGAGTTATGGGACTACACTCGCGTTAGTGCTACGCAGAATAACCTTCAAGAGTTAAAAGTGATATGGGGTCAGTGGGACGATGAGACCAAGATGTTGTTCTACCATAATTACGGGGATTTACTGTACTTACTTGACATCAAAGTAGACAAGCATTTATTCCGAGCCCTCGCTCAGTACTGGAACCCCGTGTATAGTTGCTTTACCTTCGGGAGAGTGGATTTGGTACCCACCGTGGAAGAATACACAGCTCTACTGCATTGCCCGAGGATTCAAGATGATAAAGTCTATTCGAGAGCTGCTTACGTCCCAGCCTTTTGGAAGAAATTGATGAGCATTACGGGAATGAGTGAGCAGTGGATTACAGCCAGAATTAAGCAAAAGGGCGAGTGCAAGTGCATCCCGTGGAGGAATTTGAGGGATTTGATTTTAGCTCATCCGGATATAAAGAAGAGAATTGATGTCTTTGCATTGAGCATCTACGAGTTGATGTTGTTCCCTAGGGCCTTAGGGTATGTAGATGAAGCAGTCACAGATCTCTTTGACCGACTCAGTAAAGGGGTCACGCCAGTGCCTGCAATTTTGGCCGAGACTTTTAGGTCATTGAATGCATATAGAAGATCCGGAGAGGGTAGGTTCGTAGGATGCGCTCAGTTGTTGTTGGTTTGGTTTCACAGCCACTTCTGGAAGGTGGAGAAGATTTCTTATCGGGCATTCACCGATAATTATTCCCCACTGAAAGAGATAGCAGCAACATTGAAAAGAGACGACGTGCCAGAAGAGAATTGGACAGCACTTCTCCAAAATCTTCAGAAAGAGGATATTGAATGGAGAGCTCCTTGGTTAGTGCCCAATGAGATCCTGTTCCGATGCAGGAACTTCGATTAGGTCACTTTGCTCGAAATTTGGAGAGCCATTGGTTATGCTCCTTTACTCGTACTAAGACAATACGGATCAAGGTAGTTTATACTGGCAACTCATGGTCTAGCGCAATGCGAATTCTCGTATAACAGAGATAATTACAAGAAGAGGGTCAAGGAGATTTCTACTGCTTGGAACCAAATTCACCGGATGAAGAGATTGGTTGTTGGTTCTATGACGACGCCTGAATATAGCGAATGGTTTAGCAAAAGGGCTAATGATAATATTCCTGAGCCAAGTTTAGAAGATGCTCGATCAATAGAAGAATACCTGCAAGTTGTCCCGTCAGAGTTAGAGATCATAAGACAGGACTTTGAAAAGAAGAGTTTTGAATTCGGGAAAAAGATTGAGCAGCTAGAGGAAGAAAGAATACACTTGAGATTAGATGTGGAGGTGCAAAAGGCAGAGGCTGAGAAGTTAAGAAAAAGGAAAAACCGGGTTGAAGAGGATCTGGATAGTTTAAAGACGGACTATAAGAAGATGCGTCTATCGATGAGGACTGCTAGATTAGGGAAAACTTCAGAACAGTGGCGACAGGAAATTTAAACGGAAAAGACCAAGGCTGATCAGTGGAAGAAAATGTTCCAAGAGGCTCAAACTCAGATAGAGACGCTAGAAAAGAGTCTATCAGAAGCCCAGAATGACAAAGGGGAATTAAATGCCAGAGTGGTAGAGCTTGAAAAAGCACTCTACCAGTATAGAAATCGTAATTCTGCGGCTGAGCTAAGAGCCAATTTGAATAAAATTGAAGAAATGAAAGGAAGAATAGAAGAGCTAGAGTCTGCTTTGCAAATTTGTAAGCTTCGGGTAGAACTTCTTGAAGTAAATGAAGAGCGTTGGAAGGAACATCTTCATCACTCTCAGAGTCAAGTTAGGGACCGAGATTACATTATGGGCTAAGCCATTGCTCAGATCCAGGAGGTAGCTGACCATCTGTAAACCTTGGCAGTTTAGGCCGACACGCTAAGTGTGAAGTATGAGTTGGAATCAGACAGGGGTCAGGAGCTAGCTTCGTTGTTTAGAAAAGTTAAAACTCTGAGCATTAGGGCAAATCCGTATTTGTAATTCGTTTTATGTAAAGAGATTTGTTTTCTAATAAATTTTTCTAAATGGAATTGAATCAGAATCGACGTCTTTTGCATTTCATGCATCTGTGTTGCATTTGCATTCGTTCATTTCATATGCATTAAAGGTCATTAAGAGATTTTAATTGATTAATAATTATTTCAGTAATCTGGAAACCGACCAAAATCAACCAAACACGCATCCTTACGGTACACGAAAGAAAACTCAAGCAATGGATAAAAG
Organism: Gossypium sturtianum; assembly: GCA_025698515.1. Classification (NCBI taxonomy): domain Eukaryota; kingdom Viridiplantae; phylum Streptophyta; class Magnoliopsida; order Malvales; family Malvaceae; genus Gossypium; species Gossypium sturtianum. The sequence goes on from CM046948.1 coordinate 11,702,867, forward strand.
ACTAGAAATGTTGGAACAAATGCAGAAAGAGATGCAAGAACAGATGCAAGCACAAATGCAAGAACAGCTAGTTAAGATCCAGCAGGACATGATGGACAAAATGATGGAATCTCAGAGAAATATGATGTCTCAAATGACTCAGATGACGCAGCTGTTAAATGGGCTTATGGATAAAGAAAAAAGCCACATGGTTAATGTTAAGGAGAATACTGAGTATCCTCAATATCCCATTGGTTTTACTCCACCACATGTGAAAACACGACCTGAAGTAGCTTTACAAAGGCCACCTGTCACGATCAGGCCTCAACAATTCGAAGCTGGTGCTTCAATGGATCTCCAAACTGGCTCAGGTTCAGGAGATAATCCAATCAATACTAATGTCCCTGATTTAGATGAAATAGCTGAAGGAGAGAGGACAAAAGTAGAATTACCAAAGCAGCTAGAAGATAGATGTAAATGGTTGGAGGAGAAATTTAAGGCGATAGAAAGTGCTGATGGCTGTTATAGAATTGACGCCAAGGATTTAAGCTTGGTCCCAGACTTGGTACTCCCCTACAAATTCAAAATGCCTAAATTCGAGAAATATAATGAGACAAGTTGCCCCGAAGCTCATATTACTATGTTTTGTAGAAGAATGACGGAGTACATTAATAATGACCAACTGTTGATCCATTGCTTCCAGGATAGCCTGGTGGGAGTAGCAGCCAAATGGTATAACCAGTTGAGTCGTGCCAGAATTGGTTCATGGAGAGATTTGGCTCAAGCATTCATGAAACAATGATGACCACGCCCACGCACATAGCACCCGACAGATTACACTCCGAACATGGAGAAGAAGACAAACGAGCTTCAGCGGTATGCCCAAATGATGGAGGGAAGTGGCGACGCAGGTCCAACCACCACTCTTAGAGAAAGAGACAACCATGCTCTTCATCAGTATTTTGAAGGCTCCCTTCATCAACCACATGTTGGGAAACGCCACTAAGAGCTTTTCTGATATTGTAATATCCGGGGAGATGATAGAAAATGCGATAAGATGTGGGAAGATTGAAGCAGGTGAAGGCACCAAGAGATCAGCCCCGAGAAGGAAGGAGAATGAGGTAAACAATACGAGTACGTATAACAAAGGTAACTCGCGAACGATCACGGTGAGCCAGCCAAAAACAACAACCACTAATCATCAGGGTCCCCTGAAACAAGAATCCATCACAAGGGTGAGCGCCGAAGGATATATAGTTCACACCTATACCCATGACGTATAAAAGAGTCATGCTGAATCTCTTTGATGCACATGTGGTGTCCCCTTTCTACTTAACACCGCTGCAACCCCCGTTTCCCAAGTGGTATGACGTAAACTCTCATTGCGAATATCATGCTGGGATCGCGGGGCATTAAATTGAAAATTGCACCGCGTTCAAGAAGGTAGTCGAAAAGCTAATAAAAATGGGGATCGTAAAGTTTGACAACTCACCCGTACCAAATGTAGCAGGAAACCCCTTACCTAATCATACTGAGCAAGGAGTAAATGGAATAAATGATGGTGGGAGGAAAGTCAAATATGAGGTTGTAGAAGTCAGAATCCCATTGAGACAGGTTTGGAAGGAGATGGTGGAGAGAGGACTGATCATATTGGACTCGAAAGAGAGGTCCGAAGGTAGGAGGAACCATTGTGAGTTCCATAATAGAGAAGGGCATGGAATCCAGGAATGCACTGAGTTCAAAGCCGTAGTGCAAAATCTGATGGATAATAAAGAGATGGAATTTTACGAGGAGATTGAAGGATCAGAAGGACGAGAGGTTTATGCTTCAGATAAGGGATCAATGGAACGAGTCCAAAAGGGCAACCGCCCAGTAGTGATCATCTCGAAGCCAAGAGTCAATGAAGCCGGAACACAAGTGGCACCGCGAGTCATAATCCAAAAGCCAGTAGTTTTTTCGTATAAGGATAGCAAGAGAGTCCCTTGGAACTATGATTGTAATGTGACGATCCAAGGAAAAGAGAATTCAGCAAAGGAAGATCAAGATACAGGTTCTCATACTCGTAGTGGGAGACGCTACGATTTGGTAAATACCCGACCAGAACCAATAAAAGGGAAAGCTCCAATGGTAGAACAAGAGAAGAAAAAATCAGGTGAGCCTGAATCGCTTGTCAATGAATCGGTGAGGGAGGAAGAAGCTAAAGAGTTTCTGAAATTTTTAAAACATAGCGAGTACAGTGTGGTGGAACAGTTGCATAAACAGCCCGCACGCATATATGTATCAGCTTTGCTCCTGAGTTCAGACGTGCACAGAAACGCATTGATGAAGGTTTTGAATGAGACTTATGTGTCCAACGATATCTCGGTCAATAAACTGGATAAATTGATTGGTAACATAAGTGCTGACAATTTCATCTATTTTAACGATGATGAAATTCCGCCAGGCAGCAGGGGATCCACTAAGGCTTTGCATATCACCACCAGATGCAAAGGGTACACACTGTCGGAGGTCTTGATAGACAACGGGTCGGCGTTAAACGTATTATCCTTATCCATATTAAACAGATTACCGGTGGATAGTTCGCATATGAAAGAGTGCCAGAACATAGTGAAGGCGTTTGATGGCATGCAAAGAAGAGTCATGGGGAGAATTGAGATACCCTTATTAATCGGTCCGACTACTTATGAGGTGGATTTCTTGGTCATGGATATCAAGCCCTCCTATAACTGCTTACTAGGAAGACCGTGTATTCACTCAGCGGGAGCGGTGCCTTCATCATTACATCAGAAATTGAAGTTAGTATCAGAGGGCCGGCTAGTGGCAATAAAGGCCGAAGAGGATATTATCGCAGCTGTAACCAGCGATGCACTATACCTGGAGATGAATGACGAGGCAATCGAGTGCTCTTTTCGATCCTTGGAATTCGTAAATGCAGCCTTTATTACAAAAGGAAACAGAATTTCGGTACCAAAAATCTCTAAAACCACAAGAATGGGATTGCAGATGACCGTAGGAAAAGGAGCTTTGCCAGAAAAAAGGGCTAGGAAAATACCTCCAAGGAAAGGTTGAGGTACCGTTGCTAAAAGAAAAACGAGACTGCTTCGGCTTAGGGTTTAAGCCAGACGCGAGACAAAGAAAGAAGGAACTCGAAAAGAAGCAAGAGGGGAGAAGAGCACGGTTGAGTGGTAAAGAAATCAAGTGGGAACCTATGATAATTCCACACATATCCAAAACCTTTGTGTCGGGAGGGGTCATTCATGCTGAGCAGAAAGCGCCAAAAGAAGAAGACATTATAGCAATGTTGGGTAATGTCTACATTAATGCCATATCCGAGGAGGCGATTGAATGGGGGAGCTTGTCAGATATCTGCCCTTATGAACCTGGGAGCGTTCTAAATAATTGGACTGCAGAAGAGATCCCTATAGTGTTTAGGACTATTTTAGAGTAATGTCTCAGAACACTTATTGCTCTAGGCCTATGAGTAATAAGTATCCTTTGTGAAATAGGCTTATGGCCCAAATCTTTAATTCAATGAAAATGCTTCTGAAATTTTTTTTTGAGCAAATATTCTTTATTCTTTCCAATTCATCCGTAATCATGTTATACAGACAATCATTCTTTATTCCAAATATTCTTTTATTCTTCATTCATGATCATGTCATATAAATGATTATGCTTAAATTTATTCGTTTTTTGTATATTCCTTTGTACCTACAACAGGTTCCCAGATATCAATGACATGAGTGATGCTGCTATCGAATCAGAACCCCTATTTGAGCAGACATGTGTTTAGAGGATCCTGTGACTTTGAAGATGACATAGACTCGTGGCTTATCTCCTGACTGTTAAGAATGGTAAAACAAGAGGAAAGGAAAATTTTACCTCATAGAGACAAAGTGGAGGTCGTGACCACGGAGAGAGAAAAGGCAAGGAAAATTGGAACGTGCATAACCAAGAAACGGCGAGACCTCGTAGATTTACTTCAAGAATTTAAAGATGTCTTTGCGTGGTCATACCAAGATATACCGGGGTTAAGCACTGACATTGTTGTACACCGCCTCCCCATAAAAGAGGATTGCAAATCGGTTCAACAGAAGCTCCGGAGAATGAGGCCTGACATTGTGCTAAAAATAAAAGAAGTTAAAAAGCAATTTGACGCCGGATTTTTACAGGAAGTCAAATACCCAGAATGGGTAGCCAACATTGTGCTTGTCCCTAAGAAAGATGGAAAGGTACGAATGTGTATAGATTATAAAGATTTGAATAAGGCTAGCCCAAAAGACAATTTCCCTTTGCCTCACATTGATACTTTAGTAGACAATACGACGGGTTATTCGTGGTTTTCCTTCATGGATGGGTTCTCGGGGTACAATCAGATAAAGATGCATCCTTAAGACATGGGAAAAACTACCTTCATAACCTTATGGGGTACGTTCTGTTATAAAGTGATGCAATTTGGGTTGAAAAACGCGAGAGCTACATACCAAAGGGCCATGGTGACTTTGTTCCATGACTTAATGCATAAAGAAATCGAAGTTTATGTGGATGACATGATTGCAAAGTCTAGGATAGAAGAGGAAATCATTGTAGTTTTGAGGAAACTGTTCCTGAGGTTGAGAAAATTCCAACTGAAGCTCAATCCAACGAAATGTACTTTTGGAGCTAGATCTGGCAAATAGCTGGGCTTCATAGTCAGCGAGAAGGGAATCGAGATTGACTCAGACAAGGTCCGAGTTATACAAGAATTGCCTCCACCATGCACTCAAAAAGAAGTTCGAGGTTTCTTGGGAAGGTTAAATTACATTGCTCGGTTCATTTCACAGTTAACTGAGAAATGTGATCCCATATTTCATCTTCAAAAGAAACAGAATCTTGGCATGTGGGATGATGAATGCCAGAAAGCTTTCGATAGGGTCAAACAGTACTTGTCAAACCCTCCAGTATTGTCACCCCCATGCCCGGATAGGCCATTAATCCTATATTTGACAGTGTTTAATCACTCTATGGGATGTGTGCTGGGTCAACACGATAATTCGGGAAGAAAAGAGAAGGCGATATACTACCTCAGCAAGAAATTCACTGAGTGGGAGATGAGATATTCGCCAATTGAGAAATTGTGTTGTGCCTTAATTGGGACGACTCAGAGATTGATGCAATACATGCTATACCACACGACCTGGTTAATCTCGAAATTAGACCCCTAAAGTACATGATGGAGTCAATCGCTTTAAATGGAAGGATGGCTAGATGGCAAATCCTCGCTTTACAATTCGACATCGTCTATGTGAGTCAAAAAGTCGTGAAAGGGGCGCGCAATAGCAGACTTTCTAGCTAGCGAGCTCTAAAAGATTATGAGCCTCTGAACTTTGACTTCCCAATGAAGATTTAATGTATGTGGCGACTCATCAAGAAGACGCTACAAAGGATCACCTTTGGAAATTGAACTTTGATGGAGCATCAATGCTGTAGGCAATGGAATTGGGGCAGTCTTGGTATCCCCAAATAGAGATCATTATCCGTTCACACGCAAGTTGGATTTTGATTGTACGAATAACATGGCAGAATACGAAACATGTATCATGGGACTCCGTGCTACCGTAGAACGCAGAATTAGAGTGCTAGAAGTATATGGAGATTTTGCACTGGTGATTTACCAATTGAAGGGTGAATAGGAGACAAGAGACCCCAAATTGATCAATTATCAAATGATAGTTCTAGGGTTAATTGAGGAGTTTGATGACATTACTTTCAATTATCTCCCACGAGACGAAAACCAAATGGCAGATGCTTTGGCTACCTTAGCTTCCATGATCAAAGTGAGTAAATAAGAGGATGTCAGACCTATTCAAATGAGTATTTACGAGGCCCCAGCTCATTGTTACAATGTGGAGGAAGAAGAAAGGGATGATCACCCCTAGTACCAAGATATATTGCGATACATGAGAAATCGTGAATATCCTGAACAAGCGACCGAGAATGATAAGAGGACGTTGAGAAGACTAGCCTGCGACTATGTCTTATATGGGGAGATCTTGTATAAAAGAAGAAAAGATCAGATACTATTGAGATGTGTGGACGCTGTTGAAGCTAAGAAAATTCTAGAAGAAGTCCACGAGGGTGTTTGTGGAACGCATGCCAATGGTTTCATAATGGCTAGACAAATCATGAGATTCGGAGACTATTGGTCTACCATGGAAGGGGACTGCATCAATTATGCTAAAACGTGTCACAAATGCCATATCTATGGAGACAAAATTCATGTACCTCCTTCGCCTTTACATGTTATGACTTCCCCATGGCCTTTCTCTATGTGAGGCATGGATGTCATCGGGCTGATCTATCTAAAAGCTTTCAATGGGCATCGATTCATCTTTGTAGTCATTGACTATTTCACCAAGTGGGTAGAGGCTACCTCATATACCAGTGCTACTAAATCGGCAGTCAGCAGATTCCTAAAAAAGGAAATAATATGTCGATATGGAATGCCTGAGAGGATCATATCTGACAATGCATTAAACTTGAACAACAGCATAATCGCGGAGGTCTGCAGTCAATTCAAAAGCAGACACCATAATTCATCGCCGTATCGCCCAAAAATGAATGGTGCAGTGGAAGCAGCCAATAAAAACATTAAGAAAATTGTGGGGAAAATGGCTGAAACCTACCAAGATTGGCACGATAAATTACCATTTGCTCTCTATGCTTATCGAACATCAGTCAGGACCTCTACCGGGGTAACTCCTTTCTCATTGGTTTATGGAATGGAGGCAGTGTTTCCCATCGAAGTTGAAATTCCTTCTCTTCGAGTATTGTCAGAGCTAAAGTTAGATGAAGCCGGATGGATCCAGTCTTGATACGATCAGTTGAAATTGATTGGGGAAAAAAGGCTAAGGGTTATCCGTCATGGTCAAATGTACCAAAAGAGAATGATGCGGGCTTATGACAAAAAGGTTCGCCGAAGAAAATTTCACGAGGGAGACCTGGTTTTGAAAAAGATCCTCCCCATGCAAAAGGATTTCAGAGGGAAATGGATGCCAAATTGGGAAGGACCTTATGTGGTGAAAAATGCTTTCTCCAAAAGAGCACTGATCTTGGCCGAGATGGATGGAAAAAACTTATCCAATCCTATAAATTCAGATTCAGTCAAGAAGTATTATACTTGAAGAGGAAAAGAGGCCAAAGTGAAAACCCGCAAAGGGCGCTTTGAGACCTTCTCTAAAAAAAATGAAAATGATGAAAATGAAAAACGGAGAGGCCAAGGTGAAAACCCGCAAAGGGCGCCTTGAGACCAAAGGGGTTTTGAGTCGAAAACCCAAAAAGGGCGGCTCAAATTGCAATCAACAATGGGGCATGCGGTAATCTTGCCATACCTGAATTAAGAAGGAGGATGGATGTTACATCTTGGGGCATCAAAGGAGTACTCTTGATCTCCTAAACACATATTAAGCTTAAAATGGTCTTCAGAAAGTCCGTACAAAGAAACTCAAGCTGCGATATCCGGGGCACCTATCTTTTCCCCCAATCATTTTGTATTCTAGCAATGTTTGCTTTCTTTAATTAACTTATTATTTTCAGATTTCGTTTCTGATAAATTCCATTTTGTCCATCATTTATGATTATTTTCAAGCATTTTGTATTGAAGCAATGATTAATGGACTAATAATATTTTCATAAAAGAAGTTTTGCCTATTACTCTAGAAGCTTCTAAATAATACGAGAACCTGAAACAGGACTTTTATTTAGAACTCACCAAGCCTAAGGGTTGGAAATATTTGAGAAGGAAACCCTAAACAGTGACCATTTCCTCAGACTTTCTGTCAAAAATGTCGACTGAACAAGAAGACCGGATATTACATCAGTGATAAAACCTAGAAGAACCATGAGCAATGTCAATCCTAAGCGTTTAAAAAGAGATCATGCTCATGAAATTCTGCATTCGTGCAGAACTCTTTTAATTAGGAGCATTCGATTCAATCTGATCATTGCATCCTAATCATTCTACAAAGGATCATTCTCATGACATTCTGCATTCATGCAAATGTCACCTATAATACATTTAGCCAGGAGCATTTGATTCATTCCGATCATGGCATCCTAATCATTATGCATAATTCTATAAATCGATTCTACAGGTCATGTTCCCTAGAAGAAGGTGTGACAAGATCGACGAATCCACAGATCTTATCTCTCTGAAGTTGCAGTAGAGTGGATCAAAATAAACCTTACATCCCTGAAGTTGCAGTGGAGCAGGTTGAAGTCACAAGTCTTATCTCCTGAAGTTGCAAAGTGAGCAGCGGTGAAGATAGCGGATCTTATTTCCCCGAAGTTACAAAGATGGAAATGATTGAAGCTATAAATTATAGATATTATCTCTCTGAAGTTGCAGTAGAGTGGATCAAAACAAACCTTATCTCCCCGAAGTTGCAGTGGAGCAGGTTGAAGTCACAAGTCTTATCTCCCTGAAGTTGTAGTGGAGCAGACTGAAGACAGTTAATCCTATCTCCCTGAAGTTGCAGAGGAGCGGATTAAAACGACGAATCCTATACCTCTGAAGTTGTAGTAGGTCGGATTGAATTTACCATACAAGTCTTATCTCCCTGAAGTTGCACCGGAGTAGACTGAAGATAGCAAATCTCATCTCCTCGAAGTTGCGGCGGAGCAGATTGAAGCTACAAGTCTAATTTCCTTGAATTGGATCGAGGAGCTAGTTCCTATGCCTTTGAAGATGCAGTGGGATGGAATGAAGCTACTCGAAGAAGAAAAGCACCGAAAGAAGTCAAAGATTTGAAGACCGGGCAAAAATGGTCCTTTTTGAAGTCTTTGCTCCATTCTCGTTACACGACAACGAGCAAAGAGGGGCAGCTGTAAGAACCCATTATTGCCCAGACCCATACCAATTAATAAATAAATAAATAAAATCCCATAATTAAAAATCCATTACAGTCCATAGTCCATTTACAAATGGCCCAGATTAGGACCCAAATAAACTAAAACCTAACCCCTAACCCATTTGCAGCCCAACAAGCCAACCCAAAACCCTAAACCCGATTCTAAAGATGGCCCAAATGGCCCAAACAGAAGGATCTCAGAAACCCTAGAGACCTTCCAGAGGGTTCCAGCGCCGCAACAGCCTCCACGCGCACCACGCACGCCTCCACGCGCACCACGCACGCCTCCACGCGCGCCACCACGCACACCTCCACAGCCTCCGTACCTCCAGCGAGCCTCCGTACGCCACATCCGCGCCTTCCATACCTGCAAACAAATAGCAAAGAAATGACAACAAATAGATAATAACAAAAAAAAAACATTGTATTTTTATTTTTCTTCTTCTTGGCTATAAAAAGAAAGCCAGAAAAATGTTGTTTTCGACTTACGTTTTTTCGAATACAGATACCAAAAGCAGAGGTATTTTCTTATTTTTTCAGCATATTTTCGTCTCGAATATACTACATACATATAGAAAGAGAATACAAATGGTTTTTACCTTTGTTTTGCAATCGGAAAAGTCTCGAACCCGAAGGGTCACCACCTTCGTTTGGGAGTTTCGGGGTGGGATTTGAGCATTTGGTTTTCAGATCTGCGTTTAAGGCGTCTTTAGGTTTCGAGACGGCCGTCTTTTGGGCTCTCCAACCACCGCACACGACGGCGGACGGTGGCGGAGCACAGTGGCCGGATGACGGAGTCAGGCCGACTTCAGGCCGGAACTCTGAGGGCCTTCAGAAGTTTTTTTTTACTTTTTTTAGAAATGTTTTTTTAAAAATGATTTTATTACTTTTTTTGCTATTTAATGCCGATCCATACGACGTCGTTTGGAGTGGGTCATTAAGACCTAAAACGGCGTCGTTTTAAGGCCAAACCCGCGTGTTGACCCGACCCGAGGGAAAGATCCGCGTGTTTTTTGGCTAAGGGGCTTTTTGCGCCCTTAGTCCTTCCGCTTTTTATTATTTTTGCAATTAAGTTTTCTTTTATTTTAATTTCGCCCTTAAGTTTTGTTTCATTTTTAATTAGGTCCTGCGCAAAACGCTACGTTTTGGAGGGCAGAGAATATTTTCCTTTTTAGCCCCTCCTTGTTATTCGCGCGTTCAATAAGGCCCTTTTCCTTTTATTTATTTTCAGATTTGCCCCAAAGTTTTATTTTAAATTCAATTTCGTTCCTTTTTTAATTTCTTTTGTAATTTTTGTTATTTTATTATTAATTTCATTTTTATTGTTTTTATTATTGTATTCTCTTGTTATTATTATTATTATTTTACTATTCTCAAACTATTGTGTATAGTGTTTGTTCATTTATTAATTTACTATTAGGTTCTATTTTTGTTATTATTCTATTCTATGTATATTATTTATATTAAGCTTATATATTATTGGCTTTGAACATTTGTATATATATTAGTTAGTTTAAATTATTTTATAAATTATTCATTTTAAGTTCTTTACGTATTATTGTTTTATAATTATTAATATTAAGATTTTGCATTCTGCTTTTATCAAATTGTTCCACGTTTTGTTATATATTATTCATGACAATATTTTTTTAATTACCTTATATTATTACCATTTATAATAGTTATTTTAAATTGGTTTTCATATATTATTTATTATCATTTGTCTTACAATAATCGTTTTAAACTTTATTTGTTTTTTAGTTCATTGTTTGTTTATTTATTTCTTAGATCGGTTAAGTGTAAAATTGAACTTTCCGTAATCATTGCTATCATCGTGTGATTTGTAATTCTTATTTTATATTTATTCGTCATTTGCGATTCAATGGTGTAGCATTTCACTTGTAAATAATTACTCTACGTTGTATGTTATTATTCCATCGCATTTTATTCGTTTAAAAAGTCATGTTTCAACGCCGTTTAAGTTTTAAAATCATTTTTACTCAAGGTTTTTCAAATAAGGCAATGCTCGCGTTTGGACACTTCGAGAAAATCGTGCCCTAGCTTACTGCGTTCCGATTTCTCTCGTTAAATCCTAGCAACCTAGTCTCCTTTCCATTTCTAAATCAAAACATTTTGAATAAAAACTTATCCTCGAGAATTTGAGATGTTGCGTCCTAACTCACTGGATGTGACATTTTATCATCTCGGGGTAAGAATTTCAAAGAAAGGCAATATTCTGTATTCGGGAATTTTGAGAAACTCTGCCCTAACTTACTGGGTTCCAATTTTTCATAAAGCCCAAATAACTGAATACCCTTCTCAAACTTTATTACGTGGTTTAAAAAAAACAAAAGATAACTTTAATTTCGAGAATATAAGATGTTGTACCCTAACTTACTGAATACGACATTTTATTTCTTCGAAATAAGAAGTTTTGGCATCCAATATGATTCTGTCCAAATGTATCTTAAGCAAACGGATCGGAATCTAAAAACTTTTCAAATTTTCGACATTAAGACATTAAGTAATCAATTAGGTACCAATTTTTGGACGCTACGAGGGTGCTAACCCTTCCTCGTACGTAACCGACTCCCGAACCCGTTTTCTCGAGTTTTTGTAGACCAAAATATGTTTTAATAAATCAAAGTTTTATTAAAATGATCAATTCCAAGGTGATCCGATCACACCTTAAATAAAAAGGTCGGTGGCGACTCCATTTTTTATTTTCAAAGTCGATCCCTATTTTTCAAAATCGAAAGAATGGTTTCGACAGCTTGGCGACTCCGCTGGGGAACGTGAGAGAGTCAAGCCATTAAAATTGATTATCTGTTGTCCTCTTTTTTGTTCAACAAAAATGCCAATAGGCTATTGAAATTGCTTGTCAATAAGATCATTCCTTAGAGCCACTGCACGATACCTGATCTATTGAACTACTTTAATTTGAGCCTTATGTTGAGCAAATACCTTGTCTTGGGTAGCAATATGAACATCTAAGAACTAAAGCATCTTTTGATTAAAAGCTGGTGATGTGCTTACAATGCATGGCTCACTGGTCATTGGCAATGTCACTCCTCCTCCATCACTAGCAAGCTCTTTTTCTGTTGGTGTTCCAAGCTTTGTTGTAGCATGTTAGCCTTCTAGCCACCTTTGAGACAATTCAACTCAAGAATGGCCTTCTCATAGCGTTATAACTTATATGGATATGAAAATCCTTGGATTTTGGTTGAAGATAATCTAAAAAATAAGAAAGTAAAAAGATAAACACTATCTAGGATGAGTTGTCTCAACATACTTTATAATCTCCTAAAGATAATATCTTCAATATCAAACTGAACCATCTCCACAATCTTCTGTAGTCTAGTTTAACTTAGAATTCAGTGTCCTCATACCAGACATTTTAGTAGCAGGGTCTCCCATCTAGCAAGAACAACACCCCGAGCCTTTTCACCTATAGATTTTATGAATGGTTTCATCCTTGCCTTCCAATACACATAATTAGCATCATCCAACATAAAGGACGAGGCACAAATGATCAGTTCATTTTAGGCAATTATCGACACCATGAATACCACTAGATTTGTTAAGTGGAAAGCTATAATACCAATTTGAAGAGATGAAACACTAATTGTAAGAACAATAGAAGCAGTGATATGAGCAGTGTCCACTAAAAATATAATTGCAATAAAACAAAAAAGAACATAATAAGTTGTTTACGAAATTTGGTTTCCCTACGTTTGTGGGGCATTGACAGAGATATCATCTACTATCTTTCAAGCTCATACAACAAGTGATTTAAGTCCTAACACACTAGTTTAGCTATCTCCCCTTTGCACCTAAAGATCTAAATCACTTTCCTCTAAGTTTCTAGAAAAACTTAGGTTGTAAACAAAGTAACACACTTGTTTACACTCAGAATGTACTCACAATTACAAGTTTCTTAATGGACAGATAAGTATTAAAACTCTTAGTACATAACCTATACAAGTCTCAAGCATATATACTAGTTTCGACATGCTAATATACTAGGTCAATTACAATCAATCTCTCCATCAAAGTAGCAGCTAAGATGGTATAAACAATATACTCAGAAAGTACTAAATGTTGTGAAGATAACAAAAATAAGCCTTCAATGCAGATACGATCCAATCGCTTTATTCCAAGAAATCCAATTGCTTGATCCAATTTGACTTGATTTAATATTTACGATATATTACCTCAAATGGAATAATTTTAAAAAATGAGCTATCACACATTCAAAATATTAATAATGATTTAAGACAAGTGATGTGACTTACAAGCAAAGAATATTGCTCACATAAACACCACATTATCAGTGAATCTCAAAGTATATATGATTTTTTTTTATTTATATAAAAATTTATTAGTTCTGCATATACTTTAGATTAAACTAGTTATCTGATTTTCATAATTTGACCGAATAAAAAAAAAATCTAAACTTTACAGCCAACTATTTACCTCCCTTTAAAAGGAAAAAAAAAAAAAAAAAAAAACATTTTACCTTCCTTAATCGGTTAATCCTTACTTATGAACTTTTGCCGTACGAATTCACTAATAATCCTTACTTATTTTGATTGTTCTTAAAGGAGTAATATTACCCGCAGTAGTCATTCGTTTACTGATTTTATAATAGGAAGTGTCAAATTATAGTAGTAGGAAAAGGAAAGAAATCTAGAGGAATAGTTGGAGTGTGAATAGCTCTACTATCAATCACCAACAATCATCTCTGCTTCGAAATGGGGATCGTTTCTCAGGAAGCCATCCTTGAGTTGCAGGCATTGATGGATTCAGGTCTGCTTTCTCTTTTCTCCTTTTTCTTGGGAACTCGAAACTCAACCGATCTCAAAATTTCTGATTTCTTTCTTGGTTACTTCCATGTCATGGCAGTCGAAGAGCCTCTCAACATTACATTTCAGGTACGCCCATTTCACCCTTTTCTTTTCTTTCTCTTATATTCAACGCCAGTAAAAGAATGTGTGCTATTTTAACTCTTCACTCTCAACTCTTTTTTTTTTTTTTTTAAATTTAATTTTGCTAAATTATAGTGTTCTTTTTCAATTATGTGTTGGTTTTTTCCTATTACTGTCTACTGCTACTACTTCTACAACTACTAGTATTTGCAATTGCTTTGATCTGCTCTTTTGCTTAATCTAATTGCCACTTACCTACTCTTTGTCCTTTTGTTTCCTTACATTCTACTTATTTTATTACTCCTACTTCATATGTGAACTTAGCTTCGCTTTCTCTATTTATTTATTTCTATATGGGCAGTTTGATCTTAACTTTTTCAGCAAAAATACATGCTTCATCTATCCACCTCTCTTAACTAGGAAGATGGGCAGGTAGGGATATGAAGGAATTGATGATCTATCGATGAAAGCTCTTGGATGCAATTTATGGAGCTTTGTGGCATGCTTATAAGTTTAGGCATGACAAAAGCATTTTTTGTTTTAATGCATGGCTGATTGTTCTTTCCTCGTCTGCTGTTTGATGACAGCTGACTGAATGCTCTAGGATACAAATACAATATGTTTTATTTCAGCTTCACTAGGTAATGATTGTGCACCAATTTTTCATTTCCTTTCTATTAATTGTTTCCCAACATGCAGAATGTCCATCAAGGTTTTAGAGCTGAAACATTGGTGCGGTTTCTAAAAGCAAGAGAATGGAATGTTGCCAAAGCCCATAAAATGGTTAGTTAATTGGAGTTAAACCCAAAAGACATTATCCCAGGTTCCTTTTTCATTTTGAAAAGCAGGAAACAAGAAAACTGTCGTTTTTGTTGTTGCAGTATCTTGATCATAAATGTCATTTTTGTATGACCAAATCGTTAAGTGTGTCATGTTTCAGTTGGTGGACTGCTTGCATTGGAGGGTGCAGAATACCATTGACGATATATTAGCAGTAAGTTAATGTATTCTCAGGTGTTGCATCTAAATTGCAATTGATTGCTTTTCTAAATAGACTATTGATGATTGTCTAAGCATTTTACCTTTCAAACAAGCAAACCGAATTGGAGGATACGGACAGTTCTTTTATTTAATGATATTTCTTTGATATGGCTTAAGGATATAGTTTTTAATGATCATCATGTATGTCTAGACAGGCTATGTAATGTTTTAATTGAATTGATTTTCATTAATTCATGTCATTGGCTGCTACATTTACAACATAATTATTTTTTTTCTAAATACTAACCTTACTGTCTCCCCTGTAAGAAAGAATCCCAGCCACATCCCTAATATCCCTCTCTCACACATCACATGTAAATATATCATCCCTGCCATGTGGTTTCTGCCATTTCATGCTTCAGTCTTATATTGAGTTGTTTGCTGATTAATCCTAATGCATAAAATTGAGTCAAGGGGAGTCACTAAGTTCTTTTTTGTATTGAATGTAAACCTGTTCTACAGAAACCCATTGTTCCTACCGAACTTTATGGAGCACTGCGTGATTCACAGCTCATAGGAATGTCTGGCTACTCAAGAGAGGTGCTCATACTTGTCAAATCTAATCTTGTTTACAGTATTTATGTTTTTAATCGTACTAAGTTGTGCTCATAGGAATAGCATTTCCTTTCAGGCATGTATTTAAATTTAAAATTTTCCATTTCCAGGGTCTTCCTGTCTTTGCTATTGGTGTGGGGCTTAGCACGTTTGACAAAGCATCTGTAAGTTTTAGGGTAATGTGCAATAAAAGCATTTCATTGGTGAGCATAAGACACTAATCTTTGGTATTTATTGCTTCTTTTATTATTATAGGTTCACTACTATGTGCAATCACATATTCAAATCAATGAATATCGGGATCGTGTAATTCTGGTGAGTGATAAGCATTTGGAAGTTTTCTGTTCCCTGCCTTTCCTAGTAATTTGCTTGACTTTTATGCACTTCTGTAGCCTTCTGCGTCTAAAAAGCATGGGCGACCTATAACCACCTGTATAAAAGTATTAGATATGACTGGCCTGAAGCTTTCAGCACTGAGCAAAATAAAGGTATCTTCTCGAGTTTAGTTTCTGTATTTTGTTCTAGTGGACTTGGATAGCAGGATTTGCAACCTATACGCAGATGTAATATTTTATTTTGAACCTCTAACACTGATAATCTGATGTAGATAAATAAAAGTAAAAGCAAATTTTCATAAAACTTGAAGGATTCCAATAATAAAATCTTGTAATTAAGCTGCTGAAAAAGGTTTACCAAAGAGAAAAGAAGAAAAACTCAATGTTAAACTGGCTAATTGTACCTGTCCAAACATGTAAATGGTTGATTGCATTTTAACTTCATGGATCAGTATCATGATTGAATTTTTTGTTTTAACACAGTTGTTGACAATCATCTCCACAATTGATGACTTGAACTACCCAGAGAAGACAAATACATATTACATTGTAAATGCGCCATATATTTTCTCTGCTTGTTGGAAGGTAAACCTTTGAATATTTATCTGTTATCCAGTAAATCGTTTTGACATGGATTGATTTAACCTTTGAATTCTTAGCAGGTTGTCAAGCCCCTTTTGCAAGAGAGAACAAGGAAAAAAATTCAAGTTTTGCCAGGTTGCGGTCGAGATGAACTATTGAAAGTATGGTGTTTTTCTCATTACAGTATTTCTCTTCAAATGTTTAGCTACTGAAAATATCATCATTCCTGTCTCGATCGTCCCCCATCCCCCCTCTCTGTGATATCAAAGTAGGTTGAGGCAGTACTAGTTCTAGAAGAATTTTTCCATTTTTTGTTCTTTTTCTCCATTAACTTCTCTAGCCCTGTGTTATTCTCACTACTCTTTTCTTCAATGATGCTGCAATTTCTAATATATATATTAAAATTTCTGCAGTTCTCTTCCTGATTCTTTCTGTTTGAAGTAATGGGGCTGCCAATTATTTCCTGTCATATTCTGTAGTTGTCATTGTTGCTAGAGTACTAAGTGTAAACCCAGAAAGAGCATGATTCAAGTTTTCAGTTTTTTTCTTCTTTTCCATCGTCTTTCATTTTGATTGCTTCACTGGTAAATCATTAGACCTTGTTTCTTTGTCAGAAGTCCAAGGAGATATATAACTAGTTCACTTAGATATGATATGATGATGTTAAACACCATTTCGCAGTCACTTTGTCTGCTTCAAAAATACTGATAATGTTGGTTGTGTATTATATTTTATTTTTATAGATAATGGATATTGCATCACTACCACATTTCTGTAGAAAAGATGGGTCAGGATCATCACGCAATTCAGAAAATGAAAACTGCTTTTCGCTGGATCATCCTTTTCATCAACAACTCTACAACTACATAAAGCAGCAGTCCTTGATCACTGAACCTGCTCAACCTATCAAACAGGGATCTTTTCATGTGGATCTACCCGAGCCAGCTGCTGAAGAAACAGAGATTGCTAAAAGTCTGGAGTCAGAGTTGCAAAAGTTTGAGAAGGGGAACATGCTGTCTAAGTCCACCGATGGCATCAAAATTGATGATTACTGATACTGATTATGCACTGTTCGACTTAACTCTTGTTTCCCAATCAGAATCAGAATTAGCATTCAGCATGCTTTGGTGTTGGTGTTGTTAGAGGAGGAATGTGGTTTGACTCGATCATTCCGGTTATATAGTAGGATATAAAGAAAAGAGTAACACACCTGGCTCGCATTATCTTTTAGGTTAGTTTAAAGTTAATAATATAGTGTATGTGCATGTGTATGTTTGGTAAGTTCACATTTTGGGTGGATAATTAGGTTTGAAGTTCAACCTCAGCTGAGTTGTAGGAATACTATTGTATTAATATTGAGTTTAACTTTTTTAGTTAACAATCAGTAATATTAGTTTGAATAGAAGAAGGTGAATTCCACTTACATGTGCATAAATAAACTATCAGTCCTTGCATATTGTTGCTGTGTATGTGCATGTGTTTCTTCTGCTTAAACAAAGAGAAAGAGGGTCTCACTTTTGCAATGAGTTTGGCAGCCCCTCTTCTTTGCCGTCAAATTTATTCACTTGTTGAGGAAAGCTTCCGGGCAGCAGATGAGAAGCTCCATGATCTTTTCTTGACGTATACTAGTAAAATTTACTACCAAATTTCTGTAAATTAGGATGTTATGTTTTGTGTTTCTTAGAAGGAAAAGCTAAAAAGTGCTTGAGGGTTCGACTGGAGAAATGGATCAACATGGAAATTCTTTTACTTGTTTTTAGGTTTGGTTAAAAGTAATCGGCTATGAAATATATACAATTCAAAGCATAATTTTTGTCAAAGTCCAATGAGTGAAGAACGACCATCTTCAGGTGTGTATTCTGAATAGTGATCACTGATGGAACTTTTACAAGTGTGGCCGTAGGGCAAAAGATAATCATAATCCACAATGAATAATATTAAGGTATAATTATGTCTAATATAATTTTGGAGACCAATTATCATCATTTTCTTAGGAGAGTACTCTAAAAGATTTAGGACTTTTATAATCGAATATTGTGATATAGTAGCTTTTTAAGAGAAAATATTTAAGAATATTATTAAGAGCAACTGTTTATTTACTGCCGTACGTATCACTGAAGTAGATTAAAATTAATAATCGACCGACGGACACGGCGGCATGTTGCATGCATTATCGTCGCCTCGCCTATTCAGAATTCGGCCCTGGTAATTTTGCTTTGCTGACTAATTCAAATGCTTGCCTCTACATGCATGTTGAATGTGCATGGCATACCCATTTCACATTGAAAGTCAAAGTTGAAGTCTAAGTTGGGTCTATGTTGACCACGTCCAACCCTGACAAACATAAATAATATTGTACGTATTTGGTTAGGTTATACTACTTTAATACAAATGCAGCTTGCCACCACCATTATATATAATAAAGCTTCTCATCTCAAACCCTGCCCTGCAACATTAATTTATTGTTATTTTCAATCTGTTGGATTTTCGTTTTCCCTAAACAACAGTACCCCAGTTTGTTCTCCTGCTCTTAAAGCTCTGCCCCATCCATCGACTTCCATAGGTATGACCCTGAGCCTGATGTTAATTAATTACTAAATCTACATCTACATATTAAATTTGTTTATGTTTGAGTTTTTTTCAGGCAACCAGATTCAGGAATAGCCATGTCAGCATCAGAGACTTCAACTCCTATGAATGTCAATGAAAATGAAGAACAAGGACTTCTTGATGCAATCAACGATAGGTATGGGGGAGTAATTGTTGAAGTGACTCAACCTATGGACTCTGCCCTCTTTGCTTCTGTTCTTAGTGCTTCAATGGCACAGTGGCGACAGCAGGTTTTCTTCTTAACCTTTATTACACTATTTACAGCACTGTTGTCTTTTGTTTCTGTTGGATCATGTCATGTAACATGTTTTGCAGGGTAAAAGAGGTGTGTGGATCAAATTGCCTATTCAGCACGTCAATCTTGTTGAAGCTGCTGTCAAGGTGGATTTATTGTCATTTACAAATTGAATCACATGTATGACTGAAAATGCCTCGTGTTAATACTATATGTATTGATTCTCAGGAAGGATTTTGGTATCACCATGCTGAGCCTAATTATTTGATGCTTGTGCATTGGCTGCCTCAAGGCGCACACACTCTTCCGGCAAACGCTTCGCACCGCGTGGGGATC
This sequence comes from Gossypium sturtianum, assembly GCA_025698515.1. Classification (NCBI taxonomy): domain Eukaryota; kingdom Viridiplantae; phylum Streptophyta; class Magnoliopsida; order Malvales; family Malvaceae; genus Gossypium; species Gossypium sturtianum. The sequence continues at coordinate 11,722,356 of CM046948.1, forward strand.
GGCGCATTTGTGATGAACAAAAACAGAGAGGTACTTTCCCAGTTCCATGTTAGCTGGCATAGCTTGTATCCTTTTACAAATCTTGATTCGGGTGTCTTGATCTTAGGTTCTAGTGGTCCAAGAGAACATCGGACGATTACGAGGGACAGGTGTGTGGAAGTTCCCTACAGGTGTTGTGAATGAGGTAAGTATGTCACTGTCAAGTGATTCTTGATACAATACCATGACATGCATTTACACTTCATGAGCTATATATAATTTCAATTTCATCTCTAGGGAGAAGATCTTTGTGCAGCTGCAGTTAGAGAAGTCAAAGAAGAGACAGCTGTAAGTGTTAAGTAGCAATTATTCAGTTTTATAGACACAACACATGTAACACAAGTTATTGAACCTCGTCAACATGGGACCTTTTTATAAATGATTTTAACCAATTATTTCTTGGGTGTTTTGCTGATTCAGATTGATACAAAATTTGTTCAAGTACTAGCATTCAGGTATGAAATCTGTGCACTTTCTGCACCACAAAGTAACATCAACAGGCTACATATATATATTATATATATATATATATTCTTATCTTTCTCCCATTGATTTCATTTTCAACATTTACAGACAAAGCCACAAGGTATTCTTTGAAAAGTCAGATATATTCTTCCTGTGCCTGTTGGAACCACTTTCTTTTGAAATCCAGAAGCAGGAATCTGAGATAGAGGCAGCTAAGGTAACTCTTAGTCAAAGTCAGAAGAGTGAATGAAGTTAAAACTTATAATCTTTTTTTTCCCTCTTAAACTAAGGGTGTGGGGGGTCTCTATACTTTTATGCAGTGGATGCCAATTGAAGAATATGCAGCACAGCCATTTGTCCAGAAATATGAGCTCTTAAAATGCAGTGTTGACATATGCTTAGCAAAGAAAGATGGCAACTATTCTGGCTTCTCTCCTGTGCTAACCTCATCGGCATTCTCCAACGAAAAGAGCTATATGTACTTCAATATTCACGACCTCAAAAAGCAGTAATTGCCTGCTTGTAGAATTCATAAAATAAATTCTTTGATTCTCAACCTGTCAGCCATCATTGAATAAAGATTCTTTTGTGTTGAAGCAAATTTGCTGTAATAATCTACTGTTATTTGACAACTACATTACAAGTACTGACATTTTAAATGCAAATGAAAGCACAATTATGCAAAACTCTAGATTGGGAGGGTAGCAGGATTTAATGCTAGCTTCTTATTATACATCAAGCTGGCTAGCAAGAAAAGCAACAGCCATATCAGAAAAAAAAAAAACAAAAAGCAAATTTCAGCTATATATTGGCACAAAGAAAAACATTAATTACCTCCTCTTCAAATGATGAGACCAAGAGGATGATCCGTAAAAAGCATGTGCATTACTTTACAAGATATAGATTATATTATTGTCATAAGATTCTGCAACGCAGGTACGCCTATGACTTAATTGTCTTGTCTCAAAATTAAACCATTTCTTCTTTGACTTCCAACTCTTCCATCAGTTGCTGTGTGTGGTAGATTTGGTCTATTTAAAAACTGGACATCCGTCAACTGAGATACCTGGGGCTGTCGGACAGGTTGCGAGAGGACAGTGATCGACCTCAGTGCCCCACCATTTCACGTTATGGCCTTCATTTTGCAAAGCAAAGAACAGTAGAACACCCATGAATGCAGTTCCAGCATCTAATGCTGCAGATAGAACATAGTTATATTTCTGCCACCACCGCTTGTGGTACTTGAACACAAAATAGTTGAAGATGGTTCCAGTGATGAGCCAACTTGCAATGTTGGTGGGAGTTGCGGGTGGCATTCCGGCAAAACCATAAGATATGACAGGTATGTTAATCAAGGGGATCCATTTCTTTTCTGGGAAAATTTTGCTCAAAACCCAAACAGGAACAGGCAAGAACGCTCCAATGAGGAACAACCACACTAAGTTACGATACATCCCTCCTGGTCCGAAAAGTCTCCTTGGTCCGATTAAGCCCCAGATAACAGATGCGTCGAAGGTGACCCTGTATTTAGGGCAAGTCCATGGGCTATCAGGATGATTTCCTTCAACATCACAGATGTTGTCAATGTCATCTAACATCCACCATGCAACTCCAAGGTTGACGATACCTGCAACTACAGTTCCCACAAGCTGGGAAACATAAAAAAAACTATTCTTAATTAATGTTTCAAAAGTTATATAAGATCTTTATAACTAAAAGCACATAGGCAGAAAGTACCTGAGCTGTGTACATGCAACGTGGTGGGATTTTCATGTAGTGCCCAAGTTTGAGATCAGACAAGAAAGAAAGAGCATGGATGGTGCTGATCCGCCCGTATATCTTGAAAAGCAGGTTTGCAATGGGCTTTCCGGGCAAGATATAACCAATTATGAACTGGGCTATAATGTCATATCCAGGTTGCTGCAAAGTTCCACAAGTAGAAATGTTGTTAGAAACCAGGTAATCAAGTCACCATGGCATGCAGGTAAGTCACAGCGTACTTTACCTGGTTCGTAGTTGCCTGAATGACTCCAATAGGAAGGGTGACAATCCAGGCCAAAGCAAAGGCAAGGAGCATACCCCACCATGGCAGCTGTACCTCCTTCTTATATACAAAGGACATCATAAGTGACAGAACGATACTTCCGATTAATAAAATGTAAAACCACCATTCAGGAACTTGTTTGTATTTTTTCATCAGCTTTGCATGGATGTCCAACTTCACATTCTTCATTGCTGATCTGCTCTGCTTCAGAATATCACTGCACAAAAGTAACCCAAAATATGTTTATTTGACTTTTTGATGTGACGGAAATTACTCAAAAAAAAAAAGTGTCTTAAAACAGTAACATAAAGTATACCTGCCATTAAACAATGCCACATGAGTGAGGGTTGCTGTGAACCTAGCGAATCCTGATCCAATAGATAAGGCAAAAAGTGGGCTAAGGTAGAGTTTGCTATAACTGTTATATGCAGAAATATTCAGATCATACTGCGGTGTCAAGATCTTAGTTGTATCATATTTATGGCCACTGTGAGTAAAGAGCTGATTAGAGAATATCGGGAATTTTCGAGCATCGAAGGTGTTAAACTTCCAATAACAAAGAGGGATAATGATGTAGACGAACATGACAAAGCCTATCCCCACGTTGACAATGGAGGACCAAGGGGTAACCAGTGGACTGCCATGGTAAGCTGAGATCCCAGCCCAGTCAAGGGTGAATGCACCAATGCCAAGTCCATGGTATCCAGACCCGATTTGCTGTGCTGTGATGCTATGTGGCCACGCCCAACAAACCCATGAGAAGAATGTCAAGATTGGGAATAAATAGCCCGGCAGAGCATAATATGCAAAGCTTGCCACCATTACAGCTAGAAAAAATTGCATTCGAGTCAATCCTTTCCTTTTAGAGTCCTTTTCATGGAGTGCTCTGAGAATCAAAGAATACACAAAACTGTTTGTGATAATCGAATTTATATGGATGGACATCAAATGAAAATAAAACTAGGCTAAGGCATCACGTATCCATCATCTTCGGAATATAATCAAATGCAAAATCTTAAATCACAATACAAACAAATCCTGTAGCATCCAGTTGGCAATACTTGGTATTATTATACCATTCCCACACATATATGTATCATCATTATCTTTCATTGCTCAATCAAGGTCTAGCCAAAATTTTAAGTAATTAAGTCTTCCAAGTTTAAGTCAAGTAAATTGAAACAATTGAGGTTTCTAATGTGAAAAAGGAGAGAGGTTTGTGTCTGTTATCGTGGGACCCTGTGGATGAAAAGTCTTTAAGAATCTAAAACTTACAACTTTTTTTTCTTTGTCCCTTCCAAGAAAATTCCTATGGACCAAGCACAAATGATGATCATGAAAGGAAAAAAAAAAAAAAGGTGATGGAGAAAGACTAACCTAAATAAAGAAACCTGAGCCAAGTTTGAAGGCCACCACATTTCTGCTGGATCAACCAGGTACCTCCGAAGCATGCCAGCCCATCCATACCCCAAAATCTGCATAGATCGCCATCAACGGTGTTATTTTTAGATGAACCACATACACTAAGCTTTTAGTGGTTGAAAAAGCTTCAAACAGAAACTCAAAATCCCTGCAATTTAACTCCCCCACACAAAAAGTTATAAATGGCACCAACTTTTAAGAGTGGTATTAATACTAATTTCAGCTTTCGATGCATATTTCAGATAACCTTTTATCACTGTCAAACAGTCAAAGATTCAGTTAACGAAATTAATTTTAAATAACTAGAAAAGAAAGTGAGAAGACCCGAGGTTCAATTAAAATAAAGGGACAAGCTTTAACAATAAAATAAATAAATAAAAAGTAGGAGCAGAAAGAAAGTGTTAAATGAAAAACCTGGGTAGTCAAGACAATAAGGACGCCGCAGAGGAAATTCAAGCTCTGTTTATAGTAAGCCTTCATGACAGTTATGGCACCAATGGAATAAGCATCACCCCCACCAAAAGACACCCCGCAATTGGCGAAGATGGTGATGATGACATGTTCCTTGATGTTGAACGGCCCAGGATTTAAGCTGAAGTGCCACCCGAGAAGGCTGTACTGGGTGGTTGGTAGAGTCCTGGCCATGAACTTGCCAATGGGCAAGACCGAGATTTGCATGAGGATAGCGGAGATGGTGAGCGGCTGCGTACGGTAAGTGAAGAAAGTGTTGAGAAAGATTAAGAGCACACATGATACCAAACCGAGGAACCAGGCACGAAAGGTCAGGACAGGGAGAGTAGGGTCGTCGGTTTCCGGCACCACCAAGACAACCTCCTCCACCGGACTCGTGTCTTCGTTCTCAGCGGTGCCGGCGGCATTTGGTTTCTCTGGATCCGTATGGGTCTTGGTGGCCATTGAGACAGAGAGTGTAATAAATGATTGAGTATAGCCTTATCCGTGTGGTTTAAGAAGGGGAGTGAAGTTTAAGTAAGTCCCAACTCTAAAATCTTTGGCCTTTTATGTTGAGAAAAAGTGACGGTAAACAGCGTTGTCATAATTGTATAATAAACGCAAGATGTTTTGTGGGGACACGGGAACCTAAATCAGATCATATCTGCTTTGACACAAATAACCCCCAAGTACCACTCCTCATTCCGATCAACCTTTTTTCTCTTTCAACTATTTTTTTTTTATTTTCTACTCATATTAAAAAAATATCTATGTACAGGATTTTTTTAATTTTTCTCTTATTTTTAATGTTCAAATTATATTTTTTTTTTGAGAATGTAATGTGTCTCACCAATAAACTTACCAATGCGCTCAATACTTATTGGTTCAGATATATGGATTTTTAGACTTATTTTGATAAATTGAATTTTATTTTATGGTTTTGAATATTATTTGACAAGATTTCTAAATTTTTTTTATAAATATTGCCAAAAATAATAATTTTTGAAGAGTTTTTAATTTTTTTTACTATTTTAATATAAAATATTTATTTTTATATCATAAAAATTAAAATTAATTATATATTAAATAAACAATAGAATTCAATTTTGTTCCTAGTAACCGCAGTTTTTAAACTTGCATTCTATAAACCATCTAAACACTTTGATTCAAGTAAATTTTTAGTTGTTCAGTTTTTTTTTGCTCGGCCCTGACTATAAGAGAGAAATTTTAGTATATAATAACGTATACTAATATCGAGAATAAATGAAAAAATGAAAAATTTGTTTTATATTTTTATAAGTTGGTTGGTATGAAAGATCAACAAATGAAAAGAAAAATATATACTTCTTCATTCATCTTTAGTGAAGTTGGAAAAATAAAAGAAAAGGAAAGGAATAAATTTGTTTGGTAGAACAAAAATGGAAAGAGAGCAAAAACAAGAAAAGAAAAGGGAGGAGACTTTTCTTTGCCATTGCCATACCACAACTACAAGAAAAAACATAACAAAATATAATTTAAAAGTAAAAAAAAATACAAAATTTTAATTTAAAGATATTAATTTTTTTAAAGTTAATATCTAAAACTATTTTGTTCTATGACATTTAAAAAATTTGGAGAAAAATACTTTGACATTTAAGATACAACTTACAAAAATTATAAAAATGATAAAATTATAGATTAGTTGTGGAGTTAATAACCTTTTATATTAAAATGTCGAATTCAAAAATCGGATTATATGATGAAAACTTTGTTTACCGTTAAAGTTGAAAAGTACTTTTTAACTCAGGTCTTGATTTCAATTAAAACAAAGTACCTTTTTTTTATAATACTTTTCAAAAACACTTTTCAATAATTGAAGACACTATAATTTATTGGTGTATGGGAATAATAATAAACTTATGAGAAATTAACGAAAGCTTCAATGTGTGTATCAATGTTACTTTTTTTAAGGTTTTATTCGCCCCTACCTATATTATGGTGTGCAAAAGAGTTCCTGGAAAATGAACCTTAAGGACACAATGAAGCTCAATGATTGTCTACATTTTGCACTTACGAAAACAGTCCACTGAGCACTGAGCGGAGCATAGCAAGGATTATGTTTTTTGGGTTATCATGCAAATGAAACTTCACTTCTATATGTATGAGGCTTCATGTTTTTTCATAGGGACATAACTACTCAAATGGATAGTCATATCTTAAGCAATAAACATAATTATTCAATAGATATCAATTGAATAATTATGACTATTTGTTAATAACCAAGTAACATAACTTTTGGTTATTTATAACTTTTCATTTGCAACTATTGGAAAACTATATATATTTTGAAAATGTTTCAACAATCCCCACATTTTCAAAATATTCTATATTTTGATAATCTTGGAAATCAATTACATAAATGAATGTGTTTTACTATTGAACCTTCACTTAGTGAAAACATGTTTAAGTTAATAGAAATTGCATGGTAGACTATGCTTTGAACCAACTATTCTATTTGATTAATCGAACACATCTCACACAATAATTTCAACACCAGTTAATGCACAGTATCCAATGACATTATTATGGCCATGTGTCTGTAACATCTTTCCATAAGTGTTGTTAGAGCCAAGCCCTTAAGCTTTTAAAAGTGACCACACTTCCACTTACATAGGTAGATCTCATCAAAAGTGTTCTCGTAATTTTAACACTCTAACATGTTTATGTTATGGATCTATTAAGAGTATAATACTCATCATTCCCCTTATTATTACGGGTACCTAACACTTTTTACCTTGGGATGATATATTATATATTATTTTATAGTGTTAGCGGTCACATACTGATGATGTACTTTGTCTCATTGAACTCAATACTTGACGTTATACCAAGGGTTGAGTTGAGTTTCCATTATGGATGACTCAAATATTATAGGCTTGTGCATCATCCCTAAATTTCTAAATTTTCAACATAACTATGTTAATTATCTATACCACATGGTGAAATTTTATATTTAGTGTCTTGAAAATTCACAAGAGCAACATCATCCTCACCATGTTCAATTATCCATCATTTCATAAAAGAATGATATCAAGGATATTCTTTCTACTATTATCAAATTACAGTGATCACTTTATTTTTTCTTATCATGAAAAATTCATATTTGGTTACTTTATTTATTTCTTGATATCCAAGAAATTAATTTCACAAACACCAAATATATGAAACCATACATCATGTCTTTATCACCAAGTAAGTTGTTGTAAAGAGACCTTGAATCACTTTGTGAAACTAGAAAACATATTTGCTATTTGTCGTAGCTTCTTTTCGTGACTTTAAAACATTTTTTTGTATTATTATTTTCTTAATACACCATACATATACAAGGGTGTAGCATATATAATCATATTAGAGGACAATCAATTGCCCAATCAAGTGGCTATAAAATCACACATTTATTCACCCTTCACCATAGACATTATCAATTATTTTCTGACTATGATCAAAACAATGTCCATCACCTAAATGAGTCAAATAACATTCATATTGTTATTTTCATACTCACGAGATCATTGATTCATGGTTTCCAAAGTAAATTTAAAATTTTAATACATCCAAAAAATTTATAGAACCATAGGATTATAGATTATATCCAAGCAATATATAAATACCAAGTGCATCATTATAAACATGCACAACATGACATCATTTTTAAATATATGATTATCACGTTCACATTTTCACTAAAAGATTACATACCCAAATAATGATTTTGTGATATCAACTAATGTTTTCTACTATTCTACCTTGACTAGAAAAATTTAATCATACATATGCATATGACTTAAGGGCTAGTTTGGCAATGCTTTTGAAAAGTGTTGTGGAAAAGTGCTTTTGAAAAGTTTGGTTTAAAATTTGAGTGTTTAGCATTGCTGTCAAAAAGTGCTTTTGAGAAATAAAATGTCCATTTTAGACATGTTATTATCAAGTAACAAATATGCATTTAAATAAAATTTAAATTAGTTAATATTATTATATTTTAGTAAGAATATCAAAAGCAGCTTGCTCTGCATAGCTTTTCTTCCAAAAGTGCTTTTGGAGCCAGAAGTGCTTTTGAAAAGCACAGAAGAACTGGCTCAATTTCTAGTCAAAACCACTTCTAGTCCAAACTTTATAACATAGAATAAAAAAATGTGCAATCATATATAAAACCCATTTAGCTTAAGGTTATTTAACAAAAATAACAGTCAAAATTATTTATATTATATGATCATTTATAAACTTTCATTTTTAGCAATGAAAATAATGTCTCGTCAATATCATCCAAATGCTAGTTCCTAATATCATAATTTGAATAAACAAATAATTTCATGTCTCAAGTTATATATCAAGAAGAAGAAATAATAATAGTTTCACTCACAAATTAGATGGAACGAGTTATATTTCAATTCTCCTAACTTATTTTCTATTTATAAAGCATTGATAAGTGCCTAAGTGATTCTTTAAAAAGACATCACTTTTTAAGTTTCACTTTTTGGTTTCAAGAAACCATTCATCCAACAATTTAAAAGTATTCGTCGGACCTAATGACGCAACTTTTCGATTTGGGAAGGCTCACCCGAATGGTCATAATATTTCTATTGAATAAAAGCATGTTCAACTAATTTTTGACCAATGTCATCACCATTCAAAATGAAAGTAACTTTTTGATTCATTAATAAACCCTTTCCCAAATGTGCATTTTCATTCCATCTTCTTTCTTTCTTTCTTGCACGATATATATTATATATGATATAATTTTATACAAATCATAATCATGCATCTCAAAAAGTCATGCATACAATGAACTAGCATTTGGGGTTCTTTTTGTCAAATAATTGATGCATGAGATACGTCACATCTTTTGCATAATGCAATTCAATAAATACATAACAATTGAATTCTAATTATGCAATAAAAGTAAAACAAAAAAAATTGACATACCTTTTCTTGCAAGAAAGATTTTTCTAAACCAAAATTTGACAAGATCATTGATCTTCATGTAACCACAATTGTCGATATCCATCTTCATAGTACCATGCTTATAGTGGTATATGAATGTGTGGTGAACCGACAAGCCTTCTTTAATTTCTCATAAATTGCGAAAATAGAACATTAAAATTGTTGGTGAGTGGGGATAAAAATAACTTATTAGAAATTAACGAGGGATTCAAAGCATGTATCAATGTCACTTTCTTTAAGGTTATATTCGCCCTCATTTATATTATGGTGTGCAAAAAAGTTACTAGCAAATAAACTATGAGGATCTAATGAAGCCTAATGACTGTCTAAGTTTTATACTGACAAAAATAGTCCACTGAGCACTGAGCGAAGCATAGCAATGGTATCAATTTCTATAAAGAATTTATGCAGTAATTCTTTAAAGAACAATCTAAGAATATAAAAGATGGTGGGAGATCAAAAATAAATTTGTTTTTATGTGTTCTGGGTTGTCATGCAAATGAAACTTCACTCCTATTTTTAAGAGGCCTTATGTTTCTTTATAGGGACATAACTACCTAAATGGATAGCATATATTTAACAATAAATATAATTATTCAATAGATTAAATAATTATAATTATTTGTTAATAACCAAATAACATAATTTTTAATTACTTATAACTTTTTATTTGTAACTATTAAAACACTATATATATTTTGAAAATAATTTGCATCTCCGTGGGCATCAACGAAACCTTAAGAACCAACTAACCAATCACATTATTATTATTATTATTATTAGACAATCAGCAACTTTACTGTGCAGTTTCAGCCTCCACCAGACAGTGAAGACACAAGTTACTCTTCTTTCTTAACTGTCTGTACGAATCTTACACATAAGCACACTTGTTTTTGTTTATGTCATTGTTTTGGTTTATTTTTTAAAAGTGTTTAATTGTTTATTATTGTAATTATTATATGAATATTCTGACTACTTGTAATTATCTAACAAAAACTAATACGAATTAGAATAGGAGGAATAGTAATAATATAATTCTATTGAAATGGATATGAAATATGGTAAGGACTATTACTTAAATTAATCACATAAAATAAAATTATTCTATTAAATAATAAAATAATTAGATATATAATTACGTATAATATACATGTTCTAGAAAATTAACTTTACAAAATTGACGAATTTTAGTAGTACAAAACTTTTTATTAAAAGTTATGTAAAAAAAAAAAATATTTGGTGCAGAGAAATTTAAAACCTTGTAATGTGTTTTAAAAAATATTTTAAAAATTGAAAATAAATTAAAATAGATATGTGTCATATATTAAAAATTACTAGATTTTGACACATCTATTTTATGATTATAAATTAATCTAGACAAAAATTTAAAATATTGCAAACAATGATTTAAAAAAAATCTAAATAACTAAAGTAATTTTATAAAAGTACTCTCATTTTTATCGATTGAGTTTTAAGTTTATTGGTATTAACATTATTATCAATGTAAAAAGACGTGAATTTAAGTGTGCTGAAACATATTATCTTTTTATTTAAGGATTAGAAAAGGGTATAAATAATGTTAAATATCGTATAATAAAAAATTTCTCTCGTTATTTATGTTGTGTGGAATTAGCATCTAAGTCGTGGTACATGAAGGTTTATTTAGATGCACAGAAGGGTCAATACAGTTAGAGGGTATTTCTTTTCAATCTCATTACGCCTCTTGTGGGAATGCCTTTAATATGTCTTCAGTGGAGGAAACTCACTTCCTAGAGTACAAATTTCTGATTGAGACATTGGGTGCAATAGCCTCCAATGAAAGGGCGTAATCTCCCTTTTACCCCCATCAATTTTTTTTTAAAAATTTTAATTATTAATTTTATTATATTAAAAATAAATATATTTTTAAATATTATTTAAAATAATATAATTTGTGTAAACCAAAAATATATAAATAAAAGAAATAATATTACTCAAATTTTAATAATTCTTTTGAAGTTAATTTTTTAATACAAGTGTAATTTTTAATAATTATTTAACATAAATATTATAAATATAATTTCAACCATTTTTAAATTTTTTATTGTAATCATACACATATTTCAATTTAATACCCATAATTATATTTTTTAAATTTTATGATATTTCACAACAAATATGTTAACGTTGATTTTAATGTTAATGTTAAGCCTAAGTTTAAGAATGGGGCATGATGGGACAATGCCGTATCCTAAAACCGGAATATATGCTGAAAACCTGCTATAACATAAATTGCAGCTTCGTGGAGGCATTATCAAAACCTTAGACCATGACATTTTTTTTAGATTCTGTCCACCAGACACAAGTTACTCTTATTACACAACTGTTTTTACGAATTTTAAACATAAGCACTTTTGTTTTTGGTGTTGTCTTTCGTTTTATTATTATTATGATTATGATTATGATATATATATGCTCACCACTAGTAATTAACTAACAAAAACTAATCGGAATTAGGATAGGAGGGATAGCAATAATATTCTCATGTTTTCAACTCTAAAAGGAAAATTAAGTGGAAATGGAGGAGGGTAAGGAGGATTAATTTGTAAAAATATATTTTCTTTTCTTTAAATTAATTAATGGAAGTGGAGTGGAGTGGTAGTAGTGGAGGAGAGTTTGGACATTGAACTGTGGGGGGTTTCCCTTTTTCCACGCGTGTGAATATCACGTTCTTTTCGGCATCTGACACACTTCCTTCTACTTCTGCCCAAACCCAAGTTGTCTTTACATGTGGTTTTCAGGTTCAAGACCTTCCACGTCTGATGATGCATGTCCTGATGTGCTCCTTCATGCTGACGTTACACCTAACGCCGTCATTAACATAAGGTTGGTGTACCTTACGACGCCGTTAAACTCCCACGTCGGACATTGCGCCCGTGCCCTCCTCATGTATTTTAAGAAAAAGACAAGCTAAGTGGAAGCCGCCACTTGGCACAATTGATTCAATTAACATACACGTGAATAAAGACTAATGGTGCTAGCAATATAATTAGCAATCCAAATCCATGACCCAAATTCCAAGTTCAAAAAGAGTTAACTCCAACCCAACAACCTTTAAACCTCCTCCATCCATTCATCCATTCTTTGCGTGCGGATTGCGATCTGTATATATTCGCTGCACTCTTCAGTTCTAAATTGCAGTGGACGGATATGATTGTGCTGTTATAATCACGGGAGAGTTTGAATTGTGTGATGAAAAACCCTAGCATAAGAACTATATATATATATATATATATATGAAGAAACTTCTGCATACATCGGCGTAAAACTTAGATAATTTTATATTCTTTTGTAACTATTTTTTTCAATAATATTATCTCTAGAGTGATAAAATAATTATTATATAACGATTACGTTTTAATATGTTATGTGGCAGTACTATTACTTATAGAATAAATTTGTATTTTGTGTAGAAAATCATGGGTGGTAGGGTAGCGTGAAGACTTTGGTAGGGGCGGAGGTGAATCCACAAAACAACAGACGGAGGCCTGCAGACCGATCGTTTCCTGTGGTGGAGGGACCCGGCCTGCCCCTTTATACATATGTTGCCTACTCTTCTTCCTTTGGAGTTGACCCTCTCACCTCCTACGGAACTGAGCTTGAATATTACTACATGTGCCATTTGCTCCCATCTCCAACCAATCCATCAAACAACAAGTGTATTTCTTATATTTCCTATCCATACAACCAATACCTTAATATACTATATTCACAGTAAGCCACACTCTCACACATTGTTTAAAATTTTAATGATAGAAGTCACATCGCATAATTCATTAGCCGTATATGAACACATAAATCTTAGATTAATACTATCTTTTACACTGCATAATCGTACGTACGTGTAAAGGCTAGTACCCTCTAGCTAGCTAGCTAGATTAAACACCAATTTTTTGCAGGTCGTGATTATGGACCATACACATATACAAGGAGAAAGGATTGTATAAAACTGTTATTACACGTCATCTTTATCCTTTTCTAATAGGAGAATGACAAATCAAATTTTTTCTCTTGATTTTTAGCTTTTTTCTCCTGAAAAAAATTATCTCCAACTAAAAAAAAGCTAAAAATCAAAAAGGGAAAGGATAAAAATGACATAGAATTACAATTTCATACAACCATTTTTTCATATGACAAGTATATATGTACGTTTTTTAGATAAAAAGATGATTCCGGTTTGATTTTTCTACCCCAAGTGCTTGTGCACTTTTTAAGCCGAATCGCTGCTTCTTTGAATAAACGAAATAATTAGCCTAAAATAAATAAAGATGAAGAGTATAAGTAAAACAGTGAGTGCAGAAAGAGGGCAGGCCGCGCTCAACAAACTCACTTGTCAGCTCCCTATGACCATAGAAAGTGGGAGGCGGCCGTGACTCTCCACCGCTCTATCAAAGGCGATAATAAACAGCAGCATCAGCTGGTTATAGGTAAAAGTGGTCAGAAATCGATATTTTTTAAAGAAAATTTTTTTTTTCATGCAGAACGATAAAAAAATAATAATTTTAATATACAATGTGTTGATTCGAAAGGAAGAACCAGAGGCACAAAAAATAATTTAATAGTGTTCTTCTCTTAAAATTCAATTCCGTATTTTTATTCTCATTTTTTGTTGTCTATATATAAAGTGTCAAAATATAACTATGTGCCTATTTGAAAAAAAAACATAATCTTTCCTTCTAGAAAAGTTTATGAAAAGTTATGTAAATTTACACATAGACACATCTTTTCAATTTTATATTACATTCTTTCTTTCTTTTTTCATTATATATGATTGTTATATATATTATAAATAATAAAAATAGCAGTTTATATTTTATTTGAAAATACTTTATATAATATATATAATATAATAAAATATATATGATTATAAGTTATATACAACAATCCCCCGCTAATTTAAAAAAACTTGAAATTATATTTGGATATCACTAAGTGGTACATAGTCAAAAGTGGTTTACAAGTTGAACTTTTGAAACGAAAGTAATACATGAAGTAATATTTTCGTAACACAAAGTCATTCTGATTTCTACAAGGCAGTGTATTAACGGGTCATGCGCTACATCCTGTATATAACAAGTACTCTCGAATTCTACCAGTCAATCCTTAAAAAGCGACCTCTAACTACTCTACTTGAATAAGGGAGCTCATCAAAAGTGTCACAACACACTTCACTTATTAGATCATAAGCTATGAGTCTCATTAAGGACTATTAGTTCAAACTACTCGCTGTGAAACAAAGAAAATCGACTAAGTAAAAGACTTTATTAGTGTGAAAAAAATAACGTCGGTAATGACAAATATATCGCAAAGAAAAGAGAAACAAAAATAAAGAACACACAGATTTTACGTGGAAGCCTTTTCGGGAAAAAACCACGGGCAGAGGAGAAGAAAATTCACTATGTCGAATTTGAATCAATTTACAAGAGGAATAGACTATGTCTATTTATAGGCTTGTAAAGCCATATTCTAATAGGAGTGTAGTAAGATTGAAACTCCTTATTCTAATCAATATCCAATAGATGGAGTTTAATAAGGTTTAAAAAACTTTATTTAAAATAAAATAAAAGAAGTGTAGTTCTATAGGGATTCTTCTTTTATTTTATTTTACCATTGTATTTTATTTAAATAAGGATTCGGGTCACTTAATTCTAACAATCTCCACCTTGACACGAATTCTAAATAAACAAGTTTTTCATCGCGAACTCTCAACGAACAAGTTCTCCACCTCTTCCATAAAACCCCTTAAGGGTTTAACTTCAACAATGAACACCAACCAAGTCTAAGCAATGCTCAAACTTGGTTATAGGAAGTGACTTAGTCATCATATATGCAGGATTTTCATGAGTACTAATTTTGCTCACAATAATATCACCACGAGCAATAATATCACGAACAAAATGATACCGAACATCAATGTGTTTTGTTCTCTCATGAAACATTTGATCTTTTGTAAGGAAGATGGCACTCTGATCATTGCAAAATCTTCGCTTTGATTTGAAGGTCTTCATTAAGCTCACTAAAGAGTCCTTCAACCAAATAGCTTCTTTACAAGCCTCGATGAATCGCCATGTACTCAAATTTTCAATGGTAGACAAAGCGATCAGAGTTTGCAAAGTAGCTTTCCAACCGATTGCACAACCTCTGATTGTAAAGACATAACCAAAGAGAGATCTTCTTCTATCAAGGTCTCTAGCAAAATCAAGCATCAACATACCCAATGACTCCATCTCTAGTTCTTCCAAATGTAAGCAAACATCGTGAGTACCTCGTAAGTATCTTAAAATCCATCGAATCGCTTTCCAATGTTCTTTACCAGGATTCGCCATGTATCTCGCTAATCGCACTGATCGCATATGATAAATCTGGGCGTGAACAAACCATAGCATACATGAGAGATCCCATCGCACTAGAGTATGGAACATGTGACATGTACCCAATCTCATCATCCGATTGTGGAGACAAAGCCGATGGAAGTCCGAAATGGGTCGCTAAATGAGTACTAACAGTGCTTAGCACTCAAAGATATTGAACTCGCAAAGAACTTTTTCAATATACCCTTCCGACTTAGGTACAATTTACTTGTTTTTCTATCTCTAAGAATCTCCATACCAAGTATCTTCTTTGCTGGTCCCAAATCTTTCATCTCAAATTCTTCACTTAGTTGGGCTTTGACCTTTCTTATCTCTCCTTTATCTTTTGTTTGCTATCAACATGTCATCAACATAAAGAAGTAGATACACAAAAAAGAACCATCACTATTTTTCTTAAAGCAAACACAGCTGTAAAAACTACTTCATTTAAAATCATGAGAAGTCATAAAAGAATCAAACCCCTTGTACCACTGTCTTGGTGATCAAGCTTTCAAACCGTAAAGGGACTTTTTCAAGCAAACATAGTCCTCTTTTTCTCGAGATCAGAAACCCTCTCGGTTGTTGCATGTAAATATCTTCCTCAAGTTCTCCATGTAAAAATGCGCTTTTACATCTAATCGCTCAAGCTCCAAATCATGCACGGCCACAATACCAAGCAAAGCTCGAATCGAACTATGCTTCACAACTGGGGAGAACACATCTGTGAAGTCCACTCCTGGAATTTGAATGTAACCTTTTGCAACAAGCCTTGCTTTATATCTGGGTTCTTCAACTCCTGGAATCCCTTCTTTCTTTTTAAACACCCATTTACAGCGAATAACCTTTTTACCTTTAGGAAGTTTCACAAGATCCCATGTTCTGTTTTTATGGAGTGATTCCATCTCCTCTTGCATAGCAAACATCCACTTTTCTGAGTCTTCACAACTAACCGCCTCAGAATAATTAGACGACTCTTGGTTTGCATCTATATCTTCGACCACATTTAAAGCATAAGCAACTAGATCAGCCTCGGCATATTTCTTTGGAGGTTTAATTTCTCTTCTAGTTCTGTTTTTGGCGATAGAGTATTGTGGTGAAGAAACAACTCTATTCTCAATTTTTGTACTGGCTTGAGGAGTCGACTTTGTATTAATCTGATGCTCCACCTGCTTTTGATTTTCTTTATTGGAAGAGTCTTTAAGAGATAAGTTAGGTAGCATAGCGCTTTCATCAAAAACAACATCTCTGCTAATCACAACTTTTCTATTTTCAGACACCATAACTTATACCCTTTTACACCACTTTATAACCAAGAAAAACACATTTAATGGATCTCGGTTCCAATTTTCCATTATCAACATGAGAATACGCAGGACACCCAAAGATCTTTAAATCAAAATAATTAGCAGGATTACCAGATCATACCTCTTGTGGAGACTTTTTCTCAATGGCAATAGATGGAGATCGGTTGATCAAAAACATGCAATGAGAGGTCGCTTTCTACCCAAAACGACTTTGGTAAGTTGGCATTTGACAACCTACATCGAACTTTCTCCATGATCGCTTGTTCATTCGCTCAGTAATGCCGCTTTTGTTGTGGAGTATGACGAATCGTCAAGTGTCTCACGATCCCTTCGACTTGCACGGTTTATTAAACTCATCGAACAAAACTCTAAGCCATTGCTGTATGCGAGGTGTTTTATTTGTTTTCCGTCTATTTTTATTCATAGTTTTCCAAGACTTAAATGCGGAAAACACATCGCTTTTATGCTTCAGAAGAATACCCAAACTTTTCTCGGAAAAATCATCAATAAAAGTTAGCATATAATTAGCTCCACCTCTTGAAGGCACTCTTGATGGCCCTCACGGATCGTAATGAATATACTCCAACGCTCCCTTCGTGTTATGGATTCCTCCGGTGAATCGAACTCTCTTTTGCTTCCCAAAAACGCAGTTGCTCACGAGAACTTCGGTTTGCAAATTCTTTGCCCATCAAGAAGTCCTCTTTTGCTCAATTCGCCATGCCATTCTCACTTATATGCCCTAGGCGCATATGCCAAAGTTTAGTAATATCATCATCGACAAGGAAGAGGAAGCGGCAATTTGCATCACCAATAACAAATAGAACCACAAAAACATATAACTTGGCGGTCTTTCTCTGCCCTTTCATCACAACGAGGAACCTTTGAAAATCTTCAAAATCCCACTTTCAATTGTGTATTTGTACCCTCTTGAATCAAGAGTACTCAACGAAATTAAATTTCTCTTCAATTACGAACATGTCGTGACGTCACTAAGTGTTCGACAACTCCATCAAACATCTTAACTTTAATTGTTCCAACACTGCGATTTTACACGAAGCATTATTTCCCATCAAAATAACACCTTCGGACACTATTTCGTAATTTGTAAACCAATCCCGATTGGGACTCATGTGGAAGGTGCAAACTGAATCAAGTATCCACTCCTCGCTCACTTTAGAATTGTTGTGACAGACTAGAAGTTCACCATCGCCGTAGTCTTCTACAACATCAGCTTCACCGAATTTTTCGGTTGTTTTCCTTTGATTCGCAGCCTCCCTTTTAATCTTGTTCTCAGTAGTTTATAGTACTCGATTTAATGTGCCCTTTCTTCTTGCGTGGTTACAAGTCTTTGTTGCGGACTTTGATCTACCCTTAGATTTACCGCGAGGATTCCGCTCTGTGTCCTTCCACGATCATCATCGCTGAGTCCGATCTTGTCTCCCATGAACAATGAGACCCTCTCCCCGAGAGTCGAGTTTAACCACAAGATGCTTCATCTTATCATACGAGGTCAAAGAATCATAAACCTCATCAATCGTGAGAGACTCACGGCTATATAAAATCGTGTCTCTCAAGGTTGAATAAGACGGGGCAACGAACAAAGTAGAATCAACCCTAGATCTTCTTTATCATACCAAACCTCCATGGCCTCCAAGTTTGAGAGAATTTCTTTAAACATCAAGCATTGTTCGTGTTACGTGCCTGAGCACGCACCTTCCTCCAAACGATGAGCATAAAGACGTTGCTTCATATGCAACTTGCTGGTTAGAGTTTTCGACATACATATTTGTTCTAGCCTCTTCCATAATGCCGCGGCGGTCTTCTCTTTCATCACATCTTGCAAAATTTCGTTAGACAAATGCAGATGTAACTGTGTTAACGCCTTTCGATCCTTGCGCTTTTTCTCTTCCTCCGTCAATGTCGAAGGCATCTTATCTACCCCTAGCAGAGCTTCCTCTAAATCCATCTGTGCAAGAACTGTCTGCATCTTTATTTGCCACAACGCAAATCTAGTGTTGCGATCCAACAGCAGAATTTCATACTTTAAAGACGCCATTACCGTTATCGAGATGAAAAAACTCAAAAGCTCTGATACCAATTTGTGAAAAAAATAACGTCGGTAATGACAAATATATCGCAAAGAAAAGAGAAACAAAAATAAAGAACACACAGATTTTACGTGGAAACCCTTTCGGGAAAAAACCACGGGCAGAGGAGAAGAAAATTTACTATGTCGAATTCGAATCAATTTACAAGAGGAATAGACTATGTCTATTTATAGGCTTGTAAAGCCATATTCTAATAGGAGTGTAGTAAGATTGAAACTCCTTATTCTAATCAATATCCAATAGATGGAGTTTAATAAGGTTTAAAAAACCTTATTTAAAATAAAATAAAAGAAGTGTAGTTCTATAGGGATTCTTCTTTTATTTTATTTTACCATTGTATTTTATTTAAATAAGGATTCGGGTCACTTAATTCTAACAATTAGAATAGTCTCTGCCCCCACTTATTTGATCATAAAATCACATGTATTAATTTTGAATTACATTTTAGCATCTTCACTGAAAAAAATGAGCAAATTAGGCTCCGTTTAGATAAGTGGGCAAAACAGCCACACAGTTAAAATTGCATCATTAACTATTTGTGTTGGTGTTTATATACAAGGCATAATAACAAATTTAGCACTTAACCCTACACATTTATTCAATTTGATCCCTACTATGATCTTTTATTTGAAGTAAATTAGAAAATTTTGAAACTAATAAGGCTAAAGGGTCAAATTTTAAAAATTATTAAAAAAATCTGTAAGAACCCATTTTCGCCCGGGGCCCGATTAACCAAAAAAAAAAACCAATAAATAAAGTCCATTAACAAGTCTTTTTTACAAGGCCCAAATACTCAACCTAAAACACTACCCAATACTAAACCCTAGCCCAACCAAAACAGCACAAAATAAAACACAAAAACAGAAACCCTAAACAGCTTTGCGCCGCAACAGCCCCAACGCTGCTCCTCCACGTCACCCAACGCGTTCGAGCCTCCGTACACCACCACAGCTGGAACTTCGTACCTCCGAAAACGACAAACCAACAGCACAGCAAGAAAAACAAAAAAAAAAAACTATTGTATTTTTTATTTATATTTTTCGATTTTTGGCCTTTAAAAACCGAAGAAGCCATTGTACATTTTTTTTACACACAACAATATCAATACAAAAATCAAAGAGCATAT
This sequence comes from Gossypium sturtianum, assembly GCA_025698515.1. NCBI lineage: Eukaryota > Viridiplantae > Streptophyta > Magnoliopsida > Malvales > Malvaceae > Gossypium > Gossypium sturtianum. The sequence goes on from CM046948.1 coordinate 11,742,683, forward strand.
CAGCGAAAAAAAGTCTTCATTTATATCTTCGTTATTTTTCTTTCTCATTTTCGAATCTGCTCTTCCTTTGTTTTTTAGGTTTCTTTTTTCTTTTTTTTTTAATATATAAAAGTTTTAGAGTATAATAAAAAAGGGGAAAAACTCACCTTTTTTCGAGCTCCGGCCGCCGTGCACGGCGGCGGTCCGTGGCGGCCGATGACCGGTCCTGTGGCCGAAAATTGGAGAGCTTGAGAGAGGGGGGAGAGAACTTTTGTTTTTTTTTTTTTTTTGAAAAGAAGAGAGAAATGAAAACTTAAAAAAAAAGGGTGCCTTTTATAGGGTATTGAAACGGTGCCATTTTGCACCAGTGCATTAAGCGCCGAAACGGCGCCGTATTGCCCTCTGACCCGCGGCTTGACCCGACCCGGGGTAGGATCTGCGCGTTTTCCTTTTGATGGGGAAATTGCGCTGCAAGTCCTTCCGCTTTTTTGCCCCTTTTTAATTCAGTTTTTTTTTAAATTTGCCCCTAAATTTTCTTCTGTTCTAATTTAGTCCCGCAGCAAACGACGCCGTTTTGGGAAAGGGAATAATTTCCCCGATGACCCCTCCTTCTTTAAGCGCGTTATTTTTTAGTCCTCTCTTGATTTATCTTTCAATTTATTACGATTTTAACCCCTTAATTGTATTCTGATTTCAATATAGTCCTCGATTTAATTTATTTTATTATTTTCTTATTAATTTGTCTAATTATTTTCCTTTTTGAATTAATATTGGGTATTATTTATTTAAAATTGTTTAGATATTACTTATTTCAAATTATTTCGCATATTATTATTTTGAATTGCTTCATATATTATATTATCTTAAACTGTTATTTGAATTGCTTATTTTGAATTGTTTTTATATATTATTCATTCTTAAATTGTTTGGTATATTATTTGTTTTAATTTTTTTTTACATATCATTTATTTTAAAAATTTTACGTATTATTTATCTAAAATTGTCTTATTATTTATTTTTTGAATTGTTTTATTATTATAAATGTTTATATACTGTTTGTTTTTTAAATTTTTATATACATTATTTGTTTTCAAATTTATACCTATTATTTATTATTTTTAAGCTTTTGAACATATTATCTATTTTTAAATATTTATATAAATTACTTAGTTTAAACTGTTTTATATGTTATTCATTTTAAATTTTTGCTTTGTTTATTTTAATTTTTTATTATTATTTTATTTTGATTCCTTTTTTATATTATTTATCTTAAATCATTATTTACTTTAAATTTTTTTCTTATATTATTTATTTCATTTTTCGTTGATTATTAATGTTAGCATTTGAATGATGTATGTCATGTAATTTTCTCGAAATATTCCTTTTAATATTTGTATACTATATTTTATTGATGTAATGGTTTTATTAATAAATCATCGTCTTAAATAAAAACGCATTTCGTTTGATTACTACATTTTATTCAAAAGTTTTTCGAAATGAGGCAATACTCATATTTGGGAATTTCGAGAAGATTGTGCCTTAACTTACTAGGTTCCAATTTTCCTCGTTGAATCTAAGTAACCGAGTACCCTTTTAAATCAAAACGTACAAATTTCAAATAAAAGCTTATTCTTGGGAATCCGAGGTGTTGTGTCCTAACTTACTGGATATGACATTTTGTTATCTCAAGGTATGGATTTCTAAAAAGACAAAAGCAATATTCTGAATTTGGAATTTTGAGAAATTGAGCCCTAACTTACTGGGTTCAGATTTTTCATTTAACCCAAATGACCGAATATCCTTTTTGAATTTAAATGCATGAGTTTTAAAAGTCAAAAGGCAAGTTTAGTTTCGAGGATTCAAAATGTAATATCCTAACTTACTGGGCATAACATTTTACTTCTTCGAAATAAGCGGGTCTCAGCATCCAATTTAATTTACTCAAGTTTTTCTTTAAACAAAGAGGATCGTATTCCAAAATCTTTTCAAATTTTCGACATTAAGACGGTAATCAATCAATTCGGTACCCATTTTGGGCGTTACGAGGGTGCTAATCCTTCCTCATGTGTAACCGACTCCCGAACCTGTTTTCTCAAATTTTGTAGGCCAAAATCATCTTTTTAATAAATCAAAATATTTTTTAACGATCGATCTCAAGGTGACCCGATCACACCTCAAAAAAAGATTAGTGGCGACTCCATTTTCGTTTTTAAAGTCGACCCCGTTTTTCAAAGAAAAAAATGGTTTCGACAGCTTGGCGACTCCACTGGGGACAAAATAAGAGAGTCAAGCCACGAGTTAATTACTTTTTGTCTTTTTGTCGAAATTTGAAAACTTGGTTTAAATGTACGATCCTTTCGTTGCATTTCATCCGTCTTTGTTAAGATCTTTATCATTGTGGTTTATAATTGCTGTGTTGGTTTAGGTTTCGGTATCTTCTGCACATTGCATCGCATAATCGGTCGATCTTACCCTTTTAAGTGGGAGTGAGAAACTATTCCTTCGTGAGGTCTTCACCTCCGTGTAGGATAGTGGATCGCTTTCGGGATACATCTGTACCTATATCTTTGTGAGATTTTCATCTCTGTGTAGCCATAGGGAAATGTATTCCCCTGAACTAAACTCGGTCCATATGAGCCTATAATGGGTGAGGATCGAGGAATCTGCTGGTTCGGGTACCTTTGGTTTAGAACCAAACCCTATATAGCGAGTCTTAAGAACCCACCCTAGGTAGAGCCACTCCGAACCCCTAGTGGTCACCTGGATAGGTAATCTATTTTGTTTATTTCTCCTGTGCTAACATGTTTTATTTTATTTTGATTGCATTGCATTTTCATCATAGAAAGGAGGTGTTGAGTCACATTCGATTGCTAAATAGAAAAGCTTGTCATGGAGAATGGATTTTTTTTATAAAGTGGAATATAATACGGACGTTCGAATAGGGTCTGAGTAAACAACAAGAGAAGGTTGATAGTCCATGAAGGAATACACGACTTTGCTTCATTGCTTGAGGATTCAAGCCAACAAAGATTATTCGAGAGCCGTCATGTCTTAAAAAAGCTGACGAGCATCGCGGGGATAAGTGAGCAATGGGCCGCAATCCGGATCGAGCAGAAAGGAGATAATAGAGACATCTCGGAAAATCCGCAATATTTGACCATAACATCCGAATATAAAGAAAAGGATCGGTATCTTCGCTTAGAATGTGAGGGCAAGGCTGCATATGTAATCTGTTTTATGTAAAGAAATTTGTTTTCTAGAAAAGTTGTTCTAATGGAATTGAATCCAGAATCAACGCCTCTCTTTCTTTTTACATTCATCCTATGCATTTGCATTGCATTTCATCACATGCATTAGATTTTCACAAAAGGACCCTAATTAGGTAAAATTATTTCAGCTAACTTGGGAACCGAAAAAAGTCTACTGAACTGAGCATCGTTACGGTACTCGCGCAAGAACAAAAACCATGGACCGAAGGTTGGAAAGAATAGAGCAAATGCAAATATAGATGCAGGAGCAATTGACCAAAATTCAACAAGAGATGCGAGAACAAATGCTAGAATTCTAAAGGAATATGATGGGCCAGTTAACCCAGTTACTAGCCGGAGGACTTGAAAAAAGGAGTGGCCCAGTGGTCAACAGTGGGGATGATAATGAAGACCTCATCTATTCCCCAGGTTTTTCCCCAATAAGTGTCTCGACCTAACCAGACACGCATTTCCATGAGGTACCCGTCATTATCGGACCCCAATGTCAGACTGATACCTCGGCCCTGTTGAACTTTCTGATGGGTTCAAGTTTTAACCCGGAGGATGATCGAGCCAAACCGATTGTTCTGGCAAAAATAAAGGAAAGGGGAGAGTGGACTTTAAAGGCCCCGAAAAAGAAAGAAAAGGAAGCGAATAGTACGAGTAGGTATAACAAGGGTCATTCGGAGCCGATTACAGTAAGCCAGCCAAAGACGGTAACTACCAGCCATCAGGTCTCCCCAAGGCAAGAACCCAATCCAAGACCGAACTCAGAAAAACCCCAGTTCGCACCCATCTCAACCACGTATAGGGAGTTGTACCAAATTTTGTTTGACGCACGTGTTGTATCCCCTTTTTATGTGGAACCAATACGGCCCCCATACCCTAAATGGTACGACGTAAATGCCCAATGCGAATACCATGGGGGAATCACAGGGCATTCGATCGAGAACTGCGTCGCTTTTAAAAAGATAATCAAAAGACTCATCAAATTGGGTATCGTAAAATTCGATGATCCCTCTGGTGCAGAAAATTCGTTACCCAACCTTTCTGTTAAAGGGGTAAACATTGTGAGTGTCATGATAGATAGGGGCATGAGGTCCAAGAATGCATCGAGCTCAGGGCCCTAGTGCAAGGCCTGATGGATAATAAATTAAAGAGATCAAAGACCCAGTGGGAATGTTGGGGAATCTAAACATTAATGACATATTCGAAGAGGGAACCGGGGAATAGACTTTTCCAAGCTTCTTCCTTTACGTACTTGGGGTGTTTTGAATAATGGGACTGTGAAAGAGATCCTTGTATTTTTAGAGCTAATTTAGAGCAATATTCAGAACACGCTTGTTGCTTTAAGCCTAGAGGAAATAAGAATCCTTTTGTGAAATAGGCTTGTGTTCAAAATCTTTATTTCAATAAAATGTATCTTTTTTAGCAAATATTCTTTTATTCTTTATATATTCTTTGGTTTTTTGGACTCTCTTTCAAATATGCTTTTATTCTTCATTTATGATTATACCATACAAATAATTATCCTTAGAATCATTTATTCTTTAGAATCTGCCTTCGTACCTACAACAGGTCCCCAGATATCAATGATGTGAGCGACATTGTCATTGACTTAGAGTCTCTTTTTCGGTGAGATATGTGTTTAGGGGGATCTCAAGACTTTGAATATGACAAAGATTGTAACTTATCTCCTGATTTGTTAAGAATAGTAGAACAAGATGAAAAATAGATCCTACTCTACAAAGGATCAATGGGCATTGCGAGCCTAGGAAAGAGGTGAATATCGAAGCCTAGCTCACCACAAAGACAAAGCGAGACATCATTGAGTTATTCCCAATTCAAGGATGTTTTCGCGTGATACGCCTAGGCTACTAAGACGTATGGATGCGGTTAAAGCTAATAAAATCTTAGAAGAGGTCTATAAGGGTGTCTGAAGAATACATGCTAATAGTTTCACAATGGCCAGGCAAATCATGAGGTTCGGGTACTGCTGGTCTACCATGGAAGAGGATCGCATCAGTTATGCCGTAAATGCCAAATTTATCAAGACAAGATTCAAGTGTCTCATTCATTTCTTCATAAGACTTTCTCTATGTGGGGCATGGATGTCAGTGGGCCGATCATGCCAAAAGATTCTAAAGAGTATCGATTCATCTTTGTGGTCGTCGATTACTTCACCAAGTGGGCGAAAGATGCTTCATATGCCGATGTCACAAAGTCGACAGTCAGCAAATTATATATCGGTATGGAATCCCAAAAAAGGATCATATCTGACGATGCATTAAATTTAAACAACAGCACGACATCAGAAGTTCGCAGTCTGTTCAAGATTAAACACCGTATCGCCCAAAAAAAAGATCATGGGGAAACTGACTGAGACTCATAAAGATTGGCATCTGTGCTTGTCGAACATCTGTTAGGACCCCCACCGGGGCAATGCTTTTCTCATTAATTTATGGAATAGAGGTAGTTTTGTCCATTGAAGTCGAAATTTATTCCCTCCGAGTTTTGCCAGAGTTTGAGTTGGATAAAACAGAATAGATCTAATTTCGATATGATCAAGTAAACATGATTGAAGAAAAGAGGTTGAAAGCTATCTGAGATTATGACGAAAAGGTTCGCCCTAGAGAATTCCATTAAGGAGACCTAATTTCGAAAAGGATCCTTCCCATACATAAGGACTTCTGAGAAAAGTGGATGCCAAACTGGGAAGGACCTTATGTGATAAGGAAGACCTTCTCTGGAAAAGCGTTGGTTTTGACCGAGAGGGATAACAAGGACTTGCCTAATCCTATGAGTTCAAATCAAGAAATATTTTAGTAAAAAAGGAAAAAAGAAGAAGATAAAAAGAAAAGAAAAAAAAGAAAAAAAAAGAAGATAAAAAGAAAAGAAAAAAAGAGAATAAAAAAGAAAAAAGGAAAAGGAGAGGCCAAGGCGAAAACCAACAAAGGGCGTCTTGAGACCAAAGGGGTTTTGAATTGAAAACCCGCGAAAAGGAAATTCAAATTTTGATCAAAAGATGGGGCATGCGATAGTCTCACTTCCTCCGAATTAACAAGAATGAGAGATGTTACGCTTTGAGACCAAAGGGGTTTTGAATTGAAAACCTGTAAAAGGCAATTCATATTTTGATTAAAGGAGGGCATGCGGTAGTCTTGCGATGCCTGAATTAAAAAAGAAGAAGTATGCTACATCTTAGGGTATCAACAGAGTACTCTAGATCCCCTAAACACATATTGAGCTCAAAATGGTTTTCAAGAAGTTGGTACAGAGAAGCTCAAGCTGCGATATCTGGGGCACCTAGCTTTCTATTTTACCTATTTTGAATTTGCTATCTTTGATTACCTTATTCTTTTCAAGATACGTCCCTATAATTTTCCTTCTTAATTGCATTTGCTATCCTTGATTAACTTACTTGCTTCGAGCTATGCTCCTAATTAATTTCTTTCTGGTCCATTGTTATGATCTTTTTCAAGCATTTTGCATTGAAATAACGATTAGTGGACTAATAATACTTTCATAAAAGGAGTTTCGCATATTACTTTGGAAGCTTCTAAATAATACAAGAACCTGAAACAGGTCTATTGTTTAGAACTCACCAAACCTAAGGTTTGGAAATATTGGAGAAAGATGATTATCTCTTTGGACTTTTTATTGGTTGAACAAAAAGACAAGACATTTCGTCGGTGATACAACTTCGACAAATAACGAGCAATGTCAACCTAAGTATACGAGGGGATCTTTCTCGGGAAAAGAAAAATGATACTCTGCATTCATGCTAATATCAGACATATACATCTGGTCATTACACCCAGCGAATGGTGTAATAGATCAAATTTATTGAAGATGATACAAATCATATACCTCGGAGTTGCAGCAGGATGGATGGAAGAAACCAAATGTTATTCTCCTGAAGTTGCAGTGGGAGGTACAAACTATATGTCCCAGAAGGTACAGTGGAAGGGACTCTGAAATTACAGCGGGGCAAGCTTGCTGAGCAGAATATGATTGTTTCTTTGGGTTTTCTGTCAAGAATACCAGCCGAACAAGATGGCAGCATAATACGTCAGTGATAATGCCTTGATGAACAACGGGCGATTATACCTTAAGCATTTAAAAAAGGATCATTCTCATTTCTGCATTCATCATTCATAACACATCTAGTTAGGAGCATTTGATTCATTTCGATCATAGCATCCTAATCATTTGGCATAAGCATATATACATGAAACCGATTCTACAGATCATGTCCCTAGAGGATGGTGTAGCAACATCGGTGAATTCACAGATCTTATTTCCATGAGGTAGCAATGGAGTAGATCGAAGACGGCGAATCTTATCTCCCTGAGGTAGCAAGGGAGCAAATATAAGCCACCAGTCTTATCTCCCTGAAGCGGCAGTGGAGCAGACTGAAGATTGTAGATCTTATCTCCCTGAGCAATAGTGGAGCAGATCGAAGACGGCGAATCTTATCTCCATGAGGTAGCAATGGAGCAGATTTAAGCCACCAGCCTTATCTCCCTGAAGCGGCAGTGGAGCAGACTGAAGATTGTAGATCTTATCTTCATGAGGTAGCAATGGAGCAGATCGAAGATGGCGAATCTTATCTCCAAGAGGTAGCAATTGAGCAGATTTAAGCCACCAGCCTTATCTCCCTGAAGTGGTAGTGGAGCAGACTAAAGATTGTAGATCTTATTTCTCCAAGCAGCAGTGGAGCAGATCGAAGACGGCGGATCTTATCTCCATGAGGTAGCAATGGAGCAGATTTAAGCCACCAGTCTTATCTCCCTGAAGCGGCAGTGGAGCAGACTGAAGATTGTAGATCTTATCTCCATGAGGTAGCATTGGAGCAGATCGAAGACGACGAATCTTATCTCTATGAGGTAGCAATGGAATAGATTTAAGCCACTAGTCTTATCTCCCTGAAGCGGCAGTGGAGCAGATTGAAGATTGTAGATCTTATCTTCCTGAAGTTGCGACGGAGCAGATTGAAGCTACAAGTCTAATCTCCTTGAATTGGATCGAAGCACTAGTTCCTATACCATTGAAGATGCAGTGGGATGGAATGAAGCTACTCGAAGAAGAAAAGCACTGAAATAAGTCAAAGATTCGAAGACCGGGCAAAAATGGTCCTTTTTGAAGTCGTTGCTTCATTCTCGTTACTCGACAATGAGCAAAGAGGGGCAGCTGTAAGAGCCAATTTTCGCCTGGGGCCCGATTAACCAAACAAAAAAAAAACAATAAATAAAGTCCATTAACAAGTCTTTTTTACAAGGCCCAAATACTCAACCTAAAACACTACCCAATACTAAACCTTAGCCCAACCAAAACAGCCCAAAATAAAACACAAAAATAGAAACCTTAAATGACTTTTACGCCGCAATGTTCCCAAATACCGCTCCTCCTCCACGTCACCCCACGCGTTCGAGCCTCAGTACACCACCACGGCTAGAACTCCGTTACTGTGGAAAACGACAAACCAACAAAGACAAAAGAAGAAAAAAAAAAAAAACTATTGTATTTTTTATTTATATTTTTCGATTTCCAGCCTTTAAAAACTGAAGAAGCCATTGTACATTTTTTTTACACACAACAATATCAATACAAAAATCAAAGAGCATATCAGGGAAAAAAGGTCTTCATTTATATCTTCGTTATTTTTCTTTCTCATTTTCGAATTTGTTCTTCCTTTGTTTTTTAGGTTTCTTTTTTCTTTTTTTTTTAATATATAAAAGTTCTAGAGTATAATAAAAAAAGGGGAAAAACTCACCTTTTTTCGAGCTCATCCATTGTAGTAAATGTGCAGTGCGCATGGCATGTCCGTGATGTACGATGATCTGACTGTGGGCCTAAAATTGGAGAGCTTGAGAGAGGGGGGAGAGAACTTTTGTTTTTTTTTTTTTTTTTTGAAAAGAAGAGAAAAATGAAAACTTAAAAAAAAGGGTGCCTTTTATGGGCAATTTACCTAAATATACCGATTTTTAAAAAAATTTACGGAAAAGGCCGAAAAATAATTATTTACCTAGGGCCATTTCCCCCAAACGCGTCCACGTCGGTAGCGTTTTGGGGGATTTGCGAAAGAGCGTCCACGAGGGCGCGCTTTGTGCCACATCAAAAAAAACGCGTCCTAGAGGCGCGCTTTGTCGATGTGGCACAAAGCGCGCCTCGTGGACGCGCTTTGCCCCTCAGTAATGGTCAAATTTTTTTTGACCGTTGGGCCTCCAACGGTAAAAAAAAAACCCTATAAAACCCCCCAACCCTTTTATTTTTTTCACACATTAGTCCTTACTCATTTTTCTCTCAACTTTCTCTCAAATTCCTCTCAAATTTCTCTCAAAATCCTTTAAACTTCCTCTCAAAGTTCACAATAGTCCTTTAATATTTACAAAAAAGCCATTTTCTAATTTTTTTGAATTATATTTTTTTTGATAAATTTTAGAATATTCGATCGTATTAGCAATGGCCGGGGAATTAATTCGTCTCGACGATAAACACATCTCCGTTGATCAAATGCAAATGGTAAGTTTTAATTTTAATTTTTCAATACTATTTAAAATTTTTAAGGTTTATGCAATTTTAATTAAATTTTATTTTATAATTTTTTAAACAATCTGTAGATCAGGTGTTGCAATGCTATATTCGCAATATGTCTGGTCCGCCATCACCGTTTATCGAGAATTACCTGGGGGAAGTGGGTTTTTGGCACGTGGCCATGATAGGCCGGGGGTGCAAGTTGGACCCGAAGTTAATCAGTGCGTTGATAGAGAGGTGGAGACCCGAGACGCACACTTTCCATCTTCCATGCGGAGAGTGTACTATCACTCTGGAGGAAGTGCATTTGCAATTAGGATTGCCGGTGGATGGGTCCGTAGTCACCGGGTCCGCAACTTCTGGCGATTGGGCCGTCGTATGCTACGAGCTTTTGGGTGCTATTTTGGATAACATTTAGGGTGGTCGGATCGAGATGGGCTGGTTACGAGACACATTCCCAGAGCCGAATAATGGTTCAACCGAAATAGAAAGAATACGGTATGCTCGGGCATACATTCTTGAGATGATTGGAGGCTATCTGATGCCGGACCTGTCACGAAACCTCGTGACACTGAGATGATGGTCATGAAACTCGTTGATTTTAGAGCAGCCAAATAATTGAGTTGAAGTCCGCCGTGCTCACAAAATTGTATCGGGAGATGTGCGGGGCGACGCGGCCGAATAAAGCGAAAATCGGAGGTTGGCTATCACTACTGCAATCATGGGCACGGTTTCGATTTCTAATTTTACGTCCTCGAGTCGACCATCCATATACATTCTCACTCATAACGAGGTAAATTTAATATTAGATTTTACAATTATTATGTAGATTTAAAATATAATTGTATGCTAAAAATTTATTTAATTAGGTGGAACCATTCGGCGAGTTATGTTGGAATACCTACATCGCTTGAAGATATACGGCTTCTACTAGAGCAATGGTCGGAAGCACAAGTAAGTATTAAATTTTAATTAAATTTCGTAATAAAATAGTCATTTCGTATTTTGTATTTAGTATTTAGTATATAACTAATATTTTTATCATGTTAATATAGTTTGAATGGACACCATACGAGGACTCCTCAATTCGGGCAATAATTCCGGATGAGTTCTTTCAAAATCTGAACATTTGGCACGTGAAGGTCCCATTGATCAACTATGCGACCGTGGAGATGCACTAGTCAGATCGGGTTCTGCATCAATTTGGATTCCGACAACCGATTCCCGTGGCACCTGAGGTGCTCGATGATGAGCACAAAGTCGACTTACGACAGTTGCATACGGATTGGTCAAGATTTTGGTCAGCGTATATTGACTTGTGGGAGAACCGGTATGATTATATACCTACTCGGGAACCGATCATCGTTCCTGAGTTAGCGTGCGTGCCGGAATACATGCCATGGTTTCGGATCCATGGCAAACTATTTTTATTATCGGAAGAGGAGAGGCGACGACAACTTCTTGAACAAAGGGAACGACGGGGCCCTTTAAATCTAAGGAGAAGGGGTGATGAGACGGGACCATCAACAGCGCGGACACAGTCACCGGGCCCATCAACAGCGCCCACACAATCACTGGGCCCAACACTTCAGCCGACGACACCCATATCACAGCCTTTTCAGATTATGCCAGGTGTGTACCCTAGCCCTTATATGTATCCTAACCCTTATATGTTTCCTTTTCCCAGTCCCACGGCAGGTTAGAATGCATGGCCCGGTTCGAGTCTGTTCCCGACTACTCCGACTGGCCAACCGATCTTGAGGCTGCCGTCGTATGAGGGATCGCACAAGGCACCGTCGGGGAGCTCTTCTTTTTACCAGTCTCCTTCGCCTTACGGGATTCAGACACTTCCGCCATGGTTTATGCAAACACCTCCCCAGTCGTTATTTTATCAAGGTGGGTCATCCTCCCAACACCCACAACCAGACCCCCTGTCGGAGGAACCAGAATCCCCGCCTGAGGTTCCACAACCCCCACCGGAAGCTAGAAGAAGGAGGAATCCAGCGCGTGACCGTCGACCACCCCCATGTGGCACTGATTCCGACCGGCACCAAAATTGATTTCGACCACCAATTTTTTCCGACCGCCAACATTGATACTGTACCGGCAAGATATGTATGTGGACCTTTGTACTTTTTGATCTCCCACAAACCTGTCCTTTTCCTCAACAAGGCCATGATTTTCCATGAACATGTACCATCTTGCACTGCACACTTGGCCTCGTACTTATCGAGTTTGAATTTAACCACATTGTAGTTAACCCCGTTCTTGATGCTATATTGTTTCAATGCACCAAGAAAAGTATCCTTGTTGGAAAACTCTTTACCAACTTCTAATTCGCCCGAATCTAACGACGAACTTGTACGGTCACGCCTTCTGTGTGGTAGTTCAGGAAACTCCAATGCATCGTCTTGAGATAGATCGACATTATGCATGTGGGCTAGAGGCGAGTATGCCATGAATCGCGGATCTTCTTCTTCTTCATCTGAACCGCCTTCAACATCGGTTGGAGTAGGTTCCGGTTCAGAAAATAATGCAACTTCTGCACCATCGGGGCCAGGCTCTCGAGGTGGATCCACATCGAACTCGTCATCCGACCCACCATCATCTGCAACGAACGAGGGCCCCTCGCCGGTGGATGTCGTGGGGAGTACATTATCCCTTCTTAAATAAATTTCGTAACATTCCCAATCATATGTGGATTACCAACCACTAGAAGTTGATGACGTTCCCCAATACGTATTACTAGCATCGAACGTCGAAGGAAGGATATGCATGTCCCATCCACCAAGCGAGTGTCGTGCAGGGGTTGTGTTTTCTATACTACCACCTGATAAACTGAAATAGTAACATATTTTAAACCTACATTTAGCATGCTTCGTTTTCATGTTTTATACTCAGAAAAGTACCAGAGGATGAAAAGAACGAGAAACGGGCTTAAAACGGACCAAATAGGCCAAATCACGAAATCGACACGGCCTAGGCCCGAGCAACATGCCCGTGTCCCTGCCGCGGCCAAGAGGAGTTTTTCTCGGATTTGGATACTTGGTGTTAAAGAAACACATTCCAAAGCATATTTAAACACTTAAATAAGAATTTAACTCAGATTATGATACTTGGAGACCAAGTAAGGAATCTCAAAGCCTATATAAACACCTTATGGGGCAACTTAAAAGGAGAGTTCGAGAGAAGCCCTCTGTCGGGGCGTCCAGCTAGGCCAAGGAGCCGAGCCAGAAAGATCAGAATTGTGGAAATTACTTGAAGAAAGCCAGTTGATTCATCTCAAGAAGCCGGAGTTATACTCAAGACGGAGGATCTCTCTTCAAATCCTTCAGTGGGTTTTAGAGTTTTTCTTATGTTTTGTTTTATCTTTTCTTTTGAGATGTATTTTATTATCATTATGAACTAAACCCTCAAATACCCAGAGGGGATGAAACCTAAGATGAATCTTGTTATCGCTTTCTTTGAACTATATGATAAATATTTGATTTGTTCTTAATTATGTGTTCTTAATTCTTGTGTTAATATTTTCGGGATATTAATTCAAGTTTGATGTGCTTAGGTGGAGGAGTAAAAGTCCCTGCCTAAGAGTAGATCTAGAATAATTAAGTGGAGTTGATCGCACGCCTAGAGATAGGGTGACGAGATTTTGCCGGATTAGGGTGAAACCTAATATGGGATTCCATAGATCGAGTTAATGCAATTCTAGGGGTTTTAATTAGAAAGAGATTTCAATTAATCAACCTAGGGTTAGACGTTATTCACTTCGAGAGAGGGTTTAATATACATTAGGGGATCTTACAAATCAAGTCAAATGAATAAATCGTCTGGTTCAGAGTTAGATAACAAGTGAAGTCTAGGTGGATTCTTCCTTGGGTATTGTTTTAATCAATTGGTTTTTCCCACAAGTATTTCTCTAATTTCATTCTTTTTGTCTCATCGTCTTTAGCTTAGTAGTTAGTTAATTTTCTAGATTAAACCGATTCACTTCAATTTTAAGACTAAATAATAAAAAGAAAGTTAGTATTAGTACTTTCTTGCCTTCCTTTGGGTTCGATAATCCGGTCTTGCCACTAAGCTATACTACTGTTCGATAGGTACACTTGCCTCAATCGTTGTCATAGTTAGTTTTTAGGCTCGATCATTCTCATTATAAATTTTAAGACTGTGACACGTCGATCAAGTTTTTGGCGCCATGTTGCGTGGAACCAAATATTAAGAACACTCAATTTTTATTACTTTAGCCATTTTTATTTTCTGTAATTTTACTCTTATTTTGTTTTCTATTTTTATCTTTCTAAATTTTAGTCTTTGCTCCCTGTAGGTACCTCTAGTTTATGACTAGAAGGAACCCGACACGACCTTTAATTTACGATAGTGAGATCGAAGCAACCGCTCGCAGAAATCGGAGAAAAATTAGGCGAAATCTACAATACACGTAAGAAGAGCAAGAAAACATCATCAATACCACTCGAGGAGATGGTCGAAAATAATCTGCTACTACCTCCAGAGAGATGGCCGAAAATCGGGCTCCTCGAACTATGTATGATTATGCTAAGCCTAGTTTAGTTGGTACTCGAATCTAGTATTGTTAGACCTACTATTGCCGCAAATAATTTCGAATTGAAACCTAACACTATACGTATGATACAACATGTTGCTGTCAGTTTGATGGTTTGCGGGATGAGGATCCTAACTCGCACTTAGCGAATTTTCTCGAATTTCACGACACTTTTAAAATTAATGGCGTTTACGATGATGCCATCCGACTTCTGTTATTTCCCTTTTCTTTGAGGAATAAAGCTAAACAAAGGGTTGCATTCTCTTCCCGAGGATCAATTACTACATGGGAATAAATGACCAAAATTTTTTATTAAAATATTTTCCACCGCCAAATTAAGGAATGATATCTCTTCTTTTGTGCAGATGGATTTAGAAACACTTTACGATGCATGGGAGAGATACAAAGATCTATTGAGAAGGTGCCCACACCATGGATTACCCTTGTGGCTACATGTCCAAACTTTTTACAACAAGCAGAACCCCTCAACTAGGCGCTTGATCAATTCAAAGAAGCCGGTGGAACTCTGAATAATAAAACACCTGAAGCAGCTTACGAATTTATAGAGGAGATGTCCCTAAATAACTATCAGTGGCAAGTCACGAGGACAAAGCCCACGAAAGCTGCCAGTGTTTTCAACCTCGATGCAGTAACCATGCTATCGAATCAGGTAGATGTGTTAACTAAAAAATTTGATGGTTTGTGTAATTCCTTGCAGGTACAACCCGTTATGCAGTGCGAAACAAGTGGAGGTGTGGCGAATCCTAAGTACCCACCCTACGGACATGGCATAGAAGGCGAACAAATGAACTATGTAAGTAATAATTTTAGATATCAAAATAACCTTTATAGCAATACTTACAATCCAGGTTGGAAAAACCACCCAAATTTTTCATGGGGTGGTCAAGGAAATCAAAGACAACAACACCCTCTAAATTTCCAACAGCAGCAGTACCTCAAGGAAAAAAAGCCGAACCTTGAGGATATGATGACAAAATATATAGCAGCAATAGAAACACGTTTCCAAAGTATAGAAACAAAACTTGAAAAACAAGAAGCATCGACACAAGAGCTCAAAGATCAAATTGGGCAAATCACCAAGATCTTGACGGAACGACCACAAGGTAGATTGCCAAGCAACACTGAAACTAACCCAAGGGAGCAAATTCAAGCCATATCAACTCATGATAATGTAGGGTTAGATGAGCCTCATTTAAGGCAAGAGAATGTGGTAGAAGAAGGTAAGGTTGAGGAAGGAAGTAAAAAGCCAAAACCGGTAATTAAAGAGTACCAACCTTTTATACCATACCCCGAGGCGATGAAGAAAGACGACACAGATGAACAGTTCGGTAAGTTTCTTAAACTTTTAAAAAAATTACATATTAACTTACCATTACTTGAAGCTCTTTCGCAGATGCCAGATTCAAGGAAATTATTAAAAAAGCTTTTGACAAACAAGCGAAAGCTAGACGAGGAGTCACATGTGGAACTCAACGCAAAGTGCTCAGCAATTCTCAAAATAAATTACCACAAAAATTAAAAGATCCAGGGAGTTTTACAATTCCATGCTTAATTGGTAGTTTATTTATTGATAATGCGTTAGCTGATTTAGGGGCAAGTATAAATGTCATGCCTTATAAAATGTTTAAACAACTTGGTCTAGGGAAACCCAAACAAACTAGGATGAGCATTCAATTAGCTGATAAAACTGTTAGAATCCCTAGGGGTATAATCGAAGATGTGCTAGTAAAGATTGATAAATTCGTATTCCCAGTAGACTTTGTTATTTTAGACATGGATGAGGACAATAGTATCCCATTAATTCTAGGAAGGCCCTTTTTAGCAACTGCCAGGACTAAAATTGATGTCGATGCAGGTGAACTCATACTCTGTGTAGGCGATGAAACAGTCACCCTTCAGGCTCTCGATTCGGCTAGAACATCGAGCAAACAAGGTGAGAAAGTAAATTATATTGATAACCATTCGGTTAACCCTTCTTTGCAGGAAGTACTACAAAAGAACACAACTAAACCCGATCCTAGACCCAATGCCAACAAAGAAACAACTCATGAGGATCGAAGGGATCAAGTTGATGAACTAGACGAGTGGAAGACACATTTCAAGGAAACACTAGGGATACACGAAGAGAAACCGAGGGAACCACCAGATGAGCTCGTAGGAACGACAAATCACTTTAAAATAGGAGACCAGGTATTGTTAGATAAAATAGACCCTCGAATATCTCCTCCTGACCCTAACACAAACAAAGAAATCCCTTTTAGGGTAATCAGTGTTTTCCCATATAGAACAGTCAAGGTAAGTAATCCTATTTTGTGTACTTTCAATATAAACGCATCTCGACTTGAACTTTATCATAATAATGAAACTGATAGCATGATGAAGGACTTTCAACTCCTCAAACCACCCTGATGATGCAAATGAGAGGAAAGTCTAGCTTAAGACTTTAAACGAGCGCTTCTCGGGAGGCAACCCGAGCACTAACTCTATTAACTTTTACATTTTTTTTATTTTTACTTTTATTTTTCCTTTTCAGCATTTAATTTCAAACTAACCAAAGTACAGATTTTCAGACCACACGGCCTTGCACACGGCCGTGGCCGTGGCCGTGTGGATGCTACGGATTTTCGTACTGACATAGCAGAGGTAGTACGAGCCAATGACGAAAGATTCCCAGATCACGGACGATTATAAATTGCCATGACCGTGTGATATGGCTGTGGCTGACACTGAGGGAAGACACACGGGCTCCAACCAACTAGCCACGGCCGTGCGATGCGGTCGTGGTGACACTGTTTGATCCTACATGGGCGTGGTGACCACGAAACGGGCGTAGGAGAAACAAACGAAACACAACACGACCGTGCGATATGGACGTGTGACCCAACACGCCCATGGTACATAGGCGTGGGGATGTACCAGTTTTGAAAATTCTATTTAAAACACCCATTGCCCCTTTTCTCACCCACTTCCCATCCCTTTTTCCCTACTCACATTCACCCTCCCCTCCCAACCCCTCCATTCTTTCCTCTATTCCTCCATCTACAAAGCCCTTGAGCTACACCACATCCATGTCGAAGAAACGGACGAATCCAAGCACAGTCTCCCTGTGGGAGATCGATCTATATAAGTTCATGCCGGCCGCTTCAATTAATCAACAAGCCAAGGGTCTTTGAGAACATTTAGCTCTTAGTTTTATTTTCTCATCTCTTTTAATTTCCTTCTCTTTGACACTCTTATGCTTAACTTAGTTTATTTTATCTTAGTTTCTTGGTTTTAGGTTCTAAAGGCTGCTAGGGAATCACCCCACCACGACCACTGCCAACACCATCGTGGCCTTAGAAATCACACCCCCCTCGCGAACCATCCAACAATAAGGACCATTCGATCCATTAATCTTTTCTTTTAATTTTATTTCATTTTTTATTTTCCTTCACTTTAGCTTGCTTTTCTTTAAACATATAATTAGTATAATTCAAATTATTCTTATTATCTCCTGGCTAATTCTTCACGAGCTTCCTAATTTCTTCATCTAGTGCAGAAATTATAGGCGGCTACCATACCACCGCCAGAAACGCCTTCTCCAACTTCTCTTTCACCTCCAAATCAAGTTTCCACACCTCCAACTCAAGGAACCCATCCAAATTCAGGAAGTTTCATCTCTCCCTTTTTTTTATAAATTTATATATATCTTTGCACATTGAGGGCAATGCACATCTTAAGTGTGGGGGGGTGAACCTTAAAGGTGCCAAACTTTTTGCATTATTCTCAAATCCTGAATTATGTCTTGTTTCTTAAGTAAGTTTCTCATATTATGATTAGAATGAAATTTCCTGTGATTTATGATTTTTATTGATATATTTTAGATTAAGTCATTGATAATTGTGCATTGATGATCTATACTTTAAGATACTAGAGAATCAAGCAGGATAAGTCTATTTTTCTGAATTAAAAATTTTTCTAGGTTGTCTACCTGAATTTGAATATTACTTTGAAGTTTGAAATTTACGAGGATGACATCAAAATACCCATAATTTTTGTGAGATTTTGAGCCTTATAGAGCATATATTCTTTTTCTTGCTCACTTTTTGATTATGAGTGTGTCAACATTGATTTGTTATTCTAGAACTAGCATCGATTATACATGTCGAGACCACACCTTTGATTTGATATACTAAGATGATAAAGGCACCTAGGTTTTAGCCCACTCACTCCACTAAAAAGCCTACCCATTTTATTAACCCCTAGTGAACCCCGTTGATCCTAACAACCCTTTTTATTAACTCACCCACTAATATTATCCCAAAACCCTTTATTTTTGTTATCACCATTCCTTTTGACTATCCTTATATCGAGATTTGATTTGATCGATTGCCTATTGATTTCGATAGTAAATTCATCAATTATTATATATATTTTATTTGTTTTAAAAAAAAATCGAAGTATATTCATTATTAGTTCTGTGATTAAGTGAGCTTATACGTTTAAATCCCAATGGTTGAAAAAGAAGCTCGTATTATTAATAGTATTATTATTACAAGTTATCAATTGATGTAATTGTTTATTATCAGTTCATTGTTTCTGGTTAGGTAATTTGTCAAGTCAATCTTGATTCTAACCTTCTAATTCACCTATATCCACACCTTAACCCAAGCCCCACATAACCCTGTTAAAGACCTTTTGATTTGTGTATTATCTCATATTATAGTGGTGGAGATTTGATTCTCATGCAAGCCTATGGGATTAACTTTTCATGTTTGACTTATGAGTGCTTAATTTTTGAACCTTAAACACCTCGAGTGATTTGAGTGAATCTTTAGTGAGGATGTCAATCCTTGTCAGTTTTAAATCAGAGGTAATTATTTTGATGAGGGGAAACACCTATGTTTTGTGCTACAAATGTATGACTTAGACTGTTTGAATCTTTAGGACACTTTGAGTTGAATTATCCATGTATGAATTATCTTTGAATTATGATGAAACATTATTGATGAATATTATAAATCAAGGGAAGTTCGTTTTAATTACGAGTTGAGAATTTTGCTTGAGGACAAGCAAAAGCTTAAGTGTGGGGGTATTTGATAAACCGAAATAGTAACATATTTTAAACCCACGTTTAGCATGCTTTTGGGTGATTTAAGCCTTGAATTGTGTAATTTGGTACTCTTAATCCTTTGTTTTCATGTTTTATACTCAGAAAAGCACCGGAGGATGAAAAGAACTAAAAACGGGATTAAAACGGACCAAATAGACCAAATCACGAAATCGACACGGCCTGGGCCCGAGCAACATGGCCGTGCCCCTGCCACGGCCAAGAGGAGTTTTTCTCGGATTTGGATACTTGGTGGCAAATAAACACATTCCAAAGCATATTTAAACACTTAAATAGGAATTTAACTCAGATTAGGATACTTGGAGACCAAGTAAGGCATCTCAAAGCCTATATAAACACCTTATGGGGCAACTTAAAAGGGGAGTTCGACAGAAGCCCTCTGTCGGGGCATCCAGCTAGGCCAAGGAGCCGAGCCAGAAAGATCAGAATTGTGAAAATTACTTGAAGAAAGCCAGTTGATTCATCTCAAGAAGCCGGAGTTATACTCAAGACGGAGGATCTCTCTTCAAATCCTTCAGGGGGTTTTAGAGTTTTTCTTATGTTTTGTTTTATCTTTTCTTTTGAGATGTATTTTATTATCATTATGAACTAAACCCTCAAATACCTGAGGGGGATGAAACCTAATATGAACCTTGTTATCGTTTGCTGAACTATATGATAAATATTTGATTTGTTCTTAATTATGTGTTCTTAATTCTTGTGTTGATATTTTCGGAATATTAATTCAAGTTTGATGTGCTTAGGTGGAGGAGCAAAAGTCCCTGCCTAAGAGTAGATCTAGCATAATTAAGCGGAGTTGATCGCACGCCTAGAGATAGGGTGATGAGATTTTGCCGGATTAGGGTGAAACCTAATATGGGATTCCATAGATCGAGTTAATGCAATTCTAGGGGTTTTAATTAGAAAGAGATTTCAATTAATCAACCTAGGGTTAGACGTTATTCGCTTCGAGAGAGGGTTTAATATACATTAGGGGATCTTACGGATCAATTCAAATGAATAAATCGTCTGGTTCAGAGTTAGATAACAAGTGAAGTCTAGGTGGATTCTTCCTTGGGTATTGTTTTAATCAATTGGTTTTTCCCACAAGTATTTCCCTAATTTCATTCTTTTTGTCTCATCGTCTTTAGCTTAGTAGTTAGTTAATTTTCTAGATTAAACCGATTCACTTCAATTTTAAGGCTAAATAATAAAAAGAAAGTTAGTATTAGTACTTTCGGTTCCTTTGGGTTCGACAATCCGGTCTTGCCACTAAGCTATACTACTGTTCGATAGGTACACTTGCCTCAATCGTTGTCATAGTTAATTTTTAGGCTCGATCATTCTCATTATAAATTTTAAGACTGTGACACATTGATCACCACCAAACACGGGCGCTTCTGTATTCTGCCTCCCACTAACAGAGTGTCGGCTTGGGGTCCTGTATTCCCCTCAAACAGTAGTAGATGTTGAAGTCGAAGGAAGATCACTTGGCGGTGAAAAATGTACGTATACCTCAAGATAGGGTGATCCACTGGCAAGATGAGTCTCCACCATTGCCTCCAAGCTCCGAGGACCTTTGATGTCGAATGTGTCATATCTCACGGGATCAACCAAAGCGCAAAATCTATATTTAATAGACTGAACTTTTATTGGCGTTGTTCCGAAGATTTTACGCCTAATTCTTTTGCGAATATCTGTCAAATCTATGTTCCGGTTAAAACCCAATCACGCTGTGTTCTCCGATAAAAAAACAACATCATTTTCGGTGTCACAAACCTCACCATCGTAGTAAATAATAGCATTAATACGTTCACTCATCTTCATTTTCTATTTTACTTTTGCCTCAATTTCTGTTATGCAACCTGAAAATGAAATTTGGCTGATTTATAGTCTAAGGATTGCCGGACTCATCAGAGCAAAAGAGCGTCCACGTGGGAGCTTTTTTCAAGATTCTTGCGACAGAGCATCCCCGCTTGAAGCGTTTTGGCCACTATTTGTTCGAAACGTCTTCTCAAAATTATTTTGCGAGAGACTCTCAGTAGCAAAAGAGCATCCACGTGGAGCTTTTTTCATACTTTTGCCGATGGTGCATCCTCGCTTGAAGTGTTTTGGCCACTATTTGTTCGTAAACGTCTTCTCAAAATTATTTTGCCGAGACTACAGAGCAAAAGAGCGTCCCACGTGGGAGCTTTTTCAAGACTTTCTGCCGATAGTGCATCCGCTTGAAGCGTTTTGGCCACTATTTGTTCGAAACGTCTTCTCAAAATTATTTTGCCGTGAGACTCAGAGCAAAAGAGCGTCCATGTGGGAGCTTTTTTAGTACTCTTGCCGACAATTGCACCTGCTTGAAGCGTTTTGGTCACTATTTGTTCGAAACGTCTTCTCAAAATTATATTGCCGGATACTCTCAGAAAAAATTCAAATAATTTTTATTTTGCTTGATATATTTTTTCCGAAACCCTAAACTTAAAATTATTCTAATTAATTAACCTTAAAATATAGTCCATTAATTTTCTCTTAGAAACCCCAAACCCTAAGACCCTAAAAATCCCTAAACCGTAGCCCTAAAACCCTAAAAAGTCATACCCTAACACTAAAAACAAATGAAAAACCCATCGGGGGGGAGAGGGCAAAAGCGCGTCCATGAGGGCGCGCTTTGTCTCACATCGACAAAGCGCGCCCTCTAGGACTCCTTTTTTGCTGATGTGGCACAAAGCGTGCCCTCGTGGACGCGCTTTGCCCCTGCATCCCCCCAAATCGCGCTGACGTGGACGCGTTTTGGGGGGAAATGGCCCTTTCCGGTAAATAATTATTTTTCGGCCCTTTTCCTTAAATTTTTTTAAAAATCGGTATATTTAGGTAAATTGCCCGCCTTTTATAGGGTATTGAAACGGTGTTGTTCTGCACCAGTGCATTAAGCGCCAAAACGGTGCCGTATTGCCCACTGACCCGTGCCTCGACCCGACCCGGGGTAGGATCTGCGCGTTTTCCTTTTGATGGGGAAATTGCGCTGCAAGTCCTTCCGCCTTTTTGCCCCTTTTTAATTCAGTTTTTTTTTTATTTTTAAATTTGCCCCTAAGTTTTCTTTTGTTCTAATTTAGTCCCGCAACAAACGGCGCCGTTTTGGGAAAGGGAATAATTTCCCCGATGACCCCTCCTTCTTTAAGCGCATTATTTTTTAGTCCTCTCTTGATTTATCTTTCAATTTATTGCGATTTTAACCCCGTAATTGTATTCTGATTTCAATATAGTCCTCGGTTTAATTTATTTTATTATTTTCTTATGAATTTGTCTAATTATTTTTCTTTTTGAATTAATATTGGGTATTATTTATTTAAAATTGTTTAGATATTACTTATCTCAAATTATTTTGCATATTATTACTTTGAATTGCTTCATATATTATATTATCTTAAACTGTTATTTGAATTGCTTATTTTGAATTGTTTTTATATATTATTCATTCTTAAATTGTTTGGTATATTATTTGTTTTAAATTTTTTTTACATATCATTTATTTTAAAAATTTTATGTATTATTTATCTAAAATTGTCTTATTATTTATTTTTTGAATTGTTTTATTATTATAAATGTTTATATACTGTTTGTTTTTAAAAATTTTATATACATTATTTGTTTTCAAATTTATACCTATTATTTATTATTTTTAAGCTTTTGAACATATTATCTATTTTTAAATATTTATATAAATTACTTAGTTTAAATTGTTTTATATGTTATTCATTTTAAATTTTTGCTTTGTTTATTTTAAATTTATTATTATTATTTTATTTTGATTCTTTTTTTATATTATTTATCTTAAATCATTATTTACTTTAAATTTTTTCTTATATTATTTATTTCATTTTTCGTTGATTATTAATGTTAGCATTTGAATGATGTATGTCATGTAATTTTCTCGAAATATTCCTTTTAATATTTGTATACTGTATTTTATTGATGTAATGGTTTTATTAATAAATCATCGTCTTAAATAAAAACGCATTTCGTTTGATTACTACTGTAAGACTCAATTTATGCCCGGGCCTATTAACCAGATTAAAAAAAATTTAAATAAAAACCATTAATAAAGTCCAAAAGTCCAAAAATTAACAGTATCAGTCCATTACAAAAAAAATAAGGCCCACCAAGTCCTAACCCACTTACAAACTATTAACCCAAATAAAACCTAGCCCGAATTAGCCTAAACCTAGCCCAAATTGCTAATTACAGCAGGCCCAAAATTTAAGCCCAATCCGAGGAGCCCAAATGGCCCAAGCAATTTTCGGCAAAGGAAACCCTAGAGACCTTCTGGAAGCTTCATGCGCCTCAGCCCTGCTGATGGTTGGGCTACCGCGTCCCTCCACGCGCGCCGTTTCAGCAGCCTTCAGTGCCTCACGCGCTCCACCCACGCACCAGCCTTCACGCTCATCACCACGCGCTTCCGTACCCTCAGCAGAGCCTCGTACGCCTTGCGCCAAACGCTATGTCCGCGCCTTGTACCTGCAGAATAACAAACAACAACAGATGGGACAACAATAATACAGCAAGAAAAAGAAAAAAATGTGAAAAAGAGTTTTTATTTTCTTTTTATTATTATTCGGCTATAAAAGAAGGCTGAAAAACATTGTAAAGGGGGTCTTTTTTTTTCGTGCACAAAATACAGCAATACAAAAAAGAGCAGAAACAGATTCGAAAAGGTGGCCTATCTGCGATTTCATTTCTATCCCTTGATTAGTCATTTCTTGATTGGAATCTATTTCTAGCATTTCTTTTTATTTCTCGGTGCATTAACGAAAAGGGGAAGAGTTACCTTCGTGTGGTTCTGTTTGTATCTCTTCCGTCGCAATCGGAGTACGGATATAGACAAGGACTGAGGGGCGAGGCTTCAGGGCTGGAACGAGAGCTTCCTTTTGACCTGCGTGTACTACCAAGCGTCAATTACAGTGATGCTCTGGTGGTCGGATGGGGGTTTTCCTTGGTTGCAGCTGGAGGGTTGAAAGAAAGGGCATCTAGGGTTCTGTTTAGGGGGGCTTAGATTAGGTTTTATTTCGTTTTAATTTGGTTTTACATCTGTTAGCGGAACGGTGCCGTTTAGGCTTATGGCAATAGCCTTTAGACGACGCCGTATTAGTCTACATCCAGTAACCCGACCCGATTTCGGCATAGATCCGCGCGTTTCAGTCCCTGAAGGAATATTTGCACATTAAATCCTTCCCCTTTTCGTCGCATTTTAATTAAGCCATATAGGTGTTCTTATTTTCTTAATTCTGCACCTGGAATTTGTATGTCTTTTCAATTTAGTCCGTTTTAAATGCTGAGTTCAAATGATTTGAATATTCGCGCTTTTGGTCCTTATATATCAAGGCGCCTTTCATTCTGGTCCCTAATTTTAAATTGTTGATTTTATTAGTTTGCAAATTATTCACTGGATTTTAAATTTGTTTTAATTAAATCTTGTCTTAATGCGTGTAAAATTTTTTATACTTATTCGTTGTTTGTTCCTTTGTGAAATTTTCTAATATTGTTAATTATTCCATGTTGTATATATTATACTTATGTTATATATCATTATTTTAAACCAATGTACTTTATTTTAAATTTTTCTGTTATGTTCATTGATTATTGTAATTGTGTATATAGTAGTTTTGTATTTATTTGCATGTTGTTATTTAATAATGTAGCATTTCACTTGTGCATAATTACTTCACGTTGTACGTTATTATTCGATCGCATTTTATTCATTTAGCAAACCATATTTTAGCACCGCTCATGATTTTAAAAATCATTTTGTGCAAAGCTTTAAATCATAAGGCGATGCTCGTGTTTGGGAGGTTTCGAGAAATTCGTGCTCTAACTTACTGAGTTTCGATTTTCCTCGTTAAAGCCTAGCAACCGAGTATCCTTTCTCTCTTAAATCAAAATGCATGATATTTCAAATAAAAAATTTATTCTCGAGAAGTTGAGACATTGCACCCTAACTTACTGAGTGTGTTTTTTTTTTTGAGATAAGAATTTCAAAAGAACAAAGGCAATATTCCGTATTCAGGAAATTTGGGAAATCGTGCCTAACTTCTTCAAGGTTGCGATTTTTCATTTGACCCAAATAATTGAATATCCTTCTTATTTTTAAATGAATGAGTATTGAATGTCGAAGGATAAATCTAATTTTAAGAATATAAAATGTTGTGCCCTAACTTACTGAGTACGACATTTTTATTTCTTCGAAATAAGAACTTTCGGCATCCAATATGATGCTGCTCAAATATATCTCAAATAAATGGATCGTAATCTAGAATCTTTTCAAATTTTCAGCATTAGGACATTAAGTAATCAATTAGGTACCAATTTTTGGCGCTACGAGGGTGCTAACCCTTCCTCATACGTAACCGACTCCCGAACCTCTTTTCTCGAGTTTTCGTAGACCAAAATTATTGTTTTAATCAAAATGTTTTATTGAAATAATTCATCTCAAGGTGATCCGATCACACCTTAAATAAAAGATCGGTGGCGACTCCATTTCTTTATTTTTAAAGTCGATCCCCGTTTTTTTAAACCCAATGAAAAAAAATGGTTTCGACAGCTTAGCGACTCCACTGGAGACTTGTTGAGAGTCAGGCCATAAATTGATTAATTTCTGTCCTTTTGTCGAAAAGTAAAAATTTGATTTGAAAAATTACGATCCTTTTATTGCATTCGCTTGCGTCATCTCATTGCTGTGGTTCGAGTCTTGTAGAGTACTTTGCATCATATTGCATGACCGCTGGGTCACACCTTTAAGTGGGAGTGAGAAGCTACTCCTTCGTGAGGTTTTCACCTCCGTGCAGGATAGTGGATCGCTTTCGGGATACATCCGTACCTATGTCTTCGTGAGATTTTCATCTCCGTGTAGCCATAGGGAAATGTATTCCCCTGAACCGAACTCAATCCATACGAGCCTATAATGGGTGAGGATTGAAAAATCTGCTGGTTCAGGTACCCTCAACTTTAGAACTCAAACAGCATGTAAAAGGCCCTAAGAGCCTACCCCAGATGGAGTTGTGATAAACCCTAGTGGTCACCCAATAGGTGCTTGAATATTTTACATGTTTTGATTTTCGTTTCTATCGTACTGACTATTTGTTTTATTTTTGTTGCTTTGCATGCATTTTCATATTAGATAAGGGTGTCGATTCGGGTTCGGTTGCTAAATTAGGGAGCTCGGCATGGAGAACGAATTTCTTGATAAAACGGAAGACAATACGGATGTTCGTATATTTGTAGTCCGTTTCATGTAAAGAATTTTGTCCTCTAGTAAAGTTTTCTAAAGGAAATTGAGCTAGAATCGACACCTCTTTACATTCATTTCATGCAGCATTACATCATATGCATCAGATTTCATGAGAAAACCCTAATTGGTTGAAGTTATTTCAGCATTAACCTGGACACCGGCAAAACTAAACATCCCTACGGT
The DNA here is from genome assembly GCA_025698515.1 of Gossypium sturtianum. Classification (NCBI taxonomy): domain Eukaryota; kingdom Viridiplantae; phylum Streptophyta; class Magnoliopsida; order Malvales; family Malvaceae; genus Gossypium; species Gossypium sturtianum. The sequence goes on from CM046948.1 coordinate 11,769,574, forward strand.
ACCCAAACAAAGATGAAAGATATGGATCAGAGATTAGAGAAGCTTGAACAACTCCAAAAGGAGATGCAGGAAAAACTTCAACTTTAAATGCAAGAGCAGCTTGCCAAGATTCAGCGTGCTATGATGGATCAGATGATGGAATCACAAAGAACCATGATGTCCCAATTGACTCAGTTATTGGCAGACAAAGGGAAAGCCCCCATAGTTAACACTGTGGAGGATAGTGAGGAACGACCATATCCCTCGGGTTTTACCCCGACACCTCCTGAAGTGCATCCCCGAAGGACATCCATTGTAATTAAACCTCAACAATTTCAAGAGGGTGTCTCGGTACCGCAAAATTTTTAAGCTGGATCAGGTTCCAAATTGGTTAACCATCCAATCAATGCTGCTATTCCCGACCTTGATGAGGCAGCGAATGAAGAAAAGGCAAATTCTGAATTGCCAAGACAGTTAGAGGATCGCTGCAAATGGCTAGAGGACAAATTCAGGGCCATGGAAAACGATGATAGGCAACATGGAATTGACGCTAAAGATCTGAGTTTGGTGCCAGATCTAATACTTCATCACAAATTCAAGGTGCCAGAATTTGAAAAATATAATGGGGCTACTTGCCCAGAGGCTCACATAACTATGTTTTGCCTGAAAATGACGGATGCGTTAACAATGACCAATCGCTAATTCATTACTTCCGTGATAGTCAGGCGGAGCAAAGATCTAAATGGTACAATCAGTTAAGCCGTACCGAAATTGGTTCTTGGAGGGATTTAGCACAGGAATTTATGAAGCAGTATAGTCACGTAACAAATATGACCCCTGATAGAATCACCTTGCAAAACATGGAGAAGAAACCAAGCGAGAGTTTTCGGCAATATGCACAAAGGTAGAGAGAGGTTGCCATACAGGTCCAGCCACCTCTTCTGGAGAAAGAAACCACTATGCTCTTCATCAACACCTTGAAAGCCCCATTTATCACTCATATGCTAGGGAGCGCTACAAAGAGCTTCTCGGATGTCATAATGACTGGAGAAATGATTGAGAATGCCATAAAGTGTGGAAAGATAGATGCTGAAGAAAGTGCCAAAAGATCAGCCCCGAGATATAGGGAAAATGAAGTGAACAGCTTGAGCAAGCGTCTCAAATTAGTCACTGTAGGTCAACCGAGGGCTGTGACCACTGGCCATCAGGGCTCATCAAGACAAAAATCCAATGCAAAGCAACTCCAGTTTACACCAATTCCAATGACATATAGGGATGTATCAAAGCCTATTTGATACACATGAGGTGGCTCATCACTATCCAAAACCGATGCAACCTCCATATCCAAAATGGTATGACCCAAATGCCCAGTGTGAGTACCACGCGGGGGTCACAGGGCATTCGATAGAAAATTGCCTTGCTTTCAAGAAATTGGTGGAAAAATTCATCGGCATGGGTATTGTGAAATTAGATGACATGCAAAATGTAGAAATATGAACCTGGGAGTGTTTTGAGCAATAGGACTGTGGAAGATACATGTATTTTTAAGGCTAATCTAGAGTAATATTTGAAACACACTTATTGCTTTCAGCCTAGGGGCAATAAGAGTCCTCTTGTGAAATAAGCTTGTGTCCAGAATTTTTATTTCAATAAAATGCATCCTTTTGAGCAAATATTTTTCTATTTACAGATTCTTTTGTCCTTTGGATTTCTATGCAAATATTCTTTCATTCTTTATTCATGATCATATCATATAAATAATCATCCTTAGAATCATTTATTCTTTGGAATTTGCCTTCGTACCTACAATAGGTACCCAGATATTCATGACATGAGCGATGCTATTACTAACTCCCTTTTTGAATGAAATAAGGGTATAAGGGATCGCAGGACTTTGAAGATGATAGAAATTGCAACATATCTTCTGATTTGTTAATACTGGATAAAAAATAGATCCTACATTGCGAGCCAAGGAAGGAGATGAAGATCAAAGCTTGGCTCAATGCAGAAACAAGATTCCCTATATGTGGGGCATGGATGTTATCAGGCCAGTCTCATCAGAAGCTTCTGGCTGACACCAATTCATCTTCGTGGTTGTCAATTTCTTCACTAGGATGGTAAAAGTCGCTTCATATGCCAATATTACAAAGTCGATAGTCATCGGAACAAAGAAAAGAAAAAGAAAGAATATTGACAAAAAAATGTCAAAAGATCACATTTAACCACACAAGAAGTCTCGAGTCCTGCTCAAAGATCGGTGTCACATATCAGATGCAACAAAGAGAAAAACAAAGGATCATAAAAAGACCGAGACTTGTAAGGATTGGCATACGAAGTTACTATTTACCCTATATACTTATCAAACTTTGGCCAAGATCACACGGGGCCAACACGTTTCTCATTGGTTTTGCCCATTGAGTCGAAATTGCGATCTTTGAAATTGGATGAGGCGTAATAGATCCAATCTCAATATGATCGATTGATGTTAAAAGCTATCCGTCATGGTCGTGATGCGAGCTCACAAAAAAAGGATTCGCCTAGAAAATTTCATGATAGGGCTTTGAAGAAGACTTTTCCCATGCAAAAGGGACTTCAGAAGAAAGTGGATGCCAAACTGGAAAGGACCTTATACGGCAAAGAAAGCCTGTTTTGGGGAAGCATGAATATTGACCGAGATAGATAGCAAGGACCTGCCTAATCCGGTGAATTCAGACTCAATAGAAAGATTTCCAAAGAGAAAAACAAACAAAAAAGGAGGAAAAGAAAAAGGAAAAAGGAGAGGCCAAGGTGAAAACCCGCAAAGGGCACTTTGAGACCAAAGGGGATTTAAGTTGAAAACCCGAAAAGGGCGGCTCAAATTTTGATCAAAAGTGAGGCATACAGCAGTCTTGCTATGCCTAAATTAATAATAAAGAAGTATGCTACGACTTGGGGCATCGACAAAGTACTTCGGATCCCCTAAACACATATTAAACTTAAAATGGTCCTCAAGAAGTCGGGACGGAGAAGCTCAGGCTGCGATATCTGGGGCACCTAGTTTCCATTTTACCCATGCTAAATTTGTTATTTGTGATTATATTTTTCTTTTCAAAATATGTTCACAATAAATTTCCTTCTTGATTGCGATTGCTATCTTGGCTTAACTTATTTGTTTCGAGCTATGCTCCTAATTAATTTCCTTCTTGTCCATGGTTATGATCTTTTTCAAGCATTTCGCATTGAAATAACGATTAGTGGACTAATAACACTTTCACAAAAGAAGTTTCACATATTACTCTGGAAGCTTCTGAATAATACAAGAAACTGAAATAGGACTATTGTTTAAAACTCACCAAGTTTAAGGAAGAGTCTAAACTGAGATTTTCTCTCCGAATTTTTGTCAAAGATGGTGGTTGAGCAAACAACAAGATATTGCGTCAATGGGCAGCGTTAACCATGCGTAAAAGGGGAATCATTCTCGAAATAAAATGATATTCTACATTCATGCGAGCATCACGCATACGCATCTGGTTGGGTCACCCGAAGAGTGATCAGTTGATGGAACAAGTTACAGATCTTATGCCTTTGAATAGCAATGGGATGGATTGAAGAAGGAACAAATCTTACGTTTTGGAGTCGCAATGGGATAGATGGGAAAAGATTCAGATCCTATACTCCTAAGTCACAATGAGATGAACCCTGGAGTTACAGTGGGGCAAATCTATTGAGCAAGATATAATCGTCTTCTCGAGTTTTCTCTCATCGAGAATGCCAAAATTAACAAGAGGGCGACATATTACCTCGATGAACAATGAACGATGACACCTTAGCGGGGATCGTTCTCATGAAATTCTGCATTCATGTAAGACACATTTAGGAGCATTTGATTCATTCCGATCATTGCATCTTAATCTTTGTAAAAAGACTATTCTCATGACATTCTCGCATTCATACAAATGTCGTCCATAATACATTTAGTTAGGAGCATTAGATTCATTCTAATCATTGCATCCTAACCATTTTGCATAAGCATAAACACAAAACGATTTTACAAGACAGTCACCTAGAAGACGTCGTCGCAACATCGATGAATTCAATATCTTGCTCTCCCGAGTGAAGCGGATTGAAGATAGCGGATCCGTAGTCCTGAAGTTGCGGGAGCGGATCGAAGCCATACAAGTCTTATCTCCTCGAAGTTCCAATTGGTAGGTTGAAATTACAAATCCTCATCCCCGAAGTTTACAATGAGGATCACCCGTATTTCTTTGAAATTTCAAAGAGTGAAGATTGAAACTACGAATCTATTCTCTCTAAATTTCTATCTCCTCGAAGTTCCAATGGAGTAGGTTGAAATTACAAATCCCTCCTCCCCGAGTTTAAAATGAGGATCACCAGTATTTCTTTGAAATTTCAGTGAGAAAGATTGAAATCATGAATCTCTTCTCTCTAAATTTCTATCTCCTCGAAATCCCAAAGCAAAGAGATGGAAGCTACAAATCTCTTCTCCCTGAGGTTATTGAGGATCAAACTCTATTTCCGAGAAATTCCAGTGGAGGTGATCGAAGCTACAAATCTCTTCTCCCCCGAAATTACATTGGAGCAGATAGAAGCGCTAGTTCCTATGCCCTTGAAGATGCAAATGAGATGGAACGGCTTACTCAAGAAGAAAAGCATTGAATGAGGCATGACCGGACAAAATTAGCTTTTTTGAAGTCTTTGCTCTATTCTCATTACATGACAATGAGCAAAGAGGGGCAGCTGTAAGACCCAATTTATGCCCGGTCCTATTAACCAGATTAAAAAAAAATTAAATAAAAACCATTAATAAAGTCCAAAAGTCCAAAAATTAACAAAGATTTCACCCATTACAAAAAAATAAGGCCCACCAAGTCCTAACCCACTTACAAACTATTAACCCAAATCAAACCTAGCTTGAATTAGCCTAAACCTAGCCCAAATTGCTAATTATAGCAGGCCCAAAATTTAAGCCCAATCCGAGGAGCCCAAATGGCCCAAGCAATTTTCAGCAAAGGAAACCCTAGAGACTTTCTGGAAGCTTCATGCGTCAAAGCCCTGCTGATGGTTGGGCTACCGCGTCCCTCCACGCGCGCCGTTTTAGCAGCCTCCAGTGCCCCACGCGCTCCACCCACGCGCCAGCCTTCACGCTCATCACCACGCGCTTCCGTACCCTCAGCAGAGCCTCGTACGCCTTGCGCCGAACGCTACATCCGCGCCTTGTACCTGCAGAATAACAAACAGTAACAGATGGGACAATAATAATACAACAAGAAAAAGAAAAAAAATGTGAAAAAGAATTTGTATTTTCATTTTATTATTATTCAGCTATAAAAGAAGGCTGAAAAACATTGTAAAGGGGGTCCTTTTTTTCGCGCACAAAATACAGCAATACAAAAAAGAGCAGAAATAGATTCGAAAAAGGTGGCCTATCTGCGATTTCATTTCTATCCCTTGATTATTCATTTATTGATTGGAATCTATTTCTAGCATTTCTTTTTATTTCTCGGTGCATTAACGAAAAGGGGAAGAGTTACCTTCGTGTGGTTCTGTCTGTATCTCCTCCGTCGCAATTGGAGTGCAGATATAGACAAGGACTGAGGGGCGAGGCTTCAAGGCTGGAACGAGAGCTTCCTTTTGACCTGCGTGTACTACCAAGCGTCGATTACAGTGACGCTCTGGTGGTCGGATGGGGGTTTTCCTTGGTTGCAGCTGGAGGGTTGAAAGAAAGGGCATCTAGGGTTCTGTTTAGGGGGGCTTAGATTAGGTTTTATTTCGTTTTAATTTGGTTTTACATCTGTTAAAGGAACGGTGCTGTTTAGGTTTATGGCAATAGCCTTTAGATGACGCCGTATTAGTCTACATCCAGTAACCCGACCCGATTTCGGCATAGATCCGCGCGTTTCAGTCCCGGAAGGAATATTTGCACATTAAATCCTTCCCCTTTTCGTCGCATTTTAATTAAGCCATATAGGCGTTCTTATTTTCTTAATTCTGCACCTGGAATTTGTATGTCTTTTCAATTTAGTCCGTTTTAAATGCTAAGTTCAAATGATTTGAATATTCGCGCTTTTGGTCCTTATATCTCAAGGCGCCTTTCATTTTGGTCCCTAATTTTAAATTGTTGATTTTATTAGTTTGCAAATTATTCACTGGATTTTAAATTTGTTTTAATTAAATCTTGTCTTAATGCGTGTAAAATTTTTTATACTTATTCGTTGTTTGTTCCTTTGTGAAATTTTCTAATATTGTTAATTATTCCATGTTGTATATATTATACTTATGTTATATATCATTATTTTAAACCAATGTACTTTATTTTAAATTTTTCTGTTATGTTCATTGATTATTGTAATTGTTTATATAGTAGTTTTGTATTTATTTGCATGTTGTTATTTAATAATGTAGCATTTCACTTGTGCATAATTACTTCACGTTGTACGTTATTATTTGATCGCATTTTATTCGTTTAGCAAACCATATTTTAGCACCGCTCATGATTTTAAAAATCATTTTGTGCAAAGCTTTAAATCATAAGGCGATGCTTGTGTTTGGGAGGTTTCGAGAAATTCGTGCTCTAACTTACTGAGTTCCGATTTTCCTTGTTAAAGCCTAGCAACCGAGTATCCTTTCTCTCTTAAATCAAAATGCATGATATTTCAAATAAAAAATTTATTCTCGAGAAGTTGAGACATTGCACCCTAACTTACTGAGTGTGATGTTTTTTTTTTTTCGAGATAAGAATTTCAAAAGAACAAAGGAAATATTCCGTATTCAGGAAATTTGGGAAATAGTGCCCTAACTTACTGGGTTGCGATTTTTCATTTGACCCAAATAATTGAATATCCTTCTTATTTTTAAATGAATGAGTATTGAATGTCGAAGGATAAATCTAATTTTAAGAATATAAAATGTTGTGCCCTAACTTACTGAGTACGACATTTTTATTTCTTCGAAATAAGAACTTTCGGCATCCAATATGATGCTGCTCAAATATATCTCAAATAAATGGATCGTAATCTAGAATCTTTTCAAATTTTCGGCATTAGGACATTAAGTAATCAATTAGGTACCAATTTTGGGCGCTACGAGGGTGCTAACCCTTCCTTGTACGTAACCGACTCCCGAACCTATTTTCTCGAGTTTTCGTAGACCAAAATTATTGTTTTAATAAAAATGTTTTATTGAAATAATTCATCTCAAGGTGATCCGATAACACCTTAAATAAAAGATCGGTGGCGACTCCATTTCTTTATTTTTAAAGTCGATTCCTCGTTTTTCAAATTCGTTTAAAAAATGGTTTCGACAACTACATTTTATTCAAAAGTTTTTCGAAATGAGGCAATACTCATATTTGGGAATTTCGAGAAGATTGTGCCTTAACTTACTAGGTTCCAATTTTCCTCGTTGAATCTAAGTAACCGAGTACCCTTTTAAATCAAAACGTACAAATTTCAAATAAAAGCTTATTCTTGGGAATCCGATGTGTTGTGTCCTAACTTACTGGATATGACATTTTGTTATCTTAAGGTAAGGATTTCTAAAAAGACAAAAGCAATATTCTGAATTTGGAATTTTGAGAAATTGAGCCCTAACTTACTGGGTTCAGATTTTTCATTTAACCCAAATGACCGAATATCCTTTTTGAATTTAAATGCATGAGTTTTAAAAGTCAAAAGGCAAGTTTAGTTTCGAGGATTCAAAATGTCATATCCTAACTTATCAAGCATAACATTTTACTTCTTCAAATAAGCGGTCTCGACATCCAATTTAATTTACTCAAGTTTTTCTTTAAACAAAGAGGATCGTATTCCAAAATCTTTTCAAATTTTCGATATTAAGACGGTAATCAATCAATTCGGTACCCATTTTGGGCGTTACGAGGGTTCTAATCCTTCCTCATGCGTAACCGACTCCCGAGCCTGTTTTCTCAAATTTTGTAGGCCAAAATCATCGTTTTAATAAATCAAAATATTTTTTAACGATCGATCTCAAGGTGACCCGACCACACCTCAAAAAAAGATTGGTGACGACTCCATTTTCGTTTTTAAAGTCGACCCCGTTTTTCAAAGAAAAAAATGGTTTTGACAAAATCAATTAAGCTCTTTTAAATTTTTAAAATTATAAAAAATCATAAAATTATAAAAAAAATTCAAAAATTTCAAAAAAAATTTAAAAATTTGGGATTATAAAATTTTTTGATCTACTGTTTATAAGATTTTCGAAATCTAATCCCAATTTTTTCTTTAAGAATTCAATTTTACTGGGATAGTATTGTTATTTTTAATAAAAATTTTAAAATTTTTATAATTCTTTTCTATAAATTTTATGATTTTTTAATAAATTTTTAATTTTAAAAGAGTTTAATTAATTTTTGAAATTTTTTTATTAAGGTCATTTTAACCCCTTAGTCTTATTAGTTTAAAAAAATTTTAATTTATTTCCAATAAAAGATTATAGTAAGGATCAAATCGAATAGATATCTAAGATTAAGTGCTAAATTTATTATTATGCCTTATATATAAATAACAAAACAATTTTAACTGTTCATCTAACATATCTAATCTAACTTACCCAATTTTTTCAGTAGGCATTTCGTAGGTTTTTGTTTCCTTTCCCTTTAAGAGCATATTTGAAAATTGAAACTAATGATCAAAAGAACCAAAATTAATCTTACTCATATCTAAACATATTTAGTTCAAGGCAGTTAATATTGTACATCTCAAGTATTGTATACGTATCAGTATTGATTTATTTTGATATATTAATTCGTATTTATTTGTATTTTTAAAAATATTTTATATATGTATATAAGAATAGGGAATGATCCATTTCCATCAGTGTAAAATTAAAATAGTTTTACACTCTTTTATAACTTTTTATATAATCAATATTTTAACAATCCAACCGTTTAATTTATCAAGATATTTGTACTTGTCATGCATGTAAAATTTTGAGCCGGTTCAATATCTTTATCACGTCGATCTAAAAGATTGTCTATATATATATATATATATATATATATTACAATTGAAAGTTCTTTTACATAAAGCAAATAGTTAAAAAAATTTTATTTACACCAAACTTAACATAAATGATCAATATGAATGTAGCATGAAACATGACAGTTCGATTGTTAAAATATTAATCGTATAAAAATTTACAGAAATGTTAGCTTTACACCGATGTATGTGGATCCCTCCCCCATAAAATATTTAAAAATATAAAATAATAAGACTAAATAAATCTCAAATAGAAAATATTCATAAAAATTAAAGCTTTAGTTAAAGTGGTAAATAAAATATTTAAAAATGTTGGTGGCATAAATTCAAATCTCACTCTAAATAAAATTTACGACACCAAAAAAAAAAAAAAAAACTCATAAATTATATAAAATTTGTTTAACAAGCTTCACAAACTCAAAATAAACAAGCAAAACCTTTACGGAATAGTATCTGATACACTAACAGTGGAGTTTTTAGACTCTACAAGTAGAGTCAAAGTGTTGACACAGTGACGGAGCTAGAAACTTTTTTGGGGGGGGGCAGAATTATATTTTTACGATAATAAAAATGCAATTTCATCATTTTAATAGTCTATATCTTTATAATTTTTAAAGGATTAAATCAAATTTTTATTATTTTTAGGGACCAAAATGTAATTTTATCATTACTAATTTAAAATTTTATAAATTATAAAGGGCCTAAATAGAAAAGTTTCTATTTTAAGGGAGTCGGGGCCTCTGTCAGCCTCCCTTGGCTCCGCCACTGGGTTGACATGTGTCCTATAAGGATAAGGGGTAAAATACCCAAATATACCAAAAAAATTAAAAATTTACGGAATTGGGCCGGTTTCTAGAAAATTTACGGAAAAGGGCCATTTCCCATCAAAACGCGTCCACGTCAGTGCGTTTTGAGGGAAAATGGGCGCGCTTTGCTGGCCAATGGTCAAAAGGCCCAACGGTCAATTTTTTCCCCTATAAAAACCCCCAATCCTTTTATTTTTTTCACACTTTAATCCTTCTCTCAATTTTCTCTCAAAGTCCTTGAAATTTACTCTCAAATTTTAAAATAGTCCTTTACTATTTACAGAAAAAAAGCCCTTTTTAATTTTTTTAATATATTTTTTGGAAAATTTTAAAATTTTCGATCAGATATAAATGGTCGGGAATTACTTCGCCTAGACGACAAGCACATCTCCGTCGAGCAAATGAAAATGGTAAGTTTTAATTTTAATTTTTCAATATTATTTAATATTTTTAGGTCTATGCAATTTTAATTAATTTTTATTTTATAATTTTTTAAACAATCAGTAGATCGGGTGTTGGAATGTTATATTCGCAACATGCATGGTCCCCATCGCCGTTGATCGAGAATTACCTGCGGGAAGTGGGTTTTTGGCACGTGGCCACGATAGGCCGGGGGTTCAAGTTGGAGCCGCCTTTGATCAGTGCTAAGATAGAGAGGTGGAGACCGAGACGCACACTTTCCATCTTCCATGCGGAGAGTGTACCATCACTCGGAAGATGTGCGATTCTGCGCTTGGGATTGCTTAGGTGGGCGGGTCGAGTAGTCACTAGGTCCGCAACTTCTGGTGATTGGGGAGCCATATGCTACGAGCTTCTGGGTGCCATTCCGGATAAAATTCAAGGAGCTCAGATCGATATGGCCTGGTTACGAGACACATTCCCGGAGCCGGATGATCGTTCGACCGAAATAGAAAGAATATGGTATGCTCGGGCATACATTCTTCAGATAATTGGAGGCTATCTGATGCCGGACCTGTCTCTCAACCTCGTACACCGAGATGGTCACTTGAAACTTGTTGATTTTAGAGCAAACCGGTGAATTGAGTTGGGGTCCGCCGTGCTATCGAGGTTGTATCGGGAGATGTGCGGGGCGACGCGGCCGAGTAAAGCGAAAATCGGAGGTTGCCTATCACTACTGCAGTCATGGGCATGGTTTCGATTTCCATTTTTACGTCCTCGACTCGACCACCCATATTCATTACGTCCTCGACTCGACCACCCATATTCATTCCCACTAATAACGAGGTAAATTTAATGTTATATTTTACAATTATTACGTAGATTTATAGTATAATTGTATGCTAAAAATTTATTTAATTAGGTGGAACCATTCGGCGAGTCATGTTGGAATACCTACCTCGCTTGAAGATATACGGCTTCTATTGGACCAACGGTCGGAATCACAAGTAAGTTTCGAATTTCGTATTAATAATTTAGTATTTCGTATTTAGTGTCTAGTATTATGTATATAACTAATATTTTGATAATGTTAATATAGTTTCAATGGACACCGTACGAGGATCCAGAAATTCGGGCAGTAATTCCGGAGGAGTTCTTCCAAAATCCGAACAATTGGCACGTGAAGGTCCCATTGATCACCTATGCGACCGTGGAGATGCACCAGTCAGATCGGGTTCTGCGACAATTTGGATTCCGGCAATTGATTCCCGTGCCACCTGAGGTGCTTAATGATGAGCATAAAGTGGACTTACGGCAGCTGCACATGGATTGGCCAAGATTTTGGTCAGAACATATCGAGATGTGGGAGAACCGGTATGACTATTTACCTATCCGAGAACCGATCGTCGTTCCTGAGTTAGCGTGCTTGCCGGAATACATGCCATGGTTTACAATCCATGGTAAGCCGTATCTGTTGTCGGAAGAAGAGAGGCGACGGCAACTTCGTCAACGAAGGGAACGTCGGGCCCTTAAATCCAAGGAGAAGGGGGTGATGAGATCGGGCCATCAACAACGGCAACACACGATCCATCGCCCATCGGTTCAAATTACGACACCGACATTACGATCTTTACCATTTATGCCAAAGTCACGTACCCTACCCTTTATATGTATCATAACCCATATATGTTTCCTTTTCCCGGTCCCCACCCCAGTTGGAATGCATGGCGGGTTCGAGTCCGTTCCCGACTACTCCGACCGCCACCGATCTTGAGGCCGTCGTCGCGAGGGATCACGGGAGGTGCCGTCGGGAGCATTTCTTTTACCAGCCTCCTTCGCCATACGGATTGAGACACCCCCACCGTGGTTTATGCAAACACCTCCGGTCGTTATTTTATCAAGGTGGGTCATCCTCGCAATACCCACAACTGCACCCGCGTCTTGGGAGGAACCGGAATCCCCGCCGAGGTTCCACGACCACCGCCGGAAGCTAGAAGAAGGAGGAATCCAGTAGCAGAATCGCCGACCGCCCCCGTGTGGCACTGTTTCTACCGGCATCAACATTGATTCGGATCGGCTTTTTTATTTTTTAAATTGTAATAAAATTTTTTTATTTTTTAATAAAAAAAGTTGTTTTTTATTTGTGTTTGTAATTTAATTTTAATATCTTCACTAAAATAGAAGTTGTTTATTTTTTTATATAATTTAATTTGAATTTTTTAATAAAATAAGATGTTATTTTTTATTTTTTTGCAATTTAGTTTTAATATATTTAATAAAATAAGAAGTTTTTGTATTTTTTATTTTTTTGTAATTTAGTTTTAATATATTAAATAAATAAGAAGTTTTCTTTATTTTTAATTTAATTTAATTTAATTTTAGTATATGTAATAAAATAAGAAGTTATTTTTTATTTTTATTTTTTTGTAATTTAGTTTTAATATATTAAATAAATAAGAAGTTTTCTTTATTTTTATTTTATTGTAATTTAATTTTAATATATGTAATAAAATAAGAAGTTATTTTTATTATTTATTTTTTTTTAAATTTAGTTTTAATATATTTAATAAAATAAGAAGTTTTTTTATTTTTTATTTTTTTTGTAATTTAGTTTTAATATATTAAATAAATAACAATTTTTTTTTATTTTTTTAAATAAAATAATAGTTGCTTATATATTTTTGTAATTTAATTTTAATATCTTTTATAAAATAGAATTTGTTTAATTTTTTTAAATTTAATTTTAAAAATAAATATCCAATAGGGGAAATGCCAGTAATTTAATTTTTTTTGTAATTTATTTTGAGGTTCCACGTCAGTGCGTTTTCCTGGTTATTCAGCAGGAAAGCGCGCCCCTGGGGACGCGCTTTGTGTCCATGTCAGCAAAGCACGTCCACGTAGGCGCGCTTTGCTGAGGTGGCACAAAGCGCGCTTTGCTGGCATTTCCCCTCAAAACGCGCTGACGTGGACGTGTTTTGATGGGAAATGGCCCTTTTCCGTAAATTTTCTAGAAACCGGCCCAATTCCGTAAATTTTTAATTTTTTTGGTATATTTGGGTATTTTACCCAAGGATAAGGGTATAGTAAAATACTAAAAAAAAGTAAATATTTAAAAAAGAGAGATAAATGTCAAATTTTTAAGACTACTTATAAAATAAAAAAATATATTATTAGTATACCAAATACTAACCCAAAGTTTATTACATAAATTAAACAGTAATGCCATCTCATACTATGCACATAATAATTAATAACTCAACAAATTTAAAATAAATAATAATAAAATAAATTTAAATTTAAAATATATTTTAAAATTAAATTTTGGTCACCTTGTCTTCTGATCCATGAACCAAAAGTTAAGAAGCTGAAAGGGTCCCCAGTCCCCAGTCCCCACTTCCAAATTCCACTCATCGACTATGACGTAACCACACTGCTTTTAGCTATCGTGTGCTAGACTCAATTTAGGCCTGTCCTAATGGATCCGTGGTCCACTATCTAATACCCCATTCCTATACTGGTTCCTTGTACATTGACCACAGCCCAACTGGCGTGCTATTTTGTTACAGCCTTTCATTGAGGAATAGTATATTATGGGTGATTGATTACTAGACAGACTTGTCCGTCCAGAAATTTAAAGAAATTTTATTCTTTGTTAAGTTGGTTCTGGAATTTGTTTTTTTTTTTTTATAAAATTAAATTAAAAAAATAATCCCTCAATTATGTTTTCTTTTTCTATTTTGATCATTCAATTATTGATTTTTTGATTTAGTAACTAAATTTTTCGAAATTAAATATTTTACTCTAGTTGTCATTAGATGAGTGACGGAAAGTTGATGTGGGTTTTTTTTCTTGGCCTAAGAACAAATTTAGCCATCTAATATTTACATATTCTATCGTTTTAATTCTATATATAAAAAATTCAACAAATTTAGTCTTCATCATTTACAAAGTTTATCATTTTAGTTCGAATTATAAAAAAAATTTAATAAATTTAGCTCTCAACATTTATAAAATTTATCAATTTAGTTCTCTAATTCTAAAAACTTAAAAAATATATATTAAAAAAAAAGTTATTTTTAGCGCTTTTACTCCCCTTTGATTTTTTTGCACTCACTTAGGGCTAGTTTGGATGGGCGGTGTGTTTACCTCCGGTGAGGTTAAAAACAATGGTGGCGGTGAGATTAGTTATCAGAGCGGTGAGATTGGACATCAGTAGCGTGAGAGATTAAAAACAGCGTGGAGTGTGTGTTTGGATTCAAACGCAATTTAAGCGGTGAGGTGAAAATAAAAAATGACCATTAAGGACATCATATTAGAATTGATATATAATAGTTGTTTTTAAATTATTTTACTTATGTAAAATTATTAAAGTATGTGAATTTATGAAATCATTTAATAAAATATTAAAATGTATCTTCTAATATTTTATTATAAATATTTTAATAAATTATATAATCAATTTAAATTATTTATTAGATAAAATAAAAATTATTTTTAATTTTTTATAGTTAAATATATTTTTCTAACAATGATAAATATTATTTTCGCAAATAGTAACATTATACTTAGATCAAATTTTGAAGTATCTAACCGAATGATTTTTAATAAAAAAAATATAGTAACATAAGACATAACAAGTTTCATTATTGATAGAAATTAAGTTATGATACAAAATTGTTTTTACAAATATTGATTCATTAAACTATTTGCAATGGTTTCCCTTAACATTGTAATTTGAAGGTCACTTTCATTGTTAGAAGAACTTGATTCACCTCTATCAAAATGGCCTGAAGAGATTGGCACGTCGGGTATATTCTCAAATTGTCGAAAATCCTCATCATTTGACCAAGCATGTCTTCGAATGTAATTATGCAAAACCATTGTTGCAATAACTATTAAAACTTGCTTGTCGAATGAATAGCTTGGAATATCTCTTAATATTGGCCATTTTTTCCACACTCCAAATGTTCGCTCAATCACAGAGCGTAACGAAGAATGGGCATGATTAAAGATTTCTTTTTTCCGGATGCTCGATGATTACCTCGATGAAAGTCAGGTAAATGATATCGTTCCCCCCTATATGGACCTAGAAAACCTGCCATTTGCGGATATCCTGAATCCACAAGATAATATTTTCCTACAAAAAAATTAAAACATAATATCAAGTTTAAAAATAAAATAAAAATTTTAATATTTTTATGTAAAGATTAATTAAAAAAATTAAAGTTCGACCTGGTGGAGGGTGTGGAAACTTTAACTCTTGTTTTCTAAGTGCTTGCAAAAAAATTCTACTGTCATGTGCTGTTCCTTCCCAACCAGGAAATGCAAAAATGAAGCACATGTTGAAGTCACAAACTGCCATAATATTTTGAGTTGGTTCACCTTTCCGTCCGATATAAGGTATTTGAGAAGAAGGCGAAATGCATGCTTTTATGTGTGTTCCATCTATGGCCCCAATACAATCCTTTAAAATAAAAACAAGTGATGAGATAAAAGTTAGAAATAATTTATATTTTAAAAATATAAAGATTGTGTAATTTTACCTTAAAGTGAGGCCAATATCTTGTATCATGTCGAATATGGTCCGGTACTTCCTCGAATTGACCTTCATGGGTTTAATCGTGTCTATTCCCATTCGAGCAAATATATGCAACATATCAAGAAAATTCGACTAACAGCTTTCCCCGCATCGTTGAAATCGTTCTCACTGCATTTGAATTTGATTCTCTATTTCCAAGAATATACAATGATAATGCCAACTTCTCCATCGCAGATACCTTCCCATGCTTTAAGCCATAATTTCTTTGCAAATCATGCAATAAGTCATGAAATATATTTTTGGCATCCTAAAACTATTCATGCAACGATCATCATGCCCATTTAATACTTCGTCCACCCACATTTGACCTGTATAATTTGAATTCATACACGGTTGCATAGTGAAATAAGTTCCGTGGTGTACCAATACACTGCTTAACACTTGTTCTTCCTCTTCATGATAATTGTTGTGCTCAACTTGTGTAACAATTGTGGCTATTCTTCGTTGAGCTTCTTCACTTAATTCATGGGTATCATAATTCATATAAAAAGTATTATACATATTGTTAAATTCATCCATAACCTGAAAATGAATAAAATGAAAATAAATTAATAACTTGTGACATTATATACAACACAACAAAATTGAATAAAAGCATTGCATAAAAATACCAAATATAAAAACATCATACATTAATTTTACTATAAAAAGTAGATCATACATTAGTTTTGCATATAAAAAAGTAGATCATACATTAGTTTTACATATAAAAGAGTTGTCTAGTTATATTACAATAATAAAGCTAAGGAGCTCATGGTGGAGGTTGCGGATGGTATGGTTGGAAGGGAAATGAGGATGTTGCTACCAAGGACGAAAATGATGCAATTGGATTTTGTTCAAAGATACTCACGTCGAAGCCACCAAACCCTAACATCCGGATCTAAGTTTAAAAACACTTCTCGCTTCACCGTATCTGGAACATTTTGATGGCAAAATAATACAGCTTCATCTTTTTTGGAATTTCATCTTCCAAATCACGCAAAGCATCCATTGCACTTGAAATAGTATATTGAGAATGAGGAAAAATAATTTCAGAACCGACTTCCTTGGACTAGCCATACTCTCACACAATTTCTCAATATGAGTAGCTAATGAATTTTTGGATGATTTTCTACTTGAACTTGATTTTTTCCTTTACCATGTACAACCCCAAGTGTTTCCTTTCTTCGATTAGGAGTTTCATGAGAAGGGTTTGATGGTACCTCATTAGTAGGAATATCTTCATTCTCATTACTATTTTCATCCGAATCACCAAATCCTCATTTGGTGTATCATCTCCCATAGGAACCCCACTTGGAAGAACACTGCACGAAAGGTGCCCATGCATTCTCTCCAATGGCTACAATGCCACTCAAACATTTGCCACATTAAATCATTCAATCGTGGCTCAATTCCTTTCTTCTTAAATCCTTTAAAATCCGGATTTTCCTACATAACATATTAAATGTTAAATGTTATACTAAGATTTTTATATTTGTAAATTATTAATTTCAATAAAATTTATGCATTAAATTAATGATAAAGTTAACACTAACCTGTATTTTTCAGCCCACCATTCTTCTGTAGCATCAACCGCCTTTTTAGATGGACACCATCCAATACCAGAGATTCCTTAAGCAACTCCCTCCATAACCTCCATTCCTTTTTAATGTATCCCACTTATTTTTCAATTGAGGTTTCCCATAATTTTTTTGTGTCTTTGCTTGAAAAAGAGCAATGACATTTTCCCATCCTTTTGAGTTTAGATGAGTTGTCGGTCTATTACCAAAGATTGACTTCATTCACGCAAAGTTCACAAAATATCAACGTCACCATCATCCCAAATAGCTTTTGTTGCTAAGGTACTTTCTCCTTCCACAAATTTTCGTGTCTTTACCATCTATTATATACGTAAAGATTGAACAACTCAAACTTAAAAGCTGAAAATTTTATAATCAGAAATTACTTAACAAGATAAAAATATTTCGTGCTTGTCTTATTATTTATGGTGTCATATTCTTTCTCAATTGTTCTTAGTCCTTATAACATAGTTATTGTTTTTTGCTTTATTCTCCACTATTTGCAGATTTAATCTCCTTTCTTTTTGTTTCTCCTCTATTTTCGTCTTTTTCTTTATTGAAGCATTTGACTTTCTTAAATCCTAATATGCCTGTTTTTCACTAATTGCTAACTCCATATATGGGGGAAAGGTATCGGTCCGTTACTAGGAGCAACCGACATTTAATTTAGGCATCTAACTTAAAAGCTTTTATATGTCTATCGAATCAGTGTTTACCTTCTTTGTTTTCAAATAAGTGCAATAAATTAAGGAACCCAAAGAATCAACAGAGACAAAGAAAATATTATTCTAGAAATAAGAATAAAAAATAATCAAAACAATATGGAATTTAGATTTCATTCCAATCCATGAATTGCTCAATAAAAGCCCCAAAGTTTTTAACTTTTTTATGCAATTATTCCATCAAGTATACAAACTTCTTACCTAAGGGGAAAGAAAAAAAAATCCGCAATAAATGAAATTTGAGAATTCTCATTTGCAGCTACTATAAAAATAAACATGAAGTATTAGCAGAGAACAAAAAGAAAAGAAAAAGGAACAAGACCAAAGAATAAAGTGAAAGAAATTAGTAACCAAATCAAAATAAGCAAACAAGAGATAATCAAAGCAAAAGAGTGAGATATTTTTCAAAGGACTAGAAACCTAAGAACATCATACCTGAAAATGAGAAACCAAAGTACCAAGAAAAAAAAAAAAATATAT
This sequence comes from Gossypium sturtianum, assembly GCA_025698515.1. Taxonomy (NCBI): domain Eukaryota; kingdom Viridiplantae; phylum Streptophyta; class Magnoliopsida; order Malvales; family Malvaceae; genus Gossypium; species Gossypium sturtianum. The sequence goes on from CM046948.1 coordinate 11,788,114, forward strand.
AAAGATTCAATTAAAAACCCCATTAGTAATGTAAACTTATCGCCAAATTTTGCAGATGAAAGTATGACCAAACAAAGGCCAAATAAAAGTACCCAAATAGAAGTGAAAGCTTCAAGCAAGAAAGCAAGAAGGACGGAGAAAGCAAGAAAGAGGGGAGAAACTGCTGATTTTTTCCCTAATCAAAACAAATAAGTTTGGGAAAGAAAAAGTAAAACTTTCAAGGATAAATTCTAGTAGGTGCTTTCATCGCTTTAGTCATCGACATTAAATGTCGCTTGGATCTAACATGGTTCCATTTTAAACACGTATGGTTGGATTAATAAATATTAGCATTTAATGCCAAAGCTAATGGCCATACTTGACAAAAGCACCTCCGCATCTAGTTGAATACCATCTGCAGTAATTCCAAAGATCTGTATTTCTTTTTCTATTTCCTCCAAAGTTACAGATCCTTTCTCAAGTTTCTTCTCGCTTGTCACATTCGAAACCTACCAAAATGCACTCCATGCTAAATGTAAAAACAAATAATTTCCTATTCTAGACTAGAAAAGTACATTTGAAAAACTCTGCGCTTCAAGATATAAATAAACTCAACATTCATCTTTTCCTTTGAAAAATAATCTAGAGCTATATGTCATTCCACATTGCAAAACTGTCTATGAAGAAAAATAAACGAACAATTCATTCCTTTATATTAATTAGGAAATAGATCTATATTATTAAACATTCAAGAGGAATTTGTATGACTCGAGAAAAAGGTATAGTTGGTAAACAATCACATAAACATACCCGCTTTCTCTGTAGGTGAAAGAAACAGAATAAGCATGTCAAATCTTGGAACCTTGGTTAAATTTTCTAGATACTTAATAGCCAAATCCACATCTTCCCCGCCAATTGATAAACCAATAAGGAGTTAAGAATCGCCAAACATAAAATAATAAACCGCACGAGTCCTGTGCAAGAGAGATCATAGAAAGACTTCATTTACTCAAAAATGTAGCGACACATTTAACAATGTCAACTAACATGGAAGCGGACATTGCATTTTTAAAGATCTGTGGTAACGCACTTGGAGATGTAACCTACAAATTAAAAAGGAAAATCGGTTGTGGCACAAATGAAGAGACTTGGACGAATAATAACATTCACATGGACATTCATCTTAAAGGACCCCATATAGGTGCCTTATTATGTAAAATGTAAATAGAAAATATGAACTAACACGCACCTTCGTAAGATGAGCTCAGAGCTAAACGGTCACCGATAGGGCTCTCCAGAAACCTCAAATTGATATGTCAGTATTTGGGGTCGATGTTTTTGCGGCTTCACCGTGGCTCGACTAGTCGCACGAGAAGCAAGGTCTTGCAATCAAGCCTTCACTCTTGCTTTCTGTTTTGGTATTTCTCTATGAAAGATTGAAAGAGGTACTGGTCAACCCAATTTTGTTTAAGAGAAAAGAAAGAAAACAAAAATGACATGATACATTCTATTAGTTATAAAGGTAGCAACGAATAGGTTTGATGAAGTCTTCTGATCTTGCTTTCTAGTTTTGGTATTTCTCATCTTGCTCATCTTCATGTGCTTTTCTCGAGTAGATTAAACAGCTCTTTTGCCATAAATATTTGGATAACCACCACCATAGTCGTGATATAGAGATGACCCATGTAGACAACTAATGCAAAACCCCAATCATCCAAACAAGAGAGTATGTCCTAATCCACATTGATTTGTACTTGTTACGGTCATCAACAAGCAAAGCTCCACCATTTGGTTTGCTAGGTTCGGAATAACATGAAAGAATATTTGGATTTTTATTAAGTTAAAGATAAAAGAATAGTTTTGCTTGCATAGAGAAATCTCCCTTTCAACATCCGAGTACCCAACCTCATTAGAACGTTTACGCTACCAACACGAGAAGTACCAAATGATGATAGGGCTATATTATTCTCCTTTTCCATGGCTCTTTAGTCAAATGTCAATCGTCAAACAAAAACACATGCATATACTTGTGAAGCAGAGAAAGAATTGTTCTTGTCCGAGCTACCAAATTACACACACTTGAAAGAGATGACAACTGGGACTCACTGCAATGGTATTCATATAAAAGCTATAATCAAGGAAGAAATAACAAAACAACCAAGGAAGAAAAGGTAAAGAAAGTATCATTTATTTAATTAAATAAATAACATATGCAATTGTGCATTTTTAGCAAGTTTAAAACATCTTTAAACAGAGAAATTAAATGTTGAAAGTCCAAAGATTTGGACAGAGGCCAAAGTTGGCATTTAATCTCTCATAATTCCCTATTACTTCAATCAATGTACCATCTCCTCAACAAATTTAAGTATATTCAGTTCAGCAATTTCATACTTAAAATTGAGCATTCTTAACAACGGTCATCAACAATTAACTCAACATTTAATCTCTTCAGCTTTTCTTTTATATCCCGAATAGCACATACATTAATTTCAAACGAAAGGGAAGGTATAAGAATTTAGGAGAATACCAAGCTCCAAACTAGCCGTTGATCAAGTCCACAAGCTAGATTCATTTATCCACAAAAAAAAAAAAATTAGTTATCCAAATACCACTTTTCAGACATGATAATTTGCAGCATTTAAATGCCTAAAGTTTCAAAGATCGATAACATGGTTTACAACATATAACACTCTAAGTTTCTAGCTTTCAAACTTAATAAATTTCAGCATTTGAACATCATCTATTTACCATTCGGACATCATAATTTACAAAGATATATAGCACTCCAAATTTCTAGATTCCAAACATAACAAATTTCAACATTTATTCAATAGCATCTAAATATATAAATGATTTATGACCATGTTACTGCTCATGTGCATATTTAAAATCATCCATTTTAGAGAACAAATGTCAAGATCATTTATACAAGGAAGGCAAAGGTCTACTCTCCAAGCCTACCAACTTTCTCTCTCCGAAATTGCATGTTATATCGGTATGTACTTGTGCAAGTGAACTTTCATGTAAAAAGGTATGCAATAGATCGGAGAAGGGTACAATTATCACCCAAACTCCACCCATCAATATTTATCATCTTCTTGACATATCGTAACAAGGTAAGTAAAAACACCTAGCAATTTTGTAGTAGGTTAGAGACTTGAAATAGACGAGATCGTCCACTAAGATAATTCTATACATAAAGTATGCAATTGGGCATAAACTAACAGGCAATTAACAACTAGCTAAAACTAAATTCGGATTTTGTTCACTTTATCAATCAATTAATTAAACTAAAATAACTTCTATTCTTCCATTAATATTGTATGTCATGCATATCATTATTTCATTGTTTTATGTAGAGAATCTTTGATATAATCCAACTTGGAAATTGAATTTCAATCAGATTTGAAAAAAAAAAAAAAAAATCGCATTTACGATTTTCTTTGTATTAAAAGATTAATCTTTGACAAATCGTGATTATGTCTCATGTTTGTTATAATTTTTACCCAATTTGCCGATTGAAAGAGTTGAATCACTTTCATCTCAAACAAAGAAAGGGGTTGCCCCACTTCCTACCGAATTGCGAGTTAATACATTTGGAGCGATCGATTTTTGATCAAGTTTCAACCGATTTTGTCAAAGTTCATATGGAGGAAAAAACAAATTGGATGAGTAAAAACTTACTTGGTAGGGATGGGATACTCGGGAAGAACTTGGCTAAAATCTTCACCACTTCACCACGGTGGAGGACGCTCTCAACAGTGAGGTAGCGGCCGGAGGCGAGGGATTCTCATACACGAGAAGGTTGGGAAAGAAATAAGGTTGGGAAAGAAATTAGTTTAACAAGATGGGTATTTTGGTCCGATGAAAACACCAACTCGCTCATCGAACTTTAATTGCTGCTTTCACTCCCGCTTGATTTTCAGCACCAAAGCAAGTGTGGAGATGAATTTTCACCGAACCTCGCCAGAGTAAACCAAACAAAGACAAAGAAGGCGATGGAGCAGCAATTATTTAGGCTAATCTCACCACACTGGAGGCAAACGGGCATCCAAAGGAAGCCTTAGAACCTTCAAAGCTAACCAACAGAAACCTAATGAAGCAAATTTTTTTCTTCCCCCCCAATTCGAATGTAAATAAGCCCAAGCTAGCTGGAGAATGTAAGGTTGTTTGAACTGGATTAAATTGATTGGTATGACCGAGAATCGATTAGGATATCAGTCTAGAGAAAAGTTTTGAATCGATTGAATAACAAATCGATATAGACCGATTGAACTAGCTAAAAAAATGGTTAAATCATTTTTTTTTAGTTTTTTTTATGATTTTTTATCAAATTCGTTGAATTAATTGGACCAGTAAACTGATGACCTGATCAATTCAACCACAAGTTCGATTTCATAAATTTGGACAGTATAACACAATCGGCGACAAATCTATGGTGGCAACTTTGGCTTGACCTCAAATATGTTAGTTAACATATAGTACTTAAAAATTAAAAAGAGAGAGATTCAAAAAAAAAATCACAAAATGAACTAAATGGTAAATGAAATTTCACTACATAAGAAAAATTAGCAGAATTAACTTGAATCTTATGGAAATTTTAAGGGGAAAAAACAAATCAAGAATGAGATAAAAAAAAAATGTCAAATGCATACAAAACTACAAGTAAAAAAATAAAAACTAAAATTGATGAAATTACCTTTAACTCAGAAACGAAAATATATGAATGATTATGTTCTTCAGTGACATACTTCCAGCTTTGATTTTGATTTTGATTTTAGCTTAATCAAAAAATTAAAGGGTGGGCTAAACAACTAAAACTGATTTTTTTTTTTAAAAAAAAACATGTTTTTTTTTTAAAATTTTTAGAATTAGACATAAATTGACAAATTTTATAAATGTTGCAAGCTAAATTTATTAATTTTTTTTTTAAATTTGAACTAAAATGACAAATTTTGTAAACATTGAGAGTTAACTTTGTTGAAAATTTTTATATTTAGGATCAAATTGATAGAACGTTTAAGCATTAAGGACTAAATTTGTTATTAGACAAATAAAAAAGCCTACTTCAACTTTCCGTCACTCATCTAACGCAATGGGAGAGAAACTAAATGTAACACCCCCAACCCTTATTTGTCGTCAGAACAGGGTTACAAGGCATTACCGAAAAGATCAGAATAAATACAAGCAATTACGTATTTATTTAACATACATATTGAAATTTAATAATAATGTCCCTTCTCGAGGCCCAAAACATGTATTAGAAACAAATCAGGGCTTAATTGGAAGCTCAGAGAATTTTCGTGAAATTTTCAATTTTTTTCCTAGATGCAGGGCTCGCACGCCCGTGTGGACTCAAAACGAGCCTTTTACAACAAGTTTACCAACCCTGCAATTCTTGAACAACAAGCAACTCCAAAAAAGACAATATTCAACCAATCCAAAATACATTCAAATACCTTTAATACATGCCAAATTTATCAATCTCATGACCTATCTAAAGTACTTTCATAATTATTTCACATATAATTTCTAAACCAATTAATTTGACTTCATTCAAACTAATTTATTTGCATACCAAAACATACCATTATATAAGCTTAATATAGCACATAAATAAATAAATAAATATATATATATATATATATATATATAACCAACAACACTTTATAACATATTTTACAACCATTTCCCAAATTGACAAACACAACATCCTAGGTACATGTCATTTACCAAAAAGAAAATATACTTCACCACTTGAGTTCGGGATCGGCTCTGGATGCTGATTCAACATTCTGACTTTAACCTAACCTACGCACGGAAATAAACCGTACGCTAAGTATAAACTTAGTGGTATTTCTATAATCCGAATACTTATTAATCAAAAATTTAATAATGTTTAAATACATAATCACACATGACCAATAATCATTCAATAAATAATTAAATATCATAAACACATCATTCATAACACTTTCAAATATCTTATTTTCTATTTCAATTTCATAATTGCTATTCAATAGCATTTTACAAAAAGATACTCAATTCAATTTCAATTTCAACATCCATTTCATGAATCCATGATTAATGCAATTTCATGCATCTCAATTACATATTTCATTTCATTGTTCATTCCAATCCATAATCAATAACATTCAATGTCAATCAATTGGCCAATTCATTCATATACCCCTATTAACACAACTCGGACTCGAACGGATACACGGATCCAACCAAAACACACCAATACGGCATTTAGTGCCTCATCGACTATGCCGAAGTAAAATAATACAGTACTCAGTACCTCATCGGATTTATCCGAAGTAATAATACGACACTCAGTGTCTCATCGACTTGAAGTCGAAGTATCGCTGAACACTTCCAATCCTATGGCATGCCAACTATATCCGACTCAATCCGATACAGTTAATAGGGTTTCCATTCATTTCTCAATTCACAATCAATATACATTTCAATATCAATTCCACAATAATCACATAATTCCAATTCAATCTCAATTTTCATACTTATCATATTTTTCACATATACATACAATTTCAATTCAATCCAATTCAATGTCACAATACCAAACTCACCTCAATTTCACTTACCATATATGATAATAATAAATACAACAAATAGTTTTAGTTTTCGGATTATAGAAATACAAACCGTATTTTCCGAGCTAATCCTCATTGACTTTCTCTTTCCCCTTCTTAGCCGATGTCTTCGGCTCAACGTTAGCTACGGAATTAAAACAATTAAAAATTATCAATTGATAAACCATAATTTATACATATTTTGACCCAATGCTTAACGTATTTTTGGATGAATTTTCATTAGATTCGAGGAATTCGATACTCCTAATCCGTTAATTTCATGTTTTATACTCAGAAGAGCTTAGGGAGTCGAAAAGAACGAGAAATAGGCCAAAAAGGGACAAAATGGGCCTACCTCGGAAATCAACACAGCTTGGACTGTCGCACACGGGCATACCACACGGTCGTGTGTGACGAGCAGAATCGAGCACGGCCTAAGCTATCGAACACGGGCGTGTCACACGGGCGTGTCCCTGCCGAACCCAAGTTTAATTTTATTCAGAAAAGGCTACTTGTAGGCCAAGAAAGGCGTTCCTAAGCCTATATAAACGCCTCAAGGGAGAACCTAAACAGAGGACACACAGGGTAGAAGACAGAAAATACTTGAAGACAGCCATTGGAAGCAGCTTGGAAGAAGGATCTCCATCAAGACTGAAGATCTCCTATCAATTTCTCTTGAAGTTTTTAGGTTTTCTTATGTTTTGTAGTTTTCTTTGTTTTAAGATGTTTCCTTCTATCAGTATGAACTAAATCCCTTAAATACCTGAGGGGATGAAACCTAAGACGGATCTTATTACTATTTGATTTATAATATAAATACTTGTTCTTATTCTTAATTATGAGTTCTTATTCTTGTTTTAATAATTCAGGTTATTGATTCAAGTCGAATGTGCTTATTCAGAGGAGCAAAAGTCCATGTTTAAGAGTAGATCAACACAATTAAGCGGAGTTGATTGCAACCCTAGAAATAGGCGACATAAATCACGGATTAGAGTCAAATCTAATAAGGAGTCCATAGATCGAGTTAATGCGACGATAGGGGTTTTAATTAGAAAGAAATTTCAATTAATCAACCTAAAGTCAGTTGTTTTTAGTCTCGAAAGAGATATTAACATAAATCAAGGATTTCTACCGATTAAGTCAAGTGAATAAATCGTATGAATCAGAAGTAATAAGTGAAGTCCTGGTGGATTCTTCCTTGGGTATTGCCTTTTTCATATAGTTGTCTAAGAGTATTTTCCTAATTCATTCTCTGTCGTGCTTTTAATTAATTTTAGTTTAAAAGAAATCACTCCAATTCTTAGGCTAGATAATAGAAAGATAGTAATTACTAGTACTATTGGTCCTTGTGGATACGATATTTCCGGTCTTACCATAACTATACTATTAAACGATAGGTGCGCTTGCCTTTATTTTGATCATAGTTAGTTATAGACACAATCAAGTTTTTGGCGCCGTTGCCGGGGACTAAGTTATTAGGAACACTAAATTTTTATTACTTTAGCCATTTTTATTGCAATTTATTTTTATTTTTGTTACTTTTCTAATTTTTCTCTTTCTTTGCTTCTGGCAGGTGTCTCTAGTTTATGACTAGAAGAAACCCGTCAGGATCTTTGCTTTACGACAGTGAGATAGAAAGTACCGCTTGCAAAAACTGAATAGAGATAAGGCGAAGTCTACAATACAAACAAGAAGAACAAGAGGACGATATCAATACTACTGAGGAGATGGCTGATAATAATCCGCTACCTCCTGTGGTTGCCGCAAATCCGGTGAATCAAAATCCTACTCCTCGAACTATGTATGATTATGCTAAGCCTACTTTAACAGGAACTGAATCAAGTATTGTTAGACCTGCTGTTGCTGCAAATAATTTTGAACTGAAACCTAACACTATTAAGATGATTCAGCAGTTTGTTGAGTTTGATGGTTTGCAGGATGAGGATCCAAACAATCACTTGGCAAATTTTCTGGAATTCTACGACATTTTCAAGATTAATAGCGTTTCTGATGATGTCATTCGCATTCGGTTGTTTCCCTTCTCATTGAGGAACAAAGCTAAACAGTGGTTGAACTCGTTACCACGAGGATCAATCACTACATGAGAACAAATGACTGAAAATTTTTTACTTAAATATTTTTTGCCGGCTAAAATGGCTAAGTTGAGGAATGATATATCCTCTTTTGTGCAGATGGATTTAGAAACACTTTACGATGCATGGGAGAGATACAAGAATCTACTAAGAAGGTGCCCACACCATGGGTTACCATTATGGCTACAGGTTCAAACCTTTTACAATGGTGTGAACCCCTCAACTAGGCAATTGATTGATGCAGCCGTCGGCGGTACACTAAACAACAAAACACCTGAAGCAGTTGATGAGTTTATAGAGGAGATGTCACTGAATAACTATCAGTGGCAAGTTATGAGAACGAAACTGACAAAAGCCGCTAGTGTTTTCAACCTTGACGCAGTCACCATGCTATCGAACCAGGTAGAGCTATTAAACAAAAAAATTGATGGTTTATGTGTTTCTACGCAGGTACATCCAGTGATGTAGTGCGACACAAATGGAGGAGGGATGAACACAACAGAATATCCACCTTACAACTCGAGCACTGAGAATGAGCAAGTTCACTATATGGGTAACAATTCTAGACCTTAAAATAACCCCTATAGTAACACTTATAATCCAGGTTGGAGGAACCATCCCAATTTTTCATGGGGTGGTCAAGGAAATCAGAGACAACAACCCCTTCCAGGCTTCCAACAACAACCCTACCAACAGAAGATGTAACGCCCCGAAAATTGGGCCTAGAATAATTGGGTTTCGTGTGTCGAGAGAATGGATTTTGTCGATCGGGAAAAAAAGAAGAAGAAAGGGAATAATGAATTAAGTGTGTTTAAAAAAAAATTATGATTGCATGTTTAGTTTAATTTTTAGGTGATTTAGGAAGGGTTGGTAGTGTTGGAAAAGTCCTGGACTTGGCAAAAAAAAAATTTATTGCGCATATGTTAGTATGAAGGCTAGAGTTTAGGCCTTATAATTAGTTGGGTGATCGCGTGTCAGAGTCTTAAAAATTTATAAAGAGAATGATCGAGCCTAGAAACTAACTGTGACAACGATGGAGGCAAGTGCACCTATCGAACAGTAGTATAGCTTAGTGGCAAGACCGGATTGTCGAACCCAAAGGAACCAAAAGTACTAATACTAACTTTCTTTTTATTATCTAGCCTAGAAATTAAGAGAATTGTTATTTAATCTAAAATTAACTAACTAATTAAGCTAAAGATGCTAAGACAAAGAGAAGGAATTGGGGAAAATACTTGTGGGAAAAACCAATTGATTAAGACAATACCCGAGGAAGAATCCACCTAGACTTCACTTGTTATTTAACTCTGAACCAGACGATTTATTCACTTGACTTGATCCATAGGATTCCCTAATTTATATTAATACCTCTTTTGAGGCTACTAACTTCTAACCCTAGGTTGATTAATTGAAATCTCTTTCTAATTAAAACCCCTAGAATTGCATTAACTCGATCTATGGACTCCCATATTAGGTTTGACCCTAATCCGGCAGATTTTCGTCATCCTATTTCTAGGGTTGCGATCAACTCCGCTTAACTATGCTAGATCTACTCTTAAACAGGGACTTTTGCTCCACTGCCTAATCACATCAATACTTGAATCAATATCCTGAAATATCAAAACAAGAATTAAGAACACGTAATTAAGAACAAATCAAGTATTTATCATATAGTTCAGAAAATAATAATAAGATCCGTCTTAGGTTTCATCCCCCTCAGGTATTTGAGGGGTTTAGTTCATTATCATAAAAGAATACATCTCAGAAGAAAATATAAAACAAAACATAAGAAAAACCCTAAAACCCCCTGAAGGAATTGAAGAGAAGATTCTCCGTCTTGAGTATAACTCCGGCTTCTTGAGATGAATCAACTGACTTTCTTCGAGTAAATCCCACAATTCTGACCTCTCTGGCTCGGCTCCTTGGCCTACCTGGACACCCCCTGAAGGTTGGCCTCTAAGGTGTTTATATAGGCTTTTGAAATGGCTTTCTTTGCCTCTAAGTACCTTAATCCGAATAAAATTCTTCTTTGTCACGTCAGGGACACGCCCATGGCACACGCCCATGTGAATCATGGCCAGGCCGTGTTCAGGTTTGTTAAGGAGGCACGGCCGTGTGGTCTTGGGCCCAGGCCGTGTCTATTTCGTGATATGGCCCATTTACTCTATTTTAGGCCCATTTCTCGTTCTTTTCATCCTTTGGTGCTCTCTTGAGTATAAAACATGAAATTAAAGGATTAGAAGCACCAAATTCCATAATTCAGGGAATAAATCATCCAAAAGTACGCTAAATGTGGGATTAAAATATGTATATATTACGGTTTATCGTTGGGTCTGATTCACGACACAAAGAAGCGCCTGGCCCAGTGGCAAAGGCGTTAGGAGCAGGAGGGGGAGTAGGGTTATAGTCGCGGCGTGCGCTAAATGTTGGTTTTTTTTAGTAAACCTAGAGCGCGGCAGAAAGGTTTATAATTATTTAGGGAGGAAATATGACTCAAATAAAGCGGGTGGCGCAGTGGCAAGGGGCGTGTATCATAGTGAAGAGATTGGAGGTTCGAAGCTGGGTGTGGATATTTTTAGATTTCTTTGGATGATTCGGTCGCTGGGAAATAGGCCTTAAAAGAAGTTGAGAATGGAACATATCACAAGAAGAGTTGTGGTGAAATGGCGAGAAGCGTGCTATGGATCCGAGTGGTCGCAGGTTCGAATCCCAGTGGCTGGTAGCGTGTGGTGGTGCCTGGAGGTCTAGGTTTCGAGTTGCCTTGTGCGCAATAACTCGCTATTTTGCTTCTTTGGCGTGGGAAGGTGTTTGAAGTGGATTTGAAATACCAAAGGATGGTCATTGTTGGGAAAGCAATTTGAGTGTAACTCAAATTGGATTTTTGGCTAAATAAAGGAATTTTTGGATGGGGATGAAGATAAAATTTGGAGAAAATAAAGGAATTTAATTGGTGATAAGTTTGAGTCGACTGGGGAGTGTAAGTTTATTTTATTTATTTATTTATTTATTTTAGTATATATATGTGTGCCGTATGGGTAAGTAGGGCATTTGTTGCTTTTGTGTGCTTTAGTTGATTAATTAGGGGAAAATTCCTTCCAATCTCCCAATTCTTTTTAGTTTCTTTCCCTTTGGTAAATACTCGAGTGATCACAATTTCTTTCTTTTTCCAAACAAAAGCGCCTAGACCGAATTCTCCTTCCCTCCCACAATATTTCTTCTATTGCCGAATTAGAAGAGAAATTCTCTCATTGGGGTTTCATTCTTTGTCAAACCAATTTCTTCTTCTCCATTTGTAAAACCGAATCTCACTTCTAAAAAATCACACTCTATAATCTAAAATCTTGTGGGAAAGTAATCTTGTGGCGGTAAAAGAGTAAATCTTTCTTTATTCAACAAAAGGGGTAAGTTTTAATCGCTTTATTATCTTATTCTTAGGCGAAACCCGTCATTGTGTCTTTCACTCATTCTCTTGACTAGGCCGAACCCCTGTGTTTCTCTACTGAATCGTTGTTGTTTCTTTGACGAGGTACTCTCCTCGCGCTTTGGGTTTTGGTGTGGTAAAGTCCCTAGTCAATCAGTAAGTGTATTCATCTATAATTCTTGGATTAATGGTTGGCCGAATATGGTTAGGATTGGTTAAGAGTGACTTTTGATGGATGTAAATCACTTGGTTGTGCAGCCTTTGATAGTCAAGGTTCTTTAACACAGATCTTGGAGTCAATTGCGGTTAACGAATAAGTGAAGGGGTGATAGGCTTAATCGTTCAAGGTAAGGGATTAGTATGTTTTCGGCTTTTGATAAAAAAGGGAGAAATGATACTAAGCGTATGATTCACTGTTAGTTTTGATTAATCATAGGTTCGTGGCTAAGGAATCATAGCGTGCTTCACAATTAAAGGTGTGTACAAACATTACACACACACAATGTCGACAACGCCGAAAAGCCGAAAAGCCGAAAGTGGCTAGATGGGCTTGCCGAGCTCGTGGGCCCAAATCGGTATTTGTCTATATGTGAACTTGAGTATGAATTGACATGAACGGTTGTATGATGTGATTATAATCGGGCCTAATGGAATACATAAGCATGATTGGGTTTAATGGGTTATACGAATATGATTAGGGCCTAATGGGCTATATGAACATGAGTGGGCTTTACGGGACGTTAGGAATGTATGTTAGGGTTTAATGGACTCTAGGCCTAGTTCTGATAAACTCTTAAACAACATAAAACTTAATTCTAATAATCAATCATGTCTGTGGACAAGTCGCTAGGTTGGAGTGTGGCAACGGACATATGCATGTCTAGGATTGGATCAGGGGAGAGCTTGGTACTTAAGCGGTCCTAGTGGCCCACCTCCTCTTCTCTGGTATCCTACCTGGTGCATAGTGTCTGTTCATTTTAGCTGCGAGGACTTGTTGATGGGCCAAAGTTCATAACTAAAACCCGAGATGAAAAAAATTACGAAAATACCCCTATAGGGTAGAATTACGAAAATACCCTTATAGGGTAGAATTATGAAAAAAATGACTAAAATACCCCTAAATGCTTAATGTGTGTAAATGTGTATGTTGCATTCATGAGATATATGTTGCACTTGGGTGGGTTTGATGATACGGAGGAAGATATGTGAAGATCGCATAGTCGCTTGATGACCGTGGATCCACCGGTGGCTTAAAGCCCATTATATATTTAGCAGCTTTGCTGCAACGTTTGAGTAGTGCCGCTGTTGGTGCTACCTTTGGAGTGTAGGGCTGGGTGGGTTGATATTTATATTCCCACAGGAGTGTAGGGTTGGTACGGGTGGAGTGTAGGGTTGGATTTGGGATGGGTGCATTGCATTCATGTGACATTGATATGAGATAAGGTCATTGTGGGCTAAGGCCCAAGACCACAGATTTTGATAGGGCTTAGGCCCAACGTGATAACTGCATGTTGATTTGATCACCAAGGGTCGTACGTACTGAGTTTCGAAACTCACACCCTTTTTATTTAATGTTTTAGGTGACGCACAGTAAGCGGCTCGACTTGGCAGAGGACTCGGAGATGGCCACACTACAAGCTATCTAGATGTTTTAATTTGTTCAAATGAATTTATTTTAAATATTTTGTTTTCCATTGGATTGTAATAAGGCCTTGTATCTCCAAGATGACTTTAGATTTTGGGTTTTATTATTATGTCTACCTCCTATTTATTAGACTGAAATAAATTTCCAAAGTTTAAATGTGGTTTTCGATATAACTCAACATATGAACGTTTTCCTAAAATATGGGCTTTTCATATCAACTTAACAAGATTCAAGGGTTTTGGGCTTTTAAACCTTAAACTTAAGTTTTCCACTAAACAAAGTTGTTTTGAAATTTTCCCTTGATGTGACATCACCAGATTCGGCCATAGCGTCTGGGCCGGGTTTGGGGGTGTTACAAGAGAAGAAGTCGAACCTTGAGGTGATGCTAACAAAATTCATCTCGGTGTCAGAAACCCATTTTCAAAACACCGAAACATCACTCAAAAACCAGCTGTCATTGATTCAAGGGCTCGAAAACCAAATAGGTCAACTTGCTAAGCTGATCTCCGAACGACCACAAGGTAGCTTGCTGAGTAATACTAAACCTAATCCAAAGGAGCAACTCAATGCCATCACGGTGTGCGACGACGAAGGGTTAGTAGAATCTGAATCTGAACCGAGGCAAGAACCTGTGGTAAGTAAAGGTAAGGGTGAGGAAAGCCACAATACGCGGAAACCGGTAAGTAAAGAGCATGTACCTCGTGTACCATACCCTAACGCGACGAAGAAAGACCATACTAACGAGCAATTTGGTAAATTTCTTAAACTCTTAAAAAAGCTACATATTAACTTACTGTTTATTGAAGCTCTTTCGCAGATGCCCAACTCAGTTAAATTTTTGAAGGAGCTTCTAGCAAACAAACGAAAGTTAGACGATGTGTCGCACGTGGAGCTAAATGCAGTCTGCTCAGCCATATTGCAGAATAAATTACCCGATAAATTAAAGGATCCAGGGAGTTTTACTATTCCTTGCTTAATTGGTAGTTTAGATGCCAATAATGCTTTGGCTGATTTAGGGGCGAGTATTAACGTAATGCCCTATAAAATGTTTAAGCAACTAGGTCTTGGGAAACCTAAACAAACTAAGATGAGTATTCAACTCGCAGATAAGACCATTAGATTTCCTAGGGGAATTGTTGAGGATGTACTTGTAAAAATTGATAAATTTATATTCCCAGTTGACTTTGTTGTTCTAGATATGGATGAGGACAGTGACGCACCATTAATCTTAGGGCGACCCTTTTTAGCAACTGCTAAAACTAGAATTGATGTTGGTACAGGTGAGCTCACACTTCGTGTAGGTGACGAAACGATCACTCTTCAGGCTCGTGACTCAGTTAGGACATCGAGTAATAAAGGTGAGTATATAAATTCTATTAATAACCATTCGGTTCAACCCTCTTTTCAGGAAGCACCTAAAAAAAACACAACTGAGACACGCCCTAGTTCTCGTGCCAACAATGAAATAACTCATGAGGAGCGAAGGCTTCAGATCGATGAACTAGACGAGTGGAGGACACATGCCAAGGAGAAACCAAGAACACATGAAGCAAAACAGAGGCAACTCCATGATGAGCTTAAAGGAGAAGCAAATCACTTCAACGTTGGAGATCAGGTACTATTAGATGCAACTGATCCTCGAATAACCACCTCAGAGCTTAAAGAAAATGGAGGGATTCCCTTCACGGTACTCAATGTCTTTCCATACGGGACAATCGAGGTAACCCATCCGACTTATGGCACATTCAAGGTAAACGGTCAACGACTTAAACTATATAACGGTGAGGATTTTTGGGATAGTAGAGAGGAGCTTCAGCTCCGTGAACCTTCATAAAGAGCGGATACAAAGTAAGTCTAGCTTAGGACTCTAAACAACCGTTTCTCGAGAGGCAACCCGAGTATTAACCCCATTAATGTCCATGTTTTCGATTTTTATCACCTTACTAAAAAATTAACCAGATTAATAAGCGCATGTTTCCCTACCACACGGCTTTGCACACGGGCGTTACCAAACTTGGTCTTGTTTGAAATTAATAATACGGGCTATAAAATTTCGTTCCAACTTAAAACTATTCCATCTTAATCGTAATGTACATGTCATGGGCCTACGAAGCCTTAAACTTGCACCTAGAGGGTTTCGGTGTTCAACCGGGAACTTTTACGTTCTTTAAGAATTTTTGCCTAAACAGGGGCCACACGTCCGTGTGGTCCAAGGGACACGCCCGTGTGACCTTAAGACATGCCCGTGCTCGACACCCGTGGTCGACACTGACTTACTTCACACGGCCTAGACACGCCCGTGTGCTGGCCTGTGTGACGAATCATATTCTCGTAAATAAATTGCAGGGGACACACGGCCTATCAACACACCCATAGGGTTGACCGTGTGTCTGCCCGTGTGGACATCTATAGGCTATTTTCCAAGCCTTCTTGCCACCCTGAAACATAAACTCGTTCATTTCATCTCAAGGAACATGTATCATAACAATATCAAACCATGAAGAACCACTAAGATATCATGCATTTCATCCACATTTCACTCAACAATTAGCATGATCATTCATTCTCTTATACTCATCAACCTTGTGCTATATATTTATATTTGACAATATTGACCCATTCACCATGACCATTTACAGAATGAGTGTAAAAAATTAATAGCTAACTTAATTAGCCTTCAATCATGACATGACTCAAAATAACCAAGTTCCTATACATGCCATACTCAAAATGAATTAACTTTACTATACCAAAAGAACGGGTGATAGTGTGATCCGAGCCTTGACTTTCAACGATCCTCGAACTATCTTGGCGAAACTACAAGGAAAAGGGAAAAGAGAGGGGTAAGCTTATAGCTTAGTAAGCTTGCATGAAATACTAAAGTATCATTATTGCTCAAACCAAAATTCATCTATTTTATGAAACGATACCAGCATATGGCTCAATCGCTTAAACATTCTTAATCATACTTACTCACATTCATTCTTACCCATCTCATATCACAATATGATCTAATAACTTGTACTAACACATAGTACCTGTATCATTTAATCACATACATTAGCTCATACACTAACATAGACATAAAATCAAATTAATATCATTCGTATCATGAATGAAGCTTATGATCATCCATAAGCGGATTTGGCTCTATACTATTTAACATGCTTAACCTTTTTGGCCATGAACTAATCAAATTGTCGTAGGATACTTGTACTCGTCGTGCATGAACCTTGATGCCAACGCCATATCCCGGATATGGTCTTACATGGAATCACCTCTTGATGCCGATGCCATATCCCAGATATGGTCTTATACGGGATCTTATAACTCGATGTCGATTCTATATCCCGGATATGGTCTTATACGAGATCGTACTTAGATGTCGATGCCATGTCCCAGACATGGTCTTATACGAGATCTTTCTTTGGTACCGAGGCCATGTCCCAGACATGGTCTTATACGGAACCTTCCTTATCTCATGTGAGTGCATATTATCATCTTTAATCCGGAACTTAATCCGGGACTTAAACTCAACTTGTTCTCATCATTTTCTTATCGAGACTTCGTTGCTCGATTTTAGTAGCAATAACTTACATTACCATAATATTGAATAATTTCAAACATCGTAACATTATGAAACTTTAATTTCATACAAACTTACCTCGATTCTCAAAATGTGCCTCAATGCTTGATTTAGTCCTCGATTTTGTTCTTGCCTCGATTTCGATCCGGGCTTCGTGTTTCTTGATCTATAATAATAAATTTCACTTGTTACACATGCATTGACTAAATCGACTCATAACTCATATATTGGCAAAATTATGATTTTGCCCCTAAACTTTTACATAATTACACTTTTGCCTCTAGGCTCGTAAAATGATTTTTATTCGACTTTCTTGCATTTCAAGCCTAGCCAAATCATTTTATAAACTATAGAAATATTCAATTTCCACTATTTCACTCATGTATGACCATTTCTATAACTTTTACAATCTAGTCCTTTTATGCATCTTTCATGAAAATCACTTAGAAAAAGATGTTTATCATACATCAAACTTTCATATTCTTCCATAAAACATCAAATTACATGCATGTCATACATGGGTAAATTTTTTAACATGAACCTTAGCTCAAAATATAACTAGCAATAGCCAAATCGAGCTACGAGGGTTTCAAAAATACGAAGAACATTAAAAACAGGGCTAGGATGCACTTACTTTGAGCTTGAAAATGAACAAAACCCTAGCTATGGAGTCCTTGCAAAATTCGGCACTTAGAAGAAGAAGATGGACAAGATTTTGACTTATTTTTCCCTTTTTAATTCATTAATTAACCAAATGACCAAAATTCCCTTAATGTTCTTTCTTGAGATTTTTCCTTCCCATGTCCATTTTTGTCCACCTTATTATATAATGGTATAATAGCTAAATAAGGACTTCTAATAATTTTTATGATGCTATTTCATAATTAAAACTTCTAGAAACTCATATTTTCTAATCTTTGTAATTTAGTCCTAATGGACAATTTATTCACTAATTAATAAAATTTCTTCATGAGATTTTCACACAATTATGCAAATACCTCATAAGTCTTAAAAAAAAATCATTTAAACGCATATTTCTACTTCGGATTTGTGGTCTCGCACCACTATTCCGACTAGGGCCTAAATCGGGCTGTTACACTTACCATAACTATACTATTAAACGATAGGTGCGCTTGCCTTTATTGTGATCATAGTTAGTTAGAGACACAATCATCAATACACTAAAATTTCATATTGAACATTTCAATTTATACACAACTTTTACCTAAATTCCAATTCAATCCTTATTCAAATCTAACCTCATTTTCTTCATAATTTTATTCTTTACTTTTCATACAACTATCACTTAAAACTAATTTCAATTCTCTAATTTTACCATAAAACCCTAATTTTAAATTTCTTTCATTTTAGTCCCTACTACATAAAACTTATGATTTGTTTACAATTCAATCTTTTTCTCAATTCTAACTTGAAATTCTATCAATTTAACCCCTAATTCTTCACTTATAAACTACATCTAAAAATCAGCTAACTTTCAAAATTTCAACATAAATCAAGTAGTATTTTGTTCTAGGATTCCATAAACATCAAAATCACAAGAAAAGGGACTAAATTGACTTACCACTTAAGCTTGAAACCTTAAAATCCCTAACTCCCCTTTCTTTCTTTCTTTCTTTTCTTTCTTTCTCCCATGTTTCGTTTCTCTCTATTCTGTTTCTTTCTTTTTTTCTTTGTTTTATTTCTTTATTTTACTTTATGTTTTATTTTAATAATGTAATATAATAATATTTTAATAATAAAATAATATTTACTTATATAATAAGTAAATAAGTAATTATTACTAATTTATGTATTTTATTTTTCCATGTGTATTTCACTATTACCACACACTTGGCACTTATGGTTTAATTGCTAGTTTAGTCCCTTAAATTTCCTCTAGTCTATAATTAAACTTTTACACTATATTCAATCTAATCCTTATACCTAATCAACCTTAATTCAAGTTAATTCACTTAGCCAAAACCTAATTAACCACACAACTAACTTCGTAAATATTTATTAAAAATATTTACGAATTCATTTTTTGAAAACAAAGACTCGAAAATATACTTTCCAATAATCGTAAATTTCGGGTCGTTATATTTCTCCCCCTTTAATAAATTTCGTCCTCGAAATTTACCTGAAAAGAGGCGGTGGTACTGAGATCTCATAGTTTCTTCCGGTTCCCAAGTTGCTTCTTCAATACTATGGCTTCGCCACAACACTTTCACTAATGGAACTCGCTTATTATGCAACTCTTTCACTTCTTGAGCTAATATTTCAACTGGTTTTTCTTAATATGACAAGTCAGGTCGAATTTCAATGTCCTCTGTTGAAATAACATGAGAAGGATCTGATCTATATCTTCTGAGCATTGATACATGAAAAACACCATGAATCTTTTGTAATTCCGGAGGTAAAGCTAAACGATAGGCAACTGGACCAACTCTTTCTGTAATCTCATGCGGCCCAATAAAACAAGGACTCAACTTTCCCTTTCGACCAAATTTCAAAATTTTCTTCCAAGGCGAAACTTTAAGAAATACTTTATCTCCAACAGAATACTCAATGTCCCGTCGTTTCAAGTTTGCATACGATTTCTGTCTGTCAAAAGCTGCATTTAATCTATCTCGGATCTTCTTAACAGTATCATATGTTTCTTGAATTAACTCTGGCCCAATCATTTATCTTTCATTCAATTCCATCCAACATACAGGTGATCGACATCTCCAACCATATAAAGCTTCATACGGAGCCATCTAAATACTTGTTTGGAAACTATTATTATACACAAATTCAGCTAATGGTAAATAACGTTCCCAACCTGATTCAAAATCAATGACACAAGCTCGAAGCGTATCTTCTAAAATCTGAATAACCCGCTCAGATTGTCCATCAGTCTGTGGATGAAAAGCTGTACTAAAGCTGAGTCGAGTACCAAGAGATTCATACAACTGCCTCTAAAATCTCGATGTGAATTGTGGATCCCGGTCAGAGATTATCGATACAGGAATACCATACAATCTCACAATTTCCTGAATGTATACTTCAACAAGTTTTTGGAGTAACCAATCAGTTCTGAATGCTATAAAATGAGCTGACTTTGTAAGCCGATCGACAATCACCCAAATAGCATTTTTCTTAGTTGCTGACAATGGTAACCCCGTCACGAAATCCATCGTAATACAATCCCATTCCCGTTCAGGAATATTAATAGGATGAAGTAGTCCAGTAGGAACCTGATGTTTTGCCTTAACTCGTTGACAAGTCAAACACTTAGCCACATATTCAACTATATCTCTTTTCATACCTGGCCACCAATATAATTCTCGCAGATTTCGATACATTTTCGTTCCTTCGGGATGTAAAGCAAAAGAACCATCATGAGCTTCTCGAAGTATCAACTCTTTTAATTCAGAAACATTTGGAACACAGATTCGATTACGAAATCTCAGGCAATCATGATCATCAATACTGAAATTTTTTGTCATACCGTTCTGGACCATTTCTCTTTTCTTCATCAACTTGTCATCTTCTAATTGTGCTGACCTGATCTGATCGAACATCACCGGTTTGATTCTCAATTCAGCCAACAAACTTCCATCATCACTGATACTGAGCTGTGCAAACATCGCTCGTAATTCAATTGTTGTTTTTCTACTCAATGCATCAGCTACAACATTTGCTTTCCCCGGATGATAATCAATAACACAATCATAATCTTTTAAAAGTTCTATCCAACGACGCTGTCTCAAATTTAGCTCCTTTTGGGATAAAAGATACTTGAGACTTTTATGATCAGTATAAATATAACATTTCTCACCATATAAGTAATGTCTCCAAATCTTCAATGCAAAAATCATAGCAGCTAATTCCAAATCGTGCGTCGGATAATTTCGTTCATGCGGTTTCAACTACCGAGATGCATAAGCTATCACCTTTCCATCTTGCATCAAAACACATCCAAGACCATTTAAAGAAGCATCACTGTATACAAAAAAATCTTTCCCCGACTCTGGTAAAGTCAAAATCGGTGCCTCAGTCAACATTTGCTTTAATTTCTCAAAACTTTCCTGACACTGATCATCCTAGACAAACGGAACATTCTTTTGCAACAACTTTGTCATCGGCAAAGCTATCTTTGAAAATCCATTTACAAATCTTCGATAGTAACCAGCTAATCCCAAAAAACTACGTACCTCTGACACATTTCTCGGTGCTTTCCACTGAACAATAGCTTTAATCTTCTTTGGATCAACTCTAATTCCATCTGCCGAATCAACATGTCCCAGAAATACCACCTCTGATAACCAGAATTCACATTTGCTTAACTTACCATATAACTGTTTCTCCCATAATATTTGCAAAACAATTCGGAGATGTTGCTCATGTTCAATTTCAGACTTTATCATCAATGAAAATCACCAAAAACTGATCCAAGTATGGTTGAAAAATACGATTCATAAGATCCATAAAAGTAGCTGGAGCATTTGTCAATCCAAAAGGCATTACTAAGAATTCATAATGACCATATCTTGTACGAAATGTTGTCTTCGGTACATCACTTTCTTTCACCTTCAACTGGTAGTAACCCGATCTCAAATCAATCTTTGAAAACACAGAAGCTCCTTTCAACTGGTCAAATATATCATCAATACGAGGTAACGGATATCGATTCTTGATTGTCACCTTATTCAATTGCCGATAATCAATACACAACCGCATTGAACCGTCTTTCTTTACTGGAGCTCCCCAAGGTGAAATACTAGGACGTATAAATCCTCGATCTAGTAAATCTTGCAACTGTACTTTCAAATCTTTTAACTCGGTAGGTGACATACGATATGGGGGTATTGATATTGGAGCTGTACTAGGATAAACTTTAATTGCAAATTCAACTTCTCTGTCAGGTGGTAATCCCGACAATTCTTCAAGAAATACATCAGGAAATTCACAAATTGCTCGTGTAACAGCCCAAATTTTGGTGAAATCGAAACAGTGGTTTCGGGACCACAAATCTGAGCCAAAAATAAACTTTATTTTTATTTTATTTTATGGTCTGTAATATAATAGAAATGTCATGTGAAAATTTTGAAAAGAAAATTTTATCGATTTAGTGCTTAATTACAAGAAGGATTAAATCGCATAAAATGCGAAAGTCGAATTCTAGTAGCTATAAGGATTAAATAGCTATGGAATTCAAAACTAAAGGTCCTTATATGGTAAATTTACCATTAAAGAAAGTATGTAGATATTTCGGTATGACTCATCCATAGAAAAATTAAAAAAAGGCTAAGGACTAAATTGGAAAGATGAAAAGTTATTAAATGACAATTTAATTAAATGAAAAAAAACATTTTCATGTCACCTTCCCCAAATATTTCCATGGAAACCCTAGGAGAGAGGATGAAAACTTTTCAAGCTCAATAAGGTATGAAATCAAGTCTCGTTTTTAATTATTTTTATATTTTTGGAATCGAGATAGTCTATACTATCTATTTGGGGTATTTGGGGGATTAATTTGAAAAGTTATCAAAGTATGAAAAATGGGTCATGGATGTATATGCTAGAAATTAGAAATTTATGGTAGAAAATGAAAGATTATTGATAGATAAACAACTTTTACAAAGTGATTTTTGATGAAAACATGATTTAGGGACTAAAATGTAAACTTGTGAAATTGAAGGAAAAATAATGAAATTTTATGAATACACGTGCTGTAAATTTTGTAATGGGGCTTTGGTTCTGAAATTTAGAGACGAATTCGTTTTTCGAAAACAAAGACCCGAAAATACACTTTCCGATAACCGTAAATTTTGAGTCGTTACACTAAAATATTTAATTTCGAAAAGTTTAATGATTAAATCTAAAAATATAATAATTGAGTGACTAAAATAGAACCAAAGACATAATCCAACGACTATTTTTATAGTTTATCCTATTAAAAATTAGAGTAATACCATTTTCTTTTATATAATAAAGTGAAAATTTATTTCCACTGAATTAGAGTATTTCAGTATTTTCATCCTAAATTTAAACACATCATGTTGAATTTGATTTTTTTTCAAAATGAAAATGCTGAAATGACATTAAATTATTAGAAAACAATACAAATGATATGATATCCCAATTTCATATAATCCTTTCTCTATAAAATTAATATGCTTGTTGAAAAAGGTGATTAAATTTCTACCATAGAATTAAAGTTATATTGTTCAACGTCAATTGGCCCGGCTCGAAGGCCCGCCCGAAATGTGGGAGGGTTTGGGCAAAAATATAGGCCCGAAAAATGGGTTTTGACAAAAAAAATAAAGGCCGTTTAAAAAAAGGCCAGGCCTCGGCTAAGGCATTTTTGGTCCGGCCCAGCCCGAATTCACTAAAGGACAAAAAAATTTGTTTTTTTTAAATATTATTCTCTTGTTGTTTTCTCCCTATTTTGCTATCATTTTACTATTATGTTGTTATTATTTTGTTGTTATTGTCTGGATATTGTATAAAACTTATTTTATTGTTAATTTTGTTATTATTTTAAAGACATTTGTTAATTTTGTTATTATTTTAGAGACATTTGTTTGTTAAGTTGCATCTATCTTAGTATTATTTAAGTTTACATATTTTTTAAAATTTATTTTTAATTTGTTAGGAAATATTTATTTTGATGTTTTTAGTATTTTTTATGTATTATATATATTTTAAAATTATATAAAAATAACATAAAAATTAATATGGGCGGGCCGGGTTTCAGCATTTTTATCCGGGTTGGGCTTGGGCAAAATTTTAGGCCCATTTTTCAGGCCGGGTCTAGCAAATGGGCCTAAATTTTTAGTTGAGCCCGGCCCGGCCCATGCACACCTTTAGTTCAACGTCAATTCTTGAAAATTAAAATTTTCTTCTTATCTATTTCTTCATCCAGTTTTAATCTCTTTTTTTTCTCTCTTTTTTTTTCTTGAAATTTTGCTTAAACTTTCTTTTTCCGAAATAATTTTAAGAATAATTTTTTATCATCATTCTTTTACTTTCTTTTATGGTAAATTATCACTTAGTTTTCCAACTTTTAAGTATCTTTCATTTTGCTAAAAGAAATTCCAATTTTGTCACTAAATTTTTAGGACGTTTTCATTTTTAGTCATTAAGCATTAAATCATTAACGACAGCTAACTAGACACGCCAAATCATGTCCATGTCATGTTTACACTTTCATTTTGGTCACCCAACTTTTAATTCACTTTCATTTTGGTTATTGAAAAAATATTTTTCTTTTAAGCCTTGATTTGGTTAAAAAAAAAACTAAGGAAGTTAGGTGAGATGGCAAGGGTCTCTCCTACCTTAACCAGTGGTCGAGAGTTCGATCCTTGCCCTGGGTATGGAGTAGCTTTAAAACTCGTGGCCAACATCTACCCCTTAATGGGCCTACAGAATGCGGAGGATTAGTTACTAGGCTCGCTCCAATAGATACCTTAAGAAATAAAAAAAGAGAGGCAAAAGCAGTAGAAACTAAAATAAAACTTTAAAAAATTTGTCATATTGCACTTGTTTATGCCCTTGTCGAAAGTTCTAAAATTGTGATTATCCTAGTTGATTTACTTGCTTGCAATTGAAGACTCTTCAGTCTTGCGCCCCCTATATACAATGGATCAAATTTTGCTTACTGTAAAGTTATGATGAAAGCTTTCATTAAGTCAACTAATGAACGAGAATGGAGAGCTATTTTAACTAAATGGACTCATCCCTTCACTAAAGTTGAAAGAGTAAAAACTCCCAAGCTCGGGGCAACCTCCCAAATCATTGAATAAAAAAAGAATGCTAATGTAACACCCCAGTTTTGGCGGGTTTAAAGGTTTGGTGAATAGTAGTAAAGAGTCTATCTAGCGTAGTGTTATACGCCCAGATGATTATTTGGCGTATACATATGGATGTTTAGTAACCACCACAAGAGTAAGTAAGAACTTGATTTCTTGGTATTATGCTGTATTAAGAAGAAGCCTGTGTTAAATGGTTAAAAGAATGTAACAACCCATCCAGCGAAGTCCTAGTATCCAATTACTATTCTATGAGATAACAGCCGGGTGGAGAGATTATTTTAAAGGATTACTCGCTAGAGGCATAGTACGCCATGGTATTAGAGTGACAAGGTTAGTTGCATTGTAAGGATAGTAATTAGGGCCCCTTTGGTTAGGGTAACTAGATATTGTCCTTATTGGATTCTTATTTATATTTGCCTTTACAGTTGTAGACCATTAATGAAGATATTTTTAAAAGAGTGTAACACGTGTCAAGTTTCACTAGTGGAACATGGGTCTTATCTATAAATATATATTAGTTAAATGGGCTAGAGAAAGGGACATTTTATCTTCTTATTTCCTTTGAAAACACTTCTGTGGCTTTCTTTAGAAACCATCTAGGGTTTGCTTCCCTTGGGCTAGAACTAAAGATTGGATCTAAAGTAGAAGATTCTTTCATATTCCAGTGAGTATCTCGGTTATGTAGGTGGAATCTTAAAGAGTAAACTTGTTAATTTTGGTTGAACAATAAGATTAAAGAGAAAAGGGGCTTTGTACGAGGTTTTTAATGTTTGGGAAAATGGTTAAATGCATGTGAACGAGTTTTGATGATGTTTCTATGTTTCTTGAGCAGTGATTGCAAGTCAGATGGTTAGATCTGGTGTGTCGCTACTTTAGGTGAGGATAGAGTGAGTTTCTTCACTGACCCATGTATATATTTTATTCAAACTGAAATATATCTATATGAAATTGATGGTATGTATGTTGGGTATGAAGCCTAGTGATTCTAAATTTTTGACGAAATGAGTATTGAGTTAAGATTAAGTTAAGTAATAAGTAGTTTGGTCGAATGTGAATTCTCTTATATGGGTTCCTGTGAATATTTTGGATAAGTTATTTATAATCTAAGTTTCAGAAATAATGAATAAGTGCATGAATGATCGTTGAGGATAGTAAGCACATTTGATAAAGAATCCGATGAGTCTAATATGTGATGCATTGTACATGTGTGCTGTGACATTTAATCATGACCATGTATGTGTTCGTTTGGAATGTATATTGTGAAATGTGAACTATGGGTATAGATGATTAACTAATGAAAAAACTTGAGTATTGATTAGACAAGTAAAACATAAGGGAATTGTGTAAGAGTAAAGTTATTATGTGCAGAAATTCATGAATGAAAAGTAGAATGATGAGTATGCAAGTAAGGTCTGACCCAAAAATGGGTATAACTTAGACTTGTAATTTGATGAAAGGTTAGACAAGCCCAAGTGTATGGGTATTTGTGATGATGAATTACATCCATGAATGTATGAATGTTTGTTGAGTATGATGTGTGTTTTTGATAGCGAATCCTGAAGTTAAAGTAGGGCTGTATGAGTATGTTTGGAAATATACGATGAGATGTGAAACAGTTTGGGTGTTTATATGAATCGAGTGTTGAGTCTCGAACGGTGTCAATGTATGATGGGTCTGTCAAGTGAGTCACTAAGTTGGCTCTTGCATGTATGATGTGTGTTCTTGAAACTTCTGTGAATAGTGGATGAAACATGAAACAAAAGCTAGATGAGTATGATGTGACGATTCTGATGAGTAATGTCTGATTTATGGACTTGTGTGTATGATTGCATGAAATATGATGGTCTAAGCATGAGATATGAATCTTGAGTTTAAAGGATGTTTGCATCTAATGGGCTAGCATAACAATGGAGGCAAGAACAATAAACAAAAACACCAAACAAATTATTTTTAACAAAGGAAATTAAAGAAAACTGAATAACATTAACATGGGATTAGAATCTAAATACAAAAAAGGTTGAAGGCTTAACTAAGAAAATAAACCCTAGCTACAGTGATAACTAATTTAACTACTAACTATGGAACTAAGAAAAGCAAAGAAAATCCTCACAAAACTTTGAACCTTACCACAACTAACGATTTTCCAAATTCACTTATTTGAACCTTTCAAGGACAATATTTAACCTTTACAATCTTTAACTATTCGATAGGCAATGTCACTTCCACTTAAGGTTTTCTACCTAAAACTTTAAGTAAATCCTCATAAAAATGAGAAATAAAATTGAGAATGGATTATCACCTCTAGAGTGTAGATATAGAACAATTAAACCCTCTCACAAATCAAGACAACACTTGAAAGAATGAATCACAACTAAAACCACAAGTGTGTACAAGCAAAATAAGATGATAATGAGAATTGATTAAATTTTAGCTCTTGATCTTTGTAAAAATGTTTCTTGTCTTCATATAAGTGTCATTGAATCATATTTATACCCTCTTATTGAATTATGGATGTTTGGAGTTGTTGGAGGGAGTTTCTAGCCGTTGACAGCATTCATTTCGCACATTTAATGTAACCTGCAGCAATGTGTCTCGAGACACAAAACTCTTGTCTTGAGAGATGAAGAACAAAAATATGATCGTTGGAGCCTATAATCTCGAGACACGATAGGCTTTTCTTGAGAAAATTAGCCATATGTCTTGAGATAAAATACTTGATTATCTCGAGACACGACTTCCCTAAAGCAAACTCTAACTTCGGTATCAGATTGTCTCAAGACATATGGGCTTTTGTCTCAACACTGGGCACCCCTAAAGTGATATTTAGCTTCAATTTGGTATTGTATTGAGACAAATGGCTTTTGTCTCAATATAGGGCACCCTTGAAGGAGTTTTAGCTTCGATGTTGGTCTGTCTCGAGACAAACAGACTTGTGTCTCGAGACAAGACTCAAATCGTCTCAAGACAATGTTGGAAAAGTTGAAAAATAAGGCTTAGAAACATTTTTAAGGACTTGGTGATACTAAAAAACTTTTGTAGAAAGATTTAAGTTATTTAGAAACTTTATTTGTTAGTTTGTAATATTTGAAAACATACTTGGATGTGATCAAATAATTTATGTAAATTTGATTAAGAGAATTCAAGTAATTTTTTTAATCGAGTTGGTGTTAAGTTGACTCGTGACACTAACTCAATCACACACATAAATTAATAGTATAGATAAAGGTATAATGTTTCTAATGTTTCTAATGTTAAAATTTTAATATAGATATAAATATACATTAAATAAAAAATAGATAAAATATAATAATATTTAAAATTTATAAATAAACTAATTACTCCTTTTAAAAAAAAAAATACTTAAAATATTTGTGTTGATTTTCTATACTACCCACAATATTCCTATTAACTCTTGATTTATATGATATAGATATAGATATTAATATTCTAACCACGAGACACCTTAATAATTTATTTGGCCATCCTTGGTCCAAGGTCAATTTGATTCCTCAGAGTCAGAGTGATGCCAATTTGTTGGGATAGTCCATGATCTTAATTGATTAATTGTTCCATGCAGTCAGCAAACTTAGACCATCTCCATTTCGTCTATCCATTGGTCGCTAAAGCTTAATTCAAAGCTTATTTTCTTCTTCCATCTCCACTAGGGATACAAATATGTGTATTATTACTGAATCTCACCTCACCAAGAAATTTTAAAATTAAATATTTATATTTATATTTCAACAAATATTATCACATGACTCATTATTAGTAGATGACAAAAACTTAATCTTACCAATGAATTTTTTGAATGTATCTGTTTCAGATTTTTTTTTTTTTTAAATGGATTTTAGGTGAGAGGAAGCAATTTTTTTTTTTTGATAATAAGTATGGTTTGATTATTGTAATTGTTTGTTTCGTCCTACTGTATAAAATAACTATTTACCTTATATATATATATATATATATATATATATGACATAATGTCAAATTCAGCCATTATAATTTACAATTTTTGTCAATTTAACTCTTATTCTTTTTTTAGCTAAATTTGGCTATTAATCTTTTTTTTTAAAAGTCAAAATATTTTTTTAACGTAAATCTTAACTAAAACATTAATTTTTTTTTAATGATGTTAGCGTGACAATTCACGTATTAGTCTACATGCACTCCATGCTGACATGGTACTATGATCTCTCATATCACAAAAAGTAATAAGAATGAGATATGAAAAGGTAGCCTTATTCAAAACCCCGATTATGAAATCCCCTCTCTCCCACTTCCTATGTTGGGACACACCGTTCTTATAGAGATGCACTTTCACATCTTCTTAACTCGAAATGGTTGGGAAGAGGAAAGTTCCTTTTTTTAGGGTACTCATAGGAACAAATCCAGTGGAGACGAGGTGGGGCCTGTAGTTTAGAGGACTAGAGCATGTGGTTACGAACCATGGTGTCGAGGGTTGGAATCCCTCCTTGCCCACAGCAAGCCCAAAAGGGAAGGACCTTTCCCTTTAGTAGGAGTAGAAAAATCATGATCGGGATAGCGAACCCAAAGCTATGGAACTTGAGCGTGGGTTTTTTGCCAAAATAGAGTGGCCTTTTATTTATTATTTATCACATATTTTTACTTTTCTGTTTTATATATAGTATTACCTACCAAAACAAAATAAAATAAGCATTTTTTTATGCCCTGTAACTCTTCCTCAGTCAAGCTTGGGCAGAATAGCAGAGCAAGTACAAGTATTAGTAGCATAGAAAAATGTGCTCCTCGTCATTAAATTAATGTGTTTTCTCGCGGTAACTGTGGCCTCTCGGGAGAATCGATAATTGCATCTTTGAGGCATGAGTTCTAGTTTCATAAGTGTTTCTTCGTAGGAACATCAGTGAATCAGATCCATTATTCTTCGTGCTTTGTAAGCAAACATACATATATGTTGACCTAAAGTGTATACTTCGTTGTCAACAAATAATTTAAAAATATAAAAATATTCAAAAAATTACAAATTAAAAAAAATAAAAAAATTAGGATGAAGTACATATTGGTTGTCATGTGGGCTACCATGTTTAAAATTTTAACATTTTAGTCAATATTTTCGTTTAAAACAATTAATTAGACTCTTTTTAAAAGGTTGAGGATCAAATTTAGCTAAAAAAAAAGAATAAAAATCGAATTGACAAAAAAATGTAAACATTAAAGGCTAAATTTTACATTATGCCTATAACTATTAAATCTTAAAAGGGATAATATAATTTTTGCCCCTTGAACTTGGCAACTAAGTCCACTTTGATACCTGTACTTTTTTATCCACTTTGGTACCTAAACTTGACAACTAGATTTGTTTTGGTCCTTGAACTTGAAAAATATAAAAGTTTGATGACATGGCCCTCTGAGATCGTGCCACATCATCACTTGAAAATTAAAAAATATATAAAATTTCAGGTGATGACGTGGTACAATATTAGAGTGTAACATACAGTGTTCTAATAACTGGATTAGTGGTTGAACTAGTCAGACCATTGGTTCATGGTTCAATCGATTGCATCCGGTCTACAACTATACCAACAATAATTAAAAAAATAATTCATAATTCATAAAATTTTAAATATTAAAAAATTTATTAAACCGGTTTAACATGTTCAACTATTGATATTTGTGTTTATTTTTTTATCGGTTTCGAGCAGTTTTCAATTCAATCAGCCCAACCCCTTTGTTTGGACTAGTATATGGTCGATTATCAGTCCAATCAGTCTGACCAATCAATCTAGTCATATTCCAAGAACACTGATCATATCATCAAATCTTGACGAAATCCAAATTCAGAGACCAAAATGATTCTAGTTGCAAGTTTAGGTGTCAAAGTGAACCAAAAATAAAAATAAAAATATCAAAATGTATCTAGTTGCCAAGTTCATAGGCCAAAAATTATATTATTCAAATTTAAAAGTGTAAAAGTGTAATAATGAATTATATAAAAAAAACCTAAATTCTTTTACTTTCTTCCTTACCCATATTTCTCAAAACTAAAAATCAAAATGAGAATTTTAGAAAATTTTGTTTTGAGGAATTATGCTTAAATATTTGATTTTTTTTTTAAATTGAAGATATTATAAATAACTAGCAAAAATTAAATTGAGGTGAGACGAGGATGTTTTCAACATCCATGGAATTGGTAGTAGTTTTCAAGATTACACATCCATAATGGAGCAAAACGGATGATAATAATAGAGCATGCAAACGATGCAGCAATAGTGGATTTACCAACATCCATCCCAATCAGATCCATTGTCATACCTAACTAAAAACTCGTATGGTTGCTAATGTAATAACATAAGAAAAAAGCTTGTTTCTTATTTATGTATTACAAAAGTTAGATATAAAACAAATAATAGTTAGTACAAATTTAAACTTAATATTATAAAGATGAGTAAAAATTCTTGTAAAAGAGTAAGAGAATTTTTCCTCCTCTTTACTAAAAATAAGTCATGAGAATGGTTAAATATTACCGATTCGATTAGTTTATTGCTAACTTATATACTAAAACATGTATAAAAATAATACTTCAACCAAACGTAATATTAATACTCAGATAATGTTTCAAATATATATCCTTCTAGTTACTTGAGATACAAAGCTAAAAGAGTGCCGATGTTGATAAGCATTCTTCTTAAAGAGCCGGTCGTAACTCAACCTAAAATGTAGTTGGGATACAATGTCTTTTTCTAAGTTTACTTTTGGATACCAAGCATCTCATGCTAATATAATATAAAGCCTAGAAATGAGGATGGGTCAACGAAAGAGCGCATAAATCTGGGACCGGAGATTAAAATCTATAATTAATACCATGGATGTGTCAGCCACAACAGCTCGAATATCAAATAACAAAATAACGTAGTTGGGGAGGATGAAATACCTTTTTCAGACCAAAACGAGGTTGTTGTATGGATGCTTCTCCGTCCAATCAAAGTTAAGTTCCCTGGCGTTGATAATTTAAAAAATTTGCCATCATCAATTTATGAAAGGTACCATGTGTCAATCAATCAATAACACATATGACGACAATCTTGGTTGTGACTCGTGATAAGAAAAACATTCTGTGTCGGATGGATATGATTGGTGGTCGAGAGTGCATGGAGTCAAAGTCTTTCGCTCTATTTAAGACGCAATTTAGCCGCTTAGGTTGATATAGAAGTGTAAGAAGGACACCCAACTCTTGATTTTTCTCTCTTTGTCTGTTCCACTTGGCTCTATCATCCACTGCTATGGCAGAGGTGTGGCATTATTTCACCATTTATTTATTTTCTCTAATATTATTATGTCATATGTGCCGTCTGTTATTTACGGATTAGCTAGTCTGATATGTGTATATATAATTATATATTTATGTGTTAACTTCATAAACTCTACATTGAAATATTTATTATTTGAGTTGAGTTTGAATGGAATGTGTGTTTATTTGTGATTAGTGTAAAAATAACGATGACAGTGAAATTAGATACTGTAGTGATATTATAACATGAGACAAAAAATAAACTAAACGTATCGCATCAGCAGTGGGCGGCTTGAACAATTTTTAGGGGCCGGATAAAATTTTAATTTTTTATAGTTTATATCTTTATAATTTGTAAATGATTAAATCGAATTTTTATAATTTTAGGGGGGCCAAAATGCAATTTTACCTTTACTAATTTAAATTTTTAAAAAAACTTTAAATACCTAAATAGTAATTTTACATTTTAGGGGGGCCGGGGCCCATGCCAGCCCCCTGGCTTCGCCCCTGTCGCACTACACCGCCCATCCAAACCCATTCTTAACTTTTACATTCTTCACCAATACTTAGTATCATATATATCATTGCAGAAAATAAATGGAAGAATGGTAATACCTAAATAGTTTAATATAAATATAATATTATATGTACAATTTTCTATCTATCTTATCTATATTATTATCTTAGTATATGAGGAAACTAATGTAACAAATTAACTCGACATTAATTTCATCAACAAAATTCTTAAAATAATTTTAGATAATTTAAATAAGTTTTATTATTATGAAAATAATTTTGTCATTTTTTTATTTAAAAATAAATAAATTTGATTACATATGTGTTACTATTATAATTTCAAACCTTATATTTTATTATTTATTGTATGTTATTTTTAAACACATGTTTTAAATTCTTGGTTTCCACACGTATACATGTGGGGTAGAATTTTTAGTTTATAATTTAAGTGACTCGGTCAAAAAAATTATTAAAATAATTTTACATATTTTAAATAAGTTATATTGTTATAAGCTTACTTTTGTCTTCTTCTTATTTAAAAAATCAATAAAAATGTTGAAACCGTTGAGATTTAAACTCATGCTACCAACATCGATAATTTTTTTTACGACTTTGATCAAAGCTTTATTTTTATGTTTTTATACATTTTAATTTTATTACACAAATTGTTTCACCCACATTGTTTGTATATATTGATAATGTTGTTGATTGAGTGAGTTGGTGTCATGACCAACTCAAGAAAAAATGAAAATATCATGATAAATATTTGGATTACATTTAATATTCTTAGTCTGATATATTTACTTATTTGAATTTTTTTTACGTACAACTTAAACTAACTGTTTTATTTTAATTTTATACATATTGCATATGTATTGTTATTATTATTATTATTAGTTTCAAATATTATATTTTATTATTTCTTATATGTTATTTTAAAATATACATATGTTCTAAATATGTTATTTTTACATGAATACACGTGTGACACACGTAATATATATATATATATATATATATGTATGTATGTATGTGCGTGTACATACGTTCGCTTAAGCGGTAGAAATCGTGAATCATGAGCCGCAGCCTTCAATCCCCCTAATATAACAGCGGAGGATATCCAAGTCCTGAACAATCCATTTCCATTGCCACGTTTAGGAGCACTATACTGGGATGAATTATATTCAGTTATTTCTATGTACTAAAATAGAAATTCATTTTCTATGAGATGGCATTGCATTAATTCTCTCTTTCTATATATCTATTTCTTTTTACAACTCAGAATCGATTCGGACTATTTCTAAATAAAGTGAACACTCGGTCAATAGGTCACAATTTAAATTATTTAAGTCATTAATTGAGTTGTTTTCACGAGTCAACTGAATACTAACTCGATTAGAAAAATTATGGAAATATCTTTTCGTTATTAAAATAAATAATATTATTTGAGGGTATTTTATTCTTTTACTTAAAAGAACAATAAAAAAAATTTACATGTGATACAATTTGAACCCAATCCATTTATCGCTAAAACAAAGTTTTAAGTTGAAATATTTTGTGCATTTTAATTTTTTTATGCATATTTTATTACCTATAACAATTGTATATCTAAACTATTATTCTTTATTTATTTTAATATAATATTTACAATTGTACTCGTACTCTACTCTTAATTTAATATATTTATGTGTTTAAATTTTGTTTTACTCACAATTTAATCTTAATTTTTTATTTTAATATAAAAAATATTTCATGTGTTATTATTAATTAACTGTAAATAATATATTTGATTATTTATTATATATTATTTTTAAATACACCTTTCTGATCTAAATGTGATTTCTACTTTGATGGAATTTCTAGTAGTATGATAATATATATATATATATATATATTGGCTTTTTTTCTTTTCTTACCTGTCACATTAATTGATAAGAGAACTGTTGTAGGGCACAACAATGGTGTTGAAAGTTGACCTTCAGTGCTACCGCTGCTATCAGAAGGTCAAGAAAGTACTCTGCAAATATCCGGGCAAGTTTGATCAATCTTTTCTTTTCTCATTATGATTTGTGCCTAAATTATATGCATGAACAAACATATAACATAAATGAAAACCGATTAAATGTGATGTAATGGTGTTGAACAGAAATAAGAGACCAGAAATACGATGAGAAGGCAAATACGGTGACCATCACTGTGGTCTCCATCGATCCTCAGTGTATCAAGACCAAGATGAGCAGGAAGGCCGGAAGTTGCATCAAAAGCATTGAGATTAAATCGCCTGAAAAGAAAGCACCTACTGAAACAAAAGATAAGCCTCCTAAGAAGGAACCTGAGACAAAAATAGTATGGATACTTTGTAAGGTATGCAACACGTGGCATCCTGAAGGCCCATGCAACCAGACCATATATATTCCACTCCCACTGGCAAAGGCATGCAATGAGAATTGCGGGAAAAAAATGTGTTGTAATGGTTGTGGGGGCAGTGGGTGCAAAAACTGCTTAGGTCATGGGTGGATCAGCTGGTATTGTGGTGCTTGTAGCAGCAGCAAGGCTTCATGTAAAGGTTGCGGTAGCTCTTCTTGTAGCGGATGCAGCAACTGGTCGTCCTGGTCATGCAGCGGGTGTGGAAGCTCTTCTTGTGGAGGGTGTTGCACAGGTTGCGGCAGCAGATCATGTGGTGGGGGTTGTAGCGGTAGTGGTGGATACGGATACGGATACGGATACTACAATAGCTGGAGTTGCAGAGGGTGCAACAGCACTTCTTGCGGCGGATGCAAAGGCTCTATTTCGTCTTCATGTAAGGGGTGCGGCAGCTTTTGGTGCAAGGGTTGTGGTGGTGGTGGATCATGTGGTTGTGGGAGGTGCGGCCGTTGTTATGAAGGGAGTGAACATAAAACGTCAGGTTATTGTACACCCATGTGAGGTGGAGAGTGGATAACATGTATAATCTATTCCATTGAGTGTCTGCCTTGGCTTGTTCTTTTACGTTTTGTTTTTCTTTATTAATTCGAAATTTGGGATTGCTATTTGCAATGTTGAAGCAGGGGAGGAGATGAATAAAATGGATGAGTGGAGTTGTGGTTGAATTTTCTTCATTTGTGGTTGGCCGAGGAGGAGTTTACCAGTCTGTGACTGTTATGTCTTTACATGATTCCTTTGAGTAATTAATAAAACCTTTACTTGTTTTTCAAATCTTGGAGTTTAGCCTAATTTTTTTGAAAGTGTGTCAATAAGAGAATGGCAGAAGTTGGCTTTTCTGTAGGAATTTTGGAATCCCTACCATTGTCCAATAACCATGAATTTTCTTTTATTTTATTTTTAAATCTAAAAATTTAAAAAGAATATATAAATATAATTCATAAAATATATATGATGAATTATAGGGCAATCATATTGTACCATGTGTATTAAAAATATTTTATTTAAATTCTTTTAATTTTTATCAATTAAAAAATAAATAACTTTAATTAATTAATTAATTAATTAACCTTTTCAATTTTATTTCTTTCCTTTATAATCTTTCTTGCTTCTTCTCCTTCTCCTAGCTTCATCACCATTGTCGTTTACCATCACCGCCGTCGAACTCCGTTCAAGCAACCGCTGCTGCTCAAGCTTTGACTCAACATTGCTTGCTATTTTACCATTTGGTGTTAATGGGGCTTCGGTTGGAAAATAACGATGGTAGAGGCGTGTGAACGACGCTGGGTCAGAGCTTTAGCAGAGGTGGCGGCGGGCTGAACAAAGTTAGGCATTGGTTATAGACATTAGCGTCAGCAAAATTCGATTCGATTCGAAAAAGTTAAGAAAAATTAAATTTCGAGTTAATCGAATTGAGTTATTTGAATTATTCGAGTCAACTTGAATAAGAAATTTCGGATTTTGAGTTCGAGTCGAGTTAAATTTTTACATTTCAAATAACTCGAATAATTCAAATAACAAATTAGTATAAATACTCTTTTAGTCCCTATCAATTTTAAAAATGAGTAAATTGGTCTCTCTCTTAACAAAAATTACAAAATAATCAAAATAATTTTTAAAATTTAAAATATTTATAAAAATTCTAATTTTTTTTAAAAAATCTAAAAAATATATAAAAAAATTTTGAAAATTTAAAAATTTTATAAAATAATAATTTTGGAATCTATGAGTGATTAATGATTCAAGTTTATCATACTAAAATATATTATTATTATTATTATGCTTTCAAAAACTTTTTAAATATATATGGTTTCAAATTTATGTGCTCTGACATGGAAATAGTTATATTGTAACAAGATTTTAATTTGACATTATTAATTTTTCTAATTTAACTCGAACAATTTTACTCGATTCGATTAAACGCTCATATTTAATTCAAATTATTCAAAAATCCAAATAAAAAAAGGCAAAACTACATCGTTTTGACAAATGTTTACTTTATCTAAATTTAAAAGTCAAAACTATCAAGTTAAAAGGCAAAACTACGTTGTTTTGATAAATGTTTACCCAGTAGTCTTACTTTCCTTCACGAATCGCCCCACTTTCCCTTTTTCCTTTACTCAAAATTAATCTAAAAGCTTGTACTTCGTCTACTAGTTAAATAATCGGTCCATGTAAATGCAACATTAAGTATAAATAATAAGATTCGTTAACTCGACTCAACTCGAAAATTTTCGACTAGATTAAAAAAAAATTCAAATTGAGTTCGGTTGATAAAATAGGATTCGTCAACTCAACTAACTCGAAATTTTTTTACTCGATCGAATACTCACCCCTAATGGTGACGATGATGGTGATGAAGCTACAAGAAAGAGGAGGAAGGAAGAAAGATTAAAAGGAAAGAAATAAAATTGAAAAGGTTAATTAATTAATTAAATTTATTTATTTTTTAATTAATAAAAATTAAAAGAAAATAAAAAATTAGATTAAATATTTTTTAATACACATGGCACAATATGATTGGCCCTTTAATACATCATATATATTTTAGGAAGTTTAAATTATTTTTATATATTATTTTTAAATTTTTAGATTTTCTAAAAAAGTATTTATTTATTTACTTTTTCATATGTTTTTCTAGAAACATGATGAATTTGACAAAATGTGTAAATATTGAAGGCTAAACTAGTTTAATTTGTTAGAATTAGGAATAAATTAACAAAATATTTAAATATTAAGGGCCAAATTTGTTATTATACTAATTGATATTATGTAAAATGAATGGAAAACAGTAACGCCACTATTAATTGTCCTTAATTACTCATTTTCAAATTTATTAGGGTTTAAGAAAAAGAAACTATTTAACTAGTAACACCTATATTTAGCCAAGATAAAATTAGTTTAACTGACTGATTCTAAAGCTATATTTAGCCAAGTCCAAATTCGTTAAACCTTCTTTAACTATTTTTAACTTAGTCAAATCCATTCCATTTCTCTTTATATTTTTTGCCAGTAAAACTCCTATGACTCATTTTCACTTTAAATACATCTAAAAAAAAAAATCATTCTCCCCTCGCTTTTCTCCTCCTCCTTTTGAGTTTAGTAAATATTTTCTATTATAATCTATTATTGATTCATGTTCTCGTTTTATTATGGTAGAGCTTGTTGAATCCTATGGACACGTATATGTACAACACACCTTAAACTATTTAACTTGTATTCTTGATTCATTAAATTCATGAATATATACCAACACTTCCTAATTATCTTTAGCTTTGCTTTTTCTATGAATTCTCTCTTTTATTTGGAAAATCTAATTTGGGGTTTTATTTTTCTATGAAAATCTAATTTTTCATTGTTTATGAACTTTTGATTAATTTATAATGACTATACATTTTGATTCTAGATACTAAAAAAGTAATGACTCTTCTACAAAGATTATGGACATCAATCGACAAGGGCGAAGCTAAAAGAACCTTTTTTCTTCTTTTTTTTGGAGGGGGTCGGTATCTGCCAACCCCCTCTCTCGGGGCTCCGTTAGTGTCAATGACGAATACATAAGCAAGGGTTGTAATGACACGAGGCATGGGTTCATCACCAAAATCTTGGACCTCAAACTGTAATGTATTAGCCGACCTAAAATTCGATGTTGAGGCTACAAATATTTTGTTTACCCAAAAATAAAAAAGCTTGAGTGGGATCAAGTTTGGTGCCGATTTGAGTTCCTTCCGTTTGTAAATTATGATGATAAGTCAAGAAATTGATTCATCAAAAAAGAGTCCCAATTCCAGGAAGGGAGAGCAGAGGGTAAAAACTATCATATTATCTCATTTATTACTATAAATTGTTAACCAGCAGAATGGATGCAACCCCAATGGGCTTCTTGTTACACGTGTGTGCATCTGGCCCTGCAACCTCATGCCCCACATTTGCACCTATTTTTGTCTAAACTCGGCCCAGTCTATCAAATAATTTAACTACTTTGACAATTTGAAGCACATCAGTTGTCAATGAAACTTTGGTAATGTTGGTAAAAAATAGAGTTTACAACTTTGAATGTTCAACCATGCCTCATTAGTTTTCCCTGGGTTTAAATTTGGTCAAATTTTATTATTTTTGTATTTTGTATAAGTTATAGATTTAGCACTTGTATTTTATTTTGGTCATTTTCGGTTTTATGTTTTTCGAATTTGAATAATCATCATTAAATGATAACTATTAAATTCAATAAGTTTTTTTTTGTTTGTTTGTTATTTTCACATATTACTTGCAAAAAATCAATTAATATATTTAACTGCTTTCATTTGCATTAACTTTAAAAATTCGAAATTAAAAAAAAATATATAGCCAAATGATCCAATTGGTGAATGTGGACTAAGAGCTAATTTAGCAATACTTTTAAAAAGTGTTGTGGAAAAATATTTTTTGAAAAGTTTAGTTTAAGATTTGAGTGTTTAGCATTGCTGTTAAAAAGTGCTTTTAAGAAATAAAATATCTATTTTAGACATGGTATTATTAAGTAACAAATATACATTTAAATAATGTTCAAATTAGTTAATATTATTATATTTTAATAAGAATATAAAAATAATTTATTATAACTTGTTAATATTTTAATATGTGAATTATAAATTTAAATATTTTTAAGCAATAAATATTAATTATTTATAAAATTTAATTAGAATATATAAACTATAGTTTAAATATTTAAATATAACCATTAAATATTTGTAATTAAATATTAACACATTTGTATTATTTTAAAAAATAATATAGGGTCTAATAGCACAATTTGCACAAAATACAAGGTCTAATAGCAAGATTTGACTTTAAATTTCACTTGCCTTCCAAATATATTTTGATTTGATTTGATTTAAGTTTGAATTTTGTTTTTTTTAATACATTTTAAAATTTAATTCCTTGTATTTATATTGAGTGATCTAATTTTAATTGATGAGATATATATTAATTTTATACATAAATTATACTTACAAAATCTTTAAAAATTAATTTAATTCTTTAAATCACAATTTCCCTCCTACTCAAAATTAGTCCAGAAATGTTAAACTAGCTGACTGCATTAGCGCCAGCCGTCGCATCCAGACAGAAAGAGGAAAGATTGTAGAGTCAGCAATCAAAAAGCAACCCCATCTGTTGAAGTTCTACTCAAATTCCACGTGTCCACTATTAATTGGGTTTTACTAGGGCCTAGTCTGCCTGCCTTACCTTTTAATAGAATAATTGGAAGCTTAAATTACAAGGCTCTCTTCAATCCTCGATCTCGCTTTGCTCTCTTTCGCTTTCAAATATTGGTTCTTCATTTCATCGCCCTTCCTTTGCTTCTTCTATCTTCTTTGTTCAGATCTGAGGTCTCTCAGTTCTAAGCCATGGCCGAGAAGGTTTCTTATAATCTTATCTCTTTTTGAGTTCTCAACTCCTAATACCCATTTCGTTCTTATCATTGTTTTTTTTCACTGTAAATTGTATTTTTTTTTTTTTGTGATCTTTTTGATCGTTCTTGATTTTTCCATTCCAGAACCTGAATCTTGTTGTACTTTCCTTTTTTTTTTCCCTTGTCTGTTTTGTTTGCTAATGATGATATATGGAATTATTTACTTTCTCTGTCTATCTGACTTCCATCATTCACAAGATACATAATAATTTATAACTTTACATGTGTGTGTGTGTACGGATGTAGGTGACTGTAATGGTGCTGAAGGTGGACCTTCAGTGCTGGCGATGCTACAAGAAAGTGAAGAAAGCGCTGTGTAAATTCCCTCGTGAGTTCCTGTTTCCTGATTTTTATGCTTGTCCTTTGTGTGTTTAGCATTTTAATAATTGCAAAGTAGTTTTTTTATTTTATTTTATGATTGAGCTGAAGACTGTGAAGTGTGAAATGGTTTAAGTTGATAATTTTTTGATGATGGGTTTTTGCGAACAAAGAAATACGAGACCAGATATACGATGAGAAAGCCAACACCGTGACCATTACTGTGGTATGCTGCAATCCTGAGAAGCTGAGGGACAAGATATGTTGCAAGGGTGCTGGATCAATCAAGAGCATTGAGATCAAACCTCCACCTCCTCCAACCAAACCCAAGCAGCCTGAGAAGCCTAAAGAACCCGAAAAGCCCAAAGAACCTGAAAAACCCAAAGAACCAGAGAAGCCTAAAGTACCAGAAAAACCAAAAGAACCCGAAAAGCCTAAAGCACCAGAAAAACCAAAAGAACCCGAAAAACCCAAAGAACCCGAGAAACCTAAACAACCCTCCGAAAAGCCGAAAGAACCCGAGAAACCTAAACCACCCGAAAAGCCTAAGGAACCTGAGAAACCAAAAGAACCACCACCACCACCACCACCAAAGGTTCCAGAACCTTGTCCTCCACCACCAATGGCTTATCCCCCCATCGGATGCTGTTGCACGGAATGCTATCATGGCGTTGGTGGAGGGCCTTGCTATTATGGTGGACCACCTCCACCCCTACGCCCATGTTACGAGACTTACGGTAGGCCAGTTTATGACAGCTGGGGCGGCGGCGGCGGGTATAGCTACTGTTACAAGAGCCGCGGTGAATGTTTTAGCGACGAAAACCCAAATGCTTGCTCAATCATGTAAGATAACGCGAGCGCATCGTCAAATTCACGAATTCATGACATCACTGGCAATAATGTCTTTACATGTTTCTGTTGAATATCCAGTCACTTATAATTGCGCGTACATTTCTTTTTCTGAATGGGGTCATGGTCATATATAGGAAGATGAAATAAGGTTGGTGGTGGCCAAGCGTTGGGTTATTACAGGCTTACAAAAAGTTTCTTACAAATATTAATCAATGAAAATTAAATAAAAGTCTCCTTTTTTATTACTTTATTAGTGTTGGGAATGTAGATCCGAATCCAGATCCAGGTACTTAGAAGTCGTTAAAATAAAAGGTTTCAGTAAAAGGCACTACCCTCTACTCACCTACAGGCTACAACCTTTCATGCCAGGCCCCCAATTTTTTTAAAGAGAGGAGATAATATTATAAAATTTCAAGCTAAATCAAAGTTGTTCAAAACTGTTTTTATAGAATTATCATAGTTACAAGAAATTGTATGTATATGCAAATGGTCTGATATATGTAGAAAGAGATGGAAGGTGTGTGATCAGCTACTTTGTCCTACTTACAACAACAATACATGACGAAATTAAATTATGCTGAAAGGGACTTGACATCCATCCAAGGTTGATACGATAATCGATATTATAAAATAATAAAAAATTGAAGAGATAAAAAAATTAATTGAATAAAACAAATATCGAATCGATTGAATCAAAAACAATTTCTTAGAATTGATATAGAGGGAATGGTTAATCATATACATCTTTGTATGAAATGGAATAATAAAAAGGTGGTACGCATTCCTATTGTCGGTGGTGAGCACCCACCCCCCTAAGTGGCCAATTCCTTTCAAGTTGCTACTAACTTGGCATACACATTTGCTCCGGGACTGAAGTTAGGTTCATGTGACTGATTTAATTATTTAATTTAATTAAACATTATTAACGACAAAACTCTCAACTGAAGTTGCTCTTGTTGTTTCATCATCATTTCAGCATTTAATCGAGCGCTCCATAAATAATGTTAATAAAAAAATTCCTATACCAAGTCTTCCCTCTCTTCCCCTACCCCCCCTCTCTCTCTCTCTTGTCTAAGAGTGCATTAATCTTGCTTGGTCAAGAATTTGTTTTTTTTTCTTCTTTGTTTCGTATTTCTCTTTTCTACTATGGAGTTGGACTTTCAGAATATAACAATTTAAGAAAATGAAGATAAAGAATTACTTCTTGATTGTGAGAAGTTCATTGCAGCTTCCGATCTCTGCTTTGTGGGTAAATTACTCAGCGAAAGGGTTATCAATTTTGCTACTATGGTGAACTCTTCTCTCTTTATGGAAGCCACTACAAGGGGCGAGTATTAAGTCAATTGGAGATGCCGAGCTTTACTTGATTCATTTTTCTCACATGATTGATATGGAGAAGATGATCCTTGGAGGCCCATGGTCTCCTTATTCGTCAGCTTTCAAAAGGGGAAAATATGAAGGATGTGGAATTCTTGTTCATAGATTTTTGGGTTCATGTACACGACTTGCCGCCGAGGATTGCTTCAGAAAGTCTAGCGAAGAATCTCGGAATGTAACTGGAAAATTCTTAGATTCTGATGTCAGTAGCTGACAGAACTTTCTAAATAATTTTTTTGAGGACTCATGTTTGTCTTGAATCAAGTTAGATTAATAACAACTATCTCACGATCTACCATTCATTGCATTAAGTTAGGAAGTAGAATTTTTAAAACATTTTATAAAAATCATAGAAAACAGATCAATTGAATTTTAAGACTTTAAAACCATGTTGAAATTATTTAAAATTGTTTTTAGTTGTTCAAAGGTGTTCGGGATAAAAAACGAGCCTTAATAGGTCAAAAGGGTTCCAAATAGTATAAGGACTTGATCAAACACCGTGGTATTGATACAAGTTCCCAGTTATACTGATACAAGTCCTTGGCACTGTAGAACTTGACATTATGTTTGACTTGTTGCGATATCATAGGGTCCAAGTATTGATAC
Organism: Gossypium sturtianum; assembly: GCA_025698515.1. Lineage (NCBI taxonomy): Eukaryota > Viridiplantae > Streptophyta > Magnoliopsida > Malvales > Malvaceae > Gossypium > Gossypium sturtianum. The sequence continues at coordinate 11,832,051 of CM046948.1, forward strand.
CTCTATACCATGACCCAAAAATTACCTTAAAACTCACTTGTTTTGACATCTAATATCTCAATACCAAAATATTGACTTATAGAACTCAAAAACCAAGTTTAAAACATAAAAAAATACATACTAAACCACCTCCAAACATGATAAACATAAACATGCTACAAAAACATACAATTTCAAACATGTACCTACATGAACCATATGCGAACTGCACCACCATTCATCTCCATACATACTCATCTTATAAGCACTTATACACGCAACCATCATTGATATCACCTTAACGTATCATTCATGTAATACCCCACATACGACACGTCCACTGGATCCGGGTATAGAGCGTCACAAATGGACCTATACTTAATTATTGCTAATTGGACTGCTATAAACAATCTAAAAATAAAACTAACAAACAATGAAATTCTTACAGGTTATAACGAGGTCTAGCATTTGTTGCATATTCTCGAGTTATATGTAATTTAGGTTTAGCTCGGACAGGTAACCTAATATAAGTCAGCTTGTGTAAGAAACTTTGTTAAAATGTTAGCTTGTGTGAGCAACCCTAATATAATGCCAGCCTGTGTAAACAATTTATTCACCCAGTATATTTGAGTTCGTTTTACTATAATTCCATTGAGCGATATTCAATTGAATGGAATCGGAAAACCTAAATGAGATAGTATATGCATCATATATTATATGTGATAGATATGTGATTTCCTTAATGTAGTGATATTACTTTTGATATGAAAACATGATTAACATACTTGCTTGGCAATGTTGATATGTGTATAGTTATATCATTATGTGTTAATGATAGTCATGTTGAATGCCAAAATGATTAGTTGATATTATACTTATAATGGTCAAGGTAAGTATGATAATTCCATTTGAACTTACTAAGCATTTTGTATGCTTACTCTAGTTGTTTCCTTTCCTTGTAGATTGTCACATTGCTGAACCTGCCGAGCCGGATCAACGTGAAGCATACACTATCAACGAGATGGTAGTTATATGTTTAATTTGAGTATAGACTTTGTGGCATGTACATAAGGGCTCTTAGTATGCATAAGGTCATTTTGAGTTGATAGTTTAATGGTAATGTTCAAATTTGAATGTTTGGCATGGCTTGTAAGGTAATTGGTACATGATTTGACTAAGTTTGATGTTATACAAATGATAATCTCACCTTTGAATTGTTTGGCATGTTAAAGCTATCAATTGGACTAATTCAAATAGTAGATTGATTAGTGATTTAAGAATGGCAACTAAATGAAGGATGATTATATAGCATTGTAACACCCATAACCGTACCCGTCGTTGGATTAGGGTTACAGTGTATTATTGTACAATTCAGAACAATCAATAACAGATAGTATCAAGTTGCCAATTTAAATAACAAAATTTCATAACAATACAGGTCAGAGTAATACATACATTTATGGGCCTTAAATAGGGCATTCAGGGTCTTAAAAATAGTTTAGAAACAATCAGGAACCAATTCGAGACAAAACAAAAAATTTGGGACAAAAATAAAAATTTTCAAAATAGGGGTCACACGGCCGTGTGTCCAGGCCATGTGATAGAGCTCAGGCCGTGTGGCTATCCCACACGCCCGTGTTCAACCTCACACGCCTGTGTGTGTAGACCGTGTAACTCTCTAATTTGGATCACACGACCATGTCACAGGCCGTGTGCCAACTTGTGTACCATTCGAAATATCCTCACACGGTTGTGTCGCAAGTCGTGTGTCAGCCCGTGTGAGAACTATTTTTCAACACGTCTGTGTGGCTTGCCCGTGTGCATCACACGGCCGTGTGACAGCCCGTGTCCCAGGCCGTGTGTGCCCAAAAATGACCTATTTCAAGCTTATCTCTCAGCCAATTTCACAAGTAATTGTACCATTTAATAACATGCATAAACAAGCTTCCAAAAACACCATAAGCACCATTTTCATGCCATTTCACATAACTCAATCATTCTTAATTACCTCATACAAGTCAAGTATATTTGCCTATCATTCCATACACTTTCATTAGAGTACAAAAACATACAAAATACTATCACTTAACTACTTTAACATTCAATATCCATCATCAAGCATAGTTCAAAATTATATCAACAAATTGTTTGCTTATCACCGAAAAAGAGTCTTCGCGATAGTGTGATTTTCTTCAAGTGATCCGATCTCTCGTCTACAAAATGTGATCTACAAGGCAACAAAACAATCACAGGTAAGCTTTCCTAAGCTTAGTAAGGTTGTTAATAAACAATAAACCTTATCGAACATAATATAATTCAACTAACATGATATAGAACAGTAATTCCTGTAAATCACGATTCGCTATAGGTGAGAATTCATCAGTAGAATAGCTACAATAAATCATATTTATTTTCACACTGTCTCACATAGATTTTAACACAACTGAAGGAACAACAATAAAGCCAAAGATTGTCACTAATCATTTAACACACCGTAAGCTCGTATGAACCAATCCATCCAGCATACCTTATGCTCAAGCCAATCCATCCAACACACCATATGCAATATATCAAATTAGTCTGCAACACATGTAGGACCTCGATATATCCAGTAAACACTATAATCTCCTATAATTCATCTCCTCAACTTTCATAACTTCATAATTTCCATAACAATGTATTTATATGGTTCGCAAATTGATTTTTATAATCAAATAAATATCAAATAAAGTAATGTACATTAATTAAACCGAACAAACTTACAGGACTGATTTGCAGTAACGGCCTAGAGTAGCGCAGTCAGTGATCGACGTTGTGTCAATTTATTATTTCCATTTTCAATTACACACATCAATATAATCCAACATTATGCAATTAGGTTCATATAATACATTTAAAAATATACTAAAATTAAACCGTACGAACTTACCAGACTAAACTACAGCAACGACAAAGTATAGGGGCTATTTGGTAATTTTCTCTTTTCCTCGATTTTCCACTCGTTCTTGATCTAAAATAATAATTTCATTAAATTCAATAATTCCAAAAATTAAATTAAATCATTTTATGCAATTAAGTCCTTTTTGACATTTTTATGAAATTACCCCCAATATTTTACTTTTATATAATTTAATCCCTAAACTCAAAACATGCAATTTAACCATTTTTATTCAAATTTCAGCTTAGCCAAATATCCAAGTGCCTTTCTACAGCCCATTTTTGCAATTTATTTCCCATCAAGTCCTTTTAATTTTATCACTTTAACATTTTAGTCCTTAAACATTAAAATTACTTTACAAAACATAAAAATCAACCTTAATAATTTATTATAAAACTTAAAAAACACACTAAAATCATCAATTACATAATTCATAACATTTGACAATTTTACAAATTAATCTTCGAGTTAGCTAGATCAAGTTAAATCGAGTTCAAAAACATAAAAATCACTAAAAACGGGCAAGGATAACCTACCTAACATGCAACCAAAACTCAACCGAAGTTCGTCAAGCTCCAAAAATAGAGGTTCGGCCGCTTGGAAGAAGAAATAAGAAAGGTGAGTCCCTTTTTTTTTTCCATTTTATTATCATAATATTTTTACTTTAATTTAATTAAAACATTTAAAATAATAATTAAAGAAATTTATAACAAATTCTAGAGAATTCTCCACTTTTCTTACCGTGTGACCAATTAGGGAGGATCAAATTGTACAATTGGTCCTTCAATTATTTTAAATTCTAACTAAATAAACTTAATTACAATTTAGTCTTAAATTAATTAGGACTAAAAGAGAAAATAGCCCAAGAGTTAGTGGATTTAATCATGGGACAACAGCTTGGACTTTTTTACCGTGGTTTAATTACCATTTTGGTCCTTTTACTATTTTAAATCTATAGCAATTAATTTTTACCTCTTTTACAATTTAATCGTTTTATCTTAACTAAGCAATAAATCATCAAAATTACTGGACCCAACTTCAATTCACATATAATATGACTGCAAATATTTAATAAAAATATTTACGGCTTTAAATTACGGAAACGAGGTCCTAATACCTCATTTTCAATAACCATTTAACTTTTGAACCAAACCATTTATACTAAGTTTTAATTCAATTGTTTAAAAATCATCAAATCAAAATTCAATATAAAAATTATTATTGACTAGTATAATTTAAATACTAATTGTACGAACTTACTCGTCGGATTTGTGGTCTCGAAACCACTGTTTCCGGCACCACTGAAAAACAAATTGTTACAAGCATAGTGTATGCTTTGATTAATTCATGTCAAACTTTTTGAAGTGTTTAGTTACCAATTGGTATAATGAAACTTGCTTAAGTTGGTAATAGAAGCATTTTGGTATGGATAGATCAAATTGATTTGAATATGTCTAAATGTTGAATGGCTGGATTGTATGATAAAGAATATTTGGTTTAAATGGTTATATACTTGAATTTTATTTTCATTAGCATGGTTTAATGGCTTATTATTTGTCAAAGATTGAATGCAAACATTTATGTGAAGGTTTGGAATCAATTTATTAGGTACCAAATGTGTATTTTACCAAAACAGGGGCAACGTCGCGATCATGAATCTTTGATGTCTTAACGTTGTCTAACAATGAGTGACGTCGCGACATGGATATACATGATGTCGTGACATAACTTACTAAGTTAACAATGTCACGATGAGGATATTATGAAGTCATGACGTCGGCCCGAGATTTTTTAAAACTTTACATTTTGGTCCTAATTCATACTCAAGTTAGTAAAAGAGTTTTCGTAAGCTCATGTGGGACCCGGAAATGATCGTGTAACTTATTATGAATTTGAATGGTACTTATTTACATGTTGAATGATCGAACAGTGTATAATTTTATGTAGTTGCTCCGATAACAAATGTAGCATATTGTAGCTTGGATCTAACGATTGGGTCGAGCAAAAGGTGTTACAGGCCTAGTTATGGAAATTATAAATTAAATGTAAGGATTTTATAAACTAAAATTATGGAAATTATATTAAATGCATGAAGCTTCATCACTGTTTTTAGAAATGGATCAGACCAATCGATTACACTAATTGGATTAGGAATCAGTCGAGGTACCAATCCAGAATAGCGGACCAGATTGGTTGACTCGTGAATTGGTTGAACCAATCGAATAGGCTGAATCAACAGTCGAATCGATTTTATCTAATTTTAAATATTTTTTTATTTTTAATAATTTATTCAATGGAATCGATTGGATTGGTCGAACCAGTTGAACTAAGAACCGATAGTCTAATCGATTCACTTACTAGTCCAATTCTGAAAACCTTGAGCGTCATTGATGATATATTATAAGTAAAATTAATTATTTATTGTTTGGGTTTTGAAGGAAGTGTGAAAGAAGATAACAAAAAAATTCTCATGTTTTTTTTTTGAAATAAATTGACTGGGTATTTTATTGGAAAAGGAAGAAACAAACTGAGGCCCAACAAAGCCATTGGACCCTAGCCTATTACATCAAAAACTAAAAGCAAATCCGGCCTCACTATGTTGTATGATAGTGAATACCTCCTAAGAATCAATTAAAACATAACTTAATAGAAACGGAAAGCAATAACTGAAAATTGAGAAAATAGGAACCTAAATATCTACCCCAGTCAACTCAAACGGCTGGATACCATTAGTTCTCTCGATTTGTCATTTCTAAATCCAATTCGTTCTGACGATAGCTATTTCCAAGGATAAGACTTTGCTTGCTATCTACTCTTGATATCAGTTTCGCTTAAATGCTCCTTCAATCTGTACTTCTTGACCATCGTCCCTCCGAAGCGAAAGCGTAGCGATTCAACTCCTCTCTCATCAGGTAAGAGGTCTCTCCTCTATCAAGAGTGTCCTTTGCTAGTCTATGGGCTTGCGAGTTCCCTGATCTGTGAATATGCTAAAAAATAATCTCTTGAAAGCAAGATTTCTTATTCTGAATATCTCTGATAATTGCTGTAATCACTGATTTGTCTGTTGAAGTCGTTTGGCATTTGTTGATTATTGTTTTAGAGTCCCCCATGATGTTAACCGATTGCATTCCCATTGAGATCCCTAATTTTATGGCTTCTAAACATGAATACACTTCTGCTGCAAATGGGGAGGAAACGTTGTATTGAAGGGACGACTTTAAGACCAGGAGTTCCCCCATCGGATCCCAAACCACCAGAGTTGTCGCTGATTTAAAGTTTCTACTATAAAAAGCAGCATCGAACTGAATCGTCATTCTCGGCATGTCCTCCTGAATTCTTTGACTTCTGATTGTATTAAAAGGGATCTTCATTGCTCTCACTCCTTCATATTCCGTCATATGCCTCTGAATGTTTTGTGCTAGGTCTCTTCCTGTTGTATTTTCCCCCTCATGCATGAGCTGGTTTCTGGAAAACCAGATTAGCCATAAAGTATAACAGAAAAGTCGACATTGCTCGTCGTTACCTCTCTTGAATACCCAGGATAGCCACTCCCATAAACTTTGATTCATATTATTGGTGACCCAAGATAAATGTAAACTCTGCCAAACTTCTATTGTTATAGGGCATTCACGGAAGACATGAGGGCTGCCTTCTTCCCAGGAACAGCAGTTGGGACATTTGTCATTTGAAATGACTCTTCTGTGTCTGAAATTGGCTAAATTAGGAATAAAATCCCAAGAAATTTACCAAATAGTTATTGTGATCTTTGGAGGTATCTGTAGGCTCCATAGTTTCCTGTAAAATTCTTTGATTTCGGTTTGTATTAAATAATTACTAGGATCCGGAGTAGCATCTTGTAATAGTTTATAGGCACTATGTACTGAATATTCGCCGGATAGTTCATCTTTCCAGACTTGAATATCCTCGTGGTCAGCCTCTGCAAGAGGGATATGCAAAATTTACTGAGCAATTTCCGCTTGAAAGGTACTATTAATCAAATCCGTCCTCCATTTTTTGTTTGAAGTATCAATAAGATCCGAAACTAACTTTAACTCCCCATTGTCTGATCCGTTGTGCTTTTCAACTGCATCGATCCCCTGAATCCAACTATCATCCCAGATAGAAATTTTATCCCCTCTGCCCACTCTCCAGTACATCCTTTTTTGGAGAAGGCCATTTTCTGCCCAAATACTCTTCCAGGTGAGTGAAGGTAAATTTCCCAACTCTGCATTTAGAAAACTTGATTGCGGATAATATTTTTCTTTTAAAACTCTGGCCAATAAAGAATTTGGAAAATTAATAAGGCGCCAGCCTGTTTGGCTAATAACGCGATATTAAATTGACCAAAATTTTGAAAACCTAAACCACCATTTTCTTTTAAAAAAACAAAGGTTTTTCCAAGTGCACCAATGAATTCCCCTTTTTCCTTGTCCCTTCTGCCACCAGAATCTCACAACGATTCTTTCGAGTTCATCACATAGAGCTTTAGGTAATAAAAAAAAAGCCATCGTGTAAGTCGGTATAGCCTGAAGAATGGCCTTTATAAATACTTCTTTTCCCTCCTGAGATAAATACCTATTACTCCAATTATCAATACGTTTTTTGAGTCGATCCTTCAGGTTTTGAAAAGATTCTTTTTTTCTCCGACCCACCATATTTTGCAAACCTAAGTAACGTTCTGGTTCATTCAAACTGTAGACCCCCAATAAATTGACAACCAGTCTTCTATCTTCTTCCAATGTGTTTTTGCTAAAAAATACTGTTGATTTGTCGAAATTAACACACTGAATCGAACAAGATTTGTATTCGCATAAGATGTCTTTGAATAAATTTGCTCCCCTGCTTGTTGCCTCCCCAAATAATATACAATCATTGGCGAATAATAGATGGGATACCTGTGGGCCACTTCTACTAACCTTAACACCTTTTAAAAACCCTCCATTCATTGCTATTCTCAGTAGACTCGATAGACCCTCACCACATAGAAGAAATAAGAACGGACTTAACAGATCACCTTGTCTAAGTCCTCTAGTTGGTAGAAACTTATCACCAGTATGCCCATTGATGACCACTGAATAAGAAACGGTTGTAACACATTTCATAAGAGCATCTATCCATTTTTGAGCAAACCCCATTCGTATCATTACCTCATTTATAAAATTCTATTCAACCCTATCATATGATTTACTCATGTCGAGTTTGACGGCCATAAAACCTTTTTTCCCCAATCTCTTCTGTTTTAACATATGCAATATTTCATAGGCAAGCAACACATTATTTGATATTAATCGACCTGGCACAAAGGCATTCTGCGCATTATCAATACATTTTCCAATAACTCCTCGAAATCGATTTGCTATTACCTTTGCCAGGATTTTGTAAAGCATATTGCATAGGCTAATCGACCGAAACTGCGTCATATTAGAAGGATTGGTAACTTTTGGAATAAGTACTATATTGGTGGAATTAATTGAACTAACCTCCATATCCCTATTTAAAATTCGTAAGCAAAAGGAGGTGACTTCTTCTCCAATAATATGCCAGCATTTCTGATAAAATAGGGCTGGGAGTCCGTCTTCCCCTGGTGCCTTCGTGGGTCCCATGTCAAACAGTGCTTCTGTAACTTCCTCCTTTGTGTATTTTGCTGTAAGTTTTTTATTGTCTTCCTCATAGACGCAACGATCGATCCCTGATAACAGATAGTCATAATTCCCCCTATTCCCTGCCGAAAACAATCTTTGAAAATAAGATCGTGCAACACCCTCAATTTCCTCTAAGGACACCATGTCTTTGCCATCTTCATTCTGCAGCTTATGACTAAGATTTGTCCTCCGCCGTTATGTTGCTTGACTGTGAAAAAATGCTGTATTTTTATCGCCAAATTTTAACCAATTTAGTCTGGCCCTCTGTTCCCAATAACATTCATCCTTTTCGTATTAATCAGCTCAGCTAAATTTTTATCAACTCTTTCAGCCTCAGACAACTCAGCTAATTTTGTCGTTAGAATCTGTTTTCTCTTTTTCCTTTTCATTTGGATTTGCCCAGCCCATTGTTTCAGTCCTTTTTTCAAATTCTCCAGCTTTTGTAACAGCTCCCTTGAAGACTTCCCCCACAAACATTTAACTTCATTAATGAATGAATCCTCCAATGACCACCAAGCTTCAAATTTGAAAGTATTGTTCCTCAATCTTTCTTCAAACATTCTTGTATTAATTAAAAGAGGGCAATGATCCGAAAAAAATGCACTAGATATTGGACTTTCACCTCCGGGAACATAACAATCCAATTTGTGTTGGCAACACCTCTATCCAATCGTTCTTGTATGTTTGTCTCCAGTAAATTACCTCTCTCCTAAGTGAACCAATTACTAAAAAAACCCACGTCGTTCAGTTGACATTCCTCCAGTGTTCTTCGAAAGAGTTCCATCCTTCTTTCATCTCTAGGCAACCCTCCTTTTTTTTCAAATCCATACATAATTTCATTGAAATCTCCGCAAACAAACCAAGGGATACCCTCATCAGTAGCTAAGCTTTTCAAAACAGCCCATGAATCGTTCCTATCTTGTGCATAAGGGGATCCATAGAATCCTGTATATCTCCAATTGGTTCTTGCTTCCTTGTCTTCAACTACCACATCAATATGTCTTTTAGAAAAGTTATGAAGTATTATGTTAACATCAATCCTCCATGCTAGACACAATCCTCCTCTCGTACCTTCTGAATCGACTTTAATACTGTTCGCAAAACCACAACTTCTACGAACTCGTTCCATCTGTCTCCTACAAAGCTTTGTCTCCATAAAGAAGACTATTTGGAGATTATATATCTTCAGCAAATTTCGAATCCTTTGAATTGTCTGTGGCCTCCCCAAACCACGGACATTCCAACTTATGATTTTCATTGTGCCTGGTCGGCTTGCCTCTTGGCAGCCGCCGATGATAAAAGGTTAAAATCCACCATTCTTCTGCTCTTTGTCATTGCATTAGCACTCTCTTCTTTTCCTGTTGGGTCTTCTATATCCCCCTTATTTCGTTTTTCCCCTCCTCTCCTATTAAGATACCATCTTTCAACTCGTGCTCCATGGCTATTTGCATCTGATCCGGCCTAAATTTTCCCTTCCGTTTGTCGAAACCATTTTTTGAAAAATAGGGGTCGACTTTGATTTTGAAAACGAAAAACGGGAGTCGCCACCAATCCTTTTTGATGAGGTGTGATCGGGTCACCTTGTAATTCAATCATTTTAATAAAAATTTAAATTTACTAAAATGACAATTTTTGGTCTACGAAATCCACAAAACGAGTTCGGGAGTCAGTTACGCACGAGGAAGGATTAGCACCCTCGATACTCTCAAAATTGGTACCTAGTTGATTAATTGATGTCATTAGTGTCGAAAATTGAAAATTTGAAGAAATTTTAAAATACGATCCTTTGTTACAAAATTGAAAATTTTTCGGGAACAGGGCATATTTCACGTTAATCGAGAAAAAGAATTACGTCCCGTAAGTTAGGACACAATGTCTTAAATTCCCGATACGAGAATAAACGCCAAAAAATTTATTTAATTTGAAAGATATTTGATTATCTCGGTTTTAGAAAGAAATTATATTCCATTAGTTAGAACATGATTTTTCTAATTTCCGAGACTATTTAAAAATTTATGCTTTGAAAATGTTCAGGTATTTTGGTTTATCGAGAAAATCGAAACCCCGTGAGTTAGGGAACGACTTTTCGAATTTTCAAAATACGAAGTATCGATTATTTTTAAAAATTTAATGTATCGGGTAATGATTAGTGTAACAAGCAGTAAAATGTGAAAATAAATTACGGTGCTACATGCATAACATGATAAATGCGTTAATAAAATGACAGTATATGCGATCGAAAATAAAATAAAACGAACAAGCCGAAAATAAAAAGAAAAATGATAAGTGGACTAAAAATCTGAAACTAAAAAAACTAATATTAAAATAAATAGATATTATGTAAAGCAATTTAAGAAAAATAATATTAATAATAATGATTGTGATGTTAATAATATAATAATAAAATCTAAAGTTTCAAAATTACATAGAAGGACATAAATAAGCAAATAATAAAATAAAATAAATGTATATATAAATTTTTAGGTAAATAAATATATAAAGAAATGTAATAATAATAATAATAATAATAATAATAATAATAATAATAATAAATGAATAATAATAGTAAAAAAATAGTAATAATAATAATGATAATAGTAATAAAAATAAAATAATAGTAATAGTAATTAATAAAAGTTATTAATTAATAATAATAGTAAAGTATAGTAATAATAATAATAGTAATATTAAATAATAATAATATTAATAGTAATAATAATAAAAATATTAAATAATAATAATAATAAAATTGCAAAAATAACTAAAAATGGACTAAATTAAACTTAAAACAAAAGTTCGGGGCAAATCCGAAATAAATAAAAATGGAAAAGGACCCCATTGAACGCGCGAGTAACAAGGAGGGACTAAAAGGGAAATTTTCCCTTCTCCTCCAAAACGCACAGCATCAAGGAGGACCAAATTGAAATCGAAATAAATCATGGGGTAAAAATTAAAAATAAGAAAAACTTGATTACAAAGCAATAAAAAAGCGGAAGGGCTAAAAGTCAATTAGCCCTTCCGTTAAAAACACGCGAATCCTAGGCCTGAAGCGGGTCGGGTAATCGGGCCGGAGGCTCAAAACGACGTCGTTTTGGGGCTTTAGGACGCCGGCCAAAACGACACCGTTTTAAGTGGCTATATAAGCCAATTTTTTTTGAAAAAAAAAAACATTCCCTTTCAGTTTAAAAAAAAAAAAACTTTGGAGAGGCCCGTTTTCTCCCTAGCCTCTCCAATTTTCGGCCATCGGGTTTAGTACCAGTCCACCGTGGCGCCGCCGTCCGCCGCCGTCCGGAGCTCAAAAAAATCCCCTTTTCAGGCGGATCGAAGGGTAGGTACCTTTTCTTCCCTCTTTTTATTATATATATATGTATAGATAAAAGAAAAGAAACCGATCCGAAAAATACAAAAAAAAAAAATAAAAAGATGAAATCACCTCTTTTTCTGATTTGATTTTGTTTTTTTGGTTATTCTCTCCTTTTGATATTCAATCTCTGTTTGTATGTGTTTGAAATATCTATCGTTTCTATTGTTTTTATTCAAAAAAAATCTGAATCTGTTACAATAGATTAGCATGGCTTATATAGCCATTACAACTTGTTTGCTTAATGATTATTCTGCCTTCTTTTTGCAGGTAAATGGGCGGTGCCATGACAGTGGCGGTGACAAAGAACAGCGATGCAAATGATCGGTCGAGAGGCGTAGGCGGGCGGGCGCGCTGGGGTTTTGAAATTGTTTTGTTTTGTTTTCTTTTTGCTGATTTGGGCTGCTAGGGTTGTTAGGGTTTGGGCTCATTTTGGGTTTAGTTTAGTTGGGCTAGGGTAGTTTGGGTTTTGTTTTGTAATTGGGTTGGTTTGCTATTCTTTATGGGCCCCGGGCGTAATTGAGCTTGTACAGCTGCCCCTCTTTGTTCATTGTCGTGTAACGAGAATGGAGCAAAGACTTTTGAGAAAGACCAATTTTGCCCGGTCTCGTCGAATCTCGACTTCTTTGGTGCTCCTCTTTTCTTCAAATAGCTTCTTTTCAGTCCACTGCATCTTGTTGCTTCGATCCACTCCACCGCCACTTCAGAGAGATAAGACTTGTAGTTTCAATCTATTCCGCTGCAACTTCAGGGAGATAAGGTTTATGGCTTTGACATGCTCTACTGCAACTTCAGAGAGATACGATCCGTAACTTGTAGCTTCAATCTGCTCCACTGCAACTTCAGGGAAATGAAATTCGCTATCTTCAGTCTGCTCCGCTGCAACTTCAGGGAGATAAGGCTGGTGGCTTCAATCTGCTCCACTGCAACTTCAGGAAGATAAGATCCGCCATATTTTGTTGCTTTAATTTGTTCCACTGCAACGCCAGGGAAATAAGATTCGCTGTCTTCAGTCTGCTCCGCTGCAACTTCAGGGAGATAAGGCTAGTAGCTTCAATCTGCTCCACTGCAACTTTAGGAAGATAAGATTCGCCATAATTTGTAGCTTTAATCTGTACCACTGCAACGTCAGGGAAATAAGATTCGCTGTCTTTAGTCTGCTCATACTGCAACTTCAGGGAGATAAGGCTGGTGGCTTCAATCTGCTTCACTGCAACTTCAGGAAGATAAGATCCGCCATCTTCGATCTACTCCACTGCAACTTCAAGGAGATAAGATCTACAACTTCAATATGCTCCACTGCTACTCCAGGGAGATAAGATTTGTGGATTCACCGATCTTGCTACACCGTCTTCTGGGGGACATGACTTGTAGAATCAATTTCATGGGCCTATGCTTATGCCAAATGATTAGGATGTCATGATCAGAATGAACCAAATACTCCTAACTAGATGTGTATGAACGATATTTGCATGGATGCAGAATGTCATGAGAATGATCCCTTTTTAATGTTTGGATTGTCATTGCTCGTTATTCATCAAGGTTCTATCACTGACGCAATATCCTGTCTTCTTATTCAGCTGATATCTTTGACAGAAAATCTGAAGAAATAGTCACAATTTAGACTCTTCTTTTTCAAATATTTCCAACCCTTAGGTTTGGTGAGTTCTAAATAATAGTCCTATTTCAGGTTCTTGTACTATTTAGAAGCTTCCAGAGTAATATGCAGAACTCATTTTATGAAAGTATTATTAGTCCATTAATCGTTATTTCAATGCAAAATGCTTGAAACAGATTATAATAATGGTCAAAACTAAAATTTATCAGGAAAACAATTTGAAAAGAAGGGATTAATCAAAGAAAGCAAACATTGCTGGAATACAAAATAGGTGAAAGGAAAAATAGGTGCCCCAAATATCGCAGCATGAGCTTCTCTACACAAACTTCTTGAGGACCCTTTTTAAGCTCAATACGTGTTTAGGAGATCTAGAGTACTTTGTCGATGCCCCAAGATGTAGCACACCTCCTCCTTGTTAATTCAGGTATAGCAAGACTACCGAATGCCCCAACTTCGATCAAAATTTGAATTGCCCTTTCACGGGTTTTGAATTCAAAACCCCTTTGGTCTTAAGGCGCCCTTTTGCGGGTTTTCGCCTTGGCCTTTCCTCTTTTTTCTTTTTTTTTCAAGTGAAGTATTTCTTGACTGAGTCTGAATTCACTGGATTAGGCAAAGTCTTGCCATCCATTCCAGTTAATATCAACGCTCCTCCAAAAAAGACATTTTTTACCACATAAGGTCCTTCCCAGTTTGGCATCCATTTTCCTCTGAAATCTTTTTGTATGGGAAGAATCTTCTTCGATGCCAAATCCCCTTCATGGAATTCTCTAGGGCGAACCTTTTTATTGTAAGCTTGCATCATTCGTTTCTGGTACATTTGACCATAACGGATAGCTTTCAACCTCTTCTCTTCAATCAAATTTAACTGATCATATCGGGTTTGGATCCATTCTGCCTCATCCAACTTCAGCTCTAACAAGACTCGAAGGGAAGGAATCTCAACTTCGATGGGTAAAACTGTCTCCATTCCATAGACCAATGAGAAAGGCGTTGCCTCGGTAGAGGTTCTGATAGACGTTCGATAGGCATAGAGGAAAAATGGTAACTTTTCATGCTAATCTTTATAAGTCTCAGTCATCTTTCCCACAATCTTCTTGATATTCTTATTAGCCGCCTCAACTGCACCATTCATTTTTGGGCGATATAGTGACGAGTTGTGGTGTTTAATTTTGAACTGACTGCAGACCTCTGCTATCGTGCTGTTGTTCAAGTTCAATGCATTGTCCGATATGATCCTTTCTGGCATTTCATACCGGCATATGATCTCCTTCTTTAAGAACCTACTGACTGCTGCCTTTGTGACATTGGCATATGAAGCGGCTTCTACCCACTTGGTGAAGTAGTCGATGACCACAAAGATGAATCGATGCCCATTTGAAGCTTTTGGCGAGATCGGTCCAATGACATCCATGCCTCACATAGAGAAAGGCTATGGAGAAGTCATAACATTAAGAGGTGAAGAAGGTACATGAATTTTGTCTCCATAAATTTGGCACTTATGGCATTTCTTGGCATAACTGATGCAATCCCCTTCCATGGAGGACCAATAATACCCGAATCTCATGATTTGTCTGGCCATTGTAAAACCATTAGCATGTGTTCCACAGACACCTTCATGGACTTCTTCTAGGATTTTCTTAGCCTCAACAGCATCCACACATCTTAGTAGCACCTAATCATTTCTTCTTTTGTATAGGATCTCCCCGTCTAAGACATAGTCACTGGCCAGCCTTCTCAAAGTCCTTTTATCATTCTCAGTTGCTTGGTCAAGGTATTCACGATTCTTCACATATCGTAGTATATCGTGATACCAGGGGTGATCATCTCTTTCTTCTTCTTCTTTGATGTTGTGGCAATGAGCTGGAGCCTCGTAAATACTCATTTGGATAGCCTTCACCTCCTCTTGTTTATTTACTCTGATCACAGAAGCTAATGTAGCCAAGGCGTCAGCCATCTGATTTTTATCTCGTGGGAGGTAACAGAAGGTGATATCATCAAACTCCTCAATTAATTCTAAAACTAGCTTTCGATAATTGATCAATTTGGGGTATCTTGTTTCCTATTCACCTTTGAGCTAATAGATCACTAGTGCAGAATCCCCATACACCTCTAGCACTTTGATTTTGTGTTCTATGGCTGCACGGATTCCCATAATACATGCTTCGTACCCTACCATATTATTTTTACAATCAAAATCCAATTTACTAGTGAAAGGATAATGATCTCCATTTGGGGATACCAAGACTGCCTCAATTCTGTTACCTACAGCATTTAAAGCTCCGCCGAAGTTTAGTTTCCAAGTATTGCCTTCTTGAGTGTCTTCCTCAGTGGTTGCCACATACATTAGATCCTCATTTGGGAAGTAGAAGTTCAAAGGCTCATAATCTTCTAGAGCTCTACTGGCTAGAAAATCAGCTATTGCGCTCCCTTTTATAGCCTTCTGATTCACATAGACTATGTCAAATTCAGAAAGTAGAATTTGCCATCGGGCCATCCTTCCATTCAAAGCGGTTGACTCCATCATGTACTTTAGAGGGTCTAGTTTTGAGATTAGCCAAGTCGTATGGTACAACATGTACTGCCTCAATCTCCGAGTTGTCTAGATCAAGGCGCAACATAATTTCTCAATTGGTGAATATCTTGTCTCACATTAAGTGAATTTCTTACTGAGATAATATATCGCTCTTTCTTTTCTTCCCGATTCATCATGTTGACCAACCACACATCCCATAGAATTGTCAAATACTGTCAAATACAGTATCAGTGGCATATCTGGACTAGGCGGTGTTAGTCCTGGGGCATTGGACAAGTAATGTTTTACTTTGTCAAAATTTTTCTAGCATTCATCATCCCATACGCCTGGATTGTGTTTCTTAAGAAGACGGAAAATAGGGTCACATTTTTCAGTTAGTTGTGAAATGAATCGGGCAATGTAATTTAGTCTTCCCAAGAAACCTCGAACTTCCTTTTGAGTATGTGGCAGAGGCAATTCTTGTATAGCCTTGACTTTGTCTGGGTCGATCTCGATCCCCTTTTCACTAACTACAAATCCTAGTAACTTTCCAGACCTAGCCCCGAAAGTACATTTTGTCGGATTGAGTTTTAGCTGAAATTTCCTCAACCTCAAGAATAAATTCATCAAGACTTGCACATGCTCCTCTTCTGTTCGGGATTTGGTGATCATGTCGTCGACATAAACTTCAATTTCTTTGTGCATCATATCATGGAATAGGGTTACCATGGCTCTTTGATATGTCACTTCCGCGTTTTTTAATCCAAATGGCATCACCTTATAGCAAAATGTTCCCCACAAGGTTACAAATATGATCTTTTCTATATCTTCAGGATGCATCTTTATCTGATTGTATCCAGAGAAGCCATCCATGAAGGAGAACAGTGAGTAGCCTGCCGTATTATCCACTAAAGTGTTAATATGAGGCAATGAGAAATTGTCTTTTGGGCTGGCCTTGTTTAAGTCTCTGTAATCTACACACATCTGTACCTTTCCGTCTTTCTTAAGGACGGAGACAATATTGACTACCCATTTTGAGTATTTAACCACTTGTAAGAACCCAGCATCGATTTGCTTCTTGACCTCTTGTTTTATTTTTATCACCACATTGGGTCTCATCCTTCGGAGCTTCTGCTGAACTGGCTTGCACTCTTCTTTTATGGGAAGGCAGTGTACCACAATATCAGTGCTTAACCCGGGCATATCTTGGTACGACCATGCGAAGACATCTTTGAATTCTTAAAGTAATTCAATGAGGTCTCGTTTTATTTTTTCGGCTATGCAAGTTCCAATTTTCACTTCTTTTCTTTCTTCCAAGATCACAAACTCTATTGTCTCTTTGTGAGGTAGAATCTGTTTCTCTTCTTGTTCTACCATCCTTAACAAAGCTAGATATAAGTTACAGTCTTGGTCATCTTCAAAATTCTGAGATCCCTCTGGACACATGTCTCGCTCAAAAGGAGATTCTGGGTCAGTAGCAGCGTCGCTCATATCATTGATATCTGAAGACCTGTTTTAGGCACGAAGGAATATCCAAAGAACAAATGAATCTAAGAATAGCTTATTTGTATGGTATGGTTATGAATGAAATGAAAGAATAAAAGAATATTTGCTCAGAGTGATACAAAAAATGCATTTTTATTGAAATAAAGATGTTGGACACGAGCCTATTTCACAAAAAGATTCTTATTGCTTCTAGGCTTAAAACAACAAGCGTGTTTTGAACATTACTCTGAATCAGCTCTAAAAACTACAGGAATCTCTTCCGCAGTCCAGTTGTTCAGAACACTTCCAGGCTCATAAGGGCAAATGCCCGATAAGTTTTCTTCCACCAATCCCTCTTTAGATATGGCGTTGATGCTCAGATTTCCCATCATATCTTCAACAACTTCTTTTCTTGTCATCTTCTGTTCAGGGTGAATAATTCCTCCTGACACGAATGTTCTGGATATATGGGGGAAGGTTATTGGTTCCCATTTGACCTCTACCCCGCTTAATCGCGTTCTTCTTCTCTCCTTCTTCTTCTCCAATTCTTTCTTTCTTTTCTTCGCGTCTGGCTTATACCCCAAGCCAAAGTGATCCCATTTGCCAGTCAAGATTGGTACTTCGACCCGTCCATGGAGGTGTTTCCTAAGTCCCTTTCCAGGCAATACTCCTTTTCTCACTGTCAGTTGTAAGCTCATCCTCGTAGCTTTGGATATTTTGGGCATTGCGAACTTGCTTCCCTCGATGATGAAAGTTGCGTTCACAAACTCCAGCGACTGAAAGGAACATTCTAATCGCTTCACCATCAGCCTCTATATATGGCACATCACTACTAGCAGACGCAATAATGTCTTCTTCTGCGTTTATCGTTATCAGTCGGCCCTCTGTTACCAATTTTAGCTTTTAGTGCAGTGATGATGGTACCGCCCCCGCCGAGTGAATCCAATGCATTCCCAATAGGCAATTGTAAGAAGGCTTGATGTCCATCACTAAGAAGTCTACCTCGTATATATTTGGACTAATCAAGAGAGTTATCTCAATCTTTCCCATTACCTTCCTTTCAGTGCCATCAAATGCTCTCACTATGTTTTGGCATGTCTTCATGTGAGAGCTGCCCACAGGCAACCTGTTCAATGTGGACAGAGGCAACACGTTCAGTGCCAATCCATTGTCAATCAGTACCCCCGGTAATGTATACCCCTTGCAGTGGGTGGTGATGTGTAGAGCTTTAGTGGATTCCATGCCCCTCGGCGGTATTTCATCGTCATTAAAAAAGATAAAATTATCAGCGCTTATGTTGTTGACAAGACGGTTTAGCTTGTTTACTGAAATATCATCAGCGACGTATGTTTCGTTTAACACCTTCATTAGCGCGTTACGGTGTGTCTCCAAGCTTAAGAATAAAGCCAGTACCGATATGCGAGCTGGCTACTTGTGTAGTTGTTCCACGATACTATACTCACTGTGTTTTAAGAATTTCAAGAATTCCTTAGCTTCTTTCTCATTTACCGGCTCATTAACAGGTAGTTCTGGCTTCTCTTTCCTTTGTTTGATTGCCAAGGATTTCCCTTTTACAGGTTCGAATTTTGTATTTGGGGCATCATAATGTCTTCCGCTACGTGTATAAAAACCTACATCTTGACCTTCCTCTGGCGTACTGACCGGGCCCACTTCTACCGGGATTGTCACATTGCAGTCATAGTTCCAAGGTACCCTTTTGCTATTTTTATAAGGAAAAGCAACGGGTTTTTGGATTACAATTCTTGGTGCAATTCTTGCTCCGGCTTCGTTGATTCTTAGTTGTGAGATGATTATTGTCGAAACCATTTTTTGTTTGGAAAAATGGGCCGACTTAAAAAAGAAAAACGGAGTCGCAACCAATCTTTTTTGAAGTGTGATTGGGCCACCTTATAAAACATTTTGGTCTACGAATTTTAAGAAAACAAGTTCGGGAGTCGGTTACGCACGAGGAAGGATTAGCACCCTCGTGACGCCCATAATTGGTACCTAATTGATTAATTAATGTCCTAATATCGAAAATTTGAAAGATTTTAAAATACGATTCTTTTTATTTTAAAGAAAAAAACTTGAATAAAATATGAGCAATCAGACCTTCTTATCTCGAGGAAGTAAAATGTCACACCCAGTAAGTTAGGGTACGACATTTCAAATCCCCGAAATTGAGCTTGTCCTTTGACTTTCCAAAATTAATGTGTTTAAATCTAAGAAGGATACTCGGTTATTTGGGGTCTAATGAAAAATCGGAATCCAGTAAGTTAGGGCTCGATTTCCCAAAATACCAAACACGGAATATTGCCTTTTTTTTTTGAAATCCTTATCTCGAGATAACAAAACGTCCCACCCAGTGAGTTAGGACACCACGGTTTTGAATTCTCGAAGATAAATTTTTATTCAACTTTTAAAAAGAAAATAATAGGTTCTTTAGACTCGAAAAGAGAAATCGAAACCCAGTAAGTTAGGGTACGACTCCTTTCGAACCTTAGAACACGAAGGGTTTGCTTATTTTGAAACGAAAGTTGTAATGGATCGAATAAAATATGATATGATTTAAAATAAAATGTAAAACGAGTTGCTATGCTAGTTTATATAACAACATTACGGTGATCGAATATGAATAACAATAATAAAGGTAGAAATAAAATACGATAAAAAGTAAAATAAGCACACAAAATGAAATAAAAGAAAATAGTAACGAAAAGGCAATGATAATAATAACTATGAAATATACCAATAAACAAATAATAATAAAAGAATAATAATAATAATAGGCTAAAAAAGTATAATAGTATTAAAAAAAATAACAGTTATGGAAAATAGTAATAATAATAATGAAGAAAGTTTAAAAAAATATTGACAATAAAAATAATAGGAAAAAAACATTTTTAATAATAATAATATATGTAAAATAGGGGCAATAATAAAATATAGGTATAATAACAATATAAATAAAAAAGGTAAACAAAATAATATATAATAATAGTAAAGATACTAGAAAGAATATAGTTATAATAATAATAATATACATATAAAAATAGTGGTAACCAAAAATATAAAAAATAATTGATTTAATAATAAAAATAGCAAAAATAATCAAAAGTGGCTAAATTGGATAAAAAACAGAAGCGTTGGGCCGAATTTAAAATAAAAGGAAACCGATTTGAAAAAGACTAAAATGTGGAAGGGCCTGACGCGAAAATAACCCTTTTATGCACAAAACGCGCGGATTCTCTTAGCCCATCGGGTCGGGTCACGGGTCAAAGGGCCAAAACGACGTCGTTTTGGCCTCTAACCCCAATGCTCAAAACGGCACCGTTTGGTCATAGTATAAAAGCAAAAAAAAATTTACAAAACCTTCATTTTTCATTTCAGTAAGAAAAAATGGGAAAAAAAAACTCTCCCCCCTCTCCCCCTTTGGGCGATTTCTGGCCATAGGTCCGGCCAACCTCCGTCGCCGGCCACCCCCAAAAAAGGGTAAAAATTTCTCTCTTTTCTTTTTTTTTCTTTTTTTTTGTATTTTAATATTTTTGTATGTTGAAAAACTAAAATAAAAGAAGAAAATGAAGGAAACAACAGATTCAGAAATAAAAAAAAGGAAAAAAAAAAGAACCTTTTCTTGATTCTTTGGTATTTGATTCGTAAAAAACTGCTTTGTGTATTTCCTCTGTAAATCGTGTAAAAAAAAGAAGTCCCCATTACACTGTTTCGATTTGGCTTTTATAGCCTCTTCTACAACTGCTCTTGGCACGTTTGCAGGTACGTGATAGATCGGGTCTCTGACATGGCGTCGTGGCGGCGCAAGTTGCGGGCGCGGAAGTTTAGAGGGTGGGTCTTGTTGGCGCGGGGCGTGCGGCACAAGGACTCTAGCCACCGACTTAGGGTTTTTTTATTTTTATTTTTTTGGGGGGGGGACTCAACGGGCCTGTTGTGTTTAGGCTGGTTTGTAAAAGAATGGACCCTTTTTTTTATTTTGTTTAATCTGGTTTGGGCCCTGAGTTTTAAAATTGGGCCTTACAATTATCACCGGGTGGTTGGCCACATAGACCTTCTCTGTCGACCCCACTCTGAGGCGCATACCTCTTCTCCTTCAGTATACTCAAAGAACTTGAGCTCCTTGTTGTCCATTAGACCCTGTACTAAGGCCCTGAATTTACTGTATTTCTGAATCTCATGATCTTCATCATCATGGAACTCACAATAGTTCCTTGCTTCTCGGGACCTGTTCCTCGAGTCTTGTGTGATTAACCCCCTTTCCACCATTTTTTTCCAAACTTCTTTCAACGGGGTTTTCACTTCTGCAATATTCATCTTGATTTTCTTCCATGCGTTCTCAACTATCGAATTTATCCCTTTATCAGCATGGTTGGGTAACGGATTTTCTGCACCAGATGGATCATCAAATTTTACAATGCCCATTTTGATGAGCCTTTCGACTAACTTTTTGAAAGCAGTGCAGTTTTCTATCGAGTGTCCCGTAATTCCCGCATGGTATTCGCATTGGGAGTTTGTGTCATACCACTTGGGGTACGGGGGTTGCATTGGCTTTAGGTAGAAAGGGGACACAATATGTGCATTAAATAAACTTTGGTACAACTCCCTATACATCATTGGAATAGGCGTAAATTGGAGTTTCTCCGTATTTTACCTTGTGTTGGACTCTTGTCTCGGTGGGCCTTGATGGCCAGTGGTTACCGTTCTCGGTTGGTTCATAGTGACCGATTTCGAGTAACCCCCATTATACGTGCTCACGTTATTTACCTCATTTTCTCTTTTTCTTGGGGCCGACCTCTTTGGTCTTTATCTGGCCTCTATTTTCCCGCACCTTATGACATTCTCTATCATTTCGCAAGACATCACTATGTCTGAGAAGCTCTTAGTTGCACTTCCCAGCATGTGATTGATAAAAGGTGCCTTCAGGGTATTAATGAAGAGCATGGTAGTTTCCTTTTCTAGCAGTGGCGGTTGGACTTGCGTGGCGACTTCCCTCCACCTTTGAGCATATTGCCTCAAACTTTCGTTTGGCTTTTTCAACATATTCTGTAATGTGATTCTGTCAAGCGCCATATCGGTCACGTGGCCATATTGTTTCATGAATGCCTGTGCTAGGTCCTTTCACGAACTAATTTGGGCACGATTTAGCTGATTATATCATTTGGCCGCCGCCCCAGTCAAGCTGTCCTGGAAACAGTGAATCAATAACTGATCATTACTGATATATCTGGTCATCATCTGACAGAACATTGTAATGTGAGCCTCAGGGCAGCTGGTCCCATTATATTTTTGAAATTCTGACATTTTGAACTTCAGAGTGAGCACTAGATCTGGGACCAGGCTCAATTCCTTAGCGTCAATTCCACCATGGTAATCAGCGTTTTCCAACGCCTTGAATTTCTCCTCTAGCCATTTGCATCTGTCTTCCAGTTGCTTTGGGAGCTCCACTCTCGCCTTTCCCATTTTCACTATATCATCAAGGTCGGGGACAACAGGATTTGCTGGATTGTCTCTGGGGTTGGAGCCTGAACCTGTCGGGAAGTTTATTGGTGCCGAAGTACCGGTCTGATATTGGGGTCTGATGTTGACGGACACCCTTTGTGGTTGTGCTTGGGTGTTTGATGGGGTGAAGCCTGGAGGATAAGCAGGGTCCTCGTTGTCGTCTCCGGTATTGATCATAGGGCTCTTTCCTTTTTCTAGCCCCCCAGCCAGCAACTGCGTTAACTGACTCATCATGTTTCTCTGGGATTCTAGAATTTGATCCCTCATATCCTGTTGGATTTTGGCCAACTGTTCTTGCATTTGTATTTGCAGTTGATCCTACATCTCTTTTTGCATTTGTTCCAATCTTTCCAATCTTTCCAACCTCTGGTCCATGGCTTTAGTTTTTCTTCGTGTACCGTAACGATATTTCAGGGTAACTGCCATAATTTTAGAGTCTCTTTGTGAGATTTAATGCATATGATGCAGTGTAATGCTAATGCAAGAAATGCATGCAACAAAAAGACATTAATTCTGATTCAGTTTCATTAGAGTAACTTTTCTAGAAAACAAATTTCTTTACATAAAACGGATTACATATAAGGCCTCACCCTAATACTTAAGGCCTTGACATTCTTCAGAAGCCAAGCTAACTCTCGGCCTCGATCTGACTCTGACTCGTATTTTAAACTCAGTACATCAGCCTGGACTGCTAAGGTTTGTAAGTGATCGACCACTTCTCGCACTTGAGCCAAAGCTTCACCCATGACGTAATCCCTATCCCTGACCTAATCTTGAGATTGATGAAGCTGCTCTTTCCACCGCTCGTTATTCACCTCAAGGAGTTCAACCCGAAGTTCACAATTTTGCAGCGCAGTTTCAAGTTCTTCTATCTTCCCTTTTAAATCTTCAATTTTGCTCAGACTAGCCTTCAACTCGATTACAGAGTTACGACTACGATACTGATACAAGGATCTTTCTAACTCTGACACCCGAGTCTTTAATCCCTCTTTCTCGTTTTGACTTTCTACCAAACTCCTTTTTAGAGTATCTTCCCGAGCTTGAGCATCTCGAAATTTCTTTTCCCATTGGCTGGTTCTACTTTTTTCCTCTTTAATTTCTTGCTGCCATTGTTCTGGCATTTTTCCCAAACCAGCGGTTCTCATTGACCTCCGCAACTTTTTGTAGTCTGTTTTCAAACTGTCCAAATCCTCTTCAGCCTTATTCTTTCCTTTTCTCAGCTTTTCGGCTTCTAGTTTCTGAACGTCGACATACAGTCCCAACTGCATTTTCTCCTCTTCCAATTGCTCTATTCTTTTTTCTAGCTCCGAACTCTTTCTCTCAAAATCATGTGTGATGATCTCTAGTTCAGATGGGATCATCTGCAAGTGTTCTTCTATCGATCGGGTGTTTTCTTGGTCTGACGTAGGGATGTTGTCGTTGATTCTCTGACTCCACCACCGGTCATACTCAGGGGTTGTAATCGGGTTGGCAGCAAACCTTTTCATTCTACGAGTTCAGTTCCAGGCGTTCGATATTTTACGAACTTTCTTTTTGTAATTTCTCTTTTATATACAAAATCGTATTGAGCTAAACCCTGTGTTGTTGGCATAAATTGTCTCGATCTGTACTGTCGTAATACGAGTAGAGGAGCGTACCCGACAGCTCCCCATATCCCAAGTAGGGGAACCCAATCAAAATCTCCACACCGATATAAGATCTCGTCAGGAACCATCCAAGGGGCTCTCCATTCTATGTCTTTTTCTTGTAGATTTTGGAGAATCATCATCCACTTTTCCTCTATAATATCATCTCGTCTTGGCGTAGCCACTATCTCTTTCAGGGGAGAATAGCTTTCGGAGAAGATTCTGTATGAGACCTTTTCCACTTTCCAAAAATGACTGTGGAACCATGCCAACAAAAGTTGTGCACACCCTATAAATCCGCCCTCGCCCGCTCTCTGGCACGCGCTCAAAAATCTGAAGGTTTCGGCCAAAATCGTAGGAACTGGTGTGACCCTTTTGTCAAGTAAATCAAAGAGATCCGAGACTGTCTCATCTACGTGCCCCAAGGCCTTGGGAAAGATCACTAATCCATAAATGCTTAGCGCGAAGACATCCACTTTTTTCCTCACATCGGGATGTGCTAGGATTAAATCTCTCAAATTTCTCCAAGGGATGCACTTACTATCTCCTTTCTGCTTGATTCTGGTTGTAACCCACTGCTCGCTCATTCCCGTGGTGTTCATCAACTTTTTTAAGAACGTTGGGACGTGGGCAGCTCTGGAATAGGCCTTGTCAGTTTGAATCTTCGGGCAATAAAGCAAGGTCATGTACTCTTCCAAAGTAGGTACCAAATCCACCTTTCCAAAAGTAAAACAACTATAGGCAGGGTTTCAAAACTGGGCGAGAGCTCGGAATAGGTGCTTGTCTACCTTGATATCGAGTAGATAGGGCAAGTCACCGTAACTAAAGTAAAATAGCTGTTTGATCTCGTAATCCCACCAATCCCATATTTCTTTCATCTCTTGAAGATTATTCTGGGTTACGCTGATACGAGTAAAATCCCATAACTCAGACACGTACCCCTCTGTAAGACTATCACCTTTCTCTTGCTGCGTTGTCTCAGCCCATATCCGGACGGCCGCATTATCCTCGACTTTATCAACAAACCCCTTTTCCATGACAAGTTATCTATTTAGCAACCGAATGCGAATCAACACATTTTTTGTGATGAAAACGCCATGCAGTTACAATCAAAACAAAGTAAGCCAGTGCTTCATACACAATTTAAAGTAAGCAGAGAATAATAAGTAAAGCACCTACTCGGTTAACCACTAGGGTTTGGCGCAGCTCTACCTAAGGTGGGCTTTTAAGGCTTGCTATATGGGGTTTGGTTCTAGAGTAAAGGTACCTGAACCTGCAGATTTCTCGATCCTCACCCATTATAGGCTCATATGGACCGAGTTCGGGCCTCGAGAATACATTTCCCTATGGCTATACTGAGAGATGAAAATCTCACGAAGACATAGGTACGGATGTATCCCGGCGATCCACTATCCTATATGGAGGTGAAAACCTCACGAAGGAATAGTTTCTCACTCCCACTTACAAGGGTAAAATTGACCGATAATGCAATGCAATGTGCAAAACGATACCAAAAACTCAAACCAGTACAGCAGTTATAAATCAAAATAATGAAGATCGTAATAAAACGGATGAAATGCAACGAAAGGATCGTAAATTTAAACCAAAATTTCAATTTTCGACAAAAGGCAAGAAGTAATCAACTCGTGGTTTGACTCTATTATTTTGCTTCCCCAGTGGAGTCGCCAAGCTGTCGAAACCATTTTTTTGAAAAACGGGGGTCGACTTTGATTTTGAAAACAAAAAAACGAGAGTCGCCACCAATCCTTTTTGATGAGGTGTGATCGGATCACCTCGTAATTCAATCATTTTAATAAAAATTTAAATTTACTAAAACGACAATTTTTGGTCTACGAAATCCAAAAAACAGGTTCGGGAGTCTGTTACGCACGAGGAAGGATTAGCACCCTCGATACGCCCAAAATTGGTACCTAGTTGATTAATTGACGTCTTTAGTGTCGAAAATTAAAAATTTGAAGAAATTTTAAAAAACGATCATTTGTTATAAAATTGAAAATTTTTTGGGAACAGGGCATATTTCACGTTAATCGAGAAAAAGAACTACGTCCCGTAAGTTAAAACACAATGTCTTAAATTCTCGATACGAGAATAAACGCCGAAAAATTTATTTAATTTGAAAGATATTTGATTATCTCGGTTTTAGAAAGAAATCATATTCCGTAAGTTAGAACATGATTTTTCTAATTTCCGAGACTATTTAAAAATTTATGCTTTGAAAATGTTCGGGTATTTGGATTTATCGAGAAAATCGAAACCCCGTGAGTTAGGAAACGACTTTTTGAATTTTCAAAATACGGAGTATCGATTATTTTTAAAAATTTAATGTATCGGGTAATGATTAGTGTAACAAGCAGTAAAATGTGAAAATAAATTACGGTGCTACATGCATAGCAGGATAAATGCGTTAATAAAATGGCAGTATATGCGATCGAAAATAAAATAAAACGAACAAGCCGAAAATAAAAAGAAAAATGATAAGTCGACTAAAAATCTGAAACTAAAAAAACTAATATTAAAATAAATAGATATTATGTAAAGGAATTTAAGAAAAATAATATTAATAATAATGATTGTGATGTTAATAATATAATAATAAAATCTAAAGTTTCAAAATTATATAGAAGGACATAAATAAGCAAATAATAAAATAAAATAAATGTATATAAAAAAATTTAAGTAAATAAATATATAAAGAAATGTAATAATAATAATAATAATAATGATGATAATAGTAATAAAAATAAAATAATAATAATAATAATAATAATAGTAATTAATTAATAATAATAGTATAGTATAGTATAGTAATAATCATAATAGTAATATTAAATAATAATAATAATAATAATAAAATTGCAAAAATAACTAAAAAGGGACTAAATTAAACTTAAAACAAAAGTTCGGGGCAAATCTAAAATAAATAAAAAGAAAAAGGACCCCATTGAACGGGCGAATAACAAGGAGGGACTAAAAGGGAAATTTTCCCTTCTCCTCCAAAACGCACAGCATCAGGGAGGAATAAATTGAAATCGAAATAAATCATGGGGTAAAAATTAAAAATTAAAAAAACTTGATTACAAAGCAATAAAAAAGCGGAAGGGCTAAAAGTGCAATTAGCCCTTCCGTTAAAAACATACGGATCCTAGGCCTGGAGCGGGTCGGGTAATCGGGTCGGAGGCTCAAAACGCATCGTTTTGGGGCTTTAGGACGCCGGCCAAAACGACGCCGTTTTAAGTGGCTATATAAGCCAAAAAAATTTGAAAAAAAAACATTCCCATTTAGTTTTTAGAAAAAACTTTGGAGAGGCCCTTTTTCTTCTTGGCCTCTCTGATTTTCGGCCGTCGGGTTTGGTACCGGTCCCCCGTGGTGCCGCCGTGGTCTGCCGCCATCCGTCGCCGTGCACAGTGGCC
This sequence comes from Gossypium sturtianum, assembly GCA_025698515.1. Lineage (NCBI taxonomy): Eukaryota > Viridiplantae > Streptophyta > Magnoliopsida > Malvales > Malvaceae > Gossypium > Gossypium sturtianum. The sequence continues at coordinate 11,860,153 of CM046948.1, forward strand.
GGAGCTCAAAAAAACCCCCTTTTCAGGCGGATCGAAGGGTAGGTACCTTTTTTTCCCTCTTTTTATTTCATATATATATATATATATATATATATGTGTATAGATAAAAGAAAAGAAACCGATCCAAAAAATAAAAAGAAAATAAAAAGATGAAATCACCTCTTTTTCTGATTTGATATTGTTTTTTTGGTTATTATCTCCTTTTGATATTCAATCTCTGTTTGTATGTGTTTGAAATATCTATCGTTTGTATTGTTTTTATTCAAAAAAATTCAAATCTGTTAGAATAGATTAGCATGGCTTATATAGCCATTACAACTTGTTTTCTTAATGATTATTCTGCCTTCTTTTTGCAGGTAAATGGGCGGTGCCATGACAGTGGCGGTGGCAGTAAACAGGCGGTGCAGTAGTGGGTCAGAGGGCAGAGGCGGGGGCGGCGCCTAGGGTTTGGAAATTGTTTTGTTTTTTTTTTTTTTGCTGATTTGGGCTGCTAGGGTTGTTAGGGTTTGGGCTCATTTTGGGTTTAGTTTAGTTGGGCTAGGGTAGTTTGGGTTTTGTTTGTTAATTGGGTTGGTTTACTGCTCTTTATGGGCCCCGGGCGTAATTGGGCTTGTACACTGTTGATCTAGAGATGATGTTTCCCCTTCTATGTTAAATCCCAAAATTGGATCAATGGCTTTTCCACTCCTTTCGTTATTATCCCAATCCCATGATCTGAACCCCAAAACCCGATTATCCTTCCAACTTCCTTCCTGTTTCCCTTCACATTCTTCTCGTAGCCATATACTATTCATTGATAAAGCTCTTCGAGATTGTGCTCACAATGATAAATCCCAACCCATTTCAGTAATTTCCACCCCTAACATCATTTTTGCCTCACAGAAAGAGTCACTATGCCCCAAACGTCCGCAATAGAAACAGAAGAGTGATAACCGTTCATACTTAAATTTGACATACGAGCATCTCCCGCAACACATAACCTGCTTCTTTCTTTTCAAAGGACGCCTAATGTCAATCTGTACCCTTACTTTCATGTAAATGCGGTTTTCCTTCCCCAGATTTGAACCTTCATATTCCAAGAAAGCCCCTATGAAATTACCCAGATGTATTGCTAAATTTTCAAAAAATAAACCTACTAGGACGTCATGAATTTGTACCCAAAAATGGGGTAAAAATTAATGGTACTTCTAATGGATCCTCCCCCCTTTTCAATTTATAGAGCACCAATAAATGATTGTTAAAAGTCTATGGTGAACCCTTCAAAACCCTCTCCATATCCATACTATGAAAAAACAGAAAAAGATACCTTTTTTCCCCCAGATCTCGGATTTGAACCCCACGAACAAGATGCCACAAGTTTGCCATAGTGCTTTTCATGGCTGGGAAGTGAATTATACTGGCTGTTAGGAAACACCCCACAAGTTGAAACTCTCCCACTTCTCTTTCCGTACTTGGATCTACTTGAATCTGCAGAATTTGTAACAGCCCAATTACGACCCTAATCAGAACGGTGGTTTTGGGACCACGAATTTGAGTAAAAAAAATAATTTTATATTTATTTAATATTTGTGATATATGTTTAAGCATGTGTTAGAATATGGTGAGATAATTTGATTGTTTATATGTTTAATTCAAGAAAAAGGATTAAATTGTTTAAGAGTTAAAACTAGCCTTTATTTAAATTGGAAGGGTCTAATTGACTTGTTTTCTTGCATGAATGGACTTGCATGGTAAATTACAAAAAAATTTAGTGAGTGGACGGCATGATGATTGTTTCATATTTTTTTATTAATTGTTTTAGTGAGTGATGTTATATTAATATTTTATATATGATTAAAATAAGGAAAAACATAAAAGAATTATAGGATATTCATCTTCCATCTTTGTTCTTCATTGCCGAAACTTAACAAAGAAAAGGGGGAAACTTAAGCTCTCAATATTCGGCCATTGTATGTCACATTAAGGTTAGTAATTGAGTTTAGTTTTTGTAGATTTTTACATTTTTGAGTTAGTTATCTTGAATACTATCACACCCATGTGGAAATTTTAGAGTTGAAAGCATGTTCTAGATTCAGCCATGGATGAATGCTTTTGTTTTGTTATGTTTGATGGAAGAATGTTAAGCATATGTTTGAAATCAACATGTTTTGAGTAGGAAATTTAGATGAAATGGAGTATGATGGCGTAAATTATGAAAATAATTAGTTGAGGGTCTAAAATGCAAAATAAATGGTTTGTATAGACTTGTATAAGGATGAAGAAAATTCGGCCCTTAAGAAGTTAATCCAAATTACATTTATTTTGCGTTTTATGCTTTGGGGACTAAATTGCAAAAGTTGTAAATTATAGGGGTAAAATGGTAAATTATAAAATTATGAGTTTTGGATTAAATTGAATAAAAATGAATGTGAATAAGCTTCGTTTGGCATTGTTTAGATCAAGAACAAAAGAAAAAGGAGTTGGATCGGGGAAAAGCTAAATTAAACGAATAGCCGGGAAACTCAAATTCATCTACTTCCGAGGTAAGTTTATAAGCAATTGGTTTTAAACGAATGATTATTAAATTGAAATTTACATTTTCAAATGAATTTTATTATTTAAAGTCTCAATTGCCGAATGTGATATGGTGACTTTAAATGTGTTTGTCGAATGTGATAGTATCATGAACATGTATTTATTTATATAAATCCCTTGGTTGGTTGAAATATGTATAAAGGTGAATAAATTTTATGAATGTGATAGGGTATAAGATTAAATATTTATACTAGCCGAATGTGTGATTGATCTATGTATGAAATTTGATATATAATTGGGTTGGATGAATATTTATGGGTCGAGTAGTAGTTAAATGTGGACCCTGAAATAGGTGATGGTGGTGATTGAATAAATAACTATGTGTTTAATTGTGTGTGGCCGAATGTGATGGTAAATTATAGGAAGAAAGATTTGGTTTGAATATGCATATTTAGGTATGTTCATATGTACAAAATTTGAATATATATGTTATGTTCAAGAGGAGAAAATCATTTATTGGGCACTATGTGTGCGAATTTATACACCGAGCACTGTGTGTGCGGATAAAATGGTAATGGCACTATGTGTGCGATACATTACTAAATAATGGCACTGTGTGTGCGAATAAATAGTAATGGCACTATGTGTGCGATACATTACTAATAAATGGCACTGTGTGTGCGGATAAATAGTAATGGCACTAAGTGTGCGATACATTACTAATGAACGGCACTGTGTGTGCTCTTTTGCAAGTATTGGCACTAAGTATGCGATATGTTACGGGTGTTGCACTTTGTGTGCGGATCACAGGTTTTCCTCAAGGATCAAAATATTTAGTGGAGGTAAACGAAAGTGTTAGATATGTACATATTGTATGATAATTTATTATCTTGGTGTAAATTAGGTAAGTAATTTTGATATGGATATGAAGCATGTGAATATTCGGTTCCTTGAGACCTAATGAGTATGATATAGGTGAATGGGAACCTATTATGTGTATTGATGTTAAAATCTAATTAATGATTAAGTTGAATTAAATAGAAACTATTATAATGCTTGGTTATACATATTATCTTTTGCTTATAACTTACTAAGCTATAATAGCTTACCGTTTGTGTGTTTGTTTGGTTATGGTATAGATCTTTGAAGTTGAAGCTCGCATTCGGGAATTCTTGTCGAAGTCAAACACATTATCAACTACTTTCGGTATTTTTATTAGCTATGAACCTTAGAAATTATAGCATGTATAAGCTTGTATACTTTTTGATTTCTTTTTGGTTGGGATGTGTATAAAAGCCATTCGAAGATGGCTAAAACTTGATTTTTAGAACTTACATGAATTCGGTCATGGTTAAAGCTTACTATGGAATTATATGTCATGATATGTGATGTTCAATGTTTGTTTATATGATATGATATAAATGATAAAATAGCTAATAAATGATAAGTTCTAGTTTGAAAGATAATAATTAATAAATGATGGTTAGTTATGAAATTTTAGCAAGGACTGAATATGGTCTAAATATCTATATGATATTCGAATAGTGATATATATATATATATATATTCGGCATGATGATATAAGTGTAGCTAAGTGACTAGGAATAGTTAGTATGAATTGTGTTTGTGTATGTGTATGTTAATGACGATATATGCTCGACTTTGTAGCATTAAGGGTTAAATAAATAACGAAATGATTTGATAAAGTGAGTTCATGGAATGTTCAAATATCCATGTGTATAAGGTACAATGCCGAATATGGTATGAAAATGATGCTAATGAACTAGTTGTTTTGATTTTTATAATGGTCAGTAAATGGAATGAGGAAGGTCGTAGACAAATGTGAGGTATATGTACTAAATGAAATAACATAAATAATTTTTTTAATTGGTTGTTATTTGACCTATTCATGTGTACATTTGATATTATAAATTGGTATGAATATTTGTTCATAATAATTGGAAATGAAATGTTTAGTTTTGGTAATTGGTTTAATGATGCCTATAACCTTAATCCGGCGACGGGAACGGGTTAGGGGTGTCACATTTGATTGGTATCAGAGCTACGGTTTAGTTGGTTCTCGGACTAACGTAGCGCGTATGAGTCTAGCTATACATGCCCTATATTATAGTGTGGTAGTGTGATGACTTCTGACAGCGAAATGTGTTTATTTCTTTTATATAGTAAATGAATCCTGATCCCGAGCGAGCTCTAGTCGATGATGTCGAGAGCGTGGCGCCTGCTCCCTCGTCAGGGACCGCGCCGGAGGAATCTCGACCAGCTGCGAGTAATCCTGAAGAGGGGGCTAAACAAGCCTTCTATAGTATGATGAATGACTGGTTCAGTCAGTATATACGAACCAATCCGGCTGTTCAACCACCCCTGAATCCGAATATTCCCCCTGTAGTACCGGTGGTACCCCCGATTGTAAATCCTGAAAGAGTAAACAAGCCTCCGGTTGATCGTATTAGAAAACACGGAGCTCAAGAATTTAGAGCCGAGGATGATGATGATGCAGAACGAGCTGAATTTTAGCTCGATAATACTGTTCGTGTTTTCGATGAGCTGTCCTGCACACCCGATGAGTGTCTGAAGTGTGCTATATCATTGTTACGAGATTCTGCCTACTATTGGTGGAATACTCTCACGTCAGTTGTTCCGAAGGAGAGAGTTACCTGGGACTTCTTTCAGACGGAATTTCGTAAGAAGTACATAAGTCAGCGCTTCATAGACTCTAAGCGTAAAGAATTTCTCGAGCTTAAACAGGGTCGTATGACCGTATACAAATATGAGCGCAAGTTTGTGCGACTTAGCTGCTACGCTCTTGAGTGTGTTTCGTCGGAGGCTGCTATGTGCCAAAGATTTAAAGATGGTTTAAATGAAGATATAAAGCTTCTAGTTGGCATTCTTGAAATTAATGAGTTCGTTGTACTAGTTGAACGAGCTTGTAAAGCTGAAGAGCTGGGAAAAGAAAAATGAAAAGCTGAACTTGAATCTAAAGATTTCCGGAAGAGATCTGCGAGTAAATTTTCGTAGATGGCAACGAAGAAGTTCAAGAATGACGGTAGTCGATCCAAACCTAACACAGGGATCTCTATACGAGAACGACCACCAGTGAGTCCTCGGGCTACATCAGTTGCTAGTGTTGGCAATTCCTGGCCGAATAGGCCTGAGTGTCAACACTGCGGTAGACGGCATTTTGGTGAGTGTTGGGGTAAATCTAATAATCGCACCTGTTACAAGTGTGGTTCGCAGGATCATTTTGTTCAGGATTGTCGGAGACCGCGGATAAGGGTATGGTTCAGAGTGCGAGACCGAGCAACACTGCAGCTAGAGGTAGACCATCTCGTAATGTGGGTGGTAGGAGTGGTGATCAGAGGGGGGTTTCAGATGCAGCTATTCGATCAGAGGCCCGTGCACCGGCTAGAGCTTATGCTATCCGTACCAGAGAGGAGGCTTCATCTCCAGATGTCATTACCGGTATTTTTACTCTCTTCGATACTAATGTTATTGCCCTGATTGATCCCGGTTCAACTCATTCGTATGTGTGTGAAACATTAGTATCTAGCAAGACTCTACCTGTTGAGTCTACTGGGTTTGTGATTCGGGTTTCGAACCCTCTGGGTCGGTGTGTGCTCGTTGATAGGGTGTGCAAGAATTGTCCTTTAATGATTCGAGACTCGTGTTTTCCGGCTGATCTGATGTTGCTACCATTTGATGAGTTCGATATTATTGATCGCTGTAAATCAGAGTTTTAAAACTTATAAAAGAATGATCGAACCTGGAAACTAACTCTGACAACGATTAAAGGCAAGTGCACCTATCGAACAATAGTATAGTTTAGGAAAGACCAGATTATCGAACCCAAAGGAACTAAGAGTACTAATACTAACTTTCTTTTTATTATTTAGCCTATAATAAGTGAAGTTTGTTTATTAATCTAAATTAATTAACTATTAAACTGAAGAATCTAAGACAAAGAAGAATGAATTTGGAAAATAACTTGGGAAAAACTCAGTTGATTTAGACGATACCCTAGGAAGAATCCACCTAGACTTCACTTGTTATCTAACACTGAACCATATGATTTTATTTACTTAGTTTGATCCGTAAGCCTCCCTAACGTATATTAAACCCTCTCTCGAGGTGAATAACGTCTAACCCTAGGTTAATTAGTGGAACTCTCGTTCTCTTATAATAACCCCCTAGAATAGCAGTAAATCGATCTATAGATTCCCATACTAGGTTTCACCCTAATCCGGCAAAATCTCGTCACCCTATCTCTAGGCGTGCGATCAACTCCGCTTAATTATGTTGGATATACTCTTAGGCAGGGTCTATTCCTCCTCCACCCAAGCACATTAAATTTGGATTAAGCTCACATAATTAAGAACAAACTAAGTATTTATCATATAATTCAAATAATCAAATAACAAGATTCATCATAGGTTTCATCCCCTTCGGGTATCCGAAGGTTTAGTTCATAACAATAAAGGAAAACATCTCAAGAGAAAAGATAAAACAAAACATAAGAAATCCCTAAAACCCCCTAAAGGAATTGAAGGAGAGATCCGCCGTCTTGAGTAGAATTTCGGCTTCTTGAGATGGATCAACTGGCTATCCCTGAGTGAATCCCCACAAATCTGCCTTTTCTGGCTTAGCACGACGCCCCTAAACGATAGCTTTGGGCTCCCCTCGACAGAGGGTTTCTGTCGAACTCCTCCTCTAAGTTTCTACCTGGGGTGTTTATATAGGCTTTGAGATGCTTTACTTGGCCTTCAAGTATCCTAATTTGAGTGCAATTCCTATTTGGGAGTTTAAGTAGACTTAGGAATGTGTTTCTTTGCCTCTAAGCATCCAAATCCGAGTAAAATTCCTCTTTCCCGCGGCAGGGACACGGCCATGGCACACGCCCGTGTGAATCGTCTTCAGCCGTGTTCGACATCGTTGAATGAGGCATGACCGTAAGTCGTGGTAAGGCCGTGTTCTAGTAGGAATGGTGGCACGCACCGCGTGTGGCTTGAAGTCCGTGCCATGCGATTTCGTGTCTTGGCCCAATTTGGTCCGTTTTAAGCCCGCTTCTCGTTCTTTTCGTCATCGGGTGCTTTCCTGAGTATAAGACATGAAAAGAAAGGATTAAGAGCACCTTTTTACATAAATTGGGGCTTAAATCATCCAAAAGCATATTAAATGTGGGCTTAAAATATGTTACTTTTACGGTTTATCAAATACCCCCACACTTAAGCTTTTGCTTGTCCTCAAGAAAAATTCTCAACTTACAATTAAAACGAACTTCCTATAATTCATAATGGTCATTGATAGTGTCTCATCATAATTCAGGGATAATTTATACATGGATAATTCAACTCAAAGTGTCCTAAAAATTCAAACAGTATAAGTCATAGATTTTGTAGCTCGAAAGCATAGGCGTCTCCCATTATCTAGATAATTACCTTTAATTTGAAATCGACAAGGATTGACATCCTCACAAAAGATTCACTCAAATCACTGAAAGTGTTTAAGGTTCGTAAATTTAGGCACTCAAAAGTCAAACATGAAGAGTTAATCCCATAGGCTTGCATGAAAATCAAATCTCCACCATCAAAATATGAGATGAAACACAAATCAAAAGGTCTTTAACAGTGGTTGTAACTGGGCTAGGGTTAAGGTGTGGAGTAAGGCTAAATTAGAGGGTTAGAATCGAGATTGAATTGACAAATTACCTAACTAAGAACTAATGAACTAATAATAATAATTACATCAATTGAAAACTAATAATACGAGCTTCTTCTTCGATGTTTAGAATTTAAATGTATAAGCTCATTTAATCACATAACTAATAATGAATATTGAATATACTTTTGATGATTTTTTTTAAGAACAAACTAAATACATAATAAGGGATAAATTACTAAAATTCATAATTAGGCAACTAATCAAATCAATTCTCGATATAAGGGTAGTCAAAAGGAATGGTGATAACAAAAACAAAGGGTTTCTGGGTTAATATTAGCAGTTATGTCAATAAATAGGGTTGTTTGGATTAAAAGGGGTTCACTAGGGGTTAGTTATGGAGGTAGGCTTTTAGCGGAGTAAATGGGTTAAAACCTAGGTGCCTTCATCATCTCTGTGTATCAAATCAAAAAATTGTGGTCTCAACATGTATAATCGATGCAAGTTCTAGAATAACAAATCAATGTTGACACACTCATAATCAATAATGTGAGCAAGAAAAAGAATTTATGCTCTATAAGGCTCAAAATCTCACAAAAATTATGGTTATTTTGACGTCAACCTCGTAAAATTCAAACTTCAAAGTATATTTAAACTCAGTTCGACAACCTAGAAAATTTTTAATTTCTGAAAAATAGACTTATCATGCTTGATTCTCTAGTATTCTTCAAATTTAATTATCAATGCACAATTATCAATGACTTAATCTAAAACATATCAATAAAAATCATAAATCATCAGAAATTTCATCCTAATCATAATATGAGAAACTTACTTTAAGACAAGGCATAATTCAAGGATTTTCAAATAATACTATAAATAACCTCCCCACACTTAAGATGTATATTGCCCTCAATGTACAAAGATAGATAATAGCAAAATAATCATAAAATCATAAGATAGGGAGAGAAGTGAAACTTCCTGAATTTTGGATGAAGTCAGTGAAAAGAAACCGGATAGGATTGGAGGTGAGCGTAGGGAAGCGTCTCGAACTGGTTGAGTCCTCGAAGCAGCCATCCTAATTTCTTTTGTATCCTAAGCTAAATCTAAATGGAATGAATAAAAAGAAGAAAATAATAAAGAAAATAAAAGAAAGGAAATAAAAATAAAATAAAAAATGAAAATAAAAATAAATATTTAAATAGTGATACGGTCCACGCCCTTGTTCGAGTTTAACCAGTCCGTGTTTTTCGTGATTTTGAATTTTGGGCGCGTTTAGGTGTTTTACCACGGCTGTGGGTCTCGTAGCACGCCCGTGTATTCTTCACACGGTCCTTTAGAACGGGCGTGTTTAACCCGTGCTCGTCAAGTCGAGAACCTCGCGACGGTTGTAGGGCGCGATCGTGTCTCGTCCGTGCTCAATAAGTCGATAACTCTCACGGGAAGCCGCACGGGCGTGGCTTTTTATCGCAGCCCGTGTTGGGAAAAGAAATCATTCTTTGTCATGCACGGTTACTAGCACGTCTGTGGTTTGTCCTTCTGGCTTCCACACGGCCATGGCCACGGCCGTGTGTAAGGCCGTGTGAGCATGGAAATTTGTACTTTGGTTAGTTTATGGTTAGGTGCTAAAATGAAAAATAAAAGTAAAATAAAAAATGTAAAAATTAATAGGGTTAGTGCTCAGGTTGCCTCCCGAGAAGCGCTCGTTTATAGTCTTAAGCTAGACTTTACCTCTCATTCGTATGGTCAAGGTGGTTTGAGGAGGTGAAAATCCTTCCTCATGCGATCAAATCGATTTTTGATATAAAATTTAAGTCGAGTAGTGTTTAACTCAAAAGTACTGAGTTTAGGATTGCTTACCTCGACTGGCCCGTATAGGAAGACATTAAGTACCTCACAAGTGATTTCTTCAGTTTTCTTGAGGTCTAAATTGGCGATTCGAGGGTCTTCCTCATTCAACAATACATGATCCCCTATTTTGAAGTGATTTGTTGTTCCTATTAGCTCGTCTGGGGGTTCCTTCAGTTTTTCTTCGTGCGGTTTCGGCTCCTCTTTAAAGTGTGTCTTCCCCTCTTTTAGTTTGTTGATCTCAAGGCTTTGTTCCTCATATGCTTCTTCTTTGTTGACACAAGGTTCCCTGCTTCAGCTTCGGGTTCGTAGTTCTCGTGGTTGTTCTGCGGTGAAATTTAAATGCATTGATTATCAACTGATTTTACTTTCTCACCTTCATCGATCGATGTTCGCCGAGTCAAAAGCTTGTAAACCGATTGATTCGTCACCTATACGAAGAATGAGTTCTCCTGCACTCAACATCAATTTTAGTCCCGCGGTTGCTAGAAAGGATCTTCCTAAAATTAAAGGGATCGAATTGTCCTCATCCATGTCTAAAACGACAAAGTCTCGGGAATACGAATTTATCAATTTTGATTAGAACATTTTCAATTATACCCTAGGAATTCGATAGTTTTATCGCTTAATTGAATACTCATCCTCGGTTTGTCTCGGTTTCCCTAGACCTAGTTGTTTAAACATTTTATAAGGCATAACATTGATGCTTGCCCCTAAATCAGCTAAAGCATTATCAATAGATAAACTACCAATTAAACATGGAATTGTAAAACTCCCTGGATCTTTTAATTTCCGTGGCAGTTTATTTTGTAGAATTGCTGAGCACATTGCGTTTAGCTCCACATGTGATTCCTCGTCTAGCTTCCGCTTGTTTGTCAACCGCTTTTTAAAAATTTCTATAATCGGCATTCATGAAAGAGCTTCAAGAAATGGTAAGTTAATATGTAATTTCTTTAAAAGTTTAAGAAACTTACCAAACTGTTCCTCTGTGTTGTCCTTCTTCATTGCTTCGGGATATGGTACACGAGGATGGTACTCTGTAATTGCCGATTTTGGTATTTCATGGCTCACCTCAACCTTACCTTCACTTACCACAGGATCTTGCCTTGGGTCAGATTCCACTAATCTTTCACAGTCATGAGTTGTTACAGCTTGAATTTTCTCTTTTGGGTTAGTTTCAGTGTTGCTTGGCAAGCTTTCTTGTGGTTGTTCTAAGATCAGCTTAACAGGCTGACCTAAATGATATTCGATCCCTTGAAATATGTTTCTTGTTTCGTTTCTATATTTTGGAGACGTGCTTCTGTGTTTGCTATGAATTTTGCCAGCGTCTCTTCAAGGTTCGATTCATCTTCCTGTTGGTGAGGTGGTTGTTGAAAATTTGGAGGAAGTTCCTCTCTTTGGCTGCCTTGATCGTCCCACGAGAAATTGGGATGGTACCTCCAATCTGTATTATAAGTGTCACTATAAAAATTATTTTGAGGTCTAGAATAGTTACCCATATAGTGGACTTGTTCGTTCTTCATGCCATATCTGTAGGGTGGGTACTCAGGATTCGCCACGCCTCCTAGATTTGAGTCATATTGCATAACTGGATGTACCTGCGAGAGACTACACAAACCATCAATCTTTTTTATTCATCATCTTTAACTGGTTTGATAGCCTGGTTATTACGTCGAGGTTGAAGACACTGGCGGCTTCTGTTGGTGTTCTCCTCATAACTCGCCACTGATAGTTATTTAGTGCCATCTTCTCTATAAACTAAAATTATCTCGACAAAAACAAATAAAAGAAAAATTAGCAAAGTAAAAATTTAAACTAAAAATAAAAGTAAATTACTTAAAAATAAAAAGAATGGCTAAAGTAATAAAAATAGAGCTTTCTTAATATTTTAGTTCCCTAAGAACGGCGCCAAAAACTTGATCATTGTAAATCGAGTTTTAAAATTTATAAAAGAATGATCGAACACGAAACTAACTCGACAACGATTAAAGGCAAGTGCACCTATCGAACAGTAGTATAGCTTAGGCAAGACCGGATTATCGAACCCAAAGGAACTAAGAGTACTAATACTAACTTTCTTTTTATTATTTAGCCTATAATAAGTGAAGTTTGTTTATTATTCTAAATTAATTAACTACTAAACTAAAGACTCTAAGACAAAGAAGAATGAATTTGGAAAATAACTTGGGAAAAACTCAGTTGATTTAGACGATACCCTAAGAAGAACCCACCTAGACTTCACTTGTTATCTAACGCTGAACCATATGATTTTATTTACTTAGTTTGATCCGTAAGACTTCCTAACGTATATTAAACCCTCTCTCGATGCGAATAACGTCTAACCCTAGGTTAATTAGTGAAACTCTCGTTCTCTTATAATAACCCCCTAGAATAGCAGTAAATCGATCTATGGATTCCCGTATTAGGTTTCACCCTAATCCGGCAAAATCTCGTCACCCTATCTCTAGGCGTGCGATCAACTCCGCTTAATTATGTTGGATCTCCTCTTAGGCAGGGTCTATTCCTCCTCCACCTAAGCACATTAAATTTGGATTAAGCTCACATAATTAAGAACAAACTAAGTATTTATCATATAATTCAAATAATCAAATAACAAGATTCATCATAGGTTTCATCCCCTTCGGGTATCCGAAGGTTTAGTTCATAACAATAAAGGAAAACATCTCAAGAGAAAAGATAAAACAAAACATAAGAAATCCCTAAAACCCCCTGAAGGAATTGAAAGAGAGATCCGCCGTCTTGAGTAGAATTTCAGCTTCTTGAGATGGATCAACTAGCTATCCCTGAGTGAATCCCCACAAATCTGCCTTTTCTAGCTTAGCACGACGCCCCTAAACGATAGCTTTGGGCTCCCCTCGACAGAGGGTTTCTGTCGAACTCCCCCTCTAAGTTACTACATGGGGTGTTTATATAGGCTTTGAGATGCTTTACTTGGCCTTCAAGTATCCTAATTTGAGTGCAATTCCTATTTGGGAGTTTAAGTAGACTTAGGAATGTGTTTTTTTGCCTCCAAGCATCCAAATCCGAGTAAAATTCCTCTTTCCCGCAGCAGGGACACGGCCATGGTACACGCCCGTGTGAATCGTCTTCGTGCCGTGTTCGACATCATTGAATGAGGCACGGCCGTGTTAGTCGTGGTAAGGTCGTGTTCTAGTAGGAATGGTGGCACAATGCGTGGTGGCTTGAAGTCCGTGCCGTGCTGATTTCGTGGCTTGGCCCAATTTGGTCCGTTTTAAGCCTGTTTCTCGTTCTTTTCGTCATCGGGTGCTTTCCTGAGTATAAGACATGAAAAGAAAGGATTAAGAGCACATTTTTACATAAATTGAGGCTTAAATCATCCAAAAGCATATTAAATGTGGGCTTAAAATATGTTACTTTTACGGTTTATCAATTATCCTCGGTATGGATTGGTTGACCGTACACGATGCAGTAGTGAATTGTAGACGAAAGACTATTTATTTTAGGTGTCAGAATAACAAGATACTTCGGATTGAATCTGCAGATTTGAATGGGTTACAAGCTGTGATATCATCGATATTGGCTCGATAGTATTTGAGAAAGGGTTGCGATGCATATCTTGCGTATGTGATTGACAGCAAAGTAACAAAAAATAAGATTGAATCTATACCGGTTGTTTGTGAGTATCCGGATGTGTTTCCGGAGGAATTGCCGGGATTGCCACCTGTTCGGGAGGTAGAGTTTGGTATTGAGTTAGTGCTAGGGACAACTCTGATTTCAATAGCTCCGTATAGAATGGCACCGACCGAACTAAAAGAGTTGAAAGCTCACTTACAAGAATTGACAGATAGAGGTTTCGCTCGACCGAGTTTCTCACCCTGGGGTGCGCCAGTTCTATTTGTGAAAAAGAAGGACGAAACTTTGAGAATGTGCATCGATTATCGACAACTCAATAAAGTGACCGTAAAGAATAAATATCCGTTGCCACGTATTGACGATTTATTCAATCAGCTTAAGGAAGTCTCGGTGTTCTCGAAAATTGATCTGAGGTCAGGTTATTATCAGTTGCGAGTTAGGGACTCAGATATACCAAAGACTGTTTTTCGGACAAGATATGGCCATTACGAGTTCTTAGTGATACCGTTTGGACTCACTAATGCCCCTGCTATTTTTATGGATCTGATGAATCGGGTATTTAGACTGTATTTAGATCAGTTTGTGGTTGTATTTATAGATGACATACTGATCTATTCATGTGACGAAATCGAGCATGCTGAGTATTTGAGGCTGGTGTTACAAATTTTGTGTGATAAGCAGTTGTACGCGAAATTCAGCAAATGTGAGTTTTGGTTGAATGAAGTTAGTTTCTTGGGGCATGTTATCTCAGCATCGGGCATTTGAGTTGACCCGAGTAAAGTTTCGGCCATAATTGATTGGAAACCTCCGCGGAATGTTTCTGAGGTTCGTAGCTTTCTGGGACTCACCGGATATTATAGACGCTTCGTGAAAGGGTTTTCTATGATAGCATCACCGATGACAAAGCTATTACAGAAAGACGTTAAATTTGAATGGTCAGAAAGGTGTCAGAAGAGTTTTGATCAGCTGAAAACCTTACTAACGGAAGCTCTAGTGCTGGTTCAGCCAGAGTCGGGTAAGGAGTTCATTATTTACAGCGATGCATCCTTAAATGGGCTGGGTTGTGTTTTAATGCAGGAGGGTAAAGTTGTAGCCTACGCTTCGAGACAGTTGAAACCGCACGAGAGAAATTATCCGACGCACGACCTTGAGTTGGCCGCTATAGTTTTTGCTTTAAAAATATGGCGTCACTATCTATTTGGTGAGAAATGCCACATTTATTCGGATCATAAGAGCCTAAAGTATTTAATGACTTAGAAGGATCTGAATTTGAGAGAGCGACGATGGTTAGAATTGTTAAAAGACTACGAGCTCGTGATTGATTATCACCCGGGAAAAGCTAATGTGGTTGCCGATGCACTTAGCCAGAAATCACTATTTACTCTACGGGCAATGAATGCGGATATGGCTATAATCGATGATGGAGTGATCATTGCTGAGTTGAAAGCAAGACCATTGTTTATGCAGCAGATTCGAGAAGCTCAAGAGTTTGATGATGTTTTAAAAGCAATAAGGAGTCATTGTGACCCGGGTGCGGATTCAGATTTTCAAATAGATGCTGAAGGATGTCTAAGGTTCAAGAATCCGTTATGTGTACCGAAAAATTCTGATTTGATTCGAATGATTTGTGATGAAGCTTATATTAGTAGATTTTCAATCCATCCGGGTAGCACGAAAATGTATAACGACCTGAAACAACACTACTGGTGGCATGGTATGAAACGAGACATCTCAGACTATGTGTCGAAGTGTTTAGTATGCCAACAAGTGAAAGCTGAGCATCAAGTGCCATCGGGACTACTTCAGCCGATCATGATACCAGAGTGGAAGTGGGATAGCGTTACGATGGACTTCGTATCGGGTTTGCCTTTGACGCCAAGTAAGAAAGATTCAATCTGGGTTATTGTTGATAGATTGATGAAATCGACTCATTTCATTCCGGTACGTATGGATTTCTCACTCGATAAATTAGCTGAGTTGTACCTATCGCAGATAGTGCGGTTACACGGAGTACCTGTTTCTATTGTGTCAGATAGAGATTCGAGATTCACATCGCGATTTTGGAAGAAACTGCAAGATGCTTTAGGTACTAAGTTACATTTCAGTACAGCTTTTCACCCTCAGTCGGATGGTCAATCCGAGCGTGTTATTCAAATACTTGAGGATATGTTGAGATGTTGCATTCTTGAGTTTGAGGGTACGTGGGAACGATACTTGCCTTTAATTGAATTTGTGTATAATAACAGCTTTCAATCAAGCATTAAAATGGCACCTTATGAAGCATTATACGGTCGAATATGTCGTACACCACTATATTGGACCGAGCTAAGTGAAGGCAAGATATACGGGGTTGATTTGATCAGAGAGACGGAACAGAAAGTTAAAGCAATTCGAGAAAGTTTGAAAGCCGCATCAGATCGTCAAAAGTCGTACGCAGATTTAAAGTGAAAGGATATAGAGTTTCAGGTGGGTGATCGAGTGTTCTTGAAAGTATCACCATGGAAAAAGATACTTAGATTTGGTCGTAAGGGAAAATTGAGTCCGAGATTTATTGGGCCATATGAGGTTATTGAGCGTATCGGGCCGGTTGCGTACAGATTGAGGTTGCCATCTGAGTTAGACAAGATTCATAATGTTTTCCACGTGTCGATGCTTCGACGATAGAGATCTGATCCTTCTCATGTGATCAGTCCAACAGAGATTGAAATTTAGCCCGATCTGTTTTACGAGGAGGAACTGATTCGCATATTAGCTCGTGAAGTGAAAGAGTTGCGAAATAAGAAAATTTTGTTAGTTAAAGTTATGTGGCATAAGCACGGGGTTGAAGAAGCAACCTGGGAAACAGAAGAATCAATGAAAGAACGTTACCCACACTTGTTCGCTGGTAAGATTTTCGGGGACGAAAATTCCTTAAGGGGGGAGAGTTGTAACAGCCCAATTACGACCCTAATCGGAACGGTGGTTTCGGGGCCACAAATCTGAGTTAAAAAAAATTTTATATTTATTTAATATTTGTGATATATGTTTAAGCATGTGTTAGAATATGGTGAGATAATTTGATTGTTTATATGTTTAATTCAAGAAAAAGGATTAAATTGTTTAAGAGTTAAAAGTAGCCTTTATTTAAATTGGAAGGGTCTAATTGACTTGTTTTCTTGCATGAATGGACTTACATGGTAAATTATCCAAAAATTTAGTGAGTGGACGGCATGATGATTGTTTAATATTTTTTTTATTAATTATTTTAGTGAGTGATGTTATATTAATATTTTATATATGATTAAAATAAGGAAAAACATAAAAGAATTATAGGATATTCATCTTCCATCTTTGTTCTTCATTGCCGAAACTTAACAAATAAAAGGGGGAAACTTAAGCTCTCAATATTCGGCCATTGCATGTCACATTAAGGTTAGTAATTGAGTTTAGTTTTTGTAGATTTTTACATTTTTGAGTTAGTTATCTTGAATACAATCACACCCATGTGGAGATTTTAGAGTTGAAAGCATGTTCTAGATTCGGCCATGGATGAATGCTTTTGTTTTGTTATGTTTGATGGAAGAATGTTAAGCATATGTTTGAAATCAACATGTTTTGAGTAGGAAATTTAGATGAAATGGAGTATGATGGCTTAAATTATGAAAATAATTAGTTGAGGGTCTAAAATGCAAAATAAATGGTTTGTATAGACTTGTATAAGGATGAAGAAAATTCGGCCCTTAAGAAGTTAATCCAAATTACATGTATTTTGCGTTTTATGCTTTGGGACTAAATTGCAAAAGTTGTAAATTATAGGGGTAAAATGGTAAATTATAAAATTATGAGTTTTGGATTAAATTGAATAAAAATGAATGTGAATAAGCTTCGTTTGGCATTGTTTAGATCAAGAACAAAAGAAAAAGGAGTTGGATCTGGGAAAAGCTAAATTAAACGAATAGCCGGGAAACTCAAATTCATCGACTTCCGAGGTAAGTTTATAAGCAATTGGTTTTAAACGAATGATTATTAAATTGAAATGTACATTTTCAAATGAATTTTATTATTTAAAGTCTCAATTGCGAATGTGATATGGTGACTTTAAATGTGTTTGCTTAGAATGTGATAGTATCATGAACATGTATTTATTTATATAAATCCCTTGGTTGGTTGAAATATGTATAAAGGTGAATAAATTTTATGAATGTGATAGGGTATAAGATTAAATATTTATACTAGCCGAATGTGTGATTGATCTATGTATGAAATTTGATATATAATTGGGTTGGATGAATATTTATGGGTCGAGTAGTAGTTAAATGTGGACCCCAAATAGGTGATGGTGGTGATTGAATAAATAACTATGTGTTTAATTGAGTGTGGCGAATGTGATGGTAAATTATAGAAAGAAAGATTTGGTTTGAATATGCATATTTAGGTATGTTCATATGTACAAAATTTGAATATATATATGTTATGTTCAAGAGGAGAAGATCATTTATTGGGCACTATGTGTGCGAATTTATACACCGAGCACTGTGTGTGCGGATAAAATGGTAATGGCACTATGTGTGCGATACATTACTAAATAATGGCACTGTGTGTGCGGATAAATAGTAATGGCACTATGTGTGCGATACATTACTAATAAATGGCACTGTGTGTGCAGATAAATAGTAATGGCACTAAGTGTGCGATACATTACTAATGAACGGCACTGTGTGTGCTCTTTTGCAAGTATCGGCACTAAGTGTGCGATATGTTACTGTGTTGCAATCGTAAAAGCGGATCACATGTTTTCCTCAAGGATCAAAATATTTAGTGGAGGTAAACGAAAATGTTAGATATGTACATATTGTATGACAATTTATTATCTTGGTGTAAATTAGGTAAGTAATTTTGAAATGGATATGAAGCATGTGAATATTCGGTTCCTTGAGACCTAATGAGTATGATATAGGTGAATGGGAACCTATTATGTGTATTGATGTTAAAATCTAATTAATGATTAAGTTGAATTAAATAGAAACTATTATAATGCTTGGTTATACATATTATCTTTTGCTTATAACTTACTAAGCTATAATAGCTTACCGTTTGTGTGTTTGTTTGGTTATGGTATAGATCTTTGAAGTTGAAGCTCGCATTCGGGAATTCTTGTCGAAGTCAAACACATTATCAACTACTTTCGGTATTTTTATTAGCTATGAACCTTAGAAATTATGGCATGTATAAGCTTGTATACTTTTTGATTTCTTTTTGGTTGGGATGTGTATAAAAGCCATGCGAAGATGGCTAAAACTTGATTTTTAGAACTTACATGAATTCGGTCATGGTTAAAGCTTATTATGGAATTATATGTCATGACATGTGATGTTCAATGTTTGTTTATATGATATGATATAAATGATAAAATAGCTAATAAATGATAAGTTCTAGTTTGAAAGATAATAATTAATAAATGATGGTTAGTTATGAAATTTTAGCAGAGGACTGAATATGGTCTAAATATCTATATGATATTCGAATAGTGATATCTATATATATATATATATATATATATTCGGCATGATGATATAAGTGTAGCTAAGTGACTAGGAATAATTAGTATGAATTGTGTTTGTGTATGTGTATGTTAATGACGATATATGCTCGACTTTGTAGCATTAAGGGTTAAATAAATAACGAAATGATTTGATAAAGTGAGTTCATGGAATGTTCAAATATCCATGTGTATAAGGTACAATGTCGAATATGGTATGAAAATGATGCTAATGAACTAGTTGTTCTGATTTTTATAATGGTCAGTAAATGGAATGAGGAAGGTCGTAGACAAATGTGAGGTATATGTACTAAATGAAATAACATAAATAATTTTTTTAAATTGGTTGTTATTTGACCTATTCATGTGTACATTTGATATTATAAATTGGTATGAATATTTGTTCATAATAATTGGAAATGAAATGTTTAGTTTTGGTAATTGGTTTAGTGATGCCTATAACCCTAATCCGGAGACGGGAACGGGTTAGGGGTGTCATAGAATTTCTTCTTCCTCCTCATTGAGTGTCAATTGTGCTAATTCGGTTTCCATGATTGCAGGTTTGAAGACCAGAAAGCTGTCACCACTCTCCAAATCGTAGAATCAAAGTAGCCTTAAAGACACCGGCTGCAACTAAGACACAAAAAAAAAACAAAGACTAAAACAAGAAAACCTAAAAACTCATTCCAGAGGCGGCAGACAATAGCTTGCTAAGGTAGCAGACATTGTATAATAATTCTCATGTTTTTTTTAATTAATCTTGAATTTTGAAAATTTTAAATTTTAAAATGAATTTGAAAATCCAAAATTTATTTGCGCAAATTCAAACCCAACATTTTATTTGTTATCAAAATAAAATATTTGGATTTCCAAATCCAAAATTTTTTACCCAAATTATGATATTCAAATATGCCATCAAGAAAAAGTATTTATTATTTTTTAAAGGGAAATTCATTAATTTATTCCATAAATGGGATCATATAATTCGAGAAAAAAAAACACTTGTCCTAGGTGGTGAAGGACAAGCTCCATCAACACAATAAAGGATTTAGCCTCAGCATCAAATGAACATTATGACATGTTGACAATTGGTCTTATCACAACTCAAGCACGTTATTTTTGGAGTGATTGCAAGCACTTAATATGATAAGAAAAATCAACCCAGGATGGTCCAAAGCGGTAGGCAAAAATCAGCGAAAGAACCGACCATCCACCAAACTAGAGAGGACGACGATAAAACACATACCTAAAATCACTTGCATAAGCAAGATTAAAAAACGTGCTACAATAGCAAACAAAAATAAAAACTTCTAAAAGTAAATGCTTATTAAACAATGGAAAAAAAAAAGACATACAAAATTTAAGACAATATGAGTCCAAACCGACTCGTGAAATCATTTATTATTCTTAAATATTCTCAAAACATAAATAGATTAAGAAACCGACGAACAGGTGCCCATTTATCACTAGAAACTAAAAGAGGTTGGTGGAGTTTCAACGACGACAGGTATTATCATCTATCCATCACAACTTATAAAAACAACAAAAATATCCATAAAAAAGAGAAGAATGAATGATAAAAAAAAAAGTAGGAGAGAGACAACTCAAAAATTAGCACTACCACCAAACAAAACAAAAAAGAAAAAAAAAACGAATTGGAGGGAAAAAAAACTAGGGTTTGGGATTCACACTAGATATTTATTGTTGATTATAAAATCGAATTAGAAACGAGATGGGGAATCCAATTGGATAATTATAAAAGTGGAGCAGAAAGAACCGTCCAAATCCCTATTTCTGAATTTTAGCGCAGTTAAGGAAAGAAAAGGAACCAGGGGTATAATATTTATGTCAACCTCAAGCATTAGAAAACGCAATTGGGAGGCCTAGCTAGGATGTTATAATTCATCAACAAATCTCCAACCCTTTTTCTTTTACAATTACCATTACAAACCCAATTTTCATCATTCACAACCAACTTTATTTTAACTAAGCTAATTATCATCCAAAAAACAACATTACATGTCACTATTTACACTCACAATCATATCCAACCAATCAAATGAATTCCATTGCCAATCTTCAAGACCTTCTACAGTTATTGTTTTTCACCTTTTTGGTATCCTCCATTTTGGGTGATCCATTCTTCTTTTCTTTAACGAGTTGTGCTTCTTTCTTCACTCGTTTAGACTCCATTTCCATGGCTCTTGAGAATGCTTCAACCTTCTTCATCAGCATCTGTAAAACAATTACATCTTTCAGTAACACATACATACATACATACGTACATAAAGAAGGAAACAATTACGAACGCTTCACCTTTATTTCTTCATCTTTAGCATTCAAGCTACTATCCTTAGCCTCACAAAACTTCCTTAGATTAATGACCTCTTTCTGAAGCTTATCATACAAAAACCCTGAAACCATATCTTCAGCATTCCCTCTGTTTTCATTCTCTTCATTGTTTTTCTTTTCAGTCTGTTCATTGACCTTATTTTCTGCATTTTCCTTTTCACTACTATCAGCAACCTTACACCTAGACACCCACAATTTTTTTCTCACCATATTTTCTTCTGATACAGGCCTTCTTCTCAAGCTGCTACCTTGTCTTATTCTGGTATTGGCTGTTTCAGTTTCTACACTTGGCCGCTGCAGTAGAGTGGCACTGATGGTAGAAGCCCTTGGTTGAGAGGTAGACCTCTTCCTTGGTCCACTGCTGCCTGTTAAAAGCCCTAATATATTGCTGGACTTGTCTGGTTTTGGGGACCCATAAGATGCATTAACTGACAAACTTGATACATGTTTTAAGCCATCTTCCAATATTTTGAGCCTTAGCTTGAATTTCTCCTGGACCATATTTACATTGAGCTTGAGAAAATACTGTCTGCATTAATATTCAAGTCAAATTTAATTAAACTGTCAAATTTCACCTTAAGCTGTGCTTCTGCCTTTGCTGTTCTCTCTGACACAGCTAGTTTGTCCTTCAATCTTTGCATCTCTGCCTATAAATACAGAAATTTAGTTCCAAATAAAACATAAAAAAAATTATGTTTGAGGGTAGCAGTTGTCTGGTTCATAATCCTTATATTTATGATCATGCATTATTTTAAGTTGCAGTTAAAGTGAAGAGGAAATTTATCTCCATTCACTTGCATTTGTTAGCTTATTAAGGGTATGTTTACTGTTTAGTACTGCTTTTCACCTTCCAAAAGCACTTTTAAAATAGCAATGCTAAAGTAGCCCTAAATACGCTGAGAATTTCCAAGAATTACCTGCAGCAGCCTTCTGTCTTCCAGCCATTGCTTGACAGGCATTACCTTATCATTCTCATCCTTCCACTCATTGGCCACCACGGTCGCTACACGGTTGGCCGAGACTTTAACTCGTGCAAGCTCCCTCTCGAGCGTCCTCTTTTCTTCCTGAATTAATTGACTCATTACAGTTAATACCTATATGAACAACATACGACCATAGTTCATGTAGAAAAGATGATGATCAGCATGTAAGCATGGAATGGAACATCACATTAAGTTGCGAAATTTGTCTCTGATAGTCCCGGATAGAGTTAGCAGCAGCCCCACCAGCCAAAATCGCCTCTTCGAGTTCTTGAATAGTTTGGCTTAGCTTTTCAACCTCTAAGACCTTTTGGCGATTGGTTTTCTCAAGGATTTTGTGCTCCTCC
This sequence comes from Gossypium sturtianum, assembly GCA_025698515.1. Classification (NCBI taxonomy): domain Eukaryota; kingdom Viridiplantae; phylum Streptophyta; class Magnoliopsida; order Malvales; family Malvaceae; genus Gossypium; species Gossypium sturtianum. The sequence goes on from CM046948.1 coordinate 11,883,000, forward strand.
TGCATTAAGACAATTTTCATTGGTTAAAAAAGGTCTTGAATCCCTTAATAGTAACCGACTGCAGTAAGAGCCTCAAACTTGCCTGACAAATCTCAATCTGTCTCCTTAACTCAAAGTTCTGGTTTTGAACCTCCTCAACTATTAAAGCCCTTTCTAAAGCACTTCGCAAAATCTTCTCTGCTTCGAGCAGAGCCGACTCTTTCGACTTAGTAAGACGTTCCAACGCCCTCTTATCCTCATGTAGCATTGCAATCTGTAAGTAGAGTGTTAGTCTATCAGGAGCAACAAAGCAGAAAACAAGGCCACAACCCTGTGCCTACCTCATTCTTATACATTTTTATCTCTGCCTCAAGAGGAGCAACGACGGATTCGATAGAAACATCATCATCATCCTTTTGGTTTGCATGCACCCTTCTAAGAGTTGCTTCTGCAGCAAATTGTGCAGCCATTGCATCTTTCTTCTCATTCGTCAGTTTCTTGATTTCGAGGTTCTACGTGGCATAGGATTAATTCAGCACCACTACTTAAACATTATAAGTACAGAACTAGGGGCTGGCACCTAACCTTATGTTGAAGGATATTCTCAGTGACCCTATGTTTCTCATCCAACTTTTGAACTTCACCCTGGAGCTGAAAATAAGAAAAAGAAATGAATAGTTTCACAATACTTACAGTACTCAAACTACAGCGTATATTCTTAATTTCAGTACCTCATGTATGGCCTTATCCTTCAGTGCTTCAGTTGCTCTCAAAGCTTTGATTTCAGCCTGGGCAGTTCCTAACTCCCTGTCCCTTTCTGGAATAATATTAACATAGCATGACAAGTAGTATTACATAAATTGTTAGTGTTGTTCATCCTTCTCTTACAAATCTAACAATCCATTAACATGTTTCAGTATTAAGTACCTTTGAGTTGGTTCTGCAATCGGGTGAGCTCTAACACAACAGGGTTAGGATGAAGGTGAGCAAAAGAGCTCTCATTGCCTCCAAATGATTCCTCAGGACACACCATTTCAGTTTTGTGTTTATGTTTCAGGCACTTGATAATGCACCCAACTATAATACCAGCACACCAACAACAACAACAGAGGACTTGGGGTTGTCTTGTTAGGGAATAATAAATAGAAATAATTATATATATATATACACACACAAGAGGATTTAGTTAGAGAAAGGGAGAGAGTCCATCCCTTGAAGGAATTGACCGCAAAGAGAGGAAAGCTTCCCTTAATCTTAAGCAAATGTCGCAAGCCACCACTGAAAATTGCTAAAGCCGGCCAAGCCGGTTCAATTGTTTCATTGTTTTAAACAGTAACACTCAATTTCATTCTTCTTATTGTCATTATCATGACAATGATTCCAGCTTTTAACTTCCTTTCTCTTAATCATAGACCATCCATTTGATTTATGATTCATTATCATAAATAGGACCACTTTACTTTTCTTTTATTCTATTCATATTCATTTTCTTATAAATATAATAATACTAATTACCACTTAACCTAATCATAAATCATATACTTTCCAAAAATCAAATTTTATTTATATAACAAATACTGTATTAGCTGGTGCCATTTGCTGCAAACTTAGTGTATGACAGATAAATCTAAAAAGAACTGAGTCAAATAATCGAAAATTTAATTTATCTTTATTCTAATCATGTTTATGATTTGCAATGCTTTGCTCGGTTGTCATTCTTTTCCACACTCTATGTTTAGCTATGTTGGATAAAAGTCGTCTAGGAATCAAATTCGAAATTGATGTCAGCTGAAAGTAAACAGAAAGTATTATTTTCTGAACCCTTTCAAAACGGTTGCTATTGATTTATGTTGGAGCAAACAAAAAAAGAAGTAGAGTTATAGAGAAGAGAGGAGTTGTTGAGATATATGACATGATCCTCCCTAGGTTGATGGACATGTCCTCCTTTGGAAAAAAATGGATTCCTTAAGCGCTAAATATTGCTGAAACCAAGGTGGTGTTCTTTTGTTTGTATTAGTGGAAGGCACTCAAACACACTGTTTGAATTGAGACCAAGTTAATGAGGTGTTGATGACCCTTCTTTCTTTCTTTTTTATGCAGATAATGACCTTTATCTGAAACTCATAAAATGGTTTAATATTTATTACATTATTCATCTTTTGGTTTATTAATTATATCAGTAGGTTTTAAAACTCGTGGTTAATAAATTTACCGAATGCGAAAAATTAATTACTGAGCTCGTGGATGCATTGAGAAACTAAAAGATATAAAGTGTGATTGGAGATAGGGTATTTGATATGTAAAGAAAAATAAAGGAGTTAACGCGGATAAGCCAATTTGGACATAGGTAGGCGACAAAGGGAAGACTTCAAACTCTACCAAGCCAATCCCCCACCAACAACCATTTAAACCTTGCTTAAGGTTAAGGGGTTTTTGATGTTAATCATAGCTTAATTGAAATCTCCACTAATCTTAATTTGAAAGCGATGTTAATTGCGATCACGTCTTTTTCTGTTTCTGTTAGGTTTAAGTTAAAAGAGTTGGTAAATTATTGAATGATAGCTCTTGTAGTTTGGGTTGAGAGAGGCCCATTACTATTGATTACAATTTATAGCTTCAACATTTAGCCCGTTTCAAGTTTAGTGGCCCATGCCAATTCCCATCATTAACAATCCATTTTTATGGCCCGACTCTCATGGTTTTAGAGAAAAAAAAAATGTTGGATGGAGTATTTTGAGTTTATCTCACTTTTGTTTGCCTCATATTATATTTTAGTTATTTATGTTTGAAATGTTACGTTTTAGTCACTTACGTTATCGTTTTGTTACGAAGTGCTTACTTTACCGTTGTAACTCCATTACCTCCCTAACGGCAGTCCTACGTGGCAGTCCAAATGAGTTTTAAATGCCAATTGTGATGTCCATTTGCTGGGATGAAAATAGGTTTTTAATTAAATAAATTTAATTTGGACTATCACGTAGGACATCTAAGTTGGCATTTAAAACCCATTTGGACTGTCGTTAGAGACGTAACGGAGCTTAATGGTAGAGTGAGTACTTTGTAACAAAACGATAACATAAGTTACTAAAACGTAACATTCTAAACATAAATAACTAAAACGTAATCTGAAATAAACAAAAATGATTATTTTTTATAGTTTACCCTTTAATTTATAGGCAAACAATACATTGTAAATTGGCATGAGTTGTGATACAAATTGTTCCTCACTTAGTATGACATGCTCTGAATGAGAGTTCATGTAGTGGAGTGGAATAGTTGTGAAATGCTTATTTTGTTTTGCCTGTTTATGGGTCGGGTCAGAATTGGGTTGGGTCCTAATAAAATTTTAGGTTTGTCTAAATTTTTATTCAAGTTTGGTCCGTCCCATATTATTTCTTTATTTTATTTTTAATATAAAAAATAAAAACTAGAATACATAAAAAAAAAACACTAAAAACATTAAAATAAATATTTCCCAACAAATTAAAAATAAATTAAAAAAAATATTTATACTTAAATAACACTAAGATAAGTGTAACTTAACAAGCAAATGTCTCTAAAACAGTAGTAAAAGTAGATTTATATACAATATCCAAACAATAACAACAAAATAGTAGTAACAAAACAGTGGGAAAACAACAGTTTTTTTTTTTGCAAATTCAGGTCAGGCCTGGGCCAAAAAACCTTACTCAAGGCCTGACTCATTTTCTAAACGGGCCTTTTTTTGCCCAAGCCCATTTTTCGAGTCTATATTTTTGTTTAAACCCTTCTACTTTTCGAGCGGACCTTTAGGTCGAACCACCATCTAGTTTTACCCATCTTTTAAAATTATTAATTTATATATTATTATGTAATTTTTTAATGTATAAAATAAAAAGTGAATATGTTATATATTTTATATATGAGAACAGGTTAAAAAGCCTTCAAGGCAGTGGCGAAGCTAGGGTTAGGGGCCTCGGTTCCCTTAAAATGAAAAATTCTCAATTTAAGTTTCTTTATAATTTATAAAATTTGAAATTAATTAATAATAGTTAACTTGCACTTTTAACTCCCTAAATATGATAAAATTTTAATTTAATTTTTTTAAAAATTATAAAAATAAAACTATTGAAATGATAAAATTATATTTTTATTATTGTAAAAATATATAATATAATTTCGATACCAAATTTTTTTTCTAACTTCCAGAAAAGGAAAAAGCGCATCCTTCTCACGTCCCACAAAAGTTACCTTTTATTTGGATTGGGGCATGAGCCAACATAGAATAGTAAAGAATATACCAAAACCAGGGGCCTCCAGTTTTTTATTCTCTCAAACATCTATATTCTAAATAACTCATAACTATGTTGCAGAAATGATAAGAAAAAGCAATATATATTAATCTAATCTCATCTCATCTTAATCTTACTTTCAATCAGAAGGCGGTGTCCACTCGATTTAGGGACAAAGCAACCGCCCAACCCTAGTAGTGGACAAAGCATATATTCCAATACATTGCATTCCTTATTCTCTATTCTGCCCTTCCTAATCATATTGGGTTTGATTTCAACTTTACGTTTAATTATAACTAGAGTCCCTGTACTCTTTAGACTTTTAAGAATTTGTCTGATCCAAAACTTAAATGTCTAATTGATAACTTTAGTTTGTTTTTATATCTAAAAGCAGTGGCCACTCGGTTGCATTTTAGTGTTCAACAATAAGCTGGTTTGGAACCTTTTAGCTTTTTAATGAAATTAAGAATTGGTCTAGCAAATAAATAAATCCATGAAATTAGAAACAAAGGGACTAAATTTCAAAAGTTCAAAGAGTACAGACACTGGTGATAGAATTAGACCTAGGCTTTAAAGTTGGAAAGACTTTGTGAGTGAACAAAACCAGGAGAGGGCTATGGATGTAATTAGAGAAATAGAGCCAAAATGTAAGTAGAATTATTTAGGCAAAAAGAAGAATCTCTCCCAAGGAAAACAAGACATAAAGTAAGCAGAAAGCAAAAAATAAAAAATAAAAAAACCAAGTCTCCATGGCCAAGTCTTAACACCCACCATCTTCTACAATCTTAATATATACCAAAAAGAGGTAGCCTAGTAACCAATTGTTTCCACTATTATTCTCCTTCCTTTGATTTTTTTTTTTTTTATTGCTTAGCAATGAAGCCAATGCGTATCCAACAAAAGCTGAACCAATACAGATTTCATTTCATCTTAGCAATCTTTGTCTCATCCATCATCGCCTTCCTATCATATGTAGCCCCTAGCATGCTCACCATTCTCGCCTACTTTTGGCCTCTTTTTGCTTCTACCACCGTATTATTGGTGGCAATAATGGCTTTCGGTGGCGTTTCACAGTTGGCGACTGAAGCTCATGGTGAAAAAGCGGGTGAAGGACTGTTGGACTACGTTGCAGAAGCCCGGCTGGAGCATATAGATCAGGAGCCTCAGAAATTTGAGTGAACTAGTTCACTGCATATATAAAAGCTGTAATCTTCTTTTAACTTCCCTTTTTCAAAATGTGAAAGCAATGTACAATTTACCTGGATATTATTGTATGTTTCGGAATAATGCTGTACATGGAGTTGGCTTCTCTCTATATGTGTTCTTTGGCACTGTGCTATACAGATGTAATTGTTCAAATAACAACACTTCATATACATGACATTATTTGTAACATGTTTTGAGATCATATTTCTCATTTCTAGATGAGCCAAATTGAAATAATCTAAGCCACAGCCATATATTGTTCCTTAAAATGCTATAAAAGTGCTTTGGAAATTGGAACAAGTCTTTAAATGTTAAAGAATATCCATGGAATTCTTGATCAATAACGTTGATAATTACAGTGGTAAACTAGTTAAGAGTCAGTTTTATCAGAATTTGTGGTGTAGGTGTTAGGACAAAATCAAATCATCTGTAGTCAAAGTTCCCGAGTGATCAACATCAAGAGCTTTGAACCTTTCCATCAATAGCAAAACGTCATCCTGGCAAATCTTTCCCATTTCCTTCAGCTTATATAATATGAACTCTGCAGCACTGTGATAGAGATAATTCACAACAAATAAGCATCATATATATAATATATGCAATATACAGCATGCAGCATGCAAGCCCTAGCTGGTTTGTGCGTATGTGATGCGAACTTTTTACCTTACCACCTCATCGTGATCCATATCTGCTGCCTCAAGGTCTGAAGGAGTTAGCTTTCTATTAAGAACCCATTTAACCAGTGATTTTTGTCTTCTCTCAGTGTAAAGCGCTGCTAGATAGAGAAAGAACTGACCTAAACAAATCGTGCTGCTCAGTATCCACAAAATAGCAAACATACGTCCCTCTTGTGTTGAAAAGCTTTTATCCCCATACCCAAGGGTGGTCATTGTGGAACATACACAGTAAAAAGCATCAATGAATTCCATTCCTTCAACTAGGATTAAGAAGCTGATCCCAGAAATTATAAGCACCACAAGTAGCAGTGAAGTCATCAAGAATTTATATTTGTCTCTGTTGGTTTCAACATCCATAAGTACCTCAGCTGTATTGAGCTTTTCATTCTTAAGCATGGCTTTAACCAAGAGAATTCCCTGCTTTTCCGCAATGTAATCAGCTGCATTACTTAGAATTAAACCAACAAGAGCCACACCAGTGAAGGCATAAATGCAGGAAAGTATCTTAGCCAATGTGCTGTGGGGTACAAGGTCCCCGTATCCCACTGATGTCATTGTCACAACACAGAAGTAAATAGCATCTATGACCCCATTGGTTTTCTTACCATAAATCTGGTTCTTGATAAGGAAAAACCAAAGGGTGCCTATACCTAGATACAAGGCCAACAACAATAACACATACTTGATCCTAAACTCTAATCCTACAAATGTTGGTTCAACGTTTATAAGAGGCTGCAACACCTTTTCTTGCTCTGAAGGACCCTTTGACCGGTGATGAGACTTTCTTCTTTGAATGGCCTTTGTCTCGTTGAGATTTAGTGAATCATTGGTAGACGAAAGTAAAGACTGCCTAACATCTTCATCAGCCATAGTTAGAATGTTATGTATAGGTGCATGTATTTCGACAAGTCCTGCAGGTGATACATTAAGCAATCTATCATACAATTACAAGGTTGATGATAATGGGGGGATTAAATTAAACAAGAAAGATGAACATAAGCTTAACCTTTGCCAATTCAAAAAAAATTATAAAAGCAAACAAAATTTTGCCAATTCAAAAAAAATTATAAAAGCAAACAAAATTAAGTTTAGGAGTGTATAGTTTGATTTTAAGAGTTACAAAATGGGAAAATATTATAACAGAGATCCTCAAAGATAGGAGCACAGTCTACGCTTAGAACAATAACAGGAGATAAAATAGGTAGATGGTTCAATTCAAAGGGATTTGTTTCTGTAATTGGATTGAATCTTTTAAATTGAATAATTTATGCAAATATATATATATATATATATATATATAAATAAAGATAATCAAATCAAAATGAATCCTAATTATAAAATATATACTTTGTTTTACATAAATAAATACGTCATTATGCATAAAATATATAAACTTAAACCCATCATATTAATTAGAAAAGTTTTATAGATAGATTGTCTAAGTTAAATAATTATGGAAATATATGTAACTTTTGAATAATTACTTTATTAAATTAAAAAAATAAAAGTAATAATATTTTGAATTAAGAGTAAGTTATGCGTGATAACTATTAGAATTGTATCTATTTTAATTGGAATCAAATAAAATATTTCATCGTCCATGAAGTCTTATTTCGATTGGTATGGACATTGTTATCAATGTAGGAGAACGTAGGTTTGAGTGCGCTAAAGCGTATTATCCTCCTATTTATAGGTTGAGCTATATGAGTAATTCTAGGTATTATATATATATATATATATATATATATATAAACAGGTATGAGGTTGTTCAAAAATATATATTCCGCCTTAAATATAATTAATTAAGACTATGTTTGAAATTGTTGAAGGAAAGAATAATTTAAATTAATTTTGACGTAATAAAGGCTAAAAAAATTTATAATACAAATTATTAAAAATGTTAAAAGTGAAATATATAGAAAGTAAATTATATAATATATATTATATATTACAAGGTTTGATATAAAAATGGAAATAAACACTATAATTATATTGTAGTTTTTTTATATTTGACCATTAAATTAAGTTAACACATGTTCTTACTCTTTTTGGTTTATTTACTTCATAATTTTTTTTAAATATTATAGTTTCACAATTTAATCCCTCTTACAGATATTATTAAAATCAATTTACTTTATAACTTTTTTTTAAAACTATGATATTATTCTTTATTAAATTTTAATTGTTACATTTAGTTCTGAAACAATCGTTAATTAATAATAATGGCATTGAAAGCCTGCTTCTAATAGCACGTTTTGAAATAGATTAGGGCTTTTGGCGGACAACGACGCTTGGAGAACGGAAGAGGGTTTAGCGGCGTTGTCGATTACTGGAGGGGAAGAGGCAGGTTGGCAAGTCGAATTGAGGGAGGAGACGTGAGAGGATGTGGTACATCTGAGTGTGGTAGGCAATTTATTAACAGCGAGTGGTGTGCAGTTTCAGGCTATGCATGCAACTTTAGCTAACTTATGGCATCCACACGGCGGCGTTACGATTACAAGTCTAGGGGAAAAACATTTTCTTTTTCATTTTTATTATGAGATAGATCTTGACAGGTTCTAGGAATGGGGTCCTTGGACGTTTAACAACCATTTGTTGGTTTTCCATAGATTGCGGGAAGGGGAGGATCCCATGGTAGTGCCACTGTTTTGGTCTAATTTTTGGGTCCAAGTTCACGATCTTCCGGTAGGTCTAATGTCGGAGTTGATGGCCAAGCATTTTGGTGATTTTGTGGGGTGATTCTTAGAGTTTGATGCGAAATCTTTACATCAGGGATATGGGGGTTATATGCGAATCTGAGTTCGGATTGATGTGAAGAATCTGCTAATTAGGAAGACTAGCTTATTTTGGGTAGTAAAGGGTGTATCTATGCACGCTTTCGCTATGAAAAATTATCGGTGTTCTGCTTTATGTGTGGCAGATTGAGACTTTTGGAGAGTTTTTTCCCAGCTAGAATCGTTCATGGGAAAAAAAGTTAAGAGTTTAAATGGGACCTATCTATTAAGGCGATCCTCAAAAGGGCGATGGTGACGTCGAGTCCATGTTTAAAGGAGAAAGGGGAGGGGCCACAACTGGGTTAATTGAAGAAAACACTAGGTAATGGTCAGGATGGGGAGCATGGTGCAATACAAGGTTTGTTTCGAAACACAAATTTTTTAAGGCAAGTGGGGGCTAATTTAGGATTGAATATGGGGGGAAAATTAAGCTCCAATTTTGGGGATTTAGAGAATCTTGATCCGAATAGTGAGTTGATAGAAGAGGATTGCCTAATGGAGATTGGGAGGGGAAGAAGAGGTCTCGCAATACTCAGTTTTCTTCAATTTCTAGTAGAATGGATTCGGGGAAAACTACTGATGGACATGTCTTTGTTCATGATTCTAAGATATCGGTTGGCTCTGTAGAGCAGGGCAATCGGATGCAATGAAAATCTTATGCTGGAATGTCAGGGGAATTGAAATGCATCTCCGAAACCACAAGACATTTCTCCCGACACTGGAATTGAATTGCAAACCCCATAATATTCCATGGGCTCTCCTCAATTGCTTGATTCATCCATTTTTCCAATCGGAAGGAAACATGATAGATATTCTCACTCATTTCCCAAACACATAGAATCGTATCACTCGACCAAATACCCTTAAGAATCTCGATCACCCCTTTTCAATTAAGGATCCTTCTCGCCTGAATCTTACCCACAATAGTAAAATTCATTAAATCCCTACTCTCTCCATCCCCTTATTCCAGAGAGATTTCCATAACCCCCTCAGATACCACGAAACCTGGATTCCTGATTGATTAAGAATTGAATTGGTGTAAAATCAATTTCTATCCTTTTGCTCGTAATACAAAACTCCAAAAGCAAAACGATTAAAAACCAAAGATTCACAATGAGACAACTCAAGAAAAAAAAACAACTAGCCCTAACTCCACCTAGACTCAATGAAGGAGACCTAAACTGAGATCAGACTCAACCTAACTCATACTGAGAAAGAGACTCACAAGACGGGAGAAAAACCTCTACAGAGAGAGACACCTATATAATTGGGATGATTAATATGAATTTTTATGCTTTGGGTATGCAAAGGAAGATAATTCATGATGAGTTTAAAATTGTTATGGGGTTTCTTTTTTACTATGCCAACAATAGGTATTGGTCGTAGGGTTATTTTTATTTTTAATTAATGAGTTTCAATTTTTTTTATTGATATAAATTTTGTTACTTTTCTTCTGGTGGTACTATGATGTATCATCTTTTCAATTTTTTTTTTGTCAGTTTTTTTTTTGTCATCTATCATTTTGTTTAGTTACAGTTCCTAATTTAATTTCTTTTTAAATTTTGAGTGTTTTATTATTAATTTTGAGCTTTATTTTTATTTTTAATTTTATATTATTTGAAAGTTATAGTATTTTTATTGTGTATTATGTTGAGGTAAGTTGTGCTAAATAAGATGAGTGGCACTCAGTAGTGCCCATTGCAAACTGTCACTGAAATAGTGAACTAACTTGTCATATTTGAGTTTGGCCAGTTGACAATTTAATGCAGAAAACCTTTGGACTAGTGAATGTGATGATATTTTGAAGATACTACGGTCCATCAATGGAAACCAATCCGTGATTATTGAAGATTGGATTGGATTAAAGTGAATCAATTCAACCCTTGGAATGTGGAGATTTGATCGATATTGTGTTGTTGATTTTTGGAGATCGTATCTTCGATTGATTATACTTTGAATGTTTATGTTGTAGGTGTTATTTTCAATGAGTTGCTTTGTATTCACTTAGAATCTATGTTAGCAATTTGAATTTAATATATGCCTTGAGGCTTGTCTAGATTATGTAATGAAAGCTTATTAGGAGCACTTGAATATATTCATTGAGGAACTACTTTGTGAGTAACTGCAATCTGATTTGTAAACATTGAGTATTTATTGCCAAGTTTTCAAGGGGAGAATCTAGAGGTGTGTCACATCCCAAATTCGGCGGACCCAATTTGAGAGTAAAGTATGCTCGATAACTGTTTTGGCATACTGTGATAGTACGATTCGCCACTCTACTGGTTCACTGGCGAGAATAAGTGTATGTGTATTCTGGCGTGAAAGTATCCACTCGTTGGCGGTATCTAAAGATTTAATTACAAGTTATCTTCAAGTGAAGAAAGAATACACCTAAGAAAGAGTACGCCCAAGAGTTTGGCTGAGTACGAAGAGCCTACCAAGTGTATAAGGAAGCTGCAAAAGACTTAATTTCTATAAGACCACGCCATACACGAGTCACCCCTAATGTGTAATATACCCGGTTTGCATGAACATTGTTCAAGTTGGTTCTCATAATGAGATTAGTTGAGAGTTGACTGGACTGATTTGACTTTCTTCTTGACTAGCCTATCTTTAAAAGTCAACTTCACCAGATTTTCCTTTATTTGCGTCGAATCCTTGTAGAGAAAACAAATGATAATTTCAATAAATATTGTCACTTGTCAAAATCCACCATAAGGGATTGGGAGTATAAATATGAGGTGAAGGACTACATTCTGATGGTTTTTTCTCTTTTTGTTTACATTCTGGTTTCTTCTTTCCACTCTAAATATTTTCTCATTCTTCATAGGTAAGCAAAAAAGCTAGGGTTTTGTAAATCAGTGGATGATTCAATCTACTGGTAAGTTTGATATCTCTGCATGTTACAACAGTTAAGATTAGAGATATGTAAAATATGTAAGAACAATATATGTTGAGTGATGGGCCATGCATGGGGGTTGTGTATAGTGATATGCTAGTAACTTGTCTATAAACAAGGATTTTAACAGGGGTGTAATCTATGAATAGTTGTCACTGCTAGGACCGAGAAGGAGGTCTGAAATAGGCATTATGGGTCGAAGTAATGGTGAATCTCTTAACCTGACTCTTGGATTCCATTTTATGTTAATTATTGTATGCTTTATATTCGTGTAACTAGCAGGCCTTCGTGTAGAATGATGTAATCATGTGTATATGTGCTTCTATGAAGTATCAGTATGCACATAAATGAAGTATAAGAAGTTTTGAGGTAGGCATTTTTGGAAAAGTATGAGCCTAGAATGAGTATAAGCAAGGTCCCTGTAAGTGTCTCTACCGTAAATAAGTTAGCGCACTACAGTAAAATAGGGCTTTAGCGGCGTTTTTAGTGGCGTTTTTACAAAAAACGCCGCAAAGATTATAAATTAGCGGCGTTTCCAGTAAAACGCCGTAAAAAACTGAGCAATAGCAGCATTTTTAAGTAAAACGCCGCAAAGAATTGAGCAATAGCGACGTTTTTGCCCAAACGCCGCGAATAATCTGAACAATAGCGGCGCTTTTATACAAACGCCGCTAAAAAACTGAGCAAACGCCGCTAATAAACTGAGCAATAGCGGTGTTTTTGCCCAAACGCCGCGAATAATCTGAACAATAGTGGCGCTTTTATACAAACGCCGCTAAAAAACTGAGCAATAGCGCTAATAAACTGAGCAATAGCGGCGTTTTTGCCCAAACGCCACGAATAATCTGAACAATAACGGCGCTTTTATACAAACGCCACTAAAAAACTGAGCAATAGCGCCGCTACTAAACTGAGCAATAGCGGCGTTTTTGCCCAAACGCTGCGAATAATCTGAACAATAGCGACGCTTTTATACAAACGCCGCTAAAAAACTGAGCAATAGCGGCGTTTGACGCCGCTAATAAACTGAGCAATAGCGGCATTTTTGCCCAAACGCCGCGAATAATCTGAACAATAGCGGCGCTTTTATACAAACGCCGCTAAAAGTTGAGCATACATTTATTCATATTTTTTTCTTATTCTTGCTTTGAATTATATTTTATTTTGATACATTCACTTATAAGCAATGAGAAAGTTTCATTTTAGTTACTTAATCATGAAAAGTTACAAATAGCTAACTAAACAATTTAGAAGTTTTCATTTAAGTTACAAATTAAGCTATTAAAATTGATTTAGGGTTTAATGTTTAGTATGTTAAATTCATGGTTTAGGATTTGTTATTTTGGTGTATGGGTTTAGTGTTTTAAAGTTTATTATTTGGGTTTATTGTTTAGTGTTTAAGATCTTAGTGTTTATCGGTATTAAAGTTTAAGTGTTAGTGGGTAGGGGTTAATGTTTAGGGTTAGGGGTTTATGGGCAAATGGTTAATGGGTTAGGGTTTATGTAACACCCCGAAAATTTCTACAGAGAAATATTATCCTTGATATAGTAAAATAAGGAAATAAAGTGACGAGAAGAGGAAATTTGAGTTATGTCATTGGGAAGTATATTATGACATATTAATTCAAGAAAGGACTAAATTGTAAAAGTGAGAAAAGTTTTGTTGCCCAAGAGTAAATACTTAAAATTTAAGGGGTTGAAGTGTAAATATGAAAAAGTTGAAGGACTAATAGTGTAAATATTTTATGGGTGGAATGATTTAGAAACTAAGAAAAAAATGGATGAATTAGGACCAAATTGAATAAGTGAAGAATTATGAGTAGAGGTGTACATGGGCCGGGCTGGGAAGGCCCGCCCGAAATGTGGGAGGGTTTGGGCAAAAATATAGGCCCGAAAAATGGGCTTGGACAAAAAAATAAGGCCCGTTTAAAAAATGGGCCGGGCTCGGGTAAGGCATTTTTGGCCCGGCCCGGCCCGAATTCACTAAAGGAAAAAAAAAATTTTAATATTATTTTCTTATTATTTTTCTCCTTATTTTGCTACAATTTTACTATTATGTTTCTATTATTTTGTTGTTATTGTTTAGATATTATATAAAACTTATTTTATTGTTAATTTTGTTATTATTTTAAAGACATTTGTTAATTTTGTTATTATTTTAGATGCATTTTCTTGTTAAGTTACATCTATTTTAGTGTTATTTAAGTCTACATATTTTTTAAAATTTATTTTCAATTTTTTGAAAAATATTTATTTTGATTTTTTAGTATTTTTGATGTATTATATATATTTAAAAATTATATAAAATAATATAAAAAATTAATACGGGCGGGCCGGGCCCGAGTTTTAGCATTTTTATATGGGCCGGGCTTGGGCAAAATTTTAGGCCCATTTTTTGGGCCCGGCCCGGCCCGAGCCCAATGAATGGGCCTAAATTTTTAGTTGGGCCCGGCCCGAACCCGAACCCGACCCAGCCCGGCCCATGTACACCTCTAATTATGAGGGACTAAATAGTAATTTTACCAAATTAAGTGATGACTCAAAGATGAAATTTAAAAAGATCACAAAGGGCAAAATGGTCAATTAGAAGAGAGAGAAATCTAAAAAGTAATGATGATGTTGATGATATTTTACAATTATTAGAAAAATATTATTTAATAAGATATTTATTATTATTCTATTATTTTATTTAATATTTATATATTAATTGTTGTTATTATATTATGAAATAAATTAAAATATGACAAATGGATGGTAATGATAAAACACATGTGTAATAATATGTATATGTACAAGTGTAATATTTATATTGTTTATTAAATAGATATTTGTTTATTTATTATCATTACGTAAAAGATATTTATTTGATAAACAATTAAATTATAAGATATTTATGTAACTAATAAATTAATTCATGACAAGTGTAAGATAAAGATTAAGTACAAGTGTAAAAAAAATATTTGTATACATTTGTAATATATGTATTAGTTATTAGTTAGATATTTATTATTAACTATATATATATATATATATATAAGATATAAAGGAGGAAAGAGGAGGAGAGGAGAGTTACAGAGAAGAAGCAACGAAAATAGGGAAAGAAAAAGGGAAAGAAAAGAAAAATGGGGAAATTAGAGATTTGAAGCTTGGAGCTCATTTTGGTAAGTTAATCAAGTCCTTTTCTTTTAATTTTGATATTTTAGAAGCTTTAGAATAAGGTTTTGATGAAGCTAAGTTGACATATTGAAAGTTTATGAGTTCTCAAGTATAGTTTATGTTGAACAAAAACATGAATTAGGGACTTAATTGAATGAATTTCAAGTTGAAATTGATAAAAGGATTTAATTGAGAAGTAAGCTATAAGTTTTATGTTGCAGGGACTAAATTGAGGGAAATTCAAAATTAGGAAAATATGCTGAAGATTTAGTAGTTAAATTTGAGTTTGGATGGAATTTGAATAGAAAAGAAGTATGAATTGAGTTAGGAAAGTAAGTAAACTTAATTAGGATTAAATTGTAAAATAAGTTATAAGAAACAGTTTTGGACAGCAGCAGTAGTCTAACTTTGAAAAATCACCAAAAATTTTAGAAATCGAATTAGAGAATGAATAAAATATGGAATTAAATATTATTGAGTCTAGTTTCTTATAGAAGAAACGGTGTAAGTAATGGAATTGTAAATCATGAGATATAATAGTTTTTGTGAGACAAGGTCAGAATGATTTCGGGTCCCCTTGTTCTGACTTTGGAAAATCATCAAAAATTGGATAAAAATAATTAGGGGTTTAAATTTATATGTTTAAAATCCTTAATGAGTCTATTTTCAATATAAATAAACGAGAACATCATCAAAATTCCGTATGAGGAGATAATTAATTTTTAGTGAAGAAGGGTCGGAACTGTCAGATAGCAGAACAGGGGTGACTTTAAAGAATAAACTGTACTTATTGGCTAAACCAAAAATTCTAAAAATTTTATAGCAAGAATATAAGTGATTCTAGTTTCTAAAACATCAAGCGGAACTTAAATTGGAATTTTTTAGCTCAATATATAAATAATTTAATGACTATGACGCAAATGGACAGCTTTGAATAAATTTATAAGTAAATAGTGAAATCATAGATAATGTTACTTATAAGTATGTAATAAAAACTAAGGATGTGGAATGGAGAGGAGGAGGAGGAAAATATATATAAATATTTGGCTAGCATGGCTAATTTGCATGTTTTAGGCTCAGGGACTAAATTGAATAGAAGTAAAACTTTATGGAAAATTTGTAAAAATGTTAGAAATGACTAAATTGCATGAAATGGATTATTTTATTATTTAAGTTACAAGATTGAATGAAATTATTAATTTAGATCAAGATCCGGATGACTCAAATGGAAAATAAATCCCGGTTGAATGAAAGAAAAATTCGATGGATCTCTGAAATGGAAATATGCGCACATGAATATGAATTGACGGACCCAGATTTGTATCACTATAATTCAAACTTTATCATTATTATATGTTTAGTTTTACTAATTATGTGATATAAGGAAATACGAGTCGATGGTACATGAATATTGATATTATGAATTAACTGGCTTATATTTAGAAAGAAACAGTAAGAGAATGATATTTATCATGACATATAAATATGTGATTATCTTTGATATGTTGATACAAGGAAATTAAGTATGTTGAGATGAGTAATAAATTTAAGTAAGACATGTCGGGAAAAATAAATATGTTTAAGGAATAATATGATTGATTTTGATTGATTCCAAATATGAATGCTAGATGAAACAAAATGTCTGATAAATAAATTTGTAACTCCGGTAATGCTCCGTAACTCTATTTCAGTGACGGATTCGGGTTCGGGGCGTTACAGTTTAGGGTTTAAGTTTAGGGTTTAGGGTTTAGAGTTTAGGGTTTTAGGTATATAATCTAAAATCCTGAAACCAAAATCTCTCAAATCAGTTTCCCCTAATTCAAATCTCCAAAATCCCTAAATCACATAACCCCGAAGCTGCTAGATCCGACCATCGTTCACCGATCTTTCCTTCTATTGTGAAACTGTCTTCCCATAACCCCGAATGGTATATGTATCCATTACCCCAATGTTTATTTATTTAAAATAGGTTCAAATTTTTATCCTTAATTTATATATTAAATAATTTATTATATATAATTGAAAAATAGATACTATGAATTTTAATATTAAAATTATCATTATATAGTTTGGGGTTTGGGGTTATGTGTTTTAGTTTAGGGTTTTAAGTTTGGATTTGGGGTTATGTAATGGATTTTGGAGTTAAGTTTTTTTAATTTATATATTAAATAATTTATTATATAATCGTAAAAAGAGATATTATGAAAATTTTTATATAAAAATTATCATTATAGTTTTTTAAACCTATTTTACTTCATATTTTGGAATTTTTTGTTTTTATTTTCTTACATAAAAAAATTATATAAAACTTGTGGCATGTATCTAATTCTTTTAAATTAATATTACTCAAATTAAGTTTGAAAAATAATTTATTTAAAATTGATATGAAATATATAATAATTAATTAAATATAAAATTGTAATAAAAGTCAAGCACTCTTTCATCCTCTGCTTATTATTTAACTAGATTAATTATAATTTCTTGGTTTGCATTCTATCAATTTAATCTTAATTTTAAAAATTCAACAAAATTAACCCCTTAACTTTACACATTCTGTTAATTTAATCTTTATTCTTAAAAACGCAAAAAATAAAAAAAAAACTAAAAAACATAGAAAAAAATATATCTATATATATTTTAATGTTTAATTTTTATAAAATATATACAAAACTATAAAATATTTATAAATAAATAATAAAAATAATAATAAGTTAGGAATAGTGGCGTTTTTAATAAAAATGCCGGTAATATATATGGGAAATTTGGGACGACGCCGTTTGAAGCTTATGTTCAGTGGCGTTTTGTCTAAAACGACGCAAAATGTTGCGTTTTATTTGTTTATAGTGGCGTTTTATAAAAAAAATGCCGCAAAAGCTTGTGTTTTACTGGCGTTTTATGTAAAAATGCCGCTAACATATATTAAGTGTTTACAAAACGGCGCCGTTTTTCTGCTTTGTTTTTAGAGGCGTTCTTAAAAGCATTAACTGTTTGCAAAATGACTTCGTTTTGTCATTTGATTTTAGTGGCGCTTTCTTAGAAACGCCGCAAATGGATTCAGTTTTATTTCAAAACGTCGTCGTTTTTTTCAATCCACTATACCCCTAAAATTAAACCCGAAAGACCAGAAATTTCCCCCACCGAAATCAAGCTCCCCAAATCCCTTTCCCCTAATCCCTAAAAATTTCCCCAAATCAGAAACGAACATCCTTCTCCCGCTAAAGTCTCCGAGCCGAGGACTTGTTGCATTGTCGTCTCCTCTGCTACGTCACTGTCACTGTCGCTCTCCACCGCCACAACCAATCGGTAAACTTCATTACTTGTTTAAACTTTATCGTTAATATTTCAAGAGTCAATAGTGAATGGGATTTTGGTTTCTTCAAATAAAAATTTTAAAACTTGGTGGAGGCAACTGAGAAACGATTTGGGGATTGAGGAATCTTGTTTACCTTAGTGAACCCTAAATTCTTGAAGTTTTCAAAACTGTGTATTAGGTATTTTATTTTTTATTTATCCTTTTTATTTATAAAATTTGAAATATTAGGTATTTTATTTTTTATTTATTAAAATTTGAAATCTTAATAAAAATTATGTAAAATAAAAAACAGTTTGAGCTCAAGAAAATAACAAAAATTGGGATTCAACTATTGCCTTGTTGATTGGATGCAATTGTCATGATTATGTTTATTAAATGAATTGCTCTTCTGTTGCCTAATGAAGCATATTTTGTATGTTTGTTTCTGTTTTCTATGCTCGTCAAATTGATAGCTTTTGGTTTGGTATCACTATGCTTTCCATGCATATCCAAATATTTGGTATCATTGTGCATATACAAATATTGATTTTTTTCCCTTTTAGCATGTTTTTAAGATAGTGACTTTATGCAAATAGGATTATGTTGTATGTATCTTGACTCTTGAATAAAATGGTTTTTTTGCCATGTAACACCCCAAACCCGGCCCATAAGTTTCGACCAGATCTGGTATGCTACGGGTTGTACGTTGAAAACTTTTGCTAAGTTGGTTTTAGTAAATCATAAGTTATTAGGCAAAATTCGAATAAACAAGTGACTTTTGAAAAAAAACCTTGTATTATTATTATTTTGAATAATAAAACCTTTGACAAAGTTCCATAAGTTGCAAATATTAAAAACTAAGTAGTGAGTATAAACTATGGGGCCTTATTACATAAATGTTTCCAAAATTAAAAACTTAAGGAAAAACCAAAATAATCTATAGGAATAAAAACTTGATGGCCCCTCGAGTCCGCCTTTGCTCCCATGTCCACGATCTACTGCTCATCTGCAAAGTTAGGGAAAAATAATAGGGTGAGTCACCAAGACTCAGTGTGTAAATCCCGAAAACACATCAAAGGCTTGGCCCACAAACACATTATGGCCTTAGCCCGTATACAAGGGTAACTATATATGAATCATGGCCCATCCCAGCCTAGAAATCCATCCTCTACACACCAACCCGTACCAACCATCACACCTTGGGGATTTCTACAATCAACCCTCCAACCGCTACACACCATATCGATAATTTGTCTTCACTGTCTTAAAGATTGATCATCAGGTGACCTATGTGGCAAAGCCACCGATCGCCATGCGACCTTAATAATACATCGTAGTATTTCGACAAATGAGTCGTCATCATAAAGACCGATCACTATGTGACCTATGTGGCAAAGCCACCGATCGCTATGCGACCTTCTTCCCCTTCATCATATCAATCCCATCCCATGCATACATACATGCGAGAATCAAAACAATATACTACCTAAAAGTTCACGATCTATCACATACATCGATACACATAGAGAAGTTTCTATGATTACGTGCTGCATCCCTTGCCTACCCTTTTTTTGGGTAATCCGACTGCCTATACAAATTTTTCCTGCTTTTAGCCCATAACATATATTTAGTACAGATTACTATACAAACCTTTTTTGGCTTTTAGCCCATAACATATATTTACTAGTGTGTTAGAGATCTACACACCTGATTACCGTTAGAACGAGACCCTCTAAGTCAACGCTATCCGTAGCCAACACCACCGCTATCTGCCTTGAAATCCCGAAAAATGATATGAGATTCAGGAACTAGTGTTTCCGGCTTTTAGATCTAAGAGATCTTACTAGAGAAGATTCGGCTACTCCCAGAGGATTTTGGCTTTTTACGAAAAATCAGGAAGAGAAGATGATTCAAAGAAATCTATAGAGATTCGGTTTTTAGAAGAAAGAAGAGAAAAGAATAATAGAGTTTTCGGCTTTCAACTTTTTAGAAAAAAAAAAGAGAAGAGAATAATGGAGTTTTCGGCTTTTAGAAGAAAGAAGAGAAAGAAAAGGTGGAAACCCTAAATGCCAAAAAATAAATAAGAGAACCCTCCCTATTTATAAAAATTTCGGCACTCACCTATGAAAAACCGAAAGTGCCCTTCCTGATAACTAAAAATTAATCAAATAAAAAGGGAAAATTCGGCACCCCCTTTTCCATAAAGAAACCGATTTCTTCACTTCTCTAGGTGATGGAATTTCGGCCAACTCCTAGCCTTGTAGATAGCTCCTATCTTTTCTCCTTTTTTTTCCTTCCATATTATCAACTATATTATCTACATTATCCCATTCACATAAATCCTTCTATTTTTGAGCCTTGTTGCCGTCCACACTACCTAACCCTAATGCCAAAATTTAGCTAACTTAAATTAAAAGAGTTGGGCTCTATGTACCTTAAATTTGGGCCCCTTACTCCCTTGTGTAGCGTCACCTCCTTGCTCCTGCTGGCGCCATCGACCACCGGGCCACAAGCCCGCTTTTGATATTTTAAACTCGGATACCACCTTTTAAACCCTATAGTGCCCAAAAAAAATTTAACTAAGGCTTCACCAAATCTCGAGCCCAATTTGGACCCCTAATGCTCAAATTAACTCATTACACATACTCACCCATTAAATGCATAGGCCCAAAAATTCAGGATGTTACAGTTCTACCCCCCTTAGAGAAATTTCGTCATTGAAATTTCCAACTAACTACTAATCGTACTACCCAAGTCTCACCACTATACTTTCGCTGCGCACTCTAATTTAATAATATATAACCATTGCACGCATACAGTTTCTATACCCAAAAATATAGCATCCATACAAAATATACCCGACTTAATGGTGATTAAACAATCCCGAGCCTTATGCTCCTCAGACCCGCATCTTAAACACGTTCCTGACTTCCTCCAACATTCACCCGGATGACGCCTTTTGCAATATTCGCAAACCCGAAAGTTTGGACGTACCTTAACATGCTTCACAGAACGAGACTGCAACCCTAGAAAATTACGATCTCTTTTTTTCTTACAGTCCACGCACCCAACCCGAAATGTTTCACCGATTTCTTTAACCTCCTTCAGTACCTCCCTAACTAGCTGAGTCAGCACATCAGTCCTAATACTTCCACGGCCTCGTGCGCGCCTCTTCTTCCTCTCCTAGCGCTCATCGTCGATTCTCGTAGTATCTGAATTAGAAATTTTATGAACTATTAATTTCTTTCACTGATTAACCACGAACAATCTTATGGAAAGTAGTTTTAAGAGTGGTTCTTTCGAATTCGAACCTATTTACAGTTTCAGTCTCAAGTTTATCTCCTAATTCTAGAAACCACATACATCAACCCGCATACATCAATCACACAAGTAGCATCCATGCACACACATTCATCGCATAAGGTTTTTTTTTTTTGTCATTCCTCTACCCAGGGGTATTTTCATAGTTTTGCCCTACAAGGTATTTTCCAAAATAAAGTGTCTTGGTGATTTTACGAAATAAGGGTATTTTGGTAATTTTGCAATTCGGGGGGTATTTCGATAATTTTTTAATCCGGGGGTATTTCGATAATTTTGCAATCCGGGGGTATTTCGGTAATTTTTCAAATCAAGGATATTTTGGTTATTTATAAATCAGGGGTAATTTAGTAGTTTTACAAAATAGAGTGGCTGGTCCCTTTCGGGTTTTAGTTATAAATTTTGACCCGTTAACAAGTCCTCATGACTAAGGTGAACAGTCACTACGCACCAGGTAGGATTCCAGCGAAGAGGAGGTGAGTCATTAGGACTGCTTAAATACCAAGCTCTCCCCGAATCCAATCCTGAGACATGCGTATCCTTGTTGCCACACCCTATCTCGACTTGTTCACGGTGTTTGTTTGGTTGGATTAAATTTTATGAAATCAAGAGTTGTGTAGACTAGCCCTAAAGTCCATCAATACTATCATACTTAGTCTACGTCCATAAAACCCATCAAGCCCCACATTCATATCACATCCAAAAGTTCGTAATACTTACTGCGTGGATCGGTGCGATGAGACTCAAGGCCATTTCTCAACCTAAACTTTTTCAAATTCTTATCAACTTTAAAACAGTACTAGACCCATTTCACAGCTCGAGTTTTAAACTGGGCTCTGATACCAAAATGTAACACCCTAAACCCGGCCCAAACGTTACGACCAGATCTGGTATGCTACGGTTTTAAGGTTAAAAACTTTACTTGGAATGATTCTAAAAAACTTAGTCATTTTTGTAGATAATCTTTAAATAGGTGGCACTGGTAGAAAATCTTTGAAATTTTTTTTCCAAAACAAGTGTTATTTTAAATAATGGGTGAAAATCTCATTTTTATTTCTTTTAATCATAAGTCTTTGATCATGAATAATAATAAAAAAAAACATAAACATTGACAAGTATCAACTTATAACCTAAGCGATGGAGGCCTTATTACATCAAATAATTCCAAAATTTAAACTTAAAATAAAATGGAAATTTAATAAATAAAAGACTTGTTGGCCTCTCGAGTCCGCCTCGGCTCCCTTGTCCACGATCTACTGCTCATCTGAAAGGTTAGGAAAAATAATAGGGTGAGTCACCAAGACTCAGTGTGTAAATCTCGAAAACACATCAAAGGCTTGGCCTACAAACACATTATGGCCTTGGCCCGTATACAAGGGTAACTATATATGCATCATGGCCCATCCCACCCTAGAAATCCATCCTCTACACACCAACCCGCACTAACCATCACACCTTGGGGATTTCTACAATCAACCCTCCAACCGCTACACACCATATCGATAATTTGTCTTTCTGTCTTAAAGACCGATCATCGTGTGACCTATGTGGCAAAGCCACCGATCGCCATGCGACCTTAATAATACATCGTAGTATTTCGGCACCGAGTACTGTCATCATAAAGACCGATCACTATGTGACCTATGTGGCAAAGTCACCGATCGCTATGCGACCTTCTTCCCCTTCATCATATCAATCCCATCCCATGCATACATACATGCAGTAATCAAAACAATATACTACCTAAAAGTTCACAATCTATCACATACATCGATACACATAGAGAAGTTTCTATGATTACGCACTGCATCCCTTGCCTACCCTTTTTGGGTAATCCGACTGTCTATACAAATTTTTTTCTGCTTTTAGCCCATAACATATATTTAGTACAGATTACTATATACCTTTTTTTTGGCTTTTAGCCGATAACATATATTTAGTACAGATTACTATACAAACTTTTTCCGCTTTTTAGCCCATAACATATATTTAGTACAGACACTATACACCTTTTTTCACTTTTAGCCCATAACATATATTTAGTACAGATTACTAGTGTGTTAGAGATCTACACACTGATTACCAAGTAGAACGAGACCTCTAAGTCGACGCTATCCGTAGCCAACACCACCGCTTATCCGCCTTGAAATCCCGAAAAGTGATATGAGATTCAGAACTAGTGTTTCCGGCTTTTAGATCTAAGAGATCTTACTAGAGAAGATTCGGCTACTCCCAGAGGATTCCGGCTTTTTGCGAAAAATCAGGAAGAGAAGATGATTCGAAGAAATCTATAGATATTCGGTTTTTAGAAGAAAGAAGAGAAAAGAATAATAGAGTTTTCGGCTTTCGGCTTTTTAGAAAAAAGAAAAAAAGAGAATAATGGAGTTTTCGACTTTTAGAAGAAAGAAGAGAATAATGGAGTTTTCGACTTTTAGAAGAAAGAAGAGAAAGAAAATGTGGAAACCCTAAATGCCAAAAAATAAAGAAGAGAACCCTCCCTATTTATAGAAATTTCGGCACTCACCTATGAAAAACCGAAAGTGCCCTTCCTGATAACTAAAAATTAATCAAATAAAAAGGGAAAATTCGGCATCCCCTTTGCCATAAAGAAATCGATTTCTTCACTTCTCTAGGTGATGGAATTTCGGCCAACTCCTAGCCTTATAGATAGCTCCTATCTTTTCTCCTTTTTTTTCCTTCCATATTATCAACTATATTATCTACATTATCCCATTCACATAAATCCTCCTATTTTTGAGCCTTGTTGCCGTCCACTCTACCGAACCTTAATGCCGAAATTTAGCTAACTTAAATTAAAAGAGTTGGGCTCCATGTACCTTAAATTTGGGCCCCTTACTCCCTTGTGTGGCGTCACCTCCTTGCTCCCTAAGTGGCGCCATTGACCACTGGGCCACAAGCCCGTTTTGATATTTTAAACTCAGATACCACCTTTTAAACCCAATAGTGCCCAAACAAAAAATTAACTAAGGCTTCAGCCCAATCCTGAGCCCAATTTGGACCCCTAATGCTCAAATTAACTCATTACACATATTCACCCATTAAATGCATAGGCCCAAAAATTCAGGATGTTACATGCCATATCATTTTTCTTCAAGTTTATTGCTTTGTTGTGAGAATGTAATAAGATGCTTTTTACATTAATTTTTATTATCCCATTATGCTTTAAATGTCTTTTATCATTTTTTGTGTGTAAATGTTTAAATTAGTATCTTGTTTTAATTGGTTTTTTTATATACCAACAAGGGAAAAAAGTTTCAATTTGCATATACATATGATTTGAATGATTGTTTTTTTTAATGTTTGTGCAAATGAATTGATGCTCAAGCAGGTATACTTATTGAAATTTTAGAGGTCGATACTCACTTTGAGCTCATTCGAACATCTAATTTTAGAGGTATTTCATCCTGTTTATTTTTCCATTTTGTGAATATATATCCCTTTTTTGTTTGAAATCGATCAATTTAAATGTCAGTAAATTGAAGTTTTAAATCATTGCAATTGAAGTATTTAATCTACTTGTGAATTGAAGTGTTAAAGTGCTTGCAGAGGTATACCATCGAAAGATTCTTCATCATATGTAAACTCAACCGCGTCAAAGGATTAAGGACCGAGATACCTATAGGATCACAGAGGTATTTATGGGAGTTTCCCATTGTTTGAAATCTTGGTTACACTCCATTGTTCAATAAGACCTATTCTTTTCATTTGTTCTTTCACATACCCTTTTTCTTTACTCATTTGTACTCAACATTTATTGAGCTAAGATATAATATCATCCGGTTTTGTTTATGTTTTACGGAGTTGTCCAATTTTGATCCATTCCATTTCTTATATTGCCAAAGTTGAACTACCGAGTGCTGAGGCCATAGATAGGTATGAGCTTGTCGTATGAGTTTTATGAATGTCACGGAAGTCTGTTTTGTTCATTTTAGTAGTCTTTTATAATTGTTTCAGAAATTGGTGTTACACTGGTGAGCTGCTTTTATTCAGTTGTTTACAACTGCCTTTGATAAGTAATATATTTTTGGCACTTGTTTTTGAGTTACTACTTCAATGGCACTAGTTTTGTTATTGACTCCTAGAAGGGAAAAATACTTAGTATTTGCTGTAGTTCGATTTGTTTGCACCATTCTTACTCGTCATGTAAGTTAATTCACTCGTAATTTTGCTATTTATATCGTTTTATTTTATTGTTTTTCCAGATTTCCGAAAGTATTGTACTCTCCATAACTTTATCTAGCAGCATAACTTTAACTAGACACTGCTAGAAAATGCATACTTTTTTTTGGCTTGCCAAACCGGAAATGAAGTTTGTCTTGGATCACAAGATAAATGAAGACGTTACAATAAGTGTCTGAAAATATTATTAGGTTCTGTCTATCTATTTAGGATATGCAGTTCAAAGTCAATTGTACAAGGTTTCATATGCCAATTACTTTGGTCGGTGATTCTTGACGCTATGATTTTCGATCTGTGGCGAACTCCGCCGCCCCACTATATTATGCTTTCAAACGCTCGTGATTTTTTCTTATTCATGAAAATTTTGCATCTGTGGTAGGCCCGGTGGGGAGTATAACCTCATCATTCATGTTAATGTTTTTTTAAATTTTCTGTTTTTTATTTATTTAAAGTATTAGTGAGTTAATGTTGTTTGTATTTCGATCGCACCCTGCTTTCTTGGTGAGAGTGGAGTAGACCATCTTCTTGAAATTATTAAGGTACGCTTTTAGTTCAAATTTCTCGAGCAAGAATAAGATATATATCATGATGAATTTGTCCAAATTGCTGTCCAAATTGTTGTTTATTATTCTGCTTGGTTGGTATATATGCTATTTATTATAATGCTGTCCAAAAAAAAAAGATTCAAAGTATATAGGCTGGAAACCTAACGGGTTGCCTTATATCTCATTGTAAGATATAACGGATCCTCACCAGGTGTAACAATGCCACGTATGATGAATCTTAAAAATTTCTCATCCCAAATTGTCGCTTTATTATCCCGCTTGGTTGGTATCTATGTTGTTTATTATACTGCTGTCCAAAAAAAAAAAAGATTCAAAGTATATAGGCTGGAAACCTAACGGGTTGCCTTATATCTCATTGTAAGATATAACGGATCCTCCCCGGGTGTAACAATGCCACGTATGATGAATCTTAAAAAATTTATGTCTAAATTGCTGTCCAAATTGCTGTTTATTATCCTGCTTGGTTGGTATCTATGTTGTTTATTATACTGCTGTCCAAAAAAAAAAGATTCAAAGTATATAGGCTGGAAACCTAATGGGTTGCCTTATATCTCATTGTAAGATATAACGGATCCTCCCCAGGTGTAACAATGCCACGTATGATGAATCTTAAAAAAATTCTGTCCAAATTGCTGTTTATTATATTGTTTGAACTGCTATATATTATGTTTATTATATTCTCCTTAATGGATCCATTTTTATATTAATAATGTTTGATTTTATATTAATAATATTTGACCATATAACTAATTAGTTGCTTATGACATATTTGGTATCCTCTATTCAGTTGCTTTTAAGTAGTTTTAGATTTAGAAATTATATTGTAAATATGATTAATAAATTAATTTATACACAATCTGATTAAAAAACTGTAAAACACTTTATAAATATTCTGATTAAATATGAATAATAAAACAAATTACTTTGTAAAACACTTTAAAGAATAACACTTTATACACAATAATATTTAATCATATAAATTATGCCTAAAAGATAATATCCCATAATAATATATTAACAAATTACTATAAGAGGGAAATTAATTATCTAAAATTTCAAGTAAGCTAAATAACATTTGTGTTGTATTTTGGTATTTGGATTCCTATAAATAACTAAGATGTAACTTTGTTTGGATGGATAAATAGGTTATGGAAATAACAATAGATAAGCTGCAAAAGTTTATGAAGCTAATATTATGTATTAATTGTAAGTTAGTTTAATTGTTAATTGTGTTCTATATTGTTGTTGTTTTGGATGCATATATATATATATATATATATATATATACTTTTTTTTGAAATTTTGATTCATGCAGGTGTTTTACGATGCAAACAAAAATTGCACTATTAACTTACAAAGAATATAATTTAAAGAGATATGTTAAAATTTATAATTGATAAATATTTTTGTAAAAAAATAATTTAAAGTTAAATTTCATAAATAAAATTATATATGTACCTTTTTAAATCAAACACGTAACATATTGATTTACAAAATTAAAGTTGTTGTTTTCATAAAATAATCAAATATTATTTCTCTCTCACATGTGGTTGTCTCTTTATAGATATGTTATTTCTTGAGATCCATTTAAGATTCAAATCTGACCACATATAATATTTTATTTGTGAGAAATGATTTTTTCAGTTTCACATATCTTGCCTTTTTATATTTTGAATTATTCCAAGCAATATTTTTCTAATATTTTAAAATTAAATGTGTATAATTTATATCAATGAAGAATAAAATATTGCAATTAATTGAATAAATATAAACTGAATGGAAAACTATCCTACATAATGTATTGGAAAATCAACATATGGCACTTTAAATATTCTTTAAAGGATATTATCTTTGTAAATATGATTGTGTATAAAGTTTGATTAAATATGATTAATAAATCAGAAATCAGAAAACACTTTATAAATTTTAGATAATTAATTTCCCTCTTATAGTAATCTGATTAAATATGATTACTAAAACAATTTATAAATATTCTTTTAATTGTTCTAAAAGTACAATTTTAACAGTATTAAAATACTTTGTAAAACACTATTTTAATTCCATATTTATTATATGAATTAGTGTAATTAATACCTCTAAGTGATAATTCAAATAATTATCCAACCCATGAACACTTCTAACCACACCCTTACTTTGCATGTAAAATATAAAATTTCTTAAATAATTATAATACATAATACATAGGTTAAAGATCAAATTTCATAGCTTCCATCAAATTATTTAACTTACATAATACATAACTTACATAATTTTAAGATCAAACTTCATAACTTACATAAATTACATAACTTACATAATACCTGTATAGATAAACAACTTACCTGTGTAATTTACTGTCAACTTTAGACTTCAACAACTATGAAATGGATAGAACTTGGATGAATTTGTCAAGGGTAAGCAACGGCTATCGATATGGAGTAGAAACTTTTCTAAATTTTACATTTCAAAATGCAAGCCAAGAGAATACGATTCTTTGCCCGTGTAAGAAGTGTTGCAATATCAATTGGCATTATCGTGAAGTTGTCTACGAACATCTAGTTGTTGATGGCTTTGTTCGGGGGTACAAAAAATGGATTTTCCATGGAGAGTGTACATCTAGTGGAGCCTTTTCATCGATGAATCTGGGTTATCCTCATAGTGCTTACAATCAGAATGTTAGAGAAGATGACATGGATGGCATGTTGTGGGATGCATTTAATTGCGCGGTGATGGTTTGCAGTCATTTCCACCTGACTTGGGTGCAACCGATGATTATAATTTTGGTGGAAATACTTTCATCGAAAGGGGAAGAAGTGTACCCGATGATCAGCCAAATGAAGAAGCGGCGAAGTTCTACACGTTACTTGGTGAAATGAACAAAGAACTGTATGAGGGATCTAAATTTTCAAAACTGTCTTTATGTATTCGTCTTTTTCACTTAAAATGTTTGGGAGGGTGGACCGAAAACTCTTTGACAATGTTGTTAGAGTTTTTGAGAAAAATACTCCCGTTTGCGAAAATCCCTCAATCTTACAAAGACATGAAGAAACTGATCAAAGATTTGGGCCTTGGCTACAACAAAATTCATAGTTGCTCAAATGACTGCATGTTGTATTGGGGCGACCAAAAAAACCAACAGTGCTGTCATGTCTGCGGTCAATCCCGTTGGATGAATAGAAATACAGATGATGGTAACAAGGATGAAAATAATGCACAGTCAAGGAAGTAGCCAGTTAAGATTTTACGGTATTTTCCGCTAATACCAAGGCTTCAAAGACTTTTCATGTCGTCGAAGACAGTCGAGTCAATGACGTGGCACTATGATGGACGAACCGATGATGAGTTGTTAAGGCATCCTGCAGATTCTTTATCTTGGAAATCATTTGACTCCAAATTTCCAAGCTTTGCAAGCGATCCTCGGAGTGTGAGGCTTGGGCTAGCATCTGATGGATTTAACCCGTACAAAATCATGAGCACCGCACATGCTGATTCTTGGCCTTTGGTACTTGTTCCTTACAATTTGCCTCCATGGGTTTGCATGAAACAATCATCCTTCATCTTATCTATGATTATCCACGGAGAGAAAGGGCCCAAAATGATATTGACATATATTTGCACCACTTATTGAAGAGTTAAAACAATTGTGGGTGGGTGTTGAGACATACGATGTAATGAGAAAGGAGAACTTCAATTTACGTGCAGCATTGATGTGGACTATTAATGACTTCCCGCCTATGCCAATCTATCTAGTTGGAGTACCAAGGGACGTTATGCTTGTCCTTGGCCGTGTTTAACGCAAACATGTTCGCAATAGTTATATAATGGGAAGAAGTTCTCTTACATGGGGCATCGCTTGTGGTTACCGGAAAATCATAGATTTAGATTTCAGAGTACTCGGTTTGACTGAGATCAAGAGTTCGCAGAAGCTCCTTCGCAGACGCAAATTGGATCTAAAATATTGTTCATGTTGAAAGATATGAATTTCATTTATGGGAAGATGAATCAACCGCCCAACACGCAAAGAAATAGAAGATCAAGGGATGAATCTGATGAAGAGGATGATCCTAATGAGGCGGACTTGTGGAAAAAAAGAAGTATTTTTTTAGTTGCCTTATTGGGAGCACCAGATTTTACGACATAATCTTGATGTCATGCACATTGAGAAAAATGTCTGCGAGAACATCATTGGGACTATTTTGAATGTCGATGGAAAATTGAAAGATAATCTTCAGAGTCAACTTGATTTAGTCCACATGGGAATTCGGCGTGAGCTTCATCCCGAAGCACTTTCGAATATGAAATATCGGTTGCCGCCTGCTATTTTCTCAATGTTGAAGACGGAGAAAGAAGTGTTCTGTATGGTGTTAAAGGATATAAAGGTCCCGGATGCGTATGCATCAAATATATCTCGATGTGTGAGTCTTAAAGATCGAAGACTATATGGCTTAAAATCGCATGACTATCACATCTTGATGCAAGACTTACTGCCAGTTGCTATGTGGTGTTGTATGTCGAAAAAGGTGACGTCTTGTGTAATTGAACTATCCAATATAATGAAAGAAATTTGTGGCAAAGTTTTGGATGTTCAAGAACTTGAGACACTACAAGATCGAGCCGCATTGACTTTATGCAATCTGGAGAAGATCTTCCCGCCTTCCTTCTTTACTATTATGGTGCACTTGTTAATTCATCTCCTCGTGAAGCAATACTTGGTGGACCTGCTTTTCTATCGATGGATGTATCCTATAGAAAGGTCTTACTTTATTTGCAAATTATTCCTTCATTCACCTCAATGCCTTCAGTTGCAACTTTTGATAATGTTGTATATCGTGTTTAGGTTCCTATCCAAATTGAAGTCTTACTGCCGCAATAAGCGTTATCCGGAAGGATCAATTGTCGAAGGCTACTTGGCGAGAGGAATGTATGACTTTCTGCTCGAGGTATTTGGAAGATGTTGAAACAAGAATGAACAGTACTCAAGTAGAAATGCTTTGGGCTCACAGATCATAATTTGGCCGAAACTTATTTATTTCAAAGTTTCGGAGAACCGATCGGCAAAGTCGAAATTGCAGAATTAGACGATAGATCGTGGGTCCAAGCACATCGATATGTTCTTTTTCATCACGATTCAATGGAACCATTACGCAAGTAAGTTCTAGAATTTGATAATTACTCATCAATTATAATTTGTTTGTCTTCTAACAAAGTAACCCTTTTTTTAACATAGTGAGTACAAACAAATATTGAGAGCTCGTTCACGGTCCCGAAGATTACATCGATGAGAAATTAATAAGTTGTTCACAGAATCATTTCATGAATGGTTAAGCCAAACGGTATGCAATTGAAGTTTTCATTGACAAGTAATAATGTTTTCTCATAACATTTATAATTACTCAATTTACTTTCGATTCAATAGGTTTGGAGTTGGAATGAAGTAAATGACGAAGTTAAATGGCTTTCACAAGGTCCAAACAGAATAATGAAAAGATATAGTGCCTTCCTCATCAACGGATACAGATTTCATACAAGGTATCGCGAGAGATTGAGGATAACCCAAAATTGTGGAATTGTTGTTAATTCTTCAATTACAAGTTATGCTAGTGCTAGGGACATGAATCCCATGAGGGGAATCTGAGTATTACGGACTTATTACCGACATAATTGAGTTGGATTATTACGGCAAATGGAAAGTTGTCTTATTTCAAGGTGATTGGGCTGATGTGAATACGACTCGCGGAATTAAAAACGATCAATATGGTTTTACAATGGTGAATTTCTCTCAATTGATTCACACCGGAGAACAAGTGATAGACGAGCCGTATGTGTTTTCTTCTCAAGTGAAACAAGTTTTTTACTCGAAAGATCCAACTGATGAGGGTTGGTACGTTGTACTTCGAAACACCCCTAGAGACTTGTTCGACATAGGCAATGAAAGTAGAGATGACATCGTCAAAAGATCATAAACTCTGCCTTTTCCAGAACAAAACTTAAATGAAAATATCCCTAGTACTAGTACACAATTTCAATGGGTTCGTCAGGACGTGGACGAAGATATTTACGAATTATGATGTAGTAAGATTTTACGATTTTTTTATTTATATGTAATATTATAATTTTAATCTTGGTCATTTTATATAATTTAACTATTTTATACGTACCATTATTGTTGTCATTTGTTACTAAAATTTCAACTATTTTATGTGTATTGCAGGAAAAATGAGTAGAAGAAGATTGCGAGATTTAAATATTGTATGAATCATCAGAAATTCGGAAGGGCAATAGCGAACAAAGAAACAGTTGTTGGATCCTCGACTGTGCCTGACATAGATGATGAGCCTGCAGAATTACAAAGTAATGTTAAGTTAATTTTACAAGTATGTTGACTTTTATTATTGATTCATTTTTCAATTTTAATATAACAATAATATATCATTGTTCAGCTGAGACTGGTGGGACGCGCAGAGGTCGCGGACGTACGCTGCTTAGATATTTATACGAATTAAATCTCGTCGAGCGTGTGAAAGTAAGGAGAAATAGTCATGACCAGCCTGTTGGCCCTGAAGCTCGACTTCTAGCAGGCTATCTGGGCATTATTGCACGGAATGCAAATATGTTGCCCATCAATTACGAGTCATGGCATCACATGCCTGATGCAAACAAAAATCAAGCTCTCCATAACATTAAGGTAATAAAACGTGAATGTAATTTATAATACTTTGGTTGAAGTTTCATTTATATTTACTTTCTAAACTTATGTTTTTTTAGGAGAGATTTGCTTTGGAGGTCTCCGATGACTATATAAAGAAGACACTGGGAAAAAATGGAGAGACCATAAAAGCACACTTTGAAAAAAAGAATATTTTAAGAAAGAAATAAGCCTTGAGGATAAATTATAAATGTCCCACGGAATGTTGAGGTATCAATGGGAAGATGCGGTTAGATTTTGGAACTCAAAGAAATGAGAGGTATTACCTAGTTGTAAACTCTTATAAATTTTTCTGGTTTATAGTATTTACTATATACGTAATAATAATTTCATTATGTAGGACCGTGAGCGTGTTGAAACGAAAGCGTGACAGCGTAAACAAAATTCACGCACACGCAGGTCGTAAGTTTTGCTTCGTAGTCGAGGCCGAGGTATTATAATTTATTAATTCTGTCAAATATTAATGAATTTATACTATTAAATTATATTTTTACTACTACACTGTAGGAAGTCTCCACCGGTCAAAAAGTTAGACGCGTTCAGCTTTTTGACATTACGCATAGGAAGAAGGATGGGTCTCCGATGACATCCGAAGCTGGAGAGATTATGGTATATTTACTTAATAAAATTTGATTTATTATAAATATTTATAATGTTTACTTATAATAGTTTAATTATTCGTTAGTAGTTTTAAATTAATAATGTTAAGTTATGTTGCATTCATTCGTATTGTATATTTCGTTTCTAACTTTTTGATTGATTTATTAGGAGAAACTAAATGAGAAGAAGGCACGATGAAGCGGCGCTTGAGTGATAGTTCTGTTAATCTTGAGGGTATCAATAATGCAATTATTACCGGCGTGTTTTGGGTCCCGGAAAGGTATGGTCGAAATTTTTATGCTACATTTGTCTTTGTTTTTGGCTTAAATTATATGCTACATTTGCTTGCTTTTTATTACTGATGTTTTGGGTCCCGAAAGGTATGGTCGGTCCGATTTCAAGGATCTCGTGTTACCCCGACCCAATATTTTGGATCCTAGCTCCCACCAGTACATGCCTTCCTGGTAGTCAAGCTCAAGTCGAAGTTCGAGGTTAAAAGACCAAATGTCTCGGATGCAAGCGAGCACGGTTCAAAGAAATTGCTGAGGTTGAAAGAAAATATGAAAACTTCGAGCGGATGCAAGAAATGAGGAGGCAAATGGCGGCGATGCAGAGAGCAGAGCGAAAAATACGATGAGCTCCAAATTCACTTTTCAAAGAGATGATGCAGATGTTTTTCAGAATGCAGAAGCCGCCATCTTAGTCCCTTAGTTTTTCTTTGTAATATTATTTTTAACATTGTTACATTTAACATTATTGTAAGAATAGTTTCAATTATACTTCATTTATTAATTTACATCATATATCTATTATTAAATTTGAAGTATCATTTAGATTTAATGCTTTTGGTGAGATTTAAATGCTACATTTGCTATTTTGGGTTGAAATTATATGCAACTGTTGCTGTTTTTGGTTGGTTTTAATGCAGGAAGGGTAGGATATTGGAGAAACTGACCATTGCAAATCTGTGCAAATTAGCGGCGTTTGTGGGAAAAGCGCCGCTAAAAGTCAAGACTTTTAGCGGCGTTTGTGGAAAAAGCGCCTCTAAAAGTCACGAATTTTACGGCGCTTTGAAAAGCGCCCATAAACGTCGCTAAAGTTTGCGGCGCTTTCTTTAGCGGCGTTTTTTGCGGTGTTTTGAAAAGCGCCGTAAATACTATTAGTAGCGTTTATAAACGCCGCTAAAAGCCAAAAAAAATGCCGCTAAAAGTCTGTTTTGGTGTAGTGGCGTGTCGAGCCTAGGTGTGCGCAATGTAATCTAGTGTTCATTGCGAGTATGGTTGATAAGTGTTTCCCTATTATCTGAGTCCAGTATAGACGGATCTGTGAAGATGAAAAAACATATTGTGATGCCTCCTGTAAGGCTACTATAATGCTAACCGGACTGGCAGATCATGGAACAAAATGTGTAAGACTATGTGGTAGAGACCCATGGTATCATATGATGGCACGCTAAGATGGTGAGAGATATGTGAAGTCCATGGTCATGGCCTTTTATGACAATAAGGATATTCATGGTGTAGTACTCTTCGGTGGGATATAAGCCGGATTGACTGATCACAACATGAAGATATGTGTAAGACCATGTGGGTGAGGCCCATAGCATCAATAAAGATAAAGTCGGCTTGGATAGTAAACACGGAACAGAGATAAGGTTCACCAGGAGAGTAAATCAATAAGTTTTCTGAAAAGCCTTAGTCGCTAGTTTTCTGAAAAACCTTAGTGGCTAATCTTTTAAAAAGCTTTAATTGCAAATTTTCTGAAAAGCCTTAGTGGCTAATTTTCGGGATAGCCTATGTGGCGAATTTGAACTCAAAAGCCTATCTGGCAATTTATGAATCAGTCGTGGTGGTGATATTTGGGTATGCCTTCGAGGCATTTTCTGAATAAGTTCTCAAACAATATATTAAACTAAGGAATCTATTATTGTGATCCACCATGACCGAAAACTTCATGTATTTGAAATTCTAGGTGGTTTGCTGGAATCTGTAATAGAATCCGCCAAGAGTAGAATCTAATGAATAACGTTCTGAGATGTGTATCCAACTATTATCTTCAAAGAGACTATGAGAAGGAATTTGAAATATAGTGTGAAGACTGGGATCCTTCATTCAGGTGTATTGTGCATAAATTAGTTAAGGGTAAATGGCGTATAAATATCCGCCAACCAGAAATCAAAAAAAAAAAGTATCTGCCAAAGCTTAAAAGAAAGTCCAGAATATTGAAGTCAAGAATTTCAGTCTCAGTGCTATAAAGAAATAATGGTTTAGACTCACTAAATTTTGCTGAATTTATGGGTGTGCATTTGTGGTGCAGGTTCTTAAGTTGAACCAGTTCGCCAGTGAATGACCAAGTCAAGAATGCGCTAGAGTAGCAGTTGAAGTGCGATATTAAACATACATAGGAACTTTTGGGAATATGTTGTCAAAGGGCGAATAATATTATACGCCACAAATGAGTCTGTCTTAAATAAAGATTTAAGTGTTATTGTCTTACACTATTATTTGAAAATCAACTGTAATCAATAACTTGTACTACGAAATCTTTTGACTTAGAATAATATATAAGTGAGAGGTATATTCAGTAAGCCTTCGTCAGTTTTAAAATTCTTGTTAAGTGTTTAAATCTGGTGGCATCCTATATTCAGATCTAGTAAATCGGGTCAGGTATAGAGTATAAAATACTTTAAAAGATAGTGAAATAGCTAACTTTGTTATTTGCTACATGAATAGAAAATTTGATCGTGGGACTAATAAATTGTATTTAAAATTATTTTAATTGAAAATTAATTTAGATGTAGATTGAATTAGAGTGATAAGTTAATTATCATCTATTACTTATATATTTTATTAGTTGATTGTATATATTAATAAAATATATTATAATTTTTAAAGAAGTTTACTACTAATTTTTAAAGTATATTTCTACGTGTAAAATTGTCATTATATTTTAGGTGAAATTGAAAATTGCCATTATATTTTACTTTAATTGATAATTATATTAAATTTTGTCTCTAAAGTTTAATTATTTTATTGAAATTTTCTACTCAGTTTTAATTTAAAATCACTTGAAAAGAATTTAATAATTTTCTTTTTCTTTTTGTAATTACCTTAATATTTAACAACAATAAGTAAAACAATATAACATCATAATTAATAAATGTACTTTATATATATATATATATTCACGTATTTGTTTCTTTAATTTAAATTTTCTAAGCTAATTTATTAATTTTTAATATTTTATAAATTAACTTCTTATTAACTATTGAAATAAAATATTTTAAAAAAGTTTTATTATTAAAATATATTTTCAAATATTCAAAATTAATATTGAGTGATAGAATTTAATTAAAAAATAAAACTTGGTGGAAAAAATTAATAAATTTAAAGTTTAGTGGTAAAATTTAATAACATAAAAATTAAGTGTCAAATTTACTCATATTTTAAAAAACGACGACGGGAAATATCAATAAAAATAAAGCATAATGACAAATTTCAATATTTATTTTAGTGTAATGATGGATTTGCACTTTAACCCTTTTTAGAAAAACAATTTTGGAATTTTTTAAAATAGTATGATAAAAGAAATTTGTAAAAAAAAAAAAAAACAGTATTTTAAAACGTAATTTTCATACCGGTTGAACATAATTTTTAATATTTTTTTGATAATTTGGTAAAAAAAAAAACTGTATGTTAATTATTAAATACTATGATAATTTAAAATAGTTTTAGTAAAAAATAATTTATATTTAATATAATTACTCATCATTAATTTGAATTTATTTTAAATAAGTAACGGAATTTAAGTATAGTATTGATTAATAAATAGAAAGTCTTTCATTAACATTATCAACATTATATAATATTTAATTTTATATTTTAATATTATTATACTAATTTATATAATAATTACATAACCGAATATGTTAATTAATTTAATTATATATACAATATTATGTGAACTTATTAAATTTATATAAATTTATAATCAGCTAATTTATTATATATATATTTGGACTAGCTATTTATTCAAGTTGTGTAGATTTTTTTAAGTTGTATTTTTTTTTTTTTTGTATTTGTATCACTTGAAAGTTTATTTATTTTATTTAAATAATTTATTTTTAGGGATCCGTTAAAAATATTTAAAGGGATTTGACAAATTATATAATTATTTTAGGTTTTGATTTTTCATTTTATTGTATTTCGTTTGAATATATTTCTAAATTTATTTACATAAATATTAAAATATAATAATTATTTAAAATAATTATAAGATAAGTTTGTTTATAATTAATGGTTGACATCCCAAGCGTATAAAATATAGTTATTATAAGTTTAATATTATCTTCTATTAATTTAAAAATAGATTATAATTTTAAAATATCATTTTCTATTAATTTTAAAAATTGGATATATACATGAATTATGTTGTCATGTGTTAATAGGATAAGTATGACACATGCCAAAAAACTAAACCCCCTGGGACTTAAAATTTTGTAATATATATGGTATGATTAATTTTTAAATTTTATAGTATTACAAGTTTATAAATACATAACTAAAATCAATTAATTGTAAATTAAATTTTATTTTTACAAGGATATGATACAAAATAA
Organism: Gossypium sturtianum; assembly: GCA_025698515.1. Classification (NCBI taxonomy): domain Eukaryota; kingdom Viridiplantae; phylum Streptophyta; class Magnoliopsida; order Malvales; family Malvaceae; genus Gossypium; species Gossypium sturtianum. Next base: position 11,921,262 of record CM046948.1, read on the forward strand.
ATTAAAATAATTGATTATTTATATAGTAGATTAAAATGCATCACTTTTTGATTATGCTGCAGGGGCTTTAACTATTATAAATAACGAGGAAACATCATAATTATTTCATACTCGCAATTTTAGCTAAATTTTAATGTTCATAATGCAACACAAACATTCATTATTTCCTTTTTATCCACTGATTTCAATCATGGATTACACATTGGTGTTGTAGAATTATAAAGATGTTCTTTAATTTATATTATTTTAAGTTTTAACCAATATGAAATTAAAATTGATATTTCGAGGTGTTGTAATACCGAATACACAATTTTATTAGAAGTGTCAATGGGTTAGGTCGAGTTTGAATAAGATCTAAGCCCAGATTCAGAAAAAATACTTGACCTGAATAAAAATGTTAAAATTCGGGTCTGACTCAACCGTATTAAAAAAAAAATTATATGAATTTTTTATATAATTTTTAAAAAATATATATAATGCATCAAAAAATACTAAAAACTTCTCAACAACTTGAAATAAATTAAAAAAATATGTATACTTAAATAACAGTGAAACTTAACAAGCAAATGCCTCTAAAATAATAACAAAATTAATAATAAAATAATAATTATACAATATTCAAATAATAACAAAAAAATAGTAGCAATATAATAGTGAAATGGTAATAAAATAGTGAGAAAGTAATAAGAAAATAGCAGCAAAAAAGTAAAAAAAAAAAAAAAACAGTTTTCTTTTTGCAAATTTGAGTCGGGCCTAAGCAAAAAAAGCTTTACTAGAGGTTTGACCCGTCTTCTAAATGGGTATTATTTTTTTATTCAAATCTATTTTTTGGACCACAAGTTATAGATAATTTAAAAATATATTTTGATATAAAATATTGTAATCTTAAAATATTAGAACCCTTTTCTGGGCCTGAAGACATCTTTATAGCATTGACAACACGGTCGAACCATGTCGGCCCAAGAAAAATGTCCATGTTGGCTTAATGGTGGATTTTTTTTTTCCGGTAATCTGCGAGGACTTTTTCATAATATGAGGGAAAAGGAAAAGAAAAAAGGTAGACCGCGAGCTGGGGACGCAGAAGAACAAGCACAAGCACAACAAGGCTTAAAGCACTTTACGATTGTTTTAGTGTCCGTTGATCTTCACTGCTTTAGCCATTTTGTTATGTAAGTTTCTTTTTGTTGAAGTACTGGTCTTTAACATTTTATTATTTCTAGTTTCTCTTGTTTTTTTTCCCTTACTTTCACTCTTAAATTTTTCCAGCTAGTAAGCTATATATCTTAGCTCCAATGGGTAGCTTCTTAGTTTAGTTGTTTTTGTGTTCTTTTTCTTGAAAAAGGAATCCGTTTTAATTCTTGTTTATAATTATTGTTTCTTGAAGGGTTTATGCTGTCAGGTTTTGGGGGAGTCTAGGATTGCAGTGACATTGATTGTACTTGCATATATATTTCAAATTGATTATATACAACGGCATCCGTTGCATCAAAAAACATGTGGCTAAGAAGGCAGCAATGCCCTTGTGGTGACTGGAAATGTTATGTAACATATGAAGGAGATGCTGAAGAGACATCCATAGTATCCCAGATTGTAAAAACTGAATCACTTCAGTCCCAAGACATGGTTGCTCCTTATGTTGGAATGGTGTTTAAGACCGACGATGATGCTTTCCAGTATTATGGAAATTTTGCTAGGAAAAATGGGTTTTCCATTAGGAAAGAGAGGTCCAGACTGAGCCCCCAATTGGGGATTTATAAGCGTGATTTTGTTTGCTATCGTTCTGGGTTTGCACCGGCAAGGAAAAAGCTTTCTGGGGAACACCATAGAGATAGGAAGTCTGTACGGTGTGGGTGTGATGCTAAGATGTACTTGTCCAAGGAAGTAATAGATGGGGTTTCTCAATGGTTTGTTGTACAGTTTAGCAATGTTCATAATCACGAGCTTTTAGAGGATGACCAGGTCCGTCTCTTGCCTGCATATAGGAAGATTAATGAGGCAGATCAAGAGAGAATTTTACTACTTTCAAAAGCTGGGTTTCCTATACATCGTATAGTGAAGGTTTTGGAGTTGGAAAAAGGCATTCAAGGTGGGCAATTGCCTTTTTTGGAGAGAGATGTTAGGAATTTTGTTCAAAACCGGAAGAAAGTGGTTCAAGAAAATGATGCTTTGCTCAATGAGAAAAGAGAAAATGATACAATGGAACTTCTTGAGGCATGTAAAGCAACAAAAGAGGCTGATCAAGATTTTGTTTATGATTTTACAGTAGATCAGAATGATAAGGTTGAGAACATTGCTTGGTCATATGGTGTCGCTGTTAATTCATATGCCTTGTTTGGTGATGTTGTTTATTTTGACACCACTTACAGATCAATCACATATGATATGCTTTTTGGGGCATGGTTTGGAATTGACAAAAATGGTCAACCAATTTTCTTTGGTTGCGTTTTATTGCAGGATGAAACACTGCGCTCCTTTGCATGGGCTATACAGGTTTACTGCTTTAATCTTCTGTGTATTTTAAGTAGGTTTTGATGTATCTTATTTGTTTACAATTTTTCCTTTGCCCTTTTGGTGTAGACGCTTGTCCGCTTCATGAAAGGGAGATGTCCACAGACAATTTTAAGTGATCTTGATCCACGACTTAGAGATGCTATAACAAGTGAATTACCGAGTACTAAACATGTTACATCTATATGGAACATACTTCCAAAGGTATCTAGCTGGTTCTCTCTTCAGCTTGGATCTCAATATGCAGACTTTAAATCAGAATTTGATGCATTGTATCGTCTGGAGAGTACAGAGGATTTTGAGCTACGATGGAATCAAATGGTTTCCATATTTGGACTTGGCTCAGATAAACATATCGCTTTACTCTACTCTCTTCGTACATCTTGGGTGCTGTCATATGTGAGAGTTCATTTTCTTGCTCGAATGGCAACAACAGCCTATTCAAAGTCTATAGATGCTTTCTTGAAAGGGATCTTCTTTGTTCAATCATGTTTACGTGGATTTTTTGAGCAGGTATGTTAATTACAAATGCTGTATTGTAATCCCTCAACTTTCTTTTTTCTTTTCTGTTTTTGATATGTTGGTTATTATTATGATTGGTTTTCAGGTTGGTATTGCAGCCAATTTACAAAACGAGCGACATCAAGAGATGCAGTGCCAGTATATGCATATGAAAACATGCTTACCCATTGAAGAGCATTCACGGCAAATTCTTACACCCTTTGCATTCAATGCTCTACAACAGGAATTAATAGTAAGCATGCAGTATGCTGCATCTGAAATGGCCAATGGATCATATCTTGTGCGTCATTTCAGAAAGATTGATGGGGAAAGTCTTGTTATATGGATTCCAGAAGATGAACAGATTCACTGTTCATGTAAGGAGTTTGAGTCTTCTGGGATATTGTGCAGACATGCTCTTCGTGTATTTATAGATAAGAACTTCTTTCAACTTCCTGAAAAGTACTTTCTAAGTAGATGGCGAAGAGAAAGCTCTTTGATGTTTTACGATGATCATTCTGTTCATGATAAAGATGATGAATGGTTTCAAGAGTTCCAGTCCTTAACTGAAACTTTATTTGCAGAATCATCAATTACAAAAGAGCGCTCTGATTATATTCGTAGGGAGCTGACAAAGGAACTTACAAGACTTCTCAATGAGGTTAGAGATATGCCAGAAAACGATGGAGCACCCATGGATTTTACGCTTACACCAACTGATTAGTTGCTGAGTAGTTAAAGCTGCTCTTCAGAGTAAATAGAACCACCAGATACTACAATAACAAAAGTGATAACCAATTAAAAGTGTACCATGAAGATGATCATGTTGTAGTTGGCGCTCTTTCAATTTCTACATGCAAGTTGAATGAAAGCTATTTGAAAATGAGTGATAATCTGAAGTAGATGCTGAAGAACATATTTTTGGATGGCTTTTGACAAGTCATTTTAATTCCCTTCAGGAAATAGACAATGGAATGTAGATCAGAATACAAGGATGTGAACTTTCATATGGTAGCCTGCAATGTGAGATTTCATTAAAGCATTCTTCAACTCTCCTATCATATTGAAAGTAATTAAATTTACTTTGCTGTTGCCTTCTCGTTTGGAGTATTTTCCTGTGAAAGTTTTTGTTTATAGTCTTTCCCTTTTTTCTCCCTCTCTCTTTTTTTTTTGCTTACAGCTCAGTTCAACAGTTGTGTTTATTCCGATGTGTAAGTTCTAAGTTGTACTTTTGTAGCTCATTGTGTCATATTGACAGTTTTCTTTTAAAACCAGACAACATCCTATTCATTTGTAAAATAAATGAGGTGAAAAACTACATGGTAGCACCATTTCTCCCATATTTTGCAGTGTGCCATACAGATCTAGTTTACTTTTTTTGGTAGCAGGAAAGGTCATTTGAGATTCAGCAAGCATCTTGTCAAAGTTTTTGCATTCGCTTAACTTTCAGTTCGACTATTTTCTTCTCTTCATTAATCTTTGAATTGCTGAGTGTTCTTTGTCTTCCCCTTATCTTTTAGTTAGCTAATTTACTCTTAACCAATTTGTAGTTTGGATTTTCTCTCAAGCATCACAATTAATTGACACTGGAATTTTACACCTGGTGTGTTTTAGCCTGTTAGAATGTAGCTGCAATTTCATTTAGTGATGTTCTGTAAATCAGTTATATTATATTGATGACATAAAAGTGATGGTTTTAAGGATGATAGTTGATTATGTATGCAGACCATTTGAGTCAATTGGATGCTTATTGTGTGACTACTTTGAAAAGAGGCGGCAGTCTTCCATCTGCCATCGAAATCTATGTGTCATGATGCCTTTGTGGGCAATACAAGAAGCCAAAGATGGCAAGAAGACAAATAATTCTGTTTTTCTAATAATATTCCTAATTAGAAAATTAATTTAGCAAGTATTTTATGCAATTAGAACTTAATTTTACTTTCCTTCATTTAAGGGGACAATTAGACAGAAATTATTTCAATTTATAGAGGTTTAAGATTCTCTCTTTCTGATGAGTCTAAAGTTAGGAGCTCTGTTCCATGTATTATTGATCAAAGGTTCATCATGAGAAATATCTACAACGGTAGGTTTTATTGTGAATCGTTCGGTGATTTGATCTGTTAGAATCCCTAGAATTAGGGATAGATTATTGAGAAAATCTTGTAAATAGAAATTAATCATAGTTACTGATTCTTAGGATAATTACAGTCTTTTAGGGATTATTTCCTTTCTTAGAGTAGTTTATCTCTTTTTTATACCAGAACCTAATTAGCTAAAGTAAGAATCTGATTTCTACAGCTTCTACATGGTATCGTGAGCCTTAGAAATTATTCGATTCTCTTGTCTATCTTCCTAAAAATTCCTTCGATTTCTCACCCATCTTCCTAAAATTTCCTCTCCTATTTTTCCATGGGTGATCTTCACAATGACACCATGTCCCTAAACCGAGATCTCACAAATATCTCGAGACGGTCAATCGAGGATCAATCAAAGTGACCTCAATTCTTCACTAATAATCACTAGTCATCGACTAGATGGAAAAAACTTCCTACAATGGTCTCAATCTGTCCTAATGGTGATTCGTGGTCGTGGTAAGTTAGGATATATCAATGGAGACCTCCCGACGACTGATGTAGCGCACCCTACCTATGCTACTTGGGAACTTAATAACTCAATTGTTATGGCATGGTGATCAATTCTATGGAAGGCCATATAAGCCGAACTTACCTTCTCTTCAAGATCATGCGAAGACATGTGGGATGCAGTCAAAGAGAACTACTCTAATCTTGGAAACGCTTCCCAAGTTTTTGAGATCAAACTCAAGTTTAAAGACATTCGACAAGGGACACTTGAGGTAACTCACTACTACAACAATCTGAAAATATTGTGGCAGGAGTTAGACATGTGCTATGAAGCTAATTGGGGGGAAGGCCTAGAACACACTAGGTTTATGACTCACCTCAACAACGAGCGCCTCTACGAGTTTCTAGTCAATGAGGCATGAGTTAGACGAGGTTCGTGGCAGAATTTTGGGCAGATCACCTTTCCCAACCATTAGTGAAGCTTTTGCAGAAGTGATGAGAGAAGAGAAATGTCGTCTTGTCATGATGGGAGAACCCAAACCAATAATCTCTACTTGACCACTGCTGAATCTGCGCTTGTGTGTCCAAAGGTCCTCAAACACAAAAACTCGTCTTTGCTGGAATGAGTCCGGATCAAACAGCACCATAGTGTAGTCAACTGCAATCGTGTTGGACACACAAAGGAAAAATGTTTTAAACTCCATGGTTATCCAGATAAAAAACAGAAAGACAAGAAAACTGCTCATTATCTTCCAATACTGCTGATGAGGTGCTGGATGTGCGCCTAACCAAGACACAACTCGAAAATCTCCATAAAATTCTGAGTACCTCTACTAGTCATGGGAATTTAGCCACTCAAGGTACCGCTGCCTCAATATTGCTCTTGAATCTAATAACCACTCTCCTTGGATACTAGATTCGGGTGCTTCGGACCACATGACAGGTAACCTCACTCTATTCCAAACTTACACCACCTGTCATAACAAGTCCCGAATTAGGATTGCTGATGGTTCATACTCACCTGTGGCTGGAGTAGGGAAAGTAAAAGTAGTGAGAATTTTTCCTTGATAATGTTCTACATGTTCCAAAATTATCTTATAATTTACTTTCAATAAGTAAACTTACTAAAGATGGGAAAATGCTTGCTGAATTTTCTCGCATTTGGTTGTGTAATACAGAATGTAAATCGGGAAGATGATTGGCACTCGCTAAGGTTGATGATGGGTCAGTATGTGTGGAATAAAGACAAACACACAAGGGGGATTGGCTCTATCTACTGCAAAAGAGGATACTATTATGCTATGGCACCGTAGGTTAGGACATCCAAATCTTTTGTACCTAAAAAAGCATCTTCCGCTGTTATTTCGAAATAAAAAGATAAATTCCTTGAAGTGTGATATTTGTGAATTGTCCAAACATACTCGTGTTTCATATCCTTTCAAACCATATACACAGTCCAAACCTTTTTCGTTAATACACAGTGACTTATGGGGAGCTAGCCGAGTGAAAAACATTACTGGTGAGAAGTGGTTTATTACTTTTATTGATGATCACACTAGGGTATGTTGGGTCTATCTTTTAAAAGACAAATCTGAAACTCCCAAAGTTTTTCAAAAATTCCTCTCAATGGTTCGAACCCAATTCAACTCTACCATCCAAACTCTCCACACTGACAACGGGAGAGAATACTTTAATTCTGTCCTAAGGTCATACCTTTCGCACCAAGGAATTATACACCGAGTTCATGCCCAAACACCCTCAACGTAATGGGATCGCGAGAGAAAAAATCGACACCTCATTGCTGTTGCTCGATCCTTAATGTTCACAATGAACGTCCCTAAATATTTATGGGGCGAAGCTGTTCTTACTGCTTGCTACCTAATAAATAGGATGCCTTCAAAAGTCCTAAATTTCCAAACACCTCTAAACACTCTTCACAAATCATTTCCTCTATTTCATATTCCTACTATTCCAACAAAAATATTCGGGTGCAAAGCCTTTGTCCATAATCATCAACCCAACCAATCCAAGCTTGATCCTCGAGCCCACCTCTGTATATTTGTTGGGTATTCTCCTACTCAAAAAGGCTACAAATGCTACTCACAAACCTTACACCGGCTATTTGTCTCTCGGGATGTCACCTTCTTTGAAACCGAACCTTTCTTTAGACCTTATCATCTTCAGGGGGAGATTTTTAATGAAGATGAGAACCTTAATACCCTCCTTATTATACCTTCCGACCCTACTACCACTACTATCACTAAACCTCCCAACCTTGATAATCATTATTTCTCCTCCTATGCCGCAAGAAATTAACACTATACTTCCCGATACCAACACCATCACCGAGCGGTCCCTTGATCAAGGAAAACAAAGAAGAAAACAACGGTGCAACAGTGCGAATCGCGAGTTTATTCCGCACGGAATCGACGTCCCGAAATCGATATGGCGGTGCCCACTCACATCTTCAACCGAGGACTGCTCGAAACGAAGTCTCACCTCCATCACCATCTATCTATCTTCCAATTGCAATGCGAAGGGGACAATGAAATGCGCACTCAACATCCTATCTTTCGGTTTATATCCTATGGTAACTTATCTAAGTCTTATCAAACCTTTGTGACTAATGTTGATTCTATAAAACTCTCCAAAACCATAGAAGAAGCATTTGAATCAAGAGAATGGAGACAAGCCGTGATGGAGGAAATGGAGGCCCTCAAAAATAATGGAACGTGGGAAGTTTCGGATCTACCTAAAGGAAAGAAAACAGTAGGCTGCAAATGGATTTTTACTACCAAATTCAAGCCTGATGGCCAGGTTGATCGATACAAGGCTTGTCTAGTGGCTAAGGGCTTCACTCAAACTTATGGGCTGGATTATGAGGAGACATTTGCACCGGTTGCCAAACTAAACACAATTAGAGTCCTTTTGTCCATTGCTGTCAATCTTAATTGGGAATTGACCCAGTTGGATGTTAAAAATGCTTTTTTCAATGGGGAGTTAAATGAAGAAGTTTACATGGACTTCCCACTTGGGTTTGAAGAAAGAAAGGGCCAAGTGTTTAAGTTGAAAAAATCTTTGTATGGGCTGAAACAATCTCCAAGGGCGTGGTTTAATCGGTTTGCAAAAGCTATGATGAGCAGGAAATATACTCAAGGACAGGCAGACCACACCATGTTCTACAAGCATTCAGCACAAGGAAAATGTTGCATTCTAATTGTCTATGTGGACGATATAATAGTAACAGGTGATGATACAAGTGAAATTGGAAGGTTGAAAGAGTTTCTTGGAATGCTTTTTGAACTTAAAGATTTGGGAAATCTTAAATATTTTCTTGACATGGAGATAGCAAGGTCGCAAAGGGTATTTCTATCTCCCAAAGGAAATATGTCCTCGATTTGCTATTAGAAGTTGGGATGATGGGTTGTAAACCAAACAAAACTCCTATGGAGTTTAATCTCAAGTTAGGTACTAATGAAGATGGAGAAGAAGTCGACGGGGGAGATATCAACGCCTAGTAGGAGACTTATCTACTTGGCTCACACTCGTCCCGACATTGCTTTTAGTGTCGGCGTCATAAGTCAATATATGCATGCTCCAAGGAAAAACACCTAGAAGTCGCATATCGGATACTAAGGTACCTAAAGGGAACTCCCGGTAAGGGCCTATACATCAAGAAAAATGACAGCAGAAATGTGGAAGTGTATACCGATGCCGATCGGGCAGGTTCTCTAATAATGATGCACGATCAACCAAAGTGGTTATTGCGGCTATGTTTGGGGTAATCTAGTGACATGGAGGAGTAAGAAATGCATTGTAGTAGCACGCAGCAGTCGCGTGAAGGCTTCCAGTATCGAGCACTTGCACAAGGTATTTGTGAAGGAATTTGGATACAAAGGCTGATGAGAGAACTAAAGGTTCCTTATAATAGACCTATCTACAAACATTGTGACAACCAAGCCTGCACAAGATAGCTCACAACCCCGTGCATCATGATCGTACCAAACATGTCGAGATAGACCGACACTTCATAAAAGAGAAAATACACTCGGGAAGTGAGCGTTACCTATCTATCTACCGGACAACGAGGTTGCGGATATGTTGACAAAAGTTTAAACAAAAACATGTTTGAACAACATGTTGGCAAGCTGGGTTTGATAAACATCTACACTCCAGCTTGAGGGGGAGTGTTAGAATCCCTAGAATTAGGGATAGATTATTGAGGAAATCTTGTAAATAGAAATTAATCATAGTTACTGATTCTTAGGATAATTACAGTCTTTTAGGGATTATTTCCTTTCTTAGAGTAGTTTATCTCTTTTTATACCTGTAACCTAATTAGCTAAAGTAAGAATCTGATTTCTACAGTTTCTACATGATCCATAACCCATGATCATAACACCATGTTACTGAAATTAGTAATTTGATTTTCTTTTCCTTTCTCCCTTTTATTGTGCCTTAACTGTGTGTTGATTTCCCTTGTTGAGAAATTGAAGATCAGTATAAAATCCTGTTTACTTTGATTTGGCTTGCCAAAATGTAATATCCTAGTAACAATTTTCACTATGTGCACTTTGAGCATGGAACATAGTGATAGTTCTTAACCCTCAAGTATCATATTAAGTCCATACTGGATAAGTTTGATAAATCATTGGTTTTCCTTTGCATTCTGGAGCTTTTTACCTAGGTGACAGTTTATCCACTACAGAGATGGTGATTAAGATGCATGATGCATACCGATTCGTTTCTCTCAGGATGTATAATGGGTTGAAGTTCATTGAGCCTATGTTACTTGGACTTGGTGTGAGTGTCCGCTACAGGTATGTATCCGACATGGGTATGGTTAGATTTTTCTAAGTTTTTCCATATATTTGGAAGATTCTTGGAGGTCATATACTAGTATACATGTGTTGGACATGAGTGTTGAACACAGGTACTTCAAGAAGAATGATGAGTCCGAGTAACATAGATGGGATGGCACATTTCTTCCTTTCTAGGCTTTATCCTAGTGGGATTTAATTTTTCTGGTTGAGAAGGTTGCAGGTCAAAAGATGGGGATACTAATCTTCAGCATCCATTTTTAAGTGATAAACCATTGAAAGTTGGGTTATCATGTTCTATATGGTGCCACCAGTTTCATCCCAGGCAGCTTCAGGTGAAATTTGACAAACATACACAATGTAAGTGTTCCACGTCTTTTGTTAACTTTTATATTTTCTCCACTTCGTGAATTTGTTGTTTTGTTTGAAGTATGCAGTTAATCTTGGCAATTGTTGTTGTTATTATTATTATCATTATTATTTCTTTTACATGAAATTATGGTATTGCAGCTGATTGCAAGAATAATCTTTCTGAATGATGATTGAAAAGCGGATTGTCTCTGCCACCTGTATGTTTTTATATCTGTTAGTGGTTTGGTTCAGCCTGACCTGAATAGTTTTCTTGGCCCTGCACAATCGAAGAGCCGACACGTTTTCACTATCTAGACCCGCATTACATGCCTTTCATGGAAATGGCCAAGATAGGTAAGGCAAAATTGTATCGATTTTGGTACTGTAGCAAGTCATGCATATTCTTTTGCGAGAAGAATAGTTTATTGGTTAGATTGCTAGAACTGTTCCATACTGGAATTATTGATAATTATTTGGATGCTTCCTTTTTTTCTTTTGTCTCCACTAGCAGGACAGATGCTGCAACAAGCATGCTCTAGTTGGCAATGCTTCTCATTGATGCCTGCCACCGTGTGATCCTTCTAGACAATCTCCCTTTCTCCATAACTGGTCTGCCTTTGCAGGTATGAAATTGAAATGATTCAATGTGAGTGTCATGGCATAAGGGTCCCTCGGCTGACTGCAGAGATTGTCCACTATATTTTGCTAAATAACATAAATAATAAACAAATAAATGGATGTATTGATTTGTAGCCACATGATTGTAGGAAACCCTAGTAGATGACAAATAGATAGAACTGATCTGCTATGCTATCAACAATCAAAATAGTATATATGGTATATGATTTACTTCTGTTTTGTCCTCAAGAAAAACTTGCTGCTGCCATTGATATTTTGGGTTTGATGGCATGGATAGGGTAGTTAGCTAGTCCTTTTATATCTATCTATCAATGCACTTAGTTAATTATTACTTCTCTTATATTATTATCATGAAATCCTCTGTTGGTATGGACCCACAAGCCATTGAGAGAGCTTCTCCTTTTTTTGGCTTAAGGTTTGACTCGGTTCGACTTAAAAAATGTGTCAAACAACCAAAAATATATAATATAGGCCTCAGCTGGGGCTATATTATTAGAAGCTACAGTTGGCTACAGTTAATGTAAATTTGGTTTGTTTTGTTTGAAAGATGAAACCCATTATTAGAAGCAACTTGTGGCAGATAGTTGCCATGGGGAATGCTGGGGTGCAACAAGAATAGGAATTTGGGCACGTGGAAAGTTGTGTCAGCTTCATTTGGTAGTCTTTTTTTTTTTCTTGTGTATTGATGAAGTAATGGTGGGGTAACCCATTTAAGGAAATTAGCAAAAATGTCTACAGAGCTGATCAGAGATTTTTCCCCCCCTTCCTTTATGTTGTTGAAAACTTGAACTTAACAAAAGGTTTTCTTTTTTTTGTCAATTTCATTGGAATTTGTAGCGAAATCTTTGGTGGGTCTTACAAAATCATGTGACATTTAATTAGTGTCTAATCTTATCTCATTTCTTTCTTTCTTTACTATATAGCTCTCTGCCTTGCATGATGTTCCATCCTTTTCGAACGGTGGTGCTTATACGACGCAGTCAAATAAGACTTTGCCGGACCGGCGACCAGGTAGGCTCAACAATTCTCATGGATGAAAAAAACTGAATCGACTGGTTCACTCGGCCAATTTGAAAAAGGGTGTTAATTTATGTGAGAAGTAAAAAATGTAATTTTTTTTATTTAATAAAGGATTAAAAAGATTTTCTTAATTTTTGAAAATAGTAAACAAACAAATTAGGGTGCGTTCGGTTTTAACAAACAAATGTAGTTTTCTATTTTTTGGAAAACGAAAAATAGTGAAGAAAACATGATTATTATAAATTTTGAAAATAATTTTTAGAAAATGAAAATTAGATAAAAGAAAACATGTCTTTATGTTTTCATTAAAATATTTTGAAAAAAATGACAAAAGTTGCAAATAAGGGGTAAAATACCTAAATATACTAAAAAAATACAAAATTTATAGAAAAAGGCTGGTTTCTCGAATATTTACGGAAAAAGAGTCATTTTCTCACAAAACGCGTCCATGTCAGCGCGTTTTGTGGGGAAAAATCAGGAAAGCGCACCCATGAAGACATGCTTTGTGCCAAATCAAGAAAAAAGCGCGTTGGCGTACGCGCGTTTTGTTGATTTATACAAAGCGCGTCCCCAGGGGCGCGCTTTAGCCCTGAAACGGTCAAATTTTTTTTTTGATATATTTAATATATTTAGTTTTATTTTTTTATTAAAAACTTCTTATTTTATTAAATATATTAAAACTAAATTACAAAAAAATAAAAAATAAAAAACATCTTATTTATTAAATATATTAAAACTAAATTACAATAAAATAAAAAATAAAAAACAACTTCTTATTTTATTACATATATTAAAACTAAATTACAAAAAAATAAAAAAAAATTCTTATTTTATTAAATATATTAAAACTAAATTACAAAAAAATAAAAAATAAAAAACAACATCTTATTTATTAAATATATTAAAACTAAATTACAATAAAATAAAAAACAAAAAACAACTTTTTATTTTATTACATATATTAAAACTAAATTACAAAAAAATAAAAATAAAAAACATCTTATTTATTAAATATATTAAAACTAAATTACAATAAAATAAAAATAAAAAAAACTTCTTATTTTATTACATATATTAAAACTAAATTACAAAAAAACTTCTTATTTTATTAAATATATTAAAACTAAATTACAAAAACATAAAAAATAAAAAACATCTTATTTATTAAATATATTAAAACTAAATTACAATAAAATAAAAAATAAAAAACAACTTCCTATTTTATTACATATATTAAAATTAAATTACAATAAAAAAATTAAACAATTTCTATTTTATTAAATATATTAAAATTAAATTACAAAAAATAAAAAATAAAAAATAGCTTTTTATTTCATTAAAAAAATTCAAATTAAATTACATACAAAAAAAATAAACAACTTCTATTTTAGTGAAGATATTAAAATTAAATTACAAACACAAATAAAAAACAACTTTTATTTTATTAAAAAATTAAAAAAATTTATTACAATTTAAAAAATAAAAAAGCCCATCCGAATCAATGTTGATGCCGATCGGAAAATTAGTGCCACACGGGGTGGTCTGGGGTTCTGTACCGATTCCTCCTTCTTCTAGCTTAGTGGGTCGTGGAACCTCGGGCGGGGATTCCGTTCCTCCCGCAGTGGTTCTGTTGTGGGTGTAGCGAGGATGACCCACCTTGATAAAATAACGACCCGGAGGTGTTTGCATAAACCACGGCGGGGTGTCAAACCCGTATGGCGAAGAGACCGGTAAAAGAAGTGCTCCCCGACGGCGCCTCCCGTGATCCTCACGCGACGACGCGCCTCAAGATCGGTGGCGTCGAGTAGTCGAAACGGACTCGAACCCGATCATGCATTCCAACTCAGGGTGGGACCGGGAAAAGGAAACATATATGGGTTAGGATACATATAAGGGCTAGGTACGCACTTTTTGACATAAAGGGTAAAGGCTATGATGTCGGTGTCGTTGGCTGAACTGATGGGCCCGGTGACTGTGTGGGCGCTGTTGATGGGCCCAATGGATCGTGTGTCGGCCTTTGTTGATGGCCCCGCCTCATCACCCATTCTCCTTGGATGTAAAGGGCTCCGACGTTCCTTTGTTGACGAAGTTATCGCCGCCTCTCTTCTTCCGGACAACAAATACGCGACACCATGGATCCTAAACCATGGCATGTATTCAGGCACGCACGCTAACTCATGAACGACGATCGGTTCCCGGATAGGTAAATAGTCATACCGGTTCTCCCACATATTGATATGTGCTGACCAAAATCTTGGCCAATCCGTGTACAACTGCCGTAAGTCCACTTTGTGCTCATCATCGAGCACCTCAAGTGGCACGGAATCGGTTGTTTAATCCAAATTGTCGTAGAACCCGATCGATCGGTGCATCTCCACGGTCGCATAGTTGATTAATGGGACCTTCACGTACAAATGTTTGGATTTTGCAAGAACTCCTCCTGAATTACTGCCCGAATTGTCGGATCCTCGTACGGTGTCCATTGAAACTATATTAACATAACCAAAATATTAGTTATATACATAATACTAAACACTAAGTACGAAATACTAAATTATAAATACGAAATTCGAAACTTACTTGTGATTCCGACCGTTGGTCTAATAGAAGCCGTATATCTTTAAGCTTGGTAGGTATTCCAAAGATAACTCACGAATGGTTCCACCTAATTAAATAAATTTTTAGCATACAATTATACTATAAATCTACGTAATAATTGTAAAATATAACATTAAATTTACCTCGTTGTCAGTGGGAATGAATATGGGTGGTCGAGTCGGGACGTAAAAATGGAAATCGAAACCGTGCCCATGGATCGTAGTAGTGATAGGCAACCTCCGATTTTCGCTTTACTCGTAGTGCGTTGCCTCGCATCTCCTCCGATACAACTTCGATAGCACGGCGGACCCTAACTCAATTCACCGTTTGCTCTAAAATCAACAAGTTTCAGCAGAAATTATCTCAAGTGTACGAGGTTTCTAGACAGTCCGGCATCGGATAACCTCCAATTATCTCAAGAATGTATACCCGAGCATACCGTATTCTTTCTATTTCGGTCCGAACCATCATTCGGCTCGGGAATGTGTCTCGTAACCAGTGCCATCTCGATCCGACCTCCATGAATGTTATCCTAATGGCACCCGTAAGCTCGTGAGCATCGGCCATCCAATCGGTAGAAGTTGCGGACCGGTGACTACCGACTCGCTCGTCATCGGCAATCCCAATCGCAATCGCACATCTTCCGAGAGTGATGGTACACTCTCTACATGGAAGATGGAAAGTGTGCGTCTCGGTCTCCACCTCTCTATCAACGCATCGATCAAAGTCGGCTCCAACTTGAACCCCTACCTATCGTGGCCACGTGCCAAAAACCGCGTTTCCGTAGATAATTCTCGATCAACGGCGATGGGGGACCATGCATATTGCGAATATAACATTGCAACACCCGATCTACAGACTGTTTAAAAAATTATAAAATAAAAATTAATTAAAATTGCATAAACCTAAAAAATATTAAATAATATTGAAAAATTAAAATTACAACTTACCATTTGCATTTGATCGACGGAGATGTGCTTGTTGTCTAGACGAATTAATTCCCTACCATTGGTAATACGATCGAAATTTTAAAAGTTTCAAAAAAATATATTAAAAAATTAAAAAAGGGCTTTTTTGTAAATATTAAAGGACTATTTCAAAATTTCAGAGGAATTTGAGAGAAGAATGAGTAAGGACTAAAGTGTGAAAAAAATAAAAGGGTTGGGGAGTTTTTATAGGGTTATTTTTGACTGTTTCACTAAAGCGCGCCCACAGGGGCGCAGTTGCCACCTCGACAAAGCGCGTCCCACGTCAGCGCACTTTGCGAGAGTGGCACCAACGATCAAAAATTTTGACCGTCTGTAGAAGCGCTCCCACGGGGACGCGCTTTGTGCCAAATCAGCAAAGCGCGTCCACGTCAGCCCGCTTTTTGCCGATTTGGCACAAAGCGCGTCCACAGGCACGCTTTCTGGTTTTTCTCCACAAAACGCTACTGACGTGGACGCTGCTTTTGTGGGGAAATGGCCATTTTCCGTAAATATTCAAGAAACCGCCCTTTTCCGTAAATTTTGTATTTTTTTGGTATATTTGGGTATTTTACCCGCAAATAAGAGATTTTTTAAAGTTTCATTTTATGCATTAAAACTACGAAACAACTTTTTATTTTTGAATATTTTAAAATTTTTATTTAATTATATTTTATTTTACTATTGTAATACATTTTAAATAAATTATACTTTAATTTAGTTATTTTTTGTTTTTATTTGAAAAAATTATTTCCATTATTTAACAAATTTCTATTTTCATTTGCCAATCATAATTTCTATTTTTAAAAAATAGAAAAGAAAAATGAAAAAAAAAAAAAAACAGAGTACACATCCTTAGTTTTTCATTCCATCAAGGAAAAAAATATTGAAATTAAATTATTAATTTTACAGGAAAATCAATTATGTAAGTTAAATAAAAAAAATGGGAATCGATAAAAGTTGAGCATAGAAAACAAAGAGAAAAAAAATTATTTTTAAAAGGTTAAATTCTGTTATTAGTCCCTTTACTTTGCAGAAGCTATAGATTTAGTCTCTATATTTTGATTTGATCAACTTTAGTCCTTGTACATTTCAAAATTTAAAATTTTAGTCTTGACCCAAACGGTAGCATTTAAATCTGTTTGGTTAAATTCGATTACTAATCATGTATTATGCGTACAATTATATATTTGGTCCATATTTTTCAATTGAAACATTTGAAGTCCTTATATATTTCAAATTTTGAAATTTTAATTTTGACATAAATGACAATCGTTAATCCATTAACTGTATTTTTAGTGTGTAATATGTGGAAATAACAAACTAACATTGCATTACATATATGATAATATGTTTGGTGCAACTTGGAAATTATAGTAGAGCTTAACTTAATTAATTTAACAATTATTATTTTTTGAGGACTGAAATTTGAAAATTCTAAAAATACAAAGATTAAAAATATCAAATTAAAGTACAATGATTAGATCTATAACTTTTATAAAATATAGGGACTAATAGAATAATTTATCCCTTTTTTTTTTAAATATCAAGCTTTTCCATTATATCTAATTTATCCAATATAGATTAACCTATATTTAAACTAGTTCATGATAAAAATAAAAATAAAAGAAAATACTTGTGAGGGTAAAAAGTATTATTTAAAAATAAGTAAATTAGTCATTAAAAAGTAAATTGGTTTTGTTAAAAATTTCATCTATTTATACTGTTAAAAATTTGTTACTTGTATATCAACATGAGATACATGTGACACATCAAGTATCATAATCTGATTATTCCGCCAGCCATGTCAATTTTTGACAATACAAATGGATGAAATTTTTAACAAAAATGATCAATTTGTTCTTTGATTCAAAGTAGAGAGACTAATTTATTCATTTTTTTAATAGAAGAGACAAAATATGATATAATTCCTAATACAGAAGTCTCTGTGATACTTTTATTATCGATAATGTTGAAATGTTTTGAATTTTATTTTGTATAAATCATATATAATTTTTCTTTAAGTCTATTTTTACTTAAATCTTACTAAATTTATTAATCTAATTTATATGTGATTTGTGTTATATAATCTTGTAGTAATTCAAATATGTTGTCTCGCAATTGTAAAAATAATAACTATTTATGTCGATATGACAAATTTGGAGACAATGATTGAGCTTTACCATTTATATTGCAACTAATTATGATAAAAAAATTATTATTTAATTACTTCTGTCACCTGTTTATTCAATATTTATTATTTAAGTAAATCAGCGTTTTATTTTAAATTTTATTTTAAATTAATTATTCTAATTAAAATAATTATCCAAATTAGTTACGAGATGACTAATATATGATAATTTTTTACAAGTTAAAAGACTTTTCCATAATTAACCCAAAACTCTTTATTTTTTATATTTTCACTTTTTGACCACCGAAAGCGGTAATCAGAAAAGTCCAAACTCTATGTATTGTCTATAGTTATTGAATTAATTGTATGTTTAATTTAAGTAAACAAAGGCTACCCAAAACCATATTTCAGATTTTTGAATTACCAACCACCTTCACTTTATTCTCCATTTCCATACCCCCTCCCGCCAGCTGATCAGCCTCTTTCACTCGCGGAATATTGTCTCCCCATCTTCTCTTCCATTTCTACCAGCGGCGTTCGCCGTCAACGCAACCACCGGCCAAACACTGACTTAGGGTGAGTTTAAATGTGTAACACCCCAAACCCGGCCCAAACACCACGACCGGATCTGGTATGTCACTAAAAATTTTGGAAGAACATGTCGTATTTTCAGAAAAATCTTTTTCTAAAGTTTATCTTCTTATTCGAGAGAAATTTAATAGTTGATAGTTTAAATAAAATATACCTTTATAAATTAAAAACCCAAATTTAAATAGATACATTAGTTCAATAAGAATTTAAATAACTAAAAGTACTTAAAGCCCAAAATAAAACAAAACATAAACTAGTGGCCCATAGCCTTATTACAACGAGATTTAAAATCCATTAATTAAAAATATAAAGTATTAACTTGAGACTTTTTGCTTGGATCTAGTTGGTCTTTTGCATGGCCACCTTGCGTTCCTCTCCACCCAGTCAAATCAAGCACTAGGTATCACCCGAAAGGTTAATTAATAGGGTGAGTCGCGAGACTCGATGTGCAACCCTCATGCACCACTAGATTTTGGCCTTAGGCCCATAAAATGAGATTAATAATTCCATTTATATAAAAAAATAACAAATAATATGCAAGGCCCAACCCGTTTGCCTAGGTTTCCATCCGCTACACGCCCGTACGACCATTCACACCATTGGGGATTTCTACAATCGACCCACACCGCTACGCCAAGATGGCGATCATGTCGCTCATCAACATATTATGGCCAAGCCCTTATAATGAGATCACGGCATTAGCCACTACAACATATAACGAGATCACGGTATAAACCGCTACACATATAACGTATAACTTCCTCCTTTCATCAACCCAACCCATGCGGTTATAAAATCAATATGCTTTTATCATATAAAGTCAAACATTCATCGACTGGTGACACCCTTTTCGGTTTCCAACATTAAACCGAGATATCGGTATTTATCACAACATATAAACTTATAAGCATACATTAATAATCAGATCTAGATGGTGGGGA
The DNA here is from genome assembly GCA_025698515.1 of Gossypium sturtianum. Classification (NCBI taxonomy): domain Eukaryota; kingdom Viridiplantae; phylum Streptophyta; class Magnoliopsida; order Malvales; family Malvaceae; genus Gossypium; species Gossypium sturtianum. Next base: position 11,940,909 of record CM046948.1, read on the forward strand.
AGTATTACACACCTGATATCGCGAAATCCAATATTCTTAGTCGATGTCCTTGCTATCCGGATCTATTATCCTCAATGTAAAGCCTTGCTCAAAAGACAGAAAAACACACAAAGATTTAGCCCCTTCAACAATCGACCAATGTTAATAAATCCCAAATTACACGTTAAAACTAATAGATCCCTTACCTTGAAATCCCGAAATTAGAGACCAACGATTTTCGGCTTTTAGATCTAGACGACCAAGTTTCCTTCAAATCCCGGAATGCCGCCCAACATAGAACCATTAAACTATTAGCTTTTCGGCTTTTGCCTTTTAAAAACCGAAATAGAACGTGAGAGCTTAACAGAAGTCGACGCTTACCTTAACATGGGGATTCAGCTAGCACTAGAGAGAAGATTCGGCAATGCCAAAGGAAAAGATTAAATGCCGGAAGAATAGAACTATTCTCACAATTGGGATGAGTAGAGAAAAACTATGGAGATTTCGGCTTTTTAGAGAAATCGGCTCAAGAGAAAAAAAATGGAGAAGAGAGTGAAATGAGAGGTTTCGGCTTTTGAAGAAATTGAAGAAAAGAAATTGTAGAGGGAAAGGCTAAGAATTTTGGCACAAAGAATGAAGAGGAAATTAGGGTTTAAATGCCAGAATCAATGAGATATCCCCCCTATTTATAGAAATTTCGGCACTTACCTAACCTTGCAGATAAATCCTATCTTTTCTCCTTTATCTTAATCTACTAGCTCATCTAAAAGAGACTTAATTATCTCTAACTCCTCCCTCCTTTATCAGCATATTATCCACATATTTTAATCATTAAAATCCCTAAATTTTAGCCTTTATCTGCTTATTATCCACATAAAATAAATTCCTAAATAATAGACTTTATCTGCTTATTATCCACATATTTTAAACATTAAAACCCCTAAATTTTAGCCTTGTTGCCATCCACTCCACCTAATCCTAATGCCCAAAATTTAGCTAACTTAAATTAAAAGAATTGGGCTCCATGAAACTTAAATTTGGGCCCCTTACTCCATTGTGTGGCGTCACCTCCTAAGATTGGGCCACAAGCCCACTTTGGTATTTTAAACATAGATACTACCTTTTAAACCCTATAATGCCCAAACAGATAATTTTAATCAAGGCCTCTACCTAAGCCTGAGCCCAATTTGGACCCCTAACACTTAAATTAACACATTAAAGATATCCACCCATTAAACGCATAGGCCCAAAAGTTCAGGATGTTACAGTTCTACCCCCCTTAAAGAAATTTCGTCCTCGAAATTTCCAACTAACTATTAATCGTACTACCCAAGTCTCACCACTATGCTTTCATTGCTGCAAGACTCTAATTCTAAAGTCAAAATAAACACTTAGTATACTATGGTAGGGTGCATGCCGTATTTACATCTAAAGCGTCCTCGTCCCCTTGTACTCATGCTATCGGTTCACGTTTATCTGATTAAAATTTTTATGAATTATTGGTTTTCTTCCACTGATTATCCACGAACAGTCTTATGATTAGTAGTTTTAAGAGTAGTTCTTTCGAATTCATAATTCAGTTTCAAGTTCACCTTTCCTAGTTCTAAGAACTACATACATTCAACCATCAACATACAGACAACATCCATGCACCCACATTCAACACATAGGGGTATTTTCGTTATTCCACTACCAATGGGTATTTTTCGTAATTTTATCCTATAGGGGTATTTTCGTAATTTTCCAAAATAGGGTTCCTTGGTTATTTTATAAAAGAAGGGTATTTTGGTAATTTTGCAATCCGGGAGTATTTCAGTAATTTTACAAATCAGGGGTATATTGGTAATTTTACAATCCGGGGACATTTCGGTAATTTTGAAATCCGGGGATATTTCGGTAATTTTGTGATCCGGGGGTATTTCGGTAATTTACAAACCAGGAATATTTTTATTTTTTTTTTCAAAACAGGGGCACTTTGGAAAAAATCTAGTTACTCTTGTAAACATAGGGTTTTTGGGTAAATTTTTCATAGCTGTGAACATTTTCAAATCAAGTGTATCTTTTTGGAAATGTACAAAACTTAGGGGTTTTTGTTTGCCAAAATAGGGTGGTTGGTCCCTTTCGGGTTTTAATTATAAGGTTTAGCCCATCAACAAGTCCTCGTAACTAGGGTGAATAGTCACCACGCACCAGGTAGGATTCTAGTGAAGAGGAGGTGAGTCGCTAGGGCTCGCTAGTACCAAGCTCTCCTGAATCCACTCCTAGACATGCGTATGCCCATTGCCACACCCTAACTTGGCTAAGGTGAATAGTCACTACGCACTGCAGGATTTCAGCGAAGAGGAGGTGAGTCACTAGGATTTGCTTAAATACCAGAGCTCTTCCGATCCAATCCTAGACATGCGTATGCTGTTACCACACCCTAGTCTTGCGGCTCGTTCACGAGTTTGTTTAGTGAAGTTAAGTCTTATGAGATTTTAAGAGTTGTTTCAGCTAGGCCTAAAGTCCATCAAGTTATAATCTAACTAATCTACGTCCCATAAAGCCCACATATATTATATCACACAATGGTTCGAGAATACTTACAGCGGACTTGGGCGGAGAAAAAGTGCCATCTTGAGCTAACAGACCTGTTATCATTTAAAAACATTCATGTTTTAGAAACCTTTTTTTTTTCGAAAACGTTTTGAACCCAAAATCCAAAGTCGAGTTTTGAATCGGGCTCTGATACCAATTTGTAACACTCCAAACCCGGCCCAAACACCACGACCGGATCTGGTATGTCACTAAAAATTTTGGAAGAACATGTCGTATTTTCAGAAAAATATTTTTCTAAAGTTTATCTTCTTATTCGAGAGAAATTTAATAGTTGATAGTTTAAATAAAATATGCCTTTATAAATTAAAAACCCAAATTTAAATAGATACATTAGTTCAATAAGAATTTAAATAACTAAAAGTAATTAAAGCCCAAAATAAAACAAAACATAAACTAGTGGCCCATAGCCTTATTACAACGAGATTTAAAATCCATTAATTAGTATTAACTTGAGACTTTTTGCTGGATCCAGTTGGTCTTTTGCATGGCCACCTTGCGTTCCTCTCCAGCCCGGTCCGAAGCACTAGGTATCACCTGAAAGGTTAATTAATAGGGTGAGTCGCGAGACTCGGTGTGCAACCCTCATGCACCACTAGATTTTGGCCTTAGGCCCATAAAATGATTAATAATTCCATTTATATATAAAAAATAACAAATAATATGCAAGGCCCAACCCGTTTGCCTAGGTTTCCATCCGCTACACGCCCCGTACGACCATTCACACCATTGGGGATTTCTACAATCGACCCACACCGCTATACGCCAAGATGGCAATCATGCTGCTCATCAACATATTATGGCCGAAGCCCTTATAATGAATCACGGCATTAGCCGCTACAACATATAACGAGATCACGGTATAAACCGCTACACATATAACGTATAACTTTCTCCTTTCATCAACCCAACCCATGCATCATAAAATCAATATGCTTTTATCATATAAAGTCAAACATTCAACGACTGGTGATTTGTTTCACCCTTTTTCGGTTTCCAACATTAAACCGAGATATCGGTATTTATCACAACATATAAACTTATGAGCATACATTAATAATCGATCTAGATGGTGGGGAAGTATTACACACCGATATCGCGAAATCCAATATTCTTAGTCGATGTCCTTGCTATCCTGGATCTATTATCCTCAATGTAAAGCCTTGCTCAAAAGACGGAAAAACACACAAAGATTTAGCCCTTCAACAATCGGCCAAGGTTAATAAATCCCAAATTACACGTTAAAACTAATAGATCCCTTACCTTGAAATCCTGAAATTAGAGACTAACGATTTTCGGCTTTTAGATCTAGACGACCAAGTTTCCTTCAAATCCCTAATGCCGCCCAACATAGAACCATTAAACTATTAGCTTTTCGGCTTTTGCCTTTTAAAAACCGAAATAGAACATGAGAGCTTAACAGAAGTCGACGCTTACCTTAACATGGGGATTCGGCTAGCACTAGAGAGAAGATTCGGCAATGCCAAAGGAAAAGATTAAATGCCGGAAGAATAGAACTATTCTCACAAATGGGATGAGTAGAGAAAAACTATGGAGATTTCGGCTTTTTAGAGAAATCGGCTCAAGAGAAAAAAAATGGAGAAAAGAGTGAAAGGAGAGGTTTCGGCTTTTGAAGAAATTGAAGAAAAGAAATTGTAGAAGGAAAGGCTAAGAATTTTGGCACAAAGAATGAAGAGGAAATTAGGGTTTAAATGCCAGAATCAATGAGATATCCCCCCTATTTATAGAAATTTCGGCACTTACCTAACCTTGGAGATAAATCCTATCTTTTCTCCTTTATCTTAATCTACTAGCTCATCTAAAAGAGACTTAATTATCTCTAACTCCTCCCTCCTTTATCAGCATATTATCCACATAAAATAAATTCCTAAATAATAGCCTTTATCTGCTTATTATCCACATATTTTAAACATTAAAACCCCTAAATTTTAGCCTTGTTGCCATCCACTCCACCTAATCCTAATGCCCAAAATTTAGCTAACTTAAATTAAAAGAATTGGGCTCCATGAAACTTAAATTTGGGCCTCTTACTCCCTTGTGTGGCGTCACCTCCTAAGATTGGGCCACAAGCCCACTTTGGTATTTTAAACATAGATACTACCTTTTAAACCCTATAATGCCCAAACAGATAATTTTAATCAAGGCCTCTACCTAAGCCCGAGCCCAATTTGGACCCCTAACACTTAAATTAACACATTAAACATATCCACCCATTAAACGCATAGGCCCAAAAATTCAGGATGTTACAAAATGGGCGGTGAGTTTACCTGCGGTTAGAGTAAAAATAGCGGTGGCGGTGAGATTAGATACTGTAGCAATACTGTAGCGTGAGACAAAAAGTAAGCTAAACACATCGCACTGCACTCAATTGCCCATCCAAACCGACCCTTACTCTCAATTCGTTTCTCAGTTCCGTTCCCTTGCTTACAATCTCTAAAGACCTACCCTCTGTTCGGAAAAGATGTCGCTTTTGTCCTCTCCCCTACTTCTCTTCATATCCGTGCTTTACTTTGCTCTCATGTGGTTGGGAGTCATCGACTCTCCCGCTAACCCGCTAGGTTCCAAATCGGAAATAGCTCATTAGACCCGCTATTATTTCCACCTACTGCACCACCGGACCCACCACACCAAAAGAAACAAAAGCGAGAGAAGAGAAATAACAAAAAAAAAAAATGTTTTGGGCAGAAAGGTCTTACCATTAGTCAAAAGTTAAAAAATAATGAATGGGTGGATTAATATGTCATATTGAAAGGATTCTATAAACTGTAATTTTACGTTATTTTTATCTTTTTAATAGGAGAATAATAAATTAAATTTTTCTCTTCATATTCAATTTTTTTCGTTAGATTTAAATTTTGTCAAGAGAAAAAAGTTGAATATTAAGAGAAAAAATTTAATTTGTCGTTCTTTTATTAAAAAAAAATAAGAATAAAAATAACGTAAAATCACAATTTTATACAATTATTTCTCAATATCATATTAACAGAATTTTTAACAGTATTAAATAAACTTTAATAGAATGACGTGTCGGATTTTAAATATAGGAAGCAAAGTATATCTCCTGGCTAGTCCATTCTAGCATTTTCCACTAAGCTCCGCAATGCTTTAGTATTTATCTTTCTAACATACAGTTCTGGACCTTCTGTTTCTTCCCTTTAATGATTCTCATCTAACTTGAGAAAAGAGATATATGGATAATAATTATTTAGCTTTGCGAACTTCACAATTTGCAGTATTGGTGCAATGCCATCAGAAGCAAAAAGAAAGAAAATAGAGAGCGAGAGAGAAATGGAAACAAGCTCTAAATAGAACATTAATTTGCATGGAGAGGGACACCATAAAGTCTGGGAAACTACATATGCAACGTAATAAGAGGATTTACAATATATATTTTTATTATAAATATTTAATTAGATGCAATCATTTGTTGTTGGGCTTCAATCCTGATTTCTTCTTTCATTTTCCTTATGAACTCCTCAATTTTTCTGTTCAACTCCTCCGTGCTCATGCTTATTGGCAACTCTTCCTTTGCTCCTACACCTCCTCCTCGCTCTTCTTGTTTCCCCCACCACCCTTTTTCTCTTTCTTTGTATCCCTCACCATCCGCATCTTCCACTATCACTGAACCTTCACTTTCTTCTTCTTCTTTAAACGAAGACTCGGTCTCATGTTCTGCTTGCTCTTCAGCTTCATTTTCATGAGCATCTTCTGTTTCTTCTGCTTCAGCTACGTCCAGAGGTACATGTTGGTCATATTCAGCAGCACCCACCTCATCGGTGACTGAAGGTTTCGTTTGGGTTGGTGGGGTGGATATCTGCAAGGCCAGGTAGCCATTATTATCAGACTCTGAGCGGTTACACACGGAGCTTTTGGCGACGAATGCTAGTATTCCGTTGCAAATGAGGAACATGTACTTCCTCTCAACTGTGTGGGTGAAGAAGGAGAAAAGGAAAGTGGAGAAATAAACATTGAAGGAATGAGGAAACAAAGAGTAGGCCATGCCTGAAGAATGGCAAAGGAAAATCGATAAAAAAGCAACCCATACAACAATCTGCAATGTGTTTCTAAGGAAGTGGAATTTGCCTACAGCTTCAAGCTTCTCCTCCGCATGCTCCTCCCTTTCATCCATAATGATACTTTTGGAGAATTGAACACTTACGTTTAATTTGGGTCGATTTTTTTTATATATATTTTTTGGAGTGAATAATAAGGGTCTCTCCTTTTTATACTACTCCTAGATTTGGTATGGCAATGATGAAATTCCAAAAATAGGCATATTTATTGTACCAAAGTTATAGCACCAGCATATGACATGCAAAAAGGCATCAACAGTAGTTGAAAAAAAATGGTGTAATTATATAAGTATAAATGGATACGCTTTCTTTCAATGAAGCTTCTAGGCTCTACCAAATGCCCACTTATGGGTACATGCATATCCACTACCATGGTGTATCTTGATGTTTTAATTGGACATTCTTATGACATGTTTTCATACGTTTGTGTATGGTCGAACATTCTAAAACCAGCTGGCATGCATGATTAAAATACAAATATCATAAGGCTGGATTAACATTAATTGTCTTGTAATGATATTTAATTAGTTCATCTGTGCGATAGTGTGAGAGACCACCCGAATTAATTACGCTGAAAACTATAGAGAACTCGAGAAACCTTATTAGGGACTCCATTAAACAAAACTAGATTCCAACCATCTTACTACAAAGTACCACACACCATATATATGTACTATATTTAATTATATAGTGCTAAAAGTTATTAACTGTATGCATATGATATTAGGTAGCAGCTTGATTAAGGCACGATGTTGATTAGAAGATGGATCAATACTGATGAGGCCACAAGAATGTGCCCATTGCATATGCTCTCTTCTCATCAAGGCTGAGGTTGCCCTCCAACCTTAGTCCATATTCTCTGAGAAGCATGTCCACTTTCCACTCCTCCATTTTCTCGTAATCTGCTTTCGTGTAACGAGGATAGTGCAGCGGCATCTGAAACCCCGAACTCGGATATATTTTCGCTTTCACCACCGTCAGCTCACCGTTGGAGGACACCTTTGAGCTCTGAGTCACTCCTCCACTTTGTTCACTTGCCATGTTCTTGAAGTACTGCATGTCATCAGGCTCATTTTGGTACCCCAGAACATGACATGCTGAATGCAGAAACCATCTCAAAGCCATGTTTCGAGAAGATTAGAATTCAGCTTTATATCAAGTATAGACTAATTCACCCATATATATATATAAGAACAAAACACGTGAGGGACAACACTTCGTTTTACATGCATTAATCAAGAAAAACGAAGTATCCCATACGATATATATTTCAAATTAAAAAATTGGCACTGATTGCTTCATATATTGTATTTAGCGTTAGGTTTTTTTGTCTAATTATAATTTTATAATAATATTTGGATGGAGTGCCTGATTGGGGTATTTACTCGTGTCTTTCCGTGTGTACATGAACAAGCATATATAATTGATTGGTCGCGAGTTTGCTCATATTAAATTATTTCAACTGCCTTGTTGCCTAAGGTTTCACTCTCTTAACCTTAAAGCAAGGGCTGTTCAGTGTAACTTATTTGTCCAAAATACATAGTAAGTACTAGCCAATATTTTTTTAATTTATTTTATGGTTGCTTCACCAATTCTCTGTTCGGTTACAATTGAAATTAATTCTACTATTATTATGTTTGGCATCGATATTGTTTTCAATTTAGGAGAATATAGGTTTAAACGTCTTAAAACGTATTTATCTTTTTATTTAAAAGTTGGGAAGAGATTATAAGTAATTCTAGCCATTGTATCAAAAAAGATCGGGACTGATACTTCAAAATTATTGAGATATGTTATTAAACTTTATATAATGAAGGCTCTATGGACCTTGGAGATAGAGATGAAAGAGTGCACAAATTTGGTTGATTGGGAGAAACATTTTTAGTGCAAATACAATATATAAAGATGGATCTCAAAACTAAATATGAATTTTGGTTTAATATGTAATGCTATACATGAATTATGATTTTGTGTAATTTTATACACGAAATATTAATTTAATTCAATTTTCGCAAATTACTAACACAATTATCGATATAATATCATTTTAAATATACATATTGTACTATAAATAAATATATATTTAATATAAAAAATAAAATAATGTATTTATTCCTTTAAATGTATGTAATTGAATCAAAATTAAAGTCTCATGTATATATTTGAACCACAATCAAAGTTCCATGTGTATAATTGCACTAAATCAAAGTTCATGCGTCAAATTGCACATTGAATCAAAGTTTATATATAAATTTGAGATTTATCTTATCAATTATATACAATACAAAAAAGTAAAGTATGGATATTGATCCAATTCATCTTATTAATATTTGTAGTACAATCCTTCAGTCGATTTCGTTTTATTAAGTTCAATTTTAATTTCGGTACTATTTTAACCGTTGATAATAAACTTTTAAGTGGAAAGTTTTATTTGGTTAGAATATTCATTATGAATATATGGAAGTGAAGATAAAACAATTTAAAGATTGATTAAATTTAAATCATAACTTATACTAAGAATTTGTGATAAATTTTCCACTAGACCAAACTTTGTAAACATAAATTAATAAATTGAACTGCGTAAGCATCATCATGAATGTGTCACAGGGTAGAACTTTAGTCTCACAATCCGTGCGACCTTAGGCAAATTCTTCGCTTCAAAAACACCTAAGTTAGCCTAACTCCCAACAGTTGAAGATTTAACTAGAATTCCTCCAAGGCACCAACGCAAATGGAAGTAAATCAAAGATGAATGAACTTGAAGTATAAGAACAAAGCCATAGAAAAGCTAAGAACACAAGAGAGAAAGTTTGAGTGAATGCTCTCAAGAATTCTATTACTCAAAGCTGGAGTAATTTACAATGAGGGGAGAGGCCTCTATTTATAGTTGATCCTCCCCAATTTTGACGGTACAGATCAAAGTACATCAACGGTTAAGATTAAAAGTTATCTACAAAATCAAATCTCTAAGATTACAGAATCATATATTCTAAGATTACATATCATATCTAATATTGCATATCTTCGAAGATTACGTTCCATATTTACCAAGCTTTGTAGATGGGCTTTCAATCTCTCCAAACCAAGGGCTAGTCCAATTGAGCCAAATGACCTCCCTTGAACATGATAGATCACTCAAATTTGCCATGGTTGTGGGCTCCCATGCACAACCAATGACATTCTCCCCCATTTGTTCTAGCGACGCCCTCACTGCGTCCTCCAAGTTGAACTGGTCTATCTTGTCTTGGAACTGCCATAGAGCCTTGGCAGGTTCCATACATACTTCACTATTAGGAAGTCCCTTCCATCATACTAAGTACTCATGCCTCGGCCTATAGTACTTTCGTTTGATCACACAGTTCGCCATGATGCTTTCAACTTCGCGATCATAGGAGACCTTTACCCCTATTGGTGCTCTTTTGGACTCACTTCGATTTGGATCCTCATGGAATGGTTTAAGCATATTAACATAGAACACTGGATGAACCTTGCGTTTTGCTGGCAACTCAAGTTTGTAGCCCACCTTGCCTACTCTTTTCACCACTCGAAAATGTCCCTCATACCATCGTACAAGCCCTTTGTGCAAGCCATTGTGACACAATATCAAGTGTAATTTCACAAGGACAGAATCACCAACCTGAAATTCCACATCCCTATGACTCTGATCAACCCATTTCTTGTTGTGCTTACTCCCATTGTATAGGCAAGCTCTAGCTAAATCATTCTATTCATGCCATTCCTTTGCAAATCTATAAGCTACTAGATTTGGTCATCCATAACGGGTCGCAATAGTGTTGGGTGTGAGTGACTGTTGGCCCGTCACTATCTCAAACGGGCTTTGATTTGTGGCCCCACTTCGCTGCAAATTATAATAAAATTGGGCCATATCCAACAACTTTGGCTAGTCCTTCTGTGTCACACTCATAGTGTGAAGGTATGTCTCCAACAATGCATTCACTTGTTCGGTTTGCCCATCGGTTTGCGGATGCATGCTAGTGGAAAAATTCAAGTCTGAGCCCATCAGCTTGAACAACTCCGTCCAGAATCGTACTGTAAATTGCCCGTCTCGATTACTAATGATAGATTGTGGCACTCCCTAATATTTCACCACATGTACAAGGAACAAACGAGTTGCCTCCTCAGCAGGACATTATTGGGAAATGTGCCCATATTGTAGTAAACATGTAACTGTTTTCTATTTATTTAAACGATGAATAAATAAATAAAGTTAATTTCACATTTCACTATTATGTCTTTTGTATTTTCTGTCTTTTATATTTTGCATGCATAGCGAAATTGTGACAAAAAAATATTAGTTCATTGATTTCTAAAGTTCAAACTGAAGATAAGTGGCATTGTAAAGAACATTTACATTACAAGAAAGACAACTTACTATGTCGTCTACAATTCCAATTGGGGAGATAGTTAGTCTTGGCTATCAGAGCTGTGACTCCACGAGTAGTGACATAGATGTATTCACTGGTAGAATGATACATTGGATTGGACCCAAGATGAATTAATTCTGAATCTGTTTGTGAATTAATTCACTTGTGACGTTCATGGTGTGATTTAACTAAATCCCGAGTTAGTCACTGACCATGCATATGCAACTCATGTGCTTTGATATAAGTGGAGGCTTATGCTCTAAAGATGATCGAGCTCATAGCCGGTATGTTAGGTACATGACTTGTGTATGGCATGGCTTTACTAGCAACAGTGGAATTCATAGCTCAATTAAAGAGTTAATGATATCATCTCATTGACATTGCGTGGATTGATAAATATGGAACGTGGCCACGGGTTGCTCGTTCTCGAACGAGTAATTTATCACAGTCATTTGTTGACAGTAATCATATTAATCATTAAGAAGATACAATGGTGACAATGAGATAAAATAGGATTGTATTGAGTGAAAGAATTTAACTCAAAGGAACCAAGGATATTATATGAGGGTAACACACACATGACGAGGTTATTGGACAAAGCAGTTGGATAAATTGCTTTCGTAAAGAGTATACAATAAAGAATTTCCAATCATGGTACTACTTGTGGACTGACTCCATGATTAAGTAATTGTGAATTATCGGAATGATGCTTCTAGACATAATTGCAACCACCAGAGCCTAATTGTATATGTCCGATTGGTCCATCCGCTAGCTCAATAAAAGCTCGATCGGGCTGCATTTGAATCAGAATTAAATTCTACGACTTTGGGAATAATTTAATTGAGTCGATTTATTCGATGCGGAATTAAATTAGGTGGTTGTAAGAATTGTTCAACTAGAAATTTGATTAAAGAATTTTCTTGAAAAATTAATTTAGAAAATCTAAGTGATTTTTGGAAAAATTAATTTTGATCAAGTAAAATTAAATTAATCAAATCAATTAAAATTAATATGATATTTTTCGAAATTGAATTTCAAGTAAAAAAATTGGCCCAATGGGTAATTGAACTTGAAAATTGGACCTAAGTTCGTAAATTGGACATAGGAGCCCAAAACTGAGACCAATACCCCAAAACTGGTTGAACTGGGCCCTGTATGTGAAACCGGGTTGACGGTCCAACCGGTGTAGAGCTGATCATGGGTCGGGCCGAGCTGGGTTCGGGCCGGGCCCAATCAAAATTCTAGGCCTGTTTTCTAGCCCGGGCCTGACCCGACCCAAAAGATGGGCCTAAAAATTGTATAAGCCCGGCCCAAAATAAAATTGCTAAGCCTGAGCCCGACCCGGCCCATATTAAAATTTTTAACTTATTTTATTAAATAATTTTTTTAAAATATAATAAATCAAATACATAAAAAAAATATAATAAATCAAATACATAAAAACAAATATTAAAAGAAGAAACAAATAAAAAATGATACTAAAACAATTCTTAAAACAATACACAAATTGAAAGTGAAAGTGAAATTAGAAAAGTAAAGTTAAAAATTTAAAATGATTAAAAATAAAATAAAATATTTATTATATAATTTGGGCTGGGCCGGGCTGGGCTCGGGCCAAAAAAATCTTGCCCGAGGCCTAGCCCGTTTTCTAAACGGGCATTATTTTTTGTCCAAGCCCATTTTTCGGGCTTACATTTTTGCCCGACCCCTCCCATTTTTCAGGCGGGCCTTTGGGCCGGGCCAGGTGGCCCGACCCATAATCAGGTCTAAACCGATGGCTAGACCAGACCGGTCGGGTCGTCATTGACTCGGATCGAACTGGTAGCAACTGAACCGACTTGGGGTGCCGTAAAGGTGTCGCACCTACATCACCAGGCACGGCGGTGTCGGTGACTGCAACGATGGTGTCACGGTGGCCGGCGACGGTTGGTCATCGGTGATTGAGCAGTGGAAGAGTTACACTCCTATTGGGACTCTACCAAAGAATTTGATTTCAGATTAACTATTCCAAAAAATAATAATAGTTTAATAGTTTAATATTAAATTTAATTTAATATTTATCTTAATAGTATTTTATTAATTTAATATTAAATTGATTATCTTAATATTAAATTTAATTTAATGTTTATCTTGTAGATAAACATTCTATTATTTTAATAAGATTTAATATTAAATTTAATCTAATATTTATCTTGATAAATATTATATTAATTTAATATTAAAGTGATTAAGTTTAATCATAGTTGAACTCTCTAAACTCTCCATATATAAAAAGGGCATTAGGTCATTATTTACACATACTTGAATTCAAGAGAAAGTTGTAAAGAGAAAATTCTCTGAAGAGATTATTTCAGAAAATTTCTAGAGATATTTTTCTGATTTACAACTTAACCGAAAAGTTTAGAGAAATTGCAAAATTACCCCACTGGTAATTTTTGTAAAAAAATTTCTGATTCGAAGCGAGCCCACACTCGGTAGACGTGAGCTTGAGGATAGCGGAGAAGACTACTCGTCAAAACGTTCATCCTAGATAAATCGAAAAGGTACAATTTTGATTAAGTGTTTATTACTTTAGATATCACAACCAAGATCTTGTTTTGGAAAAAAAATTAAAACTTTGGTTTTTCCTTAAATTTATTTTCCATTGCAATTGGATGCCAATCTTGCATCAGTACTCCCCCAATGGCATAATCTGATGCATCCGTGTGTACCTCGTACAACTTTGAATAATTCGGCAAAGCAAGTACGGGCTCCCTCGTCATCATTTCCTTCATTTGATTAAAGACTTTCTCACATTAAGGATCCTAATCCCACACCTTACCCTTCTTTAACAAGTCCATCAAAGGTGCGGTGATTTTAGAGTAGCCTTTGATGAAGCGTCGGTAATAGTTTGCCAACCCAAGGAAGGACCGCAACTCTATCACCTTGGTTGGTTCTTCCCAATCAACAATGACCCGAATCTTGCTTTCGTCCATTCGGATCTTGCCACCTCCCACAATGTGGCCTATAAATGGTACCTCTCGTTGGAAAAATGAATATTTCTCCTCTTTGACGTACAACTTATTTTTCCGCAAGGTTTAGAACACCCCCTCAAATGTCCCACATGCTCCTCGAGCAACTTACTGTACATCACAATATCATCAAGGTAAACAACCACAAAACAATCTAGGAAAGGTTGAAGTGCCTTATTCATAGGGGTGCAGAATGTAGCTGGAGCGTTCGTGAGTCTAAAGGGTATCACAAGGAACTCATACGAACCATATCGTGTCACAAAAGCTGTCTTTGACTCGTCCCCCTTGGCTATTCAACCTTGATGGTACCCTTATCTTAAGTCTAACTTGGTAAACCATCTTGCACTACCATGCTAATCAAACAAATTTGCAATAAGGGGAATAGGATACCTATTCTTCATAGTGATATTGTTTAATGCCCGATAATCATTGTACAACCTTAATGATCCATCATGTTGCTTTTGAAACAACATCGGCTCTCCAAATAGGACTTTAAATGGTCTCATGAACTCGAAATCTAAAAGATCCTTTAACTACTTCCGCAACTCTTCCAACTCATGTAGAGACATCCGATATGGGGTTTTAGTTGGCGGCTCAGAATTGGGCATCAACTGATCCTGTGATCTACCTCCCTTTTAGGCAACAACTTTTTGGGTAACTTTGCTAGCATCACGTCCCAAAAAGATTGAAGTAACTGACCCACTTCCTTTGGAATCTCACCAACGGACTTAACGACTTCCTCGACCTTCAAGATGGCTAAATAAAAGACTTCATCTCTACGTACTCCTTTAGAAAATTGGACCACCGATAATATTTTTCCCTCCAAGCTTCCTTTTCTTTTCATTCTCACAATGCATTGATGGTTCGAATCTGAAATCACCAAGTAATTTCCAGAAAGAAAAATAGAAGCATAAACCCGATAAGAAAAACTTAATCCAACCACAAAACCATAGTCATCAAGTGGTAATACTTTAATGGTCTCCTTACCGGTCCAATTGCCAAGTTGGAGATCCACCCCCTTTTCAATTTCCTTGATTGGATATTTAGACCAATTTTATCGTCTTGATCCAATCCGATTCATTTTGGATCTTTAAACCAAGTTTACGAGCAGTCTATTCGGACATGAACAAATCAGACGCACTCGTGTCAAGTGCATTCAATCATCTGCCAGTCATCATGATATCCACAAACATTAGACCATGACTCATCTTGTCTTCAACACCCCCAAGTATCGAACCAATATTCTTTGTTGCTTGTTCCTACTCATCACTCCCTTCGACGACAGAAAACTCGACTCACTTTGGACAATTTCTTGCCATGTGCAGGCCTTGAAAAATGTAGCAATGTATCGTGCCGTTCTTCTCTCATAGTCTGTCTTGCTTAGCTTTTTGGGTCTCGCCTTTCTTTTTCCCCTTGTCGTTGTCTCCCCTATCGTTGTTGTAACGTCCCGTTTACAGTAATATCGGTACAGTGGTTTCAGGACCACATTTTTTACGAGTAATTTATGATATTAATATTATTTTAGTGTTTATGAGATTTTATTTAGGTCATAATAAAATTTTGTAGAGAAATTTTAATGTTTAGGTAGTTAATTGAGTAAAAAGGACTAAATCGAAAAAAGGGTGAAAGTTGAGTTCTATTAGTTAAAAAGATCAAATGGCCATGAAATCATAAACTAAGGGACTTGAATGGAAATTATTCCAAGAAATGGGTTAGTGGATGTTTATGGATTTGGTTTAAGTGAAATTTAGATGAATTTTTTAGTTTAAAATGGTAAATGGATAATTAAAATGAAATTAAGTAAAAAAAATAGAAACAAGGTTGTCATCTTCCTATTTTCTTTCTTTTTGGCTAAAATCACCACTATTGAAGGGGAGGGAGCTTTGTTTTGATTTCTTCCTTGCATGGTACAATTTTGTGTTCTGTTTTTAATGATTTTTATATTTTCGAGATCATTTTAGCTTAGTTTAGCTAGCCCGGGGGTTCATTTGTAAAAATATTAAAAGTAGTGGGACTTTCCATGAATGTTCTTGCATGACCCTTGAAGTTTAATAAAATATTATGAGTCCTTATTGCTAAATAAACAAGTTTTGTAAAGTAATTTTTGATGAAAATGTTATTTAGGGACTTATTTGTAAAAGTAGTAAAATTCCATAGTAAATTTATGAAAAAAATGAATTTTATGGATTGATATAGATCCCTAAAGAAATAATTTAGTTTGAGAAAAAGATGAAAATGCTTAGACTTCAATTTATGAGTTTAAGGACTAAATTGTGAAAAGTTAAAATGTTAGGGGCAAATTAGTAATTTTGCATAAAAATGAATTTTTGGATTAAATTGATGTTTAGAAGTACTCAATCGAATGAAATTATTGTTTTAGATCACGAACGAGTTGAAGATCATGGGAAAGGAAAATTTTCAGAATAGTTCATGTGCTTTACAACTACTACAATCTAGTCCCGTAAGTTCATTATATGTTTATTTTTAGTTGTATTGAACATTTCATAATATTTCATTAGTGAATAGCCTTTGAATTCCATTTAACTATGTTCAAAGAAATAGAAACATAATGTTATTCGGGCTTTGTGCCTAGCAGGCTTCGTGCCTGTGTTATTCGGGCTCTGTGCCTAGCAGGCTTTATGCTAGTATTATTCAGGCTTTGCGCCTAGTAGGCTTTGTACCAAGCAGGCTTTGTCCCGGTGTTATTCAGGCTTTGCGCCTAGTAGGCTTTGTGCCAAGCAGGCTTTGTCCCGGTGTTATTCAGGCTTTGTACATTGCAGGCTTGTGCCGGTGTATTGAAAGTTTACATCAAATTGAACTTTTGTTATTGATAACCAATGAATCCATTATCAAACTTACTAAGCCCTCTTGTGCTTATTAGTTTGATTTATTTTTGTAGGACTTTTGGAATCATTGCTTTGATTGGATCAACTCGGAAGCTCACACACTATCATCAGCATCTCGGTAGTCATTTTGGTTCTTGTTGTAGTTGGTTAAAGTAACATGTATTAGGGAAGGTCTCTAGTATTATGATATTTTTGTGAAGATGTAAATACTAAAAGTTGATATGTTTATGCTTGTTGCTAGTGAAAGGCATTTGAACTTGTGTGCATAACTAGGTAAACCTCTTGGACCACATATATACGTAGTTGATGTACAAATCTTTTTGGTGCAATTATTGGTGCTTGAATACTTCAAATACGTGGTGTGTAGTAGTTTAGTATATAGTGAGTTATGATGCTTGATTTTGATAGGTTTTTGACATGTTTTGTAGCACCCCTAACCCCTATCCGTCGTCGGAATAGGGTTACGAGGTATTACCGATCACTCACTTCATAACATATACATATCTCATACATTTAGACATTCAAATACATATGTTATTCAAACAGAGTCATATTATCCCTTACGAGGCTCTACGAGGCCTTAAAACATGCTTAGAAATGGTTCGGGACTAAACCGAACATATATAAAAATTCCCGAAACTTAGAATAATTTTCACATTTTCAAACGTCACGCGCCCGTGTGGACAGGCCGTGTGCCTCACACGGCCTCCAGACACGTCCGTGTCACAGACCGTGTGGAAACAAGGCATACATACTGACTTGGTCACACGGCCCGATCCTGCACGCCTGCGTGTGTCCAGCCCGTGTACCTATTCGAAATGGCCACACACGCCCATGTGCCAAGACTGTGTGCCACACACGGCCATCAGACACGCCCGTGTGTCTAGGCCGTATAACTCACTGACTTATTTTATTAAAGCAGCCGGGGTCACACGGTTGAGTCACACGCCCGTGTGCTCAGGCCGTGTGGCACGAAATTAGGCTTGGTTTAAGCCATATTTCTCACCCTCCTCATGCATACCTAAACCACATCATTTTGTTCCATTTCAATACAATTAATAGGCAGCCAAAACATGTTGTTACATATACATTTCATGCCATTCAAATTCCTAACCATATCAATGCACATTTCAATACCATTTGCTTAACCAAGAACATCCCAAATATACAAGCTATAATCATCAATATAACCTATTTCAATTATACAATATTTCCCAATTCAAACATCAATCCCTACCTCAAAAATGAACCAATTCATCAACTTAATTTTATGCATTTCTTAAGCAAATACTCATCATCTATCAAACGATCATATGAATAACTCAAACCATTATTAAAATGGCCAAATACATTTAGATCATATCAAGCAAACCTCATAAAAATTCTAAGCTATTTAGCAAATATCAAGGTTATCAAAATATACTAAATTCCACAACCACATACATAATTAACCATCTCAAATAACCAAATACATTCCAACCATAATATCAAATACCATAGCCTATACACGCCATATAACCAAGTCATAAATGATATAAATACCGAAATCATTAGCCAGATAGTGTGATGCTATCTCCGCCGACTTCCAACCCGAACGAACATCTGAAAAATCTATAAACATATGAAAAATACACAGAGTAAGCTTTGAAAGCTTAGTAAGCTCGTATCTTAATAAACTTAACATAACAAATAATTTCAATTCAATGTCTTAAACATAATAGACTATCACACACAACTTTTCTAAATTATATAACATGTTCTCATATCTAATTATCATCATTCAATATTATACTACATAACTACCTAACTATAACTTTCACAAGCTTATTCAATTCAATTCTCATATATCATTTAATTCACATTTTCATATAGCCAAATGAGCACATTATGGAAAATAGCACATTCAATCATATATCTTTCTCATATAAATCTCATATCATCATTTATACTCAAATTCACCTTTTATTCATATAATATCTGATAATTTCACATATGCAACTTTATAAATCACATATTATACATTTGTTCATATTTCCTTTGCACATATTCACATTTCATTTCCATATACATCACATAACATTCGTTGCACATATACTTACCTTTCATTTCCAAACATTGTATACTTTTCAACGTACCTGAATCGGAATGTCATTCACTTAATCATTTACTTCTCGGAATGCCTGTTGAACCGTTCGGAATCAATAAGGATACACGGATAGCTCGAAAAGTTCGTACAATGCCAACATCCCAGACGTGGTCTTACATGTAATCAAATATCGATGCCACTGTCTTAGACAGGGTCTTACACGAATCAAATACGATGCCAATGTCCCAGACATGGTCTTACACGTAAACACAAGTCGATGCCAACGTCCCAGACATGGTCTTACACGAAAACACATATCGGAATCCTATGTCATGACATATGTATCCTAACTATTCCTATGGTTCGTACGGGGCTTTCAGATGTCACCACATTGTCGATGCTTTCTCGTAACAATTTAATATCATAATAGCATATATAACTTATCCAAAATACATATATATTTACATTACCATTCGGCATTAATTTCAATCACATAAATAATATGCATTTATAATATGATTTCGTAACGTTTATTAAAATACGAACTTACCTCGTTCGTAGTAACAAAAAATTAAGTCGACTAATCCGACACAAATAATAAGCATTTATAACTTGATTTCGTAACGTCTATTAAAATACGAACTTACCTCGTTCGTAGTAAAACAAATTAAGTCGACTAATCCGATATTTTGACTTTCCCTCGATCTAGATCCGAATTCCGCTTTTGTCAATCTAATTAATATCAAAATTAAATTATTTAATCATTAATTCATTCAATTAAACACAATTTACGTATTTTGACAAAATTACACTTTTACCCCTATTATTCCACATTTTTGCAATTTAGTCATTATCACATAAAATCACAATTTCATGAAATTAAACACAAACCCAAGCTAGCCAAATTTTCCATATATTATTCTCAACCCATATTTCAATTTATTTCACATTTCAACCCCTCAATTTACACTTTTTACAATTTAATCCTTATTTGACATTTTTACCAAAAATCACTTAACAAAACATATTAATCTATCAACAATTATTCATTTTCCATCATCAACACTCAAAAACATCAAGCTATCATCAATGGAAACTCACAAATTCATCAACAAATTCATAAATTAGGGTACGGGCTAGCTAGAACACGAAGCAACGATCACAAAAACATAAAAATCATCAAAAACTGAGCTCGAAACATACCTCAATTAAAAACAACAAGGGCCGAACCCTATAATGCTTCCATGTCTGTTTCTTTTATCTATATTCGGTGGAAGATGAAGGAAAATAACATGATTTTGGCTTTTATTTTATTTATTATTAACTTTAATTACCTATTTACCTATTTACCCTTTGAAAACATTAATAATTACACCAAATGCCACTCCACTAACATCCACTATCTCATAAATGGGTTATTTTCCACATAAGGACCTTCACTTTTAAGTTCTATAGCTATTTGACACCTTTAGCTTATAGAACCCAACTTTTACGCTTTACGCGATTTAGTCATTTTTACCGAATTAACCACTTAAACGATAAAGTTTCTTTACGAAAATTTCACACAATTCTAATATCATGCTGTAAATATTAAAATAATAATAAAATAAAATTTTCAATTTCAGATTGTGGTCCCGAAACTACTGTTCCGATTAACCCTAAAAACGGGCTGTTACAACTCTCCCCCCTTAGGGATTTTCGTCCCCGAAAATCTTATCAAAGAATAGATTAGTGATTTACTTTCACATAGTACTTTCAAATTCTTACATAGTCTAAATGTCTTGACTCCTTAATCTTCCGAACCAAAACTCTGATCTGAACTTTACTCTATAGCATGTTGGATTGTTTCTCAATCTTGTTCGAAGAAATTTTATGTGAAGAGTCTAATCTTTAACGTTACAACATTGATAAATGTAGCATCTTATAAACCTTCTTAAGTTTTGACAGTAATTTAAGTTGAAGAAGTCACTGGTCTTACCTTTTTAATATTTCTGTAGAGCCCGAATAATCACGAAATCAACTTCTCTTTTTATCTGAGTCGAGGAATTCCATTCTCACTGCAATACTTTTACAAATAGTCAGTTCTCTAACTGAAATTCAATGCTTTTGCGTATCAAGTCTGCATAAGTTTTCTGTCAATTTGAAACTGCTTTCAAGCTGTTACAAATTGCTTTTAATTTCTCTTCAATTTCTCTGATCAAAACAACCTCATGAATCTTTTTCTCACAAAGTTCGATCCAGTACAACGAAGTTCAGTAATTGTAACCATACAATACCTTATACAATGCCGTCTTTATACTCACATGATGACTCAACCAACAGTAATAGTCTTTCTTAGTTGCCTTCAAACTCTAAAATACAGTGACAAAACAAAATTTCAAGAATTTGAATTGTTTTCTCTGATTACAATACAACCTTGTACCCAAAGCTTACTGTAATTTCTCCCATAATCACAATATAAATTTCGGATCTCTATCCGAAACAATGGAAACTGGCACCCTGTGCAAACTGACAATCTTAGGAATGAATAACTCAGCTGGTCTACCAAAAGAGAAATCCATACGTACGGAGAGACTTCTTCAAACAATTAACAATAATTCAGATAACATCTATCTTTTTCGATGATAGGAAAAATCCCGATACAAAAATTCATCAAAACTCTATGTCGTTACTACACAGATATCACCACATGTTGTAACAGTCCCGAAGACACTTAATAATCAATTTTAACCTATTAATAACTCATGCATTTGAACACAAGGTCAGAAATATCACGTTTCTTACACATTCATCAATACCACTGTCTCAAATTATTATACATCTTGATACTCAAATATGAGCAGTCAAACTACCACTGTGAGCTACCTGTAACAGTTGTTGTACAATCTCAGATCTTTTCGGTATACTCACACTATTTCAAAGCAACAATTAATCATCGGTTCCACATCACAAATTCTGAATCAGAAGTCTATTTACATTGTACCTCTTTTTTTTCTTTTTTTTTTTACTTGTAATTCACTGACACACTTCTTAGCCTCATAAATTCGCTGATTAACCATCAATTTAGTTTCTAGCTCATCCAATAACTACTCATCATCTGACAAGATTAATGGTATGTTTATCGGTCATAAAACACACAAAGATTTCTGACTCAGAACATCCGAGACTATAATCGTTTGTCCAGGGTGATAATCAATCACTGACTCACAATCTTTCAACAGTTTAAGCCATCTTTACTGTCTCAAATTCAGATCTTTTATAAACATCAAATATTTTAAACTCTTGTCGTCTTCAAAAGGTTACATTTCTCACCAAACAATTAATGTCGCTAACTATTCAACACAAATACAATGTCAACCATCTCTAATTCTCGTGTCGTATAACTCTTTACCCAATGCAGGCTAAACCAGAACTGATGCTTCAGTTAACAATATATTCAACTATTTACCACTTTATTAATAATTATCAAATCATACAGACTTCACAAGCGTAATTTACAATAACATTTCTCAATAAAACCGTTCTGATGGATATAATTCTGTATCATGTCTTCTAGAATATGAATCCTGTATTTAGAATATTCATCTATTTACTCGTGAACGGTCAAAGTTTATTTCCACCCTGTGGATAGATTCAGGTACAAGTAACTCGATTAAACCTTCAAGCAATTAATCCAATCAAACTAGACAATTGAATCGATCTTGACTGTCAAACAATAAATTTTCAATTATTAATCAACGAAGCTTTGAACCATACTGAAGCCACAACCATCAGATAGATTAAAATCATAGTGCCATATTAAGGCCGACATCTCAACCGTATAGATATATAATGTCCCAGTTATCAATAATGCATTTTGAACACAAGAGAAATTCAAATATGATTTCCAATAGCAACATAAGGACCTTCACTTTTAATTTCTATAGCTATTTGACACCTTTAGCTTATAGAACCCAACTTTTACGCTTTACGCGATTTAGTCCTTTTTACCGAATTAACCACTTAAACGATAAAGTTTCTTTACGAAAATTTCACACAATTCTAATATCATGCTGTAAAATATTAAAATAATAATAAAATAAAATTTTCAATTTTGGATTGTGGTCTCGAAACTACTGTTCCGATTAACCCTAAAAACGGGTTGTTACATGTTTAAATAATATTTGGTTGAATGAAATTGAGGTGCCTTGAGGGCATATTGTTTGAATGAATTTATGGTCTATTGAATTGATTGTTTCATGCATGAATTGGTATGTTTTGAGGTCTTGAATGTGGGAACAAAATGCTTGTAGGTAAATATTTGAGTTGGAGATGGAAATGGCTTGAATTTGTCCAATTTCATGTCCACACGGCCTGAGACACAGGCGTGTGTCTCAGCCATGTATGGCACACGGCCATGCGACACGGCCGTGTGTCCCTTGTAGATTTTAAAGGTTACTTTTCAAAAGTTACACGGCCTAGCACATGGCCTGGCACACGGGCGTGTGAGGCCATTTCGAGTGTTACACGGCCTGGCACACGGGGGTGTGGCTTGGCCGTGTGACACAAGTCAGAGAGTTACATAGGCACGGACACGGGCTGGGACATGGTCGTGTGTCCCTATTTCAAATGTTACACGGCCTGAGACATGGGCGTGTGTCTCAGCCATGTGAGTCACACGGTCGTGTGACCCCTGCAGCATGAATTTTTCTAACTTTTTCCTCAATGTTTTAAATGTTCTCGATCTAGTCCTAAATCATTTCTAAAGTATTTATAAGGCCTCTAAGGCTTGAATAAGGGACGATATGCATGTGTATGAATAAATTATACTATGATTAATGAAATGTTTGGAAATGAATGTTTTAAGTTATGTTTTTATGGTGATGCTCCGTAACCCTATTTCAGCGACGGGTATGGGTTAGGGGTGTTACAGTTCCCCTTATGTCTAAATTTGGTCTTGGAAGACTCAGACTTTTCCAACTTCTTAACATTTAGCTTAAGAAGTGATTCAGCAACGGACATGACTTTGGAGAGTTCTTCGACCCCCCGACATTCCAGTTCTTGCTTAACGGCTTCGATCCATCCTTTAAGAAGAAGAATGCCTCATCTTCAGTCAGATTAGTGATTTACAGCATATTGTGCCTTATTGTGCCTTGTTGTGTGAACTGACGCAACTTTGCCTAAGCTTCTTTCTCAGCATATTCTAGGTAAAACTATGCTTTGAACTTATTTTGGAACTCCTCCTAAGTCCCAATTTCGATTCTACCACATCTCATATCTGTGTACCTATGACGCCACCATAACAAAGCAACGTCAATGAGATACAAAGAAGCAGTATTTACCTTAGTATCATCATCCTTGATGCCCACGTCACGAAAGTATTGCTCAATCTCCCATAATAAGTTATCCACCTCCCTTGCGGACCTTGTAACATCCTGGAAAGGGCCTATACATTTTCGGTTTAATTGTACGAAGTAACATGTTTTATGTACTAAGAATAAATTTTGAACAATTTTGGAAACTTGGAAATGGATGGAAATGATTTGGAAATGATTCAAAATAGGAAAGTGCACATTTCTGGAAACTTGGAAATGTAAGAAAATGTCAAGTTTACAGAGCCGAACGAAAATTTTTGGAAACTTAGAAATGACTTAAAATGTCGAGTTTTAAAGTTTAAAAGAGGAAATTAAGGCAAGGTGGCCTTAAAAGAAAAATTTTGTGAAATTTGACACACAAACAGCTTGGAAAAGTGGCACAAAGATGCCACTTAGGGCCTCTGGAAATGGCGCCACATGCAAGGTGTTGGGCACAGGTTCGAGTCACTTGGGAAGCAAATAAAAGAAGTTTTATTTTTGCTTCCGGAAGCTCTCCGAGGTGGACGGCACAAGCCTTCTAGAAAGGAGGAGTTTTATTCTCTTTAATATTCGATTAATAAGGTGATAAATAAGGGATTTAATTTGGATTATTTTTGGAAGAGATAATAAAGGATTATTCTCTAATTATTTTAAATTAAGAGATAAAGCTATCAAATAAAGAAGAGTGGTGGCCAAGTAAGGGATTACGAGGAGTAGTTTCGGCTATAAAAGGAAGGAAATAGGGCTACTCATCAATTTTTCTTCCTCCTCCTCTCTCTGCTAGAATTTACAGTGCTCTCCTCTCTTCTCTTCTCTTTTTCTTTTGTCAAGCCGAATCTATAGTCCACCATTGCCAAAATTCTCAAGTTTCTTTTCCTTATTTTCGTGGAAACCAAATACCCCAAGAGAACCTCTAGTCGACTTCTCCATTAAATCCCAAAAGCCAAAACTTTATCATCTAGTCATCAAGGCCGATTCTTTAAGGGGCTTTTAACAAGGGTGCTACTGATTTCTTAAAAGGGTAAGATCCAAAGTTTGGTTTCAATTCTTTTATATTTTAAACCTATCTAAAATTTAGGGACTAATCTCTATTATGGATTTTGGCCGAGTTATGGAAGGGTGTTTTCGGGATTTAAGAAATTATCAACTACAAGAAGGTATCTTTCGGAACTTCTAAGATCTAAGGTAAGTTATGAATACCATTCGGCCATAAGCTATATTATTATGATTTAATGTTAGATTGGATCTAACATGGGTACATAGGGATTGCGACAGCAATAAAGAAGCAAGGATCCAATTCGGGATTTAAGATTTGGAAGGTAAGAACAAATGTAAATTCGGCCAAGGCCTATTTTAGTAGTAGATCTATTATTATGTGTTTTAAGCCGAAAACTAACCAATTCAAGGGATTTAGTGACTAGCCAATTTCAAAAGGGAAAAATACGAGTTTCTAGGATTTGATTAAATCATCAAATCGACACCAAGGTAAGCTTTAAGAATACAAATCCTACTAGGATTTGGTTTTCTAGCCGAATAGGCTTTGTGCTAAATAGTAAGTGATTAATCAATTGTAGGAACTTGAGATCTAAGGCAGTAGATCATATTTCGGGATTTCAGTGAAGTGGTTAAGCAAATCAGGTGTGTACCCCACACTACTTCTTAATATGTTTCATGGCCTGTTTTATTAAAATATGTGATATTAAGAATATGAAAGTGGCTAGGGTACCATGTTATGGTACTAAGTACTCAGGTACGTTTCCTACTTCTACAAAGAATATGAAAAAGGTCATTAGTAACATGAGAATATGATAAAAATGTGAACTCTGGCATATTTATGCATATCATCATTATATGGGGCATATGGGTTTGTTTGAAAGGGAAGTGAATGTGGTGACCTAAGACCACGAACACACGGTGACCTAAGACCGTGATATCTGAAAGTGGTGACCTAAGACCACGATGTCTGAAAGTGGTGACCTAAGACCACGATGAATCTGAACGTGGTGACCTAAGACCACAAATGCGGTGACCTAAGACCGCGATATGGAGTGTAGCGGAAGGAGGGTCGACTTAGTAGTCCCCACGGTTGTACAAAAGTTGGTGCGGGGAGTGTAGCGGATGGCTTATTAGGTTTGGGTTTGGGAATGCATCATAATTTGTATGCTATGATATGAATGCGTAACATTTGTATGCCTGGTTCTATTTTGATTTAGTGTTTGTGTACACATTGAGTCTGTTTGACTCACCCGCTGGGGAATATTTTTCAGTGATGACCAGTGATGGACTGGGACGGCAGAACTTGTGGTGGCCATGCTCAACATGAAGTTTTTATTTTATGAACTACTATTTCTATTTAAGTACTTGAATTACTTGGAAATTATTTGATGTAATAAGGCCATAAGGCCATAGTTGGATTGTTGTCCATTTATTTCTATTTATTATGATTATGAGTTTTACCTATTAAAGTTTAAGTAAAATTTTTAATATAAAGAATTGAATTCGTTTTCAACACAAGCCCAACCCAAAACAATTTTTTTCAAAATCGCACAAGTTTTCTCTAGGTAACGAAAGAATTTTGAAACCGGTTTACTTGAGGAACATACCAAATCTGGGCAAATATTGTCGAGTTTCAGTTTGGTATCAGAGCCAGGTTTTAAAACTCTCGGCCTATGGGCCAAGGCCCAAAACATTTTCAAAGCGAGCCCAAATGAGTTTTTTTTTGAAAATATTTTATGAAACAAGCAGGTTTTCTGGCATGGCACCTAAAGTCTCCAACCTGCAGTCCACCAGGTAAGTACCCCTAACTATTTGTGTGATTATGTGTAATGAATATTAGAAGGGTAGAAAAGGAATGGAACGTAGAATAGCATGATAGGAACTTGAACCCTAGGACTAGTCTACTCAAACACAAACACATAAGACTTAAGGAACGTTAAACAAACCCATGGCTAAGTCACTAAGTTAGGGTGTGGTGTCTAGGATTGGATCCGGAAGAGCCTGGTATTTAAGCAGTCCTAGTGACTCACCTCCTCTTGCAGAATCCTACAGTGCGTAGCTTCTGGTTCACCCTAACCTGAGGGCTCGATGGTGTGGCAACCTTTGTGCGCATGTCTAGGAATGGTTTCGGTGGGAGCTTGGTATTTAAGCAATCCGCGTGACTCACCTCCTCTCCACTCGAATCCTGGCTGGTGCGTAGCTTTTAGTTCACCCCGACCAAGAGGACTCGGTCATAGGCTAAACACAATAACTAAAACCCGAAAGGGAATTAGCCGTGTTTTTATAAAAACAACAAAACCCTAGTTTTAGAACTCTTAAAACTTTCTTCTAAATTCATGAAAACCATCTTTACAAAATTTTCCGAAAGATTTCGATTTATACAAAAATGCCCTAGTGGTAAAATTACCAAAATACCCTTGGTTTATAAAATGACCAACTACCCAACAGCTTTGCCAAAATTTCATTATTTTATCAATGTTCAAAAACCTAATTTGCAAATTATCAAAAATAACTTGAATTTTGGAAATTTCAAAATTGCCCTAACTTATAAAATTACCAAAATGACCACGATTTCCAAAATTTTTGCAACATCACTGCTTTGAAAAGTAAAATTCTCAAAAAGAACCCTCAAAGTTTTGCAACCTTTGAAATATCCCTGATTTATAAGATTTTACAAATTTACCCCGGCTTGGAAAAAAAACCAAAATACCCCAGGGTCCAAAATCACCGAAATACCCTGGATTTCAAAATTTTCAAAATACCCTGAAATTTAAAAATACCAAAATACTTTGTGACAAAATCACCAAGGAACTTTTTCCTTTTGAAAAATTACGAAAATACCCTGTAGAGACGAATTACGAAAATACCCCAGGTAGTGGAAGGAAAAAACAATAACAATGAAAACTACAACCTTTCTCTGAATGAACGAGAGTTCATGATTGTTTGATGGATGTATGGATGAATGAATGGAAAGATCTGTGTGCATACGAAAGAACCACTCCTAAAACTCTTTTCATAAAATTTCTTCGCGTAATTAAGTGAAACAAAGACTAATTCATAAAACTTCTTAATCGGATCACAACGTTAGAAATGAGCTCTAGAGGACGTGGTCATCGTGGGCGAGGTAGAGGAAGGATGATTAGTCGAAACCCGTTAGATCGGGTCAAGGGTCCGACAATGAGATACCACCACCACCACCACCCCACCGTTGGTGTTGAGTAGCAAGCTCGGGACACGGGATGATCTTTGTGTCGCGGTTTGTCTTTGCGAGTTTTGGAGTTGGTGGGTGGTGCGGGGAGAAATTCGGGAACCCGTAAGTGCAGGCTCTGAGCGGCTCGAGAGCTAATGGAGCCGAAATATTTCGTAAATGGGGTATCGGGTTTGGCACCCGTTCACTGAAATCTTGGTTGGAAGCAACAGAGCGCATCATGGATGAGCTTGACTTGACCCCGAGGAAAAGTTAAAGGAATGGTGGCACCATTACGCGATGAAGCGTATCGATGGTGGTTATTGTATGACGGGATGGTGCCACGGTGAGGATCGACACAGGAATATGTTAAGGAAGCATTTGAGAAAAAGTATGTGGGAACCGGTATCTTGATGAGCAAAGGAAGGCATTTAAGGGGCTGGTTCAAGGGAACAAGTCCGTATGGAGTATGAGGTCGAATTCTTGAGGTTGAGCCGATATGCTCGAGGAGTAGTGGCAATCGAGCATGAGCGCCAGTGTCCGTTTGAGGACGGGCTAAGGGATGATCTGAGATCGTTGATAGCACCACATCGGGAGCGGGAGTTTTACGCTTTGGTAAAAAGGCCAAGGTGGTGAGGGAATCAAGGATTCTACAAAGCGTGCTATGGATAGGAATAGGCCCAAAAGAGGTTTTGGAACATCTGGAAAGGTTCATAAGAGGCCTAGAGTTGATGGGCGCGAGAGGTCGACAAGTTGGTTCGGAAGGCGCGTGACGACCTTGTGATGTGTGTGGAAAGAAGCACTTAGGAGAGTCTTTGGAAGAAAACAGGAGGATGTTTTAGATGTGGGTCCAAGGACCATGTGATCAAGGATTGTCCTAAACAATCGGATGAAAGCCGACCAACAACTCGTAATGTTAGTCGATCGGGTAGAGGAGGACCGCAGCCTCAACGAGGTCGTGGTTCGAGTAAGAGGTAATGGTGTCCGCAGAGGCCGTGGAACACAAGGTAGAGGTGCTGCTAATCTTTGAGGCAAGGCAACCGAGTTTGGTTTATGCGATTCGCCGGAGGAGAAGATGGAGACGCGCCGGACGTTATAACCCAGTGCGTTATTTATTTTTGACAAGCCCTATTTTTCTCTAATTGATGTGGGCTCGACCCATTCCTATGTTGCATGTAGTGTAGTGGAAACACTAGGCCTAGACTCGAACCTTCTCGATGGCGGATGATCGTAGTAAGCCCATTAGGCCTAAGCGTAGTGGTGGATAAGATCTTTTCTAATGTACCCCAGAGATTCAGGGAGTGAACTTTCGGTGACTTAATGGAACTACCTTTCGGGAGTTTGAACTTATACTTGGAATGGATCAGCTAGTAGAGCACCGAGCCGTGTTGGATTGTGCGGCTAAGCGAATGGAAATAAGGACCCGGAGGATGAAGTAGTAGTAATGATCGGAGCGAGAAGAAACTACTCGTCCAATGTAGTTTCGCGTTGAAGGCCGAGAAAATGGTTAAGAAAGGGTGCAAGGCGTTCTTAGCCTTCTTAAGTGCGTTAGGTGGAAAGGAAGAAGGTATCGGTGGAGTTAGAACGATGAAAGACTTTGAAGATGTATTTCCTGAGGAATTACTGTGAATACCTCCAAATAGGGAGGTGGAGTTTGGAATAGACTTACTACACGGAACAGCTCTCTGTGTCAATCGCTCCATACCGAATGGCGCCAAAGGAGTTAGTTGAGCTCAAGGCTCAAATCCAAGAGTTGTTGGATCGTGGGTTCATACGACCCGAGTGTGTCTCCATGGGGAGCACCGATTCATTTGTAAGAAGAAGGACGGAACTATGCGTATGTGCATAGATTACCGTCGATTGAATAAGTGACCATCAAGAACAAGTATCCTTTGCCAAGGATCGATGACTTGTTCGATCACCGGTGAAGGGGGCCGATATTCTTAAAGATAGACTTAAGGTCGGGATATCACCAGATTGAAGGTGAAGGAGGCGGATATCCATAAGACCGCTTTTAGGACAAGATACTTTGCCATTTTGAGTTTGTGGTGATACCGTTTGGATTGACAAACGCTCAGTAGCGTTCATGGATATGATGAACCGAGTTTTTCAACCCTACTTGGATAGGTTCATCGTTGTGTTCATCGACGATATTTTGGTGTATTCTAAGTCCGAAGAGGAGCATGATGAACATCTCCGAGTGGTGCTACAAGTGTTAAGGAGAAGAAGCTCTATGCCAAATTCAGCAAGTGTGGATTTTGGCTTAAGGAGGTGGCATTCTTAGGGCATGTGGTATCCGCAGAAGGAATAAGAGTGGATCCTAAGAAGATCGAAGCGGTGTTGGATTGGAAACCACCTAGGTCCGTGGTGAGATTCAAGTTTCTTAGGTTTGGCAGGCTATTACAGAAGGTTCGTAGAAGGATTCTCGTCAATAGCCGCGCCTTTGACAAAGTTACTAAGGAAGGAAGTATCCTTTGAATGGTCTGATAAGCAACGAAGAGCTTTGACAACCTTAAGAAGGTGTTGACGGAGGCTCGGTGTTAATTCAGTAGGAGGTGGGAAGGATTTTGTGGTGTCTTGTGACGCTTCGCATACGGGATTAGGATGTGTGCTAATGAAAGAAGGAAAAGTAGTCGCTTATGCGTCTCGGCAACTAAGGCCTCATGAGGTTAACTACCCAACTCATGACTTGGAACTGGCAGCAGTGGTTTTCGCCCTTAAGGTTTGGAGGCACTACCTCTATGGAGAAAGGTCGGTGATCTACACGGACCACAAGAGCCTTAAGTATCTGTTGACTCAGAAGGAGTTGACTTGAGGCAACGAAGGTGGGTGGAGTTGTTGAAGGACTACGACTGGTTCGATAGAATATCATCCGAGCAAGGCGAATGTGGTAGCCGATGCCCTAAGTCGGAAGGTTGTGTCGGATCTAAGGGCTATGTTCGCTCACTTAAGTTTGTCACGATGATGGAAGCTTTGTTAGCGAGTTGCAAGTCAAGCCCACATGGTGAAGGAGGTGAAAGAGGGACGATTGGTTGATAAGGATCTAAGTGCTAAGTTACGCAAAGTGCGAGCAGGGAATTAAAGGATTATGGCGTTAATGATGAAGGAGTATTGTGTTACAAAGGAAAAGTTTGTATGCCGAAGGACAAGGACTTAAGACAAAGGATTCTTCGGGAGGCGCATAGTAGCCCTTATGCTATGCATCTCGGAGGCATTAAGGTACGTACTGCAGAGATCTAAGGGAACAATTTTGGTGGTCCGATCTTAAGCAAGTGTGACTGAATTTGTGGGGAAATGTTTGACGTGTCGCCAAGTTAAGGCTGAACACCAAGTTCCATCAGGATCGCTTCAACCAATCGAGATTCCGCAATGGAAGTGGGAGAGAATTACCATGGATTTCTTTAGTAGGCTTCCCCTTATGCCTACTAAGAAGGACTCGGTATGGGTGATAGTGGACCGTTTGACTAAGTCCGCGCATTTCATCCCGGTAAGAGTTGACTATTCTCTTCAGAAGCTGGCTAAGTTATATGTGGCGGAAATTGTGAGGTTACATGGTGTACCAGTATCGATCATCTCCGAAAGAGACCCAAGGTTTACGTCTCGGTTCTGGAGGGCACTTCATCAAGCTTTAGGCACTAAGTTGGACTTCACTACGGCTTTTCATCCACAATCAGACGGGCAGTCTGAACGAGTTATACAAGTGTTGGAGGATATGTTGAGAGGCTGTGTGATGGATTTCCGAGGAAGTTGGGAAGACTATTTGCCTTTAGCTGAGTTCGCCTACAACAACAGCTATCGTGCTAGCATTCGGTGGCACCATATGAAGCATTGTATGGTCGGAGTGTAGAACTCCTACTTGTTGGACTGAGTTAGGAGAACGTCGAGTTTTGGGTCCAGAGTTGGGGCCGGAAATTAAGAGAAGGTTGAGATGATTCGAGCACGGTTAAAGGAAGCCTCCGATAGGCCAAAGTCGTTACGCAGACCTTAAGCGGAAGGAAATAGAGTTTGAAGTGGGAGACCAAGTGTTTCTGAAAGTCTCGCCTTGGAAAAGGTAATGAGGTTCGGTCGCAGAGGAAGTTAAGCCCAAGGTTTATAGGGCCCTATCGAGTAATTGAAAACGAGTTGGAGCGATGGCATACCAATTGGAGTTGCCACCGAGTTGCGCAGATGCATGCACGTATTCCATGTATCCATGCTACGTCGTTACCGATCGGATCCGTCTCATGTGGTACCCATCGAAGAAGTAGAGCTAAGGCCGGACTTATCCTACGAGGAAGAGCCGATTCGGATATTGGAACGTGATGTGAAAGTGGTACGCGAGGAAGTCGGTTCCTCTAGTCAAGGTGTTATGGCGCAATCATGGATCGGAAGAAGCTTCGTGGGAACCGTAAGAGACAATGCGACAACAATACCCTCAATTATTTTAGTTAGAAAATTTCGAGGACGAAATTATTTTTAAGGGGGGTAGAATTGTAACATCCTGGAAAGGGCCTATGCATTTTCGGTTTAATTGTACGAAGTAACATGTTTTATGTACTAAGAATAAATTTTGAACAATTTTGGAAACTTGGAAATGGATGGAAATGATTTGGAAATGATTCAAAATAGGAAAGTGCACATTTCTGGAAACTTGGAAATGTAAGAAAATGTCAAGTTTACAGAGTCGAACGAAAATTTTTGGAAACTTAGAAATGACTTAGAAATGTCGAGTTTTAAAGTTTAAAAGAGGAAATTAAGGCAAGGTGGCCTTAAAAGAAAAAGTTTGTGAAATTTGACACACAAACAGGCTTGGAAAAGTGGCACGAAGATGCCACTTAGGGCCTCTGGAAATGGCGCCACATACAAGGTGTTGGGCACTGGTTCGAAGTCACTTGGGAAGCAAATAAAAGAAGTTTTATTTTTGCTTCCGTAAGCTCGAGGTGGACGGCACAAGCCTTCTAGAAAGGAGGAGTTTTATTCTCTTTAATATTCGATTAATAAGGTGATAAATAAGGGATTTAATTTGGATTATTTTTGGAAGAGATAATAAAGGATTATTCTCTAATTATTTTAAATTAAGAGATAAAGCTATCAAATAAAGAAGAGTGGTGGCCAAGTAAGGGATTCGAGGAGTAGTTTCGGCTATAAAAGGAAGGAAATAGGGCTACTCATCAATTTTTCTTCCTCCTCCTCTCTCTCTCGCCGAATTTCTGAGTGCTCTCCTCTTTTCTCTTCTCTTTTTCTTTTGTCAAGCGAATCTATAGTCCACCATTGCCAAAATTTTCAAGTTTCTTTTCCTTATTTTCATGGAAACCAAATACCCCAAGAGAACCTCTAGTCAACTTCTCCATTAAATCCCAAAAGCCAAACTTTATCATCTAGTCATCAAGGCCGATTCTTTAAGGGGCTTTTACAAAGGGTGTGCTACTGATTTCTTAAAAAGGGTAAGATCCAAAGTTTGGTTTCAATTCTTTTATATTTTAAACCTATCTAAAATTTAGGGACTAATCTCTATTATGGATTTTGGCCGAGTTATGGAAGGGTGTTTTCGGGATTTAAGAAATTATCAACTACAAGAAGGTATCTTTCGGAACTTCTAAGATCTAAGGTAAGTTATGAATACCATTCGGCCATAAGCTATATTATTATGATTTAATGTTAGATTGGATCTAACATGGGTACATAGGGATTTCGACAAAGAATAAAGAAGCAATGATCCAATTCGGGATTTAAGATTTGGAAGGTAAGAACAAAGGTAAATTCGGCCAAGGCCTATTTTAGTAGTAGATCTATTATTATGTGTTTTAAGCCGAAAACTAACCAATTCAAGGGATTTAGTGACTAGCCGATTTCAAAGGGGGAAAATACGAGTTTCTAGGATTTGATTAAATCATCAAATCGACACCAAGGTAAGCTTTAAGAATACAAATCCTACTAGGATTTGGTTTTCTAGCCGAATAGGCTTTGTGCTAAATAGTAAGTGATTAATCAATTATAGGAACTTGAGATCTAAGGCAGTGGATCAGATTTCGGGATTTCGGTGAAGTGGTTAAGCAAATCAGGTGTGTACCCCACACTACTTCTTAATATGTTTCATGGCCTGTTTTATTAAAATATGTGATATTAAGAATATGAAAGTGTCTAGGGTACCATGTTATGGTACTAAGTACTCAAGTACGTTTCCTACTTCTACAAATAATATGAAAAAGGTCATTAGTAACATGAGAATATGATAAGAATGTGAACTCTGGCATATTTATGCATATCATCATTATATGGGGCATATGGGTTTGTTTGAAAGGGGAAGTGAATGTGGTGACCTAAGACCACGAACAACACGGTGACCTAAGACCGTGATATCTGAAAGTGGTGACCTAAGACCACGCGATGTCTGAAAGTGGCGACCTAAGACCACGATGTCTGAACGTGGTGACCTAAGACCACAAATGCGGTGACCTAAGACCGCGATATGGAGTGTAGCGGAAGGAGGGTCGACTTAGTAGTCCCCACGGTGTACAGGTTGGCGAGGGTGTGTAGCGGATGGCTTATTAGGTTTGGGTTTGGGAATGCATCATAATTTGTATGCTATGATATGAATGCGTAACATTTGTATGCCCGATTCTATTTTGATTTAGTGTTTGTGTACACATTGAGTCTGTTTGACTCACCCGTTGGGGAATATTTTTCAGTGTGATGATCGGTGATGGACCGGACGGCGGAACTTGTGGTGGCCATGCTCAACATGAAGTTTTTATTTTATGAACTACTATTTCTATTTAAGTACTTGAATTACTTGGAAATTATTTGATGTAATAAGGCCATAAGGCCATAGTTGGATTGTTTTCCATTTATTATGATTATGAGTTTTACCTATTAAAGTTTAAGTAAAATTTTTAATATAAAGAATTGAATTCGTTTTCAACACAAGCCCAACCCAAAACAATTTTTTTTAAAATCGCACAAGTTTTCTCTAGGTAATGAAAGAATTTTGAAACCGGTTTACTTGAGGAACATACCAAATCTGGGAAAATCTCGTGGGCCGGGTTTGGGGTGTTTCAGACCTTACCCCTTGAACTTTTCCGGTTTGGAAGCGTTAAGCTTATGGCTTGGTGTTCCACCCAACACCCCTCATCCCACAGCAACACGACACAAAGCAAACTCTCCCTCGAGCTCCTCAATCTTTGTATACAATCCTGCCACTATAGCTTCATTGTTTGCCTTCATAGTCATTATAATAGCTTTAAGAGTCTCAGTCTATTCTGTCAGCTTAACCACCGTGGTGTTGAAGAGAGCTTGCAATGCATCCAAGTTGGAACTAAGGGCCTCGTCCATTTATTCCTTGAGTTGCTCCTTCTCTGAACACAGCTCCTCGATGCGTCCACCATCATCTCGAGTGTGTCTTTTATGTCCCCCATGGACTCCTCAAGATTGACCACTCGGCCTTCCAGCGCCGACAACATATCCCTCGAACGGCTAGCCTTCCTGGCCCTCCCACGAGTCTACATTGGCTCAATATGTTCAACAATTTCTTTTGACATTTTTCAATAGTGCCTTTGAAACACTAGCTCGGATACCAATTGTCACGGGGCTAAAACTTTAGTCTCGCAATCCGTAAGGCCTTAGGCAAATTCTTTGCTTCAAAAATGCATAAGTCAGCCTAACTCCCAACAATTGAGGATTCAATTAGAATTCCTCCAAGGAACCAATGCAAATGGAAGTAAATCAAATATGAACGAACTTGAAATATAAGAACAATGTAATGGCCCAATTTTCAATGGTGTCGGAATAGTGATTTGAGATCACTAAATCCGACCCAATTGGAAATGAGTAAAATTAATAGGTTAAAAAATGGACTAAATTAGAAATCTAGAGAATTCTTCATTTTTCTTCATCTTCTCCAGCCAAAAACAGCCATTAAAGAGTTCTAAGAGCTGGTTTTTCATATTTTTACTGCAAGTAAGTTCAATTTTTAATTATTTCTTGAAATTTTTGTGTTTTTGAGACTTTTACAACTAGATCCTACTAATTAATTCATTAGTTTTTGATTCCATGGATAATTTTGAAAGTTACCATGGATGAGTGCTAGAAGTTTATGATGAATTAACATGAACTTAAAGTTTTAATTTATTATATGATGATTTTATTGAATGAATTGAATAGAAATTGATATTTAGGATTTAATTGTGAAAGAATTTGAAATTAGGGTTTTGTGTGGAAATTCTGAATTTCAATAGTTGTGAGATAGCTTATAATGTTTAGGTAAAGTTTTAATTGAGAAAAATTAGCCCAATTGAGGGGTTAATCGACCAGGGACTAAATTGTAAAAACTATGAAGTTTGGGGTAAAAGTGTAATTCTAAAAATTAAAGGGCAAAAATTATGAAGAAGAGTAAAATTGAAATAAATGCTAATGAATACATGATTTTATAATTATAGATCAAGAACCCGAAGCGAATTGTGGAAAGGAAAAATTGCCAGAATAGTCCCTAAATTTCTACGACTTTTGCAAATTAGCCCAGGTAAGTTCATATGGCTAAATTTAATGAATTGTTATGAAAATTTCATGAATACTATGGTATGTTATTGTATATGAATGTTATTAAACTGAGATAATTGTGAAAGTATGAATGTTTGAATAAAAGTTCTAATTTAGTGGAACATCGGATTGAGTACTTTCGTTCAGTGACTAATACGCATTGACGGAAAAGACCATGGTTGGACCATGGCACTATGTGATATGTGATTTCTGTATAAGACCATATCTGGGATATGGCATCGGTGTGATATGTGATTTCCGTATAAGACCATATCTGGGATATGGCATCGGTGTGATATGTGATTTCCGTATAAGACCATAGCTGGGCTATGACATCAGTGTGATATGTGCTTCCGTGTAAGACCATAGCTGAGCTATGGCTTCGGTGTGTGATATGTGACTATGTGCAAGACCATAGTTATACTATGGCATTGTGAAAACGAAGTACTCAATTCTGAACCGTTCCTTAATTTGATTAAGAAAAGTAAGCGATAAATGGAACCAAGAGATTGAAATTGATTAATTATTGATATTGAGCTCAATCAAGTGAATTTTATCATTGATTTTGTGATTGACAGGAAGGATTAGTAAAATTATATATTGTATGATTGTTATAAGATGTTCGGTAAGAATTACTTTCTATGCCTATGAGCTTGCTAAGCTTTCATAAGCTTACATTTGAGTGTTTAATGTTCTTGTAGATTAACATAGATACGGAGGATCGGATCAGCACGAAAGATCACACTATCCAGATTATTTCCGGTAGCTTTTGTTAATCATCTTTTGATTTATATGGCATGTATAGAAGTTTAATGAAAATGATATAGATTGGATGGTAATGATATGACTTGAATGATAAAATATGTATTATAACCTAGTGTGATGAATATGTTAGAATATATGTAAATGATGCATGTTTTGGTTTGGATTTGGTTGATTGGGCTGGACTATATTGGTATATGAAAGTGTTAAGTGCAGGTTAATGGTGTATGGGTGAGAAAAATGGTCTAAAATGGCCAATTTTCGTCCATACGGGCGGACACATAGGCGTGTGTCTAGGCCGTGTGTGACACACGGTCTGCTTCACGGGCATGTGTTTCAGCTGTGTGTCCCTTGCACCTTAATTGTTGTAAAACAGAATGCTCAGTAATGAGCGCACAGGCAAAGACACGGGCGTGTGTCTCAACCGTGTGGACGGCACGGCCTCGAACACGGGCGTGTGCCGTGGCCGTGTGAAGTATGTAGCTATTTTATGAAAAAATTATGAAAATTTAATCGATCACACGGCCTAAACACACGAGCGTGTGACTTGGCCGTGTGACCTCAAATTGATGATGACGTCATAAATAGAAAGCTCCCTAATTTGAACACGGCCTGAAGCACGGGCGTGTCTTAGGGTCACACGAGCGTGTCCCGAACTTACACGGGCGTATGACCCCTTTTTCATGAAAAATTTTCTAAGTTTTCCAAAAGTTTCCAAAGTTCTCGGTTTAGTTCCGAACCACTTTCGATGCATGTTTTGGGTCTCGTAGGCCCGTATTAGGGAATTTACGATTGAATATGAATGGTTTTAATTTGGATGCAAATTTATGACTCGAAAATGTACGTTTGCTTGTGTTTATGTCCGATAATGCCTCGTACCCTGTTCCGGCGTCGAATATGGGTAAGGGGTGTTACAAACAAAGCCACAGAAAAGCTAAGAATACAAGAGAGAAAGTTTGAGTGAATGCTCTCAAGAATTCTACTCAAAACTGAAGTGAGGCCTCTATTTATAGTTGAGTCTCCCCAATTTCAACTGTACAAATCAAAGGACATCAACGGCTAAGATTAAAAGTCATCTACAAAATCAAATCTCTAAGATTACATAATCATATCTTCTAAGATTACATATCATATCTAAGATTGCATAATCTTCGAAGATTATGTTCCATATTTACCAAGCTTTGTAAATGGGCCTTCAATCTCTCCAAACCATGAGCAAGTCTAGTTGAACCAAATGACCTCCTTAAGCATGATAGATCGCTCCAATGTGCCATGATTGCGGGCTCCCATGTGTAACCCATGACAAACGTAAATAGTTCTTGTTTCTTTCATTTATTCTTTCTTTTAAGTTACAGCTAAACACTTCATATTTCTTTCATTAAAAAAAATTATTATGAAAAAAAAAACTAAAGGGAGAATTAATCAATCTTTACCAAAAACCTTTTACAGTCTTGTTTAAGGAATCAAGTTTCGTTATATAATGCCCCTATTTTGATCAAAATACTTAAGCTGCTTCTGGATATTCTCATTTTTATGAAGTTTTTTTATGATTTTATTTTATTCAAATAAGCTTTTAACATTTAATAATAATCTTTATTCCAAACAAAATATCTAGTACTAATTGTTTTTTTTTTCTCACATGAAATTTTTTTAAAAAAATTATGACAAACAAAATATTATATATATATATATATATATATATATATATATGCAAATTAAAGGTCAAGTTTTATTTAGATATAAATTGAAGTTAAATAAGATTTATTTAGGTATATAAAGATATAAAAAAACATATTGTAAAAATAAAATTCAACTTTTTTTTTTTCTTGTAAGCCCTGTTGTATAAAGTAGAATATAATTATGTGCGAATAGGATGACAATCGTTTTTGGTTAAAATATGTTGTTACTATTAGTACTTTGAAAAAAATTGAGATTTAATCTTTATACTTAAAAGGTTAAAAATTAAGTCCTTCAATTTTTTTTAATTTAAAAATCCTATCCAATCATTAAATCATAAGTATTTTGGTCAATTTGGGATGTTGATTAAGCTACCCTCCTGTAATGTATCATGTGATTGACAACAAAATAAATATGTTAAGTTAACAAATTTTAACAGAAACTATCATAAAAAATAATGATTACACCAAGATTGTAACATAAACTTTACTAATAATTTTTCTTAAGAATCACAAATATCATTATAATTACACAATTATATTTTTTTAATTGGATAAATAAATTATTAACTTACAACTTCATGAGTTAATAGTAAGAAAATATCATTGCAAGTATAAAAATGAATATAGATTAGTGATCAATTGAATTTTAACTCGATTGGCATGGACATTATTGCTAATACAGGAGGACGTGGATTTGAGTGCACTGAAACGTATTATTCCCCTATTTATGAGTTAGGGAGGGACTATTGGTAGTTTTAGACATTGTGTCAAAAAGAATAGATATGATTAAAATCTATAAAATTATTAAAAAGAAAATGAATATAAAGTGAAACTAGCATAAATTAAAATTGGAAGCAACTTGGGTAGATAAATATAACAAAAACCCCCCGGTTTATTGCCCACTGATAGATATGAGAGGTGTCATGCTCATTCTAAAATTTATCATGAAATCAAAATAGGGTTGAATGAAAAATAAAATAAATCTCATTATATAAGACTAATTTGGACACGTAAAAGAGGGATTTTTTTTTTCATTTGTTACCAATTAGTTTATTATATAAAATCAATGATTGTTCATAATGATTAAGCTTTTCTACATATACAATTAATTCTGTCGAGCACTAGGCGACACAAGTTGATAACTTGATTGGGAAGAGATGGAATTATGAAATTATATAAATACACTTCAAAGAAACACTGGTAAGCATACGCAGGCGTTATTCAAGCATTTTGGTCCAAATGATTGAGTCAAGTTTTGTTTAATAGGACCTTGATTGAATTGTTTTTAATGTGTTGACAAATAGATAATGACATACTTCATTTTCAATAAAGAAAAAAAAGAAAAGAAAAGACAATGCCATACATTATTTTCATTTTCTATGCGTTTAGTCATTCGAGTTGTAATTAAATTATTTGTATGTGCAATATGTTTAGGTAATTATTATAATCAGTATCCTTTGCTCTAATTTGTTTGGAAGTGGGTTATATTTGAATACAGATGGATCCATTAGACTTGAGGATGGTTCAGTGACAGCAGGAGGAGTTGTGAGAAACATAAATAGGGAGTGGATTACTGGCTTTAATAGGTTCCTGGGAAGTTGCTCAGTGTTCGAGGCTGAACTGTGGGGTATATTGGACGGATTAAACATCCTAATTGATCGAGGTTTAGATAATGTGTTGATCCAAACAGATAGCTTGGAAGCGGTTACGTCCATCAAGGAAAATCTTACAGGAGGGTCTAATTCAGCTATGATCAAAAGAATTCTTAAGCTTTTGTATCAGCTTCATCATTGGAATATTTGTCACATTCCTAAAGAAGATAACCAAAGAGCCGATAAGTTGGCCAAGTTAGCTCACTTGGAAAATTAGGGTCTTTGCATTTTTGAAATATCCCTGTTTGAGGATTTGGGTTTGCCTCTATAGGCTTTGATTTGTAATTTCTTTTTCATCACCAAAAGAAAATATAGATAAAGTTTTAGGTTAAGTTTTAATTTAGTTGATATTGACATTATTGTTAGTGAAAGAGAACATAGGTTTGAGCGTACTAACACGCATTTATCCTTCTATTTAAATATTGAGAAAGAGCTATGAATAATTAAAAAAATTAGTGAAATTTCGCTAGATAAATAATCAATAATTCAAATGGTAGGTTAGTTTTATATTTAATCGTATTTTATATGTTACATTTTTTTAGATCTAAAATTCTATAGATGTATAACTATAATTCTTAGTACCAAACATAAAATAAAAAATAAAAATATATTACATTTCGTTAATTAAACATGCTTAAATAATTATATTTTTTTATAATTATAAAAATGTCAAATAATTATTCTTTCTTACAATTATTCAAATGTAAATAAAAATTCAATAAAAAAATCCACTCATATCTACAAATAAATTAACTTCAATTTTTCCCAAAACGAAAGATTTATATTTATATATATATATATATATAACTCGACAAAAAGCAAGATTGAATATTTAATTTTCT
This sequence comes from Gossypium sturtianum, assembly GCA_025698515.1. Taxonomy (NCBI): domain Eukaryota; kingdom Viridiplantae; phylum Streptophyta; class Magnoliopsida; order Malvales; family Malvaceae; genus Gossypium; species Gossypium sturtianum. The sequence goes on from CM046948.1 coordinate 11,982,870, forward strand.
TTTACTTTTCATTTTTTTTATTGTTTTATTTATGTTCCATTGTTCAGGATGATGGAATATAAATATAAAATTTTTAATATTAACATTTAGTTTTTTTTTATATAATGTTTAAATTAGACAAAATTCTCGGAAAATATTATACACTTAAACGTATTTAAATTATGTTGTAACAATAATAATGTAAATAAAAAATAACTCAATTGGCCCAAAATTTAATATTATTAAAAAATATATTCATATTAAATACTTTTTTGATTCAAAGATTAGATTGGGCTTTTATTAATTTAAAATTGAGCTTACAAGAAAAGAAAAGAAAAAATTAAGAAAACCAGACCAAAACATAATGGCCCGGAGAAAACAAGCTAACATCAAGGCCCTAAATTGAAACAAACTTGCCAAAGAAGACTCTAGAAAACTGTTGAAAAAATCAGCCACATCCTAATGCCCAATCAAATCGTCTGTTCGCCTGCTGTTTCTGGTCACATCTTTCATTTCTTCCATTAATGGAGATATCAGTTACCGAGGGGAGTAATAAGCACATGAGACTGATTGGTTTTTCATTTTGAAACTCTCCTCTTCCATTTCGTCTCTTCTTCTCCTCAATCTAGTTCTCTCACACTTTCGTTCGCCGCCTGTTCTTTTGCATAACTGGGCACATAATCAATCAGGTAAATCTCTTCCCTCCTTCTCAAAGATTCCGTTGCTAGCATATGGGCAAGATTATTTGCTATTCTTGGAGTGAACTCGAATCTTATCTTTCTGGCTTTTGCTTTCATTCTATGAATATCATATATGTAAGTCCCGACCAGTGATTTGTCGATATCTGTACTCTTACATTTCTTTATGATTGATAGCGAATCTCCTTCAATAATGATGTCTTCTCTGTTTATTTCGAGTGCTATTTGGGTTGCTCGACGACAAGCGATTGCTTCAGCAGCAAAAGCAGAAGCCACTCCGCTGTAAAGTCTTGTATTTGTGAAGAGAACGCGACCATTCCTGTCCCTGACTACAACACTTGATGCCGATTGATTTCTTCTCTCGTCAAACGCCCCGTCGAAGTTTATTTTCACTGTTTGTCCAGGTGGGTGACTCCATTTCATTCCTGTTGTAGAAACTTTCTGGTTTTCTGTTTTAATTCCATCTAGTTCTTTAAGATAACCATGAACAAAGTTTACGATTTCCTGACTTGATCTGCCTTGTTTGTTGTGTATACGGGAGTTTCTATCCCCCCAAATGGCCCAAAACGCTCCACAATAGATTCTGCATTTTCCCAAAGGGAGAAGAGCAAAGACCTTGGTAAGCCATTCAATAAACTCCGCATTTGGGAACAGAATAAATAATGGATCTGACAGTTCTCTCCAAACTATTTGTGACACAGGACATTCACGGAAAAGATGATTCATTGTTTCTTTCCCTCCACCGCACCGAGGACATGAAGTGTTACTTGTTAATTTTCTAGCTGACAAATTTACCCGAGTAGGTAGATAGTTTCAGGAAATTTTCCAAATCAGTAATTTAATCTTCGAAGGTAGATCAATCCGCCATAGTTTTCTGTAAAATTCCTTGTAGATGGTTTGTAAAGCATAAGCTGTAGGATCAATACTTTGTAATAGTTTATAAGTGCTCTGGACTGAAAACTCACCCGACGGTTCGCCATTCCAGGCAAGAAAGTCCTTATGGGGTTCCAGCGCCAAAGGAATTCGAAGAATCAGATCAGCTATTTCTCAGCTATTTCTTCTTGGAAGGTATTGACTATCAAATCTCTATTCCAGTCTCTATCCTGGCTATTAATTAACTCCAAAACTTTATCAAATTGCAAATTATCACCTCCGGAACTTAATCTAACATTAACATAATTTGGAATCCGTGCATCATCATTTACTGAGATACTCGTGCCCGTACCTACTTTCCAAAATAGACCTTTCCCCAATGTACCTTTAGTCGCCCAGATGCTACGCCAAACATAAGAGCAAGAGTTCCCCATGCTTGAATTAAGAAAATCACATTCTGGAAAATATTTCACTTTGAAGACTTGCGCTACTAGTGAATTCGGAAAGTTTAACAATCTCCACCCTTGTTTTGCCAAGAGGGCAATGTTGAACTGAGCCATATTTCTAAACCCCAAACCACCTTCTTCTTTCGGTCGACATAAAAACTTCCACTGACACCAATGTATTCCTTGTTTACCAACTCCTTTTTGCGACCAGTATTTAGCAAGCTTACTCTCTATCATCTCGCATAAGGTTTTAGGATAAAGAAAACAAGACATAGCATAAGTGGGTATTGCCTGTAATACTGATTTTATGAAAATTTCTTTTCCCCATTGAGATAGTAATCTGGGACTCCATCCTTCGATCCGCATCGCTATTCTGTCAAGTAGATTCTGAAAAGCCTCTTTTTTCCTCCTGCCTACCACATTTGGAAGTCCTAAATATTTCTCCGGGCTTGTAGAGCTTATTACACCTAGCACTGTTGACACTTCTTCTCTTTTCTCGCTATTTGTGTTCGAGCTGTAAAAGATTGTAGATTTGTTAAAATTAATACATTGCCCTGAGCAGCTTTCATATTCCTTTAAAATGTCTTTCATAATCCTTGTTCCCTTCTCTGTTGCTTCGCCAAACATTATGCAATCATCTGTGAAAAGTAAATGAGATATCTCTGGCCCCCTTCTACTCGCTTTTGCTCCTCTAATCAAACCATTCTTCTTTGTTGTTCTCATCAGAGATGAAAGACCTTCACTACATATGAGAAATAGAAACGGGCTTAATAGGTCACCCTGTCGAAGACCCCTTGTGGGTTGAAAAGTACTACGCCTCCCTCCATTAGTGATAACCGCATAAGAAGCTGTAGTGATACATTTCATTATTAGATCCACCCATTTCCTAGCAAACCCCATCTTAAGCATCACTTCTTTCACAAAATCCCACTCCACCCTATCATAGGCCTTACTCATGTCGAGCTTAACAGCCATATACCCTTTCTTCCCTGTTTGTTTTTGCCTAAACGTATGCAAAATTTCATATGCTAGAAGCACATTATCAGAAATCAGTCTGCCTGGGACAAATGCACTCTGGACCTTGCCAATACAATTGCCAATTACACCTTGCAATCTATTTGCAATTATTTTTGCTACGATTTTATAAATTACTGAACATAAGCTAATGGGCCTGAAATTTACCAGAGTTGAGGGATGCGTAACTTTAGGAATGAGCACTATGTTTGTACTGTTTTCTGCTTCAACCCCCTTATTTCCGTTCAAAATTCTTAAACAATACTCCGTAACATCCTTGCCTACTATATGCCAGTACCTCTGAAAGAACAATGCTGGAAATCCATCCGGTCTTGGTGCCTTTATGGGTCCCATCCCCTTCAATACTGTCCATATTTCCTCCTCTCTGAATGGCGCTAATAAATCTGTGTTTATATCATTAGAAATGCTTACTTCGATACCGTCCAACACCTTGCCTGGGTTCGCGACTCCCTTCGATGTGAATAATTCTTTGAAAAACGTCATTGCTGTCTCATTTATTTCAGCTCATGCAGTGATCCCCTTTCCATCATCCGTTACTAATTTGGTGATCGAATTAGCTCGTCTACGAACTGTTGCACATTTGTGAAAATAGGCTGAATTCTTATCTCCAAGCCGAAGCCAATTTGCTCTCGCTCTTTGTTCCCAATACATTTCGTCTTTGTCAATCTCCATGTTTAAGTGAATTTTGGTGTCGATTATCTTTGCCATTGTCTTGTCGTCTCTTTCTTTGTTCAAAAAAATTTCAAGATCTTTTGTTAGCCTCTTCTTTCGACCCTCATTCTTGTTTCTGTAAAAACGTGCCCACGTCTTCAATCTACTCTGCAGCTTTCCTATTTTCTCCATTAACGGTTCTGAATAGGACTCCCAGGCTTCCTTGATAACTTGTTCAGTGGATTCCTCCAATGTCCACCAGGCTTCAAAATGAAATCTCTGGTTGCCTGAATATTCGGTTGCGTGATCTGTACTTATGAGGAGAGGACAATGATCTGACATTGAATAGGGAAGGTGTTGAATATTACCCGTTGGAAATAATGTTATCTATTTTTCGTTTGCAACTCCTCTATCCAATCTCTCTCGAATATTTGTCTCTGGAAGATTTCCTCTTTCCCACGTGAACCAGGTTCCCGAGTACCCAATATCCATTAGTTGACATTCCTCTAAAGCATCCCTGAATGCAACCATCCTCTTTTGTTCTCTTTGTACTCCGCCATTTTTCTGAAAACAATACAAAATTTCGTTGAAATCTCCTGCAACCAGCCAGGGTTGAATACTTTCTTGACCTAGTCTTCTAAGCAAATCCCAAGCAACACTCTTCTCTTTTAAATATGGCGATCCATAGAATCCCGTGAACCTCCACTCTTCTTGAACACCCTCTTCCTTCACTAATGTATCTATATGCCATTTAGAGAAACTCTTTATAGATATCTCGATGTCTCCTTTCCATGCTAAACACAATCCACCCCGAGACCCCTCTGCTTCAATATCAATTCCATTAGTAAAACCACAACTCTTTCTAACCCTTTCCATACGCTTTTGATCTAGCTTTGTCTCCATTAAGAAGACCATTTAGGGATTTTGCTGCTTAATTAGATAACGCAGCCTCCGTACCGCCCGTGAGCTCCCCAACCCACGAACATTCCAGCAAATGTTTTTCATTGTGCACGGTCGGCTTGCCCACTGGTAGCCACCGATCCAAAATTTTTTGGAACAATAAATTATCCCTCATCAACAAGTGTAATCTCCATACATTCCCCTCCATTACCGGCCTGATCTTCATTTTTTAGCCTTTTTGCTACCTCTCTGTTTATCATGCCTGAGCAATCCATACCGTCCTCTTCTTCTAGAAATTTCCTTTTGCCCGTCACACTTATATGCTTCCTGTGCTCTACCTGATTTACTGCATCTAACCTTTTCCAGCTAGATTTTTTGGTGCCTTCTGCAACTTTTTCTGTTTTATTATTATCTCCTATCATCTTCCCCATCTCCATCAAATTGTGATTTTCTCCCTGTTCCTTAAATCCTTCCCTCCAATTCTCCAGTATCCTTCCTCCTTGTATTATTCCTTTCAGAGCAATAGGTTTAGTTTCCTTATTCCACCCAGACTGCTCCTTTGAATTTCTTGTGTAAGTATGCTGCGAGCCCATCTTCTTTTCAAAAGCATTAAATTTCATACTTTCTCTCCCCATCGCTTTTGATTCTGCTTTTAATGCAATAGAAAAAGGAGGATCTTCTCTAATTTTATTTTTTTCTTTAGGATTTATTTGCAAACAATCATTGAGACTATGGTCCATTCTTCCACACCCAAAGCAGAAAACTGGCAGTTTTTCATATTTGAAAGAAATCCATGATTTAACACTATTCTCAGTTGACACAAATATACCTCTCCTAAGTGGGCTCTGAATATCTAAATTAACCCTAATTCTGCACATATCACCAATTATTTCCGACCTGATAACTCCTCCAAATGTACTCCCAATAGCGTGCATGAGGTCCTTCTTATCAAATTCTGGTAAAATCGGGCCGAACTTGATCCAATACGGCGAAGAAGTGAGTCGAATTCGATCCCTTTCAATCGGATTTCGTAATCTCTCAAACAAAATTAAATATTTATGAAACAACCAAGGCCGTCCCTCCATGATCATCTTCTAAGTCAAAGACAATTAAGAAAAGATTTTGCCCTGTCGTTTGGATTTCAAACTTTTTCTTTGTTTTCCATATGCTCCTCAACTGTGCCTTCAGACTTTCTGGATTAAAAGGTTTCCTTGTCCATACTGAACAGATCAAAGACGGCTTGACATCCGGCACCACTACTGACCGTTTAATTGATAATTGAATGAGCTCTTCTACTAACAGTGAGATCTCCTCACTGATCTCCCTCTCATCGCCACCACCCTCTTCCATCCTAAGCTGCAGTAGTTACCACCCTCTCTAGGACTCTATGGAGAGCACTCTTGGTTTTCCAAGGGAGTTCATTTTTTTTTAGTCTCTTCAATTATTTATATTAAATACTTAATTTTAAATAAATACCAAATAATTTTAAAATTTTAAACTCATTACTAGAAATTCAATATTTAATTATTCAACACTATTTTTCAATTTATCAAAGTAATTTATTAATGTGAGTGGAAAACATATGTAAAAAATTTAAAAATTTTGATAAATAGCCAAATATTACTTTGGTTGAAATGATAAAGTTGAGATTAAAAATTATAATATTTTATGGTCAAAGCTCATTATATGCCAGTATTTTTTAGATTTTATATAAAAAGATAAAATTACCCTCAAAATAATATTTATTGCTTTGTAAAAATACAAGGGTTTTGGTGACTTTACGACTAAGTTGAAACCTAAATGATGGATAACACTAACTCAATCAAAATCTTAAATATAGTAATAAATTTTGTCACACCTACAATGTGGGTGAAAGAAAATATTTTAAGTCCATAAATACTTTCTTTTAAAAAAAAATTCCAATAATGAGTATTAGTGGAGTGGTAACAAACTTGTATTTTAAGTGTTTGATCCTTGGATTTGTAGCTTTTAATTGTTTTATTAAAGATGATATAAAAGTACGAAAAGACAAAAGTGTTATCATAATAGTATTAATTATAATCTTAAAAAATGGATATATCTGTAATTTCATAACTTAGTTGGTGACCGAGTTAAAGATGACACCAACTCAATAAAGTGCTTAAATATAAGTATTAGATGTACTATAGATTTTGCTGCCAATACAAGAGGATGTGAGCTAAAAGTACGAAAAGACAAAAGTGTTATCATAATAGCTTTAATTATAATCTAAAAGAATGGGTATATCTGTAATTCCATAACTGAGTTGGTGACCGACTTAAAGGTGACACCAACTCAATAAAGTGCTTAAATATTAGTATTAGATGTACTATAGATTTTGCTACAAATGCAAGAGGATGTGAGAGAAAGCGCGTCTATTCTCCTATTCAAGGTTGTGAGGGGTTATGGGTACTTTTAGGCATTAAATAAAAAAAACCTAAAACTAAAATTGATATTATTGGTAAAATGGTAAAATATTTATGATTAATTACTTTTTAGGCTTGAGTTTATGATAAAACTTTACTGTTTTATTTAAACATTTCTGAAACACCCCAAACCCGGCCCACGAGCTTTGACCAGATTTGGTATGTTCCTCAAGTAAACCGATTCAAAATTCTTTTGTTCTTAGGAAAACTTGTGTGATTTTAAGAAAAATATTGTTTTGGGTTGGGCTTGTGTTGAAAACAGGTTCGTTTTATATTGAAATCCCTTTTATCTTAAGTGACAAAATATTTAGGGTTTAGTTTAAAAGAAATTTTAATTAAATTTTAATAGATAAAATTCATAATCATAATAAATAAAAATAAGTGTAAAGTAAATCAACTATGGCCTTATGGCCTTATTACATCAAATAATTCCCAAAATAATTCAAAGCACTAAAATAAATTCAAGAGTCCTCAAAATATAAACTTCATGTTGAGCATGGCCACCACAAGTTCTGTCGTCCCGGTCCATCACTGCTTCATCACTGAAAAATGTTCCCAAGCGGTGAGTCAAACAGACTCAATGTGTACACGACACTAAATCATAATAGAATCAGGCATATCACATATTACACATTCAAAACATAGAATACAGTTATGATGCATTCCCAAACCCAAACCTAGTTGTCCATCCGCTACACACCCCCATACCGCCAATCACACCGTGGGACTACTAAGTCAACCCTCCATCCGCTACACACCATCGAAGCGATCAGCTGCGATCGACGTGCTCATCGCCCATATAAAATTTGTGGCATAGCCACTGTGATAATTGTGTCATGAGACACCACATTCGATAATGTAACCGGTTACCACATTCAGATAATGTGACCGAAGTCACCACATTCAGATAGTGAGACCGTAGTCATCACCTTCACTTCCCCTTTTTCATATATCCCGAATGACCCATATTATTCATATCATGCATATCATACTTAAATTCTCATTCTTATAAATTTTCACATGTTATAAATAACATATTTCATAATCCTAGTGGAAGTAGGAAACGTACCTGAGTACTTTGTACCATATTATGGTACCTTAGCCACATTCTTATAAACATGCATATATTATGTATTACCATAAATCTTATTAAAAGTTAGTGTGGGGTACACACCTGATTCGCTTAAAATTTCCTTGAGATCCCGAAAAGCTTGATCTAATGCTTAGATCCTTAATCCCTACATTGATTTATCACTTATTACCTTAATAAAAAGCCATTCGGCCAAAACTCCAAATCCTAGTAGGATTAGTATTCTTACCTTGTTGCCGATTGGAACACCAACAAATCCCGAAACTGTTCCTTGTTTCACTAGAAATGTCAAAATCCCTAAAACCTTACGTTAGACTTAATCTTAATCATCAAACATAAATCAAGGCCTTTGGCCGAATATTCACATGTCTTACCTTAATCTTAGAAATCCCGAATACTCCTCCTTTTAGTCGACTACTCTGATAATCCCGAAAGGTCCTTCCATATTCGGCAACCATAATATGTATGGGGTTAGATTATCTCTCGCTAATCTAAAAGAAAAGAAAGGGAATCAAACTTGTTCTTACCTTTGAAGAAATCGACAGCACCTATGCTTGAAGCCCTTCCAAGATTCGGCTTTTGATGGATTGGAAAGAAAAGAAAAGGAAGAATAAAGATGGAGGATTCGGCTATGGCTTCTAATGGAGAGGAAAATATTCAGCTAGGTTCCAACAATTACTTAATCTCGACTTGACAAAAGAAAAGAAAGAAAAGAAGAGAAGAGAGCACTAAGAATTCGGCAGAGAGAAAGGAGGAAGCACAAATTGATGAGTAGCCCTCCTTCCTTCCTTTTATAGCCGAAATTATCATCTAAGGAGTCCCTTACTTGGCCACCACTCCTCTATTTTAATAGCTTTATCTCTTTAATTATCACTTAAAATAAAAGATAATTCAGCAACTATCCTTACTTAGCCGAAATTATTAAACTCAAAGTCCCTTACTTGGCCATCACTTCTCCCTTATTTTCCTCTTTATCTCTTTATTCAAATTAAAAGAATTTAATCCAACAATTATCTCTTGAAAATAATGATAAATAAATACCTTATTTATCCACTATTTATAAAATAATAAAAGCTCCTAATTTATAGCCATGTGCCGTCCACCTCTCTGCTCCTTGTAGCAAAATAAAATTTCTTTTATTTGCTTCCCATGTGACTCGAACTTAGGCCCAACACCTTGCATGTGGCGCCATTTCCATAGGCCCTAAGTGGCATCTTCAGACCACTTTTCCAAGCCTGTTTGTGTGTCAAATTTCACAAAATTTTTCTTTTAAGGCCACATTGCCTTAATTTCCCCTTTTAAACCTTAAAACTCGTCATTTCTAGGTCATTTCTAAGTTTCCAAAAATTTTCGTTCGGCTCTGTAAACTTGACATTTTCTTACATTTCCAAGTTTCCAGAAATGTTCACTTTCCTCTTTTGAATCATTTCTAAATCATTTCCATACATTTCCTAGTTTCCAAAAATGTTCACTTTCCATTTTTAAACTTAACATTTCCATTCATTTCCTGGTTTCCAAAGTGTTCAAAATATATTCATAACACATAAGATATGTCATTTCGTACAATTAAACCAAAAATGCATAGGCCCTTTTCGAGGATGTTACGATTCTACCCTCCTTAAAAATAATTTAGTCCTCGAAATTACTTATTAACGAATAATCGTACCTCTTAACTCACCGCACTACGCTTATGTCGCGCTCTCGATCTTAATAGAACCATCATACTTTCTAGGCACAATTTCTAAGTTCACGTCCCTAGAACTCATTTCTAACTTCGCGATTTAATCTGATTAAAAGTTTTACGCATCGAAATTTTGTTCCACTGATTATTCGTGAACAGTTTTATGAAAAGAGATGTTCGAAGTAGTTCTTTCGATCAACCAAAGTTTCTAGTTCAAGTTCACTACTCTAACTCGTGGAGTCACATTCACATTCATAAGCGAGACACATTCATTTTTCCATGAAGTCACATTCATTCACAACATCATTCACTACACTTTTATGGCCATTCCATCCATTTCCCTACCAGGTAATTTCGTCATTTTCCTATAGGGTATTTTGGTAATAAATCGGGTCAATTCGAAAATATTTTTCAAATTAAAGGTATTTCAGAATTTACAAAATCTCTGGTTATTTTGTTTTCCAAATCGAGGTGTTGCAAAAATTTTGAAAATCGAGGTCATTTTGGTAATTTTGTGAGTTAAGGGCAATTTCGTAATTTTTCTCCAAATCAAGGTATTTTTGATAATTTGCAAATTAGGGTTTTGAACATTTTATAAAGTAATGAAAATTTTGATAAGAACTATGGGTATTTTGGGAATTTCATAAACCAAAGGTATTTTTGTAATTTACCACTAGGGGTATTTTTGTAATTTTATAAATCAAAAATTTTTCGAAAGAATTTTGTAAAAATAGTTCTCACAAATTAAAAGGTAATTTTAAGAGTTTTAAAACTAGGGTTTATAAAAACACGGCTAGTTCCCTTTCGGGTTTTAGTCATTGTGTTTAGCCTATGACCGAGTCCTCTTGGTTAGGGTGAACCGAAGCTACGCACCAGTGCGAGATTCCTGGCGAAGAGGAGGTGAGTCACTAGGACTGCTAAGTACCAGGCTCTTCCGATCCAATCCTAGACATGCGCACAATGGTTACCACACCCTAACTCGGCGTCTTAGTCATAGGTTTGTTTAATGGAATTAAGTCTTATGTGTTTGTGTTTTGAGTAAACTAGTCCTAGGGTTCAAGTTCCTATCATGCTATTCTACGTTCCATTCCTCTTCTACCCTTCCATAATTCATAACATAAACCATATAATCACACAAATGGTTAGGGGTACTTACCTGTGGATCATGGTTCGAGACTTAGGTGCCATGCCAGAAAACCTGCTCATTTTCAAAAATACTTTCATAAAACTCATTTGGGCTCAATTTGAAAATGTTTTGGGCCTTAGCCCACAGGCCGAGAGTTTAAAACTGGGCTCTGATACCAAACTGAAACACCCCAAACCCGGCCCACGAGCTTTGACTAGAATTGGTATGTTCCTCAAGTAAACCGGTTCAAAATTCTTTTGTTCTTAGGAAAACTTGTGTGATTTTAAGAAAAATATTGTTTTGGGTTGGGCTTGTGTTGAAAACAGGTTCGTTTTATATTGAAATCCCTTTTATCTTAAGTGACAAAATATTTAGGGTTTAGTTTAAAAGAAATTTTAATTAAATTTTAATAGATAAAATTCATAATCATAATAAATAAAAATAAGTGTAAAATATGTAACACCCCAAACCCGGCCCAAACACTACGACCGAATTTGGTGTGCTACAGAGAAAGTATTTTTTTTTTTTAAAATCCCTTTAGGCCAAATTAACTTTTTGATAAAAGATAGCGTCCGATTTAAAACATTTGAGGTGTATAAACACCATACTTAGGTTTATTTTAAAAATATTCATTAAGTCGATCATATCGATTCAGGTGTGCCCGATGGCACGATAAAACATTTTGCGATTAAAATTTTAGAAAACATGTGGACTTAATTTAATGTTAAGAAATAGTTTAAACAAATTAATCCAAAACATAGAATAATAAAAATTATATCTAGGAGGCCTTATTACAACTTAATTAAAATAAAACCAACATTAAATAAAATAAAACAAAATCCAAGTTCTTCTAATTAAAATTTCCACTTGCATGGCCACCTCGAGTCCATCCGCTCCATCTCCGATCTACTCATCCGCAAAATGTTAAGGGAAAGGGGTGAGTCACCGAGACTCAATGTGTAAATCCCCCACCCAGAAAATACATCTCATACACAATTCATTAATAAACATGCTCATGCAACCCAACTAGCCATCCATACTCCTTTTCTACCCCGTGGGTCAAAACCACCGATGACTTAAAGTCACAATTTAAATGATGGGGCCAACCCATCGTGTGGTCAAAACCACCGATGACCATAGGTCACAATATATCAAATGTGGTCAAAACCACTGGTGGTACCAAACCACTGGGACTTAGTCGCAAATAATCAATCGTTGTGGTCAAAACCACTGATGACCATAGGTCACAAAATAGTCTGATGGGGCCAACCCATCTTGTGGTCAAAACCACCGACGACACCCATAATTCATCCCCTCTCTCATCAATCCCACCATCACATGCTTATACATCAAATTTCATAAATCATGTCATAGTATTAAACATCATATGATGGCATGCAAACATATATCAAAAATTACAAGTTAGGGGACTTACCCGATATCCATGATTATGCCACAAGCTAACCACAAACAAAAGATCTAAGGCAAATAATAACAAACATGTAAATTAATAAAGTGTGTAGAGAGATCTTACACACTGTTACTATCGTAATTCCTAGATCCCGAAAAGCCGATCTACGATGCTAGATCTTGACCCTACATTCGGCCAATTGTCAGTGTTAATACCCAAGGCTTATTCGGCCCTATCTACTCAATACCAAAAGTTCTTACCAAGGTTCTCTTGCGGTCCTACCTTTGAGTGGATTTGATTTCCAACAACCTGAAACCTTATTTAGCCCCTAAGTCCATGGCGCACATATTAGTTTGGCATTTAAACAATAAACTTTTATCAAAGGCCCTTGGCCGAATGTGCTTACCAACTCACCCTTGGAAAAATAAATCCCGCAAGCTTCCCTATAACCGCTTTAATCGTATTAGTAAGAACCATGAGCCATAACTTTAATTTTAAAGGAGAGGATTACCCTCACCACACTTATTGAAAATCGGCAGCACCTTTTTCCCCAAGGGAGATTCGGCCCAAGCACAATTGGAGGGCTGGAATTTTGAGAAGAGGAGAAGGGTATTCGGCTAAGAAGAAACAAAGAATGCTGGAAATTTCTAAGCAAATTTTTGGCTAAGAGTTAGGAGAGAATTCGCAAACACAATGAAGAGAGGAAGAAGAAAAGAGTTTTGGTTGAACTTTTGACACTTCTTTGCTATACAAACGATTATAGACACCCCAAAGAGTCCTCAATCAAAGCAACCACCTTGTTTTTGTGATAATTCCAGCCTTGAATTATCCAAGATAATGCAAGGTTTAATCTTCCCTCTATCTCCTAATCTTCTTTGAACTATTTAAAAGCAAATAAACTACCTACAATTACCCCCTTCCAGCCGAATTTGAGAGTCCAAAATTGAACCAACACTCTCCCATTCACGCCAGCAGCATAAATAATAATAATAATAATAATAATTAAAAAAAATACCCAAAGTGCAGCCCCGGGGTTCGAACCAGCTACCTGGTGAAAGCAACAGCAGCAGCCTCCCTTAACGCCCCTTTCCAACCTTCCCAATTGACTTTCATGTCAAATTACCCCACCATTTAATTATAAGGCCTTCTTCCTGGCCCTCCTCCTTTTAACGCAAAAAAGCCCAAAATAAAATGCTCCTTGCGTCCCTTGTGTCTCGAACCCGAGACACGCCCACTCTTAAACTCTTAAGTGGCGCCTGCCACTCCAACCACTTGGACTTTCATGCTCAAACCTTGCCCGAAATTTCTTTAAAGCCCTATCTCACCTAGCTCCCTCCTTTTAGGTACTTAAAAAAATTAATACTAAGTCGGCCTAGCTCGGGTTTAAATCTAGACCTTAGAACATGCCCAATAAATCATAATATTTATTTCTTCAAGCACACACACACACATGGGAACAATTAATTAAATTTTCAAACACCCCTAATTCAGATGTTACAATTCTACCCCTTAAAAAGAATTTCGACCTCGAAATTACCTGGATCGAAGAGTCAGGTATTGTCGCTTGCATCGCATCCTCGGGTTCCCATGTGGCCTCCTCCGTACCATGGTTCTCGCACAACACCTTCACCAAAGACACCGACTTCCTACGTAGAACTTTGACATCCCGATCCAAGATTTGTACTGGCTCCTCCTCGAAAGACAAGTCTGAGTTCACTTCAATTTCCGCAACTGGCACTACGTGTGAGGGGTCTGATCGATAGTGCCTCAGCATCGAAACATGGAAAACGTCATGTATCCGCTCAACTCTGCTGGTAACTCAAGCCGGTAAGCTACCGGTCCCACTCGCTTTCAACACCGTATGCGGGCCAATGAATCTTGGGCTTAGCTTCCTTTTCGCCCGAATCTCAACACCTTCTTCCAAGGTGACACCTTCGAAAAGACTTTATCCCCTACCGCATACTCCATTTCCTTACGCTTAAGATCAGCATAAGACTTCTGTCTATCTAACGCTTCCTTGAGACGAGCTCGAATCACCTTAACTTTATCCTCGGTTTTCGTCACCAACTCTGGACCCAAGACTTGTCGTTCACCCAACTCCGTCCAACATGTAGGAGTACGGCATTTCCGTCCCATACAAGATTTCTTCGTATGGTGCCATCCGAATACTCGCTTGATAACTATTGTTATAAGCGACTTCCGCCAACGGTGAGATACTCTTCCCAACTACCACTAAAATCCAAAACACACCCTCTCAAAGATATCTTCTAGAATCTGAATAACCCTTTCCGATTGCCCGTCGATCGTGGATGGAAAGTCGTACTAAAATCCAATCGTGTACCCAAAGCCGGATGCAACGCTTTCGAACCTTGACGTAAATCGGATCCCTATCCGAGATGATTGATACCGCCACTCCATGCAACCTCACTATTTCGACACATACGACTTAGCTAGCTTCAAGTGAGTAATCCACTCTCACCGGTATGAAGTGAGCCGATTTAGTCGACGATCCACAATCACCCAAATCTGCGTCCTTCTTGCTTTGGCGTGAGGGTAGCCCACCGACGAAATCCATAGTGATCCTCTCCCATTTCCATCGCGGGATCTTCACCGGTTGAAGTAACCACGATGGCAACCGGTGCTCCGCCTTAACCTGCGACACGTCGGACATTTTCCCACAAATTCGCCACCTCACGCTTCAACCACAGCCACTGAATCGTCTCCGCAAATCTCCATACATCTTGCTACCTCCAGGATGCATAGCGTATGGGCTGCTATGTACATCTTGAAGAATTCTTTGCCTCAATTCCACATCCTTCGGCATACAAGGCCGCCCTTGAAAACTTAATACGCCATCCTCAGTCAAACTATACCCTTCCAAACCACCATCTTGAACTTGCAACCTTATCCCATTCAACACTTCGTCTACCAACTATTTTTCCTTAATCTCCTCGATCCAAGTTGGCTTAACTTGAAGTTCTGCCAAAAGACTTCCATCGTCGTATAGACTGAGGTGAGCAAACATCGCTCTTAAGTCCGTCACGACCTTCCGACTCAATGCATCAGCCACCACGTTAGCCTTGCCTGGATGGTACTCAATTGAACAATCATAGTCCTTCAACAGTTCAATCCATCGGCGCTGCCTCAAATTCAAGTCCTTCTGAGTCAAGAGATACCTCAGACTTTTGTGATCCGTATAGACTATCGACTTCTCTCCATACAAGTAATGTCTCCATATTTTCAAGGCAAATACCACCGCCGCTAACTCCAAGTCGTGTGTTGGATAGTTAACCTCATGCGGTCTTAACTGACGGGATGCATAGGCCACTACCTTCCCTTCCTACATCAACACACATCCCAAACCAGTATGGGATGCATCGCAATAAACCGTGAACAGTTTCCCTGCCTCAGGCTGTACTAGAACCGGAGCTTCCGTCAAGATTTTCCTTAGCTTGTCAAAACTTTCCTGCTGCATCTCCGACCAAACAAATGGAACTCCCTTCCTTAATAACTTAGTCAACGGCGCTGCGATTAAAGAGAACCCTTCCACAAACCTTCGATAGTACCCTGCCAGACCCAGAAAACTTCGAATTTCAGCCACCGACCTAGGCGGTTTCCAATCCAACACCGCTTCAACCTTGCGAGGGTCCACTCTAATCCCTTCAGCTGACACTACGTGACCTAAGAAAGCCACCTCCCTTAGCCAAAATTCGCACTTACTGAATTTGGCATATAACTGCTTCTCCCTCAATACTTGCAGAACTATTCGCAAATGCTTATCATGCTCCTCCTCCGTCTTTGAATAAACCAATATGTCGTCTATGAACACCACGACAAATCGATCTAAGTACTGCTGAAACACTCTATTCATTAGGTCCATGAATGCTGCAGGTGCGTTGGTCAACCCAAATGGCATCACCAGAAACTCGTAATGCCCATACCTTGTACGAATCTGCCGTCTTGTGTACATCAACCTCCTTCACTTTAAGTTGATGATAACCCGACCTAAGATCTATCTTCAAAACACCGATGCACCCTTCAATTGGTCAAACAAGTCATCGATCCGAGGCAACGATACTTGTTCTTGATCGTTAACTTGTTCAATCGGCGGTAGTCTATACACATCCGCATCGAACCGCCCTTTTCTTGACAAATAACACGGTGCTCCCCCACGGAGATATACTTGGTCGAATAAACCTCGATCCAAGAGTTCCTGAATTTGAGCCTTCACTCCACCAATTCCTTTGGTGCCATTCGATGCAGTGCTATAGACACAGTGCGTGCGCCCGGGAACAAGTCTATACCGAATTCAACTTCCCGATCGGGGCGGCGGACTTAAGTTCTTCTGGGAACACATCATAAACTCCCCTCTGTTCGAACCTTCTCAATCTGCGACTCCTTAGCCTCCAAGGCACATATTCGAACCAAAAACGCCTCACAACCCTTTCTGACCATCTTCTCTGCCTTCAAGGCAGACACCATGTTGGACAGGCAATCTCTCCTTTTACCTATCATCACCACCTCATCACCCTTCTCAGTCTTTAACACCATGGGCTTAGTCGCGCAATCCAGGCTAGCCTGATACTTTACTAGCCAATCCATCCTGAGGATTAGATCGAACTCCCAAAATGGTAGTTCCATCAAGTCAGCCAAAAACACGACCCCTTAGAGTTCTAGGGGTACGTCCCTATAAAGTCTACTTACTTCTACAGAGTGACCTAGGGGGCTTAGTACAGTCATCTTTCTAGAAGTAAGCTCAGAGTCTAGATGCAAAGTTTCCACTACGCTACTAGCAATGTACGAGTGGGTTGAGCCAATGTCTATCAAGGTATTATAAGGCACATCAAAGATCAAGAACATACCGGTTATGACATCCGGTGCGTCGCCCTCCTCTTGACGCCTCGCGGCATAGACTAAACCAGTTGTCTAGCCTCGCATCATCATTTCCCCTCGGTGCCCCACGACCTCTGCCAAAGACCATTACCTCCTCTACTGCGCGCGCGACCTCCTTGCTGGTTGTTGATTGTCCCTTCTGTTCGGTGCATGATCCTGCCCCTCAGATCTCAGTCTAGCAGCTTTCTTAGGACAGTCTCTAACTCGATGCTCCATAGACCCACACTCGAAGCATCCACGATTACCATTCCAACACTCCCCCTTGTGAGGCTTGCCACACCGGGCACACTGTGGCGGCCATTGAGTATTGGCAGCAGCAGGCCTAGCAGCTTGATCCGACCCACCAAACCTTGCATTTTGTTGATTACCAGAAAACTTTGAAGGTCCGGAGCTCCTCTTATTCCAATTCCGATCCTGGTTCCGTCTAACCGACTGCCTTACCCCTTCAGCAACCTTAGATTTCTCCACTAGGACAAAGAAACTCCCGCTCCCGCTGTGGAGCTATCATCATTCTCACTCATCTCTCACCCATCTTCAAATCTAACACAGCGTTCATGCTCTGTACCCACAATACCACGAGCATACCTACTCAACCAAAGGAATTTGGCTTCATACTCCGCCATCGTCTTATTGCCTTGAACCAGTTCAAGAAAGCCTTCCGCTGTGCATCTACGTAGCTAGTTCCGATGTACTTCTTTTGATAGGCATCCTTGAAAAATTCCCAGGTGAGATTTTCTGCCACCGCTCCATCCCTTACAATGAGCCACCACCGATATGACTCATCCTAAGCAAAGAAATTACACCCTTTAATTTCTCCTCAGCCGTAAAATCTATGTCATCCATGATCCTTTCAGTTGCTTCCAACCAGTACTCCGCCGCACTGGGTGCCACTCCGGAAACTCCTCTAAATACTTCTGCTCCGTTAGCCCGGAGTCGTTCAACCACAGATTTACGGGCTCCTACACCGCGCCACCCTCAAAGAACTTCGTCCAATACCCGTGTCTGACTTGAGATACGACATCATCACCACCCGTCCGATCTTGAAATTCGGTTTCCACCGCCGGCAGATCCGGTATCTCATTTCCAGACCCGTGACCAGACCTTGCTGGCTCCGACAAGGTCATCCTACCCCTACCACGGCCACGCGACGAACGTCCACGACCTCTTGAACTCATTCTAACGATTGCGTTTATCTGATTAAGAAATTTTTATGGATTAGTACGTGTTTCACTTTGGTTATCCGCGACGAAATTTTATGAAAAGTTTAATAGGGATTCTTTCGATCAAACAAAGTTTTAAGTCTTCTACCCTAGTTTACACAGAGAAGAACATCCATTCCCTAATACCTTCCATACTTATTCACTCCTCGGACATTCCTGTCCTGTTTCTATCCCAGGGGTATTTTCGTCATTTTCCTACAGGGGTATTTTCGTAATAAGTTAAAGAAATTTTAAAACTTTAATAATTCAGGACATTTTAAAATTCCAAAACTAGAGGGTGTTTCTGAAAATTTGTCAAATTAAAGACATGGCAACGTTTTTGGAAACCAGGGGTATTTTGGTAATTTTGTCAATCGGGGGTAATTTTGTAAATTTAACAAATCAGGGGTATTTTAACAATTATAAAACTGTGAGGGTTTTTTTTGAGAGATTCCTTTTAAAACGATGACGTTGCAAAAATTTTAGAAATCGTGGTCATTTTGGTAATTTTATGAGTTGAGGGCATTTTCGTAATTTTTTTCAAAACCAAAGTATTTTTGATAATTGCAAAGTAGGGTTTTTGGATTTTTATAAAATAATGAAATTTTGGGCAAAACCATTGAGTAGTTGGCATTTTATGAACCAATGGCATTTTGGTAATTTTACCCCTAAGGGCATTTTTGAAGTTTTCGAAGGATGTTGTAAAGATAGTTTTCACAAATTTGAAAGAGTAGTTTTAAGAGTTTTGCAAAACTAGGGTTTTGTTGTTTTCTTCCTTAAAAAAACTTGGCTAGTTCCCTTTCGGTTTTAGTCATAATGTTTAGCCTATGACCGAGTCCTCTTGGTTAGGGTGAACCGGTTACGCACTGGTAGGATTCCCGCGAAGAGGAGGTGAGTCACGAGGACTGCTTAAGTACCAAGCTCTTCCGGATCCAATCCTAGACATGCGCACCAAGGTTACCACACCCTAACTCGGCGACTTGGTCGTAGGTTTGTTTAATTAGGCTTTTAAAGTCTTATGTCCTTGTTTGGGGTAACTAGTCCTAAAGTTTAAAGTACCTATCACTATCTACGTTCCATGCTTCCTACCCTTCTACAGAAAATAATTCATACAGAGAAGTTAGACGTACTTACCTGGGCGGATAGGTGCCGGAGACTCGGTGCCATGCTGTTCAAAACCCAAAAACAATTCAAAAAGGCCTACCAAAATATTTTTGGGCCTTGGGCCCCCACAGCCGAGCTTTGAACTGGCTCGATATCAATTTGTAACACCCCAAACCCGGCCCAAACACTACGACCGAATTTGGTGTGCTACAGAGAAAGTATTTTTTTTTTTGAAAATCCCTTTAGGCCAAATTAACTTTTTGATAAAAGATAGCGTCCGATTTAAAACATTTGAGGTGTATAAACACCATACTTAGGTTTATTTTAAA
This sequence comes from Gossypium sturtianum, assembly GCA_025698515.1. Lineage (NCBI taxonomy): Eukaryota > Viridiplantae > Streptophyta > Magnoliopsida > Malvales > Malvaceae > Gossypium > Gossypium sturtianum. Next base: position 12,002,729 of record CM046948.1, read on the forward strand.
AATATTCATTAAGTCAGATTGTTACCGATTCAGGTGTGCACGATGGCACGATAAAACATTTTGCGATTAAAATTTTAGAAAACATGTGGACTTAATTTAATGTTAAGAAATAGTTTAAACAAATTAATCCAAAACATAGAATAATAAAAATTATATCTAGGAGGCCTTATTACAACTTAATTAAAATAAAACCAATATTAAATAAAATAAAACAAAATCCAAATTCTTCTAATTAAAATTTCCACTGCATGGCCACCTCGAGTCCATCCGGCTCCATCTCCGCGATCTACTCATCTGCAAAATGTTAAGGGAAAGGGGTGAGTCACCGAGACTCAATGTGTAAATCCCCACCCTAAAATACATCTCATACACAATTCATTAATAAACATGCTCATGCAACCCAACTAGCCATCCATACTCCTTTTCTACCCCGTGTGGTCAAAACCACTGATGACTTAAAGTCACAATTTAAATGATGGGGCCAACCCATCGTGTGGTCAAAACCACTGATGACCATAGGTCACAATATATCAAATGTGGTCAAAACCACTTTGGTGGTACCAAACCACTTTGGGACTTAGTCGCAAATAATCAATCGTTGTGGTCAAAACCACCGATGACCATAGGTCACAAAATAGTCTAATGGGGCCAACCCATCTTGTGGTCAAAACCACCGACGATACCATAATTCATCCCCTCCTCTCATCAATCCCACCATCACATGCTTATACATCAAATTTCATAAATCATGTCATAGTATTAAACATCATATGATGGCATGCAAACATATATCAAAAATTACAAGTTAGGGGACTTACCCGATATCCATGATTATGCCACAAGCTAACCACAAACAAACGATCTAAGGCAAATAATAACAACATGTAAATTAATAAAGTGTGTAGAGAGATCTTACACACCTGTTACTATCGTAATTCCTAGATCCCGAAAAGCCGATCTCTGATGCTAGATCTTGACCCTACATTCGGCCAATTGTCGCAGTTAATACCCAAGGCTTATTCGCCCTATCTACTCAATACCAAAAGTTCTTACCAAGGTTCTCTTGCGGTCCTACCTTTGAGTGGATTTGATTTCCAACAACCCTGAAACCTTATTTAGCCCCTAAGTCCATGGCGCACATATTAGTTTGGCATTTAAACAATAAACTTTTATCAAAGGCCCTTGGCCGAATGTGCTTACCAACTCACCCTTGGAAAAATAAATCCCGCAAGCTTCCCTACAACCGCTTTAATTGTATTAGTAAGAACCATGAGCCATAACTTTAATTTTAAAGGAGAGGATTACCCCTTACCACACTTATTGAAAATCGGCAGCACCTTTTTCCCCCAAGGGAGATTCGGCCCAAGCACAATTGGAGGGCTGGAATTTTGAGAAGAGGAGAAGGGGTATTCGGCTAAGAAGAAACAGCAATGCTGGAAATTTCTAAGCAAATTTTTGGCTAAGAGTTAGGAGAGAATTCGGCAGCACAATGAAGAGAGGAAGAAGAAAAGAGTTTTGGTTGAACTTTTTGACACTTCTTTGCTATACAAACTGATTATAGACAGCCCCCAAAGAGTCCTCAATCAACAACCACCTTGTTTTTGTGATAATTCCAGCCTTGAATTATCCAAGATAATGCAAGGTTTAATCTTCCCTCTATCTCCTAATCTTCTTTGAACTATTTAAAAGCAAATAAACTACCTACAATTACCCCCTTCCAGTAGAATTTGAGAGTCCAAAATTGAACCAACACTCTCCCATTCACGCCAAAGAAAGATAAAAATAATAATAATAATAATAATTAAAAATACCCAAAGTGCACCCAGGGGTTCGAACCAAATACCTAGTGAAAGCAAATAAAGAGCAGACCTCCCTTAACGCCCCTTTCCAACCTTCCCAATTGACTTTCATGTCAAATTACCCCACCATTTAATTATAAGGCCTTCTTCCCTGGCCCTCCTCCTTTTAACGCAAAAAGCCCAAAATAAAATGCTCCTTGCGTCCCTTATGTCTCTCGAACCCGAGACCGCCACTCTTAAACTCTTAAGTGGCGCCCCAAGCCACTCCAACCACTTGGACTTTCATGCTCAAACCTTGCCCAAATTTCTTTAAAGCCCTATCTCACCTAGCTCCTCCTTTTAGGTACTTAAAAAAATTTTAATACTAAGTCAGGCCTAGCTCGGGTTTAATTCTAGACCTTAGAACATGCCCAATAAATCATAATATTTATTTCTTCAAGCACACACACACACATGGGAACAATTAATTAAATTTTCAAACACCTCTAATTCAGGATGTTACAAAGTAAATCAACTATGGCCTTATGGCCTTATTACATCAAATAATTCCCAAAATAATTCAAAGCACTAAAATAAATTCAAGAGTCCTCAAAAATATAAACTTCATGTTGAGCATGGCCACCACAAGTTCTGCCGTCCCGGTCCATCACTGTTCATCACCTGAAAAATGTTCCCCAACGGGGTGAGTCAAACAGACTCAATGTGTACACGACACTAAATCATAATAGAATCAAGCATATCACATATTACACATTCAAAACATAGAATACAAGTTATGATGCATTCCCAAACCCAAACCTAGTTGTCCATCCGCTACACACCCCCGTACCTGCTAGTCACACCGTGGGGACTACTAAGTCAACCCTCCATCCGCTACACACCATCGAAGGCAGTCGCTGCAGTCAACGTGCTCATCGCCCATATAAAATTTGTGGCATAGCCACTGATAATTGTGTCATAAGACACCACATTCGAGATAATGTAACCGGTTTACCACATTCGATAATGTGACCAAGTCACCACATTCGGATAGTGAGACCGTAGTCATCACCTTCACTTCCCCTTTTTCATATATCCCGAATGACCCATATTATTCATATCATGCATATCATACTTAAATTCTCATTCTTATAAATTTTCACATGTTATAAATAACATATTTCATAATCCTAATGGAAGTAGGAAACGTACCTGAGTACTTTGTACCATATTATAGTACCTTAGCCACATTCTTATAAACATCCATATATTATGTATTACCATAAATCTTATTAAAAGTTAGTGTGGGGTACACACCTGATTCGCTTAAAATTTCCTTGAGATCCCGAAAAGCTTGATCTAATGCTTAGATCCTTAATCCCTACATTGATTTATCACTTATTACCTTAATAAAAAGCCATTCGGCCAAAACTCCAAATCCTAGTAGGATTAGTATTCTTACCTTGTTGTCGATTGGAACACCAACAAATCCCGAAACTGTTCCTTGTTTCACTAGAAATGTCAAAATCCCTAAAACCTTACGTTAGACTTAATCTTAATCATCAAACATAAATCAAGGCCTTTGGCCGAATATTCACATGTCTTACCTTAATCTTAGAAATCCCGAATACTCCTCCTTTTAGTCGACTACTCTGATAATCCCGAAAGGTCCTTCCATATTCGGCAACCATAATATGTATGGGGTTAGATTATCTCTTGGCTAATCTAAAAGAAAAGAAAGGGAATCAAACTTGTTCTTACCTTTGAAGAAATCGACAGCACCTATGCTTGAAGCCCTTCCAAGATTCGGCTTTTGATGGATTGGAAAGAAAAGAAAAGGAAGAATAAAGATGGAGGATTCGGCTATGGCTTCTAATGGAGAGGAAAATATTCGGCTAGGTTCCAACAATTACTTAATCTCGACTTGACAAAAGAAAAGAAAGAAAAGAAGAGAAGAGAGCACTAAGAATTCGGCAGAGAAAGGAGGAAGCACAAATTGATGAGTAGCCCTCCTTCCTTCCTTTTATAGCCGAAATTATCATCTAAGGAGTCCCTTACTTGGCCACCACTCCTCTATTTTAATAGCTTTATCTCTTTAATTATCACTTAAAATAAAAGATAATTCAGCAACTATCCTTACTTAGCCGAAATTATTAAACTCAAAGTCCCTTACTTGGCCATCACTTCTCCCTTATTTTCCTCTTTACCTCTTTATTCAAATTAAAAGAATTTAAATCAACAATTATCTCTTGAAAATAATGATAAATAAATCCCTTATTTATCCACTATTTATAAAATAATAAAAGCTCCTAATTTATAGCCATGTGCCGTCCACCTCTCTGCTCCTTGTAGCAAAATAAAATTTCTTTTATTTGCTTCCCATGTGACTCGAACTTAGGCCCAACACCTTGCATGTTGCGCCATTTCCATAGGCCCTAAGTGGCATCTTCAGACCACTTTTCCAAGCCTGTTTGTGTGTCAAATTTCACAAACTTTTTCTTTTAAGGCCACCTTGCCTTAATTTCCCCTTTTAAACCTTAAAACTCGTCATTTCTAGGTCATTTCTAAGTTTCCAAAAATTTTCGTTCGGCTCTGTAAACTTGACATTTTCTTACATTTCCAAGTTTCCAGAAATGTTCACTTTCCTCTTTTGAATCATTTCTAAATCATTTCCATACATTTCCTAGTTTCCAAAAATGTTCACTTTCCATTTTTAAACTTAACATTTCCATTCATTTCCGGGTTTCCAAAAGTGTTCAAAATATATTCATAACACATAAGATATGTCATTTCGTACAATTAAACCAAAAATGCATAGGCCCTTTTCAGGATGTTACAATTTCATATAAAAATAGTAAAAGATGAAAACACCATTATATATATTCAGTCCTTTATTGAAAAGTGCTTTTTTTAAAGTAATTTTCCTAACTAAGTTGGTGTCGAGTTAACTCGTGACACTAACTCAATCAAACACATCTGTAATATACATAAAAGAACGTGTTTAGAAAAACTTTTGAATCGATGAAAATACCTTTTATTGTTCATTATATTAATAAGTTGACATTAAAAAAAAACAAGTTTTTATTTTTAAAAAAATATTTTTTATTCATTTAAACTATGTAGTTGAGTTGAAATTGAATTCAACATATTAAGAACATGTAAAATTAATTAATTATAAATTATTTTTATTTTGGATTAGTATTTGGTACATTAGAAATGTACTTTTTTTATTCCATAACAACCTTGAAAAATTGCTATGTCTTTTTTTCTAATATTTTATTATACCATTATAAAACACGTGTCAACCTCTTGACTCTTGGAGTTTAAAATTTTCATTGGTAGTCTACCAAAAATTTCCGGTTATTTTATTAAAACTTAAATTTATAAAAATATTTTATTAAAAATTTAATTAGGATTAAATTTATTTTTATTTAATAAATAAATAGTTAAATTTATCTTTAGGAATTTTATTTAATAATTCCACATTAGAATTGTGAGATCCGAAATTATATTTTGTATATCGTTTTTTGGCATTGTTTTTTGATATTTTGAACAATACATGATTGGTAAAAATAACTCAATTCGCAACGCACATTTTATTTAATCAAAAAACAAATAGGAATGGTTCGGTTGGGTGGTGTCATGGGAACTAGCTATCTAATTTAAATGATTCGAGTAGTTGAAATCATTAATTAAAGTTGAGTTCTTCTCATTTACAAAGCTATTGTAGAATTAAATTGTGAGAGCTTATATTAAAGTTGTTGGTTTGACAAGAAATAATTGTTGGATTCTTCCCATAGTTAGTTTTGATCTACTTTTTATTTTGAATTTTTATATTTTATTTCACATTTATTTTGTTTAATTTTGTTATACTTTCAACCTCTTACATTATTTACCCAAGCTCACACAAGTCTTGGGCATGAAATTGCTCATGACACATTTTTTGTTGTGAGAAATCATAAAATTGATTAGTTCAATATCTGTCGAATAGATCCTACTTCTTTAGCTACGAATTTAAATTTTATTTGAGGTATAGGACTTCCTTTTTCTTTTTCTTTTGGATTCGACACTCATCAATATTTTTATTTTTTTCAAAGAATTTTTATTAGTTTGAGCTATATTAATTAATTATTAAGGAAAAAGAAAGAGGAATCAATTTCTGTGTATCTATTGCTGTACAAGTGCTAGATATTTATACTAGTACCTAAAAATTATACATGGAAACAAACTAGACAAAAATCCTAGATTATAACCTAATTTGCATGTTAGAATCAGATTTACATATTAAAACCATGCTAGAATAAGATATTAATACATATTTACACTAACAGTGATAATGCTAGAATCATATATTAATACAATGATATAGTTATATCATATATTAGCGGTTTTAAAAGTTTTTAGAAGACGGGTCGACTTTTAAAAACGAAAATGGGAGTCGCCACCAAGCCCTTTTTACTTAGGTGTGATTGGATCACCTTGTAAAACGTTTTATTTAAAACATTTAATTTTGGTCTACGAAAAACCAGGAAATAGGTTCGGGAGTCGGTTACGTATGAGGAAGGGTTAGCACCCTCATAACGCCCAAAAAATTGGTACCTAATCGATAAAATCATGTCCAAATGTTTGAAACTTAAAAGTATTTAAAAATATGATTTCTAAAAAACTTCGAACAATTTGATTTAAAATTTGAGAATTCTTCGATCCGAAAGAATATAAACATCACATCCAGCACGATTGGACACGATATTTTAAAACTCTCGTAACTAAGATCATCTCAAAATTTATAAAACTTCGAGCAATTTTGATTTAAAATTTGAGAGTTCTTCGATCCGGAAGAATATAAACATCACATCCAGCATGATTGGACACGATATTTTTAAACCCTCGTAACTAAGATCATCTCATAATTTATAAAACTTGTTAAAATGATATTTAGTTATTTAGCCAAAAGGAAAATCGAAACCCAGCACGATTGGGCATTATTTCCCGAATTTCTAAATACCAAAACATTGCCTTATTTTAAAAACCTTTAAATAAAATATTAATTTTGTAAAAATGTAATTTTTTATTTTAAACAATAATCCATGTGACAACATTACATTTATACATAAATATTAAAAGCAATTAATACATTAACATTTAATATAGACAATATAGGATACAACTAAAATAACTACACTAAGGTAATCATAAAATGATAAATAAATAAAAGGGCATTGCATGAACAAATATATAAAGCAATATATATACAACAATTAAAAATACTAAATAAATATGAACTTTTCATGCAAGATTAAATAGTGAATAGATAATAGAAGAAAACATGTATATATAAAATGAATAATCAAACAATGTATAATTTTTTTAAATATATATAGCATTAATATATAAAAATAATATGTAATGAAAATAATATTAAATAAAATAATTGATAACAAAATATATGTATACATGTAATACATTAATTATAAAATTATATACATAATATAAATAATAAAATAAATTTAATTAGATAATATAAATAAATTTTATATAAAATAAATTTTTAGAAATAATATATAATGTAATATAATACTATATAATATACAAAATATAATATAATAAATAAAAACATATAATAATATATAAATTATTAAGCAAGTAAAATAATTAAATATAAAGATAGTAAAAGATATATATATAAATTTATATAATTAATAGATTAATATATAAATAATTAAAAAATAAAAATAATAAAATACTTCAATATAATATTAGAATAATTTAAATTTAAAAGAAGGGTTTGAAAAATAAAAAAAAAATCAGGATCAAATAACAATGAAAATAAAAAAAAGGGTTAAATTATAAATAAAAGAAAATAAATGGACTTAATTATAAAACTGGAATAATGCAGAGGGACTAAAGCGATAAATTTCCCATTTAACAAAAAAAAAGCGCGGATCCTGGTTTAATCGGGTTGGGTTACACGGGTCGCCATGAAACGACGTCGTTTCGGCCATGGGGATGAACTCCCAAAACGGCGTCGTTTAATAGGTATTTAAATACTACTTTTTTGCCCCAAAAATTTCATTACAAACATTTCCTTAAAAAAAAAAAAACAAAGAAGAAGCTTTGAAAGCTCTCTTCCTTATGGCCAGAGGTCAAAATCTGGTCGAGGGTTCCGGCGATGGACCGCCGCACGCGCCGCCACACGCGCTACCACACGCGCCACCTTCGACGGCGGTCGGAAGGCCAGAAACTTCTTTTTCGACGCCGATTTAAAAGGTAAATTTCTTTTTTTTTGTTTTTCTGAGAATATAATAAAAGAATTAAAAGAATAAAAAAACAATATATATAAAAAAATAACCTTTGCTCGTGGATTTTTTGTATATTTTTTTTCTTGTATTCCTCTGTGTACTTTCCTCTATCCCCATTACAGATTCTTTGTTAGGCTTTTATAGCCTTTGAAACAAAATGAAAAAGGAAATAAAAAATATTGCTATATTTGCTGTCGATTTTCCTTCCTTTTGCAGGTGATTGACGGAGAATCTGGCGACGATGGTGATTTCCAGGCGCGATCGAAGGTGGGCGCGAGACAAGGGCCATTTGCGGCGCGAAGAGCGGCGTGAGGAAGGCTCGTTTTAGGGCTTACGGCGCGAGGGTCCCCAGAAACCCTAGGTTTCTGCTTAGGTGTTGGGTCCTTTTGGGCCGCATAATGTTTGGGTATTGGTGGGTGTTGGGCTGCTGTTTCGGGTTTCAGTTTTGGGCCTGTATTTGGTTTTGTATTGGACTATAAAAAATGGACATTGTTTTTATTTATTTTGTTTTTTTCTTTTTATTCCAGCCCGGTCAAAATTAGGCTCTTACAGCTGCCCCTCTTTGCTCATTGTCGTGTAACGAGAATAGAGCAAAGACTATAAAAGAACCAATTTTGACCGGTCTTGGCCAAGCCTCGACTTCTTGATCCTTGTCTTCTTCAAATGACTCCAACTCCACTGCAATTTCAATGGTATTGGAACTTCATCTTGATTTCAGTAAGTTTGATAGCTTCAACTTCATGAAGGTAGTATCCACTATCTTTTGATCTGCTCCCTGCAGCCTCAGGGATTGCCAGACTGATGTCTTCGATCTGCTTCCTACAACTTCAGGAAGATAAGATCTTCTGTCTTTGATCTACTTCCTACAACTTCAGGAAGATAAGATCCTCTGTCTTTGATCTACTTCCTACAACTTCAGGAAGATAAGATCCAAAAGTGTCTTTGATCTACTTCCTACAACTTCAGGAAGATAAGATCTGAAAGTGTCTTTGATCTATTCCTACAACTTCAGGAAGATGAGATCTGAAGGTGTCTACGATCTACTTCCTACAACTTCAGGAAGATAAGATCTTCTTTCTTCAGTCTACTCCACTACAACTTCAGAGAGATAAGACTAAAATCTTCTTTTGATCTACTTCCTACAACTTCAGGAAGATAACATCTTCTTTCTTTAGTCTACTCCACTACAACTTCAGGGAGATAAGACTAAAATCTTCTTTTGATCTACTTCCTGCAACTTCAGGAAGATAAGATCTTCTTTCTTCAGTCTACTCCACTACAACTTCAGGGAGATAAGACTAAAATCTTTTTGATCTGCTTCCTACAACTTCAGGAAGATGAGATCTTCTGTCTTCAGTCTACTCCCTACAACTTCAGGGAGATAAGGATGAAATTCTTTTCGGTCTGCTTCCTACAACTTCAAGAAGATGAGATCTTACTGTCTTGATCTACTCCCTACAACTTCAGGAGATATAAGGTGAAATTCTTTCGATCTGCTTCCTACAACTTCAGAAGATGAGATCTTCTGTCTTCAGCCTACTCCCTACAACTTCAAGGAGATAAGGCTGAAATTCTTTTCGATCTGCTTCCTACAACTTCAGGAAGATGAGATCTTCTGTCTTCATTCTACTCCCTACAACTTCAGGGAGATAAGGCTAAAATTCTTTTTGATCTGCTTCCTACAACTTCAAGAAGATGAGATCTACAAATTCACCGATATTGCTACACCGTCCACCAAAGGACATATCCTGTAGACTCGGTTCCATATGTTTATGTCACATGACTAAGATGCTATGATCAGAATGAATCAAATGCTTCTAGCTACATGTGTTATGAGTGACATGAGTGTAACATGTCATGAAAATGATTCCTTTTAAAGGACTAGGATTAGAATGCAATGACCGAAATGAATCAAATGCACCTAATGGAATTTGCTATGATACAAAAATGTTATGAGTATGATTCCTATTCTAAGTGTTATCACTCATTTGTTTTTTCCATTCTTGTTCATCAATCATGTTCTGCTCAACCAGCTTACCCCAATGTAATTTCTGTGTCAACCCCGCTTGAACCTTAGGACATGAAGTTAGAATATCCCACTGCAACTTCAGGGGAATGACATTTGGTTTCCTTCATATTTCTGTTACCACTCAGAGGTACAGAACTTGTATCACTTTCAATCTGTTACACCATTCCCTGGGTGTAATGACCAGATTTATGTGTCTGAATGTATGCAGGGTATCCCGAAAATGATCCCTTTTTACACTTGGATTGACCTTGTTCGTCATTTGCCAATATGGTGTCACCAACGAAATTGTCTTATCCAATAAGAATTTGAAGCGCTAATCATCTTTCAATATTTCCCAACCCTAAGGGCTTGGTAAGTTTTAAACAATAGTCTTGTTTCAGATTCTTATATTATTTAGAAGTCTCCAGAGTAATATGCGAAACTCCTTTTATGAAAGTATTATTAGTCCATTAATCTTTATTTCAATATAAAATGCTTGAAAAAGATCACAACAATGGACGAGAAAGAAATTAATCAAGAGCATAGCTCGAAATAAATAGGTTAATCAAAGATAGCCAAAACAATAAAAGAAAATTGATTTGAGTGTATCAAAAAAAAATAAAGCAATCAAAGATAACAAATTCAAAAATGGGTAAGATAGAAGCTAGATGCCCCAGATATCGCAGCTTGAGCTTATCTGTTCAAACTTCTTGAGGACCATTTTAAACTCAATATGTGTTCAGGGGATCCGGAGTACTTTGTCGATGCCCTAAGTCGCAGCATACTTCATTATTGTTAATTCAGGTATAGCAAGACTACCACATGCCCTATCTTTGTTCAAAATTTGAGCCGCCCTTTTTGGGTTTTCAACTCAAATCCCCTTTGGTCTCAAAGCGCCCTTTGCGGGTTTTCGCCTTGGCCTCTCCTTTTTCTTTTTTCTTTTTTCTCTTTTCTCTTTTTTTCTTTCTTTTTTTCTTTTTTTTTTTTGTTTTGAATTTGGATTTGAACTCAAGGCGCCCTTTGCGGGTTTTCACCTTGGTCCTTCCTCTTTCAGGTAAAATCTTTCTTGATTGACTCTGAATTCACCGGATTAGGCGAGTTTTCACCATCTGTCTCGGTCAATATCAATGCTCCTCTAGAACAGGCCCTATATAAGTCCTTCCAAGTTCGGCATATGCTTTCTTCTAAAATCTTTTTGTAGAAGAAAAATCTTTTTCAACATTAGGTTTCTTCATAGAATTCCCTAAGATGAACTTCTTTAACTTAAGCTCGCATCATCTGGCCGTGGCAAATAGCTTTTAACCTTTCCTTCGATTAGGTTTAATAAAAATGCTTCAAAACCAATGTGTAAGATGTTGCCCCGGCAAAGGTCCTGGCTAACATTCGATAATCATAGAGAGTAGCGATAGCTTCTTATGCCAATCTTTACAAGTCTTAGCCAACTTTCCCTTTTTTTTTTGCACTGTGATATGCTGCCTATTCTTTGGACAAACTGTAAACTTTGACTTTGTACAGTTATTTAAACTCGATCCTTTATGGCATTCTGCTAGAATCTGATCCTTTTTTTTTCAATTTGATGGCTACCGAATTTGTAACATTGACATATGAAGCTACTTCCACCCTCTTAGCGAAGTAGACGATTACCATGACGGTGAATCAATGTAAACTAGAAGTGTTTGACGAGATTGGCCCTATCACATCCATGCCCCACATATGGAAAGTTTGTGAAGAACTGGAATAGGCACATGAATCTTGTCTCCTTATATACGGCATAGCTGATACCATCCATTTCTATGTAGATCGACAGTGCCCGATCCTCATGTTTAGCCCACATCTTAGCAGCTCAGGCATGTCCTGATATAATCGTGCAAAAACATCTTTGAATTCTTGAAAACAACTCAATGATGTCTTGCCTTATTTTTGTGATGAGCTGGGCTTCGATTTTCTCCCCTTCCCTAGGCTCCTAATATCCAATGACCCTTTGTAGAGTAAAGTCTGTTTTTCATCTTGTTGGACCATTCTTAACAAATTAGAAGATAGGTTACAATCTCTGTCATCTTTGAAGTCTTGAGATCCCCTAAACCCATATCTCATTCAAAAAGGGAGTCAGTAACAACGTCGCTCATGCCGTTGATATCTGGGTACCTAGATACGAAGGCAAACAAATCCAAAGAATAAATGATTCTAAGGATGATTATTTGTATAGTATGGTCATGAATAAAGAATGAAAGAATATGGTAAAAAAGCGAAAGAATATACAGTATGAAGAATAAAAAAAAATGCTTAAAAAGATGCATTTTATTGAAATGAAAATTCTGGACATAAGCCTATTTCATAAAAGAGTTCTTATTGCCTCTAGGCTTAAGGCAACAAGCATGTTTTGCACATTACTATAGATCAACTCTAAAAATGCAAGGATCTCTTCCACAATCCTATTATTCAAGACACTCCCAAGTACACAAGGGCTTGGAAACTTCATTCTTTGATTCCCTCTTCGCTTTCGATTTCTTCAAGGGATCGTAACTTTCTTGTCTCCTCCTTCAACTATCGCATTTACTGCCTCGTCAAAGTGATCAGGTTTTGATGAATCGTCAAACTTCACAATTCCCATTTTAATGAACCTTTCGACCAACTTTTTAAACGTAGTATAGTTTTCAATTGAGTGACCCGTTATTCCCGCATGATAGTCGCATTGAGTGTTCGAGTCATACCATTTAGGATATGGGGGCTGTAATGGCTTCAGATAAAATGGAAACACCATATGTGCGTCAAATAAACTTTGATATAGCTCCTTATACGTCATCGGTATTGGCGTAAATTGGAGCCTTTGCCTTGGGGAGACCTGATTGCTGGTGGTTACCGTCCTTGGCTGGTTTACTGTAATCGGTTCTGAATTGCTCTTGTTGTACCTACTGGTACTACTTGCTTTCTTTTCCTTCTTCTTCAGGGCCTTAAAAGTCCATTCTCGTTTTTCTTTTGTTCTCACCAGAACAACAGGTTTGGCTTGATCATCATTCGGGTTAAAGCCTGAACCCATCGGGAAGTTCAATAGGGATGAAGTACCAGTCTGACATTGGGATCCAATAATGACAGGTACCCCATGCGAATGCGTGTCTGACTGAGTCGGGATACCTATTGGGGAATAAACGATGTCTTCCTCATCATCCACACTATTGACCGCTGGGACACTTCTCTTTTCAAGTCTTTTGGCTAGTAACTGGGTTAACTGGCCAATCACATTCTTTTGGAACTCTAACATTTGTTCTCGCATTTCTTGCTGAATCTTGGTCAATTGCCCTTGCATCTGTATTTACATTTGTTCTATTTTCTCCAACCTTTGCTCCATGTTCTCCAGGTTAACTGAGATAATTTTTACCTAATTAGGGTCCTTTTGTAAAATTCTAATGCAAATGATGCAATGTAATGCAAATGCATGAATGCAAAGAGATATCGATTCTGATTCAACTTCATTTTAGAAAACTTTATTAGAAAACAAAATCCTTTACATAAAACGGACTACCATATGCTTTCGCCCTAAGTCCTAAAGTCTTGATTTTCCCAAGCAAGGAAGCTAGCTCTTGACTACGATCAGACTGCAACTCATACTTCATGCTCAACGTATCAGCCTGTGATGCTAAAGTTGTAACATCCTAAATTTACGGGCCTATACATTTAGTGTAGGGATAGGTTTACTATGTTAATTTAATTGATAGGGGTCTAAATTTGGGCTTAGAATTAGGCAAAAGGCCCAGATTAAAGTGGCATCATTAATGATTAAAAGGAACAAGTTTTGGGTCGCAATGAGCCCATGTTTTAGGCCAAATTCGGCACTTTAAATGAAGAGAGGGTGACGCCACACACAAGGAATTAGGGGTCCAAGTATTAAGTTTAATGAGGCCCAAATATTTTAATTTAAGTGAGTTAAATTTGGCATTAGGGATTAGTAGAGGTGGACGGCTACAAGGCTATAAAATAGGAGAATTTATGTGGATTTTTAAGTGATAATATCATAGATAAAAAGGAGAAAAGTTAGGAGCTTATCTTCAAGGGAAGTGTTGGCCGAAAATCCACCACCTAGAGGAGTGTAAAATTTGGCTCTTGCATGGCAAGGAGGGTGCCGAATTTCTCCTCTCTTTAGCTTGAATTTTAAGGGCGTTTTCGGTTTTTAGCAAAGAGGTGCCAAAATATCTATAAATAGGGGCTAGCTCCTTGATTCTCGACACTCGAAACCCTAAATTTCTCTCCCATTGTGCCGAAATTCCCTAGCCTCTCCCTCTCCAATTTCTTTTCTCTAATTTCTTTAAAAGCCAAACTCTTCTCCACTTTTTCCTTCTTGTGCCGATTTCTCTAGGAAGCCGAAGCATCCATAGTCTTTTCTTCTATTCATCCTATTTGAGAATTAGTTCTATACTTCCGGCATTTAAATCTTCCATGGGCATTGTCGAATCCTCTCTCTAGTGCTAGCCGAATCTCCTATGCTAAGGAAGCTTAGTCGACTAGATCTAAAAGCCGGAAATCATAAGTCTCCAATTTCGGGATTTTAAGGTAAGAAGATTTGTTATTCAAATATATAAAATTGGGTAGAACACTAACCATGGCCGAATATAGGAGAGGCCCTAGTTTCGCATCTTTTCGACTTTTTGAGCAAAGTTGTAGCAAGGGTATCGACATTAATCAAGTGTGTAGATCTCTAACACACTACTAATAAACCTGTATGTATGTTTATTTATATATGTTATGGGCTAAAAGCCGGAATGAGGTCAGTAGATAATCGAATGGAACCCTAAAAGGGTTAGGCAAAGATGCTAGGTACGTAAACATAGAACTCCCTATGTGTATCGAAAAGTATATAAGTCTGTATGATGTTTTCTTTATGTATGTATGCATGGGGTAGGAATGATGATATTGAAGGGGAAGTGCATGATAGGTCACTTGGTGATCGGTGGTAGAAATCCCACATAATTTAAATGAAAGGTCACATAGTGATCGGTGGCGATGCCACGTTAAATGATTCCTAATTAATAGGAATAGGCAGTACGGCTGTTGTTTTGGTGTGTAGCGGATGGAGGGTTGATTGTAGAAATCCCCAATGTGTGATGGTTGGTACAGGATGGTGTGTAGAGGATGGAAACCTAGGATGGGTTGGGTTTTTCATTATTTATTGTTTATCATGTGATTATGATTGATACCTTTATGCATGGGCCAAGGCCCATAATGTGTTTGTGGGCTCAGGTCGTTGTGTGTTTTGAGATTTATACACTGAGTCTTGGTGACTCGCGCTTTCATTTTCTCTACTCTTCCAGATGAGCAGTAGATCGTGGACATGGGAGCCGAGACGGACTCGAAGGGCCATCAAGCTTTGTTTCTATAAATTATTTTTTTTTGGATTTCTTTAAGTATTATTTTATTTTTACTTTGGAATTATCAATGTAATAAGGCCCCATAGTTTTATCCAACTAAGTAGTTTTAATGTTCTGCAACTTATGAGATTATGTCAAAGGTTTAATTATACTTAATACAAGGTTTTATTTTTAAAATGTCGCTTATTTACTTAAATAATGTCTATTTACGACTTCCAAAACCAACAAGACAAAAGTTTTTAATGTATTACTAGTAGCATACCAGATCTGGTCGAAATGCATGGGCCGGGTTTGGGGTGTCACATTTTGGTATCAGAGCCTAGGTTCAAAACTCGGGCTGTGAAATGGGTCTAGTACTGTTTTAAAAAGTTGAAAAAAATGTTTTGGATGAAGATATGGCCTTCGAGTCTACCAGCACCCAATCCACCCAGGTAAGTATTCTAAACTCCTGATTGTGAGATAAATGTGGGCTTAATGGGCCTTATGGGACGTAGACTATCTAGGTTAGAACTTGATGGACTCTAGGCTTAGACAAACAACTCTTCAAATCCATAAAACTTAATTTCACTAAACAAAACCTGTAAACGAGTCGCAAGACTAAGGTGTGGCAACAGTGCATATGCATGTCTAGGAATAGAACCTAAGAGCTTGGTATTTAAGCGACCCAAGTGACTCACCTCCTCTTCACTAGAATCTTACAGTGCGTAGTGACTGCTCACCCTAGCTATAAGGACTTGTTCATGGGCTGAACCCATAATTAAAACCCGAAAGGGACCAACCACCCTATTTTGGCAAACAAAAGCCCAAAGTTTTGTACATTTCCAAAAAGATACACTTGATTTGAAAATGTTCACAGCTATGAAAAATTTACCCAAAAACCATATGTTTACAAGAGTAACTAGATTTTCCAAAGTGCCCCTGTTTTGAAAAAAAAAACATCAAAATATTCTTGGTTTGTAAATTACCGAAATATCCCCGGATTTTAAAATTACCGAAATGCCCCAGATTTTAAAATTACCAAAATACCCCCGGATTGTAAAATTACCGGAATACCCTTACTTCACGAAATCAACAAGGAACTTTATTATGAAAAATTACGAAAATACCCCTTTAGGATAAAATTACGAAAATACCCCTGTAGGATAAAATTACGAAAATACCCCTGGGTAGTGAATCAACGAAAACACCTTTACGTGAAGAATGTAAGTGCTTGGATGTTATTTGTATGATGTATGTGTTTTATTTTAGTTAGAGGTCACAAACTTGAGACTGTATTGTGAATGAGAATTCGAAAGAACTACTCCTAAACTATTGTTCATAAAACTGTTCGTGGTTAATCAGCGGAAGAAAACTAATAATTCATAAAATTTCTAAACAGATAAACGCGAATCGGTAAAATGAGTACAAGGGGTCGAGGACGTTCGCCACGTGGTCGTGGTAGGGGTAGAATGACCGTGTCAGAACCAGTAGGATCTTGCCATGGATCTGGTAACGAGATGTCAGCGACGGAGGAAGAATTTCAGGACCAGACTACCGGAGATGACGCGGTATCTTAGGCAATGTTAAGGGTTTTAGAGAGAGTTGCTGGGGTAGGTATGGGCACAGAGCCCGAAATGCGTCTTGGGCGCTTAGGGCCAATGGGGCGTATGTTTTTAGGGAATTTCTGGGTAGCCCCAAGTTCAAATTTAGTATTGTTTGGAGGCGGTAGAACGAATAATTGATGATTTGGATTTCGTGGAGGAGGAGAAGTTGAAAGGGGTTGTATCCCTCCGAGGATGAAGCCTATCAATGGTGGCTTACGGTGAAGGATGGTACAGTGGTGGATCAGTATCACTTGGGATTTCTTTAAAACAAATTTTTCGAATAAGTACATTGGATCGAGTTATGTGGATGCGCAACGCAGAGCATTTCAATCAGTGCGGGGAGTAGGTCGGTGGCGCGTATGAAGTCAATTTTATGCCTTAGCCGTTATGCTCGTGGGATGGCAGCCACAGAGCATGAACGTTGTGTTAGGTTCGAAGATGGTCTGAGGGATGATTTGCGTGTTTTAATAGCCCCACAGCGGGAGAGGGAATTTGCTGCCCTAGTAGAAAAGGCTAAGATAGCCAAAGAAGTAAAGCGGACCGAAAAACTGAATCGAGATAGAGATAGGGGTGAAAATAAGAGGAATTTTGGATCGTCAGAGGCAGCTGGGCAAGCTCAGAAAAGACCCAGGTCGGACGGGCCGAGACGGGATGAGAGACTTGCTGCTGTTAGTTAGACACAAAAGTGTGCTCGATGTGGTAAATTCCATGAAGGTGAGTGTTGGGCGGGCAGTGGGAAGTGCTTTAGGTGTGGATCTACGGACCACCAAGTTAGAAACTGTCCGCAGCAATAGGGCAGTGAAGGGTCCACAGGTCAAGAGAATGCACCGCCGGGTAGAGGAGGTCAACAACCACCAAGGGGCCGTGGTCAAGGCAATGGTGGCAATGGCACAGGACATGGTCGTGGAGATGCAGGTTATGCTGAGGCGAGGCGGCCAGCCTTGGTCTATGCAGCACGTCGCCAAGGGGACGAGGACGCTCTAGATGCTAACATCAAAAGCGTAGTTTACCATAGTATACTAAGTGTTTCTTTTGGCTTTAGAATCGAGTGCGCAATAAAGCATAGTGGTGAGACTTGGGTAGTACGATTAATAGTTAGTTGGAAATTTCGAGGACGAAATTTCTTTAAGGGGGTAGAATCGTAACATCCTAAATTTACTGGGCCTATACATTTAGTGTAGGGATAGGTTTACTATGTTAATTTAATTGATAGGGGTCTAAATTTGGGCTTAGAATTAGGCAAAAGGCCCGATTAAAGTGGCATCATTAACAGCTTAAAAGGAACAAGTTTTGGGTCGCAAGGAGCCCATGTTTTAGGCCAAATTCGGCACTTTAAATGAAGAGAGGGTGACGCCACACACAAGGAATTAGGGGCCCAAGTATTAAGTTTAATGAGGCCCAAATATTTTAATTTAAGTGAGTTAAATTTGTCATTAGGGATTAGTAGAGGTGGACGGCTACAAGGCTATAAAATAGAAGAATTTATGTGGATTTTTAAGTGATAATATCATAGATAAAAAGGAGAAAAGTTAGGAGCTTATCTTCAAGGGAAGTGTTGGCCGAAAATCCACCACCTAGAGGAGTGTAAAATTCGCTCTCATGGCAAGGAGGGTACCGAATTTCTCCTCTCTTTTAGCTTGAATTTTAAGGGCGTTTTTAGCTTTTAGCAAAGAGGTACCAAAATATCTATAAATAGGGGGGCTAGCTCCTTGATTCTCGACACTCGAAAACCCTAAATTTCTCTCCCATTGTGCCGAAATTCCCTAGCCTCTCCTCTCCAATTTCTTTTCTCCAATTTCTTTAAAAGCCAAACTCTTCTCCACTTTTTCCTTCTTGTGCCGATTTCTCTAGGAAGCCAAGCATCCATAGTCTTTTCTTCTATTCATCCTATTTGAGAATTAGTTTTATACTTCCGGCATTTAAATCTTCCATGGGCATTGTCGAATCCTCTCTCTAGTGCTAGCCGAATCTCCTATGCTAAGGAAGCTTAGTCGACTAGATCTAAAAGCCGAAAATCATAAGTCTCCAATTCCGGGATTTTAAGGTAAGAAGATTTGTTATTCAAATATATAAAATTGGGTAGAACACTAACCATGGCCGAATATAGGAGAGGCCCTAGTTTCGCATCTTTTCGACTTTTGAGCAAAGTTGTAGCAAGGGTATCGACATTAATCAAGTGTGTAGATCTCTAACACACTACTAATAAACTGTATGTATGTTTATTTATATATGTTATGGGCTAAAAAGTCTGGAATGAGGTCGTGTAGACAATCGAATGGAACCCTAAAAGGGTTAGGCAAAGATGCCAGGTACGTAAACATAGAACTCCCTATGTGTATCGAAAAGTATATAAGTCTGTATGATGTTTTCTTTATGTATGTATGCATGGGGTGGGAATGATGATATTGAAGGGGAAGTGCATGATAGGTCACTTGGTGATCGGTGGTAGAAATCCTACATAATTTAAATGAAAGGTCACATAGTGATCGGTGGCGATGCCACGTTAAATGATTCCTAATTAATAGGAATAGGCAGTACGGCTGTCGTTTTGGTATGTAGCGGATGGAGGGTTGATTGTAGAAATCCCCAAGGTGTGATGGTTGGTACGGGATGGTGTGTAGAGGATGGAAACCTAGGATGGGTTGGGTTTTTCATTATTTATTGTTTATCATGTGATTATGATTGATACCTTTATGCATGGGCCATGGCCCATAATTTGTTTGTGGGCTCAGGTCGTTGTGTGTTTTGAGATTTATACACTGAGTCTTGGTGACTCACACTTTCCTTTTCTCTACTCTTCCAGATGAGCAGTAGATCGTGGACATGGGAGCCGAGACGGACTCGAGGGGCCATCAAGCTTTGTTTCTATAAATTATTTTTTTTGGGGGGGATTTCTTTAAGTATTATTTTATTTTTACTTTGGAATTATCAATGTAATAAGGCCCCATAGTTTTATCCAACTAAGTAGTTTTAATGTTCTGCAACTTATGAGATTATGTCAAAGGTTTAATTATACTTAATACAAGGTTTTATTTTTAAAATGCCGCTTATTTACTTAAATAATGTCTATTTAATTTACGATTTCCAAAACCAACAAGACAAAAGTTTTTAATGTACAACTAGTAGCATACCAGATCTGGTCGAATTGCATGGGCCGGGTTTGGGGTATTACAAAAGTCTATAGATGATCAGCTACCTCCCGAATCTAAACTATTACTTCACCCATGAGGTAATCTCGACTTCTAACTTGATCTTGAGAATAGTAACACCCTTCTCTTATTTCAAGAAGTTCAATCCGAAGTTCACAGCTATGCAATGCTGATTCTAACTCTTCGATCTTACCTTTCAGGCTTGACTTTAACTCAATCGCGAAATTATGGCTTCGATGGTGATGTAGAGACCCTCCAAGCTTAACATCGATCTTCAGAAAAGTATTGATTATTCACCCCAGTTAGTGCCATACTCAGAGAGATTCTTCTACTTCCATGGCCCATAAAGATCAGAATTTTTCCTATCAGGGAGCGGACAAAGAAGGAATTGCGGAGCTCCAGGAAGTTTAGATTGTATTTTTTTCAACTCTAACCACAGGTGAAAGGCATCTATTCTGGTTCATCTCATTGAATATATCAAATGGGGGATCAATACGAATTCCTTTCATTTCTCCACAACGAATCAAATCCCTTGCAATGTTGTTCACTCAAGCCAGTAATCTTGTACTCTTGATTAGACGAACTAACTTTTATCCTCAGATTCTTCAGCACCAATTTTGCCTTGTTCCAGTCTAGAGAGTAAGGATCTTTAGCATTCTTATTTGTAAGTAAAAAGAAATCAACTACCGGACCAGGTTGAATTATCATGGTAGTTGATATATCAATATTTAGTGAAAGGCCTCCTTAAGTGGCTTTGAAACTTGAATGGAAACCCTTACAGCCAAGGACACCTCCTCTAATGTCTGTGAAGGTGTTTTGATTATCTTGAAAGAAAGATTGGCAAACAAATATGCATCCCTGTTTCACAGCATGCTGCCTTAAAATGATATCCAGCACCCTCAGTGCTTCTTGAGAGTTTTCAGATTCCTGCCCGCGCAGAGCATTTTGAATTGCTTGCATGAGTATCTTCATAGCATAGCTAATCTCAACTTTAAAGGTCTTTAAATGATACGGTCTTCTTAGTCTCTTTCTTTCACGCCCATTTGGGTTATCAAGGCTTGTATTTCCATTGTTTCTGGTAGGTGCAACATCTTCAAGTACAACAGTAAACTCAAGCTTGTTGTTTGGTGGCGGACCTATAGTAAATCATCATAGGCAAAATTCTTTCTATTCAAATCATTTTTGTAGGTCTCATGCACTCTGTCAATCACTTTTCTTCTAACACCCTTACCATCCATAAGGTGACCATCTTCATATGAAAGAGAAACGCTGTAATGGTAGAAGTATCTATCCATACTTCCCACACTCACTTGGAAGTGATTGGTGAGTATAATTACCTTCTGCCCTTTAGTTCCAACACCACGCCTTGCCATAGGATGTCGTACAATCTTCTTCGCATCTGATTCTGCTTTGATCAGAACAACACCAAGAGGCACAGGTGGCAGGGATTCTAGCACTGTCCCATTTCCCTCTTGCTCAAATGAATCCATACCCGTCTTTCTCTAACTGCCTTTGACCATATACGAACGATTGTATTGTCTTCCACTTTATCAAAGAATCCATTCTCCATAACCAGCTTTCTAACTTAGAAACTGACCGTGAATCGATACCTCTTAAAATATGAAATGATATGCACACAAATGAAACACAACAAGTTAGTACCGCAAAATATAAAGCAAGCAAAGTAAACAAACATCTATTAAGGTTCGATGTAGTTCTACTTAGGGTAGGTTCCTAGGTTCTCTACGTGTGGTTCAGCTCTAAAGTTGAGGTACCCGAACCAGCAGATTCCTCGACCCTCACCCATTATAGACTCATACGGACCGAGTTCGGTTCAGGGGAATACATTTCCCTATGGCCATGCGGAAGTGAAAACTTCACGAAGACATAGGTACAGATGTATTCCGGAAGCAATCCACTAGCCCATGCGGAGGTGAAAACCTCATGAAGGCATAGCTTCTCGCTCCCACTTAAGGGTCTGACCACGACAGTCATGAGTGCAATGCAAAGAGATATATTTTAAAATCACATGTAATAAAAGGATCATATTTTTAAACAAAAATCAGAATTTTAAACTCAAACAAAAGGACATGAAATTATCGATTTTACGGCTTGACTCTATTATTGGTCCCCAGCGGAGTCACCAAGCTGTCGAAACCATTTTAAAAGTTTTTAGAAGACGGGGTCGACTTTTAAAAACGAAAATGGGAGTCGCCACCAATCCCTTTTTACTTAGGTGTGATTGGATCACCTTGTAAAATGTTTTATTTAAAACATTTAATTTTGGTCTACGAATAACCAGGAAATAGGTTTGGGAGTCGGTTACGTATGAGGAAGGGTTAGCACCCTCATAACGCCCAAAAAATTGGTACCTAATCGATAAAATCATGTCCAAATGTTTGAAACTTAAAAGTATTTAAAAATATGATTTCTAAAAAACTTCGAACAATTTGATTTAAAATTTGAGAATTCTTCGATCCGAAAGAATATAAACATCACATCCAGCACGATTGGACACGATGTTTTAAAACTCGTAAATTCTAGATCATCTCAAAATTTATAAAACTTCGAGCAATTTTGATTTAAAATTTGAGAGTTCTTCGATCCGAAAGAATATAAACATCACATCCAGCACGATTGGACACGATATTTTTATATCCTCGTAACTAAGATTATCTCATAATTTATAAAACTTGTTAAAAGGATATTTAGTTATTTAGCCAAACGGAAAATCGAAACCCAGCACGATTGGGCATTATTTCCCGAATTTCTAAATACCAAAACAATGCCTTATTTTAAAAACCTTTAAATAAAATATTAATTTTGTAAAAATGTATTTTTTTATTTTAAACAATAATCCATGTGACAACATTACATTTATACATAAATATTAAAAGCAATTAATACATTAACATTTAATATAGACAATATAGGATACAACTAAAATAACTACACTAAGGTAATCATAAAATGATAAATAAATAAAAGGGCATTGCATGAACAAATATATAAAGCAATATATATACAACAATTAAAAATACTAAATAAATATGAACTTTTCATGCAAGATTAAATAGTGAATAGATAATAGAAGAAAACATGTATATATAAAATGAATAATCAAACAATGTATAAATTTTTTTAAATATATATAGTATTAATATATAAAAATAATATGTAATGAAAATAATATTAAATAAAATAATTGATAACAAAATATATGTATACATGTAATACATTAATTATAAAATTATATACATAATATAAATAATAAAATAAATTTGATTAGATAATATAAATAAATTTTATATAAAATAAATTTTTAGAAATAATATATAATGTAATATAATACTATATAATATACAAAATATAATATAATAAATAAAAACATATAATAATATATAAATTATTAAACAAGTAAAATAATTAATTATAAAGATAGTAAAAGATATATATATAAATTTATATTATTAATAGATTAATATATAAATAATTAAAAAAATAAAAAATAATAAAATACTTCAATATAATATTAGAATAATTTAAATATAAAAGAAGGGTTTGAAAAAAAAATCAGGATCAAATAACAATGAAAATAAATAAAAAGGGTTAAATTATAAATAAAAGAAAATAAATGGACTTAATTATAAAACTGGAATAATGCGGAGGGACTAAAACGATAAATTTCCCATTTAACAAAAAAAAGCGCGGATCCTGGTTCAATCGGGTCGGGTTACACGGGTCGCCATGAAACGACATCGTTTCGGCCAGGGGATGAACTCCCAAAACGGCGTCGTTTAATAGGTATTTAAATACTACTTTTTTGCCCCAAAAATTTCATTTCAAACATTTCCTTAAAAAAAAAACAAAGAAGAAGCTTTGAAAGCTCTCTTCCTTATGGCCGGAGGTCAGAATCTGGTCAAGGGTTCCGGCGATGGACCGCCGCACGCGCCGCCACACGCGCTACCACACGCGCCACCTCCGACGGCGGTCGAAAGACCAGAAACTTCTTTTTCGATGCCGATTTAAAAGGTAAATTTCTTTTTTTTTTGTTTTTCTGAGAATATAATAAAAGAATAAAAAAAATAAAAAAACAATATATATAAAAAAAATAACCTTTGCTCATGGATTTTTTGTATATTTTTTTCTTGTATTCCTCTGTGTACTTTCCTCTATCCCCGTTACAGATTCTTTGTTAGGCTTTTATAGCCTTTGAAACAAAATGAAAAAGGAAATAAAAAATATTGCTATATTTTCTGTCGATTTTTCTTCCTTTTGCAGGTGATTGACGGAGAATCTGGCGACGATGGTGATTTCCAGGCGCGATCAAAGGTGGGCGCGAGACAAGGGCCATTTGCGGCGCGAAGAGCGGCGTGAGGAAGGCTCGTTTTAGGGCTTGCGGCGCGAGGGTCCCCAGAAACCCTAGGTTTCTGCTTAGGTGTTGGGTCCTTTTGGGCCGCATAATGTTTGGGTATTGGTGGGTGTTGGGCTGCTGTTTCAGGTTTCAGTTTTGGGCCTGTATTTGGTTTTGTATTGGACTATAAAAAATGGACATTGTTTTTATTTATTTTGTTTTTTTCTTTTTATTCCAGCCCGGTCAAAATTGGGCTCTTACAGTTATATACCAATTATTACATTCTTTTTATCACACATTTATTTAGTTTACTATACATATTATACTAAATTTATTTTAAATTCATTTTTTCTATCATTCTAGTATGAATATTTCACTTTATAACTTTACATTTTTAGTCATTTTAATTTTAATTTATGTTATTTTTCTAATTACTATTATTTATTATTATTTTTTTATAATTTTTCAATAATTAATACATCAGAATTGATAGAAGATGATGACAAGACTGATAAATTATAATAAAAAAATAAAATAAAATATTAAATATATTTTTAATATTATTAGTATTTAATTTTAAATTACATTCTATCTTAATTTGTTAGGAAGCAGGATTTTTTATTTGTCTAAATGTACTTTTATTTTAATTTTTTTTAGGAAGTTGAAGTTTTTTAATTTATTTGCAATTCATTTCATATTTTTTATAACACAATTAGATTATTTAATAATTTTAATAGTTGTTTGACTTATGAAAATAAACTATATAAAAAATATATATTATGATAATCTCATTCCAAAAAGATAAAGTTGATTTTGAATAAAATTTATAAACTTCAATTTGAATAAATTTGATACAATTCAAATTTCCTTTTTAATAAATAATATTATTATTTTGTTTTAAATTATAAAAAATAAAAAAATATAAAATGTTAAAAATAGTTTCTGAAAATTTTGAATTTAATGTTTTAACTTTAAATTTAAAATTTAGAGTTAGTTCAATAATTTTAGGGTAAAATTTTAAAATAGTCAGTTTTTTCTTCTCAGGTTACATTTTAGTCACTTATGTTTGAAATGTTACGTTTTAATCACTTATGTTATCGTATTATTTTAATTATTGAGCCATTAATTGTCATTAACGGTATAACAGTAAGCTGACGTGGCATGTTAAATCATCATTTTAAACGAAAATTTTAGGTTAAATTATACAATTGGTCCCTATATTTTTTATTTTGAGCAATTTATTTTTTTTATTTTATATTCTTTTAACTTTCCTTTTTTTTTTCCCATTCTCTTATGCTTCTCCCTCTGTTTTCCTCCCTTCTTCATTTCTTTTAACGTAATTTTTTTATATGTTTCCATTTATTTTCTATGTTTTCTAAATTTAAAATCTAGAACTAGTTCAATAATTTTAATACATTAAAATCAAAATTAATTTTTATATATTATTACTGTACATCCAAATTCAATCAAACTTTAATCTTAATTCTCTCTCTATTTTATTTAAACTGTGAGAAATTCTCGTAGGCATTGAAAACAAAGTGGAAGCAAACTCGAAAGGACTAAAGAACTTGTGTCGAATAGAAAAATCAAAAGAGAATAATAGCACACCAAGTGTTCGAGTAAATGTTCTCAAAAGTATTTTATTACTTTGAAAGATTACAATTTACTGATTGCAAATAAGGGAGAAGGCCTCTATTTATAGTTGAGTTCTTCTGGATTCAACGGTACAGATTGAATTATATCAACGACTGAGATTAGTGTCTATCTACAAGATGAGAGTCTTAAGGGATTTAAACTTTATCCAATCTTATCCCTAGGATTTACATTAACCATGTAACTCTAGTTTTACTGGAATGTTTTACTAGGCCACCAAAACTTCAAGTAGATGGGCTTCTCCATGTGTTCCACGAATCAAGCAAGTTCAAGTGGATTAAATGAGCCCCATTTGATCAGTTGACCTCCATGGGGCGTTTTATGTGCATTCGTCACGGGCTTTGATCCATGGCCCCGTGACACAAGGCGCGTGATATTGGAAACTAATATATATATAAAAGCACGAGTTTGGAAAAAAAAATGAACTAATGAAAATACCCTTTATTTTTCTTCATATTACTAAATTCATGTTTAAAATAAAAAATTTGAAGTAAAATAGAAGTTGGGATAATTGTACATTTAAAAAATATATATAATATAATATAATAGAAGTTTTTATAATTATTACACATTTAAAAATATTATAATTTAATTTACAACTATTAGTTAAAAAATGTTGAGTTAATTTTAAAATATATGAAAAAAAGTTGTGATAAATATAATTTAAAATGAAATTATGAGTTAAAAGATTTTGATGTAGAAAAAAAGTCTTGCTAATTTTATTTTTAAAAAGTTATGTTAATTTTATTGATGTAAAATAAAGTTATTATTTGAATAAAATTCTAAACATCTTAATTATAAGTTAATTAATATATTAGAGTTAATTACGTTAATCAACTATTGTTTTGAATAATGTTACTTTATATTAATTAAATAAAATAAAATCATAATGTATGTTGAATATGTTAAAAATGTTTTAATTATTATTTAAAATTTTTTTATTATAATATTTGAATTGATAAATTAATATATTTTAATATATTCAATAATTAAAATAAAAATTATTATTTTAAGTTAATTATTATAATAAAGATATAATATTTTAACGTATGCTAGTTATATATATAAAAATACTGGTAGCCAATCTAATCGGTACTGAGGTTGGGCCAAAATTGGAAGTGGGTTTTGGTTGGGCTCTGCAAGTCATGCAAAACGAAAATTAATCCCTACATACTGTATTAATATTTAAGAGTATGTGAGGGTAATGTAGTTAAAATGACATTTGGAGGGCGAGGAAGCAACTTCAAAAGTCAAATGTTAATGGATTGATCCATCATTATCGCTGCCAAAATTCAACCAACTACATATATACATAAATGAAGAAGCCGATACAGTCCCCAATATGTGGCAGTAGTACTTGTATATACGTTGCGGTCCTACCTAGTTTATATATCGCAAACTGAGCTTTGTCATCAGTATGCATGCAGTGCAGTAGTCAGAATTTAGTACTAGTGCTTTGAAGCTCTTCCAGAAAACTGAGTTTAATATATAAGAAAACAAAATGCCTTGAAAGTAGTTTTTCAAGGGATTTATGTTAAGGTTGATTCATTAGAAGAAGCATTTGGGTTTAAATGCGTGGAGAGAAGACGAGTCATTAATGATAGGCGTAGCATTAGTTTGAGAGTTTCCAAATTATAAATGAGGGTGCAGGAACAGCACCGTTGTTTGAAATTCCAAGACTTTGCTGCATGCATTAATGTTAATGGAATTGGTTTTTCTTGGTGCGATGGATGGCCATGGAAGCATTGGCTTCATAAACTGCATTTATTGTCATAGAATTAGAGACTGAAAATTTTAATTTAGTACATGCATGCATGCATTTTGTGGCAGTGTCAAGTCACCGCTTTGAGCTGCTGGGAATGTTTCCATGCACGCATGCGCTGCGAGTACTTCACCTGCACAAATTTGACATGCAGTTTGCAGACATGAGGGCTGTTTTAAAACCAGCAATAACAGCCACTTCCATAAACATTTAATTCACCAACAGCAACTGGCGGTGTCAATATATTAATCTTGGGAGGCCAACCTAAAATTAAAAGTGCTACATATAAACAGTCGATTCAAAAAAAGTAGTATTCTAACATGACAATCAATTTAAACATATAAAAAAATATATTCAAAAGAAGCAGTATTCCAACAATTAAGACGAAATGACTATCATTTGACTCGGTTAACCATTTTTTATTCTGTTTTCACAAGAATGCTCACTGCTTCATAAGCTATCATTTGACATAATTTTAAACAAAATGACCAAGGTTTTCTCTCTCCCCTTCACTTTGGCTGAAACTTACTATAATATTATCTAACTATTTTTGTTTCATTTTTACACTTCTAACAAGTTAGAAACCGTCTCCTAATCATTTTCCATCCAAAAACATACACATTTCACTTAATTTTATAAGCTTCCAAGTTCCATCAATATCCTTTAATAACAACTTTTAATATACTTGATAAAACAAAAAAACTATTGGTACATATATGTAAAACAAGTTTCAAATATTCAAAATCTATGAAAAGTTTGAAGAAAAACATACCTTATACTTCAAATTTAGAGGAAAAATGATAAAGTTTTTTTCTTCTTTTCTGGCTAAGCAACAATATGAAGAAGAAAGATGATAAAAGTCTCTTTATCTTTTCTTTTTGTTTTATATATATTATTATGTTACTTATAAAAATATTATTATGTTAAGTAAACTATTAAATAAATATTAATTTACTATTATTTAACAAAAATATCATTCAAAAGTCATCATAGGTAATTTAGCCTCTTCAAGAAGATTTTCTCTTTGTTTTTATCAAGATTAAATTTTTTAATATTATTTTTAATCCTATAAAAATATTGGAGAGGCCTACTTATATTTTAGGAGGGCTAAAATATATATACAAAGGAGAAAATTATAAAAATCTTAAACCTTGGGGGGGCCTACTTATATTTTTGGGAGGGCCATAGTGTAAATTTATAAAGGACTAAATTAAAAAAAATTAAACTTTGGGGGGGGGCATGGCCCCTCTGGGCCTCAACGTGGCTCCGCCACTACCAACAACTTAAGCGTTAAGTAAAATGGTAAGACATTGTATTTCTAGAGAGAGTTTTGTTTTGAATTTTAAAGACGACATTATTAGGAAAGACAACCATGAACCTCAAAAGAATTAATTTTCATATACCATAAAATGGACATGACTAATTTAAACTGAGCAATTAGGTACAGTGGTAAGGCACATTACACCCTTAAAATAACTTAGGTTCAAACCCTAAAGATGATATTGTCGGGAGAAACAACCACGAACCCCTAAAAATTAGTTTTCATGTACTATAAAAAGATATGAATGATATCTTCATCGTAAAGAAAAAATAAGTTTAAGTTTCTTTGTATATAAATATTATTAAGAATAAGGTTCAACCCAAAGCTTCGAATTGAAATCCGATTTCACAATTACTCATTAGGGACCTCCTATTTCTTATTTATATAGAAATTTTATGTTAATTTTACATTTTATTAATTTGGTTCCTAATGTACAAAACTAACAATTAAGCTTTACAATTTAGTCCTTTTCTTTAGTTAAGCTTAATTTTTATCAATTTAACACCTTGAACATTCAATTCTCAACAATGGCATCTCATCAAAACTTCACTAATTGATCAAATTGATCCTTGGGTTAGCTTAATCAAGCTTCTAATGTAACACCCCAAAATATTAAATTCTTGATTTGTTAAATTTTACTATTAATAAGTATTTGCTTTAGTGGTTAATGGTCTTGGTTGTGCGTTTGAGGTCTTGGGTTTAAGTCTCTATTTTGGGAAAATTCAATTATTTTTTGCTCCTAAGCCTATCTCTGTTTGTTCGGCTTAAGGGTTATTTTTGTTCAATTTATGACAGAATAAATCTGCTGGATCAGTGGTAAGGTGTTAACTTATTTTATGGTCATGTGTTTGAGTCCCTACGTGAGCGAATGAAAATATTTTTTTGCTTCCTTTGTTTGTGCGTCTATATGGTGGTGTTGGGGTTGTAGTTGAATTCTAAATGTGATAAGTTGTTAGTGGGGGAAGTTGGTTTTAATTTTAATTTTATTCCCAACAAAAAAAATCTCCCTAATATCTTTCACCATACTTTCACGTCTCTTTTTCCCTTTTTCATTTTTTTTTATTTGTTTTGTTTTTTTTCCCTCATTTTAATTTTTTTGTTGTTTTTGTTTCCCTGTCGTCCCTTTGCTATCTTTTTTTTTTTTTCAAACAAAATTCAAGTTCAACTTTGGTTCTTTTTGCTGCTATTTGGCAATTCTACTCTACTCGTAATCTCATTTGCTGCCAATTCCATTTTTTCTATTTTGATTTGGTAAGTTTTCAGGGTTGGTGAAATTATTATTACGATTAGTTGATGTGTAAGTTGGGTTTCTTTATTCCTTGTGATGGAAGTAGTTTTTGATTATATTTAATCGTTTTTATGATCGATTAGGGGAAAATCGTGAGTCGTTTGGTGTTCTTCTAGCGAGCTAATTGTCGTGGGGTGATGTTCTTGAGCGTAAGTGTTTGTATTCGTCAGTGGTTGTGGTCGAATTCTCTACATTAAAGTTTAAGTGTTGTTGTTGGGATATAATTTAGCGCTTGGGTTTTGTTAAACTAAGTTAATTAATTCATGTGAATGGTCATTTTATGTAACATCCTGAATTTTTGGGCCTATGCGTTTAGGGTGTGGATGTGTTTAATGTGTTAATTTGAGAATTTGAGGTGCAAATTGGGCTCAGGCTTAGGCTGAGGCTTTGATTAAATATTCTGTTTAGATACTCTAGGGCTTAAAATAAAGTTTTGGTAGCTTAAATGGCAAAATGGGCTTGTAGCCCAGTGGCAAAATGGCGCCACTAAGAGGGAAGGGAGTTGGCGTCAATAGGCAAGGGGAGAGGCCCCATTTGTGGCCGTTTGGAGCCCATGTTTTTGGGCCAAATTCGACACTTATAAGGAGGAGTAGGTTGGACGGCAACAAGGCTATTATTTAGGGGATTTTATTGTTTAATATGTGGATAATTACAGTTGATAAAGGAGGGAAGAGTTGGAGATAATTAAGCCACTTTTGGGTAGGTGTTCTGATGGGGATAAGGGAAAAGATGAGGAGCTAATCCAGGAGGCTAGTGCTGGCCGAATGTAAGATGCCTATTGAGGTGGGAAATTTCGGCTGAGTGTTTAAGTGTGGGAGTGCCGAAATTTTGAGGGTTTTCTTTTCGGGAAACTCTCTTTTGATTATTTTATTTTCTCTCCTCTCTTTTCTATTTTCTTTTGAGTGCCAGTAAATTCTCCCTACCCATTTGTTCATCTTTTCTTTCATTCACTAAAAGCCGAAACTACACCCCTATTCCCTTCCATAGCCGAAATCTCCAAAAGTTCAGTCTCTATTTCCCGAAGTCTCATCATAGCCGAATCCTCTCTGTGGTATCTGCTTGTGCTAAATCTCGAAGGAAACTGAAGGTAAGTATCGATTCATAAGGCTTCAATCCTTTCCGGGTTTTTTTAAGAGACTCTAGTCGAATGGCTATAGGGAAACTGACCTTGAGTTTTTCTCTTATTTTCGGTATTCCGAGATTTGAAGAGGAGTCAATCGCATAGATCTCTAAGTCAGAGTTCAGTAACACACGAATCGTGTTACTTTCGGGATTTCAAGTAAGGTGATCGATTAATTTTTAAACGTGTAAATTCGGGTATTTATTAACCCTTGGCCGAATGTAGGGGAGCCCAAATCTTCGTGTTCTTCCGGCTTTTGAGCAAGGTTTCAGACCAAGGGTTGTAGATCCAGATAGTAAGGATATTGACTAAGGGTGTAAAACTACGCAATATCAGGTGTGTAACACTTCCACACCATTTAGATTGCCTGTTTAAAAATATATGTTTATTAATCTGAAATATTCTGTAAAATGCCGAAATCTCGGCAAAACGGTTGAAACCCAATGAGGGTAAAAGCGAATCACCAGGTTAGTGATCTCTGTCATTCCTAAGTGAATGTTCCTATTAAGATGACATATGTGATAAGTATGCCGATTTCTGTGATTGCATGGGGTTGGGTTTGAAGAAAAGGGGAAGTGTTCTGTTGTAGCGGTTTTTGCCGTGACCTGTTGTAGCGGCTTTTGCCGTGACCTATTGTAGTGGCTTTTGCCGTGACCTGTTGTAGTGGCTTTTGCCATGACCTGTTGTAGTGGCTACGGCCATGACCTGACGATGAGCAGCATGACTGCCATCGATGGTGTGTAGCGGTGTGGGTTGATTGTAGAAATCCCCAACGGTGTGGTCCGGCGGTAAGGGTGGTGTGTAGCGGATGGAAACCTAGGATTTGGGTTGGGCTTGCATAATTTTTGCTATATACTAATCTGTTATTCTGTTCTGTGGGGCTAAGGCCCAAATCTAATGGTGCATGAGGTTACACACTGAGTCTCGCGACTCAACCTATTATTTAACATTTTCATGTAGCACCTAGTGCATCAGGCCGGACTGGAGAGGAGCGCAAGGTGGCCATGCGAGAGAGTATTTGGATTCAGCAAAGGACTTTTCATTATTTAGTTATTTTAATATTTTTTTATTAGAGGATTTTAAGTTTCAATGTAATAAGGCCATGGGCCACTGGACTCATATTTATTTTGGGTTTCATGTTGGGTTTTTATTATTAGACTTTTAAATTTCATGTTAAAATCAAGCTAAGGCATGTAACGACTTAGTTTTTTTTCCCTAATTCACCAAGTTATCATTTGAATTTACATTTTATGCAGAATATTAAATTACTAAGTCTTCCCGGTTAAAATGATTAAACATGATACTCGTTTTCCAAAGTGTGACAATTTTATAAAATTCCTTAATGACATACCAGATCCGGTAGTAGTGTTTGGGCCAGGTTTGGAGTGTTACAAATTGGTATCAGAGCCCGATTCAAAACTCAGCTTTGGGGGTTTTGGGCTCAAAACGTTTTCTAAAAATAGGTTTTTTTAAAAAAACATGTATATTTATAAATCATACAGGAGGGTTTTCTCAGCATGGCACCTGCGTCTCCTACCAAAATCAGCGGTAAGTATTCAACTCATTGTGTGATATATATATATATATATATATGTGTGGGCTTGATGGGCTTTATGGGACGTAGACTATCTAGATTAGAACTTGATGGACTCTAGGCTTAGCTGAAACAACTCCTTCAATCTCATAAGACTTAATTTCACTAAACAAACCCGTGAACGATTCGCAAGACTAGGGTGTGGCAACAGGCATGCGCATGTCTAGGATTGGATCCGGAAGAGCCTGGTACTTAAGCAGTCCTAGTGACTCACCTCCTCTTCTCACTGAATCCTACAGTGCGTAGTGACTGTTCACCTAGCCACGAGGATTTGTTGACGGCCAAAATCTATAACTAAAACCCGAAAGGGACCAGCAATTCTATTTTGTAAAACTACTAAATTACCCCTGATTTATAAATGACCAAAATATTCCTGATTTGTAGAATTTCCAAAATAACCCCGGATTTGCAAAAAAATTACCAAAATACCCTTCTCTCACGAAATCACCAAGGAACTCTATTTTGAAAAATTACGAAAATACCCCTGTAGGATAAATTACGAAAATACCCCTGGGTAGTGAAATGACGAAAATACCCTTAGGTGATGAATGTAAGTTCGTGAATGCTACTTGTATGATTGATGTGTAATGATTGAATATATGTGTTTCCTAGAACTAGGAGATGTGAACTTGAGACTGAATAGTAGTTATAGTTGCGAATTCGAAAGAACTACTCTTAAAACTACTGTTCATAAGACTGTTCGTGGTTAATCAGTGGAAGAAACCTATTAATTCATAAAACTTCTAATCAGATAAATGTCAATCGGAAGAATGAGTACAAGGGGTCGAGGACGTCCGCCGCGTGGTCGTGGTAGGGGTAGGATGACCGTGTCAGAGCCAGTAGGGTCTGGCCACGGGTCAGGAAACGAGATGCCGGATATGTCGGCTGTGGAGGGAGAATTCCAGGACCAGGCAACCGGAGATGATGCGGTATCTCAGGCAATGTTGCGAGTCCTTGAGAGAGTTGCTGGGGCAGGTACGGGTTCAGGAGCTCGAAAATTTGTGTCTGAACGACTCCGAGCCAACGGAGCGGAGATGTTTAGGGGTGTTTCTGGTGTAGCCCCTAACACAGCGGAGTATTGGCTAGAAGCAAGTGAGCGCATAATGAATGACCTAGACTTCACAATGGAGGAGAAGTTGAAAGGGGTCGTGTCTCTTCTTCGAGACGAGGCTTACCAGTGGTGGCTCACGGTAAAGGAGGGTACTGCCATAGACCGGATTGACTGGGATTTCTTTAAGGAATCATTTCAGGGAAAGTACATTGGGGCAAGCTACGTGGATGCACAGAGGAAGGCATTCCTGAATTTGGTGCAATGAAGTAAGTCTGTATCTGAATACGAGGCGGAGTTTCTGCGGTTGAGCCGTTACGCTGGAGGGATTGTGGCGACTGACTATGAGCGTTGCGTACAGTTCGAAGATGGACTAAGGGATGAGCTAAGCACTACACCAAAACAGACTTTTAGCGGCGTTTTTAGTGGCGTTTTAAAGAAAAACGCCGCAAATATCATAAAATAAACGCCGCCAAAAAAAGTGAAATAGCGGCGTTTATTTAAAAAATGCCGCTAAAAAGGATATATAGTGGCGTTTTTTCGTAAAACGTCGCTAAAAGTCTGAGAATTAGCGGCGCTTCTGAAAAAGCGCCGCTAAAAGTCCGAGCATTAGCGGCGCTTATAGAAAAATGCCGCTAAAAGTCCGAGCATTAGCGGCGCTTCTGGAAAAACGCCGCTAAAAGTCTGAGCATTAGCGGCGCTTCTGCACAAACGCCGCTAAAAGTCCGAGCATTAGCGGCGCGTCTGGACAAACGCCGCTAAAAGTCCGAGCATTAGCGGCGCTTCTGGAAAAACGCCGCTAAAAGTCTGAGCATTAGCGGCGCTTTTGGAAAATCGCCGCTAAAAGTCCGAGCATTAGCGGCGCTTTTTGGAGAAACGCCGCTAAAAGTCTGAGCATTAGCAGCGCTTTCCTAAAAACGCCGCAAATAATTTTAAAGTTTTTTTGGATATATATGACTGATTGTTTTTAAATTTATATATAATCGTAAATGATATAGTATTAATTTTAAAATATTGAATTAATTCTCATGATTGTTTAGGGTTTATGGTTTAGCATATATAGTTTAAACTATAGGAAAATAGGGTTTTAGCGGTGTTTTTAGCAGCGTTTCGACAAAAAACGCCGCAAATATTATACAAATTGATAATTTATAAATTGATAACTAAAATATTTAGAAGTTTTCATTTAAGTTACCAAGCTGTTAAAATCGATGCTATATGGCTTTCTCTAAACCCTTAAACCTTAAAAATATAATCCTTAAAACCCTAAACCCCCCTAAAAATTTCATATGGATATCGATGTACATGTATGTACATAGATATATATTAATGTAAAAGCCTATATATGTTTATAAAAAATTGTGGAAGCAGTACTTAATATTGATTAAAATTTTTTTGGGCTTAAGGTTTAAAAGGTTTAAGGGCTACAGTTTAAGGGTTTTATAGTTTAAGGTTTAATATTTAGTATTTTAAGTTTATGGTTTAGGGTTTGTTATACTGGGTTTGGGATTTAGTGTTTTAAAGTTTGTTGTTTGGGGTTTAGTTTTTATATGCCGAGTCTTAGTGTTTAATTATGGTTTTAAGGGTTAGGGTATTAGGGTTTGAGGGTTAGGGATTTTGATAAAAATGACAAAAAATAAAGTTATTTTAGGGTTTAAGCAAGCAATAAAATTCTTTTTTAAATACTTTTAATTGTACCTTGTAATATATATTTCTGGTTTAGGGTTTAGGGTGTTATGGTATATCATATTAGAGTTTATGGTTTAATGAATAGTATTTTAAGTTCAGTGGTTAATGTTTGTTATTTTGGGTTTAGGGTTTATGGTGTAGGGTTTGGGTTTAGGGTTTAGGGTTTGGGGTTTAGGTTTTTTATAGTTAGTGTATTACTGTTTATGGCTCTAATAGTTTAAGGGTTAGGGATTTTGATAAAAGATGACAAAAAATAAATTTATTTTAGGGTTTATGCATTAGTGGCATTTTAGTAGAAAAACATACAAATATGTCGGAGTATGCAAAGCGATGACGTTTTGTTCATGTGTTTTTAGTGGCGATTATGAAAAAGCCGCAAAATGATAAGATTTAGTGGCGTTTTAGTAGAAACGCCGCAAAGTTGTTTCAGAAATGGCAAAACGCTGCGTTTTGATCTGTGTTCTTAGTGGCGTTTTTGTAAAAAGCGCCGCAAATATGTGCCTGATACTGCAAAACGTTGCGTTTTGATGCAAGATTTTAGTGGCGTTTTGGGGAAAACGCCGCAAATGACTATCTTTTAGTGGCGCTTCAGCAGAAAACGCCACAAATATGTTTTAATAGTTTCCCAAAAGGTGTCGTTTTACCTATGCTTTTAGTGGCGCTTATTAGGAAACGCCGCAAAAAAAAAAAGTTTCCGAAACGGTGCCGTTTTTTTTTCTGTGCATTAGTGGCGCTTTTTATAAACGCCGCAAAATTTAAAACTAACCTAAACAATGTCGTTTTATTAACCCCGAATTTCCCCAAGTCAGATTCGATTGACTTCATTTCCCCAATTTTCCTAAGTTTATTTCCCCTAAATTTCCCTAAGTTCTTCCCCAAAATATTTTCCTCAATTCCCAAACTTCCAATCCCTAAGTCAGGAGCATTCAACCCGTTGCTTTATCCATCGATTACTTTCAGA
Source organism: Gossypium sturtianum (assembly GCA_025698515.1). Lineage (NCBI taxonomy): Eukaryota > Viridiplantae > Streptophyta > Magnoliopsida > Malvales > Malvaceae > Gossypium > Gossypium sturtianum. The sequence goes on from CM046948.1 coordinate 12,039,696, forward strand.
TTTTTGGGCTGTAAGTGTTCTTCCTTTTTTTTTCCGCTACTATAGAATTTTAATTTACTTATTTTTTTGGGCTGTTTCTATTCTGTTTCTGCAAAATATTTCGTTTCTACTTACTCCTCCAGTGTGTATTCTTTTTTCGTTTAAGTTCACTTTGAAGTTATTATTTGATGAAATGTTTTCTTGGAAATTTTGTCTTTGAGAGGTTTTTATGCTTGTTTACACTTGTTTCTTGTTGAAGTTTTCTTAATGAATATACATCTTCCAATATGTGTTTTTCTAATTAGTTTTTATATTAAAATGCTATGCTATGATATATTCATAGAGCCTCTAATTAGTTCACAAATCCTACAATGGCACGCTGCGAAGAACATATCAAACATTAGTATCATATTTATTATACCATTTTTGCATTAATTAAACAGATAACATTATAGCAGCAAAGAGTGGCGTACAAAACAGGACTTCTTTCTTTACACAAAAAAATATTTTTTAAAGTAATGATAGCTTTTTTGTAAGAAAGTAATGAAGCTCATGGTAAGTTTTTTAGGACATGGCTATAAGATGGTTGGTTAAAAAGGGTCTAAGAGTTAAAGCTTTTTTGATAAACTGTGAATGCAAAAGTAAGCCTAGATTCAAGTTGTTGCTTTTTATGGATTTTGAGATAAGAAAGGTGAAAAAGTAATCAAGACCCAGATCTTCCTTCATTTTCTTTTTCTTTCTTGTTTTTGGGTTGTCTTCTAACTGCTGAAATTCATGAATTTGGAAAGTACATTTATAGCTTAAAGATTAGTTCTTCCAGAAAAGCTTAAATGGCAAAAGTTTACAGTTATAGAGCTGATGAAACCCATTGTTGAACAGCTTTCTCTCCGTTGAAAAACCATTGCCCGTAAAACTCAGCATTTTTCTTTTCTCGGAAAATTCTTTTTGAAGTTTTTTCTAAGCTTTGTTTAACACATATTTTAGGTTTTGGAGATAAAAATTGTATGAATTTTGCTAATTTACATCTATGATCCTCACTTTCTGGTATATTTCCTTAATTGCCCCACTTTTCTTTCCCAAGCACTATTATTTTTATTTTTATAAAGTAAAATTATATTATTTTGAGATTGTTTTCTTGTTTTTATATTTTTATATAAAATTAATAAAAATTCGTACATGATAAGATTTGAACTTAAAGCACTATAATTCCTTTAGATTTTATCTATTCACCAACTTCGATTATTTCTTGTTAAAGTTTCATTATATATACCATTATGTAAATTTATCATTTACTTGCTAAATGATTTAAGTCACTATGACATAACCTCTAAACAAGTTTCATTTAGATCAATTATATAATGCCTTTAAGACAGGGACAAAGCTATAAGTTTATCTTCGGGGGAAAAAATTATATTATAAAATTTTAAAAGGGTCAAAGTATAATTTTATCTTTATACATGCTTGTTATTATAGAATTTCAAAGGGATTAAATAGAAAAATTTTCAACTTTGGGGGCCAAAGTGTATTTTTACCATAAAACTAACTTATAATTTTAAAAACTTCTAAGAACTAAAATAATAATTTATCTTTTTTTAAGGGGAACGCACCTGCCTACCCCCTTGACCCGTCCCTACTTTAAGAGGATATCATTAACTCTTAATGAGAATTATGATTCCATATCTATAACTAAGTCACACCATGCATAAGTTTTATACCCCATGTATTGACTTATTTGCTTACTACTTTTATTATACTTTAGTCTACAGTACACCAAAGCATATAAGTTATACAAGTGTAGGCATATACTTACTCATGATTAAGGTTATACTTTAGTCTACAGTACGAAATTTGTGGTTTTACAGTCAAATTGACAGTCGAACCTGACCTTTGTCATTATCTTTATGAACCAAAGATAGATTTACCTTTGTACCTTTAACTCCATATTGAAATTTGTGGTTTTACTTTTATTTGATTGGATTCTAAAACAACTAATCTGTTATTTTTTTTAAAATGTAGGAGTTGCTGTTTTCTTATTTGTCTTCTGGAATGTCAAGAGAGTGTGTATGATAAATTAGCTTTCAGCCTTCAGATGTTTTCTTAGTTGATGAAACAAGTGCATCTTCCACAAGTGCATCTTCCACCATCGCATCTTCTGTTACACGCCGCTACTAGAAATTCAGGCTGTCCAAAATGTTGACCCCAAATTATATTTAAAGGTTTATAATTGTATTCCACAATTGCAATCATCACAGCATTATTAATTTCCTTCAACACTCTCCCACTACCTTGGAAATCTGATTTACAATTCTTCAAACAAAAGGAGACCTAATTTACAGATAAATTTTGACCATTGATTCTTTTTTTACAGATAAATTTACAATTCTTCAAACAAAACGTTTTGTTTTTTTTCAACTTAACAAAATTAGAATACTAGTGTTTAATAATGTATGTGAATAGACTTTTTGTTTTAATAAATTTCATATGTATTTGTTATAGGTTGTATTGAGAAAGGTATCCGTACTTTAAAAGTGAGTAGAATTGAAGAGGACTGTGATCGACTACTGAATTGACTATTTTTCTTTCGGTCAAAGAATGTGAGTATTAGTTTTTAGTAAATAGCATTTTTGTAATTAATCAATAGCTTTTGTTAATTCATATGTTGTTTGTATTTCAGTTACTGCTTCCTACTGCTCCTGCATGATCATTCGGATTGGATTTGCTGGTAATAACTATTAAGGTTCGTTTTAGTTCAAAATTCAGATCAATAACAGTTATATCATGATGAATTTGACCAAATTGCTGTCCAAATTGCGGTTTATTATCCTGCTTGGTTGGTATATATGTTGTTTTGTTCTATTGCTGTCCAAAAAAAAAAAGATTCAAAGTATATAGGCTGGAAACCTAACGGGTTGCCTTATATCTCACTGTAAGATATAACGGATCCTCCCCATGTGTAACAATGCCACGTATGATGAATCTTAAAGAATTTCTGTCTAAATTGCTGTTTATTATTGCTGTTTATTATTAATAATGTTTGAACAACCTCCAAATTGCTATCTAATCATGCCGCTTAGATTTTTACAAGCTCCGTATATTATTTTTTAAAATTTAAGGTGCGATGCGATATAAAAATAACATAAACAAAATATAAAAGTTAATTTTTTTAAGAATATTTAGATTTATATGGCTTTTTGGTTTATTACTAATTACTAATTTTTATATTAATAATGTTTGATTTTAATATTTAATATTTTCAATGTTTTCCAAAATGGTAATAATATTTTGTTATCGATATAATAATATTGATCATTATTAAAATATGTTTTATTATTAAAAATAAATTATTTTTAGAAGAAGTAATTTAAAAACTTTTAAATTTAAAAACTTATAAATATTTTGTTATCAATATAATAATATAGATCATTATTTAAATATGTTTTAATATAGAAAATAAATTCTTTTTTTAAAAGAAGTAAGTTAAAAACTTTTTAAATTTAACAACATCACAACAAATTTCAATTATAAAAAACATATAATAACATTTTCCAGCCTACCTCAAACGAAAAACTAAAACCAATCAATATTAAAAAAAAAAAAACTACAATGTAATGCATGCCATAGATGTTCACACCTCAACTGATTCTCGATTTGAAATTTTAATTTAACTTACATAATACATAATACATAACTTACATAAAATTATTTAACTTACATAATACATAACTTACATAGCTTTCGTCAAATTATTTAACTTACATAATACTTGTATAGATTAAAAAAAAAAGATTCAAAGTATATAGGCTGGAAACCTGACGGGTTGCCTTATATCTCACTGTTAGATATAATGGATCCTCCCTAGGTGTAACAATGCCACGTATGATGAATCTTAAAGAATACATAACTCAGATTATATATGTGATCATATCAAGTACTTACATAAATTATAAATTAACAATTTAGCCCTGTAATTTATTGTCAACTTTAGACTTCAACAACTACGAAATGGATAGGAGTTGGATGAAATTGTCAAGGGTAAGCAACGGCTATCGAAATGGAGTAGAAACTTTTCTGAATTTTGCATTTCAAAATGCAAGCCAAGAGAATATGATTCTTTGTCAGTGTAAGAAGTGTTGCAATATCAATTGGCATTATCGTGAAGTTGTCTACGAACATCTTGTTGTTGATGGCTTTGTCCGGGGGTACAAAAATGGTTTTTTCATGGAGAGTGTACATCTAGTGGAGCATCTTCATCGATGAATCTGGGTTATCCTCATAGTGCTTACAATCCGAATGTTAGAGATGATAACATGGAAGGCATGTTGCGGGATGCTTTTAATATGCGCAGTGATGGTTTCGGGTCATTTCCACCTGAATTGGGTGCAACCAGTGATTATAATTTTGGTGGAAATACTTCCACTGAAGGGGGGAGAAGTGTACCTGATGAACAGCCAAATGAAGAAGCGGCGAGGTTCTACACGTTACTTGGTGAAATGAATGAAGAACTGTATGAGGGATCAAAATTTTCCAAACTGTCTTTCTGTATTCGTCTTTTTCACTTGAAATGTTTGGGAGGATGGACCGGAAACTCGTTGACAATGCTGTTAGAGTTTCTGCAAGAAATGTTCCCGTTTGCGACAATTCATCAATCTTCCAAAGACATGAAAAAACTGATAAAGGATTTGGGCCTTGGCTACAAAAAATTCATAATTGCCCAAATGACTGCATGTTGTATTGGGGTGACCGGATAAACCAACAGTGCTGTCATGTATGCGGTCAATCCCGTTGGATTAATAGAAATACAAAGGATGGTAACGAGGAAGATCACGATACACAGTCAAGGAAGCAGCCAGTTAAGATTTTGCGGTATTTTTCGCTAATACCAAGGCTTCAACGGCTTTTCATGTCGTCGAAGACAGCCGAGTCAATGATGTGGCACCGTGATGGACGAACCGATGATGGATTGTTAAGGCATCCTGCAGATTCTTTAGCTTGGAAATCTTTTGACTCCAAATTTCCAAGCTTTGCAAGCGATCCTCGGAGTGTGAGGCTTGGGCTAGCATCCGATGGATTTAACCCTTACAAACTCATGAGCACAGCGTATAGTACTTGGCCTGTGGTGCTTGTTCCATACAATTTGCCTCCATGGGTTTGCATGAAACAATCATCCTTTATCTTGTCTATGATTATACCTGGAGAGAAAGGGCCCAGGAATGATATTGACGTCTATTTGCAGCCACTTGTTGAAGAGTTAAAACAACTATGGGCTGGTGTTGAGACATACGATTCAATGAGAAAAGAGAACTTTAATTTACGTGCAGCTTTGATGTGGACTATTAATGACTTCCCGGCTTATGCTAATTTATCTAGTTGGAGTACCAGGGGACGTTATGCTTGTCCGTGTTGTGCTGCGCAGACATGTTCGCAATGGTTATATAATGGGAAGAAGTTCTCTTACATGGGGCATCGTTGGTGGTTACCAGAAAATCATAGATTTAGATTTCAGAGTGCTCAGTTTGACGGTACCGAAGAGTTCAGAGAAGCTCCTTCGCAGACCGGTGGATCTGAAATATTGTTAATGTTGAAAGATATGAATTTCATTTATGGTAAAATGAATCAACCGGCCAACCCGCGAAGAAATAGAAGATCTAGGGATGATTCTGATGATGAATCTGATGAAGAGGACGATCCTAATGAGGCGGACTTGTGGAAAAAAAAGAAGTATTTTTTTTAGTTGCCTTATTGGGAGCATCAGATTTTACGCCATAATCTTGATGTCATGCATATTGAGAAAAATGTCTGCGAGAACATCATTGGGACTATTTTGAATGTCGATGGAAAATCGAAAGACAATCTTCAGAGTCGACTTGATTTAGTCCACATGCGAATTCGGCGTGAGCTTCATCCCCAAGCACTTCCGAATATGAAATATCGGTTGCCGCCTGCTATTTTTTCAATGTCGAAGACGGAGAAAGAAGTGTTCTGTATGGTGTTGAAGGATATAAAGGTCCCGGATGCGTATGCATCAAATATATCTCAATGTGTGAGTCTTAAGGATCGAAGACTATATGGCTTAAAATCGCATGACTATCACATCTTGATGCAAGACTTACTGCCAGTTGCTATGCGGTGTTCTATGTCGAAAAAGGTGACGTCTTGTGTAATTGAACTGTCAAATATAATGAAAGGCATTTGTGGTAAAGTTTTGAATGTTCAAGAACTTGAGACACTACAAGATCGAGCCGCATTGACTTTATGCAATCTGGAGAAGATCTTTCCGCCTTCCTTCTTCACAATTATGGTGCACTTGTTAATTCATCTCCCGCGTGAAGCAATACTTGGTGGACCCATTTTCTATCGATGGATGTATCCCATTGAAAGGTCTTACTTTATTTGCAAATTATTCCTTCATTCACCTTAATGCCTTTAGTTGCAACTTTTGATAATGTTATATATCGTGTTTAGGTTCCTATCCAAATTAAAGTCTTACTGTCGCAATAAGCGTTATCCGGAAGGATTAATTGCTGAGGGCTACTTGGCAGAGGAATGTATGACTTTCTATTCGAGGTATTTGGAAGATGTTGAAACAATAATGAACAGACCAAGTAGAAATGCTGGGCTCACAGATCATAACTTGGCCGAAACTTATTTATTTCAAAGTTTCGGAGAACCGATCAGCAAAGTCAAAATTGCAGAATTAGACGATAGATCGTGGGTCCAAGCACATCGATACGTTCTTTTTCATCACGATTCAATGGAACCATTTCGGAAGTAAGTTCTAGAATTTGATAAATACTCATCAATTATAATTTGTTTGTCTTCTAACAAAGTAAATCTTTTTTAAACGTAGTGAGTACAAACAAATATTGAGAGCTCGTTCACGATCCCGAAGATTAAATCGGTGAGAAATTAATAAGTTGTTCACAGAATCATTCCATGAATGGTTAAGCCAAATGGTATGCAATTTAAGTTTTCGTTGACAAGTAATAATGTTTTCTCATAACATTTATAATTACTCGATTTACTTTCGATTCAATAGGTTTGGATTCGGAATGAAGTTAATGACGAAGTTAAATGGCTTTCACAAGGTCCAAACAGAATAGTGAAAAGATATAGTGCCTTCCTCATCAATGGATACCGATTTCATACAAGGTATCGCGAGAGATTGAGGAGAACCCAAAATTATGGAATCGTTGTTAATTCTTCAATTACAAGTTATGCTAGTGCTAGGGACGATAATCACTGTCGAGGGAATCTGAGTATTACGGACTTATTACTGACATCATTGAGTTGGATTATTACGGAAAATGCAAAGTTGTCTTATTTCGAGGTGATTGGGCTGATGTGAATACGGCTCGCGGAATTAAAAACGATCAATATGGCTTTACAATGGTAAATTTCTCTCGATTGATTCACACCGGAGAACAACTGATAGACGAGCCGTATGTGTTTTCTTCTCAAGTTAAACAAGTTTTTACTCGGAAGATCCAAGCGATGAGGGTTGGTACGTTGTACTTCGAAACACCCCTAGAGACTTCTTCGACATTGGCAGTGGAAGTAGAGATGACATAGTCGAAAGATTAGAAACATTGCCTTTTCCAGAACAAAACTTAAATGAAAATATCCCTAGTACTAGTCAACAATTTCAATGGGTTCGTCAGGATGTGGACGAAGATATTTACGAAATATGATTTAGTAAGATTTTACGATTTATTATTTATATGTAATCTTATAATTTTAATGTTGGGCATGTTATATAATTTAACTATTTTAAATGTACTATTATTATTGTTATTTGTTACTAAAATGTTGAACTATTTCATGTGTATTGCAGGAAAAATGCCTAGAAGACGATTACGAGACTTAAACTTTGTCCACACTACTCCAAATTTAGAAGAAGCAAATAGTGAACAACAAACAATTGTTGGATCTTCTAGTCTGCCGGACATAGATGATGAGCCTGGAGAATTTGAAAGTAATTTTAAGTTTATTTTACATGCATGTTGAATTTTATTATTGATTCATTTTTCAATTTTAATATAATAATATATCATTTTTCAAATTGAAGGTGGTGGGGCGCTTGAGAGGGCGGGGGCGTACATTACTTAAAGATTTATACGACTTAGAGCCTACCGATCGTGTTAAAGTAAGGAGAAACAATCATGGCCAGCCTATTGGATCTGAAGCTCATTGTTAGCGAGCTATTTGGGCATTATAGCACGAAATGCCAATATGTTGCCCATTAACTACGAATCATGGCATCACATGCCCGATGCCAACAAAAATCGAGCTCTCGATAATATTAAGGTAACAAAACGTGAATGTAATTTATAATACTTTAATTTAACTTTCATTTATATTAACTTTTAAACTTTTTTCTTCAGGTAGATTTACTTTAGAGGTCTCCGATGAATATGTTAAGAAGACATTGGGTAAAAAATGGAGAGATAATAAAAGCGCTAAAAAATAATATTTTAAGAAAGACATAAGCCTCGACGAAAAAATTGCGAAATGTCCCACGGAATGTTGAGGTACCAATGGGAAGATCAAGTTAGATTCTGGAATTCAAAGAAAGGAGAGGTATTACGTACTTGTAAAGTCTTATAAAATTTTCGGTTTATCGTATTTACTATATACATAATTCAAATTCCATTATTTAGGACCGTGAGCGAGTTGGAACAAGCGACACACGAAAACAAAAATTTACGCACACCAGCAGGTTTCGTAAGTTTTGCTTGTGTAGCGAGGCCGAGGTATTATAATTTATTATTTCTTTCAAATATTAATGACTTTATACTACTAAATTATATTTTTCTCGCTATAATGTAGGAAGCTTCGTCTGGTCAAAAGTTGGGCGCCTTGACTTTTTGACATTACGCATAGGAAGAAGGACGGATCTCCGATGACATCCGAAGTCATGAGAAATTTTGGTATATTTACTTAATAATTGATTTATTATAAATATTTATAATGTTTAATTATAGTACTTTAATTCATCGTTTGTAGTTTTAATTTTATAATTTTAAGTTATATTGCATTCCTTTTTATTATATATTTCGTATCTAACTCTTTCGTTGATTTATTAGGATAAACTAAAGGAGAAGAAGGCGGAGTATGAAACGGTTGCTTCGAGTGATAGTTCTGTTAATCTCGAGGAGATTGATAACAGGATTATTACTGATGTTTTGGGTCTTGAGAGGTACGACTACTTCGATTGATAGTTCTGTTAATTTTGAGTATATTTATAACTAAATTATCACTAATGTTTTGGGTCTTAAAAGGTATGGTCGGGTTCGATGTCAAGGATCTGGGGTTACCCCGACCCAATATTTTGGATCCGACTCCCAGCAGTACATGCCTTCCGGGAGTCAATCTCGTCTTGAAGTTCGAGAGACTAAAAGACCGAGATAGCTCGGATGGAAGCGAGCACAAATGAGCAAATTTCTCAACTTAGAGCGGAGGCAAAGAAATGAGGAGGCAGAGCATATTGCTCAACTTAGAGCGGAGGCAAAGCGGCGAGGAGGCGAGGCGAATGAACATAAAGTATGAAGAACTCCACTACAAACTTTCAGCTATGATGAAGATGTTCCAGCGATCGTGCAGAGGCCGCTTTCTTAGACATTTGTTTTCTTGTTGTAAGATGATTTTTAACATTATGACATTTAACATTATTGTAAGAATTGTTTGAATTATACTACATTTATTAATGTATATCATATATTTTTTATTAAATTTGAAGTATCGTTTAGATTTAATGCTTTTAGTGAGATTTAAATGTTTTATTTGCTGTATTGAGTTGAAATTATATGCAATTACTTCTGTTTTTGGTTTGTTTTAATGCGGGAGGGTAGGATATTGGAGAAAATGAGCATTGCAAATCTGTGCAAATTAGCGGCGTTTGTGTTAAAAGCGCCGCTAAAAGTCCTTACCTTTAGCGGCGTTTTTTCAAGAAGCGCCGCTAAAAGCCCACACCTTTTGCGGCGTTTTTTTAAAAGCGCCGCTAAAAGCCCATACCTTTAGCCGCATTTTTTTGAAAAGCGCCGCTAAAAGTCCATACCTTTTGCGGCATTTTTGTTAAAAGCGCCGCTAAAAGCCCCTACCTTTAACGGCGTTTTTCTAAAAAGTGCCGCAAAGACTATTAGTGGCGCTTAAAAACGCCGCTAAAAGCCCAAAAAAATGCCGCTAAAAGTCTGTTTTGGTGTAGTGAAGGGTACTAGTAGCACCGCAACGGGAGAGGGACTTTGCCGTCCTGGTTGAGAAAGCTAAAATATCTGAGGAGGTGAAGCGAACTGAGAAGTAAAATAAGGATAAGGATCAGAATAGGAATGAGAGAAATTTTGGGCCGTCAGGATCATCTGGAAATTTTCAGAAGAGGCCTAGGACTGATGGGCCAGCTCGTGCTCCGACGGGTCAGGATCGGTCATGTCCTTCGTGTGGGAAGGTACATTATGGGGAGTGCAGAAGGAGAATCGATGGATGCTTCAGGTGTGGATCCACAGATCATATGGTGAGAGACTGTCCACAGGTGGAATAGGTACAGCCAGTTGGACAAGGTTCTGATCAGGTTAGGAAGGGTGGACAGCAACCACCAAGGGGCCGTGGTCAAGCCAATGGTGGCAATGGCACATGACATGGTCGCAGAGCACCGGGTGGAGGTCCAGTTATGCTGAGGCGAGGCAGCCAGCTTTGCTCTATGCAGCACGTCGCCAAGGGGACGAGGACGCTCCAGATGCGAATATCGGTGCGTACTCTATCATATTATCCTAAGTGTTTCTTTTGGCTTTAGAATTAGAGTTCGCAGCGGAAGCATAGTGGTGAGACTTGGGTAGTATGATTAATAGTTAGTTGGAAATTTCGAGGACCGAAATTTCTTTAAGGGGTAGAACTGTAACATCCTAAATTTTTGGGCCTATGCGTTTAGGGTGTGGATGTGTTTAATGTGTTAATTTGAGAATTTGAGGTACAAATTGGGCTCAGGCTTGGGCTGAGGCCATGATTAAATATTCTGTTTAGATACTCTAGGGCTTGAAATAAAGTTTTGGTAGCTTAAATGGCAAAATGGGCTTGTAGCCCAGTGGCAAAATGGCGCCACTAAGAGGGAAGGGAGTTGGCGTCAATAGGCAAGGGGAGAGGCCCAATTTGTGGCTGTTTGGAGCCCATGTTTTTGGGCCAAATTCGACACTTATAAGGAGGAGTAGGTTGGACGGCAACAAGGCTATTATTTAGGGGATTTTATTGTTTAATATATGGATAATTACAGCTGATAAAGGAGGGAAGAGTTGGAGATAATTAAGCCACTTTTGGGTAGGTGTTCTGATGGGGATAAGGGAAAAGATGAGGAGCTAATCCAGGAGGCTAGTGTTGGCCGAATGTAGGATGCCTATTGAGGTGGGAAATTTCGGCTGAGTGTTTAAGTGTGAGAGTGCCGAAATTTTGAGGGTTTTCTTTTCGGGAAACTCTCTTTTGATTATTTTATTTTCTCTCCTCTCTTTTCTATTTTCTTTTGAGTGCCAGCCGAATTCTCCCTACCCATTTGTTCATCTTTTCTTTCATTCACTAAAAGCCGAAACTACACCCCTATTCCCTTCCATAGCCGAAATCTCTAAAAGTTCAGTCTCTATTTCCCGAAGTCTCATCATAGCCGAATCCTCTCTGTGGTATCTGCTTGTGCTAAATCTCGAAGGAAACTGAAGGTAAGTATCGATTCATAAGGCTTCAATCCTTTCCGGGTTTTTTTAAGAGACTCTAGCCGAATGGCTATAGGGAAACTGACCTTGAGTTTTTCTCTTATTTTCGACATTCCGGGATTTGAAGAGGAGTCAATCGCATAGATCTCTAAGTCAGAGTTCAGTAACACGCGAATCGTGTTACTTTCGGGATTTCAAGTAAGGTGATCGATTAATTTTTAAACGTGTAAATTCGGGTATTTATTAACCCTTGGCCGAATGTAGGGGAGCCCAAATCTTCGTGTTCTTCCGGCTTTTGAGCAAGGTTTCAGACCAAGGGTTGTAGATCCAGATAGTAAGGATATTGACTAAGGGTGTAAAACTACGCGATATCAGGTGTGTAACACTTCCACACCATTTAGATTGCCTGTTTAAAAATATATGTTTATTAATCAAAATATTACAGTAAAATGCCGAAATCTCGGCTTAACGGTTGAAACCCAATGAGGGTAAAAGCGAATCACCAGGTTAGTGATCTCTGTCATTCCTAAGTGAATATTCCTATTAAGATGACATATGTGATAAGTATGCCGATTTCTGTGATTGCATGGGGTTGGGTTTGAAGAAAAGGGGAAGTGTTCTGTTGTAGCGGTTTTTGCCGTGACCTGTTGTAGCGGCTTTTGCCGTGACCTTTTGTAGTGGCTTTTGCCATGACCTGTTGTAGTGGCTACGGCCATGATCTGACGATGAGCAGCATGACTGCCATCGATGGTGTGTAGCGGTGTGGGTTGATTGTAGAAATCCCCAACGGTGTGATTGGCAGATAAGGGTGGTGTGTAGCGGATGGAAACCTAGGATTTGGGTTGGGCTTGCATAATTTTTGCTATATACTAATATGTTATTCTGTTCTGTGGGGCTAAGGCCCAAATCTAATGGTGCATGAGGGTTGCACACTGAGTCTCGCGACTCAACCTATTATTTAACATTTTCATGTAGCACCTAGTGCATCGGGCCGGGCTGGAGAGGAGCGCAAGGTGGCCATGCGAGAGAGTATTTGGATTCAGCAAAGGACTTTTCATTATTTAGTTATTTTAATATTTTTTTATTAGAGGATTTTAAGTTTCAATGTAATAAGGCCATGGGCCACTGGACTCATATTTATTTTGGGTTTCATGTTGGGTTTTTATTATTAGACTTTTAAATTTCATGTTAAAATCAAGCTAAGGCATGTAACGACTTAGTTTTTTTTTCCCCTAATTCACCAAGGTATCATTTGAATTTACATTTTATGCAGAATATTAAATTACTAAGTCTTCCCGGTTAAAATGATTAAACATGATACTCGTTTTCCAAAGTGTGAAAATTTTATAAAATTCCTTAGTGACATACCTGATCCGGTAGTAGTGTTTGGGCCGGGTTTGGGGTGTTACATTTTAGGTACTGGAGAATTCGTCTTTGGATTCGCATCGAAATCAGTCAAGGTGTTTAATGAGAAACTAGAAAAACAGCGAACGGCGAAAGCCGAATGTTACACCCTGAATAATCTATTTCTGCTTTTGTAAATATCTGACACAAATGTGTATCTGCTTCAGTGGTTAAGTGTTTTGGTTAGGTGTGAGAGGTCTTGGGTTCAAACCCCACTTCTGTTAAATTTTGTTATTTTTAGAATTAAGCCTTATCCTTGTTCAGTGGGCTTATATTAAATTGTCTATTAAGTCATATCAGAATGAGTCTGCTGGCTCGAGTGGTAAGGGAGTGGGTGTGTTGGAGGTCTTGTGTTCGAATCTCTGCGTAAGCAAGGGAGTTAATTTTTACTCCAGTTGTCTGAGAGTGTTTGGACAGAGATGGAATTCTGTAGTGGTTGAGATTGGGGGATTAGTGGGAGAGATTTGAAGGACTTGGGACTTATTTTGATATTATCTTTATTTTATTCTTTTTTTTTCAAAAATTTCTCTCTCTCTCAGAACTTTCTAATGTCAATTCTTCTCTGTTCTTTACCATATTCTCTTCTTCTCCTTTCTTTGACGATTCTGTTCTGTTCTCTGCTATCGTAATCCTATGTTTCGATAATACGATGTTCTTCGAGTGTCTTTAGTAAGTGAGGTTTCGTTTAACTGCAAGTTTTGGTTCTGTTAATGGTTTGGGATTACTCGATTCGTGGGGTTTTCATTAATGGAGTAATCTAAGAGTATAGTAATTCTTGAGAGCACTTTTAGGCAGGAATTGACGGAGAACCTTTGGTTAGTGCTCTAGCGGTTTAATACGCTTTAGCGGTGGTTGTCGTCGACGGTAAGTTCTTGCATTATTTTAGAATGATGAGTTGATTCATAAATTAATTGCTAAGTGGTCAATGGATTACTGTTTCTTAGGTTTCGAAAGGATTGGGGTTGCTGTAGCGTCTTAAATGAACCAGGTGTGTACCCAAAACGCGAAAAATTGAGTTTCGGTAAAATAAAAAATGACCACTGTCGACGCCACACGGGCGTGTGGCTGGCCATATGGATGGCTGTGTGCGAGACACGGCCGAGTGGTCGACATAGGCATGGCTGTGCAAAAGACACAGCCGTGTGGTGGCTCGAGTGTGGTTGTGTGGGCCACACGGGCTAGGTCAAGTTGGGCGTGTGGGCCACATGTGTCAAGCATGTTAAATATGTTATATCTGTATTTGATTTCTGTATCTGTTATTGAGGTGGGATTGGCACATGAGGATGAAGTATTCTGTTCGACGTTAATCGCTCATATTCTGGCAGCTTGGCTACATATATTCTGATATGTGTCTTAATGGCACAATGTGGCGTGTAGGGATGGGTGGGTGTTTTTAACCCCACATGATGTGATGGGATTGTTGGAGATGGTGTGTAGAGGATGAGGGTAGGATTTATGCATATATGCTTCTGTAATCTGAATCTGGATCTAATTCTGAATCTGAAACTGTATCTATTTTTTACTGTGTATATACTTCTGTATGTTTGTATGCTTAATTCTGATAGGTTACACACTAAGTTTTCGTAAACTCACATATGTTGTCTGTTTTGACAGGTAATCCACAAACTTAGGCGGATCGGTGCGGCAGAGACTCAAAGGTGACCACTCGTTCGTAAATTGTTAGGCTTAGTAATTTATGGTTTTATTTATGTATTCGATATTCGTTTTGAGAGTTTGTACTTTTTGGGATCTCTGGACTTTATGGTTTTAAACTGATGATTTTGGTTTGCTGATTTTTTTCTGCATGCTTGGTTAAATGGTTTTACAAAATTGATGGTTTTTACACAAAAAGAGGTTTTTCTAAAAATACAATTCAAATTTCTAAATGTATCGGTTTTGTTAAACTTCTGCTGTAAAAATAGGTTTTGGCAAATAAACTAATTAATTAACGTTTTCGAAATGGATATAAAGTATATGAGTTCAGTATCTGAAATGATTTTATGCAACTAAACCCATTCTCTGTGACTTCTCTGGATTCGGTAATAACGTCTAGGCCGGGTTTGGGGTGTTACATTTAGTGGTATCAGAGGTAGGTTGCAAAAATCGGGCTATGAATTTTGGGTTCCAAAATTTTGTTTTAAAAATAAGTGGTTTTCAAATTTCTGAATAATGTGAAAAAGTATGTGGTTTACCGAGTCTCCGGCGCCGATCCTGTAAGTATCTCTGTACTTAAATAGAACTGTTCTGGAAACACTCTAGATAGCACTCTCTGAAACTATATTGAGTTAGCTAGAGATTGAAACCTTTGAAAACAATTCTGAACTTCTAATAACTTATGCATAAAACATCTGCTAATAAATATTAAAACTGATGCATAAAACTGTTAATGTAGATAAAACTCGAAATATACAATGAGCAATCGTGGAACTCGCAGACGTGGTATTCAAGGCCGTAGAGGAGCTTAAGCTGAGTTTTCCTCTCTTGGAAGTATGCCGAACTTAGATACGAGTGAGACACCACTTTCGCCTGTGTAACACCCTTAACCCATATCTGTCGCCGGACGAGGGTTAAGAGGCATTACCAGACATATCGGAACATATCACAAACATTTCACTAACATCAAACATTCACAACCATTCCATAGTGAAATATACACATAGAGTCCCTTTAGAAGGTCTACAAAACCTTAAACATGCTTTAGAGAAGGTTTGAGACTAAACCGATCTCATACAGAAACTTTGCGGAACTTAGAAATTTTTTCTTTCAAAACAGGGCACACACCCGTTGACTAGGCCGTGTGCCTTACACGGCCGTGCCTTGGACCATGTCTCAGCCCGTGTGCAACACTGACTTGGGTCACACGGTCTGGTACACGTCCGTGCTTCTTGCCCGTGTGGCATCCTGACTTGCTTCGGATTGCAACCTTGAGAGACACGATCGAGACACACGCCCGTGTGTTCAACCGTGTGGGAAAATAGGCCATTTGCAAGGCCAATTTGCCACCCAAAATTGGGTCATACCTATAAGCATCAAACAAGCATCAATTCATGCCCCAAAGGCAACCAAAAACATACCAAATCATGCACAATTTGACCCGTAATAACATCATTTATTTCCATATACAAAACCAACTCAAACGTACCAATTCAAAGTACCAAATTCATATCAAAACATACCAAATTTTTGCATCACATAGCATGCAATAAATTCAATTCATAATCATATTCATTATCAAGCCATATCACATGGCTATATTTACACATTTCAAAACATAATCAAAGTTCTCTAACCTATACATGCCATACTTTAATATGTACATTTTCAAAAGGTACCAAAATATAGTTCGATAGTGTGGTGATGATCCTTGACGATCCCCGAGCTTCCAGTAGCTTCGATAATCTATAAAACAATGCAAACACACACAAAGTAAGCTTTCAAAAGCTTAGTAAGCCATATACAAATAAACTTATCACATAAACAATTACAAACTATTTCATTCATATGAACTATGACATAACACAATAGCAAATTCATATTTCTCATCTAGCTCAATCGTTCAAAACCACTTGCTTATAAACATATCACATTTTCATGTAGCTCACATATCAAATGATCATATTCATACTTATCTTCCATTGCCAATTTCATATACAGTTCATACGTACTTGAAACGGATACATATTCACATATTCAATCATATTTCAGAATGCCTGTTGAACCATTCGGAATCAATAAGGATACTTGGATAGCTCGTAAAGCTCATACAACGCCAATGTCCCAAATGTGGTCTTACATGTAATTAAATATCGATGCCTCTGTCCCAGACAGGGTCTTACATGAAATCATATACGATGCCAATGTCCCAGACATGGTCTTACATGTAAATCTCAAATCGATGCCAACGTCCCAGACGTGGTCTTACACGATAACTCATATCGGAATCTTATGTCATGACATATGTATCCTAACTATTCCTATGGTTCGTACGGGGCTTTTCGGACGTCATCACATTATTGAAATTTTCTCGGATTTCACATATTCAGCTCCAATAGCCATTCATCACATTTCATTAACATATAAGCAATAATAATTCAAATCAAACACATTTATTTGTATATAGACTTACCTCGTACGGATTCGGATAGAAATAAACGATTACTCGACCACTTTAGATTTCCCCCGATCTAATTCCGTTTTCTTTGGTTCTTGATCTATACACATTCAAATTTAGCTTATTCATTCACAAAATCATTCAATTCAATCCATATACACATATTTAGGGCATTTTACAAATTAGTCCTTACATTTTTCACATTTTAACATTTTAGTCCCTATTTCATAAAATCACAAAATACACATAATTTCACATTTTTCATGCTTAGCCGAATTTTCATGGAGTTCATTTAAACCCATATATTTCATTTATTTCACATTTTAGTCCTTCAATTTCTCATTTTCACAATTTAGCCCATAATAATCAAATTCATCAAAAATCCCAATACAAAATACATTAATCTATCACATATCTTTCATATTTCATCAACTATCATCACAAAACTAAAAAAAATCATCAATGGCATAACTCACAATCTTCATTAAATTCAGAAATTGAGACATGGGCTAGGTAGATGAAAAAGTAACGATCTCAAAAACATAAAAATCATCAAAAACCGAGCAAAGAACATACCTAAATCAAAATTTAAAGGTGCCAAAATTCACCAAGCTTCAAACCTTATTTCTTTTCTCTATATTCGGTTGGTCATGCAAAAATATAAGCATATTTTAACTTTGTTTTATTTAATAATAACCTTATTTCTAAAATTACTTATTCAACCTTAATTAATATAATTTATAAAAACTTAGTGGATGGTCATTATTGTCCATTAACCGTATCAATGGTCCATTTGCATAATAAGGACTTCATAGATAATAAGCCATAGCAATATAGCACATTAACAAATAGCATACAACTTTTGCATTTAGCGCGATTAAGTCCTTTTATCAAATTAACCAACCAATCAGTAAAATTAAATTACAAAATTTTCACACATATAAATTTACATACTGTAAATGTCAAATTAATATTAAAAATAATTTTATGACCTCATATTTGTGGTTCCAAAACCACTGTTCCGACTAGGGTTTAAACTGGGCTGTTACAGCCTGCTACTGAGACTGGGTCTCAAAGTCGCTCAGCTAGGGATGACGCACTGTCCCAAGCCATGCTGAGGATTTTGGAGAGGGTTGCTGGACCCCAATCTAGAGCTGAAGGGCGAGGGTCGGTAATTGAACGACTCTGGTCTAATGGTGCTGAGTTGTTTAGGTGTGTCACTGGAGTCGCCCCTAATGTGGCCGAGTATTGGTTAGAGGCCACCGAGAGGATCATGAATGATCTAGACTGTACTCCCGAGTAGAAACTGAAGGGTGCAGTCTCTTTGCTTCGCGATGAGGCTTATCAGTGGTGGTTGACGGTTGAGGAGGGTATTCAGCCTGAACGTCTGAATTGGGATTTCTTAAAAACCAACTTCCAGAATCTCGCACAGGGCGATAGATCTGTGGCTGAGTATGAGGCTGAGTTTTTGAGGCTAAACCACTACGCTCGATGCATGGTGGCGTCTGAGTATGAGAGATGCGTCCAGTTTGAGGATGGCTTGAGGGATAACTTGAGGGTACTGATTACTCCATAGAGGGAGCGAGAGTTCACGGTTCTGGTTGAGAATGTGAAGATCACCGAGGATGTTAAGTGCGTAGAGCGCCAGAATAGGGATCGAGAGTGAGGCAAGAATAAGAGGGATTCAGAGCCCTCTAGTTCTGTTCAGAGGCCTAAGAAAAAAGCCAGACCTGATGGGCCGGTTAGAGTGAAAGCCCCTGTTGCTCCTACCGGGATTCAGCTGTGTGGAGGTTGTGGTAGGCGCTATCCGGGCGAGTGTTGGAGGAGGATAGGGGCTTGTTTGAGGTGTGGATCCTTGGA
Organism: Gossypium sturtianum; assembly: GCA_025698515.1. Lineage (NCBI taxonomy): Eukaryota > Viridiplantae > Streptophyta > Magnoliopsida > Malvales > Malvaceae > Gossypium > Gossypium sturtianum. Next base: position 12,058,734 of record CM046948.1, read on the forward strand.
GCATCGGATTTGAGAGTGTCCACAGTGGGCTGATCAGATGCAAGCTTCAGGACTAGGTTCTGCGCAGCCTTAGTGGGTAGTTCAGCAGCCATCTAGGGGCCGTGGGCTGGCTAGGGGTGGTAATGGTAGGGGTCCTAGGCAGAGAGCACCAGGTAGATGTGCTAATTAGACAGAGGCGAGGTAGCATGCAATGGTTTATGCTGCACGATGTCGAGAGGATAGAGATACTCCAGATGTTACCACCGGTATGTTCTTTATATTTGATGTACCTTATACTGCTCTGATAGACATAGGTTCTACACACTCTTACGTAGCTAGTACTTTATCTGAAACCCTAGGGATTTCTGTTGAGGATACTACTAGTGAGGTTACTGTACTGAGTTCGTTGGGCTAGTCTGTTCGGGTTAGTAAGCTTTATAGGGACATGCCATTAGAAGTGCAAGGGGCAGTATTTCTAGCAGATCTGATGGAGCTTCCATTTGGGGAATTTAACTTGATCCTAGGTATGGATTGGTTGGTTAATCATCGAGTTAGTTTGGATTGCGCGACAAAGAGGGTCGTTCTGAGAAATGAGGATGAATCGGTAAGCGCCGATATTATCTGTCTAATGTGATCTTCGCGCTTGTGGCTAAGAAAAGGGTTCGGAAAGAATGTGAGGCGTATTTGGCTTACGCCAATGTTTCTGTTTCTAGGGACTCTTTTGTTGGGGATATCAGAATAGTGAGGGATTTTCCAGATGTCTTTCCTGAGGAGTTACCGAGTTTACCTTTAAATCGAGAAGTTGAGTTTAGAATTGAGCTTTTATCGGGTACAGCTCCAGTGTCTATCGCTCCATACCGTATGGCACTGAATGAGCTTACAGAGCTTAAGGCTCAATTGCAAGAGCTTTTGGATAATGGTTTCACTCACCCTAGTGTGTCTTTGTGGGGAGCACCAGTTCTGTTTGTTAAGAAAAAGGATGGCACCATGAGGATGTGCATCGATTATTGGTAGTTGGATAAACTGACTGTGAAGAACAAGTATCCCTTTCCGAGGATTGATGATTTGTTTGATCAGTTTCGAGGGGCTTCGGTGTTCTTGAATATTGATCTTCGTTTTGGCTATCATCAGTTGAGGGTTAAGGATGTGGATGTTCATAAGACTGCATTCAGGACTCGTTATAAACATGGACTCGTTATAAACATTACGAGTTCCTAGTTATGCCTTTTGATCTGACGAATGCTCTGGCAGCATTCATAGATATGATGAACCGAGTCTTTCAGCCTTATCTGGATCAGTTCGTCGTGGTCTTTATCGATGACATTCTAGTTTACTCTAAGAGTAATGATGAGTATGATGAGCATCTGAGAGTAGTGCTTCAGATTCTTCGGGAAAAATAGCTCTACGCTAAGTTGAGCAAGTGCGAGTTCTGGTTACGAGAGGTAACTTTCTTGGGGCATGTGGTGTTTCCTGAGGGGATTCTTGTTGATCCGAGGAAGATTGAGGCTGTACTTGATTGGAAACAACCTAAGAACGTATCTGGGATCTGTAGTTTTTTGGGTTTGGCGGGTTATTATCGATGGTTCGTTGAAGGGTTTTCTCTGGTTACAGCTCCGTTAACTAAGCTGCTGCGCAAGGAAGTTCCTTTTTTTTGGACTGATGCACAACAATCGAGCTTCGAGAAGCTTAAGTCTGTTCTGACTCAGGCTCCTGTTCTGATCCAGCCTGAATCTGGTAAAGGGTTTGTGGTCTAAAGTGATGCATCGCACGTCAGTTTGGGATGTGTATTGATGCAAGATAGGAAAGTTGTGGCTTATGCGTCCCGTCAGCTTAAGACACATGAAGGAAACTATCCAATGCATGATCTCGAGTTGGTTGCAGTTGTTTTTGCATTGAAAATCTAGAGGCATTATCTGTATGGTGAGAAGTGTATTATTTACACTGATCATAAGAGCCTCAAGTATTTCCTTACTTAGAAGGAGTTAAATCTTAGGCAGCGCCGATGGATTAAGATACTCAAAGATTATGACTGCACGATAGAGTATCATCCTGGTAAGGCCAATGTGGTGGCCGATGCTCTAAGTCGTAGAGCGATGATTGATTTGAGGGCGATGTTCGTTCGCCTTAGTCTGTTTGATGATGGGAGTCTGTTAGCCGAGCTGCAAGTTAAGCCGACTTGGATTGATCAGATTTGAGATAAGCAGTTAGGGGATGAGTCTCTGAGATTGCGGTTTCATCAGCTTGAGAGTGGTAGTACTTCTGACTTTGGGCTGAATAACAATGGAGTTCTGTGTTTTTGAGGTCAGATCTGTGTGCCGAATGACTTTGATTTGAGGCAGTCGATTCTGAGGGAGGCGCATAGTAGCCCATATGCTATGCATCCTGGTGGCAATAAGATGTACCGGGATCTCCATAAGTTGTATTGGTGGCTGGGTTTGAAACGTGAGGTTACAGAATTTATTGCCCGATGTCTGACATGTTAGCAAGTTAAGGCTGAGCACCAGTTGCCTTCGGGTTTGTTACAGCCAGTTAAGATTCTTTTATGGAAATGGGAACGAATGACGATGGACTTCGTTAGTGGGTTGCCTTTGACACCCACTAAGAAGGATTCTGTTTGGGTCATCGTGGATCGATTGACTAATTCTGCCCATTTTATTCCGGTTCGGACGGACTATTCCCTGCAGAAGTTAACGAAGCTCTACATCTCTGAGATTGTAAGACTGCATGGGGTTCATGTTTCGATTATTTATGATAGAGATCCTCGTTTCACTTCTCAATTTTGGAAGAAATTGCATGAGGCTCTGGGTTCAAGATTGGACTTTAGTACTGCGTTCCGTCCTCAGAACGATGGTCAATCTGAGAGGGTGATTCAAATACTAGAGGATATGCTTCGGAGTTGCGTGATAGATTTCCGGGGTAGTTGGAAGGATTATCTGCCGCTAGCTGAGTCCGCCTACAATAACAATTTCCAGTATAGCATTCAAATGGCATTTTATGAGGCTTTGTATGGTCGTAAGTGCCGTACTCCACTATGTTGAACTGAGTTGGGTGAGCGTCGGGTTTTGGGTCCTGAGTTGGTTTCTGAGACCGAAGACAAGGTTAGACTGATTCGGGATCGTCTGAAGGCAGCTTTTGATAGACAGAAATCTTATGCAGATCTAAAGAAGCGTGATATTGAGTACTCTATGGGGGACTTTGTGTTTCTTAAGGTTTCTCCATGGAAGAAAGTTCTGAGATTTGGTCGTAAGGGCAAGTTGAGCCCTAGGTTCATTGGGCCGTATCGGATTCTGAAGCGTATGGGACCGATTGCTTATCAGTTGGAGCTACCTCCTGAGCTGGACCATATTCACGATGTCTTTCATGTCTTGATGTTGAGGAGGTATCGGTCTGACCCATCTCTCGTCATTTCCGTCGAGGAGATCGAGTTTAGACCAGATTTGACTTTTGAGGAGGAGTCGGTTCAAATTTAGGATTGAGAGGTTAAGGTTCTGAGGAGAAAGTCAATACCGTTAGTGAAGGTTCTGTGGCGGAATCATAGCACTGAGGAAGCCACGTGGGAACCTGAGGACTCGATGCGTCAGCAGTATCCTCATATGTTCTGATCAGGTAAATTTCGAGGTCAAAATTTCTTTTAGGGGGTAGAGTTGTAATGCCCTGAATAATCTATTTCTGCTTTTGTAAATATCTGCTTCAGTGGTTAAGTGTTCTGGTTAGGTGTGAGAGGTCTTAGGTTCAAATCCTACTTCTGTTAAATTTTGTTATTTTTGGAATTAAGCCTTATCCTTATCCAGTGGGCTTATATTAAATTGTCTGTTAAGTCATATCAGAATGAGCTTGCCGATTCGAGTGGTAAGGGAATGGGTGTGTTGGAGGTCTTGTGTTCGAATCTCTGCGTGAGCAAGGGAGTTAATTTTTACTCTAGTTGTCTGAAAGTGTTTGGATGGATATTAAATTCTGTAGTAGTTGAGATTGAGGGGTTAGTGGGAGAGATTTGAGGGATTTGTGAGTTATTTTGGTATTATCTTTATTTAATTCTTTTTTTTTCAAAAATTTCTCTCTCCCAAAACTTTTTGACGTCAATTCTTCTCTGTTCTTTACCATATTCTCTTCTTCTTCTTTCTTTGACGATTCTGTTCGGTTCTCTGCTATCGTAATCCTGTGTTTCAATAATACGGTGTTCTTTGAGTGTCTTCAGTAAGTGAGGTTTCGTTTAACTGCAAGTTTTGGTTCTGTTAACGGTTTGGGATTACTCGATTCGTGGGGTTTTCATTAATGGAGTAATCTAAGAGGATAGTAATTCGTGAGAGCGCTTTTGTGCAGGAATTGACGGAGAACCTTTGGTTAGTGCTCTAGCAGTTTAATACGCTTTAGCGGTGGTTGTCGTCGACAGTAAGTTCTTGCATTATTTCGGAATGATGAGTTGATTCATAAATTAATTGCTAAGTGGTCAATAGATTACTGTTTCTTAGGTTTCAGAAGGCTCGGGGTTGCTGTAGCGTCTTAAACGAACGAGGTGTGTACCCAAAACGCGAAAAACTGAGTTTCGGTAAAATCGAAAATGGCCACTGTCGACTCCACACGGGCGTGTGGCTGGCCAAGTGGATGGCCGTGTGCAAGACACGGCCGTGTGGGCCACACGGGCCAGGTCAAGTTAGGCGTGTGGGTCACACGTGTCGAGCATGTTAAATCTGTTATATCTGTATTTGATTTTTGTATCTGTTATTGAGGTGGGATTTGCACATGATGAGGAAGTATTCTGTTCGAAGTTAATCGCCCATATTTAGGCAGCGTGGCTGCATATTTTCTGATATGTGTCTTAATGGCAAAATGTGGCGTGTAGGGATGGGTGGGTGTTTTAAACCCCACATGGTGTGATGGGATTGTCGGAGATGGTGTGTAGAGGATGATGGTAGGATTTATGCATATCTGCTTCTGTAATCTAAATCTGGATCTGATTCTGAATCTGAAACTGTATTTTTTTTTACTGTGTATATACTTCTGTATGTTTGTATGCTTAATTCTGATGGGTTACACACTGAGTTTTCGTAAACTCACACCTGTTGTTTTTTTTTACAGGTAATCCACATACTTAGGCTGATCAGTGCGGCAGAGACTCAACAATGACCACTCGTTCGTAAATTGTTAGGCTTAGTAATTTATGGTTTTATTTATGTATTCGGTATTCGTTTTGAGAGTTTGTACTTTTTGGAACTCTCTGGACTTTATGGTTTTAAAATGATGATTTTGGTTTTTTGATTTTTTTTTTTGCATACTTGGTTAAATTGTTTTACGAAATTGACGGTTTTTACGCAAAAATCGGTTTTCCTAAAAATACAATTCGGATTTCTAAATGTATCGATTTTGTTAACTTCCACTGTAAAAATAGGTTTTGGACATTTCTCCAATCTCTATCTCTTGTTGAAAATCGGCCTTTAAGTTTTCATGTTCAACACTTATATAGGGGACCTCCTTTTCAAGTTTTGAATTATTCAGCTCTACACACTCTTCCACCGGAATGTGCTCATTAGCTTGACGTCGGACGACTTCTAACAATAAGTCCAATTGATTCTTTCTGGTCTTCATAGTTTTGTGGCATGCGAACATGCTATCCTCAAGTGTACCAACCTGAGTGGTTAAGTAGTGATCTTCATTAGGTTCTTCACAATACATACCCCTATCTTGATAAGAATATGAGGAATACAGATCATACGTTGAGTTACTACCTACCAACCCTTGATTGTAACTATCTACTCCATACGCGTAACCATAAGAATCATAAGGAGACTCATATCCTTGCCTCCCATGGTTGCCATCATACCCGCAATTAAGCATTAAAATACCATCCGCATAAAACACAAATGGACCTTCTGGCCACCTAAAGTCATTATTAAACATGACTATCAATCAATTATCAACAAGAAGAAATTAAGAAAACCATTAAAATAAAAATAAAACATTGTAGCTATATACTTAGCTTTGGCCAATTATATTCCCAAGATAGCATGCAACGATCACATAAATCACACATAAACTCCCCGGTAATGGCGCCAATAACTTGACGGTGCCCCGACGTATGTGCACATTGTTGGAAGATCGGGTTTGAAAAACACAGCGAAAAATAGGTTTAAGGGAAAAACTAAAGTGTTAAAAAATTTCAAAGACAAGAACTTGATTGTGTTAAAGTAATAAACACTTAATCAAATTTGTACCTTTGTGATTCGTCTAGGATGAGCACTTCAACCGAGTAGTCTTTTCTGCTATCCTCAAACTCACATCTATCGAGTGTGGGCTCGCTTCGAATTAGAAAAATTTTCACAAAATTACAAAAAGGGAAATTCCGTAATTTCTCTAAACTTTTAGGTGAAATTGTAAATAACAAGAATATCTCTAGAAATTTTCTGAAATAATTTCTTCAGAGAATTTTCTCTCTAAAACTTTTCTTGAATTCAAGTGTGTGAGAATAATGATACATGCTCTCTTTATATAGAGAGAGTTTAGAGAGAGTTTAACTAGGATTAAAATTAATCACATTAATATTAAAATAATAAAATATTATCTAGATAAATATTAAATTAATTTTAATATCTCATATTAATATTAAGTTAATAAAATACTATCTAGATAAATATTAAATTTAATTTAATATCTCATATTAATATCTAGATACATATTAAACTAAATTTAATATTAAATTCATTAAAACAATATTATCTTTGGAAAAGTTAATTTGAAATCAAGTTACTTGGTAGAGTCCCTCTAACACCTCTCACTCGGTTCGATTACCGGCCCCGAACTAGGAAATGCCACCACCAATATTGGAGAAAACCATATACAATGTATAGCAATTAATTCACTCTATCACCGATTCATGACATAATTCCATGCATAATATGATATACAATTAAAATCGAGCCTCAATCGAGCTTACGAAAGCTCTTGAGTTAATCCGAGCATGAAGAATGACCAAATTGTAAACTTTTCAAAATCTGAGTATAGATACCAAGGCCAGGTACCGATACCATTTTTAGGTTCGGTGTTTCAATAAAATCAAGTCAAATTAAAAGGTATTGATAATAATCTTGAAGTATCAATACTTATCATTAGATACCTGTTCCTTAAATTAGTATCCATACCGTTTTGGCATTCTATTTTGCAAAACTTTAAAACATAAGTTCAATAGTATCGATAACTGTAACACCCTTATCCCGTAACCGTCACCGGAATAGGTAAGGGGCATTACCGGACTTGTAACACAGTTTGGAACTGTAACATCCTAAAATTTGGAATTTTATGTGTTGCATTATTTTTGGTGCTAAGCTAGTTAGATTATTAATTGTGTATGTTTAGGAGGTCCTGAGAAGGCTCGGGGTTTATTTGGACCTAGTAAATTTTTTTGGCATTTAGCACTTTAAGGAGATGGAGTAAGTGACCTTAAAGCATATGGAAATAAATGAGTAAATTGCTAGCATAAATGAGCTATTGGTAAAGAGGATATGGCGCCACACGATGTACCTTGAGGGAAGAGGTTCAAATCCCATTGTGTGCAAATTTTTTATTTATATTTTTGCACTCTTTCCTTAAGTGTCGGCCAAGAAGTATATATGGCAAGTTGGACTTCTTTATTTTTGGTAAGGTGGCAAAGAAATAAGGAAAGGTTGAGGTTGGAGAAAAGAATCAAAAGAATAAGGCAAGTAAGGGGAACATGTGGCTTATTTCATGGAGATTGTTTTGGAAAGTTTGGGTGGCCAAACTTTTGTCCTTTAGGAGCATGAATGTGGACGGTTTTGGGGCTATAGGGTGATAGCCGAATTTTGCTTGATGCTTTGGTGAGACTAAAGTGTTAGTTTTGGTCAAAATACCATTGGCATCAATTGTGTCATTTTCTCAAAATTTCTACTCTTTGTGAGTTTTGGTTTTTCTTCTATTCTCTCCTCTTTGCCGAATCCTCCTAGCACAATTGTGCATTTTCCTCCTCTTTTTTTTAGTCAAAACCTTCATCCATTGTTCATCTTTCTTGGATAGCCGAACAACCTATCATCCATCCAACCTCTCATCCTTTCTTTTAACCATTCCTCTAATCTTTTCTCTTCTCTAAACCAACACCACCATTAAATCACATATTCTTGTTTGATTATTCCCCATAGCCGAATATCAACATATATTTTCCTCTATGACCGAATCTTCATCTCTTCTTTATCTTTTCTTCTCATCCAATTTAGCATTCATTTCTTGATTTAATCGGTAAGTGTTCTTTTCAACTATATTTTTTTTCTTTCTTTCTTCTATTGCCGAATCTATATTTTGGTTTGGGAGGGTCTTTTTGACCGAGACCATCACTTACTCCCTCTCAAACAAGATCTCTTTCTTCTTCGTAGTGATATAGTGGAAGGTCGAAACCTTTATTCTTCCGAAGCCATCGTATGATCGCTAGAAATCGGTCCTAAAATCTTTAAGGTAAGAGTTCTTCACGGATTTTATAATCATTCTTTATTCGTTAAGATGATTATTAGTATGGTAATGATTAACCGATTATATTATAGGGATTTAATCGCTTGATCTATCCAATCGTTGATCACTCGGAAATTAGTGGTAAGCCGATCTTTACCATTTTGATAAGTCCATATTTTATCGTAATTTCGATCTACTTAAGATCTAACCGAATGGAGGCTTGTGGTACCGGTTCGATTGGGAAGTCGAGTGGAGATCTAAAAAGGAGCGGATTAGCGATCCCTACTCCTAAATTCAAGCGAAGGACGGTATCGGCGATTCGGGACTTTCCACCGGGTTGTAGACCCTCATCTGGTGAGAATCGACTATTCGAGGTCGTTCGTAATTTTGAGGCATCAGCGATTCGGGATTTTCCACCGGGTTGTGGACTGTCAACCGGGGAAAACCGACAAATCGTAGTTCTTCACGATCCCGAGGGTAAAATCTTAGATCGTTTATTTTAAAGTAGATTTATTAAATCGCGTACGTTGACTAATCGAGCGTTATAATATTTTAGGTGTCGACGATCAAGAAAGCGTAGTGCTTACCGTAATCAAGTGTGTAATCTCACACCGTATTCTGTGGGTTAAAGATTAATATCGTATTGGTAGTAAATCGCTTGATCAAATCGAATTTTTGTGAAATCGGAAAAATTGGCTTAGATCTCTTTATTTTGATAAAATTGACAAAATCGGTATTAACACTGTGAAAAATTACGAAAATAACCCTAATGGGCCAAATCGATAAAATTTGCTATGTGGGCCAATGTGAAAATATGATATATGGGCCGATATGATGATATGATATATGGGCCGATATGATAATTTGATATATGGGCCGATTTGAAAATATGATATATGGGCCGATGTGATGATATGATATATGGGCCGATAGGATAATTTGATATATGGGCCGATTTGAAAATTTGCTATATGGGCCGATGTGATATTTTGATATATGGGCCGATCTGATATTTGCTAAATGGGCCAATTTAGTATTTTGTTACTTGGGCCATAATTTTTGTAATAAATATCCGAATAAATTATTGTTATTATATTATGATTTGTTATGCATTATATACATGATTTGCATGGGATGGGATAATGATGAAGAGAAGTTTTGGTGGCTCTGCCACAATTCTGTATAGTGGCAATGCCACGTAAATTCTGATATTTTGGTGGCTTGACCACAAAATTATATTTGATATAAATGGCTTAATGCCTGCGATTGGTGTGTTGGCGGGGTGGGTTGACAAAAGATCCCCACAGGTGTATTGGTTGGTACGGGCGGTGTGTAGCGGATGGATTACTAGGTTTGGTTTGGGAATTGCATTTCATACACATGATATAATTGATACGTTATTATTATTGTAAATGGGCTTAGGCCCAATATATCGCTTAATGGGATTTTGGCCCAATGGACAACGGTAAGTGGGTTATACACTGAGTTCTAGTAACTCACCCCATTTTTCCTTATCCCTTTTCAGGTAATGATCAGTGATGGAGACTTGGGCCATGGATGACTCGGTGGAGGCCATACTATAAAAAAAATGGTTTAATTTTAAATTTGGATTTCTTTTAGTATTTTTAACTACTTTGCTATTTTGAGTTAAGGTTTGTAATAAGGCCTCTGGATTAATTTTTGTTTTGTTTTATGTTTGACGAATTTATAAATTGCTCTAAGTATTTTAATTTAGATCTTTTTCTAAAAACTCAAATAAATGTTTTTCTTAAAATGGATTTACAAAAAGGGTTTCATAATAAACTTTCATAAATATATTTTTAACTCGGAAATTTCTCTTGGAAATTTTTATCAACACTTTTCGAAAATTATTTCCAAATTCTTCTCAAACTATTAACAATATTTCCAAAGTCACGGTTTATAGGATTTTATCTCAAATTTATCGATTTATCAATCAATCTTTATTTAATAATACTTTATAAAAAAATTTTAAATGGGAGATGTTTTAATCGATTTTAAATCAAATTCTATTTATGTACAAATGAAAAAGGACTTAGTAGTATTTTTCTCATGTGACATGTCAGATCTGGCCTTAACGCATGGGCCGAGTTTGGGGTGTTACAGGAACAGTAAAATTTTAACTTTTATCAAGCATCATCTCAATTCAATAATATCAAGCATTCATATTCATAGCATGCTTAAAACGAGCATATAAAATTCTAATTACACAACGGGGAATAATTTAATAACATATAAAAGATATAGGAAAACTTACGAAATAGGGTCACACGGTCAAGTTACACGCTCGTGTGCTCTGACCGTGTGGCACAAAACAGGCTTGGTTTAAGCCATTTTCACAGCTCTTATGACATGTACCTACAAGCATCATTTGCATAACATGTTCAAGTACATATATCATCTATACCAAAATGCCAATTAACAAAACTATCACAAGATGAATACATCATATAATACTTCTATATCAAATCAACCATTTTCACTCAAGCCATATCACATAGCTTGATCGAAATACAAATGTATCATATCTCATTCATATACACAAGTGACCATATAATTCAACTTATTAACTAGCCTATACATGCCATATTATCCCACATCAAAGAGTTTAGAAATACTAATTACCCCCTAGATAGTGTGATAAAATCTTCGATGACTTCCAACCCGAAATGAGCATTTGAATCATCAGAAATATAGAGAATAAACAGAGTAAGCTAATAAGCTTAGTAAGCTTGTATAATTAATAGCACTAAATAAAAGATTTAACAATTTGCTTGTCATTTTAAGCAATTTGATTGCTTTTGAACCAGCCTTATTTAATTCAATATTTATTTCCTTAATAGTCATGTAATTCATGTGTAATTTATCACATCTACTCACGTATCACATGAATTTATCAATGCCACTTACTTGTCGAGAATTACACATATACCTGTACAGATTCGTATCCTCATTTCTATTTTCACATCGTCATCTTTTCAGTCAAATCAATGAAACTATCATTGAATACTCAAGATCTTGCTCATTAAGAACCATATACTTGGTAGCCATCTATACTTATACCATATAAATATTACCTATTCATATTTCATCAAAACATCATGAGTAAAAACAATAAGCATTTAAATTCACATAATATTCATATCAATTTATTTCCATTCAAATGACTCAGAACACATTCATATAACCGATAGCGTAATTATACCGTATAACATCAATTCATCAAGAAGAACAATAGTTCATCCATTCACAAGGAAGAAACCAAACTTATAATGTCTATTTAATATCTAATTCATCTATCATTTCATTTATACCCATCAAATATCTCATATAAGATTTCATCTTGTAACTTATATAATTCATGTAACACATCATCTTTTTAATTCATCTACTTGTGTAGCAATCAATTCATGTAAATCATGTAACCTGTATAACATATATTCATATAAATCATATAACTCTTGTAGCAATATAATATCCATGTAATTCATGTAATTCGTATAGCATGTATTCGTATAAATCATGTAATTCCTGTAACATATAAATCATGTATACCAAGTATTATGTATCATGTACACATATAATTGTAACATATAATCCATGTAACTTATATTTCATTTAGCAAATAATTTCATATAAATTATGTAACATATATCATGTACTTCTTATATCTCTTATAACATTTACTTTATATATTACAAATCGGTAAATTACCCATTGATCTATTCGGAATTGGATAGGATACACGGATAATCACACATATCATACAATGCCAACGTCCCATACGTGGTCTTACATACAATCACATATCGATGCCATATCGGCATAAAGTCTGCTAGGCATAAAGCTTATAATAATTCACCGGCATAAAGCCTGCTATGCACAAGCCTGTATCACACACCGGCACAAGGCCTGCTAGGCTCAAAGCCTAATTTAATACACCGGCATAAAGCCTGCTAGGCACAAAGCTGATTTAATTCACCAGCGCAAGGCTTGCTAGGCTCAAAGCCCGAATATCACTGTTATAAAGTCATCTTATACATAATTTATATATTGAAAATTCTAGCTATTCCATAAAGTTCATACAGACTTTCAAATGTCGTAACTCAGTCGAATTAAACTCAAATATATTATTTCCATGCATAATCATATTCAACTATCTCAATTATAACTCTATAAAATTCAAAACAGCATATTAAACTAATTTAAATTCAAAATTAACGATATTTAATATGACAATTTCTCAATTCATATATTTTCAATTCAATTAAAACATATATATATATATTCAAATGCTCAGTTTGCATAAGCCATGTTTATTATCCAAATTAATTCTGTACAAATATAACATCTATAACATTTTTTTTATTCAAGTACCAATTCATCCCATATCTCATTTACTCATATAGTTCTTGTACCATATAATATATTTAATCATATAATCATGTATCAGGAAACTTGTATTCAGATACTTGTAACATATAATTTTGTATCAATTAATCATATAATTCGATTGGCAACAACATATTCATAGAGCCGATAATTCTAGTAAATTATTCATTACACATACATATATATATTCAATTTAAATAATTACACATATCTAACAGTTCGATTTTTAGCTATACGAACTTACCTCGTAATCCGTCGACTATTCGTCTACTTTCCGTTTTCCTCGATCTAATTCCGATAATTGTTTCTCTTGATCTATATTAATTCAAATTCAACCCATTTAATCACCAACACATTCAATTTAATCCATAAACATGTAATTTGACCTATTTATAAAATAACTTTTATACTATCACATTTTAACACTTTAGTCCATAATACATAAATATGCAAAATTACACAAAATTTTCATATACCCTTTCATAACCGAATTTTCTATAGCATCAAAACAGCCCATATTTTTATTTTATTCACATTTCTAGCCACAAAAATTCTTTTTTTTTCAATTTAATCCCAAATGCTCAATTTTGTCAAAAATCACTTTATAAAACTTGTACATCTATAAACAACCATCAATAATTTATCAAGAAACATCAAAATACATAAGTATTCAACAATGGCACATTTTAAAAACATCAGCAATTTCAAAAATTAGGGCTTGGGCTTTGTAGATTACTAAGCAACGATCTCAAAAACGTAAAAATTATCAAAAACCGAACAATTAACATACCTTAATTTGAAGAACACAAGGCCGAATACCCTAGCTTATATTTCTTTCTTTTTCTTTTCTTTGGTTTCGGTCAAAAGCCATTAAAAGATGAACATGGCCTTTTTTAATGTTTGTTTTATTATACATATACTTTATATTATATCATTTATTAATATAAATTTTTAACTTACCAATTTAACATATAAAAGCATATATATTCACTTAATGCCGTCCACTACTTATAAAATGGGCTATTTGCCCTTTAAGGACCTAATATTAAAAAGCCATTAACAAATTAGCACTTACACATTAACTAGCAAATTTCACATTTTATGCAATTAAGTCCTTTTATTTAATCGGACACTTAAACGACGAAATTAAAACACAAAAATTTAACACAAGCAAATTCACACATAATAAATACGAAAAAAATTAAATTATTTTTTTTGGACTCAGATTTGTGGTCCCGAAACCACTTTTTCGATTAGGGTCAAAATCGAGCTGTTACAACTCTCCCCCCTTAGGGATTTTCGTCCCCGAAAATCTTACTGGTAAACAGGTTAGGATACTGTTTTCGCATAACTTCCTCTATCTCATGTTTACACCAAAGAACTTTCACAAGTGCTATACGCTTATTTCTTAACTCTTTAATCTCTCGAGCTATAATTCTGATCAGTTCTTCATTGCATGATAAATCCGATTGTATTTCCACATCAATAAGAGATATCACATGTGATGGATCAGATCGGTAACGACGTAGAATCGAAAAATGAAAAACATTATGTATCTTTTCAAGTTCAGACGGTAATGAGAGTTGATATGCTACTGGCCCTATTCTTTTAACAATTTCATATGGCCCAATGAATCGCGGACTTAACTTTCCTTTACGACCAAAACGAAGAATTTCTTCCAGGGTGATACTTTCAAGAATACACGGTCTCCGACCTGAAATTCTATTTCTTTACATTTCAAATCCGCGTATGATTTCTCGTCTATCAAAAGTCGCTTTTAAACCGCTTGTGAATCACTTTCACTTTTTCTTCTGGTTTCTCGATCAATTCAACCCCGTGTATCTTTTTCTCACTCAATTTTGTCCATATAACGGTGTTCGGTAATTGCAACTATACAATACTTCATATAATGCCATCTCAGATAACTCGATAACCATTACAGAAACTCCACCAAAAGCAAGTGCTTTTCTCGCTTACCTTCAAATTTTAAAACACAAAAACAAAACATAATTTCCAAGAATTTGAATCATCGACCATCGGTTTGAGAATGAAATGCCATATTAGAATTCAATCTTATATTCAAAATTTATCAGAGCCTTCTACCGAATCGCAATATAAATCTCGGGTTCTCAAGATAATAGAGACTGACACACCGTATAATCTGAAAATCTCTAAAATATACCACCCAACAAGTCTATTAAAAGAGAAATCAGACGTATAGAAATGAATGTGCGGACTTTTTAAACATTCGACAAGAAACTCGAGATAACATCTTTCTGCTTTGGTGGTAAGAACAATCCCAATCTGTAACCCATCATATTACTAACCTATTTTTCACTCGATATCATCTCGGACTATAACAAATCCCAAGACACATATCAATCGGTTTATCTTGCTGATACTTTAAACTTCAAAGCGTAGAGTCAAAAATATCTTTTTTCATACATGTCTATCAATATATCTGTTTCAGATTAGTAAACATCTTATGTTTCCTGGAAAATCAGGCTAACTACTACTGTGAGCTCCATATCTCAATCGCTGTAAAATCTCTAGATTTCTCGGTACTTAAACTCTATTTCATATCTTCTAGAATTTGAACTCTTCATTCGAGACTACCCACAATTTACATGTAAGCGTACAAGATTTATTTTTCAAATCTACGGATAACTCAAGTACACAAAATTTAAGTACCCTTCAAACGGATAACTCAACCAAAATAATCAAATGAATCAATTTCTCCTGTCAATAATGCAGTTCAGAATAAAAAGGGGAAATCAATATAATTCCAATAACAACCAATGCAAAATCACCATCTCTATAGATCCGGAATTTGTATAACCAGGGTGAATATAACTATATCCATTCTATAAATATCTTTCACATGTAACCACATAGAATCATAAGAAATCCGAGGTACTGTAATCCCGAATATAATAATATACTGAACTTTTTGGAGAGAACACCCATATCAAATGATAAATATCCCAATGATGTGATAAAGGAAATCCAGAATTAAAGCATCACTCATATGCACTGGATTCAATGGTAACAAAAGCAATATGATTTTCATGTATATTCAACAGAACAGTAACCAAGAAAAACAAAATACCAACATCATATAGATTTTACAGTCGACTTCTATCAACACAAGGTAATAGAATACCGGAGAAAATAGAATAATGTCGATCATAACCCGAATAGCCCAACAAAGCTTTCATATATCAGTATATTTAGATAACCATCTGAAGATATACAGTTTTACATACCTCTGAAGATAAATGAGCACGTAAAATACCCGAAAGAAATCATCGCAATATACTTTAACTATAATCGCTGCACTCAGCTATCAGTACAATTCAATTATTACTTCACTATCTAGTCTTGTCATCACTATTCCCAGATTATCTCATCCATTATTTATAATCAATTCAGAAAAGATTCCAGTAATGCATTCTTTAATTAACGTACCTGTATAATTTAGTCAACTAAAGTAAAATTTCTTTTTTAACAGTAGCATTGCATAATCCAAATGATCTCTTGAGAAATCTATCATCTTTTCCAGGACAGTCTTTATTTGTTAATTAATTCTGATATCTGACTATGTTATAAATAAATTAATCCTTGAGCTCTTTGATTCCATACTTGGGAACTTATTCAATCCAAATCGATGAATTTCTTTATAACTCAGAATGCAGTAAGGGGGTGAAGGTTGTAAAGCCTCATAATTTGACTCTCACATATATTCGCATATAACATAACATTTATCAATAACATAATGTTATAAACTATCATTCATACCTTTATGAGTTTCAACTCATCACACATACATTTTACTCGGTATTCACGTATCATAATCGCATTACTATCGAAATTAGCTCGGTTGGAAAGCACATCTGTCTAATTAAAACCATTCTTGTCGAATCGAAAGATATCAAACTATCTCGGAGTTAATTATGGCATGTATAGCTAGACTCGTATACACTACGATGAGTCCTAGAACCGACTAAACCGTAGCTCGATACCAATAAAATGTAACACCCTTATCCCGTAAATCGTCGCGAGAATAGGTAAGGGCATTACCGGACTTGTAACACGTTTGGAACAAAGAAAATTTTAACTTTTATCAAACATCATCTCAATTCAATAATATCAAGCATTCATATTCATAGCATGCTTAAAACGAGCATATAAAATTCTAATTACACAACGGGGAATAATTTAATAACATATAAAAGATATAGGAAAACTTACGAAATAGGGTCACACGGTCAAGTCACACGCTCGTGTGCTCTGACCGTGTGGCACAAAACAGGCTTGGTTTAAGCCATTTTCACAGCTCTTATGACATGTACCTACAAGCATCATTTGCATAACATGTTCAAGTACATATATCATTTATACCAAAATGCCAATTAACAAAACTATCACAAGATGAATACATCATATAACACTTCTATATCAAATCAACCATTTTCACTCAAGCCATATCACATAGCTTGATCAAAATACAACAGATCATATCTCATTCATATACACAAGTGACCATATAATTCAACTTATTAACTAGCCTATACATGCCATATTATCCCACATCAAAGAGTTTAGAAATACCAATTACCCCCTAGATAGTGTGATAAAATCTTCGATGACTTCCAACCCGAGCGAGCATTTGAATCACTGTAAAATATAGAGAATAAACAGAGTAAGCTAATAAGCTTAGTAAGCTCGTATAATTAACAGCACTAAATAAAAGATTTAACAATTTGCTTGTCATTTTAAGCAATTTGATTGCTTTTGAACCAGCCTTATTTAATTCAATATTTATTTCCTTAATAGTCATGTAATTCATGTGTAATTTATCACATCTACTCACTTATCACATGAATTTATCAATGCCACTTACTTGTCGAGAATTACACATATACCTGTACAGATTCGTATCCTCATTTCTATTTTCACATCGTCATCTTTTCAGTCAAATCAATGAAACTATCATTGAATACTCAGTATCTTGCTCATTAAGAACCATATACTTGGTAGCCATCTATACTTATACCATATAAATATTACCTATTCATATTTCATCAAAACATCATGAGTAAAAAAAATAAGCATTTAAATTCACATAATATTCATATCAATTTATTTCCATTCAAATGACCTGTAACACATTCATATAACCGATAGCAGAATTATACCGTATAACATCAATTCATCAGTAAGAACAATAGTTCATCCATTCACAAGGAAGAAACCAAACTTATAATGTCTATTTAATATCTAATTCATCTATCATTTCATTTATACCCATCAAATATCTCATATAAGATTTCATCTTGTAACTTATATAATTCATGTAACACATCATCTTTTTAATTCATCTACTTGTGTAGCAGTCAATTCATGTAAATCATGTAACCTGTATAACATATATTCATATAAATCATATAACTCTTGTAGCAATATAATATCCATGTAATTCAAGTAATTCGTATAGCATGTATTCGTATAAATCATGTAATTCCTGTAACATATAAATCATGTATACCAAGTATTATGTATCATGTACACATATAATTGTAACATATAATCCATGTAACTTATATTTCATTTATTAATATAAATTTTTAACTTACCAATTTAACATATAAAAACATATATATTCACTTAATGCCGTCCACTACTTATAAAATGGGCTATTTGCCCTTTAAAGACCTAATATTAAAAAGCCATTAACAAATTAGCACTTACACATTAATTAGCAAATTTCACATTTTACGCAATTAAGTCCTTTTATTTAATCGGACACTTAAACGACAAAATTAAAACACGAAAATTTAACACAAGCAAATTCACACATAATAAATACGAAAAAAATTTAAATAATTTTTTTTGGACTCGGATTTGTGGTCCCGAAACCACTTTTCCGATTAGGGTCAAAATCGGGCTGTTACAATACCCTTGTAAAGTATCGATACTCTAGTATTAAGTATCGATAATTTAGTGCGGTATCGATACCAAATTGACATTTGATGTTTGAAAAATCAATTGAAAAATGCAAAGTACCAATACCTCTACCTAGGGAATTATACCTTGTTGCCAAAATGCCAAAAACCCTCATACTTTGGTCCTTTTCCATGCCTAAACCAAACCTTTACTTAAATAGTGCCTTAGGCACATTCAAAACCTACACATAAACCATTCCAAAAACATACACAATCCTTCATTTATACAATTCCAACCTCAACTAAACTAATATCTCATCTAAACACAGCTAAACTTCTAAGATTCAAAACAAACTAAAACATAACATATAACCATCCTTCTAAACATCTAATCAATATGCCACATTTTGAACCAATACACATCATACTTATTTATACCATTAATGCACTTAACCATTCATTTCTTCAATTCAATTCATGATCAATCATGCAACTATAGATATCAAACATTCATATTATAGCACATTACTCAGCTTATGCATATATACCATTTGGCATTTACAATATAAGTTAAATATAAAAAATAGTTCTAAATCAAACTTAGCATTACAAGGTAATATGACAAACCCTAAGTACAAGCCACATATAATCGAGTTCAAACGATCAAAGAACTACTGAATCAGGAGATGGATAGTGTGAGCTCCTCGAGGGTTCGGTCAATACCTTGTACAAGTCAAAATCTACAGGAAAAGAAAAGTAACGGGGTAAGCATTACAAAATGCTTAGTAAGTTCATACGAAATTTCACTTAACTTACCTAAATTTTATATTAATTTAATCAATAGAAATACAAATATACATAACATGACATTTCTTTGATATCCTTAAGCATTCTTATACCAATTCACAAAACAACCACAAGTTAGTACATTGGCATAATAAAATCAAAGTATTCAAATCACAAACATGTACCACCATACTAATTATTTTCATGTATTTCCCTCACATACATTTTATAAACATATCAACTAAGTTTATAATCACTCTTTCCAGCCGTTTGCACCTTTAGTGCATTTGTACACTTCTAAACATATATAAAACATTTTCAAACACATTCCAAACAATGTAATTTAAACAGTTTGCATAGCTCAGAAATGCCAGATTTGCTATCTTCAATCTGCTTCCTGCAAAGCTCAGGAATGCCAGATTTGCTATCTTCAATCTGCTTCCTGTAAAGCTCAGGAATGCCAGATTGGCTATCTTCAATCTGCTTCCTGCAAAGCTCAGGAATGCCAGATTTGCTATCTTCAATCTGCTTTCTGCAAAGCTCAGGAATGCCAGATTTGCTATCTTCAATCTGCTTCCTGCAAAGCTCAGGAATGCCAGATTTGCTATCTTCAATCTACTTCCTGCAAAGCTCAGGAATGCCAGACTGGTGGTTTAAATCTGTTCCACTATCGCTTAGGAGACAAGATTTGTCGTTCGATCTTGGTCCACTACTGCTTAGGGAGACAAGATCTACAATCTTTGACCTATTCCACTGCTGGTCAGGGAGATAGGGCTAGTGGCTTAAATCTGTTCCACTACTGCTTAGGGATACAAGATTTGTCGTTCGATCTTGGTCCTCTACTGCTTAGGGCGACAAGATCTACAATCTTTGACCTATTCCACTACTGGTTAGGGAGATAGGGCTGATGGCTTAAATCTGTTCCACTACTGCTTAGGGAGACAATATTTTCCATTCGATCTTGGTCCTCTACTACTTAGGGCGACAAGATCTACAATCTTTGACCTATTCCACTACTGGTCAGGGAGATAGGGCTGGTGTCTTAAATCTGTTCCACTACTGCTTAGGGAGACAAGATTTGCCGTTCGATCTTGGTCCTCTAATCTTAGGGCGACAAGATCTACAATCTTTGACCTATTCCACTACTGGTCATGGAGATAGGGCTGGTGGCTTAAATCTGTCCCACTACTTCTTAGGGAGACAAGATTTGCCGTTCGATCTTGGTTCCCTACTGCTTAGGGTGACAAGATCTACAATCTTTGACCTATTCCACTGCTGGTTAGGGAGATAGGGCTGGTGGCTTAAATCTGTTCCACTACTGCTTAGGGAGACAAGATTTGTCGTTCGATCTTGGTTCCCTACTGCTTAGGGTGACAAGATCTACAATCTTTGACCTATTCCACTGCTGGTCAGGGAGATAGGACTGATGTCTCCGATCCGCTCCTCCTGCAACCTCGTGATTGTCGGATCTCGCTATTTTAATCTGCTCCCTGCAAACTCAGGGATACCAGACTAATGTCTTCTACCTTACTACATAACCTGTAGAATGGGTATATGTTTATGTCTAATATTTAGGATGCTTTGATCGAAATGCATCAGATGCTCCTATTTAGACATGTTATGAAAATGTTATGAAGATGATTCCTGTTTCAAGGATTAGGATGCAATGACCGAAATGAATCAAATGCTCCTAATGCAATTTACAAAAATGCTATGAGTATGATTCCTATCCTAGGTGCTATTACTCATTTGTTTTTCATTCATGTTCTGCTCAAATAATTTGCCCCATAGTAATTCTGAGTCCTCTCTACTTGAACCTTTGGGACATGAATTGGTATTTCCCACTGCAACTTCAGGGGAATAACTTTTAATTTCTTCCATCTTTCTGTTACCATTCAGAGGTACAGAACTTGTACTACTTTCAATCTGTTACACCATTCCCTGGGTGTAATGACCAGATGTATGAATGCAGGGTATCTCGTCAATGATCCTCTTTACACTTGGATTGACCTTGTTCGTCATTTGCCGATGTGGTATCACCAAAGAAATTGTCTTATTCAATAAAAATCCGAAGAGATAATTATTTTCCAATGTATCCAATCCCTTAGACTTGGTGAGTTCTGACCAATAGTCCTGTTTCAGATTCTCATATTATTTAGAAGCTTTTAGAGTAATATGCGAAACTCCTTTTATGAAAGTGTTATTAGCCCATTAATCATTATTTCAATATAAAATGCTTGAAAAAGATCACAACAATGGACATGAAAGAAATTGATCAGGAGCATAGCTCGAAACAAATAAGCTAATCAAAGATAACCAAGGCAATGAATGAAAATCGATTGGTTTATCTTAAAAAGAATAAAGTAAGCAAAGATAGCAAAGGCTATAAAAGAAAATTGATTTGGGTGTTTCTTTGAAAAGAATAAAATAATCAAAGACAGAAAATTTAAAATGGGTAAGATGGGAAACTAGGTGCCCCAGATATCGCAGTCTGAGCTTCTCTGTTCTGATTTCTTGAGGACCATTTTAAGCTCAATATGTGTTTAGGGGATCCGGAGTACTTCGTCAATGCCTAAGACGTAACATACTTCCTCATTGCTAATTCAGACGTAGCAAGATTATTGTATGCCCCACTTTTTATTCAAAATTTGAGCCGCCCTTTTCGGGTTTTCAACTCAACCCCTTTGGTCTCAAAGCGCCCTTTGCGGGTTTTCGCCTTGGCCTCTCCTTTTTCTTTTCTTTTTCTTTCTTCTTCTTCTTCTTCTTGTTTTTTTAAAAAAAAAATTGAATGAATTTGAGCTCAATGCGCCCTTTGTGGGTTTTCACCTTAGTCTTTCCTCTTTCAGGTAAAATACCTATTGGCTGAACCTGAGGTCACCGGATTGGGCAAGTCTTCACTATTCGTTTCAGTCAATATCAATGCTCCTCTAGAACAGGCACTACATAAGTCCTTCCCAGTTTGGCATATGCTTTCTTCTAAAATCTTTTTATAGAAGAAAGGTCTTTTTCAACATCAGGTTCCCTCGTGGAATTCCCTAAGATGAACTTCTTTAACGTAAGCTCGCATCATCTGCCCGTGACGAATAGCTTTTAACCTTTTCTTCAATTAGGTTTAATTAACAAAACGCTTCAATTCCATAAACCAATGGGTAAGATGTTGCCCCAGTGAAGGTTCTGGCCGATGTTCAATAAGACAGAGGGTAACAATAGCTTCTTATGCCAATCCTTACAAGTCTAAGTCACCTTTCATAGTTTTTTTTTTTTACTGTACTGTGATATGCTGCCTGATCTTTGGGCAAACTGTAGACTTTGACTTTGTACAGTTATGCATGATCCTTTATGGCATTCTTTGCTGGCATCTAATCCTTTCCTTCTTCTTCTTCTTCTTTTTTTTTTTAGAATTCGGAAATCACCTTTGTATTTGTTTTTTTTGTTTCTTATTGTCTCTTTCTTTTTTTTTGTATCGTATCGTCTCTCTGTGTGTATATTCGTGCCTTTTTTTTCTCTCTCTGTGTCTGTCCTCATTACAGGTTTTTACAAGGGGTTTTATAACCCAAAAAAAAAAACAAAACAAAAAAGGAAAATATATTTTCCATATCCGTTCTGTGATTTGTTTCCTTTCTGCTTTGGTTTTTTCCTTTCTTTGCAGGTTAAAGGCGGAGGACAGTGGCTAAGCGCGGATCTCGGCGTGACTAGCGACGTGATCGAGGATCTGCTGGCGCGAAGGCTGGGGCGAAACTTGCGGCGTGACAATCGGTCTCCTGCTAAAGCGGCGCGACTGTTGGCCTGGTATTGCGACGTGACGATCGGGCTTGCGAGAAAAAGGGGGCTGCGGAGCCTAGGGTTTCCTCTGAAACCCTAGGTCTGAAACTGTTAAAGCTTTGGGCCTTTTTGGGCCACTCATGTTTTGGGTTCTGTTGAGTATTAGGTCCGGGTGTTTGGTAATGGGTTATTGGGCTAGGGTGTAACTGGGTTAATGTAATTGGACTGCTTAAAATAAACACTAGTTTTATTATTTTTTTATTTTTATCTCAAAGCCCGGGCAAAATTGGGCTCTTACACAGTTCAATTCAATTCAATCCAATATCAACTTTTCGATACCATATGCCTAATCAATTCAACATATAACTGCTTTAAAATATCAAATTCATATCATGCATAATTATCCTATTACCCTAGTTATCTGAGCTGAATGAATATACAAACATACGTCAAGTTACCCGTCCAGGCTAAACCTTTTAAACAACATCAGATTACTCATCCGAGCTAAATCTGTGTCCCAAGTATCTTCGATATATCAATTGCTCTTCTAAGCAAAACATATAATCGTGTCAGGTTACGTGTACAAGTCAGGTTACCCACCCGAGCTAAACCTTTAAACGACCTTAGGTTGCTTGTCCAAGCTGAACATATATTAGTGTTAGGTTACCCGTCCGGGCTAAACCTTTAACATGGCATCAGGTTACTCGTTCGGGCTAAACCTATGTCACATGTATCTTCGAGTCAACAACAAATGCTAGATCTCAGTAATCACCAGTAATCATCATTATCCATGGGTACGAGACCTTAACTAAGTCCATTAGAGTAATCCATCATATAAGCCCATATTCATTTCTTTACATTTTAGTCCAAATCTCACATTTTGTTCCAAAACGTAAATAATTCAAATTCCATTTAAACATAAATATATTCACAACATTAAAGACAATATAATTTAAACTCAACCTAGCTTATGAACTTACTTGGAAAAAACAACAAACGATAAGGTGTCAAAGACCAATCCATAATTTTTCTTTTTTTTCGTGATAATCCTCCAACTAGTTTAAATCCTGATGTATATCATAATTCAATTAAATTATCAATTCCAAACATCAATTAACAGCCTACTATAGTTATGTAATAGTTCAACTTCATCTATCAGATATTCCCTCAAGTTTTTCATTTTATTCAATTTAGTCCTTAAAATCGAAACAATTATAACTTTCACATTTAAGCTTCATTTTTTAATATGATTTCAATTTCATCCTTCCATAACCCTTTATTATTTATAAAAGAAATTTCATGTCAATTTTGAAATATTTACACTTTAGTCCCTAAGTTCAAAACTAACAATTTTTACTTTACAAACTAGTCCTTTTTTCATATCTAAGCATCAAATCTAACCAAATTACACCAATTTCATCAAGCATTCATCAATGGAAACATTTAGACACTTTAACAGTTTCACAATTTGATCCACAAGTTAACTAAATCAAGTTTCTGGGATCTCAAAAGCATAAAAATTACAATAAATAGACTAAATTGAACTCACTAATTGGAAGGGTTAAAGTTTGGAGCTCAATGGACGATACTCTCTTCTTCAACAATGGAGTTTCGGTGCATGGAGAAGTAATGAGATTTTTTCTCTCTTTCTTTCCATGTTTTCATTTTTAATAATTTATAAATTATAAACATATATTAATATAACTGAAAATTTAACATTATTTTAACAACTAAGCCACCCAAACCGTCCACTAAGTTAAAAAAATGGTTTATTTGCCATTTTTTTACTTTAATTTAATTACTACATAAGTCATTTAGCAATTAAAAATCTTAAGCGATTAACTTTTACCACTTTTAAAATTTAGTCATAGTACCATAATTAGTCACAAATTCGACAAAATTACCTATCCAAAATTTGAATCACCTATAAAATGATTTCGTAAATATTTTATAATATCTACGGGCTTGATTTACGAAAATGAGGTCCCGATACCTCATTTTTTGACACCACAGACTTTAGGGTCACTACACTTGTACCTTAGTTAACTATCCATTTAACAAAATTAAAGAACCAAACTCTAATTAAACTTCATACTAACCTAGTAAATATTAAATAATAATATTTACTGACTTAATCATCAGAAATGGAATTCTAAAACCACCATTTCCTATGCCATCGAAAAATGAGCTGTTAAAGTCCCACCAGGAGTCTAATTTTTCAAGTACTCTACCACCAAAGAATCGTTGCTGCTAACTATACGTTGATTGTCGGATCACTGCCGTCGTGCCCGACAGTGCCATTGTTGACGCCACATCTCCTCGACACCCCGAACCATCGCCATTTTTCCCGAATGGGCCTAGCCTTTTTGACTATTTTCGATTCGATCTGGGCCAGTGACGGCCCGAACGGTCCGATCCAGCCATCGGTTGGACCGTGGGCTTAGTTACATACACATGGCTTTTTTCAACCAATTTTTGGGTTTCGGTCTCGGGTTCAATTTTCGATCTTGAGTCCAATTTTGAAGTTCAATTATCCATGTGACCAATTTTCTGACTTGAAAATTAATTTTCAAAAATATAATATTTAATTTTAATTGATCAAAATTCATTTTCCCAAAAATCACTAAGATTTTCTAAATTAAAATTTCAATGAAATTCTTTAATCAAATTCTCTAGTTGAACAATTCTCACAACCACTTAATTTAATTCCACATCAAATAATTCAACTCAATTAAATTATTTCCAAAGTAGTAGAATTTTCTTCTGATCAAATGCAGTCTGATCGAGCTTTTGTTGAGCTAGCGGAGGGACCAATTGGACATATACAATTAGGCTCAAGTAATTGCAATTAAATCCAGAAGCATTATTCCGATAATTCACAATTTACTTAATCATAGAGTCAGTATACAAGAAGTACTATGATTGAAAACTCCTTATTGTATACTCTTTACGAAAGCAATTCGTCCAACTGCTTTTTCCAATGACCTTGTCATGTGTGTGTTACCCTTATATGATATCCCTTTCATTTGAATTAAATACTTCACTCAATACAATCCTATTTTATCTCATTGTCACCATTATGTCTTCTTAATGATTAATATGACTAGTGTCAACTAATAATTGTGATAAATTGCTCGTTTGAGAACAAACAACTTGTGGCCACGTCCTATATTTATCAATCCACACAATGCCAATGAGAGGATATCTTTACTTCTTTAATTAAGCTATGAATTCCATTGTTGCTAGTAAAGTCATGCCATACACAAGTCATGTACCCAACATACCGGCTATCAGCTCGATCATCTTTAGAGCATAAGCCTCCACTTATATTAAAGCACATAAGTTATATACGCATGGTCAGTGACTAACTCAGGATTTAGGTAAGTCACACCATAAACGTCACAAGAGAATTAATTCACAAACAGATTCAAAATTAATTCTTCTTGGGTCCAGTCCAATGTATCAATCTTCCAATGAGTACATTTATATCTCTACCCGTGGAGTCAACTACTCCGGTAGCCAAGACTAACCATCTCCCTAATTGGAATTACAGACGACATAATAATCCTTCTGAATATTTGAATCAAATGCTCACTTTGATTCTTTTTTATGGGATTACAAACTTGTTTAGATTATCTACTGAAGTAAGTTTCCTTTCTCGCAATGTAAACATTCTTACAATGCCACTTATCATCAGTTTGAACTTAGACAATCAATGAGCTAACATTTTCTTGTCACAATTTTTCTATACATGCAAAACATGTCAGACGGAAACACAAAAGATATAATAGTGAAATATGAAATTAACTTTATTTATTTATTCATCGTTCAAATACATAGAATACAATTACATGTTTATTCGGGTTTAACACAATGTACCAAATATTCCATCACTTAAACTAATAAACAAGCATGTTTATTCTACTCGACAAGAATTTAATCATTCAATATGCATATTCAATTTATTCACATATGATCGTTTCATGTTTAATATATAATCAACATTTCCCTTACCTATTCATAGTAATATTAACATACAATCTTAGTTATTCAAGTCACATATACCATTTAATCAATTCACTACCAAACATTAGCACAACATATTTAACATTTACAAGTTTCATATCATTATCAACCAACTAAGATAAGTGTATGTACCATATCAAAGTATCAAAATACCAAACCATCATCCCGTAACATAACCTTGTATAAAAAGACACCCTAAGGTACATGCCATTAACAAAAAAAAGACATCACCAACATGTTGAGTCTGGGATCACAATTGGATGTGGATTTCAACGAGTGTACAGGATCAAAACCTAACCTGCGTACGAAAACAAAACCACACGTTGAGTATGAACTCAGTGGTATTTCCATAATCTGAACAACAAATCATAATATAATAATACTAGAGCAAGAATTAAAGATCATAATATACATATGTCATTTAATATTATCGCATCCTATTACATAATTTTTCAAACATTATTCAATAGTTAATATGTTTATCTTGTAGTTACTATTTCAATAATATAATGTCTCATTTCTCTTTCAATTACGAACTTTGTATATCAAGTAAACAATACATTTTCATACCAAATCCTTTCATAATACATTTATTCCATTTTTATAGTAAGTTGTGCCCAACGTTGGTCGATATAATCGACAAATAGATGTGCCTAGAATTGGTCAATATAACCAAAAAATGGGTGTGCCCGGCACTCCCCAACACGTAGTCATGTATAACCCTAAAATCTTCCTATCCTGTAACATGCCAATTCTACCCAACCCTGCCCGAACAGTTAATAGGGTAACCATTTCGCAATTACATTTATAATTCAATACCAAAATATTAAGTCATACAAGGAGCAGCACCATTCTTTACCATATAGACCAATTTCACATTTATATCAAAATACAATATTTTCACATATATTTAATTTAGCCCTCATCGATATCAATTATATCAAACCAAATCAATTCAATTCATTTTTATTAATACCAACTCACCTTATGATCTTACCATGCAAATAATTCATAATGCAGTGAAAATCAAAGTAGTTCGGATTATAGAAATACAAACCATAGACTTTGAGCTATTCATCGACGGCTTTGTCTTTTCCTTTATTTTCCGAGAAATTTGGGTCGATGTTAGCTACAGATTAACATAAACACAACAATTCATCAATATACAAACGAATTCGCACTCAATCGCAAATTTATACAACTTTTACATTTTGTTCAATTTAGTCCCTAAAACCGAGACTAATATAACTTTTAGTCTATAACTCATATTTTCAAACCATTTTCACTATAGTCCTTACAAGACTTCCTATTTCTCATTTCTAACACAAAATTTTAAAATTTGCATATTAGTCCCTATTGTACAAAACTATAAATTAACTTCACAATTTAGTCACTTTTTTCACTTCTAAGCTTAAATTCTATCAATTTAGTACCTTAAACTTCAAAGATTCATCAATGGAATTGTTTTAAAACTTTAACAGTTTAAAAAAAAAAAGACACAGGTCAACTAGATTAAGCTCTTGGGATTCCAAAAACATAAAAATATAAGAAAAATGACTAAATCGCTTAACCAATTGAAGCTCCAAGTTTGAATACCTAAGGCCGAATCTATTCTCCCCAAAAATAGAGATTTTGGGCATGAAGATGAAGAGAAAGTAGTTTCTCTTTCTTTCCACTAAAACTAACTTACATATTAAGTTTTACTTATTAAAATTTTAATTAATAAAATTTTATAATTTAAAATATTACCAACTAGCCATCACAGTCCATTTCCATTTGTATAGTGGTATAATTGCCACTTTAGTCCTTAGCCTAAGATTATATCATAAACCCTATAGTAATTGAACTTTTATCGATTTTACAATTTAGTCCCTAAACTTAAATTAATCACTAATTTGATAAAATTAGTTATTGAAAATTCAATTCACCTACAATATAACTTTCGAAAATCTTTAATAAAATATTCACAAGTTTGGTTTACGGAGATTGTAACATCCCGATTTAGGGCCTGGTCGGAATAGTGGTGCGATACCACAAATTAGAGGTACAAGTATGAGTTTTGAGGTTTATGCTATGTTTGCATGTTAGTGTGAAAGTTTCATGAAGCAATTTTATTAAATTGTGGTTGAATTGTCCAATAGGACTAAATTGCAAAAGTTGCAAAATGTGAGATTCTAGAAGCTATTTGTATGAAATAGCTTTGGATTATTAATTAGAGGTCCTTAAATATTAATTTTCCCAATTTCTAATTTTTGGACAAAAATGGGCATGAATGGGTTAAAATTGAAAGTTTGGCAAAAAGGGCATTTTGGTCATTTGTCGAATAAGTGATTAAAAGGGAAAATATGACAAAATTTATGTTCATCTTCCCCAAGTTAGCCGAAAATTGAAGGAAGCCATAGCTAGGGTTCTTCAAATTTTTCAAGCTTGCTAATCAAGAAAGACGAAGCCCGGATCGAAACCGAGGCAAGAGCAAGGTAGTGGACTAAATTACACGTCTCCATACTTTTTGAGTACCGAGGTAAGTTTATGCGTAAACAATGCATTTATACTTACACATTGTTAATACTAGCTAGTGTGTAGCATGATTGAGAACCTGTACGGTTCAAGTGGAATGAATGAGTTAGTAGTTGTGAATGGATGAATGAATTACAAAGTAGATATGTGAATGTGTAGTGATAATGCTTGATGGTGGGCTAACTGGGATACCACCTTAATCCTTAACGATAATGAGCTGGGCTGTGTGCGATGCTATCGTTAAGTATATTGTTTAGTGGGCTATGTGCGAAACCACTATAATTACCTTGGTTGGTAGGCTAAGTGCGATACGACCCTATTATTTGATTGTGGTGGGCTAAGTGCGAAACCATCGAGTAATTTAGCTGTGTGGATGTATTAGTGAGAAATCACGTTGTGTTGTATTATGAGTAAATGTGATATTGAGTGTAGGGGTGCATGTCAATGAATATTAGCATTTGACTTATGATGTCGTGGAAATGTGGTAAGGGATAGAAAGAGTAAGCATAGTTGTGGTTGTGAATTATATATATTAGTATAATGCTAATTGTTGTTTAGCTTATACTAGGATGCTTAATTGTTTATGTGTAAACTTACTAAGCTTAAAGCTTACTCCCTTTCTTTTCCCCTTGTCTTATAGAGAAAAAGGATTGAATCGAGATACGCGGATTAATCGGAAGATCGCCCACACTATCAGCACACTCCGGTACATTAGACTTAATGTTTTGTATATGGCATGTATAGAGGCTAGACAAGTTAGTGTATTTTGTTGTATTGGCTAAGATGTGTTGACCTTTAGATGGATAATCTATTTTGTATAATGCCATAGTTGATGGCTACATTATTATATGAAAAGATGTATTTATCCACGTAAGATTATGTTCAATATAAGTTGATTTTGGATGTGTTGAATGAGTACATGTTGTGTATGCTAGAGGGGTGAAAAGAGCTTGGCATATAGCTTTGTTCTTGTCCATATGGATAGACACACGGACGTGCGTCTAGGCCATGTGTGACACACGGCCATCCCATGGGCGTGTGACTTGGCCGTGTGTCCCCAACAGATTGAGGTAGTATAGACCACGGACTAGCCACACAGGCATGTGCCTAGGTCGTGTGAGATAGTCAATGTTGGCCACGGGTTAGCCACACGGGCGTGTGCCCTAGCCGTGTGACATTAATAGATTGCTTGAGTTTTGGGCACGGGATGTGGACATGGGCGTGTATGACTACACGACCTGACCCCACGGGCGTGTTTCATCTCACATGGGCATGTGGTCCCTGTTTAGATGGAAAAATTTTAAGATCGTAAAAGTTTTCGATATGGTCTCGAGAGCCCTCGTGTGTATGAGTAAGGCCTCGTAAGTCATGAATGAGGTTATTGTGGTGACTGAAAGAGAGTAGTCACGTTGAGCCTAAGTGGTGATCAAGTGGTTTACTCCGGTAATGCCTCAGGCCCGGTTCCAGCGTAGAATACGGGTAAGGGGTGTTACAGAGATGGGGTCTCAAAACCACATTTTTCGACACCATAAACTTTTGGGTTGTTACAATTCTCCCCTCTTTAATAAATTTCGTCCCCAAACTTTACCTGAAAATATATGAGGATATTGGGACTTCATCTTCTCTTTCGGTTCCCAAGTCACTTCTTCCACACTGTGGTTGTACCACAAGACTTTCACGAGTGGGATGTGTTTATTCCTTAGCTATTTCATTTCACAAGCTAAAATTTTGACCGGTTCCTCATTATAAGATAAATCGGGCTAAATCTCAATTTCTTCCATCGCAAAAACATGAGATGGATCTAAGTGGTACCTCCTAAGCATTGAAACATGGAATACATTGTGGACTTTCTGTAATTCTGTTGGTAACGCTAATTACATCAGGTGTTGAAGCTTCCTCTTGAGCACAAATCGCATAAGCCCTAGCTGGTTCCCGAGCCTCAAATCTAATAGTAGAATCTTTCATTCCACTCTGACTGTTACCCGCATTGCAACTATTTCTGGATAGTCTCCCTCCCGCAGCCGTATTACTCGAATGAATGTTCTAACCTTTCTCTTTATCCGATCTTTCAGGGCAGTCTCTAAGGAAATGATCGTAAGAACCCCATTTAAAGCACAACCCGTCTCTCAATCTGCACTCCCGGAAATGTCATCAATTGCATTATTGACATTCAGGTTTATTATTTTGGACACTACCCACACTCGCTACAGATATTGCTTGAGGTCTCGAACTCAAATGTTAATTTCTTTTATCTCTTCCCGAAAACCCCCACTGAAGCTGATGTACAACTGTGAAATTCCTTTGACTTCTTCGATAGAGAAGAAATGACGTTCCCATAGATTTTTTTACCAGTGTCACGAGCCTTGGAATCTACTTTTCTTTTAGCTTTACTAAGTTCTTCGACTTTATGTGCTTGATCCACCAAAACCACAAATTCTTTCAACTCTAAAATTCCAACTAACAACTTGATATCTTTGTTTAAACCATCTTCAAACCGGGTACAGATAACAGCCTTTGATGGTATACATTCTCGGGCATACTTACTAAGTCGTACAAATTCTCTTTCGTACTCGGTTATTGTCATACGGTCTTTTTTCAATTCAAGAAATTCTTTTCGTTTCTTGTCGAGAAATCGTTGACTAACATATTTCTTCCTGAATTCTATCTGAAAGAAATCCCAATTCACACAGTCTTTAGGTACTACCGCAATCAAGGTGTTCCACCATTGATACGCTAAGTCTTTTAACAGAGATACTGCATACTTTAAACATTCAACAGGTGTACAAGATAATTCATCAAAAACCCTCACAGTGTTTTCTAACGAAACTCAAATTTTTCAAGATCATCTTCAGCTATACTGCGAAACTCTTCAGCCCAATATTTACATATTTTATCAACTGGAGGCTTGCTCCTAAGTACTTGTTCCATACCTTGAGGAATAATAGGGACAAGTTAGGGTACGGGAGGGGGTGGAGGTTGTTGAGCCATAGGGTTCGTTCTAACGAACTTAGACAACTATTCTGACATCATTTGGAAGAAGGCTTCTTTCACTTCACTTTCTCAGCCTTTAGCTATAGGCCTACTACTAGGTGCTCCGTGTACGGAGGCTTGCGTGTTACTCTCAACCTCATCGAAATTGGCTCAGTTGGATGACATCTTTATCTATATGAAAACATAATTAATTTTGAGTCAAGAGTTATCACACTATCATAGGTTATATAATGGCATGTATTTCTATACTCCATACATGTTACGTTCAGCCCGAGAATCGACTAAATCGTAGCTCTGATACCACTAAATGTAACACCCTTAACTCGTATCCATCGCTGGATTAAGGTTACAGAGCATTACCGAACAATAAAAAATCATTTATCATAATAACATTAAATAAATTAAACACATTATAAGTCATTCAATCACATGCATTTTGTCCCTAAATCGAGCCTTTGAGGCCCTAAAAATAACTTAGAAGCAATTCGGGACTAATTTGAAATAAAAAAAAGTTTTAAGAAAAAAATGCAAAAATTAGAAAATAAGGGTCACACGGCCGTGTGGCCAGGCCGTGTAACATTCGAACAAGGGACACACGGTCGTGTACCAGCCCGTGTCTTCACCCATGCAACTTACTGAGTTGCCCCATACGCCCATGTGCCAAGTCGTGTGCTAGGCCGTGTAACTCTCTCAGTTGCCACACACGCCCGTGTGCCAAGCCGTGTGCTAGGCCGTGTAACTCACTACCTTGAAACACTAAGAAATTTCAAATGAGACATGGTCGTGTCGCCAGACCGTATCCCAAGCACATATTCAAAGGGTTCAAACATCATTCAAACATACATAATTATGTCATTTCAAACATCCTAAATCACCTAACTAATATGCTATTCAAAGGCACCACAATTGTTTCAAACATTAAGAATCATACCAAAGCAAGTTGCCCATATCTCAAACACAAAACCTACTTAACTTAACTACCATACATGACCATTTGCAAGCCATCAAAACATGCCAAAAGAACCTTATTTTCAAGCACTTACAAGTGACCCAAAATGACATAACTTGGCAAGGAATTAATGTGCATCAAACCAAAATAACTTCCAAAAGCTTAAACATACCAAAACATACATTACAAGGATCCTATACAATTCATTATTAACCTTGGCCAAAATACTCAAAAACTACCGAAATGGTTGCTAGATAGTGTAATATGTAACACCCCAAACCCGACCTAGAAGTCTAGACCGAATTCAGGATGCTACATTGGTCATCGAAGTGATCATGAGAAAATTTCTACAAAAACAAGTCGTTCAAAATTTCCATTTTCAAAACCAATCAAAACGCTCAATCGTTAAAATTCTGTCCACAAGTTTAACAGGAATAAATGTACGAATCAAAAGTTTAAAACAGTAACTGTACCACAGTTTATAAACCATACAGTTCAAAATGAAACAAATACCAAGATAGTATCATCAAACAAAAAAGTGCATAATTTTTGTTCACAAGCCCGTCCGAGACCTCCGCGTACTGAGTCCAACATCCAGAACTTCGAAATGTACCTGAAAGGGAAACAGAAGAGGGGGTGAGCTACTCGAGCTCAGTGTGAGATCAAAACCAATTAACTACGGAATCGAACACGCGGACAACCAGCGGTAGTAGTTACAAAAGCGGAACATACTTACGAGTTGTGCGAAGCGATTGGTACTTTCAAAGCGAGCGCACGGCAAACAAACAATATTTAGAGCATATCAAAAATCACACTCAGTTACACAATCACAAACGCAACTCAGTCCAGTAACAAAACTCTCAATAGTCACTAGTTTCAATTCAGCCAGTCAAATACCATCAGAGTTTAACAATTTCACAGTGTCATAAATACTTTTCAGTCAAACCGTAAAACAGACAGTCGCACTCACAAAACAGTCAATAAGATGCATATGAAAGCAGTTGAGTTAAAGAAAACCCACCCATCCAGCCAACACACTTCTTCGTCTCCCATCACTCCTCAATAGAGCTATTAAGCTCATCCAACCAATCACTCCATATAGGACCTCGAAAAGCCCATCCAACCCTACACTCCATATGATGTTATCCCGGGTTGCTCAATAATGATGGCCATCAGCATTGTCCACGACCCTCCGGGTATTGGGACTTCCCACGACCCTCCGAGTATTGGGACTTCCCACGACCCTCTGGGTATTGGGGCTAACAGTATGCAGACAAACTGCCAGTCACGTATATTACGCAGCAAAGCTAGCGTATAAGCTGTATTGTGCAATGTGGTAAACCGCTATACCGATAGGTTGCAGTGAAACTACCAGTTCAGTCAATTGTACGTAGCATAGCTAACGTACATGCGATCTGATGCAATGTGATAATCACTATCTTTGTTATCGATAAAAGTCCACGACCCTCAGGGTATTGGGACCGCCCTCGACCCTCTGGGTATTAGTGGCTATCAGTAACCAGCAGATCAGCTGCCAGTTCAATCAATCTTCATTCTCTTCAAAATCCCACCAAAAAAT
The DNA here is from genome assembly GCA_025698515.1 of Gossypium sturtianum. Taxonomy (NCBI): domain Eukaryota; kingdom Viridiplantae; phylum Streptophyta; class Magnoliopsida; order Malvales; family Malvaceae; genus Gossypium; species Gossypium sturtianum. The sequence continues at coordinate 12,094,126 of CM046948.1, forward strand.
AGTATATGCATATGTATGCATGCAGTCAGAAGTACGCGATTAGAATACCGATTTGAATGAGCCGATTAATCGAAGCGAACACTCACATCCAATCACTCGATTCTGAGAATCAGACATGTGCACACTCATAACTCGAGTTCAGTATCAAGCTTATAGCACAACCAATCACAAATAACACACACATCAAGCCCAGATCAGAGTCATAATTACCCTCAGTAAAGCTCAGTCGAGGGTTGGAACACACAGAGTTGCGATTACACTTAAATTTGACCTAAAATCATTATTTGGTGAGATAGGGCCACACGCCCGAGTGCTCCAGCCGTGTGGAGCAATCCAGGCCGTGTGGGGGTCCAAACGCCCGTGTCAAGGGTAGCACACGACCATGTGAAAGAGGCACATGCCCGTGTAAAGTAGGGACATGGCCGTGTGAACAGGTCGTGTAACTCACTGTTCAATTTCGCTAAAATAAGGTGCAGGGCAGACACGACCGTGTGAGGGTCTCACACGCCCGTGTGCCATCAGACACGGCCGTGTGTTCCAAAGCACACGCCCGTGTGGGATCCCTAATCCCCAAATCAGTCACACGGCCGTATGGCCAGGCTGTGTGACCCCAAAACTCTAAATCCCTAATTTTCCCAAACTCACACACCCGTGTGCCCATGGGACACGGCCGTGTGAATTCGGAAAAAATCCCCAAATCAGCCACACGGCCGTGTGGCCAGGCTGTGTGGCACCCAATTTAGCCTAGAAACCCTAGTTCCCAAATCCACACGGCCGTATGCCACGGCACACGCCCGTGTGGTCGTCGTGGTGATCACAAAACCACCCTTCAACAGCCCCAAAATTGTCGTTTTAGCCACCAGAACTGTCCTTAACCTTTTCCCTATCAACATATATCAGAAAGTGACGATTTCCCATCACTCCATCGACTAAAAACCCAAACTAATGGGTTAGCATACAGTAAAAAAAAATCGAATAGAAAATTTGCAGAAATAATAAACACATAAAGTAACGTAGTTACAGTTCGAATCCAACACCTGTTTGAGATCGAAGAAGACGACATAGGCGCGAGATTCCCGAATCCATAAATAAACCGTTTTAGAGAATTATTTTGAAAAACCAAAAAGTAAAGAAGAAGAGAGAAGTGAAAGGAAACGTCACTTCCAAAAATAAAATAGAAAAATAAAAATAAAATAAAATAAAAACAATCAAATAAAAACAAAATAAAATAAAATCTAAAACAAATAAGTTACCAAAATAAAACTATTAAACCTCAAAACGCACTTGCAAAGACTCGAACCTGCGACCTTGAGGTTCACCAACACTCATACCACCACCAGACCAGCAGGCCCATTCTGTCACTAAATTGCACGACTAAACACATATGTGCTGCCTCCTCACTGTCCCTATGCTCAAATCCCAAAACTTCTAGGCCCAGAATTTGGGGCGTTACATAATAGGTCTACAACGAGCTTTCAACTAATCGAGCTTCCGATAATCTATAAAATAAAGAAAAGTAACTACATAAGCAACAAGTGCTTAGTAAGCTCATATAAACTTCAACATAACTTACCATTTCATTTGCACAATTTATAGCATAGGTTCAATATCAACCAAAACCATAAGCTTGGCATAAGCCTATACAAGCATCATCAACTCACAAGTTAGTATACTTGTCCATGATATAAATAAATTCAACTATAAGTTAAGTAGATTTCCATATATATGTATACATTTAACTCATCAACCTTTCCATAAATACATGATTCATTCCATTTGCATATTTACCATTTCATTTCCTTTTTTTACCAGCTGAACCATCTAGAATTACATCAGATACTCGGGAAAACTCACACATAGTGTGCCTTAACAAATAACCGTAACCTTTCCTTTACATTATTGCTCACACGAGCTGTGAAATGGTCTGCTCACACGAGCTATGGGTCAGAATGTAAGCTACACAATACTGCTCACACGAGCTGTGGAGAATCCGTAACAAATGCAAGACCTCAGCCATCGGTAGGACATTCAAGACCAGTACCCGAAACGTGAAATCCCTAATGACATGTCATTTGTATCCTAAGAATTTTTAAGGTTCAACCGAGACGTATCCATCAATTCATCATAGCATGGATACATTTATTTATAAATTCATTTATACTAAAACAACATAATAAATAGTCAATTTAGCTAACATTAAAACGATCATAATTCATACGAGTATAGTCGAACTAATCCGAAGCTTTAGCTTTCTCTCGATTTAAGTCTGATTGTGGTTTATCTTATTCTAAATAAACAATTTCATTCAATTAATTACTTATAGGATTCAATTTAATCCATAATTCATATTTATGCAAAATTATAAAATTTCCCCTAATACTTTAACTTTTCACAAATTAGTCCTTAAGCTCATAACTTAAAATCTAACCATTTTAACCTAGATCCAACTTAACCAAAGTTACAAGAGACCTTGAAAAAACTCATTATTACCAACATTTCACAATAAAACCCATGAATTTATACTTTTAACAATTTAATCCATAAATATAATTTCACCAAAAACCACTTAACAAAACATGTTTATTTTACAATAAAGATTCATAATCTATCAACTAACATCAAAAATCATTCAAAAACATCCATGTCAAGTCCTTCAACCCTTAACAATTTTGCAAATTAACCCCCGGGCTAACTAGATTAAGCTAAAACGAACTCAAAAACATAAAAATCATTAAAAACGGAGCTTGAAATCACTTACATGTAAGATGGAAGCCTAGAAAAATGCTCAAACCCTATTTCAATGGTGATTTTTGGTGGAAATATGAAATGGGGAAGAAGATGAGCTTAATTCCTTTAGTTATTTTAGCTTTATTTACCAAATTACTATTTTAACCTTTAAAAACTATCAAAATTTCATTAAAATCATGCCCATGCACACCCACTAACACCTTAAATGGTATATTTACCATTCAAGTCCATTACCTTTCATTTTCATAACCATTTAGCCCTTTTAACTAATAGAACTCAACTTTTACACCTTTTATGATTTAGTCCTTTTTACCTAATTAACCATTTAAACATCAAAATTTCTTAACGAAATTTTAATACGACCTTAATATAATCTTGTAGAACTTAAATAAACATTAAAATAATAATTTACTCGTCAAAATTGTGGTCTCGAAACCACTTTTTCTAACACCACTAAAAGTGGGTTGTTACAATGTATATATATAAGTACGGCATGTTTTGATCACTTTTGGGATCATATGAATAGTATTGGGATGATATGTTTGTAGGAACAATGTTAGGGGTGTTCAGACGGTTAATCGAATCGAACTAGTATTAATCGAATTAATCAAACTTTTTAATCCTTTAACCGTTAATCGAACCAAAATTTTTTCAAAAAAATTAACCAAACCAAAATATTTTGGTTAATTCGGTCGGTTAACCGAATTAACCAAAATTTATATATATTTTTATTAAAACAAGTATAAAAAATATCAAAAAATAAATTGATAATGTTCATTTGACCGAATTATCTGAATTAATCGAATTAACCAAATTAAACTTACATATCAAATTACCTGATCTCGAACCAAATTAACCGATAATCGAACTTCCAAAAAATCATTAACCGACCTCCAACCGAATTAGATCGATTAAAACTGAACTAGATTGGTTCGGTCGGTTAATTCGATTTTAACCCAAATTTGAACACCTTTAAACGATGGTATGAATGGTCATGAAAATTGTATGTTTAAAGTATGATTTAGTAGGTTGAATGATAGCATGCTATGGTTAATGGTATGTTTGAGCTAATTAAGTTGATATAGGTTAAATTGAAGTGAATTGGTGTCAATTTGTGATATAATGGATTGGAAATTGGTATTATGGTATGTTTGGTATGCAATTGGAGTGTTTTGTACAGGTTTTGTGTTGTGCTTAGGGCACTATTTGAACCAAATTTGGTTTTGGCATGAAAAGGGACCAAATGGTAGTTTTTGACACTACGGTATCGATACCTTTACCAAAGTATCGATACTTAGCATTTTCAAATAGTTTTCTAACAAACAGAATGCCAATTTGGTACCGATACCCTATACCAAGGTAGCGATACTTTATAAAGATATCGATACATATGATTGGTGATTGATTTTACAAAAGAAACAGATTCACAATTTGATATCGATATTTATCAAAAGTATCAATACTTGTGAATTAATTTTAAATTTTCCAAACATCGAAGTTGATTTGAGCATCAATACCTTTCAGGGGTACCGATACCTGTTTCTAAGTTTTGAAAATTTTGTAATTTAGCCATGTTTCATTAACGAATTAACATTTAAGTCTTGTAAACTCAATTGAGTCCCGAAAAGTTTTAATTGTTGTATTATGAATGTGATTATAAAATTATTTCATGTTTAAAAGATTATTTTCAGTATTTTTCAATGGTAGTTGCTCCGATTTTAACTGTAGCATTTCAAAACTTAGACCATGCGATCGGGTCGGGTGAGGGGTGTTACAGTACGCACTTGTACGAGATTTATTACAGATGTTAATAAAGTCCAACATTTATTTCGGATTCAGGTATTATGTGACACAAGTTTAGCTTGGACGAGTAACCTAATATGTCATTATAAAGGTTTAGCTCGGACGAGTAACCTGATATATATACTCACCTCGGACGAGCAACTGGTGTGGTGTAATTTACCCTTGTATCCGAGTCTGTTTACTAGGATTCATCGAGCGAAACGTTATAAATGAAATTGATTATTTGAAAATGTGATGAAATGGACTTGATATCTAATTTAAAAAGTCATTAAAGGGATTGAATTGTAATGGTATATTCTTGTGAATGTTGATGGCAAAGTTGATTGAATTATATCATGTTTGTTGATTGAATATGCCATTCTATTAAGTTATATGAAAATAACATGAATTTGGTATGTTAAGGTACATGTAATACTTGGTGATCATGCTATAGAGATTTGCTTACATTGTTGATATTTTTTAAGTGTCATGTTCTAACCAAAGTTATGTCAAATTAAGGTAGCTTTAATGCTTAATGTAAAAACAAGGTAAGCATAGTATTTTCCATTTAAACTTACTAAGTATGCTAAATGCTTACTCATATTGTTTCCTTCCCTTGCAGATCGTAGCCTTGAGAAACTTGTCGACCCGGACCAACGCGAAGCTCACACTATCAAAAGATGGTAGAATTAAGTCCATTTTGAGCCTAATGTTGCGACATGTATATAAGGACACTTATTGTGCATATAGTCTTTTTTGAGTGGACAATTATGTAGTATATTTAAGTATGTTTGAACTTAATTATTGAACTTGGCATGTGATCCATTGATGCATGGTTTGGACTTTTTTAATGTTAGTATATGAGTGATTATACTCTTGCAAGATATTGAGATGCTAAAGGCTACATAAATGAAGTAGTTGAATAAGTCAAGTTGATGAATGACTTGGGTTTGTATAATTGAATGTTAAGCATGATGTATAAGATAGGTTATGTATGGTTTAGCTCAAATTGTGGACATATATGTTCCTATTTTAGAAAAGGCTTAATTAGAAATGAATTGGAATTTAAAAGAAGTGCTTTGGTATGACAAACTGAGCATATAACTTGGATAAGTTTAGTTGATGTTCTTGTGAAATGTACCATGTTAAAGGTTGATTTCAAATGTTCATGTACTTGGTTGGGTATATTTGACATGGATTGTGATTGAATTAAATTGAGAAGATGTCATGCAAGCATTAAGGTATTTGTTGAAGGCTTGAAATATGTACCAAATGTGCATTTTGCCAAAAATAGGGGTGACATCGCAATTACGAAATCTTTATGTTGCAACGTCATCATATCAGAGGGTAACGTCGTGATGAGCAAACATATGTCATCACAATGTGACATAAAAAGATGACCACGCCGCAACGAGGAAACAACAAAGTTGTGATGTCAGCCCGATATTTTGAAAACTTTACAATTTAGTCCTAATTCATGCTCGAGTTGGCAAAAGAGCTTTCGTAAGCTCATGTAGGACCCAAAATCGTTTGTTTAGCATAGAATAAATTTGAATTACATTAATTACCATGTGTGAATGGTTGTATGGTGAATGTCTAATTATAGTTGCTTCGGCAACGGTTGTAGCATCTCGTAATTCGGACCTAGCGACCGGGTCGGGTAAGGGGTGTTACAAACTTTCTCATTCAATAATTATTTCAATATCTCTTAATTTCATATCATGGTGTACTCAATAATTCAACATGTCATTCAATATCATTTTCAATGCTTATTCATTTTGTCCCCTATTAGCTGACAATAGACATTAAGGCAGATATGCGGATCTATATAACGAGTAAGTCACGACCCTCTAGGAATTTGGACTACTTAATATGAATACCATTATATGTCCATGACCTTCTGATAATTGGGGTTGCTCACAACCCTCTAGGAATTGGACCTAATAAATCACTTATATTGGTGACCCTATGGTATGCAAACTATACCCAGACTACGTCTAACACCATTTAACGAGGCATGATCATCATTATCACCATTATAACATAATTCAACATGATATCAAGATATCAATACTATATATACTCAATTATATCAAGCTTATATGTACATAGCGTGCTTGTACACACACACATACATGTATATATATATATCACAATTCAATCATTCATAGTTTAATTTCAAGAATCATGACATCAAATTCATTATTTCATAGTTTTTGGGGAAAGATACGATTACCTCAGCATTTATTTCATATTCAAATATAATGACTTACTAGACTACGAACGTGTTATTGAAAGAGAATTATAGAAGCACAAACCGTAATAGTTATTCGATGTCCTGGCGTTGTCTTTCTCTACATTCGATAATACATTATGGAGACATCATTAATTATAAAATTCGAACATAGATTACAATAATATAAACATCAATGCATTTATTACAATTTGGTCCCTCGAATTCCTAATGTACGAAACACCTGTAACTAATGATTTACCCAACTGAATCTAAACTCAACTAAACACATATAGTACAGGGACTTCCTACTTTTACTATTTATTAATAAACCCCAAACTTTTTACCTTTTACAAATAGGTCCTTAAAAAATCATAATTTATCAATAATCTAAGCTTGATTCAAACTCTATTCACTATCACCTACCACATTTCTATCATGTTCACACCTAATTTAACTAACCTCATTCATGCATGAACTTAATCTCTTAACATCAAATATCTCTATGTTTTCTAAGAATGGAAAATTAAACTAAAACTTATAAATCTAACATAAGGGTCTTCACCATCTACCATTTTTATCTAAAAATCCAACCAAAATTTATGAAGAAAACTTACAACTCCCTTTAACAATGTACGACAACAAAGGAAGATGAGAAAAGAATTTTTCCTTTCTTCTCTATGGTGAATCTGTAGAGAAGAAGAAAGTGAGACTTTTACCATTTTCTCTCTCCCACTAATTTCATGTATATATATGGGTAATTAACATGATAATTAGCTTAAGTTATTAACGAATCTATTAGTTTATTATATTATGATTCTAGTTAATGGAAAATGTTGGCATAATAATGCTTAAGCAATAATTATGACTTAAAATGGCTTAATTGCTAACATACTCTTAGATTAATTGCTATTTAAGTCACTTGTTAACTTAAAAAGTCAAATTCCACTCGTTTCGATCACTATACAATTTAGTCTCTATACTATAATTACTAATTGATCTAATTTAATTTCACTTAAATATTCAACCCTATAATCCCGTATTTGACACATAAATATTCAATCCAAATTTTTAGCTAACTTGATTTAATAAATTCAGTCTTAAAATCAATTTTTTTGATGTCATTGAAACTTAAGTTGTTACATGACCAATACGAAAGTACATAAATTAAAATTGATCAAATTAAAATAAAAGGACTAAATTTACAATTTTTACAAAGTATAGACAACTTTTGATATTTTTTGCAACAAGGACACAAAGAAAACAGACAAAAACAACAAAGTAAAATCGTATGAATCGAAACAAAACCCACAACCCGTAGCCATGCAAAATGAAAATTCTTGACAAACTATAGAGATCCAAACTTAAGGTTTTTCCCTAACTTGGGCTCAACCACCAATAGCCTTCCAATACATTCACCTTACTTGGATATGGTACTCTAGGAGAGTAAGTCTCCAATTGTTGGAAATTATAGATTACAAATTAATTATTTATGAGCACTATTCAAATTAAAAAGTGATGATTTATCATCTAATGGATACATTTTTTTGGGACATGTTTCTTTTTAGTATCCATTGAGTGCATATAAATAGAGGGACTATGATGCTCATAATGTACATTACAATCAATCCAATTTCAGAAATTAGAGTAAGAGTTAGGGAATTCCTCAATTTTGCTAATCAAAGGAAATTCAAAAGCTTCGTTGTATCCCGGGAGGACCTTTGTTTTAACCCTCTAGCAACTTTATGTGGGGGCAAATATTTCTCTTTGGAAAGTGTCATCCGCGCATCAAAGTCTATTGTTTAATTTCATATAGTCTCCAGATCTATTGTCTCCACTCAATATCTCCAACACCAATTACATATGTAAGTACCCAATTTTGCCCGGGCCCATAAAACAGAATAAAAAAAACAAAAAAAAAATGTCTATAACCCAATCTGGTGGCCCAAGACCCAAAACTAAAACTACCCAGTAACCCATTTACAACCTGTGACCCATTAACCCAATAGACTACCCAAACAGAACCCAAATACACACAGCCCAAATGGCCCAGTAACTAACCAGAACTCTAGGGTTTTCTGAAACCCTCGCGCCGCAAGCGTCCCAGCAGGATCCCAACAGTCGCATCGATTCCTCGCGCCGTAGGCAGGATTCCAACAGTTGCGCCACTCACCCCGCAGCCTCGTCTAGCCTATTCTCGCGCCGAAATCAGCGCGCATGTCTCCCCACAGCCAGGATCTCCGCTTCTGACCTGCAAAAGAAGAAAGAAATCGCAGCAAAAGATAGAAACAACGTGTATTTCCTTTTTTATTTCGGGGCTATAAAAACCCCCAAGATCTGTAAAAGAGAAAGAGGATAGAGAGAAAAAGAGGAAAAAAGAATACCAGAAAAATACAGAAATAATATACAGAAGTTTTTTTTCGCAAAGGTGATTTTTTATACATATTTCCTTCGGTTTTTATACATTCGTACATATAAAAACATTTTAGAAGATAAAAGGTGAGCGTTTACCTTTCAAAAGCGCCGAAAATCGGAAGTTTTAATCCTCCGGCCACCGTCCACGGAGGCGCGTGTGGCGCGTGCAGTTGTGGCCTACAACGTCCGACGACTCCTCCAGACGAAAGGGCGAGAGGATTTCAAAGCTTTTTTTAAGTTTTTTTTTAAATCGAATACCAAATGAAATTTCTGTCCGAAAATTGACATATATAGCGCTTAACAAACGACGCCGCGCTTAACAAACGACGTCGTTTTCGCTTAAGCAAATAAGCGTTAAAACGACGTCGTTTATAACATGACCCGCGCGTTGACCCGGACCCGAACAGGGTCCGCGTGTTTTCGAAAAATGGGAGATTTATCCCTTTAGCCCCTCCGCATTTTTCCATTTTTATAATTAAGTCCATTTATTTTCATTTATTTATAATTTGACCCCTTTGTGTTTATTTCTATTGTTATTTGGTCCAGGTTTCTTTATTTATTTTTCAAATTTTTTTAAATTTAGATTATTCTAATATTATATTAAAGTATTTTATTTATTATTAATAGCATAAATATATATATATTTTTACTATCTTTATATTTATTTATTATTATATATATTATTTTACTTATTTAATAATATATATTTTTATATTTTTATTAGTATTATGTTACATTATATAAAACTTTATTTTATATGAAATTTATCTAATCTATTTTAATTATATTATTTATATTATGCATATAATTTTCTAATTAATGTATTATATATAGGCATATATTTTCATTGTTTATTATTTTATTTAATATTATCACATATTTTTATATATTAATTATTGTGTTATATATTTTTCTTAAAATTTTTTATACATTGCTAAATTATTCATCATTTAATCTTGCATGAAAAGTTCATATTTGCTTAGTATTTTTTTTAATTGTTTTATGTATATTGCTTTATGTATCTTATTTGTTTACACAATGCCCTTTTATTTATTTATTATTTTATGATTACCCTAGTGTAGTTATTTTAGTTGTATTTTACATTCTCTATATTAAATGTTAATGTATTATAATTGCTTTTAATATTTATGTTCGATAAATGCAATATTGTACATGGTTATTATTTAAAATAAAAAACCATTTTTTTTGCAAAACCATTATATTTTAAAAAGTTTTTAAAATAAGGCAATGTTTTGGTATTTAGAAATTCGGGAAATAGTGCCCTAACGTACTGGGTTGCGATTTTCCGTTTGGCTAAATAACTAAATACCCTTTTACAAGTTTTATAAATCATGAGATGATTTTGATTACGAAGGTTTTTAAATATCATGTCATAACGTACTGGATGTGATGTTTATATTCCCTCGGAACAAAGAAATCTCAAGTTTTAACATAAATGGCTCAAAGTTTTTTAAAGAAATCATATTTTTGAACACTTTTAAAACTTCAAACATTTGGACATGATTTCATCGATTAGGTACCAATTTTTGGGCGTTATGAGGGTTCTAACCCTTCCTCATACGTAACCGACTCCCGAACCCGTTTTCTTGTTTTTGTGGACCAAAATTGAATATTTTTTTTGAAATAAAAACGTTTTACAAGGTGATCCAATCACACCTAGGTAAAAAAAGATTGGTGGCGACTCCCATTTTTGTTTTAAAAAGTCGATCCCCGTTTTAAAAAAATCAAAAATTAAAAATGGTTTCGACAGCTTGGCGACTCCACTGGGGACCAATAAGAGAGTCAAGCCGTAAAGTCGATAAATTCATGTCCTATTGTTGCAAATTTGAAATTCTGATTTTAAAAATCATCATCCTTTTATTGCATGTGATTCTTTAAAATATCTTTGCATTGCATTTGCATGGCCGTTGTGGTCGCACCCTTAAGTGGGAGTGAGAAACTATGCTTTCGTGAGGTTTTCACCTCTGCAAGGGCTAGTGGACTGCTTCCGGGATACATCCGTACTTATGTCTTCGTGAGGTTTTCACCTCTGCATAGTCATAGGGAAATGTATTCCCCTGAACCGAACTTGGTCCATATGAGCCTATAATGGGTGAGGATCGAGGAATCTGCTAGTTCAGGTACCTCAACTTTAGAACTAAACCACATATAGTGAACCCTAAGAGCCCACCTTAGGTAGAACTATGTCAAACCCTAGTGGTCATCTGGATAGATGTTCTACGTTGTTTATTTTTCCTGTGCTAACGTGTTCTCTTTTGTTTTGATTGCATTGCATTCATATCATAGAAAAGAGGTGTTGATTCAAATTCGATTGCTAAATAGAAAAGTTTTTCATAAGGAAATGGATTTTTTGATAAGGTGGATTATAATAAGGTTGTCCGAATATGTTTCAAGCAAACACAACGAGAGAAGATTGATAGTTCGTGAAGGAATACAAGAGTTTATTGCCCAAGGATTCAAGCTGACAAAAACTATTTGAGAATCACCACGGCGAGGCTTTCTTGAAGAGGCTAATAAGCATTGCGAGGATAAGTGAACAGTGAGTCGTGGCCCAGATCAAGCAAAAAGGAGCTAATAGGAGGCATCTATTAGAAGTTTGCAAGATTTGACCTATGCGAAGAAGGGGATTGATGTTTTTGCTTGGAATATGAGGGCAAGGTCGTATATGTGATCCGTTTTATGTAAAGAAATTTGTTTTTCTAGAAAAGTTATTCTAATGTAACTGAATTCAGAATCAACGCCTCTCTTTCTTTGCATTCATGCATTTGCATTACATCATATCATTTGCATTTAAGTCCATAGATGGAGTCTAATTAGTTGAAATTATAACAGAGAGAGAAAAGGGAAGAAAAATATGGAAGCTGAACATCCTTACGGTACACGTGCCAAATTGAAGAAAATGGATCAAAGACTGGAACAATTCCAAAGAGATATTCAAGACCAGATGCAAGAACAAATGGCAAAAATCCAACAAGAGATGAGGGACCGGATGTTGGAGGCTCAAAAGAACATGATGGCTCAAATGGCCCAGATGATGAGTGGGATAATGGACAAAGGAAAGGGTCCCCTAGTTAATGCTGAAGACAATGAGGACTTTCCTCGGGGTTTCACCCCACCGCATGTACAGCCGGAAGAGTATCCCCAAAGGCCACCTGTCACGATCAGGCCTCAACAAGGGCAAGTTGATAATAGACCACCCATGAACTTCTAAATAGGCTCAGGATCTAACCTAGGAAATAACCCTGCCAATCCTGTTATCCCTGATTTGGACATAGCAGAGAGAGAGGGAATAAGAATTGAATCTTCAAGGAAGTTAGAGGATCGCTGTAGATGGTTGAAAGAAAAGTTCCAAGCTCTGGAAAATGCCGACCATCACCATGGATTGATGCTAAGGACTTGAGTTTGGTCCCGGATCTGGTGCTTCCTCATAAATTCAAGATACCGGAATTTGAGAAGTACAATGGGACTAGTTGCCCTGAAGCCCACATCACTATGTTTTGTAGACGTATGACGGGCTATGTGAACAATGATCAACTTTTGATTCATTGTTTCTAAGATAATTTGGTGGGGGCAGCGTCTAGGTGGTACAATCAACTCAGTCACGCTAACATTAGCTCTTGGAGAGACTTAGCTCAAGCCTTCATGAAGCAATACAACCATGTCACGGACATGACGCCTGACAGAATCACTTTGCAAAACATGGAGAAGAAATCAAATGAAAGCTTCAACAAGTATGCGCAAAGATGGAGGGAGGTCGCCATGCAAGTTCAAATACCACTCCTAGAAAAGGAGACTACAATGCTATTCATCAATACCTTGAAGGCTCCATTCATTACTCATATGATAGGAAGCACCACCAAAAGCTTTGCAGATATAGTGATGGCAGGAAAGATGATTGAAAATGCCATAAGAGGTGGCAAGATTGAAGCAGGGGAAGCCGCTAAAAGGTCTGCTCCTAGGAAAAAGGACGATGAGGTGAATAATACGAGTACATACAACAAAAGGTACTCAAAAGTAATTACTGTTAACCAGCCAAAAGTGATCACTGCTAGGCAACAAGGGACGGTGAGACAAGAATCAGGCACCAGGCAAAACTCTGAAAGACTCCAATTTACGCCAATCCCAATAACGTATAAGGAGCTATATCAAAGTTTATTTGACGCACACGTGGTGTCTTCATTTTATTTGGAACCGTTGCAACCTCCGTTCCTAAAATGGTATAACGAGAATGCCCAATGTGATTACCATGCGGGAATATCAGGGCATTCCATAGAAAACTGCACTGCCTTCAAAAAGGTAGTTGAGATGCTCATCAAAATAGGAATTGTGAAGGTCAACGATTTATCAAAGCCTGATCACTTGGACGAGGCAGTAAATGCTATAACTAAAGGAGGAGACAAGAAAATTGCAATCCCTTGAAGAAATCGAAAGCGAAGAGGGAATCAGAGAACAAAGTTTCCCAGCCCTTGTGTACTCGGGAGTGTCTTGAACAATAGGATTGTGGAAGAGATCCTTGCATTTTTAGAGCTGATCTATAGTAATGTGCAAAACATGTTTGTTGCCTTAAGCCTAGAGGCAATAAGAACTCTTTTGTGAAATAGGCTTATGTCCGAAACTTTATTTCAATAAAATGTATTTTAAAGCAAATATTTTTTTATTCTTTCCATTTCATATTGTACATTCTTTCGTTTTACAATATTTTTTCATTCTTTATTCATGACCATACAAGTAACTGTTCTTTGAATCATTTATTCTTTTGAAATATTCTTTTGAACCTATACTAGGTCCCCAGATATCAATGACATGAGCGACGTTGTTACTGACTCCCTTTTTGAACGAGATATGGGTCTAGGGGATCTCAGGACTTTGAAGATGACAGAGATTGTGACATATCTTCTGACTTGTTAAGAATGGTTTAACAAGATGAAAAACAGACCTTACTCAACAAAGGGTCAATGGATATTATGAGCCTAGAAAAGGGGTGAAGATCGAAGCCTAGCTCACCAAAAAAATAAGGCAAGACATCATTGAGTTGTTTTCAAGAATTCAAAGATGTTTTGCACAATTATATCAAGACATGCCTAGGCTACTAAGACGCAGGCTAAACATGAAGATCGAACATCGCGATCTACATAGAAAGGGATGGTATCAGTTATGCCGTATTAAAGGAGACAAGATTCATGTGCCTTCTCCAATTCTTCACCAATTTTCCATATGTAGGGCATGGATGTGATGGGGCCAATCTCGTCAAAAGCTTTTAACCAATATCGATTCATTGTCGTAGTCGTTGTTTACTTCACTAAGAGGGTGGAAGTAGCTTCATATGCCAATGTTATAAGGTCGAAGTCATCAAATTCAAAAAAAAAAAGAAGAGAGAGAAGAATAAAGGAAAAGATCAGATGCCAGCAAAGAATGACATAAAAGATCATGTTCAATAATGCATAACTGTACAAAGTCAAAGTTTACAGTTTGTCTAAAGATCAGGCAGTATATCACAGTACAACAAAAGTTGTCAAAAGAAAAAAATACAAAAAGAAAAACAAAAAAAAAACTATGAAAGGTGACTAAGACTTGTAAGGATTGGCATAAGGAGCTACTATTTACCCTCTGTCTTATTGAACGTCGGCCGAAACCTTCACTTGGGCAATATCTTACCCATTGGTTTATGGAATTGAAACATTTTGCCAATTGAACCTAGTTATCCATCACGATCAGGTGATGCAAGCTTATGATAAAGAGGTTCATCCTAGAGAATTCCACAAGGGAACCTGATGTTGAAAAGGAACTTTCTTCTATAAAATGATTTTAGAAGAAAGCAGATGCCAAAGAAGACCTGTTCTAGAGGAGCATTGATATTGACTGAGATGGATGCCAAAGACTTGTCCAATCCGCAGAATTTAGGTTCGATCAAGAAGGATTTTACCTGAAAAGGGAAGGGCCAATGTGAAAACCCGCAAAGGACGCCTTGAGCTCAAATTCATTCAAAAAAATTTTTTAAAAAAAAAAGAAGAAGGAAAAAGAAAAGAAAAATGAGAGGCCAAGGCGAAAACTCGCAAAGGGCGCTTTGAGACCAAAGGGGTTTTGAGATGAAAACCCAAAAAGGGCGGCTCAAATTTTGATCAAAGATAGGGCATGTAGTAGTCTTGCTATGCCTGAATTAACAAAGAAGAATTATGCTGCATCTTGGGGCATCGACAAAGTACTCCGGATCCCCTAAATACATATTGAGCTTAAAATGGTCCTCAAAAAGTTTGAACAAAGAAGCTCAGACTGCGATATCTGGGGCACCTAGCTTCTTTCTTTCCCATTTTTGAATTTGTTATCTTTGATTACTTTATTCTTTTCAAGATACACCCCGATCAATTTTCTTGGTTATCTTTGATTAACTTATTTGTTTCGAGCTATGCTCCTGATTAATTCCTTTCTTGTCCATTGTCGTAATCTTTTTCAAGCATTTTATATTGAAATAACAATTTATGGACTAATAACACTTTCATAAAAGGAGTTTCGCATATTACTCTAGAAGCTTCTAAATAATATGAGGAATCTGTAGCATGACTATTGTTCAGAACTCACCAAGCCTAAGTAATGGAAACATTGAAAAATGATTATCTCTTCAGATTTTTATTGGATAAGACAATTTCGTTGGTGATATCACATCGGCAAATGACGAACAAGGTTAATCCAAGTGTAAAGGGGATCATTGCCGGGATACTCTACATTCATACAGCTGATTATTACACCCAGGGAATGGTGTAACAAATCAAATTGATTGAAAGTGATACAAGTTCTGTACCTCTGAGTGGTAACAGAAAAATGGAAGAAACTAAATGTTATTCCCCTGAAGTTGCAGTGGGAGATACCAACTTCATGTCCCAAGGTTCAAGTAGAGAGGACTCAGAATTACCATGGGACAACTTATTTGAGCAGAACATGAACAAGAATGAAAAACAAATGAGTGATAACACCTAGAATATGAATCATACTCATAACATTTTTGTATCATAGCAAATTTCATTAGGAGCATTTGATTCATTTCGGTCATCGCATTCTAATCCTTGAAATAAGGAATCATCTTCATAACATTTTGCATTCATATATCATTGCATGTCTAATTAGGAGCATTAGATACATTTCGATCAAGGCATCCTAATTATTAGACATAAGCATATACCCATTCTATAGGTTATGTCCTCTAGAGGACAATGTAGCAAGGGAGAAGATATCAGTTTGGCGATCCCTGAGTTTGCAGAGAGCAGATTGAAGATAGCAGATCTGGCGATTCCTGAGTTTGCAGGGAGCAGATCGAAGACACCAGTCTGGCGATCCCTGAGTTTGCAGGGAGCAGATTGAAGACACCAGTCTGGCGATCCTTGAGTTTGCAAGGAGCAGATTGAAGATAGCAGTCTGGCGATCCCTGAGTTTGCAGGGAGCAGATTGAAGATAGCAGATCTGGCGATTCCTGAGTTTGCAGAGAGCAGATCGAAGACACCAGTCTGGTGATCCCTGAGTTTGTAGGGAGCAGATTGAAGACACCAGTCTGGCGATCCTTGAGTTTGCAAGGAGCAGATTGAAGATAGCAGTCTGGCGATCCCTGAGTTTGCAGGGAGCAGATTGAAGATAGCAGATCTGGCGATTCTTGAGTTTGCAGGGAGCAGATTGAAGACACCAGTCTGGCGATCCTTGAGTTTGCAATGAGCAGATTAAAGATAGCAGTCTGGCGATCCCTGAGTTTGCAGGGAGCATATTGAAGATAACAGACCTGGCGATTCCTAAGTTTGCAGGGAGCAAATTGAAGACACCAGTCTGGCGATCCTTGAGTTTGCAAGGAGCAGATTGAAGATAGCAATCTGGCGATCCCTGAGTTTGCAGGGAGCAGATTGAAGATAACAGACCTGGCGATCCCTGAGTTTGCAGGGAGCAGATTGAAGACACCAGTCTGGCGATCCTTGAGTTTGCAAGGAGCAGATTAAAGATAGCAGTCTGGTGATTCCTGAGTTTGCAGGGAGCAGATTGAATATAGCAGATTTGGCGATTCCTGAAATTACAGGAAGCAGATCGAAGACACCAGTCTGGCAATCCCTGAGTTTGTAGGGAGCAGATTGAAGATAGCAGATTTGGCGATTCCTGAAATTGCAGGAAGCAGATCGAAGACATCAATCTGGCAATCCCTGAGTTTGTACGGAGCAGATTGAAAATAGCAGATTTGGCATTCCTGAAATTGCAGGAAGCAGATCGAAAGACAACAGATCTAGTATTCTTGAGGTTCCAAGAAGCAGATCGAAAACATCAGATTTTGTCTCCCTGAGTTTGTAGTGGAGCAGATCAAAGAATAGTGGATACTGCCTTCATGAAGTTGCAGTGAAATAGTTTGAAGCTATCAAACTTATTGAAACCTAGATGAAATTCCAATACCCCTGAAGATGCAGTTGAGATTAGAAGCCGTTTGAAGAAAGCAATGATCAAGAAGTCGAGGCTTGGCCAAGTCCGGTCAAAATTGGTCCTTTTATAGTTTTTGCTCTATTCTCGTTACACGACAATGAGCAAAGAGGGGCAGCTGTAAGTACCCAATTTTGCCCGGGCCCATAAAACAGAATAAAAAAAACAAAAAAAAATGTCCATAACCCAATCTGGTGGCCCAAGACCCAAAACTAAAACTACCTAGTAACCCATTTACAACCTGTGACCCATTAACCCAATAGACTACCCAAACAGAACCCAAATACACACGACCCAAATGGCCCAGTAACTAAGCAGAACTCTAGGGTTTTCTGAAACCCTCGCACCGCAAGCGTCCCAGCAGGATCCCAACAGTCGCGTCGATTCCTCGCGCCGTAGGCAGGATTCCAACAGTTGCGCCACTCACCCCGCAGCCTCGTCTAGCCTATTCTCGCGCCAAAATCAGCGCGCATGTCTCCCCACAGCCACGATCTCCGCTTTTGACCTGCAAAAGAAGAAAGAAATCGCAGCAAAAGATAGAAACAACGTGTATTTCCTTTTTTATTTCGGGGCTATAAAAACCCCCAAGATCTGTAAAAGAGAAAGAGGACAGAGAGAAAAAAAGGAAAAAAGAATACCAGAAAAATATAGAAATAATATACAGAAGTTTTTTTTTCGCAAAGGTGATTTTTTATACATATTTCCTTCGGTTTTTATACATTCGTACATATAAAAACATTTTAGAAGATAAAATGGGAGCGTTTACCTTTCAAAAGCGCCGAAAATCGGAAGTTTTAAGCCTCCGGCCACCGTCCACGGAGGCGCGTGTGGCGCATGCAGTTGTGGCCTACAACGTCCGACGACTCCTCCAGACGAAAGGGCGAGAGGATTTCAAAGCTTTTTTAAAGTTTTTTTTTAAATCGGATACCAAATGAAATTTTTGTCTGAAAATTGACATATATAGCGCTTAATAAACGACGCCGTTTTCGCTTAAGCAAATAAGCGTTAAAACGACGTCGTTTATAACATGACCACAGTTGTTGACCCGGAATTCGAACAGTCCATGTGTTTTCGTAAAAATGGGAGATTTATCCTTTAGCCCCTCCGCATTTTTCCATTTTTATAATTAAGTCCATTTATTTTCATTTATTTATAATTTGACCCCTTTGTGTTTATTTCTATTGTTATTTAGTCCAGGTTTCTTTATTTATTTTTCGAATTTTTTTTAAAATTTAGATTATTCTAATATTATATTAAAATATTTTATTTATTATTAATAGCATAAATATATATATATATATTACTATCTTTATATTTATTTATTATTATATATATTATTTTACTTATTTAATAATATATATATTATTATATTTTATTAGTATTATGTTACATTATATAAAGTATTAATGTATTATATATAGGCATATATTTTCATTGTTTATTATTTTATTTAATATTATCACATATTTTTTTATATATTAACTATTGTGTTATATATTTTTCTTAAAATTTTTTATACATTGCTAAATTATTCATCATTTAATCTTGCATGAAAAGTTCATATTTGCTTAGTATTTTTTTAATTATTTTATGTATATTGCTTTATGTATCTTATTTGTTTACACAATGCCCTTTTATTTATTTATTATTTTATGATTACCCTAGTGTAGTTATTTTAGTTGTATTTTACATTGTCTATATTAAATGTTAATGTATTATAATTGCTTTTAATATTTATGTTCGATAAATGCAATGTTGTACATGGTTATTGTTTAAAATAAAAAACCATTTTTTGCAAAACCATTATATTTTTAAAAGTTTTTAAAATATGGCAATGTTTTGGTATTTAGAAATTCGGGAAATAGTGCCCTAACGTACTGGGTTGCGATTTTCCGTTTGGCTAAATAACTAAATACCCTTTTACAAGTTTTATAAATCATGAGATGGTTTTGATTATGAAGGTTTTTAAATATCGTGTCCTAACGTACTGGATGTGATGTTTATATTCCCTCGGAACAAAGAAATCTCAAGTTTTAACATAAATGGCTCAAAGTTTTTTAAAGAAATCATATTTTTGAACACTTTTAAAACTTCAAACATTTGGACATGATTTCATCGATTAGGTACCAATTTTTGGGCGTTATGAGGGTGCTAACCCTTCCTCATACGTAACCGACTCCCGAACCCGTTTTCTTGTTTTTGTGGACCAAAATTGAATATTTTTTTTGAAATAAAACGTTTTACAATGTGATCCAATCACACCTAGGTAAAAAAGGATTGGTGGCGACTCCCATTTTTGTTTTAAAAAGTCGATCCCCGTTTTAAAAAAAATCAAAAATTAAAAATGGTTTCGACAACATATAAACATTAAAAAGTTGTTAAGACATTAAAAGTTGGGTCAAAGTAACATAAAGACTCTTGTACTAGGAGTCGAGTAGTATTTTGTCCCCTGTACTTAAAAAATGAATAAATTAGAATGTTAGATTAAGAAGTAAATTGGTTTTTTTTTTTGTTAAAAATTTTATCCCTTTGTACTATTAAAAATTGGTGTGAGTAATAGAATAAAAAGACAGTGACATTTGACATGTCATGTATACTTTATACTAACGTATAAGGACCAATTTTTAATGATAGAAATAGATGAAATTTTTAGCAGAAAGACTAATTTACTCTTTGATCTAATATACAGGAAGTAATGTGCCTATTTTTGAGTAAAAAGACCAAAATATAATTTAACTCTTAGTAGAATTTTTTCTAATTATAAGATAATAGTCAAATTTTAGTTTTGGACAATGTATTATGTTGAAACTTGAGATTTAATATATTTTGTTTAATTTTTGATATAATTTGGTCTCTTTATTTTTATAATATCATTAATTAATCTAACTAATTAATATTGTTAACTATTTCAATTAAAATATTACTTTTATAATGCCCTAAGACCTTCTGACAACTGACTCATGCATATTGTTTTTTTTTTTACATGAGAAGATAATTGTTGAATTTCAATTGTAATCTATTTAGTTTTTTGAGATTATATAAAAATGTTCAAAATTTAATTTTAAACCCTATATTTCACTCAAATTTAATGTATAATCTTTATACTTTAATTTTGACATTATTTAGTATCTCAATTTTTATAATATTCTTAGTTATTCTAAATATTTGTTTATGATTAAAATATTGATGTGAATTTTTAGAAATTGTTAACACCATTAAAATTCTTTATTAAATTTAATTTCATTACAATGTCGTCTTCTTCTTCTTTTGTTACATAGATATCAAGTGAGTAACTTCTTCATTTCAAATTTAACGATATTAAAAAATAAATCTAAATTTTAAAATTTTAAAATAAAGAAAAAACTAAATATAAAAATAAAAGTATAAAAATTAAATTCTAATAAAAATTAATAATTAACTCAACGGTGGAAGTATACTAGTAAAAAGTGAAAATGAAGTTGGCACACGTGGTAGCAGGCTAAGAAAGGGAGGGCAATCTGGTAACGGTGAACACCCTAGGCTCTAGGCTTGCTGCTCTTATAAATTCCTTTCCAGAGCTACCTCAGTCCTCAGCTCCTCCTCCTTTGCTTTCCTTTGCTGCATTCTGGGTCGGCCCGCCAAGCAGAATGAAAAACACTATAACAGAGTCTAACTATTATTAAGCCTGCTTCACTTTCTACCTCAGGCTGGCAGCACTTTCCGCCTTGTTCATCTACAACTCTTTTTTTTTTTTCTTAATTAGTTACTGCAACAAGTTTTTTGCCTATCAATCCAATCCAAAACTACCTATACTTATATAAAAGTGAAAGTTGGAATATTGGTTTTATCAATTAATTAAGAGGTAGGTTGGATAACAATGGCACCTGCTCTGGGAAGCCTGCAACAGAAAAGACTTGGCAATGCCCTAACCTTTATGGCTTTGCTATTGCTACTTTTCTTCGGTAACGTGCATCTCTCTCTCTCGTTATATTTTTCCTACTTCACTTTCTTTTTTTGTTCATGGCTTCACTTTGATTTTGTATATAAATAAATTTTAAGCTGTTAATTGCCACTATCTCTTTTTCTTTTTCTTTTTTTTTTCTTTATATTGATTTCTTTTGTAAAGAAACAGAAAAAAAAAATTATAAATAAATTTATAGCTCCTAGAAAAATATTACATATACCAACTAAAAATCAAAATATAATTTCTTGTACTTAAAATATATCACACCAACACCATCAATTTTTAAAATTTTCAAAAACATCTTGTAGTTTTGAAAATTGTTTTTAAAATGTGTTTTAAGATTCTTTTTGTATATAAAAAGTGTTGTCAATTGTTCTCTTGCAACTCCCTTCACCATGCATGAATAGTAATTTAAACTAAAAATGAAATTGAAAATATTTTTTTTATTCACTTGAATGCATCAAATATTACTCTTTAAATTATACCCCTAGTTTGCTTTAATTTGCATAATATTGATGCTATATATGGAAGATCAAACTGTATATATCACTAATATTTAGATTACTTTTGGAAATAAATAATGGGTATAATTAAAATAAATGAAAGCAGTGGAGGAGTCAATCCAAGGTGAAGAAACAGCGAGTCAAGGAAGCATTAAAAATATAGTCTTTTCCAAGAAGAACAATACATCTGCCGTTGCTCGGAAGCTGCTGCAGTCCACTGGTATAGTATACCCTCCCTGTCTTAAATTAATTAACACCATCATGTTAGCTTTGACTTTTGAAACCTGATATATATGCATGCACATATAGAGGACGGCGATGCTAATCGAATAGGCACGGCATGCACAAAGGACGACATCGTGATATTCCAAGGCTCCACGGCGCCGCTTCCCAATGGAATCCCGTCCTACACCGTTCAAATCATGAACGTGTGCTTGTCGGGTTGCAGTATCTCCAACATTCACGTCAGTTGTGGATGGTTCAGTTCGGTGAGGTTGATAAATCCCACGGTGTTTAGGCGACTCTACTATGACGATTGCCTTGTGAATGATGGGGAGCCTCTTGGACCTGGTGAATGCCTCTCCTTCGACTATGCCAATACTTTTAGCTACCCTCTGTCCGTGTCATCTGCAGCCTCCTGCTAACTCGCCCCACATTATGCTTCTCAGTCATGCATGACTCGGTTTCACATATATACAATGCATGTTGATTGTGTATAATTAATGTTTTCTACTTCGCAATAAGTTATCACATATATGGTATTAAATATTAATGTTAGTGCCAGTTATTTATGTTTATCTGTTTTTTTTTCTTGAAATTTAGAATTTAATCCTCTCTTTATTTGTATATTATTATAACAATAGGCTAAATTAAAAACATTGTTAGTTACAGCCAATAAAGTGATGGTGTGAAATTTTTTATTGTTGTCCGATCTCATAATTAGGATTTTATGAAAATACATATAATACAGATAACCACATTCGTGCTTAAATTTTATTTTTCCAGAAGAAATCACATCATCACCCTAAACACAACGATATTCAGTGGAGGATGTTAGAGGGATCAAATACTAAATTTTAAGATAATAGAGAAACTAAAATCATAATTAAACCTTTCATGTATTGTTAACTGCTAAGGATTAACACATTTGTTGTTGTTCAAATTTTGTAGCTATTATTATAGGATAAGTTTTTATCTAAATACCAATTTCAGTTCTAATCCAATAACATTGATCTCAAATAGTTCTATATTTAAATTTTAGAGTTATATTTATCTAAATACCACCTTTAGTTCGAATCAATAAGACTAATCTCATATCATAAAACAGATGATAACACTAAGAAATTCTCCAAACCAACTTTTTTTCCTAAATTGTAATGCCATCAAAGCTGGGCCTTTTTTACACACAATATAAAGAGCAAAACGAGCTATAAAGGTACACGTTAGTTGTAGACCATACAGGCCCAGGGCTATCCTAGCTTGGACCAGGACCAGGCATACCCATCCAGTTTGCAAGTAAGATGGAATTAATTCAATCTAAAAAGAAAAAAATTCAGGCATGGAAGATAAGACGAACTCGATAATATAAAATAAAGTTCTGCTAGTGGAACAAGCACAAAATGGAACCGGAAAAGGTTTGTAAAGTATAGAGAAGCAAATACCAAATAAGCCGAAAACTGTCAAAAACTAATATCCATAAGTGTAAGTAAAATCGGTTACTCCAAACATGGCGGAAAGTATTTGGGAAACGATATAGAGACTGCCACCCATAATCACCAATATAAGAATTGCAGAGATGGGGTTCTTCAACAACTCCAGTATAGGCTGGAAGATAGTGTATATAGCCCCAGTACTGACCGTAAGCGCATAAAGTGCGTATCTCCTCACATTCTCCCAAAACTCCTCCACTAATGGCCCTTCAGGACCCAACGCCAAAGCCTTTTGGACATCCGCTTCCATTAGGAGCAATGCCAAACCCATAGAAACAGCTCCTACTACCACAAACCGTGAAAACCCACTTGAAGAAACTTTAGTAAGCTCCCTTTCGGGGGTTACTTGACATTCTGTTTGTGGAATTAGTACTGGCTTGTCTATCGCGGTGGTTTTAGGAGGCGTCCCGGGTTTTAACTTGAGACGAGGGTTGAAAGCGTTGAATGTGATAGATGTGATGGGTGGTTGAAGGGGGTGAAAAATAGTGGAGACTTTGGGGTGAGGTTGGTATGGCTTGGAGCCGGAGGCGTAGATTTGGAGTGTGAGCGTAGAGGTCTTCATTCTTTTTCCCCCGGGGACTTAATTGCAGAGCTTGGGACCTTATTGCTGAGGCTTATTTGGATGGCATCTAGGTTCCGCATTGCCAAGTGTGTGGTTACTATGAGGTGTCCACACCTTATCCTTTTAGACGCAAACAAGAATTTGTGATTAAAGCATATTTATTAGATTTGATTGCTTAAAAATAAAAAATAATACAAATTGATTTTTCCGTTTAAAATTTCATTCATTCATATTTTTAAAAATTAGAGTGGTTGATCAAATAATTAAATAGTGAGATATTGTGTGCCATGTAAACCTTATATTGACATATATGAACTAGTTTTTAACAGTAAAATTGGATTACACTTTTAATAAAATGACCAATTTACTCTTTAATCTAACGTATAATGACTAATTTGCTCATTTTTTTAAGTAGAGAGGGCAAAATATAATTTAACTCCTCATACATGAGCCTCCATGATATTTTTACCAAATTTGTGTTAATTTAATCTTAGCACAATCACTACTGTTATTATAGCAATAATTAAAAGAATGTAAGTTTAAACGCGTTTTTCTTTTAATTTAAATATGATGAGAGGTTATAGGTGAAGATAGACTTTGTATAAAAAAAATAAAGGTTAGTATTTTGTACACCGAGAGCATACTTTTTTTCATTTCACAAGCAACTTTAAAAAATTATCACATGTGTCCTTTTAAAAAAATATTTATTTTTTAATATTTTAATATACTTTATAGGACATTTGTCAACCCCCTAACTCTACTTGTGGAGTCTAAAAACTCCATTGATAGTGTACCAAATATTTCTAAAAAAACAATTCACCTGTCTAAAAAGCAAAGAAGTGTTCGTACTATAAAAACTAGTTTAGCATTACTTTTGAAAATTATTGTTAAAAAAATACTTTTTTAAAAAGTGATTTTGAAAATTTTGGTTTAAGATTTGCGTTTAGTATTTCTCATAAAAAGTGTTTTTAAAAATAAAATGTTTATTTTATACATGATATTGTAAAGTAAAAATATGCATTTTAATTATATTCAAATTGATTGATATTATAATATTTCAGTAAAAATATAAAATAATAATTTAGTGTAACTCATTATTAATATTTTTATGTAGGGTAAATTACACCAACTATCCCTAAACTTTCTTTATAGTTATTTTTGTCACTCATTAAAAAAGTAACATTGCCCCTTAATTTAAATGGTTAATAGCTAATTTGTCCTTGAGTTATAGTTAAAAAAAAATTTGTATTTTTTAAATTTTCTTAACAATAATAGTAAAAAAAATAATTTTTCGTAAGTTTTTCAAATAGGGTTTTCCAACAATTGATATCAAAGTCAAGTTTTGTTCTATCTAAAAGTAGAAAAAAAGTAATCAAAATAGATTTCTCTTCTTCTTCAATGATTGGATTACATAGAAAGTGGCATTCTTTATATCTTATGCATGATTTGAGTTATATATGGGAATGGATGTAATATTATATAATTGTTATTTTTTGCCAAGGTTGTGGTTATTAGGAAATAAACCATGGACTATCACCCCCACGTAAGACTGTTTATTTTTAAAATTTATAAAATTCTTGTTAGTCGGAAACGGACATAGAACTTAAATGTAATTTTTTCAAAAGGAGTTCATGACGAGGAGAAGATGGAGCGATGGCAGTTGAAGACCCAAAGAATTCATTGTGGTGGAAAATTATGTAATTTTGTTTCTCTTTTATTTACTAGAAATAGAACCATGGAAACCTTGGTTGGCAGTTTTATTTTAATTACCCATCTCTTTATATATTTGTTTATAATATTTATATTATGTTATATTATAATTGTGATATATATATATATATGAGATGATCCACAATTGATCGATTAAAGATAAGAAGTGCGGTAATGCGAAAATACATGTGTTATATTATTCCATTCGCTTCTTTAGGTTAGTGATTGCTCTAAGAAGTGTGGTAATGAGAAGGTGTATGTCTAGGATTGGGTCTAGCAAGGAAAGACTTGGTTTTTAAGCAGTTAAATAAGACTCACCTCCCTTTCCTATGACCCTGCCTGGTGCACTGTTCACATTCACTTCTTCGGTTTTTTCCTTAAACGAAAAATTGTGGAGAATCAAAATTGTTTGTTTTTATGGTTGATTGATTCTTCTTCTAAATGAATATGAATATTATAAAACTGTCATAGCATGTCATGCATATATTGGAAGTGTGCCATATAGATTAGGTAAGAATGCTACTAGGACTATTGTATCATCATTCTTGAAATCTAGGATAAAAAACCTTGAATATTTTTTAAAATATTGAGTAGGAGAAGGTCCCCGAAATGTTCACATTCACTTCTTCGGTTTTTCCCTTAAACGAAAAATTGTAGAGAATCAAAATTGTTTGTTTTTATGGTTGATTGATTATTCTTCTGAATGAATGTGAATATTATAAAATTGTCATAACATGTCATGCATATACTGGAAGCATGACATATAAATTAGGTAAGAATTCCACTAGGACTATTGTATCATCATTCTTGAAATCTAGGATAAAAAAACCTTGCATATTTTTTAAAATATTAAGTGGGAGAAAGTCCCCAAACAAGACCTAAGGCCTCCATTGATGGTCCCTAAGTGATAGCATGATCAAGTTTCGAGTCGGTTCCTACCCTGGCTGCACCCCAAGGTAAATTTTATCATGTGAGTTTACTAGATGTGATCTCTTTTTAAGGACAATTAGTCATGCATGACTTTCAGTGAGATATTCCCAAGATGACTCACAAATGAAAAGATGTTCATGATGGGTGTTGAGTCAATAGTTACACACTTAATATCATCTCTTATTAAATAGTTTTAATAAATGATATTTAAGCTAGAGATGATGGCCAAATGTTAAACGGTTGTTGGTTCGTGTGGAGTCTTAAGAATAAAGATTCACGAACTGATTGGATGTAATCCATGTTCTTGTTAGTTAATCATGGAACCCCAAGGCAATATTATATTGGTGTGAGAATGATCGTAGCAACGGAAAAATGTTTTTAAGATTTTAATACAAATCGCATGTATCATACTGCATTCTTAATATGTTGCTGAAATGAACATATTTGCTTAATACAAAGATAGTAATTAGTGAATCTTTATTGTTTTCAGTTCAAATATGTCTCCTACTTCGCTTATTAGCATTCTTACTGAAAATAAATTGAATGGCGATAACTATCGAGAATGAAAATGGAACTTTGACAGCCTTCGAACGTACCAACGTCCGAAGTAAAAATCCTACACAAAATATGTTTAAAAGGCGAAATCCGCAAGTATATGGTCACGTTGTAATATAGTTACAAAAGAGTAGGTGAGTACTCCGAGAATCGTACCCAAGGGAGGCGAGCACTAAATTAATCCTAACCTAAGCAAAAATAGAAATAATTAGTACTTTAAATAAATTATATTACGACTAAACATAAAAATAAAGTTTTTAATAACTAAAGAAATAAAATAATATAAATAGAAAAACTAGGATGATTTGCTATGGAAACTTAGTCAAATCTGAGCATGGGTGATTAGTTCGCTTCGGTAATCCTAATTAATTGAATCTTCGGGTTCTTTGTTCAATCAACTAGTTGATACCATAGCAGGATCTTCCGATCTTCCACCAGAATAACGAGTCGGCAAGAACTACTTATCTCTCGACCTCACAATCCAGACCGATTCGGGGCTAAGGTGTTCACGAATAAGCCATACCAATTTTGGGTTAATTCTCACCTGAATGACTTCCTAGGGTGTAATAGTTCGTTTTCAGTGGTGTCGAAAATAGTGGTTTCGGGATCACAATTCTGACGAGTGAGTAAACATTTTAATGTTTATTTATTGTTTATAAGGTTAAAATAGAGTTGTATTAAATTTTTGTTAAGAAATTTTAAAGTTTAAATGGTTAATTAGGTAAAAATGACTAAATTGAAAAAGGTGCAAAAGTTAAATTCTACTAATTAAATGGATTGAATGGCCTTGGAAATGTAAGTTGGTAGATCTATAAGGTAATTATGCCATTTATATTGGTGGTGGACAATGATGGACCTGGGTTGATTATTTTATAAGTGTTAATTAAAGGGTAAAGTAGTAAAACAATAACTAAAAGCATGTACAAGTAAAATAATGTTATCATCTTTTTTCATTTTCTTGTGTTTGCTGAAAATCACCATTGTTGAGCTTGAGAAAATTCAGCCAAGTTTCCTTTGGTGCATAGTGAGGTTTTTGAACCCCGTTTTTAATTATTTTTATGTTTTTGAACTCGTTTTAGCTTAATCTACTTAGCTCAGGGGTTGAATTGTAAAGTTATAAAAACTTTAGGGTTTTTCCATGAATGATTTAATAATATTTTTGAATTTTTTTGATAGATTATTACGTTTAATTGTTAAATAAACACGTTTTGTTAAGTAATTTTTTTTTGATAGATTATTACGTTTTGTTAAATAAACACATTTTGTTAAGGACTTATTGGTGAAAATAGAAAAATTCATGGTTAATGTTGTGAATTAGAGAAAGTTAGGGGTTGTTTGGAACCTTAAGAATATTTGAGTATTATGATATTTTATTTTATTGGTTAAATTATAAGATTTAGATTTAAGGGATAAATGATAAAAAGTTAAAATGTTAGGAGTAATCTTGTAATTTCACGTTAATATGGATTATAGGTTTGAATTGGATAATTGTAGTCAATTGAAATATTTAATTGAGTTAAATTATTATTCAGATCAAGAAAAGAATCAACCGGACTTGAATCAAGGAAAAGCAAAAGTCTCAGATTAATTCTCGACTTTTGATGATATAACCGTTGTGGTCGAGGTAAGTTCGTATGAATTTAATATTTATTAAATGTTATTTTGGTTGATTATTTGTTAATGTTATATTATTTACAATTGATTCAATAATAATTCGATAATTGAATACTTGACGACAAAAGTCCCGTTTGAACTTAGAGAATACTTAGGATACAAATGACATGCCATTAGGGATTATATGTTTGGGTGCGGATGTCCTACCGATGACTGAGGTCCTGCATTTGTTGTGGATTCTCCACACCTTGTGTGAGCAGCATCATGTAGCTAACATTCCGACCCACAGCTTGTGTTAGCAGGCCCATTTCACAGTTCGTGTGAGCATTATTAAAAAGGTTATGGTTAAATGGAAAGGTGTTCCCGAGTATCCGGTGTTATTCTATACGGTTCAACGGGTAAGTAAAGTAATGGAAAGATTTAGCTATGAAATTATGGATATCGATGATTTTATGAAATGGTAAGATGAGCTATGAAAATGAATGAATAAAGGCATTAATCACATATGTGAAGTAATGAAAGTAAATGTAACTAATTTCATGTTGTATCTTATGTTTCATAGATGATGAATTGTTAAGTTATTTACTAATGATGTGAATTGTGGTGTTTAGGAAAGTCAAGTACTATATGATTTAATGAGCATGATTGAATGATTAAATATTAAGGAACAGTAAGTTTAAGTTTCTCTTATACGAACTTACTAAGCATTAAATGCTTATGTAGTTGTTTTCCTCTGTTTTATAGATTATCGGAAAGCTCAATCGGTTGGAATCTTGTCAGAGCCTATCACACTATCCACCGATCATTTTGGTAGTTTTTAAACGTTTTGGTTACGATTATAAATGGCGTGTATAAGGCTTATGTGTAATAGGTGTATTTGTATATGCTTGGATACTTATTACAAATGTTATGTATTAAGCTGGGTATAAGTTTACTTGTGTATGTGCCTTTAATCTTGGTGTGTATATGTTTATATAAAGTTGTTTTGGTCTTTTGATATAAACCTTATTTAAGTGTTTGAATCATGGTAGGAATGAATGTGAATGAATAAGAAGAAATGATAAGTTTTGTATGAGTTTTTTATATGAACTTATAAATTTGAATGCGAATTAGTTGATGTGTCATGTAAATTGAGGTTGATAATTGAATTGTGGTGTCAATGAGGACATATTGATTAGGCACTTAGGTTGATTGTTTTGGCATGTTTTAGGCTTGTTTAAATGTATTTTTAAAATGTGGAAATAGTTTATTTTGATTTGGCTTGGTACCTATGAAAGTATGCCTTGATTTTGAAGCTTTTTAAGGTGCACACGGCCTGGGCTTATCCACAAGGCCGTGTGTCACACACGGTCTTGTGCCTTATAATTATAAATGCAAGATTTTTCACACGGTCTAAGCACACAAGTGTGTGGGGTAGCCACAAGGGTGTGTTTGAAGCCACACGGGCTGGCCTCTTTCACACGACCTAGCCACACAGCCGTGTAACCCTTATTTCCAAAATTTTTAAAATTTTGCATATTTTCTATTTTGATTCAAATTTGTCCCTGATTATTCACAAACTATTTCTAGGGCCCCGTAAGCTCGTTTTAAGGCCCGTAAATGTTATTTTGCTATGAATGAAATGCATATTCGAATGTTGTTATTTAAGTTAATAAATGAATAGATTAATGATATAAATTGTTTTGACATGTGTTGTAATATTTTGTAAACCTAATCTGGCGACGGAGACGAGTTAGGGGTGTTACATAGGGTCGTCAAGCTAAGGTTTATGTTCTTCCTCTCCCAAACAACTAATCCGTTAAGAGAACCCTACAAAACAATTAATTAATTACACCTCCAATTGTTAATCCCCCATAAAAGGATTAGTTCCTCATGGATCTCATAAACATGATAAACTTGATATATAAAATAGACATGAATAACGAGTCAAGAGAATAAGGTTTAGGAGAAGCTTGAATTGTATTAAATATAATGTCGAATCCACACAAAGTTTTATTGAGTTCCACATATCAGATCTCCCAATGAAATCTAATAACAAAACTAGAAATAAACCTAAAGCCTAAGAAAAGAGAAAACTAAAGACTAAAACTATGAAGAAAATTATACATTATAAAAATTGTCCATAACATATGTTAAATGAGTCTATTTATAGAATTAGAGTGGCTGTTGTCATTAACCCTAGGTCAGCTGCCATCCTCGTGCTTAATGTTTGATTGTGCAGACCAAAACACCCATGGCTTGTAATTATTTTCTATACATAGTCGATGTCGCGACACACTAGGTCATGTGCTAAAGGTTTATTGGCAATAAATTCTTTGTTATTAACAATAAATCATAACATAATGCATTATTGATATATAAATTAATACATTAAAAATGTATCAATCATAAACTCCTATGGTCAATTAGTCACTAGTATAATGGTAAATGATTTACATTACTTGAGTGCTTATTATTAAACAATACTGGAATCAAAGGAAAAGCTAAAATAATTTTACGTGTATTTAACACTTGTTTCAATCACTTTTAAAACTGAAATGAGTTGAAGGATTTTGAGCGAAGAATGATTCAGGACTTACAAGACAAAATGTAAGCTATAGGGGCATCCAAGCTTATGATATGAGATGTTCTCCCATATTTAAGTTTAAAAGAGGGTGATGATCAGCTTAAAGGAATATTTAGGCTGAATATATTGAGTATATGAACTCACACCTCAAAATGAATGTACATGAGACTTTTATACTAAAAGTGGTATAGGAGCTTAGGTTGCAATAAGAGTATGTGAATGCCTTGAGGCTTAACCATTCTTTACTTGTGATTGTGGAGGCAAATTTCCTAAATGGCAGGCTTACTGCTACAATTTGCTTATTACTCTTGCTTTTTCTTTTAAGCTTACTACCTATTTCCCCTCAATGGTTTAGTACCTTTGTTATATCAATGCTACAATTAATACTAGAATATTACATATGGATGAAAAAGAATTATAAAAATATATATAAAAACCAAATGATGTTTTGATTGAAATAGTAAAATTATAATATTAAAGACTATGATGTCGTAGGTTTAAATTGCATCATGTGTATGTATTTTTCTAGATTATATATAAAAATACAAAAAGACCTTAAAAAATATTTGTTACTTTGTAAAAATAATGGGTTTTTTTTTTTTAATAAATTCACAACTACATTAGGCCCGATTGGTGGGTGACACAAACTTAATTAAACACTTAAAATATAACTAGATTATGACATACCAATGATATAAGTGAAAATAGTTATATAATAAAATTATTTAAAAAATTGACATAAAAATCAAATATGAGTTTGGTTGAAATGGTAAAGTTCAAGGACTGAATCTTTTAGTGTTTTGGATTTAAATTCCAACATGTATATGTTTTATTTTTTTAGATTTTATATAAAAAACAAAAAGACAAAAATAACCTCAAAATAATATTAATTGCTTTGTAAAAATAATAGGTTTTTGATAATTTTACAACTGAATTAAGACTCACGTGATAGGTGACACAAACTCAGTTAAACACTTAATTTATAAAAGGCTTAAAGGTGTAAAAAGCTCTCTAACTTAACAAAAAGAAGAAGCAATTAAGCCTTTGTTTTTTCCACTCAATTGGGTACATGAACTTTCAAATGCATTAAAAAGACCTTAAAACTTTTTCAAAAAAAAAAAAAGAACAATTAAGCCCCTGTTTTTTTTTTTTGCACTTAATTGAGTACTTGAACTGCTAAAATGCATCAAAAAGGTCATTTAACTGTTAACTTTAACAATTGACAGTTAAAGTTAACCTCCCCTAATTTTTTTCAGTTAAACTCACCACGTGTCACAACCACGGAGTGACATGTGGCAAAAAAAACCAATAAAAGTTATAAAAATTATTAAAATTTAATAAAAGAATATAAAAATATTAAAAATTATAAAAAAATTGTAAAATTTTATAAAATTTGTAAAAAAATTTATAAAAATTATAGAAATATAGAAAAAAATTATAATTTTATAAAATTGTAAGAAAATTATAAAAAATTTAAGGAATAAAATTCGTAAAAATTATTAAAATTACCATACCAAAAGAAACATTTTATAATTTTTCTATAACTTTTATTGATTTTTATTTTTATCATTTTTTGACACATGTCATGTTGTGTTGCGACACGTGATGACTTTAACTAGAAAAAAATTGGGATTGTTAACTTTAACTATCAATGGTTAAAATTAATGGTTAAATGACATTTTTGATGTATTTTATATATTTTTTTATGATTTTGATAATTTTTTAATAAATTTAATAAAAAATTGAGGGCTTTTTACTGCTTTTATAAAATATAAATATAGATATTAGAAATCTTTCAAATAATGCAATGCAACTAATTTAAAATAAATTGGTTAAAATGTGCTCGAAATCCTTGACTCTTCATACATTTGAGATTTAATTTTCTTTTATTTTTAGAAATTTAGTAGTAAATCTATATTGTGTTAAAAAAAAATGAGAACTCAAATCTGTAAAAACTAAAAAGTAGAAAGACTAGAAGACAAATTAAGCGAAGAAAATATAAAATAAGGTTGATTGATTCAGAAAGAATGATGAGTTGAATATAAAAAACATTTCCGCGCCTTTCACGTAAAATACACATTTAAATTCAAAACCCAAATGTGAAAATTTTCAAATTCAAACCCAACACCACCAAAACAGAAGCAGAACCATAAATAAAAACACACATCATCACCGAAGTGGTGTTGTCTCCCTGAAAATGGCCAGCCGCTACAAGTCGTACGATTCCCGCTCTTCCACTTCCTCCATTTTCTCCGATCCCTCCTCATCCATACACCTCAACACTTCCTCTTCTGGGAAACCTAAATCCTCTTTCTCTCGAGCCCTTGTGAAATCGAACCCCTTGGATGTCGACCATGGTTGCCGGAGTAAGAGCAAGGCCACCACCACTCACCACAACTTCACCAGCATGGTTAAGCGATTTGTGGACAATAAATCCAAAACCAAGGCCATGGGTCATGCTCAGCTTCTCATTCCATCTCATGTCCTAGCCGAGGACCTCAAGAAGACGGCAAGAAAGGGAGCTGCTTTAACCGTCTTGCAGAGGAAGCTGTTCGGGAATGGCTCTGCCGGTAAGGACAGGGGCAAAAAGGAGGTGAAAGCCTTGACTGAGGTTAAAGGGAACACTAGGACCTTGGCTATGGTTTTGAGAAGTGAGAGGGAGCTGTTGAGTGCAAATAAAGAGCTCGAGATGGAGATTGCCGAGCTCAAGCTTCAGCTTCAAGACAAGAACACAGAGGTCAGCCCCTCAGCTGCCCCCTTTGCCCCTTCCAATATAATTTTTGTATGAGGTTTTTTTTTTTTTTTTTTGTGTGTGTGTGTCAATATTAGTGTTTTGCAGGTTGAGAAGCTGAAAGATTTGTGTTTGAAACAAAGAGAAGAAATTAAATCATTGAAAAATGCGATACTGTTTCCAGACGCCATGAATTCCCAGCTTCAAGAACTTGTACAAAAGCAAGGTTTGGAGCTGACCCAAGCCAAACAACTAATCCCAACTCTCCAAAGACAGGTTACTTCTCTTACAGAACAACTCCAATGCCTTGCCCTGGATCTTGATCAGGTAAGAAAAAGTCTAAAGATATCATTTCAATTAAGTAACTAAAACCCATTATAAGGATTCTTGTTAACATATGCTTGTAACAGGTGAAAGCAGATAAGTATTGTGGTAATGCATGTCACCAGCAGCAGTATGGCAGCTCTCCCATGACACCCAAATCTGATCCAGATGGACCTTTTGATTCTTTGGTAAGAATTTAGACTTTATTAGCACCTATAGTGTTTATAACTTGGAACATTGGAAATCATGTGAACCCCAAGGTGATCATTTTTCAGGAATTCAGTTCTGGTGATCCAACAGCTCCTGGTAGTCCAAGTGACTTGGTCCTTGAAGATTTAAATCCCTGTTTAACACCTTACTATGTTAAGGCAAAATCCAAGGTAGAAAACAGCCTTAAAAATTCCTACTAATGTTCATATGTATTTGAGGATAATACTTGTATGGGATAGTTAAGCCTGAATGAACTTCCTGCAGGAATTTGATGAGATTGGCTATGACTCACCCCATCATGAAACCTTCTATGAGAACAATAAACAGTCATTCAATGGGCTCGGATTCAGTTCTCGTGCCAAGAACTTGTCTCACAGTTACAGAATGCTGCTACCAGGATCCAATAAAGGAAGCTTCATGCATCATAAACCTTCCTTAATTGCATAGTATCACTCAGTTGAGCATTTCTGTTCGAATTTCTTTTCACTTCATCTTTTCATCCATTGCCCCTGCCCTTTGGCAGATTATAATTTATACTTTTTGAATAAAAAATTTATGTTGTTAGTAGCCAAATTACAAGCATTCTTCATTACCAACAAGATGTCATAATGATTTATTGAAACCAAACCAAGATGTCAAACAAACATCAGTTGTACAACATTGTTATTTATTGAACGAACACGACCCTGTAACAACGGCTGTCTTATTCATCCGATCAACTCCTCTGCTCAGGCCATGCTTTTGCTGGTAGCAGTCCTAATGATCTGAAAAAGAGCTGTCAAAGGAAAAAAAAAAGCAAAAGGCTGAGTTGAAGCAATCAAAATGTTTATCTAAAACCATTAGTACTAGGATGTCCAAAGACAGAAAGTGAGCATACATGACCCAACGACCACAAACACAAAGAAGCCTAGAAGAATTGGGCCAACAGGGTATTCATTTCCTTTCTTTGCTGAGCTTTCCACAGATCCCCTCTTTGTGATGTTCCTTTGAAACCTTGCAACCTTCCTTCCCGCAAGGCGTTTTGAGGTAGTCTTTTATCATCAAATACCAATTACATCAACAAAGACATAGATTAGAAACACCAATATCGACATGCAATTGTACCAGTTACTTTGACATGCAATTGAACTTACCATCGTTGTAAGTGTGGTTTGCGTTTGTTGAAAGCAGAAAGATTTGTGAAATGGGGAAGAAGAAGAAATGAAGAAGATATAGGGGCTGTCATGTGACAACACCTATCGTTTTATAAGCAAAACGTGGGACTACTGCTCTGCTCTTTTCTGTACGTTAGTTAATACAACCAAATTTGCTTTTATGAGGAAAATGTCAACATTAAAAAGGCAATCAAATATAGAAATTTTAATGTTTTTACAACATATTATTAGTTAATTATGTTTCAAACATTTCACCTTTTATATTATTAAATGTTATAAAAAACGGTAGGAAAATCACAATCAATCTGCAAAATCCAAAATTCATTTATTGTCAAATGGGATTTCCAAAAACTGATAAAACCCCACTTTTTGTTATATAAGCATTAACACTATATTATATGAAACAAACATAAAAAATTACAGAAAAACTAGGGAACTAGCCTTTGAAAG
Source organism: Gossypium sturtianum (assembly GCA_025698515.1). Classification (NCBI taxonomy): domain Eukaryota; kingdom Viridiplantae; phylum Streptophyta; class Magnoliopsida; order Malvales; family Malvaceae; genus Gossypium; species Gossypium sturtianum. Next base: position 12,130,725 of record CM046948.1, read on the forward strand.
TAAAACAAAGCAGTACATTTTTAGCACCCAAATTTCTACCACCCCGAGTTGTTCTTGGCCTTATTGCTACCATGTAAGCGGAAGAGACCAAATGCTGAGATACAAGATAGGCCCACCATGCAGATGCTAACTAGTAGTGACACTGCTGTTCCTTCCCCAATTTGGTTACAAAATTTCCCGTACATGTTGCATATCACCATCCATTGAAGCTTTGTTTGCCCCAACTTAGCAAACGCCGCTGACTGTGCTGCAGCTCCCACTGCAGCCACATTCAAGTATGCCAGTGCCTGCAATGCACAAACACTTCATGTGTTAATCATTTGGTTTAGATATATGCATGTAACAAGGGCTACTTCAAGGTAAATATACAAACAGTGGCGGTTCTTAGCGACCTGAAACCAAACCTTTAGTGACATACTTAACGTGACTGGTTCTACAAGTGTGAACTGCAATAGAAATCTCCTCTCTTCATTAAATATTAACATTATCTTTTATGTGCATAATTAGGCAACATACAAATCACCCCAGAATTCCCTTCTCCACCCACCCGCATTAGTTAGGTTTTCGAAACCGCGTGAAGATTCTGTGCAGCAACATTAAACTGGTTGGACAAAATTCAGCAAGTGGAAAAAGCCAGTAAAGCTTGTCATGAAAGAACAATAATTCCATTTCAACAGCACCAACGACCAACTTTTCTTTTGGCATAGAAAATTTGCTTATAGGTCCACCTACTTATATACTCATTCATATTTATTACAAGCTTTATAAATTAGGTATTAGTTGTTTCTTTGTATTAATGATGTTCATCTTCCCCTCATTATTACATGATGCTGCTTGACTCGTCGTACTGTTGTTGTTGCTGTCGAAATCTAGGGTTTTCATTTTTCTACGCAACAGTGTAATATTAAAGGCTAAGCAGCAAATTACCTGCCACCCTGACCACTACATTAACTTTGAGCATTAAAAGCTAGTCTACTAAATGTACGACCAACATTGACTCAGCTTTCCTCCCCTGTTTCTCTTTCCTTTTCTCTAGCAGTTGAAGGAAGAAAAAAAATGTTCTCTTTTAATGCATCTTAAAATTGCCATTTTACAACGTTTTATTACTTTTTTTCAACTACTAAGCATACAACTCATAATCTTTTTCTTTGCGAAGCCAGCATGAAAACAGCAAAAAAACAATTTATTTTTTGGTTAAATGAACCCATTAGCCAATTCTGGATATGTGGTTAGTTCTGCAACTGAAACATACATGCATGCATACATATATATATACTATAAACGAAACAAGACCAAGGCATGCAATAGCTTCTATGATGGGAAACACAAGTACCTGATCTCCAGAAAAAATGGCCAAAGCCAGAGGCTTACTAAAAAGGACACTTCCTCTCACCATACCCACAACGCAACGCACTCCTTGTACCAATGAGTAAGCTGCAGTTATGCCGTTGGCCGCCACCAAAAACCTGCGTTATGTACATCAAACTTGATCAACAAAAGCAACTCACAAGAGGGAGTAGAGAGGGTATATATATTTCTTACACAAGAGCTTTCATGTCTGTAAATCTAGCTTTCTTTTGAATAGTGAAGATTTCTTTGATCTGGGTATCTGTTCCAACAAGAACAGCTGCAAGAACACTTAAGCCACATATGAGACACCTCAAAACCAGCTCTGCAACTCTCACTCTTCTATCAATGACCTTCAAATTAGTGCCATGGTAGACGGGAACATTCCCAGGGCTAACTCCCACACCCATATAACTCATGTTTTCACTAAATTCCAACACTCTAGCAGAGAAGGAAGAAATAGAGCAGCACAGCAAAAACAAATCTTGGAGCACAGTGAAGGTACACGGTACACCTAACTAACCAGGGCCGCTAGCCTACATCCACCCCACTTCTTAAATAGGTTTGAGCTCAGTAAAGGCGTTGGATGGTAGAATAATGAGAAGATAAAAAATTAAAATAAATAATTAATAATATTATTGTACTATTACAAAATGAAAATTCAACATATGATTGGAATTTTTTTTTTGTTCAAATATGTCAGAAGTAGCTGTATTTTTCGTAATATTTTAGATTTTAAAATTAAAGTTTAATGGTTAATAATTTTATTAAATTCAGCTCCATTAAAATATTATTTTTTTAGTTATATTATTATTAGATGATTACTTTTTTTATTTCAAAATATCATATCAATAAATTTAATAAAAAAATATTAATAATTGAATATGAATTTTGAAATATAGAAAATAAAAAAATTAAATTCTCAAATAATATTTTTTCTTCAAATTCGTACAAATCAAAATTCATAATCGACCAGTTTTGAAATCATTTATTATTATTTGTTAATAAATATATAAAACTATAATCTTTTGTTTTCTTTTTCCCACTTTTGATTTATCCATCATTCAACGAAAATAAAATAATAGAAAAAGGGAGTGAAATTGAGAAAAAATTTTGAAAAATATACCTGTCGAAACCATTTTTTTGGAAAACAGGGTCGACTTTTAAAACGAAAATGGAGTCGCCACCAATATTTTTTTGAGGTGTGATCGGATCACCTCAAGATTGATCGTTAAAACCTTTTGATTTATTAAAACGATAGTTTTGGTCTACGGAATTTAGAAAAACGGGTTCGGGAGTCGGTTACACACGAGGAAGGATTAGCACCCTCGTGACGCCCAAAATTGGTACCTAATTGATTATTTAATGTCTTTATGTCGAGAATTTGTAAAGATTTTAAAATACAATTCCTTTTAAAGAATGTTTGTATAACCCGTTTTGGAATATTAAGACTCTTTTGTTCCAAAAGGATAAAATATCACATCCAGTACGTTAAGGTGCGACATTTTAACCCCTGAAACTAAGATCATCCCTTAATTTCCCAAAACCCGAAATTAAAAGGATATTTAGTTATTTGGACGAACGAAAAACCGAAACCCAGCACGTTAGGGCACAATTTCTCGAACTTCCAAACACGAAACATTGCCTTGTTTTCAAAAGCCTTATCTCGAGATAACATAATGTCATATCCAGTGCGTTAGGACACAACATTTTGAATTCCCGAGAATAAGTTTTTATTTAACCCATGCTTTGATTTTTAAAAAGAAAATAATAGGTTCTTTAGATTCGATGAGAAAAATCGAAACCCAGTAAGTTAGGATACGATTTCTTTCGAACCTTAGAACGCGGAATGTTTGCTTATTTCAAAACAAAAATTTTAATGCATTGAGTAATATGTGATTTGATTGTAGTAAAATGGAAGATGGGGTATAGTATAAATACATAATAGGATAGAAACAAGGGTAATAACGTAAATAACAAAAATAAAAGCAGAAATAATACAATAAAATAACATTTAAAATCAATAATCTATACGAAATAACTGAAAAAGGATAAATAAATAAAAGAAAATAATAGCAAAAATAAAAGCTAATAGTAGATTGATAAATAAATAAATACTATATATTAATTTAAAAATAATAATAATAATAGTCACAAAAATGCAATAATAATAATAAAATATATTAATAAACAAATAATAGTAAAATTAAAAAAATAATATTAGTGATAATAAAAATAATAGAAATAATGAAAATGTCAATAATATTGATAATAAAAAAATAATAATAATAAATATAATTATAGCAATAATAATATATATATAATAATAGTGAGAAATAAAATAATAGCAGTAGAAATAATAATAATGGGAATATTGAAAGTAATAGTAATAATAGTAATAATAAATATAATAATAATAAATATAGTTATAGTAATAATAAAATAATAATTATAATAATAAAATAATAGTAGTAATACTAAATTAATAATAATAATAATAGTAATCATAATAATATTAATAATAATGTTAGTAATAAATAAATAAATAAAAAATAAAAAAATAAAAAGTGTATAAAGATAATTAGAACGGCATAAATAATGAACTAAAAGGTCAGGATTAAATATATTAAGGACTAAATTGGAATAAAAATGAAATTTAAAGACTAAATTGTAATAATAACACAAAAATAGGACCTAAATTAAACTCGCTCAAACTACCGAGGGCCCATTCAGAAAATAACCCCAATCTTGGACACGTGTCTGCTTTTCGGAGCATCAGTGGGTTGGGGACTTGATTGAAAACCAAATAAAATTCTGTGGTGAAATTTGAAAATAATAAAAGGGACTAAATTTTAAAAAATAAAAGGCGGAAGGATCTGGGAAATAAATTCCCATTAAATGAAAAACGCGCGACCCTGGGCGGGTCAGGTCGTCTTGCGCTGTTTGCCCATACTGGCGTCGTTTGGCACTGGGTGTTTAACCCAAAACGACGTCGTTTTATGCTATTATAAAAGCCCAAATTTCTTTTAAAAAAATTCATTTTTTCTCCTTCTTTAAAAAAAAAACTGAAATTTCTCTCCTCTCTCCCTCTCTCCAGCCCGATCTCAGGCAAGGGCTCTCGTGAGGCTTCCGCCCGATCGCTGCGCCAGTCTCTCATTGTCTCAAACCCACCGTGCACACCTGTGGCGAAAATCTCAAAAATGTAAGATTTTTCCTCCTTTTTCCTCTTCTTTTTTTAATATATTTTAAACCCTTATATATGAAAAAAAAAACTAAAACTAAAAAATAAATAAAGAACAAATTCGGGAAAAGAAAAATAAAAAGATAAAAAGAGACCTGTTGTTTCTTTGATTTTTTTTTTTTGTGTATTGTATTGTGTATATATGTGTATATATATCCGTTTTACAGATTATTGTAGGGCTTTTATAGCCCCCAAAATAAAAAAAGAATATAAAGATTTTGTCTCGTTTGTTTCTTGCCATGTTTGCTGTTGTGCTCTTTCCTTTTTTGCAGGTCAACGGCGGGGAATCCGGCAGTGGAGCGCTGTCTGTGCGCTGATTTCGGTGTGACCGAGGGGCTGGTGTCGGGGCTTGCGGCGCGAGGGTTTCCCAAAAACCCTAGGTCCCTGTTTCTGTTTAGGTATTGGGCCCCTTTGGGCCCCGTATGTTTTGGGCTTATTGGGTGTAATTGGGCCACGGGTAGTCTATTTAGTCTGGGCTGTTTGTAAATTGGACTGTATTAAAACTGGACATTTTTTTTTTATTTTATCATTTTTATTTATTTGTTTAAGCCCGGACAATAATGGGCTATTACAATACCTTTAGGGGGAATAATTATTTAGGCTGTTGAGTTTTTGTACATCGTATGAGTTTCTTTTAATTGTTATATGTCACACATTAACACAACATAATTAGCCACACTTTCGCTATACATCACTTTTGTCCAAGGTGCCACCTTACTACCAATGAAATTTTGACATGTAATATTTTTATTGCCTTTACATTTCAACAATAAAGAGAATTCTCTAATTTCATTTCTCTTACTTACCCTTTGTATCTTCTTCCCTGTCTCGACATCTTTAAACCACGGCTCTCCATCTTTTAAAAGTAAACCTAGAGATATGTAAATGGTATTGCTTAGGTATAAACCACGTAAAGTATTCTATTATTGGAAAATGCCTTATGAAAATGAGATAATTCACACGAGGATGTTGAGATTATAGGTGATTTATACGATGGTGTCAAGAGTAAAACAATTTTATTATTTTTACTATTTTTGATATATAAAGCTATAAATATATTTAATTAGGTTTTACATCAATTTTAAATTTAATTAGGGATATAGACTGATTTCATTGTAAAGTAGACGCGCTTTTCAGTTTTCTCCTAGGGTTAAGGTTTTTATTTTATTAGTATTAGAGTTTTTATTAGGGTTTTTGTTTCAAGAGTTTTGGGTATTTTAAAAGTGTTCAGGGTTTTCGACGAAAATTTTTAGGTAGTTTTGAAGGGTCGGGATGTGATAACGCACCTTAGCATACATACATTTTGATATGTCATGGCGGGATAGGACTATGACCTTATAAACCCGTCATGAGGAAATTCAATTTCGAGGTAATAATGTTTGATACAATCAGGGGTCAAAGTGAATGTGAAGGTTCCAGTAGGCTGTTGTGATGCGGTCACGAGTTCAAGTATAATCAGGGGGCCAGGTGACGGTCATTACGCGGTCAGGAGTTCAAGCTTTTTGGATACCCGCAAACAATGCCCTATATACACCATACATAAGATTGATGCCATAATCATATGGAAAAACTCTGGGGATTTCTGGTGTAATCAACGTAATTTTTTTCTCTATTTCCAAGTAGTCGGTATATCTAACCTTTCATTCTTGTCCAAATGCCAACACCGAAGATAAAATAATTTATTTTATTATTTTGATATATATAGCCATAAATATCAAACTTTACTATGTTTATTATTTCGACAGATTAAAATAGTTTTAATTATAATTAAAAAAAATTAAATTAGAAAACAAATAAAATTGTGGCATTTGCCAAGCTAAAACGAAAATGATAAAAGTTTTTTAGTGTTTGTCCAAAATTACAAATTTTACTACCTTATTATTTCACATTAGTAATTTAACATGAATGGTGAACTAATTTATAAAATGTATAATGATTTGTTTAATTTTTAACTTGAAAAAAAATCATTTTAACTATCACTTAAATGTTTACTTCTTTTAACCTTTAAACTTACGTTGTTTGTTAGATTACTTAAAAATAGATGGAAAAGTTAACATTTGTTAACTTTGCTGATGTGGCACACACGCTAGATTGCTACGTTAGCATTACTTAATTTTTTTAATATAAAAAATATAAAATTTATTAAAAATTTTAAAAGTATTAAAAATATTTTTAACTTTTAAAAAGTTAATTAAATGCTAGCGTGGCATACACATGGACTTCCATGCAAATGCCACGTCAGTAAAGTCAACAAGCATTAACTTTTTCAACTAATTTGGGGTGATTTGACAAATAATGCAAATGCAAGAGTTGAAAGAGACGAAAAATTAAATGGAAGGCTAAAATGATTTTATTTTTGTAAATTGGCGAGTCAAATAAGTCATTATACCGTTATAAAATAATTAAAAAGGTTGAGTGCAATGATAAGATATTTTATACTCTCAAAGAAAAACGCAAGTTTAAATTTTGAAGAAAATATTTGTGGGAGGGACAATCACAAACTTCGAACATGGATCGTAAAATTGGATCGTTTTTACTTTATTTTTTATTGTTTAATAAGAATAATTTTTAGTTAAAATTAAGAGTTTTCACGACAAAAAATAAGCGAGTAAGTTTTTACTTAATTAAAAAACGATAGATTTACTTAGTGTACTAGTTTAAGAGCTTTTAATAAGTTGCTGACGCCGGCTCGAAGGCTTAGCATTAAAGCTCAGTCGACGCCCCGACAAGCTCCGCCATGATGACGACTTTATTTCCTCCTCGCCAGCGTACCTGCTGGACATGGGTACATCAGCCTTGCTTGAACAGACACTTCCGATAAGCTCTCTTCTCTTCTTGCTCCTGGCAACGATGGCTAAGCTGATGAGGGGTCTAGGGTTCACCCTCTTGTGTTCTCGGCTAGGCTTGGTTGGCCTCGTACTTTATGGTTTTATTTCTTTGGGCTTTGGGCCTTGTTATGTAATGTTTAATGAATTGCTTGATTTCTATTTATAAAAAATCAGTTTCTTTAAAAGAAGCTGAGTTAGGTAACATATTTCATTTTGCAGTAATTTTTAAAAGTTGTTTCCTCATTAATTATTTTCAATTAAAAGAGTAAAGGAAAGATTTTCGATCATATTGATCCTAAGGTTTGAATTTAAGTCTTTTCTTTAAAAGTGTAATATATTTTATCATTGTATGCAACCACCTAAATAATATCACTAAAAATTTAAACAATTTAAATCATTAATCACTTTATAAATATTTTTAATTTTTAATTTCTTTCTTTCTAGATTCATCGCGATAAATGTAAAAAAGCAAACTAAGAAATATATGGTGATAGAGGTTTGCTTATGAGTGGGGGTAACCGAGCCGATGGAACGTGGTCAAACAAAAAAAGCTCAAATAACGCACGAGGCATAGAGGAAATTAACGACCGACCACCTCATCCGTAGAGAGAACAGACTGAGATCACAGAGAGGGGCATTAATGGTGGGAAACCATACCATTAAAGTCCTTTTGTGGGGAAAAGGAAAAACCTGGAAAAGATGGAAGGGAGTGAAGGCAATGGCCTTTTCTTTCTTTAATTTATCTTGTATTACTAGGTGGTGGACCTTTTTGTTGTTTCAAGAAGGGGGTGAGTAGTGGTGAGATAAGGTAAGGGGCTCTCAACAGTGCTCAGGCTGATGCTTGAATTTAATGACCACCCATTTCTCCTCCTTCTATGCCTATTGCGTACACTAGTAGATCAGCCTACATCTCCATGAGAAACAATGGAACATCCCTCCTTCCTTCCAAAGCTAGCAAGTAAAAACACTATATTTCAACAATTGAGTGGTAAAAAGCTTGATTTCTTTTAAATAAAATTTTAGATTCAAAACTTGTGAATAAAGAAATAGCACCGAAAATAAATTTTACCTTGATTTAAGAGTTTAACTCAATTGAACTCTAAATTTAATTGAATTCTAATATAATTACTTGTTGGATGCTCAAAAATTAAGTTATAAACAAAATTTAACTTTCCTATTTCAAGTACCGTGTTAACTCTATTTAGCCATCAACAAATACAGTATGTAGCAACTTTAATTGTAACACCATTGATCGACCTCGACTTCTCCCATAAATATCTATTTAATTTGTATTTTTAATAATATCAACCGTACATAACAAGTAGCAACTAGTTAGTAATATATATAATTAAACTATTTGGATAATCATCTAAGACAATACTCCTATTTCAATTACTAAATTCATTTTTTTTTTTTTGAATTTCACAATTGCTATTAGAATAATTGAAATTTGTAGTTACTTCATCGCTAAAATATCTTTAATCACCTAATGAGATGTTGATGTGGTCATTTTCATTAGCATAATAATAAATTTAACTCTTTATTTTTATATATTTTTGTCAATTTGACATTGATTCAATTTAAATATTTTAAAAGATTAAAGAATAAAAAAAACAATTAATAATAAATCAAGAAAGCAATTAATGCCTTACAGAAAAAGTGCACCTAATTAAGTGCTTAAAATGAATTAGACCCTTTTGTTAATCGAAGTTGTGATTGATCGGTTTAAAAAAAATTATAAAAGTTATTGAAACAATAATAATTAAAAATTTAAGAAATTATAGATTATTTAAAAATGATAAGAAAATCATAAAAAAATTATAAAAGTTCGTGAGAGCGAAACGAGTGCAATTCAAAATAATACATCAAAATAATGAAGAAAAGCTAAATAAACGAAAGATTTAAAGATTGAGGACTAAATTTATTATTAAGTCAAGAGTGACCAAATATATTAGTGGATACAATTCCAATTATTCTAATGGTGGTAATAAAAATGACAAAATAAATTGAGTGATGAAATTAGGCAAACAAACTCTTTGGAGAGCGAAATTTTTGAATGATCATAATTTACCATCTTTTGATATGAATTACTTCTTTAATTCGCAACACTAATACAGTATTTATATTACACACTCTTCGGGCAAACCTTTTAATTAACTTGCTCCATGCATGCTTCACCTTAATTGCAAAGTTTGCTTGAAAACTAAATTCCCATGGAAGGTGCAATGTTGGGCTTTCGAAGAGGATAGCATCCGCCATACCTTGTGTAGCCACCATATATAAAAGTATGGGCAAAGTGAACCCCAAACACTAACATAGATTTCTGTCATATATGGCTGAGAAACGATGAAAGAGATTCTTTAAAGTTGATAAGTATATATCAACATTCGCTGGGTGTGGTGGCTACTGATTTTGAGGATCTTTTGGTTTGTGAGCAACACCATACCAAATTTAATCCTCAGTATTGTCCCCAAATATATGTGAATGTATGAAAGGGATAACACTCTTCAATCTTCTATATTGAGTGCATGTGATATTAAATTTCCCCAAGTTGTAAAATTGAAATGGAATTGCTACACCAATTCATCCATCTTATCCTATATCTAATATGCTGAGTGCGAATATCTATTTTAAAGTGTATCACTTTCTCAATAGAATATATTGTTTTCATGTTGGAATTTCGTCTCTCGTGCTTTAAAAAAAGGTCTAAAGAGGTTCTCAGAGTTTAGGGAGTGCTTCAATTGATGAAGATACAACTTGCAAGCTCATAGGAAAAGTATTAATATTGTGCAAAATATTAATTATGCACATTGCGCCTACGGGGTTTGAACTCTTATATGTGTAATATTCATAATTAATATTTCGTAAAATATTGACATTTCTCTTGTGAATTTGTAGATAAAATCTCAACAGGAAGACAATATTCTCCTTTGAGAGAGTAAATCCAAAGCATATACTCTCTCAAATCTAATCCAATAATAAGAATAATAAGAAGCATTCTTCTATGCGTGTACCTTAAAATGGATTCAGGGATGGTACATAGCGAGATAACGAAAAGATGACAAGTTTGGGTTTTTCGAAGGGTTGAAATTGGAATTAGGGAACATTAACATTCAATAAAAACCAAAATAGGCTCATTGTCAACAAGTCTGAAAACTTTCCAAACGAAAAGTATTGCAATGATTTTGCCCTCCACCTAGGGAACGGTTTCAAATTTGCATGAATTATGGCCTGTCAACAAAAAAAGATATTAACTTAGGTTTGAATCATGGATAGGGATCAAGACCTGTGAAGATGGCAACAACTAGATTATAATCTTACTTGGGTCAAGATCAGTGATGATTGCAGCAGAATTGAAGTAGCAAGTAGCTCCTTTGTTCTTGAATTTCTGGTAGTAGTTGTTAAAGGCATAAGATGCATGGTCTTTTATAGTATTTGGATGGTAACAAGGCTGGTTCACTTGTATCTTACTGCAATCTGCACCTCCCTTTCCACAAGCCCAATCAAGTGCCTTCAACAAGTCTTCATCTGGTGTTTGTTCGTCAGCTATGCACCATTCTCTGAACCCTCCACCTAATACAATCACAAAAAAAAAAAAAAAAAAAAGAAAGAAAAAGTATACCACCATAAAACCACGGAAACATCAATGAAAATCATTAAAACATTGGGATTACCTGCAGTCATCTGCAATAGTAATGAAACCAAGCAAAGAACAAGTAGAATCCTATGTAGAGCAGATGACATTGTGGCTAATCAAAGATGGAACCAGTACCACCATTATTTAGCTGTAAGGCTATAGAGAAAGTTAAATCTCATGATGGGAATTGTTTGCTTTTGTCAAAGTAGAGGTTCTTCTCTTTCTATGTTCCTTCCATCTTACGATTAACAAGATGGTATTTTTTTATTTTAATAATAGTCAAATCAATCAAGTGTAAATACCAGTATATAATGGTTATGGAGGTAGCTATATATGTATATATTGGTTTGTAGCTTATGTGTTAAGCTTTCATTTGTAGTAACATTGCAGATGATATTAGAATCAATTGGTCTCCTTGATGAAGGCAAACAAAAAGCAAAAGCAAAAGAAAAGCGTTAGACTTTGATCATATCTAAATGTTTTGAAAATTACATTAACATCATTTGAGTGTTAATAACTTAATTATTGTTCTCTTCACATATTAAAAACAAAATTTGAAGGAATTAATTAAACATTATGAATCTTGGCTTTTTAAAATGAATTATAAGGCAAAATGATGTTAAATTAATCCATTAGAATTTAGATAGATATCCATTGATTTTTCTTTCCATCTCTAAAGGATAAGGTAAATAAAGAGAACAACTATTCTGTATATTTTCGCTTTGGGGAGGGGCCAACTTATCAGCCATTGATTGGGCTGATAAACAATCATCAAATCAAGTGTGTCTGCGTTGATTCATTTTTAAGCCAGTCTTTGTTGATTGAATGATGGATTGAGGGATAAATTAATATTTAGTTTCTTGTGTTTTCTTTTAACATGTCATTTTAAAAAAAAAAATTAGAATTCAATCTTTGTAATTTTATTTTTAAGAATTTAATTCCTTTACTTTTTCAAATTTCAAAATTTATGATACGAGTATGGGGCTCAGTTTTCAGCCCAAGAACATATTGGGTTTAACCTTCTACAAAATCCATGTAACAAGCTCAAAAGATCACAAAACGGGAGGCCCAACTTTGGATGGGAACCGGACAACCTTGGAGTTGAGAAAGATCGTCAAGATTTTGAATTTTGGTTTCAAGAAAATCAATCTTGGTTTAAAACGGACAGATTTGATGGTTTTTTTAAGTTTCAAGAAAATATAGATTTCAATTCTTGGAAATCTTGGTTCAAGATCATCTACGAGCTTAATAGAGTTAAAAACTTGAAGAAAACGAGCTCCAACAATCCATACAAATCTTGGTGGAGTTTCGGCCCAATTTGAGCCCATTTAAACATTATTATGCTTAGTTATATTTAATTTTTACCTAATTTGTTTTCGATCCATTAAAATAGTTTTTATTAAGCACAACTATGTTATTTTCATGTTGAAATTCAGTCTATGCCCTTTCCTTACTAGCTGGCTGAATTTCTCTTTGTTATTTTCGTACTTAAGTCTTGTTTTCATTCATTAGGTTAGTTATTTACTTGTTACTTATTGTTGAGGTAATCCTAGTGTGATTAAGAGTTTATTTTTACCCTAATTTTGCCTATATAAGGCAAGTCATGTAATTCACCACACACATCTCTTTTTTTATAAAATATATAATTCTTTGAGTTTCTCTCTTTGCAATATCTCTAATGTGATTTTTAGAAGCATTTTTCACCCTCCAATTTACTAGGTTGTCGTCCTAGGGGTTGTAAAGCTTATTGAAGTTTTTTCTTTAAAGGGTTTCATAAGACATCGCCTTTTCATTACCTTCCATCCAATCCTTTTCCATCTTCCCCATGTCTTTATTAATCTTGATTAAGTTCATTTGAACCTTTTTCTCATACTCTTTCTTCTTATTTAATTTCAAGTTTCAAGATCAAAGGTTTTGGCTTCAAAAAATGTCTAGTGTTCCAAATCTATTCGAGTTGTCTTATCTTTGTTGTTCGGTAATATCTCTTTATTGTTTGATAATTTTCTTGATCAATAACCCTTCAAACAACCTTGCTTATTGTTGTTTTGCATTCAATAATGCCTCTTTTGAGAAGATCTCTCTTCCCTTTCAAACTGACTGCTTCTTCTTGTTTTCATTGTTTTCAAATTGATTTAATATCTCCTTGTTTTCATTGTTTTCTAATTTGTTTGGTGTCTTTTGTTTCCAGGCCTGTTCGACAACTTTCTTTTCCCTCAAGAATGCATCCTTGGGCTTCAAGGCAGCCTTCTTCATTCGATTTTTGAGTTTTCCTTATTGACCAAACCTCTTTTCTCTTTTCCCATTCTTTTCTTGTGATTTCTACCTTATGTTAGCCAGATTTGTTTACTGATCAATCTCTTATTTTTGACAGCTTCATTTTAGTAAGAACTTATCAAGAACGTGATTTCAACATAAGATCCAACCCTTCCACACCCTAAAGCATTGGGATCTTTATTTATTCATTCTTGGTTTCATCTGTTACTTAGTTTTTGCTTGTTGTCTATATGCCCCATACTTACTTGACTTGTTCTTGTGTTTCAGGTTGTTGAATCGTCAAGTTATGATAACTTAGCACCTAAAATTGTGATATGCCATCTCTTGAAAAAAAATTAAAAATGATTTTTTGTAATTTCTTTATGATTGTTTTTATCAATGTTCTAGTATTTTTTTTTTTACATTATATATATTTTTTAAAAATTAGGTAAAGTCATGGAACAATCTCATAGTGCCACATCTTCATGCCTAAACAAAATTCAATTTAAAAGACTAAATTGGAAAATGTTACCAAATTTTAGGACTAATATGGACAAATATATGTTAAAAAAATTTACCAAATTCAAGGACGAAAGGTTGCTTTATCCCTAGATAAAGTGACAAGATATTAATGTTTAAGTCTTTAGTTCACAAGGTAGGATCTTACTAAAAACAAAGATAAAGTAACATTTAGTCATTGAATTGAAAATTGTTTTTAATTTGGTCCTTGAATCTTATTTTTATCCATATTAATCTCGAAAGTTGGTAACTTTTCTCAATTTAATCCATGAACTTGGATTTCATTAATATAAAGTGACACTTTCAGATTATGTCACATTATCATCTGAAAATTTAAAAAACATATATATATATATATATATATATATCTAAAACATACAAAAATATAAATGAATTAGAATACATATTTTAAAATTTTAAAAAAAATTGAGATGATGATGTGGTATAATATTAAAATAAGACATCAATCATACTTGATGAAAATCCATGTTGAGCAACTAAATTAGAAAATATTGTCAAATTTTATTTTATTTTTTATTAGAAGGAAGGTTGCAGAGAACACATGAAGCCACTATCTTTAAGGTTCTATTCTTCCCCACCTATATTTGGTGTGCAAATGAGTTTCAAGTAAATGAATCTCGAGGATACAATGAAGCCCGATGACTATTTGCGTTTTGAACTGACGAAAATAATCCACTAAACACTGAGCAATGTATAACAAGAAAATCAATTTCTATAAAGAATTTTTGCAATAATTTTTTATAGAACAATCAATAATATTAGAAGATGGAGGAAAGATAGAAAGAATTTTTAGAACTTGTTGGTATGATTTCCAAATGGAATCTCATTTCTATTTATAGGAATTTTCATGTCTCTTCATAGAGACATCCTTCAATAGGTGTCTTTTTTGAATAATAACATTTTTAAAAGAGACATAATTATTCATCTAATATCATAACTATTCAAGTAATATTGTTTGAGTAGTTATAATTCTTTGTCAAAAATCAAGTGATATAACTTTTGACTAATAACCAAAAGATATAACTTTTGATTAATTACACCCTTTCATTTATAGTTATTGGAACACTATAAATATTGTTGAAAAAGTTCCAACAATCTCTAAATTTTGATATACTTGGAAATCAATTTGCATAAATAAAGCTGTCTCACGATTGAACCTTCACTTAGTGAAAACATGTTAAAGTTAATCGAAATTGTATAGTAGACTAAGCTTTGAACCAGTTATTCCATTTGATTAACTGAACACATCTCACATAATGATTTGAACATTGGTCAATGCATAGTATTTAGAGACACTATTATGGCAATGTGTATGTGTCCTCTTTTTATGAGTGTTGTTAGAGCCAAGCCCTTAAGCTATTAGAAGTGACCACACTTCACACTTCACACTCACATAGGTAGATCCCATCAAGAGTGTTCTTATAATTATAACACTCTAACATATTTATGTTATGGGTCCACTAAGACTACATTACTCATCCTTTCCTTATCATTACGGGTTCCTAACACTTTAATCTTAGGATGGATTTATTTATAGTGCTAGAAGTCACATACTAATGATGTACTTTGTCTCATTGAACTAAACACTTGACGTTATACAAAGTGTTGAGTTGAGTTTCCATCATTGGTGACTCTAATTAATGGGTTTGAGTCTCATCCCTTTTGAGGTTTTGTTGACTACATCTCTAGCAAGACTTTTTGTTAAAGGATCCGCCAAATTTTCACTTGACCTCACATAATTAATAGTGATCACTCCATTAAAGATTAATTGTCAGACATAGCTATGTCTTAATCCAATGTGTCTATACTTTCAATTATATACTTGGCTATATGCTTCTGTTAGAGTAGTCTCACTATCACAACAGATAGAAATAGGTGAAATTGGTTTAGGCCATAGAGGTATATCATAAAGAAAATTTCTTAACCATTTTGTTTCTTTAGATGCAGTGATTAATGCAATAATTTCGACTGTTATGGTAGGATATACATGTTTGTTTCTTAGAACCCCACGTAGCTCCTCCACCAAGAATAAAGATCCATCCACTAGTAGAAGCATGATCTTCCAAACTTGTAATCCAACTAGCATCCGCTAAAATTGAAGGATATTCATTATAGCACAACTCATAGTTAATAGTTTTCTTTAAGTACCTAAGTACTCTATTTAAAGTTTTCTAATGCAAACTACTTAGATTACTTTTGTACTTACTTAAATTCCCAACAACATATGAAATATATGGTTTTGTACAAGTCATTATGTACACAAGACAACCAATTAGACTTGCATTTTTTAATTGATCAATTTTCCTACCAGCATTAGATACTAATTTTATTTGAGGATCTATGGGTGTAGATGTTGGTATATAATTGAAAAAATCAAACTTTTTAAGCATATTTTCAATTTAATGTGATTATGATAAAGCTATAATGCTTTCTTCTCAGGTTATTTTAATCCTAAGAATAACATCTGCTACCCATATCCTTCATAGCAAAGTTGTTTGACAAAAATTTCTTTGTGTTTTCTATTTGTTCAAAATTTGTGCCAAATATAAGCATGTCATCTACATATAAGCAAATTATGACACATTTTCTATTTTCAAATTTGTTATATATGCACTTATCGGATTCATTTATTTTATAGTCATTAGCTAGAAGAACCTTGTCAAACTTTCGGTGTCATTGCTTTGGTCATTATTTAAGTCCATATAGAAATTTAACAAGCTTACATACCTTATGCTTGTAATGGAACAACAAATCCTTCTGGTTGTTCCATGTACACTTCATATTTCAATTCACCATTTAAAAATGCAGTTTTAACATCCATTTGGTGAACAACCAAATTATACATTGAGGTAAGTGATATTAAAAGTCTAATCTTAGAAATTATTGCTACTAGAGCATATGTATTAAAGTAATCAATACCTTGTTTTTGTGTAAAACTTTTGGCTACCAGCCTTGCTTTAAATTTATCAATGGTTCCATCGACCTTCATTTTCTTTTTGAAGATCCATTTACAACCTATTGGTTTGGAACTCGATGGAAGATCAACTAAGATCCAAGTTTGATTTCTCATTATTGAATCCATCTCATCATTTATTGCTTCTTTCCAAAAAGCAAAGTATTGGGATTTCATTACCCCTTCAAATGTAATAGGATCAGATTCCGTATTATAACAATAAAGTATCTTATTGTCTATACTTTCACCTTTACCTTCTACAAGAAACATAACGAAATCTGGTCCAAAATCTTTGAAATTTTTAATCCTTTTACTTCTTCTTAATTCTTGACAAGATTCATCATTATTATCAACTTGTTCCAATGAAGTCTCATTCTCATTTGAAGAATGAATTAATTGTTGTGGCTGTAATTGTCTTGAAATAAAATTAAATCTATTTTCATCAAAAATAGCATCTCTTGATTCAATAACAATATTAATTGAAATTGAATCATTTGGTTCAATTACCATGAGCCTATATGCCTTGCTATTATGTGCATCTCCTATAAATATGTATTTAATTCCTCAGGCACCTAACTTTTTACGTTTAGGTGTTGGAACTTTGAAAATAGCTCTACAACCTCAAACCTTCAAATAATTAATGTTTGGTTTTCTTTTCTTCCATTATTCATAAAGGATTATTTTATTTTCCTTATTAGAAACTCTATTCAATATGTAACAAGCTATTAGAACAACTTCTTTCCGAAAACCTTGTCCAAGACTTGAATATGATAACATTGAATTTACCATTTTAGTCAAAACTCTATTTTTCCTTTCAGCTACACCATTTTGTTATGGTGTGTAAGGGGCTAAAACTTGATGGATAATCCCAGTGGATTCAAAATAATTTGGATTATAGTATTCTCCACCTCTATCCAATCTTAACTACTTGATAAATGATTCACACTAAATTTCAACTTTAGATTTATAAAATTTAAATTTATCAAGCGCTTCATCTTTTGAATGCAATAAATATACATAACAATATCTAGTACAATCATCAATAAAAGTAACAAAATATTTCTTTCCACCTAATGTAGGAGTATTATGTGTTAGAAGTCATCAACATCAGCACATTAGCATATTGATTGAGTCAATGCTATGTTTGCCCACATCTCCAATAAACTAGGAGGAGTCCTAGTCTTTAGCAGATTAGTTGCAGAATGTTGTATACGTTACTGCTCATAGTTGTTGCTATTTTTCTGCTTTTTGTTAGCTAGGTTAGTTATTATTTTTCCCTATTTAAGCAATGTATTAGATGTAATTTTTGAGTTAAGCAAGTAATAAAATTTTCTTCTTCAGCAGTGTCATTTCCTTTCCTCCGTGTTAGCAGTGCTCACGTTTTACAATCTGGTATCCGAGCCAGGTTGTTAGGGTCATTTTCTTAATACATTTGTGTCAAAATAAAGAGTGTTGAGAGATTAAACACGTGAGGAAAGAGAGTCAAAAAGAGTGCTCTATTTGTGGCTGGAAAGATGATTGATTTACAGGTTATTGGTGGGATCAAGAAGCTGAACAACCAAAACTACAACTCTTGGTCAACTTGCATGATGTCCTATATGCAAGGTCAAGATTTGTGGGAGGTTGTCAATGGAAGTGAAGTTCTGCAACCAGAAAATGAGGATACAAGTGGTACATTGCGGAAGTGGAAGATAAAGGCTGGCAAGGCCATGTTTGCCTTGAAGACAACAATGGAAGAGGATGTGCTAGAACATATCTGAAATGCCAATACTCCCAGTGAAGCTTGTGATATATTGGCCAAGTTATTCTCAAAGAAGAATGATACTAGACTTTAACTTCTAGAGAGTGAGCTGTTGTCCATAGCTCAACGTGACATGACAGTCACTCAATACTTCCACAAGGTGAAGACGTTGTGCCGAGAAATTTCTGAATTGGATCCCCAAGCTCTAATCGGGGAAATCAAGATGAAGAGAATAATTATCCATGGTTTGAAGCCATAGTATAGAAGTTTTGTTGCTGCAGTACAAGGGTGGCAGACCCAACCATCACTTGTTGAATTTGAAAATTTGCTTGCTGGACAAGAAGCTTTGGCTAAATAGATGGGAGGTCTGTCACTCAAAGGTGAAGAAGAGGCACTGTATGCCAACAAGAGCAAGGTGCCGTATGCCAATAGAAGTAAATGGAGCTCAAATCAAAGATGCTAACTTGTGATGTAAATGAAGATGAGACAAAAGGAAAACAAGATAGAAAGAATACTTTCGGTTGGGGAGAGCCAAAGAAGCCTTTCAATAGCAAAAGAATTGAAGGGAAATGTTACAACTATGGGAAGAAGGGTCATATAGCAAAAGAGTGTTGGTTTAAGAAGAAGTCTGTTGAAAGTAATGCTGTTACTTTTAAAGATGAAGAGGAGTGGGATGCTGAGGCACTGTTTGCTGTGGAAGTAGAAGAGTTAGCTCTATCAGCAACTATATCCAAAGAGATTGACTATGAGAAAGATTGGATCGTCGACTCGGGTTGCTCAAATCACATGACAAGGGATAAAGAGAAGCTGCAGAATGTGCTGGAATATAAAGGGGGTAGAGTTGTAGTGACTGCAAACAACTCAAAATTACCAATAGCCCACGTTGGTAAAACGGTAATCTTTCCTCAAAATTCTGCTAATGATATGTCACTTGAAGATGTTTATCATGTTCCAGGAATGAAGAAAATCTTCTCTCGGTTGCACAACTCACATTTTCAGGCCACTTTGTTCTGTTTGGACCTCAAGATGTCAAGGTGTATCAAAACTTAGAAATAGACGATGCACCTGTGTTGAAGGGTCGAAGATTGGAGTCAGTCTATGTTATGTCCGCGGAAACTGCATATGTTGACAGAACGAAGAAGAACGAAACTGCAGATCTCTGGCACATGCGGTTAGGACATGTTAGCTATTTCAAGCTAGCTAAGTTGATGAAAAAGACTGTGCTTAGAGGACTTCCTCAACTTAAAGTGAGAAGGGATACAGTTTGCGCAGGTTGTCAGTATGGAAAGGCTCATCAACTGCCATATAAAGAGTCTAAATGGAGGGCAAAGGAGCCATTGGAACTGGTGCATTCTGATGTGTTTGGACCAATTAAACAAGCTTCTCTTGGTGGAATGAAGTACATGGTGACTTTTATCGATGATTTCTCCAGGTATGTTTGGGTATTTTTCATGAAGGAAAAGTCACAAACTTTTTCAAAGTTTCAAGAATTTAAAGACATGGCAGAAGCAGAGGTTGATAAGAAGATTCGTTGCTTACGTACTGACAATGGAGGGGAGTATATTTCTGAAGATTTTAACAACTACCTTCGAAATCATCATGTTCGTCATCAATTCACATGTGCCAACACTCCGCAGCAAAACGGTGTAGCAAAAAGAAAGAATCGGCATTTAGCTGAAATATGTCGAAGCATACTTCATGAAAAGAATGTTCCTGGGCAGTTTTGGGAAGAGGCAATGAGAACTGCAGCATATGTAATCAACAGGCTCCCCCAGCAAAGGTTAAAATTTTTATCACCATTTGAAAAATTATGGAATGTAAAGCCAACAGTTAGCTATTTTCGAGTGTTTGGATGTACTTGCTATGTTTTTGTGCCTAATCATTTACGTAGCAAAATGGACAAGAAAGCTGTTAGGTGTGTTTTTGTAGGATATGATGATCAACGTAAAGGGTGGAGATGCTGTGATCCAGTAACAAAAAGGTGCTATACAACTAGAAATTTTGTATTTGATGAGGCATCCTCATGGTGGTCCAAAGAACCTGAACCAAACAATTTGCAATCTGATCAAATTCAACTACAAACAGCTGGAGATGAAGGAGCAGATGTTGATTGCATTGAAAATGTTAAACTTCAAATCCTTGGCAAACTGGAGTATATGGACAAATAAATGAAGAAGGTGAAGCGTCAACATCAGTCCAACTCAGGAGATCTACAAGAACTAGAAGGCCAAATCCAAAATATGCTAATGCTGCAATAATTGAAGAAGAAGCAAAAGAACCGAGTCATTTGAAGAAACAGCTCAATGTCCAGAATGGAACAAGGCAATGGAGGAGGAAATTGATACTTTAAAAAGGAATCAGACATGGGAGCTCGTACCAAAGCCAAGGGGTGTAGAGCTTGTATCCTGCAAATGGATCTATAAGATAAAGCGTCGTACGGATGGATCAATCGAGAGGCACAAAGCTCGTTTGGTGGCTCGTGGACTCTCTCAACAATATGGACTGGAATTATGATGAAACTTTCAGTCCAGTTGCAAAGCTCACAACAATACGGGTCTTAATTGCACTTGTAGTTAGCAAAGGATGGCATCTATGGCAAATGGATGTCAAGAACGCCTTCTTACATGGAGAGCTGGATAGGGAGATATATATGAATCAGCCAATGGGATTTCAAAGTGAAAGTCATCCTGAATATGTGTGTAAGCTGCGGAAGGCACTTTACGGATTAAAGCAAGCACCAAGAGCCTGGTATGGTAAGATTGGTGAATTTTTAACTCATAATGGTTATTTGATGACATCTGCAGACTCAAGCTTGTTTGTTAAAGCTGAGGAAGGGAAGATAGCTGTTGTGCTTGTGCATGTAGATGACTTGATTGTCACAGGAGAATGGGAGGAAGAAATTCTTCAAATTAAATAGAATTTAGCTGTACGTTTTCAGATGAAGGAACTTGGACAGCTTAAGCATTTTCTTGGCTTAGAAATCAAGTATACTGACAAAGGATTGTTTCTTCATCAGCAAAAATATTCCAAAGACCTGTTAAAAAGGTTTGGAATGTTTAATTGCAAGCCAAGTTCAACGCCAATGGAGCCAAATGTTAAGATGTGTGCCTTGGAAGGAAGAGATTTGGAAGATGCAACAATGTATAGACAATTGGTGGGAAGTTTACTTTATTTAACTTTAACCAGACCAGATATCTCTTTTGCAGTGGGTGTGATGAGTCGATATATGCAAAGTCCAAAGAAAACTCATCTTGAAGCAGTTCGTCGAATTCTTAGATATGTCAAGAACACTCTTGACTATGGTGTTGAATATAAGAAAGAATGAGACTGCAAATTAGTTGGTTTCTATGATGCTGACTATGCAGGTGATCATGATACTCGACGATCAACTACTGGATATGTTTTCATGCTGGGATCAGGTGCTGTTTCATGGTGCAGTGAGAGACAACCAACGGTTTCTTTATCAACAACAGAGGCAGAGTATCGAGCTACAACAATGGCAGCTCAGGAGAGCACTTGGCTTATGAGGGTGCTGAAGGATTTGCATCAGTCAACAGAATACGCAGCCCTTTGCATTGTGATGATCAATCAAAGAATAAGACTAGCAGAAAATCCAGTTTTTCATGCTAGAACTAAGCATGTAGAGGTGCATTATCACTTTATCAGGGAAAAAGTTTTGGAAGACAAAGTTGAGCTGAAGAAGATCAAAACTGAAAGTCAAGTTGCAGATCTGTTTACAAAAGGTCTAAGTGGTAACAAAATTGCAAAGTTTTGTCAACAGCTTGGTATGATAAAGAACACGAGTGCTGATGTCGAGGGAGAGTGTTAGAAGTCATCAACATCAGCACATTAGCATATTGATTGAGTCAATGCTATGTTTGCCCACATCTCCAATAAACTAGGAGGAGTCCTAGTCTTTAGCAGATTAGTTGCAGAACGTTGTATACGTTACTGCTCATAGTTGTTGCTATTTTTCTATTTTTTGTTAGCTAGGTTAGTTATTATTTTTCCCTATTTAAGCAATGTATTAGATCTAATTTTTGAATTAAGCAAGTAATAAAATTATCTTCTTCAGCAATGTCATTTCCTTTCCTCTGTGTTAGTAGTGCTCACGTTTTACATTATGCATGTCACATAAATCACTATGTATCAAATCAAACATTTTTGTTTTCCTTTTAACCTTAAGGAATGACTTTTAGTAATTTTAGTCAATGTACATGTATTGCATTTTTTAATAATATTATTAAAAACAGGAATTAAATCTAACTTATGCATGTCATTCAAATTTGTATAATTCAAATGACCTAATCTATAATGCCATAAACAAGAAGATTCAATCATGTAAGCAGAAACAATATTTTTATTCTTATTAATAATTTTGAGTTTGAACATACCCTCATACATATACCCTTTCCCTACAAAAATTCTTCCCTTAGTCAGAATAAACTTATCTGCCTTAAAAACAAGTTTGAAACCAAACTTATTCAACAGACTTCCAGACGCTAAATTCTTCCTAACTTCTAGTACATAGTATACATCATTCAAAGTTTAAACCTTTCCAATAGTGAATTGTAGTTCAACAGACCCTTTGCCTTTGATTGCTGCAGTGGAAGAATTTCCCATGTACAAGTCATTGCCATATTCACATTGTGTGAACTTTGTGAACATGATTTTATCTTTACACACATGTTTGGTTGCTCCAGTATTAATCTACCATGCATTACCATCTTGTACCATATTAATTTCAAAAATCATGGCAATGAACTTTTTATTCTTATCAGCCTTAAAAGAAGATTTTTTCTTTAAGACTCGACATTCATTCTTGAAATGTCTTGGCTTGCCACAATCGTAACATGAGCCTTTTAGTTTCTTTTTGAACTTAAATGCTCTGGCAGCCTGTATGAACTTTCTATTGGATGGTTTAGTAGTCTGTACTTCCTCCTTAACATGCACTTTGTCATTTTTAGAATCTAGGTTCTGATATTGTTTTTGATATTCTTCTTTAATACCAAGATGACTTGCCAAAGCCTCAAGAGATATTTCCTCTTTCTTATGTTTTAGACTTCTTTTAAAGTCTTTCCAAGATGGAGGAAGTTTGTCTATTATATAGGATACAACAATCATTTCATCCATTTCATATCATATTGCTTAAACTGATTCAACATTTTTCAATATCACGAAATTGTTCCATAACAGAACGACCATCAATCATTTGATAACTATTGAAACGACTAGCAAGAAATTTCTTACTTGTAGCATTTTTGATCATGTATCTTATCTCCAATTTGTCCCATAGTTCATTAGCAATGACCTCATTTTGGTAGGTGTCGAACAAACCATCGATAAACCATTCGATATATGGCCTATGCACATGTAATTAGCATTGTCCCATTTTTTCCTTTTCTTGGGTTGCAGCAACAGATTCGTTTTCATTCTCTTTTGGACTTGGAGTATCCAAAACATAGGCAATCTTCAAAGTTGATAATAAGAAATGCATCTTTTTCTGTCATCTTCGAAAATTGCCACCATCAAACTGATCAAGTTTGACAAAGTTGGAAGCCAACTCCCTTAGTGTTCCACTTTCATGTGTTGTAGTAGTCATCATGAAAAATGAAACCTTAAAATTGTCATTACAAAACTTCAATGAGAAAAATCTCGAACACATGAACGAAACACAAGCAACACGAATAGAAAAAGAAGAAATAAGACAAGGCTCCAAGGTGTGTATCAAGCCACTATCTTTAAGGTTCTATTTTCCCCCCACCTATACTCGATGTGCAAATGAGTTTCAAGCAAATGAATCTCAAGGATACAATGAAGTCCGATGGCTATTTGCGTTTTGCATTGACGAAAATAGTCCACTAAGCCCTGAGCAATGTATAACAAGAAAATCAATTTCTATAAAGAATTTCTGCAGTAATTCTTTATAGAACAATCTAATAATATTAGAAGATGGAGGAAAGATAGAGAATTTTTAGAACTTATTGGTATGATTTCCAAATGAAATCTCATTCCTATTTGTAGGAATTTTCATGCCTCTTCGTAGAGATATCTTTCAATAAGTGGCTTTTCTGAATAATAATATCTTTAAAAGAGACCTAATTATTCATCTAATATCATAACTATTTAAGTAATATTGTTTGAATAATTATAATTCTTTGTCAAAAATCAAGTGATATAACTCTTAACCAATAATCAAAAGATATAACTTTTAATTAATTACATCCTTTCATTTATAGTTATTGAAACACTATAAATATTGTTGAAAATGTTCCAACAACATTAACATTTAGTGAGTCAAATTTTAACATATTTTTAAAAATAAAATTAGGTGAACTTATTTTTTTTAAAAAATAATAATGATAAATTATTATCTAACTCATTGACAGTGTATAGAATATACATAATTAATTAAAGTAATATTTAAACTAAATTTTAGTATAGCATATGTAGCATATGTTTTTATGTGTTGAAATTTCGTAATTTATTAAACAAAATAATTTTCCTTATGTAAACGAACATTATTCATAATAATTAATAAGTATAATTACTTAAAAACTAATAAGTATAATTAAAATATATATTATTTTAATAATTCAAATGTTATAATAATAAAGTTTTGTATTCATTATTAAATGTACAATTTATGTACTCGTTAATTTTTTTTTTCCTTTTTTTTCATAATCAATAAATTAACCATAATAAAGGTATGAAATATAAATTTTATACAAATGTATCATTTATAAAATTTTATATGAAATATAAAAAATAAAATGTGATATTTAAAACTAAAATAATAATTTTTTTCTTAAATATTTATATCTTAATAAATAATAAAATCACAATATAACCAACAACAAAAAATATGTCGGTTCATTTAAAATTTCTTTAAACTCGTACTTAAAAGAATAAAATAAATAATTACTAGCCAAGATTCATCCTTATCCTCCCTCCTTGTCTGGGTAATGAATATACTTAGTTATAGATGGTATCTATTCTGGAATTCATAAAATGTGAAATCACCAAATGTATATATACATGAAGCAGTAGATGCAATAGTTATTAGAACCTTAATAATTTTTGTTATACTACATAATTGGTAAAGAGTAATAGCACTATCATATATACTAGTTTTTGAATGAATACCACTCTTCTAGGTTTGTTAGAAATTATTATTGCTTTTTAGCCTTGCAACTTAATTATCAAGAGATCAAAATTTGGGAATTTCAGCTTAATTATATTTATATATAAGAGAGAACATGAAGGAAAATTAATAAAATATACCCGATGGAAGATATGAATTGCTACTATATATAATCCAACTCTTTCACTAAATATTACTGGTTAATATATATATATATATCATTGGTTACAGATGAAGAGAGGTATCAATATCGTCATTGTAATCCGAATCTTGGGATTTGTTGAGAGAGACATGCAAAGTGGGCGAAGGTTTCCCTGTGACTGTTGCTGTTGGCAACAAACCAAAAAGTGGGGTCTCCATGCACCCAAAAGTAGAACTTGGAGGTGGAGGCCAATTGCCTCTCGACTGTAAACCAGACCAGAGTGATGACATGTTAGGTACTTGACGAGGTGGTGGTGATGGTGGTGACCTTGGTCTTGGTGTGGTCAACAAGTGAAAGAACAGCAACCCTGATGGCTCATAACAAGTGGGGTTGTTGCATTGTTTAGGCTCCGCCAGCTTTCTTAGCAGTTCCCTCTCTTCTCTCATCTCTTTCATCCTCTCCAACTGCCTAAACCTCTCTTGCAGCAGCGCAATCGATGATTGGGTTACGATTGGATCATTCATGCTTTCCCTTCCCATTTTGCAACCAACAATGCCTAAGGAGACGTTTAAAGGGTTTACGTGTATTTATAGGATGTTGGTAGCATGTGTCCCCCGTGGCTTTTGCTTGAATTAGTTTAAGGCATGCAGTTTTAGTTGTTCGATGAAATTCTAAAATGATTTTTAGAAAAGGAATAGAATCGGTAGCTAAGGGGCAAAATTCCAAAAGGAAAAGGTTATATGGGCAATCTTAGGGGTAGTAGTACTTTGGTTAGTGCAAGTGAAGAGAGGCAAAATTAACGTTTAAAGGAGAAAAAGAGTCCAAAAGAATGTTGAAAGTGGCACATGGATATATGGATTGGAATTTGGAAGGGTATGTTTGGAGGAATTTAATAGATTGGGGATGCTCTCTGTCACCTAGCTACCTTGCCCCCAATCCAATGCTTCCTTTTAGCTTTGGAGAGACCGTGGGATGGTGGTGGCCCTTCTTAGTGGGGTTTTTCCATAAACAATTCCACTACATCAAATTCCTTCTTTTAAAAGCTTTAATTAATAGGTGTGAGGTGAGAGTAATAAGAAATTTAGGGCTAGTTTAGCAAGAAGTGCTAAAAAGTGACGTGGAAAAGTGATTTTGAGAAGTTCTTTTGAAAAGTTTGGTTTAAGATTTGAGTGTTTAATATTGCTGTTAAAAAGTATTTTTGAGAAATAAAATATCTATTTTAGACGTGATGTCATGAAGTAATCAATATGCATTTAAATAATATTCAAATTAATTAATATTATAATATCTTAGTAAGAATATTAAAAATAATTTATCATAATTTGTTGTTAATATTTTAATATATGAAATATAAATTTTGAACATTTAAAAAAAATTAATTTTAATTATTCATAAAATTTAATTCGAATATATAAACTATATTTTAAATAATAAAATATAACCAATAAAAATTTAAAAATATAATAAAATAAATTTTAATAGAAAAATAATTACATACAAAATATAAATATTATATAAAATATATTATAAGAGTTAAAACTGTTATTTGGTCTAAAAGCACTTTTGTTAATAGCAAAAGCTAAAAAAAACTGCTTTTACTTTTAGGTTCAAAAGTATTTTTGACTTAAAAAGTTGTTTGTTTAGCATTGCTTCTTATTTGCAAACTGCTTTTGACCCTAAAAGTATTTTTGAAAAACAATGCTAAGCAAAGCTTAATATATTTTAAATAAAATTTTGAGTTTAAGTTCTGTGAATAAACAACAATAATTTTGGAAGAGTTTTATCTTATTGAAAAGTTTGACTCTTCTAAATTTAGAATTTAATCAAAATCTATCGCGATTATCCAATATCTAAAGATGTGGTTAGGATCATAAAGAGATTGGGAGAAGAGGAAGAGGGGACGATGAGAGTAAGGGGTAAAGGACAAGGGATAGAATCATAGAATAGGGAACAATCTTAGGAGCTCCTATATAATGCTTTGATTGAACAGTAATGTGTGACAAAGACAGACAGGCAGACAGACATTCTCTCTCTCTCTCATTCAAGATATGTTTTGTCTTGAAGTTGTTGGAAGGGAATGGCATGCACAGATGAAAGCTGCAGATGCCAACAGTGTTTGGGATTTGGATGCTTCATCTATGCAGTGGAACCGGTAATGCCCCTCACCTCCACCCTCCCCCACTCTCTCTATTATATAATATTACATTTGGAAAATCGATATTTGGAAGACGATGTACTGCGCCTGCTGAGTGAGTGGATTGAAAAGGAATATGGGGTTCATAGACAAGGCGTGCAGTTGATCTATATTCCTATTCTACATAACCATATATATACCTATATTTTGCACTAATTAATAAGGGTTTGCCTTCAAAGTGGCCATGTATATTATATATATTGTAGCCTTGTCCATGTTTTGATATATATCCCCTCCACTCGCACATATAGCGAGAAAGTAAACATATATAATTACTTTTTTTTTTTTTTTTTGTGGAGTTGCAGATTTAAAAATTCATTATCACTTACAGTGACCAACATTACCAAAAAGTAACTGCGAAGCTGCATAATCTTAAATCTTAGAAGCTGCTGCAAATCTTCAGTCCTTTGATAAACTATTCAAGTTAAAGCATTTTAATCAAATAATCACTAACATGCAGATCATCTTTTACTCAAAAAAGAAAAAAGAACATGCAGATCATTTGGACCTTGTATTTAATTAGGGTATTGTACTTGTACCTGATGCATCATTGTTAACTAGGGGGACGGATGGATGGATCAAATACGTACATGCCGGCTAAGGCTAACTCTTTCTTTTCATCATTGGCTTTGTGTGGAATATTATGTTGCTAGTATCTGTCCCTATGGACCGTCTGTATCATATATATGGCTAGTTACATTGTACATTCAGTTCACAACAAACTAGTTTCTCAGTCGCCTCAGTTTGCAAATGTTATCCCACATTTTTCACGGCATAATAACTTATTTAGACTCTCCAACTTTACACAAAAAAAAAGTCAATTTTAGCCTTCCATTTATTTTTTATATTTTTTATCCCTTAAATTTACATTATTTATCAAATTACCCTAAAATGGATAAAAAAGTTAACATTCTTTAACTTTACTGATGTGACATACACGTGGATTGTTACATAGATGCCATGTCAACAATTAATTAAATTTTTAAATTTTAAAAAATTAAAAAATATAAAAATTTTATTTAAAAATTAAACGGTATTAAAAAGTATAAAAATTATTTTTGCATATTTTTAATTTTAAAAAAAAATAATTAATTGCTTATATATATTGTAGATAATATATTCTTTGAAATATTTATTGAATAAATAAATTTAATTTTGATTATATACAAAATTATTCCCTACTATAGTTGAAACCAATATTAATTATAAGTCTTTTTCTATTTTGGATATAGTTAAAACGTTAATTTAAAAATGTTAATTGAAACAAAGCTGCAGGGTTGTAGGATGGAGAAAGTCAGGCGCAAGTGTGGTTTTCCAAATGGAATCGATGTGGATTCGGATGGTAGAAGCGGGGGTTTATCTTTAGGATCGAGTAGTGATTGCAAGATTACTCTTCGATCCTTTTCAAGAAGGCACATCGATGTTATGATTGAGGAAGATTCGGAGGGGAAAACTTGGAGATGTACGGGGTTTTATGGAGCACCAGAGGAGAATATGCGTGAAGCTTCTTGGAAATTTTTACGCACATTGAATGACTCCCCGAATATTCCTTGGGTTGTTATAGGGGACTTCAATGAAATTGCTTTTTCAACTGAGAAGAAAGGGGGTCTTCCAAGAAGGGAAAGGCAAATGTGTCGATTTCGGGAAGTTATGGAAGATTGTTCTCTTACTGATATTGGCTATAATGGACAGTGGTTTACTTGGGAAAAATGTCGTACGAGTATCAATAATATTCGTGAACGCCTTGATAGAGGTATTGCGAATCCTGCGTGGTGGGATTTATTCCCCAATTTTAAGTTATCTCATTTGCCACATGCGTTTTCGGATCATTGTCCTTTGTTGCTGAATTCGATTGTTGGAAACCAACATCCAAAGCAGTGGCATTTCAGATTTGAAGCTACGTGGCTTATGGAGGAATTGTGTGAAAGGGAGGTTAGTAGGATTTGGGCTGAGAGTCTGGGGGATGTTCCAAACAAGGTTAAGGCGATGGGAGTGGGCCTCGAGGGATGGTTCCAGAAAATTAAGAAGCAGAAGTCTCTTACGAGGAAAGAGTTGGAAAAATAGTTGATTAATTTAAATGAAGCTGTACGACCCAATTTATGCCCGGGCCCATTAACCAAACAAAAAACCAAAACAAAAACCAAAAAACAATGATAACCAAACTAAAAATTGATCCAAAACAGTCCAATAAAATACAAAGTCCAATAACAGTCCATTTACACCAGCAAGCCCAATTATTAAACTAAACCCTAACTCATTTACAAGCTAGCCCAAAACACTAAGCCTAATCTGAATCCGGCCCGAACGGCCCAAATAATTTCAGCAAACAAAAACCCTAGGGCAGGACCTTAGCGCCGCCTCAGCTTCTCTTGCGCGTGCCTCCACGTGCACGACTGTTCGTATCCCCGCATGCCCCACGCGCTCCACCCATGCGCAAGCCTTTACCAGCGCATCAGCTCGTGTCTCTGCACGCACCTCCATACGCTACGTCCGCGCCTTGTACCTGCAGAATAACAAACAACCAGAGCAACAAAAACAGGGAAAACAATTGTATATTGGATTTTTTTTATTTTCCTATTTCGTTTTCGGCCTTTAAAAGGACCGAAAGAAACCATTGTAAGGGGGAGGAGGGGAATCCATTTTTGTATTTACGAACGCATATATACAGAATACAAAAAGAAAAATCAGAGGAAAAGGGTGATTTTTGATTTCCTTAAAATTTCAGATTTCATTCCATTTGGGTTTCGATTCGTTTTTTTTCTTCTTGCATGTGTAAGCAAAACAGGGGAGGAGAGTTTACCTTGAATCGGAGCCTCTCTTCTTCGTCGTGATCGAAGCAAAGGGGGACTTCGAGGCCGAGATTGGGTGCCTTTAGGCTACACCGATCGCCGTTCATGGTGATATTTTAGTGCCCAATCGGAAGGTTTTGGGTGTCGATCTAACCGAGGTTGTCTTCTTTGGTCTAAAAGTGGACGGATCCTTGTAGATCTAGTCAAAATCGTGGCAGTGGCGGAGGTGTTAGGCACCAGTGAAGCCCATGCGTCGACTGAGAAGGCGGAGAGTCTGAGGGTTTTAAGAAAAAATGTTTTGAAAACTGTTTTAAAATTTTGTTTCGGCTGAAAGGGGAACTAAAGGGGCGTTAGGGTTTCGCTTTAAAATTTTTTTTTGATAGTTTTAATGCCGTTTTTAAGGGATTATGGTTCATTAAGGAAACAGCGTCGTTTGGCTCGTTTCCATAGCCTTAAACGACACCGTGCGAGCCTACTCTGACCCGATCCGATTCGGAGCCCCTAGATCCGCGTGTCTTTTGTGAGAATGGGATATTTATGCAATCAGTCCTCCTTATTATACTGTATTTCGATTAAGTTTATATTATAATTTCTTTGCATTTCGATTGAGTTCTGTGATTTGCTTGTTTATTCGATCTGATCCAATCCATACACTGCATTTTGAGCTTCGAAAATATTTGCTGGTTTAGTCCCTGATTGTTTACGCGTATTTCGGATTGATCCTTGTGCATTTTTAAAGGATTTTATTTATTATAAAATAGCCTTTTAATTTCGTTTTTGTTTCAAATAAGTACCTTTTGTTTTTCATATACAATCTTCGCGTTTTTATAAGGTTTAATTCATTTTTTATTTATTTGGTTTTAAATTGTTTTATAATATGCTAAAATATATATTTATACTACTTGTTTTATATAAATATTTTATATATTATTACTTATATGTTTTATATTTGAATTCCCATGTTATATTTCTTGAAGTTCATTTTGCTTACCATTGATTCAATGTGTGATGATTATTGCCTATTTTAATTTGTGTTTATAGATTATTTGTGATTCATTATTGTAATATTTGGAGGTTGGCTTTGTATATTAGTGTTCCATTGTATCTTACGAAAGATGTAGTGTTTTAATGTCATTTCGGTTTTAAAATCATAAAGCAATGCTCGTGTTTAGAGGTTTCGAGAAAATCGTGCTCTAACTTATTGAGTTCCGATTTTCCTCGTTAAAACCTAGCAACCGAGTATCCTTTCTCTCTTAAATTAAAATGCATAATATTTCAAATAAAAAACTTTTTCACGAGAAATTAAGATATTGCGCCCTAACTTACTGGGCGTGATATTTTATCATCTTGAGATAAGAATTTCAAAAGAACAAAGGTAATATTTTGTATTCGGGAATTTTGAGAAATAGTGCCCTAACTTACTGGGTTGCGATTTTTCATTTGACCCAAATAAGGGAATATCCTTCTTATTTTTTAAATATACAAGTATTGAATGTCGAAGGATAAATCCAACTTCGAGAATATAAGATGTTATGCCCTAACTTACTGAGTATGGCATTTTATTTCTCCGAAATAGGGAGATTTGGCATCCAATACGGTTTTGTCCAAATACATATATATTTTAAATAAATGGATCGTAACCTAGAATCTTTTCAAATTTTTCGGCATTAAGACATTAAATAATCAATTAGGTACCAATTTTGGGTGCTACGAGGGTGCTAACCCTTCCTCGTACGTAACCGACTCCCCAACCTGTTTTCTCGAGTTTTTGCAGACCAAAATTATTGTTTTAATAAAAATGTTTTATTAAAACAATCCATCTCAAGGTGATCCGATCACACCTTGAATAAAAGATCGGTGGCGACTCCATTTCCCATATTTTAAAAGTCGATTCTCGTTTTTTAAAAAAACCCGATAAAAAAATGGTTTCGACAGAAGCTATTCCCACGGATGATGTTTTGGGGGCATTAGTGGAGACCAAACTGGCACTTAATGTGGAGGCCGATAGAGAGGAGCTTTATTGGGAGCAAAGAGCGAGAGTGAATTGGTTGAAGAATGGGGATAGAAATAAAATTTTTTTCCATCAAATGGCAACGGACCGTAGACGGAGGAATAGGGTGGAGGAGTTGGTTGATAATGAGGGTAATATTCATGAAAGCATTGCAGATTTATTAGAGCTGGCCACTAATTATTTTAACTCGTTATTTTCATCGAAAGGTGTGGGTGATCTAAGTTCAATTTTGGAAGGGATTGAACCGTGCATAACTCAACTGATGAACGAGGATCTCGAGAAGGATATTACTTATGAGGAGGTGTGTTTGGCTCTTAAAGAGATGATACCTTTAAAAGCTTCTGGGGAAGACAAGTTGGGGCGATTTTTTATCAGCGATTTTGGCATATTGTGGGTAAAGATGTGGCTGACTTCTGTATTGAGACATTGTGTGGGCTCCATAATATGGCTGATATTAACAATACAAGAATTGTTTTGATTCTCAAAGTCAATTCTCCTCGTTACATGACTCAATTTAGGCCTATTATTCTTTGTAATATTCTCTATAAAATAATTTCAAAGATGCTTACAAATAGGCTTCAAAAGATCCTTCATTTGTGCATAGACGAAGCACAAAGTGTTTTTGTCCCGGGAAGACTTATCACTGATAACATCATTGTAGCATATTAACTTTTGCACTCTATGAAGAGAAAGAGAGTAGGGTCAAAGGGATCATTTGCTTTAAAACTTGACATGAGCAAAGCATATGACCAGGTTAGAATGGGGTTTTGTGCAAGCTATACTTCAAAGAATGGGTTTCTCGGATAGGTGGGTGGAGAATGTAATGCGTTGTGTTTCATCGGTGTCTTACTCTGTGGTTATGAATGGGGAGGTGGGCAATTTTTTTTTCCCGTCTAGAGGTCTTCGTCAAGGGGATCTTATTAGTCCCTATTTGTTTCTCATTTGTAGCGAAGGGCTGTCGACTCTCCTTCGAATGGCTGCTTCTAGAGGTGCTCTTAATGGGTTTCGGGTGAATAGACATGGTCCACGAATCACCCATTTATTTTTTGCCGATGATAGCCTTATTTTTGGGGATGCGACATTTTTTGAGGCTTCTGCGATCAAGGACACTTTAGAGGTTTATGCCCAATGCTAAGGCCAAGAAATCAATTTTGATAAGTCGGGCATCTCCTTTAGCTCAAATGTTGAACAGAATAAAAGAGAGGAGGTGTGTCGGGTTTTGGGGGTTGATTGGAGTAACAACCCGAAAAAATATCTTGGTCTTCCATCAATGGTGGGGCGTAATAAGAGGAGG
This sequence comes from Gossypium sturtianum, assembly GCA_025698515.1. Lineage (NCBI taxonomy): Eukaryota > Viridiplantae > Streptophyta > Magnoliopsida > Malvales > Malvaceae > Gossypium > Gossypium sturtianum. The sequence continues at coordinate 12,164,839 of CM046948.1, forward strand.
GCGTTTAAGGAGCTCAAAGAGAAACTAACTAAGAGAGTATCAAGCTGGAGCTTGAGATTGCTTTCAATGGGTGGAAGGGAAGTTCTAATTAGAGCTGTGCTTCAGGCTATCCCGCTGTATACCATGAATTGTTTCTTGTTGCCGTCGTCTGTATGTAAAGATTTGGAAGCGGTCATAGCCCGTTTTTGGCGGCAAAAAAAGGCTGGGAGAAAAGGCCTTCATTAGTGTGCGTGGAAAGTGTTGTCTGTGCCAAAGGAGAAGGGTGGGATGGGGTTCCGTGATTTGTCCAAATTCAACATTGCTCTTCTAGCGAAACAGGGATGGCGTGTCATGGAAAATTCGAGTTCACTAATTGTGCGTGTTCTTAAAGCCAAGTATTTTAATGGTTCTAATTTTATGGAGGCTTCTCTAGGGACAAATCTATCGCTTGTATGGAAGAGTATCTTGTGTGCAAAAGGTCTTCTAGGTTCGGGTTTGAAATGGAGGATTGGATCTGGAACATCGATGTCAATTTGGCAAGATTATTGGTTGCCAGGGAATGATCAACAGCTTATTACTACTGATAAGGTGGCTGGAATAGATTGGGTGTCTGATTTAATTCTGCAAAATCCTAATCGATGGAATAATGATATCATTTATTCGATTTTTGCGAAGGAAGAAGCTGATCAGATTGTGAGTATTCCTCTTCGTACTACTAATCAAGCATACAAAGTAGTTTGGTTTAAAGAAAGTTCAGGCATCTACTCAGTGAAAAGTGGTTGTAAATTACTTTTGGATCCTCCAAATATCAATGTCAATGAGCAAAAGCTGTTCAAGCAGATATGAAGTTTAATGTGTCCATCAAAAATTCACATTTTAATTTGGAAATTTGTGAAAAACTTTGTCCCTATATATCAGAACTTACATTTTAGGAGGCTGATCATAGATAACAAATGTCCGCGCTGTAGACAGGTTTGGGAGTCATTTATTCATGCTGTTCAGGATTGCTTGACTGCTGCACAAGTTTGGTCCAAGTTAAATATTCAGTGGCCGAATTCAATGACAAATTCCAATTTTAAAGAGTGGCTGAGTTGGTTGTTGGAAAATTCAGATAGTGATAGAAAAGGAAAGATTGCCATTGTAATTTGGGCACAGTGGTTCTCTCGCAACAAATATGTTCATGAGAATAAGATGCAGAGTGTAGAGGAGATTGTTACCTTCATTAGGGGTTTTGGATTGGAGTATTGGGGTTACGCGTTAAATCTGAAGCATCCCAAGCCAAGATCCATGGTTAAATGGATGCCCCCTCCGCAAGGGTGGGTTAAGGTTAATGTTGATGCAGGGATCTCTGTAACCAAAAATCGGGCAGTTTCAGGCTTCATTATTAGAAATGAAGAAGGTTTCATAATGGGGTCGGGGTTCAAGGGTCATCACCTAACTCGTTCGGTAGTGATTTCCGAAGCAATGGTAGTTCTTCATGGGCTTCAATTTGCTCTGGATTTGGGATTTACAAAGGTTATTCTCGAGAGTGATTCAAGGTTGATTGTTCAAAATATTCAACAATTAAGTGAGGACTACTCGGAATCAAGACCTTTTACCTGGGATGTGAAGAATTTGGCGAGGCACTTTCATTCTTGCAGAATCCAATTTATTACGCGTGAAGGTAATCGAGCAGCACATGCGATGGCTGTTGAAGGTTTGCGAAATGAAGCAGATTTGTTGTGGGTTGAAGATGCGCCTTTGAAAGTTGTGGAAGTGGTCGATTCTGATCGACGATCCAGTCGACTTCCATAGTCATTTCTTTGTAGCAACGATTGGGTTGAGAAAATCATGAAATATGGACGACCGTCTCAACTAATTCCTTTTTTCCAAGCGATTCATTGCCGGATCTGGAAGACTTAGCCGTTTATTGATGGGGACCTTTGACGCAATAAGAGCCTGGAATTTGCTGGGTGAAGAAGACAATTGCTTTTTGGGTTTGTTTTTTATGTTTTGGTTTTTTTTCTTGTTTACTTTGAATTTTTTTTGGGATTGATTTGGACTTCTCCGGTGGTTTTCAGGCCCTAATAATAAACAGATTAATTTTCAAAAAAAAATGTTAACTTTGAATTCTGTGAATGTACATGGAGGTTTCTCTATTATAAGGACATGATCAAATTAGTTCATTTATTATTAAATAAATCAATATAGTCCTTGTACTATTAAAAAGAATCAAATAAAGTCAAATTGGAATAGAGTTAACACTTACCATTTAATAAAGTTAATATTTTTAAAGCTTTTATCATTCTATAAATGAAAGTTTTTGTTTAAAATTGAACTATAATTGAATAAATAATTTCAAGACATTTTTGATACATTAAATGTTAACTCTATTACAAATTGAACTTTGTTTTAATTCTTTTTAATAGTAAAGGACTAAATTGGCCCATTTAATAAAAAAGGGACTAATTTAATCAAATCCTTATAATGCAGAGACCTCCAAAATACATTTAACATTTTATAAATTTTATATTTAATTATTATTCATAATTTTAATATTTTGTACTTTATTCCTTCCTCATTCATCTCAGTATATAAGTTACATATATGAATATTGATTTTTGAAATTTGCATGTCAATATTTGTACTCTGGGTAGTACTTTATCAATATTTGCATGTTAATATATCTATTTATATAGTTTTTTTTTTCCTTCTAACAATTTAATAAAATAAAATAAAGTACACTTATCTTTTTATGTAATATCCAGTTTTTATATTAAATTTCAACAATTTCATTAAAAATATTATCTTTGATTTTTTTAATATTATTCATAAAAATTATAAAAAATAAAAAAATTAATACATTTTAATCTATACATACAATTAGCTTATACATCACACAGAGTAAAAAAACTAGTATTATTTATATTACTAAGAGAGGAGCTTGAAGAGGTTGTAGGTTTTGAAGAAATATTCTAGCAGCAAAAGCGTAGGTGCAAATTGTTAATGAATGGTGATCGTAATACTAAGTATTATTATAGTAGAACGATGGCCAGAAAAAGAGCAATCAGAACTGAGGCACTAAAATTGAAAGATGGAGAATGGTGTTTTGATGAAGAAAGACTGAAATTTGTTTTTCTTTTCTTTTCTTTTTTCTTTCAAATCTCTACACGTGTGAAAGGGTAATTAGTGGATGCTTTCCTATCAGAGGCAAGTTTATGAAACTCTATGATGATTTCATTAATAAGTTCTAATGATGAGATTTTTAAGGCACTTTTTGATATGCCTCCTTTGCATCGAATAAGGATGGTTTACATGCTAAGTTTTTTCAGAGTCAGTGAGAGATCGTTGGAAACTTTGTTTGTAATTTGTTGAAGAAATTTATTGGGTTGAACTGATGGATCTAGCTCTTAACAGTACGTTGATTGTTTGATTTTGAAAGTTATAGGTCCAAAGTCTATTACAAAGTTCTACCTCATTAGTTTATGCTCAGCCAGATACTAGATCTTGGCAAAGACCATTGTTAAAAATATGCATTTAGGGCTATTTTACTATTAAGTCTCGAGACCATAAGAATAAAATTTACCTTATATTTCAACTTATATGTTTAGTGTCTCGAGACTTGGCAAGTTAGTCTGAAGACAATTTTACTTAAGCCTCGAGACAAGTAGTTTTTATCTCGAGACAAGTAAACTTTGAAGCAAAATTAGTTTTACCCTGCTCCAGGTCTCAAGATAAGAACCCCTTGTCTTGTCTCGAGATGTAACACCCCTAACCCGTATCCGTCGCCGGATTAGGGTTACGAGGTACTACCAAACAAAACACAGCTCAGAACAGGCATATTGCTTTTTTTTTTAAATATATCAAATCAAAGCTGTACATAACCTGAATATTATAATAACGTACGTATGTCACTGTACTCACATATAACATTCATGAACTAAAAGAACAATTCATAGTATACAAATTCACATGCTTTATAATCAAACTAAGGTTCGTATACGTATATTGAATCATTCAAACAAAGTAGAGTTGTATATTTTTCCATTACAACCGAATCATAATAACCTAAGTATGTTCAAACATATAACCAGCTCATGCCTATTATGCACTAATACATCCATTGATTCTATTTCGTTTATTTTACAATTACCAAATTTACCAAATACTTAGCCATTTTAGTTCATCACAAGGCTATGTGCATAAACTTTATCAATCTAAAACATCTTGAACATAAATTACAACTAATATTTCACTTATCTCACATGTCCAAATACCATAGTCAAAATACATACACTTAGCTAATGAATTAACTATTTATTCGATTACATAAGATTTAAAATTTCTTACAAATTCTCCATTCAATAATAATGAAATTATTCAATCCCATTAACCAAACAATGAACACATCATAAACATATATGCATTTATTTCACATATAAGTAACCAAACATAAACATGCGTTATAATCCAAGTCATGTCTCTCAAATTAACCAAAACCAATCATAAAGCATGATCTTTATCTATCGACTAATAACCACACCAATAAGGCCAATATGTAATCAAACACATTTCATCTTTTATACTTCATTACTAAGTCAAGTTATACCTAAATTTTTACCATTTAACAAAGCCGTACACATTCATACACATTTATTCTCAATTTCTAATTCAAAACCTATGAAACTTACCGTTTCCAACCAACCCAATTAACCATTTTAACATCAATATATATGTATCCATTCACTTATTTCATTTATAAATCATACATATCTTTTCACAACCAAGATATATAACCCAATACTCCATTCATACATATCATGAAACTTACTTACCAAATCACACAAATACCATGATCATTACTACACAACTATCAACTAACCCAATTAACAATCGAACCACATAACCAAACACCTAACATAAATACCTATGAAATACACTTCCATAATAAACTAATGCCATGACCGAAATCACAATCCAAGCACATCAAACACTGAATCAAGAACATAAAAAAAACAGATTTAAACATAATGAACAAGCCATTTTTGCATGGCTTTATACATATACATATCTCAAAGTCAAATATTTAGGCTAGACTATACATGCCATAGATTCAGATTCAAACTTTACAAAATACCGAAAAGAGACGATAGTGTGATAGGCTTTGTAACATCCCGATTTAGGGCCTACTCAGAATAGTGGTTCGAGACCAAAAATCTGACGGTCATGAATGAGTTTTGAGGCTTATATTATGTATGCATGCTAGTGTGAAAGTTTCATGAAGCAATTTTGTGAAATTGTGGTTGAATTGTCCAAAAGGACTAAATTGCAAAAGTTGCAAAATGTGTGTTTCTAGAAGCTATATGTGTGAAATAGCTTTAGATTATTAATTAGAGGTCCTTAAATAGAAATTTATCCAAATTCTAATTTTTGGACAAAAATGGGCATGGATGAGTTAAAATTGAAAGTTTATCAAAAAGGGCATTTTGGTCATTTATCAATTAAGTGATTAAAATAGGTGAAAAGATGATAGAAATTCATTCATCTTCCTCCCATAGCTGCCGAAAATTAGAGAATCCATTGTTAGGGCTCCTTCAATTTTTCAAGCTTGCTAGTAAGTGCTCCTAAGCCCCGTTTTTTGATATTCTTCGTATTTTTGAAGTCCTAGTAGCATGAGTAAGCTATTTATAGCTATTTGGTGAGCTATTATGGATGTTCAAAAATGTACACATGTATGACATGCATGTATTTTGATGTTTTATGGAAGAATACGAAAGCTTGATGTAGTAGAAACATCTTTTGCTAAGTGATTTTCCATGAAAATGCATGTAGGGACTTAGTTGTGAAAATCTTAAGTTTGGTCATACATGGGTGATTTTGTGAGATTTGATGAATGCCTTAGTTGAGTAAGTGGTTCGGCTAAGCACGAAAAAGTAGAAAGTTGAATAAAAATCACTTTACGAGCCTTTAGGACTAAAGTGTAAATATGAGAAAGTTTAGGGGCAAAATAATAATTTTGCTAAAGTATGAGATGTGGGTCAATTTAGTCAATGTGTGTATTGAATAAGCTGATTTATTCATTATAAATCAAGAAAGACGAAGCCTGAATCGAAACTGAGGCAAAAGCAAGGTGGTGCACTAAATTGCACATTTCAATACTTTTGAGTATCGAGGTAAGTCTATGCATAAACAATGCATTCATACTTACAATTTGTTGATGATAGCTAGTGTGTAGCTAATTTGAGATTGATTTAGAACCTATGTGGTTCAAGTAGAATGAATGTAGTAGAAAAGGTGAATGAATGTATGATCGAGAATGATTGGGAATCTATGTGGTTTAAGTAGACTTGTGCATGTGTTGTGATAATGCTAGATGGTAGGCTAAGTGCGATACCATCCTAATGCATATTGACGATGAGCTAGCTATGTGCGATGCTATCGTGAGGTATATCATCTAGTGAGCTATGTGCTGAATCACTACGAATACCATTGTGGTAGGCTAAGTGCGATACCACCTTATTAATCAAATGTGGTGTGCTAAGTGCGAAACCACCGAGATATTGGCTGTGTGGATTGACTGTGTGTATTAACTGTGTGGATGAGTAGTGTGGATTAGTTATGTAAACTAGCTGTGTGGATGAGCTGTGTGGATAAGTTATGTGGATTGACTGTGTGGATGTATTACGATAAATAATGATGTGTTGTATATTACGTAAATGTGATATTGAATGCAGGGGTGCATTTCAATGGTTATGAGTATATGACTCATGATGTGTTGGAAATGTGGTAAGGGATAGAAAGAGTAAGCATAGTTGTGAATTACTTGTTGGTATAATGCTAATAGTTGCTTAGCTTATACTATGTTGTTTATTTGTTTATGTGTAAACTTACTAAGCTCAAAGCTTACTCTCTTTCTTTTCCCTTGTCTTATAGATTAAAGCGTTGAATCGAGATATGAGGATCATCGTAAGATAGCCCACATATCAAAGACACTTTGGTACATGAAACTTAATGTTTTGTATATGGCATGTATAGGGGCTAGATAAGTTAGTAAATTTTGTTGTAAATGGCTAAGATGTGTTGGCCTATAGATGGATAGCTTATTTTGTATAATGCCATGGTTGTTGGCTATTACATTATATGAAAGAAAGATGTAGTTTTCTATGTGAGAATGCACTTCAATTTGAGTTGATTATGATGGTGTTAGATGAGTATATGTTGTGTATGTTAGAAGGGTGAAAAGAACTTGACACTTAGTCTTGTTCTTGACTATGTGGGTAGACACACGGGCGTATGTCTAGACCATGTGTGACACACAGTCAGCCAGCGGCGTGTCTTGTGGCCGTCGTCCCCCTGCATGTTAATATTTGAAAACAGAATAGACCCGGACTAGTCACACGGGCGTGTGCCTAGGGCGTGTGGGATGTCGGTGTTGTTACACGGCTAGCCACACGAGCGTGTGTCTAGACTCTAGGCCGTCGAGGAAGTCGTTGTTCACCACGGTTGGGGGAGCACGGGCGTGCCATGGCCGTGGGGCATTTGGAAGAATGCTTGGGTTTTTAGGCATGGTCTGGGGACATGGGCGTGTGTGCTCATGCACGGGCGTGTCTAATCTTGCACGGGCGTGTGAGACCTGTATAAAAGAGAAAAATTTTAAGGATCGTAAAAGTTTGGGATTAGTCTCGAGAGTCCTCATATGTATGAGTGAGGCCTCGTAAGTCGAGAATAAGGTTATAGCGAGTAATGACATTGAGCCTAAGTGGCGATTAAGCGGTTTGAGTTCGGTAACACCTCGGGCCCGGTTCCCGGCGTAGAACCTGGGTAAGGGGTGTTACAGGCTTTGCTGACGATCCCCGAGCTCGTAACGTGAATCCAAAATCTATAAAACAGAGGTAAACGGAAACACACAGAGTAAGCTATTTAAGCTTATTAAGTCATAAGCAAGTAAATATTAATCAAATTAACAAAACCAAATAAACAAAGTCACAAGCACAACTTAGCATTAAAATCTTCCATACACATATCATAAGGTAAATTATACATATACATAAGAACTTATACAATTCTCAATATTAAGATCTCATATAGCTCACTTGACCGAATATACTAATTCAAAATGCTTACACATGGAACACATTCATAACTTTAGCATTTATACAATCGAATAAGCAATTAACTTACCTTACTTTCATAACATAGTTTAAATACATACATGAGCCCTTTTAATTCGATTTTCACATTAGGTCTTCTCTTAACAATGCCCGTTGAATCGTTCGGAATTAAAAAGGATACGCGGATAGTCGGAAGCTCGTACAATGCCAACGTCTCAGACGTGGTCTTACATGTAATCACATATCGATGCCATTGTCCCATACAGGGTCTTACACGAATCAAATACGATGCCAATGTCCCAGACATGGTCTTACACGTAAACACAAGTCGATGCCAACATCCTAGACGTGGTCTTACACGATAACGCATATCGGATATCCTATGTCATGACATATGTATCCTAACTATTCCTAGGGTTCGTACGGGGCTTTCGGACATCGGATTTCGATCGAATCAAACTCGGAACATAGCTACTTAGCACAATATATATTCGGCCATACACAGAAAAATTCACAAAAATTCCATTCATCATGTAATTATATGTACTAGCAAATTTAACAACATTTATAGGCTTATTGACTTGCCTCGGACGTCGACGGTCGGTAAAATCGACTAATTGACTACTTTCATTTTTTCCCGGTCCAAATCCGATTTCTTTGGTTCTTGATCTAAACATATTCAAATTAAGCTTATTTAAACACTATTCTATTCAATTTAGTCTAAAAACACATAAATGGGCAAATTACAATTTTTCCCCTAACATTTCACACTTTTTACAATTTAGTCATTTTTGCACAAAACACAAAATACACAAAATTTGAACACACTATGCTAGGGCCGAATATTCATAGTCTTCATACAAATCCACACATTTCATTTATTTCACATTTTAGTCCCTCAAAAATTTATTTTTGCAATTTAGTCCAAATTACTCAAATTCATCAAAAATTCAAAGACAAAACATGTTAATCTAATACATATATTTCATATTTCATCATCAAACAACACAAACAACAAGCTATCATCAATGGCTCAACTCAAAATATTCATCAAAATTAAAAATTGAAACATGGGCTTTGTACATTTCATAGCAACGATCTCAAAAACATAAAAATTATCAAAAACCGAGCTAGATACATACCTTAATCAAATCCAAAGATGGTCGAATGCCTAACTCTTTTCTCTTTTCTTTTTGTTTTTGTTATTCGGTTATGAAAGCAAAAATAAACTTTGGCTTTTTAATTATGTTAAGTTTATTATATTATAACTTTATATTATATTAATATAAACTTTAAATTTTATATAAAATTTAACATATAATAACATATAATAACCACATGTTTCCGTCCACTATATATTAAAAAATGGCCTAATTGCAACATAAATCTTCCATATTAAAAAGACAACAATAATTAAGCACTTTCACAACTAACCATCAAATTTTCATTTTACGCGATTAAGCCCTTTTTCTTAATCAGACACTCAAGCGATAAAATTAAAACACGAAAATTTAACACAAGAAAATTCACACATAATAAACACTAAAAATAATTTTAAAATATTTTTCGGACTCAGATTTGTGGTCCTGAAACCACTGTTCCGATTAGGGTCAAAATCGGGCTGTTACACGAGACATTCAAACATCGAAGCTAAAGTATGAAAATAGGGGAGGCTGGTCACAAAACACAGTCTCGAGACATAAGAGACCTTGCCTCGAGACACAATTTCTAATGTCTCAAGACAGTTTAACTTCGAAGCAAAAATACCTAAAACAAATGGAAGCCTGTCTCGAGACAAGAAGTCCCCTGTCTCGAGACACAACATTGAAACTTGATAATTGAGTTTGGATTCGAGTTCCAACTCCTATATTAACTTAGTATCACCTAGTAACTCGATGAATTAAATTACTACACACTATGAATGTAAGATTGTGATTGAATTGAATGATTGTTTTGATATGAATGATAATTATGCTCTAAATGATATGATAAAAGAAGTAAGTTAGCTTGAGTTGCTTTGGCAACATAATGTGACATCCCGGGTGTGGGATGTTTCAAGCCTTATCGGTTCATTATTGAGAAAATTCAAGTACGCCTTTATTGATGGGATGCTCGTCAATTGTCTATGGCAGGTCGAGTGACACTTGCTAAATTAGTTCTATTTTTGATACCTAATTACTTATGCAATATGCTCTTATACCCAAAAGAATATGTCTAAAATTAGAAAAAGTTGTCAGAAGATTTATTTGGGGCTCTACAGTAGAGAGGCGAAACCAACTCTAATTGGTTGAAAATAGTGTTGCATGCTAATGGGCAATGGCAACCTTCGATTGAGACATGTAAGAGATCAAAATTTGTCATTTCTCTTTAAATTGGGTTCCAATTAATATCAAACCAATTGACTTATTGGGTAAAGATGTTGTGATTGAAGTATAATGTTGAAGAGAGGTGCCTTAAGAATATTGAACGGTCAAATTGCTCCTACATTTGGCGTTCTATCTCAAAAACTTGGGATGATCTAAAAACAGTCTTTTGTTGGTCCTTGGGAAATGGTTACACGAACAATTTTGGTCGAATAATTGGATTCTTGATGTTGTCCCTTTGTGGTAGCCTAGACTTGATCTTGATGGGATTCTATATGGCCGTAGAGTTTGAGACATGACCGATGAAGTAAGTAATTGGAAATGTTAGTTGTTCGCTAGGTATCTTTCTTTTTAGATTGTTCTAAAGTTTGTATTATTTGCCCACCTATACCCTATGCAGGTTTAGACCATTGCATGTGGAGATGGTTGAAACTTAATCTAAGTTCGATGTCAGATGCTTACAAACACATACACGGGAAATTGGTTAACAAAAGATGAAGCATGGAAAACCATTTGAGCTTTAAAGTGCTACTGCGAATTTGCTCATTTCTTTGGCTTCTACTACATGATAGTCTTCTAACAAATAAGGAATGCTACTTGCGGTGTATGTTAGATGAGGATCTTGTCAGTTGTGTGGGATGACCTAAGAAACAAACTTAAACACCATGCATGAAAAGTTGACAAAAAGCGTATTGTTGGAAAATCGGGTTCGAAAAACGCAACAAAAAATAGGTTTAAAGGAAAACCAGAGTTTTAAAACTTTTTTCAAAAACAAGAACTTGATTGCGTTATCTAAAGTAATAAACACTTAATCAAAATTGTATCGTTATGATTCGTCTAGGATGAACGCGTCGACCGAGTAGTCTTCTCCTCTATCCTCAAGCTCACATCTGCCAAGTGTGGGCTTGCTTCGAATCAGAAATTTTTTCACAAAATTACTAGTGCGACAATTTCATAGTTTCTCTAAACTTCTTAGGTCAAGTTCTAAATAACAAGAATATCTCTAGAAATTTTTTGAAATAATTTTTCAGAGAATTTTCTCTTTAAAACTTTTCATGAATTCAAGTGTGTGAGAATAATGACTCGTGCTCTTTATATAAGGAGAATTTAGAGAGAGTTCAACTAGGATTAGAATGAATCACATCAATTTTAAATTAATAAAATATTATCCATATAAATATTAAATTAAATTTAATATCTCATATTCATATTAAATTAATCAAATGCTATCTAGATAATTATTAAATTAATTATTAAATTCATTAAATCAATATTATATTTGAAAAAGTTAATTTGAAATCAAGTTACCCGGTAGAGTCCCACTAGGAGTCTAATTTTTCCACTACTCTACCACTGAAAAACCATCGGTCCCGGCGCCACGGATTGTCATTTGTCGCGTGTTACCGTGTGCCCAAAAAATGCCATCTCGAGTGTGACTCCCCCGACAACTCGAACCGTCGTCGTTTTTCCTGAATGGGTCTGGCCGGTTCGGTCAAGGCCAATGATGGCCCGACCGGTCCGATCCAGCCACTGGTTGGACCATCAGCTTAGCTTTATACATAGGGCCCAATTCAACCATTTTTTGGGTTTTAGTTTTGGGTTTTGGTTCTCGGGTTCAATTTTTTATCTCAGGTCCAATTTTCAAGTTCAGTTACCCATCGGGCCAATTCTTTGAGTTGAAAATTAAATTCAAAAAATATCATATTTATTTTAATTAATTTGATTAATTTAATTTTACTTGATCAAAATTAATTTTCCCAAAAATCACTGAGATTTTCCAAATTAATTTTTCAAGAAAATTCTTTAATTAAATTCTCTAATTTAAAAATTCACACAACCACCTAATTTAATTCCACATCGAATAAATCAACTCAATTAAATTATTTCCAAAGTCATAAAATTTTCTTCTGATTCAAATGCAGTCTGATCGAGCTTTTGTTGAGCTAGCGAAGGGACCAATCAGACATATACAATTAAGCTTGAGCAATTTCAATTATGTCCAGAAGCATTGTTCTGATAATTCGCAGTTTACTTAATCATGGAGTCAGTCCACAAGAAGTACCATGATTGAAAACTTCTTATTATATATTCTTTACGAAGCAATTCATCCAACTGCTTTGTCCAATAATCTCTCCATGTGTGTGTTACCCTCATATGATATCCTTGATTCCTTTGAGTTAAATCCGTTCACTCAATACAATCTTATTTTATCTCATTGACACCATTGTGTCTTCTTAATGATTAATATGATCACTGTCAAATAATGACTATGATAAATTGCTCGTTCGAGAACAAGCAACACATGATCACGTTCCATATTTACCAATCCACATAATGTCAATAAGAAAATATCATTAACTCTTTAATCGAGCTATGAATTCCATTGTTGCTAGTAAAGTCATGTCATACACAAGTCATGTACCTAACATGCCGGCTATCGGCTCGACCATCTTTAGAGCATAAGCCTCCACTTATATCAAAGCACATGAGTTTCATACGCATGGCCGGTGACTAGCTCAAGATTTAGGTAAGTCACACCATGAACATCACAAGTGAATTAATTCACAAATGGATTCAGAAATGTATCATTCTTCCAGTAAGTATATTTATGCCTCTACCCGTGGAGTCAACTGCTTCGATAACCAAGACTAGTCATGTCCCTAATTGGAATTGTAGACGACATAATAATCCTTTTATGTATTTGAATCAAATACTCATTTTGATTCTTTTACAGGATTACGGAATCGTTTAGATTATCTACTGAAGTAAGTTATCTTTCTTGCAATGTAAACATTCTTACAATGCCACTTATCATCAGCTTGAACTTAGACAATCAATGAGCTAATATTTTCTTGTAACAATTTTGCTAAGTATGCAAAACATGAAAGACAGAAACACAAAATATATAATAGTGAAATGTGAAATTAAATTTATTTATTTATCCATTGTTCAAATACATAGAAAACAATTTCATGTTTACTACAATATGGGCACATTTCCCAACACATATAAGATATGGATTTGTATTGTACCTCTATAGCAACAGCAAAGGTTCTATTCTTTACCCTTTAAACTTAGGTTGATTGAGAATTTGCAAGAAAGGAGTAATCAAAGTATAAATGAGTTAATTGGAGTATCTTATTTGGTGTAATTTGTTTGCACATTTGGAAGCATATGAATTGAACAATTTTTTATTGCGCTAACTACAACTCGGATATAATACTAGTGAAAAGATTAGCGTTAGCCAAGCAACTGAAGATGCTTTTAACAAAGAAAGGGGACAACCATTTTGATTTGTATGGAGCAATAGTTAAAGCCTTTGTCAGACACCCGCTAGACATGGGTTCGAATTGTGTTAACCCATCCTCCACCCCTATTATTGTATAAAAAAAAGAAGAAGAAGAAGGGAACACCATATGGTATGCTTAAATAAATCTTCTGAGAGTACCCACCTAAGGGATGAACGAAACTTAAAGCAAATGAAGCTTGTTTGATTGGACAATGTAAAGTTAAGAGGGATGAATGTTTGCATATTTTGTTAAAATAGCCCTAATTTCTTTTTTGAGTCTTTTTTTTACCATCAACCTTTGATTTTTTTCTCAAACTACTCTTTCTAACAGATTTAATGAATAAATTTAAGGTTTTAATCTTTTTTTTTTCTTTTTTCAAAAGGTTTCAATCTTTCATACATTTGTTTATTGAGAGGTTTTTCTACCAAGTTAATTTTTTTTAGATAATTACGTTTATTTTCTTTAAATTAAGAGTTTTTTTAATTTCATTTATTATTTATTTTATTATTTTCCATATGTAATTATCTTATAGGGTTATTTAAGTAATAAATTACATCTCATTAAAAATATTCCACATACGAAATTTCACATCATCCCCGTTAAATTTTGATAAACCATCATTTATACATATTTTAACCCCATGCTTAGCTTATTTTTGGATGAGTTTTCATTAGATTTGATGAATACGATGCTCCTAATCCTTTAATTTCATGTTTTATACTCATGAGAGCTTAAGGAGTCGAAAAGAACAAGAAACGGGCCAAAAGGGACAAAATGGGCCTACTTTAGAATTCAACCCGGCCTGGGCCATTGGACACGGCCGTGTGCTACGAGCAGGATCGACCACGGCCCAGGGCTATTGAGCACGGGCGTGTCCCTGCCGTACCTAAGTGTAATTCTATCCGGAAAAGGTTACTTGTGAGTAAATAAAGACGTTTCAAAGCCTATATAAACACCCTAGGGGGTGACCTAAACGGGCACGCTGAATAGAACGGAGGGAAATACTCGAAGACAGCCGATGGAAGCAGCTCGGAGGAAGGATCTCCATCAAGACTGAAGATCTCCCATCAAGTTCTTTAGAAGTTTTTGGGTTTTTTTATGTTTTGTAGTTTTCCTTATTCTATGATGTTTCCTTCTATCAGTATGAACTAAATCCCTCAAATACCTGAGGGGATGAAACCTAGATGAATCTTATTATTATTTGATTTATAAGATAAATACTTGTTCTTATTCTTAATTGTGAGTTCTTATTCTTGTTTTGATAATTCAGGTTATTGATTCAAGTCGAATGTGCTTATTCAGTGGAGCAAAAGTCCCTGTTTAAGAGTAGATCAACACAATTAAGCGGAGTTAATTAAAACCCTAGACATTGGGCGACGAAAATCTACCGGATTAGAGTCAAATCTAATAAGGGAATCCATAGATCGAGTTAATGCGACAATAGGGGTTTTAATTAGAAAGAGATTTCAATTAAGCAATCTAGAGTCAATTGTTTTTAGTCTCGAGAGAGATATTAACATAAATCAGGGATTTCTACGGATTAAGATAAGTGAACAAATCATATGAATCAAAAGTAATAAGTGAAGTCTAGGTGGATTCTTCCTTAGGTATTGTTGATAAACCGTAATATATACATATTTTAATCCCATATTTAGCATACTTTTGGATGATTTATCCCTTGAATTGTGGAATTTGATGCTCCTATTCCTTTAATTTCATGTTTTATACTTAGGAGAGCATAGGAGGATGAAAAGAAAAAGAAACGGGCCAAAAACGGAGAAAATAGGCCAAAGTAAGAAATCCACATGGCCTGGAGGTAACCACACGACCGTGCCACGTTAGCAAGCCCGAACATGGCCTGGGCTCGATTCACACGGGCGTGCTCCACGAGCTTGTCTCTGCCGTGACCCGTTGTAATTCTACTCGAAAAAGGATACTTAGGGGCGAAGAAAGACATTCCGAAGTCTATATAAACACCCGAAGTATGACCTAAAAGGGGGGCGAAGCCAGAGAGGGCTGAACACAAGCGAATTACTCGAAGACAGCCAGTTGATTCATCCCAGAAGCCGGAATCACACTCAAGACGGAAGATCTTCCCTTCAATTTCCATCAGGGGGTTTTAGGGTTTTTCTTATGTTTTGTTATTTACTTTCTTCTGAGATGTATTCTTTATTAAACATGAACTAAACCCCTCAAATACCTGAGGGGGATGAAACCTAAGACGAATCTTGTTATTGTTTTCTGAACTGTATGATAAATACTTGATTTGTTCTTAATTATGTGTTCTTAATTCTTGTTTTAATATTTCAGGATATTGATTCAAGTATTGATGTGCTTAGGCAGTGGAGCAAAAGTCCCTGTTTAAGAGTAGATCACTACAACAAAACAATCCTATAGCGACACTTTTTTTGACATAAGACGGTGCAAAAAAGGTTGGCATAGGTTTCGCAAAAAAGGTTGGCATAGGTTTCGCGATCAAGTAATAACAATCCTATAGTTAGTTTGGACACGATCAAGTTTTTGGCGCCGTTGCCGGGGACTAAGATATTAGGAACACTTGATTTTTATTACTTTAGCCATTTTTGTTTTTGCAATTAATTTTTATTTTATTTCTACTTTGCTAATTTTTCTTTTTCCTTGCTTCTGGCAGGTATTCTAGTTTATGACTAGAAGAAACCCGTCAGGACCTCTACTTTACGATAGTGATATAGAAGGAACCGTTCGCAGAAACCGAAGAGAAATTAGGCGAAGCCTACAGTACATACAAGAAGAGCAAGAGAACGATACCAACACTATCGAAGAGATGGCTGATAATAATCAGCTACCTCCTGTAGTTGCCACAAACCCGGTTAATCAAAATCCTGTTCCTCGAACTATGTATGATTATGCTAAACCGAATTTAACAGGAACTGAATCAAGTACTGTTAGACCTATTTTTGCTGCAAATAATTTTGAATTGAAACCTAACACTATACAGATGATTCAACAATTTGTTCAGTTTGATGGTTTGCAGGATGAGGATCTTAGCACACACTTAGCGAATTTTTTAGAATTATGCGATACGTTTAAAATTAATGGCGTTTCTGATGATGCCATTCGCCTTCAGTTATTTCTCTTTTCTTTAAGGAATAAAGCCAAACAGTGGTTGAATTCTCTTCCACAAGGATCAATCACTACATGGGAGCAAATGACCAAAAATTTTTTGTTAAAAAATTTTCCGCCGGCTAAAACGGCTAAGTTGAGGAATGATATTTCTTCTTTTGTGTAGATGGATTTAGAGACACTTTACGATGCATGGGAGAGATACAAGAATTTATTGAGAAGGTGCCCTCATCATGGGTTACCATTATGGCTACAGGTTCAAACCTTTTACAACGGTGTGAACCCCTCGACTAGGCAGTTGATTGATGCATCCGCTGGCGGTACACTAAACAATAAAACACCTGAGGCTGCTTATGAATTCATTGAAGAGATGTCACTGAATAATTATCAGTGGCAAGTTATGAGAACAAAGCCAACAAAAGCCGACAGTGTTTTCAACCTCGACGCAGTAACCATGCTATCAAATCAGGTAGAACTCTTAAGTAAGAAAATTGATGGTTTGTGTGGTTCCTCGCATGTACATCCAGTGATGCAGTGCGACACAAATGGAGGAGGGTCGAACAATACTGAATACCCACCCTACAACCCTGGCATAGAAAGCGAACAGATGAACTATATGGGTAACAATTCTAGACCTTAAAATAACCCTTATAGTAACACTTATAATCCAGGGTGGAGGAACCATCCAAATTTCTCATGGGTAGGTCAAGGAAATCAAAGACAACAACCCCCTCCAGGCTTTCAACAACAACCCATCCCACAAGAGAAAAAGCCGAACCTTGAGATGCTAACGAAATTTATCGCGGTGTCAGAAACCCATTTTCAAAACAACGAGACAATGCTCAAAAATCAGCAGGCATCGATTCAAGGGATCGAGAACCAGTTAGGTCAGCTAGCTAAGCTAATCTCAGAACGACCGCAAGGTTGCTTGCCAAGCAACACTGAAACTAACCCAAAGGAGCAAATTCATGCCATTACTGATCACGATAGTGAAGGGTTAGCAGAATCTGAATCTGAGCCAAGGCAAGAACCCGTGGTAAATAAAGGTAAGGTTGAGGTAAGTCACGATACACAGAAACCTGTCATTAAAGAGTATACACCTCGAGTGCCATATCCCAATGCGATGAAGAAAGACCACACAGAGGAACAATTTGGTAAATTTCTTAAACTTTTAAAGAAATTACATATTAACTTACCGTTTCTTGAAGCTCTCTCATGGATGCCGATTCAAGGAAATTTTTAAAAGAGCTTCGACAAACAAACGGAGGTTAGACGAGGCGTCGCATGTGGAGCTAAACGCAGTGTGCTAAGCAATTCTACAAAACAAACTACCACGGAAATTAAAAGATCCAGGGAGTTTTACGATTCCTTGTTTAATTGGTAGTTTATCTATTGATAATGCTTTAGCGAGATCTAGGGAAAGCATCAACGTCATGCCTTATAAACTGCTTAAACAACTAGGTCTAGGAAACCCAAACAAACTAGGATGAGCATTCAATTAGTGATAAAACCATTAGAGTTCCTAGGGGTATAATCGAAGATGTGCTAGTGAAAGTTGATAAATTTATATTCCCAGTTGACTTTGTCGTTTTAGACATGGATGAGGACAACAATGTTCCTTTAATTTTAGGAAGACCCTTTTTAGCAACTGCTAGAACTAAAATTAACATTGGTACAGGTGAACTCACACTTGGTGTAGGTGACGAAACGATCACTCTTCAGGCTCTTGACTCGGCTAGGACGTCAAGTGAAAAAGGTGAGAACATAAATTCTATTGATAACCAATTGGTTCAACCTTCTTTACAGGAAGCACCACAAAAACATATAACTGAACCTGATCCTAGACCCCGTGCCAATAAAGAAGTAATTCATGAGGAACGAAGGCTTCAGGTCGAGGAACTAGACGAGTGGAAGACACATTTCAAGGAGAAACTAGGAAAAGCAAATCACTTCAAAATAGGAGATCAGGTATTGTTGGAAAAGACAGACCTTCAAATCACCATTCCAGACCTTAATGAAGAGACCCCTTTTACGGTACTGAATGTCTTCCCATACGGAACAGTTGAGGTAACTAATCCTAAGTTCAGCACTTTTAAGGTAAACACTACTCGACTCAAACCATATATTGTTAGAATTGATAACAGGAAAGAGGAGTTTCAACTCCTCAAACCACCATGATTTTGCGAATGAAAGGTAAGTCTAGCTTAGGACTTTAAACAAGCGCTTCTCGGGAGGAAACCCGAGCTCTAACCATGCTAATTAGTTTGTTTTTACTTTCATTTATGCTTTAAATTATAGGTTTCACCACCACACGGTCTTGCACACGGGCGTGGCCGTGGCCGTGTGGACACCACGAGTACGTCCACTGGCGTGGCGGAGGCCGTGCAGACCAAAGATGAAAAAATTCCCAAAACATAGGCTATGAAAAACACCACGGCCGTGTGATGCGACTGTGGTCGAAACTGAGTAAATACCACGGGCGTTAGACACGCCTGTGCCTTATAACTGTGGCCAAACCTGTTGAATCAACACGAGCGTGGGGAAGAATGAAACGAGCATGGGAGAAACGAACGAAGGTCGGCACGGTCGTACGACAAGGCCGTGCGGGACAACACGCCCACGGCACACGGACATGGGCCGCGAACCCAGGCGTACCAAAACCCTAATTTTGAAGCACACGGACTCAACGCGACTCACGCGCGCGTGTGACGCGCCGTGTACCCTGTTTCTATATAAACCCCTCACTATTTATCTTCTCCACCAAACACTTTTCTCTCAACCCTAAACACCATAGTTATTTTTCACCATCCTCACCACCATCCCCATGTCGAAAGAAGCGAAAGGACCTAGCACGCTCTCCCCCGCAGACCGATCCACATAAGTTCATGCCGGCCGCTTTCATTAACTCGACAAGATAAGGACCTTTGAGTCTATTTACTTTTTCTTTTTCTTTTCTCTTCTCCTTTATTTTCCTTCTCTTTATCTTTCTTATCTTTAAATACATATTTAGTATATTTTGAATTTTTCTTATTATTTCCTTGCTATTTCTTCACAAGTTACCCAATTTCTTCATCTAGTGCAGTGATTGTTGGCGGCCACCATACAACCACTAGAGACGCCTCCTCCAACTTATCTTTCACCTCTGAATCAAGTTTCCACACTTCCAACTCAAGAAATCCATCCGAAATCCAGGAAGTTTCACCTCCCTCCCTCTCTTATGATCTATTACTACATGGTTATTATTTATATTTGTACATTGAGGACAATGTACATCTTAAGTGTGGGGGGTGAATTTTATCTTGAAAAGTTCCTAACTTTTTGCATTATTCTCAAATCCCTGAATTATATCTTGTTCTCAAGTAAATGCTCTCATATTACTATTAGAATGAAATCTCCTTTGATTTATGATTTTCATTGAGATGTTTTGGATTAAGTCATAGTTAATTGTGCAGTAATGATTTAAACTTTAGGAGACTAGAGAATCAAGCATGATGAGTTTATTTTCAGAATTAAATTTTTTTTAGGTTGTCTACCTGAATCTAATTATTACATTGAATTTGAAATCTATGAGGTTGACATCAAAAACCATAATTTTTGTGAGATCTTGAGCCATTCAGAGTATACATTCTTTTCTTGCTCACTTTATTGATTATGAGTGTGTCAACATTGATTTGTTATTCTAGAACTTGCTTCGATTATACATGTCGAGACCACACTTTTGATTTGATATACAGAGATGATAAAGGCACCTAGGTTTTAACCCACTTACTCCATAAAAATCCTACCTTCATAATTAACCCCTATTGAACCCCTTTGAGACTAACAAACCATTTCTTGACTCACCCATTAATATTAACCCAAAACCCACTTTGTATTTGTTATCACCATTTCTCTTGACTACCCTTATATCGAGATTTGATTTGATCGGTTACTTAACTATTTTCTTTATTTCAGTTGTTAAATTCTATCTTATTATTATTGTACTTGATTTGTTCTTAAAAAAAATTCTGGGAATCTATTCATTATTACTTATTTGTTATTGGAGCTTAAGTAGTTAATTGTACATTTTAAGAAGAAGCTCGTATTATTAGTGATGAATTCTTAATTGATGTAATTATTTAAGTTTTAGTTATTTTTCTAGTTAGGTAATTTATCAATTCAGTCTCGATACTAGCCCTCTAATTCAGCCTTTATCCACACCTTTAACCCAAGCCCCGTTACAACCCATAAAAGACCTTTTGATTTGTGTATCATCTCATTTTACAGTGGTGGAGATTTGATTTTCAGGCAAGCCTATGGGATTAACTTTTCATGTTTGACTCTTGAGTACTTATTTTTGAACCTTAAACACCTTGAGTGATTTGAGTGAACCCTTAGTGAGGATGTCAATTCTTGTTGATTTTGAATTAAAGGTGATTATTTAGGTAAAAGGAAACACCTATTTTTCGTACTATAAAAACTATGACTTTGATTGTTTGAATCTTTAGGAACCTTCTGGTTAAATTGTCAATGTATGAATTACCTATGAATTATGATGAAGCATTACTGATGAAGGTTATGAATTGAAGAAATTCTATTTAATTGTGAGTTGAGGATTTTGCTTGAGGACAAGCAAATGCTTAAGTATGGGGGTATTTGATAAACCATAATATATACATATTTTAATCCCACATTTAGCATACTTTTGGATGATTTATCCCTTGAATTGTGGAATTTGATGCTCCTAATCCTTTAATTTCATATTTTATACTTAGGAGAGTATAGGAGGATGAAAAGAACGAGAAACGGGCCAAAAATGGAGAAAATAGGCCAAAGTAAGAAATCCACACTGCTTGGAGGTAACCACACGGCCGTGCCACCTTAGCAGGCCCAAACATGGCCTGAGCTCGATTCACACGGGCGTGCTCCACGGGCGTGTCTCTGCCATGACCCGTTGTAATTCTACTCGAAAAAGGATACTTAGGGGCGAAGAAAGACATTTCGAAGTCTATATAAACACCTTAAGTATGACCTAAAAGGGGGGCGAAGTCAGAGAGGGCTGAACACAGGGAAATTACTCGAAGACAGCCATTTGATTCATCCCAAAAGCCGGAATCACACTCAAGACGGAAGATCTTCCCTTCAATTTCCATCAGGGGGTTTTAGGGTTTTTCTTATGTTTTGTTATTTACTTTCTTCTGAGATGTATTCTTTATTAAACATGAACTAAACCCCTCAAATACCGAGGGGATGAAACCTAAGACGGATCTTGTTATTGTTTTCTCAATCGTATGATAAATACTTGATTTGTTCTTAATTATGTGTTCTTAATTCTTGTTTTAATATTTTAGGATATTGATTCAAGTATTGATGTGCTTAGGCGATGGAGCAAAAGTCCTGTTTAAGAGTAGATCTAGCATAGTTAAGCGGAGTTGATCGCAACCCTAGAGATAGGATGACGAAAATCACGAATTAGGGTCAAACCTAATATGAGAGTCCATAGATCGAGTTAATGCAACACTAGGGGTTTTAATTAGAAAGAGATTTCAATTAATCAACCTAGGGTTAGACGTTAGTAGCCTCGAAAGAGGTATTAATATAAATTAGGGAATCCTACGGATCAAGTCAAGTGAATAAATCGTCTGGTTCAGAGTTAAATAACAAGTGAAGTCTAGGTGGATTCTTCCTCGGGTATTGTCTTAATCAACTGGTTTTTCACGAAAGTATTTTCCCAATTCACTCTCTGTGTCTTAGCATCCATAGTTTAGTAATTAGTTAGATAAATATCAATTCCCTTAATACTTAGGCTAGATAATAAAAAGATAGTAACTACTAGTACTCTTGGTCCTTGAGGATACGATACTTCCGGTCTTGCCATAGCTATACTACCGAACGATAGGTACGCTTGCCTTATTCGTTGTCATAGTTAGTTTGGACACGATCAATTGTTTATCACATAAGTTGTCTAAAAATATTTTCCCAATTCTTTCGTTGTCGTGTTTTTAATTAAGTTTTAGTTTAAAAATAAATCACTCCAATTTTTAGGCTAGATAATAAAATGATAGTAACTACTAATACTCTTGGTCCTTGTGGATACGATATAACCGGTCTTACCATAACTATATTATTAAACGATAGGTGCGCTTGCCTTTATTGTGGTCATAGTTAGTTTTAGACACATCAAATTTTTTAATGGTACATTCATTAAATATGTTAGAAAAAGCAGTTTAAAAAAAACAACAAAAGCTGGTGGCTAAAAAAGACTAAAAAAATACAATTAGGGCCATTTTTACAAAATATGCAAACGTTAGTGGCCAAAATTTTAATTAAGCCAAAAAATTATCTGATAAAAATTTTAATGTTCGAGAGTTGATTTGATTACAATTTTTTTTGTCAAAACTAATTGATTTTTTTTTTTTTTTAGAAAAGTTAGAAGCTCCCTTAACACCTTAACCTAATAACAATGATAATGTATTTGAGAATATTAGTGAAAAATTTTAGTTAAAAAGGTATATATCTGATCCTGCTTTCATAGGCTTACAGCATCCGTTTAGAATACGGAGGAGGTCAAATTCCACCATTAGCCACAATGTGTCAATTATATTACTCTTATTCCAAGATTCAATTGAGAATTGTGTAAATTCAAATATTTTAATTTAGGGTAAATTACACCAACTATCACTCAATTTTGAAGTAGCTGACTAATCAATCACCTTAGTTTCATTTCAGTCACTCAACTTTAGAAAAATAACAAACAGTCGTTTTAACCGTTTTCCGTTACAGACGTAAAGGCAAAGTGACATGGCAGATGGTGGATTGTTTGGTGGCATTAACCGTCTAGTTGATCGGTTAGCACCAATTTTAATAGCCCATTTAGCACCAATTTAGGGTTTATGCAGTAGAAGAAGAAGAAAAGGATGAGAAGAAAAAGAAAGAGAAAAAAAAAAAGAGAAAATATGGAGATGCCTCCAGTTTTCAAATTAATCCCATATTACATCTCTGCAAATGAATCCTCCAAACTCTAAAGGTAACGAATCGTCATCCCTATCCCCCCACGTTCATCCTCCATTCTAAAATCAACTTTCTCTCATCTAAATTTTGAAGCTTCGGTCTCTAGTCTGTGTTGATTCAACTCCGCTTCCCATTTAACTCCTCCTGAACTCAAATTCATTATGTTGTTTTATTATTATTTCTCCCCAAAATCTTTTCTCACTTTTTATGTCAACTGTATTTTCAATCATCATCTATATCAATTAAAAATAAAAAAGTTTAGCTTTTTGGGCTTTAAAGAATAGTGGTTCGATACAGGTTAAGGTTAAGCCAGCCACTATTTCTCTTGGAGAAAAGGTTGCAGATTCCTCATTGTCAAGTATCTAACCTACTGTTGAAAAGGTTAGGTCCCTCAAACCTTCAATTCCAGCTTGTGAGATTAGTTTATCTCAGGCTCAAAGGGATTTGGATGCTTGTCAGGGGAGCACTGTACAGCAACCATGTAACGCCCCAAAATTATCATTTTTATTTCTGTGAAATCTTGACACAAATATCTGTCTACTTCAGTGGTTAAGTGTTCTGGGTGTGTGTGTGAGGTCCCAAGTTTAAGCTTTGCTTTTGGTAAATTTTGGTATTTTTCTGACTTAAGCCTTATACTTGCTCAGTGGGCTTATATTATATTATTTGTAAAACCATATCAGAATGAGCCTACTGGTTCGAGTGGTAAGGGATTGTTGTGTTGGAGGTCCTGTGTTCGAATCCCCGTGTGAGCATGGGAGTTTATTTTTGTTCATTTGACCGAGTGAGTTTCGGTCAAACAGGAATTCTGAGGAGGTTGAGTAATGAGTTAGTGGGAGTCAAATTAGGGGATTTGGGGACAGTTGGATGTTTTTTTTTTCAAAATTTCCCTGTTGTCAGGAAAAAAACTGATGTTTCCTCTCTTTCCCCCTTTGTCAGAAATTCTGTCACTTTCTATCCCACCTCTTTGATTTCTTTTTGAATCCATATCGTTCGTTTTGTGCAATACTAACCATGTTCGTTGGGTAAGTTCTGTTTTCTTTAATTTTAAAGCTTTTCGCCTAAGTGTTGATAAAGGTTTGATTTGTTGTTCTCGGTTAGGTGGAGAACGAGAA
Organism: Gossypium sturtianum; assembly: GCA_025698515.1. Lineage (NCBI taxonomy): Eukaryota > Viridiplantae > Streptophyta > Magnoliopsida > Malvales > Malvaceae > Gossypium > Gossypium sturtianum. The sequence continues at coordinate 12,189,765 of CM046948.1, forward strand.
TCCGTTGGTGCTCCTGCAACGATTTAAGCATTAAGGATTCCTTTTCGTTACCAGTAAGTATGCGGTTGCGTGGTTGCATGCTGTGAGATTTCGTTTGAAGAATATCTTCGTTAGAGTTTCGAAGGTGTTACTGAAATTGAGTGTTGGTTTGTTGATTTTTAGGTTTTGGAGGGTTCGTGGTTGCTGTAGTGTCGAAACGATACCATGTGTGTTCCCGAAACACAAAAAAAAAAGATTCGGCGAAAGCCGAAAAATCCCACTGTCGACGCCACACGACCGTGTGGTAGGCCGTGTGCGACCACACGGCCGTGTGATCGATGAAGGCCAGGCCGTGTGATCGCCGAAAGCCAGGCCGTGCGCAAGACACGGTCGTGTGATGGCCAGAGTGTGGTCGTGTGGGCCACACGGGCTAGACCGAATTGGGCGTATGGGCCACACGGGCGTGTGATAATTGGGCCAGGCAGTGTGATCCACACAGGCTAGGCCAATCTGGGCGTGTGGGCCACACGGGCGAGTGGTCCCATTATAATGAAATTTTTCGTAGGGTTGTACGGGTCGTCCTAATCGACTGTGGATCTATTGTAGGGTCGGTAAATGCTATCTAACCCTAAAATCAAGTGATCTGTTAGACTGAAACATGGTTCTGAGCATGCCTATGTATGTATATCTGATATCTGTTTACAAAGCATGTTAAGCATGATTTATCTGTTACTTCTGTATGTATGTTCTGTTATTGTTATTGGGGTGGGATATGATGTATTTTGGAGGAAGTGTTCTGAAAGGCAGTTTTGCCTATTATCTGGCAGCATGGCTGCATTATATCTGTTATATGCCGCATCGGTACTACATGGTGTGTAGGGCTGGGTGGGTGTTTTAAACCCCACATGGTGTGTAGGGATGGTCGGAGATGGTGTGTAGAGGATGGGGGTAGGATATCTGATTTTCGATTCTGATTTGCATATTTGTATCTGTATCTGAGATGGGCTTAGGCCCGAATATGCATCTGTGACAGTAATGGGCTTAGGCCCGAACCTGTATCTGTCTGATTCTGATTTTCTGTTGTGTGCATGCTTAAATTCTGTAGGCTACACACTGAGTTTACGTAAACTCACTCCTTCTATTTAACCTGTACAGGTAATCCACAGAGTTAGGCGGATCGGTGCAGCGGAGGACTCGAGGGTGACCACTCGCCAAAACTGTTTTACTTGTTTTAGTTTTTATTTAAGTTTGGCGTTATGATTTGAGAGTTGTATTTTCTGGGACTCTCTGGATTGTTTTAAACTGTTAGATTTTGGTTTTGGGGTTTTTGGATTTAACTTACTTTTCACTATGACGGTTTTTATCTAAAAAAAATGTTTTCTAAAAATATCGAACAGATTTTCCTAAACTTAACGATTTTGTAAGCTTCCAATAAGAAACGCGTTTTATCTCTAAGTGACCAAATGAAAGAGAGCTTTGAAATTAATAAGAGCGATAAAGGCTAATGAACTGGAAAGATTTGAACTTAATGACAACAGTTTTCAACCCATTTCATGTGACACCTCCAGATTCGGCCATACGTCTAGGCCGGGTTTGGGGTGTTACAAACCAAAACCTGGAACTGAATCTTTAACATCCAAGTTGTTATCAACTACAGCTAAACATTCCGGGGTGGTTCTAGCAACTAACTTGGATGAAAACCTACCATCTAACTCTGTATCTTTTGCCCCAGCTGCCATATCTGAGGAGTCGATGCCAATCATTACCAATAACGAAGGCAAGAAGGAAAGTTTGGTTAATTCCATCTCCACAAAAGATCATTAGAAGAAACGAGCAAAAAATGACTTATTCAGCCAACAAATCAAGTTTTTTTTCCTAATTTTTCTTACAGTTGTTTTTTAACCACATGTATGTTTTGTTTGCATGTATTTATCTACTCTTTCACAAATTGATGGAGATAAGCTCTAGGTTATTCAAAGGACTTATTCAAAGGATGCTTGTCCAACGTGGTTTTCTCTTGCAAAAACAGCTCCATGTTCAATGGCCTGTTTTTGCAATGGAGATTAGCTCCTTCCATTTTCCTTTCTTCTCCTCTTCTTCTTCTCCATTTCTCTTATTTTTCTTTTTACCCTTAATCAATCATTTTCTCTTTTCTTTTCGACCCTTTGACTAATTGTCCAACATGGCAAGTTATTTTGCCACATCAGCTAGTTAACTTGCCACATCAATGGTCCCGTTAAGACAGTAACGGAATATGTTAATAAGTGACTGATTTGTCACTTTTTGATAACGTTAGTGACTATTTTGTTATTTTTCTAAAGTTGAGTGACTGAAATGAAACCAAGGTGATTGATTTGTCAACTACCCAAAAGTTGAGTGACTGTTGGTGTAATTTACTCTTTAATTTATATAATGCATATTTCTATCTATAAATTCTTTTAAACTCTTAAACCAGAGAAAAAACATGTATTTAAGTGCATTCAAACTCATATATTTTTTATTAGTACAATAACAAAGATATCAATTAACCTAAAGCTAAATAGACCGAACTCATTTCTTTTTTCAATTTTCATTACGGCTCAACCTTACAACTAATATCATTTCCCTTTCCAAGTTATTATCAATTTATTAGTTTTAGCTAGATGGGTCAGGTCAAGTTCGAATTGGGCAGATACAGAATTTTAGGCCCAGGCAAGGTCCTAAAAATAGACTTAAAATTTTGCCAAGCCTGGCCCATATTAAAAATGCTAATTCTAACCTAACTTGGCCCGATTGTAATAATTGTTTTTTTTTTATATATATAAATAAATTCAAAGAATATAATATAGAAAATACACTAAAAATAGTAAAATAAATGTTTCCCAATAAATTGAAAAAAAGTATAGTCATGTGATCCGAGTCGGGCCGAACTCGGGCAAAAAAATTCTACCTGAAGCCCAAACCATTTAGAAAACAAGCCTTGTTTTTTATCTAAACTTATTTTTTAAACCTATATTTTTATCTAAATTCTCCCATTTGAGTGGACTTTCAGACTTGAGTAGGTGGCACGTTTTAGCCGTCTCATCTCATGGTCTTTTTGGACAATTTAGATTAGATTTGGAAATATCACAATATAGTGGGGCTTTTGTTGGTTAAAATTCCGATGCTGGGCCATTTGTAATTTGAGCCTTCATTGTGTAATATAGGAAGCCCTAGCGGTGCACGCATCAAATAGAGCTGCGCCCACTGACCGTCATTACTAGCGCTATAAATACACACCACGACCCGGCTTCTTCATCTCTTCTATTCCTTCTTACACCTTAGGCTTGTTTCTACAGTATTTGATCAGTGGAAAGCAAAAAAAAAAATCACCTTATTTTTCAGTATGCGTTTGGTTTGTATAAAATTATTTGCTTTTTCTTTTTTCTTTTTGGCTTTTTGGTGTTTAATCTAAATGTGACGGGGGATTTCAAATCCTTATCTATGAGGCGGGGCAAACCGTATTTTGTTTGTAAATCCCGAAGATAACGTCACAGAAAAACGCCCGTCGATGTTGACGGTCGTCCCTCCGGGGAGTTCCTCCGTTGATGGGCTGTCTCATATTCCATCGCCTTGTGGAGCGGCGTCGCTGCTTTTACCTCTTGGGACTGGCCATGAGACATACATTCAATTCTTCATTCCCCCTTGCTTTAGATTTTAACCCCTCTTTTTTCTTCATAAAAGAAAAATTATAAAGACGTGAACTTTATTTTCTTCATATTGATGCTATTTGATTACAACGATGAAAATAAATATAAACAAAGGAGGAGGGTAAGGAAGGGATAAATAAATTAGTTCAGAATTACATTATTTTAAAAGTTTAACACTTTTTTCTCCAAGTTTTTTCAACTCTAAAACCAGTAAGAGGTATGACATCAAGCACAGATCCCAAGCTCCTAGTGCGGAGCAAGAACTGGATGGATTAAACCATAAGCGTGGGTCAACAAATATAAGTAAAACCAGTAATGATTATACTTGCACCCTGAAAACAACAGTATCTCTATCAAATAAATTCCTCAGTCGCCATCACAGTTTTGCCATGATGAGTTATAAAGGGTCTTCAAAGAATTGAGCTCCATCAATGGCATACGCCACCCTTAAGACTGAGGACGCTCGAGAGAATGGTACAAAGAAAAGCCAGATACAAACCTTAAAATGAAATGCAATCATCATGCCTGACAAAAGGCATCAAATTTTGATGCTGGCATATGACAGACCTCATCATAGGGCATTGTGGAGCAGTTTTTTTGGCTGAATGAAGAAGATAAATTTTCGAATGACCAACATGGTAGTTTCATGCCATTATGTGTCACAATTGAATCCAACCCATGTCTTGCATCTTTCTTTGATTTTACTAAAGCCACACTTCTGCATAGCCATATAAATACAGTTAGACAGGTTAGCAAGACAAGAATCATTATCAAACAACAAAACAAAGTGGTAATCATGGTATCAACCAGGCTATTAAATTGTGGTATTTGGTTTTATATTAGTTTGCCTAAGATCTAAAAACCTTTCCAAATCACATTTGCATTAATATGTAGGCAGCAGGTGACTAAGCAAATAGAATACAACAGCATCTTAATGGGCTTTACCTATTGACAGGGTGACCAGATTCATTACGTCTCTCCAAACACATTACCAGTAAGATTCAAACATAAAGAACCTTTAGAACCTTGGACCAGCTCGTCTTCTCAACATAACACCAGGACAAGGGGCAAGACATAGGATTTTAGGAGCTAATTATATCAGGAACATAGTCTGGATCCTTTAAAATGGAAGGCATTAATTTGATCAACTCGTAAATCTCCGCAGAACGTCTATGAGATACATCACCCCTCAAAAAGAAGTGGACCTCCCCTTGAATCTCAATCCTGCTATAAGCAGGCTCCTTTATGACCCCAGAATTCCTCATTTTCCTCCTAAGTGCTGCCAAATTTTCCCAAAAACCAAAAGTGGCATAGGTATTAGACAAGAGAACATATGTTCCAGAATTTTCAGGCTCCAATTCAAGGTATTTATCTGCCACAAGCTTTACCAGATCCATCTCCCCGTGAATACGACAGGCCCCAAGCAAAGCACCCCATATGGCTGGGTGCTCCTTAAAAGGCGAGTTAAGAACAAACTCATAAGCTTCATGCAACTTTCCAGAACGACCTAATAGATCAACCATGGCAGAATAATGCTGCCCTCTTGGTTGGATTCCATAGTCTCTTTTCATCGATAAGAAATAGTGCCAACCTTCATTAACCAAGCCTCCATGGCTACATGCAGAAAGAACTGCAAGAAAGGTAACATAGTTTGGTCTAAAACCTTCATTTATCATTTCATCAAATGATTCTAGAACCTCATTAACCCTTCCATGCTGGCCATATCCAGATATCAAGCTTGTCCAAGTAACAACATTTCTATTTACAACTTCATTAAATACCCGATGAGCATCAGTAAGACTGCTGCATTTGAAATACATATCCATGAGAGCACTGCTGACCACAACATTTTCCCTAATATGGCTCTTTATCAGGACCCCATGAGCTCGCTTCCCATGCTCTAATGAGGCTAAGGAAGCAGAGGCTCTAAATACGGATGCATAAGTGTACTGGTCAGGCGATACACCATTCTTTATCATATTGTAATAGAGGTCAAGTCCAAATTCTCCACAACCTTTTTGCACAAATCCAGCAATCATTGCATTCCAAGAAATCAAAGTTTTCTCTAGTAAATTATCAAACAGAACATAGGCAGTTCTTAAATCCCCTGATTTTGCGTACAATATCAACAACTTGATCTTAAGATATTCATTGGGTACATATCCAATAACAACCATATGTGCATGGATCCTTCTCCCACTTTTATGTTCTTTCCTGAATAGGCATTCTTGCAAGAGAAGAGCATACGTTGCAGCATCTGCTTTCAATCTCGTACGCCATAAAAGCCCAACAGCTTCCCTCAGTCTTCCCGTAAAACAAAGACCCCTTAAAACCTTATTCAGTTGTGTGTACTCCTTAAGAAGCTTGGCCTGAAAGCTGGGAGTATTTATTGTTGTAACAGGTCATCCAATAGCAGTACGCAAAAATATATACCAATGAACTAAAAGAATGGTGAATAATAGCATATGACAAGATAAGCAGAAACCCATAATTGTGAATAATACTAAGTTCAGATTTTAATCCAATTCTATGACATAAAATAAAAGAAGCTCGTTCAAACCTGCAATTGTTGGTTTGAGCCTGGATTCGGCGAAGCAGCGTGGCCGTCTTGCCAGCAAACATGGATCCTCCGATCACCTGGACCTCACCACACGGTCAGTTTTGGAATTGGGATTGGAAAAATTGGAGGACTAGTTCAAGGCATTGTGGGTTTTAATGTGGACAGAATTTGAATTTGGAAGAATCGAGAGGCTACAAAGAGTGGGGTGTTTTGGGGGGAGAAATGTGGGGGATATTTTTGAAACAATAGTAATTGTTAACATTGATTTCGATTTCTTTTCATTTGTAAGTCTAAGATGGAGAGGTGTGCTTGTAAAACAGTGAGATTTGGCATTTTCTGGCTTTGGCTTGGTTGCTAATTTTTAGGGTTTAAGAGCAAAAGACATAAACACAGAGAGGGGGACGAAGGTGGAAGAGTAATGGTAAGATTCGTGAATTGGGCGGGTGGAATTTGTTTTTAGGCCAAATTCTTTTATCAGTCCTTGTAATTATATGTAAATTTTAATCATTATTTTCTGATTTGGTTATTTTTAACATGTACATTTTAATATTATAACCCTCCAGGTAAAGAATTTTACATTTTGATTTTAGTTATTATTGTTTTCCTTACAGTATACCAAAAGCGGGTGAATTGGTATTAAAATATTGTGCAACAATTTTATAGTGGTTCGATCTTAATTATATACCGTCATTAACTTAGCTTTTCATAACTAATGGTTATTCTGAATTTATTAATAGGTACTTTTTTAAGATAATGCATAACCTTTATAAATCACTATTTTTTAACTTGGTAAGATAGAACCACTATCCCCTTAATCTCTCAAATAAGAGAAATAAGAAAGTGAAAAAAAAAAAATTAAAACCTCTCAAAGGTGGATATACAATGATTAAGCTCTCACAAATACAAGTAACATCTCAAAGATGAGATATTGCACTTTGATCTTTGAAAGCTTGTTTGTTATATTTATTTTAGTGTTATTGGATCATATTTATATCTTTTCATTTGGGGTTGTTGGAAGGAGTTTCTAACTCTTAATAGCATTAAATTTACATATTAATAACAACTTGCAAGCCCAAATATTGACACCTATAAAGGTAGTATTGATACCTTGAAGAAAAATAATCATCACAAGTTCTCAAGTATCAATATCTCATTAGCAAGTATCGATACTTGATTAACAAGTGTCAATACTATACCCTTCTAGATGGTGTTGTGGCTACTGACTTGTCATGTATCGATACCTTCTATACTAGGTATCAATACTTGGCTTACAGGTATCGATCAATACCATACTCCTTTAGAAAAGCATTATTAGAAATTGTTTGAAGGGTATTGATACTTAGAAAACTACTTAGAAAAGCTTTAGAAACATATTTGAAAAGGTCTTGTAAATATTCAAAAACATTATTAAAAGTTCAAGTCATTTTAGAAATTTGTTTTTGAGTTTTATGACACTTAAGAATATTCCAAGGATTGTAACACCCCTTGTCCGACCTGATCACCGAGTCCAAGTTATAGGATGCTATAGACAATACCGGAACAGTTACAAACATTTAATAATCGATTTACACCATAATTCAATATTTATAACCAAAACAATTCATAATTACGTTATACAATCTTTTCTAGAACTTGGGCTTATGAAAGCTCATTTACAAACCCGAGCTTGAAAAAGGATCAAATTGCAATGTTTTTAAAGTTTCCATAACAAGTATCGATACCCCTTATAAGTACCGATAGTACTAATACCTTTTATAGCTTCGATGTTTAGAAAAATTTTAACCAAATTACAAGCATTAATACCTGTCGTACGGTACCGACACCTCTTTTACAAAGTATCGATACCTATACCAATATCTATATTGTTTTACAGTTCAATGTTTTGCAAAAATCAAACAAAAATCATATGTATCGATACCCTCGTAAAGTATCAGTACCCTTATATAAAGTATCGATACTTTAGTCCAGTATCGATACCATTTTAGGGTTCAAACTTTGAAAAAATTTAAGAAAAATTGGTAAAGTACCGATACCCGTTGATAAGGTATCGATACCTCAAGGCAATAAGGTAAAAAATATTGCATTTTAGTACCTAATTCAAACCAACTCATTAACTAATCCAAATGGTGCATAAATACACCCTAAAACCTGCATAAAAACCAATCCAATTCACACATATACATTTCAATTCATCCATTCATATCATGACAATTAATATGCCATAATTTGGCACCAAATCTGTAACAGCCCGATTTTGATCTTAATCAGAACAGTGGTTTCGGGACCACTAATCCGAATCAATAAAATATTTTAATATTATTTTCTGTACTTATATATGATATATGGTTAAGCATGTGATAAAGTTTCGTAAGTTAATTTGTCCGTTTATGTGTTTAATTTAAGAAAAAGGACTAAATCGCATAAGTAGTAAAAGTGGCCTTTTATTTAATTGAGTGGCATAATTGAAGAGTCTTTATAAAGATGAGGCCTTATGTTATGAAATGTCCATTTAACAAGGTAGTGGACGGCATGTTACTTATTATAAGGTTTTTATTTATTATTTATAAAATTTAATAATAATAAAATCATATTATAAGGTTATAATAAAATAAAACAAAAAGAAACATGCATCTTTGTTCATCTTCTTAACCGAATACTAAAGAAAAGAGAAAGGAAAAACCTAAGCTACATTCGGCACTTTGAAGCTTTGATTTAGGTATGTGTTTTGTTCGGTTCTTGATAATTTTTACGTTTTTGATATCGTTGCTTAGAAATGAACAAAACCCATGTCTTAATCTTTGATTGTGATGATGATTTTGTGTTTTTCCATTGATGATACCTTGTGATTTTTTATGTTTGATGATGAAATAAGAATTATATGTGTTAGATTAATAAGTTTTGTCTTTGAATTTTAGATGAAATCGAGTAATTAGGATTAAATTGCAAAAATAAATTTTTGAGGGACTAAAATGAAAAATAAAAGAAATGTATGGACTAGTATGAGTGTATGGAACATTCAGCCTAAGCATGATGTAGTCAAATTTTGAATATTTTGTGTTTTGTGTAAAAAGGACTAAATTGTAAAAATGTGAAATATTAGGGGTAAAAATGTAATTTACCCATTTATGTGCTTTTGGATTAAATTGAATGAAAATATATTTGAATGAGCTTAATTTGAAATTTATTAGATCAAGAACAAAAAGGATCGGGATTGGATCGGGGAAAAGCCAAGTTAATCGAATAGTCGGGAAACATAGTCTGTCGATATCCGAGGTAAGTTTTAAGCAATTGAGTTGAGTTGTATTTATCTATAATAATGTACATGTATTTAATAGAGGTAAATATGTACAATGTTGATATTGCCAAATGTGATATTGGTTGGGAGATGAATTTAGTTGAATGTGATGCATACATATACGTTAATAATATAGCTATGTGTGATATTGATTTAAGAGATGAATATAGCAGGAAATGATGTATATTTATGTGCCAATAGTATAGCTGAATGTGTTGTTGATATGGAGATGAAATAAGCGAATTTGTAAATGTATGTGTAATTGAGGTTTAGGTATTATATATGTGTTTAATTAAACGAATAACAAGTTCAAGTAATGCACTATGTGTGCGAATGTAAATACCGAGCACTATGTGTGCGAAATCGGTCATTTGGCACTAATTGTGCTAGATATTAAAGGTAACGGCACTAAGTGTGCAATGCGTTACGAGAATTTAGCACTAAGTGTGTGAAATATTAATGTAACCGCACTATGTGTGCGATACGTTACAGGGTTTGGCATTGAGTGTACGGGTTTAATGATCCATCAAGGATATCGGTTATTTAAAGTATTAAGCGAAATAAAATGAGCAGCTATGTGATGATATATCCTATATAGATAGTGAAGTAAGTATGGGCGGTTGAATTGAGACCAGGTATTTTGCTTATCAATATGTGATTTATAAGGAACAGAAATTTAAATTCGATAAGTGATATATGCATATGAAATTAAACAAATGTGATGTATATCTATATATATATGTGTAATTGTTTTGAGACGAGAAGGTGGTTTATAGTTCAATGTGAACCTATTATTGAATGTGTGATTGTTTGGTCCTAAGGTTATGAAACACGAAAGTCCATGAATGGTGTTATAACTTATAATTTTTATTATAAATCTTGAGGATCATTATAATAAATTGATCTATTATATAGGATAGTATTATGCATTGTTGTTATACAATTGCTTATAACTTACTAAGTCATTAAAGCTTACTTGGTTCTTGTTTGCTCGTGTTTTAGATTTACTTCAGTGATCGTTACGTGCTCGGGGATCATCGTTAAAGCTCGTCACACTATCATCTATATTTTGGTACCTTTTGAGGTTAAACTTAAAGTTTATGGCATGTATAGGTTATGTTACTTTTGAGTTATTCGATGGGTGTGTATACAAATATATGCCATGCGAATATGGTTTGAATTGTAGTATTTTGGTCTTAAGTGAATTCGGCTATGATGTTAGCTTAATATGAAATTATAATTTCTGATGTGTTTATGTTTGGTGTTTGAATATGTGGCTTGATTGATCATTAAGTTAAATTATAGATATGAAATTTCGACCACGGTATTTATATGATTCAGTAAATAATTTCATGATAGGTAAGAATGGCATTATAGGTTATGTATATTTTGGTTGAGCAAGATGGTATATAAGTTGACATATTTAGTAATGAGGATTGTATGTGATGATATGATGATCACTTGACATGAAATTGGTTGCTAAATTGTGTGTGGGATTATGCTTAATTGTGCTTGTAGGATTGACCCTTGTGTAGGTGGCAAATTGGCTTTGTAAATGGCCTATTTTGTCACACGGATTGGCACACGGGCGTGCCTAGTGACCGTGGGGCTAAGTCAGTAGCTGGCTAAGAGTACACGGCCTTGGCACACGGACGTGCCTGGTAGCCGTGTGGTTTTCAACGGGATCGACCACGGCCAAAGTACAAGGGCGTGCTTGGGGGCCGTGGATCCAAGTCAGAATTGACCCCGGCCAAGGTACACGGGCGTGCTTAGTGGCCGTGGAGTAAAGTCAGGTTCGAACACGGGGAAGACACACGGGGGTGTCTATCAGCCGTGGGAGGCACACGGTTTGCCCACACGGGCGTGTAACCCCTGAAACTTTGAAAAGTTTTAAATTTCTGAGAATTTCTGTATGTGTTCCGGTTTAGTCCCGACCCCTTTCTAACACGTGTTTAAGGTCTCGAAGACCTCCATAAGGGACTATATACTTATGAATGAATATATTTGACTTTGTGTCGTGAAATAGTAATGAAACGTTCTGATTGTCTAGTAATGCCTCTTAACTCTATTCCGGCGACGGTCTCGGGTTAGGGGTGTTACAAAATCAAACCTAAGAAACCTAATCCAATTCAACCAACATCATATACTTTTAATGATTCAAACCAACATCTATCCATGCCATATTAATGCTAATTCATTCTAACAAATCACCATGCATTATATCAACAAGTTACCGAACATACATCTTTGAATTTGAACATAAACTCCATAATTCAACTAATGCCAAGTTAAACCAATTATCAATTCAAGGTTAACAATTATATCTATTAGAAAATCAGGTTTGGAAAACTCAGCGGAAAATAAATTTAGGGAAAAACCAAAGTTTTAAAAAAAATTCAAAACAAGAACTTGGTTGTGATATATAAAGTGCTAAACACTTAATCAAAATTGTACCTTTTGGATTCGTCTAGGATGAATGCTTCGACCGAGTAGTCTTCTCCGTTATCCTTAAGCTCACGTCTGCCAAGTGTGGGCTTGCTTCGAAAAAAATCACAAAAATTACCATTGGGACAATTTCGTAATTTCTCTAAACTTTTGGGTCAAGTTATAAATAAGAAAAATATCTCTTTCTCTTTACAACTGTATCTTGAATTCAAGTGTGTCAAATAATGACCCAATGCTCTCTTTATATAGGGAGAGTTTAGAAAGTTCAACTATAATTAAACTTAATCACTTTAATATTAAATTTTATTAAATTAATAGAATATTTATCTATAAGATAAACATTAAATTTAATTTAATATTAAGATAATCACTTTAATATTAAATTAATAAAATACTATTAAGATAAGTGTTAAATTAAATTTAATATTAAATTTATTAAAATAATATTATTTTTTGAATAGTTAATCTGAAATCAAATTCTCTGGTAGAGTCTCAAGAGTGTAATTCTTCCACTCCTCAATCACCGAACAACTACCGTTGCCAACCATTTGTCGGCCATTGAAACGTCGCCGTCGCAACCACCGAAACGTTGTTGTCACAGTCACTAGCACCTCAAGCTGGTTCGGTGCCTATCAATTTGGTCCGGGCCAATGACAGCCCCACCGATCTGGTCCAGCCACCAGTTGGACCGTCAACTCAGTTTCACATACCAAGCCCAATTCGACCAGTTTTTGGGTCTTGGTCTCGGTTTTGGGCTCTCAGGCCCGATTTACGTTTTCAGGTCCAATTTTCAAGTTCAATTACCCATTGGGCCAATTTTCCAACTTGAAAATTAATTTCTAAAAATATCATATTAATTTTAATTAATTTGATTAATTTATTTTTACTTGATCAAAATTAGTTTTCTCGAAAATCACTTAATTTTTCCAAATTAATTTTTCAAGAAAATTCTTTCATCAAATTCTCTAGTTGAACAATTCTTACAACCGCCCAATTTAATTCCACATCGAATAATCGACTCAATTAAATTATTTCCAAAACCGTAGCTTTTGTTGAGCTAGCAGATGGACCAATCAGACATATATGATTAGATTCTAGTAATTGCAATTATGTCCAGAAGCATCGTTCCGATAATTCACAATTACTTAATCATGGAGTCAGTCAACAAGAAGTACTATGAATGAAAACTCCTTATTGTATACTCTTTACGAAAGCATTTCATCCAACTGTTTTGTCTAATGACCTTGTCATGTGTGTGTTACCCTCATATGATATCCTTGATTCCTTTGAGTTAAATTCGTTCACTCAATACAATCATATTTTATCCCATTGTCACCATTGTATCTTCTTAATGATTAATATGATTACTGTCACCAAATGACTGTGATAAATTACTCATTTGAGAACAAGTAACCCGTAGCCACGTTCCATATTTATCAATCCATATAATGCCAATGAGAGAATATCGTTAAGTCTTTAATTGAGCTATGAATTCCATTGTTGCTAGTAAAGCCATGTCATACACAAGTCATGTACCCAACATACCGGCTATCAGCTCGATCATCTTTAGAGCATAAGCCTTCACTTATATTAAAGTACATGAGTTACATACGCATGGTCAGTGACTAACTCAAGATTTAGGTAAATCTCACCATGAATGTCCCAAGTGAATTAATTCACAAACGGATTAATAATTAATTCATCTTGGGTCCATTCCAATGTATCATTCTGCCATGAATACATCTATATCTCTACTCATGAAGTCAATTGCTCCGATAACCAAGACTAGCCATCTCCTTAACTGGAATTGTAGACGACATAATAATTCTTCTTATATTTGAACAAATACTCAATTTGATTCTTTTACGAGATTATGGACTCATTTAGATTGTCTACTGAAGTAAGTTGTCTTTCTCGCAATGTAAACGTTCTTAAAATGCCACTTATCATCAGTTTGAACTTAGACAATCAATGAACTAATATTTGCTTGTCACAATTTCTCTATGCATTCAAAATATGAAAGATAGAAATACCAAAGACATAACAGTGAAACGTGAAATTTATTTATTCATCGTTCAAATACATAGAAAACAATTACATATTTACTACAATATGGGCACATTTCCCAATAATATCAACACATATATACATGCCACATAACCAAACTAAAACGATCAAAAGTCTATGTGATAGCCCGAAATAGGGCCTAAACGGAACAGTGGTTGCGAAACCATGAATTCGAGATATAAAAGTTTATTACATTAATTATTATGATTTACCGAGTGATTAAATACATGTGTTAGAGTATCGATAAGAAATTTTATTGATTGCATGCTTAAATTGCCTATTAGGACTTGTTTGTAAAAGTTGCTAAATAGGGGTTCTAATTTATAGAGTACTTGATTGTAATGGGGGTTTGAAGTAGGAGTCCTTAAATGGTAATTAGACCATTATATTTCCATGGAAAAAAATGGACATACATAGATAAAAATAACTAAAGTTTTAATGAAGGGCATTTTAGTCATTTGGTATTTAAAAGAAATTAAAAGAGAAAAAGATGGCAAAATGTGTTCATCTTCTTCATTTGGACGAAATTTTCAAGGGAACACCATAGCTAGGGTTTCTTCAACTTCTCAAGCTCATAGTAAGTGCATCCAAGCCCCGTTTTTAATGTTCTTTACGTTTTTAGAGTCCGGGTAACTTGATTTAGCTTATACTAGCAATAATTTAACCTAGGGTTCATATTTGGAAAAATACCCATAGATGAAATGTGTTTATTTTGATGTTTTATGATAGAATATGAAGTCCAAAATTATGTTAAATAACTTTTGCTAAGCGATTTTAAGTGAAAACGAGTAAAACGGTTTAATTGGTAAAAATACCTAATGTTCATAAGTATATGTTAGAGTGAGAATTTGATGTTGTCATAGAAGGGAAAAATGATCAGCATGTCATAAAACATAATAATAAGGGATAAAGTTTAATTTCCGAGCTTTGGGACAAAAGTGTAAATATATGAAACTTTAGGGGCAAAAACGTAATTTTTCCAAAATATTGTGTATGAATTGTATTTGAATGGAATGTTGATAAAATGCATTAAATTGTGTTAATATAGATCAAGAATGAAGGAATAGTGAAAGTGATCGGGGAAAAGAGAAGGTTATCGACTAATTTACGAAAATAGTCGTTTTGCATTCGAGGTAAGTTATGTGTAAATAATAGCAATATATTTTTATAAATTGTGAATTGTATTTGATTTGTGAATTAATATTGAATGTGGAAGAAAAATTGTTCATGAATTATTCAAGTGATAAAGTGTTTAAAATAAGTGTTAAGAGTAAATTCCCAGTTGAACTTAGGAATAGAAGTGGATACAAGTGATATATCACTAGAGACCAGTGTTACAGTGTTACAGTGAGTCCCGGGTGCTGGGTGATCTAGCATGTGTTGCGATACACGACAGCTTTGTGTGGCAGGCCCGTGGACATTTCCAGTGTTATTGATCAGTGGTGGCTTCGGCTACATTACAGTGGTAGCTTTGGCTACATATCAGTGGTAGCTTCGGCTACATATCAGTGTGGCACTTATGTGCTAATTCTCTACGTATCTGTGTATATTCTGAGTGTTCAACGAGATTAATAATAAATTAAAGTGAATTTGAGATGAAGTGTGTATGCAGGTATAGTTGAAAGAATGAGCATACGTGATAATGATTAAGTATTTAAATGTATGTGCAAGTGAATAGGTAAGATTGTACATGTGTAAGTGAATGAATTTGTTAAGAAGGATATTGATTAATTATATGTAAAAATATTAATTATTACTTGAGTGCTTATTGTTTACATGTAACTTACTAAGCTATTAGTAGCTTACTCGTTCTTTTCCTTTTCTTTGTTTTATAGTGTGTTGAACTTACTTGGATTGGAGATCGTCGGAGCCTCGTATCACACTATCAAGCCTTTACTTTGGTATATAAATGCTTTTGAAATGTTTTGAGTTATGGCATGTATAGGGATCGAATTATTTTGTATGGATACTTAAGTGATGTTTACTACAAAGAAAGTATGAAAAAGTAAAAATTTGCAATGAAATAGTTTTTGGACAACAGCAGTGACGTGACTTTGAAAAATCACCAAGAATAGGAGAAATGGAATTAGAAAGTTAATAAGATATAGAATTAAATATTATTGTGTCTACTTTTATATGAAAGAAACAAGGTAAGCAAAGGAATTTTATATTCTGTGATATTTGAATTTTAGTGAGACAGGGTCAGAATGGTATTTGAAGTCCCCTGTTTAGACTTTAGAAAATCATTTAAAATTTTAAAAAAATATTTATGAATTATAATTTATATGTATAGATTCCTTAATGAGTCTACTTTCAATAGAAACAATTAAGAACAACATATAAAAATTGTACAATGAGATAATTGATTTTTAGTGAAGAAGGATCGAAACTTTCAGACAGCAGAACATGGGAGACTTTAAAGAATAAACTGTACTTATTGGCTAAACCAAAAATTCTGAAAATATTATGTTGAGAAGATATATAAGTCTAGTTTCAGGAAAAATTTACGGATCTAAATTTAGAGTTTTTTAACTCGAGTTATAATTAAATTAATGACTGTTGCGCAGATGGACAGATTTATTGTGAATGATGAAATAAATTATTTTTATACCCGAAGTAGTAAGTTAAGTTAAATAACGCCTCGTGCTCGAATCCGGAAACGGTCTCGAGTGTGTGGTGTTACATTCTACCGATTAGATGACTGGATATTGTGAGCTTTGAGGTGATCCAACCGACACATTCTACAAACCAACAATCTACAAGGAAAAGGGAGGCAACGGGTAAGCATTTTAAACGTTTAGTAAGTCCATATGGAAATTATCTTAACTTACCTTGATATTACAACAATTTAAGTAATTGAAATACAATGGTACATAACATGACATTTCCTTGGCATTATTATACATTTATGTTCAATTCCATACAACAACCAATAGGTTAGTTTATTAACATAAGAAAGTCATAGTAATCAATTCATATATATGTACAACTATGTTATTGTATATTATGTCATTCAACCTTGCTCATTTGCAAACATATCTATTGAATTTATTTTCAATCTTTTCAACTATTTCATTTCCATTTAATTACCATTTTAGCTTGGAGAATTATAGCAAATTGAACTCGGATACACGGGACTAATTTGCTCTCACGAGCTGACACATTCAGGCTGCTCACACGAGCTTTAGACCAGGGTTGCTCGCACAAATTATTTCATTGCTACTCACACGAGCTTTAGATAATCCGCAACACATGTTGGATCTCAAGCCAACATATTAATCCCTGATCAAACACCCATTTCCCTTTTTCGTTTGAACCATTTCCTTTTTTGTGTGGACCCTAATGACATGTCATTCGTATCCTAATCGTTTACTAAGGGTGGGTTTAGATGGGCGGTGGGGTGTGGTGCGTTTAGCTTACTTTTTGTCTCATGCTACAGTATCGCTACAATATCTAGTCTCACCACTACCGCTATTTTTACACTAACCGCAGGTAAACACACTACCTATCCAAACCCACCTTAAGTTCACACGAGATCTATTAAATATTCAATTCATTCCAATATTTATAATGTTGTCATACAAATATCACTCAAGTATATAAACCTTCCACATTCATTTCATACAGTGTATTCATTTGTAATACTATATTTCTTATACTTTACAATTTAGTCCTTTAGATGTCAAAATCTTCGGAACTACAATGAACCTAAACTAATAGACATTATAATATATATATATATAGTTCCAAAAAAACATAAATAACATAATAGACATTATAATATATATATATAAAGTTTCACATTTTATTCAATTTAGTCCCTAAAACTAAAATTACCATAACTTTCAAATTTGAGACTCGCGTTTGAAACTGATCTCAATTTCATCCTTCTACATCCCTCTATTATCTATATTTATAGAAATTTAACATCAATTTTATCAAGTATTCAACAATGGAAACTTTTGAAAACTTTAACAAATTTACAAATTGGTACACAGACTAGTTAAATCAAGCTCATGGGACCCCAAAACATGAAAATTACAAGAAAATGAATTTAATTACCTTAGAATTTAGGGACCTAAAGCTTTGCTGTTAAAACCCTATATTTTCTTCTTGGCATTCGATGGAGAAAAAAAACAAAAAAGATGAACATTGATTCTTTTTAATTTACCTTATATACTTTGTTTAAAATTAATAAATCTTAATTAACTTAACTAATCCCTAATTAACTTCTAATGATTATAACTAAACTAACATGGTGGATGAATACATCACCATCCATTATGTTATATAACAAATGGGTTCAATTGGTCAATTGGTCCCTAAACTAAATAAAATTCCATAGCAATTAACTTTTAGTACTTTTACAATTTAGTCATTGTACCTTAATTAACTATCAATTCATCAAAATTATTAAACCAAACTTTAATTGAACTTTATGCTAACTTTGTAAATATTAAATAATACAATTTATAGACTCGAATATCGAAAATGGGATTCCGAAACCACCGTTTTTTACACCAATGGAAAACGAGCTGTTACAAGGATGGTCAATTGGATTTTTGCAAATTTGGTATAAGGAATTTTTTAAAAATATTTTGTTATATAGAAACATTTGAAAATCAAAGCTATCGTTTATACTTTTCGAATTTTAAAATTTTAGTCCTAACCTAAATGGTAGTCATTAAATTTAGGGTAAATTACACCAACAGTCACTCAACTTTGGGGTAGCTAACAAAACAATCACCTAGGTTTCATTTCAGTCACTCAACTTTGAAAAAATAACAAAACAGTCACTAACGTTATTAAAAGTGACAAATCAGTCACTCATTAACATTTTCCGTCACAAGTTTAACAGAATAGCTGACGTGGCCAGTTAGCTAGCTGATGTGGCCAGTTAACTTGCCACGTTGGACGAATAGTCAAAAGGTCAAACAAAAAAAGAAAAGATGATTGGTCAGAATGATTTTTCTTCTTTTTCTTCTCATCTTTCTCTTCATCTTATTCTCTCTCAACCTCTTTCTCTTTATGCTTCTTTTATTTTTTCTTGTTCTTCTCTCCTTTCTCTGCATCTTCTTTCTCCCACAACAGAACAATGGCTACAAATCAGGAGCCCCAACAACAGTTGCTAAACAACCCCAAGCCACCCGCATCCCTGAAAAACCAAGCACTCAAGCACCATGGAAGCCAGTGGTGCTTATATTTTGAGAAACAACTAGTGAAAGAATTAATGGAAAATGCTATTATTCAGCCTTTTCCAATGACCAAACTGTTAAAATTTCTCCAATCTCTTACCCTCTTCTCCGCTCCTCTATATCGTTTTGACTCTTTCACATCCCAATTGAGTGACTTGCTGTCACAAAATCTTCATGTCTACGTCGTCGTTTACCGCCACCTTTCTTCTCTATCTTATTAATGCTTTCTTTTTGGGTTTTGAAAGACACAGAGAGAGAGAGAGAGAGACCCCTAAGCATTCACTTAGTCTCTTTGTCCCTCTTCCTTAAGCACGTCTTCACCAAAAACAGTATATATATATATTAGAGCTTTTTTCGGTTTTCCTGGTTTACTTATAACCCATCCACGGATTTCACATTCATAATGGGCATGGCTTTATTTTCATTCTAATATAAATATATGGAGAAAGCCTTAGCTTTTTAGCTTTCAAACCAAACCCCATTTTTTTGCTTCCTTCTCGCTTCTTTGTTTGAATTTTTACAAGAAGTTATTATTATGGTTGTTCAATCACGGTTGTATCCTCGAAAACTTGGGTTTACTATCTTGGCCCATGTACGCCCTTTCAGATTGGATGCCACCAATCCTGCATCACCTCACTGCTTTTTTGTTTGATCTTCAACAACCTTCTCAAAATACGCTTCCTTTTCATCTACAACAAAACGCTCACAACTTGGCTTCTACTTCTTCTCCTTCGTCGTCTTCGTTGTCAATGTGTGATAATTTTCTCTCCATGACACTTTCTCAAGCTTTAGATGCTCAACTTGAGGTGCAAAGGAAGGAGCTTGATTGCATTCTTCATTTTCAGGCAAGGGTTCTTTCTTTTAATGTTCTTTTTTTTTTATATCAGAAATTGATCACTTTCACTCGAAGTTCCTTATTTTTTTTTGTGGGGAAAAACACAGAATGAGAGGCTAAAATCTATATTACGAGAGCAAATGAGGCGAAAACTAGGCACGCTACTAAAGACCATGGAATGGAAGGCTTTATATTTGATGAAGTGAAAAGAAGAAGACTTGGCACGAGCAACAAAGAAAACAATAGAGCTCGAAGCTTGCTTGAAGAAAGCCGAAATGGAGAGCGAGTGGTGGGAAAGGCTTGCCAAAGCAAATGAAGCCATGGTTATGGATTTAAGCAACACAATGGAACAGGTCAAAGAGGAGCTAATCGTGGTCGGCAATAATAATACTGACCAAGATACCGAGTCCCATTGTTTGCGGCTCATGCGATCAAAGAGATGGTCAATAAGGAGAAAAGAAGAGCAAAAAGGTTGCTTGCAAACACTGCAGGTCTAGGAGCTCGTGCGTTCTATTCCTACCTTGCAGACAAATAACCCACTGTTTCTTCTCTTTCACTTCATCTTCCTCTTTCACTTCTTCTCTGTTTCTTTTCTTATTCTTCTTTTTCTCTTCTTCTACTACCCAGGGCGGTTTAGGGTTAAAAGGATCTGCTACAATGACAAATAACCCATTTATTAAATGCCATGTCATTTTCCCAGTTACATCCAGTGAATTAAAAATGGTTAAAAGGACTGTTTTGTTATTTTTTTAAAGTTGAGTGACTGAAATGAAACATAAGTGACTGTTTTGTTAGCTACCCTAAAGTTGAGTGACTGTTGGTGTAATTTACCCTTAAATTTATTAAGTTAAATTATGAAATTTTCAAAATCGTATTAGAAAAACATATTATCACATGTATAATTCCATGTTAACTCACGATTTTCACATAATACTCACAAAAAGGTCATGTCATTTCAGTTGATGGATTTAACTACTATAGTTTGAATCGAGAATAAATTTTCAAATTTTGAAAAATATAGAGACTCTAAGTGATAATTGGAGAAAAAGGATTAAATACATTGCTTATGCATAGTACATGGTTAATGTAAAAAAATAACCTAACATATTTAACTGCTACTGTTCAGGTCAAGATTGAAATTTAAAAAATTGAAAAAAACAGGGACTAAAATTGACCAAATTAGAGTATAGGAACTAAATTTGTAACTTATGCATAATATAAGGGCAAATAGCAAAATTTGAACTTATTTTCAATTTTTTTAAACTAGACCAGTGGTCGAACTAGTCAAATCATCGGTTCACCAGCACGACTAGTTCGATTAAAAATTATTACAAAATTAAAAAAAACTGATTCAACTGGTTCGATAGCCAATTTAACCATTTTTTAGTCGGTTCAATCGATTCGTACTGATTTTTGGCCTAATCAATTCAAAATCACCTTTTGGATCGGTACCTTGATCAGTTCTCGGTCCAACCGGTCAATTCGGTCTAGTTCAAATAACATTGCTTATTTTTATTTGGATCAATTTATATTTTTAAAATTTTTGGATCATTTTCATCCAGGCATTTTTTTTATATATACAATTAGGCTAGATTTTCTTCAAATCTTGTTATTTCAAGTTTCAATAATTTTAGATTTTGATCACTTCAAGTTTAAGTTATGTCTAGTGTCACGGGGCTAGAACTTTAGTATGGCAAACCGTGCGGCCATAGGCGATTTTTTTGCTTCAAATCTGCCTAAGTCAGCCTAACACTCGAAAAGTGAAAATTCTCCCAGAAATTCTCAAAGGCATAGAAAAATATAGTGGAATCGAACTCGAAATTAAAGAGCAATGAGTGAATTGAAAAAGCCACAAGAAAGCAATGCAAATCAAGTGTTTAAGTGAATGCTCTCAAATATATTCTTTAACTATCAATGAGATGATTACAAATGTGGGATAATACCTTAATTTACAGTTGAGCTCCCCCAGATCCAACGGTACAGATTGCATTACATCAACGACTAAGATTAGTGTCTATCTACAAGATGAGAGTCCTAAGAGATTTAAACTCTATACATCTTTATCCCTTAGCATTTACATTAATTACCTTGGTAACTCTAGTTTTACTAGAGTGTTTCACTGAGTCACCAAGGCTTCAAATAGATGACCTTCTCCATGGGTTCCACGAATCAGGCCAATTCAAGTGGGTTAAATGTGTAACACCCCTAACCCCTCTCCGTCGACAGATTAGGGTCACAGGCATTACAAGTTACAACCAATCAGAATATTTATTTACATCACAAGCAGTAGTATAGGTTAACTAATATCGTCATAACATTCAAGGGCAGATCATGCCAATTTAAAACTTGCATAGTAGTGTCATACAGGGAGAAATACATGTTAACTTAATATTTCCATAATAATGTCTTATACAATCGAATAATGAATCACGCTTTGCAATGCTAAACTTGGTTTTCCACTTTTTACACTCTTATCACTATTTATACATTCCTAGACTTAGTCTTCCACTGTCCACACTCTTATCTCTACTTATCCCTTCTTAAATGCTAGAAGTTGAATACATAACAAGACTATTCCAATTATTAGCATCAGAGTATAGGTTTATATTCCAACTATTACTACCTTCGATGATGTTAGTAGAATTCACCTAATTCAGGTTTGCTAATTCATTCCAATTCAAAGTAAAAGTCACTCCTACAGTCTCTATTTCGAGTCTACGGGACCCTAAAAATAGTTTTAAAATAGGTAGGGACTAACTTGGAACAATTCTGAAAGTTAGAGCCATTTTCAAAAATTCCTAAAAATAAGGGACACATGGCCGTGTGGAATGCCCCAGCCCGTGTGACTTTCGAAGTTGGGACACACGACCATGTCCTAGCCCGTATCCTTACCCATATAACTCACTGACTTGAGACACACGCCCATGTCTCAGCCCGTGTAACTCATTGACTTGGGTCACACGCCCGTGTGTGTTGCCCGTGTATGACACACAGTCGTGTGCTAGGCCGTGTGCACTTAAAAGTACCTTAAAACTCAAGTTTACCATTTCCTACTTACTTGAGCACTAAGCAACTCAAGTACCAACCATTTAACCTATCCAAAACACAATTATACATACTCAAAATATGCCAAAACAATCATCCAATATACCTAACCAATGTACCCTCATTGGTACCACATTTTATATCTTCAAACACATCAACCATTCAAGACTTTTATTCATATCACATTTACCATAATTGAACTAACTTTCAACTCCTAAGTTACCAAATTTGAAGCTAATCACATACCAAACATTAGGCTATGCTACCATACCAACATTTCCTCAACTATAACCACATATATATATACAATAATCCATCATTTAAATAAGAAACCAAAATATCATCATCATAAACATATCAACAAGGACTCCCTAGGTACATGCCATTACAAAATAAGATATCACCACACTTGAGCTCGGGATTTGTTATTTGATGCTGAGTCGGAAATAAGTCGAACAGTACCTAGCCTGCGCACGAAAAACAAAATCGCACACTGAGTATAACTCAGTGGTATTTCTATAATTCGAATAATATAAGCTTGATATAAGTAATTAAAATGCAAAATGCAACAAGTTAAGCTATGCACATATGTTTCAAATTAATAATATAATTTTGCTTATTCCTTATTCACATCTACTAAAATTTCCACATGTTCAAGCACATATTAATGGCATTTCATATAGCATTTTCATATTACAACTCATGTAATGGCATGATTCATCTATTTGATCAATATTTGAATTCATTTCAAGTTTCACATATCATTTCATCATTTCATATTTCATTTCTCATCTCATATTCATTGTTCATCTTTGGCATTTCAATATTTTCTCATCTCATAATCATTTCTCATTTTTTTCATTTCAATATCAATCACATAAATTATTATTTAATTTTCCCCTATTAACAAGACTCGGACTCAGACGGATACACGGATCCAACCAACACACCAATTTGGCACCCAGTGCCTCATCGAATAAATCCGAAGTAATAACTATGCCTAGTGCTATATAAATTGACACCCAGTGTTTTATCGGTTAAACCGAAGCAAATTGGCACCCAGTGCCTCATCGACTTGAGGTCGAAGAAATCCTTGAACTCTTCCTATCCTATGGCATGCCATCTATATCCGACTCAGCTTGAACAGTTAATAGGTTTTCATTTTACTTTTCAATACAACCAATGTCTCAATTTCACATATATACACATTATCACATATAGTCAATTCAATATTCATATAATCAACATATTTCATAATATAAAAAATCAATCCATTTCCAATCCAATTTGAATTCAATTCAATTTCAAGTACCAAAGTACTCACCTCAAATGTTTATCATATGTAAATATGCAACAATCTACTATTTAGTTCGGATTATAGAAACACAAACCGTGAATTCTGAGCTATTCGATGTCAATTTTATCCTTCCCCTTTTTACTCGAGGATTTCGGTACGACATTAGCAATTTGAGCTTGAACCCCTAAGGTCCCTAGCCGTGCGTGTTCTTCTTTTCTTTTCTTTCTTTCTTTCTTTTTCTAATTTGCATATATTCATCTCTTTCTTCCCACTTTCATTTCTTTTTCTTTTATTATGTTTCTATTATATTTATTAATAATATACATACATTAAAGTTAACTTATTATATATATAGTACACATACAAATTCATTAAGTTTAACTGGCCACCACTCACCATTTAATAAATGGTTTATTTGTTACTTTAGTCCCCTATGTTTATTTATATCTATAACTCAACTTTTGACCTTGACGCGATTTGGTCATTGTACCATAATAGCTCCTAATTCATGTAAATTATCTATCTAAAAATTTACTCATCTCTAATATGACTTCGTAAATATTTATTACGGGTCTGATTTACGAAAATAGAGTCCCGAAATTACACTTCCCAACACCCCTGACAATTGGGTCGTTACAAAATAACCCACATTTAATAAGCTGACCTCTATGGGATGTTCTGTGCACAACGATCATGGGTTTTAATCCGTGGCCTATGATATTCTCCCCAACCCATTCTCACGATGCTCTCGTTGCGTCCTCGGAATGACATTGGTTTGTCTCGTCTTAGAACTACATTAATGCGTTGGTTGATTCCAAACTAGTCTCTCTACCAGTTAGTCATGCCCCTCAGAACATTTGTCTCGACTTATGTCTCTGTCATTGCTTAACTCAAACTATTTCTCTCTTTCGTACATCTCGTTCGCAAGAACCCACTACTCTTACTTGCCCCCATCGTGACTTGTCTAGATTAGGATCCCCTTGATCTTCACAAATAGGCTTTGACACCCTCACATTGAACATCGGGTTAACCTTGAGTATTGCCACTAACTTTGGTTTGTAAGCCCATCGGCTTACCCGCTTTAGAACTCTAAAAGAGCCCTTGTATCTTTACCAAAACAACGGTAAGTCAAAATAAAAAAAACACTAAATAAGTTTTTGGGATATACCTCACTCTTAGTATTTACTCGATTCGACTGCCCAATTTGTGTTGGATCTGGTGCCCCAAGTATAGTATTTTCGTCAATATACACTTACAATTTTTTTGAATAGATTGGTTAATAAAACAAATTCATTGATTATAATTAATATACTTTGTATTATTGTCCTCAAATGGTTTTTGCACGCAAAGCAAAATGGAAGCAAATGTTGCTCATTGGTTGTCTAATGTTTAACTAATACTAAGTAGTATTACGTGGTTGGATTGTAATACGAAAATATAGCTTGTATTAGTAGGCAAACCTAAATATGTCCTTAGTCTAATCGAAAATGAGCAAACCAATTGAAAGACTAATATGTCATCTATCAAGTCCAATTGGGGAGATGTCTTGTCTTGGGCATTGGAGCGGATGACTCCCAGAATCTAGAGACATAGATGTGACTGACTGGATTGACAGTACATTGGATAGGACCCAAGCAGAATAAATCCTGAATCCGTTTATGGATTTATTCACTTGTGACATTCATAGTGTGGCATACCTAAATCCTGAGTGGATAGCAGACTATGTATGCGTGACTTGTACATTTTGATGTAAGTAAAAGCCTGAGTTCAAATAGATAAGAAATCGAAAGATGGTGCGTCGGGAGTACAACTTCTATAGTATGTAATGTCATACACAATAGTAGAATTCATAGCCCAAAACATGGGTAAATGATATCCTCTCATTGTTATTACATGATTGATGAAAAGTAAACGTGGCCACAGATCGTCAGTTTTTGTGATGGATGACTTTATCACTAATTGATGTGATTGAATTTTCATGAAGGAAGATGTAATGGTTACCATGAGATAAAATAGGATCATATTGAGAGAGTGGATATTATCCTAAATAAATTAAAGATATCCTATGAAGGTAACACACTTATGACAATGTCATTGAACGAGCACTGAGTAGATGCTTTCATAATGATATCTCGTTAGGGAGAGCTCAGTCATGATACTATAGTGGAATAACTTCATGACTGAATGAATTTATAATTGATAGGTGAAAAGCTGAAACTTAATTATAAATCATTTGAGCCTTAATTGCATATGTCCAATCGGTCCCTCCGCTAGCTCGTTGAAACCATAAATGAATTGCATGTTTGAATCAAAATTAACAAAATGAATAAAAATAGAGAAATGGAAAACATTCAAAAATGTTTATAATTTTCTCCAAAATGGGGAAATTGAATCATTTGAAAATGAATGTGGTTTTCTCAAAATGGAAATGGAAATGGAAATGAAAATGAGAAATGATTCATTTGCAAATGTACATGGATTACTCAAAAATGATTAGAAGAACGAGTTTATGTTTTTGAGCTGTTTTAAAGCCCAAAAATGAAAATAAATCATTCGGTCATAATGAACATGTTGAGTGATGAAATATTAAACATATTTTCTCGAAATTTTACCAAATGGTAAAATCGTCATAATTTTACTAGGGGTAAAATTGGGATAAGAAAACTATTTAATATAAATATATTGAAGTTTATTTTGGGAAATAGAAAAACAGAATCAGGTTGGATCAAATTACAAAGTATTAGGTCAAAAAATCCGAGAAATACTCATAATTGGACCCGATATGAGAGAGGCCCAAAATCCCCTCATATAACATAAAGGGAACGGCAACCCTAGTAGGAATACACTGGGGTGTGTCGTCCACCATGCTTCCACTCTAAGTATGAAGCTGTTTTTCTATTTGAAATAAACCACTACAACTCAATAAGGGTTCTAATTTTTCTTGCTACAAATAAATGACATCGGTAGAGCTATTTACGCAACTTTGAGAGATTGTTACTCTGCTAAAAAATAGAGAGAATTTACTCTCAACTATTAAATATATTTTTCCAGAATAACACTTCTACTGGTTTCTATTAAAGAAGAGAGAATTTTCATTTTCACCCCAAAAGGAAAATAAAACTTTTTCAAGTTTTATGTTTTGATTCAATTGGGTCGAGCCCACACTCGAAGCAGTTTGTGGTACGAAAATAGCGGAGAAGATCGGTTGGTTGAAAATTGAAAAAATCAAGGATCTACTTATCTAAAAACATAAGTACGATTTCGGTCTAAGGTTTATTGCTATAAATATCACAAACCAAGTTAGTTTTCAAAATTTTAATTTTCAGCTGTGTAAGAAAATCGTTTTCAAACCGAATTTTTTCCAGCACCATCAGCTTCCTCGAGGGTCTCCTTCACATCACCTATAGAGCCCTCAAGTTTGGCCACCCTGTCATCTAAAGCTGACAGCATATCCCTCGATTGGCTAGCTTTCCTGGCTCCATTGGCTTAACTTGCTCGTCTACTCCTTTTGACATCTCAATCGACACCTTCAAACACTAGCTCAGATGCCAACTGTCATGGGGCTAAAACTTTAGTATGGCAAGCCACGCGGTCTTAGACAATTTCTTTGCTTCAAATCTACCTAAGTCAACCTAACACTCGAAAAGTGAGAATTCTCCTAGAAATTCTCTAAGGCACCCCAGTAACTTTAGTTTTACTAGAGTGTTTAATTGGGTCACCAAGACTTCAAGTAGATGGGCTTCTTTATGGGTTTCACGCATCGGGGCAGTTCAAGTGGGTCAAATGAGCCCCATTTAATAAGTTGAGCTCTATGGGACGTTCTGTGTACAACGGTCATAGGCTTTAATCCGCAACTCGTGATACTAGTTTATAGTTCACATTATTTAAAGTTTGGATTCATATCATTTTGGATTTGTGTTGGACATTCTTCTTTTCAAAATTTAAATCATATTTAAATTTGAATTGATGAAATTAAATATTTTAAGTTTAAGTCAAAATTTACAGATGTATAAGTCATTCTTATACTTTGACAAATTTTGAGATTTAATCTTTGTACTTAAAAAATTTAAAATTAATTCTTCT
Organism: Gossypium sturtianum; assembly: GCA_025698515.1. Taxonomy (NCBI): domain Eukaryota; kingdom Viridiplantae; phylum Streptophyta; class Magnoliopsida; order Malvales; family Malvaceae; genus Gossypium; species Gossypium sturtianum. The sequence goes on from CM046948.1 coordinate 12,218,234, forward strand.
TGCTTTTATTTGATGATATATAATTGTTGGAAAATAAATGTGTTGGATTGAAAATTTTTGACAAAAAAAATAATGTTAATAATTAACTTAAGATTTTTAAATAAAAATATTTTTTTAACCAAAAACAATAAAATTCAAACTTTTACAAGTAATACATTTTGAATTTTTTTAACTTTTCAAATATGAAATAAATAAAAGTGAAAAATAAATAAATATATAAATAAAACTCTTCCATTGTGATTTTAACTCAGTTTCTTTCTCTTGAATCTAATTAGAGGTGTTGATTGATTGGTTTAATTCTAAGTATGATATTAATATATTTTATGTTTAAACAAATTCAGTTTGGCTCATAATATGAGTCTAAAATTTTACCTAAGTTTGCCCATATTTATAAATGACTCTAAGTCGATTTTAGGCTCATCCAAATTTTAAAAAAAATATTATTTTTAATTTAATATTTTATTAAAATTTTAAAATTAAACAACCTAATATTTTCTAATATATATATAGTATTAATTTCATGACATAAAAATATATTACAAAGTTTAAAATGGACTAAACTAAACTCGAGCCTTAAATATTAAAACTCAAACTCGATCTATATTTTAAATAATTTTCTTTACCAAAACCCATTTAAACTTATTTACTCTTACCTCAACAAAAGAACAAGAATTAGAAGGGAATTTATTAATATTTTTATAACTTCCTTATTTGGGCCATGAATAAGATTCTAGGATAATGGTTACATTTTTATTGGAACTTTAATTTTGTGGAAAGATGATGGGGATGGAGCAGACATTAGACATATAAACCTCTTTCCCTATATTAATTAATTGTTATCTTCCCATGTGAATGCATAATCATATCCCATTACTATAAAATAATATGTACATGCATGTGTTTCATTTCTCTAAACCCCCCATCCACTGGCCGCCCATGGCTTAATTATATGCTTTATATAAACCATAAAACCAAGGTAACCTTTTCTAAAATAAATAAAAAAAAAAATTGAAGGGGGCAATGTTGTTAATATTAAAATAAGAGGAATAAAATGTATGTGTATGTAGAAGATGATGGCTGGCCAAGTGGTAGCTGGCGGTTTGTCTAATAATACAACTACTGGACTACCCTAAACCTAAAGCAACCTCTTAGCTGGATGTTAGGAAGGAGGCCAGGGGATGTTTCTATTCAACTTAATTGCATCACCTTTTTTAATTATATATTTATTTACCTTTTCTTTCCTTCTACCCTCATTCTCATATATATTCAACCCCATTTAGATTACATTTTATTCTCTCTATTAAAAAAAATAAATAAATTAATCCTTATACGTTAGATCTAAGAGCAAATTAGTGATTCCGTTGAAAATTTTATCTATTTCTATTGTTAAAAACTGATCTCTACACATCAACATGAGGTATATGTGGTATTATCTGGCTATTCTGTTAGTCACACTAGTTTTTAACAGTACCAATAGATGAAATTTTTAAAATAAAAGATCGATTTACTCATTGATTTAACATACATGAATTAAATTGTCCGCTTTTAATAGATGAGATAAAATGCAATTTAACTTCTAACCTCTATAGTACTTTTATCTAATTCTAAATTTAAAATTTGACTACAAAATGATTATTTCTTCATTTTTTATTTAATTTCAATTAATTAGGAAACTACTATACTAGAAGAAGAAACCTATTTGTTGATAAATATGACAAAAATTTTGTACTCTTTATACTTTTAAAAATTAGTCTTTCTGTTAACAATGTTATTAATCATAATTTAATTATTAAATAAGATAAGTAGAGATATTAAACTTGTAGAAATAAAATTCTAAGAACTAAGTTTCAAATGTTAAAAAAAAGTTTAAGTGTGTAAAAAGTCCTCAATTTTTTTTTAAAAAATAATTAAGCCCCTACTTTTTTTCGCACTCATTTGAGTACTTGAACTTTCAAAATACATAAAAAAAAAAAGCCCTCAAACCTTTTAAAAAAAAACAATTAAGCCCCTACTTTTTTTGCATTAAATTGGGTATTTAAACTTTCAAAATGCATTAAAAAGACCCTCAAACTTTTTTCAAAAAAGCAATTAAGCCCCTGCTTTTATTAAAAATTAATTTTTTATAAAAAATTAAAATCTATAAATATTATTTAATTTTAATTAAAAATTCAATTATTAAAAAATTATTAAAATTAGAAAAAAATATAAAATTCGTAAAAAATATAAAAAAATTGTAAAATTATATAAAAATCGTAAAAAAATTATAAAATATATAGAAATATAAAAAATTATAAAATTTTATAAAGTCGTAAGAAAATTATACAAAATGTAAAAAATACAAATTTTGTAAAAAAAATATAAAAATTATCATACCAAAAGAAGTATTTTATAATTTTTCTATAACTTTTATTGATTTTTTTTTATCATTTTTCACCATATGTCATGCTGTGTTGCGATACGTGATGACTTTAATTGAAAAAAACTAGGGGTCATTATTTTTTTTATGATTTTTATAAAATTTTACAATTTTTTATTTTTTACGATTTTTATAAAAAATTCTAATTTTTAATAAATTTTAATTTTTTTATATTTTATTGAAATTTAATAATTTTTCTAAAATTTATTATATTTTATTTTTTATAATTTTTTTCTAATTTTTAATAAGAGCGGGGGCTTAATTGCTCTTTTAAAAATTTTGAGGGTCTTTTTGGTGTATTTTGAAAGTTTAAGTACCCAATTGAGTGAAAAAAAGTAGGAGCTTAATTGCTTTTTTTTTGAAGAAGTTTGAGGGCTTTTTTGATGCATTTTGAAAGTTCAAGTGCTCAATTGAGTGGAAAAAAAAAGGGCTTAATTGCTCTCTTTTTTTAGTTTAAAGGTTTTTTACACTCTTAAGCCTAAAAAAAAAACAGAGAGATTGAGTTTGAGGTAAGAATTAAACCATATACAAAAAAAACTACAATTGAACTCTTCATTACGCAGCTTCACTATTTGGGGACTTAATTGAAATTTTCAAATTTTTTTTGAAGAGCTTAATGAGAATTTTCTAAAATATTTGGAAGAGCCTAATTGAAATTTTCAAAAAAGTTATGGGAATTAATAAGAAATTTCCAAATTTTTTGAGAATCCCCGATTAATTTATGTATGTATGTATGAGCGGATGATGGTGATGGAGATTTTGGTTTCGGCCAATGGGAGAGTGGAAATCGAAAACATATACAACTCTGACGTTGAGAAAAATAATAAGAAAGGTCTTAGTCTACGGAAAGGGCGGTTGTTGGAAATGTGAATTAAGAGTTAGGAGCAGGAGTTGATTCATTATTTTATATTTATTACTATACTCATTTAAATTAATTTTAAAAAACATATATATAAATTATACTAACGATGTTATGTTACGTGAAAATTTTGGGTCTTTGAGTATTAAAAATAAATTTACATTATTGTTCAATTTTTTTATTTACTGTAATAATAAACTTAAAAAAATAATAGATATGATTATTGTAATAATGTGATATTTGGAAAAAGAAAGTGATGAAATTGTGATGCAAGACAGTAACGTCATGCATGTGATAAACTCTCACCATATGTTATCAAGTTTTTTCTTTTTAAGCAATCATACACCTACAATTTTTTATCTAACAATTATTTTTTTTCCAAAAATGGGTAAATTAAATTAAATAGTAAATTGGTTTTGGTTTTTTGATATAATGTCTTGAACTAGGCATAGTTCCTTCCTAATCCTTAAATAAGGGAATAGTACGCTTCAGTGCACTTGAACTCACATCCTCTTGCACTGACAATAATACCGATATCAACTGAGCTAAGATTCATTCAGCAACCGATTTACTCTTTAAAGTAACATATAATGATTAATTTACTTATTTTTTTTTAGTGAAAAAGACAAAATACTAACTATCGCCTAACACATTAGCCTCTACAATACTTCTACTAATAAGAGAAAATTTAAATTTAAATAAATTTCACCTCTAATTCAACAATCTTAATAGGATAGAGATGTTAAATATATGTAATTTTTATAAAATTTAAAATTAAATTTATAAATCTATTTTAAAATCTAAATTTGTTATTATTATTTATATTTTAATTAAAATGTTTAAGTCTAAATATTATTCAAAATCATAAAAAAAATTAAAATTAAATATATGATGGATAGTGAATGAATGTTAAATGTTAGGTGTTTGTTAAGTATTGGATGGGACGAGTGGGGCGCACAAGCAAGCAGTCTCTTCTGTCTTTGTAACACTTCTGTCCAGTCTCCCCCACCTTTTTTATTTTCTTCTTTTAATTTGTTATTATTAATATTAAAACTTGGATGCAAATTGCAAAGCTATCCGTGTCCAAAAACATTTATTTATTTGGTAAAAATTTCATAATTTAATTTTATTCGTTATTGAATAAATTTTTAAAAAAAAATTATATGTCAAAAATATAAAAAAATTTAATTAAACTCTCGTATTAAATTCACTTTTAATCGAATCTTTGTTATTAATTAAAATAATCAATCAAGCTCCTCCGTTAATAGAATCCATGGTTAATCATGTTGGCTATTAAAATAAATTAACGAACCAATTAGATTGTGACATGTGACAGTTTTTTTTTTTTTTTTAAAACGTTAATTTTTTTATGAAATTATGAAGCATATAATTTTATTTTATTTTTAAATCTAGAAATTTAAAAAGACGTTCTAGAATACTAAAAAGAAATTATAGATTAAATCATGAGCATGCTTTGTTTGCTCATATCCACGATTTTAATTAGAATTAAAATTTTCACTTGAACTATTTTCCAAACTCCACTATTCTCGTTTTTGTGACTTCTCATTCTCTTTAAATGAATGTGTTTGCTGCTTTCTAACTTTCTATAAATGCCATTGTTTAATTTATAAAGGGAGGGAAATTAAGTGGTTTAGATTCAAACGTTAGAATTACCGTTAGTCAACACTTCAAATCGGGTTTTTAGATATCAACATTTCGTTCTTAAATTCCCTGCTCAATTTCATTTTCTTTTCCCTCGTAAAATTATTAAACATATAATAAAAATTCGGGTATTTTTTTTATAAATTTGAAATTTTTTTATTTTTTATTTTTCGAATTTTAAAATTTAGGTCAAACTGTTAATGTTGTTAAATTTATTGGTGCGATATTTTGAAATTTAAAAAAAAAAAGAAGAAAAACTCACTTGGTGTAATCATGTAATTAAAAAATAACGTTATAATGAACCTAAATTTAACAAAATAATTTTTAACACTGTTAACAATTGGGCCTTAATTTTAAAATCTGAAAATTAAAGAGACAATTATTAAAAATAGAAGTATAATGACTAAATTTCAAAATTTTAAAAGTATAAGAACTTATAGTATATTTTAACCTAAAATCTGAGTATTGCATTTTGTTGTTAAATAACTAAACTTTGATATAATTTTTTTTTTGGTCCTATAATTGTTCATTACTACATGAGATTTATTTTGAATCCAAGTTGTGACTTATTGATTAAGTGTTTACATTCTCTAAGGAGATAATCAAAGTTTAAATTACAGTTGTACCAAAAATAAATTTTTGGAATTTTTTGCAATTTTGGAACTTTCCTTTATTATGACATGGCACTGATGATGTAGACGATCATGTGAGTTACCATGTCAAGAGTTGGTGTGGTCTGTAATGGTTTTATTAAATTATGATGGAATTTATCTAATTTGACAACAGAAGAAGAGGATTAAATAAAACAAAAAAAATAGGATTCAATTAACAAAAATTACAAAAACTAAGGATTAAATTTATAATTTTTCCTAATTTTTAAATGGATTTAATGGAAAATTTTAACCAAAATACTAAAAAAATATAAGACTAAATCCGCACATATTGATAAGTTAAAAAATTATCCTTAAATTATATTTCATCACTTCAAAATTTTATCTTCAACCCTCGAAAATTTATAATATGATATAATAAATTTGATAATATTTTTGGTTAAAACCACATTGAATTATTATTAGTTTAATTATCCATTTATTTATTTTTTAAAAGTATCCATTTATCTTTTTAATCAATTACATTTATACATTTATTATTGAATAATTAATACAATATTTAATACAAATTATACATTAATGATTTAATTTTTCAAAACATATATATATATATATATATTCTTTTGTAACATTAAAATATTTTTCTTTAAAAGATAATTAATATTATTATAATAATATTTTTATCTTTTAATATTTGTAAAAAATATTATTTAAAAATTGAACATAAAACCAATAAATTCAAATAAAAATTTTTACTACTCTCCTAATAATTATTTGTTGATCATTTTATAAATATTTTTTTAATATAAAATATTTTTATTCAAAATTTCATTAAATATTTAAAATTGTTTATGGATTTAAAAGCGAAACTCACATTAAAAAAAAAAAAATCTTCCTTTCAAAGAAAAATATTTCTTGACGCATAATCAAACTTGTTAAGTCTGTAACACTTATTTTATATATTTTTTAAAAGACATTTAATAATTTTTAAAAAAAACGCATAGAGTTAAATTAATATTCCAACTCATGTATTTACCTATTTATTTTAAAATCTAGAGGTGTATATATATAGTTTAAAAAATCATGGCATGATTATTAACTAAATAAAAACATTTAGCAATTAAATCAATGGACCAAATCCATATTAGTTAGGACCACCTAATTTGTCTATCTTAAGAAGAAATATATGATAAAAGTGTAATTAGTAAAAAAAAAAATTAAAATTATTACATTTAAATTTATATCGAACGGATTCGGAGATAAAATATCTATTATTTAATTTGAATTGAATTAGATCGATTGAACATGAATAGGTTTAAGTAATTTATTCTTAATTATATTAAAAGAAAAATAAAAATGAAAATAGATTAATAGATGATGAAGTTACAAAATAGAAAGACAAATTTAGAAAGTCACCATGTTCATGGATTCCTAAGTAAAAGCTTTTCTTACATAGACGGATAGCCGAACCTTTCTCTTTCTCTCTCTTTTAAAAAAAAGAAAATTTTTTAAAAATACAAAAAATAAAAAATTACAATTTTTATTTTTAATATCTATTTTCATCTAAATTGATTTTCACTCACACGTCTATGCCTCTCTCTGTTTGATGCACAGAGTCCTTTCATTTACGCATGTATATATAGTTCCAACCCATTGGTATCAAAAACATTAGCTGCAACAAAAACAAAGAAAAAACCCCCCCAAAAAAAAAGAAAAAAAAGAAAGAAAGGAGGGCCTTTTAAGCCCTCTCTCTTCTTATTATGCTTCTTCTCAGATCTTAGATTCTCTTACTTTTCCCATCTGGGTTTTTTTTTTCTTTTGTAAATTTAATATCATCATCTCTTTAAAATAAATAATAACATAACCAGCAAAGGTTGTTTTTTTTTTTTTATTTGCTGTAATATCATTTCTGGGTATTGACGCTTTTACCTCATTTCTTATGAAGCTTGGGTCTTTCTTTGGTTTGGTTTTTAGGAATCCTGGATTGTTGGTCGATTGATAGTTGATCGGTAATTGGTCTCATGCTTTTCGATTGAATCCAACAGCACCCGATCTCTTTATATTGATATAAATAACCCAGCTTTGCTTGATTTTCTGTATTTTGATAAGGTATAGTTTCCTTTGTTTAATCTGCATTACAATGTTTTATGGTGGATTGTTCTTTAAGACATGATGTTGGATTCTGAATTGCCTTAAAAAATTATGAATACCTTGCCTCGTTCTAGATCCGATGTTTCCTATCTTCTCTAGTTGAATTTTAATTGAACTGATCTAGGAGAAGACTTGATTTTTATGTTTCTTTTAGACAAAGGTGATTGTATGTTTATGATTGCCTGGAATTCCATTGAACATTGATAAAAGATGATTGGATTTCTGTGTTCAGCATGGAAATGGAACTTGGCAAGCTTTTCATTGGTGGGATTTCTTGGGACACAAATGAGGACCGTCTTAGAGAATATTTTCAGACTTTTGGGGAAGTTGTTGAAGCTGTGATAATGAAGGATCGGGCTACTGGTCGTGCCCGTGGATTCGGGTTCGTCGTGTTTGGTGACCCGGCTGTCGCAGAAAGAGTTGTTATGGAAAAGCATATGATAGATGGTAGAACCGTAAGTTCCTACCTTTATTTTAACTCTCTTATAACATGATAAATTCGAAACCGTACTATTTTATTGGTTTCCTTTCATGTCATGAATCATATAACATAAAATTTAATGATTTAGAACTGGCAAGTTTCTTGTCCTGATTCATTTTGATGACATTCATTCATATTACTATGTTTTCTCTTAAGGTTGTATTAGCTTTATTAAACGATTTCTCCTTACGTTTTTTTTTAAGCATATATTGTTCATTGTGAGGTTTGCTTGGCAACATGTTGCTATTGAGTAAGAACTACACTGGCAATATGTATTTCTCTTTCTAAGGCAAAAGTAGGCCATTGAGTCCTCAATATCTTGAATGTCAATTGCTTTATTTTGCAGTTTAAATCATCTGTAGGATTCACTTTAAGTTGTAGAATAATTTTTTACGAGAACCGGTGCTTATTTTAGAACAGAAGGATTAATGCCAATTAATGGTACAAACTTTCTTGTTACAATTGAATTAAGAAGGCAAATTTGCTAATTTTGAAAAGGACCATTGGTAATAATTTAGCATCAAAGAGACCTTGCAACTTATGACCCTAGAGCGTTGCAAAATTACAATCTATATTATGTGGAAGAGCATATTCTACATCGTTTTTCAAAGTTCCTCAACTGTGAATAGTATAGGTTTCCATGATGTGGAAAATAAAATTTGGGAAAGTTAAACAACTATAGGTGATGCCTATCTAAATTAAGATTCAAAGGGTTTGTCCACTTGAGAAACTTGGATTTGTGTTGTTAAACTGAATTATGTTAAACTCCACTTTCTCTGTCCTGGTTTTCTCTTTCAGGTTGAGGCAAAGAAGGCAGTTCCTAGGGATGACCGTAACATTCTAAACAAAAGCAACGTTAGCATTCATGGATCACCTGGTCCTGCTCGAACAAAAAAGATATTTGTAGGAGGGTTAGCATCTACAGTTACTGAGAGTGACTTTAAGAGGTATTTTGAGCAGTTTGGCACAATTACAGATGTTGTTGTGATGTATGATCACAATACTCAGAGGCCACGCGGTTTTGGATTCATAACTTATGATTCAGAGGAAGTTGTGGATAAAGTCTTGCAGAGAACATTTCATGAACTCAATGGAAAAATGGTTGAGGTCAAACGGGCTGTCCCCAAAGAATCATCTCCGGGGCCAAGTCAGAACCAGTTAGGTGGATATAACTTTGGTCTGAGTAGAGTCAATAGCTTCCTTAATGGTTACATGCAGAATTATAATGCTAGTTCAGTTGGAGGTTATGGTGTTAGAGCGGAAGGTAGATTTAGTCCAGTTACTGTTGGTCGGAATGGATTTCCTCCATTGAGCCCTGGTTATGGGATGGGACTGAATTTTGAACCAAATTTGAGTCCAAGCTATGGAGGAAGCTCAAACCTTAGTTCTAACCTCAGTTACGGACGGGGATTGAATGCTTCATTTAATGGAAAGCCAGACAGGTTTGCTAGCCTCCTTGGGTATGGTGGGGGCAGTGGAGGAAATAGTTCTATCTTAAACTTAGCAGGTCGAAATATGTGGGGAAATGGAGGTCTTAACCATGCTACTAACTCAAACTCTAGTCCTATTGTGGGCTCTGGAAGTGGGAATTCAGGTGTGAATTCTTTCGGCAGCATTGGAGCACTTTGGGATTCCTCTCCTACTTCAGGTCAAGGTGGAGCTGCTTTTGCTTACAACAGTGGCAATCTTAGATATGGAAGTGGAGACATTGTGGTTGGATCAGGAGGGATAGGCTATGATAGAAACAGTGCGGCCGGTGTTGCACAGGTATTATCCCAAGGTGCTTCAAATGGTGGTTATAATGGGGCTTATGCTGATATAGATGAAAATGGGTCATTTTATGGGGATTCCACTTGGCTCCCTTCACCCTTAGACCTACAGCGATCTAGTTCTTTTGGTTTTGGCCTGGGAAACTCAACTTCAGATGTTAGGACTAATAGCTCTACTGGCTACATTGGTGGTTATGGTGTTCCCAATATGCAGTCAGATAGAGGTAAGTTGATTTCTTTTCTCTTTGTCTGTTTCATTATTCTCCTTTTCTTTTTCCTCAGATAAGCTCATTGTTTTCTTATACTTATTAACGGCTCTTGCATCTTTAGGATCTAGAACTCTGATCAACAGCTGCAGGGAATGTGCACTAGTTTAGGCTGAAAGCATTTCTAACAATGTTAAACTAGTTTTACAGATGTATGTATTTATTAGTTTCCATTTACAAAATAATTAAATCTGGTTTGAGAATAAATGCTTCCTTGGCAGTTTCATTTTTCTTGTTGACCATCTTAAAGATGACATTGACCATATGCCTTTCAGTACCTTTCTTTCGAACAGCATTAATTTCCTTCAAAAACTTGTGTTTGAAACAAGTTATTGCAAGTTAATAGTACATGCCATTTTTTAAATCTTGTCTACTTGCTACCTTGTTTTCCATGCATGCATAGACTGCATCATTGTCTATACTTAGTATAAGATTACACTGCAAACCATGTAAAACATTAATCAGTACTTGATACCTAGAGGTCCTCCCCCTTTTAGGATAATGTTATTAGTTGAGAAACAGATAATGTTAATTTGGGTGCTTTCCTTGTGGTACTCATTTCCTCTTAATCATCTTCTTTTCCAGGAATCGCTGCATAGGAGGAGGATGAAGCTATGATGTCAAATTGTAGGAAATTTGTATGGTGGAGCTGGTTAATGACTGTGATTTCTACATTTCCTTTGTGAAAATATTTCAGTTTTATATGGCAAAAAATATGAGTAGAGCTAATTTGGTTCACCTTGTTTGATGAAAAAACTTGATATAGAGATCAGTTGCAAAGGATTCATGTAAGGTTTGAGCTTTTGAGGGTTCATTTTTATTTTTATTTTTTTTCTTTCAATACAGGTTTTCTTTACTGGGATTGATTAAGTTGTAAAATCAAAATTGTGGGTATACACAGATTATGTATCATGCATCTCTTGGTGACATTGGGATACATATAAGAGAAGACCATTTTTTTTTCTTCCATTAATTTTAGAGTCGTTGGATATTGTGCTGATAAAATATTATCCAGTGAAGTTGCTGGGTTATTGTATTTTGTAGATTGAAATTGTAATTAGATATTTGGTTTGATTTTAATCTGCATTGTATAATTCTAGACTCCACAGAGATCCCCACTCTTTTGGGGATCCCCCAAGGCCTAGAATAATAAGATGTACAATATATGACCCTTGAAATTGAATGTGTGGTCATTTTTATCTCATCTTATCTAAACTTCTACAACTTCATAGTCACTTTCATAGATGCATCACTTACCACTAAGTGGTCCTTTCTAATTGGACATAAAATGATCATTTCTAGAGGTTCAAATAAAAATGCTTGTCAAAGTGTAATGTTAATCAATATTGAATCAATTATGTCTAACTTTTGCGAGAGCTATGCAAGGGAGGCTCACATGTATCACATGTACAAAATAAAAGAGACCTATTGATTTCCACCATTTGATGGCAACTGTTTCACCAATTTAATTAACCTTCATTTACATCTTAACACTCTCATTCCTGATCGTATATAATATATGCAGAAAAGGACTAAGATTGGGTCGTGTGCTTATTATTAACCGAATTCAGAAAAAGTAAAAAACAAAAAGTAAAAAAGAGAGGAGCAAAATATATGAGACTTCTCTTTCTCTCTCTCATTTTCATGGCGGATAAAACGAGATCCCACTCTCATTTCTTGAACCTTCTCACATAACATTTTTCTTTGGTTTTTGCTGCTTCTTTCTCATCTCCTATCTTTTTTTTCCCTTCATTTTCTCCTTTCTTCAGCTTCAGCTTTTTTTTTTCTATTATAATGGCTGTGGCTATGGCTTCTGCTGCTAATTGTGGTGTATACTTTTCAAGCAACACTAACAAGCTTAATTTTCCTGTTTTTGATTTCAAAAACCATTCTTGGTCTGCTGCCTTTGTCACCACACCACCCAACATTCTTGAGAAAAGAAGGTACCTTTCTTCAATCTATTTCATTGTTAAATTTAGCTTCTTCTTTTTTTTGCGGGGGTGGGGGGAGGGTTAGTATCTGGATACTTCCTACTCTGGGTGCTGAAATTGTTGATTTCAGTACTCTTTAAGATGACTTTTCTGTTGCTTCAAGTAAAAACATCAATGCATTTGTAAATCCGACTGAATTGCATAAATCAGCTTATGGGTGTCTCCAATTAGAAGAAACGAATCATTATGTCAGGAACTGAATCATACATCGCAATTTAAGGCCCGTGGGGCTCTTTCATTTATGCCAATGAAGAAACACACACACACACACTGCAGCTTGTCTAGCTTTGGCTGCAATTTTACAGTACAAATTATCCCATCCAAATGTTTCATCAATTTACTACGGTTACTTTTAAACTGGATTCTTGCTTGTTAAACATTGTTCGATAGTTTTTTTGTATCTTGATACCTAATCTCTTGCTAATTTGCATCTTCACTTTTAATAATTACAGTGTTAGATTGTCATTTTCAATGATGGGGATCATTCCACGAGCAACATCATCAGCCACAGCTGTGGAGGTATGGAAGAACAATGATATATATGTATATATATTTGGCTGAATTTTAACTATGTATTAACTGGCTAAAGTTCCTATTCTTATGGTTGTATGCTTGAAGAGTGATGGAAGTTTCCAGGACACTGATACAGTTCCAACCCCCAAAGTTATAATTGACCAAGACTCTGATCCAGATGCCACCGTAGTGGAAATAACCTTTGGCGATCGGCTTGGAGCTCTTTTGGATACTGTATAAATCCATTTACTTAATTTGCTTTCCCTAATGAGATATTGGATCTTCACTTTTGTATGATAAGAATCTATCGTGTATAATCTAACTATTAGTGAATGAGTTGCAGATGAATGCACTAAAAAATCTGGGGTTGAATGTTTCTAAAGCAAATGTCTCTCTGGATTCATCTGGGAAGCATAACAAGTTTGCCATCACTAAGGCGTAAGTCATATGCCTTTTAACTTGTCTTCATCTTGCACTTTCTTGGAAACAGAATACAAACTTGTTGATCGTTTATAGCATTTTACATTTTCTGTAAGGTTTAGCTATCTGCAGTTAATGACTGTAATTTTCTTCTTGATTGTTGTTAATCCTCCCCTAATTCAGCTTAATGATAAGTAGTTCTTATAATTATTGTCTAGGATTATTTTTAAGTGATTAAAGCTGTAATTGTACATGCTCCTAAATAACACAAACGTGACAATGGAATGATGTGTGAGCGTGTGAAGCATTAAAAATTGTTTTAGTTTTAGAATCTTCAAGAGTTTATATCACCATTTTCCTTGAATTATTGGGCAGAATTATAACTCTTCATTTTTCTCGAACTAAAATCTTGTCATTGTGGCAAAGCAAATAGAATCATGGGATATTCAACTTCAGAAATTCAATGCAGTTAATAAAACACACTCAAATGAAAAGTGAATGTTAGTATCAGTTGTATTGTTATAATATCTATTTTCAATGCAACTTTACTAGCATGGCATTGGTTCTTTTCTGTAGTAGTACTGGAAGGAAAGTTGAGGACCCAGAACTGCTTGAGGCAATACGTTTGACGATTATTAACAACTTACTTGAATATCATCCAGTAATCACCTATTCCTTTTTACTAATTCCTAATGAGAAATCTCCTAGTAAAAGCTATCAAATGTTAATTTGTGGTCCAGGAATCAAGTTCCCAGTTAGCTATGGGTGCAACCTTCGGCGTTGAGCCACCAAAAGAAAAGGTATATTCTTCTTGCAAAGTTCATCTTTTCTGCTCACTCAGTAAGTTCAGCATTTTCCTGTGTTGAATGTTTGGTGAAACAAGTTTTACGGCAGCTACAAGAAGACTGTTACGTTGACATTTGTTGTAATCCCAAAAGATATTTTCCATGCTTGCAACAGAGACTGATGCAACTGATCATAAATGATATGAATTGTCCATAAACTATTAAGCTGAGAATGATATCCCACAATAACCTTGGTCCTTGGTTTAAATTTTGCTTTGCTGGGATTCCTCAGGTTGATGTGGACATTGCAACCCACATAAGAGTCGATGATGATGGTCCTGATCGTAGGTAATGGATGCTGTAGTCAAATGCATTCACTACCCTTGTAATTTTGATAGCTTAATTAAGATTATAGGCCTTGGCACCATACTTGTTTATTAAAATGAAAGAGATGATATGTTCTGGCTTGCAGTATTGGTTCATTTCTGTATAACTTTGTTTTGTAAATAAATTTGGTCCAGCTTGCTCTATGTGGAGACTGCTGACCGTCCAGGGTTGCTGGTGGATCTTGTAAAAGTTATTACTGACATCAACATCACCGTTGAGTCTGGGGAGTTCGACACTGAGGTGAGCCAGTCAGTTACTCATTCTCTTTCGTATGTTGTCATCTTGAATTAGCCTAATGATATTAGTTTTCTCTCGATGCTTTTACCTTTGAGACATAGGGGTTGTTGGCAAAGGCAAAGTTTCACGTCAGCTACAAGGGTAAAGCTATCATCAGGCCTCTGCAGCAGGTAAAGAGCAATGAACACTAAGTTTAACCCATATTACACATTTGTTGCGGGGTTTGTAAAGAAGGTCAAAGTAGAGTTCTACAATTGCAATCTGTGTGTACGGTATTAATCATTTAGGTAAGGTAGGGCATACATCGTAATTGCTTGCTGGGATGTCATTTTAATGAGTGGTTTGATTGCATGAAATCTGGCAGGTTCTTGCTAATAGTTTACGATATTTCTTGAGGCGTCCTACTACGGAGGAGGCGAGTTTTTGAGTCACCATGATGATGCTATAAGCCTTGCCTAGCTAAACCATGTTTAGGAGCTTACGTCATCAATTGAGTTTAGAATTATCTTATTATATCCCCTCCAATTGAATTGGCCAACAGGGTGAATATTATAGCTTGTTCTTCACAACAATCCCCTCTTCTCTTCTGTAAGAATTCTTCAATTATCCTTTTAGTATTATTGTTGCAATGAACGATATTAATCCCGCCATTTTTCTAGAACTTGCTTTGCATTATGGTCATCCTAAGAGGAGTCGTGAATCCCACGTTGGATGTGTACTAAAGTTGATCCTAAGATACAAGGGTTTATATCATCTTCAACTTACGACTTTTGAGGTATCTTTGGTCAACAAAACCGTGTCACTAACAACAACGAGCGCTCATTCGAGTGGTGGGTATACAAGTGTTTATACCACCTTCAACCGATGAGGTGCTTTTCATGGATAAAACCATGAGACCCAATGGACCGAAACAGATAATACCTTGCAAGAAGATATTCAGGGAAAAAGATATGGTTTATTACGTAAATCACTGTCTCATCATATTACATAACAGTAGAAAACAAAAGCCCTGCAGGAAAATGGGGGTAGAAAGAACGAAGGGTAGGGGAAGTAGAAAGCAAGAAGGAAATATGGACATTCGAAAATTTATAGTCATCTGAATTTGATTTTCTTTTCTTTAACCCCCTTCCAATCCCCCTCGAGTTCATTTACATATTCTAATTTCTATTCCATACGAATCTCTTCTTCAGCCACCGTATATGATAAAAGCAAAGCATGAACGAGTAAAAACAAATGTTATTCAAACAAATGAAGACATGGAGAAGAAGAAATATCAGCAACTTCAGTGGAAACTTGATGGAGAATCGTTAAAATGGATAAGCATCAGGATGAACAGCAACCACCCGATTTGGGTGCCTCAGTAGCAGGTTCTTGGTTCTCATCCCCTTGTAAAACCACGGTCTTCCCATCCAATGGTGCGTCCTGCTTCTTGAGCTCATGAGACATCATAACTTTCCGGCTCAATATGTTGTAGATCTCTTTAACGACAGTCTGAAATGCATCCGCAACATTGGAGGAATCAAGTGCAGAAGTCTCCAAGAAAAATAAACCCTGTGCCTCTGCTAAGGCCTTCCCTTCGGCTGTGGATACTTCCCTGGCATCCCGGAGGTCCGACTTGTTGCCTACTAAAATGGTGACTACGTTCATGTCTGAGTGAGCTGTTCAAAATGTCAAAGCACACAATTCAGTCCTTAGCCAGCATGGGCTAAATACAACAAATCTATAATAGTGGCTGGGCATGGAAAGGAAACACCACCTAGTTACAAAAATTTGCCACAATATGGCTTAACAGTCAGAAAACAAAATTTAACCCATTTTGGATTGGTGAGTTTCGGTAAAAAATTATAGAAACGAGATTCACGATGAGAGGGTTTGCATATGCGTTATAAGTATAATCAACAAAAGCACAAAAGTTAATCACGGTTCTTACTTTGAAGTTCATTTAACCATCTACCAATGCTATCGAAAGTCTGTCGTCTGCTGATGTCATACACAAGAAGAGCTCCAACTGCACCTCGGTAATATGCAGATGTAACAGCCCTGAAGCGCTCCTGACCAGCCGTATCCCAGATCTGTGCCTTAACTTCCTTCCCATTTATATCCAATTTCTGAGTTTGAAACTCTACTCCTATGGTTGACTTTGAATTTGGGTAGAATTCATTCCTAGCAAATCTTGCAAGTAAATTCGATTTCCCAACAGCTGAATCACCAACTAGTACAATCTTGAAAAGGTAATCCTCAGTTTTTTCTTCCTCTGAAACAAAAGCCATTTTACAACCTTCCTACGAGTGTCACTCTATATAACCATATCAATAATGAAAAGCACTCGGAATTAAGTTTCTTCTCTGGTACTTGAAGTTATCACCTAAGAAGCACCAACCTTGTATCCTGTTCAAGAACAGAAACGGGTTTACCGAAGAAAAGAATAAAGGCAAGCTAGAAAAGGAAGCTAAAATAGGAATAAAGAGTACAAATGTGTCATTCAGCAATTGCTTACATGAAAATACCTTTCTTGTGAAGCAAATATTAGGTCAATTGAATAAAAAAGGAATAAACTCTACTCCACTTTCACCCTCCTGCAACATAGACAAATCCATCCTGAGCGCCCTACGCGTGTAGTACTAATCACCTTCCTAGTGAATATGTACGTTACGGTTCCTGCAGTAACAAGAGGAGGCCCTCATGTAAAACCAACCAAAGTACTAATCGTTACAGTACAAGGTAAAACAACTGTCTGTCTCCGGCTAAAATATTCAAGATAAGTAAAATATTTATCATAATTTGAAAAGTAAACAATTAAGTGAAACAAGTAATATGCAACTCATTAAAGTCTTTTAATTATATAGTTCCTTAGAAGGCAAGGAACAGTACCTTGATCTCTCCAACTTGCTAACACCTTGCCTCGCACCTGAAATCCCACTTAAGCTCCTTCTACTGCTTAGATTTTAGAAGCTCAAAACAAGGACATATGATAAATGCCAGATCATTCATGTGAAATATCCAAATAAACGATTGGAAATAAAAACACAACTCACCCAACAACCGTGACAGATTAATAGCTCACCTAAGATTCCTAATCCTATGTTTAGTCCTTGCCCTTAACCAGTAAAACATCACATCATTTTTGTATAAACTTTAAAAGTTAACAGATATAAGTGTCATTAGATAACAAAAAACTAGAGGCCAAATTTGGAAGCAAAGAACTGATAATTGATAAGATCTTTTGAACAACAATTATATAGCTATGAAATCAATCATAAGCAATAAATCATCTGCAAGGGCAAATATAAGATGCTTGATTGTATAATAATATGCATCAACTATGCAATAGACCTTATAAGATAACATGTGATAGTTCAATCTTTTGAATATTACCACTGGACCATGGTATAGAAACAACATAGAACTTCATATGTAAACAAGCCCTTGTGCTTTCACTTCTAAATGTAAGAACTCTTTTAAAAAGTTATTTTTTGTCTTATTCTTTGTTTTAATCATTGAGATGCTGAAAAACTCAGTCTTTAAAAGGTTTCATATATTTTTCAATAAGAGTCATTTAAAGAGTTAAATTTAAGGATTGAAAACTTTTACTGCTATGTCAACAGCTCATAAAAATTCACTGAAACACAGAAACTCTGATTGTATGAACTAGAGAACTTTGACCAGGAAATAAGCTATAGATCCAAGTAAATCAATTTCAACATTCAAAGAAAAAAAAATATATGCTCTTGTCATAAAGTAGAGCATCTGCATCTTGCGAAGAGAGATCAAATTATAGCATACTAGACTCAGTTTTGCATCAAAGAGACACCAGTAGAAACTAAATCACCAAGCAAACTGCCCTTTTATTTTATATTTTGCAATTGACTAAAAGGCTAGAACCAAGTTCATATATGGAACAGCCAGTTAACTCTTTCCATAAAAGAAAAAGAAAAAAACCTTAAAAGCACCGAACCATTATAACTAAGTATGATCAAATCTTAAAAACCATGAATTTAAGCAAGGTATTGACAAAACAGAGATTAGCAAAAACATACAAAGTAATAGTTAGTAAGAAAAAAGAACAAAAATGTGATTGATAAATGATCTAGAAACAAGCAAAATACAAAACCCAATTCGTAAATCTCATCAAATATTAATACAAAAAAAGGGACTTAAAAATCTAAAGAAAAAGAGATCGTGTTTGTTTACACTCACCAGCTATAAGAAGAATTTCAGGAGGCTCCCCTCACCCTTCTTTTTTTTTTCTCTACCAGGAATTACGATCAAATAAAAGAGTTAACAATGGATCTGATTATATGATAATGTCAATGGCTTAGAGATACAAATTCAAAGGATTTAAGCGTTAGGCTTTTCCAAGGAGGTGAGGGAGCCGAGTGCATAGACAAGACAACCCCAGATTTGCATTTACTCTGGTTACTGGTTTAGCCACCCCTTAATTTCCTGGGCTTATTTTTTGGGCCTTATATTCCCCTTGGACTTCATTATAGATAAAAAAGGGTCTCTCTTTCCATATCTTGCTCAAAGAATTGGTTTTCAATGCGTATGAAAGTTGAAAACTTTAGTTGTGGAGGAACCATATGCAGAAAACTATAGTTGAAATGAAGCAGGAATGTTTGAGCACATAGGGTAAAGATTAGGGAATCCCTCCAGTACTACTAATAGTGATGGAAAGAGGAATGTATGTTGGTTTTGCTTTGAACTTCCCACATAAAAAGCCAGATTATGATATGGACTTATATTGCTGACTGACCATGTTCTTAAATGGTAGGGGCCATGGAAGACTAGAGCATAGCTAATATTTAGCCAACATTTATCATTTTGCAGGTGCCTTATCTACACAAAAGCTTAAGCTTTGTTTGGTTTTGTGTCATAAAATGCAGTTGACATTGCCAACCTTGTTCAGTAGATGGTTTCGGCGGCATTGCAGTTTGGTGATGCAGAAAGAAGGACCCACCTCCCATACCCCATTACCACCTTTCATTTTGCCTAGGTGCACGAACTTACAGCTACTGCTGCTGCCGTAGCAGCTAAGGTTAAAACCTTGGCCGCTTCCTTGTGGTTAAATGTAATGTTTTGGCTCTCCAAAACTAACTGGACCACCTTCCATGGTTTTGACTTTTGTACACCAAAATCTGTGCCAAAGGATTTATTTCATCTATTGCATTCATTGTTTTTTGGTACTCATGGATCAGACATCAAATGAGATTGATAATAAGACTCGAACTTTAATTCTTTAATTCTTTGCTAAAACGTTAATGAGTACTCAATCAACTGGAATAATCATATATTATCTGTATGTACCGTAGCACATTTGAACTATATGCCGACAAAACAAGAGTAGACATTGTTTGATTCGGTGACAGATATGAGGGTAAATAAAATAGATGGTCATAAATTTCTCCCTAACATTGAAAATGAAGGGGCAAGATCAAAAGTTGAGGGCGTGCTTGATCACACACACTTGGTAAATAGGTTGCGGACAGTTTGATAAGATATTACCTAGGATACCAACACTTTAGGTGATCTGAGTTAGCACAATTCTGTCAATCTTGGTTCTACTGGGCCTTTGTCTAATATAAAAATGTTCCAAGCAAACTCTCAACTTTACACTTCTGCCTTCTGCACTGATCTTTTGATCATGTAATTCTGTGAAAAGCTTGGGCCTTTCGGTTTTTGCTTACATATTAACAAAAAAAAAAAAAAAAAATCAAATCTTGCAAGATTACCGGTTTAATTAGATATTGAGTTAAAAGCTTAATATAAGATGAATACTGGTTCTGGTTGCCATGAAATGAGGAAAGACTTTGTTCTTTCCTATTCCGAATAGCTACATTTTGTTGATCTTAAGTTACAGTTACCTCAATTTCGACCACATAATTATGTCCATTCTTGTTTCCGTGGGTAGTCATGTTTCAAACTTGATCATAGAAATATGGATTATATTCAAGAAGCCTTTCACTTATAATCTTATTTGTTGTTTGTTGATGTCTTTATGTAGCAAGTTGGGTTGTTAAATGGATCGAGTTGTATGATAGGGTGATCTACAAGACAAAGGATACTAAGAGGGGTCGGAGCTTGTGATTTGAGACACTTTCTGATACTAAGGGCCAGTAGCAATGCTTTTAAAAAGTGTTTTTAAAAAGTGTTATGAAAAAGTACTTTTGAGAAGTATTTTTGACAAGTTTAGTTTAAGATTTGAGTGTTTAGTATTGTTGTTAAAATGTCCATTTTAGATAAGATATTATCAAGCAACAAATATGCATTTAAATAATGTTCAAATTAGTTAATATTATTATATTTTAGTAAGAATATAAAAAATAGTTTATTATAACTTATTGTTAATTTTTTAATATATGAAATATAAATTTTAAATATTTTTAAGCAATAAATATTAATTATTTATAAAATTTAATTAGAATATATAAACTATAATTAAAATATTTAGATATGACAATTAAATATTTGTAATTAGATATTAACATATTTGTATTATTTAAAAAAATACTTTTTTATTTTTAATTAATGGTTTTAACAAAGAAAAAAAAAGCAAAGTACTATACTGTTAAAAGAGTGAAAAAATAATTAAGTATCAAAAGTGTTTTTGAAATAATATAAAAATTTTAGCTTTTTTTTCTCAAAAGCTAAAAATTTCAACAAAAAACAACTTATTTAACTCAACTTTTAATCTAAAAATATTATTTTTAAGTACTACTAAACAAACCCTCAATCAATGTTTTAGTAAAAGGGAAAGGTAGATAGAAAATGATAATAACGAAATTGAGTAGCAATGAGAGGTGATACCTAAGGTAAAGTCAATGTTAATTATTAATGGTTGGTTTTTGATTGATTGACGTGACATCTCTTATTTGATAGGGAAGCTTAGCAGCTCACACTTCAAGGTAAAAGCTTCTCTTGTTATATGGAGAGAATCCCATTTTGCCGCATATGGATTTATGACGCTGGCAAATAAGCTCTTGGATGTTAAAGAGCGTGAGCTCATGTAAGCATTCTGCTTTCTTGGATCTTATTTAGGTCTTGGTCCATTTTTGTGTGGATATAACAATAGTTCTCCCTTTTGATGAATGAGAGCGAAAGATCTCCAATGTTTGTGGAGAGCATCATGTGAATTTTTTTTTTATGTGTGAGACTCTAAAAAATTCTTTTTGCCTTAAATAAATTATGACATATTTGTGTAGCCTATTTTAATGGAGGTTATCCATCCAATGGAAAGACTTTTTTTTAGAGCAACGATGACAAAGCATGACTTTGAGAATATTATTAAATAAGCTAAATAAATGCTGAAGGCATGTTTGATATGAAAGAACGTGCCACTGAATGGTTGAATTATCATAGTCATTGAGCCTCATCTTTAATTTTGCCGATTTGTGCAAGTTTAGTGGGCCTTTATTTTCTCAAATACAAACCTTCATTGCAACGATTTGTCAAAGTAATTTCCAAAGGAACCTCAAACATCTTCAAGGATATTTCGTGGGAAGTTGTTGCAATTGTGGAAGTTTTAATCTCAATCTCTATACGAGGTCAGTTTCTTCCATTTTTCTTCATCTCTCCTGAATTCTTTGTTCTATCATTCTTCGAAGGCTAGCAATAACAAAAGTAAGGAGATAACTAGGATTCTTTCACCATCCACGACTATTGACAATATAACCTAGGATGTAGATATGACTGATGTTGCTATAATTGCTAAGGACCTAGGAGTTTCAAGGGACTTTGTTGGAGATTTTGTGGTTGATGGTATACAATGTTGTAAGATCACACAAATGAAGGAGAATAGCCCCTACTTTTGCCTACACATTTAGAAGCATGAATTCATTTTCTTTTACACCCATTCTTTGGGGACATTTTAAATTAGTATGACTCAAACCTTAACCAACTTGGGCCATATTACAAACTTATGTTTTAAGATGTTGTGACCAAAGATGGAAGCCATCTATTAGGGTTGTTTCCCATCTTTTTGCATGCAAAAGAAAGGTTGGATCCTTGTATTACCTCCTGCCAAAGAGAGAAGGAATGTTTACTAAATTAAAGGATTTTAACAAGATAGACAATGCTGTTAGATTTGTAAAATAAATCTGAAATAAAACTTAATAAACCAGGATCTATCATGTCAAATCATCAAGAATAAATAAAGAATAAAACTAAATGCAGAAGCGTACCTGAATCCATGAATTCCTTGCAGTTTTACCAGATTTTGGGGATTTGATCTTCCAAATTAGCACACAAGAAATTTAAAGAATATATTGATCGTGTCCAAACTAACTATGACAACGAATAAGGCAAGCGCACCTATTGTTCGGTAGTATAGCTATGGCAAGACCAGAAATATCGTATCCTCAAGGACTAAGAGTACTAGTAGTTACTATCTTTTTATTATCTAGCCTAAGTATTAAGAGAACCGATGTTTAATTAACTAATTACTAAACTAAGGATGCTAAGACACAGAGAGTGAATTGAGAAAATACTTTTGGGAAAACCAGTTGATTAAGACAATACCCGAGGAAGAATCCACCTAGACTTCACTTATTACTTAACTCCGAACCAGACGATTTATTCACTTGACTCGATCCGTAGGATTCCCTAATTTATATTATTATCCATTTCGAGACTAATAACGTCTAACCCTAGGTTGATTAATTTAAATCTCTTTCTAATTAAAACCTCTAGTGTTGCATTAACTCGATCTATGGACTCCCATATTAGGTTTGACCCTAATCCGGCAGATTTTCATCATCCTATCTCTAGGGTTGCGGTCAACTCCGCTTAACTATGCTAGACCTACTCTTAAAAGGGGCTTTTGCTCCACTGCCTAAGCACATCAATACTTGAATCAATATCCTGAAATATTTAAAAAAGAATTAAGAACACATAATTAAGAACAAATCAAGTATTTATCATACAGTTCAGAAAATAATAACAAGATCCGTCTTAGGTTTCATCCCCCTCAGGTATTTGAGGGGTTTAGTTCATGTTTAATAAATAATATATCTCAGAAGAAAGTAAATAATAAAACATAAAAAAACCCTAAAACCCCCTGAAGGAGATTGAAGGGAAGATCCTCCGTCTTGAGTGTGATTTTGGCTTCTGGGATAAATCAACTGGCTGTCTTCGAGTGATTTCTTGTGTTCAGCCCTCTCTGGCTTTGCCCCCTTTTAGGTCGCCCTATAGGGTGTTTATATAGGCTTTCGGAATGCCTTTCTTGGCCCACAAGTACCCTAATCCAAATGAAATTAAAACAGGTCAAGGCAGGGGCACGCCCGTGTGAATCGAGCCCAGGCCGTGTTCGGGCTTGCAAAGGTGGCACGGCCGTGTGGTGAACTCCAGGCCGTGTGAATTTCTTGCTTTGGCCTATTTTCTTCATTTTCGGCCAGTTTCTCGTTCTTTTCATCCTCCAATGCTCTCCTAAGTATAAAACATGAAATTAAAGGATTAGGAGCATCGAATTCCACAATTCAAAGGATTAAATCATCCAAAATTATGCTAAATGTGGGATTAAAATATGTATATATTACTGTTTATCAAATACCCCCACACTTAAGCATTTGCTTTTCCTCAAGCAAAATTCTCAACTCACAATTAAAACCGAATTTCCTCAATTCGCAATTTTCATCAATAATGTTTCAACATAATTCATAGATAATTCATACATTGATAATTTAACCAGAAGGTTCCTAAAGATTCAAACAATCAAAGTCATAGTTTTTATAGTACGAAAAATAGGTGTTTCCCCTTACCTAAATAATTACCTTTAATTCAAAATCAACAAAAATTGACATCCTCACCAAGGGTTCACTCAAATCACTCAAGGTGTTTAAGGTTCAAAAATAAGCACTCAAGAGTCAAACATGAAAAGTTAATCCCACAGGCTTGCATGAAAATCGAATCTCCACCACTGTAAAATGATATGATACACAAGTCAAAAGGTCTTTAAAAGGGTTGTAACGGGGCTTGGGTTAAAGGTGCGGATAAAGGCTGAATTAAAAGGTTAGTATCGAGACTGAATTGATAAATTACCTAACGAGAAAAAAATAACTAAAACTTAAATAATTACATCAATTAAGAATTCATCACTAATAACACGAACTTCTTCTCAAAATGTAAAATTAACTGCTTAAGCTCCAATAACAAAGAAGTAATAATGAATAGATTCCCAGATTTTTTTTAAGAACAAATCACATACAATAATAATAAGATAGAATTTAACAACTGAAATAAAGAAAATAGTTAAGCAACCAATCAAATCAAATCTCGATATAAGGGTAGTCAAGAGAATTGGTGATAACAAATACAAAGTGGGTTTTAGGTTAATATTAATGGGTGAGTCAAGAAATGGTTTGTTAGGATTCAAAGGGGTTCACTAAGGGTTAATTATGAAGGTAGGCCTTTTAGGAAGTAAGTGGGTTAAATCCTAGGTGCCTTTATCATCTCAGTATATCAAATCAAAAGTGTGGTCTTGACATGCATAATCGAAGCAAGTTCTAGAATAACAAATCAATGTTGACACACTCATAACCAACAATAAAGTGAGCAAGAAAAATATATGCTCTAAATGGCTCAAAATCTCACAAAAATTATGTTTTTTGATGTCAACCTTGTAAATTTCAAACTCTAAGGTAATAATTAGATTCAGGTAGACAACCTATCAATTTTTAATTCTGAAAATAGACTCAACATGCTTGATTCTCTATTCTCCTAAAGTTTAAATCATCACTGCACAATTACCTATGCCTTAATCCAAAACATATCACAAAAATCATAAATCAAAGGAAATTTCATTCTAATAGTAATATGAGAACATTTACTTAAGAACAAGATATAATTCAGGGATTTGAGAATAATGCAAAAAGTTAGGAACTTTTCAAGATAAAATTCACCCCCCACACTTAAGATGTACATTGTCCTCAATGTACAAATATAACAATTATAATAAGAAAAGCACAAGAAAGTGATAGAGGTGAAACCTCCTGAATTTTGGATGGAGTCAGAGAAAAAAATCGGGGAAATTCAGACCGAGTTGGTGGTTACTGGGGTCGTGGTGTGGTGATTCCCAAGCAGCCTTTAGAACCTAAAACCAAGAAACTAAAATAAAATAGACTAAATTAAGCACAAGAGAGATAAAGAGAAGGAAAATAAAGGAGAAGAGAAAAGAAATAGGTAAAATAAATGGACTCAAATGTCCTTGGCTTGTCGAGTAAATGAAGCAGCCGACATGAACTTATGTGGATCGGTCTCGCACGGGGAGACTGTGCTAAGGTCCTTTCGCTTCTTCGACATAGGGATGGTGGTGAGGATGGTGAAAAAGAACTATGATATTTAGGGTTGAGAGAAAAGTGTTTGGTGGAGAAGATGAATAGTGAGGGGTTTATATAGAAATAGGGGTACACGGGCGTGTGACACGCCCGTGTGAGTCGTTTTGAGTCCGTGTGCTTCGAAAATTAGGGTTTTGGTACGCCTAGTTTTGCGGCCCACGTCCGTGTGTCGTGGGCGTGTTGTTCACACGGCCGTATCGCACGGCCGTGCTGAGCTTCGTTCGCTTCTCCCACGCTCATTTCATTCTTCCCCACGCTTGTGTTAATTCAACAGGTTTGGCCACGGTTATAGGGCACGGGCGTGTCGCACGCCTGTGTCGTTTACTCAGTTTCGGCCACGATCGAATCGCACGGCTGTTGTGTTTTGTCGTAGCCCGTGTTTTGGGAATTTTTTCGTCCTTGGTCTGCACGGCCTCCGCCATGCCAATATATATACTCGTGGTGCCCACACGGTCACAGCCACGCCCGTGTGTAAGGCCGTGTGGAGGTGAAACCTATATTTTAAAGCATAAATAAAAGTAAAAAAACTAATTAGGATGGTTAGAGCTCGGGTTGCCTCCCGAGAAGCGCTTGTTTAAAGTCCTAAGCTAGACTTACCTTTTATTCGCATGATCATGGTGGTTTGAGGAGTTGAAACTCCTCTTTCATGCTATCAATTCTACAAATATATGGTTCGAGTCGAGTAGTGTTTACCTTAAAAGTGCCAAACTTAGGATTAGTTACCTCGACTGTTCCGTATGGGAAGACATTCAATACCGTAAAAGGGGTCTCTTCATTAAGGTCTGGAATGGTGATTCGAGGGTCTGTCTTTTCCAACAATACCTGATCCCCAATTTGGAATTGATTTATGTCTCCCTTAAGCTCGTCGGGGGGTTGCCTCGGTTTCTCTTCGAGTGTTCTTGGTTTCTCCTTGACATGTGGCTTCCACTCATCCAGTTCATCGAGTTGGAGTCTTCATTCCTTATGAGGTATTTCCTTATTGGCGTGAGGTCTCGGATGTGGCTCAGGTGTGTAATTTCGTGGTGTTTCCTGAAAAGAAGGTTGGACCGAATGGTCATTAATTGAATTTATGTTCTCACTTTTGTTACTCGATGTCTTAGCAAAGTCAAGAGCCTGGAAAGTGATCGTTTCGTCACCGACACAAAGTGTGAGTTCACCTGTACCAACATCAATTTTAGTTTTAGCAGTTACTAAAAAGGGTCTTCCTAAAATTAAAGGAATAGCATTGTCCTCATCTATGTCTAAAACAACAAAGTCTACTGGGAATATGAATTTATCCACTTTTACTAGTACATTCTCGATTATACCCCTAGGAACTCTAATGGTTTTATCAGCTAGTTGGATGCTCATCCTAGTTTGTTTGGGTTTCCCTAGACCTAGTTGTTTAAATAGTTTGTAAGGCATAACGTTGATGCTCGCCCCTAAATCAGCTAAAGCATTATTGACCGATAAGCTACCAATTAAGCATGGAATTGTAAAACTCCCTGGATCTTTTAACTTTCGTGGTAGTTTATTTTGTAAAATTGCTGAGCACACTGCATTTAGCTCCACATGCGACGTATCGTCTACCCTCTGTTTGTTTGTCAATAGCTCTTTTAAAAATTTCCTTGAATTGGGCATCTGTAAAAGAGCTTCAAGAAAAGGTAAGTTAATATGTAGTTTCTTTAAAAGTTTAAGAAATTTACTTAATTGTTCGTCTGTACGATCTTTCTTCGTCGCATTGGGATATGGCACACGAGGTTGGTATTCTGCGATTACCGGTTTTGGTTTATCATGTCTTACCTCAGTCTTACCTTTACTTACCTCAGCTTCCTGGCTTGGTTCTAATTTGTCTAACCCTTCACTTTCATGAGTAGTTATGACATGAATTTGCTCCTTTGGGTTAGTTTCAGTGTTGCTTGGTAAGCTTCCCTGTGGTCTTTTGGAGATCAACTTAGCAAGTTGTACTAATTGATTTTCGAGCCCTTGAATCGATGCTTGCTAATTTTTGAGTGCTTTTTCGGTGTTTTGGAAGCGTGTTTCTGACACCGTGATAAATTTTGTCAGCATCTCCTCAAGTTTCGGCTTCTTCTCCTATGGGTAGGGTTGCTGTTGAAAGCCTGGAGGGGGTTGTTGTCTCTGATTTCCTTGACCTCCCCATGAGAAATTTGGATTGTTCCTCCACCCTGGATTGTAAGAGTTACTATAAGGATTATTTTGAGGTCGAGGATTGTTACCCGTATAGTGAACTTGCTCATTTTCAATGCTTGGGTTGTAAGACTGGTATTCTGTATTGCTCATCCCTCCTCCATTTACATTGCACTGCATCACTAGGTGTACCTGCGAAGAACCATATAAACCATTAATTTTCTTATTTAAAAGTTCTACCTGATTTGATAGCATGGTTACGGCGTCGAGGTCGAAAACACTGGTAGCTTTTGTCGGCTTTGTCATTGTAACTTGCCACTGATAGTTATTCAGTGACACTTCCTCTATAAATTCGTAAGCTGCTTCAGGTGTTTTGTTATTCAGGGTTCCGCCGGCGGCTGAATCAATCAACTGCCTAGTCGAGGGGTTCACACCGCTATAAAAGGTTTGAACCTGTAGCCATAATGGTAATCCATGGTGAGGGCACATTCTCAACAAATCCTTGTATCTCTCCCATGCGTCGTAAAGTGTCTCTAAATCCATCTGCACAAAAGAAGAGATATCATTCTTCAACTTAGCTGTTTTAGTCGGCGAAAAATATTTTAGCAAAAAATTTTCGGTCATTTGATCCCATGTAGTGATTGATCCTCGTGGTAACGAGTTCAACCACTGTTTAGCTTTGTTTCTCAATGAAAAGGGAAACAACCGAGGTGAATGACATCATCAGAAACGCCATTAATTTTGAAAGTGTCGCAAAACTCAAGAAAATTTGCTAAGTGATTGTTTGGATCCTCATCCTCCAAACCATCAAACTGAACAAATTGTTGAATCATCTGTATAGTGTTAGGTTTCAGTTCAAAATTATTTGCAGCAACAGCAGGTCTAACAATACTTGATTCAGTTCCTGTTAAAGTAGGTTTAGCATAATCATACATAGTACGAGGAGGAGGATTTTTGGCAACCACATGAGGAAGTAGATTATTCTGGGGATCAGCCATCTCTTTCGTGATATTAGTATCGTCCTCTTGCTCTTCTTGTATGTATTGTAGGCTTCGCCTTATCTCTCTTCAGTTTCTACGAACAGTTCCTTCTATATCACTATCAAAGAGTAATGGTCCTGACGGGTTCCTTCTAGTCATAAACTAGAATTACCTGCCAGAAGCAAATAAAATAAAAATTAGCAAAGTTAAAATAAAATAAAAAATAAAAATAAATTGAAAATAAATAAAATGACTAAAGTAATAAAAATTTAGTTTTCCTAATATCTTAGTCCCCGGCAACGGCGCCAAAAACTTGATCGTGTCCAAACAAACTATGACAACGAACAAGGCAAGTGCACCTATCGTTCGGTAGTATAGCTATGGCAAGACCAGAAATATCGTATCCTCAAGGACTAAGAGTACTAGTAGTTACTATCTTTTTATTATCTAGCCTAAGTATTAAGGGAACCGATGTTTAATTAACTAATTACTAAACTAAGGATGCTAAGACACAGAGAGTGAATTGGGAAAATACTTTTGGGAAAACCAGTTGATTAAGACAATACCCGAGGAATAATCCACCTAGACTTCACTTATTACTTAACTCTGAACTAGACGATTTATTCACTTGACTCGATCCATAGGATTCCCTAATTTATATTATTATCCCTTTCAAGACTAATAACGTCTAACCCTAGGTTGATTAATTGAAATCTCTTTCTAATTAAAACCCCTAGTTTTGCATTAACTCGATCTATGGACTCCCATATTAGGTTTGACCCTAATTCGATAGATTTTCGTCATCCTATCTCTAGGGTTGCGATCAACTCCACTTAACTATGCTAGATCCACTATAACAAAACAGTGCTAAGACGACACTTATGGGGCGACACTTTTCTAAGTGTTGGGATAGACTGGCCAACATACGCTTTGGCCAACTCTTTTATAAGGGTTGGGATATGCATGCCTAAGGCAACGCTTAAATAAGAGTTGGCTTTGTCTAGTCCTAAGACGACACTTTTGGGGCGACACTTTCCTAAGTGTTGGGATAGACTTGCCAACATACGCTTTGGCCAACTCTTTGTATAAGGGTTGGGATATGTATGCCTAAGGCGATGCTTGAATAAGAGTTGGCTTTTGTATAGTCCTAAGACGACACTTTTGTGACGACACTTTCCTAAGTGTTGGGATAGAGTTGCGAACATACACTTTGGGCAACTATTTGTATAAGGGTTGAGATATGTATGCCTAAGGCGACGCTTGAATAAGAGTTGGCTTTTGTGTAGTCCTAAGACGACACTTTTTTGGCGACACTTTCCTAAGTGTTGGGATAGACTACGCTTTGGCCAACTCTTTGTATAAGGGTTGGGATATGTATGCCTAAGGCAACGCTTGAATAAGAGTTGGCTTTTGTGTAGTCCTAAGATGACACTTTTGTGGCGACACTTTCCTAAGTGTTGGGATAGACTACGCTTTGGCCAACTCTTTGTATAAGGGTTGGGATATGTATGCCTAAGGAAACACTTGAATAAGAGTTGGCTTTTGTGTAGTCCTAAGACGACACTTTTGTGGCGACACTTTCCTAAGTGTTGCGATAGACTACGCTTTAGCCAACTCTTTGTATAATGGTTGGGATATGTATGCCTAAGGCAACACTTGAATAAGAGTTGGCTTTTGTCTAGTCCCAAGACGACAGTTTTGGGGCGACACTTTCCTAAGTGTTGGGATAGACTTGTCAACATACGCTCTGGCTAACTCTTTGTATAAAGGTGTAACGTCCCAAATTTCCTTAATTCCGGCTTTTTTTAAATGTGTAGCACCAAAAAATTGGATTTAAAATATGAATATTCTTAAAAGTTTACATTATCAGTTTGTGAATAATTATATATATTCAAATTAAAAATAATTTAATAGCTTCGAGTGTGAATAAGGTTTTTAATAAAAATGCCGCAAAAAATCAATTTAGTTTAGGTTTTAAGGTTTAGTGTTTAGAGTTTAGGGTTTAGGGATTATAGTTTATTGTTTAAGGTTTTAGGGTATTGTGTTTATGGGTTTGGGGTTTAGGATTTTGTGATTTTGGGTTTGGGGTTTAGGGTTTTAGGGTTTTTTAATATAAATGTTTCAAAATTTATGTTATATATATTTAAAAAATTTTAATCATAAATAAGATAAATATAAATTATTATTTTTCAAATAATAAAATATCAAAATGGGATAAATCCCAAAAGCATACATGAACAATGGTTTAATGTGCAATTGAATATATGAACTTTAATTTGATCCAGTTCTTGTAAATTATTAACACAATTATTGATATAACATAATTTGAAACAAAATTAATTTAGGGAAACAAAATTAAAATTAAAAAAATTGGTAACCCATGCATCTCTAGAGAAACAAAATTAATTAGTAAATTGAAAATGTTAATTTAAATTTCCTAAAATATTGAAAGAATATATAATATTAAAAGTTTATCTAATTAATTTAGGGTTTAAGTTTTGGAGTTAAGGGTTTAGGGGTTTGTAGTTTATGGGATATGGTTTTGAGTTTAGGGTTCCAATATTTAAGGGTTATGGTTTATGGTTTAGAGTGAGTATTTTAGAATTTGGGGTTTAGAATTATAAGGTTTAGGGTTTAGAGTAGATAAAATGAAGACGTGAGTGAAGGAGAGGCCAATGCTACTAAAAAACGGTTTGGTCTGTAAATCAGTTAACCAATGTCAATCGGAACTGAGCTATTTTTAATCAAGCCTTTTTCACCCTTATTTGTAGGGTTCTTAGAATGTCATATGTTCGTGTTTCGTGTTAGAAATCGAACTAATCTAATTAGAATTAATCGATTCGGTTTGACCAGGTTTTTTGGTTTCTCATTCATTTTTTAGGCTAGATAATGATACCATTCTAGAAATCAATTTACTATTTAAGTGTTGGTCAATGATGTTTGAACTGGACAATATTGGCTGGTCGGATTGGGAGCTAG
The DNA here is from genome assembly GCA_025698515.1 of Gossypium sturtianum. Taxonomy (NCBI): domain Eukaryota; kingdom Viridiplantae; phylum Streptophyta; class Magnoliopsida; order Malvales; family Malvaceae; genus Gossypium; species Gossypium sturtianum. Next base: position 12,250,195 of record CM046948.1, read on the forward strand.
CCGGGGTTACTAGTCTGAAGAATGGCTTTGATTCGGTTAGACCAAATGAATCGCATGGACCGATTAAATTGATGTGATTGAATTGGGGTTTTATTTTTAATTTTTAAAGATTTTTAATCGAACCGGTCGGATTGGTGAATTGGTGGCTGAACTGGTTCGGTTTAAAAAATATTAGTGTTGGTTTGTTTAGTTATTCGATTTAGAAATTAAAAAAAAAACCTAAAAATCAACCACACAATCACGTCCAAATTAAAATACATATCACTAAGCATTCTTGATAAAAATTGATGTCGGGGACAGAGTGCTCAGATTTAAGCCTCTCATTTTGTATAAATATTGAGATTTATATTTAGCTTAGATCTTTCAATATGTCGGTTTTGTCCAATATTATTATGGTCTAGGAAAGTCATGATTGAGTGATGTTTTTAATGTTTATTTTTATACTTATACTCACTCAATAAAAAAGAATTACCTTATCAAATAAGGTGAAAGTCTAATAAATTTCTATTTTAGTTTTTGTATTATTAAATAGATCTATTTATTCATTGTGTTATTAAATAAATTTAAATTGAAATAGAGTTAACATTTACTATTTAAAATAATATTATTTTTTTTTATAGTTTTGTAAATGAAATTTTTGTTTTTTTTAATTGAATTGGAATTGAAAAAAAATATTTTTTATATTACAAATGTTAATTCTGATACAATTTAGATTTATTTAATTGGTTTAAATAGTATAAAGAATATGTTTTTTTGCAAAATGGTGTCGTTTTGTAATTAAGTGTTTTTATCCCAAAATTTCAAATGAAATCTCTTCTTTCTTTCCCTTCTTTTCCCAAAATTGATTCCCCACCCCGTAAATCCCACCTGAAATCTCCTCTTCTTTTATTCCCCAATTTCCCACTTTGTATTGTATATTAAAACAGGATAAAACCTAGCCCTAAACTCATTTCTTTTAAAACTCCCCATCTATTCACGCACTGCCTTTCATCATTCTCGCCACAAATGCCCCAATTTCCCTCCGTGCTTTTAATTATTTACTTGATCCATTTCATAGATTTCAATCAGTAGTTTATTTGAATTTGGTTTCTTATTTTTGTTCTCTCGGTGATACAGGAGCTCCTAGTATCTTTCCGATGAGCCATCGGGCGTGAAGCCGCAACGCATTATATTCTCTGACAGTGTGCAGTCGAGCTCCTTTTATTCTCTCCCCGCCGCTTCTTTTCTCTTGGTTTTATTAATTTTTAATGTTTTTATTTTCTATATGCGGGGATGGTGTCGTGAAGGCAGTTCTATCAAGTTCTCATATATGAACTTGATGCTATTCGTAAGGTAAGGCCAAATTATCAGCCTCCTGTTACTTTTGTTGTGGTGCAATGCTAATGGATACTCGTAAAAGAGGAAGACGTGAAGCTGGGTTCAATGCTAATGGCGGCATCAAGAAATCTAAACCAGGTTTGTCCCTTTTTTTCTCTCTCAAATTGAAATATATGGTCTTTGTTCCTGTTAATATTTACAAGCTTGTTTAAGTGTTAATATAGAAGTGATTAATTACATAATTTTTAGTAATAAAATGAAGAATTAAACACGTTGAATTTTTGGGGATAATTTCGATATAAAAAAGTTGTAATCGAGAAAAAGTAATTAATTAATGGTTGTGCAAATGTAATTAGAATCTTTATCAATCGTGTAGGAAGCAAATCAAGCCTTGCACCAAGTTTTTCAGTTTAAAATTTATACCCACACCTAAATAAATATTGCACTTAAATTCTGTTTCTATAATTTATTTCTAAAAAAATGAACTTTATAATTAGCTAAAAACTTGTGATTTTGCTAATCAAATGTGGGTATTATTGAGTTATTACAGGTACAATTAATGTTGTTTGATCATTAATCAAGCTAATGGTTAACAGAGATTGGCTTTATTAATAACAATTTTGTTGGAGTTAGTTGGTGAAAAAAAGGCAAATTAGATCAAAGATATATCATTTGTTATATAAACTATACCTAAGATTGAATTAACTGGTAAAATTTTCAAAGATATATCATGAAAAATCGTATTCTGGATTGATATGATAGAGATGTAGGATAGATTTGAAATTTTACTTGCATGATAAGTCCAATTATATTTGTAAATCCAACTATTGGTTTGTGAAATCGTATTTTAATCCTATAAAATGATATCAAAATGTGTAGAACTAATTTAGTTTTGCAAGATCGTAAAGTGGATGCTTTTCTATCCATAGTAATCAAAAGAAGTATATTTAACTCATTCAAAAACCGAGGGGCATCACTTGGCATTTTATTTCTCACTTCTTCCACACCGTATGTATTTAAGGTCATGCGTTAAAAAGGGATACATGAAAGATGACTACATCCATTTGTTTGTTAGAAGACCTGTGAGGAGATCTCCTATTATTAACCGTGGTAAGTTTTGATTCATTTGAATTTCTTTGCGATTTTTTAACGAATTTAATCTTTATGGATTGTTATTCTTTTTTTAATAAATTTAATCTAATGAATTGTTTTTTTTAATGAATTTAATCTAACAGATTATTATTATTTTAATGAATTTAATCTAATGGATTATATGGAAGCCAAAGGTTAGTGATATCCTTACCTAATTGCTGCATTTATCATGATTTTTTAGTTAATAACTTGGAACTATTTTTCCTCATTTTGTATAAAATCAAGAACCCCAACTACAAGGGCAAGTGGACGGCATCAATGATTGACAACCCATGTTTTTTGCTAGCTCATTTCTGTTGTGCCTTTTTTTCCCTTTTATATGAACAACAAGAAGTTTTATCTTAATTCATGTAATTCTGTGCTTTTCAATGACCCTCAGATTTCAAGGATGATCCAGATCTCTATGTTTTCCCCAACTTGAAGTATGTCGGTATTGAATTATGGCAGGTACTCTTTTGTCTAAATTCTAGCCCGTTATCTTTATGGACTATTTTAGAGCTATATAACGAGACAAATGTTTGTGTTTTGTCAGGTGAAATCTGGAACAATGTTTGATAACATCTTAGTTGCCGAGCAGAGTTTCTTGGAATTGAAGTTGCAATTTCAGACTGCATTAGCTATTATGTAGTATAACATCAATATCAATGTCCATCGTCTTAGGAACTTTTTTATTTGTTTACTTTTGTGCATTGGGTTGAATGTCAGTGGTATACATTTTGGCTAAATATTAGTGTATTTTGATATTGGATTGATTTTTGTAATGAATAATCAACCTTTATTTTAATTTTAATTTAATATTTTTTTAGTTGTATTTAAAGTACAATTTCTATTCACTATAAATGTTTATGAAAATATATTAATATTAAAACAATAAAAAATAGAAAATAAATGCCTTAGACGTGTTTATTCCAACTTTTGTAAGATTGTTTTAAACGGGTTTATCCCAATCTTTTAAAGGTTGCCTTAGACGGGTCTATTCCAACCTTTTTAAAGATTATCTTAGACAAGGTATATCCCAACCTTCTTAAGGTCGCCTTAAACGAGTCTATCCTAACCTTTTTTAAGGGTTGCCTTAAATAAGGTTTATCTGAACCTTTTTAAGGTTGCCTTAAACGAGTCTATCCCAACTTTCTTTAAGAGTTGCCTTAGACAGTGTTTATCCCAATCTTTTTTAAGGGTTGCCTTAAACAAGGTCTATCCCAACCTTTTTAAGGTTGCCTTAAACGAGTCTATCCCAACCTTTTTTAAGAGTTGCCTTAGACAAGGTTTATCCCAACCTTTTTAAGGTTGCCTTAAACGAGTCTATCCCAACCATATTTAAGGGTTGCCTTAGATTGGTCTATACCAACCTTTTTAAGGTTGCCTTAAACAGGTCTATCGCAACCTTTTTCAAAGGTTGGCCTTAACTAGGTCTTTCCCAACCTTTTTTAAAGGTCGGCATTGACCAAGCTTTTCACAACCCTTCAATAAGGGTCGGCTTCTGTTGACTTATGGCGACGCTTTTGAAAAAGCGTCGCCATGCATATACCAATTGCACTATATACAACCATTTTGGAAGCGCTTGACGAGCGTCATGAAACCTATGCCAACCTTTTTGTGTCGTCTTATGTCAAAAAAGTGTCGCTATAGGATTGTTTTGTTGTAGTGATCTACTCTTAAACAGGACTTTTGCTCCATCGCCTAAGCACATCAATACTTGAATCAATATCCTGAAATATTAAAACAAGAATTAAGAACACATAATTAAGAACAAATCAAGTATTTATCATACAGATTGAGAAAACAATAACAAGATCCGCCTTAGGTTTCATCCCCTCAGTATTTGAGGGTTTAGTTCATGTTTAATAAAGAATACATCTCGTAAGAAAGTAAATAACAAAACATAAGAAAAACCCTAAAATCCCCTGAAGGAGATTGAAGGGAAGATCCTCCGTCTTGAGTGTGATTTCATTTTCTGGGATGAATTAACTGGCTGTCTTCAAGTGATTTCTTGTGTTCATCCCTCTCTGGCTTCGCCCCCTTTTAGGTCGCCCTCTAGGGTGTTTATATAGGCTTTCGGAATGCCTTTCTTGGCCACAAGTACCCTAATCCGAATGGAATTAAAACAGGTCAAAGTAGGGGCACGCCCGTGTGAATCGAGCCCAGGCAGTGTTCGGGCCTGCTAAGGTGGCACGGTCGTGTGGTGAACTCCAGGCCGTGTGAATTTCTTACTTTGGCCCATTTTTTCCGTTTTAGGCCCGTTTCTCGTTCTTTTCATCCTCCAATGCTCTCTTAAGTATAAAACATGAAATTAAAGGATTAGGAGCATCGAATTCCACAATTCAAGGGATTAAATCATCCAAAAGTATGCTAAATGTGGGATTAAAATATATATATATTACGATTTATCATATATGCTCTCTCTTTCCTAATGATGGGATATTAGAAAAGATATCTTGTGTATAATTTAGGACCATAACCCTAATATTTATAACCTTAGCATATTAGTTCTAATCAAATTCTAATTAGCCCATCATTAATTAGAATTTGATTAGAAGAATATCTACTCATATTTGACCCATACTTTATTTAATAATTAAAAGCCCAATAAAATTCTAACCAAATTAGATCACTTTTAATTTGGGCTAACCTATCATGATAGTAAATAATAACATGTAATTATCCTTATTATATATGTGATGTCCAAATTTTCCAACAATCTCCCACTTGGACCACATATATATACTAATTACTTTATAATTACATGTCATTATATAACCTTATGAGCTCAAAATTTTACTATCATATCCAAAAGGTATTCCGAACAATCTCGTCCATTAATTATGTTAACATAGAACCAATGCGACTTTCGTTACATATATCGTAACTAAATCCATCCATGATCACGTATATTAACACAACCAAATGACATAGATCATGTATGGATGTGTAGCATGGAAATTACATGCAATATGATCTAAACATGTCTATTTCCAACTGGTCCTCCTTAGTGAGATCAAACTTTACCAAAATCAGAGTGTGAATAAACCAAATAAACTTTATTTCTGCAGAAAATAAACTTAATATCTTTAAACTAAAATAACTGAAAATGTGTCTATAACATACAAGCATTTAAAAATACAAATTCCCACTAAAACCAATTATCCTTTAAATGACATTACACCCATATGATCAGTGTGCTCTTATAAAACCTTATGTGTAATTCCTTAGTAAGCGGATCCGCAATCATGGAGTTTGTCCTAATATGCTTTATAAGCACCTAACCACTCTGAACTTTTACTTTAACAACCAGGAACTTAAATTCTATGTGTTTTTATTTTGATGTGCTCCTGTTGCTATTGGAATAAAAGATTGCAATTTGTTTTCACAATTTGACCTTAGTGAAAAAATCTTATATCCATATTCCATCAAAATCAGAGTCTATATACCTGATGATCTCTAACTGATTAGACCTTCGATATGTGAGCATGTAATCTTTTGTTCTCTGAAAATACCTTATAACCCTCTTGGATGCTATCCAATGGTCCAAATCAGGGTTGCTTAAAATATCTGCCTAACATCGCAATAGTGTACACAATATTCCAATGTATACAAACCTGAACGTACATTAGACTTTCAACTGCTAAAATGTAAAAAATCTAATGCATTTTTATAATTTCAAAATCATTCTTAGGGTATTGATTGAGGCTATACTTATTATTAAAAGCAGTATGTCATTAACATATAAAACCAGAAATATGTACTTACTCCCATTGAATTTGTGATACACACAATCATCAACAATATTCATCTCAAAACCAAACGAAATAATTATTTGATGAAACTTATGGTACCATTGACGGGAAGATTGTTTGAGTCCATAGATGGATTTTTTCAATTTGCAAACCATATTCTTTGAGTCTTCCGACTCAAAATTTTCTGCTTACACCATATAAATTGTTTCTTCAATGTCGCCATTAAGAAACACAGTCTTAACATCCATCTGATGTAACTCAAGATCAAAATGAGCAATAAGCACCATGATTATCCTAAAGGAGTCTTTCAATGAAACTGGAGAGAAAGTCTCTATAAAATCAACACCTTCTTTCTGAGTATATCCTTTAGCTACAAGACGCGCCTTATACCTCTCCATATTACCATTTGTATCCCTCTTGGTTTTAAATATCCATTTACAACCAATTGGTTTTTCACCTTCAGGTAATGGGACAAGTTCCCAAACTTTATTGTCTTGCATAGACTTATACTCATCTTCCATGGCATCAATCCACTTTTGGGAATTAAAACTTTTCATGGCCTGATGAAAGTTGATTAGATCATCTTCCATCATTCCATTATCATCCTCATGTTCTTGGAGAAATACAACATAATCATCTGGAATAGCATTTCTCCTTTCTCTTGTGGACCTCCTTAATGGCACTTGTTCTTGAGGTTGTTGAGTTTGTTCTTCTGGAACAATTATCTCATTTTGAATGGGGAGTTGTTTAACATTGTCTTGCAGAGATTCCGGATTCACTTCTTGATCAATGATAGGTATAAGAACCTGAACATCGTCAAAAGTGATAGTAGGAGCTGAGTTAGAATCCAATTCCTCCTCAAAAGCAATGTCTCTAACCTTATTTCTCCCCACAAACTCAACATCCTCAAAAAATGTTGCAATTCCCTTCTCAAAAATATTCCTTATTATGGGATCATAAAACTCATAGCCTTTAGATCGCTCAAAATTTCATTAACCCTTAACTTTATAGACATCAAAGAAGTCAGAAGTGATGTCATTTCAATCTTATCGTTTTTAGCAAAACGTTTCTTAATTTCGTCAAGGAAACCTTAGCCTGAGAAATCTTTTCAGATTCTATGCCCCTAAAGGCTTCTGAAATGGTGTGCCTCATGATCATTAGACTCTTGCAATTTGAACGATCCCACCTCTCAAAATCCCTTTTATTATAGGGGGTGCTTTCCGCAGTGAGAGGTGCGAGTAGTTCTTCCCTTAGTGCAAGGTCTATGTTCATACAGCCAAGCACTATAAATAAGTGCATTTTCCATTCATTGAAATTAGTCCCATTAAGCTTGGGTATGGAATTTATATTAGCAGATATTGTGGCAGTAGAATATGAATTAGCTGAATATAGAACAAAAAATAAATAAAAATAAGCTTGTATCAATATTCATAAGTAAACAATAAATTCAGGATAATGGCTAATCCCATCTCAAGATACCAAACACAACATTAATATCAAGTCTTTGGACAGTAATATTAACAGTAAGCGGTACTCTTGTTGTAGCAATCAAACATTGACAATAAATTATGTCAAACAATTAATTAATCTTTGGACTAAAATTATGTCAAACAATTAATTAATCTTTGGACTAACTTATTGCTCACATAAAATACCTTATAATTGTCACACATTTATCACCACAGATGTCGTTGAAATTTGCCAAATTTTAACTTACCTTTGGGTCAATTAATAAATGCATGAATCACAAAAACATATAATCATCTTAGTATTTCAAATAAACAAATCTACAGAAAAGAGGTCACTTTGGCGACATTTTGTTTCAACTAATTTATTTAAAATATTAGACATCCTTAATTAAAACCCAAAGCCAAAATTTGAATTTATTTGTTTCAAAATATTTCTTTTAATTTCATCTTTCAATCAAATTAAAAGATACTAGTATATATATGTATATATAGTTATCCCAAAACAACATACAGTGATGTTGGCAAATATAATAATAGTTGAATAAATCATAAACCATAAACAACTTCACATAAGACTTCAAATTTAAACCAAAATAATTTGAATAAAGGTAAACCTCATCTTAAGATATCGGACACTCCATTAATATTTCATCTTTGGACAAAATATTAACTTGTAAGTGATATCTTGGTGTAGTAATCAAACATTGACAATAAGAACATGTCGAACAATAAATCTTCCTTTGGGCCGATTTATTACTCACATATAAAACCGAATAATCGTCACATGTTTATCACCATAGTTGCACATGTAATATTATTAACCTTCATTTGGGCCGATCAATATCAACATAACTTAAGTTACATGCACACAAACTTTTATATTTTAAAACAAAATAATTTATACAAAAAAAAAAAATTACTTTGGTGACTTATTGCTTTCAATTAAGTTGTTTTAAAATATATATAAACATACCAATATTCAAATTTAAAAATTACCCAATAGTCAAATGTGAAAACTATTTTTTTATTACTTTATAGACTCCAAAATAACCTAAAATAAGGTTGTCTTAATAATGTAATACAAAAACCGAAAACCTTAATTTTTGAATTTTTTTTTGTTTCAGAACCATATATATCAAAACCAAACAGAAATAATATAGTGGTTCAAAGCCAAATAATTAACAAACACATGTATTCATAATTTTGGCATGGATAAAAAATACCAAAGCAATTCACGCATATACATGTATTCATAATCAAATAGAAAAACTTACCTTGAATTTACCATATAAATCTAAAGTTGTATTTATGATTAAACAGATATTCACATGAATACTTGAAAATATTTTTAAGCCAATACATCTCAAAAACCAAAATCATAATAGTTAGCATATCTCACAATTCATACAATAAATCATCATAATTTAACCAAATATTTGGAACCATAAGATGCCAAAACTTAAGATTATAGAACCAAACTTAAAACCAAATTATTTAAACACATATTATGATTAACATCAATTTGCATCAAAATCTAATTTCATCATAATTAAACCATAAAAATATAACCCTGATCGACTTGCCTTACATATCCCAAGTAAATTCAAATTCAAAATATATGCTTAAACTGAATAGTATGAGAAGAATAAGCATATAAACTTAAAAATAAATAATATATTCTATCAACTATATATTGAATTCAAGAATTAATGATTATAAAAATTGAAATCAATTGTACAATTGTTGAACCGGATTTGAATTAAAAAACGATTATAATGAAACCCTAAAATTGAATCGACAAAAAAAAATTAAAACTAACAAATATTACCATCAATCTTAAGGATTCAACATATATAATTAATTCATTGATAAATAATCGGTATATAAGAGACACTTTACTCAAGCAATTTCTTTTACCAACCATATATCATCATGTAAAATCTCAACATAATTACTAAAGTGTCTCCAAAACAATATATATATAATAAGAAAAGCAGAAAACAAGCGATTAGCGATTAACAATCCATCTATTGATATAATCAAATATATATCATAAAAAGTTTCTAATGAACCCAAACCTACACAAACTTTTTAAATATTTATTAAAATCAGTATAAACAACATAAAATCCTCGCTTTTTTAATTCTCAATTAAAATCTGTAAATCTTTCCAGTTATACGAAAATTAAAATATTAAAACTTTATTTAAAACTTTAAAATTTTATTTAAAGAATCAAAACCCCAAAATTTATCAAGAATCTTAAAGATTCAACATAATATATAATTAAAATATCAAATCCATAAAATTAAAAAAGAAAAACGAATCAATCCAAAAATAATAAAGAATCAATTCATTATCAATGATTCAACATGACAAAGCTCTGATACCACTTGTTAGATTTGTAAAATAAATCTGAAATAAAACTTAATAAACCATGATCTATCATGTTAAATCATCAAGAATAAATGAAGAATAAAACTAAATGCGGAAGCGTACCTGAATCCATGAATTCCTTGCAGTTTTACCGGATTTCGGGGATTTGATCTTCTAAATTAGCACACAAGAAATTTAAAGAATATATGCTCTCTCTTTCCTAATGATGGGATATTAGAAAAGATATGTTGTGTATAATTTGGGGACCATAACCCTAATATTTATAACCTTAGCATATTAGTTCTAATCAAATTCTAATTAGCCCATCATTAATTAGAATTTGATTAGAAGAGTATCTACACATATTTGACCCATACTTTATTTAATAATTAAAAGCCCAGTAAAATTCTAACCAAATTAGATCACTTTTAATTTGGGCTAACCTATCATGATAGAAAATAATAACATGCAATTATCCTTATTATATATGTGATGTCCAAATTTTCCAACAAATGCAACATATTTTGCTATACATAAGTCTATAAATGTTATCTGGGTTTTTAGCCCTCGATAGGGGACTAGAAGAGAGGATTGCAATGAAAAGTATTGTGTTGTTGGAGAAAAAGCACAAAATGTGAAATACTTTTTAAATCATTCCCATTTTTGTTGTGTTGGAACTATAAAGATTTGTTAGTATTTTTTGGGTTGGCTCGAGTAATCATGACAACGGGTCAGATATCTTCAATTTTTAGATTATATGAATCCATAAATCTTTCTAAAAATTTGAATCCGCAAATTATCCGAGTATTACTATTCGAATCCAAATTCGAATTAATATTGTTATCTGCCAAATATCTGAATACGCAAGAAATCTGAATTTAACATTTCCAATTATATTTCGAATATATGAATCCACAAAAATCTATATTTGAAGCCACTAAATAATATAAATTCAAACAAAAAAATTAAATACAATTTATTTATAGGTAATAATAAATAAATGCAAATTAACAAAAATAGTTGAATAACAATCCAAACAAATTAAACACAATCATTTTACAACAATTTAAATGTACCCAAGGATGGATCCAAGATTTCAGTCCAAGTGGGGTGAAACTTTTAAATCTGAATGACTTTTTTTTTAATGTAAAAAAATGTCAATTCTTCTCGAATATTTTTTTTCTTATCAAACAATTCAATTTAATGTTTTTTAAAAAGCATGGACAATTTAACTGTAAAAAAAGTAAAAGAAAAAAAAATCACATTATATAAAATTAAATATTTCTTTCCAATATGCAAAAAAGAATAACTAATAATATACAAAAATTTCATAAATATCGTTATAATTTCAAAAATTAAATTAAAAAAACTTGGCCTTAGTCCTATTTCTCAATACTAGCATCCTAAATTACACCCTCTGTTTTTTTCATAAGATTGAACTCATCAATGATAGAATATGTTGAAAATTCTTGAGCTATCTCTTTTCGATGTATGCCACCAAGTAAGTTGAAAGAAAATCATCCTCCATTCTATTGCGAAGCCTTGTCCTCACAATTTTCATCGTTGAAAATGATCGTTCGGTTGTTGCAGTAGACACGGGAAGAGTTAGGACAAGACGAATAATTCTATCAAGAAGAGGATAAATACTTGGCTTATTTGTCTCAACAAACACTTGACACAACTCAGCAATTGTAGAAGCTTTCTGCAACTCCGTGCTTTGATGAGCATCAAGTTGAAAATGCTCTGATTGAATCTTCATGTGTAGCTTTTCTTGCTCCGTAAAATTGTCCGGATAAAAATCATTCACAAGCCTGCAGATATCTTCCACACGAAAAGCTTTGTAATTATCGTGTGGATCCAAAACGGAGCTAAAAACAAGTAACTCGACTACCTCGTTATTAAAGCGAGAATTCATTTCTGTTAGCGATGAATTGATACCAGCAATGAATATATCAAACCGATAGTGATGCTCAATTGTGAGGTTATCTCTCTGGATGCGAGACCAACCTCGACCAACTTTGTACAGAACACTTAAATTGAGGACTTCTATCTCATGATCTTTACAAAATAACTTCACTTTCTCAAACAAAGGATCCCACCCATGTTCCCTGAATTTCTGGAGAAGCATTTTAGTTTCTAACACCAGCTGCATCGCGTTTAGTATATCATGCGATTTATATTGCAATGCTTTACAAAAGATTCAATTTTTTTGTTGACTATAATTTAATCGAAAAACCTGAAGATTGTAATAATATATTAAACGACAACATATTAGGAAAAAGAAAAGAAAAATAAGTCAAATAAATAAAGAACATAATTTATGCAAAAATATTTACCATGAGGTCTTTTGTGTAAGGAGCCGAAGCAAAAGTAACATATTCTAATCCCACATTTAGTATGCTTTTGGATGATTTAAGCCCTAATTTATGTAAAAAGGTGCTTTTAATCCTTTCTTTTCATGTCTTATACTCAGGAAAGCACCCGATGACGGAAAGAACGAGAAACAGGCTTAAAACGGACCAAATTGGGCCAAGCCACGAAATCAGCACGGCCTAGACTTCAAGCCACACGGCTGTGCACCACCCTACTAGAACATGGCCTTACCACGACTTACACGGCCGTGCCTCATTCAACAGATGTCGAACACGGCCGGCGCGATTTACACATCAAGCGTGTGCCATGGCCGTGCCTCTGCCGTGGAGAAGAGCAATTCCATTTGGGAAAGGATACTTAGGGAGAAAGAAACGTGTTTCAAAAGCCTATAAATACACCCTAGGTACCAGCTAAAAGGGGGGGCGAGCTAGGCCAAGAAGCCAAGCCGAAAAGGTCAGATTTGTGGGAATCACTCGAAGATAGCCAGTTGATCCATCTCAAGAAGCCGGAATTCCACTCAAGACTGAGGATCTCCTCTTCAATTTCTTCAAGGGGTTTTAGGGATTTCTTATGTTTTGTTTTATCTTTTCTCTTGAGATGTTATCTTTTATTATTATGAACTAAACCTTCGGATACCCGAAGGGGATAAAACCTATGATGAATCTTGTTATTTGATTATTTGAATTATATGATAATAACTTAGTTTGTTCTTAATTGTGTGAACTTAATCCAAATCTAATGTGCTCAGGTGGAAGAGGAATAGACCCTGCCTAAGAGTAGATCCAACATAATTAAGCGGAGTTGATCGCACGCCTAGAGATAGGGTGACGAGATTTTTTCGGATTAGGGTGAAACCTAATATGGGAGTTCACAGATCGATTTACTGCTATTCTAGGGGGTTATTATAAGCGAACGAGAGTTCCACTAATTAACCTAGGGTTAGACATTATTCGCCTCGAGAGAGGGTTTAATATACGTTAGGGAGTCTCACGGATCAAACTAAGTAAATAAATCATATGGTTCAAGGTTAAATAACAAGTGAAGTCTAGGTGGATTTTTCATAAGGGTATCGCTTGAGTCAACTGAGTTTTCCCAAAAGTTATTTCCCAAATTCATTCTTTTTGTCTTTGCTTCTTAGCTTAGTAAGTAGATTAGTTTTAGTTTAAACAACCATCACTTTATATTAAGGCTAAATAATAAAAAGACAGTGAGTATTAGTACTTTTAGTTCCTTTGGGTTCGATAATCCGGTCTTGCCTAAGCTATACTACTGTTCGATAGGTGCACTTGCCTCAATCGTTGTCAGAGTTATTTTCCAGGTTCGATCATTCTTTTATAAATTTTTAAAACTCTGATTTACAGCGATCACTTTGCCTCTATGTACCCTATTCCAAGTGAAATTCTTCTTTGTCATGGCAGGGACACGCCCGTGCAACACGCCCGTGTGATTTGAATCTAGGCCGTGGTCGAGCTCAAGCTAAAGGGGCACTGCGGCCAGGTGTGGATGGGGCCAGTGCCGTTGATTTCTTACTTTGGCCCATTTGGTCAATTTTTAGCCCGTTTCTCGTTCTTTTCATCCTTCGATGCTTTCCTAAGTATAAAACATGAAATTAAAGGATTAGGAGCATCAAATTCCACAAGTCAAGGGATAAATCATCCAAAAGTACTTTAAATGTGGGATTAAAATATGTATATATTACGGTTTATCAAATACCCCACACTTAAGCATTTGCTTCTCCTCAAGCAAAATTCTCAACTCACAACTAAAACGAACTTCCTCAATTCATAACCTTCATCAACAATGTTTCATCATAATTCATAGGTAATTCATACATTGATAATTTAACCGGAAGGTTCCTAAAGATTCAAACAATCAAAGTCATAGTTTTTATAGTACAAAAAATAGGTGTTTCCCCTTACCTAAATAATTACCTCTGATTCAAAATCGACAAAAGTTGATGATAAACTAAAATAGTAACATAATTTAGGCCCACATTTAGTATGCTTTTGGATGATTTATCCCTTGATTTATGTAAAAAGGTGCTCTTAATCCTTTCTTTTCATGTCTTATACCCAGGAAAGCACCCAAGGATAAAAAGAACGAGAAACGGGCTCAAAACAGACCAAAACGGACCAAGGAGGAAATCGACACGGCCTGGACTTAGATCCACACGGCCGTGCCAAGTCAATCATCTAGAACATGGTTTAACCCCGACTCACACGGCCGTGTCTCATTAAAGAAATCCGAACACAGCCTGGCCACGATTCACACGGGCGTGCGCCATGGCCGTGCCTCTGCCGTGGAGAAGAGCAATTTCATTCGGGAAAGGATACTTAGGGAGAAAGAAACGTATTTAAAAAGCCTATAATACTCCCTAAGTATGACCTAAAAGGGGGAGCCCAAAGCCATCGTATAGGGGCGCCGTGCTAGGCCAGAGAAGGCAGATTTGTGGGGATTCACTCAGGGATAGCCAGTTGATCCATCTCAAGAAGCCAGAATTATACTCAAGACGGAGGATCTCTCCTTCAATTCCTTCAGGGGGTTTTAGGGATTTCTTATGTTTTGTTTTATCTTTTCTCTTGAGATGTTTTCCTTTATTGTTATGAACTAAACCTTCTTGGATACCCAAGAGGATGAAACCTATGATGAATCTTGTTATTGTTTTCTGAATTATATGATAAATACTTAGTTTGTTCTTAATTATGTGAGCTTAATCCAAATTTAATGTGCTTAGGTAGAGGAGGAATAGACCCTACCTAAGAGTAGATCCAACATAATTAAGCGGAGTTGATCGCACGCCTAGAGATAGGGTGACGAGATTTTGCCGGATTAGGGTGAAACCTAATATGGGAATCCATAGATCGATTTACTGCTATTCTAGGGGGTTATTATAAGAGAACGAGAGTTCCATTAATTAACCTAGGGTTAGACGTTATTCACCTCGAGAGAGGGTTTAATATACGTTAGGGAGTCTTATGGATCAAACTAAGTGAATAAATCGTATGGTTCAGTGTTAGATAACAAGTGAAGTCTAGGTGGATTCTTCCTAGGGTATCGTCCAAATCAACTGAGTTTTTCCCAAGTTATTTTCCAAATTCATTCTTCTTTGTCTTTGAGTCTTTAGTTTAGTAGTTAATTAATTTAGATTAGATAAACAATCTCTCTTTATTTTTAGGCTAGATAATAAAAAGAAAGTTAGTATTAGTACTTTTAGTTCCTTTGGGTTCGATAATCCGGTCTTGCCTAAGCTATACTCTCGCTTTGATAGGTGCACTTGCCTCAATCGTTGTCGAGTTAGTTTCGTGTTCGATCATTCTTTTTATAAATTTTAAAGCTCTGATTCACAGCGATCAAGTTTTTGGCGCCGTTACCGGGGAACTAAAATATTAAGAAAGCTCTATTTTTATTACTTTAGCCATTTTTATTTTTATTTTTAGTTTTAATTTTAAATTTGCTAAATTTTCTTTCTTTCTTTTCCTAGCAGGTACCTCTAGTTTATGACTAGAAGGAACCTGGGAGGACCTTTAGAATACGACAGTGATATTGAAGCTAGCGCTTGAAGAAATCGCAGAGAAATTAGGCAAGCCCTAAATTACCAAGAAGGAGAGCGAGAAGACAGATCCAATCCTACTGAAGGGATGGACGAAAATAATCCACCACCAGAAGATGTGGGAGAAAATAATGCTCCTCGTACTATGTATGATTATGCTAAACCTCATTTAACAGGAGCCGAATCTAGTATTGTTAGGCCTGCTATAGCTACTAATAATTATGAATTAAAGCCTAACACTATACAAATGATTCAACAGTTTGTTCAATTTGATGGTTTGCAGGACGAAGATCCAAACACTCATATAGCTAATTTTTTAGAGTTCTGTGATACCTTCAAAATAAATGGCGTTTCTGATGATGCCATACGACTTCGGTTATTTCCCTTTTCATTAAGGAAAAAAGCTAAGCATTGGTTAAACTCGTTACCACGAGGGTCTATCACTACATGGGAACAAATGACCGAAAATTTTTTATTAAAATATTCGCACCGGCCAAAACGGCCAAATTACGGAATGATATCTCTTCTTTTGTGCAGATGGATTTAGAGACATTATACGATGCATAGGAGAGATATAAGGATCTCTTGAGAAGGTGTCCGCACTATGGTTTACCCTTGTGGCTCCAAGTCCAGACTTTCTATAACGGTGTAAACCCCTCAACGAGGCAACTAATCGACTCAGCCGCCGGTGGAACTCTGAATAATAAAACTCCAGCATGCGACCTACGAATTTATAGAAGAGATGTCATTGAATAACTATCGATGGCAAGTTACAACAACAAGGCCAACAAAAACAAATGGAGTTTACAACCTCGACGCAGTAACCATGCTATCAAATCAGGTAGAGATGATGAATAAGAAGCTTGATAGTTTATGTTCTTTGTAGGTACATCCAGTAATGCAGTGCGACACAAGTGGAACTGTGGCGAATCCTGAGTACCCACCCTACCAACCGGGCACAGAAAACGAATAGATGAACTATATAGGTAACAATTTCAGATCTAATAATAACCCATATAGTAATAATTATAATCCAGGTTGGAGGAACCACCCAAATTTTTTGTGGGGAGGTCAAGGAAATCAAGGAAATCAAAGACAACAACCTTCTCAAAATTTCCAAAATCAGCACTATCCATAGGAAAAGAAGCCAAATCTTGAAGAGACGTTGAACAAATTCATAACATCCACAGAAGCCCGTCTCAAAAAAACTGAGGTAACACTCGACACCCAACAAACATCGATCAAAATGATCGAGAACCAAGTTGGAGGACTTACAAAGGCAATCGGGGAAATTACCCAGTCAGTCGGACAAATTGTGAAGCTATTATCCGAATGACCGCAAGGGCGTCTACCGAGTAATACTGAAATTAATCCAAAGGAGCAAATCCAAGCCATAACAGCTCAAGAAAGCGAAGAAGTAGACGAACCCAGTCCAACACAAGGAAACGAGGTAGAAAAAGGTAAAGCTGAGGTAACACAAGAAAAGCCAAAACCGTAATCAAGGAGTACCAACCTCGCATACCATATCCGAAGCATTAACGAGAGGCGATACAGAGAGAACAGTTCGGTAAGTTTCTTAAACTTTTAAAGAAATTACATATTAACTTACCGCTACTTGAAGCTCTTTCACGGATGCCGATTCGAGGAAATTTTTAAAACATCTCTTGACAAATAAGCGCAAGTTAGACGAGGATCCACATGTGGAATTAAACGCAGCGGTGTGCTCAAAGAATGTTACGAATAGACTACCACAAAAGCTAAAAGATCCGGAGTTTTACAATTCCATGTTTAATTGGTAGACTAACTATTGATAATGCGTTAGCTGATTTAGGGGCAAGCATTAATGTCATGCCTTATAAATTGTTTAAACAATTAGGTCTAGGGAAACCCAAACAAACTAGGATGAGCATTCAATTAGCTGATAAAACTGTTAGAATTACTAGGGGTATTATCGAAGATGTTCTTGTAAAAATTGACAGATTCGTTTTACTAGCAGATTTTGTTGTCTTAGACATGGATGAGGATGATTCGATTCCCCTAATTTTAGGAAGACCCTTTTTAGCGACTGCCAGGACTAAAATTGATGTTGATGCAGGAGAACTCATACTTTGTGTAGGGAATGAGACAGTCACCATCAAGGCTCTTGACTCGGCTAGAACATCGAATAATCAAGGTGAGAACGTAAATTCTACTAATAACCTTTCGGTTAACCCTTATTTTCAGGAAGCACCACCAAAGAATACAACTGAACCCAATCCTAAACCCCATGCCATCAAAGAAATAAATCATGAGGAACAAGGGATTCAGTTCGATGATCTAGACGAGTGGAAGACACACTTCAAGGAGAAATTAGGGATACACGACGAAGAACCGGAACCACACAAGATAAAACCGAAGGAGCCCCCAAAAGAGCTAATAGGAACAACAAACCACTTCAAAATAGGGGACCAGTATCATTAGATCAGTGCAGATCTGGAATATCTCCTTGGACCTAGCAGCACAAACAAGGAAATATCTTTTAGGGTAACCAGTGTTTTCCCACATGGAACAGTCGAGGTAAGTAATCCTATTTTTGATACTTTTACTATAAACACATCTCGACTTAAATTTTTTCACAAAGACACAAATGATAGCATAAGGAAGGACTTCCAACTCCTCAAACCACCCTGACAATGCAAACGAGAGGAGAGTCTAGCTTAAGACTATAAACTAGCACTTCTCGAGAGGCAACCCGAGCACTAACACAATTTAATTTTACATTTTGCTTTAAATTTATTTTTTCTTTTTTTTCTTTTCTTTACACCTAGTTATAAACTAACCTGAAGTGCAGATTTCCAAGTCACACGGCCTTGCACACGGCCGTGGCCGTGGCCGTGTGGACTATAAGAATCCCCGTACTGACATAGCAGAGGCCGTGCGAATCAGTTCCAGCCACTTTTTGATGTCACAGATCCAACCACTACACCACGGGCACCGACAAAGGGGCACAGCCGTGCCCCATGACCGTGTGAAGCTACTGACTTTCCAACCACGGGTAGAACACGCCCGTGCCTGAAAGCCGTGCCAACATACTGACTTGTCGAACACAGGCTCAACACGAGTGTGGGGAACCAACACACCCTAGAACACGGCCGTGCGAGGCGGCCGTGTGAATTGACACACCCTCAACCCATGGGCGTGGGAAACTGCCAGACTTAAAATTTTATTTAAACACCATACCCCTCTCCTTTCTCTTTTTAACCCACTTTCCTTCTTTCTTCTTTCTTTCTTTATTTCTTTCTTTCTTTTCTCCCTCTTTCTTTTCCCTTTTTCCTAATAAATCCTTAGACTCTTGAGCTACAACAACATTATATCCATGGAAAAGAAGCGTAAAAGGCCAATCACAGTCTCCTCAAAGGAGACCGATTCACATGAGTTCATGCCGGCAGCTTCATCCAACCAACAAGCCAAGGGTCTTTGAGACCAATTATCTGTTCTTTTATTTTTATCTTCTCTTTTATTTTCTTTATCTTTACTTCTCTTCTGCTTAATTTAGTTCATTTTGTTTTAGTTTCTTAATTTTAGGTTCTAAAGGCTGCTTGGGAATCACGCCAATTCCGCCACCAGTAGCACCTCCGCAGCCTTAGAGGTCACACCCACCTCGCGAACCATCCACCAATAAGGATTCTCAAGCCCCTTTATCTTCTAAACTTAGTTTATTTTCCTTCTTAGTCTCCTTCTCTTTATCTTTCTTGTCTTTAATTATATTATTAGTATATTATTAAAGTTTCTTTAGATTTCTTGGCTAATTCTTCACGAGTTCCCCAATTTCTTCATCTAGCACAGGATCGGCATCCAGACCGGCCCCTCCAACGTATTTTCCACATCCTCCAAGGATTCCATCCATAATTCAGGGAGTTTCACTTATCCCCATATCTTCTGATCTGAACATTACATTTATGTTATATGTCTTTGTACATTGAGGGCAATGTACATCTTAAGTGTGGGGGTGGGGTGAATCTTAGACGTGGTACCAAACTTTTTGCATTATTCTCAAAATCCTGAATTTAGTCTTATTTTTAAGTAATTTACTCATATTACTAATTAGGATGAAATTTCGATGATTTATGATTTTTATCGATATGTTTTAGATTAAGTCATTGATAATTGTGCATTGATAATTAAATTTGAAGAATACTAGAGAATCAAGCATGATAAGTCTATTTTTCAGAAATTAAAAATTTGCTAGGTCGTCTACCTGAATTTAAATATTACCTTGAAATTTGATATTTACAAGGTTGATGTCAAAAATACCCATAATTTTTGTGAGTTTTTGAGCCTTATAGAGCATATATTCTTTTTCTTGCCCACTTTATTGATTATGAGTGTGTCAACATTGATTTGTTATTCTAGAACTTGCATCGATTATACATGTCGAGACCACACTTTTTGATTTGATATACAGAGATGATAAAGGCATTTAGGTTTTAACCCACTTACTCCATTAAAAGCCTACCTTCACAAATTAACCCCTAGTGAACCCTTTGATCCTAACAACCCTTTTTTATTGACATAACCGCTAATTTTAACCCAAAAACCTTTTGTTTTTGTTATCACCATTCCTTTTGACTACCCTTATATCGAGATTTGATCTGATTAGTTGCCTAATTATGAATTTTAGTAATTTATCCTTTATTATGTATTTAGTTTGTTCTTAAAAAAAACACGAAGTATATTCATTATTAGTTATGTGATTAAACGAGCTTATACATTTAAATTGCAAACATCGAAGAAGAAGCTCGTATTATTAGTACTATTAGTTTTCAATTAATGTAATTACTTATTCAGTTCATTATTTCTAGTTAGGTAATTTTTCAATTCAATCTCGATCCTAACCCTCTAATTCAGCCTTATTCCACACCTTAACCCTAGCCCCGTTACAACCCTAACAAAGACCTTTTGATTTGTGTTTCATCTCATTTTACAGTGGTGGAGATTTGATTTTCATGCAAGCCTATGGGATTAACTCTTCATGTTTGACTTTTGAGTGCCTAAATTTTGAACCTTAAACACTTGAGTGATTTGAGTGAATCTCTAGTGAGGATGTCAATCCTTGTCGATTTTGAATTAAAGGTAATTATTTAGATAAGGGGAGACACCTATATTTTCAAGCTACAAAATCTATGACTTAGATTGTTTGAATTTTTAGGACTCTTTGTGTTGAATTATCCATGTATAAATTATCCTTGAATTATGATGAGACACTATCAATGACTATTATGAATTATAGGAAGTTCGTTTTAATTGTAAGTTGAGAATTTTGCTTGAGGACAAGCAAAAGCTTAAGTGTGGGGGTATTTGATAAACCGAAATAGTAACATAATTTAGGCCCATATTTAGTATGCTTTTGGATGATTTATCCCTTGATTTATGTAAAAAGGTGCTCTTAATCCTTTCTTTTCATGTCTTATACCCAGGAAAGCACCCAAGGATAAAAAGAACGAGAAACGGGCTCAAAACAGACCAAAACGGGCCAAGGAGGAAATCGACACGGCCTGGACTTGGATCCACACGGTCGTGCCAAGTCAATCATCTAGAACACGGTCTAACCCCGACTCACACGGCCGTGTCTCATTAAAGAAATCCGACACACGGCCGGCCACGATTCACACGCGGCGCGCCATGGCCGTGCCTCTCCGCTGTGGAGGAGAAGAGCAATTTCATTCGGAAAGGATACTTATGGAGAAAGAAACGTATTTCAAAAGCCTATAAATACTCCCTAAGTATGACCTAAAATGGGGAGCCCAAAGCCATCGTCTAGGGGCGCCGTGCTAGGCCAGAGAAGGCAGATTTGTGGGGATTCACTCGAGGATAGCCGCTGATCCATCTCAAGAAGCGAAAATTATACTCAAGATGAATGATCTCTCCTTCAATTCCTTCAGGGGGTTTTAGGGATTTCTTATGTTTTGTTTTATCTTTTCTCTTGAGATGTTTTCCTTTATTGTTATGAACTAAACCCTTCGGATACCCGAAGAGGATGAAACCTATGATGAATCTTGTTATTGTTTTACAATTATATGATAAATACTTAGTTTGTTCTTAATTATGTGAGCTTAATCCAAATTTAATGTGCTTAGGTGGAGGAGGAATAGACCCTGCCTAAGAGTAGATCCAACATAATTAAGCGAGTTGATCGCACGTCTAGAGATAGGGTGACGAGATTTTGCCGGATTAGGGTGAAACCTAATATGGGAATCCATAGATCGATTTACTGCTATTCTAGGGGGTTATTATAAGAGAATGAGAGTTCCACTAATTAACCTAGGGTTAGACGTTCTTCGCCTCGAGAGAGGGTTTAATATACGTTAGGGAGTCTTACGAATCAAACTAAGTGAATAAATCGTATGGTTCAGTGTTAGATAACAATTGAACTCTAGGTGGATTCTTCCTAGGGTATCATCTAAATCAACTAAGTTTTTCCCAAGTTATTTTCCAAATTCATTCTTCTTTGTCTTTGAGTCTTTAGTTTAGTAGTTAATTAATTTAGATTAGATAAACAATCTCTCTTTATTTTTAGGCTAGATAATAAAAAGAAAGTTAGTATTAGTACTTTTAGTTCCTTTGGGTTCGATAATCCGGTCTTGCCTAAGCTATACTCTTGTTCGATAGGTGCACTTGCCTCAATCGTTGTCAGAGTTAGTTTCCAGGTTCGATCATTCTTTTTATAAATTTTAAAGCTCTGATTCACAGCGATCAGTTGACATCCTCACTAAAGATTCAATCAAATCACTCAAAGTGTTTAAGGTTCAAAATTAAGCATTCAAAAGTCGAACATGAAAAGTTAATCCCATAGGCTTCCATGAAAATCAAATCTCCACCACTATAAAATGAAATGATACACAGATCAAAAGGTCTTTAACGGGTTGTAATGGGGCTTGGGTTAAAGGTGTGGATAATGGTTGAATTAGAGGCTTAGAATCGAGATTGAATTGACAATTTACCTAACTAGAAAAATGAATTAATCCTGAATAATTACGTCAATTAAAATTCATTACTAATAATTACGAACTTCTACTTCAAGATGTGGAGTTTAAACGTATAAGCTCACTTAATCATAGAACTAATAATGAATATACTTCGATTTTTTTAAGAACAAATCATACAATAATAATAACTGAAGTGGAAAACATAGTTAGGCAACTTCTCAAATCAAATCTCGACAAAAAGGGTTAGTCAAGAGAAGTGGTGATAACAAATACAAGATGAGTTTTGGGTTAATATTAGTGGGTGAGTCAATAAATGGTTTGTTAAGATCAAAGGGGTTCACTAGGGGTTAATTGTGAAGGTAGGATTTTTATGAAGTAAGTGGGTTAAAACCTAGGTGCCTTTATCATCTCAGTATATCAAATCAAAGGTGTGGTCTCAATATGTATAAACGAAGCAAGTTCTAGAATAGCAAATCAATGTTGACACACTCATAATAAATAAAGTGAGCACAAAAAAAAAAATATGCTCTAAAAGGCTCAAGATCTCACAAGAATTATGGGCTTTTTGATATCAACCTTGTAAATTTCAAACTTCAAGGTAATCATTAGATTTAGGTAAACAACCTAGCAAATTTTTTTAATTCTGAAAATAAACTCATCATGCTTAATTCTCTAGTTTCCTAAAGTTTAAATCATCGCTGCATAATTAACTATGACTTAATTCAAAACATATTAATAAAAATCATGAATCAAAGGAAATTTTATTCTAATAGTAAAATGAGAGAATTACTTAAGAACAAGATATCATTCAGGATTTTCAAATAATATTATAGTTGACCCCCCACACTTAAGACGTACATTGCCCTCAATTTACAAGGATATATATAGATACGAAAAATCAAAATATAGGGGGAGAAGTGAAACTTCCTGAATTTAGGATGGGTTCCTTGAGTTGGAAGTGTGGAAACTTGATTCGAAGGTGAAAGATAAGTTGGAGGAGGCGTCTCTGGTGGTGGTATGGTGGCTGCCTACAATCGCTGCGCTAGATGAAGAAATTGGGTAGCTCGTGAAGAAAAAACTAGGAAATAATAAGAAAAATTCAAAATAAACTAATTATGTATTTAAGGACAAGGAAGATAAAGAGAAGGAAAATAAAGGAGAAGAGAAAAGGCATAGGTGAAATAAATGGACTCAAATGTCATTGGCTTGGCGAGTAAATGAAGCGGCCGGCATGAACTTATGTGGCTTGGTCTCGCACGGGGAGACTGTGCTAGGGTCCCTCCGTTTCTTCGACATGGGGATGGTGGTGATGGAGAGTTTGGGACAGGAGAATGAGAGGAAATGGAAAGGGGAAGGATGAAAGGGTATGGAAGAAAGGGAATGGGGAGTAGGTGGGAAAGGGAGATGGGTGTTTTTAAATAGAGATTTAAGGTCTGGTACATCCCCACGCCTGTGTGTCATGGGCGTGTTGCGCCGCACGACCGTATCGCATGGCCGTGTAGTGGCTCATTCGTTTCTCCTACGCCTGTGTAGAGGTCTCCATGCCCATGTCTCTTTCTCAATGTCGGCTACGGCCTCAAAGCACGGGCGTGTCTCATACCCGTGTGACTTCCTCAGTGTCGGCCACAGCCATATTGCACGGTTGTGGCAATTTATAGCCGTCCGTGATCTGGGGATTTTTTGTCCTTGGCTCGTATGGCCTCTACCATACCAGTGTGTAAATCCGTGATACCCACACGGCCATGGCCACGCCCGTGTACAAGGCCGTGTGGCACGGAAACCTATGCTTTATTTACTTTGGTTAGTTTTTGGTTAGGGGATAAAAATCAAAGATATGAAAATGAAGGGGGTTAGTGCTCGGGTTGCCTCCCGAGAAGCGCTTGTTTAAATTCCTAAGCTAGACTTACCTTTCATTTGCACGATCATGGTGGTTTGAGGAGTTGAAACTCCTGTTCACTGCTATCAATTCTAACAATATATGGTCAGAGTCGAGCGGTGTTTACCTTAAAAGTTTCAAATTCAGGATTAGTTACCTCGACTGTTCCGTATGGAAAGATAGTCAGTACCGTAAAAGGGATTTCTTCGTTTGTATTACGGTCTGAGATAGTGACTCGAGGGTCTTTCTTATCCAACAATACCTGATCTCCTATTTTGAAGTGATTCGTTGTTCCTTTAAGCTCATTTGGGGGTTCCCTCGGTTTTGCTTCGGATGTTCCTAGTTTCTCCTTGAAATTTGTTTTCCACTCGTCTAGTTCATCAATATGAAGCCTTCGAACATCATGAATTACTTCTTTGTTGCCATGATGTCTAGGATCGGGCTCAGTTGTGTGGTTCTGTGGTGCTTCTCGAAAAGAAGGTTTAACTGAATGGTTATTAATAAAATTAATTTTCTCACCTTGATTACTTGATGTCCTAGCCGAGTCGAGAGCCTGAAGACTGATTGATTCGTCACCTACATGGAGTATGAGTTCACCTATACCAACATCAGTTTTAGTTCTAGCTGTTGCTAAAAAGGGTCTTCCTAAAATTAAAGGGATCGTATTGTCCTCATCCATGTCTAAAACAACAAAGTCTACTTGGGAATACGAATTTATCAATTTTCATGAGTACATCTTCAATTATACCCTAGGAATTCTAATAGTTTTATCAGCTAATTGGATGCTCATCCTAGTTTGTTTGGGTTTCCCTAGACCTAGCTGTTTAAAACATTTTATAAGGCATAACATTTATACTTTCCCCTAAATCAGCTAAAGCATTATCAATAGATAAACTACTAATTAAGCATGGAATTGTAAAACTCCCTGGATCTTTTAATTTTTGTGGTAGTTTGTTTTGTAGAATTGCTGAGCATACTGCATTTAGCTCCACATGCGATGCCTCGTCCAACCTCCGTTTGTTTGTCAAAAGCTCTTTTAAAAATTTTCTTGAATCTGGCATCTGCGAAAGAGCTTCGAGAAACGGTAAGTTAATATGTAATTTCTTTAAAAGTTTAAGAAATTTACCGAATTATTCGTCTGTGTTGTCTTTCTTCATCGCATCGGGATATGGTATACGCGGTTTGTACTCTTTAATTACCGGTTTTAGTTTGTCATGGTTCACCTCAATCTTACCTTCCTCTACCACATTTTCTTACCTTAAATTGGGCTCATCTAACCCTACACTCTCATGAGCTGTTATGGCTTGAAGTTGCTCCTTTGGGTTAGTCTCAGTGTTGCTTGGTAGGCTTCCTTGCGGTCATTCGGAGATCAGCTTAGCAAGTTTCCCTAACTGGTTCTCGATTCCTTGAATCGATGCTTGTTAATTTTTAAGTGTTGTCTCAGTGTTTTGGAAATGAGTTTCTGACACCACTATGAATTTTGTCAGCATCTCCTCAAGGTTCGGCTTCTTTTCCTGTGGGTAGGGCTGTTGTTGGAAGTTTGGAGGGGGTTGTTGTCTCTGGTTTCCTTGACCACCCCACGAGAAATTTGGGTGGTTCCTCTAACCTGGATTATAGTTGTTACTATAGGGGTTATTTTGAGATCTAAAATTGTTACCCACATAGTTCATTTGTTCGCCTTCCATGCCATGTCCGTAGGGTGGGTACTCAGGATTCGCCACACCTCCACTTGTTTCGCACTGCATAACCGGATGTACCTGCAAAGAACACAAACCATCAATCTTTTTTTTTAACATTTCTACTTGATTTGATAGCATGGTTACTGCGTCGAGGTTGAAAACTCTGGCTGTTTTTGTTTGCCTTGTCCTTGTGACTTGCCACTGATAGTTATTCAGTGACATCTCTTCTATAAACTCGTAGGCCGCTTCAGGAGTTTTGTTGTTCAGCTGCTCACGCCGTGGCGAATTGATCAATTGCCTCGTTGAGGGGTTCACACCGTTGTAGAAGGTTTGAACCTGAAGCCACAAAGGTAGCCCATGGTGAGGGCACCTTCTCAACAAATCCTTGTATCTCTCCTATGTATCATATAGTGTT
This sequence comes from Gossypium sturtianum, assembly GCA_025698515.1. Taxonomy (NCBI): domain Eukaryota; kingdom Viridiplantae; phylum Streptophyta; class Magnoliopsida; order Malvales; family Malvaceae; genus Gossypium; species Gossypium sturtianum. Next base: position 12,277,098 of record CM046948.1, read on the forward strand.
TCTAGATACATCTGCACAAAAGAAGAGATATTATTCCTCAACTTGGCCGTTTTGGTCGGTGGAAAATATTTTAACAAGAATTTTTCAGTCATTTGTTCCCATGTAGTGATTGACCCTCGTGGAAGAGAATTCAACCACTGTTTGGCTTTATTTCTCAAAGAAAAGGGAAATAACCGAAGACGAATGGCATCATCAGAAACGCCATTTATTTTGAAAGTATCACAAAATTCTAGGAAATTCGCTAAGTGTGTGTTAGGATCCTCATCCTGCAAACCATCAAACTGAACAAACTGTTGTATCATCTGTATAGTGTTAGGTTTCAATTCAAAATTATTTGCAGCAATAGCAGGTCTAACAATACTTGACTCAGTTCCTGTTAAATTAGGTTTAGCATAATCATACATAGTTCAAGGAGCATGATTTTCGGCCACCTCCGGAGGTAGCGAATTATTTTCAGCCATCTCTTCGGTGGTATTGGTTTCGTCTTCTTGCTCTTCTGCAATGTAATTTAAGCTTCGCCTTATTTCTCTACGATTTCTGCGAACGGTACCTTCAATATCACTGTCGTAAATTAAAGGTCCTATTGGGTTCCTTCTAGTCATAAACTAGAGGTACCTACTAGGAACAAAATAAAAGAAGAAAAATTAGCAAAGTTAAAAACAAAATAAAAGTAAATTACAAAAATAAAAATGGCTAAAGTAATAAAAATTAAGCGTTCTTAATATTTTAGTTCCCCGGCAACGGCGCCAAAAACTTGATCGTTGGTATCGATAGTCTTAATATTTATATAATGAATGATCTAGCCTAGAAACTAACTATCACCACGATTGAGGCAAGTGCACCTATCGAACAAAGATAGTATAGCTTAGTGGCAAGACAGGATTGTCGAACCCAAAGGAACCAAAAGTACTAATACTGACTTTCTTCTTATTATTTAGCCTAAGAAGTAAGGGAATTGTTATTTATTCTAAAATTAACTAACTACTAAGCTAAAGACGCTAAGACAAAGAGAATGAATTTGGGAAATACTTGTGGGAAAAACCAATTGATTAAGACAATACCCAAGGAGGAATCCACCTAGACTTCACTTGTTATTTAACTCAAACTGCACGATTTATTCACTTAACCTGATCCGTAGGATTCCCTAATTTATATTAATACCTCTCTCGAGGTTATTAACGTCTAACCCTTGGTTGATTAATTGAAATATCTTTCTAATTAAAACCCCTAGGATTGCATTAACTCGATCTATGGACTTCCATATTAGGTTTGACCCTAATCCGGCTGATTTTTTTCGTCATCCTATCTCTATGGTTGCGATCAACTCGCTAATTATGCTAGATCTACTCTTAGACAGTGGTCTATTCCTCCTCCGCCTAAGCACATCAATACTTGAATCAATATCCTGAAATATCAAAACAAGAATTAAGAACACATAATTAAGAACAAATCAAGTATTTATCATATAGTTCAGAAAACAATAACAAGATCCTTCTTAGGTTTCATCCCCCTCAGGTATTTGAGGGGTTTAGTTCATAATCATAAAAGAATACATCTCAGAAGAAAAGATCAAACAAAACATAAGAAAACCCTAAAACCCCCTGAAGGAATTGAAGGAGAGATCCTCCGTCTTGAGTATGATTTCAGCTTCTTGAGATGAATCAACTGGCTTTCTTCGAGTAAATCCCAGAATTCTGACCTCTCTGGCTTGGTTCCTTGGCCTAGCTGGACGCCCCCCAAGGTTGGCCTTTAAGGTGTTTATATAGGCTTTTGGAATGTCTTTCTTTGCCTCTAAGTACCCTATTTCGAGTGAAATTCCTCTTTGTCACGGCAGGGACACGCCCGTGCAACACACCCTTATGATTTGAATCCAGGCCGTGGTCGAGACTGCTAAAGGGGCACGACCGTGTGGATTAGGCCCAGGCTGTGTTGATTTCTTACTTTGGCCCATTTGGTCCATTTTAGCCCGTTTCTCATTCTTTTCATCCTCCTATGCTTTCCTAAGTATAAAACATGAAATTAAAGGATTAGGAGCATCAAATTCCACAAGTCAAGGGATAAATCATCCAAAAGTACGCTAAATATGGGATTAAATATGTATATATTACGATTTATCACATAGCTTTGTATAAAAGAGGTTTTGGGTTCAAACTATGGGTGTAAATGAGACACTGGTGTTTGGAAGTTACTTGAGTTCGACTCGAAAACAATTTGAATTTGATTAGGTAATTATCGAGTTGAGCTCAAGCTATTGATCGAGCCGAATTCGAGTTTAGTAATACTTGACTTGAATGACTTGCGAGATTTATCAAACTTTTCATATTTTTATATTATTAAATTATGTTATTACTCTTAATATATATTATTAACCCTAAGCTTAATTATTGAGTTGAGCTCGAGTTTGAGCTTCAGTATAAAAATTGGTAAACGAGCTTAATCGAGCTCGAGAGCTCGATTATATCTCAAGCCAAGTTTAAGATTAAAAATAGATGTTCAATCGAGCTCAAGCCGAGTACCAAGTTTTGAATTTCGAGTCAAGCTCGAGCTCAAGTTTGACAGAATTCGAGCTCGACTAGGATTGATTACACCCCTAGTTCAAATCTTACTGGAAGCATTTATTTTGTAACTAGTAGATTCAAATTGGATAAGATATTCGAATCTAGATCCACATTTGTAGAAATTAGATCTGGATAATAGATACGATGGGGTTTATCCGCATCCGCTCTGAATCCACAACAAATAGTAATCTTAACATTTGAATTTGAATTCGCAATATCCGAATCTACAAAATTCAAGTTGGATATCGAATATCCAAAACCGCAATCCGAATTGTCATCCCTACTCACAGTTTAGTGGTTTTAAAAGCCCTGTCATTGGATGTTCTTCGATAGAGCAAGTATGAGTGATTCACCTTTTTTTTTTCTTCTTACCAAAGTAATTTGATAAGTGCGTAATTTCTTATTTATTTGTAATATTTCTCTTCTTGAACCATGCTATTTAAGTTCTTAATTGTATTATATTTTATTTATACTTATATTTTTTATTATTGATTTAGATGAATAATTGTGGAAAAGTGAGCTTAAACGATATTTTGGCAAGTTTTTACATATTAGACTTTCAACACAACATTGCCGCAGTATTTTGGCCATAACTTGAGGTACAGAACTCTGTTTTGGGCCCATAATAAACCGATTTGAAGGGGACCAAAATATCTAACTAAAGTTGTTTGTGACTCGAGCCTTAAAAACTTTAGGAAGGTTGAAAAAATTGGCTTGACAGTTTGATGCAAAAATTGTCAAGAAATTTAGAAAATTTTGCTTTATTTAATTAAGGGCACGTTTGTATTTTCTCATGTTATTTTTGTCATATAAATAGACATTATTAGGTTAATACCTAGATATAGCCGCTCTTAGTATTATTTTGTTTTTGTGTTTTCTTTATTTTTTGGATTTCTAAACCATTTTCTAGTCCAAAAAAATTTCAAAGTTTGATTCTACAGAGTTTGTGAGATCTAGTTGTTCTTAATCTTTTTTTTTATTCTTTACTATTTGCATGTCTTATGGTTTAATTAAAAATATTCAGGTTTGTTGGATATTGGATCCGTATTCAATTACTGAGAATATTTGCCTTGCCAATTAGAATTATTAAATCTGTAATTATTTAGTTTATTATAATATTAGTTACAAACAACATAGATGGGTATGACAGAGATATGCATTTTATGTTGTGTGGTCATGCGATCTAACTTAAATAAACCTTGATTGTGTGTTTATTGGTTAGAATTGCCTTTGTTTCATTCTTAATGTTATTGATAGATTAAATCTTAAGTGATCGTTATAGAGTTGTTTATTAAGAAGATAAATAATTAATGCATTCATTTTAATTATCGTGAAGGTTAGAATAGATTGATTGCTAGGTGGTTATCGACAATTATAATCAAATTTTAATGAACACTAAAAGTCATCTTTGTATCAATGATCAAACTCTTGAATCAAATAGAGATTTTACCTTTGGTTAGAGCTTTGTCACATTAATTTTCTTATATTTTATTTTACAATCTCTTTTTAATTTTAAATCCCCTTATTTTTATTTTTCTTGTTTATTAAAGAAATAAGATTATTATAGATTTCTGAGAATACAACCCTACCCACTGCTATCTACAAGTTTATTCTTGAATAGGAATTTTGTAACACCCTCGAAATCTTCTTGGTCGTAACGGTATTATTTTGAGCAATTACAATTCAAATTTTTCAGAATAAATAAATTGTGATTTATAAGTTTTCGTGGAGAAGGTAGTAGGAGACTGGAGAAAATTTAAAAGACTAATGTAGTGGAAGATATTAACCAGATGTATAGACTAAATTGTAAGCTTTTACAAAGTGTTGGGGTCAAAGTGAGAAACTTAAAGTAGAAAAGGGTTAAATTGAATTAGTGGTGAAATGTGTGAAGACATGAGAGCAATTTTACCAAGATCTAGTGGATAACGATGATGGGTAGATTTTTTTAGTTATAATGGTATTTTATTTTTATCATCATTACTACTATTATTATAATATTAAATTATTTTATTTTATTTTATTTGATTAAAAATATTAGTGATATTTTAGAAGAAATATGGAGAAGATTCATCATCTTTCTCCATCTCTTTCATGTCTATAATATAAGGAAGAAGAGAAATTCTTCCTTCTTTTACAATCTAATCCTCTATCTATATTAAAGGCTCTTCCAAGCTTAAAATCAACAATTTTCTTTAGAAACCCTAGCTAAATCTAGTTACCCACAACCTAGCATGTAATAACCCATTTTTTAGTGACGACAGAAACAGTAATTTCAGGGCCACAAATTTGATAAGTGAGTTCGTAAATATTATTATTTAATATTTACGAATCAAATATAGTGTTATAATAAATTTTGATTTAATGATTTATGTTAAATGAAAGAATAATTAGGTTCGAGTGGTATGCCCCTTAAGTCAAGTGGTTTTAGAAAATGAGGTATCGGGACCTTGTTTCTATAAACTGAGCCATAAGTATTTTACTAAATATTTACGGGGTGTTATTAGGGTTATATTAAAATTTGGTTAAGAAATTTTAACGTTTAAATAGTTAATTAATTAAAAAGGACTAAATTGTAAAAGCTACAAAAGTTGATTTCTATTAGTTAAATGGGTCAAATGGCCATGAAAAGGTGAATTAATGGGCTTAAATTGTAAATATACCATGCATATTGATAGTGGACAATTATGGACATGTTTTGTTAATTTTTTAAATTATAATTATAAGGGTAAAAAAGTAATTTGATAAATAAAATAAATAAACAAGAGCCATCTTTTTCTTCTCTTATTCCCAACCGAAACAAAAAAAAAAAAAAACATGAAGGAAAGCCATTGTTGAGTTAAGGTTCAGCCAAGCTTCAATTTCTGCATATAAGTCCGTTTGAATTCTGCTTCTTATAATTTTTATGTTTTTGATATCGTTGTAGCTTAATCTAGCTAATCTGATGGTCAATTTGTAAAAAATTTAAAAGTTTAGGGACTTACCATGAATGTTTTAAGTGTGTTTGTGAATTTAATTGATAGAATATTAAGCTAGGTTGATAGTTAAGCCTACTTTGTTAAGTGATTTTTAGTAATTTTAATGTTTAGGGATTAAATTGTTTAAATAGTAAAATTCATTGAAAATAGTGCAAAATGATGAGAAATATGGGCTGTAATAAACCCTTACGAAAATCGGCTAATATGGTTTTTCATTAATTGTGGTTAATTTGTGAGTTTCGGGCTTAGGGACTAAACTGTAAAAAGGTAAAATTTGAGTCCAATTTTCTAAATTTTCATTATGAAGGGTTATATGTTAAATTAATTATTTTAAATGCTGGAACGAGATTAATTGAATAAAAATATTTATCTAGATTAAGAAATGACTCAAACGGACACTGATCACGGGAAAACCAAAATAGCGGATTAGTCATTAGATCACGTTAGGGCATCGTTATGGTACAGGTATGTAACGACCCGGTAGTCACGGGTGTCAGAAAATGTATTTTCGAGACTTCGTTACCGTAAATTGGACTCGTAAATATTTATTAAAAATATTTACGAAGTTAGTTGTGTAGTTAATTAGGTTTTGGTTAGGTGAATTTGCATGAATTAAAAGTAATTAGGTATAAGGACTAAATTGTATAAAGGGTGAAAGTTGAATTATAGATTAAAGAAAAACTAAAAGGACTAAAGAAGTAATTATGCCATTGGCATTAAATGAGGCGGCATAAGTAAAAAAATATATGTAAAAATTTAATATATATTATAATAAAATATATTTACTTAACATTTAAGTATATAAATATAATAATAATAATAATAATAATAATATATTAATGTATAAAAAAAAAGAATAAATAAAGAATGAATAAATAAAGAAAATGAGAAAGAAAGGTATAAACGAAACAGAAAGGAAAGAAATAAAAGAAATAAGGAAGGAGAAAGACCAAAGTTAGGGTTTCAAAGTTTCAAGATTAATTGGTTAGTTAATTTAATCCCTTTTTCTTGCAATTTTTATGTTTTTGGAATCTCGGTATTAAATACTACCCGACCCATGTCAAAATTTTAGAAATTATTGAGTTTTTAAGTATTGTCTATGTTGAATAATTTTTAGTATTAGGGATTAAAAAGAAAAATAAAAATAAAGATAAAGACAAAAATAAAATAAATGGACTCAAAAGTCCTCATCGTCAGACGCGTCGCGAGGTGGCGGTGCCGAAGATGAAATATGGAGATGGTTGCAGATATGCTGCAATGTAGCCTCGAGACTGTCGAACCGCTGAAAGCACTGCTGCTCGAAGCGAGTGAGACGCTCGGATATGTCTATCAAAGTAGGAGCAGAAGAAGGAGGTCGGTGACTCGGAGGTGGAGGGTGAGGTGGATCCTCGTGAGGGAGAGGAACATCCTCAGTGATGTCCTCGGGATCATCTTGATCATCAAGACGAGACAATCGGTACTGGGGAGGATCGAATCCACGACGCCGCTCGATCATCCTCATGTGTAGCATGCTCGAGATGCCCTGAAGGGACATCTGGCCAACAAGCGTGAGTGTGGAGGACTGCTCCGGTGTGTCGAGGAGACCGAAGTGTCAACCGAGGTGAGTCACGTAAGGGCCTAAGCAGATGGGGCCCTTTCTGTGGCGGTCAGTCTGATGGCGGAAGGATAAAGCAATGGAGTACGCCAATTCGATAATATGGCCGTGGGGCATGCTCCATAAGTAGTAGGCATCGTGTGTGGTCACGACTCCAGTGCTCTCTCTTCGTCCTGTCAAAGTGTGAGCTAAGATGGCGTGAATATACCGTAGGGCTGGGGAGAGAGAAGTCGCCTTCGAGCGACTAGCGTCATAGGTCGTTAGGCCGCCCGTGAGGTCATTCCAACAACACGAGGGCGAGTAATGAATATGGTGATGGAGCTGAAGAAAGTCCTCGGCGCTCATGAACTCCTCTGTATAAAGTCCCAAAGTAGCACCGAATTCTGGGACGCTCATGTGGCGCACCAAACCGCCAAGGTGAAAGATGATGGTGCCTGGCTCGTCATGGACTGACATGAAGCTCTGAAGGTGAAACGTCAAGCAAAACTCCAAAGTAAGCTCCATATACGTGGGCTCGACGATACTGAAGAAACGGTCCCATGGGACTGTGATGATGAAGGCGCGAACCTCATCAGCGAGGTAGACCTACTCCAATGTGGCCCAGTCAATGCATTGGCCCAAACCTAGGGGTCGTACGCGAAGGAGCTGAAATAAGTCCTCCGGTGGGTCCGCGGAAAATCTAAGATAAGGATGGCGAACTTCAGCGGAGGCGCTGGAGGAGGTCGCGCTAGGACCCTTCCACTTTTTCGAAGCGGGGACGGCGAATTTAGTCTTGCCTCGAGTATTCGTCATGGTGTACCTAAGAAACAATAGCATATTCCAAAATTTAGTAAAATAAGAACAAACATATCACTAATACCTGTTCCTATATGCACTAATACCTAAACATGCAAGAATTAACAGTTTATTAATTTAAACCTAGCCTACTAAACTAATCAACCAAAAACAAAAGAAATAATAGACTAAATGATTAGGGACACACCAATGCACAAAAAAAATTGAAAAGAAGTAAATAACTAAAATCCTAATATAACTAATGAATAATCAAGCCACATTAGAAATCTAAACTATCAAAATAGTAATGTTAAGGATGTAGTAATAATACTAATAAATCAATAATGATAGCCAAGAATAACAACTAAATAATGATATAATAATAACAAAAAATAAAGAAATAAACAAAGAAAATAATAATACAAAGAATAACCAATAAACAAATAAATAATCAAATAAATAGAAAAAATTATAATGGAATAGGAAAAAGAAGAACCGGTCGGAGGGAAGAGCGGCCAGCGACGAACAGTGGTTGTGGGCGTGGTGGTGTCGTGGGAGGGTAAGAGGCTAGGAGGTTAGGGCTGGGGCGCGCGTGGGTCCGGCGAGAGGAGGAGGTTTCGGGTAAGAAAAGGAAAAGAGAGGGAGGGGATGGGTGGTCGGCCGACGGGTTTGTGGCAAGGGAGAGGTTGCGGCGGTGAGGGGTTAAGGAAGAAAAGTAAAGAAGAAGGAGAAGAGAAGGGAAAAGGAGGAATGGCCGGTCGACGGTGCGGCAGAGCTAGGGGAGAAGGGGGCGACGGCTTTGAAGAGAAAAAGTGAAGAGAGGGAGGAAAGAAGAAGGAAGAAAAGGGAGAGAGAAGAGAAGGGAATGGAGAGGTTTGTCGGGTTGGGGAAGAAGGGATAAAGGAGGAAGGAGGAGGGGGAGGACGGTGGTCGGAAGTGGTGAGCGACGGCTAGGGTTTGGGGGTTTGGAGGAGAAAGGAAGAAGAAAGAAAAAAAATAAAATTGGGGATTTATAGGTGACACGGTCGTGTAACGGCCCGTGTTGGGCCAAATGGCCGTGTCACACGCCCGTGTGATATAACCTCAGCCCGTGTTCGTCGCGAATTTTAAAAGCCCAGTATTCACACGGCCTTGGACACGCCCGTGTGTCCAGGTCGTGTGGTGCACACGGCCGCATCGCACGCCCGTGTGCCAAGTCCTTCACTTTTCCCTCGCCCTTATGGATTTTTGACACGCCCGTGTAACCTTACACACGATCGCGTATTTTGCCCGTGGAGGCCCCTGACTTGTTTTAAATTTTTGAATTTTGAAAAATTAGGCTCCAGGTTTCACACGGCCTTGGACACGCCTGTGTGTCCAGGCTGTTTGGTCCACACGGCCGTGTCGCACGCCCGTATGGAATATATTTAGGCCGTCTCTGTCGATTTTTGGGGATTTTAAGCTCCAGTTTTCACACGGCCGCATCGCACATCCGTGTGGTTTATATTTAGGTCGTGTCTCTGTCGATTTTTGGGAATTTTAAACTCCAGGATCCACACGACCAAGGACACGCCCGTGTGTCCAGGCCGTGTGGGTGACACGGCCATGTCGCCAAGCTGTGTAGCTTTCTGTCGATTTCTTTAAAAATTTAAAACTAAGTCCCAGGATCCACACGGCCAGGGACACGCCCGTGTGTCCAGGCCGTGTGGGTTTAAAACACCATTTTTTTATTTTAATTAATTTCAAAAATATCATAAAATATAATTAATAAATTAAGCATGTTAATGCTCGGGGTGCCTCCCGAGAAGCGCTTGTTTAGAGTCTAAGCTCGACTTACCTTGTTTTCGCCCGGTTACGGTGGATCGCGGAGCTGAAGCTCCTCTCTATTATCTTTAAAATCCTCACCATTATAAAGTTTAAGTCGTTGACCATTTACCTTGAATATGCCATAATTCGGGTGAGTTACCTCTATTGTGCCGTAGGGAAAGATAGTTTGAATGAAGAATTGGCCTGACCATCTTGATTTCATCTTTCTAGGGAATAATTTGAGCTTTGAGTTGTATAGAAAAACAAGATCTCCGACTGCAAATTGCTTAGGCTGCTTCAAACGAGCAACAAGTTCTCATAAGCATTCGCACGCCATTCATCTAGGTCGTTCAACTGCATCAATCTTTTCTCCCCTGCAAGTTTAAGATCATAGTTTAGGAATTTTATAGCCCAAAATGCTTTGTGCTCTAATTCAAATGGTAGATGAAAACTTTTCTCGTAAACAAGGCTATATGGAGATGTTCCTATGGGAGTTTTAAAAGCGGTTCTATAGGCCCATAAAGCGTCATCTACTTTTAAAGCCCAATCTTTCCTATTTGATTCTACGGTTTTCTCTAGAATACGCTTAAGCTCTCGGTTGGCTACTTCAACTTGTCCACTAGTTTGAGGATGATAAGGGGTAGCTGTTCTGTGGTGCACTCCATATTTCTTTAGGACTTTATCAAATTGAGCATTACAAAAATGAGTACCCCTATCACTAATAATTGCTCTAGGTGTTCCAAATCGAGACAAGAGTTTCTTAAGAAATCTTACTACCACTCTAGCATCATTAGTAGGTAAAGCTTGAGCTTCCACCCATTTTGACATATAATAAACCGCTACTAAGATGTATTTATTCCCAAATAAGCTAGGGAATGGACCCATAAAATCAATACCCCATACATCAAATATTTCACATGATAGCATATATGTTTGAGGTATTTCATCACGTTTAGAGATATTACCTATTCTCTGACATCTATCACACGAAGCAACATACCTATTAGCCTTCTTGAACAGAGTGGGCCAATAGAAACCTGATTCGAGTGTTTTATGTGCTGTCCTAGTCCCACTGTAATGTCCTTCTATCGGTTCTGAATGGCAATGTTCTAGGATTTTGTTTGCCTCCGACTTTGTAACACATCTCCGAATTACTTGATATGCACATATACGAAAAAGAAAAGGATCATCCCAAAAATAGTTTTTCACATCAGTGTCTAACTATTAATCATTTTATGGATTGATTGTAAATAATATTATAAGTTAATATTGGTTGGTTATATACATATAAATATGTATTTATGTTTGAGGTCCTATTACGGCATGTTTAAGTTAATGTTTAAATGAACTTGAAATAGGCAAAATAGATTGAATTTGGCATGTTTACAAATTGGATTTGAATTATATTATATTTATATGTTTTGATGATATAATTGTGGTACCAAAGAGGGTACATTGGTTAGGTACCTAGGATGATTGTTTTGACATGCTTTGGATGTGTTCGATTGTGTTTTGAATTGGTTAAATGAATGATTTTTGAGTTGCTTATTGTCCAAGCTTGCAGGGAATGGTAAACTTGTTGTTTAAGGTTCACTTTGAGTCCACACAGCTAGCACACGGGCGTGCAACGCCATTTTGAAAGGGTACACTGTTTGGCACACAGGCGTGTGGCTTGGCCGTGTGACCCAAGTCAAAGAGTTACACGGGTATAGACACGGGCTGGGACACGGCCGTGTGTCCCTATTTCGAATACCCATACGGCCTGACCACACGGCCGTGTGAACCCTGAAGCTTTGAAAAATTTTAATATTTCGCGAAAAATTCTCTGAGTTTTTGAATTAGTCCCGATTTGTTTCTAACGCGTATTTTGGGTCTCGAGGGATCAAATAAGGGACAATATGTATGAATTTGATTGGTTTAGACTTGAATATTGATCACTGTGAATCAGAGCTTTAAAATTTATAAAAAGAATAATCGAACCTGGAAACTAACTCTGACAACGATTGAGGCAAGTGCACCTATCGAACAGTAGTATAGCTTAGGCAAGACTGGATTATCGAACCCAAAGGAACTAAAAGTACTAATACTAACTTTCTTTTTATTATCTAGCCTAAAATAAGTGAAGTTGTTATCTAATCTAAATTAATTAACTACTAAACTAAAGACTCTAAGACAAAGAAGAATGAATTTGGAAAATAACTTGGGAAAAACTCAGTTGATTTAGATGATACCCTCAGGAAGAATCCACCTAGACTTCACTTGTTATCTAACACTGAACCATGAGATTTATTCACTTAGTTTGATCCGTAAGACTCCCTAACGTATATTAAACCCTCTCTCGAGGCGAATAACGTCTAACCCTAGGTTAATTAGTGGAACTCTCGTTCTCTTATAATAACCCCCTAGAATAGCAGTAAGTCGATCTATGGACTCCCATATTAGGTTTCACCCTAATCCGGCAAAATCTCGTCACCCTATCTCTAGGCGTGCGATCAACTCCGCTTAACTATGTTGGATCTACTCTTAGGCAGGGTCTATTCCTCCTCCACCTAAGCACATTAAATTTGGATTAAGCTCACATAATTAAGAACAAACTAAGTATTTATCATATAATTCAAAAACAATAACAAGATTCATCATAGGTTTCATCCCCTTCGGGTATCCCAAGGGTTTAGTTCATAACAATAAAGGAAAACATCTCAAGAGAAAAGATAAAACAAAACATAAGAAATCCCTAAAACCCCCTGAAGGAATTGAAGGAGAGATCCTCCATCTTGAGTATAATTCTGGCTTCTCGAGATGGATCAACTGGCTATCGCTGAGTGAATCCCCACAAATCTGCCTTCTCTGGCCTAGCACGACGCCCCTAGACGATGGCTTTGGGCTCCCCTCGACAGAGGGTTTCTGTCCAACTCCCCGAATAAGTTGCCCCCTAGGGTGTTTATATAGGCTTTGAGATGCCTTGCTTGGCCCCTAAGTATCCTAACTCAAATAGGATTCCTATTTGGGTGTTTGAATAGGCTTTGGGATGCCTTTCTTTGCCTCCAAGTATCTAAATCCGAGTAAAACTCCTCTTAGCCGCGGCAGGGACACGGCCTTAGCACACGCCCGTGTAAATCTTGGCCAGGACGTGTTGGGTCGACTAGTAAGGCACGGCCGTGTGAATAGTGGTCTAGGCCGTGTTCGAGATGTTTAAGGAGGCACGGCCGTGTGATCTTTGGTCCAGGCCGCGTCGATTTCATGCTTTGGCCCATTTGTCTCGTTTTAACCCGTTTTGCGTTTTTTTCATCCCTTGGTACTTTCCTGAGTATATAACATGAAAAGAAAGGATTAAGAGCACCAACTTATATAAAAATAAGGGATAATTCATCCAAAAGTATACTAAATGTGGGATTAAAATATGTTACTTTTACGGTTTATCAAATATTTTATAAAAATGAAATGTTTGAAATTATATCTATTTGATCGGTAAAGCTCTGAAACCCTATTCCGGTGATGGTTGTAGATTAGGGGTGTTAAATTTAGTGGTATCATAGCTTTATAGGTTTTTCGATTCTCAGAATAAATTGAGCTCGGAATTGAGTTTAGAGGTACATGCCATAATTGAGTCGAATTGAGTCGGGATTTGGATGCTGATACATATATTTGTTTTTGTTTTATAGTTGAAAATGTCGGATGATTATAATGATGATGTTGATCAAGAAATGTATACTGGAGATGATGTCTCCAATGAGTTAGATGAAACCAAATCGACAACACCAAGTGTTAATCCAGTTAGTACTCAATAACCTAATGTTGAACGAGGTAATATTGGGGAAAGAGATGATTCACAGTTACTTAGAGCTATTGCTGATGCTCTTCAGCAAGTGGCGGGAACCACATCCGCTACGACATCTACACCTACTGTTCATCGAGCTCCGATTAAAGAATTGCGTAAATATGGTACGACTGAATTCTTAGGACTGAAAGGAGTTGATCCTTCTGCAGCTGAAATTTGGATTGAATCTACTAAGAGAATCTTGCAACAACTTGAATGCAACCCGCGTGAAAGTTTAATATGTGCTGTTTCTCTACTGTAATGAGAAGTGTATACCTAGTGGCAGTCAATGACACGCCATGTACCCGCAGATCAGGTAAATTGGGAATTCTTCCAAAAGAAATTTCAAAAGAAATATGTGGGTGAATTGTATATTGAAGATAGAAAACAAGATTTTTTGATGCTGAAACAAGGTGAAATGTTTGTGGTTGATTATGAACGAGAGTTTTCGCGACTTAGTAGGTATGTTGCTGAATTTGTGTCGACTGAAATTGACAGTTGTAAGCAATTTTTGCGTGGCTTATGTGATGAGTTGCTAGTACAGTTGGTATCGCACAGAATCACTGAGTTTGTGCATTTAGTTGAACGAGCAAGAATGGTAGAACAAGTTCTGGGTTTTGATAAAAAGATTGAGAATACTTGTACTGTTGGGAAGCGTCCTGGAGCTGCTAGTTCAAATCCACCACCGAAGAGATCAAAAGAATTTCATGGTAGTTGGAGATCAAATTTTAATGTAGATAGAACTGATAGAAACCGTGATAGATAGCCGACTGTGTCTACGGGTAGTGTGCGAGGTCTATCCAGGGATACCAATATTCTTAATTGTGAGCATTGTGGGGAAAAGCACCGTGGTGAATGCTGGAAATTAACTCGATGTTGTTTTCACTGTAGATGTGCAGAACATTTTGTTAGATATTGTCCGAAGAATGAGAATGCTACACCTGGTACTTCTCAGAGATCTATTCCTATTTTTAGAGGTTGCGGGTCAAGTCTAAGTGGTTCATTTTCGAGAGGTGGTGCTAGAAAGGGAAATGATGTTGGTACTCAACAATCAGAAGCTAGAACGCTAGCTCAAGCTTATGTTTGGCGGACTCGTGAGGATGGTAATGCTAATAACGTTGTGACAGGTATATTTTTATTACATTCAAAACCTGTTTATGCTTTGATAGATCCAGGATCTTCACATTCATATGTTAATACTAAATTGGTTGAGTCGGGATGTTTAAAATCTGAGACGTTTAAAGTATCGATAGTGGTGTCTAGTCCATTAAGACAATCTGTGTTAGTGGATCAGGTGTGTAGGAGATGTCTGCTAATGATACAGAATATGACATTTCCTGTTGATTTGTTGATAATGCCGTTTGGTGATTTTGACATGATTTTGGGAATGGATTGGCTTACGGATCACGGGGTGATTTTGGATTACTGTAAAAAGAAGATTGTTTTTCAGAGTGAAAGCAGTGATATGATTGAGGTGAATGGTATTCGAACAAGTGGTTCAACTCGTATCATTTCAGTAATTCGAGCTAATAAACTTCTTCATCAAGGTTGTGAAGCTTTTCTAGCCTATGTTATCAATTCAAATTTTGTTGATAGTCAATGCAGTAAAATTTGAACTATTTGTAAATTCCCTGATGTATTTCCCGAGGAATTACCGGGATTACCACTGGATCGGGAGGTTGAATTTGCAATTGAAGTGTTTCCCGGTACGGCTCTGGTGTCAATGCCCCCTATCGTATGTCACCTACGGAATTGAAAGAATTAAAAGTACAACTGCAAGACTTATTGGATCGTGGTTTTATACGCTCTAGTGTTTTACCTTGGGGAGCTCCAGTGCTTTTTGTTAAACAGAAATATGGCTCGATGCGGCTTTGTATAGACTATCGACAATTGAATAAGTTGACGATTAAGAATCGATATCCTCTACCCCGTATTGATGACTTATTTGATCAACTAAAAGGAGCTTCTATCTTTTCAAAGATTGATTTGAGATCGGGTTACTATCAGTTGAAAGTGAAAGAAAGTGATGTACCGAAGAAGATATTTCGAACACGGTATGGTCATTATGAATTCTTAGTGATGCCTTTTGGATTTACGAATGCTCCTGCAGCATTTATGGGTCTCATGAATCGTATTTTTCAACCGTGTTTGGATAAATTTTTAGTAGTTTTTATTGATGATATTTTGGTTTATTCAAAATATGAATCCGAGCATAAACAACACCTCAGAATTGTTTTGCAAGTGTTATGAGAGAAACAGTTATACAGAAAGCTTAGTAAGTGTGAATTCTGGTTATCAGAGGTTGTATTTTTGGGTCATGTTATCTCCGCAGATGGAATTAGAGTTGATCCAAAAAAGATCGAAGCAATTGTTTAGTAGAAAGCACCGAGGAATGTGTCTGTGGTTCGTAGTTATCTTGGACTAACTGGTTATTACAGAAGATTTGTAAATGGATTTTTAAAGATAGCCTTGTCGATGACAAAGTTGTTGCATAAGAATGTTCAGTTCGTTTGGGATGATCAATGTCAAGAAAGTTTTGAGAAATTGAAGCAGATGTTGACTGAAGCACCGGTTTTGACTTTACTGGAATCGAGAAATGATTTTGTTGTTTATAGTGATGCTTCCTTGAGCAGTCTTGGTTGTGTTTTGGTGCAAGATGGGAAAGTGATTGCTTATGCATCTCATCAGTTGAAAACACATGAACGTAATTATTCGACACACGATTTAGAGCTAGTTGCTGTGGTTTTTGCTCTAAAGATCTGGAGACACTACTTGTATGGTGAAAAGTGTTATATTTATACTGATCATAAGAGTCTCAAATATCTTCTATCTCAAAAGGAGTCGAATTTAAGACAGCGTCGTTGGATAGAGCTTCTGAAAGATTTTGATTGTGTTATTGATTACCACCCTGGTAAAGCTAATGTTGTAGCTGATGCGTTGAGTAGAAAAGCATCGATTGAATTGTGAGCAATGTTTGCTAAGCTCAGTATCAATGATGATGAAAGCTTATTGGCTGAATTAAAAATCAAACCGGTGATGTTTGATCGAATCAAGTCAGCGCAGTTAGAAGATGACAAGTTGGTAAAGAAAAGAAAAATGGTTCAGAATGGTACACTAGAAAATTTTAGCATTGATGATTGTGGTTGCTTGAGATTTCATAACCGAATCTGTGTTCCAGATGTTTCTGAATTGAAAGAGTTGATACTTCGCGAAGCTCACAATAGCCCTTTTGGCTTGCATCCTGGAGGAACAAAAATGTATCGTGATCTGCTAGAATCTTATTGGTTGCTAGGAATGAAAAGAGATGTGGTTGAATATGTGGCTAAACGTTTAACTTGTCAGTGAGTTAAGGCAGAACATCAGGTTCCTATTGGATTACTTCAGCCTATTACTATTCCTGAATGGAAATGGGATTGTATCATGATGGATTTTGTAACGGGGTTACCTTTATCAACAAGTAAGAAAAATGCTATTTGGTGATTGTTGATCGACTTACGAAATCGGCTCATTTCATTACAGTCAGGACTGATTGGTCACTTCAAAAGCTTGCTAAAGTTTATATTCAAAAAATTGTGAGATTGCACAGTGTTCCTATGTTGATAATCTCTGATCAAGATCTGCGGTTCACTTCGAGATTTTGGAAACAGTTGCATGAATCTCTTGGTACACAACTTAATTTTAGTACAGCTTTTCACCCACAGACTGCTGGACAATCTGAGCATGTTATTCAGATTTTGGAAGATATGCTTCGTGCTTGTGTTATTGATTTTGAATCAGGTTGGGAGCGTTACTTACCTTTGGCCGAATTTGTATACAACATTAGTTTTCAATCAAGTATTCAAATGGCTCCGTATGAAGCTTTATACGGTCGAAAGTGTCGATCACATGTTTGTTGGATTGAATTGAGTGAACGAAAAATGATCGGGTCGGGATTAATTCAAGAAACGAAAGACATTGTTAGGAAAATTTGAGATAGATTGAAGACAGCTTTTGCATACAAAAAGCATATGAAGATTTGAAACGTCGAGATATTGAATATTCTGTTGGCGATAAAGTATTTCTTAAAGTTTCGCCTTGGAAGAAAATTTTGAGATTTGGCCGAAAAGGGAAACTGAATCCTCGATTTATTGGACCGTATGATATCACAAAAAGAGTGGAACCAGTTGCATATCGTTTAGCTTTGCCTGCAAAATTGTAAAAAATTCATGATGTTTTTCACGTTTCAATGCTTAGAAGATATCGATTGGACCCATCTCATGTTATTTCAACAGAGGTTATTGAAATTCAACCTGATTTTCCATATAAAGAAGAACCAGTTGAGATTTTTGCACGTGAAGTAAAAGAGTTGCGTAATAAGTGAGTCCCGTTAGTGAAAGTATTATGGCGTAGTCATAGTGTTGAGGAAGCGACTTAGGAACCGGAAGAGACAATGAGATCTCAATACCCCCACCTCTTTTCAGGTAAATTTCGGGGACGAAATTTATTTAGGGGGAAGAATTGTAACGACCTGATAGTCGCGGGTGTCGAAAAATATATATTCGAAACTTCTTTACCATAAATTGGAATCAACAAATATTTACGAAGCTAGTTGTGTAGTTAATTAGGTTTTGGTTAGGTGAATTTGCATAAATTAAGAGTAATTAGGTATAAGACTAAATTGCATAAAGGGTGAAAGTTGATTTATAGATTAAAGAAAAACTAAAAGGACTAAACAAGTAATTATGCCATTGGCATTAAATGAGGCGGCATAAGTAAAAAATATATATGTAAAAACTTAATATATATTATAATAAAATATATTTACTTCACATTTAAGTATATATATATTATAATAATAATATATTAATGTATAAAAAGAATAAACAAATAAATAATGAATAAATAAAGAAAAAGAGAAAGAAAGGTAGAAACGAAACAGAAAGGAAAGAAAGAAAAGAAAGAAGGAAAGAGAAAGACCAAAGCTAGAGTTTCAAAGTTTCAAGATTAATTGGTTAGTGAATTTAGTCCATTTTTCTTGTAATTTTTATGTTTTTGGAATCCCGATATTAAATACTACCCGACCCATGTCAAGATTTTAGAAATTATTGAGTTTTTAAGTGTTATCTATGTTGAATAATTTTTAGTATTAGGGATTAAATTGATAGATTTTTAAATTAGAAATGAAAAAAACGATTAAATTGTAGAACAAATAGAAAATTTTGTGTAATAGGGACTAAATTGTGAAAATTTTGAAACTTAGGGATTTGAGTGAAAATAGGAGTCAAATTTAGTTTAAAGTGGAATTAGCATGAAAATATAAGATTAATTGTGAAGAATAAAAATTAGTCTCGGTTTAGGGACTAAATTGAAAATTAGGCAAATATGGAATAAAAATTGAAATATTAATTATGAGATTAAATTGTGTTGTATTGATGAATTTTAATTGTTTTAATTCCGTAGCAAACATCGTACCGGAATCCTCGACTAAAAAGGGGAAAGATAAAGTCGACGAGGAATAGCTCGAAATTTTTGGTTTGTATTTCTATAATTCGAAGCTAGTTATTAATTGTTGTAAATTTTATTTAATGTATATGGTAAGTGTTGAGGTAAGTAATTGATATTTTATAATTGATTGAATGAATTGAATTGGTAGATATATATATATATATATATATATTGGATTGATTTTTTAATTGAAATGAATATATGTGTAATTATGTGATTATATGAAAAATCAACATTGGATATTGATTATATCCGAAATGTGAAATTAAACCCTATTAACTGTATCGGGCTGAGTCGGATATAGATGGCATGGCATAGGATTGGAAGAGTTCAGGGATTTCTTCGACTTCGAGTCGATAAGACACTGGGTGTCAATTTATCACTTCGGATATCTTCGATGAGGCACTGGGTGCTAATTTACTTCGGTTTAGCCGATGAGACACTGGGTGTCAAATTATTACTTCGAATTATCCAATGAGGCACTGGGTACCAAACTGGTGTGTTTGGTTGGATCTGTGTATCCGTCCGAGTCCGAGTCGTGTTAATATGGGCAATTAATTGAAACTGCATTATGATTGATTTTAGATGATATGTGTATTATATTGTGAAAAGCTATTTATATAGCAAGTATGAGAATTGAGATATTGTGAAACAAATGAAATGTGATATGGTTATTGTAATATTTAGATTGTATATTTTTGATTTCATATCTTTTGATATTTGGATTATAGAAATACCACCGAGTTTTTACTTAGCGTACGATTTTATTTTCCATGCGCAAGTTAGGTACTTAATTTTGATCACTGAGTCAGCATCCAACAACGATCCCGAACTAAAATGTGGTGTTGTTTATCCTTTTGTGTCGGCATGTACCTAGGGTGTCTAACTATTAATCATTTTGTGGATTGATTGTAAGTTAATATTGGTTGGTTATATACATATAAATATGTATTTATGTTTGAGGTCATATTATGGCATGTTTAAGTTAATGTTTAAATGAACTTGAAATAGGCAAAATAGATTGAATTTGGCATGTTTACAAATTGGATTTGAATGATATTATATTGATATGTTTTGATGATATAACTGTGGTACCAAAGAGGGTACATTGGTTAGATACCTAGGATGATTGTTTTGACATGCTTTGGATGTGTTCGATTGTGTTTTGAATTGGTTAAATGAATGATTTTTGAGTTGCTTATTATCCAAGCTTGCAGGGAATGGTAAACTTGTTGTTTAAGGTTCATTTTGAGTCCACACGGCCAGACACACGGGCGTGTGACTGGACCGTGTGAGACACAAGGCTAGCACACGAACGTGCGAGGCCATTTCGGAAGGGTACAAAGTCTGGCACACGAGCGTGTGGCTTGGCCGTGTGACCCAAGTCAGAGAGTTACATGGGTATAAACACGTGCTGGGACATGGCCGTTTGTCCCTATTTTAAATATCCATATGGCCTGAGACACAGGCGTGTCTCCTGACCATGTGAGTCACACGGCCTGACCACACGGCCGTGTGAACCCTGCAGCTTTGAAAATTTTTAATATTTCGCGAAAAATTCTCCGAGTTTCTGAATTAGTCCCGATTTGTTTCTAACGCATATTTTGGGTCTCGAGGGCTCAAATAAGGGACAATATGTATGAGTTTTATTGGTTTAGACTTGAATATTATATGATGTGAAATGTTTGAAATTATGTCTGTTTGATCGGTAATGCTCCGAAACCTTATTCCGACGACGGTTGTGGGTTAGGGGTGTTAAAAGGTAAGTTCGTATAGAGATTAAATTTTTCATTTGATGTTTTGGATGAATTACTATGTATAATTTTGTGAATTATAATCTTGATTTGATAATTGATATTATGGATATTGTTGGAAGGTTAGTTTAATTAAAGTTGTAATTTATAAATGTGAAATTCATGATGGTATACAGAAATATTATAATGCGATTGAAATAAAGGATTTGAGATGTAAAAGTCCCGTTCGAACCTTGTGAATACTTAGGATACGAATGACATGTCATTAGGGTTATATGGTTTCGGGTGCTGGTCTTGAATGTCATATCGATGGCTGAGGTCCTGCATTTGTTACAGATACTCCACAGCTTGTGTGAGCAGCATCGTGTAGCTAACATTCCGACCCACAGCTCGTGTGAGCAGGCCCATTTCACAGCTCGTGTGAGCACTAATTGAAAGGAAAGGTTATGGTTACATGAAAAGGCACACTATGTGTGAGCATTCTTGAGTATCCAATGCTATTTTATACGGTTCAACGGGTAAGTAAAGGTTAATGGGAAGACATGTATAAAAAATTAATGTTACTAATGTTTATATGACAGGGAAAGATGAATATGCTTATACAATATGAAAATGGATGATAATTTATCGAGTGATGGATGGAATATGCATGGAATCTATTTCTTAATATATGTTATGTTTTATAGATGTATTATTTACTTATTATTTATTAACCATATGATTTCAATGGAAAGTATGTGTAAAGGATATATGTATAGGTGATGGATTATGGATGAAGCCTAAATGTTTTTCATGTATATGCCATGAGTTACTTGGGATTTATATGTAATGATATATTTACTAACCTTATGAGGTGATATGTATAGGAAAGGAAGTTTGGCATACGACTTGATGAGAGTAGGTTTGGTTGTTTAATTTAATATGATTGGTAAGTTAAGTTTCGCTTATACGAATTTACTAAGCATTAAATGCTTACATAATCATTTCCTCTGTCTTGTAGATTATCGGGAAGCTCAGCTGGTTAGAATCTCGTCGAAGTATCGTCACACTATCTATTTGACATATTGGTATTTATGGTTATTTTGGTTAATGGTTATAAATGACATGCAATAGGGTTGAAAGGTTATTCAAGTGAAATTGCTTGTCTTGAGTTGTGTCAAGCTTGTTGTGGTTAATAAGGTAAAAGTTGGCATGAATAATAATTTCCAATATGGGTGAATGAGCCCTCATGCATACTCCACAGGTTCTAAATAGTATATGATATGATGGCATGTTTTGGAATGGGTAATTTGGCCATTTTTAGATACTTGGCATGAATAATAGTTTCCAATATGGGTGACTGAGCCCTCATGCATACTCAACAGGTTCTAGATAGTATATGATATGATGGCATGTTTTGGAATGGGTAATTTGGCCATTTTTAGATACTTGGAATATATGGTCCTTTTGGTATGTTTGTGATGGCATGTAAATAGTCATATGTGATGTAACGCCCAAAAAAATCTCTTACATTTATTTTCGTATGTTTGTGACACAAGTGTGTATCTACTTCGTTAGCCTTTGATTGAATATCGAATTAAGTAGTTGATTAAATGATGTTTTGGTTGAATCTAGGTTCTGGAGTACTAGGAGAGTGGTTTAACTACAAGCAAAATCAGGTGTGTAACCATAACACTGGAAACTGAAATCAGCAAAAAGCCGAAAAGTGAGACTGTCAACACCACATGGGCGTGTGGCCGCCCATGTGGTAGGCCGTGTGACCGAACACGGGCGTGTGATCGACGAGACTGGCCGTGTGCGATACACGGGGCTGACTGAATTGGGCCGTGTGGGCCCATACGGGTGAACCACACAGGCGTATGAGATTATTGGACCAGGCCGTGTGATCCACATGGCCAAGGCCATTTTGGGCCGTGTGAGCCACATAGGCGTGTGGGCCAACACAGGCAAACAACATGGGCTTGTGGGCCCATTTTCACTGTTTAAATGCTAAGGTTGCATGGGTCGCCCGAGTCGACTGTGGACCTACTGTAGGGTCGGTAAGCTTACTTAGACCCCTAATTGACTGAAATGACTGTATGACTGATACGATTATGCATGTTATTAAGCATGATGATGTCCCACTAATTTGATACCATATGCCCTGATTTTATGCATGATATTATGTTTTAGCATGTCATATATGTATACTGCATTGCATTGGGGGTAGGGGTTATATTGTTCGGAGGAAGTTTACTAAAAGGCCTCGAGCCTAATTTACTAGCAGCACAGCTGCAAACGACTATCTAGTGCCGCATTCGGTACTTGTTAGAGTGTAGGGATGGGTGGGTTGATTATATCCCCACATGGAGTGTAGGGTTGGACGGAGTTGGAGTGTAGAGGCTGGCTGGGTAGGATTTGATACTGTATATCTGTTACTGTACTGAATATTGATACGGTAATGGGCTAGGGCCCAAATGCATGACTACTTCTATATTGAAATGGGCTAAGGCCCTAACTAAAACTGAAACTGTTACTGAGATGGGCTGAGGCCCAGACTATGATTGCATTCTTCTGCTTGTTTATATGGGGATTACACACTGAGTTTTTGTAAACTCACCCTTCCATTTTATCTGTACAAGTAATCCCCAGACTTAGGCGGATTGGAGCGGCAGA
The DNA here is from genome assembly GCA_025698515.1 of Gossypium sturtianum. Classification (NCBI taxonomy): domain Eukaryota; kingdom Viridiplantae; phylum Streptophyta; class Magnoliopsida; order Malvales; family Malvaceae; genus Gossypium; species Gossypium sturtianum. Next base: position 12,300,494 of record CM046948.1, read on the forward strand.
GGACTCAACGGTGGCCACATGACCCTTTTACATTGTTTCGTCTTTAATTAGGTTTTCAAAGTTTAATTTTGGGTATTTTGCTGTAATAAATGCCTCTATAGATTTTTGCTTAAAATTTGGATTTTATATTTGTCTTATGTTTTATATCTGCTAGAGGTAGGTAAAATATGAGTTTTTAAAAGAAATGCATGTGTTTTAGCAAAATACCCACAAGGACACAAACTGTTTAAAAAACTTCCGCAACGTATAATGTTTTGAAAACTAACGACTGAATAAGAATTACGATTTTAGAATTATTAAAAGATAATGAGGAATTCTAAACGGAAAATGTTTTAAGCAAAGTTACGGTTTTCCAACACAAGCTACAGTTTTCTAACACACTACCATGTGACATCACCAGATTCGGCCATAATGTCCAAGCCGGGTTTGGGGTGTTACATTTAGTCGTATCAGAGCCAGGTTGCAAAACTCGGCTGTGGACTTGGGTTTTAAAACTTGTTTTTTTAAAGGACTGATTTCTAAATGATTTGAAACATTTTTACTGACTGTGTGGTACACTGAGTCTCCGGCTCCGATCTTGTAAGTTCTCTGAAGCCTTTATGTGTTTTAAACTGAAACTGATTTGATACTGAAATTACTATAGATAGTACAAACTGAAACTACTATAGGTAGATTGTACTGAATACACTTAAGTTAGTGTATACTAATACTGTAGTAAAACCGATAAACACTGAAAGACATTGCGTTGTGCAAAAACAAACTTTATACTTCTGATACTGCCTCTCATAAGATATCTGTTAATAAATACTAAAATTTTAAACTGATGCATAAAACTGTTAATACAGATAAATGCAATTAGACAATGAGCACTAGAGGTACTCGTGGATGGGGTATAAGAGGCCGTGGTAGAGGCCGTAGAGGGGCTCGAGCTGAGTCCTCTTCACTTAGAGGTATGCCAAATTTGGGCACTAGCGAGACGCCGGTGTCGGCTGTTACAGAGACCTGGTCTGGGTCTAGGTCTCATGAACGTGTGGCTGGGGACGACACACTGTACCGAGCCATGTTACGGATTTTAGAGACGGTCGCTGGGCCCAATACTAGAGCTAGAGGCCGAGGTTCAGTTACGGAATGACTCCTGTCTAATGGAGCCGAGATTTTCAGGGGTATTGCTGGAGTTGCCCCTAATGTGGCTGAGTACTGGATTGAGGCCATAGAAAGGATTATGGATGATTTGGACTGCACCCCCGAGCAGAAACTAAAGGGTGCAGTGTCACTGCTAAAAGATGAGGCTTACCAGTGGTGGCTTACAGTTAAGGAGGGCACTCAGCCCGACCGACTGACCTGGGATTTCTTTAAGACCGCCTTCCAGGGAAGTATGTGGGGGCCAGTTACGTGAATGCCCGTAGGAGAGAGTTCTTGAATTTGACCCAGGATGATAGATCAGTGGCCGAGTATGAGGCCGAATTTCTACGACTAAGCCGCTATGTGCGTAGTATAGTGGCGACTGAGTATGAGAGATGCGTTCGCTTCGAGGATTGCCTCAGGGATAATCTGAGGGTATTGATAGTTCCACAGAGGGAGTGATACTTTGCTGCACTGGTCGATAAGGCGAAGAACAGAGAGAGAGGTAGGAATAAAAGGGATTCGGAGCCCTAGAGTTCCATTCAGAGGCCTAAAAAAAAGGCCAGAGTTGATGGGCTGACCAGAGTTAGGGCTCCTATTACTTCTACTGGATAGCCACCGTGTACTGACTGTGGTAGACGCCATCAGAGCACCGTATTAAAGACTGCCCGCGGAGGTCCGATCCGATGTAAGCTTCTGGCATGGGTACTGTACCACCGAGAGTAGTTCAGCAGCCACTGAGAGGCATTGGTCAGGCCAGGGGTGGTAACGGTCTGGGCCATGGTCAGAGAGCACCGGGCAGAGGTGCTAGTCACACTGAGGCGATGTAGCAGGCTCTAGTTTATGCTGCTCATCGCCGAGAGGATGGAGATGCTCCAGACGTCATTACGGGTACATTCTTTATTTATAATGTACCTTATATTGCGCTGATAGATATATGATCCACTCACTCCTATATAGCTTGGACCGTATCTGAAAACTTGGGTATACTGGTTGAGAGCACTACGAGTGAGGTCACTGTACTGAGCCCGTTGGGGCAGTCAATAAGGGTTAACAAACTGTTTAAAGATGTTTCTCTAGAGGTTCAATGAGCTATCTTTTTGGCTGATCTGATAGAACTGCCTTTTGGAGAATTTGATCTAATACTGGGAATGAACTGGTTAGTCAAACACCGAGTGAGCTTAGATTGTGCCACAAAAATGGGTTGTACTGAAGACTGGGGAGGAAAGCGATGTAGTCTTAATTGGGGAATGTCGGAACTACTTGAGTAATGTGATTTCTACACTGAGGGCGAAAAATTTGGTTCGTAAAGGATGTGAGGCGTATCTGGCCTACATCAGTGTTTCAGATTCTGGGGATTCTTCGATTAAGGATATCAGGACGGTTAAAGACTTTTCGGACGTTTTTCCTGAAGAGCTACCTGGGTTACCTCCGAATCGTTATGTAGAGTTCAGGATTGAGCTCCTTCCTGGTGCAGCTCCGGTGTCCATCGCCCCTTATAGTATGGCACCGAAGGAGCTTGTGGAGCTTAAGGCCCATATTCAAGAGCTATTGGATCGTGGGTTCATCCACCCTAGTGTGTCTCCGTGGGGGGGCACTAGTACTATTTGTGAAAAAGAAGGATGGATCCATGCGTATGTGTATTGACTACCGATAATTGAACAAGTTGACCATCAAGAATAAGTACCCTCTACCGAGGATAGACGATTTGTTTGACAAGTTTCGTGGGGCTTCGATTTTCTCTAAGATTGACCTCCGATCAGGATATCATCATGTGAAGGTTAAAGATACTGATGTGCACAAGACATCATTTAGGACTCGATACGGTCATTACGAGTTCCTAGTGATGCCATTTGGACTGACGAATGCACTAGCAGCTTTTATGGATCTGATGAACTGAGTGTTCTAGCCCTATCTGGATCAGTTCATAGTGGTATTTATTGATGATATACTGGTGTATTCGAAAACTGAGGATGAACATGATGAACACCTCAGAGTGGTTCTACAGATTCTGTAAGAGAAACAACTGTACGCCAAGTTCAGTAAATGTGAGTTCTGGTTACATGAAGTAACATTTTTAGGACATGTGGTTTCTGCTGAGGGGATTAGAGTCGATCATCAAAAGATTGAGGCTGTCTTGGATTGGAAGCAGCCTAAGACTGTATCTAAGATTCGCAGTTTTCTGGGACAGGCTGAGTATTATCGACGATTTGTAGAGGGGTTTTCACTGATTGCAGCACCTTTGACTGAGCTGCTACACAAGGGTGTGCCATTTAACTGGACTGATGCACAGCAAGAGAGCTTTGAGAAGCTCAAGACCGTACTGATTGAGGCCCCTGTCTTGATACAGCCAGAGTCTGGGAAATAGTTCACTTTCTACAGCGATGCATCACATGTTGGTTTGGGAAGTGTGTTGATGCAAAAGGGTAAGGTAGTAGCGTATGCGTCTCGTCAGCTTAAGACTCATGAGGCGAATTATCCGACGCATGACTTGGAGTTGGCCGCAGTGGTATTTGCACTAAAAATCTAGAGGCATTACCTATATGGTGAGAAGTGTATCATTTATACTGATCACAAGAGCCTCAAGTACCTCCTCACTCAGAAGAAGCTGAACCTTAGGTAGCGTAGGTGGATTGAGCTGCTTAAGGACTACGACTGTACGATTGAATACCATCCTGGTAAGGCCAATGTGGTGGCCGACACGCTGAGCCGTAGGGCTATGACTGATCTGAGGAAAATGTTTGCTCGCCTCAGTTTATTTGATGATGGTAGTCTATTGGCTGAACTTCAAGTTAAACCGACGTGGATAGAGAAAATTAAGAGTAAGCAGATGGAGGATTAGTCGTTGGGTCTTCGTTTCCGATAGGTTGAGAGTGGGAATACCAAGGATTTTGAACTGAATAGCGAAGGGGTGCTCTGTTTTCGTGGGAGAATCTGTGTACCAAAAGATACCGAGTTGAGGGAGTCTATACTGAGAGAGGCGCATAGTAGCCTTTATACTATGCATCCTGGCGGAAACAAGATGTACCGAGACCTTCATGAGTTATACTGGTGGCCAGGTCTTAAACGAGAGGTTACTGAATTTGTGGCCAAGTGTTTGACATGCCAGCAGGTTAAGGCTGAGCATCAGTTACCTTCGGGATTGTTGCAGCCAGTCAAGATTCAACTTTGGAAGTGGGAGCATGTAACTATGGAATTCGTTACTGGGTTACCCCTCACACCCACTAAGAAGGATTCTGTATGGGTTATCGTGGATCGATTGACCAAGTCCGCCCACTTCATACCAGTTCGTACTGACTACTCTTTGCAGAAGCTGGCTAAGCTGTATGTGTCTGAGATAGTGAGACTGCATGGGGTACCTGTTTCGATCATCTCTGATAGGGATCCTCACTTCACGTATTGGTTTTGGAAGAAGTTAAATGAAGCTCTGGGTACAAGATTAGACTTCATTACTGCGTTCCATCCTCAGACGGACGGTCAATCAGAGAGGGTGGTTCAGATACTAGAGGACATGTTAAGGAGATGCGTGATTGATTTCCGAGGCAGTTGGGAGGATTACCTGCCGCTAGCAGAGTTTGCTTATAACAATAGCTAGCAGTCTAGCATTCAGATGGCATCGTACGAGGCATTATATGGTCGTAGGTGTCGCACACCTTCATGTTGGACTGAGTTGGGCGAGCGACATGTTCTGGGCCCTGAATCAATTTCTGATACCGAGGATAAAGTTAGACTGATTCGAGACCAACTAAAAGCGGTAGCTGATAGGAAGAAGTCCTACGCAGACCTGGAGCGACGTGAAATTAAGTATTCTGTGGGAGACTTCGTTTTTCTCAAGGTCTCACCATGGAAGAAGGTACTGAGGTTTGGACGTAAAGACAAGTTGAGCCCTAGATTCATTGGGCCCTATCGTATTCTGAAGTGACTAGGACCGGTTGCCTGCCAGTTGGAGTTACCTCCAGAGTTAGATCGGATTCACGATGTATTCCACGTCTCAATATTGAGGCGCTACCGCTCTGATCCCACGCATATTGTTCCTATTGAGGAGATTGAGGTTAGGCCAGATCTGACCTTTGAGGAGGAGCCAGTTCATATATTGGAGCGAGATATAAAGGTTCTAAGAAGAAAATCCATCCCACTGGTTAAGGTTCTTTGGCGTAATCATAGCTCTGAGGAGGCCACGTGGGAGCCTGAGGATGCGATGCGGCAGCAGTATCCTCATCTGTTCTGATCCGGTAAAATTTCGAGGCCAAAATTTTCTTTTAGGGTGGTAGAGTTGTAACGCCCAAAAAAATCTCTTATATTTATTTTCGTATGTTTTTGACACAAGTGTGCATCTACTTCAGTGGTTAAGTGTTCTGGGAAGTGTCTGAGATGTCCCAAGTTTAAGCATTAGCTTGGGCAAATTTTTGTTTTTAAATGAATAAACCCCTGTCTCTAATCAGTGGGCTTATAGATAAATGTTGGTAAAATATGTCAGAATGGGCCTGTTGGTCTGGTGGTTAAGTGGAGTGTTAAGTGGCTAGAGGTCTGGGGTTCGAGGCTATGCGCGAACAAAGGATTTATTTTTACTGCTTGTGCCGTGTGAGTGTTGTAGGTTGACCAAAATGCTGTAGTGCTTGAGTGAGGTTTAAATTCGGTTGTCGAGGGATTTTTGGTGGACGGTTTGGGGAGTCTAAGGGTGAATGAGAGTGTGATGGATGGTTTAGTGGAGGAAATTAATGGATAATGGGAGTATTTCGTGGGATTGAGGTGCAAAATAAGGGAATTCTCATATTATCAAGATTACTATTGATTTTATTTTGATTCTTGTGATTTTTTTTCAAAAAAATTGGTTCCCCATACCATTTCCAAATTTTTTTACGTTAGTTCCCCTTTCCCTCTAGTCTGCCGTTCGTCATTTTGCTCCTCCCTTTGCCAAATATTGCTAGGTGAATTTCTCTTACATCTTTTGTTCCTTTTCGACTTTTCACACTTCCCTTCCCATCGTTTTCTTTTTCTTCTTCTCGCCGTCACCTCCTCTATTTTGCTTCTTTCAGTCATTGATTCCCCTTTTCGATTCGTTCACTCTTGCGTTGCTAAATTGCACTCTGCTCTGTCGTCAGTTTGCTAAGTGATCTAAGTGCTTCGTTGTCTCGTTTTATAAGTTACTGAATGAATGGTTATATTTGTACTCTTGGGGTTTTTAATTGATTGTGTTCTTTTCAATTGTTTTCTTTTCAATTTCCTCTCCTCCCAGTAAGGAAAATTTCGACTCCTCCCTTACACTCTCTTTCTCCGGTTCTTTTCAGCTGGGGTTTTTCTCTAACAACAGTCGGTTGTACTTGATTGGTAAGTATGGTTCAATTGAAGTTTAAAGTGAAATTCGACTAGGGGTTTAACGAGAAGGTTTTGTGACTCTTGTTTTAGGTGGAGACCAAGAGTTGGTTGGTGCATCTTCAAGGAATTGAGTGGGCGATTTCGGTTGATTTTGGTAAGGAGGTTTTTGATTGTTGATCGATTTTTAACTTCATTAGCCTTTGATTGAATATCAAATTAAGTAGTTGATTAAATGATGTTTTGGTTGAATCTAGGTTTTGGAGTACTCGGAGAGTGGTTTAACTACAAGCGAAATCAGGTGTGTAACCACAACACTGGAAATTGAAATCGGCAAAAAGCCAATAAGTGAGACTGTCGACACCACACGGGCGTATGGCCACCCATGTGGTAGGCCATGTGACCGAACACGGGCGTGTGATCGACGAGACTGGCCGTGTGCGATACACGGGCTGAACCGAATTGGGCCGTGTGGGCCACACGGGCGTGTGGGCCCATACGGGTGAACCACACGGGTGTATGAGGTTATTGGTCCAGGCCGTGTGATCCACATGGATAAGGCCATTTTGGGCTGTGTGGGCCACACGGGCGTGTGGCCAACACGGACAGACAACATGGGCTTGTGGGCCCATTTTCACTGTTTAACTGCTAAGGTTACACGGGTCACCCGAGTTAATTGTGGACCTACTGTAGGGTCGGTAAGCTTACTTAGACCCTTAATTGACTGAAATGACTGTATGACTGATACGATTATGCATGTTATTAAGCATGATGATGTCCCACTGATTTGATACCATATGCCCTGATTTTATGCATGATATTATGTTTTAGCATGTCATATATGTATACTGCATTGCATTGGGGGTAGGGGTTATATTGTTCGGAGGAAGTTTACTAATAGGCCTCGAGCCTAGTTTACTGGTAGCACAGCTGCAAACCACTATCTAGTGCCGCATTCGGTACTTGTTGGAGTGTAGGGATGGGTGGGTTGATTATATCCCCACATGGAGTGTAGGGTTGGACGGAGTTAGAGTGTAGAGGCTGGCTGGGTAGGATTTGATACTGTATATCTTTTACTGTACTGAATATTGATACTGTAATGGGCCAGGGCCCAAATGCATGACTATTTCTATATTGAAATGGGCTAAGGCCCTAACTGAAACTGAAACTGTTAATGAGACAGGCTTAGACCCAGACTATGATTGCATTCTGTCTGCTTGTTTATATGGAGATTACACACTGAGTTTTTGTAAACTCACTCTTCTGTTTTATCTGTACAGGTAATCCCCAGACTTAGGCGGATCGAAGCGGCAGAGGACTCAACTGTGGCCACACGACCCTTTTACACTGTTTCGTCTTTAATTAGGTATTCAAAGTTTAATTTGGGGTATTTTGCTGTAATAAATGCCTCTATGGATTTTTGCTTAAAATTTGGATTTTTATATTTGTCTTATGTTTTATATCTGCTAGAGGTAGGTAAAATATGATTTTTTAAAAGAAATGCATGTGTTTTAGCAAAATACCCACAAGGACACAAGCTGTTTAAAAAACTTCTGCAATGTATAATGTTTTGAAAACTAACGACTGAGTAAGAATCACGATTTTAGAATTAATAAAAGATAATGAGGATTTCTAAACAAAAAATGTTTTAAGCAAAGTTACGGTTTTCCAACACAAGCTACAGTTTTCTAACACACTACCATGTGACATTGCCAGATTCGGCCATAACATCCAAGCCGGGTTTTGGGTGTTACATGTGATATCATTTGGTAGATAAATGAACTAGGTTCTATGCTTGAAATGTGGCTATATTTCTTTGATTTGATCATTGATGTTTTGATATGAATATGGTGCCTTTGAATGGCATATTTGTTAGATGAAATAGGATGTTTGAAATGGTATGTTTATAAGTGTTTACATGATGCTTAGGTCAATTGAATGTGTGCACAAATGGGATAGATGGTTAGGTGTGTTTTGGTATTGAAATGGCTTAAATTAAGGTCAAATTATGGAGCACACGGCCTGACAACACGGTTGTGTGTCATTTGTAATTTGTTAATGTATCAAGTCAGTGTGTTACACGGCCTAGCACACAGCCTGTGACACAATCGTGTGTCGCAAGTCAGAGAGTTACACGGTCTAGCACACGGCCTACGACACGGCTGTGTGACCCAAATCAGCGAGTTACATGAGTGGAGACACGGGCAGGGACACGACTATGTGTTTGTTTGTTCGATTGTTACACGACCTGGGCTATGTCACATGGCTGTGTGACCCATGTTTTCAAATTTTTTAACTTTTCCCCAAATCTTCTGATTTGTTTCAAATTAGTCCCGAATAGTTTCTAAACTATTTTTAGGGCTCTGAAGGCTAGATTTAGTGACCAAATGCATATGTTTGATAGGTTTTTAATGAGATTGATTTAATTAATGTTAAATTATTTTATTAAGATGTTTTGATGTTAAACGTTGTTCCAATTGTTTTGTAATGCCCTAATCCGGCAACGGAAACGGGTTAGGGGTGTTACATAGCAAGCTTAGATTTTTTAATTGAAGTGGTGGGTTCATGTTTGAAGAGAGAGAAAATCTAGACGATGTGAGAAACTAAAGATCTAAGGTAATATTTTCATGATTTAGTACTAGTATCATGTTTATTTCATATATTTGAGCATAAAAGGTGATGTGAATCAAGTGTTAATTATTATGTTGACGCAATTTGAAGAGAAAGACAAGGAAGAAGATGGAATAGGTGTAGACAAGGGGAAAAAAGTAGGCAAAGCTTGAAAGAAGTTTAATTTAGCTAAATTTGTCAGTACTTAATTAGGTTTGCAATTTTTATAATAATGAACTTGTAATGTCATGAACTCAAGTACTTGAGACTTAATAAGTATGTGAATAATCCATAGTAATAGTAAATGAATGTGATTAATGTTAATGTGAACATATGTGAAAAAGAAAAGGACTAAATTGTAAATGTTGGAAAATTATGTGTGCATATGAAAGTATGAAACTTGATTGTGCTTGTGATGAATATTGAATTTTTCATAATGTTAAAGCCCTTGTAGATAAGTATTGATCTTGAGGGATATAGATGGCATGCCATTAGGAATATCATAGCGCGCTTATGAATTTAGCACTCTGGTGCTCCTGAAACTAACACTTCGGTGCACCTGAATTTATAATTTGCTTAACAAGCTTGTTTCCAAGTTATCTAGGTGTTTTTGACATGTTTTTACTTAATTTTTTTATTAGCTTTAATAAGTGAATCAATGCGCTTTTTATTACTTTTGAGACCCGAAATTACGAAATGCACCATCAAGGACCTAATGGTTGGTTGAGTGTTATAGGGAGTCATTAAAGGCCTGAATGTGAGCGAAAGCATCACCTAAAAAAGGGGTATCGCGATATCGAAGCCTAAAATGATACCCCCAACAGTGCTGAATTGAAGAAGATCAAGGCTTTTCCCAGTGGTATCGCAATACCCAGCTCCTAAAGACTTCATCATTTCAAGGCTGGAGCTAATATCGCGATACCTAGCCCTCGGTATCGCAATATCATTGTCGAAGGGAGACAAAAAATGACCAGAAGAGTAGTCCTTATCCAACATGTCCCCCAATAAAAAATACACACTTAGAGGCAAATTGGTCAACAAAATTAGGTATGATATCTACTAAAAAAGACCAAAATATTGGTTGGAGAGAGAGAGAGCCACTTAGACACTAGGCTTAGCTTAATTTTCTTAGTTTTCTCTTCATCTTTTAGGGTTTAGTTTTCTCTTCTCTTCTACATAGCTTAGGTTTAATTTTCCTGTACATTTTCTTGTCTTTCTTGGTTCCATATTTGGTAGTTTAAGTTAGTTATTACTATATCTAGGTTTTATTTACTTAGCTAATCCTTCAAACTCTCTTGTATTTACATTTTAATCCTAGTTTAATGCTAATCAGTTTTTTTTTAATTTCCTCTATTAAAAATCACTCCTTTAATTGGCATTGTTGTTGAATCCAAGCTTTTCCAATAAAGATTGGTTTTTATTGATTTTCTTAGCGTTTAAGTCAATGTTATTTTCATTTGATTTCTTGCTGATTATGAGTTCCAATATGAGTATGAGTAGCTAAATATTTAGGGGTTGGTTGGTGGAAATGTTAGGTAATTAATTTTTGGGTTTGAGGACTAAATTATAAAATTAGACTAAATCAAATAGACTTAAAAACTTAGGATTGACACTGCTAAGGGAAAATTAAGATAAGTGAGACCGAGAGGAGATCTTACTGGGCATGAATTCGATAAGTCTAAGGTTAGTCAATGAGGTCGAGAGAAAAACCAGACTAGTTTGTCTAATTTGGTAAAGTTGAGGCTGTGACGTAAAATGGAGTCAATTTAGGAGTAATAGCAATTTAGATCCCTAATTCGGAAGTCAACCAACCACATGAAAATCAACCAACTGCTCTTTGTTATCATATTTATTCGTATTTGATGGGTAAGTAGTTTGTTTTCTTTACAATTTAGTCCTTTGCAACTTTTAGTTAGTTAGTTAGTATAATCCAACTCTTGAATGGTTTCCTGTACTATAGTATCTAACGAGTAATTGCTTAGACTCTTCAATTGCACGTTTGTAGCAAGAATTCACTTAATCACTGACTCCTTTGCGTTCGATTCTTGGAGTACTTTTATACCCTATTGTACAAATATATTACGACTGACTTGTCACACTTGCAGACACAGCACATAATTATTTGGATTTTATTGTTGTCTTAGTGTTGATTTCTTGCCCCATTCGTGAAGACGGGGAAAGGCGGTCAATATAGCACATTGGTGCTCCTAATTTAGCATTTATGTGCTCCTATATTTGTGAATTCATTATATTTATCCTTGTTCACTCGGGTCTACAATATGTGAAATTGAATGATACATGATCAATGTGTAGATGATAAAAGTATGGTAAGTGGAAAAATAAAGATTAACCTTGTTGCTATTATGTACTTTAACTATGACTATTTACTGTGATCATGTTAAATTGTTTATTTATTTATTAAAATAGTTAATTAAACTCAATGGTAATGTTTGATTTCTTTAGTGCTTACTAAGCTTTTACAAGCTTAACACGTTGTTTTAAAACGCGTAGGTAAAGATCGTTTTGAAGGAAAAATTTTGAAGTGGCCCTTATCATCCTTATCTCATCATCAAGCAAGGAGTGATGAGTATGAAACTTTAATATTGGTAATAGGGTGACATGTATATAGGATTAGAACTATATGAATTTTTTTTGTAAAGTAACTAAGTGGTTCCATAACTATGTCATGCATGCTTAATATCAATTTGTACCTTGGGATAATTTTCATTAGATGGATATGCTCATGTGTTATATGAAGTTTTTGAATGATAATCCAACATATTTTGAGTCCCTAAATTGTCTAGATATGTTATGGAAATGTTAATGATAGTTTAAACTTGGTTTTAAATGATTCAAACATGTTCTATGTTAGATAAAATCTGGTTTGAAAACGGTTTTCTTGTACAATGAAATTTTTTCTGAAAATCTAGCTGGTTTGTGATATTTATAGTAATAAAATTTTCCTGAAATCGCACTTGTGTTTTGGGCTAGATGGATCCTTGGCGTTCCTGACTTTTAACAGAATAGCCTTCTCTACTATTCTCGTACCATGAACTGTTTTAAGTGTGGGTTCGAACACTTTCGAATCAAACAAAAAATCAAAAATTATTTACTAAACTTCTAGTGGGAAAGTAAATCTCTCTCTCTTATAGAAACCAGTAGAATTGTTATTCCTAGAAAATAGAATTTATACTTAGAAATAAATTGTCACTATTTTCGGACAGAATAACAATATCTCAAAGTTGTGTATAACTTATTTTATTTTTAGCCCTGCTGATATCATCTATTTATTGGGAGAGGAAGTGAAACCTTAGTTGAATTAGTAGAATGCATTTAATGCCTATTTAATAGAAAAGCAATACCCTGGTTGAGCTAGAAGAGAGAGGGATGACAACCTTAGCTAAAATATTAGGGTTTGCAGTCCCCTTGTATTCAATATGAAGGGCTTTGGGCCTTTCCTATATCGAGTCCAATTATAAGTGTTTCTTGGACTTTTAATCTAACACTTTATAATTCAATCCAAACAAATATATATTTTTCTATTTCCCAAAATAAACATTATAAATTAATTTTAATTAATTAATTTTTTAATTAAATATTTTTATCAACCCGATTCTGATTCTATTAAAATCATGACAACTTTACCGTAAAAGAATATATGAGAAAATATATTTAATTTTTCTACTTTCAAAGAATTCACAATGACCAATTAATTTAATTCCATTTTTGAACTTCAATTAACTAATTAATTTATAATTTGAAAAACCATAAATTAATTCTTAGGTAAGTTCCATGCTTAGTGAGAAACCACATTCATTTCTGAATGTAACCCATTTCTCTAACTTTATCATTTCTGTCCATTTTTGTTTCATTTGATTCAACATGTAATTCATTTCTGGTTTAAATGAGCTAGCGGAGGGATCAATTGGATATATGTGATTAGAGTTCAAATGATTTATAATTAAGTTCCAATTTTCTGCCTATTAATTATAAACTCATTTAGTTACAAAGTTATTTCACTATACTATCGTCACTGAGCTGTAACACCCTCAACCGGACATGTCCGTATGATCTAGGTATGGAGCATTACAATTGATCCGATTTCACTTATATTTAATTTTTTTCTAACTTAACTGCTATAAAACAGACTAAAATGAATCTAAATGAATTGGATAATACTTCTTACAGCAAAAAGCTCAAGCTTATCTAAAAACATGGTCTCTCAATGTTTTATTTCTATACAGACTATTTGATTACAAAATAACTCTTAAAATTTTGCTAAGGACTATTTGTCCTATAAATCCAAATTTTAAGGATGCTATCTGGCTTCATTGTTTGATCCTTAGGCAAAGCTTCCAATGGTACCTCCTTCCTATGTGCATGACTTTGATCCAACAGCGATCCCCGACCTCCATCCCATTTGGTTTGGTCCCTCCTTGAAGTCCTCGATCATTCACGCAAGTCCTGAGAACATCATAGAAACTCTTGTAAGTTTAAACGAATTTAGTGAGTTCTTTTACTACACATAAATAACCCTATCAAACGAGGGTAATGAATGTAAAATAAATTGGACATAAATTACCCTCTGCTCACTCAAGGCATATATTTCCTATCAGGGCGACGAACTCCACCCGATTCTCTGTAACACCCCTTACCCGGGTTCTACGCCAGAACCGGGCCCAAGGCGTTACCGAACTCAAACCACTTGATCGCCACTTAGGCTCGTCGTAACTACTCTCTGAAGTCATCTCAACAACCTCATTCTTGACTTACGAGGCCTCACTCATACACACGAGGGCTCTCGAGACTAAACCGGAACTTTTTCCAATCTTAAAATTTTTCTCTTTTATACAGGTCTCACACGCCCGTTCAAGATTAGACACGCCCGTGCATGGACACACACGCCCATGTCCCCAAACCGTGCCTAAAACCCTAGCATTCTGCCAATGCCCCACGGCCAAGGCACACGCCCGTGCTTACCACCCGTGGTGCACACTGACAACCTTAACACGGCCTAGAGTCTAGACACACGCCCGTGTGGCTAGCCTGTGGCCAACACTGATTAATCCCACACGCCCTAGACACACGCCCGTGCGACTAGTCCGTGGTCTATTCTGATTTCAAATACTAACATACAGGGGACACACGGCTGAGTCACATGCCCGTGGGCTGGCCGTGTGTCACACATGGCCTAGACACATGCTCGTGTGTCTATCCACATAGACAAGAACAAAGCTATGTGCCAAGTTCTTTTCACCCTTCTAGCATACACAACATATACTCATCTAACACAATCATAATCAACTCAAATTGAATTGCAATCTCACATAGAAAACTACATCTTTCTTTCATATAATGTAATAGCCAACAACCATGGCATTATACAAAATGCACTATCCATTTAAAGGCCAACACATCTTAGCCATTTACACCAAAAATTTACTAATTTGTCTAGCCCCTATACATGCCATATACAAAACATTAAGTCTAATGTACCAGAGTGTGCTGATAGTGTGGGCGATCTTCCAATTGATCCTCGTATCTCGGTTCAACACTTTTACTCTATAAGACAAGGGAAAAGAAAAAGAGTAAGCTTTGAGCTTAGTAAGTTTACACATAAACAATTAAGCTTCATAGTATAAGCTAAACAACAATTAGCATTATACTACCAAAGGTAATGAACAACTATGCTTACTCTTTCTAACCCTTACCACACTTCCAAAACATCATGAGTCACATACTCATAACCATCGAAATGCACCCCTGCATTCAATGTCACATTTACACAATATAAAACACATCATTATTTCTCAACAATTCATCCACACAGCTAATTAACTTAATGATACATCCACACGGCTATTTTACTCAATCATGCCATCACATGGCTAATCCACACAGCAAATGTCTCGGTGGTTTCGCACTTAGCACACCACAATCATTTAATAAGGTGGTATTGCACTTAGCCTACCACAAAGGTAATCGTAGGGGTTTCTCACTTAGCCCACTAAACGATATACCTAACGATAGCATCGCACATAGCCAGCTCATCGTCAATATGCATTAGGATGGTATCGCACTTAGCCTGCCATCTAGCATTATCACTACACATTCACATGTCTACTTACTCAATTAAACATCCATTCACGATTCTACTACATTCATTCTACTTGAACCACATAGGTTCTCAATCAATCTCGAACAAGCTATACACGAGCTATCATCAATAAATTGTAAGTATGAATGCATTGTTTATGCATAGACTTACCTCGGTACTCAAAAGTATTGAGACTTGCAATTTAGTCCACCACCTTGCTTTTGCCTCGATTTCGATCCAGGCTTCATCTTTCTTGATCTATAATGAATAAATCAGCTTATTCAATACATACATTGACTAAATTGACCCACATCTCATACTTTAGCAAAATTACTATTTTGCCTCTAAACTTTCTCATATTTACACTTTAGCCCCAAAGGCTCGTAAAGTGATTTTTATTCAACTTTCTAGCCTTTCATGCTTAGCCGAACCACTTACTCAACTAAAGCATCCATCAATTCTCACTAAAACACACATGTATGACCAAACTTAAGATTCTCACAATCAAGTCCCTACATGCATTTTCATGGAAAATCACTTAACAAAAGATGTTTCTACTACATCAAGCTTTCATAATCTTCCATAAAACAACAAAATACATGTATGTCATACATGACCACATTTTTGAACATCCATTTTAGCTCATAAAATAGCTAAAAATAGCTTACTCATGCTACAGGGACTTCAAAAATACAAAGAATATCAAAAACGAGGCTAGATGCACTTATTAGCAAGCTTGAAAATTTTGAAGAACCCTAAAAATGGCTCTTGGATTTTTTGGCAGCCTTGGGGAAGAAGATGAATGAATTTTTTCATCTTTTCTCCTATTTTAATCACGTATTTGTTAAATGACCAAAATGCCCTTTTTGATAAACTTTCTATTTTAACTCATCCATGCCCAATTTTGTCCAAAAACTAAAAATTGGATAAATTGCTATTTAAGGACCTCTAATTAATAATCTAAAGCTATTTCACACATATAGCTTCTAGAAACACACATTTTGCAACTTTTACAATTTAGTCCTTTTGGACAATTCAACCACAATTTCATAAAATTGCTACATGAAACTTTCACACTAGCATGCATACAAGGCATAAACCTCAAAAACTCATTCATATACCTCGAATTTGTGGTCTCGCACCACTATTCCGACTAGGCCCTAAATCGGGATGTTACAACTCTCCCCCCTTTAGAGATTTTCGCTCCCGAAAATCTTACCAGTTAAGATGTTTGGATGTTGCTCTCTCATAGATTCTTCTGTTTCCCACGTAGCTTCTTCCACACCATATTTCTGCCATAACACTTTCACTAGTGCTATGCTCTTATTTCTCAGCTATTTCACTTCTCGAGCCAAGATCTTAATCGGCTCCTCTTCATAAGACATATCCGCTCTTATCTCAATTTCCGTCGAAGGAATCACATGTGAAGGATCGGAGCGATACCGTCGCAACATCGACACATGGAACACATTATGAATCTTTTCCAACTCTACCGGCAAAGCCAACTGGTAAGCTACTGGCCCAATTCTATCTGTAATCTCATACGGCCCGATGAATCTTGGACTCAATTTCCCTTTTTGTCCAAATCTTATAATCTTCTTCCACGGGGACACTTTCAAAAACACTTTGTCACCCACCACAAACTTAGTTTCTTTTCTTTTTAAATCCGCATACGACTTCTGCCGGTCCAAAGCAGCTCTAAGACTATTACGGATTACTTTCACCTTCTCTTCGATTTTTTTCACTAGATCGACCCCATGGATCCGCTTCTCACTAAGCTCGGTCCAATACAAAGGAGTCCGACACTTTCGACCATACAAAGCCTCATACGGTGCCATTTGTATACTCGACTGATAACTATTGTTATAGGCAAATTCGACCAAAGGTAGATATCTCTCCCAACTACCTTCGAATTCTAATACACAGCATCGAAGCATATCTTCAAGAACTTGAATCACTCTTTCAGACTGACCATCGGTTTGCGGATGGAACGTTGTGCTGAAATTCAATCTCGTACCCATGGCCTCTTGCAACTTCTTCCAAAATCTCGAAGTAAACCTCGGATCTCTATCCAATATAATAGACACAGGCACACCATGCAACCTCACTATCTCTGCCACATACAACTCAGCTAACTTTTCCAGTGAATAATCAACACGTACTGGAATAAAGTGAGCCGACTTCGTCAATCTATCCACAACAACCCACACAGCATCTCTCTTTCTTGGAGTCATCGGCAACCCCGTTACAAAATCCATGGTAATCCGATCCCACTTCCATTCGGGTACCATTACTGGCTGAAGTAATCCCGAAGGCACTTGATGCTCAGCCTTCACCTGTTGGAAAATTAGACACTTCATCACAAACTCTGAAATATCTCTTTTCATACCCGGCCATCAATATAACTTTTTTAGGTCGTTGTACATTTTCGTACTGCCCGGATGTACTGACAAACATCCACTGTGGGCCTCATGCAAAACCTTTCGAATCAACTCCTCATCTTTAGGAACACAAATTCTGTCACGATACATCAGACAACCATTCAAATCCACTCGAAAATCGTAATCACTTTCGATCCGCACTTAGCTATCTTAGCTTGCATCTCACATCACATACTTCTGAGCCTCACATATCTGTTGAACAAATAGTGGCTTAGCTCTCAACTCTGCCAAAATAGCACCATCGTCAGACAATGCTAAACTCGTGCTCATAACTCTTAGAGCATACAAGGATTTCTTACTCAGGGCATCTGAAACCACATTCGCTTTTCTCGGGTGGTAGTCAATGACTAACTCATAGTCTTTCAACAACTCAAGCCACAGTCTCTGTCGCAAATTCAGATCCTTCTGATCCATAAAATACTTCAAACTCTTGTGATCCGTAAAGATTCGGCACTTCTCACCATACAAGTAATGTCGCCAAATCTTTAACGCAAAAACAATCGCAGCTAACTCCAAATCATGAGTCGGATAATTCTTCTCGTGCGGTTTTAGCTGCCTTGAGGCGTAAGCGACTACCTTACCCTCTTGCATCAACATGCAACTGAGACCATTAAACGACGCATCACTATAAACCACGAACTCCTTCCTCGATTCTAGTTGAACTGAAATCGGTGCCTCAGTCAACATTATTTTTAGTCTCTCGAAGCTCTGTTGACATGTCTCAGTCCATTCAAACTTGACATCTTTATGCAACAACTTCGTCATCGGAGTAGCAATCACGGAGAACCCCTTTACGAAACGTCTGTAATATCCTGCTAATCCCAAGAAACTTCTGATTTCAGACACGTTCCTCGGCGGTTTCCAATCCACAATAGCCGATATCTTACTCGGGTCAACTCTAACACCATCACCTGACACCATGTGTCCTAGGAATCCGACCTCTCGGAGCCAAAACTCACTCTTGCTAAACTTAGCATACACTGCTTATCTCTCAAAGTTTGCAAGACAATTCTCAAATGCTCTTCATGATCGTTCTCATCCCGAGAATAAATCAATATGTCGTCAATAAAGACAACTACAAACTTGTCCACATACGGTCTGAAAACACGATTCATCAGATCCAAAAAATCGCAGGCGCATTCGTCAAACCAAACGGCATAACCAAAAACTCATAATGGCCATACCTGCGTTAAAATGCGCTTTTCAACACATCTTGCTCTTTCACTGAAATGATAATAGCCGGATCTCAAGTCTATCTTGGAGAACGCTTTGTAGCTTCCTTGATTGATCAAAAAGATCATTAATCCTTGGTAAATGATACTTATTATTCATCGTCACCTTGTTCAGTTGTCTATAGTCTATACACAACCTCATAGACCCATCTTTCTTCTTCACGAATAATACCAAGCACCCTACTACGAGTAGCTCCGGTCTTACAAAACCCTTTATCTGTCAACTCTTACAACCGAACCTTGATTCTTTCAACTCTACAGTGCCATTCTATATGGAGCAATTGAAATAGGTGCGTTCTCGGAACCAACTCGAGTTCCAAACTCGACCTCTCTCTGGAGGTAATCCGAGTAACTCTTCCGAAAATACATCTGGATACTCACATACCACTGGCACTGTTTCAAACTCTACTCCAACCTCTCGAGTATTCAACACAAAAGCAAGATAGGACTCAAATCCTTTTCTCAAACATTTCTCAGCCACTAGCGAAGAGATCATCACTGGTAGACTATCCAGTCCACCTGATTCGACCCGAACCACATCTCCACTCTCACATTTCAATTCAATAAACTTACTACCACAGTTCATTAAGACACTATGGGTAGTCAACCAATCCATGCCTAGGATTAAATCAAACTCATCAAACGGCAACAACATAAGGTTTGCCGGAAAATAATGATTCTCAATCAACAAAGGACAATTTTTACACACCTTGTCCATTAACACATGCTTTCCTAACGGGTTTGACACCTTAACCACAATGTCCGTAGACTCAACGGTCATACTCAAACTAGATACTAATCTCATGCAAATATAAGAGTGAGTAGACCCTAGATCTATTAAAGCAATAACAAAGGTGTCAAAGAGAGAAAAAGTACCCGTTATCACATCAGGGAAGGATGCTTCTTCGCGAGCGCGAATAGCATATGTCCTTGCAGGTGCCCGACCCTCTGGTCTCACAGCAGAATCTCTGGGCGCACCTCTACCACTATTCCCGCCTCTCGGGTTCCTTGGTGGTCTACCCCTTGTAGACATATCACTAGGTCTCATTTCTTGCTTCTCTTCCTTATCATCCCTCTCGGGACGATTCACGGATAAAGTGGTCGGGGAACCACACTTATAACATTTCCGACTATTTCCCCAACACTCTCCTGGTGTGATATCTACCACAACTTGGACACTCTGGTTTGCTCTTCGTATTGCCCACACTTTCCATCGAGGGGCTTGGACTCTCGAACCCGAGCTAGTATTGCCCAAGTCTCGATGCGAATAACCCACCGTGCCGCTGTCTCGAGGATTCACTTCCTTGGATCTTTTCGATGAGCTTGGTATGACTTGCCCATCGGCCTCTTTCTAGCATCTCGGGCTTCACTCACGCCCTCCTCTTTTCTCGAACTCGACTCTTGGCCTTACTTGCCCTTTCAACCAACACTACAAATTCTTTCAACTCCAAAATACCAACTAGGAGTTTGATGTCCTCATTCAGCCCATCTTCGAACCTCTTACACAAGATGGTCTCAGTCAACACACATTCTTGAGCGTATTTGCTAAGCCTAACAAACTCACGCTCATACTCTGCTACTGACATCCTTTCTTGCTTCAACTCAAGGAATTCTTTCATTTTCCGATCAGTAAATCGCTGGCTTATATACTTCTTCCGGAACTCTTCCAGAAAGAAGTCCCACGTCACCCGCTCTCTCGGGACTACCAACGTTAGTGTTTTCCACCAATGGTATGCCGAATCTCTTAGCAAGGATACGACACACTTCAAGCTCTCTTCAGGCGTACAAGAGAGTTCATCGAATACTCTCATTGAGTTATCTAACCAGAACTCCGCCCTTTCTGGGTCATCATCTACCTTAGCTCTAAACTCCTCAGCCCTGTGTTTCCTAATCTTATCCACCGGGGGTTTCGATATCCTCACTACATCCATTCCTTGAGGAGCCACTGGATTTGGCTGAGGTATAGAAGGAGGAGGTGGAAGAGGTTCATTATTAGGGCTCGCTCGAACATAATCCAAGTACCAATTGCTCATCATCTGGAGAAAGGCTTCCCGTGCCTCTTCCCCTTGACCCCTAACCTCGGGTCCACTTTGAACAGGCACGATTCCTTGCGCAGGAGCCGGCGCATTACTAGCTGCTTCATCAGCAGTCGATGGATCGGAATCCATATACTATATAAAACAAGATTTAAAATCATCAGAAACCACCACATTATCATTATACACTTATAGCATGTATAGCTAGACTCTTACACCTGCTACGGTAGTCCTAGAACCGATTAAATCATAGCTCTGATACCACTAAATGTAACACCCCTTACCCGGGTTCTACGCCAGAACCGGGCTCAATGCGTTACCGAACTCAAACCACTTGATCGCCACTTAGGCTCATCGTAACTACTCTCTGAAGTCATCTCAACAACCTCATTCTCGACTTACGAGGCCTCACTCATACACACGAGGGCTCTCGAGACTAAACCAAAACTTTTTCCAATCTTAAAATTTGTCTCTTTTATAAGGTCTCACATGCCAGTGCAAGATTAGACACGCCCGTGCATGGACACACATGCCCATGTCCCCAAATCGTGCCTAAAACCCCAGCATTCTGCCAATGCCCCACGGCCAAGGCACACGCCCGTGCTTACCACCCGTGGTGCACACTGACTACCTTAACACAGCCTAGAGTCTAGACACACGCCCGTGTGGCTAGCCCGTGGCCAACACTGATTAATCCCACACGCCCTAGACACACGCCCGTGTAGCTAGTCCGTGGTTTATTCTGATTTCAAATACTAACATGCATGGGACACACGGCTGAGTCACACGCCCGTGGGCTGGCCGTGTGTCACACATGGCCTAGGCACACGCTCGTGTGTCTATCCACATGGACAAGAACAAAGCTATGTGCCAAGTTCTTTTCACCCTTCTAGCATACACAACATATACTCATCTAACACAATCATAATCAACTCAAATTGAATTGCAATCTCACATAGAAAACTACATCTTTCTTTCATATAATGTAATAGCCAACAACCATGGCATTATACAAAATGCACTATCAATCTAAAGGCCAACACATCTTAGCCATTTACACCAAAAATTCACTAATTTGTCTAGCCCCTATACATGTCATATACAAAACATTAAGTCTAATGTACCAGAGTGTGCTGATAGTGTGGGTGATCTTCCAATTGATCCTCGTATCTCGGTTCAACACTTTTACTCTATAAGACAAGGGAAAAGAAAAAGAGTAAGCTTTGAGCTTAGTAAGTTTACACATAAACAATTAAGCTTCATAGTATAAGCTAAACAACAATTAGCATTATACTACCAAAGGTAATGAACAACTATGCTTACTCTTTCTAACCCTTACCACACTTCCAAAACATCATGAGTCACATACTCATAACCATCGAAATGCACCCCTGCATTCAATGTCACATTTACACAATATACAACACATCATTATTTCTCAATAATTCATCCACACAGCTAATTAACTTAATGATACATCCACACGGCTATTTTACTCAATAATGCCATCACATGGCTAATCCACACAGCAAATGTCTCGGTGGTTTCGCACTTAGCACACCACAATCATTTAATAAGGTGGTATCGCACTTAGCCTACCACAAAGGTAATCATAAGAGTTTCTCACTTAGCCCACTAAACGATATACCTAACGATAGCATCGCACATAGCCAGCTCATCGTCAATATGCATTAGGATGGTATCGCACTTAGCCTGCCATCTAGCATTATCACTACACATTCACATGTCTACTTACTCAATTAAACATCCATTCACGATTCTACTATATTCATTCTACTTGAACCACATAGGTTCTCAATCAATCTCGAACAAGCTACACACTAGCTATCATCAATAAATTGTAAGTATGAATGCATTGTTTAAGCATAGACTTACCTCGGTACTCAAAAGTATTGAGACTTGCAATTTAGTCCACCACCTTGCTTTTGCCTCGGTTTCAATCCGTGCTTTGTCTTTCTTGATCTATAATGAATAAATCAACTTATTCAATACATACATTGACTAAATTGACCCACATCTCATACTTTAGAAAAATTACTATTTTGCCCCTAAACTTTCTCATATTTACACTTTAGCCCCAAAGGCTCGTAAAGTGATTTTTATTCAACTTTCTAGCCTTTCATGCTTAGCCGAACCACTTACTCAACTAAAGCATTCATCAATTCTCACTAAAATACACATGTATGACCAAACTTAAGATTCTTACAATCAAGTCCCTACATGCATTTTCATGGAAAATCACTTAACAAAAGATGTTTCTACTACATCAAGCTTTCATAATCTTCCATAAAACAACAAAATACATGCATGTCATACATGACCACATTTTTGAACATCCATTTTAGCTCATCAAATAGCTAAAAATAGCTTACTCATGTTACCGGGACTTCAAAAATACAAAGAATATCAAAAACGAGGCTAGATGCACTTACTAGCAAGCTTGAAAATTTTGAAGAACCCTAACAATGGCTCTTGGAATTTTCGGCAGCCTTGGGGAAGAAGATGAATGAATTTTGTCATCTTTTCTCCTATTTTAATCACTTATTTGTTAAATGACCAAAATGCCCTTTTTGATAAACTTTCTATTTTAACTCATCCATGCCCAATTTTGTCCAAAAACTAAAAATTGGATAAATTGCTATTTAAGGACCTCTAATTAATAATATAAAGCTATTTCACACATATAGCTTCTAGAAACACACATTTTGCAACTTTTGCAATTTAGTCCTTTTGGACAATTTAACCACAATTTCACAAAATTGTTTCATGAAACTTTCACACTAGCATGCATACAAGGCATAAACCTCAAAAACTCATTCATATACCTCAGATTTGTGGTCTCGCACCACTATTCTGACTAGGCCCTAAATCGGGATGTTACATCCTCTCAGCTACTCGGCTCACTATAAGACCTTCCATTGGTCGATTTCTCCATTGACCATAATCCAAACTCCTCGCCATATCAACGAGTCATATCCTTACTTCTCGTCTTTCCTTCCCTTCATATGCCCATATATAGGGCATTCGTTGTCCTCTATCTTACTTGGCTATATGCCCATCTACCATTGTGTGCCTCTGTGGTAGCGCTTTTGTAACACCCCTAACCCGTATCCATCGACGGACTAGGGTTACGAGGTATTACCAGTCTAATTATAACATTTAAACAACCATTGCTCACACATCAGCATATCATAGTTAATCAATAACACAAAGTCCCTTTAGAAGGTCTACGAGACCTTAAACATGCTTTGGAAGTGGTTCGAGAATGAACCAATCACGTTTAAAACTTTTACGAAACTTTGAAATTTTTTCTCTTCGAAACAGGGCACACGCCCGTGTGGCTAGGTCGTGTGTCTCACACGGCCATGCCTTACACCATGTCTTACCCCGTGTGCAACACTAACTTGGGTCACACGGCCTATCACACGCCCGTGTGTCTGGCCCGTGTGCGACACTGACTTGAATCACACGGCCTATCACATGCTCGTGTGTCTGGCCCGTGTGCAAGTCTGACTTGCTTCGAATTAGGACATTGAAGGACACGGTCGAGACACACGCCTGTGTGCTCACCCGTGTGGGCAATTATAGGCCATTTACAAGGCCAATTTGCCACCCAATTTTGGGTCATCCCTACATGTTCAATTCCAACATCAAACAACATACAAATCATTCACCATCTTAAATACCAAATCAAGCATGAAACATACCATTTCTATTTCACCAAAGCATACCATAATGGCCATTCACATAAGACCATATATACACCTCACATACACCATTTTCACTTAGCAAAACATATACCAAAATCAATTCAAAGTCTCATCCACTATCAAGCCAAATCACATGGCAAGATTTATACATCTCAAAACATTCCACAACTTCACTAGCCTATACATGCCATATACCATATATACAACTTTCAAAAGGTACCAAAATAGATGTCCGATAGTGTGATTGAGTCGCTGACGATCCTCGAATCCGAGCTAGCTTTAAATACCACTGTAAAACAGAGAAAGACTTCATACAGTAAGCTTTAAAGCTTAGTAAGTTCGTAATATAACATAATTAACTCAACAATTCAAATTCAATATGCAAAATTAACTAACACTTAGTTCCATTCACATCACTATTCAATCTCATCCATGGCTTTTACTCACTTTCATATCATATCTATAGGTTCATATACAAGCATTTATAATGCTACTTAATCCAATTCTTTTCATCATTCATTCACATAATCTTCCATCTATCTCATACACAATATCACCAACCACTTAGGTTCTGTACATACCTGTACCATCACATATTTATCTATCACATTTACCACTTTAATGCTCGATGCTATAATTCATTTGATCCTCTTTAAACGTTCGATGAACTCGGACACTTAGTGCCAAATAATTAACCGAGACTATATTAATATCGCACACTTAGTGCCATCACATTAAACTGAATCTGTCTCGGTATCGCACACGTAGTGCCAAATAATACAACCGAAGCTTTCTTTATCTCGCACACTTAGTGCCATTCATCACTGTAAAGATTCTATTTACGCACACTTAGTGCCACATATCTTTGAACTCACATTTCACATTACCAAACTCCATAATCACATTTCCATTCATTTCATCACATATGAACATTATCTAAACAATACGTATTATACACGAACTTACCTCGGACGTAGAAACAACGATACTAGTCGATCAATCGAGCACTTTTTTCTTGACTCGATCTAGGTCTGAATTTCTCTTTTCTTGATCTATATAATATCAAATTCAACTCATTCAATCTCATCTTCATCCAAAACAATCCACAAACACATAGTTAGGGCATTTTACACTTTAGCTCTCATAATTCCACATTTTGACATTTTAATCCCTATTTCACAATTATACAAAATACACATAATTTATTCACACCCAAGCTTGGCCGAATTTCATACTAGTCCCTAGTAGCCCATATCTTTCATTTATTTCACATTTTAACCCTTCAAAGTTTCATTTTCACAAATTAGTCCACAATAATCAATTTCATCAAAAAATCCCAATACAAAACATATTTATCATTCATCAAGCTTTCATATTTCACTAACTATCAACACAAAGCTCACATATTCATCAATGACACATCTCAAAATCATTATCAAATTTAGAAATTTAGGCATGGGCTTGACAGAATGCTAAGCAACAATCACAAAAACATAAAAATCACTAAAAACCGAGCTCAAAACATACCTTAATTGAGCAAAATGAGTGCCGAACCCTAACTAGATAAATTTTGTTTCTTTTTCCTTCAATATTCGGTGGCAAGAAGATGGTAATGGCCATCAAAATGTTTTTGTTTCATTAATATTAACTTTAATTATCAAATACCATATTTAACCTTAACGATTTCATTTAAAATCCACTAACTCATGTCCAACTATGTCATTTCATGAATTCAATGGCCCATTTACAACATAAGGACCTCACATTTAAAGAGAGACATCAAATAAGCACTTTTAACTACTAGCACACAGCTTTTGCATTTTTCGCGATTAGGTCATTTTTCACAAATCAGCACACAAACGAAAAAAATTTCACACAGAACTTTCACACATACTTTATCACATACCATAATCATCAAAAATAATATTAAATTATTTCTCTAACCTCGGATTTGTGGTCCTAAAACCAGTATTCTGACTAGGGTCTAAACCGGGCTATTACAGCTTTCTTGTCTTTCCACTCAAGGGTCCTTAGATCATACATTTCTTAGCAAACTTTTATGGTTAAACCAGTCCTTGGCGGATTACCTTTTCATATACACTGGTCCCAAAGAGCTTATTGACATTATTGCAATATGCTGACCTTCAGCAGGCCACGCACTACTGGCGAACTCATAGATTATCGTCCATGCAACTATGTGAGTCTGCAATCTTATTTGTCCGTTTCCTCCATTTAGAGTTATCCTTGTGGTGGTATACCCGCAATAGACTTTCTTCCAAGAGGAATAGTCTCGATAGACATTTTGTCCCCTCGACAGAATCATTTTCTTGGGAGTGCACTTATCCATTCTCTGATGGGGTCCACTTCTTGCATACCACTTCTTTGAGCTCTTTTTGGTGACTCTTCTTGACGGATCCCTTTCTCGTGATCCTTGGATAAGTTTCCCCTCTTTCATTTTCATAATATACCAGCTCTCGCGCGACCTATCTTCCTCTAATTCTTATTGGTTCATCGCTCATGCCTTGTCGAGTTTCCCATCTACCTTTGCTGCTTCCATTATTTTTTGGCGGATTCCTCATGATCCACTTACCATACTTACGCTTTTTTTAACTCTCATTCCACCTTTGTGGTTTCCCATGCTTGGCGCACTGGCAGTATACCCCACACTTATAGTCTTGGTAGACTTTATGGGTTTTTGTAGCCAAGCTATGGTCTTATACCCTTCTTACCTCATTTCACACGTCCTGATGGGCTTACCCCGTGTTTACTATCCCAACAGACTTCATCTGTGTTTATTGTCCCAGCAGACTTATCTCTATGGATGCCATGGAGTCTTTCATCTATGGTCTTATATCGATCCTTCATCTTAGCATACAGTCTTATGAACCCATGGAATCTTTCATCCATGGTCTTATTTATCATACCTGGCTGTCATAGTATCTTTTATCTGTGGTCTTACACCGTATACCTTATACCTTGTACCGTGTCGCCATTGTGTATTTCTTTCATACCATTATGAAAGTTACTCGATCAGTGCTCGTTCAATGACCTTGTCATAAGTGTGTTACCGTCATAAGATATCAATAATATCTTTGGGATAAATTCATTCTCCCAATATGATCCTATTTTATCTCACAGTAATCATTACATCTTCTTTCATGAAAAGTCAACTATTATCAAATAGTAATTAAGTCTTTATCACAAAGACAAATGACCTGTGACCACGTTTACTTTTCATCTATCATGTAATGTCAATGAGAGGATATCATTTCCCATATCTTGGGCTATGAATTCCACTATTATGAATTATACTATATACTGCAGAAGTCGTATACCCAATGCACCAACTTTCGGTTCCTTACCTATTCGAACTCAGGCTTTTACTTACATCAAAGTATACGAGTCACGAATGCATAGTCCATCATCTATTCAAGAATAAGGTATGTCACACTATGAGCATCACAAGTGAAGAAATCCATAAACGGATTCAAAAATTTTTTCTGCTTGAGTCCAATTCGATGTCCAATTAGTCACACCTATGTCTCTATCTTTTAGGAGTCATCTGCTCCAATGCCCAAGACAAAGCATCTCCCTAATTGGACTTGATAGAAGGCATATTAGCCTTTCAATAAGTTTGCTCATTTCCAATTAAACTAATGACATATTTAGGTTCATCTACTAATATATGTTGTCTTTCTGTATTACGATCTGACCACGTAATATCGCTTAGTATTAGTTAAACATTAGACAACCAATGAGCTAATATTTACTTCTATTTTGATTTACATGCAAAAATCACATGAGGAAATTATACAAAGAATATTAATGTAATTCATGAATGATTTTATTAACCAATTTGTTCGAAAAATTACAAGTGTACAAACAAATATATTACACTTAGGGCGCCAGATCCAACATTCCAGTCAATCTGTCTCCGGTGTAGCAACACCCAACCTTCAGTGTCACGACATTAGAGTCATTAAAGCAATTTTTTTTTGTGTCGCTTCTCCGTGTCACGAAATTGACCCTGTTTTGTCCTGTTTAAGCCCCAAACGACCCCCGTTTGTAACCGAACTTTAAAGTGAGCTTAGAAATTACTTAAATAACTTCAAATGAGTATGTTTATGTTAAAGTGAAGTCTTGAAATTGATGCTTTAGTTAACTTAGCTTTAGTTTCCAAATGTGACATATCTTGCTCGGAATGTATTGATTCATTTTGAGTAAAAAGGTGTTACAAATGTATTTTGGAGGTCTCGATAATGTACAATAATTTTTTTTATTGAATTTTCTTTCTTTTTTTTGAGGTGTCAAAAAGAGAGCTAATTTTCCAATACAACCAAAATGTTTTAAATGTTTATGCAAGTGATTGAGTAGTGGAAGCTTATATGGTTGTTGGGTCTTATGAAAGATTGATAGAAAATTATTCTTTTGAGGAGGATTTAGAAGAACTTTTAAGGTGTGTTTGGTTGGGCGGAAAAGCGAAGGGATTGGAGGAGGGAGTGGAAAAGTGGAAAGAAAATAAGATTTGAGTGTGCTTGGTTGGAAAAAAAGTGAGAGGAAAGAAAATAGGAGAGATAATAATTTTCCATTCTAATACATAAAAATCAATCCTTCCAAATTGGAAATAAAATGAGTGAGTGGTGTATGTTAATTCAAAATTATCCATTTTCAACTCTACCAAGCAATGGATGGAAAGAATATTTTTCTTCTTATTTTTCTATATTTCTTACCAAGCACACTCATGGCAAGAAAAATTATGTTTTCAATCCTCCTAATTTTTTATCCCTTCAATTTTTCATCGTTCCAATTTTCTTTGCACTCTACCAAGCAAAACCTTAGACATGATAAACCTATACAAGAATAGAGAATGAAGAAGGCCAAAAAGGCTATTGAAAATACCAAAGCTCCATTGTGGAAGATGGCATTTAAATATGTTACATGCCCAAAATGAAGGACATTATTATTGGGAAGAGAAGGACCACTTCAAATTCTTCCAATATTCATTCAGACCCTATCGTTCACGGTATTGATGGTATGTTCCATATCTATGATTGAAGACACTTTCATTGTTTTGACCTTTGTTTGTTCTTGTCTATGAAAAAATGAAAGTATCAACTATTTCAGCCTTGAGAGACTACACTACAAAGAATATGGGGAAGAGATCGATCTCTCATGCTTATGACACCCTACTGGGTTATCGGAGAACAGTTGGCGCAGAAAAAGATAAAATTCTTATGTTCTCACATCATGAATCCATATGCATGACAACGGATTGCTTCTTTCCAAGTAGAAAATTTTGAGTTTCACAAGGTTTCCTCACCCGATGAAATTACAGAATCATCTCTTCAAATTTTCAAAGAATTTCCCCAAAAACTTGTGTGCTAACTGAGAATTTTTCAGCAGAAAAAGATGGGATGATATACTTCAAATGGATTAGTATTTGGTATATGTACTTTATTTATTTCACAAGTATTTTAAAAAATTATTTTGTGTATTTTTTAATATTTTCTTATAACTTTATAAGATATTTGTTAACCTTTTAACTTTACTTGTGTACTCATAGTGTACCAAATACTTTTCCTTAAAATATATGAAACATATTTTACTTTAATTTAATTAGACTCACTCTATATATTTGCATTTAGTACATTTGTCTAAATTTTAACTTTGTCAAATTAAATTAAATGTATTAATGTTTTTATATAATTAATTTAACTTATGCAACAAATTAAACATAATCCCAATTTTCTTTGTATAATTCCGACCATAGAGTGCGACACTCTATGATCTATAACATTAGCAAAAACAATAAAACACTTTTAATATTAAAACAATGAATCACATCTAGCAATGCATCATTACTATCCAAGTTGCAAAAAGTTGTGATCCGACATAACCTCTCCTTGATAATGTTTAGGGGTGATATTTATTTAGTTCAGTTGAGTTTTTAAAATTTTTTGAATCCTCCATCATAGTTTGGTCTAATTCGGTTTAGTTCTCAATTTATTTATATTAACTTTTGGTTTTGGATTTTAAGACTTGTTTGACAAAATAAACTTTGTTTCAAATTTTTTTTCATAAATATGTCTAAAAAGCAAAAAACAAATAATTAATAAGTTTTATATGTTCTATTTAAAAAAATGCTTTTTTAATAAAACTTTTTAACCTTTTTCACAACTTTAACTATAAAATATTAATGTTACATCATAAAAATTAAAATTAATTGTAAATTAATTTTAAAAAATGAAAATCAATTCAGGTTTGAGAAATCACAATTTTTTAACTTGCATTCTATAAATTATCCAAACACTTTAGTTTGATTTGGTTCAACTGATTTTCGGATTTTTTTTGCTTGGTCCTAATAATGTTACTAAGTAATCTATCCTTTTACACATAATATTTAAATTAAACACAAGTGATAGAACAATCATATTTGTATAATCCAATATTTGAGAGTAACTATAATTCTAATCATCTAGCAATTATAATTCGGATCTAGACATTTTTTATTTAGTATATTGGGGTTTCCACAATCCTTCCCTTGGAAGAGTTTTGATTCTAACTTGTTTTCACAATTGAGCCAATACTCGAAAATAATCTTTATAATGGCGTTAGCAATCAATAGAAAAAAAGTTTCGAAGCTCAGTATTCTATGAAATACTTGGAAGGATCTGAGACGAACAAGTTGAACCACCGCAACAAAACCCAACACTATGTCTCATAATTACCTGAATTCATAGATTTTGATCATGGGAAGGCAATCCTTCCCACCCTAGTAGGACAAAACACGCCTCTGCTGTGCCAGCTAATGCATGATTAATAACGACAAGCGAAAGAAAAAAAATAAAATAGAAGTTTTGCTCTCAATACTAATTTACACACATCTATGGTGGGGATGAACCGGTTGGTGGGCATTGCTAAATGTGGGCAAGTACGATAGACAGATGGTGATGGTAGCACACAGCGATATTAACTACTTTACACCAAATACGAGCATATTCAGGGCCCTAACCCATGCCACCATATGCATCCACCAAAACCTACTCTATTCATTACCACACCAATAATGCATAATTCCCCTTGGCATCTACGAAATTTTAGAGAGAAAGATACATTGCTCCCCAAGTCCTAACCCAGCAGGAATCACAAGTTGGTGCATAAATATCTTATGGGCATTTACCAAACTACACCACATAAAGTTCAAGTTACAAGATGTGCCAAGGAAGAGAGAGCATATCAACATACTGTCCATCTTTCACTATGTAGAAAACCGGTAATTAGTAATCCGTACAACTATGCAATAGAATTTGGGTCACCTAAACAAAACACGAGGAAAATTACCCAAATCTAATCAATCCAAAACCCACAAGCCAAACAAGTATTTTCCACCCTACACAACATGTAAATAAGAGAGATGGGGAAAAGAAACCCCCAAAAACCTACTCAAAATCATACATCTAAAAGGTCAGTCTTTTGAGCCTCCCCTAATTTTTTTTCTTCCTTTTTTTAACTTGTACGATAATTTCTCAACCACACTGTACAAACCATCAAAACACTCCTTATATACAAAAAATAAATAGAACACCCAGGTATAACTACCTCTACATGTTATACTTCTCTTCTCTAAGGACTAGATGATGGTGCATCTTGTCTTGGTTCTCTCAGATACCCAAGTAGTGTTTCAGCCTGCAAAATTAAAATTTAACATACATGTCAACTCTAATGTTTGAACATAAAACTGAATGGATACACTGCAAAACTCAGCACTGTGTCAGATACATGTATTTGATGGTGTAGATAACAAAAACAACTCTGAGAAATGCTCAGTTCTGATCATCCAAGTGATGCTACTAAATAACTGAGAGGTTGTTCAATCAAGCAATTCAATAAACTATAAACTGCATTTGTATTAGAAACACAGTTTCAAGCTTCAACTATCTAGTGATTATCAAGCATTCAACCTTATCCTATGGGAATAAATCAAAATAAAGTAACTTCTATAGACAGCTATTTCAAGTTCTTAATTCAAACATAGGGCAATCCAACTCGGCTAAAATTACCTTATGCTTAGCCTTTACACTCCCAGTCTGAGAAAGCGCCACAAGAGGAGGTATCCCACCTTCTCTAACAAGCAAACCACGGTTTCTAATGTTATCAGCACACAACTGCAACAGTGTCAACACCGCGAACTCCTTCCCCTTCACGGACCCATCTTCAATCGCCTCCACCAGTGCTGCAATCCCACCTTCTTCCACAATAGCTTCCTTTCCTTCTTTAATTCCCGCCAAGCTACTAAGAACAACCATCGCCTTCTCTGACATGCCAGTCCCTTGCTCTCCCACCATCCCCACCAAAGGCCTAACCGCGCCCGCAGTCACCGCCCTTTCTTTGTTCTGCCTGGCTGAACACAGCTTATAAAGAGTTGTCAGTGCATCTTTCTTGCCTCTGTTGGATCCGTTCATCAGAAGAGATACCAGCGGCGGGATCGCGCCGCATGCTCCGATTGAAGTCTTATTTTCTTCAATCAAAGCTAAGCTCAGAAGTGCACACGCCGCGTTTTGCTTGGAGGTTTCAGTGCCCGTCTTGAGAACATAGACTAATGATTTTATAGCTCCGGCATTTATTATTAGGGTTTTGTTCATTTCGTAAAGAGATAAATTTAGTAACGCAGTCACCGCGTGCTCTTGAGTCCAAGGATCGCTGTTCCGTAAGAGCGGAATCAGTGCAGGGATCGCACCCGACTCTCCGATTAACGCACGGTTATCCACGCGGTTCTTCGCCAGTAGCCTGAGTTTAGCAGCAGCCGATCGCTTCACCGCAACGGATGGTGATTCGAGGCCGTCGATGCAGATCTTGACCGTCGGTTGAAGGTCCTCTGGTGAGATACTCTCAATAATTTCGGTCGAGAAGTTCTCCCTCTGCAAAAAGCCATGACACGGTTCCGGCTCCGGCTCAGACTGGACTCCGTTATTGCTCTCATTCATCAAAGCGTTTTCCGGTGAGGGCAAGCTCGCAAGGCGCTGCAACTCACCGGAGATATCGCTGCTACAAGCGGAGAAATCACTAAAGGCTTGAGAAATCTCCAAAAAGGCCTCGTTTTCGGACTCAGACGTAACAGATTTAGCGTTGCTTTTGGCAGCCAGTTCGCCGAGACGCATGTCGATAACGGACTCGGTGAGATTTTCGGAGACAAAGGCGGACCTCTCAGGGACGGAACTGGTGAAGGAGCAGCTACTATTGTCGTTTTGGTAAAGATTGGAGCGAATCGTACGCATGGAGCGGCCGACATGTCGGTGGATTTTGGTGGTGGAAGCTGAACCGGGGGTGTAAAAGTTTCGACCCAAAGGAAACCGGTTGGAATTAGAATGTGAATCTTCCAGCGAAACCATGCTTATTACAACCAAAACCAAATCAATTAAGCAACTCTTCTCTCAGAGAGATTTCATTTCAATATTGAGAGTAAGAGTATGAGTAGAATTCAGAAAGGAAGTGGGACTTGAAACGGAAGGCTGCGATTTTATACCGCCTGATTTCCTCTATTTTTACTCTCCTCCCCAGCTGTTGAGAGGTCAACATTTTTTTGTTTACTGCTTTGAGGGGATAAAACTCCAGTGACTGTCCGTGAATAACAATACATAGAAATAAACACGTGGTGAGTTATGGTGTTGTCAGGGTTGCTTCTTATGTGACAATGATCTTTTGGAAAATCTACGGTGGTGACAGCCATGTGTTCTCATCGCTCTTTGTTTAAATCAGTCCACTCGCCTGGCTGGCTACCAATTTCATCCAAAATGCCAAATGGAATGTGGTAGAAGTGCTGACCCAGGTGAAACCTTTTCTTTTTTGCTTTTTACTTTTTACTATATTTATATACAACCTCATCTTTAAACTATTCCATTCAACCTTTTACTCTTCTCAATTCAGATATATTTAAATTTGACTTTAATTTTCTTAATTAAACATTATTATGAAAAAATTCCAACACTAAAAACAAAAACTGAGTGTGCTAGCTGGGCGCCATTAATTACAGCCTACCTGCTACAGCTCACACACAGTAAATTGAATAGACAGCCATTCAACTTACAGTAATTGTGTGTCTTTTAACCCTAAATGTTCCCATTTTGTCATTAAATTATTCACCATTTTTAGTTTCCCATCTAAGTAATATGTTGGCCATGTTGTTAACCAAATCAGGACTATGTCAATGCCTCACGTATATATACATCGGATTAACTCACTTACAATAATTATTTTAATCTCATTTCTATTTAAAATAAAGGAAAAATTACACCAATAGTCACTCAACTTTGAAGTAGCTGACAAAACAGTCACTCTGGTTTCAATTCAGTCACTCTAATTTCAATTTCAGTCATTCAACTTTCAAAAAATAATAAAACAGTCCTTTTAACCATTTTATGTTACAGATTTAACGGAAAAGTGACATGACAGTTAACCGACCACCACATTATTTCCAACCCAAAAAATATATAAGGGTAAATGACAAAACAATCACTCATCTCAATGACAAAACAATCACTCAACTTTAAATTCAGTCACTCAACTTTCAAAAAAATAACAAATTGGTCCTACTAAATTAAAAAAACTGGACACCCAAAAAGAAGAACAAATAAAACCCTTGGATGAATTCTTCTTGTTCAGTAAGAAAACAGAGAACCATGGCTTTCTCATTGTCATTAACTCAAAATACCATTTTCGATATCCTTTCTAGATTACCCCTTAAGTCCATGACTTGTTTCAAATCCCTTTCCAATGACTGGGCTTACCTCACCTCGACCCCAACTTATGTTGCCGACCATCTCCGCCGCTCTTCTTCTAATCCATCTCTCATCCTCCTTTGCTACAATACCTAGTCCGATTTTGACTTTGGGATCTTGCTAATCACTGACCCCACCTTTGGTTATTGTTGTCGACATTTGGTTGTCCCTTTGGAGGAATCGTTTCCTTTGATCCCAAAAATCATGGGTTCAATAGATTGTTTGGTTTGTCTAGATGTTCCCATTGTTTTGTTTCTGATTTTGTTTTATGCAACTTGATAATGTTGGCAATGGGGTTAGTGTTGTTTAGCTTAATCAATGACCCTTTTGTTTATATTATCATATCCCATGAAGATCTCCACAAATCGAGTCGTTTTGATTCTTGAATTGCTTGAATGTTGCTTTGGAGGATTTTCTCCTTACCGATTTGGTTGTGGGTACTGATAGTTTGACCCAAAATTGTCTTCAACCCATTTCGATCTAGATTTTTCAGAGTTTATGGCTTTGGGCAACAGAAAAAGACAGTCGGATCCCAACTGTATGGCTTCTCCATTAGGGGTTGTAAAAGAAAAAAAAAAGATCGGGTGGTGGTTTGGAGGTCAACGATGGTGACGCCAAAGATGGTTGTGGAGGAGACGATGATGATGAGATTGTTGGGATGGAGAAGAAGAAGTACAAACATATTGGTTCATTTACGCAAAAAGTAAAATATTTGGTCATTTATGAAAAAACGAAAAAGGAAGGACGAAAAAAAATATTCACTCAACTTTGCCTCGTCTGACGTGGCAAGTTAGTTAACCACATTAGCTAATTTACTGGCCACGTCGCCTGTCTCATTAGGCATGTAATGCAAAATGTTAATGGGTGACTGAGTTGTCACTTTTCGATAACGTTAGTGACTGATTTGTTATTTTTTTTAAAGTTGAGTGACTGAATTGAAACTTTGCCTTGTCCAACGTGGCAAGTTAACTGGCCACATCAGCTAGTTAACTGGCCACGTCACCTGTCCCGTTAAGCCTGTAACAAAAAATGTTAATGGGTGACTGATTTCTCACTTTTTGATAACGTTAGTGACTGTTTTGTTATTTTTCAAAAGTTGAGTGACTGAATTGAAACCAGAGTGACTATTTTGTCAGCTACCTCAAAGTTGAGTGATTGTTAGTGTAATTTACCCTAAAATAAATTATATCATTAGAAAGTAGTTTAGCTTTTTTTTTAAATTTAGTTTAATATATAGATTAATCCCAAATTTGATAATTTTTTTTTACATTTTTGAATCATATTGGTTCCTAAAGTTGGCATCTGTTGTATAGATTGGTCACTACACTAACATAATTTATTTTTTTAATAATTTGTTGATATGGACAAGCATGGGACTAACATGTGGAGAAATAAGGGGACGACACGTAGATTTATCTTTAACCATTCTTAATTTTTTTTTAAAAAAAAGAACCTTAAAATTTTAAAAAAAAAATTGTTAAACAGAAATATAAATTTATAAAACTCCAATATATATATAAATTGAAAATAAAAATAACAAATCTAGTTAAAATTTCCAAAAAAGATATATGTTTAAAAAAATTGGTTAAATTTTTAGAAAATTACAATAAATTGTAAATATATAAAATTAAAAATATTTTAAATATTAAAGAAACAAAAAGTGACCGGTTGATGTTGGTCAACTCCCTCTCAATGTTGGTCAATACTGGTCATGCCAGTTAACTTCGATCAACGCTTGATCAATTTTTCATTATTTCTAAAAATTTGACATTTTTATTTTTTTTGTGTATTTTTTTATTTGTTATATATTCTAGATTTTTTTAAAATATTTTTATTTTTTTTTAAGTTTAATATTTAAAGAGTAAGCTTTTAAATGTTAGGTTTTAAATTAATTTTTTATTTTCAATTTTTTGAACTTTTATAATTTATAATATCTATTAAAATTTTAAAATATTTTTTGAATTTTTTTTAAAAAATAAGGTATTTTTTTAAAGTTTTAAAAATGATTAAATATGAATCCACGAGTCATCCCCTTATTTCTCCATGTTAGCAAATTATTCAAAAACAAACTGTGTTAGTGTAAGGACCAATCTGTGTAACGAATGCCAACATTAAGAGTTAATATGATCCAAAAAAAGGTTTAGGGGCCAATCTATATATTAAGCCTTAAAAAAAAACTAATGGTGTTAACCATAGGGACCAATTTGTGTAACAAATGACAATCTTAGGGACCAATGTGATACAAAAAAGTTTAGGGGCCAATTTGATAAAAGTTTCCAAGTTTAGGGGCCAATCTATATATTAAACCTGCTATTTTTTTTTTTTGAAATAAAGTCCATTTAATAATTAGGCCTCAAAGATCAAATTAGAGAAGTCTACAACAACCCCAAAAAAACTAAAGGAAAAAACCAAATAAGAAAAAAAAATATAGAAAAACAAAAAAATTGAAACAGGGCCCAAAACAAGAATCTTCTTCTCATTTCTGCAGTCTTCCAGGCTCTTTGCAAATATAAAAACCCCAAAAAATAAACGGCTAATTCCGGCAGAGATTCAACCAGAAGAGGGAGCAAGTTGAGACAGACAATCAGATTACCAAGTTTCTCAACCCAACAACATCACAGAATAGGAATTATGGTAGTCGACTGAATCGTCGATCAGAATCAGCCACTTCCAAGACTTTCATTAGCGTGTCTTCAACCTAGAATGAATCCTCATCCTTTTGCAAACCTTCAATAGCCATTGCATGCGCTGCCACATTCCCTTCTCGAGCAACGAATTGAAATCGACAAGAACAAAAATTCCTCACCAAATTCTTCACATCCTAGGTGAATGGTCTGGATTCCGAGTAATCTTCGCTTGTTTGTTGTATGTTCTGAATAACCAGCTTTGAATCACTCTCAAGAATGACGTTTGTGAATCCCAAATCCAGTGCAAATTGGAGCCTATGCAGTACTGTAGTCGCTTCAGCAATCACCACCGTCGAACCAGGTTATGACCTTTAAACCTCGAACCGATTATAAGGCCTTCCTCATTTCTTACGATAAAACCTGAAACTGCATGTTTGTTTGCAACAGATTATCCTGCATCGACGTTAATTTTCACCCACCCTTGCAGAGGGGGCATCCATTTTACCATGGATCGTGGTTTGGGATGCTTTAAAGTCAATGTGCTACCCCGATATTTCATACCAAAACCCCTAATGAAGGTAACAACTTCTTCTGTACTTTGTGTCTTTTTCTCATGGAGATATTTTTTTCAAGAAAACCAAAGTGCCCAAATTGTAATAGCAATCTCATCTTTTCTATTACTGGCTGAATTCTCCAAAATCCAGTTCAACCACTCGATAAAGTTTTAATTTGCAATTGAACTTGGCCACTGAAAATTTAATTTGGACCAAACTTGCGCAGCAAACAAACAATCACGAACAACGTAGGTAGAGGATTCACAAAGCTGTCGGCAACGTGAACATTTGGTATCAGTGATCAATCTCCTAAAATGTAAGTTCTGATAAGTGGGCACATAATTTTTCTCAAATTTCCATATTAAAATGCAAATTTTTGAAAGACGCGCTAAGCTCCATATTTGCTTAAATAACTTTTGCTCATTTAAATTCAAGTTTGGGGGATCCAATAGCATCGTATAACCACTTTTCACAGAATAGATGCCTGAGTTTTCACTAGAGCAAACTACTTTATCATATTGATTAGTAATAGGAATAGGAAGACTCACAATTTGATCAGCTTCTTCCACTGTAAAGGTTGAATAAATAAGGTCTCTATTCCATCGATTAGGATTTTGCAAAATCAAATCAGACACACATTCCATTCTAGCCACCCTGCCCGTAGAAATAAGTTGTTGATCTTCCCCTGGCAACCAATAATCTTGCCATATTGACACAGATATTCCAGATCCAATCCTCTATTTCAATTTAGAGCCTAAAAGTCCTTTTGCACACCAGATACTTTTCCATACAAGTGATAGATTAGCTCTTAGAGAAGCCTCCATGAAATTTGATCCATTGAAATATTTTTCTCTAAGTAAACGCGCTGTTAGCGAACCCGAGTTTTCCATTAGAGGCCATCCCTGCTTCACTAGTAGTACAATATTAAATTTTGACAAGTCTCGAAACCCCATCCCCCCTCATCTTTTGGCACAGATTCCTCTTTCCATGAACACCAATGAAGACCTTTACTTACAGCTTTCTTTTGCCACCAGAAACGGGCTATGACAGCTTTTAGCTCTTTGCAGACTGATAACGGTAGCAAGAAACAAGTTATAGCATACAAAGGAATAGCCTGAAGCACAGCTTTAATAAGAACTTCCCTCCCACCCATAGAAAGTAATCTCGAACTCCAACTAGATACCCTTTTGATTAACTTCTCTTTAAGCTCCTTAAAAGCCATCTTCTTATTACGCCCCACCATTGATGGAATACCGAGATATTTTTCTAGATTAATGCTCAAATTAACCCCCAAAATTTAACACACCTCCTCTCTTTTATTCTGATTGACATTTGAGCTGAAAAAGACCCCAGACTTGTCGAAATTAATCTCTTTACCTGAACTCTAGGCATAAACCTCCAAATTTTCTTTAAGCGCTTTAGCCCCATCAACTGCTGCATCGTCAAAAATTAGGCTATCATCGGTGAAAAATAAGTGGGTAACCCGAGGACCGTGCCTATTTATACAAAAACCTTTAAGAACACCCATTTTAGCTGCCATTTGAAGAAGATCCGATAAACCTTCTCCACAAATAAGAAATAAATAGGGACTAAGAGGGTCCCCTTAACAAAGACCCCTTTACGGGAGAAGCGAATTACCCACCTCCCTATTTATAACCACAGAGTAAGAGACCGATGTCACACAACGTATGACTTTCCCAACCCACTGATCCGAGAAACCTATCCTTTGAAGCATAACTTGCACAAAAAACCATTCAACACGGTATGCCTTACTCATATCAAGTTTTAAGGTAAATGATCATTCTCTCCCTACCCGTTTCTCTTTATTGAGTGTAAAATTTCATATGCTGCTATGATGTTATTGGTAATGAGTCTTCCCGGAACAAAAGCACTTTGTACTTCGTCAATGCAAAAATGAAGGACCTTTTGAAGCCTATTCACAAGCATCTTTGAAATAATTTTGTATAAAATATTTCAAAGACTAATAGGCCTAAAATGAGTCATGAAACGAGGAGAACTAACCTTGGGGATCAAGACAATTCTTGTACTATTTATTTCAATCATGTTATGAAGCCCATGCAACGTCTCAATGCAAAAATTTTCCACCTCTTTACCCACAATATGCCAAAACTGTTGATAAAAAATCACCCATAAACCATCCTCCCCTGAAGCTTTTAAAGTGTTCATAGCTTTAAAAGCCAAACACACCACTTAGTAATTAAAATCCCT
The DNA here is from genome assembly GCA_025698515.1 of Gossypium sturtianum. Classification (NCBI taxonomy): domain Eukaryota; kingdom Viridiplantae; phylum Streptophyta; class Magnoliopsida; order Malvales; family Malvaceae; genus Gossypium; species Gossypium sturtianum. Next base: position 12,341,261 of record CM046948.1, read on the forward strand.
TTCAAGATCCTCGTTCATCATTTGAGATATACATGGCTCAACAGCTTCCAAAATATAATTTGGGTTTCCAACACCTTTCGATGTAAATAAGGTATTAAAATAATCTGTGGCCAGCACTAATAAATCAGCATTGCTCTCATGAATATTACCCTCTCCATCCACCAGTTCCTCCACCCTATTTCTCCGTTGATAATCTGTTACCAATCCATGGAAAAAATTTGTGTTTCTATCCCCATTTTTCAGCCAATTCACTCTGGCTCTCTGCTCCCAATAAAGCTCCTCCCTATCAGCATCTATGTTAAGCGCCAGTTTAGTCTCCACAATTTCTCCCAATATCTCATCTGTGGGAATAGCTTCATTCAATTTAAGCAACTGTTGTTCCAAATCTTTCCTCGTTAGAGACCTCTGTTTTTTTAATTTTGTTGAACCATTTCTCAAGGCCTACTCCTACCGCTTTTCTCTTACTTGGAACATCACCCAAACTATTAGCCCAAATCCTACTAACCTTCATTTCACACGTTTCCTCCAAAATCCACGTTGCTTCAAATCTAAAATGCCACTGCTTTGGATGTTGATTTCCATCACTATGCGTTATTGGACTACTTGCTTCCTCATGGGCTACCATTTCCTTGTCAAAATCATCATGATGTTGGCCTATTTCCCCAAGTTTTAATGGGCCAAGAGAAAAAGTAGACTTTCCTTTATCTTTTACAGAAATAGAATCTTTTGGGATAGAACCCCAATTCTTGCCTTTGTCCACTGGATTTGATTTCAGAATCCTCACATTCCTTTTTTCCCCCGTTGACATCGTGTTTCCAAAAATAGTAGGTTTTCCCCCATCGTCTTCCACCAACCATTTGCTCTTCCATGATAGATTCTTCCTTGGTTGAACATGCAGAGAAATATCCCAATTAAAAACATATTCTGACTATGTCTTAATAGCTCTAATCGGGCAAAAACTTTCACCATGTCCTAATTTGCCACATAGAAAGCAAAATAGAGTTAATTTTCCGTACTCAAAACCCTCACCCTAATTCTCATGATGCGTTTATATCCTAGTTGAGTTGCAGCTGTGTCATACTCAATAAATTCCCCAATAAAATTTCCCAACTGATGAGCAACAGTATCAGCCATAAAACCAAGAGGGACATCATGTATTAGTAGCCAAAAATCCACCCAATGTAATTGAACAGTTAAAGGATCATCTCCCGTCTTCAATCGATGTAGAACTAGTAAATGGGAATTAAAATTCCATGGCCCATTCTTCATAACTCTCTCCACATCCACTTCATAATAAAAACGAAATAAATATCTCTCCCTTCCCACATCTGAGATTGAAACGCCCTGTAACACCCCTAACCCGTATCTGTCGCCAGAATAGGGTTACGAGGTATTACCGATCAATTCACAACATATAGCATACATTCTCATAAATCATTCAACACAATCACATTTGTCCCTTAAAAGGGCCTACGAGGCCTTAAACATGCTTTAGAAATGGTTTGGGACTAAATCGATAACATACGAAAAATTTTGGAAACTTAGAAAAATTTCAATCATACAGGGGTCACATGCCCGTGTGAGCGCATGTAATAGTCTGGTTTAGACCCTAGTCAGAATAGTAGTTTTGGGACCACAAATCCGAGTCTAAAAAAATATTTTAATATTATTTTCTGAGTTTACAGCATGTGAATTGGTGTGTGTGAAATTTCCGTGATTTAATTTGATTGTTTGTGTGCTTAATTTGCAAAAAGGATTAAATTGCAGAAAAGGAAAAAGTGACTTGCTATTTGTTAAAGTGCTTTATTAACATGGCTTCTTAAATGTGAGGTCCTCATATTGTAATTAGACCATTTGAAATTTGGATGGACATAAATGCCTAAGGATAGTGGATTTTAAATGATATTATAAAGGCTAAAATTGGTAATTGATAATTATGTTAATATAATTAAAACAAAGACAAAATGGTTGTCATTTTTTTTGTGTTCATGCACCGAAAATAGAAGAAAGAAGAAGTCATTTTCTCATCTTAGGGTTCGGCACTTTGTGTTTGTGATTAAGGTACGATTTGAGTTCGGTTTTTGATTATTTTTATGTTTTTGTAATCGTTGCTTAATAATCTATCAAGCCCATGTCTCAATTTTAGAATTTGATTATGATTTTGAGATGTGCCATTGAATATTTTGTAAGCTTTGTGATGATAGTTGATGAAATATGAAAGAGATGTGATAGATAAATATGTTTTGGATTTGGATTTTTTATGAATTTAAGCATTATGGGCTAAATTTTGAAAATGAGAAATTGAGGGGTTAAAATGTGAAATAAATGAAATATGTGGGTTTATATGAGCTAAGGGAATTTTCGGCTAAGCATGAGTTATATTGAATTATGTGTATTTTGTAATTTTATGAAATAGGGACTAAGATGTCAAAATGTGAAAATGTGAGGGCTAATTTGTAAAATGCTATAAATATATGTATATGGATTGAATTGAATGATTTGGTGAATGAATAAGCTAAATTTGAATGTGTATAGATCAAGAACCAAAGAAAACGGAATTAGATCGGGGGAAATCTAAAGTGGTTGAGTAATCGTTTATTTCCAACCGGACCCGTACGAGGTAAGTCGATATACAAATAAATGTGTTTAAATTGAATTATTATTGCTTATATATATACGAATTGTGATATATGGTTATTTGAGCTGAATATGTGGAATTCGGGAAAGTGCCGATAATGTGACGACGTCCGAAAAGTCCCGTATGAACCTTAAGAATAGTTAGGATACATATGTCATGACATAGGATTCCGATATGTGTTACCGTGTAAGACCACGTCTGGGACGTTGGCATCAATTTGAGATTTACGTGTAAGACCATGTCTGGGACATCGACATCGTATATGATTTCGTGTAAGACCCTGTCTGGGACAGACGTATCGATATTTAATTACATGTAAGACCACGTCTGGGACGTTGGCATTGTACGAGCTTTACGAGTTATCCGAGTATCCTTATGGATTCCGAATGGTTCAACGGGCATTCCGAGATATGATTGAGTATGTGAATATGTATCCGTTCAAGTACATATGAAATGTATATGAAATTTGGCAATGGAAGATAAGTATGGATATGATCATTTGATATGTGAGCTATGTAACATCCTGAAAAGGGCCTATGCATTTTTGGTTTAATTTTACGAAATGACATATCTTATGTGTTATGAATATATTTTGAACACTTTTGGAAACACGAAATGTATGGAAATGTTAAGTTTAAAAAGGAAAGTGAACATTTTTAGAACCTTGGAAATGTAAGGAAATGTCTTGTAAGGAAATGTCATGGAAATGTAAGGAAATGTCTTGGAAATGTAAGGAAATGTCTTGTAAGGAAATGTCATGGAAATGTAAGGAAATGTCAAGTTTACAGAGCCGATCGAAAATTTTTGGAAACTTAGAAATGACCTAGAAATGACGAGTTTTAAGGTTTAAAAGGGAAATTAAGGCAAGGTGGCCTCAAAAGAAAAATTTTGTGAAATTTGACACACAAATAGGCTTGGAAAAGTGGTCCAAGATGCCACTTGGGGCCTCTGGAAATGGCGCCATATGCAAGAGGAATGGGCCTAAGTTCGAGTCACATGGGAAGCAAATAAAAGAAATTTTATTTTGCTACAAGGAGCAGAGAGGTGGACGGCACATGGCTATAAATTAAGAGCTTTTATTATTTTATAAATAGTGGATAAATAAGGGATTTATTTATCATTATTTTCAAGAGATAATTGTTGGATTAAATTCTTTTAATTTGAATAAAGAGATAAAGAGGAAAATAAGGGAGAAGTGATGGCCAAGTAAGGGACTTTGAGTTTAATAATTTCGGCTAAGTAAGGATAGTTGCTAAATTATCTTTTATTTTAAGTGATAATTAAAGAGATAAAGCTATTAAAATAGAGGAGTGGTGGCCAAGTAAGGGACTCCTTAGATGATAATTTCGGCTATAAAAGGAAGGAAGGAGGGCTACTCATCAATTTGTGCTTCCTTCTTTCTCTGCCGAATTCTTAGTGCTCTCTTCTCTTCTTTTCTTTCTTTTCTTTTGTCAAGCCGAAATTAAGTAATTGTTGGAACCTAGCCGAATATTTTCCTCTCCATTAGAAGCCATAGCCGAATCCTCCATCTTTATTCTTCCTTCTCTTTTCTTTCTAATCCCTCCAAAAGCCGAAAGTTGTGAGATCATCATCTAGCCATAACCGAATCTCTGAAGGTTGAAGTGAAGGTGCAATCAATTTCTTCAAGTAAGGGTAAGATCTCATTCGGTTTCATCCTTTTTCCTTAAGATTTGCCGAAATCTAAGACTAACCCCATTAATATCTTGTTGCCGAAACTTTGAAGAGATCTTTCGGGATTTACTAAGTGTCGACTACAAGGAAGGAGAAGTTCTTTTCCCGAAGGTACACCATAGGCCACGTGTTCCCTAGTTATTCGGTGAGTTTCGGGATTTAAAATCCACAAGGTAAGTGTCTATAGTATTCGGCCAAGGCCATGTTTGGTAAATATATGTGTTCATTAATTATTCAAAAGCCGAAAACTAACCAAGTTAATTGATTCAATGTTTGGCCGAATGCAAGAAGAGTATAGCAGAGATTTCAAAACTTGATTCTTAAGTCAAACGGAAACAAGGTAAGTTTAAGTATACTAATCCTACTAGGATTTGGATTTATGGCGAATGGCTTTTTATTAAAGTAGTAGGTGATTAATCAAATGTAGGGATTAAGGATCTAAGCATTAGATCAAGCTTTTCGGATTTCAAGACCCTTTCGGTAAGTATGATAAGTTGTGGATATTTGGTTAAGAATTCGTATATTGATGATTAAATCGATTGTTACGATTAAGTGTGTTGATGGAGGCGAATACCATTCAAGAAGGGAAAGGGAAGGTCCCTATCCCGAAGTTTAAGAAGAGATCTGTCTCGGCGAGCTAGGGATTGGCCACCGGGTGTGGACCAAATCGAACAAGAAAGTAGGCAAATAGCCGTAGTATCGCCTAGTGATAGCATCGATGTCGAAAGCATAGTTCTCCAAGTGATCGGTGTGTGATTAACCCACGCTTTTCCGGTTTATGGTATATTGTATGTGTTGTGTAAATGCTAATATGTGCAAAGTGGCGATTGTGAATGGTTACCCTTAAGGGGTATATCGGAAATCAGTCGAGTGTTAATTATTAAGAATGTGAATATGCCAATGAGAATATGTTTGTATGCCGAATAGCATGTGCATGCATTATTTTACTATGTTATGACATTATCATATGTTGCATGTGCATGGGATGGGATATGAATGTGACTTTCAAGGAAAGGGTGTACTTTATGTACGTGGTCTAATGTTAGCCTTGTGCTTACGTTAGCGCTTGATGTTAGCTATGTGCTTCATCAAGGGAGGTGTTGGCTAGGTGCCCACCTCGGCGGTTGATAGTTTGTGTGCATCACCGTGGATGAATGATATGTGGGATCACTTAGGTGATCGGTGGCTCAACCACGGCCTTGAGCAACAAGTCCGCCAGGTAAGATATGTGGGATCACTTAGTTGATCGGTGGATTAGCCACGGCCTTGGGCAGGGAGTCTGCTAAGGTAGGTGTAACGGATGGACCCTAGGTTGGGTTGGGTGCACTTTGCATAAACTCATTATCTGTCATATGGGTTGATGATGAAATGGGCCAAGCCCAGTATGTGGAAATTATGTGGTTAACTACCCTATTAGATGAATGTGATATAAAAATGGGCCAAGCCCAGAATGTGATAGCATGTGAATTTGATAATTGATATCTGATATATGAGTTAATATGTGGTTAGCATGTGGGTGGAATTCAGTGGACTAATTACACAATCGAGTGTCAGTATGACTCACCCAATTTTTATTAAACATCGCAGATGATTCGTGGTGATTGGACCGGGTTGGAGTAGATACGAGGTGGCCCATGCAAGAAGACATCTTCTTTATTTTATTCAGTTTATTACTAAGAACTTTTGTTTAATTATTTGTTGTAATAAGGCCCAGTTAAAGTATTTAAGTATTTCTATTTGAGTATTTTTATTATGTTAAAGCAAAGTGACGATTGAATTATTATTTTGAAACCGGTTTATTTTCGGCAAAACTATATCCTAAAATGTATCATAAAGTTTTAACCAGGATATTTTTATAAACACCACACTTTACTTAAGATTTTAAATGGTCACCGTTTTACAAACTCAACAAGTTGTCATGATTTTATCTTTAGGTCGAATCTTCTCAAACGTTTTTCCGCAGTGGCATACCAGATCCGGTCAGGGCTTGTGGGCCGGGTTTGGGGTGTTACAAGCTACATGAAAATGTGATATGTTTGTAAGCAAGTGGTTAAGAACAATTGAGCCAAATGATAAATATGAATTTGCTATTGTGTTATACCATAGTTTATATGGATGAAATGGTTTATAAATGTTCTATGTGATAATTTTATTTGTATATGGCTTACTAAGCTTTTGGAAGCTTACTTTGTGTGTGTTTGCATTATTTTATATATTATCGAAGCTACTGGAAGCTCGGGGATCGTAGAGAATCATCACCACACTGTCGAACTATATTTTGGTACCTTTTGAAAATGTACATATTGAAGTATGGCATGTATAGGCTAGAAATGTTAAGTTATGTTTTGGGAAATGTATATATATATAGACATGTGATATGGTTTGATAATGAATGTGATTATGGGTGAATATAGTTCATGCTATGTGATGTAAAAGTTGGCATGTTTTGGCTGATTTTGAGTTATAATTTGATGCTTGTAGGTATGACCCAATATGGGTGGCAATTTGGCCTTGCAAATGGCCTATAATTGCCCACACGGTTAAACACACGGGCGTGTGTCCCGACCGTGTCATTCACTGTTTCAATTTGTAGTAAGTTAGACTTGCACACGGGCCAGACACACGGGTGTGTGACAGGCCGCGTGACCCAAGTCAGTATTGTACACGGGCTAGACACACAGGCGTGTGACAGGCCGTGTGATTCAGGTCAGTTTTACACACGAGCTGAGACATGGCCCAAGGCACGGCCGTGTGAGGCACACGACCTAGCCACATGGGCATGTGCCCTGTTTTGAAAGAAAAAAATTTAAGTTACGCAAAGTTTCTGTATGAGACCGGTTTAGTCCCGAACCTTCTCTAAAGCATGTTTAAGGTCTTGTAGACCTTCTAAAGGGACTATATGAGTATGAATGCTTATGAAATGATACTGTATGATTGATGTTGTGAAATGAGCGTAATATGTCCGGTAATGCCTCTTAACCCTGGTCTGGCGTCGGATACGGGTTAGGGGTGTTACAGAGCAGGCCGTGTGCCTCACATGGCTCCAGACACACCCATGTCTCAGGCCGTGTGAAAACAGGGCATACATACTGACTTGGGTCACACGGCCAACCACACGCCCGTGTGCCCTTTGAAGTGGCCACACACACCCGTGTGCCAGGCCATATACTAGGCCGTGCCAAACCTGTAGGGTATACTAACTTATGCAACACGGCCAAGTCACACGCCCGTGTGCTAGGCCGTGTGCCAGTTAGGGGGTATACTGACTTGTACCACACGGTCAGTCACACGCCCTTGTGTGAGACCGTGTGGGGCATACTGACTTCAATTCAATTTCAACACCAGGGGACACACGGCCGTGTAACATGACCATGTGTCGCACACGGCTGAGACACACGCCCGTGTCTCTGCCCGTGTGGACAAAAATAGGCCATTTGCAAGGCTAATTTGCCACCCCAATTCATGCTCATTTAAACAACCAAAATAGTACCATTTCATCATACAATTAAACAACCAAAATCATCAACCAAATGCACAATTCATACTATATCCATTCTAACCAAATTCAATATTCAATTAAATGCCATTTACCTAATCAAATACTTATCAACTTAACTTCTAAAATCATACTTCATCAAAGCATTTCTCAAGAATTTATACTCCACAAATCAATTAACCATTTGAGCAACTATAAAACCATAACCATATTCATACCAAACATGCCAAAATAAACCATCACTCATGGCTATATATACAAACCAAAACATATATATTTACAAGCCATTTCTAATAGCCAAACACACATAAAAATTAACATCATTTACAAGCCAACTCTCATGACTATAATCACAACCAAAATTCCCTATCTAGCCTATACATGCCATATGCCATATATGTATAATTCAAAAGTACCAACTTAGATGTTTGATAGTGCGATGATGTTCTCGACGACTCCCAGATCTGAGCTAACCTTGATTCACTATAAAACATAGGAAAATAACACAAAGTAAGCTTTATAGCTTAGTAAGCTCGTATGTGAATAACTTAATTCATCGAATAAATGCAAATTAACCAAATACACATGACAAAACCATATACACATTAACTACAAACCTTTCTCATGTCTCAAAACATGATCAATTGCAATCTCATCAAACTTTCAATATTTAATACTCGAATAGGTTCTGTACATACCTGTATAGCCTCATACTAACCTCTTTCTCAATCACATTATTCATTTACCCATTGAACCATTTGAAATAGGAATCGGATATTCAATGATCTCAATCGATAAGTACCTATACCATGGCCCGTAGCCAAATCAAGGTAACTCATCTCCGAAATATCTATACCATGGCCCGAAGCCAAATCAAGGTATAACTCGCACCTGAAGTGCTGATATCGTGGCCCGAAGCCAACACAATAACCTAATGACATGTCACTAGCACCCTAACTATTCCTAAGGTTCAACTGGGATTTCACGCTTGTTGAATCATCGTCAAACATATCCATAGAATCATATTCACAATTCAAACATTATCCGTAATCTCTTAATCACAGTTTATGCAATATCAAAGCAATAATCATACATTTATAATGAAATTACCACATACGAACTTACCTCGTATTCGAAATTGACGGATCGGATCAACTACTCGATAACCTTGCTTTTCCCCCGATCTAAATCCGAATTCTTTCTTTATTGATCTATATGAATTCAAAATTAGCTTATTCAATCACATATTCTTTCAATTTAGTCCATATCACACTTTAAAGAACTTTTACACTTTTTCCTCAAGTATTTCACAAATTTTACAATTTAGTCCTTATTTCACAAAAAACAAAATTCACATAAATTCAATAAAACCCAAGCTTGGCCGAATTACATATAGGTCCCTAGCAGCCCAAAAATTTCATTTATTTCATATTTTAACCACTCAATTTGCACTTTTCATAATTTAATCCCTATTATGTATTTTCATCAAAAATCACTTAACAAAACATATAAAACTATCATTAAGCTTTCATAATTCAACATTAAACATCAAAAAGCACTTAGATTCAATAATGGAAACTCTCAAAATCTTAGATTCAATAATGGAAACTCTCAAAATCTTTAACAGTTTCAAAATTAAAGGTACGGGCTAGCTAGATTGAGCTGCAACGATTACAAAAACATAGAAATCATCAAAAACCGAGCTAAAACCGTACCTTAATCAAGCTAGGAGTGTGTCGAACCCTAATATGCATAAAAATGGTGTTTTTCACCTTGGACATTCGGCAATGGCAAAGATGGATGAACAAAATCATGTTTTGTTTTATTTTATTAACTTAATTAATAAATTTTCTTATTTAACCTTAATGAATAAACATAGAAATTTATAATGCATGTCCATTAATGTCCATTAACACTACGAATGGTCTAATATCATCATAAGGACTTTTAATTTAATTAATCATAGCAATTAAACACCTTTAACAATTAGAATGAAACTTTTGCATTTTACGCGATTAAGTCCTTTTTATCAAATTAACCAACCAATCGATAAAATTAGCTCACGAGATTTTCACACATATCAAATAAAATGTTGTAAATACCAAAAATAATATTAAAATAATTTTCCAACATCGTATTTGTGGTTTCAAAACCACTATTCTGATTTAGCTAAAACCGGGCTGTTACGACTCTCCCCTTAGGGATTTTCGTTCCCGAAAATCTTACTAGTGAATAGGTTCAGGTATTGTTTTCTCATAGAATCTTCGGGTTCCCATGTAGCTTCTTCAACCCCGTGTCAATGCCATAATACTTTCACTAATGCTATTTTCTTATTTCTCAGCTCTTTGATCTCACGAGCTAAAATTCGAATCGGTTCTTTAACATATGACATATCAGACTGAATTTTAACCTCGATCGGGGAAATGACATGTGAAGGATTAGATCGGTATTGTCGAATCATCGACACATGAAATACATTATGTATCTTTTCTAACTCAGACGGTAAGGACAGCCGATATGCCACTGGCCCAACTCGCTCAGTAATTTCATACGGTCCGATGAATCGCAGACTCAATTTCCCTTTCTGACCAAACCGCAATATCTTTTTCTACGACGACACTTTCAAAAACACTTTATCCCCGATCTGGAACTCAATATCTTTCCGTTTCAAGTCTGCATATGATTTTTATTGATCTGAAGCTGCTTTCAAACTATCGCGAATTACTTTCACTTTTTTCTTCAGTCTCTCTGATCAGATCAACCCCGTGAATCTTATTTTCACTAAGCTCAGTCCAGTATAACGGTGTTCTGCATTTACGATCGTATAGAGCTTCGTACGGTGCCATCTTTATACTCATTTGGAAGCTATTATTGTAAGCAAATTCAATCAGCGGTAGATATTTCTCCCAGCTACCTTCAAACTCAAGAATGCAACAACACAACATATCCTCAAGTATCTGAATAACTCGTTTAGATTGACCATCCGTTTTCGGGTGAAACGCAGTGCTAAAATGCAACTTTGAATCCAAAGCTTCTTGTAATTTCTTCCAAAATCGCGAAGTAAATCTTGGATCTATATCCGAAACAATAAATAGGGGAACACCATGTAATCTCACAATTTTAGAAATATACAGCTCAGCTAATTTATCAAGCGAGAAATCTGTACGTACCGGAATGAAATGAGCTGATTTCGTAAATTTGTTAACAACAACCCAGATCACATCTTTCTTTTTCGGAGATAAAGGCAAACCCGATATGAAATCCATTGTTACTCTATCCCACTTCCACTCAGGAATCATAATAGGCTGTAATAAACCTGAGGCACTTGATGCTCAGCTTTAACTTGCTGACAAATCAAACATTTCGAAACAAATTCTGAGATATCTCGTTTCATGCCGTGCCACCAATAAAGTTGTTTCAAATCGTTATACATTTTCTTGCTTTCTGGATGTACTGATAAACAACTACTGTGTGCTTCATTTAGAATCTTCCAAATGAGCTCGAAATTTCTTGGTACACATATTCTATTACAAAACATCAAACAATCATCAGGCCCTATTCGAAACTCTGAATCAGAAGTCGACTCACACTTAGCTCGTTTTGCTTGCAATTCATTATCAAATTTTTGAGCCTCACAAATCTGCTGTAGAAATAACGGTCTCGCTTTCAACTTGGCTACTATCGAACCGTCGTCAGACAAAGCTAATTGTGTGTTCAAAGCACGTAAAGCAAATAAGGACTTTCGGCTCAAAGCATCAGCAACTACGTTCGTTTTCCCCGGATGATAGTCAATCACTAATTCATAGTCTTTTAGCAATTCTAGCCATCTCCGCTGTCGCAAATTCAAATCTTTCTGAGTCATCAAATATTTCAAACTTTTATGATCGGTATAAATATGGCATTTCTCACCAAACAAGTAATGACTCTAAATTTTCAATGCAAAAACTATTGCGGCTAACTCCAGATCGTGCGTCAGATAGTTCTTTTCATGCGACTTCAACTGTCTCGAGGCATAAACTACAACTTTGTCTTCCTGCATCAAAACACAACCCAGGCCATTTAACGATGCATCACTGAAAATTACGAATTCTTTACCTGACTCAGACTGAACTAACACTGGTGCCTCTGTCAATAATGCTTTCAACAGCTCGAAGCTCTGTTGACACTTTTCTGACCACTTAAATTTAACATCTTTTTGAAGCAATCGTGTCATCGGAGTCGCAATCATCGAGAAACCTTTCACAAATCGTCTATAATAACCGGATAGTCCCACAAAACTACGGACTTCGGATACATTTCTCAGAGACTTCCAATCTATAATCGTAGAAATCTTGCTCGGCTCAACTCGGATACCCTCAGCTGAAACTATATGTCCCAGAAAACCAACCTCTCGTAGCCAAAACTCACCTTTGCTGAACTTTGCAAAAAAACTGTTTATCTCTCAAAGTTTGTAACATGATTCTCAAATGCTCGGCATGCTCAGATTCATTACAAGAGTAAATCAAGATGTCATCAATAAATACAACTACAAATCGGTCTAAGTATGACCTGAAAATCTGGTTCATTAAGTCCGTAAAAATAGCAGGTGCATTTGTTAGTTCGAAAGGCATAACAAGAAATTCGTAGTGTCCGTACCTTGTTCTAAATGCAGTATTTGGCACATCTGAGTATTTAACTCGCAACTGGTAATAACCCGATCTCAAATCAATTTTCAAAAACACTATTGCCCCTTTTAACTGATCAAACAAATTATCTATTCGTGGCAAAGGGTATTTATTCTTGATCGTCACTTTTTTACGCTGTCGGTAGTCTAGACACATTCTCATCGTGCCATATTTCTTTTTCACAAGTAACACCGATACACCCCAGAGAGAGAAACTCGGTCTAGCAAAACCTCTATCTGTCAACTCTTGCAACTGAGCTTTCAATTCTTTTAACTCTGTTGGAGCCATTCTGTACGGAGCTATTGATACCGGCGTTGTTCCTAGTACTAATTCAATACCAAACTCAACCTCTCTGATAGGTGATAAACCCGATAACTCTTCGAGAAATGCATTTGGATACCCGCACACAACTGGTACTGATTCAATCTTTGTTTCTGTCACTTTCGTATCAAGTACATAAGCAAGATAAACTTCACACCCCTTTCTCACAAATCTCTGAGCTAACATAGACGAAATCACAACTGGCAAACTATTCAGATCATCTGATTCAATTCTAATAGTCTCATTATTCTGACATTTCAGTTGAATTGTCTTTCGTCTACAATTCACTATAGCATCATGCATCGTTAGCCAATCCATACCCAAAATCACATCAAATTCATCGAATGGCAACAACATCAGATTAGTCAGAAAATAGAAATCCCGATACATTAACGGACAATTCTTGCAGACTTTGTCAACCAAAACACATTTGCCTAAGGGGTTCGATACTCTAATCACAAATTCAGTAGACTCTACATGCAAAGTCTTACTAAATACTAAATTCATACATATATAAGAATGAGTTGATCCTGGATCTATCAATGCAATTACATTAGTATCATAGAGAGTGAAAGTACCGATGATAACATCTGGAGATGACGCTTCTTCGCGAGCGTGAATAGTGTAGGCTCTAGCAGGTGCTCTGGCCTTGGATCTCACAGCTGAATCCTTTGTTGCCCCTCTACTACCACTTACATTTCCGGCAATTCTAGGTGGTCTACCTCTATTCGACGTGTTACTTGGTCTCACATTCTGAACTTTATCTTTCTCATATAGCTTAGGGCAATCTCGGATGAAGTGATCTAGAGAACCACATTTGTAACAGGCTTTATTACTTTTACTCTAGCATTCTCCAAAATGTCATCTCCCACACTGCTGACACTCGGGTTTGTTGTCTCTCACACTGGCAACACTCGATACTGATGTAGCCTGAGCTTTAGAACCTGAGTATTGTTTTCTACGATCTCTGTTCGAATATTCATTTGAAGTATTTAGGGGAGCGTACGAATCTCTGGATTTCTTTGATGAAGATTGATACGACTTACTCATCGATCTTTTCCTCGAGTCTCTAGCTTCTGAATCTGCTTTTCTCTTTTCTTTGCTAAGATCCTTGGTTTTACAAGCCCTTTCAACCAGAACGACAAATTCTTTCAACTCTAGAATTCTGACTAGTATTTTTATATCTTCGTTCAACCCGTCAATGAACCACTTACACATGATTTCTTCGGTAGAAACATACCATTTGGCATATTTACTCAACCGTACAAATTCTCTTTCATATTCAGTTACAGTCATTTGACCTTGTCTTAATTCTAGAAACCCTTTGTGCTTTTGATCGAGAAATCTTTGACTGATGTATTTCTTTCGAAATTTGAATTGAAAGAACTCCCAAGTAACCCGTTCTTTTAGAACCACAGATACCAACGCGTTCTACCATTGATACGCGGTGTCTCTCAGCAAAGATACAACACATTTAATACATTCATCAGGAGTACAAGATAATTCATCGAATACTCGAATCGTATTTTCGAGCCAAAATTCAGCTCTCTCAGCATCATCATCAACGATGGCTAACACACTTCAAATTTCATATTTACAAATCTTATATACTGGCGGCTTGTTCAACCGTATCGGATCTATAACTTGAGGAATAATAGGGATTTGTTGAGGAATAGGTGGGGATGGAGGTTGTTGAGCTGCCGGATTCGTTCGAATGAACTTCATGAACCACTCGTTCATTATTTGGAAAAAAGCTTGTTTAGCCTCTCCCTCGTGGCTACTTGTTACAGGCCTAGAATCCGATTGCGCTTCCCCTTGAGCGGGAGTGGGCGCATTACTCTTTACATCATCAGCTACAGCTCGTTCGGGATCCATTACTATACGATAACACAATTTAAGCTGTCAGGAATCATCACACTATCACAGAGTATATATGGCATGTACAGCTAGACTCTCACACACGCTACATTAGTCCTAGAATCGACTAAACCGTAGCTCTGATGCCAATAAATGTAACACCCCTAACTTGTATCCGTTGCCAGAATAAGGTTATGAGGTATTACCGATCAATTCACAACATATAGCATACATTGTCATAAATCATTCAACATAATCACATTTGTCCCTCAAAAGGGCCTACGAGGCCTTAAACATGCTTTAAAAATGGTTCGGGACTAAATCGATAACATACGAAAAATTTTGGAAACTTAGAAAAATTTCAATCATACAAGGGTTACACGCCCGTGTGAGCAGGCCGTGTGCCTCACACGGCTCCAGACACGCTCGTGTCTCAGGCCGTGTGAAAACAGGGCATACATACTGACTTGGTCACACGGCCAACCACACGCCCGTGTGTCCAGCCTGTGTGCCCTTTGAAGTGGCCACACACGCCTGTGTGTCAGGCCATATGCTAAGCTGTGCCAAACCTTTAGGGTATACTGGCTTATGCAACACAGCCAAGTCACATGCCCGTGTGCTAGGCCGTGTGCCAATTAGGGGGTATAATGACTTGTGCCGCACGGCCAGTCACACGCCCGTGTATGAGACCGTGTGGGGCATACTGACTTCAATTCAATTTCAACACCAGGGGATACACGGCCGTGTAACATGATCGTGTGTCACACACAGCTGAGACACACGCCCATGTCTCTGCCCGTGTGGACAAAAATAGGCTATTTGCAAGGCTAATTTGCCACCCCAATTCATGCTCATTTAAACAACCAAAATGGTACCATTTCATCATACAATTAAACAGCCAAAATCATCAACCTAATGCACAATTAAACAAGATCAATTGCAATCTCATCAAACTTTCAATATTTAATACTCGAATAGGTTCTGTACATACCTGTATAGTCTCGTACTAACCTCTTTCTCAATCACATTATTCGTTTACCCATTGAACCATTCGGAATAGAAATCGGATATTCAATGATCTTAATCGATAAGTACCTATACCATGGCCCGTAGCCAAATCAAGGTAACTTATCCCCGGAGTACCTATACCATGGCCCGTAGCCAAATCAAGGTAACTCATCTCCAAAATATCTATACCATGGCCCGAAGCCAAATCAAGGTATAACTCGCACCCGAAGTGCTGATATCGTGGCCCGAAGCCAACACAATAACCTAATGACATGTCACTACCATCCTAACTATTCCAAATGTTCAACCGGGATTTCACGCTGGTTGAATCATCGTCGAACAGATCCATAGAATCATATTCACAATTCAAACATTATCCGTAATCTCTTAATCACAGTTTATGCAATATCAAAGCAATAATCATACATTTATAATGAAATTACCACATACGAACTTACCTCGTATTTGGAATTGACGGATCGGATCAACTACTCGATAACCTTGCTTTTCCCCCGATCTAAATCTGAATTCTTTCTTTCTTGATCTATATGGATTTAAAATTAACTTATTCAATCACATATTCTTTCAATTTAGTCCATATCACCCTTTAAAGCACTTTTACACTTTTGCCCCAAGTATTTCACAACTTTTACAATTTAGTCCTTATTTCACAAAACACAAAATTCACATAAATTCAATAAAACCCATGCTTGGCCGAATTACATATAGGTCCCTAGAAGCCCAAAAATTTCATTTATTTCACATTTCAACCACTCAATTTGCACTTTTCACAATTTAATCCCTATTATGCATTTTCATCAAAATCACTTAACAAAACATATAAAACTATCATCAAGCTTTCATAATTCAACATTAAACATCAAAGAACACTTAGATTCAACAATGGAAACTCTCAAAATCCCTATTATTCATTTTCATCAAAATCACTTAACAAAAGGTACCGGCTAGCTAGATTGAGCTACAACAATTGCAAAAACATAGAAATCATCAAAAATCGAGCTAAAACCGTACCTTAATCAAGCTAGGAGTGTGCCGAACCCTAATATGCATAAAAATGGTGTTTTCACCTTGGAAATTCGGCAATGGCAAAGATGGATGAACAAAATCATGTTTTGTTATATTTTATTAACTTAATTAATAAATTTTCTTATTTACCCTTAATGAATAAACATAGAAATTTGTAATGCATGTCCATTAATATCCATTAACACTTCCAATGGTCTAATATCATCATAAGGACTTTTAATTTAATTAATCATAGCAATTAAATACCTTTAACAAGTAGAATGAAACTTTTGCATTTTACGCGATTAAGTCCTTTTTTATCAAATTAACCAACCAATCGATAAAATTAGCTCACGAAAATTTCACACATATCAAATAACATGTTTTAAATACCAAAAATAATATTAAAATAATTTTTTGACATCAGATTTGTGGTTCTGAAACCACTGTTCTGATTTAGCTAAAACCGGGCTGTTACACGCCCCCTATTGGATGCCAAACACTTGCCAAAGTCAATCGCATCGCTTGAAAATGCACAACACTGGAAGTAAGAAATACTCCCACTAAACAGTTCACATACGAAATCTCTTGACTAGTCTCTTCCACCTCCAGTTGAATGATTTCTTCCTCTTCATCACCTAGTGAAAAACCTGCAATTGTATTAGAAAAAATCTTATATTTATCACTCAACCAAAACTTTATTTTGATTTTTTTATACATTTTAGTTTTAATTACACATTTTAAAAATTTCATCAATTGTTTATCTATACTACTATTTAAGAATTTGACGGAGTTGGTGTCACGAATCAACCAAGCACCAACTCGTTTAGGAAAATTACTTTGATGTCCTTTCGTATTTAAAATAAGTTATATTATTCAAAAATAATTTAGTCTTTTTATTTAAAAAAATCAATAAAAATATGTATATGGTGATATTTGAACCAATGCCAATTGCATTAGTAAAACCTTAAATTTAACACTCAATCAAAGCTTTATTTTACTATTTTTTTAATACAATTTAGTTTTAATATGCACATATTATTATTTACATCAATTGTACATTTATACTACTATTTAAGTGTTTGATTGAGTTGGTCTCACAAGTCAATTAGGCACCAAACTCAATTGGGAAATTACTTCGATGTCCTTTCGTATTTAAAATAAGTTATATTATTCCATGGTACTTTAATAAAAAAGTCCATATGGTGATATTTGAACACATACCAATTGTATTAGTAAAATATTAAATTTACCACTTAACCAAAAATTTTTATTTTAATGTTTTTTTTTATATTTTAATTTTAATATGCGCAATTTATTACCGCCATCAATTGTATATATTAATAATGTTGTTGATTGAGTTGGTGTCACAAGTTAATCTAATTTTTTTTCGTTTTATTATCGTACATATTTGATGTGTTATTATTAATTAATTTCAAACTAAACATTTCATTATTTATTTTATTTTATTTTTAAACACACCTTTGTTTTTTTAAGTACGTGGTTTCCATATGAATACACATGTGATATAATTTCTAGTATTAAGAATGTTGTTGATTGAATTTGTGTCACAAGTTAGAGTGTGTTTGATAAACCATTGAAAATTTTCATTTCATTGAAGATGAAAATTTTCAACATTTTTACTTAATATAAAAATTTCAACAAAAAAGTGTTGAATATAATAATTAAGTAGATAGCTACTTATCACTTAACGAGAAAGATTTGCTTTTATTTTTCAAAAATCTTAATTTTAAAATACATTATTTCATCATTTTATTAAAAATTAAAAAAATAAAATTTTATCTTTAAATTTTATCCAAAAATAAATAATATCATATTAATAAGATTGAAATTATGAAATAATGAATTTTCAAACATCAAAATTTACTATTATCAAACAAAATAATTATATTCGATGCTTAATTTTTATTAACTTATAAAAAAAATTATAATATAAATTTAGTGTTTATAAAATTCAGTACTAATTAAATTTTTAGTACTTAATTTTTTAATTTGTCAAACACACCTTTAATCTATTTTTTTCATTTTAATTGTACATATTTCATGCGCTATTATTAAATAGTTTCAAACTAAACATTTCATTATTTATTGTATTTATTTTTAAACACATCTCTATGTTTTAATTACGTGGTTTTCATATGCATACATGTGTCATATAATTTCTAGTTATTATTAATTAGCTTTAAGATAAATATTTCTTTATTTATTGTATGTTATTTTAAAATACACCTCTGTGTTCTAAATATATGATTTTCATACGTATATGTGTATGATAGAATTTCTAGTATTATTTAAAAAAATTACTGAATTTGTGTTACCCATAAAATAAATATTAATTCAGTTGTAAAATTACTAAAAATCTCTTTTTCTATAAAATAATTTTATATTTTTATATAAATTCTAGAAAAATACACTAGATTTAAATGCCAGACATTCAAAATCTTCATTGTCTCAATTTTACTATTTCAACCAAAGTTGCATTCGGTTTTCACGTCAAAGTTTTTAATAAATTTGTTATATACTTGTTTTTCACTCACATTATAAGCATGTCATAATCTAATATATATGATAAAATTAGAAAAAAATATAAATTTAAATTAAACACTAATATAACTTAAGTAACATAAATTTATCTTTATTAGTTAATAATATAGACCGTACTAGTTTTCTATCACGGGCGATGTACGAATTGTTCGTGCGTTTTTTTATAAATTGTTATTATTTAAATAACAATATATTAATTAAAATAATTGGTGAAACAATATTTGAAAGATATAAACAACTTAAAATATCCTTAAGTTTTCGAAAGATAATATATTTAATTGTGAGGAAGAAAATTTGAAATGTAAAACTATTATAATATGAATATATATAATTAATAATTTAGAATATATATATTTATTTTTATGATAAAGTTAAAAATAATTTAATTTTAAAATAAAGTTTAAAATGATTTTTTGTTTTAATAATTTTATTTTTTTATTTTTTAAAAAAGTTTTAAATAATTATTAATTTTAGAAATAATATATATCTGATATTTTTTTAATTTTAGAAATAGTGTTATAAATAATTTATTTGGGTACAAAATAAAATATTAAATTTTATTATTAAATTTGTAACTTTAAAATTAATAAATTAATTAATGAAAAATAGAATAGTTAAAATTAAAATTAAGTTGATGCAAATATATGTGTATACTCTTTGATTTAATAAAATATTAGCAGATATAGTAGTAGCTGCTACTTCTAATTTTATTTATTTTATATTTATGTTAAATAGTTTTGAGTCAGCGAGGGCAGTGATGTAAGTATAGAGTGATTTTTGCATAATTTAATCTTTTAATATACTATGGTTTTGTCCCTGAATTCAGCAGCATGACATGGCTTGCTGAGTTGTGGAGCACCCTAACAACTCTTGTTAATATAATATAATTAAGATCGAAAAGATGGTCCTTGTCCTTGCCCTTGCCCTCTCTCCCCTACTTTCACTAATCCTATTTTAATACATTGATTTCAGCATACAAATTATAATTAACATTTCAAAATATGTCACAGGATTGGCTGCATTCCCCAACCAATAATAGTATACTTTAATTTGTTGGTGGTCCTGATTGGACAAACGTCTCGCTTATCCACAATTTAGAGTTTATTTTAGAATGAAATTACAAATTTTTTAAACATATGAACCAAAAAAAAAAAAACTAATATCATTGCGATTAAGGTGGTTTCGATGGTTAGGGAGAGAAATAGAAAGATTCTTTTGTAAGTTAAAAGAGTTTTTTTTTGGTGTTTGGATGTATTCTAATCTGATTGGATTGATGTAGGGTTTATATGGTTTAATGCGAAACTTTTTAGACGGAGAAAAATAAATAGTTAGGTTGGGAGGAGTTTCTAAACACATATTTGGATGTGATTAAAAGATTTATTATCTTATTATAATTTCTTAAATTCGATAAGATTTGGAGTGTAGTCATTGTGTTGAATATACATGACACATGTTGTAGAAAAACGTAGCCAATATATGGCAAGAAGATTCCATCGGATAAGGTAATCCCTTGATTATTAGTGAAAATGGATTGGATGACGTGGTCACAAACAAGACTAACATGTACATTCTCATTAATTGGACTTTTTTTAACATAACTTTTGAACTAAATAGTAAATTAGTAATAAAATCTATAATGCGGAGTTAGTTTAGGTATCAAAGCAAGATAAAAAGAAGTTTAAGTACCAATATAGAAAAATGAGTATAGTTCAAGAGCTAAATCATGACATAAACCTTATAAAGTTAATTGTTACACCCAAGTAAATCTCCCTTAAAGAGCCCGCCCCAACAACACTCCACTCCGCTTCAACTTCAACTGAATGACTCACTTGGAAAAAGGCCAAACCACCTCACCAAGGATGAGGAAGGGACTAGACCCTTTACACGAGATCACTTTGCCAAGGATAAGGAAGACCTCGCTTGACATGAGATCATCTCAATTAAGGACAGTTAGCATTGGGCCCACCGAATCTTAGGAAATTCTTCCGAGAGTAAAGCACTCGTTGCCATATCACTTTTTAGCAACAATTTCTGATTACTTAGCCTAACCATTCACCATATTACCTCTGGGCATACAAGGTACGGCAACATATTAAAGGACCCACTTCAAGCTCTTTCTATATATAAGCTCATTCTATCATCAAAGAGAGACCATGCTTGATGTTAGATCTAGTGCCCTAAGTGTAATATATTCGTTTGAAAATTTGTAATTTTTTTTAACAGATTGGTTAATAAAATAATTCATGGATTTCATTAATATTCTTTGTATAATGTCCTCATGTGGTTTTTGCAAGTAAAGCATAATAGAAGCAAATATTAACTCAATTGTTGTCTAATGTTTAAACTAATACTAAGCGATATTACGTGGCCGGATCATAATGCGGAAAGAAAACTTATATTATTAGACGAACCTAAACATGTCTTTAGTCTAATAGAAAATGAGCAAACCGATTGAAAGATTAATATGTCGTCTATCAAGTCAAATTGGGGAGATGTTTTGTCTTGGGCATCGGAGCAGATGACTCCCAGAACACAGAGGCATAGATGTGACTGACTAGACTGATAGTACATCTGTCACGTAATATTCGTATGATGTGCAAGTGTACACAATCTTTCACAAGTAATAAAGTAGTAAGTAAAAGTGTCGTCTCCACAAGGACTGTATAGGTAATTATTGTGAAATTTATCACTTAACAAATTGATAATTAAAATTAATTAGGAGAAGTTTGAACTAACTAATTAACTTAACTAAAATCAACCAAGTATGCTAAAAATGAATGACAAGTGTAAACACAGAGTAATAAGTAATAATTCACAAGTTTTAATTACTATGGCATAAAAGAGTTAGATTAATTGTCTTCTTTAACTTAGAATTATTAAAACAGTGTTAATGATGTTACGGAAGAAATCCATGGCAACTCGACTATTTATTAACCCTGATTTTATGAGTGCTCGACTTCTCTCGAAGACCTAAGCTTAAACTCTTAGTCTCTTCACATATGATTACGTCAAGTCTAAGATTACCTTTTCAAGCATCGTTCTTAAGAATTAAGTGAGGTAACAATGATATGTCTATACTGAAACAATTTAATCACATTAATCCTAGGTTATGCAAGGTAATAAAATTTCTTTCGATATTATTACTAATTTGACCTAATTTTATCATAAAAAGATCAAACATGCACCATTCAGATATTGTATCAATTAATTACAATCTAGTTCTGATTTAATAATTAATTCAATTGCATCCCTACATTTATAATGCATGAATAACATGTTCATAATTTTATTTGAATGAATAAGCAACCAAGGCAGATAACATTATTAACAAAATTTTAATAATCCAAGTTAAAAGAATGCAATCAATCTAACATAAACAAAATTAAGTCATTATAATTAAATCTAAAGTATAAATATATTTACCAATCATGTTCATAAATTTAGAACGAAACAAAAAGAATTAAGGAAAATAAGCTAGAAGACAAATCCGATGTTTCTCCGTTGCATAGCTTGTATTGCTTTTCCTCCTTCCTTCTGCTTTGCTCCTTTGCACAATTGCCTCAAAGATGCCAAATTTTTGCTGCTCACAAGAACTTCTAAAATTCTCCTTACAACTCTTGTGTTGCTCTCTCAAATGGGAAGTGAAAGAAGAGAGAATGAGAGAAAAGATGGTGAGTGAGGGATGAGTGAAATGAGTGAATAGCTAGGGGGTATTTATACTTGTAGAGGTCTACTATTTTTAGCAAATGAGAGCCTTGAAAATATCTCTTCCTGTAACAGCCCGTTTTTAGTCAAATCGGAACAGTGGTTTCGGGACCACATATCCGATGTCAAAATATTTATTTTATTATTATTTTAATGTATACATCATGTTAGTTGTAACACCCCTAACCCGTATCTGTCGCCGAAATAGGATTAAGAGGCATTACCGATCAAGTCATAACATTTAACCTTCATATATCAAACAACAGTAAATCATAATCTATCATCATCACTAAGTCCCTTAATAAGGTCTACGAGACCTTAAGCATGCATTGGAAAGGGGTCGGGATTAGACCGAGCACATACGAATTTTTTCCAAAAACTTAACAATTTTCAAAGCTACAGAGGTCACACGCCAGTGTGGGTAGGCCGTGTGCCTCACACGGCCCAGGACACACCCGTGTGTCCAAGCCGTGCCAAAACAGGGCATACATACTGACTTGTCCACACGGTCGAGGACATGCCTGTGTGCTTAACCCGTGGTTAACACTGACTTATTTTACACGGCCAGTCACACGCCTGTGTGTCCAGCCCGTGTGCGAGTCTAACTTGTTTCAATTTAAAAACTTCATCATTTCGACGTCGTGACGTCGCCAACACAGTAATTCATGTCAAGACTTTGTGCCATTTGATGTTGCGACGTCACTTATCGTTGGCCGACTGTGCGATGGAGGACGTTGGTCATCGAGACATGGTCCCTATTTTTTGGTAAAATGCACCTTTTGGTACCTATTTCATAGCTTCCAACCAAACCTTTCAACATGTTCACCAATTACCACTTCCATTTGATTCAAAACACATCAAAACATGCCAAACAAAGTTCAAACATTCAAATTCACCTTATTATCAAGACATTTAATTCTTATACATCAATTAGACTTAAACAATTCAATTAGACTTGTAAATTTGTGTTGTGTAATGCTTGTGTATGCCCTTTGAAAGTAGGTAGTTTATAGTTATTTGGTATGTTTGGGATATGTTTAATGTTTGAACTTGAGATGTTGAATTTAATTAATGTTGGTGTGTGAAATGTGATGCCTTTGGATGGCATATTGGTTAGGTCTTATAGAATGGTTGATTTAGTATGTTTTAGAGTGTGTTTGAATGTGTTTTTGTCATATCATTGCATGTGGAAATGGATTGGATTGGTGTGAAAGCATTTGGATTTGTAATGGCTTGTTTTAGGGGCAATTTATACAGCACACAAGCTGGGACACGGGTTGTCACATGGCTACCCCACACGGCTGTGTGTCATTTTAATTTTTAGGTGTAGTATGAACCACACGGTCTAAGAGAGTTACACGGTATGACGACACGACTGTGTGACCAAACTTCGAAAGCACGCACAGTCTGGCACATGACCTGCGACACGGTCATGTGACCCTATTCCGAATACCCACATAGGCAGACACACGAGCTGGGACACGGCTGTGTGTCTCATACTTCGAATACTCACACGGCCGTGTGACCCATGTTTTCCAAATTTTTTTCAAAATTTCCGATTTGTTTCAAATTAGTTCTTGGATTTTTACAACCTATATTTATGACCTTGTAAGCTCAAATTAAGGTCCGTAACCATGTTTATGCCATGAATAAATATTAGTTTGAATATTATTATTTAAATTGATTACTTTTTTAAAAAGTTATTATTTGTTATGATTTAATCGGTAATACTCTGTAACTCTAATCCGACAACGAAGACGGGTTAGGGGTGTTACAAGATTCCTAAAGCTATTGGTATAAAAAAAACTCACACCTCTTTGAAATATAAGAACAATGCTAATAAAAATGCCAAGGATATCTTGCAAGTTGGTCAAAGGCAATCCTATAGTTTGTTAGCACAATTGCAAACCACTAGTGCAATAACAAATAAAATCTTGCCTCAAAGATATGCAGGGGAATATAGAAACCTCTCTCGTTCCTAATAAAGTATCACTCTTTCTATGAAACCCAGACGGAACAACGAAGTCATCCTTGTTATGAGGTAATTTGATTCTATAAAGCACCAAAACAGTCACTATCTTGTCTGCCATAGTCAAAGGTGAATCTAGGGGGGCTGGCAGGGGCCCCGGCCCCTTAAAATGGAAAATTATTATTTTGGCTCTTTAGAAAATTTAAAAAAATTAAATTAATAAAGATAAAATTGCACTTTGGCCCCCTAAAATTATGAAAATTTAATTTAATCCTTTAAAAATTATAAAGATATAGACTATTAAAAATTAAAATTTCATTTCTGCCCCCCTAAAAGAATTTTCTGGCTTCGCCTCTGGCAATAGTAGTGCATTCCTAGATATCACTATCTTGTCCGCCATAGTAGTGCTTTTGAGACATGCTTTTAAAAAATGCTGTGAAAAAAGTAATTTTGAGAAATATTTTTAAAAGTTCGGTTTAAGATTTAAATGTTTAGTATTACTGTCAAAAAGTATTTTTAAAAAATAAAATATCTATTTTGAATAAAAAATATTAATTTCTTTTGATATTATAGCTAGCATAATATTACGCGTAATAGTATAATAAATACAATTTGTTATTGTGATGTAATATGATTTTTGTGGTGGTAAGAAAGAAAGGTATGATTTTATTTGAAAGTAAACCCTGATACATACATCATTACGCGTATTTGACGAAAAAGTTGCACTTGCCAAGTTGTTTAAATTATTTTATAAATTTAAATTAATAAAAAAATGTCGTCATTTTATTCAAGTTGCAACATTTTTTTTCATGCAAAAACTTAATCTATAATTAATGAATTTACCACAAATTCAAACAGATATAATCCAAACAGTGAACGATATGGACAACAAAATATTGAAATAAGTAAAATATTATCAAATTTTAAAAATTCTAAAATTATTTAGAGTGAGTAAAACCCTTTTTTTCCCTTAAAAAAATCAGTATTATTATAAGTAAAATGGTTAATTAGTACAAAAAGTCCACCTGGTAAATTAGTAATAACTAGAATCATTTTGAAATTTGAATTATGTTTTGATTTTTTTTTTGTTTTTTAAATATATATCTTTCAAAATTTCATTAACTTCAAAATTTTTAAAAAAATTAATTATTAATTTTCAAAATTTTAAAATGATTAACTTGATAATAAAAAATTGAATTGGTCCGATTTATTTTAAAATAATCTTTATATATAAGTTTGAAATCAAAGTTGATCCACAATTAATATTAAAATCCCACAAAGTGGGAAAAAAGATTAAAGCTAAAACAACAATTAATTCATGTCTAAAAACGTCAAATCTCATCTTATTACACCATAAAGTAAATAATATTACTTTGTGAGATTAATGATGGCTGCGCAGACTTGGAAATCGCTCTCTCAAGATTTCACACGATGTGGTATTCCATCATAAAATCTTTGCAAGACACTCTAAATAATTACTCTTTTTCTTTCTTAAAGTTCAAATAATATATGGTCAAATTTTTGCCACCAAATTATTAATTAAAGTGTGGTCTTCGCACTTTCGAAAACCATGTATAATTATGAACTCTCCACTTAACAATTACTAGATCAAACCGCAAATTAACGGGTGGAAGACATTATTTCTACTCTAAACAACAACAAATTTTGATTTTTTTTTTTTAAAAACAGAGTAGTTGGGTAGTTTATGGTCAAAACTTGTAACGCTCTCAACTCGATCCGATTCGTCAGATTTAGATCTCGAGTGTTGCAACATATATACAGATTTTTTCTTGATTTTCTTATACATGTTTAACAACTCGATTGAGAATAATCTCTCAACTAAATTTCATTTGATTGCATTGGGCTTTACAATACAAGGACTTTAAGTGAATATCATAACATAATTACGTCGTTTTATAAATTTTGCCTCTAAGTGATATTACTGACCACAATTGTTCTATCCACGTGTTCGGTATACATTACAAGGACTTAGA
Source organism: Gossypium sturtianum (assembly GCA_025698515.1). Lineage (NCBI taxonomy): Eukaryota > Viridiplantae > Streptophyta > Magnoliopsida > Malvales > Malvaceae > Gossypium > Gossypium sturtianum. The sequence goes on from CM046948.1 coordinate 12,368,196, forward strand.
AACGAATCTTTAGACTTATTTACAATACTCCCATTAGACTAGATCACGCCAACCCAAATTCAATTTGTATGCATAACAGCCTATCGCGCCATTCTTTTGGCGTAACCCTGGCGTCATCCCTTCTAGCGTAGTCTCATGGCAGCATACCTGTGACATGAAACACAGAGGTAAGTTCATGGGAACTTAATGAGTAAAACTTCTATTACCTGAGTCGTATTCAAGAACTCCGTTATCTATCTCCTTGTTTATATACTTGGCTTAGGTGAATACATCGTTAAGCTCCATTCTTTATGCCATAGAAGTCATACCTTACCCTGAGATCATAACTTACCTTTCCCACCTTCGTTACTTCATTCACATTGTTCACATCACCCATTCCATATTTCTTACCCATTCCTATTTCAAAGAACCACACAAACAGAATACTATTGATTGATTTGTTCTATAAGTCCACTTGGCTCATACTTTTGATTCGTCGCACACTCTGGTGCATTCTAGCTTCTCTAGTTTCCATTTCATGTTTCAGTTATTTTTCACAGAAGTTTCTAGAACACTTAACATACATGTAAGAGTCGGCTTAGGGACTCACCTGACTGAGGTGTTTAGTAGATTAAGCTCCACGTCTAAGATCCTCTTAGGAATTGTAGCGACCATTACCTTGTAGAACAGAAAAACATCGTTAAGATCTATCTGGGCAACCTTAAATCTCATATCAACCCCAAAAACCCCAAGTAGCCTTATTTTACCAAACACTCTTATAGATTTACGTTTTCTTAACTATCAGCATCATAAATCTTACCTTGATGTGGAGAAATAGTTGATCAAACTTAGGAGTTCTATCTTAGCATAAAGAAATCCCCTTCTTGTTCTTCTAACTCAAAGAAATAAGATTTAGAAGAAAGAAGAAGAGCTTTCTTATCTTATCCAAAGTATCCATCAATGTAATCTATGGCCCTATTGAAACTTGACAAGTTTTACCTTTTTACTGTATTGTCTTATTAAAGTATACAACTCCCGAGAAACTTAATTGAATGCTCTTCCTTTCTTTTTAACTATCTTGGTTCACGTCTGGTTAGTTCCTAACTAGTTTTCCTTGTAACTTAACTTGTACAGTACCACAGAAAAAGGTGTATTGCTTCTGATGTGGGCTCATACCTTCAGTGTTTATTCACCTGACCACATCATTCTTCCAACAAATCACTATAATTTGGCATGGAGCTCTCAACATGTTGAACACACAACCGTGTTCACCCTCATATACGCCAGAAAGAGCACTTGGGCAATTACCAATTCAACAATCGTACTTTTCAGAGACTACGCCAGACCTTGTGCCCACCAGAATCGGGGCATTATAGACTTGTTCAAACAATTCTTGTACTTAGTCAAATTTTTATACTTAGCACACATTCAAAACTTACTATTTATGCCTTACTTCTATAGACATCATTTTAACACTAGGGTTTTGTCAGGCATGATGTTACAATTCTTCCCCATTTAAGAAATTTCGTCCTCGAAATTTTTCATTCCCCCCTAAGAATCTTAATTTCCAAAATAAACTGGGTTGCTCTCGCCAGACACAAATTAATGATTGCAGAAATTCCCTTACACATGCTTCAACTTTTTCTTTCTTATTGGCATACTCCCTAAAATTCTTAAAAAGATATCCTCAGACTACTTCTTTGATTCAAAAATCATATTTCTAGCAATTAACATTCGAGTACGGGCACTTGAAGCTCACCCTCTTTTAACAAATGTGAAGCTCACATTGGAAAGTTCAAACAGTTTTTTACAGAGTACCTTCTTGAGCACGTTTACCTCTTTAAAACAAAAAATTTAAGCTTTCATCTATACCTTTGTTAAACCTTTTAGATTTCCTTCTTAGCTTTCTTAACATTTTCCTCTACATTTGTTTTCTTTGATTTTTAGAATACCTAAGGTAAATCATTTTTCCTATTTTCATACAAGACGTCCAACATGAGCATTTGTGGTAAGGGTCGCACCCAAAGTATCCAAAATGTAAATTTCCAAACCTTCTCACCTTTGGACCATTAAAACAAGAAGATTCTTCTCCCCGGGCTTTCACTCCTAAGTTTAATTGTAGCACAACCTAGGAAGAGGCAGGCCGATTCTTAATAGCCCAGGGCTTCCGTCGACCAAACCTCGTTTACGAAATTGAATTACCATTGAGGTGTCATTTGAGCGACAACTCTCAAGGTTTCATATTCCCTTTATTCTGTTAGAGGCTGGTTTTCATCTGCCTCTACACCCATTTTTCTATTCCATGCTGTCGGATTACGGCATTGCACCAAGGCAGCTATCAGCCTTGTCTTGGTGGACACTTATTGTGTATTTCTTAGATTGCTGCAACCGAAACGAGCCTCCACTCTTGAGAGTATTTTAAGAGTTTTACCAACTAAAAATTACCAGATAAGGGGTTGGCATCGATTCTGCCCATTTCAGTGTCTGTCCAGGTTCTCTCTCTATCATTCAAAATAGTCTCTCCAATTTGCATTTGAAAAAGGAAAAATTTATACGAGTCACTTGTAAGCTTGAGAGTGGGTTTGGCTTTCCCACATGCTGGTCACTTCTCATGGAGTCTGTTTGTTCACATAGCCATCTTGTAGACTCAATGATTGCTAACAAGTAGTTCAAACGTCTAAACAGGGGACGTACTCTTGAGTTAGTAGAATTGGTTACCTTTAGAAATGTTTTCTAATACTGCTTATCAAATAAAAGCCCTAATGGTCATAGAAAAATTGATTGTATCAGTTGGTTGGGCAATTACAACATTCTTTCAGCCTCGGATGCTTGGCCCCATAATGGCAATACTATCTTAGCACAGATTCTGACTAGACACATAGGAGAGCCCCCAATTTTCTTTTATGAGTTCTGTGATATACGTTCCCGAATTTGGCTTATCACTGCTCGTGCTTATCCTCTTACTTCTTCTTCTTTAAGTAAAGCTAACTCTCAAATTGATTGTGCAGGGACTATTTCCAAGTTTCTTACTCTGCTCAACCCAGAGTCAGGCATGGATATCAGAGCCATTTTGGGTACATCTCGTGATAAGAAAGGAGCTTCAACTGCTTCTATTAATAAGCTTGATACCAAGAAATATCAAAAGAGGCCGAGGGCAGGTGAAAACGCTCCAATTACTGATGGGGGCAAGTCCCTACAACCTAAGTAGCATAGACTCGAGAAAAGACTTTCCAAGTCTAAAGGTTATTTTATTTCCACACGCTCATGTGATCCCAGAGGAACTTGCACACGTGCAGCACTCCTCCCTACTCAAGGCATAGGTCCTCCCCAAACAGAAATCCCAACAGAACCCCCACCACATGATTTACTTATGATCCTTTCCATTCATTAACCTCAACCCTTTTTCTTCAGTGGAAAACGATGAATTCTTTCCTTAGCGAAATCTTTACTCCTCAGGTCCATCCTCAATTTCATTAATTTCAATATTTGAGGACCAATACAACCTAGTCCCCCAACAATGGAAAGAGGCTTTTTGTGCCTACATTATGTCCAAGTCAAGCTCATCTCTTTTTTTCATAGGTGGCCAGATTTGCCAAAGCCCTATCTGTAGAATATGGGCTACTAAGTGGGTATCTCCATGAGGTCCATAATTTCCATGAGACCACAGTTTCCAGTTTAAAGGAGTCAATAAAGTCAAAATCTAGGATAATTGAAGAGCAATGTAGTAGGGAACAGACTTTTAAGCACAAGGTTGAGGACCTAAATTCATACATCATGGCTTGGAAACTTAAGAATAATGAGACAGAAGACAAGTACAGACAATTGAATATCAGGGTTGAGTCATTAGAAAAGGGTGAGTCATCATTAAGGGAGCAACTCTAGTCCCAAAAGCTACACTACGATGCTAAGTTGGATATTCTTCGCAAATTCAGTGATGAAGCTTTCAAGAAATACCAAGAGGACACGACAAGGAATTTAACTGAGGCGCTTCCAGAGTGGAAGGCTAACTTGGTTCTCCACACTCAAGTGGTCGTTGGTCCTATGGACTTAAGTCGAGTGGATTTCAGTTTCCTTCAAGACATTTCTATAGATTTTTTAGGCTTCAATGTCTACAACCCCAATGGTACGAAGTGGGAAGATTTCCAGTTTAATGAAAAAAAAGTTATCGGTTTCTCCCTCCTTATCTCACCTAAAATGGAAGGTGATAGAAATCTTGAAAAGCTTGATGACTCGGAGCAAATCTCGGAGGAAGCAAAACAACATAAGAAGTCTCTGTCAAGTCTACTGGGCATCACTCAAAGGGAAATGACTAATTTCTTTCTTTTGATCCTATCCTTTCATTTATTGTCTTCTTTTTGTGTAACATCCATTTTACCAATGAAATGATCTTTTACATCACTACTGTCTTATCCATTATCTCTTTGTACTTTTTACTTTACACATAAAAAAAATTGTCTACGCATACCTGAGAGACTTCGCCAAGCTCGGCACATCATGCATACAGTTCTTTCGCCTTCATGGTCCAAGAACCAGTAGAACCTAGGCTCTGATACAAAAACTTGTAACACCTTCAACCCAATCCAATTCACCGGATTCAGATATCGGGTGTTACAACATATATACAAACTTTTTCTTAACTTGCTTATACCTGTTTAACAACTTGATTGAGAATAATCTTTCAACTAAATTTCATTTGATTGCATTGAACTTTACAATATGAGGATTTACAAGTGAATATCATAATGTAATTACATAGTTCTATAAATTTTGCCTCTAAGTGATATTATTGACCACAATTGTTCTATCCACGTGTTCAATATACATTACAAGGACTTACAAACAAATCTCTGGACTTATTTACAAAACTTCCATTAGACTTGACCATGCCAACCCAAACTCATTTTGTATGCATAATAGCCTATCGCGCCATTCCTTTGGTGTAACCCTAGCATCGTCCCTTTTAATGTAGTCTCACGGCAGCATACTGTGACATGAAACACGGAGGTAAGTTCATGAGAACTTAATGAGTAAACCTTCCATTACCTGAGTCGTATTTGAGAACTTTATTATCTATTTTCTTGTTTTTATCCTTGGCTTAGGCGAATATGTCATTAAGCTCCATTCTTTATGCTATAGAAGTCATACCTTGCCCTGAGATCATAACTTACCTTTCCCACATTCGTTACTTTATTCACATTCTTCACCTTACCCCTTCCTGATTTATTACCCATTCCTACTTCAGAGAACGACACAAACAGAATACTATTGATCAATTTGTTCTATAAGAACACTTAGCTCATATTCTGGATTCACCGCACACTCTGGCGCGTTCTAACTTCTCTTGCTCATACCTCAATATTATCCAGGATTCGCCATAACATTTCATATTGAGTCGTTTCTTACGAGTTCACCATACATACTATTTCTTCAGGGTTTTCCATACTCACCATTTCATTCTTCAGAGTCCGCCACAAAGGCGTTCCCTTCAGATGATAGCTGCAAGAGCTTTCCTTTAAACTGCGCCTCGAAGGCGTTTCTTTTCATAGGTTGCCATGAAGGCTTACTTCATCAGAGATCGCCCCAAAGGCTTCCATTTCAGAGTTCGTCACAAAGGCTTTCCTTTTAGAGGTTCGCCACAAAGACATTCTTTCCCTGGTGTTTACACGATTGAAACTTGACAAGTTTTACCTTTTTACTGTATTGTCTTATCAAAGTATACAACTCCCGAGAAACTTAATTGAGTGCTTTCCCTTTCTTTTTAACTATCCTGGTTCACGTCTGGTTAGCTCCTAACTAGTTTTCCTTGTAACTTAACCTGTACAGTACTACAGAAAAAGGTGTATTACTTCTGACGTGGGCTCATACCTTTAGTATTTATTCACCTGACCACATTATTCTTCCAACAAATCACTATAATCTGGCATGGAGCTCTCAACATCTTGAACACACAACTGTGTTCGCCCCCATATACGCCAGAAAGAGCACTTAGGCGATTACCAATTCACCAATCGTACTTTTCAGAGACTACGCCAGACCTTGTGCCCACCAGAACCGGGGCATTATAAACTTGTTCAAACAATTCTTGTACTTAGTCAAATTTTTATACTTAACAAACTCAAAATTGACTCTTTATGCCTTACTTCCATAGACATTATTTGAACATTAGGGTTTCACCAGGCGAGATGTTACACGAGCCAATCCCAAATACAAGTAAGCTCGAGCTTGACTCAAATTCGAAGCTCTATACTCAGGTCGAGCACAATAGATGTAATTGAACATCTATTTTTAAGCTCGAGAAATAGTCAAGCTACTTGAACTAGATTAAGCTCCTTTATCAATTTTTGTACTCAAGCTCAATTAAACTCGTATGTATTCAAGCTCGAGTTTAGCTCGATAATTAAGCTTAAGGTTAATAATATATATTAAGGGTAATAACATACTTTAGTAATATAGATTAAAAATGAAATGCTTAATAAGGCTTACAAACTGTTTAAACCGAATATTAGTAAGCTCAAATTCAATTTGATAATTATTGAATCAAATTCAATTTTTTCAAAATCAAACTTGAATAGTCATGAGCACTAATGTTTGGTTAACAAAGGTTGGTAAAAGAAGGTTTTAAGGATTAATTAGGTTTTTGTAAATACTTTATTTACAAGAATGCATGTCATGGTTGGATGAATTGAAGTGCATGCGCTGTAGATTCTTCACATATAATAAGTTGGAACCGTGTACGCAATTATAAGCTTTCACGGTTGGGCTCCACCTTCCGAAAACCAGCTAAGCTAAGCTAGTAACGTAATTATCATATAAATGGTCACTATAAACGTAAATGATGAATGGATTTGGAACTTTAAAGCTAGGACGTCCACTTGCATACAACTTATACACACGCATGCTCCTTCCATCTATCGTGTTCATGCGGCCATTGCCATTTCCCCGAGGCCATCAATACCGTGTCCATCGGCGGCTTTATCTTTTTATGTTGGTTCTGCTACTTATTCATATTCATGTGTGGATGTATCTTTATAATTTTTATCAATATCATTTTAATATTTTCCACTAACTATAAATATATTTAAATGAAAGTATATATTATAAAATTATTAATAGAATTGAATAACTTAATTTCATATTAAAAGTTATTTTAAAATGGTATTACTTAAATCTATTCCATTTTCAATTCACATGATAAAAAAGGTGCTAATATCAAGACAAGACTAATTTTTATTTTTATTTAATTTATAAATATTTTTAAAATTTTTAAAATATAAAAATAAATATTTATATATAAATTAATGAAAATAATTTTATAAAAAAATTATTGTTTTTTTTTTTCTAATATCAACTTGAACTGAATTATTGTCATCTTTATTGTTATTAATGTAGGAGGACGTAGGTTCAAGTGTGTTGAAGTGTATTATATTCCTATTTATAGGTTGAGAAAGGGTTATTAGTAATTTTAAATATTATGTAAAAAATAAATACGATTAAAATTTATAATAAAATTATTTAAAAAATAATATTATTATCTTCGATAGAATACATAAAAATGGATACATTTATTCCAATACAATACCGCCGTATCTATCTCACTTTTTTTTTTTCATCTAACTAATAATCTAATATATATCACCTATCATTAATGATTTGAAAGTTCAGTTTTGTTGATGTGGTTGTTGTCAATGACTTGGTTTCTATTAAAATGGCAGGCGCCTCTTTTAGCACCAAAAGTTGTTGGAAAATTGTTTTCAAGTCTTGAAATTGATGATTCAACCCCTGAAGTGGTTCACAAAATTGAGACGAAACTATAACTAAATTTCAGAGTAAAATATTTTTTTTTAATTTGATGGATAATCAAAATCAAAATAATTATTAATTTTGGATTTAAATGTATTCAATTTTGTATTTTTTATCAAATTAATCCAAAATAGATGAAAAAATTAATGTTTGTTAACTTTACTGACGAGGTATACACGTGAATGACACGTCAACATTTAATTAATTTTTAAAATTTAAAAATATTTATTTATACTTTTTAATAATTTTTATTTTTTTAAAATATTTATAATTTTTTTTGAAATTTTTAAATTCTAAAAATTAATTAAATATTGATGCATCATTCACATGATAATTCACGTTTATTCCACATCAACAAAGTTTAAAAAAAAAGGTTAATTTTTCTATCTATTTTTGGGTGATTTAACAAAAAAAAACTCAAGTTTAAGGGCTAAAAAAGGTGAAAAATTAAATGAAAGGTTAAAATAATATTATATAGTATAAGGTTATATATATATATATATTTATTTATTTATTCATGATCCTTTCTTATTTACAAAATGAAATTATGCAAAGTACAAGGACTACGCTAGGAGCACGTAGAGGTCTTGACCCTCTTAAGATGGAAAATTTTATGTTCTAGTCTATTTAAATGTTGTAAATTTATATATATATATGATAAATTTTCGTTTTGGTCCATTTAAAAATTATAAAATTTTAATCTAAAATTTATAAAATTAGAAGTTAATATAATAATAAATTTATGTTTTAACTCTCACAAAAATTTAGAACATAATTTCAATCCTTTAGAAGAAAATTTTGACTTCAGCCTCGATAAAGTAAATCTTCCCAAAAAGTGAACTCAAATTCGAACTTTAAAAATAATATTATTGAAGAAAAACAAAAATGAATCACGAAAAAAACAATCCTATAAACCGTAAAACAAATATGAGCAGATTAAGAAATGAAAAAAATAGCAAAGGAAGACAGATAATCAATAGAGATAGAGACATTTTAGGGTTTGGAATTTGGGCTGGGGATAACAACCTCTTCAATCCTACATTTATGTGTGTAAAATTATAACACGTAGCCAAAAAGAAATGTGTCCCCTTAAAATGTTTTCATATTGGACGTAAGTTGAAGGTTAAGGAAAGAAAAATGCACTTCCACTCTTATTGATTTGCCTGTCTATTTCATCTTTATATGTAAACGATTCATAATTGTCAACCCCAAATCCAATGCCAACTATATCTACTTTACGAATTTACTACTACTGCTCACCGCTTGACTAGGGAAAGTACTGCTGTTTCCACGTAGATTACCTTTGTCATTGACTTCAATTAATTAACAACTATTTGAGAAATCGAATTTCAAAATTAGGATTGATGGTCACTCTCACTATCACATCAATAAATTGCTACCCTCCTCCTAATTACTATAGTCTATCAGTAAGTTTTTAGGTCTTTGCTTTTATTTCAAGAACAATGAACCATTTGAACCACATTTCAATTTCCCTCCTACTTTCATCATGCCAGTTTTTTTTTACCTCTCATAACCTATGTTCAATACCTTGCTTTTAGATTTACAAATTTAATTTGGTAATATTTAGTTTAGATTTTATCGAAATTTAGTCATTGGAGAATAATAAATAATCAAGTTTATTAATGAAGTAAATGTTATTAAAAGATAAAGAAGTGTTGGGCATTTTTAGGTGATGAAGTAATTAGTTATATCAAGAGCTTTTTAGCTTTTAGTATTTAGAAGAGGTAAAATGTAATCTTTAAGAATCTTTATAATTTTGTCCATGTAAAAGTTACAAGTAACTTGAAACGTTAGTGAGAAGGATTTGTAGCTTTAACGAGGAAAGCTTGCAACATTGTTGAGTTATAATATTTGTAAGGAAGATTTGTAACTTTATTTGCACAAAAGTTAGAAGCTGCAATGTTTTTACTAATGGAGTGATCTTTATCCTTTTCAATTGTGGATACAGGATAGTGGCACTAGTAGAAAGGTAAATGGGCTCAAAAGTTGTCTTTTGTCAAAAGTCCTGCAAAGAGAAAGTGAGTAATGGGGGCATTATAGCTTGTACTCCGGGATGCTCTCTAATTATTATGTCACAGAGAATTAGATAATGGTTGAAGTAACACTACAACAAAAATAGGTTTTTAGTGGCGTTTTCTTGGTCTTATAAGTGCCGCTAAAACAATTTGCGGCGTTTTAATAAGCGCCGCAAAAAACACCGCTAAATTTTGCAGCGTTTATGTGGAAGAACACCGCTAAAGACATGATCTTTAGCGCGTTTTTTTTTTACAAACGCCGCTAAAGACATGATCTTTAGTGGCGTTTTTAGTAGAAGCGCCGCTAAAGATCATGTTATTTAGCGGCGTTTTTATGAGAAGTGCCGCTAAAGATCATATTCTATAGCTGCGTTTTTAGTAGAAGCACCGCTAAAGACCATATCAAATTCAACTTCTTTTTTAATCATCTCATTTACATTCTTACCTTAAATGATCATACAAATTTTAAATGACCTAACAATGGACACATTTTAAATTGTTTTTGAGTTCAAAAACATTAACAAGAGAACTGTTCATAATGTTTGATCAAAATGTTAACATAATCATCTTTGAAAACCCAATCTAATGACTAAAGTACATACTTTCTTCTAAAACTCAAATATTTGAAACTTCTGCTGAATAAAAAATATGATGTTCACTATGAGAAACTTCAACTAAAAGCATACTACAATAAGTTACTACAAAAGAGTAACTACCTCATATGTTACAATCCCATCTATTGAACATCTAAAATGACTACAATTTTATAATTCTATTGAGAATTGCAAATCAAATCGCTAGAGGGAGAGATAAATTACCAGTCATATAATTTCCTCAAGTGAGAACTAGGCATCATCATCTCCATCACCATCTTTATTAGCACCACCGCCTGTATCAGCATTCTCCTCACTTTCATCCCCTTCCTTATCCTCATCAGACATGTTATTTATCACATCTGTAATGATATCCTTCACCTCGACTTTTTTGTGCATCAAATATAGGTCAAAGTGTATACCTGGGATTATCAAAATCTTATAATTAGTTAAGATTCTAAATATCAATATTGTAACTTAAATACTTTTAATGACTAAAGGTAAAACATACCTAGTTGCCGAAGGATATCAGATAATGTTGCCTGCATCAGACAAGAAAACTTCAACACAAATATCCTGAATTTAATCATTTCATCTAAGAATTAAACAGATAAAGATAACACTTACATTGTTGAAGTCCATTTTTTTTAGAATATCTACAAATACTTCATGAATCTCTTCCCTTCTAGGCTCAGGTTTAGGTTTCTTGCCACTTTTGCTTTTACCTGTCACAACATAAACACAATGGATGTTGAACAAAAAATTTAAAAAACTCAAAAACCACTTCAAATATTCTCGATCAAATAAAACATAAAATGAGAATAGTTCATGGTTATTCACCTATTGAAAGCTAGCATGGCTTCAAATGGAGTAATAACAGGTGCTAAGAACTCTTTGCTATCCAAAAGTGCAGTTTGCGCACAAGAGACGTAGATGAAAACATCGCACTGCAAAAATGTAATTTTTTTAGATTAACCACAAAGTCTTTGACTTCCTAACATAGAGACTATCTACAAGCATGTCTAAGAGGTTACTTCAGGAAAATTAGCAAGTTTGGCAGGGTTCGATCTTCCCATGACAAGAGTGTAGGCCTTTTTCCCAGCAAGCATGATCAGTTCCTTCATTTGACGAATCATGTGAAGGTAGCCAGCTGCACAAAAGTTACCACCTTATTTAGTACACTTTGATGCATGTAGAAAGTTCCAAGAAAATATAAAATCTTAGATGAGCCTTAATAAAATAAAAATTCTTAAAAACATCACCGACAAATGCAAAATAAAAAATAACAGAACTATGGATTTAGGGCAGTATACACACATTTAATGTAAACAAAAGTAAGCATTACTTCTGGACCAATATATTAAACATGTTTGGATGAAGAGTTATATGTGTATGGATACTAAAAAACAACACTATTAACATGGTCAAAATGATTTAAAAAAGGTAACCATGTAAACCCAACAAAGACACTTCACATCCATAATCCAATTCCTAAAAATAACAATTACAAGGAAATGAGGAGTGTCCTCTGCATAACTTTTAAGTTTAGGAAAACCACCACAAAAACTTACCCACACCAAGAGTTCCTACTAAAATCCCAACCATATTAGCATCTTTTGCTTTCTCCACTAGATAATATCTGCAAGAAACGGCAGTCACATAGTGCAAAACAAGTAACACAATCATGTATTGATAAGGGTGTTGCTGAATCGGGAAGAGAAACAACAAAACTTTGAGAAGAGGTAAGGAAAGTAGTGAGCAGAAGCACAATAAGTTGAAATGCATACCTACGCTTAAGGATCCTTTTCTGTTGTGAAACATCTGTAACTAATCGATCCTCTGTTGCATCACATCTGACTAAAAACAAACATCAAAATTTAAACAAATAGCTTCCCGATAAGATAAAATTGTCATAGTCTTCTATCATTGTTAAATGTGTACTATACATGGATCACTAGAAGAAGCTAATTTTCCAAAATCATCACATGAAAAATCACTTTTAGACTAGATGAAATATTGTTTCTTATGAGCAGGAGGGTTGAAGTATAAACACAAAAACTAAAAGGTCGAGATAATTTAAGCTCCTCCATATTAACAAGTGTCAAGAAGAAAATATCTTTCTAGACTCATATTCTTGAGTTTTGGTACACCAAAACCTTCTCTAAAACTATTTTTTTTTTTGCAAGATTGAGGATTTAAGTATTCATCAATCAGCTTTAGCTTCTCTTTAGAAGTGGTCTAAACTGTAAAGTTTCACTTCAACACGTCATTAAAAATCTTTATTACCAAGAATTTAAACCCTTATCACTTTTTCCAACTCTAGACAATTAAAACCCATTACATAAAATATTACAAGTCTTTCTTAGGTCCAAGTACACGAGGGCTGTCATTAGTAACTTAATAGTTGGTGCAAAGCTTCGTTGAATTAGAATATAAAAAAAAAAATACACAATAACTTCAGTGCTATTAGAATATAAATAACAATGAGGTAATATCTATATTAACAATACTGTGAAAAATATAACGCCGGTAATGACAAATATATCGCAAAGAAAAGAGAAATAAAAATAAAGAACACACAGATTTTACGTAGAAACCCTTTCGGGAAAAAACCACGGGCAGAGGAGAAGAAAATTCACTATGTCGAATTCGAATCAATTTACAAGAGGAATAGACTATGTCTATTTATAGGCTTGTAAAGCCATATTCTAATAGGAGTGTAGTAAGATTGAAACTCCTTATTCTAATCAATATCCAATAGATGGATTTTAATAAGGTTTAAAACCTTATTTAAAATAAAATAAAAGAAGTGTAGTTCTATAGGGATTCTTCTTTTATTTTATTTTACCATTGTATTTTATTTAAATAAGGATTCGGGTCACTTAATTCTAACAATCTCCACCTTGACACGAATTCTAAATAAACAAGTTCTTCATCATGAACTCTCAACGAACAAGTTCTCCACCTCTTCCATAAAACCCCTTAAGGTTAACTTTAACAATGAACACCAACCAAGTCTAAGCAATGCTCAAACTTGGTTATAGGAAGTGACTTAGTCATCATATATGCAGGGTTTTCATGAGTACTAATTTTGCTCAAAATAATATCACCACGAGCAATAATATCACGAACAAAATGATACCGAACATCAATGTGTTTTGTTCTCTCATGAAACATTTGATCTTTTGTAAGGAAGATGGCACTCTGACTGTCGCAAAATATCATGTCGATTTGAAGGTCTTCATTGAGCTCACTCAAGAGTCCCTTCAACCAAATAGCTTCTTTACAAGCCTCAATAATCACCATGTACTCTGCTTGATGGTAGACAAAGCGATCAGAGTTTGCAAAGTAGCTTTCAACCGATTGCACAACCTCCGATTGTAAAGACATAACCAAAGAGAGATCTTCTTTTATCAAGGTCTCCAAAGAAAATCAGCATCAACATACCCAATGACTCCATCTCTAGTTCTTCCAAACTGTAAGCAAACATCAGTAGTACCTCGTAAGTATCTTAAAATCCACTGAACTGCTTTCCAATTTTTTTTACCGGGATTCGCCATGTATCTGCTAACTGCACTAACTGCATATGATAAATCTGGACGTGAACAAACCATAGCATACATGAGAGATCCCACTGCACTAGAGTATGGAACATGTGACATGTACTCAATCTCATCATCTGATTATGGAGACAAAGCTGATGAAAGTCTGAAATGGGCTGCTAAAGGAGTACTAACATGCTTAGCACTCTGCATATTAAACCTGCAAAGAACTTTCTCAATATACCCCTTCTGACTTAGGTACAATTTACTTGCTTTTCTATCTCTAAGAATCTTCATACCAAGTATCTTCTTTGCTGGTCCCAAATCTTTCATCTCAAATTCTTCACTTAGTTGGGCTTTGACCTTTCTTATCTTTCCTTTATCTTTTGCTGCTATCAACATGTCATCAACATAAAGAAGTAGATACACAAAAGAACCATAAATGTTTTTCTTAAAGTAAACACAGCTGTCAAAACTACTTCTTTTAAAATCATGAGAAGTCATAAAGGAATCAAACCTCTTGTACCTTTGTCTTGGTGATCATTTCAAACCGTAAAGGGACTTTTTCAAAAGAAGCAAACATAGTCCTCTTTTTCTCGAGATCAGAAAACCCTCCGGTTGTTGCATGTAAATATCTTCCTCAAGTTCTCCATGCAAAAATACAGTTTTACATCTAACTGCTCAAGCTCCAAATCATGCATGGCCACAATACCAAGCAAAGCTCGAATCGAACTATGCTTCACAACCGGGAGAACACATCTGTGAAGTCCACTCGGAATTTGATCAGAACCTTTTGTAACAAGCCTTGCTTTATATCTCGGTTCTTCAACTCCTGAGTCCCTTCTTTCTTTTTAAACACCCATTTACAAATGAACAACCTTTTTACCTTTAGGAAGTTTCACAAGATCCCATGTTCTGCTTTTTATGGAGTGATTCCATCTCCTCTTGCATAGCAAACATCCACTTTTCTGAGTCTTCATAGCTTACCGCCTCAGAATAATTAGACGGCTCTTGGTTTGCATCTATATCTTCGGCCACATTTAAAGCATAAGCAACTAGATCGACCTCGGCATACTTCTTTGGAGGTTTAATTTCCCTTCTAGTTCTGTTTTTGGCGATAGAGTATTGTGGTGAAGAAGCAACTCTATTCTCAATTTTTGTAATTGGCTTGAGGAGTCGACTCTGTATTAATCGATGCTCTACCTGCTTTTGATTTTCTTTATTCAAGAGTCTTTAAGAGATAAGTTAGGTAGCATAGCGCTTTCATCAAAAATAACATCTCTGCTAATCACAACTTTTCTATTTTCAAGACACCATAACTTATACCCTTTTACACCACTTTATAACCAAGAAAAACACATTTAATGGATCTCGGTTCCAATTTTCCATTATCAACATGAGTATACGCAGACACCCCAAAGATCTTTAAATCGAATAATTAGCGGATTACGGACCATACCTCTTGTGGAGTCTTTTTCTCAATGGAAATGGATGGAGATCGGTTGATCAAAAACATGCAATGAGGTTGCTTTACCCAAAAATGACTTTGGTAAGTTGGCATTTGACAACATACATCGAACTTTCTCCATGATCGTTCTGTTCATTCGTTCTGTAACGCCATTTTGTTGTGGAGTATGACGAATTGTCAAGTGTCTCACGATCCCTTCTGACTTGCACAGTTTATTGAACTCATCAGAACAAAACTCTAAGCCATTGTCTGTGCGGAGGTATTTTATTTGTTTTCCTGTCTATTTTTCAATCATAGTTTTCCAAGACTTAAATACGAAAAACACATCGCTTTTCTACTTCAAGAAGAATGCCCAAACTTTTCTGGAAAAATCATTAATAAAAGTTAGCATATAATTAGCTCCACCTCTCGAAGGCACTCTTGATGACCCCCACAGATCAGAATGAATATACTCCAACGTTCCCTTCGTATTATGGATTCCTCTGGTGAATCGAACTCTCTTTTTCTTCCCAAAAACGCAGTGCTCACAGAACTTTAGTTTGAAAATTCCTTGCCCATCAAGAAGTCCTCTTTTGCTCAATTCTGTCATGCCATTATCACTCATATGCCCTAGGCGCATATGCCAAAGTTTAGTAATATCATCATCTGACAAGGAAGAGGAAGCGACAGCTACATCACCAATAACAAGATGAGAACCACAGAAAACATATAACTTGGCGATCTTTCTCTCATTTTTCATCACAACGACGGAACCTTTGGAAATCTTCAAAATCCCACTTTCAGCTGTGTATTTGTACCATTTTGAATCAAGAGTACTTAACGAAATTAAATTTCTCTTCAATTCTGGAACATGTCGTACGTCACTAAGTATTCTGACAACTCCATCAAACATCTTAACTTTAATTGTTCCAACACCTGCGATTTTACACGAAGCATTATTTCCTATCAAAACAACACCTTCAGACACTGTTTCGTAATTTGTAAACCAATCTCGATTGGGACACATGTGGAAGGTGCAACCCGAATCAAGTATCCACTCATCGCTCACTTCAGAATTATTGACAGAAGCGACTAGAAGTTCACCATCGATGTAGTCTTCTACAACATCAGCTTCACCGGAATTTTCTGGTTGTTTTCCCTTTTGATTCGCAGCCTCCATTTTAATCTTGTTCTGTAGCTTATAGCACTCAGTTTCAATGTGCCATTTCTTCTTGCAAAAGTTACAAGTTTTACCTCTGTTTGAAGATTTCGATCTACCCTTAGATTTACCGCGAGGATTCCGTTCCTGTGTCCTTCCACGATCATCATCATCATTCCGATCTTGTCTCTCACGAACAATGAGACCCTCTCCCTGAGAGTCGGGTTTAACCACAAGATGCTTCATCTTATCATACGAGGTCAAAGAATCATAAACCTCATCAACTGTGAGAGACTCGCGGCTATATAAAATCGTGTCTCTGAAGGTTGAATAAGACGGGGGCAACGAACAAAGTAGAATCAACCTTAGATTTTCCTTATCATACTGAACCTCCATGGCCTCCAAGTTTGAGAGAATTTCTTTAAACACTATTAAGTGTTCGTGCAAAGACGTACCTTCCTCCAAACGATGAGCATAAAGATGTTGCTTCATATGAAACTTGCTGGTTAGAGTTTTCGACATACATATTTGTTCTAGCCTCTTCCATAATGCCGCGGCGGTCTTCTCCTTCATCACATCTTGCAAAATTTTGTTAGACAAATGCAGATGTAACTGTGTTAATGCCTTTCGATCCTTGCGCTTCTTCTCTTCCTCCGTCAATGTCGAAGGCATTTTATCTACCCCTAGCAGGGCTTCCTCTAAATCCATCTCAGCAAGAACCGCTTTGCATCTTTATCCGCCACAACGCGAATCGGTGTTGCGATCCAACAGTTGTAATTTCATACTTTAAGGACGCCATTACCGTGATCGAGATGAAAAACCCGAAAGCTCGATGCAGTTTGTGAAAAATATAACGCTCGGTAATGACAAATATATCGCAAAGAAAAGAGAAATAAAAATAAAGAACACACAGATTTTACGTGGAAACCCTTTCGGGAAAAAACCACAGGCAGAGGAGAAGAAAATTCACTATGTCGAATTCGAATCAATTTACAAGAGGAATAGACTATGTCTATTTATAGGCTTGTAAAGCCATATTCTAATAGGAGTGTAGTAAGATTGAAACTCCTTATTCTAATCAATATCCAATAGATGGAGTTTAATAAGGTTTAAAACCTTATTTAAAATAAAATAAAAGAAGTGTAGTTCTATAGGGATTCTTCTTTTATTTTATTTTACCATTGTATTTTATTTAAATAAGGATTCGTGTCACTTAATTTTAACAAATACAAATAAAAGAAATCTAAAAACAGACAATACAGACACAACGGCCGGTGAGGTGAGTAAGGTTTGACAAAACCAATTAAATGGAGATGTAACGATGTCTTAAGGACATAAACTTAGATCAACCAAGACTAATTACTAACCCTTACAAAAAAAAAACAAATTGACAATTCTAAAACCCTATTCTTATTGGCAAAAAATTCTAAATTTTAAAGATATCATTAATGAATGATAAGTCAAATTATAACACATTTGACCAACATAGTATAAAGAACCTTAGAAATAAAAACAGAACTTCAGCACCAAAGCATATATCATTTGTTCTTAGGTTAATGAAGGCCAAAAATTAACATCACTCTGATCACAACAATTTTAAACTTGGCACAAACAATGAGGTAAAAATTATACATAACAAAAGGAAGCTTGAACAGAAGTAAAATGAAATCAATGAATTAAAAAATACAAAATGGCACAGCAATACAAGCATTATCCAACTATCATAGATGTATAAAATAGATAACATATACATATCTAAAAATGAACCAAAACCAAACAAGACAAACCTTGGCTGATGCATCCGATGCCTCTATAGAACCAATATTTTTGCTTGGTGTAGCCTTACGCTTTTTACCCTTCTGAAACAAGAAGAAAAAGAATCTCATTTGGCCTAAAACCGACAATTAATCATATCAAAACTTCATAACATACAAAAGATTTTGAAATAACATTTGCACTGTGCCTTGTCGAAGAAGAAGAATGTCATAGTAGCATGAGGGGATTCCAATAATTTGGCAGTGACTTCCTCCTTCAAAATAGAAATGACTTATACCCAAAGAAGCAAGAAATTTTATTGCATAAAAAGTGGTACATTTTATACATTTCTTACTTGCCTTTCTTACACTAGTCCTCATAAATGGAATATTCAGCAAATCACAAAAAGCACCCAATTTTTCTTTAACATATTTGTCAATTTTTTCTCTTACTTTCGCCTTTTGTTTTTCCTGCTGAAAAGAAAATACCAGACGCATACCATTGGGAATATATTTCAACTTAGTACCACGATCCTGAAAAGCAAATCAAAGTTCAAAAAATAATCATAACACAAAGAAAATGACTTGAATGAAACCAGATCCTTAACCCTAGAAAAGAAAGCATACCTTTTCAATTGACAGAGTTTTAGATGAGGAATACCTTGCAATAGAAGGAGCTGAATACCTTTCTACGACTTTATTTTCCCTTGTAGGCCTATCACTACTAGGCAACACAGGCTCTTTCTTCTCAGCCAAATCGCGACCAGATTTCCTAGAACTTCCCTTTCTCAGCCGAACGATGATGCAGTAGACGGCGGGGAAAATCTAATGGATTTGGGGATTTTGATTTGGGGAAAAAAATAAGGGAGTTGGGGAAATTTTTAAGGGAAAAAATAAGGGATTTCGGGAAACTGATTTGGGGATAAAATTAAGCCTAGTAAAAATGACTCCGTTTCGTTAAAAATAAAAGGATATTTTGCGGCCGCTACTGCTTTACCTTTTGCGGTGTTTTTCTCATAAACGTCGCTATTGCTATACTTATTGCGGAATTTTTTGGTTAGCACCACTAATGTATAACATTTGTGGCATTTTCGGTCCAGACGCCACTAAAAACGTCGCTAAAAGCTTAATTTCCTGTAGTGTAAGAAAAGGGTTTTGGTAGAATAACAGTAAAGAGATGAAGATGAGGAAGATGTAGATGATACCTAATTTTTTCACATGACTTGAAGCCATCTTAGGTGTTAGGAAAATCAGGATGTTTCCCTCTTAATGTAAGTTCAATGCCGAACACTTGATATCAATTTGAAGCTACCTAAACATAACGAATAAACCTGACAAATAACTATTGAAATTATTGAATATAAAAATGAACCCCAAAAAACTAAATAAAGAGAATAAGGGAAACAACACACTAAATTTACAGGGTTTGGCAATTTACCTATGTCCTCTAACACTGCACCAAATGATGACTTCATTATCTCAAAAAAGAATAATCAAACTCTTAATTAAAGGATTTCCAAAACTATTTTAAAGATTTTTAAACTACTGGGACATTTCAGAAAGGAAAGGGTAGGCCTCATTATATAATAAGCATAAGATTCCCACAACTCATACTTTCTAATTTGGGATTCCAAAACAAGTACCCCTTATATAGGGAGCCTATGACACAAACAACATATACTTTCCCAATGTGGTATTACAAATAAAACCAAAACTTAACAAGTCTCCACCTTTGGCGAGTTTGATAGTCCCACTCAAACTTCTCAATTCTTTCACTCTTCAAATTTGATGAAGTTGTCTTCTATAGTGCCTCCAAATACGTTCATAAACGCCATACACCCAAAGGTGTTCAAGCTTACAGGATAGTAATCAAGTACACACAATGATTGGGCTTGATTACTGCCACCACCCCAAGTCATCATACCCGCAAGATTTTCTACTATTGTAATCTTTTGAAGTCGAATATTTCTTTATTCAAAGATTTCTCGCTTAAAGTGACCCTCAAGTTGATATGTTTAGTTCTTGAATGTTAAATTAAATTTCCTCTAAATGTAAAACACTATGACTGTCAATATAAACTAATATAAATTTGAAAAACTCCTAAATCTTCTAACAATCCACTAAGCAAAATTGCCTCTGTAACAAATTCTAAAACAACCATATACTCTACCTCTTTAGTAGACAAAGACATTGCAGAATGTAAAGGTAGACTTCTAAGTTACTAAAGCTTTAGTAAGAGTAAATAGATCTAATAATTTATCAACAATGATCAACGCTTATCCAAACCACTAGTGTAATCTAGATCAACATTTCCAATCACTTATTGAGCAAGTGTTTTATCTTGTTCAAAGACTAAACTAATGTCTACAAATTTCAAAAGATACCATAGAATCTATTTTATAACCTACTAAAGTCTTTTACTAGGAGACAAAGGAGATGGATTGAGTTAATAAAGGATTATGATTGTATCATTGATTACCATCCTAGAAAGGAAAATGTGGTAGTTAATGCCTGAGTAGAAAGTCATTGACAACTCTAAAAGCAATGAATGCTCATTTGAAATTAGAGTCAAATGAATATTTATAGCTGAATTAAAAGTAATACCAACTTTGTTACGAGCTTTGAAAATGCACAAAAGGAATATGTGAAGCTAAAGTTAATCAATGAAAAAGTAGAATATGTAAAGAAAAGTAGATTTGAAGTTGACAATGAAGGGAACCTACAATTTCAAGGTAGATTATGTGTACTTAAGAGTGATGAACTGAAACAAAGCATACGTCGAGAAGCTTATTGTAACATGTTTTCTATGCATCCTGGAAGTAGTAAGATGTATCAAGATCTAAAGCCTTATTATTGGTGGAAAAGAATGAAAAAGGATGTTGTTGAGTATTTTTCAAAGTGTTTGGTCTGTCAACAAGTAAAAGTAGAACATCAAGTTCTTTTAGGATTTTTAGAACCAATAAAAAATCATGAATGGAAGTGGGAAAGAATTACAATGAATTTTGTAATTGGTTTTCCATTTACACCTAAGAAGAAAGATGTTATTTGGGTCATCGTGGATAAATTAACAAAATCTGCTCATTTTCTGCCAGTTTGAATAGACTACACTTTAGAGAAGTATGCAGAATTGTGCATTAATGAGATAGTGAAACTTCATGGTGCACTGGTTTTTATAATTTCAAACAGGGATCTAAGATTCACTTCAATGTTCTGGAAAAAGTTACATGAAGCATTAGGAACATGATTGAATTTTGGTACTACTTTTCATCCCCAAATAGATGGTCAATCGGAACAAGTGATTCATATATTGGAAGACATATTGAGAAGTTGTATTATCGAGTTCGGAGGAAGTTGGAAAAAGTACTTGCCTTTAATTGAATTTACCTACAACAAATTTATCAATCCAACATTAAGATGGCATCGTATGAAGCTTTATATGGAAGAAAATGTAGAATTCCTATGTGTTGGACAGAGTTAGGTGAAAACAAATTAGTAGGACCAGATTTGATCAAAGAAACAAAAGAAAAAATGAAATTAATTAGAGATAGATTGAAAGTGACCTCATGTAGACAGAAGTCTTATGTTAATCTTAAAAGAAAGAATATTGAGTATAATGTGGGGGGAAAATGTATTTCTGAAAGTTTCATCGAGGAAAAAGGTTCTTCGATTTGGTAAGAAGGGAAAATTGAGTACGAGGTTCATTGAACCATATGAGATTTTGGAACGCATTGTTCCAGAAGCTTATCAGTTGGCTTTAACACCAAAACTAGATAGAATTCACATTGTCTTTCATGTATTTATGTTGAGAAGGTATCAGTCTGATCCATCACATGTGATTACAATGAAAGTTATTGAGATACAAACTAATTTAACACATGAAGAATAACCAATTAAGATTCTTGCTTGAGAAGTGAAAGAATTAAGAAAAAAATGAGTTCCTTTAGGAAAAATATTACGGAGACATCATGACGTTGACGAAGCAACATGGGAAAGTGAAGAAGTTATGAGACAACAATATCCTTAATTATTCGAGTCAGGTAAATTTCAAGGATGAAACTTTATTTTAAGTGGGAGAAATGTAACATCCTCAATACCTTGTGAGTTGGGAACCATGATAAAAAGAGAGTAAATATGTTAGTAGAGGGAGAAGATAGATACTGAAGATGATTGAAAAGGCTTGTATATTATGAGAAATAAATATGGGGTATTGAATTAATTTTAAGAGCATGAAAAGTATTGGGGAAAAGTGAGAAATTAAGAGTTGGAATTATTAGATTGAATTGAAGGAAAAAGGAGGAGGGACTAGAGGTGAAATTTTACCATAATAGAGTATGAATCATGAATGGTATTGTACAGAAAGCTGAGGGGCTAAATGGTCAATATATAATTTAGATAATTATGACATGGTAATGACTAAGTACTAAATTGGTGTAAAATGATACTTGCCTATACAAGTATTTCATTATAAAATTTATTACTGCAATGATTCCGTTAAACTTTCGAAGATGCATTATCTTTTAAAATGATTGAATTTGGGAAGTGCACAAGACGTGCATCATTCACAACCCTAATTGCTTGTGAAATGTCTAGCCTTGTACACACCATCACATACATCAAATTCCCAATTGCACTAGCATATGGAACTTTCACCATATATTCTCGTTCTTCATCACTCTTAAGAGATAGTTGAGCACTAAGTTTAAAATGAGGATAAAGTCAAGTACTTAAATGTTTCGTAATTTAATTCATACAAAAGTAGTGTAATAACTTATTCGAATATTGTGATACATGCACGGATGGGGTGAAATTTATTAAATTCCATTCACTGAAACTGCCAAGTCTCAAGTTTGGTAAATCATCAAACTTGCAATGACTTTTTTGGATGGGATCCAAGTATTTCTTAGTTAATATGTCTTCATGGTGTTCGAAGATCTATCTCTTAGCTTCGAAACACATATTGAATCACTTGATTTTAAGTTCAGGAGCTCAAGTTATGCCCATTTTAGTAAAGATTGTGCGAGCAGAATTTCTGAACGGGATTATGACGAGAATTACGAGTTTCGGGCTTTGAATTCGAGTTTAAATCATACTAGGTTCGGACTTTAGGCTTAATTTTTATTATATATGAGCCCAATATTGTATTTATCAGCTCTTATTATTTTATTATTTTAAATTTTTAATTATTATTAATTATTTTAAGTTATTTAGAAGTTTTATGTTAACAAGAAAGTTTAGTTTAAAACTATTTCTTGTTTAGGCTAATTAGAGTTCTACTATACTTAAGAGTTTTATTTAGATTTATTTAGCTGGCCTATATAAAGGCTTCTTCATTGTTCACTAAGGAGACAATTTTTTTTATTAATAAAGTTTTCAACTTTGGGAGTTTGTTTCTTGTGGAAGATTTATTTCTTGTGATTTTTAGAAGTAGTTTTCTTCTCGATTTTCTTCAATGAGTCATGGGAATTCATTCTTCACCTTTTAATTTGCCAAGGATTATTTCTTGGAGGGTTGATTAGAGCCATTAATTGAGTCTTTTGGGATTTATATCTTAAAGGGTTCAATTGGACATTTATCCTTCTATCCATCATATCCATCGGTTTATCGTTCCATCTTCCACTTTACTTTAATCTATATTTTCACTATTTAGTTATTATTTTGAATATTTATCCTTTACTCGTTTTTTTTTAAGTTTTCTTATTTCCTTTCTTATTTTCTAAATTTATTTAGTTTCTTCCTTTCAGGTCATATCCAAATATTTCATTCTTGAATTGAACAACTTAAATTTGATCCTTCTTCAACTTCCTCCGTTCAATTCGTTATCATATTGGTTCTCAATTAAATAAAGATTGCCTTTCTTTCTATCTTTATATAGCTTCATCCTTAGAATTTTCTTATCTTTACCTAGATTCTTCATCTGTATTTCTTGATTCAATTAAGTCTTCAATTTATTTATCTTTATTTAACTTTTCAAAGCAATTAGGGTATCATCGACATACAAAATAAGATAAATGGAAGACCCATCATATAAATTTCTTAAATACACAATGTTCATATTTGCTTTTGGTGTACTTATGCCCTGATAACATATTAATTTGCATGTTATTTTGTGTTTAATTCGATTTATTTCTGAATTGATCCCTACTAAATTAGTACTTTTATGTTTTAATCTTGTCAGGGACGCAATTGGAACGCTAAGAGACAAATACAAGCAGAAAATGACTAAATTGAAACAAAATCAGTAAAATGAGGCCGAATTAAAAATGTGGAGAAAAGCCAAGGACTCATCAGAATTTTTGACTTTATTAAAAGCCAAAAACAGAAAGATTCTTATTTATTCTATTTTTATTTATTTTATTTATGATTTTATTTTGATTTTATGTTAAATTAGTTAAGGCCAAAAATAGTAAATTATATATATATAAATAGGGCCTTAGTGTTCTTTGGAAATCATCAATTAATTCTGTTTTCCTACTTCAATTTGGAATTGGATTATTCTATTTTGTCTTTCAAATTGACGAGAGATATTGCTACTTTCCTTTGCATTTTTCTTACTTTTGCAAAATTGGGTTAATTCCTTTCCAAGTCCTTTCTTTCCCATTCTTCACCATAATCATCAAACCACCTTCCAAAATTTACAAAGCATGAATAATTTCGTGCTTCACTAAATTTCATCTTAACCTTAGGCCGGTGCTCTTTCCGATTGGGAATCGTGAGATACGAATTCGTGCTAAAAATTCATCCAATCGGTATTCATTTTTTTCCTAAGTATCGGGATAGACCAATCATCCCTTAAGGTTAAACTCGATTTCAAGTCAAAGTGCATGTTAGGTTGGAGTCGTGTTTGCTGACAGTTGGAGAAACGACCATGTTGTATTCAGATCTCCGAGAACAAATCAAGGAAGAAGTGATCGGGTTTAAACGATCCACGCGGTTGAGGCCGTTGATTCGTGTTGGGTTCTTCAGAACGCAAGGCTGCTGGAATCTTGAATCGGGAATGCGTGTATCTCGGTTAGATAATCGGTAAGGGTCGGTTAGCATGTCGTACCGAAACCAGCTACGAGAGGAAGAATTGGTGGTTAGGACGTTCTTAACTGCTATAACCAACTTATCGTTTGGAGGAGAATATTAATTTTCGAGGATCGATTCTTGATACAGAATTTACCGAGTCTAAGGCTAAGGCTTATTATTTTTGTTTGCAAAATTCTGAATTTATTTCCAATTTACATTTATTTTCAATATTCATCAATTTTTTGTTTAACCTGACTAGATTATTTACTTTCTTAAACATTCTCAAACCCCCCGATTTACTTATTTATTTTTGCTGTAGGTACGTTTGGAGTCGTGGGCACGACTCTTGCCACGACCCTTGTCACGACGAATATTCTGTTCGTAAGTGAACACAGAAGTTGATTACAACATCCAATCCCTGTGGACTCGACCCTACTACCACTCTTTACTACTATTTAGAGTTATTTTAGTAGGAATTATTTTTGGTGGTTTTGACGCCCATCAAATTTTGGCGCCGTTGCCAAGGATTGGAGATATTTTTCTAATTTTTGTTTGTTTACCTTATGACCAGATCAGAACCAGGAACTCTAGAGTTTGAACTGGAAATTGAGAAATTGGCAAAACAACTAAGGAAAGAAGCCATTCGATGTGGTAAACGACCAAATCCAGGATTCAAAACCATATCATACACTGAGGAAATTTTTTAGTTTGACGAAACAAACGAGATGGCTGAACAGACGATACGCCAACTCGCTGCGGCATCGGATGAACAACAACCCTTATGTATAACCTATCCGACAGGAGGAACACCGTTCGAGTTAAAGTCGGGTTTGATCCATTTACTACCCACTTTTCATGGGTTACAGAACGAAAATCTGCACACCCATCTCAAAGAATTCCATATGGTGTGCACAAGCATGAAGCCTCAGGGAGTAACCGAAGACCAAATCAAACTTCATGCTTTTCCTTTCTCATTAGCCGACCCTGCTAGAGAGTGGCTATTTTATTTACCCCCGGGATCTGTCAAAACATGGTCTGACATGTCTCGTTTGTTTCTTGACAGGTTATTCCCTGTAGCTCGAGCGGCCGAACTAAGGAGAGACCTTGTGGGAATTTGTCAAAAGGACGCTGAATCGCTCTACGATTAGTGGGAGCGATACAAAAAGTTGTGTGCAAGTTGCCCACAACATGGACTAACTGAATAGTCACTCTTTTAGTACTTCTATGAGGGGTTACTCCCGATGGAAATGAAAATGATAGATGCTGTAAGTGGAGGGGCACTAGTTAATATGACGCCTCAAAGAGCGAGAGAGTTGATTTCAACCATGGCTGCTAACTCTTAACAATTCCAACCAGCTATAGAACCCACGAGACGGGTTCATGGGTTAAGTTCTTTATCCTTAGAAGATAAAATTGATAAGCTAACTAACGTTGTTCAAACTTTGCTTACAGATAAAATGGGCCCAGCATGGTTGTGCGAAATTTGCACTAAGCCAAACCATCCGACGGACTCATGTCCGATTTTACATGAAGATTCGACAGAACAAGCAAATGTTGTTGGGAACTTTCTAGGACCGCCCCAAAGGTGATATGACCCCTACTCGAACTCGTATAATATGGGGTGAAAAGATCACCTAAATCTAAGTTATGGGTCGAACCCACGGTTCAATCAACCATACCAACAAAGGCCGCCTCAGAATCAACAATTACCACCCCCGAAGTCGTCTTTGGAAGCCATAATGGAAAGGTTAGCAAATAGTACTGAGAAATTTCAACAGAAAACTGACATGCATTTACAGGAGATGGATAAGCAAGTGAGCAAACTCGTGCTCACAGTTAGCCGTTTGGAGTCCCAAGGTAAGCTGCCATCCCAAACTGAGCCAAACCCTCGACACAATGCAAGCGCTATGACATTGAGGAGTGGGAAGGTTTTGGAGCCTGTACCTGAAACGATTCGCGCCCACGACACTAGTCAAGATAAGGAGAAACTTGACACGGAGGCTCCAGTAGAATCAGCACCACGAAAATCATTTACAGTACCACCTCCATTTCCTGGAAGACTTGTCCAGAGCAAGAAGGAGCGAGAAGAGAAGGTGATCCTCGACACCTTTTGAAAGGTAGAAATCAACATACCTCTTCTCGATGCGATTAAGCAGATTCCAAGATACGCAAAATTCTTAAAAGAATTATGCACGAGTAGAAGGAAAATCCTGGGCAATGAAAAGGTAAGTGTTGGAGAAAATGTCTCCGCTGTTCTGCAAAGGAAAATACCACCCAAATGTAAGGACCAAGGTATGTTTTTAATATCTTGTAAAATAGTTAGTGTCGAAATAAAAAAAAGCAATGTGTGACTTAGGCGCATCAATTAATTTTATGCCATTGTCAATTTATAAACTACTTAACGCAGGTCCTTTAAAAGAGACAGGTGTAATTATTCAGCTTGCAGATCGATCTGTGGTGCACCCGGAGGAAGTGTTGGAGGACGTTCTTATAAAGGTAAACGAGCTAATATTTCCTGCAGACTTTTACATTATCGACATGGAGGATGACAATTCGACTAATTCGTCTGACATACTTCTCGGGAGGCCATTTTTTAGTACCGCACAAACGAAAATTGACATACGAAGTAGGATACTCACTATGGAGTTCGATGGGGAAGTGGTGAAATTCAATGTCTATGAGGCCATGAACCGCCCTAGCTTGATTTCTAATGTTTCGAACATTGATATAATTGATCGTTTAACTGAATTACATTTAGAATATCATGACGAGGATGAATTACGAACTGTTCTGTGCAGAAGCCTAGACTTTGATGCCATAGAGGAACAAGAAGAGTGGATAAACTTTGAAGAGTCTATTCACAAAACAGTGGCTTATTTGGAGGCGCCGCAATTATGGAGAAATCCAGGTAAATATCTTGAATTATCACCTTCGCGAACTAAGCTTGTACCATCTGTTTTGCAGGCTCTAGAGTTGGAACTCAAACCCCTTCCAGACCATTTGAAGTACGTTTTTCTCGGCGAAGGAAATACCTTACCAGTAATAATCTCGAGTAAACTCTCGAAAGTAGAAGAGGAAAATTTGGTACGAGTTCTTATACACTATAAAGAGGTAATTGGATGGACTATAAAGAAGTTGAATTCCTTAACTCGGAAAGATCATTTTCCACTTTCTTTTATTGACCAAATGTTAGAACGTTTAGCTGGGAAGTTTCATTATTGTTGTCTTGAAGGTCACTCAGGGTTTTTTCAGATTCCAGTGGCACCAGAGGATCAAGAGAAGACGATGTTTACGTGTCCATTTGGTACGTTCGCTTACAGATGGATGTCGTTTGAACTTTGCAACGCACCAGCCATGTTTCAGAGATGTATGGTAAGTATATTTTCTGACTACATCGAGAAAAAAAATTGAGGTGTTCATGGATGACTTTACTGTGTATGGTGAGTCTTTTGAGGTATGTTTATCAATTCTTGCAAAAATCTTGGAAAGATACTTCGAATTTAATCTTGTTCTAAATTATGAGAAATGCCATTTTATGGTAGATCAAGGATTAGTTCTAGGTCATATCATTTTTGCTAAGGGAATCTCTGTCGATAACGCAAAAATCGACATCATTAACTCACTGCCATACCCCACAACTGTGAGGGAGATTCGTTCTTTCCTTGGTCATACAGGTTTTACAGGAGGTTCATTAAAGACTTTTCAAAAATTGCGAAACCGCTCTGCAATCTCCTACAGAAGGACAAGGAGTTCGAGTTTGACCAATCATGCAGAGATGCGTTTGACACGCTCAAACATAAGCTCATTTCGGCACCTATCGTTCAACCACAAAATTGGAATTATCCTTTCGAGCTAATGTGTGATGCAAGTGACCATAGCGTGGGAGCAGTCCTTGGGCAAAGAATCGAGAAAGAACCGCACGTTATCTCCTATGTGTCTAAGACTTTGGATGTTGCCCAAAGTAATTACTCGACTACTGAAAAGGAGTTTCTAGCTATAGTTTTTACTTTGGAAAAAATTCGTTCGTATTTATTGGGAACTAAGATTGTCGTTTTCTCTGATCATACGGCTCTTAAATATCTGATCGAGAAAAAGGAAACAAAACCAAGGCTTATAAGGTGGATATTACTTTTGCAAGGGTTTGATCTCGAAATAATAGATAAAAAAGGACGTGAAAATTTGGTAGCTAACCATCTAAGCCGAATACCTCCATCGAAGGATGTCACACCACTTAAGGACGATTTTTCGGACAAAAGTCTTCTTGCTACTCAGAAAATTTTTCCTTGGTACGCAGACATGGTGAATTACCTTGCCACAGGTATAGTCTCTTCTAACTTATCGCGTTCTGAAAAAGATAAGATCAAACGTGAATTGCGATACTATATTTGGAACGACCCCTACCTTTGGAAATACTATTCTGATCAGGTAATTCGACGATGCGTTGTAGAAATTGAGGTAAACTTGATTTTATCTTTTTGTCATTCTTACGCATGTGGTGGACATTTTGGTCCTAAACGAACTGCGCATAAAGTACTTGAATGTGGATTATATTGGCCACATATTTTTTGAGATGCATATTTGTTCTGTAAAACATGCAAAAAGTGTCAAAGGGTAGGAAACTTGAGTCGGAAAAATGAAATGCCTTTAACCGCTTTACATGTTTGTGAAATATTTGATATATAGGGCATAGATTTTATGGGACCTTTTGTCTCTTCATACGGTAACGTCTATATTT
Organism: Gossypium sturtianum; assembly: GCA_025698515.1. Classification (NCBI taxonomy): domain Eukaryota; kingdom Viridiplantae; phylum Streptophyta; class Magnoliopsida; order Malvales; family Malvaceae; genus Gossypium; species Gossypium sturtianum. The sequence goes on from CM046948.1 coordinate 12,398,249, forward strand.
TACTTGCAGTGGACTATGTGTCGAAGTGGGTGGAAGCAAAAGACACTTGTCATGTTGATGCCAAAACGGTAGTCGATTTTCTAAAGAGCTATATTTTTTTCCAGATTTGGCACACCGCGAGCATTGATCAGTGATCGGGGAACGCATTTTTGTAATAAGGTAATCGACACACTTTTGAAAAAATACGGGGTAGTGCAACGAGTCACTGCGGCTTATCACCCACAATCAAACGGTCAAGCGGAAGTGTCGAATTGAGAAATCAAGTTGATTTTGGAGATGACCATCAAGCCGAGTAGAAAAGATTGGAGTTTGCGACTAAACGATGCACTGTGGGCATCCTTATCGACTAATTTTTGGTAAGCCGTGTCATCAACCTATTGAGCTAGAACATAAAGTGTTTTGGGCGGTCAAGCAATGCAACATGGAGTTGGAAGCTGCAGGTAAGCATCGTAAGTTACATATTCAGGAACTTGAGGAAATTTGACGAGAAGCGTATGAAAGTGCCCAAATTTATAAGGATAAGGTCAAAGCATATCATGGCCAAAAGATAACCCTTAAACAATTTATGGTAGGACAAAAAGTATTACTTTATGACCCTACATTAAGAATTTTTGCAGGTAAGCTTCGGACTAAGTGGTTAGGGCCTTTTTTTGTTACTCATGTATTTCCACATGGTGTAGTCGAGATTAAAAGCGAAGAATCCGAAAAAAATTAAGGTAAACAAACAGCGATTAAAGCCTTTTTATGAGAATTTTCAAGTCCACATGGTTGAAGAATTGGTCCTCGAAGAATCGGTTAAATAAATTTCCAGGTCGTCGAGCTAACGACGTTAAACAAAAGCGCTTTTTGGGAGGCAACCCAAATTTATTTTCATTTATTTAATTTTGATTTTTAGTAAAAATTAGGTTGTAAATAAATAAACTTTTATTTCATTCAGTTAATTTGTTTTTTTTTCAGGAACGTAATGGAGGTTATGAATTTTTTTAAAAAAAAGTCAGATAATGATGGGGCGTGGGCACGACATGCTAATTGGTGACAAATATTTACCTCCAAATAAAAATAAAAATAAAAACCCAATATCCCTAACCTTCATAAAACCCCAAAACCCAAATCCAATACCCACCACCAATCCAATTAACCTACCAAAACCCAAATTACCCACAAAATAAACCCAATACCCAATGCCATGATCCAAAACCAAAATAGGCCCAATACCCAAACAAGCCCAACTGAAAAAAAGGGGAGAGAAAGAAGTTGGGCCGAACAGGCCCAACCAGCCACAAAACAGAAAAAAAAAAGAAGGAAAAAAAGAAACACAAACATCCAAAATCCCCAAAATTTCCCAACCCTATTCTTCTTCATCTTTTCCAAAAGAAAAAAACAACCCTAACTCTCTAAACCCAGCCCACGTCGCCGTCGCAACCCCCTATCGCCGACCTCACGCCGTCACGCCCATCATCGCCACTCCTCCCCACGCCACCGTCGACAAGCCCAAACCCCTACCCTTCTATTTTCTTTTCTTTTTCTTTCTTTTTTTCCCCTCCACCCATAACCACCATTCGCCGGCCTTCTCTACCGTCGCGTCACTACCGAACGACGCCCTTACCACCACGTCACATCGCCATTACCCATCAGAGCCCTCACCCATGCGCCGCCGCTCCTCCCCTCCCCAAGCACCATCTCATCTATTTCTTTTCTTTTTCTCCATCACCAAACACCCAAACCAAACTCCCACCACCTTAACTAATGCCAAAACCGAAACCCCCACCGTCACCCTTCAAAAATTAGCTCAAACCATGTCGTCACTTTCTGTCGCTGCCGCCATAGTAGCCAGCAGAGCCGTTTATTCGTGACGTCTACACGAAAATAATGGTTCAAACTCGGAACCAAACTGAAGATAATATCCCGACTTCACTCAATCGAAATCGACATCGACATTGATTTGCAGCGCCTTCAGTTGTCGATATAGCCGAACAGTCGAACAGTCGCCCCAACGAGAACTCATCGCCGATGAAGTCCAACTCTGGTCGAAACAGAACACTCGACCAACAGCCCGCAACCCCCGAAAGGTTGATTCTTAATCCTCAGCCAGATTTACCTTTACTAACGTATAATGCAGGTTACTCGGAGGAAGTTGGGACTTCTAACGACAATGTCAAAGGTCCCTTTAATGCGAACGAGCGGGTCTCACAACGCCAAACACGATCGTCTACCACTCGAGGCCGTCGACGACCTGCTAATGAGTCAGCGACACCTCCAACCAGCAGTACTAACGCTGCTAGAAATTCAAGTCCACCCGATTCACCTAAAGAATATGTTCGACCATCACGAGACGGTCAACACAATAGACGAGGTCGTGCAAACACTATTCCTACCGAAGGTCGATTACGAGGATTGTTAGACTTTTCGACCTCGAAGCATCGAGCAAAATATGACGACATCCGACAACGTTCGCTCCCGGTCTGTAAGCAAATCGATCTCTCAACTCTTGATATGTTAAACATTCGCGATGCTGTGATTGGCTACTTTGATGCTATTGGTTGGAATTCATTTGCTAATATTTCCTGTAATGCATATTATGAGTTGATTTATGAATTCTACATTACATTTAGCTTCAATATTAATGCATTACACACTGTTGAACCACAAAACATTATCTATTTTTGTTTGCTTGGTAAGGACTTTCGGATGTCGATTTCTGAATTTAACATTGCCATGGGTTTCGTCGACCCTAATAATATTCAATCCGATTCCTATCATACTACTCTGTTAGATATTCCAAGTGATTTGTCTCAAACTAACTATGATCACAATAAAGGCAAGCGCACCTATCGATTAATAGTATAGTTATGGTAAGACCGAAAATATCGTATCCACAAGGACCAAGAGTACTAGTAATTACTATTTTTCTATTATCTAGCCTAAGAATTGGAGTGATTTCTTTTTAAACTAAAATTAATTAAAAGCGCGACAGAGAATGCATTGGGAAAATACTTTTTAGACAACTTTATGAGATAGGCAATACCCAAGGAAGAATCCACCTAGACTTCACTTATTACTTTTGATTCATATGATTTATTCACTTGACTTAATCCGTAGAAATCCCTAATTTATGTTAATATCTCTTTCAAGACTAAAAACAACTGACTCTAGGTTGATTAATTAAAATTTCTGTTCTCATCATGAGAGCTAGGCCATGGCTCTGTCATTTTTTCCCGAGGGATTTCCTGCAAAGAAGATTGAACATTAAGTTTACTTATATTAACAGGACTTGTATCATTTTGATCACTAGATATTCTGTCAGAATCACGTGCTTTGAGTTTAATCATGTCATCACCTACATGAAGTATTAATTCCCCTGTATCAACATCGATAGTGGTCCTAGCAGTTGCTAAAAAGGGTTGTCCTAAAATTAAAGGAACGTCACTATCCTCATCTATGTCTAAAACAACAAAGTCTACTGGGAATATGAATTTATCAATTTTTACTAGTACATCTTCAATTATACCCTTAGGAACTCTAATGGTTTTATCAGCCAATTGAATACTCATCCTAGTTTGTTTGGGTTTCCCAAGACCTAACTGTTTAAACATTTTGTAAGGCATAACATTGATACTTGCCCCTAAATCAGCTAAAGCGTTATTAATAGATAAACCACCAATTAAGCAAGGAATCGTAAAACTCCCTGGATCTTTTAGTTTGTGGGGTAGTTTATTCTGTAAAATCGCTGAGCAAACTGCATTTAGCTCCACATGCGATGCATCGTCTAACTTTCGTTTGTTTGCCGAAAGCTCTTTTAAAAATTTTGCTGAATTGGGCATCTGCGAAAGAGCTTCAATAAACGGTAAGTTAATATGTAAAATTTTTAGAAGTTTAAGAAATTTACCGATTTGTTCATCTGTGCGGTCTTTCTTCGTCGCATTGGGGTATGGCACACGAGGTACATACTCTTTACTTACCGGTTTTTGTGTATTGTGGCTTTCCCCATCCTTATATTTACTTACCACAGGTTCTTACCTCGGTTCAGATTCAGATTCTACTAACCCTTTGTTGTCGCACACCGTGATGGCATTGAGTTGCTCCATTGGATTAGGTTCAGTATTACTTGGCAAGCTACCTTGTGGTCATTCTGAGATCAGCTTAGCAAGCTGACCTATTTGGTTTTCGAGCCCTTGAATCGATGCCTGCTAATTTTTGAGTGTTGTTTCGATGTTTTGAAAATGGGTTTCTGACACTGAGATGAATTTAGTTAGCATCTCCTCAAGGTTCGGCTTCTTCTCCTGTGGGTAGGGTTGTTGTTGAAAGCCTGGAGGGGGTTGTTGTCTCTGATTTCCTTGACCACCCCATGAGAAGTTTGGGTGGTTCCTCCAACCTGGGTTGTAAGTATTACTATAGGGATTATTCTGAGGTCTAGAATTATTACTCATATAGTTCATCTGTTCGCTTTCTATGCCAGGGCTGTAGGATGGATATTCTGTATTGTTCTTTTCTCCTCCATTTGTATTGCACTGCATCAATGGATGTACCTGCGAGGAACCACATAAACCATCAATTTTTTTACTTAAAAGCTCTACCTGGTTTGATAGCACTGTCACTACGTCGAGGTTGAAAACTCCGGCGGGTTTTGTTGGCTTCGTCCTCATAACTTGCCACTGGTAGTTATTCAGTGACAGCTCTTCAATGAATTCGTAGGCAGACTCAGGTGTTTTGTTGTTTAGTGTGCCGCCACCGGCTGCATCTATCAGTTGCCTAGTTGAGGGGTTCAAACCGTTGTAAAAGGTTTGAACTTGTAACCATAGAGGTAACCCATGGTGTGGGCACCTTCTCAACAAATCATTGTATCTCTCCCATGTGTCGTAAAGCGTTTCTAAATCCATCTGCACAAAATAAGAGATATCATTCCTCAATTTAGCCGTTTTAGCCGGCAGAAAATATTTTAATAAAAATTTTTCGGTCATCTGTTCCCATGTAGTGATTGATCCTCGTGGTAACGAGTTCAACCACTGTTTAGCTTTGTTCCTCAACGAGAAGGGAAACAACCGAAGGTGAATGGCATCGTCAGAAACACCATTTATTTTGAAAGTATCACAGAATTCTAGAAAATTTGCTAAATGAGTATTTGGGTCTTCGTACTACAAACCATCAAACTGAACAAACTATTGAATCATTTGAATAGTGTTAGGTTTCAGTTCAAAATTATTTGCAGCAATAGCAGGTCTAACAATACTCGATTCAGCCCCTGTTAAATTAGGCTTAGCATAGTCGTACATAGTACGAGGAGCAGGATTTTCGGCAACCACCGGAGGAAGCGGATTATTATCAGCCATCTCCTCGGTAGTATTAGTATCGTCTTCTTGCTCTTCCTCTATGTATTGTAAACTTCGCCTTATCTCTCTTCAATTTCTGCGAGCGGTACTCTCAATCTCACTGTCGTAAAGCAAAGGTCCTGATGGGTTTCTTCTAGTCATAAACTAGAGTTACCTGCCAGAAGCAAATAAAAGAAAAGTTAGTAAATTAAACTAAAAACAAAAATAAATTGTAATAAAATAAAAATGGCTAAAGTAATAAAAATTTAGTGTTCCTAATATCTTATTCCCCGGCAACGGCGCCAAAAACTTGACGTGTCTCTAACTAACTATGATAATAATAAAGGCAAGCGCACCTATCGTTTAATAGTATAGTTATGGTAAACTGGAAATATCGTATCCACAAGGACCAAGAGTACTAGTAATTACTATTTTTCTATTATCTAGCCTAAGAATTGGAGTGATTTCTTTTTAAACTAAAATTAATTAAAAGCGCGACAGAGAATGAATTGGGAAAATACTTTTTAGACAACTTTATAAGATAGGCAATACCCAAGGAAGAATCCACCTAGACTTCACTTATTACTTTTGATTCATACGATTTATTCACTTGACTTAATCCGTAGAAATCCTTGATTTATTTTAATATCTCTTTCAAGACTAAAAACAACTGACTCTAGGTTGATTAATAGAAATATCTTTCTAATTAAAACCCCTATTGTCACATTAACTCGATCTATAGATTCCCTTATTAGATTTGACTCTAATCCGCAGATTTTAAGTAAGCCCTATTTCTAGGGTTGCAATCAACTCCGCTTAATTGTGTTGATCTACTCTTAAACAGGGACTTTTGCTCCTCTGAATAAGCACATTCGACTTGAATCAATAACCTGAATTATCAAAACAAGAATAAGAACTCACAATTAAGAATAAGAACAAGTATTTATCTTATAAATCAAATAATAATAAGATCCGTCATAGGTTTCATCCTCCCTAGGTATTTAGGGGGTTTAGTTCATACTGATAGAGGGAAACATCATAGAATAGGAAAAACAACAAAACATAAGAAAACCCAAAAACTTCAAGAGAAATTGATCGGAGATCTTCAGTCTTGATGGAGATCCTTCTTCCGAGCTGCTCCCGATGGCTGTCCTCGAGTATTTTCTGCCTTCTACTCCACGTCTCTTTTAGGTCACCCCCTAGGGTGTTTATATAGGCTTTGGAGCACCTTTCTTGGCCCACAAGTAGCCTATTCCGAATAGAACTAAACTTAGGTACGGCAGGGACACGCCCGTGTGACACGCCCGTGTTCGATTCCTTAGACCGTGCTCGCTTTTGCTCGCCACGCACGGCCGTGTGGTCTATCCGTGTACGTTGGTCCAAGCCGTGTTCGATTCTGCTCGTAACACACGGCCGTGTTTGATAGTCCAGGCCGTGTTGATTTCTAAGGTAGGCCCATTTTGCCCCATTTTGGCCCGTTTCTCGTTCTTTTCAACTCCCTAAGCTATCCTGAGTGTAAAACATGAAATTAAAGGATTAGGAGCATCGAATTCATTAAATCTAATGAGAATTCATCCAAAAATAAGCCAAGCATGGGGTTAAAATATGTGTAAATTATGGTTTATCAAATATCCCCACACTTAAGCATTTGCTTGTCCTCAAGCAAAGTCCTCAACTCACAATTAAAATTAACTTTCTCAATTCATAATTCTCATCAATAATGTCTCATCATAATTCATGGATAATTCATACATTGATAACTTAACTAAAAGAGTTCTTAAAGATTCAAACAATCCAAGTCAAAATTTTTATAGCACGAAAACATAGGTGTTTTCCCTTACCTAAATAATCACCTTTAATTCAAAATTGACAAGAATTGACATCCTCACTAAAGAATCACTCAAATCACTCAAAGTGTTTAAGGTTCAAATTAAGCACTCAAAAGTCAAACATGAAAAGTTAATCCCATAGGCTTGCATGAAAATCAAATCTCCACCACTATAAAATGAGATGATACAAAAATTAAAAGGTCTTAAAAAGGGTTGTAACGAGGCTTGGGTTTAAGGTGTGGATAAAGGCTGAATTAGAGGGTTAGGATCGAGATTGAATTGATAATTTACCTAACTAGAAAAATAAACTAATATTGAATAATTACAATTGAAAAATAACACGAGCTTCTTCTCAAAATGTGAAATTAAACGTTTAAGCTCAAATAACATAGAACTAATAATGAGTATACTTTTAATTTTTTTTAGAATAACAACAAGTAAAATAAGGAAGAATTTAATGCTAATAGAGAACATAGTTAGGCAACTGCTCAAATCAAATCTCGACAAAAAGGAGTTAAAAGAATAGGAAAAATTCTCAATGAATTAAAAAGAATGGGTCTTAGGTTAATAATAAGGGTAAATCAATAAACGGTTTATTAGGATCAAAGGGGTTCATTAGGGGTTAATTATGAAGGTAGGCTTTTTGGGGTAAGTGAGTTAGAACCTAGGTGCCTTTATCATCTCAGTATATAAAATCAAAGGTGTGGTCTCGACATGTATAATCGAAGCAAGTTCTAGAATAACAAATCAATACTGACACACTCATAACCAAAGAAGTGAGAAAGAAAATAAATGTATGCTCTAAAATGCTCAAAATCTCACAAAAAATATGGCTTTTGATGTCATCCTTGCAAATTTCAAACTTCAAAGTAATTTTTAAATTTAGGGAAACAACCTAATAAATTTTTAATTCTGAAAATAGACTTATCATGCTTGATTCTCTAATGTCTTAAAGTTTAAACCATCAATGCATAATTACCTATGAATTAATCCAAAACATATCAATGAAAATCATAAGTCAATAGAAGTTTTATTCTAATTAGTAATATGAGAAAATTTGCTTAAGAAGAAGACATGATTTAGGGATTTTCAAATAATACTATGGTTAACCTCCCCACACTTAAGATGTACATTGTCCTCAATGTACAAAGATAGATAATAGCAATATAGTAATAAAATCATGAGATAGGGAGAGAAGTGAAACTTCCTGAATTATGGATAGAGTCAATGAAAAGAAACCTGCTGAATGTAGCAGAGGTGAAGGTGGGGGAGGATGCTCCGGTAGCACCTTGAACGTTTTGAAATCAAGTTTGATGAAGCAGCCGGCATGAACTTATGGTACCCTGAGCTAAATCTAAATGGCATGAAGAATAAGAACAAAATAGAAAATAAAAATAAAATAAAATAAAACCCCTGTGTTCGATTAATTGAAATCTCTTTCTAATTAAAACCCCTATTGTCGCATTAACTCGATCTATAGGTTCCCTTATTAGATTTGACTCTAATCCGACAGATTTTCGTCGCCCTATTTCTAGGGTTGCAATCAAATCCGCTTAACTGTGTTGTTCTACTCTTAAACAGGGAATTTTGCTCCTCTGAATAAGCACATTCGACTTGAATCAATAACCTGAATTATCAAAACAAGAATAAGAACTCACAATTAAGAATAAGAACAAGTATTTATCTTATAAATCAAATAATAATAAGATCCGTCATAGGTTTCATCCTCCCTAGGTATTTAGGGGGTTTAGTTCATACTGATAGAGGGAAACATCATAGAATAGGAAAAACAACAAAACATAAGAAAACCCAAAAACTTCAAGAGAAATTGATAGGAGATCTTCAGTCTTGATGGAGATCCTTCTTTCGAGCTGCTCCCGATGGCTGTCCTCGAGTATTTTCTGCCTTCTACTCCGCGTCTCTTTTAGGTCACCCCCTAGGGTGTTTATATAGGCTTTGGAGCACCTTTCTTGGCCCACAAGTAGCCTATTTCGAATAGAATTAAACTTAGGTACGGCAGGGACACGCCCGTGTGACACGCCCGTGTTCGATTCCTTAAACCATGCTCGCTTCTGCTCACCATACACGGCCGTGTGTTCTATCCGTGTACGTTGGTCCAGGCCGTGTTCGATTCTGCTCGTAACACACGGCCGTGTTTGATAGTCCAGGCCGTCTTAATTTCTAAGGTAGGCCCATTTTGCCCCCTTTTTGGCCCGTTTCTCATTCTTTTCGACTCTCTAAGCTCTCCTGAGTGTAAAACATGAAATTAAAGGATTAGGAGCATCGAATTCATTAAATCTAATGAGAATTCATCCAAAAATAAGCCAAGCATGAGGTTAAAATATGTGTAAATTATGGTTTATCACCGAGTAACTTTGATGCTCAAGATGCTTATTGTGTTTTAACTCATTCTAATCAGCTTTATAATCCGAAGACCACAAAAGACTTATTGGTGCATGAACCGGCTTTAAGATATGTTTACCAATTTTTAGCCTTTAGTTTTTTAGGTAGAAATGATTCGTCATATGTTCTAACTAAAATTGAACTGTTCTTTTTGTGGTGTATGCATTCTGGTTTTATAGTTAATTTAAGATATTGGTTTGCACGAAATTTTCATGCTGTTTTGCGATGTAATCGTCCACTAATACTAGGGTCATATATTACGAATTTAACCTCTCGACTTTTTCCCTCTGAAATTGATTTCTCGTCCTTAACATGTGTATATAGTATGGACAGCTTAGATAAATATTGTTTGGATTCTATGGGATTGCTTGCCGGCACCCCTACTTTGTGTTATTTTGTTCCTCCAGGTACATGGACTACTCGCGGAAATATGGTTTTTCGCCAACATCCACACATCAATACTAGAGAGCCAGAGGAACAACCTCTATCTGTGGAGGCACGTTTAAGCCGGATCGAAGCTCGACTTGGAGCAATGGAAAATCAAGTCTCCATAATCCTTGACATCCTGCAAAGTCGTTACCCCAAACACCGACAAAATCGTTAAAACACACCTTGGGAGTATTCTAAACTTTTCTTTTTACCTGTTATTTGAGCTGCTGTTTTTTATCTCATATGACACATGCTTGAGGACAAGCAAAGTTTAAGTAGGGAGTTGAAATTGATGATGAATGTGCATGATTTTTGCTGCATGTCTCTCTTTTGCATGTGTTCAATCTTATGCTAGAAATATTCAATAGTTTATTCCGACATTGAGCCTCTAAATCTCATTACTTATTCAATTTGGTCAATTGGGCAAATTTTAAATAAAAATGTTCGAGTATCTAGATTAGTCGACATTTGTGTTTTAAGGTTGATATATGTAACTAGAATTTTCATATAAATTGATTGTTCGAAAAAAATGTCTGTTTGTACATACATAAATAAAATGAATAAATAAATAAAGGCTCAAGTTATGAGTGAAAGTTTCAAAAACGTGACCGAATTGAGTAACCGGGATAGGGTGCTTGGGTTGTCATTTTATCTCGCGTAAAAAGGTCCGAGTGACAAGTCGATAACTTGCAAACATTCCACTAATCGAGCCTTAAAAAAAGACTGTTTGAACTGAGTAACCGGGATAGGGTGCTTGGGTTGTCGTCCTAGTTCGCGTAAAAAGGTTTGACCATGTCTAAAAAATTCTTTTAAATTAATAATGCATTGCAAATTTTGGATTCAAACTCAATTTAGTAAAATTATTTAGTTCACATATTTCAATTTTATGACACTTGTTGATTAAACTATATATTTCAAAAGAGGCTTGATTTGTAATAAATCGTAGAATAATTACTAATGTTTGAAGGAACAATATGCTTGAGGACAAGCATGAGCTAAGTAGGGGGGATTTGATAACATATTAATTTGCATGTTATTTTGTGTTTAATTCGGTTTATTTCTGAATTGATCCCTGCTAAATTAGTACTTTTATGTTTTAATCTTGTCAAGGACTCAATTGGAACGCTAAGAGACAAATACAAGCAGAAAAGGACCAAATTGAAACAAAATCAGTAAAATGAGGCCGAATTAAAAATGTAGAGAAAAGCCAAGGACTCATCAGAATTTTTGACTTTGTAAAAAGCCAAAAATAGAAAGATTCTTATTTATTCTATTTTTATTTATTTTATTTTTGATTTTATTTTGATTTTATGTTAAATTAGTTAAGGCCAAATATAGAAAATTTTATGTATATAAATAGAGCCTTAGTGTTCTTTGGAAATAATCAATTAATTATGTTTTCCTACTTCAATTTGGAATTGGATTATTCTATTTTGTCTTTCAAATTGACGTGAGATACTGCTACTTTCCTTTGCATTTTTCTTACTTTTACAAAATTGGGTTAATTCCTTTCCAAGTCCTTTCTTTCCTATTCTTCACCATAATCATCAAACCACCTTCCAAAATTTACAAAGCATGAATAATTTCATGCTTCACTAAATTTCATCTTAACCTTAGGCCGGTGTTCTTTCCGGTCGGGAATCGTGAGATACGAATTCGTGCTAAAAATCTGTCCAATCGGTATTATTTTTTCCTAAGTATCGGGATAGACCAATCATCCCTTAAGGTTAAACTCGATTTCAAGTCAAAGTGCACGTTAGGTTGGAGTCGTGTTTGTTGACAGTTGGAGAAACGAGTCAGCCGTGCTGTATTCGGATCTCCGAGAACAAATCAAGGAAGAAGTGATCGGGTTTAAACGACCCACGCGGTTGAGGCCGTTGATTCGAGTTGGGTTTTTCAAAATGCAAGGCTGTTGGAATCTTGAATCGGGAACGCGTGTATCTCGGTTAGATAATCAGTAAGGGTTGGTTTGTAGGTCGTACCGGAACCAGCTACGAGAGGAAGAATTGGTGGTTAGGACGTTCTTAACTGCTATAACCAGCTTATCGTTTGGAGGAAAATATTAATTTTTGAGGATCGATTCTTGATACAGAATTTATCGAGTCTAAGACTAAGGCTTATTATTTTTGTTTGCAAAATTCTGAATTTATTTCCAATTTACATTTATTTTCAATATTCATCAATTGTTTATTTAAGCTGATTAGATTATTTACTTTCTTAAACATTATCAAACCCCCTCGATTTACTTATTTATTTTTGTTGCAGGTACGTTTGGAGTCGTGGGCATGACTCTTGCCATGACCATTGTCACGACGAATATTATGTTCATAAGTGAACACAGAAGTTGATTACGACATCGAATCCCTATGGACTGGACCCTACTACTACTCTTTACTACTATTTAGAGTTATTTTAGTAGGAATTATTTTTGGTGGTTTCGACGACCATCATGCCCTCTCATAAAGCTATCAAATTGCTTATATCATACATTGGAGATTGCTTCAATCCACATATAGAGATTTGTTCAACTTACAAACTCAATTTTGTCTATTATTAACCTTGTATCTTCTAGTTGAGTCATGCAAATTTCCTTTTCTCAATCACCATGTAAGAAAGCCATCTTTACATCAACCTGAGCTATCTCTAAGTCCAATTGTGCTACCAAGGCTAACATAATTCTAATGTAAGAAAGCTTTACATAAGGAAAATGCCTCATTATAGTCAATTCATTCCTTCTAATTGTTTGTAATTTGGAGTTTATAGGCCACATAATCATTAAGTCTTTAGCTTAGCTGGTATAAGAACAAAAAGGACTAAACCACGATAAATAGTCTTTTTTAATATAATTAATATTGCGTTTGTTATACTTTTTCTCGAAAATTCCTAAGAAAATTGATTATCTACTCTTAAATATGACACAAAAAATCTCTCTTTCTCTTGTAAAGTTCCCTCTCATTCTCCTATAAGCTTCCATTTTCTTACCTTCAGTTGGCTATGCAATGGTCTTACGGCTAGCAATTGGCTTCCTCCTCTCCCTTCTACCCCTTATGTGATGGCATCATTCACTTTTTCTTTTTCTTTTCTTTTAATTGTTTTCTTTCTTTTTTTTCTTGCCAATGTTTAGCTTGGGAGAAAGTTGTCGCACAAGGTAGTCGACTCCTTTTGTCGAGGCTTAGCTTCCCTCTATTGGAGTGGTGCCTCTAAATTCTTTCTTAACTCTAATTTGCCTTTTTTTGTGTTTGCTTATAGGTTGGTGATAAAAGGGTAGCATCCACACAAGTCCCAAAAGTCTTAAGAAGAGTTGCAGTTGTTTCAAGCTTTAGAAGACTCATTTTTTCCTACTTAGGATGTTGTAGACCAAACCCTAAGTTAATAACAAAGAAAATGATTAATCAAATGATAACGAATGTATGAAAGAAAAAAAAGAAGTAAATAAAATGAAAATGAAAGGTGAAAGATGGGATAGATAAACCAATAGAGATGAATAGATGCATAAGTGTCCGATTGAACCCTTTGAGAAAGACTTCCCAAAAAAATAATCAATGGCTTTAATCGACCTCCAAGAATGAGTTCTTGGCAGCTTAGAGTTGGAAGAACTTCCCTTAAAATTGTGAACAAGATTAAGTAAGAATAATCTTTTAGATAAAAACAAGAACTGAATCTTGCAAAATAAAATACTCCAAATAGTACATTTATTAACCAAATAGTTAAAGTTTCCCTACATAATGAATAATGATAATTGTAATAACATACTTTTACTGTAACAACCCGATTTTCAATGGTATTGGAAAATGAGGTTTTGGAACCCCAATTCTGTTAATCGTGTCCGTAAATATAAAATAAATATTTAAGGATTCAATATAAAAATATATTGAATATCTAGTCGTGAAATTTTGTCAAATTAATAGTTAATTAAGGCTAAGGGACTAAATCATAAAATCTAATTGCTATAGAGTTTTAATTGACAAAAGGCTTAGGAATTGAAATAGCAAGTAACCAAAGGTCCAAAATGGTAGATAAACCATTTTCCATTATGAATTAGTGAAAGATGAGGTCATTCTTCATTATGTGTGATTAACAAATAGTTTAAGTAAATTAAACCATGATTAGATTAGTTAAGTTAGATTAATTAAGCCTTAATCATGGTATATATGCCAAGTTAGTGGATGGAAAGTGTCATCTTCCTCCTCCATTTCTCCTTGTCGTCCATTGAAGAGAGAAAACCTAAAATTCTATTTTGAAAATTTGACCATTCAATTAGGTATAGAAATCAAACTATTTTCTTGTAATTTCTATAGATTTATGTTCATGGGAGCTTGATTTAGCTAGCTCATGTACCAATTTGTGAAATTCTTAAAGTTTTAATAAGTTGCCATTGTTGATTATTTGAAGAATTAGGCTTGAAATGGATAGAAATTAATCTTGGATTATGAAAATGACTAAATTATAAATTTAATTTAACTTGTTTGTTAAGTTTGTTACATGAGGGACCAAATTGAATAAATGTAAAAATTTTCATGAAAATATGTTAGGAATAGAAAGCATAATGTCCCTAATGAGAATATATGAAATCGAATTTTAATCAGAAACCAGGAATTGAAAGTTATGCTTATCTCTAGTTCAGGGACTAAATTGAATAAAATGTAAATATGAGGGGAATAAAAATGGATTTATATAGGATCATGCATATCATGACATATTATGAAAATGTTTGGTATTGATTGGTTATATAAATTAATTGTATAGATCAAGATTTGGATCAAAGTGGAGCTAATAGAGGAAAAACTAAAATTGTGGATTAATCCCTAAAATATACACTCATTTCATATTTTGAACAAGTAAATTCATATAAAACTTACTATCTCCCTTTGTTTTTTATGTATGATTGTTTTTAATTTGATATATATATATACACGTAGTTTGAGTATAAATGAAATACTAGTGAATTTGGCATACATGGCTAGTGATGGATTGAATTGAAATATTATGTGGTGAATGACTAATAATAATAATAATAATAATACATGGTACAAGTATGAAAATACGATTGATTACATGATATGGAAATGAAAAATGTGACCATTGTCATATCCCGAAAATCGGGTTAGGAGAATCGAGTAAATAAATCTAGGTTAGTGAACCGAAAATCATAATTAGATTATATAATTAAATAATTAGGAATTAATTAAATAAAATATTAGAATAATTAGAATTAATAATTTTAGGTTAGGAAATTAAAATTAGGTGTTCAAGAATTAATTTGACGAAGAAGGATTTTTTTTAAAAAAACGAGGTTTGATTTGAAAATAATTTTGAAATTGGTTTTAATTGAAAAGTAAGGGCCTATTTGAAAAAAGGAAGAAACTGGAGGTGGTTAAATGGGCTAACAACCCCTATGTCTCCTTCCTTCCCATTCTTCATCTTCTTCAAAAATTTGCCAAACAACAAATCAAAACTTTTCTTCTGAAATTAGTTCATCCTTTTTTATTCCTAAGCTCTCTAAACACAAAATCTCTTTTCAATTTTGAAGAAAACTCATGTTTTCATCCTTAAAATCCTCAAGAGATCTTCACACGTTTTAGCTCGAAATAGCTCCATAACTCGTCGATTTTGAAAAATTGAGGTGAGATTCTAACTTTTTATCATTAAATTAAGTGAATTGTCATTTCAATTCGAGATTTAAATGATTTAATCAAGATTTCAATATATCACTTGATTTTAAGTTGATTTTTGGCTTGAAAATGGTAAATCTCGTATTTCTTGGCTAAGCTTTGGTTTTAAAGTGATTTCTAACTCATTTTGATCTAATTAAAAGGTGTTTGATCTTAATTTAACAAACCATTAATGAATTTAAGCAAATTGAATATTTTCCCTTTTTTAAAAGATCACATAAGCTTGATTTTTCTGGAAAAATGAAATCAGTGAAATTAGGTAAAATTGATGGTTTAGATTTGTAATTAGATGATATTTGGGATGCTTGAAGTTGAAATTTAAGCTTAGAAGTTAGATTTGATTGGTTAAACACTTATTTCGACAAAACTAGTTAAATTTTAGGTATAGAGGTTAATAGGCTTTGATCTAAGATTATGGAATGATTTAATGGTGTTTGTGGATGTTAGTAATGCCTTTGTAATGTGTTTGATGTGTATGAAAAGTGCCAATTCATTTGAGAGCCTCTACAACCATGGGCAAAGGCAAATAGAAGCTTACTTGAGTATAGTAGTTGAAGCAATGGTTGCTAAGGTGAGTGGTTTGATATACTACATTTAAACTCCAGTACACAGACTAAGGTAACATATGCGAAACCACACTTATGGTATGCAAGCCTTGACTTCTTCCTTGTGCAAAGTACTAGGTCGAAAAATCCAGGAGGTACTCGTAATTGGACCCGATGTGAGAGAGGCCCAAAGTCCCCTCATGGAATATGAAGGGGCAACAACTCTAGTAGGAATACTGGGGGTGTGCCGTCCACCCTAATCCTACTCTAAGTATGAAGTGTTTACTTTAAGATTTTGTTACTCTGTCGAAAAACAGAGAGAATTTATTCTCAACTATTAAATATATTTTTTTCGGAATAACAATTCTACCGATTCCTATTTGAGAAAATAATTTTCGCTTTCACCCAAAACGAAAAGGAAATTATTTCTAGCTTTTGTGTTTGATTCGATTTGATCGAGCCCACACTCGAGGCAATTTGTGGTACAAGAATAACAGAGAAGATCGTTAAGTTGAAAGCCGAGAACGACAAGGATCCGTCTATCTGAAAACACAGGTACAATTTCAATCTAGGGTTTATTGGTATAAATATCACAAATCGGGTTGGTTTTCAAAAATTGTACTTTCTGCTGTATAAGAAAACTGTTTTCAAACCTGATTTTTTTTCCAACAGTTCAGCGTTCCAACAAAAAGTGCCTTTATGTAGGCTAGAAATTGAATGAAAAACAAACTTCTAATTTAATTAAACTTCTGAAAATATAAAACTTAATAAATAAAATACTTGGCTAATATATAATCAAAATTAAGCCTTAAAATCAAACCCAATATGATTTATACACAAATAAATGCCCAAAACATGAAATTCCTGTAATAATCCCCTCTAGAAATTTTTGCTAGTGCAATCTTCACTAAAATGACCATAACTTGAGCTCCTGAACTCGAAATCAGGGGATTCAAAGTGTGTTCAAAGTTAAGATATATATCTTTCATTGATAAGAAGAAATCTCAACTCGAAAATGCTTGGATCCCATCCAAAAATGAATCACAAGTTAACCAATTTTCTAGAGTAAAAAAAATGGAAATTTCAGTGAATTGAATTAAATTAATTTCTCCCCATTCGTGCATATTTAATCAATTGTTGACGCTTGATAAAGTTTTCCTAGCATGTACGTATCTAAGATTCTTAGTTTTTTATTCCCAAGAATCAAAATCATGATTTTCTTTAAGCTCAATCTTATCTCCTTGAAGCTTGTTAAGCCCATTAGTCAAGAACTCATGTATGATCAAGTTCATCTTCACTAGAATTTGTCTAGATCTTACTTGAGTGATTGTGTAACAGCCCAATTTCAGTGAAGTCGAAATAGTGGTTTCGTAACCACAAATCCGAGCCGAAAATATAAAATATTTTAATATTATGAAATGATTAGTAATGTGGTAGAAAGGTTGCATGAGAATTTTGATAAGAAAATTTTATCAATTATTTGCTTAATTATAGAAATGACTAAATTGCATAAAATGGCAAATTTGAATTCTAGTAGCTATAAAGGTTAAATAGCTATGGAATTTAAAAGGTGTGGTCCTTATATTGTAATTAGACCATTGAGGAAAAATATGTAGATATTATTGGTGAATCATCCATGGAAAAATTAGAAAAGGTTAAGGACTAAATTGGAAATGGGAAAAATTAAAAGATGATAATTAATTAAATAGAATATCATCTTATTTTAATATCATCTACCCAAAATATTTCCATGGAAACCCTAGGAAAGAGAAAACAAGCTTTCAAGGCATAAATTGGTAAGGTTTCATGTCCCGTTTTTAGTAATTTTTATATTTTTGAAACCGGGAAAGTCTAATTTATCTATTTGGGGGGTTAATTTGAAAAGATATCAAAGTATAGAAAATCTTCCATGGATGAATATGCTGAAATTTAGAATTTTATGGTAGAAAATGAAAGGTTGTTGATAGATAAACAACTTTTACAAAGTGGAATTTGATGGAAATTTGATTTAGGGACTAAATTGAAAAATGGTAAAACCCATGAAAAATTTTGAAATTTAGAGAATACATGTGCTGTAAAAGTTATATTAGAATTTTGGTTAGGCTTGGAATAAGGATTAAATTGCATAAATTTCAATTTCCGAGCCTAGGAACGAAATTGGAATTAATCAAAAGTATAGGGGCAAAATGGTACTTTTGCCTATAATGTAAATTGAGTTCAATTGAATATGAAATGGATTGAATTGATGATTAAATTCATTTATATAGATCCGGAAATACCAAACAAAGAGAAAGACTGAGGAAAAGATAAAGTTTCGGATTAGTAGCATTTCAAATACGATCAAATATCGAGGTAAGTTCATATAACTTAAATGAGTATGAAAATATGTGGTTTTGAATATTGAATTGTATGAAACATGATATGTGGTATCGTGTAATATCCTAGATTTAGGGGTTATGCGTTTATGCATAATTCAAGTGATAGTGGGCTTAGTGTGTGTATGGATATGTTTTAAAGGTTTTTAGAATTTTAGAATGTAAGGGAATGCCTTAGAAAAATATTAGATTTTTATTCTTAGAAGGGGAGCTAAGCAAAATTGGCCTTAAGAAAATTAGTTTGAGGTTTTAATCACAATGAGTCAATTGGTAAAGTGGCAAGTGGAGTGTGGAGTGTATTAATGGTCTTAGGTTCGAATCCCATGGATGACATTAAGGTGACTTTTAATTTTTGTATGGCATGTGTTGGTCAAATTTTACTTATGGTAAGGATGGACTTTGTTATTTATGGATAGTAGACTAAGGAATAAGGCAAGTGCTTATTTATGGTATGGTATCAAGGAATTTTGGTAGGATAAGGGGACATAAGGCTTGAAGTATGGAGGGTCATTTTGGAAATTTTTCTATGGCCATTTGACCATGAATGTAGACAGTTTAGTGGACTAGGGGTTGACTTAATTTTGAATGTGATTAGGAGGAAATAAGGAGAAATTTAGGAGTGAGTTTAATTCAAAATTAGTTTGAATTGATGGCAAAAGAATTTTGAGTGTGGAGGCCGAATGTGGGTCTCTTTTGGGTGATAATTTCGGCCATGAGTGGGAGGGGGGAATAGCCAAATTTCCTATTTGAGGTCTAGAAGTTCTTTTTGGGTTCTTTTTCTTTCTTTAGTATTCTCTTTTGAAACTTTCTTTTCACCCTTGCCATTGCCGAAATTTGCACCCTATTTCTTGACCAAAAGCCGAAAGTTGGAAGTCATTTTGTGCATCTTTTTCTTTTTGCAACTTATTTTCCTTCCATTCACTTCCTAAAAATCGAAACCTATCCTCTCATTTGCAACAAAGTCGAAACCTCTCCACCTTTGTTCTTCATTGCCAAATTCTCCTAACTTTCATCTACACTTCTTTTCTTCTTTTCTATACCTATTTTGTGTTAGCCGATTATCCCATCTCCATTTGGGAGTTCTTGCCGAATCTTTTAGAGCCTTTAGAGGGGGAGGTGTCGACATTCCTTTTCTTCAATCTTCCAATCGGTTTCGAGTATAGTAAGTATTTTCTTAGCAATCGAATTCTCTTCTTCTTCATTTAGTATGCCGAAACCAATGGTTGGCCTTGGTTTCTAAGGGATGGCCAAATGTATGTAGAGTCATAATATGGTGTTTCTTTTGTGTAGCCAATGGTAAGGAGCCTTAAGGTGGATTGTAAGAATTTAATTCATCAAGGTAAGTGTTATGTGGTGATTCGGGATTTAGTTAAGCAAAGTAGGTGATTTGTAGTATTCGGCCATAGGCCATTGTATGAGTTTAAGTGATGACCGATTTCTGACTTTGGTTCTTAGGAACAAATCGACTGGAATAAGAGAGTTTTGGGATTTGATTGATTGTGCCAAAGCAGGTGCGTAGTTATCGCACTGTCTCTTGATTGTGTGTATGTGTTATATTTATGTATATGTGATATGATGTTAATGGTAGCCGAATTAAGGGCTAAGATTGTGAATACCCGTGGTGGGTGATCGAATACTCAGGTCAGTGAATTACAATATTAAATGATCATTGATGAATATATGAAATGTGATGGCATGTGATGCATTATTGTTCAAGTGATATGTTGCCATGATACACATATATATATGCATGGGACTTGGGATGTGACTATCGAAGGAAAGGGTGTACTTTATGTACGTGGTCCGATGTTAGCCTTGTGCTACATTGGCGCTTGATGTTAGCTATGTGCTTCATCAAGGGAGGTGTTGGCTAGGTGCCCATCTCGGCGGTTGACAAACGTGTGCATCACCGTGGATTAATTGATATGTGGGATCACTTATGTGATCGGTGGCTTAGCCACGGCCTTGAGCAAACAAGTCCGCCGAGGTAAGTTATGTGGGATCACTTAGGTGATCGGTGGATTAGCCACGGCCTTGGGCGCGGGTGTGCCGAGGTTGGTGTAATGGTGGAAACTAGGTTGGGTTGGGCTTCATTTTGCATAATTTTGTATGTGGATCAGTGTGGATATGGGCCAAGCCCATATGTGGGGACATGTGTAATAACTATGCACTGAGTCCAGTGTGACTCACCCAATTTTTCTCAAACCTTACAGGTGATGCATAAAGCTTGGACCGAGTTGGAGTGGATACGAGGTGGCCCATGCAGAAGTTATTTTCCTTATATTATATTATATATATATATTTTCAGAATTTATGAATATTTGGTTATTGTAATAAGGGCCATTTAAAGGTTTTGAAGTTTATTATTATGTTTTAAAGTGGATTGACTATTTTTATTATTTGGATATGTTTTATTTTTAGCAACTCATATCTTAAAGATATATATTAAAATTACAAATCGAAGGATTTGTAACAACTTGATTTTATTTGGATTTATAAATATACAATGTTTTATTAAAGATAATAACTTTTTTTTTATGTTTTCACTCTAAGTCAAAATGTTTTTCAAACGTTTTCATGATGGCATTCTCGAATTCTACGTGGCGTATGGGCCGGGTTTGGGGTGTTACTGATTTGGTATCGAGCCCGTTCAAAACTCGGCTTTGAGGGTTTTGGGCCCAAAACATTTTTTTAGATGGGCTTTTCAAAGATTTGGGCTTTCATAAAATTTTCAGTGTTTATTCGGCATGGCACCTATATCTCCAACCCGAAGTCCACCAAAAGTACCTCGACTATTGAAGTGATTTATATATGTGAATGTTATGGGATTATTTGGGCTCGTAGATTAGAATATTAGTACTATTGGACCGTAGGGCTAGTGCACTCAAACACATGCATAAGACTTAAGAACAATCAAACAAACCTGTGATTAAGTCGCCGAGTTAAGGTGTGGCAACCGCAGTGTTGTACGCATGTCTAGGAGTGGATTCAGTAAGAGCTTGGTATTTAAGCAGTCCTAGCGACTCACCTCCTCTTTATTCGAATCCTACCTGGTGCGTAGCTACGGTTCACCCTAACCAAGAGGACTTATTCACCGGCTAAACCGATAATTAAAACCCGAAAGGAGCTAGCCTTACTATTTACAAAAACCTTAATTTTTTTTAAATCTCCAAATTACCCTCTTTGATTTGAAAATACTAGATTAGATTTTGAGAAACACAATTTTTCGAATTATCCACGGTTGGCAAAATTACCTAAATACCCCTGGTTGTGAAATTACTAAAATGCCCCTGGTTTGAAATTTTTTTGAAATTTCCATACTACCATAACTTTTACTAAAATATTCCTACCTTGCAAAAATATTAAAAATCTCTATTTTGCGAAATTTGATTTGGGAAGAATTTACGAAATTGCCCCTAACTTACAAAATTACCAAAATAACCCCGATTTTCAAAATTTCTACAATACCCTTGATTTGAAAAAAAAAACTTTTAAAATACCCTCGAGTTTTGAAAATTCTAGAATGCCTTTGATTTGTCAAGATTATTTTTAAGTTGACCCCGATTTATTACCAAAATACCCCTATAAGAAAAATGACGAAATTACCCCTGGGTTGGGAATGGACAAAGATGCCCATAATAGTGTGTTGAACGTTCTGAATGGATGTGATTCTCTGAATTAGAATAGTGAACTTGAGATGAAAACTTTGATTGATCGAAAGAACCACTATTAAACTCCTTTTCATAAAACTGTTCGCGGATAAACGGTGGAACCAAAAGTACTAATGCATAAAACTTTCTAATCGATTAAAGCGCGATCGTAGATATGAGTTCTAGAAGACGTGGTAGAGGCGTAATGGTCGTGACGGAACCAGCTTGGTCCGTCGTGATTCCAAGATTTAGTAGAAAGTATGTTAGTTTTATTAAGATCGAGTGTGCAGATGAGCGTAGTGTGGTGAGTTAGGATGTACGATTGTTCGTTAGTAAGTAATTTCGAGGACGAAATTATTTTTAAGGAGGGTAGAACTGTAAATATCCTAGATTTAGGGGTTATGCGTTTATGGATAATTCAAGTGATAGTGGGCTTAGTGTGTGTATGGATATGTTTTAAAGGTTTTTAGAATTTTAGAATGTAAGGGAATGCCTTAGAAAAATATTAGATTTTTATTCTTAGAAGGGGAGCTAAGCGAAATTGGCCTTTAGAAAATTAGTTTGAGGTTTTAATCACAATGAGTCAATTGGTAAAGTGGCAAGTGGAGTGTGGAGTGTATTAATGGTCTTAGGTTCAATCCCATGGATGACATTAAGGTGACTTTTAATTTTTGTATGGCATGTGTTGGTCAAATTTTACTTATGGTAAGGATGGACTTTGTTATTTATGGATAGTAGACTAAGGAATAAGGCAAGTGCTTATTTATGGTATGGTATCAAGGAATTTTGGTAGGATAAGGGGACATAAGGCTTGAAGTATGGAGGGTCATTTTGGAAATTTTTCTATGGCCATTTGACCATGAATGTAGACAGTTTAGTGGACTAGGGGTTGACTTAATTTTGAATGTGATTAGGAGGAAATAAGGAGAAATTTAGGAGTGAGTTTAATTCAAAATTAGTTTGAATTGATGGCAAAAGAATTTTGAGTGTGGAGGCCGAATGTGGGTCTCTTTTGGGTGATAATTTCGGCCATGAGTGGGAGGGGGAATAGCCAAATTTCCTATTTGAGGTCTAGAAGTTCTTTTGGTTCTTTTTCTTTCTTTAGTATTCTCTTTTGAAACTTTCTTTTCACCCTTGCCATTGCTTAAAATTTGCACCCTATTTCTTGACCAAAAGCCAAAGTTGGAAGTCATTTTGTGCATCTTTTTCTTTTTGCAACTTATTTTCCTTCCATTCACTTCCTAAAAATCGAAACCTATCCTCTCATTTGCAACAAAGTCGAAACCTCTCCACCTTTGTTCTTCATTGCCAAATTCTCCTAACTTTCATCTACACTTCTTTTCTTCTTTTCTATACCTATTTGACTCTATAGGGAATTCTTTATCATATGAAGGATTTAGCCTGGACTGGTAATCCGACAAAGCCCTTAGAGTATATGTTACAGCTAGAATTTAGCCTGGACTGGTAATTCTGTTGCATGATATGTGGCTTGAGAGTGTACCTATAAGGTAATACTTTACATGAATTGACGGATAATGGAATTATACACCTCGAGTGTACTACTTGAAATATTCATCGGACATTCAATGATTCAACGAAAAAAATACATATATGACATAAAAAGCAAGAGATGGAATATGAATATGGCATGATGAGCTCATCTATGTATGTTGGTATATTTGTGACTAACATGTTGGTTGAGTGTGTGTGAATAGGTAAATTGCTAAATTGATGAAAATTACGTATTGTATGGTTAATATATTAAATGTAATGGGTAAGTTTAATTTCTGTTATAGAGCTTACTAAGCATAATATGCTTATTAGGTTTTAATTTCCCTATTTTATAGTGCTCAAAGCTCGTGAAGGTTGGAGATCGGTCGGAGCAAATCATCACACTATCAACCTGTTATTTTGGTATAAGTAATAATCTTGTTTTGATAATGGCATGTATAGGCTAACTAAATTAAATGATGGTATGTAAGTGATGGATGAAATTTAGCCATAAGAATGGCTAATAAACTTATTTTTGATATATGTTATGGCTGAGTTATTACAATAACTAAAATGGTAATTATGAATATCTAATTTTACACAATATGTAAGTTATAAAAAAGTAAGTCATTAAATACATATACACAATGAAATGTACCAATTTAGATGATAGAAATTGGCTTGAATTATACTTTTAATTGGTTGGATTATACTTGTAAGTATTTGTACAAGAAAATGGCAAGGTTTGGATGAGAAATGATTTTAGGAAATGGCCTTATTTCGTCCACACGGGTAGACACACGTGCATGTGTCTAGACCGTGTGTGACACACGGTCTGGTACATGGGCATGTTGTTTGGCCGTGTGTCCCCTGTATTTTAAATTTTTTTTTAAAAAAAAGAATGCTCAGAATTTACCACACGGGCAGAGACACGGGCGTGTTTCTCAGTCGTGTGGGAGACACGGCCTTGAACACGGGCGTGTGTCTTGGCCGTGTGAAACCTGCACCTAATTTTATGAAAATTGAATTAACCACACAACCTAGCACACGTGCGTGTGGCATGGCCGTGTGCACAAGTCAGAGAGTTACACGTGGTCAGACACGGCCTGTAGCACGAGCGTGTCCCAGGGTCACACGGGCGTGTCCCAGGGGATGAAACTTAGATGAATCTTGTTATCGTTTGCTGAACTATATGATAAATATTTGACTTGTTCTTAATTATGTGTTCTTAATTCTTGTGTTGATATTTCCGGGATATTGATTCAAGTTTGATGTGCTTAGGTGGAGGACCAAAAGTCCCTACTTAAGAGTAGATCTAGCATAATTAAGCGGAGTTGATCGCGCGCCTAGAGATAGGGTGACAAGATTTTGCCGGATTAGGGTGAAACCTAATATGGGAGTCCATAGATCGAGTTAATGCAATTCTAGGGGTTTTAATTAGAAAGAGATTTCAATTAATCAACCTAGGGTTAGACGTTATTCGCTTCGAGAGAGGGTTTAATATACATTAGGGAGTCTTACGGATCAAGTCAAGTGAATAAATCGTCTGGTTCAGAGTTAGATAACAAGTGAAGTCTAGGTGGATTCTTCCTAAGGGTATCGTCTTAATCAACTGAATTTTTCCAACAGTATTTCCCCAATTCATTCTTTTTGTCTTTGCGTCTTTAGCTTAGTAGTTAGTTAAATTTAGATTAAATAACAACTTCACTTATTTTAGGCTAGATAATAAAAAGAAATTTAGTATTAGTACTTTTTGTTCCTTTGGGTTCGACAATCCGGTCTTGCCTAAGCTATACTACTGTTCGATAGGTGCGCTTGCCTCAAATCGTTGTCATAGTTAGTTTCCAGGTTCGATCATTATTTTTACAAATTTTAAGACTTTGACATCGCGAAAACAACAATCAAGTTTTTGGCGCCGTTGCCGGGGAACTAAAATATTAAGAAAGCTCAATTTTTATTACTTTAGCCATTATTATTATTATTATTATTTTTACTTTGCTAAATTTTCTTTTATTTGATTTTGGCGATAGAGGGGATGGCACTGAATAACTATCAGTGGCAAGTTATGAGGACAAAGCCAACAAAAGCAGCCAATATCTACAACCTCGACGCAGTAACCCATGCTATCAACACGGTAGAGATGATGATTAAAAAGCTTAAAGTTTGTGTTCTTCGCCGGTACATCCAATGTCTGATGCAAAGAAAACAAGCGGAGGCGTGGCGAATCTTGAGTACCCACCCTACTTGATATGGCATAGAGAACGAACAAGTCCACTATATGGGTAACTATTCTAGACCTCAAAATAATTTTTATAGTGACACTTATAATGCAGGTTGGAGGTACCATCCAAATTTCTCGTGGGATGATCAAAGTAGCCAAGGATCGGAACTTCCTCCAAATTTTCAACAACCACCTTACCAACAGGAAGAGGAGTCGAACCTCGAGGAGATGCGACAAAATTCATGGCGACCACGGATACCCGCCTCTAAAAAAAGCGAGACAACGCTTAATAATCAACAAGCATCGATCAAAGGAATCGAGAACCAAGTTGGGGAACTTACTAAGTCAGTTGGACAACTTGCAAAGTTAATTTCCGAACGACCGCAAGGGCGTCTACCAAGCAACACTGAAACTAACCCAAAAGACCAAATTCAAGCCGTAACAGCTCATGATAGTGAAAGGTTAGTGGAATCTGACCCAAGGCAAGAGTCTGTAGTAAGTGAAGGTAAGGTTAAGGTAAGCCATGATTTACCAAACCCGGTAATTACAGAGTACCAAGCTCATATGCCATACCCCAATGTGATAAAGAAAGACCACACAGAGGAACAATTTGGTAAATTTCTTAAATCTCCAAAGAAGTTTCTTATTAACTTGCCGTTTCTTGAAGCTCTTTCGCAGATGCCAGATCCAAGACCGCGTGTCAATAAAGGAGAAATGCATGAGGAACGAAGGCTTCAGACCGAAGGACTAGACGAGTGGAAGAAACACTTCAAAGAGAAATTAAAAATACACGAAGCAGAAAGGAGGCAACTCCATGACAAACTTGACGAAGGGACAACCCAGCTTAAGATAGGAGATCAGGTACTCAAAATCTTCCCCGATGGAACAGTCGAGGTAACTAATCCTAAATTTAGCGCTTCTAAGGTAAACACTACTCGACTTAAACTTTATATCCACAACTGAATTGATCACATGAGAAAGGATTTTCACCTCCTCAAACCACCATGACCATACGAATGAGAGGTAAAGTCTAGCTTAAGACTATAAATGAGCGCTTCTCAGGAGGCAATGATAAACCGAAATAGTAACATATTTTAATCCCACATTTAGCATACTTTTGGATGATTTATCCCTTAGTTTATGTAAAAAGGTGCTCTTAATCCAATCTTTTCATGACTTATACTCAGGAAAGCACCCAAGAATAAAAAGAACGAGAAACGGGCTCAAAACGGACCAAAATGGGCCAAAGAAGAAATCGACACGGCCTGGACTAAAGCCCACACGGGCGTGCCTCCTCAATTATACTAGAACATGGCCTGAAGTCGATCTACAAGGCCGTGCCTCATTAACGGAGTCCAACATGGCCTGGCCACGATTCACACGGGCGTGTGCCATGGCCGTGCCCCTGCCGTGGAGGAGAGTAATTTCACTCGGAAAAGGATACTTAGGGGTAAAGAAACACATTCCAAAAGCCTATAAATACACCCTAAGTATAACCTAAAAGGGAGAGTCGACGGGCGGTCAACTAGGCCAAGGAGCCGAGCCGAAAAGGTCAGATTTGTGGGAAACTCTCAAAGGATAGCCAGTTGATCCATCTCAAGAAGCCGGAATTCTACTCAAGACGGAGGAACTCCTCTTCAATTCCTTCAGGGGGTTTTAGGGATTTCTTATGTTTTGTTTTATCTTTTCTTCTGAGATGTTTTTCTTTATTGTTATGAACTAAACCCTTCAGATACCTAAAGGGGGATGAAACCTAGATGAATCTTGTTATTGTTTTCTGAACTATATGATAAATACTTGATTTGTTCTTAATTATGTGTGCTTAATTCTTGTGTTGATATTTCGCGGATATTAATTCAAGTATGATGTGCTTAGGTGGTGGAGCAAAAGTCCCTGCTTAAGAGTAGATCTAGCATAATTAAGCGGAGTTGATCGCGCGCCTAGAGATAGGGTGACGAGATTTTGCCGGATTAAGGTGAAACCTAATATGGGAGTCCATAGATCGATTTACTGCTATTCTAGGGGGTTATTAATGGGAAAGAGATTTCAATTAATTAACCTAGGGTTAGACGTTATTCGCCTCGAGAGAGGGTTTAATATAAATTAGGAGTCCTACGGATCAAGTCAAGTGAATAAATCGTCTGCGTTTCGAAGTGTTAGATAACAAGTGGAGTCTAGGTGGATTCTTCCTAAGGGTATCGTCTTAATCAATTGAGTTTTTCCCAAGTATTTCCCCAATTCATTCTTTTTGTCTTTGCGTCTTTAGCTTAGTAATTAGTTAATTTAGATTAATAAACAACTTCACTTATTTTAGGCTAAATAATAGAAAGAAAGTTAGTATTAGTACTTTTAGTTCCTTTGGGTTCGATAATCCAGGTATTGCCTAAGCTATACTACTGCTTCGATAGGTGCACTTGCCTCAATCGTTGTCATAGTTATTTTCCAGGTTCGATCATTCTCATTATAAATTTTAAAACTCTAACTTCACAACGATCAAGTTTTTGGCGCCGTCGCCGGAGAACTAAAATATTAAGAAAGCTCTATTTTTATTACTTTAGCCATTTTTTTTATTTTTTGCAATTTATTTTTATTTTTATTTTTACTTTGCTAATTTTTCCTCTATTTTTCTTTTGGCAGATAATTTTAGTCTACAGAGAAGATGGCACTGAATAATTATCGCTGGCAAGCGATGAGGATAATTCCTACTAAAGCAACCCAAAGTGTCTTCAACCTCGACGTGGTCACCAAAGTTATCTAATCGCTTAGAGATGATGAATAAAAAAATTGATGGTTTGAATAGTCTCTCGCAGCTTACACCCGAAATACAATATGATTCGAATTTAGGAGGCGTGGCGAATCCTGAGTACCCACTCTACGGATATGGCATGGAAAACGAGCAAGCTCAATATACGGGTAACTATTCTAGACCTCAAAATAATTTTTATAATGACACTTATAATGAAGGTTGGAGGTACCATCCAAATTTCTCGTGGGATGATCAAAGTAGCCAAGGACCGGAACTTTCTCCAAATTTTCAACAACCACCTTACCAACAGGAAGAGGAGTCGAACCTCGAGGAGATGCTGACAAAATTCATGGCAGCCACAGATAACCGTCTCCAAGACACTGAAACCACCCTTAAGACCCAACAAGCATCGATCAAAGTGATTGAGAGCCAAGTTAGGGAAGTCACTAAGTCAGTTGAGGAAGTTTCTAAGTCAGTTGGACAACTTGCGAAGCTGATTTCCGAACAACTACAAGAAAGCTTGCCAAGCAACACTGAAACTAACCCCAAA
This sequence comes from Gossypium sturtianum, assembly GCA_025698515.1. Lineage (NCBI taxonomy): Eukaryota > Viridiplantae > Streptophyta > Magnoliopsida > Malvales > Malvaceae > Gossypium > Gossypium sturtianum. The sequence goes on from CM046948.1 coordinate 12,427,466, forward strand.
AGAGCAAATTCAAGCCGTAACAGCTCATGACAGTGAAAGGTTAGTGGAATCTGACCCAAGGCAAGAGCCTGTGGTGAGTGGAGGTAAGGTTGAGGTAAGCTAGGATTTACCAAACTCGATAATTACAGAGTACCAAGCTCGTGCGCCATACCCCAATGCGATAAAGAAAGACCACACAGAGGAAGAATTCGGTAAGTCTCTTAAACTTCCAAAGAAATTTCATATTAACTTGCCGTTTCTTGAAGCTCTGTCGTAGATGCTAGATCCTAGACCTCGTATCAATAAAGAAGAAATTCATGAGGAACGAAGGCTTTAGATCGATGAACTAGACGAATGGAAGACACACTTCAAGGAGAGACTAAAAACACACGAAGCAAAGACGAGGCAACTCCACGAGAAACTTAATGAAGGGACAACCCAGCTTAAGATAGGAGATCAGGTACTCAAAACCTTCCCAGATGGAACGGTCGAGGTAACACATACTAAATTCAACACTTTTGAGGAAAACATTACTCGACTTAAACTATATATCCATAACCGAATTGATCGCATGCGAAAGGATTTTCACCTCCTCAAACCACCATGACCATACGAATGAGATGTAAAGTCTAGCTTAAGACTATAAACGAGCGCTTCTCGGGAGGCAACCCGTGCACTAACCCCATTAATTTTTACATTTTTTTATTTTTACTTTTATTTTTCCTTTTAGCACCTAACCATAAACTAACCAAGGTACAGATTTCCATACCACACGGCCTTGCACACGACCCTGGCCGTGGCCGTGTGGCCATCACAGGAAGGTACACGGCCTTACACACGACCCTGGCCGTGGCCGTGTGGCCATCACAGGAAGGTACAAGGGCCGGGGCAACCACCAGATCCATAATCTCTATTTAGACCCCCTTCTTCCTTTTTCTTGTTCAGTTGTCTTTCTTCTTTCATTTTCCATTATTTAATTTTATTCTTATTTTTATTTACTTCTATTTTTATTTTTATTTTTATTTTTATTTTTATTTTCTTTATTATTTTCTTCTTATTCTTCATACCATTTAGATTTAGCATAGGATACAATAAAATCAGACCAGCTACCTTGAGGATTCAAGTTCAAACGGTTCGAGGCACTTCTTCACGTTCACCTCCAATCCTATCCGGTTTCTTTTCATTAACTTCATCCAAAATTCAGGAAGTTTCACTTCTCTCCACATCTTATGATTTTATGATTTTATTTTCCTATTATCTATCTTTGTACATTGAGAGCAATGTACATCTTAAGTGTGGGGGGTGAACAACCTAAAAAGGTGCCTAATTTTTTTCATTATTCTCAAATTCCTGAAATTAAGTGCCAAACTTTCTGCATTATTCTCAAATCCCTGAATTTAGTCTTGTTTTTAAGTAATTTTCTCATATTACTAATTAGGATGAAATTTCCATGATTTATGATTTTTATTGATGTGTTTTAAATTAAGTCATTGATAACTGTGCATTGATAATTAAATTCTAAGAATACTAGAGAATCAAGCATGATAAGTCTATTTTTCGAAATTAAAAATTTTCTAGGTTGTCTACCCGAGTTTAAATATTACTTTGAAGTTTAAAATTTACGAGGTTGATGTCAAAAATACCCATAATTTTTGTGAGTTTTTGAGCCTTATAGAGCATATATTCTTTTTCATGCTCACTTTATTGATTATGAGTATGTCAACATTGATTTGTTATTCTAGAACTTGCCTCGTTTATACATATCGAGACCACACCTATGATTTGATATACAGAGATGATAAAGGCACCTAGGTTTTAACCCACTAACTCCATTAAAAGCCTACCTTCACAATTAACCCCTAGTGAACCCCTTTTAATCCTAACAACCCTTTTTATTGACATAACCGCTAATATTAACCCAGAAACCCTTTGTTTTTGTTATCACCATTCTTTTTCGACTTCCCCTATATCGAGATTTGATTTGATTAATAGCCTAACTATATTTTTATTTCAGTAATTTATCCTTTTTTATGTATATTTGATTATGTGTGTTTAAAAAAAATCAATCAAAGTATATTCATTATTCATTATTAGTTTTGTGATTAAGTGAGCTTATACGTTTGAATTCCAAATATTGAAGAAGAAGCTCGTATTATTAGTTTAAAGTTTCAATCCATTATGTAATTATTCAGTTTATTGTTTCTAGTTAGGTATTTTATCAATTCAATCTCGAGTCTAACCTTCTAATTCAGCCTTTATCCACACCTTAACCTAGCCCCAAGTACAACCACGACAAAAAACCTTTTGATTTGTGCATCATCTCATATTATAGTGGTGGAGATTTGATTTTCAGGTAAGCCTATGGGATTAACTTTTCATGTTCGACTTTTGAGCGCTTTTTTCTGAACCTTAAACACTTTGAGTGATTTGAGTGAATCTCTAGTGAGGATGTCAATCCTTGTCGGTTTTAAATTAAAGGTAATTATTTAGATAAGGGGAGACGCCTATATTTTCGAGCTACAAATCTATGACTTAGATTGTTTGAATCCTTAGGACTCTTTGAATTGAATTATCCATGTATAAATTATCTATGAATTATGATAAGATATTGTTGATAGGAATTATGAATTATTGAAAGTTCGTTTTAATTGTAAGTTGAGAATTTTGCTTGAGGACAAGCAAAAGCTTAAGTGTGGGGGTATTTGATAAACCGAAATAGTAACATATTTTAATCCCACATTTAGCATACTTTTGGATGATTTATCCCTTGATTTATGTAAAAAGGTGCTCTTAATCCTTTCTTTTCATGTCTTATACTCAGGAAAGCACCCAAGAATAAAAAGAACGAGAAACGGGCTCAAAACGGACCAAAATGGGCCAAAGAAGAAATCGACACGGCCTGGACTAAAGCCCACACGGCCGTGCCTCCTCAATTATACTAGAACACGGCCTGAAGTCGATCTACACGGTCGTGCCTCATTAACGGAGTCCAACACTGTAACACCCCCTTACCCGTATTCGTCGCCGGATTAGGGTTATGAGGCATTACCGAACCCAACTCAGATCATCGCAGTCATTTATCACAAATCATACATTTATCAAACCCAAAAGAGATTTAATTCATGCTTGTACCTTTCAAACCATTGAATCATCGAATATATGTTATTCAAATGTTTATTACAAGTTCGAGTATGCACCTTTCACTTTATACATATATAGTAAATATAAATACATCTATTACTTATTCAATTATCATCTTGTCATTTTACATATCATACACATATACATATTTGATCATAAACTCTCATATCACTCTATGGTGTATCCATTCACATAAGAAAGATTTAATCTAGGTTTGCATATAACATAACCAACTTCACAAAATTTCCTTTTTTTGATAATAAATTAATCACATATGTATCAAGATACATATGTATATTAAACCGATACAACAAAATCTAGATTGTCCATTATACCATTAATTATAGACTCATCATCTATATCATTTCAAACCTGTCACTAGATCATCCACATATACGAATTTCACTTCATATCAACCCTGTTTCTTTCATTTTCATTTTATAACATTTAAAACATATATTTTCATGCATTTCTAACCTGAACCTAACTATTCAAATAGTATAACCGAACATACAATGCATGCACATATATATATACCAACTTTCCCGATTTATAACAAAGATATCCCATAACTCGTATATTCATGGAACACAAATCTAAAACTCGATCATCAAATATCATATCATGCAAGCCGAGACATTTGTTCATCTTCACACCCAAGCTTTATCATAAAATACACTTCCAAATAAGTTCATTTCATAACCGAACAACCATATTAATATTTACTACTCAAAACTTACTTATAACCCAATCGTTTCAAATATATGTCATAAAACCTACCTATTCAGCATGAAACATATATAAATATAAGTATATATATATCACATACTCATTCATTTTCCAAGTAAAACATACACGCATCTCACATCAAGGATAGATTTATATCATCGAACATTAACATTAAGAACTAGCCACTTTCGCATGGCTTTTATACATTAGCAAAATATCATTCAAAAACTTAGCTAGCCTATGCATGCCTTAAGAACCAAGAGTCTAACGTTTTAGGTACCAACAAGAGCCGATAGTGTGAATGACTTCGGTGACGATCCCCTAAGCTCGTAGCTTGATAGAAATCTATAAAACGAACAATGAACACACAACAAGTAAGCTCACTAGCTTAGTAAGTCTTAAGCATCTGCTTTATAATATTCAATCATTCAAACATTTAAAGTAATCAATTCATAGCATTGAATGTACACTACTTAACTTATAATGTCACTATAGCCGAACATCCTTACCTCATTTAACCTATCCAATTTCATTTATTTTCCCAAATACACCATTTGCCAAATATAAAATAAACACATATTTATGTATATAATTATTCTTATACAAATACCATTAATCACTTTCATGCTCTCGAACAATCATTTTCCACTTGGCATAGTCTATACACAATATTTCTCAACCACATAAATAATACATTTCTTTCATCATTCTATTTTGATCATTAACATCACATATATAGTTGAATAGCACATACCTCGTAATCAGATCAACAAGTTCAATTTCAAATATTCAGGCTTACTTGATTCATTTCATAACTTTATTAATATATAATCTAGGTTTGAAATTTCAACTCACCGGTATAGAACCTGGTAGGCATTAGCCCGAATCTTACATACCGGCACTAGGCCTGCTAGACTCAAGGTCCAAAGTTTGAACACCGGCATTTAGCCTGCTAGGCAATAAACCTGAAATAATTCACCGGCACTAGGCCTGCTAGGCATAAAGCCCGATATAAATCACCAAGACGAAGCTTTGCTGAGGCTTTAAGCCCGATAAAATTTCACCCAAGACAAGGCCTACTAGGCTCTAAGCCCGAGTATCAATATAGTTAATCATTCCATACACATTTCATAATGCCACCACCACTTGTATCACTTATATTTCATAATTCTATCACATATTATCAAATTCAATTAAGCTTATTCACATTACATAAATAAAATCAATTCATCCTTATAAAATTCACATTCGGCCACTTCATATATTTATTCCCAACATTTTAAAATTTCAACATTTAATAAAGTACGTAAATAATTTCCGACATATATTTGCTTAAAGACTTACCTCAACTATCGACAGACAACGTAGACCGGCTATTCGATAACCTTCGCCTTTCCCCGATCCAAATCTGTTTTTCTTTGTTCTTGATCTTGAATTTAAGCCTAGAATTGCCGAAAATCAAAAGAACTCAAAGCTTTATTCTTCCTCCAATATTCGGCCAAGAAAGAACCAAAAAGATGATGGTTTTATTTTATGTTATTTTAACATATATGATAAGTAATTGTTTAATTACTAATTTAACCTTTCAAATAAAATAAAACTAATATATAACTTAAGGTTATTTATGTCATATGCCACCCACTAACTAAAAAAATGGGCTAATTGCCCTTTTAATACCCCATATTAAAAAGCCATCATCATTTAAGCACTTTCCACTATAGTATGCAACTTTTACACTTTACGCGATTTAGTCCTTTTTGTTAAATTAAACACTCAAACGATAAAATTTTTATACGAAATTTTCACACATCATAAATCACATATAATTAGCACCAAAAATAATATTTAAAAAATTTTCGGACTCGGATTCGTGGTCCCGAAACCATCGTTCCGATTGGGGTCATATTCGGACTGTTACAAACACGGCCTGGCCACGATTCACACGGGCGTGTGCCATGGCCGTGCCCCTGCCGTGCCCCTGTCGTGGAGGAGAGTAATTTCACTCGGAAAAGGATACTTAGGGGCAAAAAAACACATTCCAAAAGCCTATAAATACACCCTAAGTATAACCTAAAAGGGAGAGTCGACGGGCGGTCAACTAGGCCAAGGAGCCGAGCCGAAAAGGTCAGATTTGTGGGAAACTCTCAAGGGATAGCTAGTTGATCCATCTCAAGAAGCCGGAATTCTACTCAAGACGGAGGATCTCCTCTTCAATTCCTTCAGGGGGTTTTAGGGATTTCTTATGTTTTGTTTTATCTTTTCTTCTGAGATGTTTTTCTTTATTGTTATGAACTAAACCCTTCAGATACCTGAAGGGGGATGAAACCTAGATGAATCTTGTTATTATTTTCTGAACTATATGATAAATACTTGATTTGTTCTTAGTCATGTGTGCTTACTTCTTGTGTTGATATTTCGCGGATATTAATTCAAGTATGATGTGCTTAGGTGGTGGAGAAAAAGTCCCTGCTTAAGAGTAGATCTAGCATAATTAAGCGGAGTTGATCGCGCGCCTAGAGATAGGGTGACGAGATTTTGCCGGATTAGGGTGAAACCTAAGATGGGAGTCCATATATCGATTTACTGCTATTCTAGGGGGTTATTAATGGGAAAGAGATTTCAATTAATTAACCTAGGGTTAGACGTTATTCGCCTCGAGTGAGGGTTTAATATATATTAGGGAGTCCTACGGATCAAGTCAAGTGAATAAATCGTCTGGTTCAGTGTTAAATAACAAGTGGAGTCTAGGTGGATTCTTCCTAAGGGTATCGTCTTAATCAACTGAGTTTTTCCCAAGTATTTCCCCAATTCATTCTTTTTGTCTTTGCGTCTTTAGCTTAGTAATTAGTTAATTTAGATTAATAAACAACTTCACTTATTTTAGGCTAAATAATAGAAAGAAAGTTAGTATTAGTACTTTTAGTTCCTTTGGGTTCGACAATTCGGTCTTGCCTAAGCTATACTACTGTTCGATAGGTGCACTTGCCTCAATCGTTGTCATAGTTAGTTTCCAGGTTCGATCATTCTCATTATAAATTTTAAAACTCTGACTTCACAGCAATCAGGCAACCCGAGCACTAACTCTATTTTCCTTATATTTTAGTCTATTTTCTTTTCACTTTTATTTCTCATCTGAAGCAACTAACTATAAACTAACCAAAGGCCAATTTCCAGACCACATGGCCTTACACACAGTCGTGGCCGTGGCCGTGTGGAAGTACCGATTCTCTGTACTGACACTGCAGAGATGGTACAAGTCAGAAAGAATCAAATCTTCAAGTCACGGACTCCAACCACCACCCCACGGGCACTGACAAAAAGCCACGACCATGCGACGCGGCCGTGGACGACACTGACTTTTCACCAACGGGCGTGGCAATCTGTAAAATAGGCGTGGGAGAAACGATACGATGCATAACACAGCCGTGCGAGGCGGCCGTGTGAATCAACACGCCCATGGTACACGAGCGTGGGAATGTACCTGACTTGAGAATTTTATTTAAACCACCCACCCCTCCCTCTTCTCACCCATTCAGCCCATTTAGTGTTTTTTTTCTTTCTCAACCCTCTCCCTACTTTTTTTCTCCAATACATTCCAAAAACCCTTGAGCTACACCAAATGCCGAAGAAGCAGAAGGAATCAAGCATAGTCTCCCAGAGGGAGACCGATCTATATAAGTTCATACCGGCCGCTTCAATCATTCGACGAGCTAAGGATATTTGAGGCCATTTAGTTTTTATTTCATCTTTCTCTTTTGCTTCAATTTCCTTATCTTTACTTCTCTTCTGCTTAATTTAACTTATTTTATTTTAGTTTCTTGGTTTGAGGTTCTTCAGGCTGCTTGGGAATCACACCACGACCACCACCATATCCACAACCTGAGAAATCACACCCAACAATAAAGACTCTACGGTCCATTTATCTTTTCTTTTAATTTTAGTTCACTTTTTATTTTTCTTTACTTTAGCTTGTTTTTTTTAATTATTTAATTAGTATAGTTTTAATTATGATTATTATATCCTGGCTAATCCTCTATGAGCTACCCAATTTCTTCATCTAGCGCAGGATCGTCATAAAGAACAAACCCTCCAACTTATCTTTTACCTCCAACGCAAGGATTTCATCCATCATTCAGGGAGTTTCACTTCTCTCCATATCTTTTGAATTTATACTTAATTGTCTATATATATATCTTTGTACATTGAGGGCAATGTACATTTTAAGTGTAGGGGGTGAACAACCTAAAAAGGTGCCTAATTTTTTTTCATTATTCTCAAATTCCTGAAATTAGGTGCCAAACTTTTTGCATTGTTCTCAAATCCCTGAATTATGCATTGTCTTAAAGTAAATTTCTCATATTATCATTAGAATGAAATTCCCATGATTGATGATTTTTATTGACATGTTTTAGATTAAGTCATTGATAATTGTGCATTGATAATTAAATTCTAAGATACTAGAGAATCAAGCATGATAAGTCTATTTTTCGGTATTAAAAATTTTTTCTAGGTTGTTAACCTGAATTTGAATATTACTTTGAAATTTGAAATTTACGAGGTTGATATCAAAATACCCATAATTTTTTGTGAGATTTTGAACCTTATAAGAGCATATATCCTTTTTCATGCTCACTTTTTGATTATGAGTGTGTTGACATTGATTTGTTATTCTAGAACTTGCATCGACTATACATGTTGAGACCACATCTTTGATTTGATATACAGAAATGATAAAGGCACCTAGGATTTAACCCACTTACTCCATAAAAAGCCTACCTTCATAATTAACCCCTAGTGAACCCCTTTGATCCTAACAACCCTTTTTATTGACTCACCCACTAATATTAACCCAAAACCCTTTGTATTTGTTATCACCATCCTTTTTTACTACCCTTTTTGTCGAGATTTGATTTTGAGCAGTTGCCTAACTATGTTCTATATTTTAGTTGTTAAAGTACTTTCTTATTATTGTAAATATTTGATTATTTGTTCTTAAAAAAATCGAAGTATATTCAGTATTAGTATGATGGAAAGCGAGCTTGTACAGTTAACGTCTATTTATTGAAGAAGAAGCTCGTATTATTAGTTTCAAAGTTTCAATTCATATAATTATTTATTTTTCAGTTCGTTGTTCTAGTTAGGTAATTTTTCAAGTCAATCTCGATTCTAACCCTCTAATTCAGCCTTTATCCACACCTTAACCCAAGCCCCGTTACAACCCTTTCAAAGACCTTTTGATTTGTGCATCATCTCATATTACAGTGGTGGAGATTTGATTTTCATGCAAGCCTATGGGATTAACTTTTCAGGTTTGACATTTGAGTGCTTAATTCTGAACATTAAACACTTCGAGTGATTTGAGTGAATCTTTTGTGAGGATGTCAATCCTTGTAGGTTTTGGATCAGAGGTAATTATTTAGATGAGGGGAAACACCTATGTTTTGTGCTACAAATGTATGACTTATATTGTTTGAATCTTTAGGACTCTTTGATTTAAATTATCCATGTATAAATTATCTATGAATTATGATGAGACATTGTTGATAGAAATATTGAATCATGGAAAGTTCGTTTTAATTGTAAGTGAGAATTTTGCTCGAGGACAAGCAAAAGCTTAAGTGTGGGGGTATGTGATAAACCGTAAAAGTAACATATTTTAATCCCACATTTAGCATACTTTTGGATGATTTATCCCTTGATTTATGTAAGAAGCTGCTCTTAATCCTTTCTTTTCATGTTTTATACTCAGGAAAGCACCGGAGGATGGAAAGAACGAGAAACGGGCTAAAAATGGACCAAATTGTGCCAAAGTGAAAATCAACACGGCCCCGACTTGAGCCAACACGGCCGTGTCTCCCTGATAGACTAGAACACAGCCTGATCATGATTTACACGGGCGTGTCCCCTCATTAAAAGTCCGAACACGGCCTAAAGACGATTCACACGGGCGTGTGCCATGGCCGTGTCCCTACCGCAGAGAAGAGCAATTTCACTCGGAAAAGGATACTTAGGGGCAAAGAAACCTATTTCAAAAGCCTATATAAACACCCTAAGTATAACCTAGAAGGGGGCGGTGAGCTAGGCCAAGGAGCTGAACCGAAAAGGTCAGATTTGTGGGAAACACTCGAAGATAGTCAGTTGATCCATCTCAAGAAGCTGGAATTCTACTCAAGACGGTGGATCTCTCCTTCAATTCCTTCAGGGGGTTTTAGGGATTTCTTATGTTTTGTTTGATCTTTTCTTTTGAGATGTTTTCTTTTATTGTTACGAACTAAACCCTTCAGATACCTGAAGGGGATGAAACTTAGATGAATCTTGTTATCGTTTGCTGAACTATATGATAAATATTTGACTTGTTCTTAATTATGTGTTCTTAATTCTTGTGTTGATATTTCCGGGATATTGATTCAAGTTTGATGTGCTTAGGTGGAGGAGCAAAATTCCCTACTTAAGAGTAGATATAGCATAATTAAGCGGAGTTGATCGCGCGCCTAGAGATAGGGTGACGAGATTTTGCTGGATTAGGGTGAAACCTAATATGGGAGTCCATAGATCGAGTTAATGCAATTCTAGGGGTTTTAATTAGAAAGAGATTTCAATTAATCAACCTAGGGTTAGACGTTATTCACTTCGAGAGAGGGTTTAATATACATTAGGGAGTCTTACAGATCAAGTCAAGTGAATAAATCATCCGTTCGAGTTAGATAACAAGTGAAGTCTAGGTGGATTCTTCCTAAGGGTATCGTCTTAATCAACTGAATTTTTCCAACAGTATTTCCCCAATTCATTCTTTTTTATCTTTGCGTCTTTGGCTTAGTAGTTAGTTAAATTTAGATTAAATAAAAACTTCACTTATTTTAGGCTAGATAATAAAAAGAAAGTTAGTATTAGTACTTTTGGTTCCTTTGGGTTCGACAATCCGGTCTTGCCTAAGCTATACTACTGTTCGATAGGTGCGCTTGCCTCAAATCGTTGTCATAGTTAGTTTCCAGGTTCGATCATTCTTTTTACAAATTTTAAGACTTTGACATCGCGAAAACAACGATCACAGAGCTACTACAGACGATGATGCAGAAAAGGCTGAGTTTTGGCTGGAGAATACTATCCATGTATTAGATGAATTGTCTTGTTCACCAGCTGATTGTTTGAAATGTGCGGTTTCTTTATTAAAGATACAACCTATTATTGGTGGAAAACTATAACTTCTGTTGTTTTGAAAGAAAACATTACATGGGGGTTCTTTCAAACAGAATTCAGAAAGAAATATATTAGTCAAAGATTTTTGGATCAGAAAAGAAAAGAATTCTTAGAACTTAAACAAGGGAACATGACAGTGTTAGAATATGAACGGGAAATTGTTCGATTAAGTAAATATGCTCAAGAATGGGTTCAAACTGAGGCTGAAATGTGCAAAAAAATTGAAGAAGGGCTGAATGAAGATATTAAGCTGTTGATTGATATTCTTGAAATAAGAGAATTTGTAGTACTGCCTGTCCGAGCATTAAAAGTAGAAGAATTAAGCAAAGAAAAAAAACAAGCTGAAAGAGAAGCTCGGGTTTCTGGTAAGAGATCTATGGGAAAATCCCAATCATCTGTTTCAAAGAAATTAAAGAAATACCAGGATCATTTTACCACTTTGACTGGATATTTTAAAAAAGAGTAGGGTTTTCAACGCTCTAACCCGAGATCTTTGTCACCATCGGTGACTAGTGTTGGTAGTGTCGGTAATCCAAAACCAAAATGTAAGTACTGTAATAAGTTTCATTTTGGGGAATGTAGTCTAAGAAGCAGGGCTTGCTACAGATGTGGTTCTTATGATCACTTTCTCAGAGATTGCCCTGAAAGAGGTGAAAAAGAGGTTGAACAGATTTCAAAGCCGAGTAATACTGTCTCTAGAGGTAGACCACCTCGACACCCTGCAAATATTGGTGGTAACCGAAGTGCTACAAAAGACTCAACAGTTAAATCTAAAGCACGACTTATGCTATACGTGCCAGAGAGGATGCCTCTGCTCCAGATGTCATTACTGGTACATTTTCTTTACTTGGCACTGATATTATTGCTTTAATTGATCTCGGTTCCACATATTCATACATATGCACAAAATTTGTATCTGTTAAAAATTTACCTGTTGAATTCACTGAATTTGTGGTGGAAGTTTCAAATCCCTTGGGTCAATGTGTGATGGTGGATAAAGTTTGTAAAAATTGTCCATTGATGGTAAAGGGTTTATGCTTTTCGGCTGATTTAATGCTACTGCCTTTTGTGAATTTGATGTGATTTTGGGAATGGACTGGTTAACCCAACATGATGCAGTGGTGAATTGTAAATAGAAATATATTGTGTTAAAATGTCAGAATGGTGAATTACTTCATATTGAATTTGATAGATCAGATGGGTTGTCTAATGTGATTTCAGCCATAACAGCACAGAAATGTATTAGAAAGGGATCTGATGCTTATCTTGCATATGTGTTAGATACAAAGGTAACTGAGTCAAAGATTTGGTCAGTGTCGGTAGTGTGTGAATTTTCTGATGTGTTTTCGGAAGAATTGCCTGGTTTGCCACTGGTTAGAGAAGTGGAGTTCTCTATAGACTTTATTTCGGGAACAATACCAATATCAATAGCACCTTATAGAATGGCTTCTGCTGAGTTGAAAGAGTTGAAAGCACAGTTACAAGAATTAATTGACAGAGGTTTTGCTCGACCCAGTTTTTCACCGTGGGGTGCACTGGTATTGTTTTTAAAGAAGAAGGATGGATCTTTGAGGCTATGTATTGATTACAGACAACTTAATAAAGTTACAATAAAGAACAAGTATATGTTGCCTCGTATAGATGATTTATTTGATCAGTTGAAGGGTGCCACTGTATTTTCAAAAATTGGTCTTCGTTCTGATTACTACCAGCTACGAGTAAAAGATTCAGATGTTCCAAAGATAGCTTTTAAAACTAGGTATGGCCACTATGAATTTTTAGTGATGTCATTTGGGTTGACTAATGCACCGGCAGTGTTTATGGAGTTGATGAATAGAATCTTCAGACCATATCTAGACAGGTTTTTGGTTGTAGTTATTGATGACATTCTAGTTTATTCTCGAGATGAAAATGAGCATGCTGATCATCTGAGAATTGTATTGCAAACTCTACAGGAGAAACAATTATATGCTAAGTTCAGTAAATGTGAATTTTGGTTACGGGAAGTCGGATTTCTTGGACATATTGTATCTGCTGAAAGTATCAGGGTAGACCCGAGTAAAATTTTAGCAATTGTTAATTGGAATCCACCAAAGAGTGTGTCAGAAATTAGAAGTTTTCTGGGTCTAGCTGGATATTATCGGAGATTTGTTAAAGGGTTTTCAATGATAGCCTCTCCGATGACTCGACTGTTGCAAAAAGATGTGAAGTTTGAGTGGAATGATGAATGTCAGCAAAGCTTTGACAGGTTAAAAGCTCTATTGACTGAAGCACATGTGTTGGTACAACCTGAATCGGGTAAGGAATTTGTGATTTATAGTGATGCATCTTTGAATGGTTTAGGTTGTGTCTTGATGCAAGAAGGTAAAGTAATTGCCTATGCTTCAAGATAACTGAAACCACATGAAAAGAATTACCCGATACATGATCTTGAATTAGCAGCTATTGTGTTTGCATTGAAAATATGGCGGCATTATTTATATGGTGAAAAATGTCATATCTTCACTGATCATAAAATTTTGAAATACTTGATGACATAGAAAGATTTGAACTTGAGACAATACAGGTGGTTGGAATTATTGAAAGACTACGATCTTGTTATTGATTATAATCCGGGTAAAGCTAATGTAGTTGCACATGCTTTGAGCAGAAAGTCTTTATTTGCTTTACGAGCAATGAATACTCGGTTATCTTTATCTGATGATGGTTTTGTCATAGCTGAATTAGAAGCTAGACCAACATTTTTACAACAAATTTGTGAAGCTCAAAAGAATGATGTTGAGCTACAGGCAAAACGAGAACAATGTGAATTAAATTCTGACTCGAAATTTCAAATTGGGTCTAATGATTGTTTAATGTTCAGAGGTAGATTGTGTGTACTGAAGAATTCGGAGTTGGTACAGAAGATTTTATATGAAGCTTACAATGGTAAAATGTTTGTTTGTCCCGGTAGTAATAAAATGTACAATGATCTGAAAAAGATGTACTGGTGGCCGGGAATGAAAAGAGATATATCTGAATTGGTGTCCAAATGTTTGATTTGTCAGCAAGTAAAAGCTGAACATCAGGTACCTTCGGGATTATTACAATCCATTGTTATACCCGAGTGGAAATGGGAAAGAATTACAATAGATTTCGTATCGGGATTACCTTTGACTCCGAGGAAGAAGGATGCTATTTGGGTAATTGTAGACCGATTAACAAAGTCTGCACATTTTATACCAGTATGTATGGATTTTTCTTTAGATAAATTGACTGAATTGTATGTCTCTGAGATTGTTAGATTACATGGGGTACCGGTTTCTATTATCTCTGATAGAGATCCCCGATTTACATCCCGATTTGGGAATAAATTACAAGAAGCACTAGGTACACGATTGCATTTCAGTACTGCATTTCTTTCTCAGACAGATGGCCAATCTGAACGTGTTATAAAAATTTTGGAGGATATGTTACGGTGTTGTGTACTTGAATTTGAAGGTAATTGGGAAAAATACTTACCTTTGGTTAAATTTGCTTATAACAATAGTTATCAATCTAGTATTAAAATGGCATCGTATGAAGCTCTGTATGGTCGGAAATGTAGAACACCATTGTGTTGGACAGAGCTCAATGGAAAGAAGATTCATTGTAACACCCCAAACCCTACCTAGACGTTATAGCCGAATCTAGTGATGTCACATGATAGCGTGTTGGAACTAAGTTATTACGATAAAATAGTTTTCATTTATTTAATCTTTTTGATTCCAAAATCGCTCACTTATTCAATCGATTGTTTTAAAATACAATTTGTTGCGGAAGCTTTAGAAATCATTTATTTTATGAAAAACCGAGTTAATTAGGTAAATTCGTCCATCTTAGGAAAACCACTTTATTTTAGAGAAAACTGTTTGTTCGTTGAGTTTGTGCAGTTATTAAATCCACGAAAACAGTCTAAAACCCGAAGTAAAAGCAACCAGTCCAAAAAGTCCAATTTACATAAAAAATAACCCAGAAAATAATTAAGAAATAATTACTAAAAATGAAATTAAAACACTATAAAATACGTGTAACCACCGTCGAGTCCTCTGCTGCACCAATCCGTCAAGTCTGGGGATTACCTGTTCACATTAAACAGAGAGGGGTGAGTTTACGTAAACTCAGTGTGTAATTCCACAGAAAACTAAAAACAGTAAACACAGTGCATAGTCAAAACAGTCTTGGGCCTAAGCCCCTTTCAGTATCAGTATCAATATGCACAAAGGTCTTAGCCCTTCACAGTATCAGTAACAGATATACAGTATTCAGTAGCAAATTCCTACCCAACCAGCCTCTACACACCATCTCCGTCCAACCCTACACTCCATGTGGGGATTAAATCAACCCATCCATCCCTACACTCCAGGTAGCACCGAATGCGGCACAAAATGAAAGAGTTTGCAAAATGAATCGCGAAGATATTAGGCTTAAGAGCCTTTCAATAAACTTCCTCCAAATAATATCATCCCAACCCAATGCAATGCAACACACAATAGATGACATGCTATCAGGTGTTTATCAGTACATACACTCAATTCAGTTTACATGCAAATTATTAGCATGCTCAGTACAGATATTATACAATCAATATCACACTTTTAGGGGTCTAAGTAGTGCTTACCGACCCTACAGTAGGTTCACAGTTGACTTGGATGACCCGTGCAACCTTAGAAATCAATTCAGTAAAAATAGGCTCACACGCCCATGTAGCCTACCCGTGTGGGCCCACACGCCGAGATTGGCCTTGGCCCGTGTGGATCACACGGCCTGGCCCAAATTCCCACACGCCCGTATGGACTGCCCTTGTGGGCACACACGCTCGTGTGGCCCACACGGCCCAAATTAGTTCAGCCCGTGTGTCGCACACGGCCTATCTGGCCATCACATGATCGTGTCTAGTACGCACGGCCTGGCCTCGTCGACCACACGCCCGTGTTAGGGCACACAGCCTACCACACGGGCGACCACACGCCCGTGTGGCGTCGATAGTGAGGTTTTCGGCTTTTTCTGAAAACTCTTTTTCTGTGCAATCGAGTACACACCTGGTATCGATTCGACGCGAAACCACACCTGAGCCTTCCAGAACCTAAATTCAACACAAACATACCCAAAATCAATATTAACTCTTGATTAAACCGGACCACCAAAAACGAACCATAGTCAAAAAGACCGCTTAACGCTTACCCCAATACTCCGTGTGACTGACTACGATTCCGCAAGAGCAGAATCTCAATCCTCCTGATTCGCTACTGTCAAAACAATCGCATAACCCCAGTCAACGATGGAAACAACGCAAGTTACAGGGAAGCAAAACCTTACTTACCCGAACGCACAAAATCAAAAAAGGTACACTGAAGGAGGCGAATTGAATAATCGAAAAGGGAAGAAGAGAAACAACAAAATTTCAGCAGAAAAGGAGAAAAACGAATTGGCGTCAGAAAGGTTTTCGGAAAGAGATAATTTTTGCAAAAAAAAAGATTACAAAATCTGATAACCCATAAATCCCTTGTTTTTCTCCCCCACAAACCCACTTCTCAGAATTTTAACCCCACCAAAACTCTGCCTGAAAAACCGAGCAAAAATAAAATCCTTTGCTCCCGCAGGGATTCAAACTCAAGACCTTCAACAAACCCACACTCCTCCTAACCACCAGACCAGTAGGCCCATTCTAATATGCTTTTACAAAGAATTAATATAAACCCATTGAACAGATATAGGGCTTAATTCCAAAATAATCTAAATTTGCCAAACCTAGGGCTTGAACTTGGGACCTCACACACACACCCAGAACACTTAACCACTGAAGCAGATACACACTTGTGTCAATTAATCTCAGAAACAGAAATATAAATTTTGGGATGTTACAACTCTACCCCCTAAAATAAAATTTCATCCTCGAAATTTACTTGATCAGAATAGATGAGGATACTGCTGACACATCGCATCCTCAGGCTCCCACGTGGCCTCATCAGTGCTATGATTCCGCCACAGCACTTTCACTAAAAGAATGGACTTCCTCCTCAGAACCTTAACGTCGTGATCCAGAATCTGAACCGACTTCTCCTCAAAGGTCAAGTCTGGCCTAACCTTAATCTCCTTAACAGGGACAATATGCATGGGATCAGAGCGGTAGCGCCTCAACATCGAGACGTGGAACACATCTCTGGAGGTAGCTCCAACTGATAAGCGACCAGTCCCACTCGTTTCAGTATCCGGTACGGCCCAATAAACCTAGGGCTCAGCCTGCCCTTACGACCGAACCTTAGAATCTTTTTTCATGGTGAGACCTTGAGAAATACGAAGTCCCCCACAGAATACTCAATCTCGCGTCTCTTCAGATCTGCATAAGATTTCTGTCTATCCGATGCCACTTTCAGTCGATCCCTAATTAGCCAAACCTTATCCTGAATCTCGGAAACCAACTCAGGACCCAGAACACGCCGTTCACCCAACTCAGTCTAGCACAAGGGTGTGCGATACTTACGATCATACAGAGCCTCGTAAGGTGCCATCTGAATGCTAGACTGGAAACTATTATTATAAGCAAACTCTGCTAGCGGCAGATATTCCTCCCAACTGCCTCGGAAATTGATAACACAACTCTTCAACATATCCTTCAGTATCTGAATCACCCTAGCCGATTGACCATCGGTCTGAGGATGGAACGTAGTACTGAAGTCAAACCTTGAACCCGGAGCTTCATGTAGTTTCTTCTAAAACCAAGACGTGAAGCGAAGATCCCTATCAGAGATGATCGAAACTGGTACCCCATGCAGTCTCACTATCTCAGAAATATAAAGCTTCGCCAGCTTCTGCAGAGAATAATCTGTCCTAACCGGTATGAAGTGCGCAGACTTGGTCAATCGATCCACAATGACCTACACTGAATCCTTCTTAGTGGGTGTTAAATGCAACCCACTAACGAAATCCATCGTTACTTGCTCCCATTTCCATAACGGAATCTTAATCGGTGCGAAAGAAACTGAAGGCAATCGATGCTCACCTTAACTCAACCCGGCAAAGTCAGACATCTAGCCACAAAATCAGTAACCTCTCGCTTCAACCCTGGCGACCAATACAACTCTCGAAGATCTCGGTACATCTTATTTCCAATAAGGTGCATAGCGTAAGGGCTACTATGCGCCTCTCTCAGTATAGACTGTCTCAAATCAGAATCATTCGGCACACATATTCGGCCTCGGAAACACAACACCCCCTCAGAGTTTAACCCAAAGTCCGTAGTGCTACCTCTCTCAATCTGCCGAAACCGATGACCTAAAGATCCATCCTCTAACTGCTTAATCCTAATCTGCTCAATCTAAGTCGGTTTAACTTGTAGCCTAGCCAACAAACTCCCATCGTCAAACAGGCTAAGTCGAGCGAACATCGCTCTCAGATCAGTCATAGCCCTACAGCTCAATGCATCGGCCACTACATTAGCCTTGCCCGGATGGTACTCAATGGTACAATCATAGTCCTTAAGCAGCTCAATCCATCTACGCTGCCTAAGATTCAACTCCTTCTGAGTAAGGAGATACTTGAGGCTCTTGTGATCAGTGAAGATGATACACTTCTCTTCGTACAAATAATGCCTCCATATTTTCAGTGCAAATACCACGGCGGCCAACTCCAAGTCATGCGTTGGATAATTCGCCTCATATGTCTTAAGCTGACGAGACACATATGCTACCACCTTACCATCCTGCATCAACACACATCCTAAACCGACATGTAATGCATCGCTATAAACCATGAACTCCTTTCCAGGTCCAGGCTGTATCAGAACAGGAGCCTCAGTCAGTACAGTCTTGAGCTTCTCGAAGCTCTCTTGCTGCGCATTAGTCCAGACAAATGATACACCCTTACGTAGTAGCTTAGTTAAGGGCGCTGCAATCAGTGAGAAACCTTCCACAAACCGTCGATAATAGCCTGCCAGTCCCAAAAAACTTCAGATCTCAAACACATTCTTAGGCTGTTTCCAATCCAGTACAGCCTCAATCTGTAGAGGATCGACTCGAATCCCCTCAGCAGACACCACATGACCCAGAAATATTACTTCACGTAACCAGAACTCGCACTTACTAAACTTAGCATAGAGTTGCTTTTCCCTCAAAATCTGAAGAACAATCTTAAGGTGCTCGTCATGCTCATCCTTAGTTTTCGAGTAAACCAATATGTCGTCGATGAACACCACCACAAACCAATCTAGGTAGGGCTAAAATACTCAGTTCATCAGATCCATGAAAGCTGTCGATACATTAGTCAGTCCAAATGGCATCACTAGGAACTTGTAGTGACCATAACGAATCCTAAATGTCGTCTTATGCACATTAGCCTCCTTAACCCTCAACTGATGGTACCCAGACCGGAGGTCAATCTTGGAGAATACCGAAGCTCCTCAGAACTGGTCAAACAGGTCATCTATCCTCGGTAACGGGTATTTATTCTTAATAGTCAACTTGTTTAGTTGCCGATTGTCGATACACATCCGCATGGATCCATCCTTCTTCTTCACAAAAAGTATCGGTGCTCTCCACAAAGACACACTAGGGCAGATGAACCCACGATCCAATAACTCTTGAATTTGAGCCTTAAGCTCCACAAGCTCATTTGGTGCCATTCGATAGGGAGCGATGGACACCGGAGTTGTACCAAGAAAGAGCTCTATCCCAAACTCCACTTCACAATTCGAAGGTAACCCCGATAGCTCTTCAGGAAAAATGTCCAAAAAATCCTTTACCATTCTGATGTCCTTAACAGTGGAGTCCCCAGAATCAGAAACACTTATGTAGGCCAAAAATGCCTCACATCCCTTACGAACCAACCTATCTGCCACCAGCACAGGAATCACATTAGATAAATAATTTCAGCGTTCTCTAACCAAGACTACCTCATTATCCTCCTCAGTCCTCAATACGACCCTCTTAGTCGTACAGTCCAAGCTGACACGGTGCTTGACCAACCAGTCCATCCCTAGAATTAAGTCGAACTCCCCAAATGGAAGCTCCATCAGGTTAGCCAGAAAGATTGCCCCTTGAACCTCTAAAGGGACGTTTCTAAACAACTTGTTAACCCTTATAGATTTCCTCAACGGACTCAGTACGGTAACCTCACTCGTAGTGCTCTCAACCAAAATCCCCAAGTTTTCAGACACAGTACTGGCTATATAGGAGTGAGTGGATCCTATATCTATCAATGCAGTATAAGGTACATCATAAATAAGGAACGTACCCATAATGACGTCTGGAGCGTCTTTTTCCTCTCGGCGACGTGCAGCATATACTAGAGTTGGCTGCCTCACCTTAGTCTGTCCAGCACCTCTGCTCGGTGCTCTCTGTCCGCAGCCCATGCCATTACCACCCCTAGCCTGACCACGGCCTCTCGGTGGTTGCTGTGCTACCCTCTGTGGTTGTACATTACCAGTACCCTGAGCTTGCATCTGATCAGCCCTCAGTGGACACTCCTTGATACGGTGATCCAATGATCCACACCTCAGACACGCCCCAGTCCTTCTTCAACACTCGTCCTGATGGCGTCTACCACAATCAACACATGGCTGATGTCCAGTAGCAACAACAGGGGGCCCAGCTCTAATCAGCCTATCAGCTCTGGCCTTTTTCTTAGGCCTCTGTACAGAACTCGAGCGCTCTGAATCCCTCTTGTTCTTACCTCTTTCTCTGTCACAGTTTTGCCGCTCAGCGCGCTTAACCTCCTCGGTGATCTTCGCCTTCTCAACCAGTGAAGAAAAATCATACTCCCTCTGCGGAGCTATCAGGACTCTCAAATTATCCCTGAGGCCATCCTCGAAGTGGCCACATCGCTCATACTCAGTCGCCACCATACCTCGCGCATAACGGCTCAATCGTAGGAATTCAGCCTCATACTCGGCCACAGATCAATCTCCCTCAGTAAGGTTCAGAAACTCCCTCCTACGGCCATCCACGTAGCTCGCCCCCACATATTTCCCCTAGAAGGCAGTCTTGAAGAACTCCCAGGTCAGATGTTCGGGCAGAGTGCCCTTCTTAACAGTCAGCCACCACTGATAAGCCTCATCCCGCAGCAGTGAGACTGCACCTTTTAATTTCTGCTCGGAGGTGCAATCTAGATCATCCATGATCCTCTCTGTGGCCTCAATCTAGTACTCAGCCACATTAGGGGCGACTCTAGTAACACCCCTAAAAAGTTCAGCTCTATTGGACCGGAGTCGTTTCGTAACTGACCCTCGGCCCACAGATCCAGTGTTGGGCCCAGCGACCCTCTCCAAAATCCTTAGCATAGCTTGGGACAATGCGTCATCCCCAGCCATGCAATCTTGAGACCCAGTCTTAGTAGCTGGCGACACTGGCTTCTCACTCGTGTCCAAATTAGGCATGCTGCCAGATGACAAGAACTCAGCTCGAGCCCCTCTACGGCCTCTTCCACGGCCTCTAGTACCCCGTCCGCGGATGCCTCGTATGCTCATATCTAATCGAATTTATCTGTATTAATTTTTTTATGAATCAGTTACAGTTCCAGTGTTTATTAACAAATAATTTATGTAAAGCAGTGCCAGAGTTTGTTTTCATTTGTCACAATCTCTAGTAGTTTACTATAGTTTTAGTTTAACTACAGTTTTCAGTATATACTAACTAGAGTATTTTCACAGTTTAATACCTACAGTAGTTTCAGAATATCATAGCATTTTCAGTTTAAGCAAAAATCAGTTTCAGAATACTTACAGGATCGGCGCCAAAGACTCAGTGTACCACATACTCTGTAGAAACATTTCAAATCATTTGAAAATCAATCCTTCAAAAACCAAATTTTAAAAACCCATAATCTACAGCCGGGTTTTGTAACCTGGCTCTGATACCACTAAATGTAACTCCCCAAACCCGGCCTAGACATTATGGCCGAATTTGGTGATGTCACATGATAGCGTGTTGAAACTAAGTTGTTACGATAAAACCGTTTTTATTTATTTACTCTTGTTGATTCTAAAATCGCTTACTTATTTAATCGATTGTTTTAAAACATAATTCATTGCGCAATCTTTAAAAATCATTTATTTTATGAAAAATCGAGTTAATTAGGTAAATTCGTCCATCTTAGGAAAACCCCTTTGTTTTAGAGAAAATCGTTTGTTCGTTGAGTTTGTGCAGTTATTAAATCCACGAAAACAGTCTAAAACCCGAAATAAAAGCAATCGGTCTAAAAAGTCCAATTTACATAAAAAAATAACCCAGAAAATAATTAAGAAATAATTACCAAAACTGAAATTAAAATAGTATAAAATATGTGTGGCCACCGTCGAGTCCTCCGCTGTACCGATCCGTCAAGTTTGGGGATTACCTGTGCACATTAAACAGAGAGGGGTGAGTTTACGTAAACTCAGTGTGTAATCCCACAGAAAACTAACAACAGTAAACACAGTGCATAGTTAAAACAGTCTTGGGCCTAAGCCCCTTTCAGTATCAGTATCAGTATGCACAAAGGTCTTAGCCCTTCACAATATCGATATGAGATATACTGATGTTCAATGAGCAAAGTCCTACCCACCAAATTTCTACACACCATCTCCGTCCAACCCTACACCCCATGTGGGGATAAAATCAACCCATCCATCCCTACACTCCAGGTAGCACCGAATGCGGCACAAAAATATGAGTTTGCAAATGAATCACCAAAGATATTAGGCTTAAGAGCCTTTCAGTACACTTCCTCCAAATAATATCATCCCAACCCAATGCAATGCAACATAAAATAGATGACATGCTATTAGGTGTTTATCAGTACATACACTCAATTCAATTTACATGCAAATTATTAACATGCTCAGTACAGATATCATACAATCAGTATCACACTTTTAGGGGTCTAAGTAGTGCTTACTAACTCTACAGTAGGTTCACAGTCGACTTGGACGACCCGTGCAACCTTAGAAATCAATTCAGTAAAAATGGGCTCACACGCCCATATGGCCTGCCCGTGTGGGCCCACACGCCCAGGTTGGCCTTGGCCCGTATAGATCACACGGCCTGGCCCGAATTCCCACACGCCCGTGTGGACTACCCGTGTGGCCCACACGGCCCAAATCAGTTTAGCCCGTGTGTCGCACACGGCCTACCTGGCCATCACACGGTCGTGTCTAGTGCGCACGGCCTGGCCTCGTCGATCACACGCCCGTGTTAGGGCACACGGCCTACCACACGGGCAACCATATGCCCGTGTGGCGTCGATAGTGAGGTTTTCAGCTTTTAGCGAAAACTCTTTTTCTGTGCAATCGAGTACACACCTGGTATTGATTCGACGCGAAACCACACTCGAGCCTTCCAGAACCTAAACTCGACACAAACATACCCAAAATAAATATTAACTCTTAATTAAACCGGACCTCCAAAAACCAACCATAATCAAAATAAGCGCTTAATGCTTACCCCAATACTCTGAGTAATTGACTACGATTCCGCAAGAGTAGAATCTCGATCTTCCTAATTCGCTGCTATCAAAATAATCGAATAACCCCAGTCAACGATGGAAACAACGTAAGTTACAGAGAAGTAAAACCTTACTTACCCGAACGCACAAAATTAAAAAGGTACACTGAAGGAGGCGAATTGAATAATCGAAAAAGGAAGAAGAGAAACAACAAAATTTCAGCAGAAAAGGAGAGGAACAAATTGACGTCAGAAAGGTTTTCGGAAAGAGAAAATTTTTACAAATAGAAATATTACAAAATATGATAACCCCCAAATCCCTTGTTTCTCTCCCCCACTAACCCACTTCTCAGAATTTTAACCCCACCAAAACTTTGCCTGAAAAACTGAGCAAAAATAAAAACCCTTGCTCGTGCAAGGATTCGAACTCAGAACCTCCAACAAACCCACACTCCTCCTAACCACCAGACCAGCAGGCCCATTCTGATATTATTTTACAAAGAATTAATATAAACCCATTGAACAAAGATAGGGCTTAATTCCAAAATAATCAAAATTTGCCAAACCTAGGGCTTGAACTTGAGATCTCTCACACACACCCAGAACACTTAACTATTGAAGCAGATACACACTTGTGTCAATTAATCTCAGAAAAAAAAATATAAAATTTGAGATGTTACATTCATGGAGTTGATCTAATCCGTGAAACTGAAGAAAAAGTAAAGGTGATACGAGACAATTTGAAAGCAGCCTCAGATCGTCAAAAGTCTTATGCCGATTTAAAAAGAAAAGAAATAGAATTTGAGATTGGTGATAAGGTATTCTTGAAAGTGTCACCTTGGAAGAAATTTCTTCGGTTTGGTCGAAAAGGAAAATTGAGTCCATAATTTACCGGGCCATATGAAATTATTGAAAGAATTGGACTGGTTGCATATCGGTTCATTACCTCCAGAGCTTGATAAAATCCATAATGTCTTTCATGTATTAATGTTGCGACGGTATCGATCGGATCCTTCACATGTTATTTCTCCGACAGAAGTTGAGATTCAGCCTGATATGACATATACTGAAGAACCGATCAAGATTCTAGCACGGGAAACAAAAGTGTTGAGAAATAAAAAGGTGGCATTGGTAAAAGTTCTTTGGCAAAAACATGGAATCGAAGAAGCTACTTGGGAGCCAGAGAATACCATGAGAAAGCAGTACCCGAATCTTTTTACTGGTAAGATTTTCGAGGACGAAAATCCTTAAGGGGGAGAGTTGTAATAGCCCAATATCAGTGAAGTCGGAATAGTGGTTTCGTAACCACAAATCTGAGCCGAAAAGATAAAATATTTTAATATTATGAAATGATTATTAATATGGTAGAAAGGTTGTATGAGAATTTTGATAAGAAAATTTTATCAATTATGTGCTTAATTGTAGAAAGGACTAAATTGCATAAAATGTCAAATTTGAATTCTAGTAGCTATAAAGATTAAATAGCTATGAAATTTTAAAAGGTGAGGTCCTTATATTGTAATTAGACCATTGAGGAAAAATATGTAGATATTTTTGGTGAATCATCCATTGAAAAATTAGAAAAGGCTAAGGACTAAATTTGAAATGGGAAAAATTAAAAGATGATAATTAATTAAATAGAATATCATCTTATTTTCATATCATCTTCCCCAAATATTTTCATGGAAACCCTAGGAAAGAGAAAACAAGCTTTCAAGGCATAAATTGGTAAGTTTTCATGTCCCGTTTTTAGTAATTTTTATATTTTTGAAACCAAGAAAGTCTAATTTATCTATTTTGGGGGGTTAATTTGAAAAGATATCAAAGTATAGAAAATTTTCCATGGATGAATATGCTGAAATTTAGAAGTTTATGGTAGAAAATGAAAGGTTGTTGATAGATAAACAACTTTTACAAAGTGAAATTTGATGGAAATTTGATTTAGGGACTAAATTGAAAAATGGTAAAACCCATGAAAAATTATGAAATTTAGAGAATACATGTGCTGTAAAATTTATATTAGAATTTTGGTTAGGCTTGGAATAAGGATTAAATTGCATAAATTTCAATTTCCGAGCCTAGGGACGAAATTGGAATTAATCAAAAGTATAGGGGCAAAATGGTACTTTTGCCTATAATGTAAATTGAGTTCAATTGAATATGAAATGGATTGAATTGATGATTAAATTCATTTATATAGATCCGGAAATACCAAACAAAGAGAAAGACCGAGGAAAAGATAAAGTTTCGGATTAGTAGTATTTCAAATACGATCAAATATCGAGGTAAGTTCGTAAAACTTAAATGAGTATGAAAATATGTGGTTTTGAATATTGAATTGTATGAAACATGATATGTGGTATCGTATGTAAATAATGTTTGGAAATTATGAATATGAGGAATATTTATGCTTGAAATGAATTAAAAAGGGACAAAGTTTCATTTGAATATTGAATTCCGATGGATAGGTGATTTCCTATGTGAAATGGGATTCTGCATGTGTTACAGAAAAAAATTTAGCCCGGACGGGTAATCCTAATTGACTGGATTTAGCCTGGAATGGTATTCCAAATTTGACTCTATAGGGAATTCTTTGTCATATAAAGGATTTAACCTGGACTGGTAATCCGACAAAGCCCTTAGAGTATATGTTACAGCTAGAATTTAGCCTGAACTGGTAATTCTGCTGTATGATATGTGGCTTGAGAGTGTACCTATAAGGTACTACTGTACATGAATTTACGGATAATGGAATTATACACCTCGAGTGTACTACTTGAAATATTCATCGGGCATTCAATGATTCAACAGACAAAATACATATATGACATAAGAAGAATGAGATGGAATATGAATATGGCATGATGAGCTCATCTATGTATATTGGTATATTTGTGACTAACATGTTGGTTGAGTGTGTGTGAATAGGTAAATTGCTAAATTGATGAAAATTACGTATTGTATGGTTAATATATTAAATGTAATGGGTAAGTTTAATTTTTGTTATACGAGCTTACTAAGCATAATATGTTTATTAGGTTTTAATTTCCCTGTTTTATAGTGCTCAAAGCTCGTGAAGATTGGAGATCGGTCGGAGCAAATCATCACACTATCAACCTGTTATTTTGGTATAAATAATAATCTTGTTTTGATAATGGCATGTATAGGCTAACTAAATTAAATGATTGTATGTAAGTGATGGATGAAATTTAGCCATTGGAATGGCTAATAAACTTATGTTTGATATATGTTATGGCTGAGTTATTACAATAACTAAAATGATAATTATGAATATCTAATTTTACACAATATATAAGTTATATAAAAGTAAGTCATTAAATACATATACACAATGAAATGTATCAATTTAGATGATAAAAATTTGCTTGAATTATACTTGTAATTGGTTGGATTATACTTGTAAGTATTTGTGTAGGAAAATGGCAAGGTTTGGATGAGAAATGAGGCTAGGAAATGGCCTTATTTCGTCCACACGGGTAGACACACGGGCGTGTGTCTAGACCATGTGTGACACACAGTCTGGTACATGGGCATGTTGTTTAGCCGTGTGTCCCCTGTATTTTAATTTTTTTAAAAAAAAAAAGAATGCTCGAAATTTAGCACACGGGCAGAGACACGGGCGTGTGTCTCAGTCGTGTTGGAGACACGGTCTTGAACACAGGCATGTGGCATGGCCGTGTGCACAAGTCAGGGAGTTACACGGGGTTGAATACGGCCTGTAGCACGGGCGTGTCCCAGGGTCACACGGGCGTGTGAGCCCTGCACCTTGGAAAAAATTTTAAATGTCGCGAAAAATTCTTAGAGTTCCCGATTAAGTCCCGACTTGATTCTAATGCTCGTATTGGACCTCGGGGGTTCAATTAAAGGACGTTTTGAATGATCTCAGTAAATAAACAGTGAATAACATGAAATGTCTGTAAATGTTCCAAAAATCTCTGGTAACGCTCTGTAACCTTGTTCCAACGGCGGATACGGGTTAGGGGTGTTACAGATTGGATCTTTAGGGAGACTAAGTCCATCACTTTGTTGAGCCCCGCGATGAGCTTGTGAATGGGCATTGGTGCTTGCTTCTATTGTCTTCTACCGATATTGTTTGGCTTGAATGGGAGAGTTGAGGATTTGCTATTGAAATCTTTTTGTTAATGTGGGGTTTCCTTACGCTAGTAATTGTTGCCTTTATCTTGGCTAATTTCCTCCCTTGCTTGTGCTCCTTGTGCTTTAATGTTTCTTTTCGACTCTTATCTTTGGCCGAGAGTTCATGCTTTCCAAGCTAAAAATGGGTTGTGATTTGGGTGTGTCTAAGCTATCCGTTTTGCCTTGATTTCTTTTCTTAGGATGTAGATGGTTTTACCCGTTTTGGTTGGCTTGCAAAGGGGCTGAGTGTTGCTTTGCTAGACATTTTGTGGTTTTTCTCCACTTGACTATCTATGATCCTTTTTATTAAGCAAGTTTTGGCCTTTTTTCTCTTGATTGTTTGTGGGTTTAGGGTCTTCCTCGACTGTTTGTTGTCATATAACCGCTTATTCCTTTGAGAATATTTTTTTAATAAAAATATTTACTACTCTCATGGCTACAAAAAAAGATGTTTTGAAAGTTTGAACATCAGCTCATCGATAATTAGTCAATAAATTGTGTAAATTAAGGAATCATGTGCATGAAATTGCACACTGGTTTGCATGTGTTGCATTTTTATGTTGAAGGAGTTGTTACAACACTTCATTGAATGAAACTTTGAAACAATTTGTAACAAAACAATAAAGTAAAGTTGGAAACCAAAATTATTTATATAGTTTGAATAATAATTCTACCTTTACGGAGTCTTGCTTAAAGAATGAATCCACTAAACAACTTTCACAATACACCTAATGATTTAAGCCCTAACTATCCAATAACAAAATGTAAAAGCAACCTCACTGGTGTACAATTATTTGCACTCACTCTCCCAAAATATACTCACATACAAGTGAATAAACTTCTCCAATAAAACTTAGGATATCTAAGATAAACTACCATATAACAATGTCCCGGAATAGACTAAATAAAGCTCTCAAAAATTAATACACAAGTATGCATGTCAACAACCTTTATATAGGCAATGCATGTGTGGTTTAGACTTAAGATAACCTCATCCAATCAACTTGAAATTTCACCTTAGTTTAAAAACATGATAAGCCTTTTTAAGTCTCTCATTTGATTGGTAGGATGGCTTTACCCTTGGAAAGAAGAATTATTGTGAAGTTCAAACTCTTCAAAACTTTCAAAAACAATCTCCTCCTTACCAGAAAATTTGTGCAAGCTTCTTTAGTGTTTTTTTTTTTCTTTACAAATAATCTCTACATATTATTTGTAGCTTATTTCTAGTTACAAAAACATTATGTAAGTTAAATTGCTAATCTAACAATATTGCAATTTTTATATTGAATCCCATGTTGCATCATTGAATACAACATAATTTTGCAGTAGTCATTGTTCCAACCATGGATTTTCCTTAAAATATATTATCACCTACTATTCTTGGGAGAAAAATTGCAACCCGCAAGTAAGATGAACCTTGAATTGTTGATGTAAACAGCTCGGGTTTGTTAATCAGTATTGTTAAGATAGCAACTTCCAAACCAACGTGGTCCAAACATGGAAGATATATATGGTACACAGTAGATTTAACTTTGGTAGATTACCCCCTTGTTTTTACCAAATCTACGAAAGAGATTTGCTGTCGGCAGCTGTGACTCCATTTATCATTTAATGGTCGGTTTTGGCTTTAATTTTTGAATAAATTCAAGTTGAAAGTGAAAGTGAAAGTGAACCCAAGCTGCTGCCTTTACTAAACTTCTCATTGAAAAGAAAAAAAGATTCGTTTATGTCTTATTCAGCTACAATTAAGATTATTCAACATCCATAAGCAATTTGCCAAAGTGATACAACATGGTATGAAATATATATCGCATTATCCCCGGTGGTGGGAGCAGCTTTGACACATATATATATATATATATATATATTTATTTATTTATTTATTTGAAGAAAAGAAAAGCAATTGTCCTTAAAACAAGGAAAATAATTAATACCATAATATATGATTCGATAGATATAGGATTATATTAATGTTGATTGATTTGAGTAATAAAAAATTGATACTTTTTACGAAAATATTTATATAGATGGGAGAAGGTGATATGGGGTGATGGACAATGACATTTGGGAGGGGAGGGCCACGTAGAGATGGACATAGGGCCCTACTTCTAGGCCTATAATGGGAGGAAAACATGGCATCCATTTCCATTCCATGCATGATGCATCTAAAGGCTCCCCTTTTATTTTATCCATATTTTTCCTCTTTCAACTTTAGCAGAGGCCAATAATTGTAGATGATGTCATGGCTACACAAGGCCCACCTGGTTTCCATCAAGTCCCCTTATTTCACACCTACTTCGATTTTTAGATAATTTGATTATAATTTTTAATTTTAAATCAATTCAAATTATTTATTTAAATCAAATTACAATAATTAATTATAATTCAACCCAATTTTTTTTAATCAAATTCAATCCAATTCTTTATATAGTTTTGATCAAGTCATTTCTGGTCTCCCAAGTAATTTTCAATTTTTTTTATAATTGTTATATTATTTGATAAATTAAAAGATTAAGTATTAAAATTTTAAATTATAAAATATGTTTGATATATTACTCACGTATGAAATATAATTAAACTATTTAGTAAATATAATTTTTAAAGAATTTAAAAGTAAATTTTTTAAAGAATAATATTAAAAAAATAAATAAAATAAAATAATTAGAAAAAAAATCACCATGATAAGTAATTCCTTAACTACTAATTATTTTCCATATTTTTCATATGATAAGTAATTCCTTAACTACTAATTATTTTCCATATTTTTCATTGAAACAAATTCTATCACTTTTTTTTATTATAAATTATCAAACCTGTTTAAAAATTAAATCACTTAAAATAATAATTTTCAATTTATTTAAATTTTTGAAATTTGAACAATCAAATTAGTAGTTTCTGACTTATATCCTAAACAAAATTCCTATATTTTTAATGAAGTTTCTATTATTTGTTGATCCGTTAAAATAGAATTGACTTATATATAACTGAAATTTTATGTTATCATAACTATACTTTTTATAGTTAAAACATTTTGAGTCAATATAAATTTCATTTTAAGTTTATTTGATTTGATTTTTTTCATTCAATTCCATTAAAATATTAAATTAATTTTGATTGATAAAATAAGACTCATTAATTTTATTAATTTAAAAAGTTTCATTTAAATCAAATTGATTTAATCTAATACTCATTGCCAATAAGGCTTTGTAGACGCCCTAAGTTCTTAATTAACCATATCTGAGTTTTACTATACGCAGTTACAATGTATGCGTCTTCAATCTCACAATGTGTGGGTTATGTATGATTAATTCCGTACTATAATTGATCGGATATATATTTGTATTTGTGCACTAGTGTAGACAAATTTACAATTGAGGTTGAAAAGTGGTATGAAAAAAGATGCTTCTAAAAAATTTAATAGTGTTTACCATTGCTGTCAAAAAGTATTTTTGAAAAAACAAAATATTTATCGTAGACATGATATTGTAAAGTAAAAAAAATTAATGAAAATTTTAACTTTTTTATTTGAATTAAAATCAAATTTGGTTTTATTTAAAACCATATATTGAAAGTTTAAAATCTAATAGTTAGTCATGGTCGGAAGGGTTTGAGTAGATTCGGGCGGGAATGACCCAAAATGTTGGGTGCTGTTAAAACCACAAACTCACAAACGGAAGTGTAGCCACAAAGTAATGTGTGGGGAACTGCCTGCCTTCATTCATTGTCTCAACCACCCTTGTGCTTTAGATTTCAGACATTTCTTTTTTTCTTTTTAATTCATCGTACTGCTTCTGATTCATTTACAGAAAACTATATTTATTGTGGTTTTAATATGAAGTTACGTAGGGAATGAATGAAATTTTAAGTGGATCAGAAATTTGATGCTGGCTGATCTACCAACCAAAAAGGAGGCCAGCCCAAGCTTCAACCTTTGGATTACATAAAGAAAGGCTTATTATATATAAAGTCGATGCTAGATTGGTACAAGTAAATCACTCACACACATTCGCAATTTCTATGATTCCATCTCATATGGGTGAGCTCGCTTAACCAATGACTCAAAACACTAAATTATATACCTCGATACTAAGTTTCAAAGAGGAGAAAACAAATATTAGGGTTAATTTATTTAAACAACTTAACATGTATATATAAAGACAAAGTATGTTGACGTTACTCTAACGACAAGAGTAGTATTTCTCGTGGTTTTGTTGAGTTATCAACATGACCAATAGAATATATGAGAGCCTAATTAGAAAGAAAAAAAAACAAAGATGCTTGAAATGATCAGAAAAGTCTTAACTAATGTGAGGCAAATGCAAAATAATGCACAAATTTAGGGAACATGCAAAGAAGAAGACAAAAATATAAGGGGATTTGCCGCATCGTATTAGAAGAAAACAAAACAATTAGGCAGGGAGTTTCATTTTGTCGTTTAAAAGTTGTTGGGTTTTCATTTCTAAATTCTAATATGAGAATGGAAGCCCAACCGCAGACCGATCGACACCAATGCTATTGCTTCCACAATCCATCTAATATATGTATATAATTTTTCTATTAGGAGTTAATATTTTCTGGAAGGGTAAAATGATATGAGTTAAGGGGATAAAGCTTCTGTCCCTCTTGCGATAAGTATTGTGTTCATGGGTTGAGTTGGATCGACTTTGAACCGGGTTTAAGTATTATATTAACATATTTTATGTTTGTCTAAGTCTGACTCGATCCGATCTATATTTACAAATGACTAATCCAAGCCAATTTTAGGTCCGTCCATATTAATTTTTAAAATTTTTAAAAATTATTTATAATATTTAATTTAATATTTTTTTTATATAGTGATTTTACTGTTTACAGTAGAGTAGTATTATATATTTAGTATAGATTTATTTTTTTATGTGTTATAAATTATATAATAATAAAAAATAACATAATATAAAGTATTATAAACTTAAAATCGGATCAAGTCGAAGTTAGGCCTTTAATGTTTAAGCCCAAGCTCGACTTATATTTAAACGGGCCTAATTTTTTACCAAACCTATTTTTTGGGCTTAATATTTTTGCCAAAACCCTCTCAAATTTTAGGCAAGCCTTCGGGCCCAAACAAGTAACGCGACCCATGGATAGATCTAGTCACGAGCCTCAAATGCGATTTTATGTGCTTATATATTTTTTTATTTCATGTAATTAATTTAATATACAATTCAAATGGTTGAATATAATTATAATATATTAATTATTTTTATAATTAAAATGTTATATTAATAAATTTTAACCCGTAAAAATCTCAATAAAAGAACACTGAAATTTGATTTTTTTTTATTCTTTAAAAAAATAAAGAAAATTGATTTCTTTTAAATTAGATATTACTTAATTGAAAATGCTTACATGTTGGATACTAGTTGTCCTAATTTTATTGGTATTTATTTGAAATATCAATAAAGTATTTTTCTCGTATGTAAAGTTTAATAATAATAATTACACCGATTGAATCTTAATTCGATTGGCATCAGCATTGTTGCTAGTATAGAATGATATAGATTCAAGTGCGCTAAAACGCATTAGCTTCTTATTTAAGGGTTCGGAAAGGGGTATGAGTAATTTTAAGTAATGTATCAAGAAAAGCAAATATGATAAGAAGATTAATGTTAAAAAAAATACTAATATTAATTAATAATAAAAGATGTTTTTGTTAGTTCTGTTATGTTCATACTCTTGTACATATTTGTCTTAACTTACGTGTGTTTGCACTTGAAGTATTCTATACATAATTAACAATAATAGATTTAATATTTTTATTAAAACAATACTTTAATACTCACAAAATAAATTATTTTATTCAAGTTATAATAATATAAATATTCCCCTATTGAAATAATTTTATATTTATTTCGAAATGTAAAATTATATTTAAAACTCTTACGTACTCAAATTATTATTGATCAATTTTTTTTACTTTTAATTGAATATCTTATATTTTTTAAAATATATATATAGATTTAAATAATTGAATTAATAAAGAGGTACAATGTTATTGTCATTTTATAGTACAAATAATTAGTTGATGGAAATTAGTTTATTGAATTGATATTATTTTTAAATTTTATTATAAATTATTAAAAGTGACGGGTAATGTAACACCTCAAAACTATAGGGTCAAATTCTTTTAGGAATTATCATGAATTTAGTCTTAGTCTTAGTGATTAAGAGCTTAGAAGTAAGCTATGAGAATTAATGTTCAAATCCCATTTTTTTCAATTTTTCCTTTTATTTTTCTGCAATTAAAGAACTAAGGTTAAAGTAGCTTATGTGTTATTTGTGGTAAAATATGACTATAGAATGGATATTAGTCTAATGGTTAGGCTTCATTCATTTCATCCCCTTGAATAGATTAGAGGTTTAATTCACAGGAAAAAGATTGTATGAAACAGTGACGCCACGTCATCTATA
Organism: Gossypium sturtianum; assembly: GCA_025698515.1. Classification (NCBI taxonomy): domain Eukaryota; kingdom Viridiplantae; phylum Streptophyta; class Magnoliopsida; order Malvales; family Malvaceae; genus Gossypium; species Gossypium sturtianum. The sequence continues at coordinate 12,461,548 of CM046948.1, forward strand.
TCCCTTTCCAATAGTTTTATGCCACATCAGTATTTTCATCATGAATTCCAGGATTTTCATCCTGAAAAAAATTAAATCCTGAATTCCAGGATTATCTTCCATTGGTTTCATTTCCCTGTTTTTATTTTTTCCTTGATTCTGGCCAAAAAGGGTTAATTGTCAAACAACCCTTATTTTTTTCCAAAGTCCAACTAATAAATCACTTCCTAGCACAATTAGGATTTCCTATTTGATTCTAATCCAAATTGAAACCCCCATTCTCCCTATTTCTTCTCAATTTCCTCTACAAACCCTCTTTTGCAAAATTCTCTCAAAGTTTCCTATTTGATTCTAACCCAGATTGAAACAACCATTCTTCCTATTTCTTCTCAATTTTCCTTTAAAATTGTCAAACAACCCTTATTTTTTTCTAAAGTCCAACTAATAAACCACTCCCTATCACAATTAGGATTTCCTACTTGATTCTAACCCAAATTGAAGCCCATATTCTCCCTATTTCTTCTCAATTTTCTCTACAAACCTTCTTTTGCAAAATTCTCTCAAAGTTTCCTATTTGAATCTAACCCAAATTGAAACCCTCATTCTCCCTATTTCTTCTCAATTTCTTTTAATTTTTTTATTGATTCCGGCCAAAAGGGTTAATTGTCAAACAACCCTTATTTTTTTCCAAAGTCCAACTAATAAACCACTCCCTAGCACAAATAGGATTTCCTATTTGATTCTAACCCAAATTGAAACCCCCATTCCCCCTATTTCTTATCAAATTTCCTTTAATTTTTCCTTGATTCCGGCCAAAAAGGGTTAATTTTCAAACAACCCTTATTTTTTTCCCAAAGTCCAACTAATAAACCATTTCCTAGCACAATTAGTATTTCCTATTTGATTCTAACCCAAATTGAAACCCCCATTCTCCCTATTTCTTCTCAATTTTCTCTATAAACCCTCTTTTACAAAATTCTCTCAAAGTTTTTGCTAGAAATTTAGTTCTTGAATCTTAACTTTGCAATCAAGTCCAAATCGAATCGTTTATCATCAATCGTTGAATTTCACGCCATCAATTTTTAAATTTCTATCAAGATCGATAAGTTTTTTCTCATTTCTCAGATCTCATCAATTCTGGAAAATCATTGTTTTCGTTAGATCTTTCATCCGTTACGGATTTTTTACGATCTTATTGAAAAACCCCCCAACTCTTGAAATATGTTATTAATTCTTGCATTTTGTCAATATAAAGACCCTGTAGGTAATTCGGATCATACTTGGATGTGAGGACCATCGTACGGGACCCCGAAAGTTAGGTGTGCGTTCTTTTACGAAAAATCGAGTCAAAATTTAAAATTGTCCAGTCGCACACTGCCTACCACACTAGCGTGTGGCCAACCTGTGTGGATCACACGGCCTTACACACAGCCATGTCCCTCTTGAAACCTCAAAGCTCCACTTATCACACGGTCTGAGTTTCCCCACATGGCCGTGTGGCCCCTGCATTTTATTTTTCCTCTGCATAACGTATCGCACACAGTCTAGGGCTCTCCACACGGTCCGGTCACACGACCGTGTGGCCCCTGAAACTCAAAATTATAGTTTTTACATATTCTTTGTTATTTTGTTCAAATCAGTCCATGATTAGGTTTTTAATGGCATTTAGAGTGTAACAGCCCAATTACGACCCTAATCGGAATGGTGGTTTCGGAACCACGAATCTGAGTCGAAAAAATTTCCTAATATTATTTTTGGTGTCGTGTGTGATAATCATGAATGAGTATGTGTTGAAATTTATGAATTGAATTGCCTTGGTGTGCTTAATTAAGAGAAAGGACTAAATAGTTAAAGTAATAAAAAATAGCCTTTATTAAGTTTGAAGGTTTAATTGAATTTTTGTCTTTAAATGTGGGGACTTTCATGTCAAATTGAGAGAAGTATAAGATAGTGGACGACAAACATGTTGGGAAACTTTAAAGTATATTATAATTGAATTATTATATGATAATAAATGTTATAATATGTTTACTTTTGATAAAATAGAGGAGACATGTTTTATTTTTCTTTTTTTTTTCTCTCTCCCTTCCCCATCTTCTTCACCGATTTCTCTTACAAAGAAAGGAAGGAAGCTTAAACCTCCATTTTCGGCCTTGCATGTAGTAGTAAGGTGGGTATTTTAGCTTGGTTTTAGTAAAATCTTTACATATTGGAGTTGGTTGCTTTGAATGTTAATAAAATCATGTTAAAATTTTGGAAGCTAAGCATGTTAATATTCGGCCATGAATGAGTACTCTTGAGTTATTGTACTTGGTTGAAAAATACTTAGATAAAATGGAAAATAGTGGCTTAAAGTGTATGCATGTTATGAAATTTATCTTGGATTTGAGCATAGGGGTGCTCTTTGTATTCGGCTAATATATGGGATGAGCTTATATAATGTTTATTTAGCTTAATGTTTGGTTATGTATTGGGAAAAATAAAAATAGGAAGGTGTACATTGAGATAGTATATTTTGGCCATAAGAGAAAAAGGAATTAATTTCGTGTATACGACCTTATTGTAGTAAATTGTGTTAAAATATATTATGAATGATTTATAAAGATTTGTATGGTAATGGTGAACATTCGGTTTTTGAATAGGACAATTAAATTCTTCATAATTCAAGTTTTAAATTCTAAGGATTACATTATAAACATTGTAAACGTTGGGGGTAAATCGGTAGATTGTATATTTATGTGATTTTACTTTTAATTGAATAAATATGTGGTTGAACTATTTTAATTTGAATCATTTAGATCAAGGAAAAAAGGAGAAAGTCCTAGATCGTGGAAAAACAAAAGTGAATGAATAACCGGGAAATTCAAAATTATCGACTTCCGAGGTAAGTTTTAAGCAATTTGGTTAAATTGAAATTGATTATATGAATTACAATTGTTAAGTAAGGATAAATATATTTATTTGTATGTGGCCGAATGTGAAATGGTAACATGAAAATATATATAATCATGTGTTTGCCGAATATGAGCTTAGTGCTCTTATTAGTTTTGAATAAATGATGTTTGATTAAGGTGGGATTGTGTATAGGTTTATAATGTATGAATATGGTATTGAATTGATGAGAGTATGTAATTGCCTTCTAAAACCGAATGTGGTATGACTTCATGGGAGTAATAGTTAGTATCAATCATGTATAACTATGATGATTTGTATTTTAGTTTAGATGTGATAATCTATGTTTATGAGAATGAGGTGGAAAATTTGAAAAGTAACGGCTCTATGTGAACGATACGTTACGAGAAGTATTAAAGTAACGGCTCTATGTGAGCGATACGTTACGAGAAGTATTAAAGTAAAGGCTCTATGTGAGCGATACGTTACGAGAAGTATTAAAGTAACGGCTCTATGTGAGCGATACGTTACTAAGCCTTATTAACAAGTGTGTAAGTACGAGGTTTGTTAAAAGATTTTTATTACTAAAGATATTTTGTATTCGGAATGTAAGAGTGCATTATTACTTGTTAAGCACGATCGGTAAGTTGGATGGATAAGTAAACTAAAGGTACGTACTATTTATAACACGTTACGATTGAAGAAGGGTTATATTATAAAATAAAGATTATGGTTAGTAAAGAAAATATATATGCTGTTCATTTTTTTTATTGATGCGACTGTGGTGTAAGAGCATATATATATATATTTTTTTGTACATGCATTTAATGTAGTTAAGCAATTTGTTTCTTGAGTGATTGACTATTCGGCAATGGGAATATGAAACTAATAAATTATTTGACTTTGATAAAGTTTATATGTGAGTTAATTGCTTGAAACTTACTAAGCTTTATAAGCTTACTCCATGTGTTTATTTGTCTATTTTATAGATTTCGGATTTCTAGCTCGAGCTCGAGGATCATCATCAAGTCAACCACACTATCCACTATATTTTGGTACCTTATTGTGAATGAATTTTAAAGTCTAAGGCATGTATAGGCTAAACTAGTTTTATTTTGGATTCAAATGATGTAAATGTGTATGTATTTGAATGCCATTCGAAAATGGCTTTGCTACTATGCTTGAGTCGGTTACATATGTTTTGGGTTGGGTTGGCTTTAAATTAATGAGGAATATGATATTATTTGTGGGGGGTCAGTTTTGTGGAAAGCTTCTTCTGGTGAGCTTAAATCATGAAATTACATATATGTTATCTATGTTTATAAATATGGTTTGGGTAATATATATATTATGTTTCAAATGGTGAATGATCTTATGTATATAAATATACGTATGTACTTATATGTTAAGTTAAATTTTGAAACTCTACCTTATATGTTTATAAGGGTAATACTTATATTTGGCTATAATATACCAATTTGTCTCAAAGGAACATTGCTTTGAAATTTTACTTTATTTATGAGATTACTTATGTTATCATATATCAAGCAATTGACTTTATTTCTGTGACGATTTGATTTTCATAATATTAAATCTTAAGTTTTATGGTTCATGTGACTGATTGTATTTGGTGATTAGTCGAGTAACATCTAGTAGCCTTAATCTGACGTTGGATACGGGTGAAGGGTGTTACATTTGATTGGTATCAGAGCTACGGTTTATTCGATTCTCGGACTAACGTAGCGCATGTGAGTCTAGCTATACATGCCATAATTTATAATGTGATAGTGTGATGACTTCTGACAGTGAAATGTGTTTACTTCTTTCATATAGTTATGGATCCCGATCCTGAGCGAATAGTAGCTGATGATGTCGAGAGCGTGGCGCCTGCTCCCGTTCAAGAGACCGCGCCAGAGGAATCTCGACCGGCTACGAGTAATCCTGAGGAGGGCGCTTGATATGCCTTCTATAGTATGATGAACGATTGGTTCAGTCATTATATACGAACCAATCCGGTTGTTCAACCACCCCAAAATCCGAATATACCCCCGATGGTACCGGTGATACCTCCAATCGCCAACCCTGAAAGAATAATTAAACCACTTGTTGATCGTATAAGAAAACACGGAGCTCAAGAATTCAGAGCCGAAGATGATGACGATGCAGAGCGAGCTAAATTTTGGCTCGATAATACTGTTCGTGTTTTGGATGAGTTGTCCTGCACACCCGATGAGTGTCTGAAGTGTGCCATATCATTATTACGAGATTCTGCTTATTATTGGTGGAATACACTCGTATCAGTTGTTCCGAAAGAAAGGGTTACCTGGGATTTCTTTCAGACAAAATTTCGCAAAAAGTATGTAAGCCAGCGCTTTATAGACTCTAAGCGCAAAGAATTTCTAGAGCTTAAACAGGGTCGTATGATCGTATCCGAGTATGAACACAAGTTTGTGCGACTTAGTCGCTATGCTCGCGAATGTGTGTCGTCGAGGTCATTATATGTGCGGAGATTTGAGGATGGTCTAAATGAAGATATAAAGCTTCCGTTGGCATCCTTGAAATTAACGAAGTTCGTTGTACTAGTTGAACGAGCTTGTAAAGCGTAAGAGAGCTGGGGAAAAGAAAAACGAAAAGTCGAGCTTGACTCTAGAGATGTTCAGAAGAGATCTGCTAGTAAATTTTTGCAGATGGTAACAAAGAAGTTTAAGAATGATGGTAGCTGATCCAAACCTAACACCGGGATTTCTATACGAGAACGACCACCAGTAAGTTCTCGGGCTACATCAGTTGCTAGTGTTGATAATGAGAGATCGAGCAAACCTGAGTGTCAGCAGTGTGGCAGACGATATTTCGGAGAGTGTTGGGGAAAATCCATTTCTCGCACTTGTTACAAGTGTGGCTCATAGGACCACTTCATTCGGGATTGCCTGGAGACTGCTGAAAAGGGTACTACTCAGAGTGCAAGACCGAGCGACACTGCCGCTAGAGGCAGATCATCTCGTTTTGGGGGAGATAGGAGTAGTGCACAGAGGGGGATTTCAAATGTGGTTGTTCGATCGGATACCCGTGTACCGGCTAGAGCTTATGCCGTCCGTACTAGAGAGGAGGCTTCATCTCCAGATGTCATTACACGTACTTTCACTCTCTTTTGATACTAGTGTAATCGCTTTGATTGATCCTGCTCAACTCATTCATATGTGTGTGAAACATTAGCAACCAATAAGACTCTACCTGTTGAGTCTACTGAATTTGTGATTCGGGTTTCAAATCCCCTGGGTCGATGTGTATTAGTTGATAAAATATGCAAAAACTGGCCATTAATGATTCGAGACATGTGTTTTACGGCTGATCTGATGCTACTACCTTTCGATGAGTTTGACATTATCCTCGGTATGGATTGGTTGACAGTTCACGATGCAGTAGTTAATTGCAGTCGAAAGACTATTGATTTAAAATGCCAGAATAATAAAAGAATTCAAATTGAGTCTGTGGATTTGTATGGACCACCTTCTGTGATATCTTCGATGATGGCTCAACAGTATTTGAGGAAGGGTTGTGAAGCCTATCTTGCGTATATGATTGACAGCAAGGTAACTGAAAAGAAGATTGAATCGGTACAGTTTATTAATGAATATCCTGATGTGTTTTCGGAGGAATTACCGGGATTGCCACCGGTTCGTGAGGTAGAGTTTGGGATTGAGCTAGTGCCGGGGACTACCCCAATTTTGATAGCTCCATATAGAATGGCACCGACTGAGTTAAAAGAATTAAAGATTCAGTTGCAAGAATTGACGGATAGAGGTTTCGCCAAACCGAGTTTCTCTCCCTAGGGTGCGCCTGTTCTATTTGTGAAAAAGAAAGACGGAACATTAAGAATGTGTATTGACTATCGACAGCTTAATAAGGCGACCGTAAAGAACAAATACCCGTTGCCACGTATCGACGATTTATTCGATCAACTTAAGGGAGCTTCAGTGTTCTCAAAAATTGATTTGAGATCTGGATATTATCAGCTGCGAGTTAGAGAATCGGATGTACCAAAGACTGCTTTTCGAACGAGATATGGTCACTATGAGTTCCTAGTGATGCCGTTTGGGCTCACTAATACTCCTGCAGTGTTTATGGATTTGATGAATCGGATATTCAGACCGTATTTAGATCAGTTTGTAGTTGTTTTCATAGATGATATACTGATCTATTCGCGAAACGAAAACGAACATGCTAAGTATTTGAGACTGGTGTTACAGATTTTGCGTGATAAGTAATTGTACGCAAAATTTAGTAAATGTGAGTTTTGGTTAAAGGAATTCAGCTTTTTGGGGCATGTAATTTCAGCATCGGGTATTCGGGTTGACCCGAGTAAAATTTCGGCTATACTTGATTGGAAACCTCCGCGAAATATTTTTGAGGTTCGTAGCTTTCTGGGACTTGCCGGATATTATAGACGCTTTGTAAAAGGGTTTTCTATGATAGCATCACCGATGACAAAGCTATTACATAAAGATGTTAAATTCGAATGGTCAGAACGGTGTCAGAAGAGTTTTAATCAACTGAAGACCTTGTTAATGGAAGCACCAGTGCTCGTTCAGCCAGAATCTGGTAAAGAGTTTGTTATTTTCAGTGATGCATCTTTAAATGGGCTGGGTTGTGTATTGATGCAGGAGGGTAAAGTAGTAGCTTACGCTTCGAGACAGTTGAAACCACACGAGAGAAATTATCCGACGCATGATCTTGAGTTGGCTGCTATAGTTTTTGCTTTGAAAATATGGCGTCATTATTTATTTGGTGAGAAATGTCACGTTTATTCGGATCATAAGAGTCTAAAGTATCTAATGACTCAGAAGGATCTAAATTTGAGACAACGGCGATGGTTGGAACTGTTGAAAGATTATGAACTTGTGATTGATTATCACCCAGGAAAGGCTAATGTTGTTGCTGATGCACTTAGCTGAAAATCACTATTTACTCTACGCACAATGAATGCAGATATAGCTATGACGGAGGATGGCGTGATCATTGCTGAGTTGAGAGTAAAACCATTATTTGAACGACAGATTCGAGAAGCTCAAGAATTCGATGATGATTTCAAAACAAAGAAAAGTCAGTGTGGCTCGTGTGCGGATTCAGAATTTCAGATAGATGCTGAAGGATGCTTACGGTTCAAAAATCGGATCTGTGTACTGAAGAACCCTGAACTAATTAGAAAGATTTGTGACGAAGCTCATAGTAGTAGATTGTCAATTCATCTGGGTAGCACGAAAATGTATCACGACCTGAAACAACATTACTGGTGGCATGGCATAAAACGAGACATCTCAGAATATGTGTCGAAATATTTAATATGTCAACAAGTGAAATCTGAGCATCAGGTGCCATCGGGACTACTTCAACCGATTATGATACCTGAGTGGAAGTGGGATCGAGTCACCATGGACTTCGTATCGGGTTTGCCTTTGACGCCAAGTAAGAAAGATTCAATCTGGGTTATTGTTGATAGATTGACGAAATTAGCTCATTTCATCCCAGTACGTACGGATTTCTCACTCGATAAATTAGCCGAGTTGTACCTATCACAGATAGTACGGCTACACGGAGTACCTGTTTCTATTGTTTCAAATAGAGACCCGAGGTTCACATCGCGATTTTGGAAGAAACTACAGGATGCTTTAGGTCCTAAGTTGCACTTCAGTACGACTTTTCACCCTCATTCGGATGGTCAATCCGAGCGTGTTATTCAGATACTCGAGGATATGTTGAGATGTTGCGTTCTTGAGTTTGAGGCTACATGAGAGTGATATCTACCCTTGATTGAATTTACTTATAATAACAACTTTCAATCAAGTATCAAAATGGCACCATACGAAGCTTTGTACGGTCGGAAATACCGTACACCCTTATATTGGACTGAGTTAAGTGAATGCAAGATACACGGGGTTGATTTGATCAGAGAGACGGAGCAGAAAATTAAAGTAATTCGAGAAAGTTTGAAAGTCGCATCAGATCGTCAGAAGTCGTACGCGGATTTAAAACGAAAGGATATAGAATTCCAAGTGGGTGACCGTGTGTTCTTGAAAGTATCGCCATGGAAAAAGGTATTGAGATTTGGTCGTAAGGGAAAGTTGAGTCCGAGATTTATTGGGCCGTATGAGGTTATTGAGCGTATTGGACCGGTTGCATACAGATTGAGGTTGCCATCTGAGTTAGACAAAATTCATAATGTTTTCCACGTGTCGATGCTTCGACGCTACAGATCCGATCCTTCTCATGTGATCAGTCCATCAGAAATTGAAATTCAACCCGATTTGACTTATGAGGAAGAACCGATTCGCATTTTAGCTCATGAAGTGAAAGAGTTGCGAAATAAAAAGATATCACTAGTTAAAGTTATGTGGCATAAGCACGGGATAGAGGAAGCAACCTGGGAAACAGAGGAATTAATGAAAGAACGCTATCCACACTTATTCGTCGGTAAGATTTTCGGGGATGAAAATTTCTTAAGGGGGGAGAGTTGTAACAGCCCAATTACGACCCTAATCGGAACGATGGTTTCGGAACCACGAAACCGAGTCAGAAAAATTTCCTAATATTATTTTTGGTGTCGTGTGTGATAATCATGAATGAGTATGTGTTGAAATTTATGAATTGAATTGCCTTGGTGTGCTTAATTAAGAGAAAGGACTAAATAGTTAAAGTAATAAAAAATAGCCTTTATTAAGTTTGAAGGTTTAATTGAATTGTTGTCTTTAAATGTGGGGACTTGCATGTCAAATTGAGAGAAGTATAAGATAGTGGACGGCAAACATGTTGGGAAACATTAAAGTATATTATAATTGAATTATTATATGATAATAAATGTTATAATATGTTTACTTTTGATAAAATAGAGGAGACATGTTTTTTTTTCTTTTTTTTTCTCTCTCCCTTCCTCATCTTCTTCACCGATTTCTCTTACAAAGAAAGGAAGGAAGCTTAAACCTCCATTTTCGGCCATGCATGTAGTAGTAAGGTGGGTATTTTAGCTTGGTTTTAGTAAAATCTTTACATATTGGAGTTGGTTGCTTTGAATGTTAATAAAATCATGTTAAAATTTTGGAAGCTAAGCATGTTAATATTCGGCCATGAATGAGTACTCTTGAGTTATTGTACTTGGTTGAAAAATACTTAGATAAAATGGAAAATAGTGGCTTAAAGTGTATGCATGTTATGAAATTTATCTTGGATTTGAGCATAGGGGTGCTCTTTGTATTCGGCTAATATATGGGATGAGCTTATATAATGTTTATTTAGCTTAATGTTTGGTTATGTATTGGGAAAAATAAAAATAGGAAGGTGTACATTGAGATAGTATATTTTGGCCATAAGAGAAGAAGGAATTAATTTCGTGTATACGACCTTATTGTAGTAAATTGTGTTAAAATATATTATGAATGATTTATAAAGATTTGTAAGGTGATGGTGAACATTCGGTTTTTGAATAGGACAATTAAATTCTTCATAATTCAAGTTTTAAATTCTAAGGATTACATTATAAACATTGTAAACGTTGGGGGGTAAATCGGCAAATTGTATATTTATGTGATTTTACTTTTAATTGAATAAATATGTGGTTGAACTATTTTAATTTGAATCATTTAGATCAAGGAAAAAAGAAGAAAGTCCTAGATCGTGGAAAAACAAAAGTGAACGAATAACCGGGAAATTCAAAATTATCGACTTCCGAGGTAAGTTTTAAGCAATTTGGTTAAATTGAAATTGATTATATGAATTACAATTGTTAAGTAAGGATAAATATATTTATTTGTATGTGGCCGAATGTGAAATGGTAACATGAAAATATATATAATCATGTGTTTGCCGAATATGAGCTTAGTGCTCTTATTAGTTTTGAATAAATGATGTTTGATTAAGGTGGGATTGTGTATAGGTTTATAATGTATGAATATGGTATTGAATTGATGAGAGTATGTAATTGCCTTCTAAAACCGAATGTGGTATGACTTCATGGGAGTAATAGTTAGTATCGATCATGTATAACTATGATGATTTGTATTTTAGTTTAGATGTGATAATCTATGTTTATGAGAATGAGGTGGAAAATTTGAAAAGTAACAACTCTATGTGAGCGATACGTTACGAGAAGTATTAAAGTAACGGCTCTATGTGAGCGATACGTTACGAGAAGTATTAAAGTAACGGCTCTATATGAGTGATACGTTACGAGAAGTATTAAAGTAACGGCTCTATGTGAGCGATACGTTACTAAGCCTTTTTAACAAGTGTGTAAGTACGAGGTTTGTTAAAAGATTTTTATTACTAAAGATATTTTGTATTCGGAATGTAAGAGTGCATTATTACTTGTTAAGCACGATCGGTAAGTTGGATGGATAAGTAAACTAAAGGTACGTACTATTTATAACACGTTACGATTGAAGAAGGGTTATATTATAAAATAAAGATTATGGTTAGTAAAGAAAATATATATGCAGTTCATTTTTTTTATTGATGCGACTGTGGTGTAAGAGCATATATATATTTTTTGTACATGCATTTAATGTTGTTAAGCAATTTGTTTCTTGAGTGATTGACTATTCGGCAATGGGAATATGAAACTAATAAATTATTTGACTTTGATAAAGTTTATATGTGAGTTAATTGTTTGAAACTTACTAAGCTTTATAAGCTTACTCCATGTGTTTATTTGTCTATTTTATAGATTTCGGATTTCTAGCTTGAGCTCGAGGATCATCATCAAGTCAACCACACTATCCACTATATTTTGGTACCTTATTGTGAATGAATTTTAAAGTCTATGGCATGTATAGGCTAAACTAGTTTTATTTTGGATTCAAATGATGTAAATGTGTATGTATTTGAATGCCATTCGAAAATGGCTTTGCTTCTATGCTTGAGTCGGTTACATATGTTTTGGGTTGGGTTGGCTTTAAATTAATGAGGAAGATGATATTATTTGTGGGGGTTCGGTTTTGTGGAAAGCTTCTTTTGGTGAGCTTAAATCATGAAATTACATATATGTTATCTATGTTTATAAATATGGTTTGGGTAATATATATATTATGTTTCAAATGGTGAATGATCTTATGTATATAAATATACGTATGTACTTATATGTTAAGTTAAATTTTGAAACTCTACCTTATATGTTAATAAGGGTAATACTTATATTTGGCTATAATATACCAATTTGTCTCAAAGGAACATTGCTTTGAAATTTTACTTTATTTATGAGATTACTTATGTTATCATATATCAAGCAATTGACTTTATTTCTGTGACGATTTGATTTTCATAATATTAAATCTTAAGTTTTATGGTTCATGTGACTGATTGTATTTGGTGATTAGTCGAGTAACATCTAGTAGCCTTAATCCGACGTTGGATACGGGTGAAGGGTGTTACATAGAGAACTAGATTATGCAATTAGATCCTGGATTAATAATAGAACAACGAAATATATGGATGATTGAATTTGTTAATTGAATTACTCTTGATTGATTGCCTAAATAGTGAATAATGTACATGTATTTTATGAATACCCGATTTAATGATCCGAATGCCTAAATGGTTGGAAAAATTGGATGCCTAATTTATTCATGATTGTCATTGATTGGTTATGAGATAAAAAGTAAATGATATATTGATTGAATGTCTTGGAATATATTTATATTTCATTTGCATAGGTTGGGTTGATATGATCGGAGGAAGAACCGGCAGTATATTTTTATTTAATCGTTCGCTGTGTACTCACAATTATAGCATATCCTAACTACGACGTTTTCACTATGCTCTCACGGCCCCTCTAACAGCTCTTATCTGCGAGATGGTCGTGTTTCCGCAATTACAACAGCTTTTATTTGCAATTACCAGAATCTAAATGTGGTATTAAGTCCACAAATTGGAGTGACGGTGGAGGGAGTTCGGGGGAACTCCCAATTTTGGAGCACTAGTGGTTTGGGGTAGGACAATCGATTTTTGTATGGCCTATTTGACTATTTATGCATACATGACTGAATTTACTTGATGAAACGATTGATCTGATTTATGTGCATATATCTTTCGTGAAAAGTATGAATAACTCTGAAATTGATTCAATTGATTGTCTATGTTTGAGAATATTATTATTTTTTGACTAAAGTAGCAACACCGAATTACCGTATTTGAAATTGATAGATATTTATAACCAATTGTTATTATTGGTAATGATATACTATGTTATTTAATGTTTAAAAATATAATTGTATGATTTGGTTTATTCTAAAGGGACTCACATTGAGCTTCCATAGCTCATTCCCCCTAATTTCCATCTTTACAGATAATCCTTCAGGCTAGGACGTAGACATGAAACTTGGAGGGTATTGGCTTTTGTTTCATATTTATTTCCGTTAATGTTATATTTTTAATTTCTTAGGAGGTAGAGTTATTTTTCGTTTTCTTTTATTATGAATCGTGGTTTGGGAATTTAGTTTTAATTTAATTGTTAGATGCATCTCATTCAGTATAGGTTATAAAATTTAGGTTATTATTTGTTAATATGTGATTAAACTGAATTGTTTTATTAAAAAACTTACGTTTTAATTCCGCTGCCAACTCTAATAAGTTAAACTAGAATATTAATTGTAAATCACCTGAATAAACTTGAGTTTTAAAGGAAAATTGATCTTGATAAAGACAGAACCACTTCGGTGGTTAATGTAATCTCTCAAATTCGGGTCTATCATCTAGGTCGGGTTAGGGAAGTTACAGGTAAAGAGTTTTAAATTTCATTGAATCAATCAAATTTTAAAAAATTACAAATAAGTTTTAATAATCAAAACGAATTAAGATATTTCACCTAAATAATTATTAATATATGTTTGTAGATTATATAAAATAATCAAAAAAATATATAAGCATGAATTTAGAAACTTTTGAATTGATTATAATACTCTAATTAAATTGAGATTTAAAAATATTTTTTATTTAATTTAAAGTTATTAATAAAAATTGACATTAAAAATTAGTTTAATGTAAAAAAAATTGTACTAATTTTAAAGTATATTTATTACTTGAATAAAATTCTAAGTATAAAATATAGAAAAAAAAAGTTTGACGTAAAAAAAAAGTTGTGCTAATTTTAAAATAAATTTATTAGTTGAATAGAACTCTAAGCATAAAATATAGGGAAATTTGAAATAATTTTATTTTTAAAAAGATAAGTTGTTTTAATTATATTGATGTAAAATAGGGTTATATACCAATTAAAATTTAAGTTTAGTTTTGTAAATAACATCTTGTAGTTAGGCATATTCAATTAACACCTAGGAAAAATATTGGTAAAAAATGAAGATTGTTAGCGTTAATAAGTTAGAATTATAAGCAATGGTTCTTCGAAGAGGCAATATTGAATCATATTCGAAAAATAATAGTACCAAAGAGTGATCGGAGATTATTTTAATTGATGATGAGGTAATATAATAGTTTGCTATTTTTTTATAAATGTAATTTGTTTATACTATGTGAAGCAAGCATTCTAAAAACTATTTATCTTTTTATTTAGGGTAAATTACACCCGATGTCATTAAACTCCAAAAAGTGACAAAACAATCATTGAACTATTCGAAAGTTTTCATTTAAGTCATTGAATTATTTGGAAAGTAACTAGACTATTAAGATTTCTTTTTAAAAAAAGCTAGCTAGTGAGCTCCAAGTGACAATTCGATAATCTATACAATGGATCAATACTCAGTGATGAGTAGAAGAACATATTTTCAATCTAAGTCGATTTGAGGGTTAGTGTCGGAGATTGAAGAAGAAATCTATTTGGATTTTGGTTTGTAAATTCATAACGTTCATTGTTTAATGAAAAAAAAAATAACTGTAGAAGAAAAGGGAAATGAGAGCTTTCGAATGATGCAGGTGGTGTGAATAGAGAATGCCACACAACAACAATTTTAATAGATCAGTGACTTAAACGAAAACTTTTGAAATAGTTCAATGACTATTTTGTAACTTTTTAAAATTGAGTGATCAAAACGTAAATTTACTAATAGTTTAGTAATCAACCTTTTGAAAAAGAGTCGAAATGATATTTTTTTTAATGAGAATACTGATTAAAATGTTAAATTTTTAAACACAGTAGCCTGCATGACAACTCACGAGTACTCCATGCTATTTTTTTTGAATTTTTATGAACTTATATTTTTTAATTTAAATTCTGATTTTTATTTTTATAATTCTTGAATTATTTGTTGACATGACATATAAGACAAATGATGTTATGTTAGCATGATATGCGCATGGACTACCATGCAAGTTGCCACGCCAGCAACATTAAAAACTAACGTTTTAATCTTCATTTTCATTAAAAAAAAAAAAATTTGACCCCCTTTTTTTAAAGGTTAAAGGTCAAATTTAGCTTAAATAATAATAAGGGTCAAATTGACAAAAAAATGTAAACGTTGAGAGCTAAATTTATCATTATACCAAAAAATTAATCTATTTTCCAGAAATCATTTTTTGAACACTATTTTCAGTGTTACAAACACAACCTTAGTTGTGATTATTTTGATAGTGAAAAAGTTGTTTTGTTTTCTTATTTTTGGAGCTTTGTGTGTTGGTTTTTTTTTTTATTATGCAAAAGAGAGATTGACTCTAATCAATATAAAGCAAGATCACACTACATCAGGAAGATCATCATGTAAAGGTTGAAGGATTTCATCTAGGGGTTGCATGAATGTAACCTTGCCCAAAGGTCTTCAGAATGTCAATTTTGCCAAACCATCCACTACCTTGTTGCCTTTTTTAAAAGCATATAGTAAGTGAATAGTCCAATCTCGTTGGAAAATCTCTTTGATGAAACGGATCATAGAAGATTCACATTAATCCTTTCCAGATTATTGAATAGCTTCCTTACTATTTGTCTCAGGCACCACCTTTTTCAATCCAAGACTCCACGCAATTTGAAGGCCATTGAGAATACCCAAGAGCTCAACTATGAGCACTGAGCAACTCCCAATATTTCTTGTGAATCCTGCAATCCATAATCCATACTCCCGCTTTATGTGTTTTAATTGCTCTTTCTTCTTTTTTGTTATTATGCTTTAATGAGGTAAAGAGTTTATGCATTGTTGCTCTTTTTTTGTTTTTTTGGTGAAAAAGAAAGTACAAATTACATCAATTCAATTGTCTAAAATCACCACTCGCATCATCTTGTTTTAAAATTTCAAGAACTTCAATCGGGGCCACATCAAATACTTGTAAGTTCGAATTCCATGTTAGGCTAAGTTTGGCTAACCGATTTGCAATAGAGTTATGTTCTCTAGGCACATGTCTAATTTGCCACTGCCTTTTAATTCTCATGATTCGACGAAGCCTTCTAAACAAAGTAATACCCGAATCTTCCAATCCAATATCATTTAAGGTCTGAACCACATCCAGATTATTGGTCTGGATCGTTGCCTGTCTATAGCATTTACTAAGCAGTATAAGAAGTCCATCCAAGATACCCTATAATTCAACTTCAAAGGACAAACATTTACCCAAGTACCGATTGAAACCCAAAATCCAATTTCCACCTTGATATTGCAGCATACTGTTATGTGCCTTGGCTTAGGATCTAGTCACATGTTTAAACAAGAAAGAATTCTTGCTTTGACCTATGGTTACTCAAAAGGCAGATTCGTCCTTGACTGACCCCCTCTCAAAATAACGTTTCTTTTTTTATAGAATAATTTCTTATCTCTTTATTTCATATTGGCAGCCTTTTATAGACGGTTAATAACAAAGAAAAGAGTCCTAATAGAATTCCTAACTTAGAGTTTTTGAAGGTAATAAAAACCTAATATGATAAAGAAAATAAGTAAAACAAAAACTCTTAATAAAACCTGATATAATAAATAAATAAAACTAAAATTCCTACTGCAATAAAAGCGTCCATATCATTACTCCCCTTCTCGGAGTTGAGCTTGTCTTCAAGCTCAAATTCAGAATAAACTTCAGAACTTATCCAAAATCATCTATCTCATCATCATCTTGCTTGCCTTCAACATCTAGTACTTCTATCCAAAATAACCTTTTACATTTGTGTCCCATGGAATAAGACTCATCACAATTATAACACAACCCCTTAGCACTTCTTTCCACCATTTCTGTCTGTGTCAATTTCTTAATAAATGGTGCAGAAGAACCTATTTTACCGTTGTTCCCTGTTGGTTCTATTGTTTGTCCCCCTCCCTTTGCAATGCCCTTAGTCATTGGAATGATTGAATTGCTGCCAGTGTTTTGGGAAGTTGGCCAGTTCAGGATGGCTCGAGATGACAATTTGGAAGAGACATTTTGGTTACGCTCCAATGTTCGAGCCATATTCATTGCAACTCCAAGGTTTTCCAGTTGTTGCATCTCAATATCAATTCTAACTTCCTCTACCAACCCGGCAGTAAAGAGATTTACTTGTTGTCGAGGTTTAAGATCAGCAGTCCTAGCCAATAGTGATTGAAATTGGCGTTGGTATTCCTCTACAGTCCTAGTTTGTCTCAAGTTGGCAAGTTCCCCCAAGGGGTTATTACTCATAGGTGGCCCAAACCTTACATGACAACACTCTTTGAAGCGTCCCCAATTAAGATTTGCCTCCTCTTCTTTCATTTGATCAAACCACAATTGTGCCTCTCCTAAGAGATGGAATGAAGCTAAGCCTACTTTGTCTTTTTTGTTAGTTCGTTGATTGCCAAAAAAAAAAAATTCGCATATTTTCGGCCACCCTAAAGGATCTCCAACACCATCAAAAGTGGGAAATTCCATCTTAGAGTATCGTGGCACCATGCACCCACTGTGTTGCGAGTCTGAATTCCTTTTCCTGCCTCCGCTGCTGCCCTGTTCTTCATTATTTTTCTTTGAATCCCCTTTCGTTATCTTTTGGACCGAAAGAGATAATATTGCCACCTGCTCCTCTAATGCTTCTTGCCTTGTAGCCATTTGTTCCATGAAAGCCTCCAGCTTGGTTGTCAAAGTCTTTTTGTCACCCATGGCAGCTGGCTCGGATACCAAGTTGTTATGCGCTTTGACGTAGGATCTAGTCACAGGTCTAGATGAGAAAGAATTATTGCTTCGACCTATGGTTACTCAAAAGACAGATTCGTCCTTGATTGAACCACTTCTCAAAATGACGTCTCTTTTTTATGGAATAATTGCTTATCTCTTTATTTCATATTGACAGCCTTTTATAGACAGTTAATAAAAAAGAAAATATCCTAATAGATTACTAATTTAGAGTTTATGAAGAAAATAAAAACTTAATATAATAGAGAAAATAAATAAAACTAAAATATGATATAATAAATAAATAAAACTAAAATTCCTATTGCAATAAAAACATAAATATCACATACCTCCGGCAGAAGCATTCCTTGTAAAGAAGCTATATCATTGTCAAATCACTTTGTGCCTAAAATCTACAATCAATCAAGAGATAGATTGAGATTAATCATAGCTTTAAATGTGGCATCTGATTTTCGCAACTTAGATTCTTATTAATTTGACTCTATTAAGGGAAAAGGGCTGAGATCATATCTACATCCTCACCTTTTTTAGCCCTCTTTTTCTTTATGTTTTCTTTTTGTTATAAGTTTGCTTGTTGTTTGAATTGCCTTTTTTTACTTGTTCTTTTGTAACTTGTTTGGGATTTTTTATTTTTATTTTTAGTCCTACTGCTAATCTATTGATCTTGAATAAATGAATATTCACTAAGTCAAAAAAAAAAAAAAAAAAAACCAATTTTATAAATACAGAAATTCGCTTACATTATATGTGCCAAGAAAAGATATACACCAATATAAAATTTAAATAATTTTGCACATTTGCATAATATTTTGTATAATTAATATTTTAACAATCCACTTAATATAGATAATCCATGTCATTTTTTAGTAAATTAAAAATGTTTTTTTTTTTTACATGAGTAAATTAAAAATGTTTAATTGTTTATTTTATATAAAAAAAATTAACCATTAAATATATTAATAAAAACAATATTTTAAATCAATAAGATAAAAATATTAGATCGATTTCACTATCGAATTATTGTAAAAGAATTATGAATGTACATAAATTAGTTGAGTTTTCCAAATCCATCCCAATTTTTTTATATATAGGAAGTTTAGTTGTCAATATTTTTTTGTTTTAGGAGTAATACTATACTAACAGATGAACTTGATTTCAGAAAGTTGTAGCTGCCCAAATCCAACATATTGTAAAAATAAATATACTCTACTTGATATTCATCAACCAACCGACCAAGAACCTAACATCACCCTCTTCCTCCTATATTTAACCCCTTCCCTCTTCTAATTTCCCCGCAAATTCTCTCTAAGGGAAAACACCCTGCAGTTGGTTGCTTAAAGAACCATGGCAAGAATGCTAGAACTTGCTTTATATCTCTGTCTTTTTATGTGTTTGATTTTAACATGCTATGCACAAACTTGTGCCAAGTATGCCTTCTCTAGAAACCGTGTCTTCAAGTCATGCACTGATCTTCCTGTCTTAAATTCCTTCCTTCATTATAACTATGACGTTTCAGGGAAGCTGGAGATTGCCTATAGGCACACTGGGTTCACTTCCTCTAGATGGGTTGCATGGGCCATAAATCCAACATCCAAAGCTATGGTGGGGTCGCAGGCACTTGTTGCCTATCAACTGAGTGATGGAAGCATGAGAGCCTACACATCGCCCATTACTCAATACCAAACACAGCTGCAAGAACGTGAGCTTAGTTTTGATGTCTCGGACTTATCGGCAACGTATGCGAACAATGAGATTATCATATTTGCTACTTTGGGTTTAATTCCCAATAATGACACTACTCTGAATCAAGTTTGGCAAGAAGGTGCCATGTCTGGGAACACCCCACAAATGCATGCTACTTCTGGTCCTAACGTTCAGTCCGTGGGGACCTTGAATCTGCTTTCTGGTCAGGCTGGAACAATTGGAGGAAGAACCTCAACACAAAGAAAGCAAAACGTAAGTAACTTAAACCGACCGTCATATTTCGTGTTTAATCCATATAAATTATTAAGGTACAACCCTTAAATATTTACATTAAGTTTTATTTACTTGTAACATTAGAAAATCTCTTTACAAGGTAAAAGTCATTGTTGAAGAAAGCAAATCGTAAATTGTTATATTTTGGAAATCAAATTTAATCAAGAGTACTAACACATTCCTTGCAATAAATTTTTGCAGATTCATGGGGTGCTAAACGCAGTGAGTTGGGGTATCTTGATGCCATTAGGTGCTATAATAGCAAGGTACTTGAAGGTATTCAAATCCGCTGATCCTGCATGGTTTTATCTGCACGCTTCATGTCAGTTCTCAGCCTATGTCGTTGGTGTCGCCGGTTGGAGTACGGGTCTAAAACTAGGCAGTGAATCTCCCGGTATCCAATATGATGCTCATAGAACCATTGGGATCATACTTTTCTGTCTTGGAACACTTCAGGTACTCAAAGCACACAAAAAGTAATACCATATATACATATATATTATCCGATAGATGGTAAATGTAGCGTACTGATAGACTGATAGTGAGGGTTTTTGATTTGGATTTAGGTGTTTGCTTTGCTTGTAAGGCCAAAACCAGACCACAAATACAGAGTCTACTGGAATATATATCACCATTTGGTGGGATATACAGTTGTAATCCTTAGTGTCATCAACATATTCAAGGGATTGGACATCCTGGAACCTGAGAAGAAGTGGAAGAATGCTTATATTGGAGTCGTCATAGCTTTGGCATGCAGTGGTGTCGTGTTGGAAGCCTACACATGGTTTCTTGTACTAAGGAGGAAAAGATCAGAAAGTGCAGGAAAGATGTCGCATGGTATCAATGGAGCACATGGAAATGGGGTTAACGCCCACACTGCGAACTGCTAAGCCACAGCAAACATAGAATTCTGGCCTCCTCTTTCAGAAGTAGAAGCTATTTTTGCAGTCTATAAGTAGTGGTAGGAAGAAACTATGGATGAATGGACATTTGTATTCTACCAGCTACCGTAAGATACGCGCATATGTTTCTTTAGCACTTTATAGTGTGTTTTTTTCGTCCGATTAAATCTAAATAAAAAAATTAAAATATAAAATAAAAGTGTTGATATGATATTAAACTATTGAAAATAGATAACATATCAGTTTCATACAATTATATATATATATATATAATACATACACCTTTTGTGGGCTGTAATTAATGTTATTTATTTTTATAAGCTTCAATTTGGGAATATTTTGTGTAATTAGTATTACGTAAAACCTTACGAGATTCCTAGTAATTTGTATAGTTATAAGAAGAAAATTATAAAATATTATAGATATTGTAATAATTTATGCAATTGAGTCATGTTTGCAAAATTATACATAATATTATGAAAATAGTAATAATTTATGTAATTGAACAATATTATGTGCAAAAGTTGTAATAATATGTAATTATACAATTACACAAACTATTACGAAATTTTGTACCAATTAAATAATAGTGTAATTGAAACTTCTGAAAAATTCACCAGAACTCCTCGTAAATAGTGGTTGGCTTAATTTTCTTGAAGAAAAAACTATTGTTGAAAGCGCATCCCTTTCCTACTGCCGATGTTGCAAATAATTCACATATTAAGCCGGAAAGGTCTTTCATTGAGCTGAATTTAAGTGCACACATTCGGTTCCATAATTACAACTGCTAAGTTCCCGACCACCCATTCCAAAAATGAGATAATTTGAATAAAACTTAAGCGTCGAATTTTGAGAAAGATTTTTTTTACCCAAATTTAATCCGGTGCGAATATATTATATTATAAAAAAAACATTATATTAATTATATATATTAAATAATATATATTTATATTTATATTAAATTATTAACCTAATAGCAATTAAATTCATTATCCAAAACTTAAAAAAAAAAAAAAAAAAAACTTACCCAACTAAATAACTCAACTCAAAATATAAAATTTTAAAAATTATATTCAATACAATAAAACATTTATCATATTTATTTGTGTTTCCTAATACAATAAAACATTATTATATCTATGGCAGTGTTTTTGAATATAAATACTTTTTAATGTATTTTTAATATGTTAAAAAAATTATTTTAACAGTTTTTAGTGCATTTAGTGTATTATATTTTTTTAAAAAATATTTTTAAATAAAAACTAATCTAAAAAATAAAAAATATCGAGCCAAGTCAGGCTCGAATTTACCTTTACTAAATTGAGCAAAGCTTAGACTAAAAAAAAAAAGTAAACTCACTTTTCAGATCAGACCAAGCTTAAGCTTAAAAAAATGATCTAAATATTTTAGATTGATAAAACCTGCCCATGATCTACTCTAACAACAATGGAATGAGAAAATGAAAAAGAGAGCCTACCATAAAACTTAAATCGAACCTTCATAAAAATAAAAACCACCACGGGCCACATTACTATAACGCAGGTGCAGAGTAAATTTTACTATAACAAATAAAAGGAAAAAAATGTAGATTTGAATCAATTATCTGAATAAATTAACCTCAGAGACTTATTCGATTTTCACCTTCATAACATTGTTTTATCTTCAGAACCTTTCCCATAATCCCAGACCTATACATCCACAGACGTTTATATTGGCATTCATCCCAAACATTGCAAACTACATATGACCAAAAACCAAGATTCTAAGAAAGAGGATCACAATTGATTTTTTTTTTTCCTTTTACATATTACACGTCCTTCTGAAAGGACCACGAGATCACTATATGGTGCAGTCAACTTGTGTTAGTTATTTTTTTTTTTAAAAAAAAAAAAAAAAAAAAAAACAAAAAGAGATTACAGTACACTAGAGTTCACTATGGGCGCTCTCTAAGCTCAAGGGCAGCGATTTCTCTCACAACCTGAGCCTTGTCCGCCTCAAACTGTTCATCCTCTGTAAGACATCAAACAGGGAACAACAAATAAAGTGCCAAGCCTACACATTTACAAGGAAAAACAATGCTACCATTTGTATCTTTTTGTACCTTTATTAGTCTTGAAATCCGCAAACAATCGTAGAAGCTTGCTTTTATTGGCAACGAGTATGCTAACAATGTCTGGAGGCTTATTCTGTTTTGCAGCAAACAACTGTAGAGAGATTCACAAAAGATGTAAGAAAAAGATATAGTGAGCAATTTAACGTATCAAATTATCATGTGTTCCCCAGAGGAGGAATAATTTAACATGACACCTTGAAAACATGAAAAGCTTCTATTTGAATGCTCTTGCTTGATTCCTGCAATTAAAGGGATTCATTAGTTGCTGCTTGAAGTGAACTACGTATGGTTAAACTAAATTTCGAAAATAATTGTTGGTCTTTAACCATGTTGCTCAGACTCTTCATTTTTCTTCAAGTAACTTTAATACTCATGTCCAACGCATGGATATGGAGATAAGACCTCTAAAGATCCTCCAAATATATAGAAAAAGGTTTCTAACCATAACATGTCAGATGCATACCCACATGAACATACTCCCGAGTCCGAGTAACATAGGTCTTTAATACTTGAGCATTGAAAATCTTGGTAATTGCAGCTACCGGGATGATCATATTCATAGCTACAGGCTAGTATTATACTTCAACATTAACTACACGAAGAACAAAATTTTGCTAGTTTATGCCAGGCATTTTTTATATTAGTCATTAGCAACTCGTTTGAGGGTTATTTCATTTTTAAAGCTTCATGTAAGATGCGCAATAGACCAAGTCTGGTAGAGTTTATTACCCAGATAAAATAACAATAAGCAATCGAAACTCTCAAAATTTTATCATTCCAAAATGATGTGGGATAAACAAAACATGAAAGCAAGAAACAGAAGGAAGTGTGGTACCCTTAGAAGATTCATAAGAATCCTTAAGTTATCCTTTGAGCTCACATATCTGGTCATGACAGCTGCATTTGAGCGGTCCAACAAAATATCTCCCAACAACTATAACATTAAGAAGAGAAAACATTAAGAATAATAGAAAAGGCCTCCCTAGCAACTAAAACTGGAACTGCAATTTGTACCGACACATAACTCAAAAAATAACAGGGCCTTCATACTGCTATGATTTTGGCATTTAAAAGAGGAGATTCAATTGGATTGAGTTGTCAAATCTTAACCAACACTTTTGGATACCCATAACTAACTATAGATGTTTCGGATCCCCGAATGGTAAGACAATCTTTACACTCCTCACACTTGTCGAACATCCTATTTCTAGTTTGAAATCAGCAAATGAACCCTTAAAAAAACTTATATGAATTCAAGCATGTTTAAAAGCACAAGTTTTTGTTTCGATTGAAAAAGAATCACTAAAATAGTCACTGTTTTTAGCAAGGGTCATACCTTGATAGCTTGTCGTCTCGTAATGTAGTTGCTTGATTCCAGCAACTTTGAGTTATATTCTGCAAAAAACTGAAACAACAAATACGATTTGTTTCATTGAGCTCTAACTAATGAAAACTTTCAACATTAACATTTATATATGAAGAACTCAATGGGATCTTAATTTAGCTACTTCTAGCACCATTACAATCAACAACCATGTGAATAAAATATCTAGTCAAAAATGAAAGAGCAAATAAAGTGATTCCAATTGAAGCAATTTTCAAGCTGATAATAATGGAGAGTGAAAAAAGTACTAAAAATAATAGTGAATTGAAAAGATTTTCCTAGTACCTTGCTCGTATTTAGCATCAAAACACCACAATTTAAAAGATGAAAGCAATGGAGGAGCAACACTTACCCAGTCATAGTTCTTGGAAAGAAATTCAGCTACGGTGGACTTATGCCTTGTCAAGAGCTCCTATAAGAAAACAAGATATTACAGAACATCAGAAGTCAGATGCACAATTCAAAACCCTTAAAGAAAGAATGGAGGAAGATGAGGAAGTTCATGAGAAGATGACTCAACATCAAACAACCACCTTGTTTGAAAAACTGAAATTGAAAAGCATCTTCATTTCATCAATCAACATAAAATTGAAAAGCAAACCTTACCTACTTTAAAAAATACAACAAACAACAGGTTGTTCTGAGACTGAATCCCAATGACAAATGCAGAATCAAAAGTGCAATAGTAAGAAGCAGATAGAAAATGGGAGGAAACAAGATCATTATAGTACTTAGATCAGCAGTACACAACCTTAAAAGTTGCAGCAGCATCAGCAGCAATGTCAAAATTTGGAAGTTGTATATAGTCAAAAAACTTCTTCATGTGATGTGACTCCAAAACATACCTGTAAATCAAACAAAACAGGACACATAGAGCTAATAATATATCCAAAAAGCTTCAATTAATTTGAAACCTTTCTATGCAAACTTTAGGAGTTAAGGCTCTCTTTCAAATGTAAAAAGAATACATATTATAAAAAGGAAATATTTCAAAGGTAAATATTGGAGAAGATTGCTGCTTGAACGCAACCATGATGGAAACACTGCTGATTAGAAAGAGGAATTAGAAAAAGAATCGGGGTATTCATTTATATTCACTTAAAAGAAGAGATGCCAAGTCATGAAGGCATAAGTTGACTAGGTTGAATTTTCTCACCTTGCAACAGTCTGATGCCGTATGCATTCTCTCAACATTGCACCATAATGTAAAGCCATGTCTGTGTTTTCATAACTGAGTAAACAGCATTTAAAAATCAGAAGACTGTGATCAAATGATGGATACAAAATAAACCTCAATTTGACAGCATAACCAAAATATTGCATAAACCAGATATCATCTTAGGATTATATCTCCAATATAAACATGGCAAATGTTTGGCACAGAAGTGAGTCCATCAATAAGAAGAACCCAGTAATGGAAGTGCCGCCACAGTCTCTTTTGCTTAATCAAAAGAACCAAACAAAATGCCGAAAACTATCAGTAACTTATCATCTTAGCTCTAGCATTAAGTTGTCAAGACTTGATAACACAAAGACAAAGATCCAACGAACCATTGAAGTTACATTGAAAACCAACCTATAAAAAGGAAAGTAATAAACCTTTTAAGATTTCCACTTACCCTGCTATTAAAATATCTAAAAGATCTAAGTTCGCTTCCAAGTAATCAGAAGCAATCAACCGCGAATTCACTTGTTGCCTTTGCAAATTGGCAACAACTTGAGTGGCATCTTTCCTTGCCTGCAAAGGAAGCCACTTGTCAAATAATCATAGAAGCAACAACAGGGACAACAACAACTCTTGCCAAGGAAATTCCTCATGTAAACATTGTTGAGTAAGTTAAGTCATCTTAACTTTATAATCAATCAGTTACCTCTAAGTTCAATTTAGGAAGGCAAGTGATCAAGAGCCGCAGCGTGTTCTCTCTGAAGAACTCTTGAGTCAGTTGTGCACAAGCTTCTGAGACTGGCTCAGATTCACTATTTCCATAAAGAATAGATTTCAACTCACTTAAATTCTGAAACAATTCTGCCATCTGCGTCAAGATTAAGTTAAAATATAAGGATTAGACACCGAACCTATGTTAATTTCGGCAAATCCAATAACTGCTCAGGCACAACAAAATCATACATATTCGATTCCAATAGTAACTATATCACATGCTGCCGTCATCAAAATCCAAAGGGGGCGATCCAGATCAACAAAGAAAAGAAATCGAATAGCAATAAAACCAAGTCGAAACAATTAAGATGCTATGAGTAAAAGGTGTTTTCAGTAACGAACTTTCTCTTCCCGCTTGGATTCACGACTTTCGGAGGAGCGGGCGGCGAAGCTGAGGAGATCACGCGTTTGGCGCACGATATCGACGGGAGTTCGCGGCTTGGATTTGAAAAGCCCCTTCATCTTGGTAGACGATGACTTATCGTAGAGGATTGATGATGTAGAAGTACTATCAGGTTGTGCTGCGGGATGCCTGAGCCTCGGTGCGACGGCTCTGCTCGTCGCACCGCCCGGCTTGCTTATACAAATTCCTATTCTTTCACCAAAAAAGAAAATCGCTTCCAAGTTTTTCAGTCACTTTTTCAGTTATTGTTTTGGAATGTTTAAACAATGGTGAGTTTTGGTTGATTTGGCTTCTTTTCCGATATTTTCTGCGATTTGATTATTTCGATCACTTACTATTTATCCAACGGCTCTGCTCAGCTTTGGGATTTCCCTTTTTAACATGAATTACTCAACTGTTGGTCGTTGGTTACTGTTCTTTACTTTAAGAGCATGTTTGGTTGGAGGAGTATGAATATGTTATAGCCCAATTCAATGGGCTCACCACCACACTATTGTTTGGTTTATCGCAATTGTCAGCCCGTGTTGAATATGGGCTTACTCAGGGAAGAGAAAGCATAGTTATTCCCTGCACTCCCCACTGAATGGGTGATTTAGGACATGTGGAATAAGAAATTAGCCTCAAAAGTTTCAATTTTACCTTTATCATTTTGAAACCTTTTTCACTCAACCCGACAACTCCTCTCATCCAGCCTCCATTGCTTGCTTCACCTCCGGCCACTAGCTCTAAACTCTTCTCGGGCATGCCATATAGAAGGGCAAGAAGAGAGTGTTTTTCTCCGTTCTGAAACCTTCCTCACTCAACCCGACAGCCCTTCTCACCCAGCCTTCATTACTTGCTTCGCCTTCGGCCACTAGCCCCAAATTCTTCTCGAGCATGCCATAGAGAAAGGCAAAAAGAGAGCTACTTCTGTTTTTCTCTCTCTAAATAAAAATTTACAAAGGCTTCTCCTTTCTTTCTTTGTTTTCTGTAACAGACCCAGAAGTTTTAACCTAGTTTCAGGTATTTTTCTTCATATAAACTATGATCATTTTCCTTGTATGTTAATAACTTAATATCATTCATTTACTGAGTTTTAGCTCTTTTGGTTTTATATTGCACCATTTAAAAAAAAAGACCTTTATGTTTTTTATTAGTGAGTGATTTCTTTTTCTTTTTTTTCTTTACTTCATGATTAAGTATATAGGCTTTGTTGGTTCGTTCTAACAGGAAATTGGAAGTTGTTTTATTTTGGGTTTAAATTGTTAAAAGCATTAATTAATCAAAGGAAAAGAAGCGTTTTTAAGGGGGATTTGGGGTTGCATGTGTTCTTCTGTTGTTCTTATTGGTTTGTTGTGTAAAAGAAAGCACTTGGTGTTAATTGAAGTTATTTGCAATGCATTTGATTGGTTTTATTTTGCGAGTGACTGATTTTGTTGTCATTTAGAGTATGCTAAAGTGAATGGTGAATTGCTTACTAAAAGAGGTGAACGGTTTTATCTGTTAAGGATGCAAGTCTATCATCTGTGCTTTTAGGTTCCTCCTTTAAGTTATTCAGCAAATTTGTTTTGACATATTCATCGCACACACTTTGTTCCATGTTTGATTCTTGTTCCTTTTTTAACTTTCATTGTAGAGAAAAACTTTGAGATAGACTTCTTTTCATGTCTCTTCAGTGGTGCCTACAAACATAGTTGAAGAAGTAATTAGTGGATTTCTTGGAATAAACCCTGACACCATGAGTTTCTAGTTAAATGCAACCTTTTTTCCGTAACAAAGTTAAGCAGAGCAAGACAATGAATACAAGTTAAAAATCATTGAAACCAAATAGAAACTCATTAGTGGAGTTGCATCTGGACTAATGATCTAGACCAACTGTCAGCTGATGAATCCCTAAACTATGAAACCAAATAACATAAATTCCTTTAAATTCGAAATGCTAGTCATCTCCTATTACGCATCATGAAATATTCCTATTTAGCTTTTTCTTCTTTGTTGGGTTATGTTATTTATGTGTTTCTTATTCTTTGTGTTATGGGCATGTTGTTTTACTTCTTCAAACATATTGCTTTACTTTTTCTTCTTTTTTTTAGTATTGAAATTGTATTTTTATTTTCACCTCTCAGTCCCAACCTCCCTTGCTTGCTTCGCCTCCGGCCACTAGCACTACTCCCTTAGTCCCTTGGCTTACTTGCTCCACCCATAACTAAGCCTCTTGTATTCACTGAGTCACTGTAAGTTCTTTTGCAATTAAATTATTTGATTTTTTTTTACTGTTACTGAGATTAGTATTGAAGAATTGTGAGCCTTTTAACTTAATTCTCTCTAATATGATACTGGTCAAGATTGTTAACTCTACCATAAAAAATTACATTACCAGAACATAAAACCAGCAGCACTTCAAGTTGCCAAAATAATTACCTATTGTCATTTCAATCATTCTTCCATGGTTCTAAGATTATAAGCTCCCTTGGAAGAAATAAGAAAGCATATTTTGATATTCCCATCTAATAAAACATCCTTGAATACATTCCGCTTCAATTATTGGATAGAACATAATTCTGGTAATGTCTTATTTGCATTTAACTATTTAACCTACTCTCCATCTCATATATATATATCGACTTTGAAGGCTTTATGAGCAATTCCCTTTCTCATTATAGTTGTTCTTTTTAGCTTTGCATTGTGTGCTTTAAAGATATATGCATCACATTTTGTTTTGAGATTGATTTATACTATGATTTGAAGATATATGTTCTTCTTGGTTGAGAAGGTTCTGATGTTGATGGATGAGTTCTTCTAGATGTCATTACTAGGAGACATGGATAAAAGTTCCTCATGGTAAAGTATAGACATGGAGGAAGTTTAATTATTTTTTTAGATCATACTAATATTGAAAACAAGAGATTGATAAATAGTGTTTTCTTAATATAGGTTGTTTAGTAACTAGTTGATATTGGTTATATAAATTGTGAGGGATTTCTTGCACCTTTTAGGGGACAAAGATATTATTTGAATGAATGGCCTCAAGGTCACCAACCAAGTATTCCAAAAGAATTTTTCAATATGAAATATGCATCAGTGTGCAATGTTATTGAAAGATATATTGGTTTATTAAAACTTAGATAGGGTATACTTAGGAGACCATTTTATCCTGTGATGGTGCACAATCGAATCATTATTGCTTGTTGCTTACTTCATAATTTTATTTGAACTGAAATGAGTCTTGATCCTATTGAAGCGGTGCTAAGAGAAGGTTTAAATAGTAATGTTGATAACATGTTAAATTTGCATGATCTTTTGTGTTTAAATCGACTAATTCTTGAATTGATTCCTGCTAAATTAGTGATTTTATGTTTTAATATTGTCAGGAATGCAATTGGGATGCTATGAGTAAAAAACGAGCAGAAAAGGACTAATTTGCAGCATAGTTAATAAAGTGGGGCCGAATCAGAAACTTGGAAATAGTCAAGGACTCATAAGATTTCTTTTGACTTTATAAAAACTAAAATTAGAAGAAAATCTAATTTTATTTTTATTTAATTTTAATTTTGTGAAGTGAGTAGTTAAGCCAAATTTAGTAAATCATATGTATATAAGGAGGGCCTTTGTGGTAGCTTGAAAATACACTTGATTTCACTTGGAATTAAATTCCCTTCCAAATTCCATGCGTCAGTAGCTTACTGCTACCCCATTTCCATTTCCTTGTTTTTGCAAAATTTGTTTAATTGTTTTCCAAGTCCCTTCCTTTCCCAACTTCCACCATTTTCATTCAAATCCACTCCATAGCCAACCAAAGCATGATTAAATCCATGTTTCACTAAATACTAACTTAGCTTTAGGCCGGTATTCTTTCCGATCAAAAATCGTGAGATTCGTATCCGTACTAAAAATCCTTCCAATTGGTATTTCATTATTTTTCCTAAGTATCGGGATTGACAAATTCGTCCCTTAAAGTTAACTTGATTTCAAATCAAAAAGCGTGTTGGATTGGAGTCGTGTTTGCGGACAGTTGGGGAAATGAGTCAGTCGTGCTGTATTCGGATCTCTGAGAACTATCAAGGGAGAAGTGGTTGGGTTTAAACGACCCGTACAGTTGAGGCAGTTAATCCGAGTTGGGTTCTTTAGAACGCAAGGCTGCTAGAATCTTGAACCGGGAACGCGTGTATATCGGTTAGATAATCGGTATGGGTTGATTTGCAGGTCGTACCGGAACCAGCTACGAGAGGAAAAATTGACGGTTAAGACGTTCTTAACTGCTATAACTAGCTTATTGTTTGAAGGAGAAAATTAATTTTTGAGGATCGATTCAAAATTTGAAATTCGCCGAGTCTATGGCTAAAGCTTATTATCTTTGTTTACAAAATTCGAATTTATTTCCCAATTTAATTTTATTTCCAATTTATTTAATTATTTATTTATGTTGTTTCAATTATTTAATTTTTAAACATTTCAAAACTCCCTTGATTTATTTGTTTATTTTTCAGCAAGTCCGTTTGGAGTCGTGGGCACGATTATTGTAACACCCCAAACCCGGCCCAAACGCTACAACCGGATCTGGTATGTCACTTAGAAAATTTTGGAAGAACATGTCGTATTTTCAGAAAAATATTTTTTTCTAAAGTTTATCTTCTTATTCGAGAGAAATTTAATAGTTGATAGTTTAAATAAAATATGCCTTTATAAATTAAAAACCCAAATTTAAAGAGATACATTAGTTCAATAAGAATTGAAATAACTAAAAGTAATTAAAGCCCAAAATAAAACAAAACATAAACTAGTGGCCCACAGCCTTATTACAACGAGATTTAAAATCCATTAATTAAAAATATAAAGTATTAACTTGAAACTTTTTGCTGGATTCAGATGGTCTTTTGCATGGCCACCTTGCGTTCCTCTCCAGCCCGGTCCGAAACATTAGGTATCACCTGAAAGGTTAATTAATAGGGTGAGTCGCGAGACTCAGTTTGCAACTCTCATGCACCACTAGATTTTGGCCTTAGGCCCATAAAACAGATTAATAATTTCATTTATAAAAAAAATAAAAAATAATATGCAGGCCCAACCCATTTGCCTAGGTTTCCATCCGCTACACGCCCGCACTCGACCATTCACACCCATTGGGGATTTCTACAATCGACCCACACCGCTACACGCCAAGATGGCGCTCATGCTTTGCTCATCAACATATTATGGCCGAAGCCCTTATAATGAATCACGGCATTAGCCGCTACAACATATAACGATCATCACGGTATAAACCGCTACACATATAATGTATAACTTCCTCCTTTCATCAACCCAACCTATGCGATTATAAAATCAATATGCTTTTATCATATAAAGTCAAACATTCATCGACACGGTGATTTACTTCACCCTTTTCGGGTTTTCAACATTAAACCGAGATATCGGTATTTATCACAACATATAAACTTATGAGCATACATTAATAATCAGATCTAGATGGTGGGGAAGTATTACACACTTGATATCGCGAAATCCAATATTTTTAGTCGATGTCCTTGCTATCCGGATCTATTATCCTCAATGTAAAGCCTTGCTCAAAAGCCGAAAAAACACATAAAGATTTAGCCCCTTCAACAATCGGCCAAGGTTAATAAATCCCAAATTACACGTTAAAACTAATAGATCTCTTACCTTGAAATCCCGAAAGTAACACGATTCTATAACTTAGAGATCTATGCGATTGACTCCACTAAAGTTTCCTTCAGATTTCGGCACAAGTAGGCACCACAGAAGTAATTCGGCAATCACAGGAGATGAGATCTAGGGATTTCGGCTTTTAGGAAAATCTTGGAAAAAGTATGAACAAGAGAAGGCTGATGTGTCTTTGGCTTTTAAAATACTTGAGTGAGGAGTTTCGGTTTCTGACAGGAAAAGAGAAGAAGAAAAGAAAACAAGGAAGAGACTTGAAGATTTCGACTAGGAAGAAAAAGAATGGAAAGAGTTTCGGCTTTTGAATCAAAGTGAAGATGAGGGAATAGGCTTAGAAATTTTGGCTTTTGCAGAGAATGAAGAAGAAGATGGAACTTTAGGAGTTTTCGGCTTTTACTCAGAGAAGAAGAGAAAAGAATGAAAGAAAAACCCAAATGCCGAAATTGAAGAGATATTCCCTATTTATAGAAATTTCACACTTACTTACCTAACCTTGCAGATAAATCCTATCTTTTCTCCTTTATCTTAATCTACTAGCTCATCTAAAAGAGACTTAATTATCTCTAACTCCTTTCTCCTTTATCAAAGATATTATCCACATATTTTAATCATTAAAATCCCTAAATTTTAGCCTTTATCCATTTATTATCCACATAAAATAAATTCTTAAATAATAGCCTTTATCTGCTTATTATCCACATATTTTAAACATTAAAACCCCAAAATTTTAGCCTTGTTGCCATCCACTCCACCTAATCCTAATGCCCAAAATTTAGCTAACTTAAATTAAAAGAATTGGGCTCTAAAACTTAAATTTGGGTCTCTTACTCCCTTGTGTGGCGTCACCTCCTAAGATTGGGCTACAAGCCCACTTTGGTATTTTAAACATAGATACTACCTTTTAAACCCTATAATGCCCAAACAGATAATTTTAATTAAGACCTCTACCTAAGCCTGAGCCCAATTTGGACCCCTAACATTTAAATTAACACATTAAACATATCCACCCATTAAACGCATAGGCCCAAAAATTCGGGATGTTACAGCTTCTACCTTCTTAAAGAAAATTCGTCCTCGAAATTTCCAACTAACTATTAATCGTACTACCTAAGTCTCACTATCATGCTTTCACATTGCGCACTCCAATACTAAACCCAAAATAAACACTTAGTATTTTATGGTAGAGTACGCACCATATTCACATCTAGAGCGTCTTCGTCCCCTTGTACTCATGCTATCGGTCCGCGTTTATCCGATTAAGAATTTTATGAATTAATAAGTTTTTTCCATCTGCTTAACCACGAGCAGCATCTTATGAAAGCGATAGTTTAAGAGTAGTTCTTTCAATTCTGAATTACATCTACAAGTTTCATTCTCAAGTTTCTCTCCTAGTTCCATATACACATACATGCAATCATCAATCATACAAATAGAACTTACATTCATCACCTAAGGGTATTTTCGTCATTTCACTACCCAGGGGTATTTTCGTAATTTGGAAAATTAGAGGTATCTTGGTGATTTTACAAACAGGGGTATTTTAGTAATCTTACAATATAAGAGTAATTTAGTAATTTTCCAATATAAGGGTATTTTAGTAATTTTCCAATATAAGGGTATTTTAGTAATTTTGCAATATAAGGGTATTTTAGTAATTTTGCAATCAAGGGTACTTTGGTCATTTTACACATTAGGGGCAATTTAGTAATTTTTTACAAATCAGGAATATTTTCAATTTTTATTTTATTTTTAAAACAAACAGGGGTATCTTGAAGGATTTGATTTCAAAAGAAAATAGTAGTGTTCAGGTGGTTGTGGATTTGCTTTGTTGTCATGTGTTGTGTTATTTTTTTTTTACGGAAAAATTTCGTTGACTATGTAAATCGGGGTATATTTGCAAATCATGGGTATCTTGGGTTTTTTTTTCCAAAACAAGGGTTTCTAGCAATTTTGTAAAGATAAGGTAGCCGGGTCTCTTTTGGGTTTTAATTATAGATTTTGGCCCGTCAACAAGTCCTCGTGGCTAGGGTGAGCAGTCCTACGCACTGCAGGATTCCAAATGAAGAGGAGGTGAGTCACTAGGGATCGCTTAAATACCGTGCTCTTCCGGATCCTTCCTGACATGCGTATGACGGTTACCACACCCTAGTCTTCGGCTCGTTAACGGGTTTGTTTAGTGAAATTAAGTTTTATGACATTTTAAGAAGTGGTTTGAACTAAGCCTAGAGTCCATCAAGTTCTAATCTAACTAATCTACGTCCCATAAAGCCCATCAAGCCCACAGATATATATCACACAATGGTTCAGAGTACTTACCTGGCGGGCTTGGGCCGGAGACGCAGGTGTCATGCCGAGCTAACAGATCTGTTATTACTTAAAGACATCCATATTTCAAAAGCCCATTTTCAAAACGTTTTGAGCCCAAAACCCCAGAGCCGAGTTTTGAACCGGCTCGATACCAATTTGTAACACCCTAAACCCTACCAAAACGCTACAAACCGGATCTCAGTATGTCACTTAGAATATTTTGGAAGAACATGTCGTATTTTCGAAAAAATATTTTTTCTAAAGTTTATCTTCTTATTCGAGAGAAATTTAATAGTTGATAGTTTAAATAAAATATGCCTTTATAAATTAAAACCCAAATTTAAAGAGATACATTAGTTCAATAAGAATTGAAATAACTAAAAGTAATTAAAGCCCAAAATAAAACAAAACATAAACTAGTGGCCCACACTTATTTACAACGAGATTTAAAATCCATTAATTAAAAATATAAAGTATTAACTTGAGACTTTTTTTGGATCCGGATGGTCTTTTGCATGGCCACCTTGCGCTCATCTCCACCGGTCCAAGCATTAGGTATCACCCGAAAGGTTAATTAATAGGGTGAGTCGCGAGACTCGATGTGCAACCCTCATGCACCACTAGATTTTGGCCTTAGGCCCATAAAACAGATTAATAATTCCATTTATAAAAAAATAACAAATAATATGCAAGGCCCAACCCATTTGCCTAGGTTTCCATCCGCTACGCGCCCGCACTGACCATTCACACCATTGGGGATTTCTACAATCGACCCACACCGCTATACGCCAAGATGGCGCTCATGTCGCTCATCAACATATTATGGCCGAAGCCCTTATAATGAATCACGGCATTAGCCGCTACAACATATAACGTATCACGGTATAAACCGCTACACATATAACGTATAACTTCCTCCTTTCATCAACCCAACCCATGCAAATCATAAAATCAATATGCTTTTATCATATAAAGCCAAACATTCACTGACCTGGTGATTTACTTCACCCTTTTCGGGTTTCCAACATTAAACCGAGATATCGGTATTTATAACAACATATAAACTTATGAGCATACATTAATAATCAGATCTAGATGGTGGGGAAGTATTACACACTTGATATCGCGAAATCCAATATTCTTAGTCGATGTCATTGCTATCCGGATCTATTATCCTCAATGTAAAGCCTTGCTCAAAAGCCGGAAAAACACACAAAGATTTAGCCCCTTCAACAATCGGCCAAGGTTAATAAATCCCAAATTACACGTTAAAACTAATAGATCCCTTACCTTGAAATCCCGAAAGTAACACGATTCTATAACTTAGAGATCTATGCGATTGACTCCACTAAAGTTCCCTTCAGATTTCGGCACAAGTAGGCACCACAGAAGTAATTCGGCAATCGCAGGAGATGAGATCTAGGGATTTCGGCTTTTAGAAAAATCCTGGAAAAAGTATGAACAAGAGAAGGCTGATGTGTATTTGGCTTTTAAAATACTTGAGTGAGGAGTTTCGGTTTCTGACAGGAAAAGAGAAGAAGAAAAGAAAACAAGGAAGAGACTTGAAGATTTCTTTAGGAAGAAAAAGAATGGAAAGAGTTTCGCTTTTGAATCAAAGTGAAGATGAGGGAATAGGCTTAGAAATTTTGGCTTTGCAGAGAATGAAGAAGAAGATGGAACTTTAGGAGTTTTCTGCTTTTACTCGGAGAAGAAGAGAAAAGAATGAGAGAAAAACCAAATGCCGAAATTGAAGAGATATTCCCCTATTTATAGAAATTTCAAGCACTTACCTAACCTTGCAGATAAATCCTATCTTTTCTCCTTTATCTTAATCTACTAGCTCATCTAAAAGAGACTTAATTATCTCTAACTCCTCCCTCCTTTATCAGCATATTATCCACATATTTTAATCATTAAAATCCCTAAATTTTAGCCTTTATCTGCTTATTATCCACATAAAATAAATTCCTAAATAATAGCCTTTATCTGCTTATTATTCACATATTTTAAACATTAAAACCCCAAAATTTTAGCCTTGTTGCCATCCACTCCACCTAATCCTAATGCCCAAAATTTAGCTAACTTAAATTAAAAGAATTGGGCTCCATGAAACTTAAATTTGGGCCCCTTACTCCCTTGTGTGGCGTCACCTCCTAAGATTGGGCCACAAGCCCACTTTGGTATTTTAAACATAGATACTATCTTTTAAACCCTATAATGCCCAAACAGATAATTTTAATCAAGGCCTCTACCTAAGCCTGAGCCCAATTTGGACCCCTAACATTTAAATTAACACATTAAACATATCCACCCATTAAACGCATAGGCCCAAAAATTCAGGATGTTACAATTATTGCCACGTTACCGACACAGTAGAAATTCTGATCACAAGTTAAAATGCGAAAGTTGATTATAATACTAATCCCTGTGGGCTCGACCCTACCACCACTCTTTACTATTATTTAGAGTTATTTTAATTGTAGGAATTATTTTTGGTGGTTTCGACGCCCATCAAATGTGATAGAGGATGATGAACCTAATATAATCAATATTCATCCAACTAATGCATGGGAAAATTGGAGGATGGAACTAGCAAATCAATTGTTCAATGAATGACAAGCATCTATAAATAAATGGGCCAAAAGTGATGTTTGAAAGACTTGATGTTATTTTATTTATCTTTGATGTTGTGTTTATGGTATTTTTATATTGTACTAGACTTGTATTAATTGAATTTTTTTATTTATTAATTGATTGTGCGAAATTTTCTTTAAAAATATGTCAGGATTTTTCACAATTAATTGCAACTTCTTCCAAAAAATCTAAAGGAACCAAAAGGAAATGGGTTTCGGAAGAAGATGTTGCGTTGATTTCAAGTATGGTAGACTTGCACAATGTTGGAACTTTTAATGCAGATACGGGATCCAAGGTTGGTTATTTACTTGAATTGGAAAGAATAATGGAAAATTTTTTACCTCATGCAATGCTAAAGGCTAAACCTAATCTTGAATCAAGGATTAGGACATTGAAAATGTAACAGCCCGTTTTTTCAGTGGTGACGGAACAGTAATTTTGGGACCACAAATTTCTGTTGTGTCGACTTAAAAATATTATTTATAGAATATTTATGGAGTCATTAAAGTCATATTAATTTTTGGTTAAGAAATTTTATCGTTTAGATAGCTAATTAAGGAAAATGGACTAAATTGAAAAAGGTGCAAAACATAGTAATTATTGCATTTAGGTGATCAAATAGCTCAATTACTAAATAAGGAAGGACTTAAGTAGCAATTAGGCCCTATTTAATATGGTTGGACGGCAATTTGATTGAAAATGATAAAATAATATGTCCAATGGTAATTTTGTATTTTAATGAAAATTAAAACAAAATTAAAGAAAGAATAAAACATTTTCATCTTCATTTCTTCTTCAATTTTCTGAAAACCATAGCTAGGGAGAAGAAGCTTCGGCTTTGGTTGTTTCCATTGCATGTAAGTGAAATTGATACATATTTCTTGTAATTTTTATGTTTTTGAGATCGTTACAACTAGGTCCAGCTAGCCCATACCTTTTTTTTTGAATCTGTTAAAAATTTTAAAAGTTTTCATTGATGAATATTGAATGTTTTTTATGATAACTATGTGTTTGAAGCTTTGATTGTGGTATTTGGTTGTTTTGTGAAGTGATTTTTGTTAGATTCTGATTTAAGGATTAAATTATTAAAATGTCAAAATTTCAAGGTTTAATGGTGATTAAGAGGTGTTTTGTGGATTTTTTTGAAGCCTTGTATATCCGGTTGTAAATTTTGACTTGTGAAAATGGTTAATTTGATGATTTTCGGGTTAAGAGACTAAATTGAAAAAGTTATAAAAGTTAGGGGTAATTGTGTAATTTTGAAAAATAAAAGGGTATAAAATGTAAAGTAAATTGGAATATGAAATGTAAGCTAATAATTGGGAATTTTATATTTTAGATCAAGACCCTGTTGATTTATGTGGAAAAGGAAAAATTATAGAATAGTCCCTAAACTTCTGCAATTATTATAATTCAGTCTAAGTAAGTTCGTACGGTTTATAATTTAATGTCTATATGAATTGTATGAAGATATAATATGATATAGTAGATGTTAATTGTTTTATTAAAGATGTAAAGTTGTTTGAGAAAATATTATTGAATTTCGATATTTGGGTCGGATGAACGCGGGATAGAGTACAATGTACTGACGGCGTGTTATGCGAGGTTTGGAGTGGAGACTGATGAGGTGTGCTTTATATGTTTTTCCCGAGTATACTGAGGTTCAACATTTGTTGCAAACCCTCGTGTTATATTATCTTGTTCTGGCGTGTTATGGGGGCGGATGTATAGCTCTTCGGAGCATTTGGCGTGTTATCGGTTGGATTAGCTCTTCAGAGCATTTGATGTGTTTTCGGTTGGACTACTTGTGCTCGTATACGTAATCCGTTCATCAGATCGTAAATTATTGTATTATACTAGTATAATGACTTTGAATGGCATGACATGCAATTGATATCTAGAATTGATTATATTGCGGATATGTATATATTCTCGGAGAACATTGGTTGAGCTTTGAATTGAGAGATGCAATTCACCGGTATGTAGTTGCAGATGACAAGAAGCATGTGTTATTCGATCATTTCCGATTAATTGTTATATTTACTTCGGTAAGATTTATTATTTCTGTACGTCAAACTTACTAAGCTTCAATAACCTTACTTGTATTTATTTCTGATACTTTTGAAGGTTGGACGATCGGATCAACACTCGAGTCACACTATCCACCCGTTTTCGGTAGTTTTTGGAACGTTTATTTTGGACTATATGGCATGTAATAGTCTTGTTTTGTCATTCCTCTTTTGTTTTGATATGTAAATCTATAATGAATGAGCTTAAGTGCAATTAGACAACTTATTATGGTATATGTGAATGAAGGAAGATGTTTTGGTACACGTTTATAGCATATGTTATCTTGCATTGTTGTGAATTGGGATGCTTATGATAGGCATATTGGTTAGAAGTTTAAATTGTGTGAATTGACATGTTTGTGTGATGATTTATATTTTTGTATAAGTGAATACTTGTGGTACCATTAAGGGTACATTGGTTAAGCACTTAGTATGGTTGATTTAGCATGATTTGAGCTTGTTTTATGTCACTTTGAATAGGTCTAATGACTGGTAAATGGGTTACTTAGTGTTCAAGAAATCTTGAAATGGTAAACTTGACATTTAAGGTTCATTTAGGTGCACACGGCTGTCCCATTTGGTCGTGTGCCACACACGGCTTGCGACATAGTCGTGTGTATTAACTCAGTGTGTTACACGACCTGCGGCACGGCCGTGTGGCCCAACTCAATGAGTTACACGGGCAGGGACAAAGCTGTGTATCCTTATTTCAAAAGTTACACGACCTAGGGCATTCCACACGGCTTGGCCACACGGTCGTGTGTCACCTATTTTTGAAAATTTTCAACTTTTTCTTAAAACTTATGTTTTGTTTCAAATTAGTCCCGAATTTCTTTTAAGCTATTTTTAAGGCCTTTAAGACTCGATTTAGGGAATAATGCATGTGACTGGTTGGATTTTTATTAAGGTTAATCTATTTAATGTTATGATGTTAAATGCTTTTCGATTAATCGGTAATACTCTGTAACCTTAATTCGACGACGGAGACGGGTTAAGGGTGTTACAGAAAAAGGATAGGGCAATCATTTATGATATGCTCAGAGGGTATAGGCAGATGGTTGTTGTTGAAGATGCAATGTGGGAGTCATATATAAGTGTAAGAATTTTTTTTATTTTTTATTTTTTATTTTTTGTATTTCTTTTCTTGTTTTGACTTACTTATATCTATATAGTATATAATGCTTATGAAATCTTTTTTTATAAAGTCATAAAGAAGCTGGGAAATTTAGAACTCGAAGTTTCCTTTATTATGAGCAACTTACTTCCATATACGCATAAGATCGAGCCATAGGAACAGATGCTCACACAGCTGCTGATATTTTTGAAGAATTACATGCAGAGGATGTTGCTAATGAAAGGAATCCTAAAAAAGGAAGCAATGATAATGGATGCAAAGTTGATGCTTCCTTAGATAAGATGGATGTCTCGAGTACACAGTCGCAATCGTCTAATCTAAACAAAGTTGATTTTACATTTCCAAAGAAGAAGAAAAAGAGTTCAGAGGCTAGGGGATCAAATTCTTCTACTTCACTTATCGATGCTGTCATGTTATTGGGGGGTAATATAAGGACAGTTGGCCTTGAATTAAGAAGGAGCATTGCCTCCGAAATGCTCATTCAAGAGAAGTCAGAAATGATCATTCAAGAAAAGGTACAAACTCTTTATGTGTCTTTAGGTGAAATAGAAGATTTAACAGATGATAAGTGAATTGATGCATTGATCAAAATTCCTAATCATCCAATGCAAATGCTCGTTTTCCTAAGTCTACCACCTTCTATGTGATTAGCATGGGTAAGAAAATTTATTTCTACCCATAGAAGATGTGGTTGTGGTGGTGAACGAATATAACGTTTTGTATGCCATAAAGGGTTGTCACTTTGTATATGTGTAAATGAATGTGGTGGGGGAGTAATATAACTTTTTGTATGTAATTGTAGGATGATATATTGATATGGAAGTATGTCATACTAATATTGTCACTTTTTGAATATGTGTAAATGAGTTTTCTACTGTAATTGGACTCTTGAAAACTGACCATGTTTGTTATGTTATTTAGATGTTGAGATGATGGTTGGATTATGTTGATGCTACTTCTTTAAAAGTACTTTTATTTTGATAGTAGCACTCTTTAATAATACTAGTAAACAAAATAATTAAAAAAAGAGAGAGAAATTTTGATAGAGAAGCTCTGTAGATCTAGACTTTTGGAAGGTTTTTAGGAAAGCCAAAATGGAAAATACGAAAGAGGAGATCAAGAAAAGCTCTTGATAAAATTTGGGTAAATTCATGTTAGTGACTGATGTGGCAGAAGGCAGCAGCAATGATGGTGGTCTATTGGATTCTAGAAAAAGGTTGGAGAGGAAGATGAAGATGGATTTGGGGAGAGAGAGGGGACCAACGAAGATGGAGAAAATAAAAAAATTATTTCCAAATTTAAAAAAATTTAAAAAATAAAATAATTTTATATAATTTAATATAAAATATTAAATTTATTTAATATAAAATATTTTAATATAATTTAAAATAAAATATTATTTCCAATTTTCAAAAAATATAAAAATAAAATATTTTTAAATAGTTTAATATGATTTAATAATATTTTAATATAATTTAATATAAAAAAATGTTTTATATTTAAATATTATTATTTTGATAGAAAATGTTATTCTTTAATATTAAATTGATGTTGAAAATACATTAAAATATTAAAGGGCATATTGGAAACACGAAAATATACACATTTTTTTCATACCCTTTTTAACTCAAATTCATGCAGTTTCGGTAAAATTCTTGTCGAAAAATATATAATTATTATAAAATAATTATTTTGTACTTAAATTATTAACATGTTGAATTTTAATTAATTTTATAATTAATTTTGATTAATTTTGATTATTTTCGACAAATTTGCACAAATGGCAAAAAACGGCTAGGCAGACACTGCCAGAAGCACAAAATCGAGAAGCAATTTTGAAGCATCAAGGTGAACTAATTTTTCAGCCTAAGATGGCCCAAATTATGTGTATTAATTCATAATATAATTAATTTTAATTTTAATCCAATCTAATTTGGGTTAAATAAATTATTGTTAATTAATTATGAAAAGGGGTCCAGTTGAGCTGACCTGAGAAAACTGATCCAACCAAGCACTGGGCAGCCCAAAACCGTCCAACATGCTGACCCAATCAGCTTGTTTGGCTTGCAAAATAGCCCTTAAAGACTCCTTCAAATTGCATTCAAACCCCTCCACTATTTATGTCTTTCTAGATTTGCCCATACCTTAAAATAACAAGTTTGAAACCTTCAAACTTGCCACATGTGTGGCCGGCCATGGGGGGACTCTATGGCTGCTGATTTTTGCTAATTTTAGCAGCCATATCAACCTATAAATACCCCCCTTTGCTGCTCACTTCAAACACATCTCAAACCCATTCATTTCTTCACTTCTCTCTCACTTTTCTCTCTTCATTCCCTTTCATCGTTCTTCATTTTCTTCCCCCATTCCCTTGCCAATTTCACCTCTTGATAAAGAGTTTTTAAACCACCATTTGGAGCAGCATTCAAGTGTTCGTGGAAGCCTCGGTACAACAAGAACAAGCAGAGAAGGAGGAGCGGAGCAAACTAGTCAAGCCTCGGAGAAACACTGAATTTGATTCTTGTTCCCTATCCTTTTAATGTTGTTGTTGTTATGATGAACATGTCTATGAATATTTGTGATGTTGATATGTTTAATTTAATTAATATGGCTAAAATTTAATTTGTGTTGGGTTGATTACATATTGTCTACTTAATTTATTAAAATTGTGTTTGTGTTGTTATAGGCCTCGGTAAGATGTTTGATTAAGTAAAACTCATTCTTGCATTATAATTGTAAGGTAATTAATGAATTAATTATTTAAACGGATTGAAATTGTAATTAATTGACACGATACTTA
Organism: Gossypium sturtianum; assembly: GCA_025698515.1. Classification (NCBI taxonomy): domain Eukaryota; kingdom Viridiplantae; phylum Streptophyta; class Magnoliopsida; order Malvales; family Malvaceae; genus Gossypium; species Gossypium sturtianum. Next base: position 12,504,791 of record CM046948.1, read on the forward strand.
ATCAGTGCATGTTTAATCACCTAATGTAGCTGAGGGTTAAATTAGCAACGGTATCTAACGAAACATTAGCATTGCCTAACTTACAAGATTATTGTGATCAAACTGTTTCAAGGTAGAAATATATTGTTACCTCAATTAATCTTTTATGTGCTTATGAGATTGAATTAATTGTTTGAATTGGTATAGAGATATGTACAAGAGATTATTTTAATTTCATAAGTATGTATGTGCATAAGCACATTTGCCTATTAAAATTTGTTTAATCGGTTGAATTGACGTAGAGATATAGTCAAGAGATAAATTGATTTTGGTCGATAAGTATGTTCATAAGTTAGCAAATTACCGAGTTGCCGTGAATTTATTCGTAACAACATGAACATGAGTTTAATAATTCTAAGTTAAGAAATGTAATTAATCTAACACAATTATGTCATCTTGATTAAAATCATCTTTTGAAATCGTGCATTGGAACTTTTATTTTATTTTTATTATTTGTTTTACTTTGTTAAAATCCTAGTTTTTAATCACCTCTTCAAATCAAAATATTTTTCTTCACCAAAGTGTTTTTAAAATTGCATTCATAAATTCTTTTCACAGTCCCTGTGGGTACGATAACTCGACATTTACTTGTCACTTTATTACTTGTTGTGATTTTGTACACTTGCACATTTCCGTCATTCCACATATTCTTCATTCAAGTTTTTTTTTTTTTTTTTGCTATTACATATTTATTCCTCTCAACCAAACGCATGAATACTATTACAATACTCATTTCATTCCATCCAACCAAACCACTGTTATGCCTATTCAATTCCATCATGCCTTTATTTTGTTCTCACAGAATGACTATTCTATTACAACCCTATTCTATTCTAGCAAACCAAACATGCTCTAAGTTGCTGAGTTATATTCTCCTCCAAGTTGACATATAATTAAAAAACATCACATATGATTTTGAAGGAATATGCAATGTTATTGGAATCAGATTTGACGGATTAGATCATGGATCTAACACTAATTAAATATTCAATTATTTTTTATTAATTTATTCAATTAGCTCAATTGTTTATTTTTTTTCAATTTTTTTACCAGTTTCAAACAATTCATTTAGAAATCGATTTAATCCTTTTTTCTAAAACTAATATACAAATCAATCCTTGATTCAACTAACCAATCCAATCGGATTCCAATAACATTGCATATTCCTTCAAAATCATATTGTATATTGATATCATTCAAGTAAACTCTTACACACACTATTTGTGGATTGATCCCATTTTTTGGGGATAAAGCCCTTAGCCAATGAGTCTATCTTGGAGTACAAAATCATATATATATATATATATATATATTATCTAAAGTAACATGTTTTAGGAAATATTAATTAGTGATGAATTTAAATTATCTTTTCAGAACATGTTGAAACATGACTTTGAGTAGCAACAATAAAAGCAATATGGTTGCACAAATCTTCATTTGTATAAGAACTTGTTTCTTCATCTCTCCAAGTGATTGTGAGTGACTTCTTAATATTAGTACATTCTGATTGAATGTGACCGAATCTCTTGAATTCACAACAATGAAAAACCTTTTATTTTTGTAACACCCCAAAATTCGGCGTGAAAGTCCGGTTGGATTGGGAGAATCACCGTGGTCGCTAGAGTGACATACTCACTCAATCGTTCATTAATCACATTAAAACATAAGAATTAAACATACACATAATAAATGATTTAACAAATCTTAACCAAATAACAAATATGTTCCAAAATAATCATTAGCTCCAAAAATATATTTTTAATACTAAATTCTTTTTAGGAAATTAATTCCTGATAAACCAAACAATAATTTACTGAAATTTTGTGAAACTTGATATTGAAAATTTCAGGCCGTTACAATTTTGCTGTGAATTCTCCTCCTTCATGTAAGACTTCTTGCAATGGCTATTAGTTCCTTTAGCATCTAATTTAGTTCCCTTCTTAGAGAATCTCTTTATAGTATTTGTGAGCAAAGCTAATTGCTCATTGATTTCATCAATAGCCTCAACTATCTATTTCTCTATTGGAGCAACCTTTTGAAAATTGAAAGCAATGTTCTTTTTAGGTCTCATTTTATTACGTTTTACTTTCTCCAAATTCAACTCAAAGGTTCAAAGTGACCAAATTAACTCATCCAACTTGAGGGTAGTAATGTCATTTGTAACGACCCAATAGTTAGGGGTGACAGAAAGTGTAATTTTAGGACTCCGTTTCGTAAATCGGGGCGAATTAAATTTTGGATAAATAATTTTCATGAATTAGGAGTTATTAAAGTATAGGGACTAAATCACGTAAGTGCTAAAAGTTAAATTATAGATTGAAATTAATTAAAGGGACTAAAGTAGTAATTACACCACTAATTAAATGTTGATGGACAGTAGGTTGGTTGTCTTAAAAATTTATTAACTAAACTATTAATTATATGCTATAAAATATAAGATATAATAATAATGATAATGAAAACAAAATGAAAGGAAAGATGTAATTTAGTGGAAAGAAAGAGAAAACTTTCATTTTCTTTTTCATGCAAACTTTCGAAGCTTAAGGGGGAGAAGAGTTCACGAATGACCATATAAATTTTGAGGTTTCAAGCTTAAATTGGTTAGTTAATTTAGTCAATTTTCTTATAATTTTTACATTTTTGGAATCCCAGTACTTGGAGCTAGCCGATCCATGTTATAATTTTTAGTATGGTTTAAGATTGAATATGTTACCATTATTGATTAGTTAGAGTTTTAGGGATTAAATTGATAGATTTTTAAGTTAGAAGTGGAAAAGGACAAAATTGTAGAGTTAATTATTGATTTTGAGCAATAGGGACCAAATTGTGAAAAATTTGAAATTAAGGGGTGTAATTGAAAATTTGGAGCTAAATTTAGATTACAATGGAATTAGTATAAAAATTTGATATTAGATGTGGAGATTAAATTAGTCTCGGTTTAGGGACTAAATTGAGGATTAAGTAAATATAGTATAAAAATTGAAATTTAATCTATTTTAATTATTCTATTCCGTAGCGAACGTCGTTCCAGAATCCTCGAGTAAGAAGGGGAAAGACAAGGTTGACGTCAAGTAGTTCGGAATATATGGTTTGTGTTTCTATAATCTGAACTAAATTATGAATTATTGCATATTGAGTTGTTTGTGTATGGTAAGTAATTGAGGTGAGAACTCTTGTACATTTGGGCTAAATTGAATCAAATGAAGATTAAAATGACTCAATCATGAATATCAAGAAATGTGGTGTTTTTATGACTGTTGAATTGAATATATGTATTGAGAAAATGTGGTTGCTATCAAATTGAATATGTGCTTATATGTGATAATATACATTTATGAAATTGAGACATTGGTTGTATTGAAAAGTAAAATGAAACCCTATTAACTGTTTCGAGCTAAGTCGGATATAAATGGCGTGCCATAGAATAGGAAAAGTATAAGGATTACTTCGACTTAGAGTCGATGAGGCCTTGAGTGTCAATTTGTTTCGATTTAACCGATGAGACACTAATGTCAACTTATTATAGCGCTGAGTGCAATTATTTGCTTCGGATTTATCCAATGAGGCACTATGTGCCAAACTGGTGTGTTGGTTGGATCCGTGCATCCGTCCGATTCCAAGTCGTGTTAATATGGAAAATAAATTATACAAATCGGCGTGTTTGATATTGAAATGGCAAAGGATGAGAAATGAAAATGAGATGTGAAATGGAATATAAAATGGTAGATTTTGTTGTGAATATTGATGAATTATGAGTAATGAATTCATGAATTGGAAATGGAGATGAATTATGTCGTTGTCTGAATTGATTTATCAAATGCCTTATGAAATGTTATTGTCATGTATTAGAACTTGCAAGATTTGTTAAATGTGAACAAAGAATGAGTAAATTAGTATTATTGACATGATATACTATATAACATTACTTATTTGCATTTTTACATCTTAATTATTTATATCAAGTTTTAATTGTTCGGATTATAGAAATACCAATAAGTTATACTCAACGTATGATTTTATTTTTCATGCGCAGGTTAGGTACTTTTCAACGTATCGTCGACTCTTCATCCAACAACGATCCCGTTTTCAAGTTGTGGTGATGTTCTATTTTGTTATGGCATGTACCTAGGTGGTTTTTTGGTTGATGGTTGTTTTGTTAATGTGATGATATTTTGAGTTCCAAGTGTAATGGCATTTATATGTTCTTATGGTTGAGGTTGAAGCTATACCTTGGTATGTTAGTCAAACTTGATGTTTTGCATATGTTTTGCTTTAAACTTGGTAGCCTAATTAGCTAGAATATTAGCTCAATTATGATAATTTGGTATGAATGAGTGTTTGAAAGGTTGACATCTTATACTAATGTGTTTGAAAATATAACATGTGGTACCAATAATGATACATTGGTTAGGCACTTAAGATGGATGATTTGGCGTGTTTTGAGCATATTTAACAGTGATTTGAATAGGTTAAATGGCTAGTAAATGGGTTGCTTAGTGTCCAAGTAAACACGATTTGGTAAACTTACATTTGAAGGCACATTTAGGTACACACGGCTTGAGACACGGTCTGTCACACGGCTGTGTGTCTTGTTAATTTAAGTACAGGTTTCACAAGGCCTGTGACATGGTCGTGTGACCCAAGTCAGTGAGTTACACGGATAGAGACACGAGCTGGGACACGACCGTGTGCCCCAACATCAAATGTCACACGGTCGTGTGATCCCTATTTTTAAGTTTTTTTGAAAATTTTCCCTAAACTTTTTAATTTGTTTCAATTTAGCCCTTGTTTGTTTCCAAACTATTTTGAAGGTTTCGTAAATTCGTTTTAAGGGTTGTAAGAGTATTTTTACTCTGATTTTAAATGAAGTAGTGAACCTAAATTAGGTGAAGTAGGTCATTCTACTAATATCATCGATGATAGTAGGCAGAGTTTAATCTAATGCACTAATGCAAATAATCATAATAGTATTGTTGCGAACCCAACTTCTAACTTTCAAGAGGGGTTAAATAATGATAAGAGGGTAGTTTGTGTAAAACCATGCTTAACATCAGTTCTCATTCTTAGTTGTTCAATTTAATGAAATGGGAACACAAATTAAGTATGTCCTGATTTTTGTATAATAATGAATGATAATAGTTAGCTTGCATAATTGCTTATGTTGAAATTAAATGTTCTAATTGTTTCGTAATGCTCCGTGACCCTAATCCAAAGATGGAGGTGGGTTAGGGGTGTTACATCATTTGCATCCTCGATTATTGTGACCTTGATTCTGGTAAGGACTTCGAGACTTTTCTCACCATTTTTACCTCAAAAAAAGCACTCACTAAGGCAAAAGCTCTCGTTAGAATTATCACATAATCTTGCATAAAATTCAAAAATAGACTCATTTTCATGCATTATTAAATTTACAAACCTACTTGTTAAAATTTGAAGTTTTAACATGCCCAGGACATCATTTCCTTTATGTTGGTTTTGTAATATTATCCATGTCTCTTTAGCATATTCACACACAAAAATAACTTTAAGTTGATTCAAGTCAACTTCACTGATAAGCTATAACAGTAACATATTTTAATTCCATTCTTAATGCATTTTTGGATGATTAATTATGAAAATTAGTGAATTTGATGCTCCTAATCCTTTAAATTCATGTTTCTATACTTAGGAGAGCATTTGAGAGTGAAAGGAGTGAAAAATGAGGTAAAATCAAAAAAATAGAGCTGTTTTCAGGAGCCACAAGGCCTGGACATTTCCACACGGGCTGGACACACGCCCATGTGCTAGCCCATGTCGATTTCGCACCTTGCTTCCCAAAAACGTGAAAAAACACATTTTTTAGGCTTTCTGAGCATTCTAAAGTCTATAAATACCAATTAGAAGAAGACATAAGGGGGCCATCAGAGACGATCGAAGAAAACACTTAAAGAACACCATCGGAGCCAACTCAGAAACGGATCTCCATCAAGATCAAAGATCTCCTTTTAATTTTTTGAAGTTTTTATGAGTTTCTTTATATCTTGTGGTTATTCTGACTTTGAGATGTTTTCATTCAGGATTATCAACTAATTCCCTTGATACCTAGGGAGGATGAAACCTATGATGAATCCTTTTATTTAATGTCTGCTTTTACGCGATAAATACTTGATTCTTGTTCTCAATTATGTATGCTTATTTCTTTTTTTAATATTTCCATGATATTAATTCATGTTTAATGTGCTTATTTCAGTGGAGGAAAAGTCCCTGTTTAAGAGTAGATCTAGCATAATTGAGTAGAGTTGCATGCAATCCTAGAAATAGGACGACATAAATGTACTTGATTAGAGTCGAATCTAATAAGGGAATTCATAGATCAAGTTAATGCGACGATAGGGGTTTTAATTAGAAAGAGATTTTAATTAATCAACCTAGAGTCAGTTGTCCTTACTCTCGAAAGAGATATTAACATAATTTAGGGATTTCTACAGATCAAGACACAAGTGAATAAATCGTTTAATTCAAATTCATAATAATAGGTGAAGTCTAGGTGGATTCTTTCCCGGGTATTTTCTATCTCATTGGTTAATATTCAATTATTTCCTTGATTCATTCTTTGTTGCGTTCTTAGTTAAATTAGTTTAGCAAATTTAGATTAAAACACATCACTCCAAATTGTTGGCTAAATAATAGAAAAACGATAATTACTAATACTTTTAGTCCTCATGGATACGATATCCTCTACTCACCATAGCTATACTATTGTTCGATAGGTTCACTTGCCTTTGTCGTATTTATAGTTAGTTTAGTGACCATCATCCACTGAAAATGACATTTAGACCTTATGAATTTCCATTTGCAACCCTTCTTTATTTGGTAGTGTATTTGCTTTTTTCTTTAGGACATGTGGTGCTATTAGCAATAGTCACAATAGGCCTAATCCACCCATCTTCAATAGCTTCCAAGGTTGCTTCATTGATAAACACAATGAAAGCCATCATACGTGCCTTTCAATATGCATAGTTTTTTGAACCAAGTAGCAACCGGGGGGGGGGGTTAAGTAATTGAACTACATTCCTTTATGGATTCTATGGTTGCAAATTGAAAATAATATCACCTTCAAGCAACTCTTGAAGCTTTCTCTGATACTAATTGAAAAAGCACATGATCTGCTGAATGTCCCAATTTGATGTCTCAACTAATATTGCAATAAAAGTTTGAATAAGACTATTTAACAACCAAATTATAAAACAAGAGTAAGGCAAAGAGAGAAATTAACATACAATATTTGTTAATGCAGTCCAGATTCACTAATCTTACTCTGCGGAGGCTTGCTCAGTGAATAATTTTATTAAACAATAAATCCAAAACCCTATTAGCTAAAGCTCAATCTACGCTTAGACAACAAATATATGCAGCCCCAACAAAGTACCCTAATGTTAAAATCATTCACCCCAAATAACCTCACTTACAACAAGATTTACTCTCCAATAAAATGTCCAACACAATAGTGCAAAAATGCAAAGAAAAAGATCAATAAAACACTCAACAAAGGCATTGAAGATACACAAGTGTGTGGTAATATAGCCTATTTGTAGGTTAAAAATCAACAGCTTCTCCAAGTAATTTTAATGATATAATTATCCATACAATCTTCTCTTTTAATTTTAAAAAATACATCCTCTTCAAGCAAACCTGATCAGCTTTTTTTTTTTTTTTTTGGTGAAAAGAAAACAACTTAAAAAGTCTTAAAAGACACTAGAAACTTTGTCTTGTTGAAAAGTCGTGGCCACCTCATTAGGCGGAACTTCAAATATTATGAGGGAATTCTGCCAGGATAGACCGATCTTCGCTAGTTGATCAGCTGTTAAGTTGCACTCCCTTGGAACATGATTGATTTCCCACTGACCGCTAGAGTTTATAAGTCTTTTAACTCTTCTGAGAAGAGTAGTGCCCGAATCCACTAATTCCTTTGTGTACAAGGCCTTGACCACTTCAAGGTTATCCGTCCGAAATTTGAAAACCTGATCAGCTTTATATTCAAGGAAAATAAATTGATTTTAGTCTTAATGGATAAGGATAAGGTTTGCATTCAATCAGCTTCTCTTCTCTCTTTTTCCATTCAAAATTAAATCCACCAACCAAGAGAAAATTAATTGCAACTTCAATCTAAGAATTAGTTTCTCATAAAAAAAGCTAAACAAGATGAACCAAGTAAAAAAAAAAAAATTTTATTGCACTTTAACTGTCAACATGTTGTAAGTGTTGTTTGAACAATGAATGAAACATGCTCTTGCAAATATTCGCAAATAATAAATAGCAGTGATTTGGATATTTGAGAATATTTAATTTTTTTTAATTTGAATATTTATTTACTTATATTTATCGTCGGCTATGGCGAAACTAGCCTGAAGTAATAAAATAATTTATCAAAAATTGAGAATTTAAATTATTTGTTGATAAACACATGAATTTTGAACTTTTGATTTTTACTAATTTATTACATATAAATTGTTTAATTTTTTTTTCTAATTTATTGCATATAATTTATTTAATTGTTGACTTAGGTCAACAATTTATGATAAGGTTTTACAATATTATCCAAGCCAGAAGTTAGTCAAATGTTGGTAAGTATCTGAATTTGAACGGCGCTAAATTATTATTATTTTGGATAAACTACATCTAGGGTCAGTAAACTATTAATAAGTTTATTTTTTGGTCACTCAACTTCAAAAAGTTATAAAATGATCACTATACTATTTGAAAATTTTCATTCAAGTCATTGGATATTAAAATTGTTGTTGTATGACCTTCTATGTTCGCAACGCTTGAACAATCAAAACCTTTCCTTCCTCTTCTCTTCTACAATTCAATTTTTTTTTTTTTATGAAACAACTTTGAACACTATGAATCTACAAACCAAAATTCCCAAACAATTTTTTTCTCTGATCTCTGACATTAATCGACTTCAATCTAAATTATGTTCTTTTACTCATTGATGAGTATTGATCCATCGTACTAATCGTCGAATTGTCGCTTGAAGTTCGCTAATCGGACCCTTTTTAAAAAAAAAATTAATAGCCCAATGAATTAAATAAAAAAAATTAAATAGTTTAATGACTTATATAAAAACTTTCGAATATTTTAATGATCATTTTGTAATTTTTTGAAGTTGAATAACCAAAACGTAAACTTACTAATAGTTTAATAACCTTAGGTGTAGTTTATTTTTTTTCCCTAATTCATTGCATATAAACCTATGAGTTGCTAATTTTAAGGTCAGTAATTTAATAGTAATTATTTACAACATTATTTAAATAGAGTAACTTTTTAATTTAGATAAATTATTTGGGTGGTCCCCTAACTTTTAGATAAGTTCTATTTTGGTCACTCAACTTTAAAAACTATCAATTTCATCACTAATGTTTTTAGGAAATTATAATCAAGGAGTGCTCTATCAACCACCATCTACTTCAGAGATTCCTCCGGAAACATTTTTCAACTACAAGGGTTCACTATCTTCCCACAATTTAGTGAATTAGGTATGATTTTATTTTTACATAAACAGACAACAAATTAATCTTCATAAATTCGATTTCATCATAAATGCGAAATACTTATCTTATAAGAATGACAAATAAAAAAGAAAAGTGAGGGAGAGATAAAAAGATGTAGGGTCATTTGTCTGTTTGGCTAGTCAAACACGGGCTAATTCATAGATCTTTGGGCTTCAATTACCAAGGAATAGAGACTTTACAAATAAAGCTTGAGGATTGGCATTCCATTGTTGTTATTTTATTTGTATATGGTTACATTTATTTACGTTCCCAATGTGCCTATGATGTAGCACCAGAAAATTTTAGTCACCTAAAATTAAATATTTAACCGAAAGCTAACGTGAGCTTTTTTTTTTTTTTTTTTTGCTTGATAATAAGTTTAGCCCTCCAATGTTTACACATTTGGTCAATTTGATCCTAAATCTAAAAATTAAATAAATTTAGCTCTCAATATCTACAAAATTTGTCATTTAATTCTAATTCTAAAAATTCAATAAATTTATCTTGAACATTTACAAAAATTTTCAACTTAATTCTAATTCTAAAAGTTTTAAAAAAGAAAAAATATTTAAAATTTTCATTTTAGGATAAAAAATATAAAAAAAAAATTCTTCCTTATTTTTTCGATTTTACCATTGCCTTCTTCTTGGTATTTTAGTTAGTTCACCTACATGGCTCACCTTTTTGCTGGAAAGCATTCGAGCAGAGCAGGCAAAGGTTTTCATAAAACAATGACACCATCCACCATCAACTTCTGAATGCATAATTTTATCAACCTTGTGAAAAGCCGAGGAGGAAGAGAAAAGGGCAAGGGCGAAAGTGCTTAAGAAATTAGGTTAGGATAAGGTCTGTTCTAGTTCTTACTATGTTACTCTCAATATGTTCTTGAAACAACTTGTGGTTCAAACAATTCTTGTAACTTCACAGTGAGAACGAAAGCGAGCACTTGGATTGCCACTTGAAAACCACCTCTACCTCTACCTATTATACAAGAAGAAAAGCTTCAAATTCTATCTCTAAATGCAATGAATCCGAGCAAGGTCGAGTTTAATATTATTTTTAAGAAGCGCTCTTAGAACAAAAAACACTTTTGAGATAAAAATATTACTAAACTTTTCAAAAATATTTTTTTAGTAAAAAAACAAAATAGAAAATTTTAACCTTATGCCTCAAAAGTGTTTTTTGAAAAAGTACTTTGACAAGTAATACTAAACTAGGCCGAAATCTTATTGATCTTCATTCTATTTTAATTGTAGAATTCCTTGTTTGTTCTATTTTTCAAATAATTTTTATATTTTTTTATCCAAACCTTTCTAAAATATTTTTCCATTTTTAAAAATTTTAGAATAGAATTAAATTGATAAATTCTGTAAATATTCATACTAAATTTATTGATTTTTTAGAAGAATTACAACTAAACCACAAATTTTATAAATAGTGAGAGTTAAATTTATTGATTTTTTAAATTTAAGATCAAATTGATAGAATACGTAAATATCAAAAAGCTAAATTTATTATTAGATGAATAACTAAAATTTTAAATTTTAAAAAAGTTAACTGAGAAGGATGACATTCAAAATTATATTGAAAGAAAATAAAATTATTAATTTAAGTGAAATAAATAATCTCTTTGACGTTGCAAAGCGAAACGTAACACTTTGATTATTTCCACTCACCGTTTGTTTACTTTAAAAAAAAAAAAAACAGTTGTATTATGTAATTGGTTGAATTTAAATCCACTCACATGTTCTTGTCTTATAAAAGTAAATACAGAATAAAACTCAATTTTTACTGTCAGTTCGAGAAAAAATGGATTTAAACTTGATCACATGTTTTTAGGGATTATATAAAAAAGTTTATCTCGATTTTTATAAGAAGAAAAAATGGATTTAAACTTGATCACATGGTTTTAGGGATTATATAAAAAAGTTTATATACGGTAGTTAGTTAAATCGATATCATCATTATTACAGCAATCTAAGCATAAATTTGAGATTTATAAATGGTTTAAGAAATTTATCAAATCGTTTTGCAAAATTATTCAATGAACTCGGGTTTTAGCTTCAGCTAACATTGATGCCAGATCTGATCCATTCTTGCATCTCTTATATATAAAACGAATATATAGATTTTTTTTCTGGTAAATGAGAAATGAAGAAAGAAAAGAGTGAAAATTATTAATCTCAAATTTTGAAACCGAAACATCCCAAACTCACATAATTATGTATTATTAAGATTTTATTCTCCACTCAGTTAAGTAATAGAAAAGGACAAGGATAATATATATGAACATAAATTACATTATAATCAAATCTAACCCTTGACGAGGTTAAAGGAGGTGAGATTCCTGAAATTCAGCCACAACTTCTCCCACACCACAGCCTTATACGTGTTATCGACGGTCCCTTCCTTCGCCTGCAAAATCAGCCGGTAGTTTATCCCGGACACCACCTGAGTCTCGCCTTTCACCACCTTATCCAACTTTAAACTCCTATTTGACTGCTTGTTATACTCCTCGACGGCGAATTCCGCGATCTTCATCACGTGTGGGTCCTTGGTGTCTTTGATCGGATTCCATCCTCCGAGAGGAGCCTCCTTTCTGGCGTCGGAGAAGATGAGAGGAAGGAAAATGAGGGAGAGCAAGAGGATCAGGAAGCCTGACTTTTGCTGCATTTTGAGACTGTTTTTCTTTCTCAAGTCTAGTTGCCTTTTTTGTTGTGCTGTAGCTTCTGGATTTGAATTTGGAATGAAATTAGATTATTTATAGATAAATATTAATAAACGTAAATCGTAAGTTACGTGGCAAACGGTTTTTAATTTTAAGAGGATTTGCGCCATGAAGTTGATCGAAATTACGATGGAGCCACGCGGTTACGTTACTACGAAACGCGCCGAAGCCCAAAACGGGGATCACGAAAGCGGACCGTTAGGTTAGTATGATTGGAGGGTGGAGACCAGCTGTGAGTTGTGTGGAAGTTTTCAGTAACTGTATTAATTTAATAAGCCAACAGTTTGTACCTCCAAACATTTTAATAAAATCAATCATTTTCAATTTTTTGCATTCAATTGATCATTTATATTCACCCTTAAAAATTAACGACAATACTAATATAATTGTTAATAGATTTCATCAGTCAATAAATTAGGTGAGCTGATAATGCTTGATTTTATTTTTATTTTTTGTGCAAATGAAAATGTTTGACTAAATCACCGACTCATTCATCAAGTTGTTAAATCATAATTTTGGTTTTATGTTTTTTTTTTTTAATTTTAAATTCAAAATTAGTCTCCAAATTCCCCCGAATGGGATCTGGGGTAGTGGCTAGGAACTCCGCCGGGAGGGGGGGGGGGGAAGATTCTGGCTTCGAAAGTGGTCCTCCACAAAGCGGTACCATCACCGTTTGCAGCGGAGGCGCATGCATGCTTACAAGCTATTCAGTTGGGGATTCACCTCGGCCTCGAATCCGTAATAATCGAAGGTGATTCAATGACAAGAATCAAGAAATGCAGTTCAGCAAACCCGGATAAGTCAATAATCGGGGCCATTATTAGGGATATCCACCGGCAAAAAGTACATTTTCAGAGGGTAGTTTTCCAATATACACCTAAATCTGCGAATCTCCTTGCTCACACCCTAGCCTATGAAAGTTTGAAGAGGGGGGGGGGGGGGATTTTACCTGGACGGAGATTTGCCTGACTTGATTCGTCGTGTGTTGGAGATGAGAAGGCAAAGAAACCCGGATTGAAAGCTGCTTGGAGGCTGCTCTGGTAGAGGGACAGGTAGCAGAAAAGGTTTTGATTTTTGGAAACTGCTACATTTTGGGTATCTGGAACCGATGAGATTGAGTGCATATGGAGGGTTTCGTTGGGTGCCAGCTGCCTTCGTCGACTGGATAGGATTGATTAGGATTTATTTTTATTTTGTTTGGGCCTTAATCTTGTGTCTTGGGCTGAGTCCATCTTCTATCTGACTCTAGGCTAGCCTTTGTTTTTTTCTGCTTATTGAATAAATATCCAATCAAGTATTTTTCAAAAAAAAAAAAAAAAGTCTCCAAATCCCTAATATTAAATTTATCATAGTTTTTTTAAGTAATAAATTTCTTTATCATTAATGTTACAAACATTTTATTATCGAGATCAAGATAAATTTGATGTATTTTAATACTCTAATATTTATTAAAAAATAGAGTTTTATTTCATTTATACTTCTTATGTTTATAACTATAGATTTTATAGAAGCATTGTAAATATCCTCATTGATTAATAAAATACGTTCTCTTTTACTCTCTAATTGATTAATATAAAATATGTTCTCCTTCTCTCATATTTCTTGTTCTTTTAATTTATTTATAATTCATCATTTATTTCCTAACTCATTATCAATACACAATTCTCTTTCTAAAACCCTTTTATTTTCGATTTTTTTTTTTTTTGAGTTTAACTCAAATCATTTCGTCTGCTAAGATTCAAGAAATAAGAAGAATCGATTCTTTATCATTTATCACTTATTTCATAACACGTTATCAATATATAATTTTCTTTCTAAAACCCTTTTTATCTTCTTCATAAGTTTCTAACTATGCTTGAATTTTGATTAAAATTGTGGTGAACAGTGTTATTAACCTGGTATTATTGATTAAAGAGAAATCCAATAGGATCTATTTCAATCTCATTAATATGCTATTGTTGAATAATTGGATTATACATTTTAATTTAATTATAAGTTACAAGTAATTTATTATCATAAGATTCTATAACATATATGTGGTATTGAAATTTGGTATAATATGTATCAGATAACTTTTGAGCATCATATCCAAAAAAATATTTGTTTGTTTATAAATGGTTTTTACTATTAATTTATAAATGTTATTATGAAAATAAATTTGTTTTAGTACTTGTAATAGTGCTCGTGATAATAACCTGGGTGATGATGATGTTAACGATCTTTAGGTATATTTTACTAATTTATTTTATTATAGCATGCTTATTGTAACTTAAGACTAATCACGACAACAACATAAACAAATAGATCTTGAATTGAAATCCATGCATGATTGCGATGGTGGTTATAAAATAAAGAATCCATTGGGATGTTTAGAAGTCAGTCCTACTAAATCTATTGCATTCCCTGAAGTGAACGCAAACATAAAAGAAAATTTAAAGGATATGATTATGGACATGATAAATGACATACTAATAGCTACTATAAGTTGAAACAAAATAATAAATAAGAGAATAATGAGAGTTATCAAGATGATCCTTCAAATGGTAGAGATAACTTATGTTACCAATGTGATATGAAAGATCATTGGTAGAAAAAACTTATGTTATCAATGTGATATGAAAATTAGTTAAAAGCTCCAAAAGAGCTAATATATCAATATATGAAAGAACACAATTTGTGATGGTTAATGTATTAGTTTTAAAAGATATTCACTATAATGGATCCCATTTGGAGATTGTGAATGAGAAAAAGACACTATTTGGTATGAAAAAGATTTGATTGTTTAATTATATCATGCATGATCCATGAATGCTTAAAAATTTGATATGCATGTTAGAAAGATAATTGTGACATTTCTTATATGAGAAATTGAACTGACCAAGATCATCTGCTATGATTTTTTTCATCATCATCCCTATGAAAAGTTGAATTAGAATATTTGACCAAATAAATATTTTTCTTGTGTAATTATTATTCGAAATCAAGTTATCCCTGAAGAATATTTGACCATGTAATATCCACTTGAATTGTGGAATAATTTTTAAGAGAAAAATATGACCATCAAGATAAGATAATTTTATGATTTAATGCACCTGAAGTTGCAAGATTTTAAAACTGTAGGTGAGTATAACTCTACAATATTCATGATAAGTTCTCAAATTAACATTATGTTGGGAGAACATTACTTATGAGAACTTGTTAGAAAACTTTTCCAAGTTTTCATACTTTAAATGTGCTTCTACAGTAGTAATATCATGAAAAAAGGTTGTTTACTTGTGATTATAAAATAACAAGTTATTAAATAAAAAATAGATCATAAGGTCCAATCTTACTAAATTTGCTCCATTCCTGTAAGTGAATGTAGCAATATATAATAAATCTGAAAGACATAATCTTAGATATGGACATGGTAAGTTGTTTTATAGTAGTAAAAATAGGTGGTCATAATAAATCTTCTCACCACTAGAGGTGGAAAATGTTGGAAATGAAGATAAATAAGAGAAGAACAAGAATTCTCAATAGAACCCTTTAAGGAGTGAAGATAACTTATTGATGTGGTATGAAAGACCATTGGTTGCGTACCTATCGTACGCCTAAACATTAAGTATGAATTGTATCCTTTTTTTGTGAATTGTGACACTAATTGTCACACCCCAAATCTAGATGATCCGAATTGAAGGCGCATAGACGTGAAGTTGTTTGTTCTGACGCACTTTAGTAGTTAGTTCGCCACATTGTAGCTTCTGGCGACGTAATGTCACTACAAGAAAATAGGGCTTTAGCGGCATTTTTCGTGGCATTTGGATAAAAAAACGCCGCAAATATTAAACATTAGCGGCGTTTGAAGAAAAACGCCGCTAAAAATTGGGCAATAGCGGCGTTTTTGACGCCGCTAAAAATAGAGCAATAGTGGCGTTTGTTTAAAAAATGCCACTAAATATCTAATTAATTCAATACCCAAACGACGACGTTTTAGAAAGGCCAAGCAACAGCGGCGATTGTACCTAAAACGCCACTAAAGGTAAGAGATATAGCGACGTTTGTACCAAAAACGCCACTAAAAGTAAGAGCTATAGCGGCGTTTGTTAAAAAACGCCACTAAATATCTAATTACTTCAAAACCTAAACGACGACGTTTTGAAAAGGCCAACCAATAGCGGCGTTTGTAATAAAAACGCCACTAAAGGTAAGAGAGATAGCGGCGTTTGTACCAAAAACGCCACTAAAGGTAAGAGCTATAGCGGTGTTTGTGTAAAAAACATAACTAAATATCTAATTACTTCAAAACTCAAACGTCGACGTTTTGAAAAGGCCAAGCAATAGCGGCGTTTGTACCAAAAACGACACTAAAGAGAAGATATATAGCGGCGTTTGTACCAAAAACGCCACTAAAGGTAAGAGCTCTAGCAGCGTTTGTATAAAAAACGCCACTAAATATCTAATTACTTCAAAACTCAAACGTCGACGTTTTGAAAAGGCCAAGCAATAGTGGCGTTTGTACCAAAAACGCCATTAAAGAGAAGATATATAGCGGCGTTTGTAACAAAAACGCCACTAAAGGTAAGAGCTATAGCGGCGTTTATATCAAAAACGCCGCTAAATATCTAAAAATTTCAAAACTTAAACGTCGTCGTTTTGAGAAGGCCAAGCTATAGCTGTGTTTTTATTAAAAACGCCACAAAAAAGCAAATTGTTTCATAACTAGAACGAAGCCGTTTTTGTCCTCGTATAATAATTCAATATCAAAATTATTTTATTTTGGGGTTTCTTGATTTGGATTTATGATTTAGTGGTAATGGTTTAGGGTTTAGAGTTTCGAGTGAAGTGTGTATGGTGTATGGTGTATGTTTAGGGTTTATTGTTTAGGATTTAAGGTTTAAGGTTTTAGGGTGTAGGATTTGTATGTAATGGTTTAAGGGTTTAGTGTATTGGTTTTAGGGTTTAGAATTTTAAGATTTATGGTTTTGTATTTAAGGATTTATATATGATTTATAGCCTGGCGACACGAATTCCCAAAATTATAGTTTAATTTATGATTATGGTTTAGGGTTTCAGATTAAGGTTTTGGGTTAGGGTTTATGGTATTGGGTTTAGGGTCTTGGATTTATGGTTTAGGGTTTATTATATATTGAGACTGGATTTTGGAGTTTGGTTGTATCTAGGTGGCTGAGGTTATGGGTTTAGGTTTTAGGGTTTAGGTTTATGGTTGAGGGTTCGGGTTTAGGGGTTTGGGGTTTGAGATTTAAGGTTTAGGGTTTGGATTTTTTTAAATATATATCTAAATAAGATAAATATAAATTTTTATTTTTAAAAATATATATATCAAAATGGGTTAAATCCCAAAAGCATACATGAACAATGATTTAATGTTCAATTATATATACATGAACTTTAATTTGATTCCAGATCTTGTCAAATATTAACCCAATTACTGATATAATATTTTAATATATTGCATACATAAATATTTATATTTATTCAATATAAAAATATATTGATGTATTTAATTTTATAAATATGTTTTAATATATAAAATACATAAATGTATTTTATTGTTGGCGTATATATAATTTAAAAGAAATTGTAAACAATTTTTAATTTTATTGAAATTTTAAATATTAATTGGTATGAAAGCATTAGCGGTGTTTATTTAAAAAACGCCTCAAAAAGTCTTCATATTTAATAGAAAACGACGTCGTTTTTGTGGCACAGTTAGTATCAATAGTGGCGCTTTACGAAAAACGCCGCAAAAAGTATGTATTACCGGCGTTTTTTGTAAAAACGCCGCAAAAAAATGAGCCATGTTATTACTGGCGTTTTAGCCCAAAACGCCACAAAATGGAAGAAAAAGCATCGCGTTTTTTTTTGAATTATTTAGTGGCGTTTATTGAAAAGCGCCGCAATAGGGTTAATTTTTCTACTGAAATGGCGTCGTTCTTTTTCCATCCATTTTAATTGCTTAACACTTTCTGTTCCCCCATTTTTTGATTTCTCGAAATCCCTAAATCCCTAATCCCCTTTTGCGTTTCCCTCCCAATCCCTAAATCCTTCTTCGATTTACAGTGCGAAAAACTTCCCAATCTGATTACTTCCCCATCACTATTTGTTTCTTGTTTTGGGATAGGTCAAAGCAACCAACTTGATCGGTAAGTTTTTTTCCCTTATAGTTGTTTCGGTTCTTTCTTCCATCTATCAATATTTATGTAAAGTAATTTGTTTTGGTTTAATGGTTAAGAGATTTGAGTTGTGTGCGTGAGGAAATTTCTAATTAAATTGGCCCAATGCCTAAAACCTAGATTATAAAAATGTATTCAAAAGTACTGAGAAAAGATGCATTTTTAAGCCATGGAAGTATATTGATGGTATGCTTTGCAAAAGATTGTTTACTGATGGCATAGTATGAGATGATTAGTTTGTCTGTTGATTGATCAAAATGTCATTAAGTCGTGGTTTCCGGAACGAGACGGGTTTCTCGTCCAATGGATTGAATAAATTATTAAAAATATTAAAAAGAGAAAACCGTTTAAGCTGTGTGATCCCTTGTTTTGAAAACAGTGCATTAAGTTTAGCTTTTTTGCAAGGTGATTGCGTTGGCTTGAAAACAGTAATCGCATTGTGATTGTTGATGTCAGTGATGATTGAACCGGACAGGATCGGTTAGTCGGGTCATGAATTGGCTGGATGTTAGACCGGTTGAATAGGGCTTCTATATTTATTCTTTTATGAATTTTTAATTGGACTGGTAAATAGGTGGTCTGATTTAAAACATTGACGGATGCAGCCATGTATTACCAATAAATATGAAGAGTGTATATCAATAGTGGGTTTGGCCCAATGACTAAAAGCTAGAATATATACATGAAATGAAATGGTGTAGACAGAAGAGTAGAATAGATAGCCTCGTAAACAGGGGAAAATAGCTTGAAGAAAAAGATGGATGGATGCCTTTGTAATTTAAAAGATTTAATAATTTGATTCACTTTAGCACCACTTTTGTGCATATCACATTTATTAATCTATATATATATATATATATATATATATATGTTAAGAGTAGATTAATTTCCTGTAAAAGAAAGATGATAAGAGAGGGGAAGACATTCAACACGCAGTGAGGAGAAGCTGGAATCAATTGAATTTGGTTAATTAATCTGATTGATCGGTTCACAGATTTAATCCTTGTTAAATAAAAAGCATGCTTTTTACATAAATTTTTACTCTCCCATTATGCTTTAAATGTCTTTTATCATTTTTTTTAAATGTTTAAATTAGTATCTTGTTTTAATTGGTTTTTTTATATACCAACAAGGAAAAAAAGTTTCAATTTGCATATACATATTGTCGAAACCATTTTAAAAGTTTGGATTTAAAAAACGGGGATCGACTTTTTAAAAACAAAAATGGGAGTCGCCACCAATCCCTTTTACTTAGGTGTGATTGGATCACCTTGTAAGACGTTTCATTTTAAAACATTTGGTTTTGGTCTACGAAAAATGAGAAAACGGGTTCGGGAGTCGGTTACGTATGAGGAAGGATTAGCACCCTCATAACGCCCAAAAAATTGGTACCTTAATCGATAAAATCATGTCCTAATGTTGAAACTTTAAAATTTAAAAAGTGGACCTTTTATTTTAAAAAAAAACCCAGACCTGCCTATCTCAAAGAAATAAAACACTGTACCCAATAAGTTAGGATATAGCATCTCATGACTTTGAAACTGGCACGTCTTTATTTTAGAAAATTCCTACCTAAAGACTCAAAACGTCGAACCCAATAAGTTAAGGCACAACGATCCGAATTCTCAAGAATAGGTTTTTAATTTAAAAATGATAAATCTCAGTTTTTTAAGGAAAAATGGATAAGTAATACCTAAAGTTTCACGAGAAAAATCGAACCCAATAAGTTAGGGCAAGATTCTTCTCGAAACCCTTCGAATATTACATATCACCGTATTTTGAAAAACATTTGAAATAAATATTTTGATTCGAAGGGTATTTTATAAACCTGGTGTGAGTGAATCATACAATTACAACATATATCTCAAATATCAATTTGTCATAACTACAAAATATATTAATAATTTCTACTAAATATGAATAATAAGAAATAATAATTTAAACAATTGAAATATCATATTGAAACATGCAATTAAAGAATAACAATAAACGAACATTTAGTATAGTGCAGTAAATAAACGAAGATAAGAGTTATAAGATAATATATACATATAAATAATAAT
Organism: Gossypium sturtianum; assembly: GCA_025698515.1. Lineage (NCBI taxonomy): Eukaryota > Viridiplantae > Streptophyta > Magnoliopsida > Malvales > Malvaceae > Gossypium > Gossypium sturtianum. The sequence goes on from CM046948.1 coordinate 12,525,330, forward strand.
ATTCAAAATAATTATAATAAATAATATATGTATAATATATAAATCATTAATTATAAAAAAAGTATATGTAATAGATAATGAAATGAAATATATTACATTATGCAAATAATCTTTATACCAAATTTTTAATATATATATATATATGTATAACATAAAAGTCAAAAAAATTTATATAATAAATAATATATGAATTATAAAATAATATATATATTATATCAAACCATATAATAATAATTAAATATATAATAGATATATGTAAAAAATATATATAAATTTTATACTATTTTACAAAATTAATGTATAAATAATAAGAATAATATAAAATTTAATATAATTAAATAATTAAATATATATTAGAATAACAAAATAAAAAAAATTAAATTATTTGGACCTTATTGAATTTTTTAAAAAATGCGGAAGGGCTATTGAAGCAATTAGACCATTAATATATAAAACACGCGGATCCTTTTTACCCGTCGGGTCGGCGCGCGGATCTGGAACCAAACGACGTCGTTTTTATGCTTATCCGCTTAAGCAAAAACGGCGTCGTTTTTAAGTTTCTATAAATATCAATTTTCAGAAAAAAAAATCATTTGTGCCTTTTCTTTAAAAAAAAAAATTTCAAAATTCCTTTCAATACTCTCGTCTGGGCTTCCTCGCCGGACATTCGGGCCACCGTCCCACGCGCCTCACGCGCTGTCGTCCTCGGCGGCGCACAGGTAAAATTCTCACTCTTTTTTTGCTTTTTTTTGTTTTTTTAACAGTATAATATGCAAAAAAAAAGAAACGCAGATTAGTAATATATAAAAAAAACACTAAAAAAATCACCTCGATTTAAAAACTCGATATTCTGTTTTGATGCCTCTTCTTATTTCTCTGTATTTTCCGTATACAAATTTTCTGTGTATCTCTCTGTTTTTTTTTGTATTCCTGTCTGTCTGTCCATTACAGATTGTTCATTGGGTTTTTATAACCCGAAAAATGAGAATAAAAAAGGAAATAAAGATTTCGTTTTATTTTTTCCTATTTTGCTGTCGATTTTCTTTCCTTTTGCAGGTGATTGACGAAGAATCCGGCAACGATGGTGATTCGGGCGTGAATCAAGACACGATCGAAGGCCGGACGAGACTGCGGCGCGAAGGCTGTGGGGTACTGTGGCGCAACGATTGAGTTTCTGCCATTGTGGCGCCTAGGGTTTCTCAGGAACCCTAGGTCTCCTGAGATTGCTTGATGCCTGGGCCCTATTGTTTTGGGTCATCCGTTTGGGCCTGGGTGTAATGGGGTATTGGGTCTGTTTTAGTTTTAGGTCTGGGTCTAGCAGTATCTGTTTGGGTAATAAGTGTAATTGGGCCACGGGTAAATTACATTTGGGCTAAAGGTCTGTTGGGTCTACCAATTGGTTTTGGACTGCTGTAAAAGGACTGTTTAAACAACATTGGTTTATTTATTTTCTGTTTTTATATTCTGGTTTTATGGGCCGAGCAAAATGGGTTACTACAGCTGCCCCTCTTTGCTCATTGTCGTGTAACGAGAATGGGGCAAAGACTATAAAAGGACCAATTTTGCCCGGTCTTGGCGGAGCCTTGGCTTCTTGGTCTTCTTCAAATGGCTTCTAACTCCACTGCAACTCCAAGGAGATAAAGCTGAAAGTGCCTTTGATTTGCTTCCTGCAACTTCAGGAAGATGAGATCTTCTGTTTTCAATTTACTCCACTGCAACATCAGGGAGATAAAACCTTCTATTTTTAGTCTACTCCACTACAACTTTAGGGAGATAAGACTAAAATATGTCTTCGATCTGCTTCCTGCAACTTCAGGAAGATGAGATCTTCTTCCTTCAATCTACTCCACTGCAACTTCAGGGAGATAAGACTGAAAGTGTCTTTTGATCTGCTTCCTGCAACTTCAGGAAGATAAGATCTTCCTTCTTCAATCTACTCCACTGTAACTTCAGGGAGATAAGACTGGAAATGTCTTTTGATCTGCTTCCTGCAACATCAGGAAGATGAGATCTTTTGTTTTCGATTTACTCCACTGCAACATCAGGGAGATAAAACCTTCTATTTTTAGTCTACTCCACTGCAACTTCAGAAAGATAAGATTAAAAATGTCTTCGATCTGCTTCCTGCAACTTCAGGAAGATGAGATCTTCTTTCTTCAATCTACTCCACTGCAACTTCAGGGAGATAAAACTGAAAATGTCTTTTGATCTGCTTCCTGTAACTTCAGGAAGATAAGATCTTCTTTTTTCAATCTACTCCACTGCAACTTCAGGGAGATAAGACTGGAAATGTCTTTTGATCTGCTTCCTGCAACTTCAGGAAGATGAGATCTTCTATTTTCGATTTACTCCACTACAACATCAGGGAGATAAAACCTTCTATTTTTAGTCTACTCCACTGCAACTTCAGGGAGATAAGACTAAAAATGTCTTCGATCTGCTTCCAGTAACCGGAAGATGAGATCTTCTTTCTTCAATCTACGCCACTTTGCAACTTCGGGAGATAAGATCTAAAATGTCTTTTGATCTGCTTCCTGCAACTTCGGGAAGATAAGATCTTCTTTCTTCAATCTAATCTACTGCAACTTCAGGGAGATAAGACTGAAAATGTCTTTGGTCTGCTTCCTACAACTTCAGGAAGATGAGATTTGAATATTCACCGATATTGCTACACCATTCACTGAAGGACATGTCCTGTAGACTCGGTTCCATATGTTTATGTCACATGACTAAGATGCTATGATCAGAATGAATCAAATGCTTCTAGCTACATATGTTATGAGTGACATGAATGTAACATATTATGAAAATGATTCCTTTTAAAGGACTAGGATTAGAATGCAATGACCGGAATGAATCAAATGCCCCTAATGGAATTTGCTATGATACAAAAATGTTATGATTATGATTTCTACTCTCGGTATTATCACTCATATGTTCTTCATTCTTGTTCATCAATCACGTTTCGCTTAACAAGCTTGCCCCAATTTCAAAGTCAACTCTGCTCGATTCTTGAGAACACAAGGCTTTGTGCCATCATACCACAATTGAAATTTTTTCAATCTGACCCATCTGAAATTTTTAGGGTATAGGGTTTATTTTAAATTCAGCCCGTTCCACCACAATTCAGGGTTTCTTAATTCATCACACCACCCTTGAATATTATGACCTGATGTCATCACTTACTTTCATCACATCAACTCATTTACTTTGTCCAATTATCAATTGAATGAAGAATTCAAAGAAATAGTCTCCATCAAGACTTTCCTTCTCAAATATTTCTATGCACGTGGAAATTCTAGACAATTGTCATGTTTTGGTTCTTTGTCTTATCTAGAAATTTCTAGAGTAATATGTAGAACTTCTTTTTGTGAAACTATTAGTTCGTCAATCATTATTTCAATGTAACACATTTACGAATAATGGGTAACAAGTAAATTGATCTAAAAAAAAAGTTAACATTGAATAAATTATCAAAAATACAAAGAAAATTAGCTGAGAACATATCTTTGAGAAGAAAAAGAATCTCAAGGTAGTAAAATGAATAGAACAAAAATCAGATGCTCTAGATATCGCTGATTGAGCTTCTATATGCAAACTTTATGAAGATTGCCTTGAGCTCATCATGTGTTTAGAAGACCCAAAGTACTTTGTTGATGCCCCGTTATGCAACTTTCTTCATTTCATTGCTGATTCAAGTGCAGCAAGATGACTGTGTTCATTTATAATTTGAGCCGCCCTTTTCGGGTTTTCAACTCAAAACCCCTTTGGTCTCAAGGCGCCCTTTGCGGGTTTTCACCTTGGCCTCTCCCTTTTCCTTTTTTTTTAAGAAACTCAAAGCGCCATTTGCGGGTTTTCACTTTGGCCTCTTCTCCTTTTCAAGCAAAATACTTTTTGACTGAGTCAGAGTTCACAGGATTGGGTAAAATTTTCCCATCCATCTCGGTCAAGATCAGTGCTCCTCCAGAGAAAGCCTTCTTCACCACATATGGTCCTTCCCAATTCGGCATCCATTTTCCTCTGAAATCCTTTTGCATTGGAAGGATCTTTTTCAGTACAAAGTTCCCCTCGTGAAACTCTCTTGGGCGAACTTTCTAATTGTAGGCATAAATCATTCGTTTTTGGTACATCTGACCGTGACGAATAGCCCTTAGCCTCTTTTCCTCAATTAAGTTCAACTGATCATACCGAGCTTGAATCCATTCAGCCTCATCCAGCTTTATTTTTGACAAAACTCGAAGAGAGGGTATTTCTACTTCAATAGGTAGAATAGCCACCATCCCATAAACCAACGAATAAGGCGTTGCCCCAGTAGAGGTTCTGACAGACGTTCGATAAGCATAAAGTGTAAACGGTAGTTTCTCATGCCAATCCTTGTAAGTCTCAGTCATCTTCCCCACTATCTTCTTGATATTTTTGTTAGCCGCTTCCACTGCTCCATTTATTTTTGGACGGTATGGAGACGAATTGTGGTGTTTGATCCCAAATTGGCTACAAATTTCTACTATTGAGCTATTGTTCAAGTTCAGTGCGTTGTCTGATATGATCCTTTCAGGCATTTCATATCGCCAAATAATCTCCTTCTTCAAGAACCGACTAACTGCTGCCTTAGTAATGTTAGCGTATGTAGCGGCTTCTACCCATTTCGTGAAGTAGTCAATTACTACGAAGATGAACCGATGCCCATTCGAAGCTTTTGGTGAGATTGGTCCAATAACATCCATGCCCCACATGGAAAAAGGCCATGGAGAAGTCATAACATGCAAAGGTGACGGAGGCACATGAATTTTATCTCCGTAAATCAGGCATTTATGACATCTCTTAGCATAGTTAATACAATCACCTTCCATGGTGGACCAGTAATGCCCAAATCTCATTATCTGCCTGGCCATTGTGAATCCATTATCATGTGTCCCACAAACACCCTCATGAACTTCTTCAAGAATTTTCTTAGCTTCAACAGCATCAACACACCTCAATAATACTTGATCTTTTCTCTTCTTGTATAAGATATCTCCATCTAAAACATAGTCAGATGCCATTCTTCTTAAAGTCCTTTTTTCATTCTCAGTGGCATTCTCCGAGTATTCACGATTTTTCACGTATCGCAATACATCCTGGTACCAATGATGGTCATCTCTTTCCTCTTCTTCTATGTCATAACAATGGGCTGGAACCTCAAAGATACTCATCTGAATAGGCCTCATATCTTCTAGTCTGTTTACTTTGATCATAGAAGCCAAGGTCGCCAGAGCATCCACCATCTGATTTTCATCGCGTGGAAGGTGATCGCTGTAAATCAGAGTTTTAAAATTTATAAAAGAACGATCGAACTTGAAAACTAACTCTGACAACGATAAAGGCAAGTGCACCTATCGAACAGTAGTATAGCTTAGGCAAGACCGAATTATCGAACCCAAAGGAACTAAAAGTACTAATACTAACTTTCTTTTTATTATTTAGCCTAAAATAAGTGAAGTTGTTTAAACTAAGACTAATCTACTCACTAAGCTAAGACACAAAGACAAAAAGAATGAATTCGGGAAATAACTTTTGGGAAAACTCAGTTGACTCAAGCGATACCCTTAGGAAAAATCCACCTAGACTTCACTTGTTATTTAACCTTGAACCATATGATTTATTTACTTAGTTTGATCCGTGAGACTCCCTAACGTATATTAAACCCTCTCTCGAGGCGAATAACGTCTAACCCTGGGTTAATTAGTGGAACTCTCATTCGCTTATAATGACCCCCTAGAATAGCAGTAAATCGATCTGTGGACTCCCATATTAGGTTTCACCCTAATCCGACAAAATCTCGTCACCCTATCTCTAGGCGTGCGATCAACTCCGCTTAATTATGTTGGATCTACTCTTAGGCAGGGTCTATTCCTCCTCCACCTAAGCACATTAGATTTGGATTAAGTTCACACAATTAAGAACAAACTAAGTTATTATCATATAATTCAAAAATCAAATAACAAGATTCATCATAGGTTTCATCCCCTTCGGGTATCCGAAGGTTTAGTTCATAATAATAAAAGACAACATCTCAAGAGAAAAGATAAAACAAAACATAAGAAATCCCTAAAACCCCCTGAAGGAATTGAAGAGGAGATCCTCCGTCTTGAGTAGAATTCTGGCTTCTTGAGATGGATCAACTGGCTATCTTCGAGTGATTCCCACAAATCTGACCTTTTCGGCTTGGCTTTTTAGCCTAGCTTGCTGCCCCCTTTCAGCTGGTACCTAGGGTGTATTTATAGGCTTTTGAAACACGTTTCTTTCTCCTTAAGTATCCTTTCCCGAATAAAATTCCTCTTCTCCATGGTAGAGGCACGGCCATGGCACACGCCCGTGTAAATCGTGGCCAGGCCGTGTTTGACACTGTTGAATGAGGCACGGCCGTGTAAGTCGTGGTAAGGCCGTGTTCTAGTAGGAATGGTGGCACGGTCGTGTGGCTTGAAGTCCAGGCCGTGTTGATTTCGTGGCTTGGCCCAACTTGGTTCGTTTTAAGCCTGTTTCTCGTTCTTTTCGTCATCGGGTGCTTTCCTGAGTATAAGACATGAAAAGAAAGGATTAATAGCACCTTTTTACATGAATTGGGGCTTAAATCATCCAAAAGTTTACTAAATGTGGGCTTAGAATATGTTACTTTTACGGTTTATCAAATACCCCCACACTTAAGCTTTTGCTTGTCCTCAAGCAAAATTCTCAACTTACAATTAAAACGAACTTCCTGTAATTCATAATTCCTATTGATAGTGTCTCATCATAATTCATAGATAATTTATACATGGATAATTCAATTCAAAGTGTCCTAAACATTCAAACAGTATAAGTCATAGATTCTGTAGCACAAAACATAGGCGTTTCCCTTCATCTAAATAATTACCTCTGATTCGAAATCGACAAGGATTGGCATCCTCACAAAAGATTCGCTCAAATCACTTAAAATGTTTAAGGTTCAGAATTTAGGCACTCAAAAGTCAAACATGAAGAGTTAATCCCATAGGCTTGCATGAAAATCAAATCTCCACCACTGAAATATGAGATGAAACACAAATCAAAAGGTCTTTGTTAGGGTTGTAACGGGGCTAGGGTTAAGGTGTGGAGTAAGGCTGAATTAGAGGGTTAAAATCGAGATTGAATCGACAAATTACCTAACTAAGAACTAATGAACTAATAATAATAATTACATCAATTGAAAACTAATAATGCTAACATTACGAGCTTCTTCTTCGATATCTGGAATTCAAGCGTATAAGCTCATTTAATCACAACTAATAATGAATAATGATTATACCTTTGAATTTTTTTTTAAGAACAAACTCAATACATAATAAAGGATAAATTACTGAAGTAAAAATCATAGTTAGGCAACTAATCAAAATCAATTCTCGATATAAGGGTAGTTAAAGAGGATTGGTGATAACAAAAACAAAGGGGTTCTAGGTTAATGGGTGAGTCAATAAATAGGGTTGTTAGGATTAAAAGGGGTTCACTAAGGGTTAATTGTGAAGGTAGGCTTTTTATGGAGTAAGTGGGTTAGATCCTAGGTGCCTTTATCATCTCTGTGTTTCAAATCAAAAAATGTGGTCTCGACATGTATAATCGATGCAAGTTCTAGAATAACAAATCAGTGTTGACATACTCATAATCAATAAAGTGAGCAAGAAAAAGAATATATGCTCTATAAGGCTCAAAAACTCACAAAAATTATGGGCATTTTGATGTCAACATCGTAAATTCCAAATTTCAAGGTAACGTTTAAACTCAGTTTGACAACCTAGCAAATTTTTAATTTCTGAAAAATAGACTTATCATGCTTGATTTTCTAGTATTCTTAGAATTTAATTATGAATGCACAATTATCAATGACTTAATCTGAAATATATCAATAAAAATCATAAATCATCAGAAATTTCATCCTAATTAGTAATATGAGTAAATTACTTAAAAACACGACTAAATTCAGGGATTTTGTCAAGTATCTTTTTAGATTGTTCACCCCCACACTTAAGATGTACATTGCCCTCAATGTACAAAGATATATAATGACAATTAATATGTAAAATCAAAAGAGAGGGGAGAGAGTGACACTTCCTGAATTGGATGATTTCCTAGAGTTGGCAGTGGTCGTGGTGAAAGATAAGTTGGAGGGCTCGTTTTTGGATGTGGTGGATGCTCACAAGTTCTGCGCTAGATGAAGAAATTGGGGAACTCGTGGAGTATTAGCCATGATTTATTAAGACAAATTTAAAATAAACTAAATATATAATTAAAGAAAAGAAAAGTAAAGAAAGAGGAAACAAAAATGTAAACGAAATAAAGCTAAAAGATAAAGGGGCTTGAGAATCCTTATTGGTGTATGGTTCGCGAGGTGAATGTGACTTCTACGGTCACGGAGGTGCTGGCAGTGGTGGAAGTGGCGTGATTCCCAAGCAGCCTTTAGCTCCTAAGTCAAAGAAACTAAGATAGAGTAAGATAATTTAAGCGGAAGAGAAGTTTAGATAAGGAAACTTAAGCAGAAGAGAAAAATGAAATAAAAACTAAATAGCCTCGAATATTCTTGGCTTGTTGTTCAAATGAAGCTGCCGGCATGAACTCATGTGAATTGGTCTTTTTTGGGGAGATTGGCCTCTTACGCTTCTTTGCCATGGATATGATTTTAATTTAGCTCAAGAGTCTAAGGATTTATTAGGAAAAAGAAAAAGGAAAGAGGAAGGAAAGGAAGGAAGAAGGAAAGAAGAAAGAAGTGGGTTAATAAGAGGAAGGAGAAGGGTATGGTGTTTAAATAAACTTTCAGGTCTGGCAGTTTTCCCACGCCCGTGGGTTGAGGGTGTGTCGATTCACACGGCCGCCTCGCACGGTCGTGGTCTAGGGCGTGTTGGTTCCCCACGCTCGTGTCTAGCCTGTGTTCGACAAGTCAGTATATTGGCACGGTTATCCGGCACGGGCGTGTGCAGCCCGTGGTTTGTAAGTCAGTAGCTTCACACGGCCGTAGAGCACGGCCGTGTCACTTTGTCAGTGCCCGTGGGAGAGTGGTTGAGTCCGTGATTGCCAGAAATTAGTTCATTCTGACTTGTACCTCCTGTCATGTTAGTACCAAGATTCTTGAGGTACACACGGCCACGGCCACGGCCGTGTGCAAGGTCGTGTGTCCTTGAATTTTGCACCCCTTGTTAGTTTATAACTATGTATTCGGAAAGAAGAGAAGAAAATAAAAATAAATTTAAAGCAAAATATGAGAATAAATTATGTTAGTGCTCGGGTTGCCTTCCGAGAAGCGCTCGTTTATAGTCTTAAGCTAGACTCTCCTCCCGTTTGCTTTGTCAGGGTGGTTTGAGGAGTTGGAAATCCTTCCTCATGCTATCATTTGCGTCTTTGTGAAAAAATTTAAGTCGAGATGTGTTTATAGTAAAAGTACCAAAAATAGGATTACTTACCTCGACTGCTCCGTGTGGAAAAACACTGGTTACCCTAAAATATATTTCTTTGTTTATGCTAGGGTTCGGGGGAGATATTAGAGGATTTACATGATCTAGTAGTACTTGGTCCCCTATTTTGAAGTGATTTGTTGTTCCTATTAGCTCTTTTGGGGGCTCCTTCGATTTTATCTCGTGTTGTTCCGGTTTTTCGTCGTGTATCCCTAATTTCTCCTTGAAGTGTGTCTTCCACTCGTCTAGATCATCGAACTGAATCCCTCGATCTTCATGAGTTATTTCTTTGTTGGAATGGGGTTTGAGATCGGGTTCAGTTGTATTCTTTGGTGGTGCTTCCTGAAAATAAGAGTTAACCGAATGATTATTAGTAGAATTTACGTTCTCACCTTGATTACTCGATGTTCTAGCCGAGTCGATAGCCTTGATGGTGACTATCTCATTACCTACACAAAGTATGAGTTCTCCTGCATCAACATCAATTTTAGTCCCGCAGCTTTGCTAAAAGGGTCTTCCTAAAATTAGGGGGATCGAATTATCCTCATCCATGTCTAAAACAACGAAATCTACTAGAAAAACGAATTTTTCAATTTTTACAAGAACATCTTCGATAATACCCCTTGGAATTCTAACAGTTTTATCAGCTAATTGAATGCTCATCCTAGTTTGTTTGGGTTTCCCTAGACCTAATTGTTTAAACAATTTATAAGGCATGACATTTATGCTTGCCCCTAAATCAGCTAACGCATTATCAACAGTTAGTCTACCAATTAAACATGGAATTGTAAAACTACCTGGATCTTTTAGTTTCTGTAGTAGCTTATTTTGCAAGATTGCTGAGCACTTTGCGTTGAGCTCCACATGCAATCTTCATCTAGTTTCCGCTTGTTTGTCAGAAGCTTCTTTAAGAATTTCCTGGAATCAGGCATCTGCGAAAGAGCTTCGAGGAGTGGTAAGTTAATGTGTAATTTCTTTAAAAGTTTAAGAAACTTACCGAACTGTTCCTCTGTGTCGTCTCTTTTTAATGCTTCAGGGTAAGGTATGCGAGGTTGGTACTCCTTGATTACCGGTTTTGGCTTGTCTTGTGTTATCTCAACTTTACCTTTTTCTACCTCGTTTCCTTGTGTTGAGATGGATTCATCTACCCTTGTATTCTCCTAAGCTGTTATGGCTTGGATCTGCTCTTTAGGATTAATTTCAGTGTTACTTGGTAGACGCCCTTGCGGTCCTTCGGATAATAGCTTTGCAATTTCTCCGACTGACTGGGTAATTTTCCCGATTGCCTTTGTAAGTCCTCCAACTTGGTTCTCGATCGTTTTGATCGATGTTTGTTGGGTGTTGAGCGTTACCTTATTTTTTTGGAGACGGGCTTCTGTGGATGCTATGAATTTGTTCAACGTCTCTTCAAGACTCGACTTCTTTTCCTGTGGATAGGGCTGATTTTGGAAATTTTGAGGAGGTTGTTGTCTTTGATTTCCTTGATTTCCTTGTGCTCCCCACGAAAAATTTGGGTGGTTCCTCCAACTTTGGATTATAATTATTACTATATGGGTTATTATTGGATCTGAAATTGTTACCTATATAGTTCATCCGCTCGCTCTCTCGGTTGGTAGGGTGGGTACTGCAATTCGCCACGCTTTCACTTGCGTCGCACTTTGCATCACCGGATTTACTGCGAAGAACACAAACTATCAATCTTCTTATTCATCAACTCTACCGGTTTGATAGCATGGTTATCTGCGTCGAGGTTGTAAACTCCTACTGTTTTTGTTGGCCTTGTTCTTGTAACTTGCCACTGATATTTATTCATGACATCTCTTGAATAAACTCGTAGGTCGCCTCAGAGTTTTATTATTCGAGGTTCCACCCGCGGTGAATCAATTAATTGCCTCGTTGAAGGATTCACACCGTTGTAAAAAGTTTGGACTTGGAGCCACAATGGTAATCCGTGGTGTGGGAATCTCCTCAAAAGATCTTTGTATCTCTCCCATGCGTCGTATAATGTCTCTAAATCCATCTGCACAAAAGAAGATATATCATTACGTAACTTGGCCGTTTTGGCCGGTGGGAAATATTTTAATAGAAATTTTTCGGTCATTTGTTCCCATGTAGTGATTGACCCTCATGGTAACGAGTTTAACCACTGTTTAGCTTTATTTCTTAGTGAAAAGGGAAATAACCGAAGACGTATGGCATCATCAGAAATGCCATTTATTTTGAAGGTATCGCAGAATTCTAAAAAGTTAGCTATATGAGTGTTTGGATCTTCATCCTGTAAACCATCAAATTGAACAAATTGTTGAATCATTTGTATAGTGTTAGGCTTTAATTCAAAATTATTAGCAGCTATAGCAGGCCTAACAATACTAGATTCGGCTCCTGTTAAATGCGGTTTAGCATAATCAAACATAGTACGAGGAGCATTCTGATCCGCCACATCGTTTTGTGGTGGTGGATTATTCTCGTCCATCCCTTCAGTAGGATTGGATCTGTCTTCTCGCTCTCCTTGGTAATATAGGGCTCACCTAATTTCTCTGCGATTTCTTCGAGCGGTAGCTTCAATATCACTGTCGTATTCTAAAGGTCCTCTCAGGTTTCTTCTAGTCATAAACTAGAGGTACCTGCTAGGAGAAGAAAGAAAGAAAATTTAGCAAATTTAAATTTAAAACTAAAAATAAAAAATAAATTGCGAAAAATAAAAATAATGGCTAAAGTAATAAAAATAGAGTTTTCTTAATATTTTAGTTCCCCGGCAACGGCGCCAAAAATTTGATCGCTGTAAATCAGAGTTTTAAAATTTATAAAAGAATAATCGAACCTGGAAACTAACTCTGACAACGATTGAGGCAAGTGCACCTCTCGAACAGTAGTATAGCTTAGGCAAGACCGGATTATCGAACCCAAAGGAACTAAAAGTACTAATACTAACTTTCTTTTTATTATTTAGCCTAAAATAAGTGAAGTTGTTTAAACTAAGACTAATCTACTCACTAAGCTAAGACACAAAGACAAAAATAATGAATTCGGGAAATAACTTTTGGGAAAACTCAGTTGACTCAAGCGATACCCTTAGGAAAAATCCACCTAGACTTCACTTGTTATTTAACCTTGAACCATATGATTTATTTACTTAGTTTGATCTGTGAGACTCCCTAACGTATATTAAACCCTCTCTCGAGGCAAATAACGTCTAACCCTAGGTTAATTAGTGGAACTCTCGTTCGCTTATAATGACCCCTAGAATAGCGATGAAATCGATCTGTGGACTCCCATATATTAGGTTTCACCCTAATCCGGCAAAATCTCGTCACCCTATCTCTAGGCGTGCGATCAACTCCGCTTAATTATGTTGGATCTACTCTTAGGCGGTGGTCTATTCCTCCTCCACCTAAGCACATTAGATTTGGATTAAGTTCACACAATTAAGAACAAACTAAGTTATTATCATATAATTCAAAAATCAAATAACAAGATTCATCATAGGTTTCATCCCCTTCGGGTATCCGAAGGTTTAGTTCATAATAATAAAAGACAACATCTCAAGAGAAAAGATAAAACAAAACATAAGAAATCCCTAAAACCCCCTGAAGGAATTGAAGAGGAGGTGATCCGTCTTGAGTAGAATTTTGGCTTCTTGAGATGGATCAACTGGCTATCTTCGAGTGATTCCCACAAATCTGACCTTTTCGGCTTGGCTTTTTAGCCTAGCTTGCTGCCCCCTTTCAGCTGGTACCTAGGGTGTATTTATAGGCTTTTGAAACACGGCAGAGGCACGACCATGGCACACGTCCGTGTAAATCGTGGCCAGGCCGTGTTCGACACTGTTGAATGAGGCACGGCCGTGTAAGTCATGGTAAGGCCGTGTTCTAGTAGGAATGGTGGCACGACCGTGTGGCTTGAAGTCCAGGCCGTGTTGATTTCGTGGCTTGGCCCAACTTGGTTTGTTTTAAGCCCGTTTCTCGTTCTTTTCGTCATCGGGTGCTTTCCTGAGTATAAGACATGTAAAGAAAGGATTAAGAGCACCTTTTTACATGAATTGGGGCTTAAATCATCCAAAATTATACTAAATGTGGGCTTAGAATATGTTACTTTTACGGTTTATCAGAAGGTAATTGAAGGTAATGTCATCAAATTCCTCAATCAATCCCAGAACTATTTTTCGGTAATCAATTAGCTTGGAATCTCTTGTCTCCCACTCTCCCTTAAGCTGGTAAATTACTAAGGCAGAATCTCCATATACTTCTAGCACTCTGATTTTGCGTTCTAAGGCCGCTCGAAGTCCCATGATGCATGCTTCGTATTCTGCCATGTTATTCGTGCAGTCAAAATCCAATCTGCATGTGAATGGATAATAATCACCAGTAGGGGATACCAAGACTGCCCCAATTCCATTTCCCACAGCATTTGATGCTCCATCAAAATTCAACTTCCACCGACAATCTTCAGTATTCGCCACATACATCAACTCTTCATTTGGGAAATCAAAGTTCAAGGGTTCATAATCCTCCAAAGCTCTACTAGCCAAAAATTCTGCTACTGCACTCCCTTTTATAGCCTTTTGATTCACATAGGCTATATCAAATTCAGATAGCAAGATCTACCACCTAGCTATCCTCCCATTCAAAGCAGTGGACTCCATCATGTACTTTAACGGATCAAGCTTGGAAATCAACCAAGTTGTATGATATAGCATATATTGTCTCAATCTCCGAGTTGTCCAAATCAAAGCGCAACACAATTTCTCAATTGACGAATACCTCATTTCACAATCAGTGAACTTTTTGCTGAGATAGTATATCGCCTTTTCTTTTCTTCCTGTCTCATCGTGTTGTCCAAGCACACATCCCATAGAGTTATTGAATACTGACAAATATAGTATCAATGGTCTATCTGGATTAGGCGGAGATAGTACTGGTGCATTTGACAGATACTGTTTGACTTTGTTAAAAACTCTCTAACATTCATCATCCCATACACCTTGTTTGTTTTTCTTGAGAAGACGAAATATGGGATCACATTTCTCAGTTAATTGTGAAATAAATCGGGCAATGTAATTTAACCTTTCAAGAAAACCTCGGACTTCCTTCTGAGTACGCAGTGGAGGCAATTCTTGTATAGCTTTAACCTTGTTTAAATCAACTTCAATTCCTTTCTCACTGACCATAAAACCCAGTAATTTCCCTGACCGAGCTCCAAAAGTACACTTTGCCGGGTTGAGCTTTAATTGAAATTTTCTCAACCTTAGAAACAACTTCTTCAACACCTCAATGTGTTCTTTTTCTGTTCGAGATTTGGCGATCATGTCATCAACATACACTTCGATTTCCTTGTGCATCATGTCATGGAATAAAGCTACCATGGCCCTCTGATATGTTGCTCCAGCATTCTTTAATCCGAATGGCATTACTTTATAGCAAAAGGTACCCCACAGCGTTATGAAGGTAGTTTTCTCCATATCCTCAGGGTGCATCTTGATCTGATTGTATCCTGAAAAGCCATCCATGAAGGAAAACAATGAAAATCCTGCTGTATTATCTACCAACGTATCAATATGCGGCAAAGGGAAATTGTCCTTCGGACTAGCCTTATTTAGATCCCTGTAATCTACACACATCCAGACCTTTCCGTCTTTCTTAGGGACAGGAACAATGTTGGCAACCCATTCTAAGTACTTGACCACTTGTAGAAAACCAAAGATCAAATCAAGCTGGACTTCTTCTTTTATTTTTAATACTATATCGGGCCTCATCCTTCGTAGCTTTTGCTTTGAATCGGCTTGCACTCTTCTCTAATAGGAAGGCGATGTACCACAATATCAGTGCTGAGTTTGGGCATATCTTCGTAGGACCATGCAAAGACATCCTTGAATTCCCGTAGCAACTCAACGAGATCTTTCTTCGTCTCTTTGGCTATGCGCGTCCCAATTTTCACAACCTTTCCATCTTCCAAGGCTATGTTCTCTATCTCCTCTTTATGCGGTAAAATTTGTTTCTCTTCTTGCTTTACCATTCTTAGCAGATCTGGAGATAAATCACAATCTTGGTCATCTTCAAAATCCTGAGATTCCTCTAAACACATGTCCTGCTCAAAGTGGACTTCTGAATCTGTATTATTGTTGCTCATGTCATTGATATCTAGGGACCTGTGATGGGTACCAAAGAATGTACGAAGAACAAATGAATTCGAGGACAACTATTCACATGATATGAATGAAAAGTATAAAATTTGGAATGAAATTAGAAAGTCAAAAGAATGAAAGAATATTTGCTCAAGTTAATTATCAAAATGTATTTTATTGAAATAACAACTTCTGAACATGAGCCTATTTCACAAAAGAAATCTTATTGTTCCTAGGCTAAAAAACAACAAGAGCGTTCTGAATATTACTCTGTATAATTTCTAAAAACTACATGAAGTTCCTCTGCAGTCCAATTGTCCAAAACGCTTCCAAGTTCATAAGGGCGAATGCCCAACAAGTTTCTTTGTTCACTTTCTTCCCCATGTACGGCATGGATGTGAGGACTTTCCAATAACCCTCTCTCAGGGTGAATTATCCCTCCTGATACAAAAGTCTGGGAAATGTGGGGGAATGTCATCGGCTCCCACTGGACATCTTCTCCATTCAAGCGTGCCCTTATTCTCTCCTGCTTCTTCTCTATGTCCTTCCTCCTTTGTTTAACATCTGGCCTGAAACCCAAGCCAAAACGATCTCTCTTCTCCTTCGGTATCGGTACTTGAATCTCCCCTTGGAGATATCTACCCAATCCTTTTCCTGGCAAGGCTCCTTTCCCCACCATCATTCGTAGACCCATCCTCGTGGTCTTGGATATCTTGGGCACCGGAATTTCCTTCTCTTCTAAGATAAATGTTGCATTTACGAACTTCAAAGATCGAAAAGAACACTCGATGGCCTCCTCATTTGCCTCCACATACGGCGCGTCATTAGTAACAGTTGCTATGATGTCCTCCTCCGCGTTTATAGTGATCAGTCGACCATCCGTCACCAATTTCAGCTTTTGATGAAGGGATGAGGGTACTGCCCCTGCTGAATGAATCCAGGGTCTTCCCAACAAGTAATTGTATGAAGGTTTTATATCCATCACCAGAAAGTCCACCTCATACGTATTTGGTCCAATCTGCACTGGTATGTCGATTCTCCCCATCACCCTTCTTTCAGTGTCGTCAAACGCTCTCACTATGTTCTAACACGTCTTCATGTGAGAACTATCTATTGGCAACCCCTTCAGTGTTGACAATGGTAAGACATTCAAGGCTGATCCATTGTCAATCAGCACGCTCGGTAAAGTATATCCTTTACAACGAGTGGTTATGTGTAAAGCCTTAGTACCCCGTACCCCAGGTGGAATCTCATCGTCACTGAAGGAAATAAAATTGTCGGCACTTATGCTACTAACTAATCGGTCAAGTTTATTTATAGATATGTCTTTAGTAACATATGTCTCATTCAACACCTTCATCAAAGCTTCTCGATGAACTTTCAAACTTAAAAGTAAGGCTAGCACCGAAATACGAGCTGGTTGTTTGCGTAACTGCTCCACCACACTGTATTCACTGTGCTTTAAGAATTTCAAAAATGCTTTAGCCTCTTCCTCTTTCACAGGTACATTGATAAGGTTATCAAGTCCTTCCTCAAGCTCAATTGGCATATCATTTGCCTTTACTGGTTCCGCTCTAACATTTACCGAGTTATACCGCTTCCCATTTCGTGTATAGAATCCCTCTCTTTAAACTTCCTTGGAAGTATTAGCTGAGATTTCTATTCCCGGTGTCGATACGTTGCAATTGTAAGTCCATGGTACCATCTTGCTGTCCTTATAAGGAAAGGACACAGGTCTCTGAATTATTACTTTAGGCGCAATTTGTGCTCCGCCTTCTACATTCCTTGGTCGAAAAATAATGATCTTCGGATAACTGACTTTTTGATTCGTCAACTCTCCTTCAGTTGCATGTATATATCCTCCCTCTGAGCCTTCTTCGTAAAATTCCTTCTCCTTGTTATCCATAAGGCTCTATACCAACGCTCTAAAATTAGCACAATCTTGGATCTCATGTCTATTAGCCTTGTGGAACTTACAGTAGTTCCTTGGTTCTTCACTTCTTCCCTCTGGACTTGATTTTATTAGTCTTCTTCTTGCCATCTCCCTCCATATTATCTCTAACGGAGTTTTTACTTCTGAAACATCTTCCTTTATCTTTTTCACAATGCTTTCCCTAATCGCATTTACCCCCTTATCTCCATGATTGGGCAATGGGTTTTCCGCACTGGGTGTATCATTCAACTTGACAACTCCCAACTTAAGAAGCCTCTCAACTACTTTTTTAAAAGCAGTGCAGTTTTCTATTGAATGCCCCGTTATTCCTGCATGGTAATCACATTGGGCATTTGAATCATACCATTTAGGATACGGGGGTTGTAAGGGCTGTAGATAAAATGGGGACACCACATGTGCCTCTAATAAAGTATGGTACAGCTCCTTATACGTCATTGGAATTGGCGTAAACTTGATCTTTTCAGCATTTTGTTTGGAGCCTGATTCTTGTCTTGTAGACCCCTGTTGCCCGACAGTAACTACTTTTAGCTGACTAACAGTAACTGCCTTCGAGTTCCCTCTGTTGTAAGTGCTTGCATTATTCACTTCATTATCTTTTTTTCCTAGGAGCAGGTCTCCTAGTGGTTTCTCCTGCTTCAATCTTTCCACCTCTTATGGCATTTTCTATCATTTCCCCTGCCATAACTATGTCCGCAAAGCTCTTAGTGGTGCTTCCTATCATATGAGTGATAAAAGGCGCCTTTAGAGTGTTGATGAACAACATAGTGGTTTCCTTCTCTAGGAGAGGTGGTTGAACTTGCATGGCTATCTCCCTCCATCTCTGCGCGTATTGCCTGAAGCTTTTATTTGCCCTTTTTTTCCATGTTTTGCAACATGATTCTATCAGGCGTCATGTCCGTAACATGATTATACTGCCTCATGAAGGCCTAAGCTAAGTCTCTCCATGAACTAATACTTGCGCGGCTCAGTTGATTATACCATCTAGAAGCTGCTCCCGTCAAACTATCTTGAAAATAATGAATCAAAAGTTGATCATTGTTCACATAACCAGTCATGCGCCTACAGAACATAGTGATGTGAGCTTCAGAGCAAGTAGTTCCATTGTACTTCTCAAATCCAGGCATCTTGAATTTATGAGGAAGCACCAATTCTGGGATCAAGCTCAAGTCCTTTGCGTTAATTCCTTGATGATGGTCGGCGTTTTCCAAAGCCTTAAAATTTTCCTCCAACCACCTACAGCGATCCTCTAACTGTTTTGCAGATTCAGTTTTGATCCCCTCTCCCTCTGTCATGTCTAAGTCAGGGACAACAGGATTAGCTGGGTTGTCTCCTAGGTTGGATCCCATACCAACTTGAAAATTCGTAGGCATTCCAGTGTCAGCTTGCCCTTGCTGAGGCCTTATTGTGACAGGTGGCCTTCTGGGATATTCTTCATGTTGAGCTTGCACATGTGTTGGAGTGAATCCTCTACGGAAATCCTCATTATCCTCAGCATTGACTATAGGACCCTTTCCCTTATCCATTATTCCACTCATCATCTGGGCCATTTGGGTCATCATGTTCTTTTGGGCCTCCAATAGCTGGTCCCTCATCTCTTGCTGGAGCTTTGCCATCTGCTCCTGCATCTGGTCTTGCATATCTCTCTGGAATTGCTCCATTCTTTAGTCCATTTTTCTTGACTTAGCTCGTGTACCGTAAGGGTGTTCAGCTTATAGATTTTCTTTCTCTCTCTCTCCTATAGTTTAAACTAATTAGACTCTCTCTATGAATTTGAATGCATATGATGTTATGTAATGCAAATGCATGAATGCAAAGAGGCATCGATTCTGATCAACTTCATTTTAGAAAACTTTATTAGAAAACAAATTCTTTTACATAAAATGGACTACAAATAAGCTTTTGCCCTAAGTCCTAAAGTCTTAATTTTCCCTAATAATGAAATTAGCTCCTGACTACGATCTGACTGTAGCTCGTACTTCATGCTCAATACATCGGCCCGTGCTGCCAAAGTCTGTATGTGATCAGCTACCTCTCGAATCTGAACTATGGCTTCCCCCATGAGGTGATCCCGGTTTCTAACTTGATCGTGCGAATGGTGGAGCTCTTCCTTCAAATGTCCTTCTCTTGTTTCAAGAAGCTCAATTCGGAGCTCGTGACTGTGCAATGCCGACTCTAACTCTTCAATTCTGCCCTTCATTTCCTCGATCTTGTTCAGGCTCTCTTTTAACTCGATCGCAGAATTACGACTTCGATGGTGATAGAAAGATCGTCCAAGTTCAGCCACTCTAGCTTTTAAGTCTTCCTTTTCACTTTGACTGGCCTCATTGTGCGCTTGCATTTCTTGAAACTTTCTCTTCCAATAATCAGCTTTGGCCTTTTCCTCCTAAACCTCTCGTTGCCACTGTTCAGGAGTCTTCCCCAATCCAGCATTCTTCATCATCAGTCGCATTTTCTTATACTCTAACTTCAAGCTATCTCGATCTTCCTCAATCTTCCTTTTCTCCTTTCTTACTTTCTCATCTTCCGATTTCTGAATATCTACATCTAGCCTCAAGTACATTTTTTCTTCTTCTAGCTCCTCTATCCTCTTTCCAAGCTCTGAGTTTCTCCTTTCGAAGTCTTGTTTCATCATCTCCACTTCCGATGGAACCACTTGTAGAAATTCTTCAATCGATCGAGCATCTTCTAAACTTGGCACAGGAATATTGTCGTCGACTCTCCTATTCCACCATTCACAAAACTCTGGAGTCGTCATTGGGCCCACATCAACTCTCTTCATACGACGGGTCTGATTCCAAGTACTAGCAATCTCCTTAACCTTCTTCTTGTAACTATTCCCTTTATACGAAAACTCACTTTGGGCTAATCCGTGTGTAGCCGGTACAAACTGCCTCGATCTGAATTACCTTAATACAAGCAGAGGAGCATATCCAATGGCTCCCCAAATTTCAAGTAGAGGGACCCAATCAAAACTCCCACACCGATACAAAACTTCATCAGGAACCATCCAGGGGGCTCTCCATTCAACATCTTCTTCCCGAAGATTTCGTAGAAGTGCTATCCAATTTTCTTCAACTATGTCGTCTCTCCTCGGGGTGGCCACTATTTCTTTTAATGGAGAATAATTTTCTGAGAAGACCCGGTAAGAAACCTTTTCCACTTTCCAGAAGTGACTATGGAACCAAACCAACAATAACTGTGCACATCCTATGAATCTACATTCCCTAGCTCTCCTACATGCACTCAATCACCGAAATGTTTCCGCCAAGATCGAAGGAACAGGTGTGACTTACTTGTCAAGTCGATAAAAAAGATCTGAGACAGCTTCATCCACATATCCCAATGCCCTCGGAAAGATCATTAATCCATATATACTCAAAGTAAATATATCGACTTTCTTTTCCATGTCAGGATGTTCTAAAATCAAATCATTCAAAGCTTTCCACGAGATGCAGTTATACTCACCTTTTTGTTTGATTCTGGCTATAACCCACTGCTCGCTCATCCCCGTAATATTCATCAGTTTCCTCACAAAGGTTATAACATTAGGGGCCCTCGCGTAAGCTTTATCAGCTTGAATCTTAGGACATCGCAAAAGAGTTGTATACTCCTCTACCGTAGGTACCAAATCAACTCTTGCAAAAGTGAAGCAACTATATGCAGAATTCCAAAATTGAGAGATGGCACGAAACAAATGTTCATCTACCTTAATATCCAACAGGTACGGCAAGTCTCCATAGCTGCTGTAAAACAGATGCTTAGTCTCGTTACTCTACTGATCCCATATCTCCCTTAATTCCTGAAGATTGTTCTGCGTCACACTGATGCGAGTGTAGTCCCATAGCTCTGACTTGTACCCTTCGACTAGGCTATCTCCCTTTTCTAACTGTGTTTGTTCTGACCACCTACGGACGGCTGCATTGTCCTCCACTTTATCAAGGAATTCGTTCTCCATAACCAGCTTTCAAATTTAGAAACTGATCGTGAACTGATACCTCTTTAAAATATGTGATGACATGCAACTGAATAAAACACAATTGATCAGTAACATGAAATAAAGTATGAAGCAAATAATTTATCGCCTATCTGGGTAATTGTTAAAGTTTGGTATAGATCTACCCAGGGTAAGCACTTAGGTTTTCTATATGTGGCTTTAGCTCTAAAGTTTAGGTACCTGAACCAGCAGATTCCTCGATCCTCACCCATTATAGGCTCATATGGACCAAGTTCAGTTCAGGGGAATACATTTCCCTATGGCTGCACGGAGATGAAAATCTCACGAATACATAGGTACGGATGTATCCCGAAAGCGATTCACTATCCTGCACGAAGGTGAAAACCTCACGAAGGAGTAGCTTCTCGCTCCCACTTAAGGGTGCGACCACAACGGTCATGCAAATGCAATGCAAAGGTACTTTTAAATAAATCACATGCAATAAAAGGATGATGATTTTTTTAAATCAGAATTTCAAAGTTTCAATAATAAGACATGAAATTATTGACTTTACGGCTTGACTCTCTTATTGGTTCCCAGTGGAGTCGCCAAGCTGTCGAAACCATTTTAAAAGTTTGGATTTAAAAAACTGGGATCGACTTTTTAAAAACGAAAATGGGAGTCGCCACCAATCCCTTTTACTTAGGTGTGATTGGATCACCTTGTAAAACGTTTCATTTTAAAACATTTGGTTTTGGTCTACGAAAAATGAGAAAACGGGTTCGGGAGTCAGTTACGTATGAGAAAGGATTAGCACCCTCATAAAGCCCAAAAAATTGGTACCTTAATCGATAAAATCATGTCCTAATGCTGAAACTTTAAAATTTAAAAAGTGGACCTTTTATTTTAAAAAAAACCTGCACTGCTATCTCAAAGAAATAAAACACTGCACTCCAATAAGTTAGGATATAGCATCTCATGACTTTGAAATCGCGCACGCGTCTTTATTTTAGAAAATTCCTACCTAAAGGCTCAAAACGTCGAACCCAATAAGTTAAGGCACAACGATCCGAATTCTCAAGAATAGGTTTTAATTTAAAACCGATAAATCTCGCTTTTTAAGGAAAATGGATAAGTAATACCTAAAGTTTCACGAGAAAAATCGAACCCAATAAGTTAGGGCAAGATTCTTCTCAAACCCTTCGAATATTACATATCACCGTATTTTGAAAAACATTTGAAATAAATATTTTGATTCAAGGGTATTTTATAAACTCCGTGTGAGTGAATCATACAATTACAACATATATGTCAAATATCAATTTGTCATAACTACAAAATATATTAATAATTTCTACTAAATATGAATAATAAGAAATAATAATTTAAACAATTGAAATATCATACTGAAACATGCAATTAAAGAATAACAATAAACGAACATTTAGTATAGTGCAGTAAATAAACGAAGATAAGAGTTATAAGATAATATATACATATAAATAATAATATTCAAAATAATTATAATAAATAATATATGTATAATATATAAATCATTAATTATAAAAAAGTATATGTAATAGATAATGAAATGAAATATATTACATTATGCAAATAATCTTTATACCAAAATTTTAAAATATATATATATGTATAACATAAAAGTCAAAAAAATTTATATAATAAATAATATATGAATTATAAAATAATATATATATTATATCAAACCATATAATAATAATTAAATATATAATAGATATATGTAAAAAATATATATAAATTTTATACTATTTTACAAAATTAATGTATAAATAATAAGAATAATATAAAACTTAATATAATAAAATAATTAAATATATATTAGAATAACAAAATAAAAAAATTAAATTATTTGGACCTTATTGAATTTTTTAAAAAATGCGGAAGGGCTATTGAAGCAATTAGACCATTAATATATAAAACACGCGGATCCTTTATACCCGTCGGGTCGATGCGTAGATCTGGAACCAAACGACGTCGTTTTTATGCTTATCCGCTTAAGCAAAAACGGCGTCGTTTTTAAGTTTCTATAAATATCAATTTTCAGAAAAAAAATCATTTGTGCCTTTTCTTAAATTTTTTTTTCAAAATTCCTTTCAATACTCTCGTCTGGGCTTCCTCGCCGGATATTCGGGCCACCGTCCCACGCGCCTCACGCGCCGTCGTCCTCGGCGGCGCACAGGTAAAATTCTCACTCTTTTTTTGCTTTTTTTCGTTTTTTTAACAGTATAATATGCAGAAAAAGAAACGCAGATTAGTAATATATAAAAAAAACCACTAAAAAAATCACCTCGATTTAAAAACTCGATATTCTATTTTGATGCCTCTTCTTATTTCTCTGTATTTTCCGTATACAAATTTTCTTTGTATCTCTCTGTATTTTTTTTTGTATTCCTGTATGTCTGTCCATTACAGATTGTTCATTGGGTTTTTATAACCCGAAAAATGAGAATAAAAAAGGAAATAAAGATTTTGTTTTATTTTTTCCTATTTTGCTGTCGATTTTCTTTCCTTTTGCAGGTGATTGACGAAGAATCCGGGAACGATGGTGATTCGGGCGTGAATCAAGACACGATCGAAGGCCGGACGAGACTGCGGCGCGAAGGCTGGGGTACTGTGGCGCGACGATTGAGTTTCTGCCATTGCGGCGCCTAGGGTTTCTCAGGAACCCTAGGTCTCCTGAGATTGCTTGATGCCTGGGCCCTATTGTTTTGGGTCATCCGTTTGGGCCTGGGTGTAATGGGGTATTGGGTCTGTTTTAGTTTTAGGTCTGGGTCTAGCAGTCTCTGTTTGGGTAATAAGTGTAATTGGGCCACGGGTAAATTACATTTGGGCTAAAGGTCTGTTGGGTCTGCCAATTGGTTTTGGATTGCTGTAAAAGGACTGTTTAAACAACATTGGTTTATTTATTTTCTGTTTTTATATTCTGGTTTTATGGGCCGGGCAAAATGGGTTACTACACATATGATTCGACTGATTGTTTTTTTTTTTAATGTTTGTGCAAATGAATTGATGCTGAAGCAGGTATACTTATTGAAATTTTAGAGGCCGATACTCAGCTTGAGCTCATTCGAACATCTAATTTTAGAGGTATTTCATCCTGTTCATTTTTCCATTTTGTGAATATATATCCCTTTTTTGCTACAGATTGATCAATTTAAATGCTGTAAATTGAAGTTTTAAACTGTTGGAATTGAAGTATTTAATCTATTGTGAATTGAAGTGTTAAAGTGCTTTTTGAGGTATACCATCGAAAGATTCTTCATCATATGTAAACTCAATGCGTCAAACGATTAAGGACTGAGATACGTATAGGACTGTAGAGGTATTTATGGGAGTTTCCCATTGTTTGAAATCTTGGTTACACTCCATTGTTCAATAAGACCTATTCTTTTTCATTTGTTCTTTCACATACCCTTTTTCTTTACTCATTTTCTTAATAAGTAATATATTTTTGGAACTTGTTTTTGAGTTACTACTTCAGTGGCATGTTTGTTTTTGATGTCGCACATAAGGTTTTATCCTTTAAACTCTGGTGTTTGGTACCATAAGCTGCCGTTCGTTCACCCTGTACGTACTAATTGAGGTAAACGTAAATGATACAGGTACTGTAATTTTTTTTTGGGTTATTACCGACATGTATCATTATTGGTCGATATTAATTAGTATTGGTGCATATAAATTTGTTTTCTTAAAGAAATTTCCAAAAATATATTCATTAAGTTAAATTATTGAACTTATAGAAATGTGGATTGTACTCTGCGGGTAAAGAATTTTTTTATCATTCTTGTTCATTTTGTTGTTTATGTTTGGTTATCGTGAAAATTCGAATGTTTTTATCAAAGTCTTATTGATGTTTTAATCCTTCATTTATTTAAGGACTGTATACCATCGACAACTACTATTTTTCCTTGACATACACAATTCCCTGCTGATTTTCCCCTCTGTGAATTACAAGTCATTGATATTCGGTATGTTGCATTTGCATCAACTCTAGATTTTGGATTCTCTTCAGATGCAACTTTAGCTACGCATGTTTCAGCAATCATTCTGATTGCATATTGGTTTCTGCTTCAGATATTGTGCACATCTTTTCTTACTTGCCTAAGTATCTGAACTTCGTCGAGCAACAAGTAGAATTGGTTTGCAAGAGTGAGTATAGTTGATTTCATGGGTAACGCTCTTTATATTTTCATTTTCATTGATTTATCCACTTCTAAATTATTTCATATTTAGGGTCTGTCCAATGACTTAAAGAATTTCTAGCTGCTCAAGCAAAGTACATTTGGATCATGTTATTGCTCCTTTTTTAAACTGTTGAAGCCCTGTTCAGGTACTGTAATTTGAATTGTTTATTTGCTGTAAATTGAGATGTTTTATTGCTGTAATTAAGGTCTAAAAATGTTGTTAATCGATGTGTTTAAATTGCTGCAAATTATTTGAATTATTAACAGAGACAAAGGCGATATAATTTAAAAATTTATAGCCAAAGGCCCGAAGAAACACTATCATCAAAACAAAGGAAAAGCCAAAAAGGTATGA
Organism: Gossypium sturtianum; assembly: GCA_025698515.1. NCBI lineage: Eukaryota > Viridiplantae > Streptophyta > Magnoliopsida > Malvales > Malvaceae > Gossypium > Gossypium sturtianum. The sequence goes on from CM046948.1 coordinate 12,551,357, forward strand.
GTTTGTCATTATTTTAATTAATGAGATTGAGATTTGATTCTTATTAAGAGTTTTGATTTAACTTTTTTTTTCTTTTAAGGGTTTTGATTAATGCATGATATTATTTAATTATTGTTTACTTTGTTTTTGACTAAAAATAAATGGCTTTTTGCATGCAAAAAAGGGGCTTAAGATACTCCTTTCGCTTTGGCGGAACAATTAAAATTGGTTATTATATTTGGTGCTTATGATAATTGTTTCTATTATAATTCTTTAACTACAAAATGAGCCTCTAACTATATCGTTTTTATCACTTAAGTACTTTAAATTTTTTTACTGAAATTCGAATTAATTGAATTGACTTATTTAATTTTTCTTCGAATCAATTCGAATAAGTGGTTTGATTTTTCGAATTCTAGTCAACTCGTAGTTTACAACTCAAATAACATATTGACTTAAATACATTTTAATTTGCTGTCAGCTTTTTAAAATAAACAAATTGTTGCCTCTAAAAAATATATACAATTTGTATTTTTCTCGAAATTTAATAAAAATATAAATAACTTAAAAATTATATAAAATGTTAAATTATAATTTTAAAAAAAAGGAGTTTTAAAATATATATGGCATTAAAAAATATATTTTTTTTAAAAATCAATTTTTTTCTAAAAACAAAGATTCAAAGTATATAGGCTGGAAACATGACGGGTTATCTTATATCTCATTGTTAGATATAATGGATCCTCCCTAGGTGTAACAATGCCATGTATGATGAATCTTAAAGAATATATTTTTTATATTAATAATGTTTGATTTTAATATTTAAAATTTGTAAATGTTTTTAAAACTTATAAATTTTTTTATCAATATAATAATAATGATCATTGTTTAATTAACTTACATAATTTTAGGATCAAACTTCATAACTTACATAATTTTAAGATCAAACTTGATCAAACTTCATAACTTACATAATTTTAAGATCAAACTTCATAACTTACATAATTTACATAACTTACATAGTACATAGAGGTGTACATGGGCCGGGCGGCCCGGCCCGGCCCGAAGGCCCGCCCGAAATGTGGGAGGGTTTGGGCAAAAATATAGGCCCGAAAAATGGGCTTGGACAAAAAAATAAGGCCCATTTAAAAATGGGCCGGGCTCGGTAAGGCATTTTTGGCATTTTTGGCTCACCCGCCCAACCCTACCCGACCACTAAAGGAAAAAAAAAAAAACTATTTTTTAATATTATGTTCTTATTATTTTTCTCCTTATTTTGCTACCATTTTACTATTATGTTTCTATTATTTTGTTGTTATTGTTTAGATATTATATAAAACTTATTTTATTGTTAATTTTGTTATTATTTTAAAGATATTTGTTAATTTTGTTATTATTTTAGAGGCATTTGCTTGTTAAGTTACATCTATTTTAGTGTTATTCAAGTCTACATATTTTTTAAAATTTATTTTTTAAATTTGTTGAAAAATATTTATTTTGATTTTTTTAGTATTTTTGATGTATTATATATATTTAAAAATTATATAAAATAATATAAAAAATTAATACGGGCTGGGCCGGGCCCGGGTTTTAGCATTTTTATATGGGCCGGGCTTGGGCAAAATTTTAGGCCCATTTTTGGGCCCGGCCCGGCCCGAGCCCAATGAACGGGCCTAAATTTTTAGTTGGGCCCGACCTGGCCCGGCCCATGTACACCTCTAATAGTACATAAATATATATCTTTTGATGATATATACTTTATTTTTAGTTCCCGCTTTTAAAAGTTTTCTTTAACTTTAAAAAAAAAAGATTCAAAGTATATAGGCTGGAAACCTGACGGGTTGTCTTATATCTCACTGTTAGATATAATGGATCCTCCCTAGGTGTAACAATGCCATGTATGATGAATCTTAAAGAATACATAACTTACATAATTTTAAGATCAAATTTCATAACTTACATAATTTTAAGATCAAACTTCATAACTTACATAATTTACGTAACTTACATAGTACTCAGTTATATATATCATATCATTACTTACATAAATTTTGCACTCTTTTATGTGTATTGCAGGAAAAATACCTAGAAGACGATTATGAGATTTAAGTATTGTCCAGAATACTCAAAATTCAGAAGAAGCAAATAGTGAACAACAAACAGTTGTTGGATCTTCTAGTGTGTCGGACATAGATGACGAGCATGCAGAATTTCAAAGTAATGTTAATTTATTTTACATGCATGTTGAATTTTATTATTGATTCATTTGTCATTTTTAATATAATAATAATATATCATTTTTCAGCTGAAGGTGGTGGGACGCGAAGAGGTCGGGGACGTACACTCCTTAAAGATTTGTACGAGCTAGATCCTGTCGAGCGTGTTAAAGTAAGTAGAAATAGTCATGGCCACCCCATTGGATCTGAAGCTCGACTGTTAGCAGGCTATTTGGGCATTCTAGCACGAAATGCCAATATGTTGCCCATTAACTACGAATCATGGCATCACATGCCTGATGCCAACAAAAATCAGGCTCTCGATAATATTAAGGTAACAAAACGTGAATGTAATTTATAATACTTTGGTTTAACTTTCGTTTATATTTACTTTTTAAACTTATATTTTTTCAGGAGAGATTTGCTTTAGAGGTCTCCGATGACTATATTAAGAAGACATTGGGTAAAAGATGGAGAGACCATAAAAGCACGTTGAAAAAACAATATTTTAAGAAAGACATAAGCCTTGACGAAAAATTAAGAAATGTCCTGCTGGGGATGTTGAGGTACCAATGGGAAGATCAAGTTAGATTCTGGAATTCGAAGAAAGGAGAGGTATTACGTACTTCTAAAGTCTTATAAATTTTTCGGTTTATGGTATTTACTATATACATAATTCAAATTTCATTATGTAGGACCGTAGGCGAGTTGGAACAAGCAGCAGACAGAAACAAAAATTCAAGCACACGGCAGGGTCCAGAAGTTTTGCTTGTGTAGCTGAGGCCGAGGTATTATAATTTATTAATTCTGTCAAATATTAATGACTTTATACTATTAAATTATATTTTTACGCTACAATGTAGGAAGCCTCGCTCTGGTCAAAAGTTGGGCGCCTTGACTTTTTGACATTACGCATAGGAAGAAGGATGGATCTCAGATGACATCCAAGTTTATAAATTATGGTATATTTACTTAATAAAATTTGATTTAATATAAATATTTCTAATGTTTAATTATAATAGTTTAATTCATCGTTTGTAGTTTTAAATTTATAATGTTAAGTTATGTTGCATTCCTTCTTATTATATATTTCGTTTCTAACTCTTTCATTGATTTATTAGGATAAACTAAATGAGAAGAAGGCGAAGTATGAAGCGGCTGCTTCGACTGATAGTTCTGTTAATCTTGAGGAGATTGATAGCAGAATTATTACCGATGTTTTGGGTCCTGAAAGGTACGACTGCTTCGGCTGATAGTTCTGTTAATCTTGAGTATATTTATAATAGAATTATCACTGATGTTTTTGGGTTTGAAAGGTATGGTCGGGTTCGATTTCAAGGATATGGTGTTACCCCGACCCAATATTTTGGATCCGGCTCCAGCAATACATGCCTTCCGGGAGTCAATCTCGTGCTGAAGTTCAGAGGCTAAAAGACCAGATAGCTCAGATGCAAGACAGCACGGTTGAGCAGAGGCAGCAAATTGCTGATGTTCAAAGAAAATATGAAGAACTCCAGCAACAACTTAGAGCGGATGCAGAAGCGGCAACAGCGAGGGAGGCAGTGGCAGCTGCGAGGGAGGCAGAGGCAACATCGATGCTAGCAGAGCAGAACAGAAAGTACGATGAGCTCCAAACTTCTGACTTTCAAAGAAATGATGCAGATGTTTCAAAGATCGCAGGCGCCATCTTAGACATTTAGTTTCTCGTCCTAAGATTATTTTAACATTATTACATTTAACATTATTGTAAGAATATTTTCAGTTATAATTTATTTAATTTATTGAATTTCAAGTATCATTTAGAATTAATGCATTTGGTGTGATTTTTATGCTACATTTGCTGTTTTGGGTTGGAATTATATGCTATATTTACTGTTATTAGTTGGTTTTAGTGCAGGAGGGGTATGATATAAAACAAATTGTACATTGCAAATCTGTACAAATTAGCGGCGTTTGTGAAAAAAGTGCCGCTAAAAGTCATGACTTTTAGCGGCGTTTGTGTGGAAAGCGCCGCTAAAGGTCATGACTTTTAGCGGCGTTTATGGAAAAAGCGCCGCTAAAGGTCATGGCTTTTAGCGGCGTTTGTGAAAAAAGCGCCGCTAAAAGTCATGACTTTTAGCGGCGTTTGTGGGAAAAGCGCCGCTAAAGGTCATGGCTTTTAGTGGCGTTTGTGGGAAAAGTGCCGCTAAAGGTCATGACTTTTAGCGGCATTTGTGGGAAAAACGCCGCTAAAGGTCGTGACCTTTAGTGGCATTTTTTTCTCATAAACGCCGCTAAAGTTTGCGGCGTTTGATTTAGCGGCGTTTTTTGCGGCGCTTAATTTTAGTGGCGCTTATAAACGCCGCTAAATGCAAAAAAAAAACGCCGCTAAAAGTCTGTTTTGCTGTAGTGTGTTTTGGTGAATTGAGTATCCACCCATGGAAGTATATCAGGATTTAGTCTTTGACGTGTTCTTCAATAAAAGAAAGAATTTTCTTTTAGTATATCAGGATTCAGTCTTTGACATGTTCTTCAGAAGAAAGAATTTGATAAAAGAAAAGTAAACCTTGTGTAGGTTATCGCCAAAGGTATATTACGCCTAGTTTTTTCAAGTACTGTGAAAAGTAAGTCTTGGTAACTAGGTCTGGTTTTAAACCAACTAGAATGACTGGACAAATAGCATATGAAAAAGACTCTCATTTATATTTTTCTTTCGAATGCTGTAGGCCATTAAGAAGGGCATATTCTGAAATTTCCTAACACTTGTCAAATTCCACTAGACGAAAGTAGATTATATATATATATGAGTGAGAAGGGTTCGTGAAAAAGTTTCTTCTTCCTTGAAGATGACTCTTTAATTCCTTCTTTTTCTTAAATATTAAACATTAAACATTATTTGTTGGTTGTTCTTCTTAAGTAAACTGGAAGCTAAGGATTCTTGAGAATAAATAGAGGATAGTTCCTTCTCTTGGTAAGTCTGGTAACTCTAGATGTTAAGAGTAAGGGTGCTATGAAGTATATAGGCCCACCGTTGGTCAAGAGGCCAAGTTGTAGTGCCATGTCCTCTAATGTTGTCATGCATTTTCCGCACAAAAAGTGGAATGTCTACGTCTCAAGCCTCTAACGTTAACCAATGTTGTAACCAATACAGGAATCCTTTTCCAATGCCACGCACGAGTCACATTGTAAAACCTTGCATGAACAAGATATGCCTCAATGGCTGGATGTGGGTCCTTGATACCCAAATTCCGGTACCGAATATTGTGCCTCCATGCATCTGCATCTAACTGTGCCTGTAATAAAATAGATATATTAGTTATTTTTAATTATTTTTAATTATTTGAATATAATAAAAAAAAACTTCTTAAGATAAAATTTTTAATTTTTAATTTTTTTTTTGTATGCTTGAATAGTTTCTCTGCATTTGTTTGCTTTCTGCATGCATTATTTTTCTTTTGCATTTTTGTACATGCATTTTTCTGCTTCAGCATTGTTCACTTTTTTGCATGCTGCGTGCCTGCGTCTGTTCTCTGCGTCATATGCATTTTCAGTGTAAAAAATACTAAAGTCAGAACCCATGGTGCCTGTCGAAACCCTTTTTAAAATCCGTTTTAAAAAACGATAGGGATCGACTTTTAAAAACAAAAGTGGGAGTCGCCACCAATCCCTTTTTACTTAGGTGTGATTGGATCACCTTGCAAAATATTTTATTTTAAAACATTTAATTTTGGTCTACGAAAAATAAGAAAACGGGTTCGGGAGTCGGTTACGTATGAGGAAGGATTAGTACCTTCATAACGCCCAAAAATTGGTACCTAATCGATAAAATCATGTCCAAATGTTTAAAATTTAAAAGTATTTAAAAATATGATTTCTTTAAAGAAACTTTGAGCAATTTAAAAATTTGAGACTTTCTTGTTCCGAAGGAATGTAAATATCACATCCAACACGTTAGGACATGATATTTTAAAACCTTCATAATCAAAATCATCTCACGATTTACAAAACTTGTTAAAAGGATATTTAGTTATTTAACCAAACGAAAAATCGCAACCCAACACGTTAGGGCACTATTTCCTGAATTTCTAAACACGAAACATTGCCTTGCTTTCAAAAGCCTTACCTCGAGATAACATAATGTCACATCCAACACGTTAGGACACGACATTTTGAATTCCCGAGAATAAGTTTTTATTTAACTTTTTAAAAGGAAAATGATTAAAAATAATGAATCAAATAAATAAATAAAAGGATATTAAATAAATAAATTAATAATAGCAAAATAATTATATAAAAAATATTGTTAATAATAATAAATAATAATAATAATAATAATAATAATAGGAAAATAATGATAATAGGGTATGATATTAGTAATAGTAATATATACAAATAATAGTAAAAAATATGAGGATAATAATAAAATTAATTATAAATAAAATTTAAAAAATAGTAGTAGCAAAATTAAAATAACAACTTTAATAGAAAAATAATAATACTAAATTAGTGATAATAATAGTAATAATAATAATATTAATAGTAAATGAAAAAAAAATAAAAATAATAGTAGAAATAAAAAATATTAAAAATAAAATAATAATAAATATTGAGATTAATAATAATTAAAAAATGGTAGTAAAAAAAAACTAAAAATACTGAAAATAATAATAATAATAAAGATAATAATAACAATAATAATAAATATAAAAATGATAATAATGATAATAAAATAATTATAATAAAAGAAAATAAAAATGAGGACAAAATTAAACTTGAAAATGATATTTTGGGGCGATTTTTAAAAGAAATAATGAATTAGGGCCCCTTTAGCAATGCGCGCAAAACGTGGAGGACCAAAAGGGAAAATATTCCCATTTACCAAAACGCACCGCAGCAGAAAGGACTTAATTAAAAAATGTTGTAAATTATCGGGCCAGATTAGAAAATAAAATAAACTTAATTTAAAAAAAAAAACAAAAATGCGGAAGGGCTAGAAGCGCAAATAGCTCATTCTATAAAAACACGCGGATCCTCCTTGCGGGTCGGGTCACACACGCGGGCCATAGGTGAAACGGCATCGTTTTAACGCTTATTAAATTAAACTAAAACAGCGTCGTTTCCAATTAACTATATAAGCTAATTTCGGCCTTTAAAAATCATTTTTAACACAGTTTTTAAAAAAAATCTCAAGAAACGCTCTGAAGTTCCCTCGCCTCTGTTCGGAGCAACCACCAGCCATCATCGTGCACGCGCCCCACGTGCCGTCGCCGACGGCGGTGCAAAGGTAAGAAAATTTCCCTCTTTTACTTTAATGTTATTCTGTATAAAAACATGCACAAAAAGAGAAAAAAAAAAGGATAGCGTACAAAAAAAATGAAAATCACCTCTGTTTGGTGTTTTATTTCTGTAAAACTTTTATATGTGTATATACTGTTTGTATATCTCTGTAATATCCTAAATATGGGCCTGTGCATTTATATGTGGTACTTGATTAATTTGTAATTTAAGAATTTGAGGTTGAACTGAGGCCTTGACTAAAATATTTGGATTAGTCACCTTAGGGTTTAAAAATAGTGTTTTGGGTAATTTAATTGATATATTGGGCTTGTGGCCCAGTAGCTAGGAGCACAGTAGAGGGGGAGCTTAAAGTGGCGTCACAAGCACTTGGGAAGGGGCCAAATTTGGCCGCTTGGAGCCCAAAAGATTGGGTCAAAAATTCGGCAGCCCAGGAAAGTTAGGTGGACGACACACTTGCTAAAATTTAGGGGATTTAATTCTTTTATTTTAGTGATAAAGTGCTGATAATAGAAGGATAGTGAAGAGAAAGATTAGGGCTATTTTTTGAGGAGCTAAGGGATTAAGATAATAGGTGGGATAAAAGCTATCGATGATGACAGAGTTGGCCAAAATCCAACTCTAGGAGGGGATTGTATTGCCGAAATCTATATAAGCCAAGTGATCATCCTTTCTTTCAATTTTTTTCTCTCTTCCTCACCCTCACCTAGCCAAAATTCTCTTCTTCCATTTGTTTTAATTTCTTTTCAAAACCAAAACTCCTAGATATTTTCTCCTCTCCTATTATTTTCTCTAAAAGTCGAATTCTCTTTTGTTCATATTTTCCTTCTCCTATAACCGAATCTTCAAGGCTAATTTTCCGAAGGTGCACCATAGTTGAATACTCCTCTTTAACCTAGTAAGTTTCGGGATTTTGCTCCTTTGCAATTTCTTCAATTCTCTTTTATCAAGTTTCTAATCCGAATCGCTTTTCTAAGGCCACATCGATTTTACTCTCTTGTTTGAAGCCGAATCCTTTCTTCTTTGAGATCGATGAGTGCTTAGATTTGTGGAAAAGCCAAGGTAGGGAGGTGACGTTTTCTTAAGGACTTTCGGGATTCGAAAAAATTAGGTAAGAGATCTATTAGTAGTTAACGTGTAAATTGAGATTTTATTAACCTTGGCCGAATATTGAAGGGCTAAATCTTCGTGTGATTTTTTGGCTTTTGAGCAAGGCTCTACATTGAGGATAATAGATCCGGATAGCAAGGACATCGACTAAGAATATTGGATTTCGCGATATCAGGTGTGTAATACTTCCCCACCATCTAGATCTGATTATTAATGTATGCTCATAAGTTTATATGTTGTGATAAATACCGATATCTCGGTTTAATGTTGGAAACCCGAAAAGGGTGAAGCAAATCACCAGGTCAGTGAATGTTTGACTTTATATGATAAAAGCATATTGATTTTATGACTGCATGGGTTGGGTTGATGAAAGGAGGAAGTTATACGTTTTATGTGTAGCGGTTTATACCGTGATCTGTTTATATGTTGTAGCGGCTAATGCCGTGATCTGTTATAAGGGCTTCGCCATAATATGTTGATGAGCGCATGACCGCCATCTTGGCGTGTAGCGGTGTGGGTCGATTGTAGAAATCCCCAATGGTGTGAATGGTCGATGCGGGGCGTGTAGCGGATGGAAACCTAGGCAAGCGGGTTGGGCCTTGCATATTATTTGTTATTTCTTTTTCTTTATAAATGGAATTATTAATCTGTTTTATGGGCCTAAGGCCAAAATCTAGTGGTGCATGAGGTTGCACACCGAGTCTCGCGACTCACCCTATTAATTAACCTTTCGTGATACCTAGTGCTTGGACCGGGTGGAGAGGAACGCAAGGTGGCCATGCAAAAGACCAACCGGATCCAAAGAAAAAGTCTCAAGTTAATACTTTATATTTTTAATTAATGGATTTTAAATCTCGTTGTAATAAGGCTATGGGCCACTAGTTTATGTTTTGTTTTATTTTGGGCTTTAATTACTTTTAGTTATTTAAATTCTTATTGAACTAATGTATCTATTTAAATTTGGGTTTTTAATTTATAAAGGCATACTTTATTTAAACTATCAACTATTAACTTTCTCTCGAATAAGAAGATAAACTTTAGAAAAGTATTTTTCTGAAAAATACGACATGTTCTTCCAAAATTTTCTTAGTGACATACCAGATCCGGTTGTAGTGTTTGGGCCGGGTTTGGGGTGTTACAAATTGGTATCAGAGCCAGGTTCAAAACTCGACTCTGGGGTTTTTTTTGGGCTCAAAACGTTCTCTAAAATGGGCTTTTGAAATATGGATGTCTTTAAGTAATAACAGATCTATTAGCTCGGCATGGCACTGCGTCTTCTACCAAGTCCGCTGTAAAAGTACTCAACCATTGTATGATCTTTGTATATGTGGGCTTAATGGGCCTAGTGGGACGTAGATTAGTTAGAATTAGAACTTGATGGACTCTAGGCTTAGTTCAAACCACTTCTTAAAATGTCATAAAACTTAATTTCACTAAACAAACCCGTTAACGAGCCGCAAGACTAGGGTGTAGTAATGCTCATACGCATGTCTAGGAAGGATCCTAAGAGCACGGTATTTAAGCGATCCTAGTGACTCACCTCCTCTTCGCTGAATCCTACCGTGCGTAGTGACTGCTCACCTTAGCCGAGTTAGGGTGTGGCAATGGGCATACGCATGCCTAGGAGTGGATTCGAGGAGAGCTTGGTACTTGCTTAGCGGTCCTAGCGACTCACCTCCTCTTCACCGAATCCTACCCGTGCGTAGTGACTATTCACCCTAGTTACGAGGGCTTGATGATGGGCTAAACTTTATAACTAAAACCCGAAAGGGACCAAATACACCCTAGTTTGAAAAAAAAATCAAACTACCCTTGCTTTGTAAAATTACCGAAATACCCCCAAATCTCAAAATTATCAAAATACCCCCGGATTGCAAAATTACCAGGAAACCCTTACTTCACAAAATCATCAATGATCTTATTTTGAAAAATTAAAAAAATACCCCTGTAGGACAAAATTACGAAAATACCCCTGGGTAGTGGAAACAACAACAACAGCAACAACAACAACACTTTTCTGTAATGAACGCGAGTTCATGAAAGTTGATGATTGAATGAATAAACTTTAGACTGTATTGTGTATGAACGAACCACTCTTAAAAGTATTATTCATAAGACTGTTAGTGGATTAACTAGTGAAAGAAAACTAATGATCCATAAAATTCTTAATCAGATAAACGCTAATCGGAGAAATGAGTTCAAGGGGTCGAGGACGTCCGTCGCGTGGACGCAGTAGGGGTAGAATGACCGCGTCAGTCGTCGTGAGGGTCCGCCACGGGTCGAAACGAGATGCCTGAATCGCTATTTGTAGAAGGAGAACTTTGGGATGAGGCACCCGGAGATGATGCTGTATCTCAGGCGATGTTGAGGGTTTTAGAGAGGGTTGCTGGAGTAGGCATGGGCACAGGAGCCCGGAAATCTGTACCGGAGCGGCTTAAGGCCAATGGGGCAGAAGTGTTTAGGGGAGTTTCTGGTGTAGCCCCTAACACAGCTGAGTATTGGATGGAAGCGACTGAGCACATAATGGATGACTTAGACTTCACGGTAGATGAAAAGTTGAAAGGGGTCGTGTCTCTCCTCCGAGATGAGGCCTACCAGTGGTGGCTCACGGTGAAAGAAGGTACTGCTGCAGATCTGATTGACTGGGATTTCTTTCAAGAGTCATTCCAGGGAAAGTATGTCGGGGCTAGCTATATAGATGCCCAAAGGAAGGCATTCCTGAACTTGGTACAGGGAAGTAAGGTTGTGGCTGAATATGAGGCCGAGTTTCTGCGCTTGAGCCGTTACGCTCGAGGAATGGTAGCAACGGAGTATGAACGTTGTGTTCGGTTTGAGGATGGGCTGAGAAATGAGTTAAGGGTTCTGATAGCACCGCAACGAGAGAGGGTTTTTGCTGTTTTGGTAGATAAGGCTAAAACAGCTGAGGAAGTGAAACGGGTTGAGAGACAAGAAAGGGATAAGGATCGGGGTAAAAATAAGAGGAGTTTTGGGCCATCAAGAGCATCGGGGAATTTTCAGAAGAGGCCTAGGGCTGATGGGCCAATTCGTGCTCCGACAAGTTAAAATCAAGCTTGTTCTACATGTGGGAAGACGCATTATGGGGAGTGCAGAATAAAAAAAGGTGGATGCTTTAGGTGTGGATCCACGAACATCCGATTAAGGACTGTCCTCGGATAGATCGGAGTGCGACCCGGTGGGCCGAGGTCTTGTCGTGAGAGAGAGGCGATCGGCGGACCAAGGGTCGTGGTGCGGTAGAGGAGGAAATGGGGCTGGTCGAAGTCGTGGAGCACTGGTAGAGGTGCAGTAACGTGAGATGCGAGGCAAACGGGTCTAGTTTATGCGTTCGTCGACAGGAGGATGGTGACGCACCGGATGTCATAACCGGTACGTTTCTTATAGCTGACAGCCCTTTTCTTGCTTTGATTGATATTGGGTCAACCCACTCCTATGTTGCATGTTCCATATCTGAGACCTTAAGTATAGATTCTGAAACAACTACTAGGAAGATGACTGTGGTCAGTCCCTTAGGACAATCTAGGGTAGTAGACAAGCTGTTTAAGGATGTACCTTTAGAAACTCAAGGGGTAGTGTTTTCGGTAGACTTAATAGAATTGCCATTTGGAGAGTTCGATCTTATCCTAGGAATGGATTGGTTGTCAAAGCATCGTGCTAAGTTGGATTGTGGGTCTAAGCGCATGGTGTTAAGTACCCTGGAAGGCCGGGAGGTGGTTGTGTTAGGAGAAAGAAGGAACTATTTGTCCAACGTAGTGTCGGCCTTGAAAGCTGTTAAGATGATTCGGAAAGGAGGTAACGCCTATTTGGCTTTTATTAGTGCTTTGGATGCTAAGGAGGTGACTGTCGATGGGGTTCAAACCGTCAAGGATTTCGCGGATGTCTTTCCGGAGGAATTGCCAGGATTACCCCCGGATCGCGAAGTGGAGTTTGGAATAGAACTACTCCTGGGTACGGCTCCGGTATCTATTTCCCCTTATCGAATGGCGCCGAAAGAGCTGGTGGAGCTCAAAGCTCAGATTCAGGAGCTATTGGATCGAGGATTCATCCGACCGAGTGTATATCCGTGGGGAGCGCCGGTCCTATTAATGAAGAAGAAGGACGGATCCATGCGTATGTGCGTGGACTATCGTCAACTGAATAAGTTGATGATTAAGAATAAGTACCCATTACCGAGAATCGATGATTTGTTCGACCAGCTCAAAGGAGCTTCAGTCTTTTCTAAGATTGATTTAAGGTCGGGATATCATCAGTTAAAGGTGAAGGAATGAGACATTCATAAGACGACATTTCGAACACGCTACAGTTATTATGAGTTTTTGGTAATGCCGTTCGGTTTGACGAATACGCCAGCAGCATTTATGGATATGATGAACCGGGTGTTTCAGCCATACCTTGATCGGTTCGTCGTAGTGTTTATCGACGATATATTGGTTTATTCCAAGTCTGTGGAGGAGCATGATGCACAACTTCGAGTGGTATTACAAATTCTGAGGGAAAAGCAAACATGCATTGCAAATTACGTAAGTGTGAGTTCATTTGAAGGAGGTGACTTTTCTAGGGCATGTGGTTTTCACAGAGGGGATTAAGGTAGACCCTCGGAAAATCAAAGCTGTGTTAAATTGGAAATCGTCGAAGTCTGTGGCGGAAATTCGATGTTTCTTAGGATTAGCAGGATATTATTGAAGGTTCGTTGAGGGGTTCTCTTCAATAGCGGCACCATTAACTAAGTTGTTGAGGAAGGGAGTATCTTTTGTGTGGACTGACAAACAACAAGAGAGCTTTGAGAGGCTGAAGAGAATTCTGACGGAAGCACCGGTGTTAATTCAGCCAGAGGCGGGAAAAGAATTTACCGTCTATTATGATGCGTCACACACAGGGTTAGGGTGTGTGCTGATGCAAGATGGAAAAGTTGTGGCATACGCGTCTCGACAGTTGAGACCGCATGAGTTGAACTACCCTGCGCATGATCTGGAATTGGCGGCGGTAGTATTTGCTCTGAAGATTTGGAGACATTACCTGTACGGGGAGAAGTCGGTAATTTACACCGACTATAAAAGTTTGAAGTATCTCCTTACTCAGAAAGAGTTAAATTTATGACAACGTAGGTGGATTGAGCTCTTGAAGGACTATGATTGCTCGATTGAATACCATCCCGGCAAGGCCAATGTGGTGGCAGATGCGTTGAGTAGGAAAGTGATAGCAGACCTAAGGGCGATGGTCGCTCATCTTAGTTTGTATAAGGATGGTAGTTTGGTGGCTGAGCTACAAGTAAGACCTATGTGGACAAGTCTAATCAAGGAGAAACAACTTTTGGATGATGTCTTAAGTACTCGAATTCGACAAGTGCAGGAGGGTAAAGTAGAGGACTATAGTCTGAACAATGATGGAGTTTTGCGTTTCCGTGGGAAGGTTTGTATGCCAAAAGATGAGGAGCTAAGGCGGATGATTCTTCAGAATCGCATAGTAGCCTATGCTATACATCCTGGAGGAGTGAAGATGTATCGGGATTTGCGAGACCAGTTCTGGTAGTTGGGTTTGAAGCAAGAAGTTACGGAATATGTGGGGAAGTGTTTGACGTGTCAGCAAGTCAAAGTCGAACACCGATTGCCTTCGGATTGTTGCAGGTAGATAAAGATTCCCCAATGGAAATGGGAGAGAATCACAATGGATTTTGTTAGTGGGTTACCCCTTACACCCACCAAGAAAGATTCAATTTGGGTAATTGTGGATCGGCTGACGAAGTCTGCTCACTTCATACCGATTTGGGTCGACTACTCTCTACAAAAGTTGGCTAAGTTGTACGTGGCGGAGGTTGTAAGATTACATGGTGTACCGGTATCGATCATATCGGATAGAGACCCTAGGTTCACGTCACGATTTTGGAAGGCTCTTCATCAGGCAATGGGAACAAGGTTAGACTTCAGTACCACTTTTCACCCACAGTCTGATGGTCAGTCTGAGAGGGTAATTCAAATCTTGGAGGATATGCTAAGGGGTTGCATCATCGATTTTAGGGGTAGTTGGGAGGAGTATTTACCCTTGGCTGAATTCGCGTACAATAATAGCTATCAAGCTAGTATTCAAATGGCACCGTATGAAGCCTTATATGGAAGGAGATGTCGTACTCCAACTTGTTGGACGGAGTTGGGTGAACGCCAGGTATTGGGTCCTGAACTAGTTTCAGAAACGGAGGAAAAAGTTAAGTTAATACGGGCTCGATTGAAGGAAGCGTCTGATCGGCAGAAATCTTATGCGGATCTAAAGTGGAAGGAGGTGGAATTTGCAGTAGGAGACCAAGTCTTCTTGAAGGTATCGCCGTGGAAGAAAGTAATGAGGTTTGGACGAAAGGGTAAGCTAAGTCCTCGATTTATTAGGCCTTATAGGGTGTTAGAACGTGTGGGGCGGTGGCTTATCGTTTGGAGTTGCCTTGAGTTGGAGCGGATACATGGCGTGTTCCATGTCTCGATCTTTGAGGCGTTATCGATCGATCCATCGCACATAGTGCGATGGAAGAAATTGAAGTAAGGCCAGATTTATCTTTTGAGGAGGAACCAGTACAAATTTTGGATCGAGATATAAAGGTGTTGAGAAGAAAGTCCGTTTCTTTGGTCAAAGTTCTATGGCGAAATCACGGCGCAAAAGAGGCGACGTGGGAGCCAGAGGATGTTATGCGACAGCAGTATCCCCATCTCTATTGATTATGTAAATTTCGAGGACGAAATTTATTTTAAGGGGGGTAGAACTGTAATATCCTAAATATAGTCCTGTGCATTTATATGTGGTACTTGATTAATTTGTAATTTAATAATTTGAGGTTGAACTGAGGCCTTGATTAAAATATTTGGATTAGTCACCTTAGGGTTTAAAAATAGTGTTTTGGGTAATTTAATTGATATATTGGGCTTGTGGCCCAGTAGCTAGGGGCACAGTAGAGGGGGAGCTTAAAGTGGCATCATAAGCACTTGGGAAGGGGCCAAATTTGGCGCTTGGAGCCCAAAAGATTGGGTCAAAAATTCGGCACCCAGAAAAGTTAGGTGGACTGACACACTTGCTAAAATTTAGGGGATTTAATTCTTTTATTTTAGTGATAAAGTGCTGATAATAGAAAGATAGTGAAGAGAAAGATTAGGGCTATTTTTTTGAGGAGCTAAGGGATTAAGATAATAGGTGGGATAAAAGCTATCAGATGACAGCAGAGTTGGCCAAAATCCAACTCGGGAGGGGATTGTATTGCCGAAATCTATATAAGCCAAGTGATCATCCTTTCTTTCATTTTTCTCTCTCTTCTTCCTCACCTAGCCGAAATTCTCTTCTTCCATTTGTTTTAATTTCTTTTCAAAACCGAAACTCCCTAGATATTTTCTCCTCTCCTCGGTATTTTCTCTAAAAGCCGAATTCTCTTTTGTTCATATTTTCCTTCTCCTATAACCGAATCTTCAAGGCTAATTTTCCCGAAGGTGCACCATAGTTGAATACTCCTCTTTAATCTAGTAAGTTTAGGGATTTTGCTCCTTTGCAATTTCTTCAATTCTCTTTTATCAAGTTTCTAATCCGAATCAGCTTTTCTAAGGCCCCATCGATTTTACTCTCTTGTTTGAAGCCAGATCCTTTCTTCTTTGAGATCAGTAGTGCTGATTTGTGGAAAAGTCGAAGGTAGGGAGGTGGCGTTTTCTTAAGGAATTTCGGGATTCGACAAAATTAGGTAAGAGATCTATTAGTAGTTAACGTGTAAATTGAGATTTTATTAACCTTGGCCGAATATTGAAGGGCTAAATCTTCGTGTGATTTTCCGGCTTTTGAGGAAGGCTTTACATTGAGGATAATAGATCCAGATAGCAAGGACATCGACTAAGAATATTGGATTTCGCGATATCAGGTGTGTAATACTTCCCCACCATCTAGATCTGATTATTAATGTATGCTCATAAGTTTATATGTTGTGATAAATACCGATATCTCGGTTTAATGTTGGAAACTCGAAAAGGGTGAAGCAAATCACCAGGTCAGTGAATGTTTGACTTTATATGATAAAAGCATATTGATTTTATGACTGCATGGGTTGGGTTGATGAAAGGAGGAAGTTATACGTTTTATGTGTAGCGGTTTATACCGTGATCTGTTATATGTTGTAGCGGCTAATGCCGTGATCTGTTATAAGGGCTTCGGCCATAATATGTTGATGAGCAACATGACTACCATCTTGGCGTGTAGCGGTGTGGGTCGATTGTAGAAATCCCCAATGGTGTGAATGGCTGGTACGGAGGCGTGTAGCGGATGGAAACCTAGGCAAACGGGTTGGGCCTTACATATTATTTGTTATTTCTTTTTTTTTTATAAATGGAATTATTAATCACATTTTATGGGCCTAAGGCCAAAATCTAGTGGTGCATGAGGGTTGCACATCGAGTCTCGCGACTCACCCTATTAATTAACCTTTCGGTGATACCTAGTGCTTGGACCGGGCCGAGAGGAACGCAAGGTGGCAATGTAAAAGACCAACTGGATCCAGCAAAAAGTCTCAAGTTAATACTTTATATTTTTAATTAATGGATTTTAAATCTCGTTGTAATAAGGCTATGGGCCACTAGTTTATGTTTTGTTTTATTTTGGGCTTTAATTACTTTTAGTTATTTAAATTCTTATTGAACTAATGTATCTATTTAAATTTGGGTTTTTAATTTATAAAGGCATACTTTATTTAAACTATCAACTATTAACTTTCTCTCGAATAAGAAGATAAACTTTAGAAAAGTATTTTTCTGAAAATACGACATGTTCTTCCAAAATTTTCTTAGTGACATACCAGATCCGGTCGTGGTGTTTGGGTCGGGTTTGGGGTGTTACAATCTCTCTCTGTCTCTGTGTTTTTTGTGTATATTTTTTACTCTCTGTCACTATGGGTCTCTCTATTCCGAAAAAATTTCCCCCCTTTTGTTTACAGATTTTGGGGGGGTTTTATAGCCCCGAAATGAAAAAAAATAAAAAAGGAAATACATCTGTTGTTGAGATTTCTTTCTTCTTTTACAGGTCAGAGACGGAGAACGCGGCGGCGATGGGGGATTTGCGCGAATCACGACTTGACGAGGGCCTGGTGTTGAGGCTTCGGCGCGACGATTGGGATGCTGTCCCCTGCGGCGCGAGGGTAGTCAGGAAACCCTAGGTTTCCTGACTCTGCTTAATGTCTGGGCCTTTTTGGGCCGCGCGAGCATGGGTCTTGGCTGGGTAGTCCATTTAGGACCTGTTTTGGGTCTAAGTCATCTGCTGGTTTGTTATTGGGCTCGGGTGTAATGGGGTATTGGGCTATTTAGGATCTGGGTTTTGTAAAAGGACAATTTAAAAAACACTGGTTTTTATTTATTTGGTTTATTTTCAAGCCCGGGCAAAATGGGCTATTACAGTGCCGACTTTGAATATTTTACTAAATAAATCTTATACTCAATTAATTTGCTAAATAATTATTGGTTAAAATATGCCACAAGCCCCTGTATTTGTCAAAAAATAGGAATTTAGTTTTTGTACTTTTATTTCATGGAATTTAGTCATTCTATTTTTCATATTTCAAAATTCAAATTCAACTGTTAACATTGCTAACTTTTTTTTTGTTAAATTCAAGTTAATTAATGTCTTTTTTAATTACATGACTACGAAGTGAGTATTTTTTATTTGAAAATATCATAGAAATGGATTTAACAAAAAATTTAATAGTTTTAACAGTTGAACCTAAAATTTTAAACTCTAAAAAATAAAATGACTAAATTCCATGAAATATAAATATAAGGACTAAATTCTTAATTTTTAAAAAGTACAAGAACTTGTGAAATATTTTAACCATAATTGTTTAAAGTAGTATATTTGGTAAAAGAAAGCCCATAATATAATATGGCACTTAAATAAAAACATTTATCATTGTGATGTGACATACTTGTGGTCAAAGAAATGTTGACACGACACCTTATCACATGTCACGTGAACAATGGAAATGTTAAAAAAATATTTTTAAAAAGCTGAAAATTCAAAAAAAAGAAAAAGAAAAACTTAAAAATTCAAAATTTCATTTTTAAAATATTAAAGAATATACGATTTTCAAATATAAACATTTTCAAAAATAAAATAAAATAAAACAATTAAAAATCTGAAAAAAAATTGTATATATTTTAAATCTAGAAATGAACTTAAAAAAATATTATAAAAATGGAATTAATTTAATATTGAAAGAAAAATATAATGTTAAAAATTTATATTTCTTTTATAAAAAATAGAAAAAAAGACCTTAAATATTTAAGTTTTATTTTTCTATTTTTTGAATTTTTTTAAGAATTTTCAAAGTTTTTAAGAATAAAATGTATCTTTTCTTTTAGATTTCAAAAATTATTTTTATATTTTTAATTTTGATTTAATATTTTAAATATTTACTTTTAAATTCTTTTTGAAATTTTCTATTTTTCAAAAATTTAAAACCTTTTCTATTTTTTTTTTCTCTTTTTTCATGTGCAGTGACTGTAACACGTGATATGATGAGGGTATCATGTGTTAGTGTCTAAATGGCCAGAAAAGTACCATGTCATGCTTTCGTCACAACTAGAGTAATGCATCTAATGAAGGAAACTATAGGTACCTAATTGTGAATCTCTTCTATACCACATTATGAGATGAGATATGATTTAGGGATTAAATTGCATATTATATCTATTATATTTGTGTATTTTTTTTGAAGAAATATTTGTTAAGTCTAAGTATATATTCATATATTGGAGACGAATATTTCTTAAAATTTATGCCTTTTCTATATTTTAATTATTTTTGTATTATTGTATTAATATATAATCTTATTATATCCAAAGTTAGGTGATCCTTTAATTGAGAAAAAAATCAAAACGTGATAGATATGATTTATCTATACTATAATAAAGTTTATCGCGATTTCTTTAAAGTGTTACAAGTATTATACAAATGCATATTTAAGTGACGGGAAATGATTGGATGAAACAGTTACGCCATGTCATCTGTGTCCCTTCCCAATCAATTAATGACATGTCAGCTAATTTTTACATGTCATTTACACCTCATTTGATTAGATTTTTTTAATCATTTAATGACATATCTCATTTACACCTCATTTAATTAGATCTTTTAATCACAAATCCCTAAAATCCCAATTAAAAATTACTCAACCCTAATAAAAATTCTATCTTCACGTCTACTCGCCTCTTTTGCTATTATTATTTTTTTTTCGCAATCATTTGCTTTGCTTTGCTTCACGTCTGCCTTTTTATCATATTTTTTTCCAAAGAATCGCTTTCTTTCTTGATTTGCTTTGGTTTCTATATTCCCTAATAAAAATTCTATCTTCACGTCTCTGCCTTACTGCTATTTTTTTTCCGGCAACTATTTTGCTACTTCACGTCTACGCTTCTCAAGTATATTTTTTCCAAAGAATCGCTTTCTTTCTTGATTTGCTTTGGTTTTTCGGCGTGGCTGCTACAATTTATTTTACAGGTGAGGTTTTTTTTTTTCTATTATGCTAAAATAGATAGGAGAGCAAGAAAGTCAATGCTAGTTCCTAATAATTAAATGAATAGTTTAAACTATTCTTGAGCAGAAAACAAAGATCTAATCTTTAGGCAGCTTTTCATGTAATACAATATAATTAAATAGTTTTAGATAAAATTAGTGAATTCTAGCATTATGCTCAATTGGATCAACATGTTAGGTTATTCGAGGCAGGTTGAGTGATTTAGTTTGGGATGTTAAGTATTTCCACTTGATTTTCATTTGTTTGAAATATAGTTCTATTTAGATTCTTTGAAATAATTGTGATTTTTAATAATAATGACTTAGAGTACTGAAAAAAATTTATATGATTTTTTAGCCGTGTTTTTATTAGATTTTAATTGTTCTTTTAAATTTTTTAACGATTTCTTGTATTATCATGATTTTTTATTATATATTAAAATTTATTCTCAGGTTTTGTTAATTTATAATTTTCATTTATGGAGACAAATCAAGATGAAATAGTTCATCTTGTCAGGAAACAAGATAATTCTGTTGAATAAATAAAAGTGGGACTGAAAGTGCATTCCGAAGAAGAGGCTTATAATCTTTATAATCAGTTTGCTTTGAGTAAGGGGTTTAGTATTCGAAGAGGAAATAAGAGACGAAGTATGACTGAACCTATAAGACAACGTGAATTTTTATGCTCGAAATTTGGGTATCATGAACACGAAGATATTGGCAAAGTGAAAAAATTTAATCGTCTAGAGACAAGGACATGTTGTCAAGCTAAAATTCGTTTTACAATAGAAAAAGATGTTTGGGTTGTTTCTTACTTTAATGATCATCATAATCACCACTTAGCAACTTCAGAAGAAAGAATTAATTTAAGATCAGGAAGAAAAATTTTGGAAGGACATGGAGATGTTATTCGTTCAATGGTTGCTGCAGGAATTAAACAAACAAGTTCATATTCGTTTCTCAGGAAGGAGATTGGGTTTGAAAATATTACATTTACCAAACGAGATTGTCATAATTTCTTGCGAATTGAAAGAGAGAAACTGATTGAAGCAGGGGATGCACAGAGCATTATCAATTTTTTCAAATATAAGCAAGCTGAAGACCCTATGTTTTTCTATTCAATGCAAGTGGACCAGAATAATCGACTAGCTAATTTTTTTTTTGGAGAGATGGAAGATCAAAATTGGATTACGATTGTTTTAGAGATGTTCTTGTGTTTGATACCACGTATAGAACTAATAAGTATAATTTGTTTTGTGCTCCATTTTTCGGAATCAACAATCACTGGAATACTGTTTTGTTCGGTTGTTCTTTTTTATCGAATGAAACCACTGAGTCATTTACTTGGATATTTGAAACATTTTTAGAAGCCATGGGCCATCGACAACCGAAGAGTATTTTTACTGATCAAGATCAAGCGATGATGAAAGCAGTAGAGATTGTCCCCCCAGAATCTTCTCATAGATTATGCATGTGGCATATTTCAAATAATGCTAAACAACATCTTGCTAGTCGTTTTGTCAATGCCGAGTTCAAAGCACAATTTAATAAATGCTTTTATGGATGTGAAAGTGAAACAGAGTTTGAATCAAGTTGGGCTACCATGATTGAAAATTTTGAACTTCAAGATCATGCTTGGCTTAAGAGACTATATGAGCTTCGCGTAAAATGGTGCCCTGCCTTTAGCATAGATATTTTTTCGGCTCGAATTAGATCCAATCAAAGAAGCGAGAGTATGAATAGCATATTACATCAAATTATGAATTACTCTTTATCTCTTATTCAGGTTATACAACATTATGAGGAAAAGGCAAAAGAATTTCGCCAGATAGAGTTAAATCAAGATTTCCAATGTAAAAATGGAGAACCAAACAAAGTTAGTGGACGTGGGATTTTGAAGCATGCATCCAATGTTTACACTCTTGCTATGTTTAAAAGGTTTGAAGAGGAGTTGATGGATTGCATAGGCTTGAATTGTGTTGAATTTAGTAATATCGAAAATATTTCTTTATATCATGTGATTGAAGATGGACGTGAAAGAATTTACTGTGTGGAGTTTGATGTTCCAAATAGCATTGTCTCATGTAGTTGTAATATGTTTGAAAGTCTTGGATTACTTTATCGTCATGCTTTACGGGTTTTTCTTATGAATAACATTAAAGAGATACCCGAAAAATATATACTTAGGAGATGGACAAAAAAAGCAAAGTTGTTGCTGGCAAGTGATTTTAGAGCCTCATCAGCACATGAAGAAAAATCTAGTTGTTTATTGCGCCTCAGTGAGTTGAATCATATCGGTTACAACCTTTTTGAAAAAGGTTCATTGACTCCTAAGTGTACTCAAATTTTCAAAGAAAAACTATTTGAGGCATTACACTTAGTTGAAAAGGAGATGGCAACTATGCAAGAAGCTAATGATTCGGAAATTTCAAAGCATACATCTTTTCAAGATGCTATCAATGATGGCAATGGGAGATCAAGTGAAAAATTAATGTTTGATCCTGTATGTGTCAAAACAAAGGGTTCAAGAAATTCTCGAATGAAAAGCCAATTTGAGAAAAATCAAAAGAAAAAAACAAAGAAGGTAATGCTCTCTCAAGTTTCAAAAGATAAGGAGAAAATATCAAGTGAGTATGCTTTCCTTTATTATTATATTTGCATCTATTTGTTATGTTATTTAATTAATTTATGTCTTGAATTTAACAAATAATTTTTATTTTGACTAAGGAAACAAAACAAATCACTTATGCACGAAGGTTCTCCAAAGAGTGCCTCTCCCAATGGAGTCTCAAACTCGTGGTTATTCTTCCTATCATCAAATCCCAATGTTAATGACTCCAAACTACCATAATCACTTTTTCATCCTCTACAATATTAATTGAATGCATTATTCTTTTTAAATGTCAAAAGTCGTAAATATTTAAGTACATGTATTGTAAAAATATTTTTATGTAGGATTTTTCTTCAAATTGGAGGTTCAATTCTTCATCTAACATGAGTTATACTAAATTGCTGGAAGAGAATGATCCATCGCTATTCAAGACTCAAGTAATATGTTTTTACTTATATTGTCACAAATTATTATATATAATTCAAGGGTTTATCTAACAGTATAAAACTTTTAATGCAGGGACATTTCTCAAATGGTTTAGAATCTCAAAAAGACTGATGATAATTCATGAGAAAGACTTCAATTTTATTATTATTTGTAATTCACTACACCAAAACAGACTTTAGCGGCGTTTTAAAGAAAAACACCGCAAATATTATACATTAGCGGCGTTTGAAAGAAAACGCTGCGAAAACTTGAGCAATAGCGGCGTCCGCTAAAAAGTAGAAATAGCGGCGTTTTTTCCCAAACGCCGCTAAAAATCAGAGCATTAGCGGCGATTTTGAAAAAACGCCGCTAAAGATCTGGGCATTAGCGACGCTTTTCAAAAAAACACCGCTAAATGTATGGGCATTAGCGGCGCTTTTCAAAAAACGCCGCTAAAGACATGGCATTAGCGGCGCTTTTTCAAAAACGCCGCTAAATATATGGGCATTAGCGGCGCTTATGAAAAAACGCCGCTAAAGACCTTGGCATTAGCGGCGCTTTTGAAAAAACGCCGCAATATGTTTGATCATTAGCGGCGCTTTACTAAAAACGCCGCAATATGAAGAGCATTAGTGGCGCTTCTCAAAAAACGCCACAAAAATGTTAAGCAATACGATGACGTTTTCTTGTTGAGCTATAGTGCATATATCGAGAACTAGTGGCGTTTGTCGTTAAACGCCGCAATAAGTCTTCATTAGCGGCGGTTTTTTTAAAAACGCCGCAAGAAAAATAAATTTTGTGGTTGTGGTTTTAGGGATTTGTCTATAGTTATTAGGCTTTAGGGTTTAGAGAAAGTAATATAAAATTAATTTATTTTAGGGTCTAGGTAAGCATTAACATTCTATTTTAATAACTTTTGTCCCTTATAAAATTTATATTTACTTAGCTAGCTACGTTTAATTTAAAATAATATTATTTAAAACAATTTTAAAGTTGTTTTAAATGTGATGGTTGTTTTTTAATTTATATATTAAATAATGTCTCTTATATATATAATCGTAAAAGAGATAGTATTAATTAATTTAATATGTTTTTGGTTTAACTTAACTTGTAAACATTCTCTTATTTTACTTAATTAGAAATTCAGTCACATATATATTTATGTTTGGGGGTTAAGGTTTAAGAATATATACTGTTTGGAATGAAAAACAGTCAATTGGATTAAATTTACTAAGATTCATGTCATTTTGTACTATATCCATATTATTTAATATAAGCATATAATATATATATATATATATATATATATGTTTTGTACTATAGTAACATTGGCGATACGAATTTCCAAACAATATGGTCTATGATTATGGTTTAGGGTTTACATGCGGTTTAGGGTTTAGGCCAGTTATGGGTTTTATGGTCTAGGATTAATTATGGTACTTAATTTAGGGTTATGGTTTAGGGTTTTAAAGTTTAGGGGTTAGTGTTGGTGATTCGTGTTTGTGGTTTAGGGTTAATATATTTAGGTCTACGATTAAGGGTTTAATTTTGGATTTTTTAGAATATAAATCTAAATAAGATAAATATATATAGATTATTATTTTTAAAATATATATATCAAAATTAATGGGTTAAATCCCAAAGGCATACTTTAATTTGATCCAGATATTGTAAAATATTAACACATGCATGCAATTATATTGATATAATTAATTAACACCATTTTATTATTATTTATATATGCATGCATAAATAATATTTACATTTATTCAATATAAAAATATATTGATGTATTTATTTTTTAAATATATCTATATATATATATATATATATATATCTTGTTGATAATCAAGCAATATTTGGAATTTACTAAGATTCGTGCCAATTAATTTGTACTATACTCATATTATTTAATATATAAGTATATAAAATATATATTTTGTTTATATTTAAAATTAAAATATATGAAGTGGTTTATATTCAAATTTAAAAAATAGAGAAATTTAGCAATTTCAATGGCGTTTTGATGAAAACGCCGGGAAAGAGTCAGTTTTAGTGGCGTTTTTGCTTATAAACGCCGCAAATATGCTTCGGGGTATAAAAAACGATGACGTTTTTAGCTTGTTTTTAGTGGCGCTTTTGAACAAAACGCCGCAAAATATGGTGAACAGTTAGACGGTGCCGTTTTCACTTGTGCGGAGTTAGTGGCGTTTTTGTGAAAATGTAACACCCCAAACCAGGTCTATGCGTTAAGACGAGATTTGGTTTGTCACACTGAACGAACATCCAAAATTTTTCTAATGATTTAAGTAAAACAGTAATGCAAAACCTTTAGAAATAAGGATTTAATAAAAACTAAGTACAATTATATATTAGTCAAAACCTTAACGTAGTTTTAAAGGAATTTGAAAGAAATTGAAAAAAAAATAATTTTAGGTGTCCAAAATTGTTATAAAACACAATATTTTTAAGAAAACTTTATAGATTTTAACATACGCCCATATTAAGAGTCTTAAAATAAAATTAAATCCATCCACACATAAAAATCCATAAAAATATAATTAGAGGCCTTATTACAACATACCCAAAATAGTAATTAAAATAAGTAACTTAAATAAAGTTCATAGTTTATAAAACCCAAGCTCGTAGTATGGCCTCCACCATGTCATCCCCTACCCCAAGTCCACATCAATTTCCATTACCGAGATGGATAATAAAACGGGGTGAGTTACAAAGAACTCGATGTGTAACTCACTTACCACCATTATTGGGCCGCACCATCAAGGCATTAATTTGGGCTTGAGCCCAATTACAAACTTTAACAATATAAAATGAAATAAAATATATTAAAATGCATGTAAAATGAATTTCCCAACCAAGCCTAATTTCCATCCGCTACACACCCTGTACTAACCAAAGACACCTGTGGGGATCAAGTCAACCCACCCCGCCAAACACACCAATCGTAGGCATTTAGCCTTTTAAAAAATATTGTATGCACTTACCGAACTAGATTGTGACATAGTCACCGAACTAGAGGCATTAAGCCAAAATTTGTGGCAGAGCCACCGAACTAGATTCATGGCCACAGGCCTTACTTCTCTTCATCATGTATCCCATCCCATGCAATTATGTATGAATAACAAACTTTAATCATAAATGATTTATCAAGTAACCCATAATACAAATGAGTTTTTAATAAAACCTTTCATTTGGGCCTATTAACAATATAGTATTAAACTTTGGCCATATCTCGAACTAGAGGGTTTTTGGCCCATTAGCGATCTAGCAAACTTTGGCCCATATTATCGATCTAGCAGTTTTTCGGCCCAATTTAACAATCTAGCAGTTTTTCGGCCCAATTTAACAATCTAGCGATTTTATTTAATTTATCGATCTAGCGCTTTTTCGCCCAATTTAACAATCTAGCGATTTTTCCGACTTTAACCGTTTTCATGCATTTACACAAAAGTGTTAATTATCACATAAATTTCGATTTTTGCCATTTTTACGATTTATCAAAATACTTCTTCGTTTAGTATCTAACCCGAAAGATAAGTGTGAAGTTACACACACGGTTATGGTGAGAACTAGACTTTCCCGCCGTCAACACCTATACATATCACGATAACTTATGATCATTATAATCTAATAATAAAACCGATCTAAACATAACGATCTAAAATTTACCCTCGGATTTTTGAACTACTTCCACTTGCGGTTTCTCCCGATTGATGGTTCGTTAACCGAATCAAATCCACGAACAAATAATGGTTCGGAGAGTGCGAACTACTTCAAACAATTGATTCTCCTCGGATGAACGTCCCACAACCCGGTGGGAAATCCCGGATTGCTTGTCATGATCCTTTGTTTATACTTAGGGGATTAATGGTACCACCCTTCTTCCGAACACTATATACGGCCCGTTTCTTCCCTATCTTGTTTGTCTTCAAAGACAAAGATCGTTAGCACGTCCTAATCATATATATATATATATAGATTATGACTAAAGGCTTTGAGAACGAGATTTCCTTACCACAAATATTCTTGTTCCACAAGGGAAATCGATCCAAGCGTACTATGTCACACACGACCTCTTGATTTCCAATCTTCCGTTATCGCACTAAAGTATAACAAAATAAAACGTTAATAGAATGAACGTTTATTTTGATCTAAAAAGCCTTCAAACCACCATCCATATTCGACCAATACTATAAACTAATCGAAGACGAAAAAGAACCCTTACCTATTTTCCATGGTTGAAAAGAAACGATTGAGAATGTTGCTTATGAATAGAGAGATATTCGGCTATGAAGAATCAAAGAAAAAAAAAAAAAGAGAAAATGGTTCGGTTAAGGTACACTAACATTCGGCCATGAAGAGATTAAAGGAGAAGTATTGATTGAAAAGAAATCAAAATATGAGAATAGGGATGATGATAATTCGGTCTTCAAAGAAAACAAAAGAGAAAGAAAGAGATGGGTTTAAGATCAAGGCACATTCGGCAATGGAGAAAAGGAGAGAAAAGAAAGGAATGGTCTTTTGATGTAGGTGATTTCGGCACTAATGAGAAAAAGGCACAAAAAGAATACCAAATGATGTGCAATAATGACCAAATGGTCAAAAAAAATCAAGGCTTACCAAGGATCAAATTCGGCCAAGGGAGAGAGGTTGAGAGAATTTGCAAAACTATGCACAAAACTAAGAATGACCAAAAAGAGACTTCAAATCCTAGCCAAACTAACACCAAAAATTCGGCTCCCCCCTAGACCATATTGCCGTCCCTATGCATGGTCAAATGGCCATGATTTTATTTCCAAAACACTTTCCTTGATACTTGCCCTATGTCTCCATATCTTTCCATATTTTCTTGATTCCCTTCCATAAATTAACAATTTCCTTAATCCTTTGATATACTAACTAAAAATAACAAGGTCAACACTTACCATATATGCACTTGGCCGACACTTGCTACACATGTGCAGAAAAATTAAAAATAAAATTCATCTAGATGCTAAACAAGGGATTCGAACCTTCTCCCTCATGCACTAACTCATGCGCCAACACCACTTTGCCATATACTCATCTTATGCTACTATTTAACACTTAATTTAACTTAAGTGTCAATGCCACTTGCTTCACTTCAATAAATTCTCAAACTAAAAATTATTCCATACCCGAATAATTCTAATTCTTCTTCAGGACTAAACACCAAATCATGCAATAATCGATACTTGAATTTTAGGGTGTTACAACTCTACCCTCCTAAAAAAAATTTCATCCTCGAAATTTACCTGGTTGAAAAAGGTGAGGGTATTGTTGTCGGATTGCATCCTCAGGCTCCCACGTAGCTTCCTCCACTCCGTGGTTACGCCATAAAATCTTGACCAACGGCACGGTTTTCTTTCTTAGCACCTTAACATCTCGGTCTAAGATTTCCACTGGTTCCTCCTCAAAAGACAAGTCTGACTTCAACTCCACTTTCTTCTACCGTACTACTATGTGCGAAGGATCCGATCTATAGCGCCTCAGCATGGAAACATGAAAAACATTATGAATTTGGCTCAACTCCGGAGGTAATTCGATCTGATAGGCCACTGGACCAACACGCTTCACCACACGATATGGTCCAATGTATCTAGGACTCAATTTGCCCTTCTTCCCAAACCTAAAAATCTTCTTCCAAGGTGAGACCTTCAAGAACACTTGATCCCCACAAAGATACTCTCGATACTTCTACGCTTCAGATCTGCATACGACTTTTGTCTATCTGAAGCTTCCTTTAACCGTGCTCGAATAGCTTTTACTTTTTCTTCCGTTTCAGAGATCAGCTCTGGACCTAACATCTGTCGTTCGCCCAATTCAGTCCAACAACTAGGAGAACGACACCTACGACCATATAATGCCTCGTAGGGTGCCATCTGAATGCTAGACTGATAGCTATTGTTGTAAGCAAATTCTGCCAATGGTAGAAAATCCTCCCAACTACCTTTGAAGTCGATTATACAACCCCTTAACATGTCTTCCAGAATGAATTACTCTTTCGATTGACCATCCGATCGAGGATGAAAAGCCAGTCTTCAAGTTTAGCTTTGTTCCCAAAGCTTCATGCAATGCTTTCCAAAACCGTGATGTAAACCTAGGATCCCTATCTGATATAATAGACGCAGGTACCCCATGCAACCTCACGATTTCGGATACGTACAGCTTAGCCAACTTCTGTAACGAGTAATCCGTACGAACTGGTAGAAAATGAGCAGTCTTCGTCAAACGATCAACAATTACCCAAACAGAGTTTTTCTTAGTAGGTGTTAAAGGTAACCCACTAACAAAATCCATTGTTATCCGCTCCCATTTCCAAAGAGGAATCTTTACCGGTTGTAATAATCCTGACGGCAATTGATGTTCCGCCTTCACTTGCTGACAAGTTAAACATTTTCCCACAAATTCGTAAATCTCACGCTTCAACCACGCCACCAATATTGTTCACGAAGATCCCGATAAATCTTATTTCCTCCGGGTGCATAGCATAAGGGCTACTATGCGCCTCTCGTAGAATCATTTGTCTCGAGATCTGAGTCCTTAGGCATACTGAGACTTTTCCACTTAAAGCACAACACACCTTCCGTGTTTATACCAAAATCCTCTATTCCTCCATTTTCAACTTGTTGAAGTAAAGGTCCCAACTTTTCATCTAATATTTGCTTTTTCTTAATTTGCTCCAACCACAGAGGCTTCACCTGAAGTTCCGCTATCAGACTACCATCCTCGTACAAACTTAAATGGGCAAACATTGCTCTCAAATCAGATACCACCTTACGACTTAATGCGTCTGCTACCACATTAGCTTTTCCAGGATGATACTCGATTGAGAAATCATAGTCCTTTAACAGCTCCACCCATCTTCGTTGTCTCAAGTCTAATTCCTTCTGAGTAAGAAGATACTTAAGACTCTTGTGATCCGTATAGATGATAGACTTTTCATCGTAGAGGTAATGCCTCAAAATCTTTAGAGCAAACACTACTGCAGCTAACTCCAAGTCATGAGTAGGGTAGTTTACTTCGTGCGGTCTCAACTGACGAGAAGCATAAGCTACCACTTTCCCACTTTGCATCTATACGCAACCTAATCCCGTATGCGACGCATCACAATAAACTGTAAACTCCTTTCCAGCCTCAGGTTGAATCAATACCGGCGCTTCCGTCAAAATCTTCTTCAATTCATCGAAACTTTCTTGCTATTTTTCAGTCCATATAAACGATACTCCTTTTCGCAAAAGCTTAGTTAGGGGTGCAGCAATCAACGAAAACCCCTCAACAAAGCGTCTATAGTAACCACCAAACCCAAGAAACTCCGACTGAGCTCACGACTTTGGTGGTTTCCAATCCAATCTGACCTCAATCTTCCGAGGATCCACCCTTATTCCTTCTACCGACACCACATGACCCAAGAAAGTCACTTCCCTTAACCAAAATTCACATTTACATCGAATTTGGCATACGATTGATTATCTCAAGTAATCGCAATACAATTCGCAAATGCGAGTCATGCTCTTCTTCATTCCTTGAATATACCGAAATGTCATCTATGAATACCACCACAAACAGGTCTAAATATGGTTGAAAGACCCGGTTCATCATATCCATAAATGCAGCTGGTGCATTGGTCAACCCAAACGGCATCACCAAAAACTCATAATGTCCATAACAAGTTCGGAAAGCCGTCTTGTGAATATCCGCTTCTTTCACCTTAAGCTGATGATAACCCGATCTCAAATCAATTTTTGAGAAAACTGAAGCTCCCTTCAATTGATCAAACAGGTCGTCAATTCTTGGCAGAGGGTACCTATTCTTGATCGTCAATTTATTTAATTGCCTGTAGTCAATACACATACGCATCGACCCATCTTTCTTCTTAACAAACAAAACCGGTGCTCCCCACGGAGACACACTCGGTCGAATAAAGCCTCGATCTAGCAATTCTTGAATTTCTAAGGGCACATTTCTAAACAGTTTATTTACCAATACCGATTGTCCTAAAGGACTAATTACCTTCATCTCATTATCGGAAATTTCAGAGTCTAATTTCAAGTTTCCAGATATGGTGCTAGCAACATACGAATAGGTAGAACCAATATTTATCAAAGCAATAACAGGTACATCAAAAATGAAGAACGTACCAGTTATCACATCAGGTGCATTGCCATCCTCACGGCGTCTAACTGCATATACCAATCCTGGCTGTCTTGCATCTGTGTTGCCTCTAGGACCATTGCCTCGACCACCGCACCTTGACCACGTCCAAATTTCATTACCACCACGACCGGTCCACGACCTCTCGGTGGTTCTTTGATTCCTCTTGCCGGTGGTGCATCAGTATTACGAGCTTCCTGAGTTGTATCCATTCGACGAGGGCAATTCCTATATTGATGATCCATCGACCCGCATTTATAGCAAGCACCCGTTTTCTTCCAGCGACTCTCCGAATGCCTTTTCCCACAATCAAGACAATCTCGACTCGATTCACATTACAGTGTGTTCTTCCTTGAGTTTGGTTCCTCGTTCCGAGGCCTCTTCGTAAACCTTTTGAAGAACACGAATACTTCATATCTCTCTTGCCTCTAGCTCGTTCCCGATTCTGACGTTCCGAGTTCTTAACCTCTTCGACTATCTTGGCCTTTTCCACAAGCGTGGCAAAAGTTCTAACTTGTTGTGGGGCTATCAAAACCCGCAATTCATCGTTCAAGCCATCCTCAAAGCGTACACAACGCTCATGATCTGTTGCCACTATTGTTCGAGCATAGCGACTCAAGCGCAAAAACTCAGCTTCATATGCTGCCACTGTCTTATTCCCTTGGACCAGATTCAGAAATTCCTTCCTTCTGGCATCAACATAACTCGTTCCTACATATTTTCCTTGGAAGGAAACTTTAAAGAATTCCCAATTAACTAATGCGACTTCATTGCCTTCTCGGACGATAAGCCACCATTGGTATGCTTCGTCCCTTAACAAGGACACCGCTCCTTAGTTTTTGTTCCACAATTGCACTCAAGATCGTCCATAATTCGCTCCACCGCCTCAAGCCAATATTCAAATGACATTTGGAGCTACACTTGAGACACCTCACGAAAACCTCGGCACCACTTGATTTCAAACGTTCCGATATCGACCCACGAGCTATTGGCCCGGTTCTAGCTCCAAACCCTTTCAAGGACTCGCGGCATTGCTCGCGTCCACCGCATTATCTTCTTCCATATGATTATGTGATCCCGTCTCACTTTCGAGTGACGCAGTGCATCCATTTCCGGTATATGATCCTGCTTCGGTTGCGCCTCTAACACCTCGTCCTCTACCACGGCCACGTCTACCGCGTCCCACGACCACGCCCTCTAGAGCTCATAATGACCGATTTAATCGATTAAGAGTTTTATGAATCAAAATACTATTTCAGATTGTTTATTAACGATGTTTTATGATATGAAAGAGATAGAGTTGTTTTCGCAACAATATCCTATTGTCTCAATCTTTACGGTTTTCAACACCTAAAACTAGAAGTTCTAGAGTGTTTCTTTGATCATATCACAATATAAACAATCGATATACAGATACTTACTTGACTTGGCGCGGGATGCTCATGGTGCCATACTACCTTTAAATCATAAAGTCTAGAAATTTTGAATTGTTTTTCAAACAAACATCATTATTGAACCCACACCACAGCCGAGTTTTGAAACTATGCTCTGATACCATTAAATGTAACACCCCAAACCAGGTCTATGCGTTAAGACGAGATTTGGTTTGTCACACTGAACGAACATCCAAAATTTTTCTAATGATTTAAGTAAAACAGTAATGCAAAACCTTTAGAAATAAGGATTTAATAAAAACTAAGTACAATTATATATTAGTCAAAACCTTAACGTAGTTTTAAAGGAATTTGAAAGAAATTGAAAAAAAATAATTTTAGGTGTCCAAAATTGTTATAAAACACAATATTTTAAGAAAACTTTATAGATTTTAACATATGCCCATATTAAGAGTCTTAAAATAAAATTAAATCCATCCACACATAAAAATCCATAAAAATATAATTAGAGGCCTTATTACAACATACCCAAAATAGTAATTAAAATAAGTAACTTAAATAAAGTTCATAGTTTATAAAACCCAAGCTCGTAGTATGGCCTCCACCATGTCATCCCCGGCCCAAGTCCACATCAATTTCCATTACCTGAGATGGATAATAAAACGGGGTGAGTTACAAAGAACTCAGTGTGTAACTCACTTACCACCATTATTGGGCCAGACCATCAAGGCATTAATTTGGGCTTGAGCCCAATTACAAACTTTAACAATATAAAATGAAATAAAACATATTAAAATGCATGTAAAATGAATTTCCCAACCAAGCCTAATTTCCATCCGCTACACACCCCCGTACCAACCAGCACACCTGTGGGGATCAAGTCAACACACCCCGCCAAACACACCAATCGTAGGCATTTAGCCTTTTAAAAATATTGTAGTGCACTCACAGAACTAGATTGTGACATAGTCACCGAACTAGAGGCATTAAGCCAAAATTTGTGGCGAGCCACCGAACTAGATTCATGGCCACAGGCTTTACTTCTCTTCATCATGTATCCCATCCCATGCAATTATGTATGAATAACAAACTTTAATCATAAATGATTTATCAAGTAACCCATAATACAAATGAGTTTTTAATAAAACCTTTCATTTGGGCCTATTAACAATATAGTATTAAACTTTGGCCATATCTCGAACTAGAGGTTTTTGGCCCATTAGCGATCTAGCAAACTTTGGCCCATATTATCGATCTAGCGCTTTTTATTTAATTTAACAATCTAGCGCTTTTTCGCCCAATTTAACAATCTAGCGCTTTTTCGCCCAATTTATCGATCTAGCGCTTTTTCGCCCAATTTAACAATCTAGCAGTTTTTCCGACTTTAACTGTTTTCATGCATTTACACAAAAGTGTTAATTATCACATAAATTTCAATTTTTGCCATTTTTACGATTTATCAAAATACTTACTGCTTAGTATCTAACTTGAAAGATAAGTGTGAAGTTACACACCGGTTATGGTGAGAACTAGACTTTCCCTCGTCAACACCTATACATATCACGACAACTTATGATCATTATAATCTAATAATAAAACCGATCTAAACATAACGATCTAAAATTTACCCTCGGATTTTTGAACTACTTCCACTTGCGGTTTCTCCCGATTGATGGTTCGTTAACGAATCAAATCCACGAACAAATAATGGTTTGGGAGTACGAACTACTTCAAACAATTGATTCTCCTCGGATGAACGTCCACAACCCTGGTGGGAAATCCCGGATTGTCTGATCATTTGTTTATACTTAGGGGATTAATGGTACCACCCTTCTTCCGAACACTATGTACGGCCCGTTTCTTCCCTATCTTGTTTGTCTTCAAAGACAAAGATCGTTAGCACGTCCTAATCATATATATATATATAGATTATGACTAAAGGCTTTGAGAACGAGATTTCCTTACCACAAATATTCTTGTTCCACAAGGGAAATCGATCCAAGCGTACTATGTCACACACGACCTCTTGATTTCCAATCTTCCGTTATCGCACTAAAGTATAACAAAAATAAACGTTAATAGAATGAACGTTTATTTTGATCTAAGAAAGCCTTCAAACCACCATCCATATTCGGCCAATACTATAAACTAATCGAAGACGAAAAAGAACCCTTACCTATTTTCCATGGTTGAAAAGAAACGATTGAGAATGTTGCTTATGAATAGAGAGATATTCGGCTATGAAGAATCAAAGAAAAAAAAAAGAGAAAATGGTTCGGTTAAGGTACACTAACATTCGGCCATGAAGAGATTAAAGGAGAAGTATTGATTGAAAAGAAATCAAAATAAGAGAATAGGGATGATGATAATTCGGTCTTCAAAGAAAACAAAAGAGAAAGAAAGAGATGGGTTTAAGATCAAGGCACATTCGGCAATGGAGAAAAGGAGAGAAAAGAAAGGAATGGTCTTTTGATGTAGGTGATTTCGGCACTAATGAGAAAAAGGCACAAAAAGAATACCAAATGATGTGCAATAATGACCAAATGGTCAAAAAAAATTAAGGCTTACCAAGGATCAAATTCGGCCAAGGGAGAGAGGTTGAGAGAATTTGCAAAACTATGCACAAAACTAAGAATGACCAAAAAGAGACTTCAAATCCTAGCCAAACTAACACCAAAAATTCGGCTCCCCCCTAGACCATATTGCCGTCCCTATGTATGGTCAAATGGCCATGATTTTATTTCCAAAACACTTTCCTTGATACTTGCCCTATGTCTCCATATCTTTCCATATTTTCTTGATTCCCTTCCATAAATTAACAATTTCCTTAATCCTTTGATATACTAACTAAAAATAACAAGGTCAACACTTACCATATATGCACTTGGCCGACACTTGCTATACATGTGCAGAAAAATTAAAAATAAAATTCATCTAGATGCTAAACAAGGGATTCGAACCTTCTCCCTCATGCACTAACTCATGCGCCAACACCACTTTGCCATATACTCATCTTATGCTACTATTTAACACTTAATTTAACTTAAGTGTCAATGCCACTTGCTTCACTTCAATAAATTCTCAAACTAAAAATTATTCCATACCCGAATAATTCTAATTCTTCTTCAGGACTAAACACCAAATCATGCAATAATCGATACTTGAATTTTAGGGTGTTACAGAAAACGCCGCAAATGTTATGAATTACCGGCGTTTTCCTGGTAAAACGTCGCAAAATTTTAAACATATATCGTAAACGTTGCCGTTTTCTTTCCCCCAATTTCTTAACTTCCTAAATCCCGATTTCTTTCCTCCAGATCCCGATTTCTTTCCCCCAATTTCCTAACATCCTAAATCCCCAATTCCAAAATCCCCAATTGCTTCCCTAATCTCCCAAATTTGAGTACCTTCTTCCTCAATCTCTACAAATTATCAAATTTATTAAACTTCCTAAATCCCCAATTACGCTCGTGTGTCTAGAAACTGTTCGACCCATCTCTCCGCAGCTTCAAAAGGAAGTTCTTCGCCTCTGCTCTCCGTCGGTGCATCTTCTCTCTGCCGCCGCCGTTGGATATTCGGGTCATGGAGGTATTTTTAAACCATTTGCATGTAAATTTTTATTTTCTAAGTTAAAACATGCCATTTAAAAAAAGAAATGGAAAATTTCACCTTTGTTAATTAAGAGATTGGTGTTTTCTTTAGTTTTGTGGTTATTTTAGTTGCATACAAGGTCCTTAACAGTTTTCTAGTGCGTGTTTACTTTGACTAAAACACATTAATGTAATCTGGTAGAAGTGATTATCACAATTACAAATTCCCTTATGTTCCCCGCTGTTGAATTGTGTTTGGTGTGCAAGATACTCTTCTAAAACTATATAGGACCCTTATTATTGTCAACTTGAAGATTAAGGTGCAAAAATTAAGTATCAAATTGAAAATATTCAG
The DNA here is from genome assembly GCA_025698515.1 of Gossypium sturtianum. NCBI lineage: Eukaryota > Viridiplantae > Streptophyta > Magnoliopsida > Malvales > Malvaceae > Gossypium > Gossypium sturtianum. The sequence continues at coordinate 12,588,031 of CM046948.1, forward strand.
TATGAAAGTGAATATTAAAGTTAAACCTGTGTATTAAATTTGAAAAAATAAACTTGAGTACTAAATTGAATATTGATGCTAAATTTAGGTGCCAAATAGTGTATTAACCCGTATGATTATTTGTAATAATACACTCTGTTCTTGCACCTTTTTACAATCGAGCTTCTTATGTTTGAACGCGGAGACGAATAAAAATATCTTCGGTGTCTTTTGGCCTTACTTGATATGATTTTTTTATTCCTTTGCAAATCAAATTTCTAAGCTTTTGATCTCTGCTTCAAACAGGTATACATAAAAAAGGAACTTTTTTCTTCAGTTTTCTCATTGTTTTGTTGTGTTTACTTGGTTTTGTTTTTTTGCTTGCTTTTGAGTATTAAATCTGCTATATTTTTTCAGTTTTTGATCATTTTGTTCCTTGTTTTCACTTTAAAATCCCATTATTCATGATTTATGCTAACCTATTTCTTTGATTCTCTGTTTCCAAAGTTAATGGAATCTCTTAACTTTAACTATTAGTTCAAAAGTTAATCTTTTTCTATGCAAAAAACAAGCATGGGGTTTTCTTTAAATTGATTTCCTTGATTTTTTTTTCATTTTTTCTTATATTTGAATCATTTTTATCAATACCCATTAGTTTGGATTATTGCAGTTCTTAGCAAAAAATGGGGTATATAGGATCACATGGTGTACAAGCTTTGAAAAGATACAAATACAGTGGTGTGGATCACTCTTACCTTGCTAAATATGTACAATAAATTTGATTTTAGTCGATAAATAAAAAACTTGTTTGAGTAGCAATTTGAAGTTTCAAAAAGAATATAGTTTATTGTATCATTTTATTTAATTTGTCCTACTTTTAATCTATTTATTGTGATTCATTAAATTGAATGATTTATTTATTGATGCGTATTTTTCTTCATTTTTCTTCATGAGAGAACAAAAATATTTTTATTTCCACCATAGTTTTCTCCACCCAAAGAAGCAATGAAGTTTTTTGATATATAAAATCCAAGTTGTAAGGATCCCAAAGGATCCATTGTCTGAATTGGATTGGTGTTGGAAATAGAAAATTGTCAATTACAAGTTTGAATTTTTTTTATAAAGTTATAACATTTATTCTTCTCTTCTCATTTTCAAACCAATTATGTGTTTGATTAATGTTTCTTAATGACACTAATCTAACCATTTTGTTTTATAAAATGATGTTTGTAGATAAGAAGATATTTGGGGCTGTTTGATTCTGGTATCTGATCTCAAGAAGTTGGCAGCACCATTTGTGACATTTCTTGGGGTTGTCTTCATTTGGCATTTTATGTGTTCTCTAAACATTTCTTAGAGGTATGTATATGCTGTGGTTTTGACATTAGCAAATTTTTATCTTTGATTGGTGCAAATGCATGGATGATTGAGAGGATATAAACTAGATGTTGGTGACATTAATTTGGATTTTAACATTTGTAACATTTTTATTGGTTTTTTAATAATAAAAAGATAAAAATATCGTCATGATAATATAATTTATTTAAAATAAATAATATTTCAATAATTTACTTGATTAAATTAGTGTCGAATTAACTCATGACATGTTATCTACATGATATGCCTCAGTTCGAATACACCTTTAATTTCGTTGATTTCCTGAATTTATCCATTGTAATGCACCAAAATTACAAATTGGTTCATCTTTTACGATTTATCTGCAAAAGATGCTAAATTATTAATTTAGATATATAGCATAGTACTATCATTTTCATGTGGCAACGGACAAAGAATTATGTATATTTAATTTGCTAAATTTCTTATGTTGTTTGTATTTCAGTTATTGCTTCCTACTGCTCCTGCAACTGTCGGATTGGATTTGCTGGTAATAACTTAACAGGTATGAAATTAGTATTTGTAACATCCTAAAAAGTGAGTATCGATATGTTGCATGTTTTTGGTGCTTAGCTTGTGAATGATTCAATTTATGTGTTTAATATCGTTTTGAGAAGGCTCGGGATTTATTCGAAATTAGAAAAAAAATTAGTAATGAGTACTTTATTGAAGTGGATCAAGTGACCTTGATGTTTAAGGAAATTTAGTGTCAAAAACTAGCATAAGATGAGCTAGTAGTAAAGTGTAGTTGGCGCCATAAGTGTTGCTTGAGGGAAGAGGTTCGAATCTTTAGGAATGCATTTTGTGACATTTATTTTTGCTCTTTCCTAGCAAGTGTCGGCCAAGCATCAAATTTGGTAAGTTAGACCTTTATTTTTATGGTTAAGGTAAGCTTGGAACTTGGGGAAAGAAATCCTAAGCTTTTGGAAGGTAGGGGGAACACAAGGCATATTTTAAGGGTTATGTTTTGGAAACTTAGAATGGCCAACTTGTCCATGAACTTGGACGACTTTGTGGACTAAGGGGGAGCCGAAATTTTGGTGGTAAGCTTGGGTAAGGATGGTAGCTAGATAGAATCCCATTTGGTCATTTTTGCTCTCCCAAAACACCCATTTCCTCTCATCTTTGTCTCTCTTAGCCGAATGTGCCATATGCTTGGAGAAAACAACTTTTTTTTGTTTCATTTGGTCATATCTTTTTGACCATTTGGTCATTTTGCCAACCTCTCAAGTGCTTCATTTTGTGTTTCTCTTCTAGTGCCGAAATCATCAATCACAAAAGACCATTTCTTTTTCTTCTTTATTCCCCATTGCCGAATGCACATTGTTCCAAACCTTACTTTTTGCTCTTTTCTCACCCTTGAAAACCGAATCATAAACATCTCATCTCTATTCTCTTTTCTTTTCCATTTTACTCATCCTTCAAACACATTTTTCCTTCTTATTTCTTCCATGGCCGAATGTTAGAGACCACCTCCATAGCCAAATTATTTTTCCTTACCATTAAATCATAGCCAAATTTTCTTTTCCTCATAGATTTTATTCTCAATCATTTTTTCTATTCAAACTTTGGACCATCGGTAAGAATCATCTTCTTTGTTTTCTTTTTACTAATTGGTCACCTTGGCGAGATCTATAGGTTGGCTTAGAAGAGCCTTTAAATCAATAATCGTTCATTCTCTTAGACGATTTCCTTTCGTTTTCTTTTAGTGAAATAGTGGAGAGCCGAATCATCATCTCTTCAAGTCATCTTGAAGTCATTCGAATTTGGATCATATACTTTCAAGGGATTCTTTTGGAATCACTCGAAATTTTAAGGTGTTTCGAATTCGCCCTTTTAAACCAATAGTCTTAAATTCGATATATATATTGTTAGGACTAATAATCTTTTGTCAATGGAGGCAAACAAGATAGGGTCGAAAAGGGTGGTAAATAGTGTTCTAAAGAGGGGCGGAATCGCTAATCCTCTAGATTCAAGCGAAGAAATCGCTTTCGGCAATCCGGGATTTTCCACCGGTTGTGGGCGACCCTCATCCGAGGAGAATCGACTATTCGAAGTTGTTCGTAGTTCGAGCCTTTAGTGTTCGGGATTTTCCATTGGGTTGTGAACCGTCAACCGGGAAAACCGAAAAATAGTTGTTGTTCGAGATTCCGAGGGTAAATATCTAGATCGCTTATCTTTAGTATAGATTTATAATAAGTATTAGTGTTCTAATCAAGCGTGACATATATTTAGGTATCGACGAGCGGAAAAGTATAGTTCTCACCGTAATCAGGTGTGTAATTTCACACTTATCTCATGGGTTAGATGTTATACCGTAAGCATTAGAATAAAAATTCGTAAAGTTGGTAAAATCGGAAAAATACGGTATATTAACACTTTTTGTGTAAGTGCATGAAATCGGTGTTAAAGTCACGAAAATTACGGAATCGCCCTCAATGGGCTAATTTGATAAAAAGTAATTTTTGGGCCTCATGTGATTAATGGGCCAAATTGCTAGATTGCTTAATGGGCCAAATTGCTAGATCGCTTAATGGGCCAATTTGCTAGATTGATTAATGGGCCAATTTGCTAGATTGCTTAATGGGCCGAATTGCTAGATTGCTTAAGGAGCCGATCTGATAAATTACCATATGGGCCAAATTGAGAAATGGGCCAACTTGTAGTATGGGCCTTATGTTGAAATTATCATATGTAAATTGTTAAGCTTTGTTTATGTATACATGATTGCATGGGTTGAGATTAAATTGAAGAGAAGTTCTGGTGGTTCTACCACAATCTAGTTCGGGTGGCTCTGCCACAAAATCTAGTTCGGGTGGCTCAGCCACAAACATTTTAAATGGTTGTATGCCTGCGATTGGTGTGTTGGCGGGGTGGGTTGACTTGATCCCCACAGGTGTGCTGGTTGGTACGGGTGGTGTGTAGCGGATGGAAATTTAGGCTTGGTTGGGAATTGCATTGCGCATGCATCTTTAATTACTATATTGTTAAATTAGTTAATGGGCTCAAGCCCAATAAAATGCTTTGATGATATGGCCCAGTGGATTTGGTAAGTGGGTTACACACTGAGTTCTAAGTAACTCACCCCGTTTTCTTACCCTTCTCAGGTAATGATAATTGATGGAGGCTTGGGCTGGGGATGACTTCGTGGAGGCCATACTTCAAATGATGGTTTTTATGAACTTTAAACTACTCTTTAGTATTTTTACTTAATTACTATTTTAGCGATGTAATAAGGCCTCTAGTATTGTTTTTATGGATTTTATTTCGTGGATGGATTTTAATATGTTTTAGATACTTAAAGGGGACTATTTTAAGTTTATAAATGTTTTCTTTAAATTACGTATAAAAATGGGTTTCTTAAATATCACTATCTCGTAAAAATTTCGGTGAAAACTCTTTTATAAATTTCGTTTCCAAATTCCTTTTGAAATCTTTTAAATTTCTTTAAAAAGTTAACCAATTATTTCTCTGAGATCAAATTTTAAACTCCTATGTTTTAAAATCATAGATTTCAAATTAACCTCAGTTTTTGATAAACTCCATCTCCAAATTAGTTTTTGAAAACCTGTTTTCTTTAAATCATTAGATGACCAAATGTATATACGATTTGTGTAGCATACCAAGTCTGGTCTTAACGCTTAGACCGGGTTTGGGGTGTTACAGTATTATTCTTATTTATATTCATTTTGCTGATTTATATTCATTTGATAGAAAAATATTAGATATCCAATTGTTAGTCAAGATTATTAATCTTTTGTATTTCCGATCATGCACTTCTGTTTCTTGGTGAGAGTGGAGTAGACCATCTTCTTCAAATTATTAAGGTACGTTTTAGTGCAAAATTTAGATCAGTAACAGTTATATTCAATGGGTTTGTCACGATGTGGACGAAGATATTTATGAAATATGATGTAGTAAGATTTTACGATTTTTTATTTATATGTAATATTATAATTTTAATATTGGTCATGTTATATAATTTAACTATTTTAAATGTACTATTATTTTTATTTGTTACTAAAATTTTGCACTATTTTATGTGTATTGCAGGAAAAATGCCTAGAAGACGATTACGGGATTTAAGTATTGTCCACAATACTCCAAATTCGAAAGAAGCAAATAGTGAACAACAAACATTTGTTGGATCTTCTAGTGTCTTAGGACATAGATGACGAGCTGCAGAAGTTCGAGTAATGTTAATTTATTATACATGCATGTTGAATTTTATTATTGATTCATTTTGCAATTTTAATATACTAATAATATATCATTTTTCAGCCAAAGGTGGTGGGGCCGCGAAGAGGTCGGGGGCGTACACTCATTAAATATTTGTACGAGCTAGATCCTCGTCGAGCGTGTTAAAGTAAGAAGAAATTGATCATGGCCACCCGTTGGATCTCAAGCTCGATCATTAGGAGGCTATTTGGGCATTCTATCACGTAATGCCAATATGTTGCCCATTAACTACGAATCATGGCATCACATGCCCGCTGCCAACAAAAATCGTGCTCTCGATAATATTAAGGTAAAAACGTGAATGTAATTTATAATACTTTGGTTTAACTTTCATTTATATATACTTTTTAAACTTGTGTTTTTTCAGGAGAGATTTGCTTTAGAGGTCTCCGATGATTATATTAAGAAGACATTGGGTAAAAAATGGAGAGACAATAAAAGCACGTTGAAAAAACAATATTTTAAGAAAGACATCAGTCTCGACGAAAAATTAAGAAATGTTCCGTCGGGAATGTTGAGGTACCAATGGGAAGATCAAGTTAGATTCGAATTCAAGAAAGGAGAGGTATTACGTACTTCTAAAGTCTTATAAATTTTTCGGTTTACGGTATTTACTATATGCATAATTCAAATTTCATTATGTAGGACCGTGACCGAGTTGGAACAAGCAGCAGACAGAAACAAAAATTCACGCACACGGCTCGGTCCAGAAGTTTTGCTTGTGTAGCTGAGGCCGAGGTATTATAATTTATTAATTATGTCAAATATTAATGACTTTATGCTATTAATTTATATTCTTTCTGCTAAAATGTAGGAAGCCTCGTCTGGTAAAAAAGTTGGATGCCTTCAGCTTTTTGACATTACGCATAGGAAGAAGGATGGATCTCCGATGACATCCAAGTCATGAAATTATGGTATATTTACTTAATAAAATTCTTCAATTACAAGTTATGTTGCATTCCTTCTTATTATATATTTCGTTTCTAACTCTTTCATTGATTTATTAGGATAAACTAAAAGAGAAGAAGGCGGAGTATGAAGCGGCTGCATCGACCGATAGTTCTGTTAATCTTGAGGAGATTGATAAATGTAATTATTATCGAAGTTTTGGGTCATGAAAGGTACGCATCGCTTCACCGATAGTTCGTTAATCTTGAGTATATTTATAATAGAATTGTCACCGATGTTTTGGTTTTGAAAGGTATGGTCGGGTGCGATTACAAGGATCTCGTGTTACCCAGACCCAATATTTTGATCCGGCTCCCATCAATACATGCCTTCCGAGTCAATCTCGTCTTTGAAGTTCGAGAGGCTCAAAAACCGAGATAGCTCGGATGCAAGAGAGCACGGTTGAGCAGAAGCGACAAATTGCGATGTTCAACAAAAATATGAAGAACTCCAAAGAACGGGTTAGAGCGGATGTGGAAGCGGCGAATGCAAAGGAAGCGGCAGCAAATGCGAGGAGGCAGAGGCGAAGATCGATGCTAGCAGAGCGAGCGAACGAAAGCACGATGAGCTCCAACTACAACTTTCAAAGAAATGATGCGAGATGTTTCAAAGAATGCAGAGGCCGCCATCTTAGACATGTACTTTCTCGTTGTTTGATTATTTTAAAACATTATTACATTTAACATTATTGTAAGAATATTTTCGCTTATAATACATTTAGTTTATTGAATTTCAAGTTTCATTTACAATCAATGCATTTGGTGTGATTTATATTCTACATTTGTTTGTTTTGGGTTGGAATTATATGCTATATTTATTGTTATTGGTTGGTTTTTAGTGCGGGAGGGTATGATATAAAACAAATTGTACACGCAAATGCATACAAATTAGCGGCGTTTTTTTTCAACCGCGCTAAAGGTCATCACTTTTAGCGGTGTTTTTCTTGGCAGCGCGCTAAAGGTCATGATCTTTAGCGGCGTTTTTGAAAAAGCGCCGCTAAAGGTCATGATCTTTAGCGGCGTTTGTTGGAGAAGCGCGCCGCTTAAAGGTCATGACTTCTAGCGGCGTTTTTGGAAAGCGCCGCTAAAGATCATGACCTTTAGCGGCGTTTTTTGGAAAAGCGCCGCTAAAGATCATAATCTTTAGCGGCGTTTGTTGGAGAAGCGCCGCTAAAGGTCATTACCTTTAGCGGCGTTTTTTTCTCATAAACGCCGCTAAAGTTTGCGGCGTTTGTTTTAGCAGCGTTTTCTCATAAATACTTTTAGTGGCGCTTATAAACGCCTAAAAGGCAAAAAAACGCCGCTAAAAGTCTGTTTTCCTGTAGTGATTCTTTCATAATGTTTTGAGAATAATACTATTATATGGTTTTTATAGTGTTATCTTGTATTTTGTTTTAGTTATTATTTAATATGGAATAAGTTCAATCAATATTTTTATAAGTATATTGTTTTGGTAATTCGATGTATTTTTAATTCTATCTTGCTTTTTATGTTGGTTATCAAAGGCGCTTATAAATCATTGAAAATATTAATTTTAGATTATTTGTTCTATTTTTAATCGGTTATCTAAACAAAGATCATGTTACTTCGATAATAACCAATTAATTTTTTTATACAATTGAATAAGTAAATTGCAATGAGGAAAGGAGGAAAGATTTACAAATATAGAGACTGAACCTTGAACCTTATCTCAATCAACTTAAAATCCGCACAAATTTATCGCTGAGCAAGTGAAACATCCACAATAACCAATTAGTTGCTATATTAAATCAATTGCTGAACAGAATAGCCAAAATCGAAGCTCAACTAAATATGCACAATATCAACACGTAATTTGTTTGTAAATTGTATCACAATGATAAACATTATAGCAGTTTGTTTTTGAAGGTGGCCTTTCTAAAACCTGCAATTTCATTGAAACATCACCAGAAACTTGAAGAGAACAAAGGCAAAGTAATAGTTATTACAGGCACTTGCTTAGCTGTAGCGTTCTTGTTGCTCCTTTCTGGAGTTTGCTGGAGTTTGGTGACTTTATTGCCAAATTCTTCCATCATGCAAATGCTGGCGAAAATTGAGTATAAGAGCTGTGGACCAAGTTGCTCTAGCAAGCGCAGGAAGAGCAAACCAAACAAGAAATTGATTACCTGAAGAGCAATGTAAAAGCAACCAAGAAAAAGAACATCAGAAGATAGCAATAAGATTCTCTATTTCTATTTTGTTTCCTAATAATTTCATATCCTAGCTTGTGGAGCTGCGAAAGCTGTCACAATCTCTTCATACAAATGATATGGAAGAGAAAGAGAAAAAGAAAAGAGGAGAAAATTACCCAGTGCACTGACATACAGAACCCAAACACAATGAACTTACAACCAAGATTTCCAACTTATACAAAATAATAGCAGCAGGAGTTGCATAGAAACCAAAGCAAATCAAGAAAGAAAGCAATTCTTGGAAAAAAATAACAAAGGTAGAGACGTGAAGCGCGAGTAATTGAAGCGACAAAAATAGATGCGAGAAAAAAATAATAGCGATGAAGGAGAGACGTGAAGATAGAATTTTTATTAGGGAATATAGAAACCAAAGCAAATCAAAGAACAAAAGCGATTCTTTGGAAAAAAATAACAACGAGGCGGCGTAGACGTGAAGCGAAGAAAGCAATTGCCAAAAAAAATAGCAGCAGGGCAGCAAGGCAGAGACGTGAAGATAGAATTTTTATTAGGGTTGAATAATTTTTAATTGGGATTTTAGGGATTTGTGATTAAAAAATCTAATTAATTGAGGTGTAAATGAGATATGTCATTAAATGATTAAAAAATCTAATCAAATGAGGTGTAAATGACTTGTAAAAATTAGCTGACATGTCATTAATTGATTGGGAAGGGACACAGATGACATGGCGTAACCGTTTCATCCAATCCTTTCCCGTGAGTGACTATAAGTATTCATTTATTATGGCACAGACTGACTGTCTGATTAATCACAAAGTAGAATCAAACAATTACAAGCACAATCAAACTAAAATTTGGTACAATCCAAACAAAAGCCAACAAACTACACTAACTAGATTGAAACTCATACCACACATGGTGAAACTCGAAAACCCACGATATAATTACGCAAGGTGGGTCTCGAACCTGGGTACTCAAGACCCAAATCCTCCCCCTTTGCCAAGTGAGATTTATCCGAGTTAAATAACACCAATTCAATTGGAATCAGGTTATGGGTGTTACAAGTTATATATGTTATCTCAGAAATCTTAGTTTTGTTTTATGAGTACAATACAATTTTGGTTTAGAAGAAAAGATCCTACCCCACCGCTACACACCAAAATGGAAGTTCCATTGAACTCTAACCACCTACACATCAGGTTGTGGTTTAACCACTAATGGTTTGCAGATAAACTGCTAATGACAGTGAACACACAAAAAAATCCCGTAAATGGAATTTGCCTCTCGTTGTGGATACACAGCAAAAATCTTGCAAATGGAATCTACTTTTGGCTGTGGATACACAGTAAATTTAAAAGAAATGTCACAACTCCTTCAAGAGAATAAGACTTCTTGCTAGTTGTGATAACATCTATAAAGGAATCAAACTCTAAAGATAAGCCATTCAAATAGTAGCAATCTGTTCAACCTCAGACACGCCATTACCACATGCAGTCAAAGCATCACAAATCTCTTTAATCTGAATCAAGTAATCGCGCATAGAAAGATTACCTTTCTTCATGGCTTGTAATTTGCAATGAAGATGATAACATGAGTAATTAAATGTGTAGAAAAAATACGCATAAACTTACTCTAAATCGCAGCTATAGTTTTAGATCCAACAAGCTGAGGTAAGATGATACATGCACAGATTGGGTGAAATTTATTAAAGTTAATTCAACCAATCTGCCAATTTTGAAGTTTGGAAGATCAGTTAACTTGTAGTGAATTTTTTGATGGGATATAGGCATTTTTAGGCTGAGATGTTTGTATAGCATTTGAAAATACCTCTCTTAACTTCGAAATGCACTTTGAATCACTTGATTTCGAGTCCGGGAGCTCAAGTTATGATCATTTTACTGAAGACTGCATAAGTCAAATTTTTGGATGGGATTATTACAAGTTTCAGGCTTTAATTCGAGTTTAAATCTTATTCGATTTGAGTTTAAGGCATAATTTTGATTATATATGAGTCCAATATTGTATCTATTAGGTTTTATTATTTTATTATTTATTTATTCTGAATTTTAGGATATTTTTAAGTATTTAAAGTTGTTTAGGAGTTTTATGTTTATTAGTTAATAAGAAAGTTTAGTTCTACTAAAACTACTTGTTTAGATTCATTGGAGTTTCATTATACTTGAAAGTTTTATTTGGACGTAATTAGCTAACTTATATAAATGCCTCTTCATTATTCATTAAAGGGGATTGATTGATTCATTAATAGAATTTTTAACTCTTGGAGTTAATTTCTTTCGTGCAAGATTGCTTTCTTATAATTTTTAGAAGTGGTGTTTTCTTCTCGATTTTCTTCAAGAAGTCGTGGGAATCCATTCTTCATCCTTCAATTTTCCAAGGATTATTTATTAGAGGGTTGATTGGAGCCATTAATTGAATTTGTTGAGGTTTATATCTCAAAAGGTTCAATTGAACAAATATCTTCTATCAATATTCATCGGTTTATTATCCATCTTCCACCTTTTAATTTTCGTTTTCTTTATTTATCTATGTTTTGAATCTTTATTTATTTTTTTATTCTTGAATTTCATCTTTTAGTCGTTTTCGTTTTCTTTGTTTCTAAATTTTTTTGTTTTTTCTTTCAGGTTATCCAAATCTTTTTTTTATTCGAACGACTTGAATACGATCTCGGTCCATTGCTCCCTATCATAAGAGAGAATGACTAATGGTGGATAGCAACTAGGATGCCAAGGCACAGTCCTACTTCACAAACTGAAGATACTTAGGATTATCAAACTTAGCACTAGAAGAAGAAATCATATGCTTGGTAGGTACAACGGTTGATCCATCCAAGAACGCTTCCAAGCTATGGCTTTAAATTATGAGAAGAACTTGCTACTTCCAGAGTAAAAAACTTGTATCATCAAGACACACATTGATCATCTTGTTCTAGAGTAAAATTTTTAACCACTAACCCGATTCGGTCGCCAGACCTGAGCTATAAGATGCTACAACAGTTAACAGAGCAAATCACATACATTTCCAACTTTAAACATTCAAGTTAACAATAAAAAAAATTTCATAATCCATGCATAATATGGTTTACAAACAAATCCAAGTCTCAATCGAGCTTACGAAAGCTCTTAAACCAACCCGAGAACAAATATGGACTTAATTGAAAACTTAGCAAAAATTATAGAAATTTATGCAAACAGGGGTCACATGGTCGTGTACCTAGGCCGTGTGATAATTTGTAACCCTGTGGAGAAGGAGTCGCCTGACCATGTATGCAAACCATGTAACTCACTGAAACCATGTGGACTTAAATGCAAAAATTCATCGAAAAATGCACGGCTGTATAACTGGGTCGTCTAGCAGACTAAAATCATGTGAAGATTAGATTACCAATTCAACAGCATTCACACGAGTGTGTGGCAAGCCCATGTGACAGTTAGGAACCGGATGGTACGTATGCTTCCTAATTTCTAAAGAGCACACGACTGTGTCACTAGCTCATGTATGATACACGATCGTGTGTTAGCCCGTGTGGTACATAATAGGTCATTAATTGCATAACACAAACTAACCATTAAAAAGGGACCTAAAATACGCATCTTAGCCAACATATATACCTGTTCAAATATGCACATTCCATGCCAAAAATACAACATATAACATCTCCCTAAAAACCTAACCAATATGCCACAATTGGCACCACATCACAACAAAACTAATCCAAGCTAATCACTTTCAAACATACAACAAAATCAATGCCTATTCATTCACCATACCAATCCCATTTCAAGATGTTATAACACAACAACTAAAGTATGCTCAATATCAAGGGTTTATATGCATATACAAGATTCAAACCAACCAAGATAACAACATTACTTTTATACATTACACTTATAATCACATCAAAAGAAACCAATTCATAAGTTTCAATCTCAAACATACATATGACCATTTACACTTATTTACATGCCAATTATAAACTGGCCAAAATGTTCAAAAGTCTATCGAATTGCAAGGTGGATAGTGTGAGCTCCAATTTGATCCAACCGATTGCTCGTTTTCCAACAATCTACAAGAAAGAAAATGAAACAAATGTAAGTTTACTCAAAGCTTACTAAGTTCGTACAAAAATTAACACAACTTACCCGGCATTCCATAAATCAAGAATTGAACATAAATATACAGAACATGGTATTCCTTGACACCTTATACAAATCATGCCATAACCAAACTGGTTAGTACTTTATCACATATAAACATAACATGTATATAAGTAAACATATTAACCATGATCAATTCATGAATAAAATTAGTAAACATATAAATCCCGTTTAGATTGAATTTCATGATTTATTTTCGCCCGGAGAACTATAGCAAATTAACCTCGGATACTCAGGATAGAATTGCTCACGCGAGTTGTGAAATAACCTTGCTCCCACGAGCTGCAATTCGAGACATTAACCTTTACTTGATGTTGCTCACACGAGCCGCAACACATTCAGGATATTAGCCATCGATAAGGTATCCAACACTGGTACATAGTACTTGATACTTTTAGACACTGGTACAAAGTACCTGCTGCATTTAAACCCTAGTGACGTGTCATTCGTATCCTAATTATTCATTAAGTTCACTCGGGCCTTAATTCCATATTCGATCTATTTCAATCCTTTAACATCATAATATATATATATATATATATATATATATATATAATAAAACCATTTGCATTTACATTTTACCTGCATTTATCAATTAAAACTCAATTTACAGTTTAGTCCTTCAATACCAAATTCATTAGTTTTGGTAATTCCATCACAAATAACACACATATATGTATCCAACACAAACATATCAAATATTAAACGAAATAACTATCATACGAAATAACTATCAAATATTAAATGAAATAAGTATAAACACCAATGACTATTTTGCAATTTTCCCTTTTCCCCGATTATCTTTAACTAGCTTCAAATCTTGATCTATGTAACAGTTAATTTCAAATTATTAATTCTAAATACCTTATAATGTCTAAATATATGCATATAACCCTTTTAATAGTATTTTAAAAAATTTAAAATAGTCCCTGGGCATTTCAAAACTACCAATCACAACTGAAATAGTGACAACATTTCAAAACTTTAACAATTTTGTGAAATAGTCTCTGGGCTAGCTAAATAAAGCTCCCAGGATTCCAAAAATATAAAAATTTTAAGAAAAGGGTTAGAATTCACTTACCAATCACAACTGAAAGCTTTTAGCCCTAAGAGAGCTTTCAACAATGGTGATTTCGGTGGAAGATTGAAGATGAAAGTATGGTTTCTTTCTCCTTTCAACAATGGACTCGTTTTCCTTAACCGAGGGGTAGGCCGATTACTTTTCCCCTGCAAGAGATCTTTTGATACGTGGTAAGTGCTTTAAGCCTAGTATAAATATACTCTTATGGGATGGTAGATTCTTATGAATCGGTTAACGGTTCTTGTGAAGGTAATAGCATTGAAGGGATACGTGGTTTCAAAACTAGAGGAGATTGCGGTTGTTGATTGGTAAGTAGCGTTAGTTTGATTAAAGTGTTTTCAATATTATGGTGATGGATTAACAAGGGTTTGAGACTAATTGATGGGGCCGTTGTTATCACAGGTGTTTAATCTTGGAAGCGTTTCAAACTACAACCCATAACAGGTGTCTAATCGTACACCCAATATTGTTTCTATCAAAACGACGAATGAAGGTGTGTATTCACACCCCTGATTAATTGTGAATCAGCAAAAGCCGAAAAGTCGAAACTTCGGAATCTGAGGGCTCTCGAGCCTGCGAACGCTCGTAGGGATAAACCGAGCCACAATTGTTAGCGATAGATCGTTGAGGCTGCCACGAATATTCTCGTAGGCTTAGGTCGTAATGGGCCTCGTTGGGCCGAGATGGGCCATTGGGCCCATGGGCCCACATGGGTAAAATTCACGATAGTGACAAATAATGGATTGGGCTGCGAAGTTCGTATAGTCGTGACTGGATTTGGGCTGAATGGGCCACACGCGCGTGTGGGCCCACTTAGGCCGAATAGTGGGCTTTGGGCCCAATTCTACTATTTTGGCCCTATAAGTTATTCAAGTCGTTCGAGGCGACGTTAAGCCATTGGAAAGGTCGTAACCTATACCGAAATACCCTCGAATGGTAAAATTACCGAAATACCCTCGGAGGGTAAAATTATCGAAATACCCTCGAAGGGTAAAATTACCATAATACCCTCGAAGGGTAAAATTATCGAAATACTCCCGAAAGGTAAAATTACCGAAATACCCTCGTAGGGTAGAATTACCAAAATACCCTTGACGGTGAAAATTACTGTTTTACCCCTAACTGGCAAAATGATCGTTATACCCCTAGTGGTAGTTTAAGTGATGTGTGTATGATATTTATATGACTGATTATGATTATGACATACTGCATGCACGAATTATTTATGACACGACATTCTGCATTGGGTTGGGATTCAGATTTGGAGGAAGTACTGTACTAGTGGCTCTGCCACGTTTTTACTATTTTAGTGGCTTTGCCACGTATTCTGATTTTAGTGGCTTGGCCACGTTTACTGTTATTAGCAGCTTTGTTGCATTATTATTAGCAGCTATGCTGCGATATTGGTATGTTGGCTGGGTGGGTCGACTTGGTCCCCACATGGTGTGTTGGTTGGTACGGGTGGTGTGTTGGTTTGGATCAAGGTTGGGTTGCATCTCTCGCTCGCATCGTTATGACTTTGGGCTTAGACCCACTCACATCAGAGCAGGGCTAAAGCCCAAATCGACTGATCATCGGATAGGGCTTGGGCCCGCATCATTCTCGCATGATAGGGGATTACACACCGAGTTCTCGTAACTCACCCTTTCCTTTAATCGCATGGTGTAATCCCACCTTAGAGGATTTGGAGCTGCGAGGGGCACGGAGGTGGCCACGCGTTCGCAAGTATTTTGATTTATACATAGATTTCTTTAAGTTATTTATTTTGGGGAGATATTTATGTAATAAGGCCATTTGAGGTTTTTAACTTTTATTTGGTTTTAACTTTTTACGTTAACCTGATAGACTAGGAAACACGGGTTTTCAAAATAATGACTGTTTCCAAAGAAAATCACACATTTTCAAATCTTAAAGTTTACTTTTGGGAAAGCTTCCGCGATATTTAATCCTGATTAATAAATGATATGACCAATAAGTGAATAACAAGTTTTGATTTTACAACCTCAACGTTTTTTAAAGGATTTAAAATTTAGTAACGAACTTTTATCAACAAGCCCGATTTTCAAACGATACTTTGATGTGACACGTCAGATCCGGTCGTAACGTCTAGGTCGGGTTTGGGGTGTTACATTTTATTCAACTTAGTCCCTAAAACTGAAACTTTCATATCTTTTACAATTAAGCCCCATTTTTCATCCAATTACAATTCTATCCTTTTATAACCTTCTAGAATAAAAAAGTACAGAAACTTCATATCAAATTCGACATAATCTCAATTTAGTCCTTAAACTCAAAACTAACAAAATCCACTTTACAAATTAGTCCTACTTAACATGCAATCATTTATCACTAAAAACTTCAACAATCATCAGTGACAACATTTCAAAACTTTAACAATTTTGTGAAATAGTCTCTGGGCTAGCTAAATCAGGCTCCCAGGATTCCAAAAATATAAAAAATTTAATAAAAGGGTTAGAATTCACTTACCAATCACAACTGAAAGCTTTGAGCCCTAAGAGAGCTTTCAACAATGGTGATTTCGGTGGAAGATTGAAGATGAAAGTATGATTTCTTTCTCCTTCCACCTTAACCTATTGGTTTCTTTTCTTTTCTTTTATTTAAATATAATTTATGATATATTTTAATCCATCCAAGCTTACCAAACCATCCACCTTAGTTAATATTAGCTTAATTGCCAATTAAATCTCTAGAGATTCCTTATTTAAACCTTTTATTAACTAAAATTCAATAGTGATTAAGTTTTATAATTTTTATGATTTAGTCCTTGTACCCTAATTAACCATTTATTCAATAAAATTTCTAGAACAAAATTAAATATAACGCTATAATAGACTCGTAAATATTAATAAATAATATTTACTGACTCGTTTGTTGAAAAACGGGGTTTCAAAACTACCATTTCCTGTACCACTGAAAACGAGTTGTTACATAGCACCGTGAGCAACATCTCCTTCCACCATGACAGAATCAATCAAGCAAGAACAAAATCGTAAAGCAAAAGCTCTGATAGAATGAAGAAACGTTGAAACATTGAACAAGAGCAGAGAAAATAAAGGAAAATGAACACACAAACAATCTGAAATTTTATTGAATCAAAAACTCATTACAAAGATGCAACATAGTATTTACAAACTAAGAAAGAACCCTTCAGCTACTAAACAACCTTACAACCACCTGTCACAACTTAACCTTAAGTGTAACAGACTGACTATCAACAATCAACAACTAATTGCTCATAACAGTACAACAACCTAATAGATCAAAACGGTCCATACAACTACAAATCTCAACTCATACATTGATCAACAAAACACAATACTTATTCAAAAAATAGTAGAAATTGTTTCAAATGATTCCCCAAAATTCACACTTCCAACTACAAAGTTTTTTTTTCCTTCGTAATTTATCTATTTTATCAATAATTTAAAGTTTGATTACCTGTTTGATGTTTAATCTTGCAGACTATTTTCTCAAAAAACTAGCAGAAATTGAAAGTACTAAAGTACCTAATTTTATCATAAAAGAAGCTCATTGATTTGGGTTTCAAATTCAACAATGGGTCTAAAGGTTTGTATGAATAGTTTTCTTTAATAGAATATTTGAATAAAATCTTAATAGATTTTTTTTTTCAGAAACTTTTCTTTTTTGTAGTTTAGCTTTTAAATTTCCAGAATTTATTTTTTTCAATTAACCTGTTTTAGACATCAATACGTTAAATAAACGAAAAATCATCTTTAATATTAAATGAATATTTTTAATCCACATTTTATTGGAGCAAAGAAGGGATAGAAGATTTCTATTGCGATTTTTTTTTTCTTTTTGGTGCGATGACTTTAACAAACAATGCCATGACCCCTCCCGATTAATACCATTATTTTATGAGAAATTAATACATTTTATTTTTCTTTTCTAATCTTTGAAAAAAAAGAAAGATATAATATTATGTACTATTCGAGAAACAAAAAAAAAAAAAAAAAAAAACTATTAGCTTAGCAAGATTTTATTCTCCACTCATCACTTACATAACAAAAATGGACAATGATAACATACAAGAACATTTATATTGTTATTATAATAAAATCTAATCCATGACGAGGGTAAAGGAGGTAAGATTTCTAAAATGCAGCCACGCCTTCTCCCACACCACAGCCTCGTATGTATTAACAGCGCTTCCGTCCTTCGCCTTCAAAACCAGCTTATAATTGATCCCGGAGACTACTTGAGTCTCGCCTTTCACCACCTCATCCAACTTTAAACTCACCTTTGACTGCTTGTTATACTCGTCGACAGCAAATTTCGCTATCTCCGTCACGTGTGGGTCCTTGATGTCCTTGATTGGCGTCCATCCTCCGGCAAGAGCATCCTTTCTGGCATCGGAGAAAATGAGGGGAAGGAAAAGGATGGACAGCGAGAGGATCAAGAAGCAAGAATTTTGCTGCATTTTGAGTCTGCTTTTTTTTTTTCTTGGTTGGTTTTGGTCGTAGGTTATGAAATTGATGAATTTGGAATGAATTATTTATAAATGAATTTTAATATGCGTAAATGGTATGTTACTTAATTTAATAAGTTTTATTTTTGGAAATACGTTTTATTTTTGGTAATAAATTTGTATGCATTTAATTTTTATGGTAATAAATTTTTATTTTGTTGAAAATCCGTTTTTATTTTTTTATTTTTTGGTAATAAGTTTGTAGGTATTTATTGGTAATAAGGTAGATGGATGACAAAAAAGGAAAATTAGGTGAGCCCGTTAATGCATCAGTTTTTTTTTTTTTTTTATGATTTCTTGCCAAAAGAGAAAAAAATATGCCTCATTTAATATCTGTTATATATATATATATATATATATTACATTGTCAAACAAAGTAGCTAATAATAATTAAAAGGAAAAAATAGGGATGTTGGGTAACACAGTCAAATCAAATAAGCTTATTTTCTTGGAAGAAGGATTTTAGGTACCAAAATTGTAATTCTGCAACTGAGAAGCCAAAACAAAGTGAGACGAAGGACAACCACATCATTTTGGAGATAGTGTGGTACAACTGCTCCAGCTCCACTTTCATGGCCTGCTATTCACAAAACAGCCACAAAGCCTTGGGTGCATTATAAAAAGTATGAACAAATATATATAGCACGCATGCTTATGCTTGTGCCAGTTTTGTTGTTTCCTAATATCATGAATAAATGAAGAGACTTACATCGACATGGCCTTTCTTGGCAGCATTAAACCAGTCCTTAAGCTGAACACCTGTCCTCCAATCAAAATCAATGGTCAAGGTAATCAGAGGCCAATGCTCCGGTGCCGAAAAGCAAGCCATGTAATTTCCCTGCTCCATCGCCGTAAATACAAACTGCCCTTTCTCTACTTTCTCCGCCCACTGAAAAATATGGCCATGCGACGACGTTACCTTGACGTTCAACTTGTGAGAATCAGGCAATAGTTGATGACGGTCCTGGTTGGGTTTGATAACTTGGTACTTCCCCACCGTCATTGAATTGCTTTTCATGTCTTCCGAGATGCATTTAGTCTTTCCCGATTGTATGTCGAACCGTAATGATTGGGATGAAGGGACCAACAACACCCCCACTACCAATACCACCCCTCCTATCATCATCATAGCCAACGCCTCAACTCCAACTACGGTACTCACAATTAGGCACCGAGTTTCTTAGGTTTTTTTTAAGGAAAAATAAAATGAAACCATATCACCTATATTAGATAATTCTTAATTTTTTTTTATCAAAAAGCTATAAATTAAATAATTTATTTATTTCTTATTTTAAATTTACAAGATTATACCTATTTAAATTTTAATTTTGAGCTACTAAAATGATTTCTCTAAAGGAGTAAAATTATTATTTATTTTAAAAAGATAATATTTTATTATGATTTGATTTTTTTTTTTAAATAATTCAGTATCCACTTGAAGAAGTGAGTAAGGTTCACCCATGAACCAAAATTTAAACCTTGATATTCATTATATTATGATTAACTACTTAAAAAATGTATTTTTAACATTTAAAATTAACCTTTTGTCATCCTTAAATTTTCTTCTAATAATTTATTATTGTTATCTTTTACATATTATGTAATTATAATATATATATATATATATAATTGATTTGACTGTGTATTTTTTTTCTTTTAATTATTATTACCTAAAATCCCACACATTTAATATCTCAACTTATTTATAAAATTTAGTTTAATGTGTAATGTTATATATAAATTTTGATTTTGTACAATTTTACATTTTTAACTTCGATTCGATATAATTTTCATAAATTAGTGACATAATTATTTACATAGCATCATTTTACATTTATATATTACATACATAAATAGTTTTGTTTATCAAATATAAAAAGGGATAAATATGAAAATGATACATGAATTTTAATTCAATGTGTAATTTGATACTTGAACTTTGATTTGGTACAATTATACACATGAATCTTTGATTGTGGTTCAAATGTAGATATGAAACTTTAATTTTGATCCAATCATACACATTTTAAAAAATAAATACATCAATTTATTTTTATATTGGATAAATATAATTATTTACGTATACAATATATAAATATAAAATGGTGTTTATCAATAACTATGTTAATGATTACTGAAAATTAGGTCAAAACAAAATTTCATGTATAAAATTGTACAAAATCAAAGTCTATGTATAAATAGCACATAGACCAAAGTTCATGTTTAATTTTGAGATTTATATCAAAATAAAAAGAGATTGGTGTATTTATTGGAAAGGGATACAGATGACGTGGCGTCACTGTTTCATACAATCCTTTCTCTTTCATTCTAGAGTTCATTTTCGTAGGATTATGTCATTCCTTCAATGATTTCATGATGTTCCTGTAAATGTAAACAATCTTGAGGATGAACTTTTACAATCAAATAACCATACTTGATCAGAATGAATGTTTAGGGCACATAGACTTTGCTTTAAACTTACAAGAGGATAATCAAGCTTAAAAGCTTTTTCAAATGTTCAAACTAAGAGTCATTTTCTAAAAGAAATTTTCGACCTGATTCACTTTTTCTAATTTTCATATTCTCCTTTATTTCATTTTCACTCTTTTTTTCTTCCTTTTTCCTTTTCCTCTTTCTTTTTCCTTTTATTGGTTCTCACATAATATATGTTCAAACAAAGAAAAAAATTTTACCCCCACTGTGGAGGATGACTCTTGATTAAGGTTCATTCCAAAAAAAAAAAAAAAAGGGTTATCAAGGGATATTTTTCACAAAGAATTGTCATTTATCATCTCATATACAGATACTTTCATCAATGGGTCATCCTCAACAAAGTATATATTTATTATACATTTACCACCTTGTCACACTTGCCCCATAAAAGTCAAAAGTTATTTATTAATGTTTATTCTTTTAAACTCCCCTCCCCCAATGTGGAGGGTGATCCTTGACTAAGGTTTACTTGAACAAAAGAAATAACTAGGCTCAAAAGGAGTATCAAAGGATAATTTTCTGCAAGTGAAGGATAAAACAAACACAGCCATTTTTTATCTCACATGTGTATATTCATCAAGACACCTAAGAAGCATCTCGCTGATTATACATGGTTCTATTATTAAGAGCATTAATCATAGACATGATTATTATTACCCTAATTGTTTTCGCATTCATCATTTGAATTTGAGAGTAGATATGAAAAAGACAAATAACATAGGCAAAGAAGCAAGTAAAAAATAAACAAAAGAAGGGACATAATATCAATGTAAAATTTGTAATTCACAAGGCACTAAGTCATCAAATGTGCTCTATTTCTATAAGTGGGAATTGAACCCCAACCATATAATTAAAAGATGAGGTAAATAATCACCACATCATATCTCATGATTAGACTTTAAGATACAGTACCATGACTCTTCTACCAGCCATCAAACTCAACTCTCAAATGATACCATTATTTTATGATAAATAAAAATTTTCTTTCTCCTTTTTATTTTTTTTAAAATATGAATATAAGAATATCCACTATACGAGAAATGTGAAAAAAGGGGGGCAAAAACAAATTCTTAATATCAAATTTTAAAAACCCAAACTGTGTGTTAACAAGATTTTATTCTCTACTCAGTTAAGTAATAGAAGAAGGACAATGATAACATACATGAATATCTATATTGTTATTATAATAAATATTCTAACCCTTGACGAGGGTAAAGGAGGTAAGCTTCCTAAATTCCAACCACGCCTTTTCCCAAACCACAGCCTCGTATGAGTTATCAACAGTTTCGTCCTTTGCCTGTAGAGCCAGCTTGTAATTGATCCCGGAGACCACCTGAGTCTCGCCTTTCACCACCTCCTCTAACTTCAAACTCCCCTTAGACTGCTTGTTATACTCATCAATGGCAAATTCCGCGATCTCTGTCACATGCGAGTCCTTGATGTTCTTTATCAGCGTCCATCCTCCGGTGAGAGCGTGCTTTCTGTCGTCGGAGAAAATGAGGGGAAGGAAAAGTAAGGACAGTGAAAGGATCAGGAAGCAAGAATTTTGTTGCATTTTGAGTTTGCTTTTTTTATTCTTGGTTGGTTTTGGTCGTAGGTTATAGATGTGATGAATTCGGAATGCTATTATTTATAGATAAATTTTAATATTCGTAAATGGTATGCTACTTGACACACGAGAAAGTTCTTTTTTTTTTTTTGTAGTTGCTATTCATGGGTTTTAATTTATGAGGATTGCCCCTTGAAGTTTATTGAAATTACGGTGGAGCCCAAAACAAGGATTATGAAAGTGGAGCCGTTTAAATACTATGATCGGAGGGTGGAGACCAACAGTGATATGGTGTTGCAAGGTTTCAATAACTGCATTTTGTATGAATTTATTTTTGGGCCAACAGTTTGTAGTATGTATTTATATTTTGGTTAAAATATGCTCAAGTCCTTATACTTTTTGTATATTTGAAATTCAGTCGTTCTACTTTTATTTTTAATAATTTAATCTCTATACTTTTCAAATTTCAAATTTTAGATCAAATGGTTAGCAACGTTAAAATTTTTCTATTGAATTTGTTGATGTAGCATTATTTTGAAATAATAATAAAAACATTTATTCAGTTGTCATGTAAGAAAAATGATATTGTAATGAACATGAATTTTATGTCAATCTCCCCCTATATTTAACAAAAGAATATTAACATTATTATCAATTAGACTTACATTTTTAAATTTGAAAGTAAAGTGATTAAGTTCTAATAACTAAAAATAAAAGAACTAATTCCAAATGATTAAATAGTAGATGGGCTTTCAGCATATTCTAAGTTTTCTTTTTGGAAATAGGATTTATTTTTGGTACTAAATTTGTATGCATTTAATTTTTATGGTACTACAGGAAAACAGGGCTTTAGCGGCGTTTTTAGTGGCGTTTGGATAAAAAACGCCGCAAACATTATACATTAGCGGCGTTTGGAAGAAAACGTCGCAAATAACTGGGCAATAAAAATGCGTTTTTTATAAAAGCGCCGCTAAAAACTAAGAAATAGCGGCGTTTTTATAAAAACGCCACAAAAGACTGAGCAATAACGGCGTTTTCTCCTAAACGCCGCTAAAGGTTAGAGATATAGCGGCGTTTTTCAGAAAACGCCAGTAAAAGTAAGCAATAGCGACGTTTGTATCAAAAACGCCGCAAAATATCAAATTATTTAAATACTCAAACAGCGACGTTTTGTTTCCAGGCCAAGTAATAGAAACGCCGCAAAAGGTTAGGGATATAGCGGCGTTTTCCTCGAAACGCCACTAAATGTAAGCAAGAGCGGCGTTTGCATGAAAAATGCCGCAAAATTTCTAATTATTTAAATACTCAAACGGCGCCGTTTTGTTTCCAGGCCAAGCAATAGCGGCGTTTTTATGAAAAACGCCACAAAAAAAGCAAATTGTTTCATAACTTTAACGACGCCGTTTTGGTCCTTGTATAATATTTCAATATAGAAATTATTTTATTTTGGGGTTAGTGTTTAGGGTTTATGATTTAATGTTCATGGTTTAGTGTTTATAGTGTTTCGGGTGTAGTGTGTATGGTGTAGGTTTAGGGTTTACTGTTTAAGGTTTAAGATTTATAGTTTTAGGATTTAGGATTTCTGTTTAATAGTTTAAGAGATTAGTGTTTCGGTTTTAGTGTTTAGGGTTTTAGGGTTTTGTATTTAAAGATTTACAATTTATAGTTTGGCCACACGAATTCCCAAAATTATGGTCTATGATTATGGTTTAGGGTTTACGATTTAGAGTTTATGATTTTGGTTTTAAGGTTTTGGATTTATGGTTTAAGGTTTATATATTGGTGTGGATTTTGGGGTATGCTTGTAGCTAGGTGTTCGTGGTCTATGTGTTTAGGGTTTAGGGCTTATGGGCTTATGGTTTAGGGTTATAGTTTAGGGTTTATGGTTTGGGATTTATGGTTTAGGGTTTAGAATTTAGCTTCATGGTTTAAGATTCTGGGTTTAAGGGTCTAAGGGTTTAGGGTTATAAGATAAATATAAATTATTATTTTAAAAAATAAATATATCAAAATGGGTTAAATTCCAAAAGCATACATTAATGGTTAACCATTGTATATATATACATTAACCCAATTATTGATATAATATTTTATCATCGTTTCTTATTTATATATTGCATACATAAATATTTATATTTATTCAATATAAAAATATATTGATGTATTTATTTTTAAAAATGTGTATTTTTTTTAAAAATGCATTATTCTCCCCTTATTTATTAATTAATATTTCCATTTTATAACTTTTGTTTTAATTTTGGATCAATTTGACTTGAATCTTGGATGACACTGATTCGAGAACTCATGTGTTAGTATATTTGTATTTTATTGTTGGTGTATATACAATTTTAAAGAAATTATAAACAATTTTAAATTTTGTTGAATTTTTAAATATTAATTGGCATGGAAGGCATTAGCGGCGTTTTTAAAAAAAAAACGCCGCAAAAGTCATGATATTTAATATAAAACGCCGTCGTTTTTGGTGGCGATGTTAGAATCAGTACTGGCGCTTAACCAAAAACGCCGCAATAGGTTATGTATTACCTGCGTTTTAATAAAAACGCCGCAAATATGTATTACGCGTTAAGGAAATGGCACCGTTTTCTGTTCTAATTAGTGGCGCCTTTAATTAAACGCCGCAAATATGATCGTTTTATTGATGTTATTAGTGGCGTTTTATCCCAAAACGCCACAAATTAGAGAAAAACGACTGCGTTTTTGATAATTTATTTAGTGGCGTTTATTTAAAAGCGCCGCAATAGGGATAAATTTTATGCAGAAACGACGTCGTTCTTTTTACATCCATTTTAATTACTCAAAGACTTTGTTAAGCCGTTTCGTCTCTTCCTCGATTTATGCTATCTCCCCAAATCCCTAATTTCTTCATCCCCCCTTTAGCATTCCCCTCTGAATCCCTAAATTGTTCTTCGATTCTGTTGCGAAATACTTCCCCAACTTGATAAATTCCCCCATCAGGTATTTATTTATTGTTTTTTAGCATTTTTGATTGTGGTCCCCCAAATATTATTTTTGATGGTGGCTTATTTAATTGTAAGACTTGAAAAAGTATCAGCATTAACTCGATTTTCAGAAACTTAAAAACTACTATTATAAAGATATAATGAATATAGAAATTAATTAAATGGTTATGAAAATTTTGAGATCTTTCCTTTGTCTGATTATCACGGATATCTTAGTAAAATTCTTTTGATGAATGTACACTGCAAGAGTAAAATTACTCTTCTGTTTTATTATTTATTGTATTTTTTATTGCATATATATTCTCTGAACTAATGTTTTATGTTTTCTGCATGGCAGAAAGGATCCCATAACGTTCACTTATGCTTACCTCAGGTTTGTTCTAAATTTTCCCAACATTGTCAGAACATGTTTTGTTTGATCACCTCTTACTGAAATTATTTAAGGTACATACTTTGAACTTGATCTCTCAAATTATTGTGTAATCCAAAGCAAATAAAATTTTGCAACCTTGATACTTAAAATGGCGTAGGCCATTCTTGCTAAAAAAACTATGCTATTTTAGATACAATCATATGTGCACCTCAACTTGAAGAAAACACCTCAGTTGGTGGAGCTTGTTGATGATAGTAAGGTAATGTATTGTTTCACAAGAATATCAGTTCATTTGACTATACTTGTTTTGTGGAACATTTTAAGGAAAAGTACTACTTATATTTTTTATATCATACACCAATATTTTAAGGAAAAGTTAAGTCATGTATATAAGAAAGGAGTAAAATGGTAATAATAACCAATTGAATGTGAAATGATACTATCAATTTTTCAAACACTTAAAATCCTTTGTTAGCACAGAATAACAAAGCATCTATGGTGGGACAGTTTTACAAACCTTTGTTGTCAATCTACAAAATTTATTTTTTTTTACCTTTAATGTTGTTTGATATTATATTTATTTTCTGTTTTCTTTTTTAAGTATTAGTGAGTTAATCTTGTTTGTATTTCTGACTGCAGCCTCTGTTTCTTGGTGTGAGTGGAGTAGACCAGCTTATTGAAATAATTAAGGTACGTTTTACTTCAAATTTTTTATCAGTAAGATTTATATCATTATGAATTTGTCCAAATTGCTGTTTATTATCCTACTTGGTTGGTATATGTGCTGTTTACTATATTGCTGTCCAATAAAATAAAAGATTCAAAGTATATAGGCTGGAAACCTAACGGGTTGCCTTATATCTCATTGTAAGATATAATAGATCCTCCCCAGGTGTAACAATGCCACGTATGATGAATCTTCAAAAATGTCTATCCAAATTGACTGTCCAAATTGCTGTTTACTATCCTACTTGGTTGGTATATATGCTGTTTATTATATTGCTGTCCAAAAAGAAAAAGATTGTTTATTATATTGTTTATTATACGCTGTTTATAGCATGATGATTTTGGAAAAATTGTTGTTTATTATATTGTTTCAACTGGTACTCTAGCAATATATTTAGTTAGCTCATCATCCAGTTTGGGTTTATGATGTTAAGCAATATATTATAAAATTTTAAGCAATATATTATAAAATGTGATGTTAAGCATTTTAGATAGTTTTCTTACGGTTTATTTTTTAATATAAAAATCGAATTAAGATAACAAACAAATTATGATCCATGAATATTTTGATAGTGATTAAGCTTCTGATATTTTATGAAAACAACATTGGTTTATAATTTGATACCAACATCTTAAATATTCGAATATGCTAAAATTAAATTTCTTTTTAGAAATCGGTTTTGTTTTAGTCAAACCCCCAACTAAAGGTAAGAGATATAGCGGCGTTTGTACCAAAAACGCCACTAAAGGTAAGAGCTATAGCGGCATTTGTATAAAAAAACGCCACTAAATATCTAATTACTTCAAAACTCAAACGTCGACGTTTTGAAAAGGCCAAGCAATAGCGGCGTTTGTACAAAAAATGCCACTAAAGGTAAGAGATATAGCGGTGTTTGTACCAAAAACGCCACTAAAGGTAAGAGCTACAGCGGCGTTTATATCGAAAACGCCACTAAATATCTAAAAATTTTAAAACTCAAACGTCGGCGTTTTGAGAAGGCCAAGCTATAGCGGCGTTTTTATTAAAAACGCCACAAATAAGCAAATTGTTTCAAAACTAGAACGAAGCCGTTTTTGTCCTCGTATAATAATTCAATATCAAAATTATTTTATTTTAGGGTTTCCTGATTTGGATTTATGATTTAGTGGTAATGGTTTAGGGTTTAGAGTTTCGAGTGAAGTGTGTATCGTGTATGTTTAGGGTTTATTGTTTAGGATTTAAGGTTTAAGGTTTTAGGGTGTAGGATTAATTTGTATGTAATGGTTTAAGGGTTAAGTGTATTGGTTTTAGGGTTTAGAATTTTAAGATTTATGGTTTTGTATTTAAGGATTTATATATGATTTATAGTCCGGCCACACGAATTCCCAAAATTATAGTTTAATTTATGATTATGGTTTAGGGTTTTAGATTAAGGTTTCGGGTTAGGGTTTATGGTATTGGGTTTAGGGTCTTGGATTTATGGTTTAGGGTTTATTATATATTGAGACTGGACTTTGGAGTTTGGTTGTATCTAGGTGGCTGAGGTTATAGGTTTAGGTTTATGGTTGAGGGTTCGAGTTTAGGGGTTTGGGGTTTGAGATTTAAGGTTTAGGGTTTGGATTTTTTTAAATATATATCTAAATAAGATAAATATAAATTTTTATTTTTAAAAAAATATATATATCAAAATGGGTTAAATCCCAAAAGCATACATGAACAATGATTTAATGTTCAATTATATATACATGAACTTTAATTTGATCCTGATCTTGTCAAATATTAACCCAATTAATCGATATAATATTTTAATATATTGCATACATAAATATTTATATTTATTCAATATAAAAATATATTGATGTATTTAATTTTATAAATATATTTTAATATATAAAATACATTGGCGTATATATAATTTAAAAGAAATTGTAAACAATTTTTAATTTTGTTGAAATTTTAAATATTAATTGGTATGAAAGCATTAGCGGCGTTTATTTAAAAAACGCCACAAAAAGTCTTCATATTTAATAGAAAATGACGTCGTTTTTGTGGCGCAGTTAGTATCAATAGTGGCGCTTTACGAAAAACGCCGCAAAAAGTATGTATTACCGGCGTTTTTGTAAAAACGCCGCAAAAATGAGCCATGTTATTACTGGCGTTTTAGCCCAAAACGCCACAAAATGGAAGAAAAACGACTGCGTTTTTTTTGGAATTATTTAGTGGCGTTTATTGAAAAGCGCCGCAATAGGGTTAATTTTTCTACTGAAACGGCGTCGTTCTTTTTCCATCCATTTTAATTGCTTAACACTTTCTGTTCCCCCATTTTTTGATTTCCCGAAATCCCTAAATCCCTAATCCCCTTTTGCATTTCCCCTCCCAATCCCTAAATCCTTCTTCGATTTCTGGTGCGAAAAACTTCCCCAATCTGATTACTTCTCCCATCAGCTATTTGTTTCTTGTTTTTGGGATAGGTCAAAGCAACCAGTCGGTAAGTTTTTTTTCCCTTATACTTGTTTCGGTTCTTTCTTCCATCTATCAATATTTATGTAAAGTAATTTGTTTTGGTTTAACGGTTAAGAGATTTGAGTTGTGTGGGTGAGGAAATTTCTAATTAAATTGGCCTAATGCCTAAAATCTAGAATATATACATGAAATGAAATGGTGTAAACAGAAGAGTAGAATAGATAGCCTCGTAAACATGGGAAAATAGCTTGAAGAAAAAGATGGATGGATGCCTTTGTAATTTAAAAGCTTTAATAATTTGATTCACTTTAGCACCACTTTTGTGCATTTCACATTTATTAATCTATATATATATATATATATATATATATTAAGAGTAGATTAATTTCCTGTAAAAGAAAGATGATAAGAGAGGGGAAGACATTCAACATACAGTGAGGAGAAGCTGGAATCAATTGAATTTGGTTAATTAATCTGATTGACCGGTTCACAGATTTAATCCTTGTTAAATAAAAAGCATGCTTTTTACATAAATTTTTATTCTCGCATTATGCTTTAAATGTCTTTTATCATTTTTTTTTGTATAAATGTTTAAATTAGTATCTTGTTTTAATTGGTTTTTTTATATACCAACAAGGAAAAAAAGTTTCAATTTGCATATACATATGATTCGACTGATTGTTTTTTTTTTAATGTTTGTGCAAATGAATTGATGCTGAAGCAAGTATACTTATTGAAATTTTAGAGTTCGATACTCAAACTTGAGCTCATTCTAACATCTAATTTTAGAGGTATTTCATCCTGTTCATTTTTCCATTTTGTGAATATATATCCCTTTTTGTTGCAAATTGATCAATTTAAATGTCAGAAATTGAAGTTTTAAATCTGTTGGAATTGAAATATTTAATCTGCTGTGTGAATCGAAGTGTTAAAGTGTCTTTGCAGAGGTATACCATCGTAAAGATTCTTCATCATATGTAAACTCAATCACGTCAAACGATTAAGGACCGAGATACGTATAGGATCACAGAGGTATTTATGGGAGTTTCCCATTGTTTGAAATCTTGGTTACACTCCATTGTTCAATAAGACTTATTCTTTTCATTTGTTCTTTCACATACCCTTTTTCTTTACTCATTTTCTTAATAAGTAATATATTTTTGGCACTTGTTTATGAGTTACTACTTGATGGCATGTTTGTTTTTGATGTCGCATATAAGGTTTTATCCTTTAAACTCGTGTTTGGTACCATAAGTCATGTCGTTCGCTCACCACTGCACGTACTAATTGAGGTAAACCTAAATGATACAGGTAATGTAATTTTTTTTTGGGTTATTACCGACATGTATCATTATTGGTCGATATTAATTAGTATTGGTGCATATAAATTAGTTTTCTTAAAGAAATTTCCAAAAATATATTCATTAAGTTAAATTATTGAACTTATAGAAATGTGGATTGTACTCATGTAAAGAATTTTTATCATTCTTGTTCGTTTTTTTGTTTATGTTTGGATATCGTGAAAATTCGAATGTTTTTATCAAAGTCTTATTGATGTTTTAATCCTTCATTTATTTAAGGGCTGTATACCATCGACAACTACTATTTTTCCTTGACATACACAATTCCTCGCTGATTTTCCCCTCCGTGAGTTACAAGTCATTAATATTCGGTATGTTGCATTTGCATCAACTCTAGATTTTGGATTCTCTTCAGATGCAACTTTAGCTACGCATGTTTCAAAGAATCATTCGATTGCATATTGGTTTCTGCTTGATATTGTGCACATCTTTTCTTACTTGCCTAAGTATCCGAACTTCGTCGAGCAACAAGTAGAATTGGTTTGAAAGAGTGAGTATAGTTGATTTCATGGGTAATGCTTTTTATATTTTCATTTTTCATTGATTTGTCCACTTCTAAATTATTTCATATTTAGGGTCTGTCCAATGACTTAAAGAATTTCCAGTTGCTCAAGCAAAGTACATTTGGATGTCATTCTCGCTCCTTTTTAAACTGTTGAAGCCCTGTTTAGGTAATCAGAATTTTGAACTATTTATTTGCCGTATATTGAGATGTTTTATTGCTGTAATTGAGGTCTAAAAATGTTGTTAATTGTGGTGTTTAAATTGCTGCAAATTATTTGAATGTTTAACAGAGACAAAGGCGATATAATTTAAAAATATATAGCCAAACGCCCGAAGAAACACTATCATCAAAACAAAGGAAAAGCCAAAAAGGTATGAGTTTGTCATTATTTTATTTAATGAGATTGAGATTTGATTCTTATTAAGTGTTTTGATTTAACTCTTTTTTTTTCTTTTAAGGGTTTTGATTAATGCATGATATTATTTAATTATTGTTTACTTTGTTTTTGACTAAAAATGAATGGCTTTTTGCATTCAAAAAATGGACTTAAGATACTCCTTTCGCTTTGGCAGAACAATTAAAATTGGTTATTATATTTGGTGCTTATGATAATTGTTTCTATTATAATTATTTAACTACAAAATTAGCCTCTAACTATATCGTTTTTATCACTTAAGTACTTTAAAATTTTTTACTGAATTTCGAATTAATTGAATTGACTTATTTAATTTTTCTTCGAATCAATTCGAATAAGTGGTTTGATTTTTTGAATTCTAGTCGACTTGTAGTTTACAACTCAAATAACATATTGACTTAAATACCTTTTAATTTGCAGTCAGCTTTTTAAAATAAACAAATTGTTGCCTTTAAAAAATATATACAATTTGTATTTTTCTCGAAATTTAATAAAAATATAAATAACTTAAAAATTATATAAAATGTTAAATTAATTTAAAAAAAAGGAGTTTTAAAATATATATGGCATTAAAAAATATATTTTTTTTTTAAAAATCAAATTCTTTTTTAAAAAAAAAAGATTCAAAGTATATAGGCTGAAAACCTGACGGGTTGCCTTATATCTCACTGTTAGATATAATGGATCCTCCCTAGGTGTAACAATGCCATGTATGGTGAATCTTAAAGAATATATTTTTTATATTAATAATGTTTGATTTTAATATTTAAAATTTGTAAATGTTTTTAAAACTTATAAATTTTTTTATCAATATAATAATAATAATGATCATTGTTTAATTAACTTACATAATTTTAGGATCAAACTTCATAACTTACATAATTTTAAGATCAAACTTGATCAAACTTCATAACTTACATAATTTTAAGATCAAACTTCATAACTTACATAATTTACATAACTTACATAGTACATAAATATATATCTTTTGATGATATATACTTTATTTTTAGTTCCCGCTTTTAAAAGTTTTCTTTAACTTTAAAAAAAAAAAGATTCAAAGTATATAGGCTGGAAACCTGACGGGTTACCTTATATCTCACTGTTAGATATAATGGATCCTCCCTAAGTGTAACAATGCCATGTATGATGAATCTTAAAGAATACATAACTTACATAATTTTAAGATCAAATTTCATAACTTACATAATTTTAAGATCAAACTTCATAACTTACATAATTTACATAACTTACATAGTACATAAATATATATCTTTTGATGATATATACTTTATTTTTAGTTCCCGCTTTTAAAAGTTTTCTTTAACTTTAAAAAAAAAAATTCAAAGTATATAGGCTGGAAACCTGACGGGTTGCCTTATATCTCACTGTTAGATATAATGGATCCTCCCTAGGTGTAACAATGCCATGTATGATGAATCATAAAGAATACATAACTTACATAATTTTAAGATCAAATTTCACAACTTACATAATTTTAAGATCAAACTTCATAACTTACATAATTTACGTAACTTACATAGTACTCAGTTATATATATCATATCATTACTTACATAAATTATAAATTAACAATTTAGCCGTGTAATTTATTGTCAACTTTAGACTTCAACAACTACGAAATGGATAGGACTTGGATGAATTTGTCAAGGGTAAGCAAATAAGCTATCGAAATGGAGTAGAAACTTTTCTAAATTTTGCATTTCAAAATGCAAGCCAAGAGAATATGATTCTTTGCCCGTGTAAGAAGTGTTGCAATATCAATTGGCATTATCGTGAAGTTGTCTACGAACATCTAGTTGTTGATGGCTTTGTTCGGGGGTATAAAAAATGGATTTTCCATGGAGAGTGTACATCTAGTGGAGCCTCTTCATCGATGAATCTGGGTTATCATCATAGTGCGTACAATCGGAATGTTAGAGAAGATGACATGGATGGCATGTTGCGGGATGCATTTAATATGCGCGGTGATGGTTTGCAATCATTTCCA
Source organism: Gossypium sturtianum (assembly GCA_025698515.1). Lineage (NCBI taxonomy): Eukaryota > Viridiplantae > Streptophyta > Magnoliopsida > Malvales > Malvaceae > Gossypium > Gossypium sturtianum. The sequence continues at coordinate 12,621,381 of CM046948.1, forward strand.
CCTGACTTGGGTGCAACCGATGATTACAATTTTGGTGGAAATACTTTCACCGAAAGGGGAAGAAGTCTACCTGATGATCAACCAAATGAAGAAGCGGCGAAATTCTACTCGTTACTTGGTGAAATGAACGAAGAACTGTATGAGGGATCTAAATTTTCAAAACTATCTTTCTGTATTCGTCTTTTTCACCTAAAATGTTTGGGAGGGTAGACCGGAAACTCTTTGACCATGTTGTTAGAGTTTTTGAGAGAAATGTTTCCGTTTGCGAAAATCCCTCAATCTTCCAAAGACATGAAGAAACTGATCAAAGATTTGGGCCATGGCTACAACAAAATTCATAGTTGCCCAAATGACTGCATGTTGTATTGGGGTGACCGGAAAAACCAACAGTGCTGTCATGTATGCGGTCAATCCCGTTGGATGAATGGAAATACAGAGGATGGTAACGAGGATGAAAATGATACACAGTCAAGGAAGCAGCCAGTTAAGATTTTGCGGTATTTTCTGCTAATACCAAGATCGCAAAAGACTTTTCATGTCGTCGAAGACAAATTTGAGTCAATGATGTGGCACCATGATGGACGAACCGATGATGGATTGTTAAGGCATCCTGCCGCAGATTCTTTAGCTTGGAAATCATTTGACTCCAAATTTCCAAGCTTGCAAGCGATCCTCGGAGTTTGAGGTCAGGCTAGCATCGATGGATTTAACCCTTACAAAATCATGAGCACCACTGCGTCAAGATTTCTTGGCCTGTGGTGTTTGTTCCTTACAATTTACCTCCATGGGTTTGCATGAAACAATCATCCTTTATCTTGTCTATGATTATCCCTGGAGAGAAAGGGCCCGGGAATGATATTGACATATACTTGCAGCCACTTATCGAAGAGTTAAAACAATTATGGGCTGGTGTTGAGACATACGATGTACTGAGAAAGGAGAACTTCAATTTATGTGTAGCTTTGATGTGGACTATTAATGACTTCCTAGCCTATGCCAATTTATCTGGTTGGAGTACCAAGGGACGTTATGCTTGTCCTTGTTGTGCTGCGCAAAACATGTTCGCAATGGTTATATAATGGGAAGAAGTTCTCTTACATGGGGCATCGTCGGTGGTTACCGGAGAATCATAGATTTAGATTTTAGAGTACTCAGTTTGACGGTACTGAAGAGTTCGGAGAAGCTCCTTCGCAGACCGGTGGATCCGAAATATTGTTCATGTTGAAAGATATGAATTTTATTTATGGGAAGATGAATCAACCGGTCAACACGCAAAGAAATAGAATATCAAAGGATGAATCTGATGATGAATCTGATGAAGAGGATGATCCTAATGAGGCGGACTTGTGGAAAAAAAGAAGTATTTTTTTGAGTTGCCTTATTGGGAGCATCAGATTTTACGCCACAATCTTGATTTCATGCACATTGAGAAAAATGTCTGCAAGAACATCATTGGGACTATTCTGAATGTCGATGGAAAATCGAAAGATAATCTTCAGAGTCGACTTGATTTAGTCCACATGGGAATTCGGCGTGAGCTTCATCCCCAAGCACTTCCGAATATGAAATATCGATTGTCGCCTGCTATTTTTTCAATGTCGAAGACGGAGAAAGAAGTGTTCTGTATGGTGTTGAAGGATATAAAGGTCTCGGATGCGTATGCATCAAATATATCTCGATGTGTGAGTCTTAAAGATTGAAGACTATATGGCTTAAAATCGCATGACTATCACATCTTGATGCAAGACTTACTGCCAGTTGTTATGCGGTGTTGTATGTCGAAAAAGGTGACGTCTTGTGTAATTGAATTGTCTAATATAATGAAAGACATTTGTGGCAAAGTTTTGGATGTTCAAGAACTTGAGACACTACAAGATCGAGCCGCATTGACTTTATGCAATCTGGAGAAGATCTTCCCGCCTTCCTTCTTCACTATTATGGTGCACTTGTTAATTCATCTCCCTCGTGAAGCAATACTTGGTGGACCCGTTTTCTATCGATGGATGTATCCTATAGAAAGGTCTTACTTTATTTGCAAATTATTCCTTCATTCACCTCAATGCCTTCAGTTGCAACTTTTGATAATGTTGTATATCGTGTTTAGGTTCCTATCCAAATTGAAGTCTTACTGTTGCAATAAATGTTATCCGAAAGGATCAATTGCCGAAGGCTACTTGGCAGAGGAATGTATGACTTTTTGTTCAAGGTATTTGGAAGATGTTGAAACAAGAATGAATAGACCAAGTAGAAATGCTGGGCTCACAGATCATAACTTGGCCGAAACTTATTTATTTCAAAGTTTCGGAGAACCAATCGGCAAAGTCAAAATTACAGAATTAGATGATAGATCGTGGGTCCAAGCACATCGATACGTTCTTTTTCATCACGATTCAATGGAACCATTACGCAAGTAAGTTGTAGAATTTGATAAATATTCATCAATTATAATTTGTCTGTCTTCTAACAAAGTAAACCTTTTTTAAACATAGTGAGTACAAACAAATATTGAAAGCTCGTTCACGGTCCCGAAGATTACAACAACGAGAAATCAATAAGTTGGTCACAGAATCATTTCATGAATGGTTAAGCCAAACGGTATGCAATTGAAGTTTTCATTGACAAGTAATAATGTTTTCTCATAATATTTATAATTACTCAATTTACTTTCGATTCAATAGGTTTGGGCCTAATGAAGTAAATGACGGTTAAATGGCTTTCACAAGGTCCAAATAGAATAGTGAAAAGATATAGTTCCTTCCTCATCAATGGATTCAGATTTCATACAAAGTATCGCGAGAGATTGAGGAGAACCGAAAATTGTGGAATTGTTGTTAATTCTTCAATTACAAGTTATGCTAGTGCTAGGGACAAAGAATCCTCGAGAGGGGAATGAGTATTACGGACTTCTTACTGACATAATTGAGTTGGATTATTATGGCGGATGGAAAGTTGTCTTATTTCGATGAGATTGGGCTGATGTGAATACGGCTCATGGAATTAAAAACGATCAATATGGTTTTACAATGGTGAATTTTTCTCGATGGATTCACACCGAGAACAATTGATGGACGAGCCGTATGTATTTTCTTCTCAAGTGAAACAAGTTTTTTACTCAAAAGATCCAACTGATGAGGGTTGGTACGTTGTACTCTGGAACACCCCTAGAGACTTGTTTGACATGGGCAATGGAAGTAGAGATGACATAGTCGAAAGATCGAAAACTTTGCCTTTTCGTAACAAAACTTGAATGAAAATATCCCTAGTACTAGTCAACACAATTTCAATGGGGATGTGATGTGGACGAAGATATTTATGAAATATGATGTAGTAAGATTTTACGATTTTTTATTTATATGTAATATTATAATTTTAATATTGGTCATGTTATATAATTTAACTATTTTAAATGTACTATTATTGTTGTTATTTGTTACTAAAATTTTGCACTATTTTATATGTATTGCAGGAAAAATGCCTAGACGACGATTACGAGATTTAAGTATTGTCCACAATACTCCAAATTCAGAAGAAACAAATAATGAACAACAAACAGTTGTTGGATCTTCTAGTGTGCTGGACATAGATGACGAGCATGCAGAATTTCAAAGTAATGTTAATTTATTTTACATGCATGTTGAATTTTATTATTGATTCGTTTGTCAATTTTAATATAATAATATATCATTTTTCAGCTGAAGGTGGTGGGACGCGAAGAGGTCGGGGACGTACACTCCTTAAAGATTTGTACGAGCTAGATCCTCGCCGAGCGTGTTAAAGTAAGGAGAAACATTCATGGCCACCCGTTGGATCTCAAGCTCGATCATTAGCAGAGCTATTTGGGCATTCTAGCACGAAATGCCAATATGTTGCCCATTAACTACGAATCATGGCATCACATGCCCGATGCCAACAAAAATCGGGCTCTCGATAATATTAAGGTAACAAAACGTGAATGTAATTTATAATACTTTGGTTTAACTTTAATTTATATTTACTTTTAAACTTATGTTTTTTCGGAGAGATTTGCTTTAAAGGTCTCCGATGACTATATTAAGAAGACATTGGGTAAAAATGGAGAGACCATAAAAGCACGCTCAAAAAACAATATTTTAAGAAAGACGTAAGCCTCGACGAAAAATTAAGAAATGTCCCTTTGGAATGTTGAGGTACCAATGGGAAGATCAAGTCGATTCGGAATTCAAAGAAAGGAGAGGTATTACGTGCTTATAAAGTCTTATAAATTTTTTGGTTTATGGTATTTACTATATACATAATTCAAATTTCATTATGTATGACCGTGAGCGAGTTGGAACAAGCAAGCGTGATTGAAAACAAAAATTCACGCATTACCTAGCAGTGTCCGTAAGTTTTGCTTGTGTAGTCGAGGCCGAGGTATTATAATTTATTAATTCACAAATATTAATGACTTTATACTATTAAATTATATTTTTCTCTGCTACAATGTAGGAAGCCTCGTCTGGTCAAAAAGTTGGACGCCTTCAGCTTTTTGACATTACGCATAGGAAGAAGGATGGATCTTCGATGACATCCGAAGCTGCAGAAATTATGGTATATTTTACTTAACAAAATTTGATTTAATATAAATATTTCTAATGTTTAATTATAATAGTTTAATTCATCGTTTGTAGTTTTAAATTTATAATGTTAAGTTATGTTGCATTCATTCTTATTATATATTTCGTTTCTAACTCTTTCATTGATTTATTAGGATAAACTAAAGGAGAAGAAGGCGGAGTATGAAGCGGTTGCTTCGACTGATAGTTCTGTTAATCTTGAGGAGATTGATAACAGAATTATTATCGATGTTTTGGGTCCTGAAAGGTACGACTGCTTCGACTGATAGTTCTGTTAATCTTGAGTATATTTATAATAGAATTATCACTGATGTTTTTGGTTTTGAAAGATATGGTCGGGTTCGATTTCAAGGATCAGGTGTTACCCCGACCCAATATTTTAGATCCGGCTCCCAGCAATACATGCCTTCCGAGAGTCAATCTCGTGCTGAAGTTCAGAGGCTAAAAGACCAGATAGCTCAAATGCAAGAGAGCACGGTTGAGCAGAGACAACAAATTGCTGATGTTCAAAGAAAATATAAAGAACTCCAAAGAATGACTTAGAGTGGATGCAGACCGCAGAAGAAGAAGGGAGGCAAATGGCAAACATGCGCGAGGCAGAGGCAACATCGATGCTAGCAGAGCGAGCGAGAAAAGTACGATGAGCTCCAAACTACAGACTTCACAAAATGATGCAGATGTTTGTGAAATGCAGAGGCCGCCATCTTAGACATTTAGTTTCTCGTTGTAAGATTATTTTAACATTATTACATTTAACATTATTGTAAGAATATTTTCAGTTATGATTCATTTAATTTATTGAATTTCAAGTTGCATTTAGAATTAATGCATTTGGTGTGATTTAAATTTTACATTTGTTGTTTTGGGTTGGAATTATATGCTGTATTTACTGTTATTGGTTGGTTTTAGTGTAGGAGGGGTATGATATAAAACAAAATGTACACTGCAAAGCTGTACAAATTAGCGGCGTTTGTGAAAAAAGCGCCGCTAAAGGTCATGACTTTTAGCGGCGTTTGAGGGAAAAGCGCCGCTAAAAGCCATGACTTTTAGCGGCGTTTGTGGGAAAAGCGCCGCTAAAGGTCATGACTTTTAGCGGTGTTTGTTGGGAAAGAGCTGCTAAAGTCATGAACTTTAGCGGCGTTTGTGGGAAAAGCGCCGCTAAAGGTCATGACCTTTAGCGCGCGTTTGGGTAAAGCGCCGCTAAAGGTCATGACCTTTAGTGGCTTTTTTTCATAAACGCCGCTAAAGTTTGCGGCGTTTAATTTAGCGGCGTTTTTGCGCGCTTAAAAGCGCCGCAAAAATACTTTTAGTGGCGCTTATAAACGCCGCTAAAGGCCAAAAAAAACGCCGCTAAAAGTCTGTTTTGGTGTAGTGAAGGTTTACTTGAACAAAAGAAACAACTAGGCTCAAAAGGAGTATCAAAGGATAATTTTCTTCAAGTGAAAGATAAAACAAACACAGCCATTTTTTATCTCACATGTGTATATTCATCAAGACACCTAAGAAGCATCTCGCTGATTATACATGGTTCTATCATTAAGAGCATTAATCATAGACATGATTATTATTACCCTAATTGTTTTCGCATTCATCCTTTGAATTTGAGAGTAGATATGAAAAAGACAAATAACATAGGCAAAGAAGCAAGTAAAAAATAAACAAAAGAAGGGACATAATATCAATGTAAAATTTGTAATTCACAAGGCACTAAGTCATCAAATGTGCTCTATTTCTATAAGTGGGAATTGAACCCCAACCATATAATTAAAAGATGAGGTAAATAATCACCACATCATATCTCATGATTAGACTTTAAGATACAGTACCATGACTCTTCTACCAGCCATCAAACTCAACTCTCGAATGATACCATTATTTTATGATAAATAAAAATTTTCTTTTTCCTTTTTTTAAAAAAAAATATGAATATAAGAATATCCACTATACGAGAAATGAGAAAAAAGGGGGGCAAAAGCAAATTCTTAATATCAAATTTTAAAAACCCAAACTGTGTGTTAACAAGATTTTATTCTCTACTCAGTTAAGTAATAGAAAAAAGACAATGATAACATACATGAATATCTATATTTTTATTATAATAAATATTCTAACCCTTGACGAGGGTAAAGGAGGTAAGCTTCCTAAATTCCAACCACGCCTTTTCCCAAACCACAGCCTCGTATGAGTTATCAACAGTTTCGTCATTTGCCTGTAGAGCCAGCTTGTAATTGATCCCGGAGACCACCTGAGTCTCGCCTTTCACCACCTCCTCTAACTTCAAACTCCCCTTAGACTGCTTGTTATACTCATTGATGGCAAATTCCGCGATCTCTGTCACGTGCGAGTCCTTGATGTTCTTTATCGGCGTCCATCCTCCGGTGAGAGCGTCCTTTCTGTCGTCGGAGAAAATGAGGGGAAGGAAAAGTAAGGACAGTGAAAGGATCAGGAAGCAAGAATTTTGTTGCATTTTGAGTTTGCTTTTTTTATTCTTGGTTGGTTTTGGTCGTAGGTTATAGATGTGATGAATTTGGAATGCCATTATTTATAGACAAATTTTAATATTCGTAAATGGTATGTTACTTGACACACGAGAAAGTTCTCTTCTTTTTTTTTTTGGTAGTTGCTATTCATGGGTTTTAATTTATGAGGATTGCCCCTTGAAGTTTACTGAAATTACGGTGGAGCCCAAAACAAGGATTATGAAAGTGGAGCCGTTTGAATACTATGATCGGAGGGTGGAGACCAACAGTGATATCAGAGGCGAAGCCAGGGGGGCTGGCATGGGCCCCAGCCCCCCCTAAACTGTAATATTTCTGTTTAAGCCCTTAAAATTTTTTAAAATTTTTAAATTAGTAAAGGTAAAATTGCACTTTGGCCCCCCTAAAATTATAAAATTTGATTTAATCCTTTACAAATTATAAAGATATAAACTATAAAAAATTAAAATTTCATTCGGCCCCCCTAAAAAATTATCCTGGCTTCGCCCCTGAGTGATATGGTGTTGCAAGGTTTCAATAACTGCATTTTGTATGAATTTATTTTTGGGCCAACAGCTTGTAGTATGTATTTATATTTTGGTTAAAATATGCTCAAGTCCTTATACTTTTTGTATATTTGAAATTCAGTCGTTCTATTTTTATTTTTAATAATTTAATCTCTATACTTTTCAAATTTCAAATTTTAGATCAAAATGGTTAGCAACGTGAAAATTTTTCTATTGAATTTGTTGATGTAGCATTATTTTGAAATAATAATAAAAACATTTATTCAGTTGTCATGTAAGAAAAATGATATTGTAATGAACATGAATTTTATGTCAATCTCCCCCTATATTTAACAAAAGAATATTAACATTATTATCAATTAGACTTACATTTTTAAATTTGAAAGTAAAGTGATTAAGTTCTAATAACTAAAAATAAAAGAACTAATTCCAAATGATTAAATAGTAGATGGGCTTTCAGCATATTCTAAGTTTTCTTTTTGGAAATAGGATTTATTTTTGGTACTAAATTTGTATGCATTTAATTTTTATGGTAATAAATCTTTATTTTGTCGCAAATACGGTTTTTTTTTTTTTTTTGGTAATAAGTTTGTAGGTATTTATTGGTAATAAGGTAGATGGGTGGCACAAAATGAAAATTAGGTGAGCCAGTTCATGCATCAGTTTTTTTTTTTTTTTTTTTTTTTGATATCTTGCCAAAAACTAAAAAATATGCCTGATTTAATATGTGTTTTTTTATATATTTTTTTGTTATATTGGTAATTTAATTTAATTTAATGTGTAATGTTGATTTTATGTGATTTTATATATGCAATTTTGATTTAATTTAATGTTTACAAATTAGTAATATAATTATTGGCATATTATCATTTTAAGTTTATATATTATATACACAAATAGTTATATTTATCTAATATAAAATAAATTGGTGTGTTTATTTAAATGTATACAAGTGAACTAAGATCAAAGTTTCATATATAAATTTGAACCACAATCAAAATTTTATGTGTTGCACTAAATTATAATTTATATATCAAGTTGCACATTAGATCAAAGTTCATGTATAATATTAAGATTTATCTCTATCATATTTCAATGAAGTTTTAACAAAGTAATTAGGCTATTCTTAGTGGGCAATAATAAATTGAAATAATCAAAAGATCAATGTTAATATCGGATACATTGTAATATTATCATCTAATTTACTAACGATGTATCTATCTATACTTATATTAAGCTTCTGATTGAATTGATATCATAAGTCAACCGAAAACCAACTCAGTTAAGATATTATTAAAATACCCTTTTTTATATAAAAAATAACAATGATTAATACGAATGTGTTTTTTTTTTCTTTTGACTTATATATTTACAAAATCCCTTAAACTATAATGACGCCCTTATAATATTTTTGAACCTAAATAAGCCACTTTCTTTAATCTATACTCATAAAAGCTCTCGTCAAAAAATACCAAGCAACTAAAGATGAGGGCTTTTATGAGTATAGACAGGGGCAAAACTAAGAAAAAAATTTAGGGGTTGAAATTAAATTGTTTATATATTTATAATTTTTAAAAGATTAAATAATATTTTTATCATTTTTAGGGGGAGTAAAGTGCAATTTTACATTTAAATTTAAATTTTTTAAAAATTTAAAGGGTTAAAATGACAAAATTTCTATTTTAGGTGGGGCCGAGCCCCTTCCAACCCCCTAAATCCACCTCTAAGTATAGATTAAGGAAAATGGGCTTATTTAAGTACAAAAATATTATAAGGGCTTATTTAAATAAGTCATTATAGTTCGAGGGTTTTTTTAATATATAAGCCTAGTCTTTTCATGTTTTGAATAAAATAATATTATGATGGGATTTGAATTTTGAGTACATGCATATTAAATATTTAACTTTGTTATTTCAACCAAAGCATTATTTTATTTTTATATTAATTTTTAATTACTACATTTGTTAAATAATTATTTTTCACTTATGTTGTGAGTGAGTCATAAATCTAGGGGATAAATATCAAAATTATACTTGAACTTTAGTCTAATATACAATGTTATGCATGAACTTTGATTTTGTGTAATTATATATATGATATTTTAATTTGATTCAATTTTCACAAAACCACTAACAATATTATTAATATAACACCATTTTACATTTATATATACATAACAAATAATTATATTAATCCAATATGAAAATTAATAAATTAATTATTCTTTTAAATATGTACAATCGGACCAAAATCAAAATTTCATGCATACTTATGAACCAATATTATTCATGCGTATGATTGCACTTTCTCACAACCCATATATCAAATTACATATAAAACTAGAATTTCTATTAAAACCACTAGAAATCCTATCACATGTGTCTGCGTGTGGAAACTACGAATTTAGAACACAGATATATGTTAAAAAATATATACAACAAATAATAAAGTGTATGGTTTAAGTACTAAATTTAAGGTTTTACAGATCCAATTGGCGTGTGTTCAAATCTTACCATATGCATATTTTTATTTGTACTGTTTTTTTAAATAAAATTATTAAAGTGCTCTAAAAAATGAAGCCTATAATTTTAAACTAAGAGTCTGTTTATTTGGTGGAAAATATTTTTCGAAAAACATTTTCTGAATTTTCTGATGTTTGGTTCATGGAAAATAAATTCCTCATGTAAAACATTTTACAAACACATGGAAAATCTCCTCTTTAATTCTTTAAAACGTCTTACCAATTTTTTTTCCAGTAAGACATTTTACAGAGCTTTCCCCTTCATCCAGGTACGTTCTCCTTCTTCTCTTCTTCATTTTTCTCCTTCTTTCTTTCTCAGCCAACAAATCACTGACTGATTACTCTCTGTTTATTTTCTTCGAGGAATCCAACATCTTCAAAAGAGCACTCAACCGTCAGATCCAAACATTCATTGCCGTTTCGCATCATTTGCAACTTCCCGTTTTTTTTTATAAGAAAAAAACCCATCAAAGTCACCGATCTCATCACCGTCAAGGAACTCTCGGGTTGTTTCCATTGAAGACGTTGATTGATCCAGTGGAAGTTTGAGAAAACTTTGTGATTTAGGGGTTGCTTAAAAAGAACGTGTTTGTTTGTTTTGGTATTGATGGGGTTTTTCAGTACTATTTTGGGTTTATTTGGATTTGGAGTTGGGATTTCAGCGGGTCTTGTGATCGGTTATTATCTCTTCATCTTCTTCTAGCCTAGCGATGTCAAGGTACTCTTTGATCTTTCTATGTTCTATTTTTTGGGGTTAAAATTTATTATAGAACCTATGTTAAGCATAGCGCTCTTTATTAGATTCAAGTCTTTTATATTTCTACATATTTCCATTATTCTGCATCAATTTGACTTGTTGTGGTGGATATTTGATGCATAAATATTTTGTTGTTAGTTGACAGTCATAGAAATCGTTTCTTTAGTCATTTTGCATCCCTTGAATGAATGAAATATGACTGAATTGACTGATAAATGCTTCACTATCGTAACTGGTGGAAGCCGTAGCAATCAAATGCAAGTGAAAACATATGGGACTAATCAAACATGCTCTTATATTATTTGAAATATTGCTTTAGTTTTGATTCTAGTATCAGGGCCCCTAGAGCTGAGTTTAACAAAAATAATTAACAGTTGGAGTGCTTCAAATCAGGCGACCTGGTCCTCCCCTTCTATGTTGCTATGACTATTTATTTTTCTTAAGTACCCGTGGCTAACACCCAAGTCTGACCCATATTTGGATATAGCTAAGGGGATATGTTCCTCTTAAGACCTAACTACATGAAAATCTAGGAAAAAAACTGAAAGTACTCGTGTTCACTTTGCAGTCTTGGGGTTATATTCTAAGTAGTGGGAATTCAAGTTTCGGAATTTAAATTTGTAGAGATTCTTGGCTTGGTTTCAATACGTAGCAATGATGGGGAAAGGACTATAGGCTACCACTAGCATTTAGGTTGAATGTTTGCTCAATTTTTAGTATTGAATATTTTTAGTATTAATTGTGCCGGGGTGATCTGTTAATTGTCTATGATTATATGCCTAATGGTAGTTTGGATAAGTACCTGTTTGATCTTAGGGGGAAATCCCTTGATCAGTGGCTCCTAGATTATCGTGGAATGCGTGTTTTTACACCCTTTAGCAGGAACATAATAGGAGAATTGTGTGCATTTAGGCAATGAGGCACTTCTGCAACAGATTACTAGTTCTGTTCGATATAGATTGTAAAATATCGGCAAATTTTGTCATAATCTTGATGAAAGTAGAATTTGGGGATTGGACATAATTGGTTAAATGAATATAGGCATTGTTACTGCCTTCAGTTTTGATTTGGAGCAAACTTTGCTTTCTTTTTGGATAAATAAAATCTTTTACTTATCCAAAAAATAATGGAGCCCTAATTACATTGTTTCTATTTGAGATTTTGCTTAATTTGTACCCTATATTTATTTCCATCATACAGACCCTTGAAATGCTTGAGAAGAAGGAGAAAGTACTTGTGAAAAAGGCTGCTGCTGAGGTTGAAAAGGCCAAGGAATTTGGCAAAGGGAGAAACAAGAGATGTATGGATGCAATTCTTCTGCTCAATATTTTTCATAGTTTTCCATGATTTTCTATGTTGAAAAATACAAATCAATTTTTGGTGGGACTGTTGGACTTTCAATTTATAAGCTATAGTGGTTCTCCTGTTTGCTTGGTTGTGCATAAATAAGTTATGTAGTGTATTAAACTCATTTGCAGCAGTACCATGTGATGACTGCTATTTTTGGTGGATTGGGTGTGGGAAAGATGGCAAAGTGGTGCAGCTCTTGAGGTTGTGGATCCAAAATTGAATGGCGACTTTGATGAGCTACAGGCCATTGTTGTGATCAAGCTCGGATTAATGTGTTCGAATGATGCACCAGACGCAAGGCCGACTATGAGGCAAGTAGTGCGGTACTTGGAAGGAGAGGTGGCTCTGCCAGAAGTGGTGCCACTGTAGATCAAAACAAAATCCTTCGAAATCAATATTACCCAGATTCAAGTGACCGTCGACTATGTTATATGTTCGATGCGGGTTTGCTAAATTCAAATATGTCGGATCGAACACAATTACCCTAAGCAAAAAAAGAAGTGTCCTGATAACATAGGGGAGACTATTTTTGTCCAACTAAAAGTTTTCCATGGCTAGAGTTGTATGTAATTTGTAAATACTAGAAGAAATTGTTTATTTTTCTTCTCTTCAAGGTAGTTATCCAGTTAAAGCCATGCTCAAAAATATTCAGTAGTGTATGAGTGTCGAAAACATATAGTTTAACACAATTTTTAGTATTATAATTGTGGTTTGGAGGTTTATTTATAATTATTCAATCCTTGTTTTTTATTTTTTTTAACACAATTACAAAATTTGACTTTGGTTGTTTTTATTTTATGACGGATAATAATGTAGCTTAATAATTGAGTATTATTATTGTAGAGCCCAATTTCTGGCCCAAGACCTAATTAACCTAGCCTAAACTCTAGCCCAAAATAACCAAACCCAAACAAATTAGCCCAAATCAACAGGCCCAAGTGGCCCAATTCTGTCAAACATTAACAGAAAACCCTAAGGGTTTCATAGTGACCAACGCCGCAACTACCCCCACCAGCAGCCTCCACGCACGCCGCATCGTGCGCTCGTCTGCCTCGCTCACGTGAAGTTCCCCTCTCCACCACGTCTCTAGCACGTATCTACAAAATAGGAAGAGCTAAGTTGTAAAAATCAAAGGCTATAAAAGCCACACAAATCATTGTAAAAGGGATCTTTTTTCGATTTTTAGAATACACATGAGCAAATAGACTTTTACGAGAAATCAATACATCAAGAAAAGGTTTTCTTTTTTCTTTCGTTCTTTTTTTCGCATCCGTTACATATAATTTGTTTTTTCTTCTGTTTTTTTAAAAAACCCGTATATATATTAAAGCATTAATATATAATAAAAAAAGAAAACCTACCTTTTTGCGATTTTCGGCCACCGTGTGCGGTGGCCGGCGACGGCGGCTGACGGTGGCCGGCGCGGTGGTCGGAGTCGGTGACTTTGGCCGGACTAGGAGACCTGCAGAGAGAATAGAGAAAGTTTTTTTTTGTTTTGTTTTTGGAAGGGAAAAGAGAAAAAATGAATTTTTTTAAAAAATCTGATTTATATAGCACCCAGGAAACGACGTCGTTTCACCTGGGTGCTCTTGCGCCAAAACGGCGTCGTACCGGGTGGCCCGTCTGACCTGATCCGCTCCACTAAGGATCCGCGTGTTTTTTCTAAAAAGGGATATTTATAGTTTTGGTCCTTCTGATTTTTCAAACTGCTTCAATGCAGTCCGATTGCCTCTTTTCATGGTTTTGTTAATTCGGCCACCACATTCGCTGGATGGTTCAATTTGGTCCTTAGTGCGCCGATCCCCTGGGGAAGTGACGCGTGTCTGAGGAAGGGTTTATTGCCCATTTGGTCCCCGAATTTCCACTTTAACTTCAATTTAGTTTTTTTTTACCTATTTTACTTTATTTTCAGATTAATTTTAAATATCTATAATTATACCTATTATTAGTATTATATTTTTGATTATCAGTACCCCTATTTTACATATATTATTATTATTATTAAAATCGTTTTATTATATTTTCTTATATATATTACGTCTATTATTACTTTTTCCTTATAGTTGTTACTTTTTTTATTGTGTATTATTATTATTATATATATATATATATATATATATTATTATCAATATACCCTTATTTTTTACTACTACTATTTTTATTAGTACTATTATTCTAATATTATTACTATTATTTTTTATTAATATTTTTTTATTTTTGCTTATTATTGTTATTATTCTATTTTTATATTTAGTATTATATTTTCCCTTTTTTTTTTTATATTCATTAGCTTCATTAGTAGTAGTATTATTATTACTATTTATTTTATTTGTCATATATTATTTTTACTATTATAATATTATTTTTTTATTTTCCCCCCTTTTGTACTTTATTATTATTATCCCTTATTATTATCGTGTTTACATTTTCACATTTTTTATTTTTGTTTTTTTTAATTAAAAAAAAATGTTTCACAAAGGTAATTTTGTGTATTTGGAAGTTCGGAAAATCGTGCTCAATCGTGCTGGGCTTCGATTTTTTCGTTCGTCTAGATCACTAAATATCCTTTAAAGATTTCGGTCATATTTTTAAGGCAATGTTTCGTGTTTGGAAGTTCGAGAAAGTCGTGCCCAATCGTGCTGGGTCTCGATTTTCTGTTCGTCCAAACAATTAAATATCCTTCAAAGATTCTTTTATCGTGTTTCTTAAATAAAGGCAATATTTCATGATTGGAAATTCAAGGAACCGTGCCCAATCGTGCTGGGTTTCGGTTTTTAGTTTGGCCAAATAGTGAAATACCCTTTTCAAATTGCAATGTATGAGATTTAGAGATCATGAAACAATCTTAGTATCGAGGGTTTGAAACATCGTGTCCTATCGTGCTGGATGTGGTGTTTCATCTTTTCGGAACAAGAGAGTTTCGATATCCAATGCGAGCTATCCAAACATTTTTAAAGATTCATATTTTAAAATATTTTCTAATTTTCGATATTAAGGACATTAATCAATCAATACGGTACCAATTTTGGGCGTTATGAGGTGCTAATCCTTCCTCGTGCGTAACCGACTCCCGAGCCCATTTTCTTAAAATTCGTAGACCAAAATGTTTTATAAGTGGCCCAATCACACTTCAAAAAGGATTGGTGGCGACTCCGTTTCCATATTTTTAAAGTCGGCCCGTTTTCCAAACAAAAAAATGATTTCGACAATTATATATTTAATTTGATTTATTTATTTATAAATAAATCATTGCAATATATGTAAAAATAATTTAAAATATAAAAATTTATTAATATATATATAAAATTTATTAATATATGTAAAAATAGCTTTTTCGAAAAATATTTTCAGGAAATCTGCCAAACAACAGAAAATATTTTACACAGATTCATCCAAACACCAGAAAATATTTTCAGTAAATCATTTTCTAGAAAAGTAAATCATTTTCCAAAAATAATTTTCCGGAAAACATTTTACTGGCAAACAAACGGAGCCTAATTAATAAAATAACACATGTGTAACATGCCAATTTTGTCCGGCCCAACAGAAACAAATAAACCAAACAAACAAATAAATAAAAACCTAAAGTCCAAATACACCAACCCAAGCCCAAACCCTAAAAAAAATTTAGAAACCCTAAAAACTAAAAGCTCCAGCGCCGTCGCCGCTCTTGCCACATCAGAAGGCACGCTCCCCAGAGTCGCCCACGCCCCGGGGTCTGCCTCTTCTGTTGTTTCACCAAAATGGTAAGGGGCACATCTCCACACCATGGTTGACCGGAGAGCCTTTGCCACTGCCGTGAAATAGCTACAAAAAAGAAAGTAGAAGACAAAGCAGAGAAACAGAAAACAAACAAAAAAAACTATTATAGTTTGGCTATAAAAGCCACAACCATTACATGTAACGTTTTTACACAAGAAATCGAATACAAAAGAAAAAAAGAACAACAAAGCTAAAAAAGAAAATATGAAGGTAGTCCTATTTTGTCTTTTTTTTCTTTTTTTTTTTCTTATTTCGAAAAATATAAGAAAAATAAAACAAAAGGTTTAAATTTTTTACCTGTTCATCTTCCACCACCGTCGACGGCTTCATCGGAGAAGAGGAGCCGAAAGGTTTCTTGATTTCTAATCGAGTTTCGACTAGATTTCGGAGGATCTAACCTTAGATCCACAATCTACTCAAAAAGGGGATCAAAAGGGCCTATTTTGGGATAACTCCAGCCACCGGAGGTGGCGGTCTTCGTCGCCGATGACCGGTGGCCACGGCGGAGACCCACTGTCCCATGGCCAGACATAGGGGTAGCTTTCAAAAAAAAAACAAGAGAAATGATTTTTTTTTTTAAACAAAGTCTGAAATGTTTTTTTGTTCTGGTTTTTTTTTTTTATATAGGGCCCTATACGATGCCGTTTTGGGCTTGACCTTCAGACACCCAAAACGACGTCATTTTGACGCTTGACCCGATGACCCGATCCGACCCCTACCCAAGATTCGCGTGTTTTTGAAAGGAAGGGTTATTTTCTATTTTGGCCCTTCTACTTTTTAGCTTGTTTTTAAATTAGTCCTGTATATTTTTATTTTATTTCATTTTACCCCATTATTTTGATTTCCTTGCAATTCAGTCCTTTGACACACTGTCGACTTGAGGAAATGACATGGGTTTGGGAAAATAACCCTTTGGGTCCTTGTTTATTTTATTTTGTTTTGATTTAATCCTTTGTTTTGCTTTTTTTGTTTTTTAATTTAGACTTAGAATTTATTTTGGATTTCAATTTAGTCCTTTGCCCACTTTTTTTTTTTGTTATTTCATTATTTTATTTTATCATTTCAGGCACTTTTATTTTATGATTATTTATATTTTTCCTCTTGTCTAAATTATGCGATTTTATTTACATGTAGTTATTTATTATTATTATTATTATTATTATTATTATAGTCATTTACTATTTTCCCTCAAATTTCCCTATCTATTTTTTATTGGTCCTTTACTTTTAAATGTTGATACTATTAATACTATTAGTATATTTTATTTTGGATATAATTATATTATCATACATTTTTATATTATTTCACTATTATTATCATTATTATCATATAGTATTATTAATTGAATATTTTTTATTATTGTTATTATTATTTCTTATTATTGTATTCATTATAGTATTGTGATTTTATTTCATTGCTTATGTTGTTATTTTGTTAATACGATAATTTTGTCATCTTCGTACATTGTAAATATTGCTACATACACTCATCCGTTTTTCGGCACAAGCGCATGAAAAATAATTAAAACCTAGGCAATGTTCGTTATTTTTGGGATTCGAGGAGTCATGTTCCTAACTTACGGAGTATGGCCTCTTCTTAGAACTGAAATAACCAAACATCCTGTTTAAAATTCAAGACACGTAGGATTTAGGTAATAATCAAATGACAAGTATTCTTGTTTTCGAGGATTCGAGATATCGTGCCCTAACTTACGGGACATGATTTTTTTTCTTGATTAATTCGAAACAAGAAGGCCCTTTCATAAAATTTAATTTCGTGTGCGATATTTTAATCAAATAACATCATGCAAAATAGGGGATCGTACTTTAAACTTTCTTTGAATTCTCAATTCTCGACACTAAGACAGTAAGTAATCAATTAGGTACCAATTTTGGGCGTTATGAGGGTGCTGATCATTCCTCATGCGTAACCGACTTCCGAACTCATTTCTTGGATTTTGTAGACCAAAAATCATCATTTTAGTAAATCTAACATTTTATTAAAATGATTAAATTACGAGGTGATCCGATCACATCTAATAAAAAGGATTGGTGGAGACCTTATTTTTATTTTTTAAAATAAAAAGTTGAATCGCCAAAAAGGTTTCGACACTATGTATGATATTAAAATTAAAAAAAATATATTAAATTAAATTGTTTATAAGTTGCTATCGAGTTAACTTGTGACACTAACTCGATCAAATACATTATATACAATTGATGGAAATGATAAAATAATTGTATGAAAGTATCAAAATAAAGTTTTAGTTGAGTGGTAAATTAAAATTTTAATAATGTAATTGGTTCGGGCTCAAATCCCATTTTATGCTTTTTTTTTATTAAATAAAATTAAAGACTAAAATATCCTCAAATAATATAATTTATTTTAATTACGAAATGATATTTTTGTAATTTTTCTAATCGAATCTCAGTCAGGAACTTAAATTTAATTGTTTATAAGTAGATATATATATATATATTGTCGAAACCATTTTTAAAAGGTTTTAGAAAACGAGCTCGACTTTTAAAAACGAAAATGGGAGTCGCCACCAATCCCTTTTTACTTAGGTGTGATTGGATCACCTTGTAAAACGTTTTATTTAAAACATTTAATTTTGGTCTACGAAAAACCAGAAAACAGGTTCGGGAGTCGGTTACGTATGAGGAAGGGTTAGCACCCTCATAACACCCAAAAATTGGTACCTAATCGATAAAATCATGTCCAAATATTTGAAACTTAAAAGTATTTAAAAATATGATTTCTAAAAAAACTTTGATTTAAAATTTGAGAGTTCTTCGGTTTGAAAGAATATAAACATCACATCCAGCACGATTGGACACGATATTTTTAAACCCTCGTAACTAAGATCATCTCATGATTTACAAAACTTGTTAAAAGGATATTTAGTTATTTAGCCAAACGGGGAATCGAAACCCAGCACGATTGGGCACTATTTCCCGAATTTCTAAATACCAAAACATTGCCTTATTTTAAAAAAAAACCTTTAGATAAAAAAAAAAACTTCAAGCAATTTGATTTAAGATTTGAGAGTTCTTCGATCCGAAAGAATCTAAACATCACATCCAGCACGATTGGACACGATATTTTTAAACCCTCGTAACTAAGATCATCTCACGATTTACAAAACTTCTAGAGTAATATGCGAAACTCCTTTTATGAAAGTGTTATTAGTCCATAGATCGTTATTTCAATATAAATGCACAAAAATAGACGAGAAAGAAATTAGTCAGGAGCATAGCTCAGAAAAATAATTTAATCAAAGATAACCCAGGCAATAAAAGAAAATTGATTTGGGTGTATCTCAAAAAGAATAAAGCAATCAAAGATAACGGATTCAAAAATATGTAAGAATGAAGCTAGGTGCCCCAGATATCGCAGCCTGAGCTTCTTTGTTCCAACTTCTTGAGGACCATTTTGAGCTCAATATATGTTTAGGGGATCCGGAGTACTTTGTCGATGCCCCCAAGATGTAACATACTTCCTCATTGTTAATTCAAATGTAGCAAGACTACTGTATGCCCCACTTTTTGGTCAAAATTTGAGCCGCCCTATTCGGGTTTTCAACTCAAATCCCCTTTAGTCTCAAAGCGCCCTTTGCCGGTTTTCACCTTGGCCTCTCCCTTTTTTTTTTTTTGAATGAATTTGAGCTCAAGGCCCCTTTTGCGGGCTTTCACCTTGGCCCTTCCCTTTTCAGGTAAAATCCTTCTTGATCGAACCTGAATTCCCCGAATTAGGCAAGTCTTTGGCATCCATTTCGGTCAGTATCAATGCTCCTTTAGAACAGGCTCCTTCTTACTACATAAGGTCCCTCCCAGTTTGGCATCTGCTTTCCTTTGAATATCTTTTGTATAAAAAAGGATCTTCCTCAACATCAAGTTCCCCTCGTGAATTTCTCTAGGATGAACCTCTTTGTCGTAAGCTTGCATCATCCAACCATGATAGATAGCTTTTAACCTTTTCTTCGATTAGGTCCAATTGACAGAAGCACTTCAATTCCATAAACCAATGGGTAAAATATTGCCCCAGAAAAGGTTCTGGCCGACGTTTAATAAGACAGAGGGTAAATGGTAGCTTCTTATGCCAATCTTTACAAGTCTTAATCACCTTTCATAGTTTTTTTTTTTTGGTAAACTTTTGTTGCACTGCCTGATCTTTGGACAAACTGTAAACTTTGTCTTTGTACAGTTATTTAAGCGCAATCTTTTATGGCATTCTGCTAGCATCTTGATCTTTTTTTTTGACGATTTGATGGCTATCGACTTTGTAACATTGACATATGAAGCTACTTCCACCTTCTTAGTGAAGTAGACGACGACCATGACGGTAAATCGATGACAACTTGAAGAGTTTGACGAGATTGGACCCATAATATCCATGCCCCACATATAGAAAAGTCTGTGAAGAAAATAGAAGAGTCACATAAATCTTGTCTTCTTCAACTCAGTATTTGTGGTATAACTGATGCAATCCCCTTTCATGGTAGACCAACAGTGCTCCATCCTCTTGTTTAGCCCGCGTCTTATTAGCCCAGGCATGTCCTGAAATGATCGTGCGAAAACATCTTTGAATTCTCGAAGATAACTCAATAATGTCTCGCTTTATTTCTGTGATGAGCTAGGCTACAATCCTCACTCCTTTCCTAGGGCTTGCAATATCCAATGACCCTTTGTAGAGTAAGATCTGCTTTTCATCTTGTTTTACCATTCTTAACAAGTTAGAAGATAAGTTACAATATCTGTTATCTTCAAAGTCATTAGATCTCCTAGACCCATATCTCATTCAAAAAGGGAGTCAGTAACAACGTCGCTCATGTCGTTGATATCTGGGTACCTAGGTATGAAGGCAAGAAATCCAAAGAATAAATGATTCTAAGGATGATTACTTGTATGGTAATGAATAAAGAATGAAAGAGTAAAAAATGTATAGTAGAAAGAATAAAAGAATATGTACTAAAAAAGATGCATTTCATTGAAATATAAATTTCGGACACGAGCCTATTTCACAAAAGAATTCTTATTGCCTCTAGGCTTAAGGCAACAAGCATGTTTTAAATATTACTCTAGGTCTGCTTCTAAAAATACAAGAATCTCTTCCACAGTCCCATTATTCAAAACACTCCCAAGTACACAAGGTTTGGAAACATTGTTCCCCAATTCTCTCTTCACTTTCGATTTCTCCAAGGGATCGCAACTTTTTTGTCTCCTTCCATTATCACATTTGCTGCCTCATCAAAGTGATCAGATTTTGATGAATCGTCAACTTCCACAATTCCCATTTTGATGAGCCTCTCAACTACCTTTTTGAAGGCAGTGCAGTTTTCTATGGAATGCCCCGATATTCCCGCATGGTAATCACATTTAGCGTTTGAGTCATACCATTTAGGATATGGGGGTTGTAACGGCTTTAGATAAAATGGAGACACCATATGCGCGTCAAATAAACTTTGATATAGCTCCTTATACGTCATCGAGATTGGCGTAAATTGGAGCTTTTCAGAGTTTTGCCTTGGAGAGACCTGATCGCCAGTAGTTACCGTCCTTAGCTGGTTTATTGTAATTGGCTCCGAATGGCTCATGTTATACCTACCAGTATTATTTACTCTCTTTTCCTTCTTCTTCAGGGCTTTTGAGGTCCATTCTCCTCTTTCCCTTGTTTCTACCAGTACAACCGGCTTAGCTTGATCATCATTCGAGTCAAAACCTGAACCCATTGGTAGGTTCAATATGGCCGAAGTATTAGTCTGACATTGGGGTCCAATAATGACGGGTACCTCATGTGAATGCATGTCTGGTTGAGTCGGGACACTAATAAGGGAATAAACAATGTCTTCCTCATCATCCACGTTGTTGACTACCGGGCCTCTCATTTTTCCAAGTCCTTCGGCTAGTAACTGGGTTAGCTAGCCTATGATATTCCTTTGAGATTCCTGTATTTCTTATTGAATTTTAGTCAATTGCCCCTGCATCTGTATTTGTATTTGCTCTATTCTTTCCAATCTTTGTTCCATGTTTTCCAGGTTAACTGAAACATTTTACCTAATTAGGGTCTTTTTGTAAAAGTCTAATGCAAATGATGCAATGTAATGCAAATGCATGAATGCAAAGAAAGAGAGGCGTTGATTCTGAATTCAGTTACATTAGAAAAACTTTACTAGAAAATAAATCTCTTTACACAAAACGGATTACATATGCGGCTTTGTCATCATAATCCAAGTGAAGACATCAATTCCCTTCTTCGCAAAAGTCAAATCTTGCAAACTTCTAATAGATGCCTCCTTTAGCTCCTTTTGCTTAATCTGGACCGCGACTCCCGTTCACTTGTTAGCTTCTTCAAGAAAGCCGAGACGTGGTAATTCTCGAATAGTCTTTGTCAACTTGAATCCTTGGGTGATAAGGTCTTGTATTCCTTCACGGACTATCAGTCTTCTCTCGTTGTGTTCACTTGGACTATATTCGGACGACCGTATTATAATCCACTTTATCAAAAAGTCCATTTTCTTATGACCAACTTTTCTATTTAGCAATCGAATTTGAGATGAACACCTCTTTTCTATGATGTGAATGCAATGCAATCAAAACAAAAGAGAACACGTTAGCACAGGAGAAATAAATAACATAGAACACCTATCAGGGTGACCACTAGGGTTTGACATAGTTCTATCTAAGGTAAACTCTTAGGGTTTACCATATGCGGTTTAGTTCTAAAGTTAAGGTACCCGAACCAGCAGATTCCTCGATCCTCACCCATTATAGACTCATACGGACCGAGTTCGATTCAGGGAAATACATTTCCCTATGGCTATGCGGAGGTGAAAACCTCACGAAGACATAGGTACAGATGTATTCCGGAAGCAGTCCACTAGCCCCTGCGGAGGTGAAAACCTCATGAAAGCATAGCTTCTCGCTCCCAGTTAAGGGTGTGACCACAACGGTCATGCAGTGCAATGGAGAGAAATATATTTAAAACCACATACAATAAAAGGATCATGTTTTTTTTAAAAAAAAAAAACCAGAATTTTAAATTCAAACAAAAGGACATGAAATTATCAATTTTACGGCTTGACTCTCTTATGTCCCCAGTGGAGTCGCCAAGCTGTCGAAACCATTTTTAAAAGGTTTTAGAAAACGAGGTCGACTTTTAAAAATGAAAATGGGAGTCGCCACCAATCCCTTTTTACTTAGGTGTGATTGGATCACCTTGTAAAACGTTTTATTTAAAACATTTAATTTTGGTCTACGAAAAACCAGAAAACAGGTTTGGGAGTCGGTTACGTATGAGGAAGGGTTAGCACCCTCATAACGCCCAAAAATTGGTACCTAATCGATAAAATCATGTCCAAATATTTGAAACTTAAAAGTATTTAAAAATATGATTTCTAAAAAAACTTTGATTTAAAATTTGAGAGTTCTTCAATTTGAAAGAATATAAACATCACATCCAACACGACTAGACACGATATTTTTAAACCCTCGTAACTAAGATCATCTCATGATTTACAAAACTTGTTAAAAGGATATTTAGTTATTTAGCCAAACGAGGAATCGAAACCCAGCACGATTGGGCACTATTTCCCGAATTTCTAAATACCAAAACATTGCCTTATTTTAAAAAAAAAAAAAACCTTTAGATAAAAAAAACTTCAAGCAATTTGATTTAAGATTTGAGAGTTCTTCGATCCGAAAGAATATAAACATCACATCCAGCACGATTGGACACGATATTTTTAAACCCTCGTAACTAAGATCATCTCACAATTTACAAAACTTGTTAAAAAGATATTTAGTTATTTAGCTAAACGGAAAATCGCAACCCAGCACGATTGGGCACTATTTCCCGAATTTCTAAATATCAAAACATTGCCTTATTTTAAAAACCTTTAGATAAAATATAATAATTTTGTAAAAATATATTTTAAAATGATGACCTATGAAAATACATTATCAAACATCAAAAGCAATTATAATATACTAACATTTAATATACAAAATATGACAAATAATAAATCCTATACTATAGCAATTGTAAATATATGATGAAGTATAAATAAATACAATAAACAATAAAACAAATATGAACACATTTAATATAAAATTAAACCTTCCAAGCAATGACATATACCAAATATTAAATAAATGTTGTAAAATAATGAAAAGCATAATATATGTATATTTTGAATAAATAAAATACATTTGAAATAAATAGATGGTTTATAGTTTTAAATAAAACATTTTCATAATAACTTAATATACATATAAAAAACTATATTCAAGAATAAATAATATATTATACAATATAAATAAATTTTAAACAAAAAAAAATATATATATATAATATGATATAATACTATATAATATACAAATTAAAATATAATAAATAATATATAAATTATTAGACCAAGTAGAATAATATATAATAATAATTAAATATATATAAAAATAATACATATAAAATATATATATGTGAACTTCATACTATTAATAAATTAATAAATATAGGAAAATAATATAGAACATTTACATAATAAAAAAATTAAATACAATGTAAAAAAATAAAATGGAATAAAAGGATAAAAATAGAATAGAACAAAGAAATACAGGGATTAAATAGCAATTAAAACAGATTTAAAGGATTAAATTAGAACGCGCGTTAAATCCCAGGGACTAATATGGCAGTTATGCCTCTTTTTCAAAACGGCGTCGTTCCGGTTTTGGCCTTTAAATTGCCCAGGGATTCAATTGAAATAGAATATGAATTTTAGGGCCAAATTAAAAATAAAAAGAATTTAAATTAAACGGAATTAAAAATAATAAAAATACGGGAGGACTGAAATGGCAATTAGACCATTTAATGAAAACGCGCGGATCCTCCCCGGGTTGGGTCAACGCGCGGATCCTGGCCTGCTAAACGACGTCGTTTTAACGCTTATTTGCTTAAGCGAAAACGGCGTCGTTTTTTAAATACTATATAAGTAAAAATCCGGCCCAAAAATTCATTTTAAAAATTGAAATAAAAAAAAAATCAGAGAGCTTCTGAAAACTCTCTCTGGCCTTCGGCCTGAGACCCGAATCCGGCTAGGGTTTCGCCGCGCGTGTGGCCACACGCGCCACCTCCTACGGCTGTCAGAAAGCCCAAGATCTCCGTCCTCAAAGGTATTTTCTCGCCCTTTTTATTTTATTGCATGTATGTTTACTGTTTGCAGAAAAAGAAACAAAAGAAAAATAAAAATAAAATAATATGAATATAAAACGAAGAAATCACCTCTATTTGATGAGGTTTTTTATTAATCTCTGTATTCGAAAATTTTTGTGTATTCTGTTTTCTCTTTTTTTTCTATTCTCTCTGTATATCTGTGTGTCTCCGTGTTTACAAATTTGATGGGTTTTTATAACCCATCGAAATGAAAGATAAAAAAGGAAAAAAAATATTGCCCATGTCTGCTGCTGTTTTCTTTCTTTTTTTTGCAGGTTGACGACGAACAGTATGGCAGCGATAGGGCGATTCGCGCGTGAACCGCGGCGCGACTGAGGGCTGGCGTGAGCGCGAGGCGTTGATTGCGGCGCGAATTGGTAGCGTGACGATTGGGGTACTGCGGCGATTGGGGTGCTGCGACGATTGGGGTGCTGCTGAAGCGGCGCCTAGGGTTTTTGGAGAACCCTTGGTCTGAAATTTTGTTTAAGTTCTTGGCCCCCTATGGGCCATGTAATTTTGGGTCTGAGTATATTTTTTTGGGCTAATCGGGTTTAGGTATTAGTTTGGGTTCTGTTCTGGGTAGTGTGTTCTGGGTCATTGGGCCACGGGTATTTTGGGCTTGTACAATGGACTGTTTAAACTTTAATTTTATTTTTAACAGGCCCGGTCAAAATTGGGCTCTTACAGCTGCCCTTCTTTGCTCATTGTCGTGAAACGAGAATAGAGCAAAGACTATAAAAGAACCAATTTTGACCAATCTTGGCCAAGTCTTAACTTCTTGATCCTTGTCTTCTTTAAATGGCTTCCAATCCGAACTGCATCTTCAGGGGTACTGGAACTTCATCTTGATTTCAATAAGTCTGATAGCTTCAATCTGTTTCCTGCAACTTCAGGAATGCCAAATCCGCTATCTTTGATCTGCTCCACTGCTATCTCAAAAAGGCCTCAATCTTCAGTTTGTTCCACTACCATCTCTAGGGAATAAAATCTGAACTTTTTGGTTTGCTTCCTTACTATCTCCAGGAAGACTTCAATCTGCAGTTTGCTCCACTACCATCTCTAGGGAACAAAATCTGAACTTTTTGGTTTACTTCCTTACTATCTTCAGGAAGACTTCAATCTGTAATTTGCTCCACTACCATCTCTAGGGAACAAAATCTGAACTTTTTAAATTGCTTCCTTACTATCTTCAGGAAGACTTCAATCTTCAGCCTACTCCACTATCATCTCTAGGGAACAAAATCTGAACTTTTAATTTGCTTTCTTACTATCTTCAGAAAGACTTCAATCTTCAGCCTGCCCCACTACCATCTTGAGGGAACAAAATCTGAACTTTGAAATTTACTTCCTTACTATCTTCAGGAAGACTTCAATCTTCAGCCTACTCCACTACTATCTTGATGGAACAAAATCTAAACTTTTCAATTTGCTTCCTTACTATCTTCAGAAAGACTTCAATCTTCAGCCTGCTCCACTATCATCTCTAGGGAACAAAATCTGAACTTTTAAATTTGCTTCCTTACTATCTTCAGGAAGACTTCAATCTTCAGCCTGCTCCACTACTATCTTGATGGAACAAAATCTGAACTTTTCAATTTCCTTCCTTACTATCTTCAGGAAGACTTCAATCTTCAGCCTGCTCCACTATTATCTCTAGGGAACAAAATCTGAACTTTTAAATTTGCTTCCTTACTATCTTCAGGAAGACTTCAATCTTCAGCTTGCTCCACTACTATCTTGATGGAACAAAATCTGAACTTTTCAATTTGCTTCCTTACTATCTTCAGGAAGACTTCAATCTTCAGTTTGCTCCACTACCATCTCTAGGGAACAAAATCTGAAATTTTGCTTCCTTACTATCTTCAGGAAGACTTCATTCTTCAGTCTGTTCCACTAGGGAACAAAATCTAAAATTTTCAATTTGCTTCCTTACTATCTTCAGGAAGACTTCATTCTTCAGTTTGCTCCACTAACACCTCTAGGGAACAAAATCTAAAATTTTCAATTTGCTTCCTTACTATCTTCAGGAAGACTTCATTCTTCAGTCTGCTCCCCTAGAGAACAAAATCTGAACTTTTTGGTTTGCTTCCTTACTATCTTCAGGAAGACTTCAATCTTCAGTTTGCTCCACTAACATCTCTAGGGAACAAAATCTGAAATTTTCAATTTGCTTCCTTATTATCTTCAGGAAGACTTCATTCTTCAGTCTGCTCCACTAGGGAACAAAACCTGAACTTTTTGGTTTTGCTACACCGTCCTCTGAGGGACATGTCCTGTATATTCGAATGTATTATGGATGACTTTTTGCATGAATGCAGAATGTCATGAGAATGATGATTAGGATGCATGATCAAAATAAATCTAATGCTCCTAACTAAATGATTTTAAGGATGACATTTGCATGAATGCAGAATGTCATGAGAATGATGATTAGGATGCATGATCAAAATAAATCTAATGCTCCTAACTAAATGATTTTAAGGATGATATTTGCATGAATGCAGAATGTCATGAGAATGATTTCCTCCTCTCTTTTTTTTTTGTTTGAAAAACGATTAGGACACCATGATCGAAATGAATCAAATTCTCCTAATTAGAGATGTGAGAATGATCCCTTTTGTGTTTGGGTTGTCATTGCTCACGGTTCTTCAAGGTTCCATCTCTGATGCGCTACCATGCTTTCTCGTTCAGCTGGTATCTTGGACAAAAAACCCAAAGAAACAATCATTCTGCTCAGCAAGCTTGCCCCGCTGTAATTCCAGAGTCCTTTTCCTTAAACCTTATGACATAAAAATTTATACCTCCTACTGCAACTTCTGGTGAATAACATTTGGTTTTTTCATCCATCCAATTATCACTTAGAGGTATGGAATTTTCAATCAACTTGGTCTATTATATCATCCCCTGAGTATAATGACCAGATGTATGTATGCAGGGTATTCCGACAATAATCCCCTTTTATACTTGGATTGACCTTGTTCGTCATTTGCCGATATGGTGTTACCAACGAAATTTTCTTATCCAATAAGAATTTGAAAAGATAATCATTCTTCAATGTTTCCAATCCCCTTAGGCTTGGTGAGTTCTGAACAATAGTCATGTTTCAGATTCTCATATTATTTACAAGCTTCTAGAGTAATATGCGAAACTCCTTTTATGAAAGTGTTATTAGTCCATAGATCGTTATTTCAATATAAATGCACAAAAATGGACGAGAAAGAAATTAGTCAGGAGCATAGCTCAGAAAAATAATTTAATCAAAGATAACCCAGGCAATAAAAGAAAATTGATTTGGGTGTATCTCAAAAAGAATAAAGCAATCAAAGATAACGGATTCAAAAATATGTAAGAATGAAGCTAGGTGCCCTAGATATCGCAGTCTGAGCTTCTTTGTTCCAACTTCTTGAGGACCATTTTGAGCTCAGTATGTGTTTAGAGGATCCGAAGTACTTTGTCGATGCCCCCAAGATGTAACATACTTCCTCATTGTTAATTCAAATGTAGCAAGACTACTGTATGCCCCACTTTTTGGTCAAAATTTGAGCCGCCCTTTTCAGGTTTTCAACTCAAATCCCCATTGGTCTTAAAGCGCCCTTTGCAGGTTTTCACCTTAGCCTCTCCCTTTTTTTTTTGAATAAATTTGAGCTCAAGGCCCCTTTTGTGGGCTTTCACCTTGGCCCTTCCCTTTTTAGGTAAAATCCTTCTTGATCGAACCTGAATTCCCAGAATTGGGCAACTCTTTGGCATCCATTTCGTTCAGTATCAATGCTCCTTTAGAACAGGCTCCTTCTTACTACATAAGGTCCCTCCCAGTTTGGCATCTGCTTTCCTTTGAATATCTTTTGTATAAAAAAGGATCTTCCTCAACATCAAGTTCCCCTCGTGAATTTCTCTAGGATGAACCTCTTTGTCGTAAGCTTGCATCATCCGACCATGATGGATAGCTTTTAACCTTTTCTTCGATTAGGTCCAATTGATAGAAGCACTTCAATTCCATAAACCAATGGGTAAAATATTGCCCCAGCAAAGGTTCTGGCCGACGTTTAATAATACAGAGGGTAAATGGTAGCTTCTTATGCCAATCTTTACAAGTCTTAATCACCTTTCATAGTTTTTTTTTTTTGGTAAACTTTTGTTGCACTGTCTGATCTTTGGACAAACTGTAAACTTTGTCTTTGTACAGTTATTTAAGCGCGATCTTTTATGGCATTCTGCTAGCATCTTGATCTTTTTTTATTTTTTTTTGATGATTTGATGGCTATCAACTTTGTAACATTGACATATGAAGCTACTTCCACCTTCTTAGTGAAGTAGACGACGACCATGACGGTAAATCGATGACAACTTGAAGAGTTTGACGAGATTGGACCCATAATATCCATGCCCCACATAGAGAAAAGTCTGTGAAAAAAATAGAAGAGTCACATAAATCTTGTCTTCCTCAATTCAGTATTTGCTGTATGACTGATGCAATCCCCTTCCATGGTAGACCAACAGTGCTCCATCCTCTTGTTTAGCCCGCGTCTTATTAGCCTAGGCATGTCCTGAAATGATCGTGCGAAAACATCTTTGAATTCTCGAAGATAACTCAATAATGTCTCGCCTTATTTCTGTGATGAGCTAGGCTACAATCCTCACTCCTTTCCTAGGGCTTGCAATATCCAATGACCCTTTGTAGAGTAAGATCTGCTTTTCATCTTGTTTTACCATTCTTAACAAGTTAGAAGATAAGTTACAGTCTCTGTTATCTTCAAAGTCCTTAGATCTCCTAGACCCATATCTCATTCAAAGAGGGAGTCAGTAACAACGTCGCTCATGTCGTTGATATCTGGGTACCTAGGTATGAAGGCAAGAAATCCAAAGAATAAATGATTCTAAGGATGATTACTTGTATGGTAATGAATAAATAATGAAAAAGTAAAAAATGTATAGTAGAAAGAATAAAAGAATATGTACTCAAAAAGATGCATTTCATTGAAATATAAATTTCGGACACGAGCCTATTTCACAAAAAAATTCTTATTGCCTCGAGGCTTAAGGCAACAAGCACGTTTTGAATATTACTCTACGTCTGCTTCTAAAAATACAAGAATCTCTTCCACAGTCCCATTATTCAAAACACTCCCAAGTACACAAGGTTTGGAAACATTGTTCCCCAATTCTCTCTTCACTTTCGATTTCTCCAAGGGATCGCAACTTTTTTGTCTCCTTCCATTATCACATTTGCTGCCTCATCAAAGTGATCAGATTTTGATGAATCGTCAACTTCCACAATTCCCATTTTGATGAGCCTATCAACTACCTTTTTGAAGGCAGTGCAGTTTTCTATGGAATGCCCCGATATTCCCGCATGGTAATCACATTTAGCGTTTGAGTCATACCATTTAGGATATGGGGGTTGTAACGGCTTTAGATAAAATGGAGACACCATATGCGCGTCAAATAAACTTTGATATAACTCCTTATACGTCATCGGGATTGGTGTAACTTAGAGCTTTTCAGAGTTTTGCCTTGGAGAGACCTGATCGCCAGTAGTTACCGTCCTTAGCTGGTTTATTGTAATTGGCTCCGAATGGCTCATGTTATACCTACCAGTATTATTTACTCTCTTTTCCTTCTTCTTCAGGGCTTTTGAGGTCCATTCTCATCTTTCCCTTGTTTCTACCAGTACAACCGGCTTAGCTTGATCATCATTTGAGTCAAAACCTGAACCCATTGGTAGGTTCAATATGGCTGAAGTATTAGTCTGACATTGGGGTCCAATAATGACGGGTACCTCATGTGAATGCATGTCTGGTTGAGTCGGGACACTAATAAGGGAATAAACAATGTCTTCCTCATCATCCACGTTGTTGACTACTGGGCCTCTCATTTTTCCAAGTTCTTCGGCTAGTAACTGGGTTAGCTGGCCTATGATATTCCTTTGAGATTCCCGTATTTCTTGTTGAATTTTAGTCAATTGCCCTCATGATCTCAGATTTGCATTTGCTCTATTCTTTCCAATCTTTGTTCCATGTTTTCCAGGTTAACTGAAACATTTTACCTAATTAGGGTCTTTTTGTAAAAGTCTAATGCAAATGATACAATGTAATGCAAATGCATGAATGCAAAGAAAGAGAGGCGTTGATTCTGAATTCAGTTACATTAGAAAAACTTTACTAGAAAATAAATCTATTTACACAAAAAGGATTACATATGCGGCTTTGTCATCATAATCCAAGTGAAGACATCAATTCCCTTCTTCGCAAAAGTCAAATCTTGCAAACTTCTAATAGATGCCTCATTTAGCTCCTTTTGCTTGATCTGGACCGCGACTCCCGTTCACTTGTTAGCTTCTTCAAGAAAGCCGAGACGTGGTAATTCTCGAATAGTCTTTTTCAACTTGAATCCTTGGGTGATAAGGTCTTGTATTCCTTCACGGACTATCAGTCTTCTCTCGTTGTGTTCACTTGGACTATATTCGAACGACCGTATTATAATCCACTTTATCAAAAAATCCATTTTCTTATGACCAACTTTTCTATTTAGCAATCGAATTTGAGATCAACACCTCTTTTCTATGATGTGAATGCAATGCAATCAAAACAAAAGAGAACACGTTAGCACAGGAGAAATAAATAACATAGAACACCTATCAGGGTGACCACTAGGGTTTGACATAGTTCTATCTAAGGTAAACTCTTAGGGTTCACTATATGCGGTTTAGTTCTAAAGTTGAGGTACCCGAACCAGCAGATTCCTCGATCCTCACCCATTATAGGCTCATACGGACCGAGTTCGATTCAAGGGAATACATTTCCCTATGGCTATGCGGAGGTGAAAACCTCACGAAGACATAGGTACGGATGTATTCCTAAGCGATCCACTAGCCCTCATGAGGTGAAAACCTCACGAAAGCATAGCTTCTCGCTCCCACTTAAGGGTGTAACCACAACAGTCATGCAGTGCAATGCAGAGAAATATATTTAAAACCACATACAATAAAAGGATCATGTTTTTTTTTTTAAAAAAAACCAGAATTTTAAATTCAAACAAAAGGACATGAAATTATCAATTTTACGGCTTGACTCTCTTATGTCCCCAAAGGAGTCGCTTAAGTCATTTAAAACCATTT
This sequence comes from Gossypium sturtianum, assembly GCA_025698515.1. Classification (NCBI taxonomy): domain Eukaryota; kingdom Viridiplantae; phylum Streptophyta; class Magnoliopsida; order Malvales; family Malvaceae; genus Gossypium; species Gossypium sturtianum. The sequence goes on from CM046948.1 coordinate 12,653,694, forward strand.
TTAAAAGGTTTTAGAAAACGAGGTCGACTTTTAAAAATGAAAATGGGAGTCGCCACCAATCCCTTTTTACTTAGGTGTGATTGGATCACCTTGTAAAACATTTTATTTAAAACATTTAATTTTGGACTACAAAAAGCGTAAAAGGTTGGGAGTTCGAGTTACATGTGAGGAAGGGTTAGCACCCTCATAACGCTCAAAAATTGGTACCTAATCGATAAAATCATGTCCAAATATTTGAAACTTAAAAGTATTTAAAAATATGATTTCTAAAAAAACTTTGATTTAAAATTTGAGAGTTATTCGATCTGAAAGAATATAAACATCACATCCAGCACGATTGGACACGATATTTTTAAACCCTCGTAACTAAGATCATCTCATGATTTACAAAACTTGTTAAAAGGATATTTAGTTATTTAGCCAAACGGGGAATCGAAACCCAGCACGATTGGGCACTATTTCCCGAATTTCTAAATACCAAAACATTGCCTTATTTTAAAAAAAAAAACCTTTAGATAAAAAAAACTTCAAGCAATTTGATTTAAGATTTGAGAGTTCTTCGATCCGAAAGAATATAAACATCACATCCAGCACGATTGGACACGATATTTTTAAACCCTCGTAACTAAGATCATCTCACGATTTACAAAACTTGTTAAAAGGATATTTAGTTATTTAGCTAAACGAAAAATCGCAACCCAGCACGATTGGGCACTATTTCCCGAATTTCTAAATACCAAAACATTGCCTTATTTTAAAAACCTTTAGATAAAATATAATAATTTTGTAAAAATATATTTTAAAATGATGACCTATGAAAATACATTATCAAACATCAAAAGCAATTATAATATACTAACATTTAATATACAAAATATGACAAATAATAAATCCTATACTATAGCAATTGTAAATATATGATGAAGTATAAACAAATACAATAAACAATAAAACAAATATGAACACATTTAATATAAAATTAAACCTTTCAAGCAATGGCATATACCAAATATTAAATAAATGTTGTAAAATAATGAAAAGCATAATATATGTATATTTTGAATAAATAAAATACATTTGAAATAAATAGATGGCTTATAGTTTTAAATAAAAACATTTTCATAATAACTTAATATACATATAAAAAAAACTATACTCGAGAATAAATAATATATTATACAATATAAATAAATTTTAAACAAAATAAAAAAATATATATAATATGATATAATACTATATAATATACAAATTAAAATATAATAAATAATATATAAATTATTAGACCAAGTAGAATAATATATAATAATAATTAAATATATATAAAAAATAATACATATAAAATATATATATGTGAACTTCATACTATTAATAAATTAATAAATATAGGAAAATAATATAGAACATTTAACATAATAAAATAATTAAATACAATGTAAAATAATAAAATAGAATAAAAGGATAAAAATAGAATAGAACAAAGAAAAACAGGGATTAAATAGCAATTAAAACAGATTTAAAGGATTAAATTAGAACGCGCGTTAAATCCCAGGGACTAATATGGCAGTTATGCCTCTTTTTCAAAACGGCGTCGTTCCGGTTTTGGCCTTTAAATTGCCCGGGGATTCAATTGAAACAGAATATGAATTTTGGGGCCAAATTAAAAATAAAAAGAATTTAAATTAAACGGAATTAAAAATAATAAAAATGCGGGAGGACTGAAATGACAATTAGACCATTTAATGAAAACGCGCGGATCCTCCCCGGGTCGGGTCAACGCGCGGATCTTGGCCTGCTAAACGGCGTCGTTTTAACGCTTATTTGCTTAAGCGAAAACGGCGTCGTTTTTTAAATACTATATAAGTAAAAATCCGGCCCAAAACTTCATTTTAAACATTGAAATAAAAAAAATCAGAGAGCTTCTGAAAACTCTCTCTGGCCTTCGGCCTGAGACCCGAATCCGGCTAGGGTTTCGCCGCGTGTGTGGCCACACGCACCACCTCCAACGGCGGTCAGAAAGCCCAAGATCTCCGTCCTCAAAGGTATTTTCTCGCCCTTTTTATTTTATTGCATGTATGTTTACTGTTTGCAGAAAAAGAAACAAAAGAAAAATAAAAATAAAATAATATGAATATAAAACGAAGAAATCACCTCTGTTTGATGAGGTTTTTTATTAATCTCTGTATTCGAAAATTTTTGTGTATTCTGTTTTCTCTTTTTTTTTTCTATTCTCTCTGTATATCCGTGTGTCTCCGTGTTTACAAATTTGATGGGTTTTTATAACCCATCGAAATGAAAGATAAAAAAGGAAAAAAAATATTGCCCATGTTTGCTGTTGTTTTCTTTCTTTTTTTTTTTGCAGGTTGACGACGAAGAGTATGGCGGCGATAGGGCGATTCGCGCGCGAACCGCGGCGCGACCGAGGGCTGGCGTGAGCGCGAGGCGTTGATTGCGGCGCGAATTCGTAGCGCGACGATTGGGGTACTGCGGCGATTGGGGTGCGGCGACGATTGGGGTGCTGCTGAAGCGGCGCCTAGGGTTTCTGGAGAACCCTAGGTTTGAAATTTTGTTTAAGTTCTTGGGCCCCTATGGGCCATGTAATTTTGGGTCTGAGTATATTTTCTTGGGCTGATCGGGTTTAGGTATTAGTTTGGGTTCTGTTCTGGGTAGTGTGTTCTGGGTCATTGGGCCACGGGTATTTTGGGCTTGTACAATGGACTGTTTAAACTTTAATTTTATTTTTAACAGGCCCGGTCAAAATTGGGCTCTTACATATATATACTTCAAGTTTTTTATATAGTTACAATTTAGTTTTTTTACTTTTATTTTTAAGAATTTAGTTTATTTATTTTTTATTTTAAAATTTTAGATCTAATTATTAGCACTATTAATTTTTTGTTTGTTAGGTTCGTTGATGTGATATTTTGAAATAAAAAAAAAATACTCACCTAATAAACATGTAATAGAAAAATAATATTGTAATAGAATTGAATATTACAAAAATATTTTAATGGTATTAACAATTGAAGTTGAATTTTTAAATTAAAAAAGTGGAGCAAAGTAAAGGATTACTTGATATGGTACACTTGTCCTCTTAAAATCAATAATATAAGTTTAAACTTTAGAGATAACATTGTTAAGAGAAACAATCACGTATCTTTGAAATTGTATTAATAATTTTGTAGTTTTGTTAAAAAAAAAAAAAGAGAGTATAGTTGGGGACTTATCTCCAGGCAGCAAAGAAATGAGTTATCCTCCTCAAATGTCATACATATTATTCAAATCGTGAAAGCTGGCCATTTCATGCATGCACACCTAAAAGCTTGTTTAAAAAATGTTATTAATTCAATTTAATTTTAATAAATATATATATTTTTTAAAATAAAAAATCTAAGTAAATGAAAATGTAAAGCTCATTATGTGGCATTCTCTAATTGGTTGAAATTTTTTAACGTCAAATCAATTTTTGGACTAAAAACCATGACAAAGGAACACTTTAAGTGCTAAATTAGGCAAAAAAAAAAGTTTAGGTACCAAAGTGGTAAAATGAATATACTTTGAGGCCTAAATCGTGAATTAAACCTTTTTTAAACAATAAATGTCAACTCTATTATGATTTGACTTTATTTAATTATTTTTAATAATATAAAAATTAAATTGATTTATTTAATACTAAACAGATTAATTTAATCAAAAAATTATACGTATTAGACTTTTTTTAATTTGTACAAATTAACTAAATATCAACTCAGTTAAAAAAAAAAACTAAATTATCTTTATACATTTGAAATAAGATATATTTTTACATATTTTTCAAATCGTGAAAGCTGGCCATTTCATGCAAGCACACGTGAAAGCTGTAATCATGCAACAAAGGAAAAGTCGCGGGCTGCTGCACGCAAAGCCATCTATACCATATATTAAATGTCGGATTAAGTTCAGTCACGAATCAATTTAACATTAATTTATTTATAAAATTATTAAAATATTTTTATTTTAAAATATAATTAATATTATTATAAGAGTATTTTTATTTTTTCATATTTTTATATAATTTTTAAATAAAATAATTGGAATATATTATTTTAAGAATCAAATACAATATCAAAAAATTCATTATCACTTTACGAACAATTATTCGTTGAAATATTTTTTAAAATATATTTCATGAATATGATAAAATTTAATAATTTTAATTTCAAATTTTCAAATTAAAAAAAAAAGTAATTTCGTGTCTAAACTATACTCTAATTTTTAGATTAGTTTTTCTTAATTAATCTCTAGAGTACTAATTTTATCTGATCTTATTAAAAATATTGGCATTAATATAACTTTTTTTTTTATAATTTAACTAAAAATTAAAAATTTATTAGACAAAAAAATGTCTTTAAAAATAAATTTAAGAATTAAGGTATAAGTTAAGTAATAATTTAAGCAAAATTGAAAATCGTGACCTAAATAAGTTAATTTGTCTAAATACTCTGAAAAAAATTATTTGAGAAATTATGTTGAATTTTTAAAAATTTCATTAATATGGTAATGAAAACGAGTTTTTATTTTCTCTCCTAAAAATTCGTCTTAAAATATGCATTTTTATTGTCACATAAGTGAAAACACGTCCAATGACATTTTTTTTTCTCTCTCTAAAAACATTGAAAAGCAACATATTTTCTCAAAAAAATTTCAACATATAACCTTAAATTAAGCTATGTAAATATGCATTAAAAAAGATTTTATTCTCCGTAACATCGGAACATAAAAAGACAAGATGAGATACATGAACATCTATAACATGATGATCAAATCTAACCCTTGACGAGGGTAAAGGAGGTAAGATTTCTGAAATTCAGCCATGACCTCTCCCACACCACAGCCTGGTATTTCTTAGCCACGCTTCCATTCTTTGCCTTCAAAACCAGCCGATAGTTAATCCCGGCCACCACCTGGGTTTCGCCTTTCACCACCTTCTGCAAAATTAAACTCGAGCTTGACAGCTTGTTATACTCGTTGACGGCAAATTCCGCAATCTCCGTCACGTGAGGGTCCTTGATGTCCTTGATCCGCGTCCATCCTCCGATAATAGGGCCCTTTTTGGCGTCAGAGAAAATGAATGGAAGGAAAAGGAGGGATAGCGAGAGGAGCAGGAAACGTGAATTTTGCTGCATCGAGTCTCTGTTTAGTTTCTTTTCGGAGTCTCTTTGCCTTTTGGGTTTGAATTTTTAGAGTCATTTTATTTATTTGCGTGAATGGCACACGGGTTTTAATTTATGGCGACTGCCCCCTGACATTGATTGACATTACGGTGGAGCCACGCGGTGGTCAGGTCATTCTGTAACGTGGCGAAGCCCAAAACAGGAACCCGCCGAAATAATTGACAAAAGTGGAGCCAATAGATTATGATCATCAATAATCAAAACTCTATCTAGCTATAAATAACTCAATTTAGATGGTACTTTAAACAATCCAGAATACATATTTAAAATGGCGATTTGAATAATTAATTAAAAATATTTCAACTAGTATATTTTCGCTGCTCTATCCTGGGGTTTCAACAAAAATTTAAAACAAATTTATGATTTATTTATTTAAATTTATTTTTGAAAGTTTAAGGTTTATTTATTTAGGGATAAATATTAAAATCTTACATAAACTTTGTTTTAATGTACATGAATTTTGAACTTTTTTATACATGAATTTTTTATTTAATCTAATTCTTACAAATTATTAACATAATTATTAGTATTGTATCATTTTATATTTGTATATTATATAAAAATATTTATATTTATCCTATATACTTTCTTTAAATGTGTTTGACTGAATTAAAATTAAAGTTATATATATATATATATTTTTAAATTACAATCAAAATTTCATACGCATAAATATACTAAATTAAAATTCATGGTTAGAAGATTCTAGAGGAGGACAGCTCATTAGGCTGGGTTGCTTTTATTGTTGTGTTGCATTTTTGTCTTTTACTTTTTCGGTGTTTTTCTGGACAGTTTTGCTCTGAGCCCAACAGTTGGGCTTGGGCTTTGTTTGGTTTTGTTTTTATAATAATACAACCCAGCATATATATATTTTACTTTTGGTTCTAATTCTAGGCAACTTGAAATTTTCGTTAAATGTAATGTTCTGGTCATGTTATAAAAAATAGGTGTGTATTTGATAAATCATTAAAAAATTTTAATATTTAATATTTTATATATATTTTATAATCATTTTAATTTTTTACTTAATATAAAATTTTCAATAAAAAAAACGGTTGAATATGATAAGTAGATAAGTAGTTAGTCATCACTTAATATAAAAAATATTAATCAATCTTATTTTATTATAAAATTAAAATAAATAATCTTTTAAGAAATGAGATATTCAAAATACTAAATTCATCTTTCAACCCAAACTATCAAAAACAATATAAAATATTATATCAATAAAATTAAAAATAAAAATAAATAATCTTTTAAAATTCAAATTTATTTTTATCAAACAATATAATTATATTCAATACTTATATTTACCAATTTATTAAACAATTTTCTAATATAAATTCAATAATTATAAATTTAGTATTAATTTTTCAACACTTAAATTTTCGGTTTATCAAACACACCTTATCTTATCTCAACATAATTGAATAAAATTTTCATTGACGTCATAATTGATTTTTCAGTTTTTTAGAGAATTTTTTTTACCATTAAACCATTTTTTAATGGGGAAAAATAAGAAGGTCAAGGTTATGATTTATGTACATAATTACTTTCATCTCAAAAACTTTTAAATTGGGCCGCAGAGAATTGGCCCATAACTGAGAGATGATTTTAAGAATTCATATGACCAACCCATTTGGTGTAAAAATATTTATGACTCCAATGAGCCTAAACAAATTGGTCAATCCCTTTTGTTTTTTTGCATTGTTCGTTTGCTAAGGCAACATGGTTTGGTTCGAATGTAGGCATAAGAACACATGGGATTGGTAATCATGATATTGGATGTTTTGTACTGACTAGGATCACTAAAGAGCCTCCATCAAAGAACAGCAGACTTAGCCCTGACAGATACGAGATGATCAGCAGTCGTTGGTGCATATGATCAGATACTAAAGAAATGAATGTTGCTTTAAAGGAATTGAAGAAAAGGTAGAGCAGACAATTAGTAAGGCAAGAAGCCTAAGCAATACTTGGCAAGAGGATCACAGTAGAGGAATGAATGTACTAAATAATACTCACAACTATAGAAATAGTGACAATTGTTTCGGTGTTTTTGCAAGGAAGCGAGGCCGTGCTGGAACAGGAACAGCATGTGCGTTGATAAATCAAAATCAGGAGCTACTTTTTTCATTCAGCAAAATAGTGGAGATTAAAGATTTACAACTGGAAGATAAAAGCATTGCTAGAGGATATCAAGAGACTTGAGAACGTCAGTTTAGTCTACGAGGGCAGCAGCATTTAACAAGACAGTTATCAAGATGGGCATCGCTAGCTTCCAGGGTCAAATATTCATTTTATGGGATTAGAACCCCATCCTGTTTTGAATGCTCTGTTTTCACTTAAACCTTGGGTTGGATTTTGATGTATGTGATGTGATGAGGTGAAGCTTTTTGAACTTGAATTCTTTGGTTTGATGGTAGCTCTACACTCCTCAAGTTTCTGAGGACAATTTCTACTAACACAACAATTCAGGGTAATAAATTCATCACTATGAATGCACAAACATTTTCTATAAAAATTGAAAAACAAATGAAATACATATTCTACAAAATGATAAAGTAGATTCAAGAATTCTCCCCACAACTCTTCTGATCGCTCATCACTTTGTTGCAACCAATAAATGAAGCTTCATTCTTCTCGTGCTTTTGCACAACTTGTGATAGACCCGTATGGCTGTACATCTTGTCTCAATAAATTTTACCATTTTTTGCTATCAAACGACACTATATACATACATGTATATATATATCATACTTCCCCTTGCAGCTATTGAACTCCTCCGTTTAGTCCAAAAACATAAACACCTGCCATCACAAAAGTTTACAACAAATTATAAACCCACAAAAACCTGTCGTTTGATCTAAAAATGGAATAAGGAAGGATTAGCTTACCAAGCGTAGGCATTAACAAGGATAAAATCACAATGCCAACAATCTTAAGCAGTATCCCCGTCTTCACCATATCTGGAATATTTATATGCCCCGTCGCGAATCCAATGATATTCGAAGGTGTTGCCGTGGCAAGAATAAAAGCAAATTGTGATCCCACTGCTCCAGGGACCATAAGGAGTAATGGGTGAACATGCATGGTTTTTGCCATTTGAATCAAAAGTGGAAGCACAAGGGTAGCAGTAGCATCATTTGATGTTATAAACTCGGTAATTATGGCACAGATTAAACACACCGCGGGGGCAATAGCTAAATACGGAGCCTCTTCGAGAAAATCTAGAGTTTTGGATAATTGATCAGCAAGTCCGCTTGACTGGACTCCGTCGGCTATGGCGAAACCAGCCCCTAGTAACAAAATAATGTTCCATGGCAGCTTCTTGCATTCGTTCCAGTCCATCAATTTCTCTCCCTTTCGCTTCTTGTTGGGAATTACGAACAAAAAAGTTGCCACAAGAACCTACACGGTTTAAGATTATAGTTCATCACATCAAATTTTGGGGCTTTATCATTACAAGTCTTCTTTTAAAGTTTATGTTACTCACACTGACGGTTCCATCGCCTGCACGGCCATTGAAGAGAGTTCCCCATCCCGGAATGTCTTCAGTTATGCTTCTGGTCATCCATAAAGCTACCAGCACCTGTAGTTAGCCATTTACCTTTGTCTTATTAGTTAAAATCCATTATAAACATAATAGTCATTGATTAGAGATAAGTACGAACCCCGAACACAGCTAAAACCATCTTCTCTGCAAAAGCCATTGTACCTGTTCATACCAAATGCAAAATACTACTTTAATTTCATCAAATTACATCATTGAACTCCGATTATTTTAGGGGTGTTTAATTTGTTTATATACCTAACAAGTTGAGTTCCCTCTTGAGGTGGGTTTTATCCAAGTAGGCAGAGAGGGCTTGGCTAGAGCCTCTGGATAAGTAGAGTAGACAGAGTATCGCCCAAAACGCGAAGAAAATCAAGACGGCCAAGGGGAAACCGAAGAAGAACCATGTGTTATAGCCGATGGGTTCAGCATCTGGATATGAGCCTTTATACATGGCTACCAATATCAAGTTGACACCGGTTCCGGTGAGGGTGCTCATCCCACCGATGGGGGTGGCGAACGTGACGCCGAGGATGACAGCCCGACAGAAGTCGCGGATGTGGGTGGATTGGGTGGGGCCCGTCGGGAGGCGCTGCAGGATCCCTGTGGCAACGGGCATCATCATGACGGCGCAGGCCACGTTGTGCATCCACATGCTGAGGAAGAAAGTGGTCCCGCATATGCCGAGTAAGAGGAGAGGTGGGTTCACTGGCTCCCCGCAGAAGCGCGAAGTGATCTGTGTGATCCACGCACAACGTTACTTGAGTAGTCATGATGGGAATTATTGGTTATGATATAATATTGTCTCTCTAAATCCAAAACAGATATGTTCATATGTCTTGTCAGAAAAAAAAAAAGGGTTTGGCACTTCTTTTTCATTTTAATGATTGGGTTAATTTCACCATAAGTCCTTAAATGATGACTCAAAGTTTCTGATTGGAACTTTAAATTATTAGTTTTGTGACAATTAGATTTTTCTATTTGCTTAGCCATCAATTCAAATGTAACACTATCTTTTTAATAACATTGCTTTTCTTTAACATGTAAAATCTAAATTGTCCATAAGTACATACATGGTTAAAATTTAATCCACGCATTTTAAAAATGCTACATATAAGACTTAAATCAGTTATTAGGTTAACGAAAAGACCTGATTGATATAATATTAATACTTTAATGATTCAATTAGAACATTTTTAAAGTTTTGTGGCTAATTTAGAATCTAAAAAATAATTTTAAAAACTTTTACTTCAACAAATGGTATGATAATAACAAGTAAAAGATATGTTCTGAAATCCGTAAAAGTATCATGGAGACCCCTATACTAAGAGTCGATTGCATTTTACCTCATTTATTAAAAAAATAGCAAATTAATCTCTATATATTAGATCAAAGAGTAATTTGGTTCTTCTGTTAATAATTTCATCCATTTTTTCTATTAAAAATTGATCCCTATATGTCAGCATAAAATACACGTGGCATGTCACATGTCACTATCTAATTATTCTATCAACCACACAAGTTTTTAACAATACAAATATATGACATTTTTAACAGAAAGGATCATTGTATTTTTTAATCTAAAATACAGGGACTAGTTTGATATTTTTTGCAGTCTGAAATCATGTTGAAGCTTTTGAGCAAATTAAAAGACCCAGTTTTGGTTTTTGCCAAAAAAGAAAACCTTTTTTGTGATAGCATTTGAGCAAAATTTCCTTTTAATTGCTTCAACAAATAGTATAAGAATAACCAATAAAGGAATTTATATTTATCACGTAATCTTTTAATAATCTACTTTGAATTTGAATCCAAAATCGATCCAAACCCAAAGAAGCTGCTATAAACTTCATGTGTTCTATGGAGTACTGTCAGCTATGTCAATTTTCTAACAAGAAGGAATCAACTTGAGGGAGAAAAATACAGTTGAAACGAGTAAAATCGATAAGGGAGACTCACATTTAGGGCCAATCTTCTATGAATGTTGTAGCGCTCAACAGCAAGAACAAGTATAAAACTACCCAGAACCAGGGTAATCACATCATCCATATACGAGTGGGCAACACTATCTGCAGAAGAAATTCCAAAGAGGGGAAACAAAAAGAGAGGTGCCATGGAGGTGATTGGCATCGGCACGGCCTCAGTGAGCCACCAAGAGAAGACCCAGGCTAGAACAGCTAACATGTTCCGGCTAGTCACTGGGCCATCGAACTTCACAAAAACACACACGATGGCACACAATATGGGTCCTAATACCACATAGAAACTTTTAAGTGAGATCAAGGATTTCAGAGAAAAGGGTGAACTCGATGAAGACTCCACTGGTTCGTTGATGGGGAGAAGTGGGGCTTTTGAATCATCGGAATTGTCACCGGCGGGCATTTTTCCGGCGAGATGGATATGAATTAAGTGTGGTGGAAAATATGAGGCTTGGACAAGGCTTGCTTTTATATCTGAAACTTCGGACGGAGGCTAGCTGTTGACAAATTCGCTTTTCCCCGTAATTAGTTGTTTTTGGCATATAGCTTACAAATGTTGATTAGTATAAACATTGGAAACCATATTATTGATTAGATAAAATTAATAAATTTATATATATGTAGGGGATGCATGGATAGGGCCAATTACAGATCATCAACAAAGCCACGTGGGTATCTTTATTCCACAACTTATCTTAGCCTTTGTAGATTAGTCCTTTCATGGGTTTTTGATTGTTACATACAAGGTATAATTTCTCAAAATGTTTCAACTAATTGAGATACGGGACTCTTGAGTATTTTTTTATAATATTTTATTAAAGGGGATAATTGAATATTTATACACATAATTATTATTCATAGAATTGACGTTTTTGTTAAGCTCTATGCATATTGGACAAGTTTACTTCTCTGATCTGCCTACTAGATTTTGTAACCCCTACATGCGGATTTTTTAGTATATACAAATTGGGACTGCGAACTTTCTTTGCGAGCTCTTTTAGCGAACCCCCATTACAAGACCTACATGTACTTAACTGGTAGAGCCTAACCTATTCGCGAGTAGATGATCCAAATTTTATTTAAATTTCGAGTTGATGATATAAATACGTAACATGGAGGATAATGGAAGAACGTGTGAGAGCCCCAGTCAGCCAGACATTTGTTTGATTCAAGAAAACAAATTCATGGAAAATAAATAAAAAGAAAAGTGGCAACAATTTGTTTGTAGAAAAATGAAAACGAAGGTAGAGTAATAAAAAAAAAAAGTAAATGTGATTGGAAGTGATAGCCTTGTCTGTCTATTCTGCAAGTGACAATTTTTTTAAAACAAAAATTACTTGATAAAGATTAAGCTGACATGTAAGGTTTATAGCTTTCTGTTTGGGGAGATTACTTCTTAGCCTGTCACTGTTTTTGTTCTACCATATTTGAATTTTCTTTTTCAGGTAACCATAATTGAATTTTAATTAGTAGGAACAAGTTAAGTCATATGTAATTCATTTAATGCAAATCAATTAACAATTAGATTTTGGGTAAAAATAATTGGGTGTTTAAATAAATTCATAATTGAGTTGATAATTTGATTTCAATAAAAATTTTAAATAATAATATCGATAAATAAAGAAGATGTGATATATCATTGAAGGGGAGAGGAATGTTGGATAAAACACGTTAACAAACAAATATAAATATAACTAATTATATTAAATATAAGATCTGAACAAGTGATATAAACAAATATTTATATTTATGTAAAAAACACCAGATTTAAATAAAATAAAATAAATAAATATTTATATTTAAAGTATCATATATGGAAAAATAATAATTAAATAAACAAGATTACTAAAATTAGAAATCAAGTAAGAGAATCGAGTTTTACTAGATGTTGAGGCCTGTTAATACAGTTTCCTTAAGACAGATTCGGCCGCTCCTATGGTACTTGGACAAACGTAGGTTGATTGTCTCACAGGATACAACAACAAGATGATCGAAACAGTAGCACATCTACAGTGATCAACGAACAAAATCTTGTCTTCATCTATCTCGAAAACGTATGAAAATATGGAGAGAAAAAGAGAAGAATTTTTTAGAGCAAAATAAATTCGTTGTGAGTGTGTGTCTAAAAAATTCTGTAGAATTCTTTAAGCTTTTATAGGCATTCAATATAGTGGAATTTTGAAATTTTCCATGAATAAAGATACAAGATTTGTATTAAAGGAGCCTTTAAATCAATTTTGCTGAGAAAAATAAATTTCGTGTTGGGCTAAAATATCTACAAATCTACTTTGGGCCCAATTGATCCGAACATTTCACGTCAACCATGTTGTGTGAGTGCTCCCCAAATAGGAGTTTTAAACTTAGTCATTCAATAACCTTTTTATTGGGTTCTCATATATATACACATATCATATTTGATATTTAACCAATATGAGATTTAAGCTTTTCTTTTCCTCAACATATATTCACAAGTAGCTTACTTTGAGTATCAATTTCTCAATCATCACTCAACTATTTTGAGTATATGATATATCGTTGTAAAAGTCTGATGGAGTAAAATATAAAATCATAATTTTATTGTTTAACTCTCTATCTTTACCAATTAAGAATATGCCTCAAAGTTTCTAAAAATTATAATTTTTTTCAACAGAGAATTATAGTAGTCATGCTATCAGAGAAAGATCAGTCATGAAACACATTCCACTATCAATCATTTATCTCTTTAAATATCACCCACAATAGAAAGATTAGTCATGCTACCAATAATAAAAACTCTTATTACGATAAAAAAATAACTTGAATCACTTGAAAATCTAGAATAAATTCAACATCATCGAATGGTTTTACGTGTGGGGGATATTTGTGTTGAATTATTCTATTTAAGTTTGTTTTTGCTCCACATGAGAAACATTGGTATTTTAGGTTCAAACATTTGGGTTGTGAAAAGTAAGGTAAAAGGTCAAAACTCAAAAACACAGAAGAGGAAATGTACAATAATTTACTCGACCAGTTGGACTGCAATAATTGTCAATCAATGCTAAGCATCCAAACGTTTGTGGGAGCAGCCAAGTGGACCAACTGGGAAAAAGTGTTGCACCTGGTTCAGGTTTTAACTGAGAAATTTCGAGGTAACCAAATGAAAGGGGACGCGTGTGGGTGGATAAGGTAAAGGCCAAACTGAATTCTAATAATTCATCCTCAGCCTCACATGGTCCCTTAGGCTCAGCAGTGCAGTCCAATCTGACATATAGCAACATGAGTGAATGTGATACATCCCCATACCTACTTCTTACACATAGGTTGTTGTTTGTATTTACTAATTGTCCCAAAAATCTGGACTGAATCAATTGGGCAGCAATCACCTACATGCTCATATGTTTTACAGCTATAATATTAGACTAGGGACCTATATTTAAGATTTTATTTTAATCAATTATTTAGAGAGTACTTATTTTTTAAGTTTAACTTGAATATTATTTATTTAGATAATATTACTTAAATTAAATAACTAATTTAATTGATTGTATCGTATGGCCACATCAGTCTCCAACATTCTCTCACTTAGACCATATAATAAATTTAAGAACTTGAATAGGTGTGTAGACGAAGTAAATTTTTGGATCAATTATAAAGCATCACATGTTTAAGTCAAAATTATTGTGGGCAAACCCATAGTTACCACGGGAGAATGATAACCTCATATATTGTGTCATGATTATTATTTTTAATTAATTTTAATTAATTAAGAGATAAATCTTAAAATTTTATAATATCACCAATTAAAAATAAAACAATTAAGTTATAATATTAAATGATTATTTTATCTCTAATTAATTAAATATATAATTAAGTGTATGTAATACATTTTAATTAATATATCTAACTAAACCCGTGCATTACACGTAGGGGTGTGCAAATTTCGGGTAAAATCAAATTAATTCGATTAATCGGTCGGTTAATTGGTCGGTTAACCGAATTAATTCGGCCGAGAGTCGGTTAATAATTTTTTAGAAGTTCGGTTAACGGTTAATTCGGTTTGAAATCGGCTGGTTAACCGAATTAACCAAATTTAATAAATAATATTATAATATATAAGTATTCGGTAGGTTCGATTAATTTTTTAGAAATATAAATTTATCATGTTAGTACAAATCTCCGGTGAGGAAAATCTCGAACACACGAACGAAACTCGAACAGAAGAAGAAATAGGACAAGGCTCCAAGGCGTGTATCAAACCACTATCTTTAAGGTTATATTCGCCCCCACCTATCTTTGGTGTGCAAACGAGTTCCAAGCAAATTAACCTCGAGGATACAATGAAGCCAATGACTATTTGCGTTTTGCACTGACGAGAATAGCCCACTACACAATGAGCAATGTATGACAAGAAACTCAATTTCTATAAAGGATTTTTGTAGTAATACTTTATAGAATAATCTAATAATATTAGAAAATGAAGGAAGGAAAGAAAGAATATTAGAATCTATTGGTATATATCCAAATGAAATCTCATTCCTATTTATAGGAATTTTCATGTCTCTTCATAGAGACATCTTTCATCAATAGGTGTCTTTCTGAATAATAATGTCTTTAAAATAAACACATAATTATTCATTTAATTATAACTATTCAAATAATATTATTTAAATAGTTATAATTCTTTTTCAAAAAAATCAAATAATATAATCTTTTGATTAGTTACACCCATTCATTTATAGTTATTGGAACACTATAAATATTTGAAAATGTTCCAACAATCTCCTCCCATTTTCAAAATGTTTTAGATTTTGATATTCTTGAAAATCAATTTGCATAAATGAAGGTATCTTACGATTGAACCTTCACTTAGTGAAAACATGTTAAAGTTAATCGAAATTGCATGATAGACTAAGCTTTGAACCAACTATTTCATTTGATTAACCGAACGCATTTCACACAATGATTTCAACATCAGTCAATGCATAGTATCTAGGGACACTATTATGGCCATGTGTCTGTGTCCTCTTTTCATGAGTGCTGTCAGAGCCAAGCCCTTGAGCTCCTAGAAGCGGCCACACTTCCACTCACATAGGTAGATCCCATCAAGAGTGTTCCCGTAATTATAACACTCTAACATATTTATGTTATGGGTCCATTAAGAGTACATTACTCATCCTTCCCTTATCATTACTGGTACCTAACACTTTAATCTTAGGGTGGATTTATTTATAGTGCTAACAGTCACATACTAATGATGTACTTTGTCTCATTGAACTCAAGACTTGACGTTATACCAAGCGTTAAGTCGAGTTTCCATCATGGATGACTCTAATTAATGAGCTTGAGTCTCATCCCTTTTGAGGTCCTTTTTATTGCATCTCTAGCAAAACTTTTTGTCAAAGGATCCGCAAAATTTTCACTTGACCTCACATTATTAATAGTGATCACTCCATCAGAGATTAATTGTTGGACATAACTATGTCTTAACCCAATGTGTCTAGACTTTCCATTATATACTTGGCTATATGCCTTTGCTAGAGTAGCCTCACTATCACAACAGATAGAAATAGGTGAAATTGGCTTAGGCCATAAAGTTACATCATAAAGCAAGTTTCTTAACCATTCTGCTTCTTTAGATGCAGCGACTAATGCAATAAATTTTGCTGCCATGGTGGAATCAGTAATACATGTTTGTTTCTTGGAACCCCAAGAAATGGCTCCTCCACCAAGAATGAAGATCCATCCACTAGTAGATACATGATATTCCAAACTTGTAATCCAACTAGCATTTGAATACCCTTCTAAAACTGGAGGATATCCATTATAACACAATCCATAGTTAATAGTTTTCTTTAAGTACCTAAGTACTCTATTCAGAGCTTGCCAATGCAAACTACTTGGATTACTTGTGTACCTACTCAATTTCCCAACAGCATATGCAATATCTGGTATTGTACAAGACATTATGTACATAAGACAACCAATTAGACTTGTATATTTCAATTGATCAATTTTCCTATCAGCATTAGATACTAATTTTATTTGAGGATCCATGGGTGTAGATGCTGGTATACAGTTGAAAAGGTCAAACTTTTTAAGCACCTTTTCAATGTAATGTGATTGTGATAAAGCTATAGTGCTTTCATCTCGGGTTATTTTAATCCCAGTAATAACATCTGCTATAGCCATATCCTTCATAGCAAAGTTGTTTGACAAGAATTTCTTTGTGTTTTCTATTTGTTCCAAATTCGTGCCAAAAATGAGCATGTCATTTACATATAAGCAAATTATGACACCTTTTCCATTTTCAAATTTGCTATATATGCACTTATCGGATTCATTTATTTTATAGCCATTAGCTAAAAGAACATTGTCAAACTTTTGGTGCCATTGTTTTGGTTCTTATTTAAGTCCATATAAAGATTTAACAAGCTTACATACCTTATGCTCTTGTCCTGGAACAACAAATCCTTCCGGTTGTTCCATGTACACTTCCTCTTCCAATTCACCATTTAAAAATGTAGTTTTAACATCCATTTGGTGAACAACCAAATTATATATAGAGGTAAGTGATATTAAGAGTCTAATTGTAGCAATTCTTGCTACTGGAGCATAGGTATCAAAGTAATCAATACCTTGTTTTTTGTGTAAAACCTTTGGCTACCAACCTTGCTTTAAACTTATCAATGGTTCCATCGACCTTCATTTTCTTTTTGAAGATCCATTTACAACCTATTGGTTTGGAACCCGGTGGAAGATCAACTAAGATCCAAGTTTGATTTTCCATTATTGAATCCATCTCATTATTTATTGCTTCTTTCCAAAAAAACATAGTCTTGAGATTTCATTGCCTCTTCAAATGTAATAGGATCAGATTCCGTATTATAACAATAAGGTATCTTATTGCATATACTTTTACTTTTTCCTTCTACAAGAAACATAATGAAATCTGGTCCAAAATCTTTGACCTTTTTAATCCTCTTACTTCTTCTTAATTCTTGACAAGATTCATCATTATTATCAATTTGTTCCAATGGAATCTCATTCTCATTTGAAGAATGAATCAATTGATGTGGCTGTAATTGTCTTAATATAGAATTAAATATATTTTCATCAAAAATAGCATCTCTTGATTCAATAGCAGTATTAATTGAAATTGAATCATTTGGTTCAATTACCATGAACCTATATGCATTGCTATTATGTGCATATCCTATAAATATGCATTCAATTCCTCTTTCACCTAACTTTTTACGTTTAGGTGTTGGAATTTTGACAATAGCTCTACAACCCCAAACCTTCAAATAATTAAGGTTTGGTTTCCTTTTCTTCCATTGTTAATAAGGGGCTATTTTAGTTTCATTATTAGGAACTCTATTCAATATATGACAAGCTGTTAGAACAGCTTCTCCCCAAAAACCTTGTCCAAGACCTGAATATGATAACATTGAATTTACCATTTCAGTCAATACTCTATTTTTCCTTTCAGCTACACTATTTTTTTGTGGTGTGTAAGGGCTGAAACTTGATGGACAATCCTAATGGATTCAAAATAACTTGGATTATAGTATTCTCCACCTCTATTTGATCTTAAGCACTTAATAAATGATTCACACTGAAGTTCAACTTCAGATTTATAAACTTTAAATTTATCAAGCGCTTCATCTTTTGAATGCAATAAATATATATAACAATATCTAGAACAGTCATCAATAAAAGTAACAAAATATTTCTTTCCACCTAATGTAAGAGTATTATGCATGTCACATAAATCACTATGTATCAAATCAAGCAATTTTGTTTTTCTTTTAACCTTAGGGAAAGGGTTTCTTATAATTTTAGTCAACATACATGTATTGCATTTTTCAATATTATTATTAAAAACAGGAATTAAATCTAACTTATACATGTCATTCAATTTTCTATAATTCAAATGACCTAATCTATAATGCCATAAACAAAAAGATTCAACCATATAAGCAGAAATAGTATTTTTATTCTTATTAATAATATTCAGTTTGAACATACTCTCATACATATACCCTTTCACTACAAAAATTCCTCCCTTAGACAAAATAAACTTATCTATCTCAAAAACAAGTTTGAAACCAAACTTATTTAACAGATGTAAGAGGCCCATTTTGCCCGGGCTTGGAAATAAACCAGAATAAAAAAACCAAAACAAAAAATATAATAAAACAAAATGTCCAGCACAGTCTATTTTTACAAAGTCCATTTAACAAAAACTACCCGAGCCCATTTACAGACCCAAATTACAAAACAACATTCAGATCCAGATCCTAAAACAGACTACCCTACCCAGACCCAAACAACACATGGCCCAAAAGGGCCCAATGCCAAAGCGAAATCAGAAGCCTAGGGTTTCTGAAACCCTAGGCGTCGCAAGTGCCCAGCCTTCGTGCCGCAAGCCTCGCACCCAGGCCAACAGTCGCGCCGCAGTTTGGGCGAATCACCCCATCGCCGCCGCGTTCTCCTCGTCCACCTGCAAAAGGAGAAAGAAACAGCAGCAAAACAGAGCAAAACATGGCAAAATATTTTTTTCCTTTTTATTTTTATTTTTTCGGGTTATAAAAACCCCAAAGATCTGTAAAAACAAAAAAAAAAGAGAATACACAGAAAGATTCAAAAAATCACAGAGAAATAAAATACCAAAATTTGTTTACAGAGGTGATTTCCGTTCTCTATTTTCGTATTATTTTCTTTTCTTTCGATCCGTGCATATTTTTAAAATAAAAAAGGGCGAAGATTCTTACCTTTACACCGCCGTGGGCGACGGCGCGTGTGGCGCGTGCGGCGCGTAGCCCAGGAGCCTAATGATGAACTCCGTCAGAGGAGGGGAGGGCTTTTGAGAGCGTTTTCTGGAATTTTTTTTTTAAAACGGGGTGCCAAATGATTTTTTTTTTGCCTAAATACTGACTTATATAGCAGTATAAAACGACGCCGTTTTTGCTTAAGCCAATAAGCATTAAAACGACGTCGTTTAAAGGCCTGTGACCCGCGCGTTGACCCGACCCAGGTAGGATCCGCGTGTTTTTGTTTAAGGGTATAATTGCCCTACAAGCCCTTCCGCATTATTTTAATTTTATAATTATGTCCTGTTATATTTTTTATTTTACAATTGGGTCCAGAATTATTTCTTGCGTTTCAATTGAGTCCTTCAGGCTGCTTAAAGGCCAAAATCAGAACGGCGTCGTTTTGGAAAAAGGCATAATTGCCATATTAGCCCCTACAGTGTGACGCGTGTTTTGATTTAATCCTTTTATATTGATTTTTATTGCTATTTAATCCCCATTTCTTTATTTTTTTTAAAAAAACCTTTTTATTTTTAAATTATCTTAATACTATATTGAATTATTTTATTATATTAAAAATTTTATATTATTTTATTAATTTATTAATAGTATAAAAATTCGTATGTATTGATTTTTTTTATATGTATTATCCTTATATATATTTAATTATTATTATATATTATTTTTATTTGGTTTAATATAATTTATATTATATATTATTTTATAATTTGTATATTAGTTATTATATTATACATTTTTCTTAATTTGTATATTATATAGTATTATATTATATCATATATTATTTTTAAAATTTTATTTTGTATAAAATATATTTATATTATATGACATATTTTATTTATATTATTGTTTATTACATATGTAATTTTTATAATTAGTGTATTCTATATATGTTTTTATTTAAAATTATTATATATTATTTACTAATTATTTTTATCATGTATTAAATTGTTAAATTACGTATTTGTTATAAATATTCTTATTCTTTTATATACTTTAAATTTTTTTAAAATATTGTTTATATATATATAAAATCGTTTTATAAATCGTCATATTTTTTTTGTCATAATATTCATTCAATGTTTAAATATATTATTCCCTTTTCGTTTGATTTTGTTATTTCATGAAGATCTTAATTATTGCTACTTATTTATCCCATGTTTATTTATTTATGTCCTTTTAATCGTTTGTTATTGCTTAACATAATTCTTTATTTTTTTATTCATGTTATATTATTCTTTAATTATTTATTGTTAATATAATTTGTATTTATGTTGAATTGCTATTAAGTATGTATGTTATAATATCTTATTCAAATCATTGTTTTATAAAAACATATTTTGATAAATTGACGTATTTTATTTAAAGACTTTTTAAAATATAGCGATATGTGATATTTGGGGACTTCGCGAGAAATTATACCCTAACTTACTGGGTTTTAATTTTTCTCGTGGAACTTAAAGTATCAAGTATCATTTTTTTAAAACTTACAAACTTCAATTCAAAACTTATTCTCGGGAATTCAAAACGTTGTATCCTAACTTACTGGATATGATGTTTTGTGTCTCGAGATAAGAATTTTCTAAATAGAGGTGAGCCTAGTTTCAAAGCCATGAGATTTTATATCCTAACTTACTGGGTATAACATTTTATTTCTTTGAGATAGGTAAGTCTCAGTTTTCTTTCTAATAAAAGGATCATATTTTAAAATTTTTCAAATTTTCAACATCAGGACATGATTTTATCGATTAGGTACCAATTTTTGGGCGCTATGAGGGTGCTAACCCTTCCTCATACGTAACCGACTCCCGAACCCGTTTTCTTGTATTTCGTGGACCCAAATCAATGTTTTGAAATAAAATGTTTTACAAGGTGATCCAATCACACCTAAGTAAAAAGGAATTGGTGGCGACTCCATTCCCGTTTTCATTTTTTAAAGTCGATCCTCGTTTTTTCATAAAACTTTAAAAATGGTTTTGACAGTTTGGCGACTCCGCTGGGGACCAATAAGAGAGTCAAGCCGTAAAATTGATAATTTCATGCCCTTCTGTCCGAGTTTAAAAAAATCTGATTTGAAAAAACTATGATCCTTTTTTATTGCATGTGGTTCTATTTTTAATATCTATGCATTGCATTGCATGACCGTTGTGGTCACACCCTTTAAGTGGGAGTGAGAAGCTACTCCTTCGTGAGGTTTTCACCTCCGTGCAGGATAGTGAATCACTTTCGGGATACATCCGTACCTATGTCTTCATGAGATTTTCATCTCCGTGCGGCCATAGGGAAATGTATTCCCCTGAACTGAACTAGGTCCATATGAGCCTATAATGGGTGAGGATCGAGGAATCTGCTGGTTCAGGTACCTCAACTTTAGAGCTAAACCACATATAGAAAACCTAAGGGCTTACCCTAGGTAGAACTATACCAAACCATAGCAATCACCCAGATATGTGTTTGATTATTTGCTTTATATTTTACTTCATGTTACTAATTGATTGTGTTTTATTTTATTGCATGTCATTTCATATTTTAAAGAGGTATCAATTCACGGTCAGTTTCTAAATTAGAAAGCTGGTTATGGAGAACGAATTCCTTTATAAAGTGGAGGACAATGCAGTCGTCCGTAGATGGTCAGAGCAAACACAGTTAGGAAAAGGAGATAGCCTAGCCGAAGGGTACAAATCAGAGCTATGGGACTACACTCGCATCAATGTAACGCAGAACAATCTTCAGGAATTAAGAGAGATATGGGATCAGTGGAGTAACAAGACCAAGCATTTGTTTTACTGTAGCTATGGGAATTTGCCGTACCTGTTAGACATTAAGGTAGATGAACATCTGTTTCGAGCCATCTCCCAATATTGGAACTCTGCGTATAGTTGCTTTACTTTTGAAAGAGTTGATTTGGTGCCTACGGTGGAGGAGTATACAGCTCTAGTGCGATGTCCCAAGATTCAAGTTGATAAAGCTTACTCGAGAGCTCCTAATGTTCCAACCTTTGTGAGGAAACTGATGAATATTACGGGGATGAGTGAACAGTGGGTCACAGCCAGAATCAAGCAAAAAGGTGAGTATAAATGCATCTCATGGAAAGCTTTGAAGGATTTGATTTTAGAGCATCCTGATATGAAAAAGAAAGTTGATGTGTTTGCTTTGAGTATATATAGATTAGTGATCTTCCCTAAGGCATTGGGATACGTGGATGAAGCTATCTTAGATCTTTTTAATCGACTTGACAAACAAGTCACACCTGTTCCTGTGATCTTGGCGAAAACATTTCGATCATTGAGTGCATGTAGGAGAGCTAGGGAAGGCAGATTTATATGATGTGCGTAGTTGTTGTTGGCTTGGTTCCATAGTCATTTCTGGAGGGTGGATAAGGTTTCTTATCGGGTTTTTTCAGAAAATTACTCTCCATTAAAAGAAATAGTGGCTACCCCAAGGAGAGACGACATATCTGAAGAAAATTGGATAGCGCTTCTACGAAAACTCCAAGAAGAAGATGTTGAGTGGAGAGCTCCTTGGATGGTTCCTAATGAAGTTCTGTATCGGTGTGTGAGTTTTGATTGGGTCCCTCTACTTGAAATTTGGAGAGCCATTGGATATGCGCCCTTGCTCGTACTAAGGCAATACAGATCGAGGCAGTTTGTACCGGCTAGACATGGAATAGCACAAAGTGAGTTTTTGTATAAAGGAGATAGCTACAAGAAAAGGGTTAAGGAGATTTCTAATGCTTGGAATCAGACCCATCGCATGAAGAGAGTGGACGCGAGCCCAATGGCGACCTCAGAGTATAATGAATGGTGGAGTAGAAGAGTCAATGACAATATCCATGTGCCAGGTTTAGAAGGTGCTCGATCGATCAAAGAGTTTTTACGAGTGGTCCCATCAGAATTGGAGATTATAAAATAGGATTTCGAAAGAAGGAATTCAGAGCTCGGCAAGAGAATAGAGAAGTTGGAAGAGGAAAAAATGTACCTAAGCCTAGACGTGGATGTTCAGAAGCTAGAGACAGAAAAATTAAGAAAGGCAAAGAGGAAGATTGAGGAAGATCAAGATAGTTTGAAGACTGAATATAAGAAGATGCGTCTATCGATGAAGAATGCCGGATTGGGGAAGACTTCGGAACAGTGGCAACAAGAGGTCCAGGAGGAAAAGGCCAAAGCTAACTATTGGGAGAAGAAGTTTCAAGAAATGCAAGCGCGAAGCGAGGCCTTAGAGAAGAATTTGGCAGAAAGTCTAAATGAAAAGGGAGAATTAAAAGCTAGAGTGGCTGAACTTGGACGGTCTCTTCATCACTATCGAAGCCGTAATTCTGCGATCGAGCTAAAGTCAAGTCTGAATAAGATTAAGGAAATGAAGGGTAAGATCGAAGAGTTAGAATTGGCATTGTGTAACTGTGAACTTAGGATTGAGCTTCTTGAAGAAAGAGAAGGGCAGTGGAAGGAAGAGCTCCACCATTCGCACGATCAAGTTAGAAGTCGGGATTATCTCATGGGTGAAGTAATAGTCCAGATTCGAGAGGTAGCTGATCACCTACAAACTTTGGAAATACAGGCTGATACATTGAGCACGAAGTATGAGCTACAGTCAGATCGTGGCCAAGAGTTAGCTTTGTTGTTTAGGAAAATCAGAACTTTGGGCCTTAAGGCGAAAGCATATTTGTAATCCGTTTTATGTAAAAGATTTTGTTTACTAATAAAGTTTTCTAAAATGAAGTTGAATCAGAATCGATGCCTCTTTGCATTCATGCATTTACATTACATCATATCATATGCATTTAAGTCCATATGGAGATCCTAATTAGTTGAAATTATCACACACACAGAGAGAGAAAGAGAGAGAGAGAAAGATAGAAAGGAAAATCTAGAAACAGAACACCATTGCAGTACACGCGCCAAAACAAAGAATATGGATCAAAGACTTAAACAATTCCAGAGAGACATGCAAGACCAGATGCAAGAATAATTGGCAAAGCTCCAACAAGAAATGAGAGACCAAATGTTGGAAGCTCAAAAGAACATGATGGCTCAAATGGCCCAGATGCTGAACGGGGCGATGGACAAAAGAAAAGGTCCCATGGCTATTACTGGAGAGGATAGCGAAGGCATTCCCCCGGGTTTTACCCCACCACATGCACAGGCTGAAGAATATCCCCAAAGGCCATCTGTCACGATTAGGCCTCAATAAGGGCAAGCTGATGTTAGATCACCCATGAACTTCCACGTTGGCTCAGGATCCAACCCAGGAGATAACCCAACCAATCTTGTTATCCCTAATTTGGATATAGTAGAGAGGGAAGGGATAAGAACTGAATCCTCAAGGCAGTTAGAGGATCGCTGTAGATGGTTAGAAGAAAAGTTCAGAGCTTTGGAAAATACCGATCATCACCATGGTATTGACGCAAAAGACTTGAGTTTGGTTCTAGATTTGGTGCTTCCTCATAAATTTAAGATGCTAGAATTTGAGAAGTACAATGAGACTAGTTGTCCTGAAGCCCACATTACTATGTTCTGTAGACGAATGACTGGCTACGTGAACAATGATCAATTTTTGATCCATTGTTTCCAAGACAGTTTAGTGGGGGCAGCATCTAGGTGGTACAATCAACTCAGCCGTGCTAGGATTAGCTCTTGAAGAGACCTAGCCCAAGCCTTCATGAAGCAATACAATCATGTCACGGACATGACGCCTGACAGAATTACCTTACAAAACATGGAAAAGAAGTCAAATGAAAGCTTCAAGCAATACGCGTAAAGATGGAGGGAAGTTGCCATACAAGTTCAACCACCCCTCCTAGAAAAGGAAACCACCATGCTTTTTATCAACACCCTGAAAGCTCCATTCATCACTCACATGATAGGAAGCACTACGAAGAGTTTTGCAGATATAGTGATGTCAGGAGAAATGATCGAGAATGCCATAAGGGGTGGCAAGATTGAAGCGGGGAAAACCACCAAAAGGTCTGCTCCTAGGAAAAATGATAATGAGGTGAATAATATGAGTACATACAACCAAGGGTACTCGAAGGCAATCACTGTCAGCCAGCCAAAGGTAGTTACGGTTGGGCAACAAGGGTCGACAAGACAAGAATCAGGCGCAAGGAAAAATTCCGAAAAGCTCCAATTTACGCCAATCCCAATGACGTACAAAGAGTTATACCAAAGTTTATTCGACGCACACGTTGTGTCCCCATTTTATTTGAAGCCGTTACAGCCCCAATATCCCAAATGGTATGATTCAAACGCTCAATGCGACTACCATGCGGGAATAACGGGGCATTCAATAGAACACTGCATTGCCTTCAAAAAGTTAGTCGAGAGATTCATCAAGATAGGGATTATAAAATTCGACGATACACCTAGTGCAGAGAACCCATTACCAAACCATGGTGATAAGGGGATAAATGCGATCGGTGAAAAGGTCGTAAGAAGGATCAAGGAGGATATTACGAGGATAAAAATCCCGTTGAAAATGGTTTGGAGAGAAATGGTAAAAAGAGGACCGATAGAATCAAATTATGTGGAAGGAGGTGAAGGACTAAAGGAATTACTGTGAGTTCCACAAAGCAGAAGGGCATAAGATCCAGGAATGCGTTGAGTTCAGGATCTTGGTGCAAAACCTTATGGACAATAAGGAATTGGAGTTTTATGAAGAAGGCTCAGAGGAAGGAAATATATATGCCACTGAAGAAGAATTGACAAAGCAAAAAGTCAATTATCCGAGGATCATTATCTCCCGACCAAGAAAGTGGTGCCAAAAGTTGTAATCCAGAAGCCTGTTTCCTTTCCTTACAAGGATAACAAAATGATACCTTAGAATTACGACTGTAATGTGATAATACCAGGAGGGGAAAACTCAGCTAGCACTTCCAAGGAGGTCCAAAGTGAGGGATTCTACACACGAAGTGGAAGGCGTTACGACTCGGGAAACGTTAGAGCAGAACCAGTGAAATCAAAGACTGTGGCAGTTGAACGAGAAAAAGAACCTGAGGCCCTTATCAACAAGCCGGTGAAGGAGGAAGAGACTAAAGAATTTCTAAAATTCTTGAAGCACAGTGAATACAGCATGGTAGAGCAGCTACGCAAATAATCAGCTCGCATATCGGTGCTAGCATTACTTTTAAGTTCAGAAGCGCATCGCGAGGCATTGATGAAAGTGCTGAATGAAACCTATGTAACTAAGGATATATCCGTCAACAAACTTGATCGTCTGGTTAGTAACATAAGTGCTGACAACTTTATTTCCTTCAGTGACGATGAAATTCCATCCGGGGGTATGGGATCGACCAAAGCTCTGCCTATTACTACTCGTTGCAAGGGATACACTCTACCAAGTGTGTTAATAGATAATGGATCGGCTTTGAATGTCTTACCCTTGTCTACGTTAAAGAGGTTGCCTATAGACAGTTCTCACATGAAGACATGCCAGAACATAGTGAGAGCATTTGATGGCACCGAGAGAAGAGTGATGGGAAGAATTGACATATCGTTGCTGATTGGGCCCAACACATATGAAGTGGATTTTCTGGTGATGGACATCAAGCCCTCCTACAATTGCTTGCTGGGAATGCCATGGATTCATTCGGCAGGGGCAGTGCCCTCATTATTGCACCAAAAGTTAAAACTGGTGACAGAGGGTCAGCTGGTTACTATAAACGCAGAGGAAGACATCATAACAACTGTTACCAATGACGCGCCATATGTAGAAACAAATGAGGAGGCCATTGAGTGTTCCTTCCGGTCTTTAGAGTTCGTCAACGCAACATTCATTTTGGAAGAAAATGAAGTTCCAGTGCCTAAGATATCCAGGACCACGATGATGGGTTTACAAATGATGATTGGGAAAGGAGCTTTACCAGGAAAAGGACTAGGCAGACATCTTCAAGGAGAAATTCAAGTGCCAATGCTGAAAGAAAAGAGAGACTATTTTGGTTTGGGTTTCAGGCTAGATGCTAGACAGAAGAGAAAAGAAATAGAGAAAAAGTAAAAGAAGAAGAGCACGGTTGAATGGGGAAGAAGTCAAGTGGGAATCGATGACATTCCCCCGCATATCCCAGACCTTTGTATTCGGAGGGATAATTCACCCTTAGAGAGGGTTATGGGAAAATCCTCACATCGATGCCATACACGAGGAAAAAACTGAGCAAAGAAACTTGTTGGGCGTTCGCCCTTATAAACCTGGAAGCGTTTTGGACAATTGGACTGCAGAGGAACTTCCTGTAGTTTTTAGAGATTATACAGAGTAATATTCAGAACGCACTTGTTATTTTTAAGCCTAGGAACAATAAGATTTCTTTTTTGAAATAGGCTCATGTTTAGATATTTTTGTTTCAATAAAATACATCTTTAATGACCAATTCTGGCAAATATTCTTTCATTTTTTATTCTTTTGACTTTCTACTTTCATTCCAAATTTTTCTCATTCATATCATGTGAATAGTTGTCCTCGAATTCATTTGTTCTTTGTACATTCTTTGGTGCCCACCACAGGTCTCTAGATATCAATGATATGAGCAATGATACTACAGACCCAGAGGTCCATTTTGAGCAAGACATGTGTTTAGAGGAATCTCGGGATTTTGAAGGTGACAGAGATTGTGACTTATCTTCAGATTTGTTAAGAATAGTAAAGCAAGAGGAGAAACAAAATTTACACCATGAAGAGGAGGTAGAGAACATAGTCTTAGAGGAAAGAAAGGTTGTGAAAATTGGAACGCGCATAGCCGAGGAGACGAAACAAGGTCTTGTTGAGTTGCTGTGGGAATTCAATGACGTCTTTGCATGGTCATACCAAGATATGCCTGGTCTAAGTACTGATATTATAGTACATCACCTTTCCATAAGAGAAGAGTGCAAGCCAGTTCAGCAAAAGTTACGAAGGATAAAGCCGGATGTGGTGTTGAAGATAAAGGAAGAAGTCAAGAAACAGTTTGATGCTGGATTTCTACAGGTAGTCAAATACTCAGAGTGGGTTGCCAATATTGTACCTGTCCCTAAGAAGGATGGAAAGGTCCGGATGTGTGTAGACTATAGTGACTTAAATAAAGCCAGCCAAAAGACAATTTTCCTTTGCCTCATATTGACACGCTGGTGGATAATACGGCAAGATACTCACTATTTTCATTCATGGATTATTTTTCGGGATATAATCAGATCAAGATGCACCCTGAGGATATGGAGAAAACTACTTTCATAACATTATGAGGTACCTTTTGTTATAAGGTGATGTCATTCGGGCTGAAGAATGCAGGAGCGACATATCAAAGGGTCATGGTAACCTTATTCCACGACATGATGCATAAAGAGATTGAAGTATACGTCGATGACATGATTGCTAAATCTCGAATAGAAAAGGAACACATCGAAGTCTTGAAAAAGTTATTACTGAGGTTGAAAAAATTTCGATTAAAGCTCAACCCGGCCAAGTGTACTTTTAGAGCTCGATCAGGGAAATTACTGGGTTTCGTAGTCAGTGAAAAAGGAATTGAGGTTGACTCAAATAAGGTCAAAGCCATACAAGAACTGCCTCCACCGCACACTCAAAAGGAAGTCTGAGGTTTTCTTGGAAGGTTAAATTACATTGCTCGATTTATTTCACAATTAACTGAGAAATGTAATCTCATATTTCGTCATCTCAAGAAACACAACCAATGTGTATGGGACGATGAATGCCAGAGAGCTTTTGACAAAGTCAAACAATATTTGTCAAATGCACCAGTACTATCTCCGCCTAATCCAGATAGACCATTGATACTATATTTGTCAGTGTTCAATAACTCCATGGGATGTGTGCTTGGTCAACACGATGAGTCAGGAAGAAAAGAAAAGGCGATATACTATCTCAGTAAAAAGTTTACTGAATGTGAAATGAGATATTAGTCGATTGAAAATTTTTGTTGCACTTTGATTTGGACAACTAGGAGATTGAGGCAGTACATGCTATATCATACTACCTGGTTAATTTCGAAGCTTGATCCGTTAAAGTATATGATGGAGTCCACTGCTTTGAATGGAAGGATGGCAAGGTGGCAGATTTTGCTTTCTGAATTCGATATAGTCTATGTAAACCAAAAGGTTATAAAAGGAAGTGCAATAGCAAAATTTCTGGCTAGTAGGGCCTTAGAGGATTATGAACCTTTAAGCTTTGAATTCCCCAATGAGGAGTTAATGTATGTAGCGACTATTGAAGAATGTCTGTAGAAGCTAAATTTTGATGGAGCATCAAATGCTGTGGGAAATGGAATTGGGGTAATCTTGGTATCCCCGAGTGGTGATCATTATCCATTTACATGCAGATTGGATTTTGATTACACGAATAACATGGTGGAATATGAAGCATGCATCATGGGAATTCGAGCAGCTGTAGAGCGTAAGATCAGAGTGCTAGAAGTATATGGAGATTCTGCCTTAGTAATCTATCAGCTTAAAGGAGAGTGGGAGATAAGAGATTCAAAACTAATTGATTATCGAAAAATTAGTTTTGGGACTGATTGAGGAGTTCGATGAAATTACTTTTAATTATCTCCCACGTGATGAAAACCAGATGGCGGATGCTTTGGCAACCTTGGCTTCTATGATCAAAATAAACAGACCAGAGGATATGAGACCTATTCAGATGAGTATCTTCGAAGTTCCAGCTTATTGTTATAATGTGGAAGAGGACGAAAAAGATGACCACCCTTGGTATCAGGATGTATTACGATACGTAAAAAATCGTGAATACCCGAAGCATGCAACTGAGAATGAGAAAAGGACATTAAAAAGATTGGCCTCTAACTATGTTTTAGATAGGGATATCTTGTACAAAAAGAGAAAAGATCAAGTATTGTTGAGATGTGTTGATGTTGTTGAAGCTAGGAAAATCCTAGAGGAAGTTCATGAGGGCGTTTGTGGAACACACGCTAATGGATTCACAATGGCCAGACAAATAATGAGATTTGGATATTATTGGTCCACCATGGAAGGAGATTGTATCAGCTATGCCAAGAGATGTCATAAATGCCAAATTTATGTAGACAAAATTCATGTGCCTCCATCACCTTTGCATGTTATGACTTCCCCATGACCTTTTTCATGTGGGGCATGGACGTTATTGGACCGATCTCACCAAAAGCTTCGAATAGACATCGATTCATCTTTGTGGTAATTGACTACTTCACGAAATGGGTAGAGGCTGCTTCATATGCTAGCGTCACTAAGTCAGCAGTTAGTCAGTTCTTAAAGAAGGAGATCATCTGTCGATATGGAATGCCCGAGAGGATCATATCAGACAATGCACTGAACTTGAACAACAACACGATAGCAGAAGTTTGTAGTCAATTCAACATCAAACACCACAACTCGTCTCCCTATCGTCCAAAAATGAACGGGGCAGTAGAAGCGGCCAATAAAAATATCAAGAAGATAGCAGGGAAGATGACTGAGACTTATAAGGATTGGCATGAGAAACTACCGTTTGCACTCTATGCTTATCGGACGTCCGTCAGAACCTCTACTAGGGCAACGCCTTTCTCGTTGGTCTATGGGATGGAGGCAGTTCTACCTATTGAAGTGGAAATACCTTCTCTTCGAGTTTTGTCAGAATAAAGTTAGATGATGCTGAATGGATCCAAGCTCGATATGATCAGTTGAACTTAATTGAAGAAAAGAGGCTAAGGGCTATTCGTCACGGTCAGATGTACCAAAAACGAATGATGCGAGCCTATGACAAAAAAGTTCGCCCAAGAGAGTTTCATGAGGGGGACCTTATACTGAAAAAGATTCTTCCCATACAAAAGGATTTCAGAGGAAAATGGATGCCGAATTGGGAAAGACCATATGTGGTGAAGAAAGCTTTCTCTGGAGGTGCACTGATTCTGACCGAAATGGATGGGAAAAGTTTGCTCAATCCTGTGAATTCGGATTCAGTCAAAAAGTATTTTGCTTAAAGAGGAGAAGAGGCCAAGGTGAAAACCCGCAAAGGGCGCCTTGAGTTTCTAAAAAAAAAAAAGGGAGAGGACAAGGCGAAAACCCGCAAAGGGCGCTTTGAGACCAGAGGGGTTTTGAGTTGAAAACCCGAAAAGGGCGGCTCAAATTCTGAATAGACACGCAATCATCTTGCTATACTTGAATCAACAAGAAATGAAGAATGTTGCATATCAGGGCATCAACAAAGTACTTTGGGTCTTCTAAACACATGTTAAGCACAAAGCAGTCTTCGTGGAGTCTGTATATAAAAGCCCAATCTGTGATATCTAGGGCATCTGATCTTTGTCCTATTCATTTTACTATCTTTGGATTCTTTTTTTCTTCTCAAAGATATATTCCCAGTTAATTTTCTTTGTATTTTTTATAATTCATTTAACCTTCTTTGAAATCAATTTATTTGCTACCCATTATTCATAAACATGTTGCATTGAAATAATGATTGACGAACTAATAATTTTATAAAAGAAGTTCTACATATTACTTTAGAAATTTCTAAATAAAACAAGGAACCGAAACAGGACAATTGTTTAGAATTTCCATGTGCATAGATTGGAAATATTTGAGAAAGAAAAGTCTGGATAGAGACTATTTCTCTGAATTATTTGTCCAAATGATAATTAGACAAAATAATGAGTTGATGTGGCGAAAGTAAGTGATGCCATCAGATCATAACATTCGGGGAATGGTGTGACAAACTAAGTTGATGAATAATTCAGAACCCCTGAATTGTGGTGGAATGGGTTGAATTTAAAATAAATCCTATACCCTAAAAATTGCAGAAGGGACGGAAAAATTTCAAATCGTGGTAGGATGGTACAAGCATTGTGTCCTCACGTTTCAAGCAGAGTTGACTCTGAAATTACAGCGGGCCAAGCTTGTTGAGTAGAATACGATTGGTGTTTCGAGAGGAACAAGGATGAAGAACAAATGAGTGATAACACCTAGAGTAGGAATCATACTCATAACATTTTTCATATATCATAGCAAGTCTCATTAGGAGCATTTGATTCGTTTTGATCATTGCATTCTAATCCTTAAAGGAATCATTTTCATGACATGTTGCATTCATGTCACTCATAACACATGTAGCTAAAAGCATTTGATTCATTCTAATCATAGCATCTTAGTCATGTGACATAAACATATGGAACCGAGTCTATAGGACAGGTCCCTCAGTGGACGGTGTAATAATATCGGTGAATTTGCAGATCTTATCTCCCTAAGCAGTAGTGGAGCAGATCAAATTTGGCAAATCTTATCTTCCCGAAGTAGCAGGGGAGCAGATTTTAGCCGCCAGCTTTATCTCCCTGAGGTAGCAAGGGAGCAGGCTGAGGTTTGTAATCTTATCTTCCTGAGGTAGCAATGAAGTAGACTAAAGATTGTAGATCTTATCTCCCTAAGCAATAGTGGAGCAGATCAAATTTGGTGAATCTTATCTTCCCGAGGTAGCAGGGGAGCAGATTTTAGCCACCAGCCTTATCTCCCTGAGGTAGCAAAGGAGCAGGCTGAAGTTTGTAGTCTTATCTTCCTGAGGTAGCAAGGAAGCAGACTAAAGATTGTAGATTTTGTCTCCCTGAAGTTGCAGTGGAGCAAATCGAAGACGGTGAATCTTATCTTCCCGAGGTAGCAGGGAAGCGAATTTTAGCCACTAGTCTTATCTCATTGAAGTTGCAGCGAAGTAGACTGAAGACAACAGATCTCATCTTCCTGAAGTTGCAGGAAACAGATCAAAGACACTTTCAGCCTTGTCTCCCTGAAGTTGCAGCGGAGTAAACTGAAGACAGCCGATCTCATCTTCCTGAAATTGCAGGAAGTAGATCAAAGACATCAGACCTTATCTCCTTGAGTTTGCAGTGGAGCAGATCAAAAAAATAGCAGATCTGGCATTCCTGAAGTTGCAGGAAGCAGATCGAAAAAGTTTCAATACCGTTGAAGTAGCAGTGGAGTAGGAGCCATTTGAAGAAGACGAGGACCAAGAAGTCAAGGCTCGGTAAAGATCGAGCAAAATTGGACCTTTTATAATCTTTGCTCTATTTTTCGTACACGACAATGAGCAAAGAGGGGCAGCTGTAAGAGGCCCATTTTGCCCGGGCTTGGAAATAAACCAGAATAAAAACCAAAACAAAAAATATAATAAAACCAAATGTCCAACACACCCATTTTACAAAGTCCATTTAACAAAAACTACCCGAGCCCACTTACAGACCCAAATTACAAAACAACATTAGGATCCAGATCCTAAAACAGACTACCCTACCCAGACCCAAACAACACATGGCCCAAAAGGGCCCAATGCCTAAGCGAAATCAGAAGCCTAGGGTTTCTGAAACCCTAGGCGCCGCAAGTGCCCAGCCTTCGCGCCGCAAGCCTCGCACCCGTGCCACTATCGTACGCGCTTTGCGCAAAATCACCCCATCATTGCCGCGCGTCTCCTCGTCCACACGCAAAAGGAGAAAGAAACAGCAGCAAAACAGAGCAAAACATGGCAAAATATTTTTTTCCTTTTTATTTTTATTTTTTCGGGTTATAAAATCCCCAAAGATTTGTAAAAATAAAAAAGAAAAAGAGAATACACAGAAAGATTCAAAAAATCACAGAGAAATAAAATACCAAAATCTGTTTATAGAGGTGATTTTCGTTTTCTATTTTCGTATTATTTTCTTTTCTTTCGATTCGTGCATATTTTTAAAATAAAAAGGGCAAAGATTCTTACCTTTGCACCGCCGTGGGCGACGGCGCGTGTAGCGTGTGCGGCGCGTAGCCCAGGAGCCCGATGATGAACTCCGTCAGAGGAGGAGAGGGCTTTTAAGAGCGTTTTCTGAAAAAAAAAATTTAAACGGGGTGCCAAATGATTTTTTTTGCCTAAATACTGACTTATATAGCAGTATAAAATGACGCCGTTTTTCCTTAAGCCAATAAGCATTAAAATGACGTCGTTTAAAGGCCTGTGACCCGCGCGTTGACCGACCCGGGTAGGATCCGCATGTTTTTGTTTAAGGGTCTAATTACCCTAAAAGCCCTTCCGCATTATTTTAATTTTATAATTATGTCCTGTTATATATTTTTTTTATTTTACAATTGGGTCCAGAATTATTTCTTGCGTTTCAATTTAGTCCTTCAGGCTGCTTAAAGGCCGAAATCAGAACGGCATCGTTTTGGAAAAATGCATAATTGCCATATTAGCCCCTACAGTGTAACGCGTGTTTTGATTTAATCCTTTTATATTGATTTTTATTGCTATTTAATCCCCATTTCTTTATTTATTTTTTTTTAAAAAAAACCCTTTTTATTTTTAAATTATCTTAGTACTATATTGAATTATTTTATTATATTAAAAATTTTATATTATTTTATTAATTTATTAATAGTATAAAAATTTGTATGTATTGATTTTTTTATATGTATTATCCTTATATATATTTAATTATTATTATATATTATTTTTATTTGGTTTAATATAATTTATATTATATATTATTTTATAATTTGTATATTAGTTATTATATTATACATTTTTCTTAATTTGTATATTATATAGTATTATATTATATCATATATTTTTTTAAAATTTTATTTTGTATAAAATATATTTATATTATATGACATATTTCATTTATATTGTTTATTACATATTTAATTTTTATAATTAGTGTATTCTATATATGTTTTTATTTAAAATTATTATATATTATTTACTAATTATTTTTATCATGTATTAAATTGTTAAATTATGTATTTGTTATAAATATTCTTATTCTTTTATATACTTTAAATTTTTTTAAAATATTGTTTATATATATATATATATATAAAATCGTTTTATAAATCGTCATATTTTTTTTGTCATAATATTCATTCAATGTTTAAATATATCATTCCCTTTTAGTTTGATTTTGTTATTTCATGAATATCTTAATTATTGCTACTTATTTATCCCATGTTTATTTATTTATGTCCTTTTAATCGTTTGTTATTGCTTAACATAATTCTTTATTTATTTATTCATGTTATATTATTCTTTAATTATTTATTGTTAATATAATTTGTATTTATGTTGAATTGCTATTAAGTATGTATATTATAATATCTTATTCAAATCATTGTTTTATAAAAACATATTTTGATAAATTGACGCATTTTATTTAAAGACTTTTAAAATATAGCGATATGTGATATTCGGGGACTTCGAGAGAAATTATACCCTAACTTACTGGGTTTTAATTTTTCTCGTGGAACTTAAAGTATCAAGTATCCTTTTTTTAAAACTTACAAACTTCAATTCTAAACTTATTCTCAGAAATTCAAAACGTTGTATCCTAACTTACTGGATATGATGTTTTGTGTCTCGAGATAAGAATTTTCTAAATAGAGGTGAGCCTAGTTTCAAAGCCATGAGATTTTATATCCTAACTTATTGTGTATAACATTTTATTTCTTTGAGATAAGTAAGTCATTGTTTTCTTTCTAATAAAAGGATCATATTTTAAAATTTTTCAAATTTTCAACATAAAGACATGATTTTATCGATTAGGTACCAACTTTTGGGCGCTATGAGGGTGCTAACCCTTCCACATACGTAACCGACTCCCGGACCCGTTTTCTTGTATTTCGTGGACCAAAATCAATGTTTTGAAATAAAATATTTTATAAGGTGATCCAATCACACCTAAGTAAAAAAGGAATTGGTGGCGACTCCATTCTCGTTTTTGTTTTTTAAAGTCGATCCTCGTTTTTCATAAAACTTTAAAAATGGTTTCGACAACAGACTTTCAGACACTAAATTCTTTCTAACTTCTGGTACATAATATACATCATTTAAGGTTAAAACCTTTCCAGAAGTGAATTGTAGTTCAACAGACCCTTTGCCTTTGATTGCTGTGGTGGAAGAATTTCCCATGTACAAGACATTGTCATTTTCATATTGTGTGAACTTTGTGAACATGTTTTTGTCTTTGCACACATGTTTGGTTGCTCCTGTATCAATCCACCATGTATTATCATCTTGTGCCATATTAATTTCAGATATCATTGCAACGAACTTTTCGTTATTATCAGCCTTAGAAGATGATTTCTTCTTTAAAAATCGACATTCATTCTTGAAATGTCCCGGATTACCACAATGATAGCATGAGCCCTTTTGTTTCTTTTTAAACTTAGGTGCTCTATCAGTCTGTCTGAACTTTCTCTTGAATGGTTTAGTAGTCTGTACTTCCTCCGTAACATGCACCTTGGCATTTTCAGAATTTAGATTCTGATCTTGCTTTCGATATTCTTCTTCAATATGAAGATGATTTGCCAAAGCCTCAAGAGATATTTCCTCTTTCTTATGTTTTAGACTTCTTTTAAAGTCTTTCCAAGATGGAGGAAGTTTGTCTATTATGGAGGATACAACAACAATTTCATCCATTTTCATATCATATTGCTTGAATTGATTCAGCATCTTTTCAATATCATAGAATTGTTCCATAACAGAACGACCATCAACCATTTGATAATTATTGAAACGACTGACAAGAAATTTCTTACTTGTAACATCTTCGGTCATGTATCTTGTCTCCAATTTGTCCCATAATTCTTTAGCGGTGACCTCGTTTTGGTAGGTGTCGAACAAACCATCAGATAAACCATTCAATATGTGGCCCATGCACATGTAATTAGCATTGTCCCGTTTTTGTCTTTCTCGGGTTGCGACAGAATGATTTGTTTTCGCCTCTCGTCAGGTCTTGGAGTATCCAAAACATAAGCAATCTTCAAAGTTGATAATAAGAAGTGCATCTTTTTCTGCCATCGTCGAAAATTGCCACCATCAAACCGATCAAGTTTGACAAAATTGGAAGCCAACTCCCTTAGTGTTCCACTTTCATGAGTTGTGGTAGTCATCATGAAATATAACCTTAAAATTGTTAGTACAAATCTCCGGTGAGGAAAATCTCGAACACACGAACGAAACTCGAACAGAAGAAGAAATAGGACAAGGTTCCAAGGCGTGTATCAAACCACTATCTTTAAGGTTATATTCGCCCCCACCTATCTTTGGTGTGCAAACGAGTTCCAAGCAAATTAACCTCGAGGATACAATGAAGCCAATGACTATTTGCGTTTTGCACTGACGAGAATAGCCCACTACACACTGAGCAATGTATGACAAGAAACTCAATTTTTATAAAGGATTTCTGCAGTAATGCTTTATAGAATAATCTAATAATATTAGAAAATGAAGGAAGGAAAGAAAGAATATTAGAATCTGTTGGTATATATCCAAATGAAATCTCATTCCTATTTATAGGAATTTTCATGTCTCTTCATAGAGACATCTTTCATCAATAGGTGTCTTTCTGAATAATAATGTCTTTAAAATAAACACATAATTATTCATTTAATTATAACTATTCAAATAATATTATTTAAATAGTTATAATTCTTTTTCAAAAAATCAAATAATATAATCTTTTGATTAATTACACTCATTCATTTATAGTTATTGGAACACTATAAATATTTGAAAATGTTCCAACAAATTAGCCGGTTAAGTCGGTTAATTTTTTATATGTTTTATACTTGTTTTAACCAAAAATAAAAAAATATATATAAATTTCTGTTATTTCGGTTAACCCATCGGATTAACTAAAAAAGTTCGGTTCGATTAATTTTTTTTGAAAAAATTTCGGTTTGGTTAACGGTTAAGGGTTTAAAAGGTCGGTTAATTCGGTTAATGGTAGTTCGAGTCGGTTAACCGATTGAACACCCCGAATTACACGGGATAAAAAACTAATATATTCTATAGTTGAGTTTTTTTTTTACAAATTATGAAATTTGTGCTTTATATTTAATCTTACTAATATATCTAACATATTCTTTTGTGCTTTCAACACAGCATAATATGGGACTCTAGGTATGCTTTCAATAGTAAAAAAAGGAGGATATGATTGAGTACCGAGGAGTTAAAAAGGTTAAGTTAAAAAATTAAATAAAAGTATATTAGTTTTTTTCATTTTCGAATAAGTGCATATTTTATTCAAATCTTCTTCCATAATGGTATGAAACAATAGCATTATTGAAGTAGATATCCGAGTAGAGAGAAATCACTTTACCAAGTTGGTGTTACCCATTAATTGGTTCCAACTCTGTTAGGGAATTACCAAAAAAACTATTTTATTTGCAAAGTAAGTTATATGATCATATGAGTGTTTTTGACTTTTTATATTTTCATAAATAAAAATAAAAATTTGTCCATAATAAGATTTGAACAAAGGACATCATACATATATAAAAAAAATCTTTTACCATTTGAACTAAATCAATTTTTAATTTTTATATGAAACTTTAATAAATATATTTATTATATATTTGTATATATTAGTAATATTGTTGATTGAATTGAAGTCACAAATTAACTCGACACTAACATAGGATTGATAACAACACCATGATAAACAGTTGTATTTATTTAGTATTTTAATCTAATGTATTTTGTGTTTAAATTTTATTTTACTCATATTTTAATCTAGTTATTTTTTAATATCATAAATATTTTATGTATTATTATTAATTAACCATACGTGTCACTATTAATTGTATATACTCATCCGATAAAATTTCTAGTATACCTTTTAAGATTTTGTCTATTGTTAACTTAGAACAAAACTTAAAAGCGCCTCTTGAAGGCACGGAAGAGCAATAGCATATTAAAGCCATGGTTTGGTCTCTTTAGCTTAGGGGTGAGCAAAACTCGATTCGACTCGAAAAAATCGAAAAAAAATTCGAATTTCGAGTTAAACGAATCGAGTTATTCGAATCAACTCGATTTTTTTTTTCGAATTTCGAGTTCGAATCAAGTTGAGTTTTTGAATTCGAATAACTCGAATAATTCGAATATCAAACTATGATATTTTACATTTTTACCCCAAACTCCCAAACCTTTTTACTTTTCCCTCAAAAATTTTACTCCTTCCCACTTTCCCCCCAAAACTTTTACTCCCCTCCCATCCCAACCCCCAATCTACCCAAAATCCATTTCCCACCAAAATTTTACTCTCCCATTTACTTTTTCTCAAAATTTTACTCCCAAAACCCCTCAAAACTTTTTATTTTCCCCCAAAATTTTTACTCCCTCCCACTTTTCCCCTAAAACTTTTACTCCCTTCCCATCTCACCTCCCATCTACCCCAAACCCATCTCCCCTCTAATTTTTTTTTTAATATTTTCCCTTCAAAATTTTACTCCCCCCTATTTACTTTCTCTCAAACTTTTATTCTCCAAAACTTTTTATTTTTCCCCTAAACTTTTACTTCTCACCCTTTACTCTCAAATAAAAAATCAAAATTATCCAAAAAAAATCACTAAACATAAATAGCAATAATTTTATTTATATCTACTATTTATATTATTAAATTAAATTTCATATTTTATATTATTTATATTATTGAATTGTTTAGTCATATTGAATATTTATATTAAAATTGAATTATTAATTATGCCATAAAATATTCGTGTTAGAATTTTATATTGGTATCAATTTCACATTTTATCTTTAAAATAACTTTTATTAAAAAAATCACATTTTTACATTTAATATATTTTTTAATTCTAAAATACATAGTGACAAGAATATGAAGATAATTGAAACAACTAAGCAAGCAAAGAAGCTAACCCGTATATAAAAGATTAATAAATAAATTATTTGGTGATGAAAGTTAATAAAAAATTTGGTTAATGTGGACAAATTTTATTACGAAGGGTGACAATGGTTACAATGACCCAAAATTATTTTTTTAAAATTTAACTCGAACAAATATATTCGATTAGATTCGGTTCGATTCGAATTCCATCTCACTCGACTCGATTCGAGAAAATTTCAAATCAAATTAGGATGATAAAATATGATTCGTCAACTCGATTAACTCGAAATTTTTTTATTCGATTCGATTCGATTCGATCGAATGCTCACCCCTACTTTAGCCTAGAGAGCACGATTGTCTTCACATTGGATTAAATTTTGGGAATTGGGTCCATAAGTTTTGTTATATGAACTATATCTATGCGATATACAAAATATAGATTTATGACAGTATGTTGATTTCTGATAAGTGTAGTAGTGATTATCTTATTATCGGAGTACATACAAGTGTTACGGAATTAGACATTTTATCTCGTAATTTATATAATTTTAAGTGATTTTTTCGTTTCAAATGCGCGTAAATCAGTCTAACTCTCGTAAAGTGGGAATTTTCGTTGGAATTCTCTAAGACACCGAATTATAAAGTAGAAACAACTCAAAGATAAAAAAAAAAAAAAAAAAAAAAAAACCTCAAAAGAACAAAATAGCGACAAAAAACTAAAGCACGCTAAGTATTTGAGTAAACGCTCTCAATTAGTATTCACTTCTAAAGAATGAAATACAATGGTTACAATGACTGGTTACAAATGAGAGGGAGATTCTCTATTTATAATTGAACCCCCAAAATTTAACGGTACAGTTAGATTTACATTGACGGATAAGATTGAAGCATATCTACAATTAAGGGATTTACATATTTCCCAAGATTATAAAATCAAATCTTATTAGATTACAAATCTTTTAAGATTACTTTCCTATTTATCAAGATAGGCCTAATTTTCCATAAGTGTTTCGCTGGGTACCAAGGCTTCAAGTAGGTGGGTTTTGTCACTTGTTTTTCGAATCGAGCCAATTCAAGTTAGTCAAATGAACCCCATTTAATATGTAGAACTCCATGAAACGTTCTTATTGCAATGGTTACGGGCTTTGAACCACAACCCATTACACTAAAGGGAGAATGTATTGGTCAAAAAAGTATTAGAGTTTAATTTTTAAGGTGTGGTCTAATATTTAAGATAAAAGAGAGTTGAGATACATAAATAAATTATGGAAGGCTAGTAAGAGCTAGGCGAAACTAGAAAACCTTTTTGGGGTCAAAATTAAATTATTTCATCATTTTAATATTTTATAATTTTATAAATTTTAGAGAATAAAATTATTATTTTTTA
Source organism: Gossypium sturtianum (assembly GCA_025698515.1). Lineage (NCBI taxonomy): Eukaryota > Viridiplantae > Streptophyta > Magnoliopsida > Malvales > Malvaceae > Gossypium > Gossypium sturtianum. The sequence goes on from CM046948.1 coordinate 12,695,214, forward strand.
TTTTTTATAAGTCCAAAATGCAATTTCACGATTCTATTAAATTATAAAGGTAACAGCTCTGCCCCTCCTGATAAGGACAACGGTATACGATAGGTCTATGAATTGTTATTATAGTTACGTATAAAAGTTTTATGTTTTTCATTTATTCTGGTCAAAGGGACAATGTGGTAGCAAAAGCCAATTGCTCGACAAACATGAGATTTTAAGTCCCTGTAATGCCATGGTCAAAGGGAGGCAACTGTATTGTTTCTAGAAATTTAAGGTTAAATTGTATAGAAGGTCCATCAACTATGTGTTTTTAGTTGATTTAGTGTCTCTATTATAATTTATTTTTCAAAATATGTATTTTTAGTTTCAAATTCTGACATTTATCTTTCTTAAACATATTATTGTATGACATATACACCTTGTTAGAGTTGTTTGACCTAAATTCCTGTTAAAATAAAATATAAGTGACAAGATAAGGGAATCTGCCAGGGCGAAGACTGAGGGCCAAAATAGAATCTGTATAGAAGTTTACTTTCTCCATTTGATATTTGATTAGAATAATATGTTTTAACATTACTGCATTACTTTATTAGATTATGGTTTTACAAACTTATAAATAGACATAATCTATAATCTTCTTGTATCATTCGAATTCGACATAGTAAATTTTCTTCTCCTTTGCCCGTGATTTTTCCCGAATGAATTTTCACGTAAAATTGTGTGTGTTCTATTTTCTCTCTTTCTTTACGATTCATTATTATTATCGACGTTATATTTTTCATACACCTTCATATTTTTCTATAAATTAACAATTTCATACATATCTAAAATAAATAAAAACTCAAAAAAAAAAATTGAAAAAGGGCTAAGTTAACTTTTTGATGGAATTAATGAAAAAAAAATGGAAAAAGAAAACATTTTGAATTATAAATTCTAAAAGTGATGAAAATATAGTAAAATAATAAATCTATAAAAAGGTGCATAATGTAGGGACTGTATAATTTGACCAAAATGAAATCATATTAAATATTGATGCATGTCCAAAAAAATATTAGACCTTTGTGTTTACGAAGAAAAAATAAAAATGGTTGACGTGGAAATATCTTCAACAAATGAGAGGCAACTCGAAATAGTGAGGAGCAATGAATTATTGGTTGGCGTTTTGACCCTCTCAAAGGCCATTTCTCTGCATTTTTTTATTTTATTTTCGTTGATAAGCTTTAGCCTTTTAAGTTTATTTCATTGCCATTTGCCATTGGAAAGGGAAAGTTGGTGAGATTGGTTTTAGTTTGAACCATACATTTCAGCATCACCCAATCCCATTCTCCGCCAATTCAGCATGACCTAAATACGCCGATTGAGCTCAATTGATATCGTTAATCAGATTTTAAGTGTGTTTAAATGTATTTTCTTTTAAATTAAAAGTTAGTGGGAGTTTACGAGTAAAAGTAAACATTACGAAAAGATATAATTATTAACAAAAAGGAAAATTGATATTAATCATGGTGTGGTAAATTATGGGCTTATTGTCCAAAGTCCAATGGGTTTCTGCTCTGCCCAATAAGGTAGTGGGCTTATCATGTTTCTTGTCGTTGTTTAGACTTTAGATACTCGCCCAAATATATATAACTTCAAATACAAATTGGCCCATGTATGAGTACACATGGTTGAAGTAGGAAAAAAAAATATAATAAAAAACTTAGAGCATATTAATCTACATTGGGAGAGAAAATATGAATAATAAAAAACTTAAATGCTTAAATACTCATTTGACCTCTGAAATTCGCACTACTTTTGAGGTTAAATTAGCCATATATGTTCAAAAAAAAGTTTATTGGCCAAATAGGCCATTTTTTTTTAATTAGGGAAATAGGCCCATTTTGGAGAAAGAGAAAGTGTGTGAAAGCGCGTCCAATCGGACTGGCACATAATATTTACCACACATTAGACCTATTTTGAGGTGTCGCCCCGTAGGACCTTACTGCCATCGCAGTGTCGCCTCTGACCGCCGTCACGATGTTGCTTTATGGAACCTAATAATCGTCGTCATGGTGTTGTCCCGAAGGACATGTTTCACATTTCACCTTGATGCTCCAACACAGAAGTGTCCCCCCCACAAGGCTCGGAGCTTCGCACATCACGACTTGCACTTAGTAATACCGTATAGCGGCATATTATCGAAATTTCATTTTTCCTATTCCTCCACCCATTTCTCCATTTCACCATTTCTAACATTGATGCCACTCCATAAGGCTCGGAGCTTCGCATATCACGGCTTGCACTCAGCAACACCGTATGGCAGTATCTAACAAAAATTTTCATTCCCAAGTCCTAACTTCATCTATCTCGTCCACACTTTCCACCACACTACGCACACATTACTCAAACATATCATATAATTTATCATTAAACAAACATTATGCTGGTTTATCTATCATTCTGTACCATAAAACAATTAACAGTCAACTGGCTAAAGCTCATATAGTATTGTGCACACACACAACCTTCACTTTCTTCAAGCATACATATACCATATCTTAAGCAACCTTAGTACATCATCAATATAATACATGCAAGTCACACAACATTATCTATCATCCAAAGGCAAGGTACAAAAACTCACCTCATTATCTTATCATTGTCAACTTAGCTTGTCCGAACGCCAGAGCTTCTTTTTCCTGGTAGCTAAGCATGACAACCATTTATCGGTTAAACTAAAGGTGTTTAACCCTTAAAACCCAAAATCCATCATTATACAGAAGCTTTTAAGAGTTCTTATTCTATTTCTTTTTCAATCCACAAGTACAAATAGGTAAAGAAGCTTACTAGTTCCTCAATTTCTCTACTACCAAACTTCAATGCACATGACTGCTGCGATATACAGAGCTTCCTTCAACTACATCCACTTTTTCTTTAGAATGACTAAAGAAGATGATGTTTTGGAGAGAAAAATGTATAAACAGAATTTAGAAATTCTGTCTCCACACACACATATATATACTCCTATGGCATATCTTCACTGGTCGTCACAATAATTCATTTTTAATCATTTTGTCTCCCACTATGGAACCAGTTGGTCCCATCCTAACCGAACCAAGATTGATGTCTAATTAATCGTGATTTAGCCACTAAGATTTTTGAATTTTTCCAATGGGGTCCAACGATTCACTAATCATTTCAATTTAATCCTAAATTTCGGGTCATTACGATGCCCGGGTGTTACAAACACAACTTATGATATCAAAAAATTTCGATACATTACAATTACAATACTCATGAAACAATGCCAAAGTTTATTCTTTTTAATCAATTTTTTCCTTTGATTCTCATCCTCGAATGAGTTGTATTCAAATTTAAAGTATTCGTAATCACTGGTCTTTTATGAGCTTAGTCTTTCTATCCTTGGTCGAACTGCTTTTTTTTTTTTTTTTTCATACGATATTTTTTTTATCTTAAATTCTGGGATTATGTTTGATATGCCTTTTCTTTTTAAAATTCTTCTAGGCTTGTGTTCTTTTTTATTTTCTAATGTAAAATTTGAAATTACGAAACAAATTTCATAGTTTGTCTTATGTTTACTTGATGGGAAAATTTAGAATGGTTAATGAGAACATACATGAAAGAGAATATTTAGTTGAAATTTTATATTTAATTTTCATTTAACTTTTGTAATTTTTTGAATTTTTAAATATATATTTTAATCTTCATTTATAAGTTTTTTTTTATATTTTTTAATTTAAAATTTTTAGATGATGACTTTATTAGGATATTATTATTGATACATGCCATAATTTCAGGGTGTCACGTTGAGACAAAAAAAGTATTGAAATAGTAGATAAAAAAGAAAATTCAAATACCAAATTGAGACAAAAAAATCTCATCGAATTTAGAGGAGGTGTTAAGTTTTAGATTCGAAATAAGTATTTAAGCTAAAGTTAAATGATAATAAAAGAAAAAGTGGGAGACTTTTTTATTTTAAATCTAGAAAAAAATTATAAATAATATTTTTGTATTTATATAAAAATTTTCTACATTTAGATTTGACATAATGACTACTTTGATCCTCCAACTTTACAAAAAAAAGTATTTTAGCCCTCCATTTAACTTTTTCTTTTTTTTAGTTCTTAAACTTACGTTTTTTTTGTTAAATTACCTTAAAATGAATGAAAAAGTTAATGTTTTTTTAACTTAGCTAATATGGCAAACAAGTGGATTGCCACGTGAATGGCACGTCATCATTTAATTAGTTTTTTAAAATTAAAAAAATTAAAATTATTTTTAAAAATTAAAAATGATTAAAAGTATTAGAAAAATATAAAAATTAAAATATATATATATATATATATATTAATATTTTTAAATCTTAAAAATCATTCTAAATTTCTGCTGCTTCTTATTTATTAAAATTTGGTGTGATTGAAATTGTAGTGGGTCCAAAAGTACAAATATTTCAGATATTGATATGTGAGGGACTTCAAGGCCGTCACCAATTTTTAGCCCTATTCGCCGCATTCCCTTCTTAGGTCTAATCACATCACCAATTAAAACTTTTGGTATGAATAAATATGGATAATCAATTTTGTTTATTATTTCTTTTAATGCGTTACAAGTGTCAAACTCTAATGGTTGCTTGTAAAACATTTTAAAAATAATATAAAAAATTACATAATCTAAAAAGGGCCAATTTACCAGAAAATACTAATTTTTAACAAAATTTACAGAAAAGTACCTAAAAATAATTATTTACCGGAAATGGCCATTTCCCGAAAAACGCAGCGTCCACGCCAAATAGCGTTTTGTGGATGAACTAGGAAAGCGCGTCCACGAGGGAGCGCTTTGTGCCATATCGCCAAAAACGCGCGTCCTCGCGTCCTGAGGACGCTTTGCTGATGTGGCAAAAGCGCTCCCTCGTGGACGCGCTTTTGCCCTTTCCCCCCGATGGGTTTTTCAGTTGTTTTTAGTGTTAGGGTATGAGTTTTTAGGGTTTTAGGGCTACGGTTTAGGATTTTTTAGGGTCTTAGGGTTTAGGGTTTTTAGGGGAAAATTAATGAACTAGATTTTAGGTTAATTAATTAAAATAATTTTAGGTTTAGGGTTTTAGGAAAAATATATCAGCAAAAAAAAATTATTTGATTTTTTTTTACAGTAGTATCTGGCAAAATAATTTTGAGAAGATATTTTTGAACAAATAGTGACCAAAACGCTTCAAGCAGGATGCATTGTCAGCAAGAGTACCGAAAAAAGCTCCCACGTAGACGCTCTTTTGCTACAGTAGTCTTTGGCAAAATAATTTTGAGAAGACGTTTACAACAAATAGTGACCAAAACGCTTCAAGCGAGATGCATCGCCGCAAGAGTACCGAAAAAAAGCTCCCACGCGGACGCTCTTTTGCTACTCTGATGAGTCTCTCGCAAAATAATTTTGAGAAGACGTTTACAACAAATAGCGACCAAAACGCTTCAAGCAGATGCACTCGCGGCAAGAATATCAAAAAAAGCTCCCACGTGGGCGCTCTTTTCTCTGATGAGTATCTGGCAATCTTTTTTTTGAGAAGACGTTTACAACAAATAGTGACCAAAACGCTTCAAGCAGGGATGCACCGTCAAGAAGAGTCTTGAAAAAAGCTCCCACGTGGACGCTCTTTTGCTACAGTAGTCTCTGGCAATCCTTAGACTATAAATGAGCCAAATTTCATTCTCAGGTTGCATAATAGAAATTGAGGCAAAAGTAAAATAGAAACTGAAGATGAGTGAACGTATTAGTGTTGTTATTTACTATGATGTTGAGGTTTGTGACACCGAAAATGGTGTTGTTTTTTTATCGGAGAACACAGCGCGACTGGTTTTTAACCGGAACATAGATTTGACAAAACTTCGCAAAAGAATTAGGCGTAAAATCTTCGGAACAACGCCAATGAAAGTTCAGTCTATTAAGTATAGGTTTTGTGCTTCGGTTGATCCCGTGAGATATGACTCATTCGACATCAAAGGTCCTCAGGGCTTGGAGGCAATGGTGGAGACTCATCTTGCCAGTGGATCACCCTATCTTGAGGTATATGTACAATTTTCATCGCCAAGTGATCTTCCTTCGAGTTCAACATCTACTACTGTTCGAGGGGAATACACGACCCCAAGCCGACACTCTGTTAGTGGGAGGCAGAATACGGAAGCGCCCGTGTTTGTTGGTAGTATGGAAAACACAACCCCTGCACGACACTCGGTTGGTGGATGGGATATGCATATCCTTCCTTCGACGTTCGATGCTAGAAATACGTATTGAAGAATGTCATCAACTTCTAGTGGTTGGCAATCCACATATGATTGGGAACGTTACGAAAGTTATTTAAGAAGGGATAATGTACTCCCCACGACATCCACCGGCGAGGGGCCCTAGTTCGTTGCAGATGATGGTGGGTCGGATGATGAGTCCGATGTGGATCCACCTCGAGAGCCCGGCCCTGATGGTGCAAAAGTTGCATTATTTTCTGAATCGGAGCTTGTTCCAACCGTACCTCAAGATGTTGAAAGCGGTTCAGATGAAGAAGAAGAAGATCCGCGATTCGTAGCGTGCTGACTCTCGGCCCACATGCATAATGTCGATCTATCTCAAGATGATGCATTGGAGTTTCCCGAACTACCACACGTAAGGCGTGACCGCATAAGTTCGCGTTGGATTCGCGCGAATTAGAAGTTGGTAAAGAGTTTTCCAACAAGGATACTTTTCTTGGTGCATTGAAACTATATAGCATCAAGAACGTGGTTAACTACAACGTGGTTAAATCCAAACTCGATAAGTACGAGGCCAAGTGTGCGCGTGCAAGACGGTACATGTTCATGGAAAATCATGGCCTCGTTGAGGAAAAGGGCACAGCTTGTGGGAGATTAAAAGTACAAAGGTCCACATACATGTCTTGCCGATGCAGTATCACTAGGTGTTCAAGGTTTTGAATAATACGATATTACGTAATGTTGCATTATTTAACGTGCTTCGCTGTGTGTGTTTCACAAGATCACCCAAGATGGATTCGTAGATATTGGTGACTTAATAATACCGACGGTGAAGACGGATCCCAAGACTACGATGTCACCTTAATTGGTAATATTCGTAGCCAATTGGGGTACACGCCTCTTACCGGAAGACTTGGATAGCTAAGCGTATGCGTTAGAAAAGTTGCATGGTCGGTGGGGCGCCATATAATGAAGTGTGGCGGTGGTGTCAGTCTTTGAGAGATATGTCCCAGGCAGCATAAGAGACCTTGAAACAGAACTGGCGTACTACAACGATCAATTGCTCCATGGATGCCAAGTGTTCAAGCGTCTGTTCTGGACATTTAAGCAATGCCGAGACGCATTTCTATACTGCAAGCCATTGGTACAAATTGACGGTACCTTTATGTATGGTAGATATACGCATCGGCTATTGCTAGCTGTGGCACAGGATGACAGTGGGAGAATCCTTCCAATGGCACAAGGAAGCCTGTGGCATCGCACACACCATCGATATTGCCTAAGGCATGTTGCGTCCAACTACCACGGGCAACATCGATCTACAAGTGAACGACGGCAAGTGACCAACATGGGTATGCAATATCTATTAATATAATTTCATTTGTAATATTCAATTTATTCTTAATTGAAGAGTGGTATGTAATATTCGCTACCAACTTATATTGGCAGGGTACGAGATCAATAAGGGCCGTTTTCACGAGATGTTGGTGAGTTTGCGCTCAGTTAACGAAGAAGGCGCAAACTACCTATGCAACATACCTTTCGAACAGTGGACACAAGCATACGACGGCGGCCTACGATATGGTCATATGACCTCAAACCTGGCCAAATGCATAAATTCTGTTCTAAAAGGAACGCGTCATTTGCCGATAACATCGGTTGTGCAAGAGACATATTTTCGTTTAGCGGCACTATTTCCGAAGCGAGCAGCGAGTTATAAAGGCCAAATGCAAGGAGGCCATGTATGGTGCGCGAAGGTATTGCGAGAAATTAACAAGGGGAAGGCACGGGCCAACACCATGCACACAGTGTGTCGCGATCGCGACAACCTATGGTTTCATGTGACGGAGTTTGACAGACCGAACCAATGTATTGTTGGCGGGCACTATCATGTACACTTGAGAAATAGGACTTGCGACTGTGGGATATTTGATGCACTTCGTTATCCATGCGCTCATGTAATTGCGGCTTGTCAGAATCTCCGTCTGGATCCCATGAGCTATGTCGACGAAGTGTATAAAATAGAAAACATGTACAACGTGTAGAGACACGTATTCCCACCAGTCCCGGATAAACGTAAGTGTCCGTCTGTATCGTTTACTCCGTATAAGCTGTTACCGGATAGAGAACTGCGTCGCAAACCAAATGGTTGACCTTGCTCGACTAGAATACGCAACAATATGGATATCCGAGAAACAAACAACCAACAGAAGTTATGCGGATGGTGTAGGAACCCAGGCCATACATCTCGCTCGTGTCCAAATCGGAATAGTTGATAGTCTCCTTATCATTTTATTGTAATTAACCCGTCATACTTTTTCACTTATTCAATTTAGTCCTAATTCATCCATTTCTTATTAATTTCTATATATAAAAAATAAAAATAAATTACAACTTTTATTTTATTTAGGATATAAAAATGAAATTACAATAAAAAATAAACAACTTTTATTTTATTAAAGATATAAAAATTAAATTACAATAAAAAATAAAAATAACTTTTATTTTTTAAAGATATAAAAATTAAATTACAATAAAAAAATAAACAACTTTTATTTTATCAAAGATATAAAAATTAAATTACAATAAAAATAAACAAAATTTATTTTTTAAAGATATAAAAATTAAATTACAAAAAAAAAAACAACTTTTATTTTTTAAAGATATAAAAATTAAATTACAAAAAAATAAAAAAACAACTTTTATTTTATTAAAGATATAAAAATTAAATTACAATAAAAAATAAACAACTTTTATTTTATTAAAGATATAAAAATTAAATTACAATAAAAAATAAACAACTTTTATTTTATTAAAGATATAAAAATTAAATTACAATAAAAAAAATAAACAACTTTTATTTTTTTAAAGATATAAAAATTAAATTACAAAAAAAATAAAATAAAATAATGACGGTCGGAATCAATGTTGGTGCTGGTCGGAATCGATTGCCACATGGGGTGGTCGACGGTTCGCTACCGGATTCCTCCTTCTTCTAGCTTCCGCGGGGTTGTGGAATCTCAGTGGGGATTCTGGTCCTCCCAAGATCGGGTCCGGTTGTGGGTGTTGAGAGGATGACCCACATTGATAAAATATTGATCGGGAGGTGTTTGCATCGCCCATGGCGGATGTGTCGAATCCCGTAAGGCGAAGGAAATTGGTAAAAGAAGAGCTCCCGACGGCGCCTCGTGCGATCCTCATGCGACGGCCTATAGATCGGTGGCGATCAGAGTAGTCGAACGGACTCGAACCGGCCATGCATTCCAACTGCCATGGGACCGGGAAAAGGAAACATATAAGGGTTAGGATACATATAAGGGCTAGGTACGCACTGGCGCATAAAAAGGCTGTGATGTGGGTACCGCTACCGTGAAGTGTTGGGCTCGGTGATCGCGTGGGCGCTGTTGATGAGCCCGGTGGTTGTGTTTGCTGTTGATGGTCCCGCCTCATCACCCTTCTCTTTGGATTTAAAGGCCCCGCGTTCCCTTTGTTCACGAAGTTGCCGTCGCCTCTCCTCTTCCGACAATAAATACGGCTTGCCATGGATCCTAAATCATGGCATGTATTCCGCACGCGCACGCTAACTCAGAATGATGATCGGTTCCCAGTAGGTATATAATCATACCGGTTTTCCCACATTTCGATATACACCGACCAAAATCTTGGCCAATCCGTATGCAATCGCCGTAAGTCGACTTTGTGCTCATCATCGAACACCTCGGTGCCACGAATCGGTTGTCGGAATCTAAATTGACGCAGAACCCGATCTGACTGGTGTATCTCCACGGTGGCATAGTTGACCAATGACACCTTCACATGCCAAATGTTCGGATTTTGAAAGAACTCTTCCTAATTACATCCCCCGAATTGACGGGTCCTCGTGATGGTGTCCATTCAAACTATATTAACATGATAAAAATATTAGTTATATACTAAATACTAAATACTAAATACTAAATACTACATACTAAATACTAAATACGAAACGACTATTTTATTACGAAAATATATTTTATTTAATACTTACTTGTGCTTCCGACCGTTGCTCTAATAGAAGCCGTATATTTTCAAGCGGTGTAGGTATTCCAACATAACTCGCCGAATGGTTCCACCTAATTAAATAAATTTTTAGCATACAATTATATTTTAAATCAACGTAATAATTGTAAAATCTAATATTAAATTTACCTCTTTATGAGTGGGAATGTATATGGGTGGTCGACTCGAGGGCGTAAAAATGGAAATCAAACCGTGCCCATGATTGCGGTAGTGATAGGCAACCTCCGATTTTCGCTTTATTCGCCGCGTCGCCAAGCACATCTCCCCGATACAATTTTGCTAGCACGGTAGACCCCAACTCAATTCACCACCTGCTCTAAAATCAACGAGTTTCAAAGACCATCTCGAATGTACGAGGTTTCGTGACAAGTCCGGCATCGAGATAGCCTCCAATCATCTCAAGAATGTATGCCCGAGCAACCGTATTCTTTCTATTTCGATCGAATCATTATCCGGCTACGGGAATGTGTCTCGTAACCAGCCCATCTCGTTTCGACCTTCGTAAATGTTATCCGGAATAGCACCCAAAAGCTCATAGCATACGACTACCCAATCGCCAGAAGTTGCGGACCCGGTGACTACGTATCCATCCACCGGCAATCCTAATTGTAAATGCACGTCTTCCAGAGTGATAGTACACTCTCCGCATGGAAGATGGAAAGTGTACGTCTTGGGTCTCCACCTCTCTATCAATGCACTGATTATGTAACATCCTAGGAAGGGCCTATGCATTTTTCAGATCAATTGTATGAAATGACAAGTCTTAAGTATTATGAATAAATTTTTGATACTTTTGGAAACCTAGAAATGAATGAAAATGGAAATGAAAATGAAAATGGAAATGAAAATGGAGATGGAAATGAAAATGGAAATGGAAATGGACATTTTTGGAAACTTAGACATTTTTGGAAACCTAAACATTTTTGGAAATGATCCAAAAATGGAAACTTGAACATTTCGGGAAACTTGGATATAGGAGAGAAATAAAGGAGTTTTATTCACATAAATATGTGAATAATAAGAGATAAATAAAGGAGTTTTATTCACATAAATATGTGAATAATAAGAGATAAATAAAGGAGTTTTATTCACATAAATATGTGAATAATAAGAGATAAATAAAGGATTATTTTCTAATGAGATAATTGAGGAGATAATTGATGGATTAAAGGCTTTATCTTTTAAATAAAAGAGATAATATTATCAAAAGAGGAGTGGTGGCCAAGTAAAGGACTCCTAGGCTGATAACTTTGGCTATAAAAGGAGGACAGAGAGGGCTACTCATCAACATTTGCTCCTCTTCCTCTCTGCCAAAATTCTCCTAGGCAAAACCCTCTCTCGCCGAATTTTCATTAAGCAAAAATCCCTCTCTTTTTCTTCTATTTTCTTCTCCGTTCTCTTCATTAAGTTGAATCTTTGTGGATTCTAAGAAAGAGGGCAATCATCCACAACATCAAAAGGGGATCTTTCGGAAATCTAAGGATCTAAGGTAAGGATTATAAATATAAATATGTGGTTAAAGATTATGATTCACGTTTTCAAAGTTAGATCTAATCTAACACGAAGTTATAGGATTTCAACAGGCTTATAAAGGAATCCTCTTCAGATTTGGAATCCCATCATAAGGTAAGGGATATTCGGCCAAGGCATAATTTGTTTAAGTGTTTTCCATTATTTCAAAACCGAAAATCGACATGGTTACATACCTAGTATTAGCCGAGTTCAAGGAAGAGGAATTCTAGCAACTGTTGGGACTTGATTAAATCAATTCGGCAACTAGGTAAGTAATTCTACTTCTAGTAGGATTTGGTTTTAAGACCAAATAGGTTTATTTATATGTTTTAATTAATGGCCGAATATAGGAGTGAAAGATCTAGATCGGTAGATCGCTCTACTGAAATTCACGGAAACTATTAAGCGAAAAAAGGTGTGTACTCTTACTAACTTTCAATAAATTGCATGGCAATCATTAGATATGTAAATATGTAACAAAGTATGTGAATGTGGCTAAGCACCACAAATGTGGTAAGGAGTACCTGTGCACGTTTCCTACTTTTGATAGGATTGTGAATGTGATATATTTTGAACATGTGATTAGTAACATGAATGAAAATTAAGTATGTGAAATATGTTATGAAATAATTGGGGCATTCGGGATATTTGTGGAGGAAGAAAGTGAAGGTGATGACTACGGTCTCACCAACGAAAGTGGTGACTACGGTCACATAAAGTGAAAAGTGGTAACTTCGGTTACATCCAAGTGAATACAGATGTCTAATGACACAACATAAGTGGGCGATGAGCACGTCGATCGCAAATGATCGCCTTCGATGGTGTGTAGCGGATGGAGGGTCGACTTAGTAGTCCCCGCGATGGTACAAAGTTGGTACGGGTGGTGTGTAGCGGATGGACAAATAGGTTTGGATTTGGGTTGCATCATCCTTTATTTTGTATGAACATGATATTGATATGACTTGTATGCCTCGATTTGTTGGAAATTAGTACTATGTACACATTGAGTCTGTTGACTCACCCGTTGGGGAATTATTTTTCGTGTGATGAGCAGTAATGGACCGGCCTGCGGAGCTAAAGGTGGCCATGCATCGCTTGAAGAAATTATTTGGAATTTGGACTTTATGAAATTTTAGTACTTTAAACTTTATTTTGGGTTTGAATGATGTAATAAGGCCATAAGGCCCAATTGGATTTTCTTTATTTCTGTTTATTTTTATTTGAATATGATACAATTTATGTTTGATTAAAGATAAGTAAATTTATTTCTTTTAAAATAATAAACCCAAAAATTATTTTGTCACCTTATTTAAGTTAGATTTCCAGAATTTATTAAATAGGTTTCAAATTAAGCCCAACCCAAAACAATTTTTTTTAAATTACACAAATTTTCTCTAAGTCATTTAGAACATTGAAAACCGATTTATTTAAGGAACATACGGATCCTGGTTCGTGCTCGTGGGCGGGTGTGTGTGTTCGATTGGTATCGAGCCCGCTTTTAAAACTCTCGGCCTGTGGGCTCAGGCCAAAACGTTTTCAATTCGAGCCCAAATGAATTTCTTTGAAATAAGCAGGTTTTATGGCATGGCACCTAAGTCTCCGACCCGCAGTCCACCAGGTAAGTACCTTTAACCATCTGTGTGATTATGTGAATTATGAATTAGCAAAGGCATGGAACGTAGAATAGTGTGATAGGAACTTGAACCCTAGGATTAGACTACTCAAACACTTGAAACTCATAAGACTTAATGAACTTAACAAACCTATGACTAAGTTATTAAGCTAGGGTGTGGCAACCCCTGTACGCATGTCTAGGATTGGATCCTAAGAGCACGGTATTTAAGCGGTCCTAGTGACTCACCTCCTCTTCGCAGTATCCTACCTGTGCGTAGCTTCTGGTTCGCCCTAACTCGTAAGGCTCGGTGGTGTGGCAACCTCTGTATGCGCATGTCTAGAAAGGTCGGTGAGAGCTTGGTATTTAAGCGATCCGCGTGACTCACCTCCTCTTCATTCGAATCCCTGCACAGTGCGTAGCTTTGGTTCACCCCCGACCAAGAGGGCTCGGTCATAGGCTAAACACAAAGAATAAAACCCGAAAGGGACTTAGCCGTTTTTCTTTTATAAAAAAAAAAAAAAAAATGTATAACCAAAATTTAGTTTTAAAACTCTTAGAAACTTATGAGAACTATTTTACAACATTTTCTTCTAAAAAAAAAAAAAAAAAAAACCCTTGGTTTATAAAATGACCAAATCACCCATAGTTTTAACAAAATTTCATTACTTTATCAAATGTTCAAAAACCCTAATTTGTAAAATATCAAACTATCTTGATTTTGGAAAATTACAAAATTGCCCCTAACTTACAAAATTACCAAAACGACCTTGATTTCCAAACTTTTTGCAATATCATTGCTTTGAAAAGTGTAACTCTCAAAGGAACCCTCAATGTTTTACAATCTTGGAAAATATCCCTAACTTAATAAGTTTTACAAATTTACCCCGATTTTTGGAAAAATTATCAAAATACCCCGAGATAAAAATTACCGAAATACCCTCGGATTTCAAAATTCTTCCAAAATTTCCCGGAACTTTAGAAGTACCAAAATACTTTCGTCAAAATCACTGTGGAACTTTTTATTTTTGAAAATTTACGAAAATACCCTGTGAGGATAAAATTACGAAAATGCCCCAGGTAGTGGAAAAGCAAAATAACGAAAACAACAACAAGAATTACAACGTTTCTTTGAATGAACGAAAGTTCATATTTGTTGATGGATGAATGAATGAATACAAGATCATATGCATGTATGAATACGAAAGAACCACTCTTAAACTCTTCTTCATAAGATATCATCGCGGGTAATAAGTGAAACAAGAATACTAATACATAAAATTCCTTAATCGGATCTCTAAATCGATAATGAGCTCAAGAGGACGTGGTCGCCGCGTTGAAGAGGTAGAGGAAGGATGATGATCATGTTAGATAGGGACAAGGTTCGACAATGAGATACCACCACCACCATCACCCCACCACAATGTTGAGCGGCGAGGCTCGCATGTGGAAGATGCCGTGTCGCAGTCGTTTGCGAGTTTTGGAATTGGTGGTCGTGCAGAAACAATTCAGAAATCGTAAGTCCGTACTCGAGCGCGGCTCGTGCTAATGGAGTGAAATGTTTAGAGGAGTATCGGAGTGGCACCCAAAGATGGTGAGTATTGGTTGGAAGCAATCGAGCGCATCATGGATGAGCTCGACTTGACCCCGAGGAGAAGTTGAAAGGGATGACGCAGCCTTTATTCTGCGATGAAGCGTATCAATGGTGGTTAACCGTCGGGGCGGTGCCACGGCGGAAGATCTCGACACAGGAATATGCTAAGGAAGCATTTCGGAAGAAGTATGTGGGAACCAGTATATAGATGAGCAAAGGAAGGCTTTTCGGGGTTGGTACAAGGAAGTAAGTCCATCACCGAATATGAAGCGGAATTCTTGAGGTTGAGCCGATATGCCCGAGGAGTAGTGGCGATCGAGCATGAACGCTGTGTTCGTTTTGAGGACGGACTTAGGGACGATTTGAGACTTTTGATAGCACCGCATCGTGAGCGCGGGAATTTTCTCGCCTTGGTGGAAAAGGCTAAAGTGGTGAGGAATTAAGGACGCCACCAAGCGGTGTGTGGATGAGAAATAAGCCCAAAAGAGGTTTTGGGCCATCCGAAAAGGCCACAAGAGGCCTAGAGTTGACAGCCACAAAGTCAATCAGTGATACGGCCGGGCAATTTCGCCCTTGTGAACATTGTGGAAGGAAGCACGGGGAGAGTGTTGGAAAAAGGCGGGACGATTTCTCAAGTGTGGGTCCAAGGACCATATGATTAAGGATTGCCCCAAGCTATTAGATGAGAGCCAACCAAAGCCACTCGCAATGCTAACCAGTGGTAGTAGGCGACAAAGAACCTCAAAAAGAGGTCGTGGGTCGGCCAACGAGGGTAGTGGCGAGGCCGTGGAGCTCGGGGCCGAGGTGCAGCGCTAACGCCGAAGCAAGGCAACCGGGTTTGGTTTACGCGGTTCACGGAGGGAAAGAGAGACGCCACGGATGTTATAACCGTGACGTTCTTTATTCATGACAAACCCTATTTTGCTCTTATTGATGTGGGCTCAACTCATTCCTATGTTGCATGTAGTGTGGTTGAAACACTAGGCCTAGACTCAACTTTCTTTCGATAGGCGGATAATCGTAGTAAGCCCTTTAGGCCAAAACGGTGAGGATAGATAGGATCTTTCGGAATGTACCCCTAGAGATTCGGGGAGCGAACTTTCTGGTGACTTAATGGAATTACCCTTCTGAGAGTTTGAGCTTATACTTGGAATGGATTGGCTACTAGAGCATCGAGCCGTGTTGGATTGTGCGGCTAAACGTATGGAACTAAGAACCCCGGGAAGATGAGGTAGTAGTGATGATCGGAGAAAGGAGGAACTACTTGTCTAACGTAGTTTCGCGACCAAGGCCGAGAAAATGGTTAAGAAAGGATGTAAGGCATTCTTAGCCTTCGTGAGTGCGTTAAGAGGAGAAGAGGAAGGTGTTAAGGGAGTTAGAACGAGTAAGGATTTTGAGGATGTATTTCCTGAGGAGTTGCCCTAATACCCCAGGATAGAGAAGTGGAATTTGGAATAGATTTGCTACCGGAACTGCTCTTGTGTCAATCGCTCCCTACCGAATGGCACCAAAGGAGTTAGTGGAGCTCAAGGCTCAAATCCAAGAGTTGTTGGATTGTGGGTTCATTCGACCCAAAGTGTCTCTCGTGGGGAGCACCGGTTCTCTTTGTGAAGAAGAAGGATGGAACTATGCGGATGTGCATAGATTATCGCCGATTGAACAAACCGACCATCAAGAACAAGTATCCTTTGCCAAGGATAGATGACTTGTTCGACCAACCGAAAGCGGGCAAACAGTGTTCTCAAAGATCGACTTAAGGTCGGGGTATCATCAATCAAAAGTGAAGGAGGTCGATATTCATAAGACCGCTTTTAGGACAAGGTACGGTCATTTTGAATTTGTGGTGATGCCGTTTTGGGTTGTGAACGCACCGGCGCGTTCATGGATATGATGAATAGGGTTTTCCAACCCTACTTGGATAGATTCGTCGTGTGTTCATCGACGACATTTTGGTGTATTCCAAGACGGAGGAGGAGCACGATGAGCATCTCCGAGTTGTGTTAGAAGTGTTAAGGAAAAAGAAGCTTTATGCCAAATTCAGCAAGTGCGAATTTTGGCTCAAGGAAGTGGCGTTCCTAGGACATGTGGTATCCGCGGAAGGAATAAGAGTGGATCCTAGGAAGATCGAAGCGATGTTGGATTGGAAACCACCTAGGTCGGTGGTGGCTGAAATCGAAGTTTCTTAGGCTTGGCGGTGCTATTACGGAAGGTTCGTGGAAGGATTCTCGTCAATAGCCGCACCTTTGACAAAGTTACTAAGGAAGGAAGTACCGCTTGTGTAGACGGATAAGCAAATGGAGAGAGCTTTGAAAAGCTTAAAAGGTCTTGTGAAGCTCCGGTGTTAATTCAAATGGAGGCGGTAAGGACTTCAGAGTATATTGTGATGCTTCGCATACGGTGGTTAGGGCCATAGTGCTAATGCAAGAAGGAAAGGTAGTCGCTTATGCATCTCGACAGCTTAAGGCCGCATGAGGTGAACTACCCAACTCATGACTTGGAACTCGCGGCGGTGGTTTTCGCCCTCAAAGTTTGGAGGCACTACCTTTATGGAGAAAGGTCGTGAATTTACACGGACCACAAAAGCCTTAAGTATTTGTTGACTCGTAAGGAGTTGAACTTGAGGCAACGAAGGTGGGTGGAGTTATTGAAAGATTATGACTGCTCGATAGAATACCATCCGGCAAGGCGAATGTGGTAGCCGACGCCTAAGTAGGAAGGTTGTGTCGGTTTAAGGGCTTTGTTCGCTCACTTAAGTTTGTATGAAGACGGAAGCTTTGTTGGCGAGTTACAAGTCAAGCCAACTGGTGAAGGAGGTGAAAGAGGGACAGTTGGCGGATAAGGACTTAAGTACTAAGTTACGACAAGTACGGCAAGGAGGATTAAAGGATTATGGCGTCAATGATGAAGGAGTACTGTGCTACAAGGAAAAGGTTTGTATGCCGAGGGATAAGGAGTTGAGACAAAGGATTCTTCGGGAAGCGCATGGTAGTCCTTATGCTATGCATCCCGAGGCATCAAGTCAGTATAGAGATCTAAGGGAACAATTTTGGTGGTCGACTGAAACGAGAGGTGACCGAATTTGTGGGGAAATGTTTGACATGTCGACAAGTAAAGGTCGAACACCAAGTCCCATCAGATTGCTTCAACCAATTGAGATTCCCCAATGGAAGTGGGAAAGAATTACCATGGACTTAGTTAGTGGGCTTCCCTTACACCCACTAAGAAGGACTCGGTATGGGTGATAGTGGACCGTTTGACCAAGTCCGCACATTTTATCCTCGTGAGGATCGACTATTCCCTTCAAAAGTTAGCCAAGTTATATGTGGCGGAGATCGTGAGGCTACACGGGTACCGATGTCGATCATCTCCGATAGAGACCCAAGGTTTATGTCTCGATTTTGGAAAGCACTTCATCAAGCATTAGGCACTAAGCTAGACTTCACTACGGCTTTTCATCCACAATCGACGGCGACCAACAGGTTATACAAGTGTTGGAAGATATGCTAAGAGGTTGTGTGATGGATTTCCGAGGAAGTTGGGAAGATTACTTGCCTCTAGCGAGTTCGCCTACAACAACAAACTATCGGGCAAGCATTCGGATGGCACCATACGAAGCATTGTAGGAAGGAAATGTAGAACACCAACTTGTTGGACCGAGTTAGGAGAACGCCGCGTTTTGGGTCCAGAGTTAGTGGCGGAAACCGAGGAGAAGGTGGAATTAATTCGGCACGGTTGAAAGAAGCTTCGATGAAGACGTAAGTCGTCGGACGCAGACCTTAAGAGGAAAGAAATTGAGTTTGAAGTAGGAGACCAAGTGTTTCTAAAGGTCTCACCTTGGAAGAAGGTTATGCGGTTCGGCCGCAGGGAAGCTAAGCCCAAGGTTTATAGGGCCCTATCAAATCATGAAGCGAGTTGGGCGGTGGCATACCAATTGGAGTTACCACCGAGTTGCATCAAATGCACGACGTATTTCATGTGTCCATGCTATGTCGCTTATCGATCGGATCCGTCTCATGTGGTACCCGTTGAAGAAGTGGAGTTAAGGCGGATCTATCCTACGAGGAGGAGCCGATTCGGATCTTGGAACGTGACGTGAAAGCACTACGAAAGAAGTCGGTGCCTTTAGTCAAGGTGTTATGGCGCAATCATGGATCGGAAGAAGCTTCGGGGAGCGGAAGAGACAATGCGACAAAGAATACCCTCAATCTGTTTAGTTAGGAAATTTCGAGGACGAAATTTTATTTAAGGGGGTAGAATCAGAACATCCTAGGAAGGGCCTATGCATTTTTCGGATCAATTGTATGAAATGACAAGTCTTAAGTATTATGAATAAATTTTTGATACTTTTGGAAACCTAGAAATGAATGAAAATGGAAATGAAAATGAAAATGGAAATGAAAATGGAGATGGAAATGAAAATGGAAATGGAAATGGACATTTTGGAAACTTAGACATTTTGGAAACCTAAACATTTTTGGAAATGATCCAAAAATGGAAACTTGAACATTTCGGGAAACTTGGATATAGGAGAGAAATAAAGGAGTTTTATTCACATAAATATGTGAATAATAAGAGATAAATAAAGGAGTTTTATTCACATAAATATGTGAATAATAAGAGATAAATAAAGGAGTTTTATTCACATAAATATGTGAATAATAAGAGATAAATAAAGGAGTTTTATTCACATAAATATGTGAATAATAAGAGATAAATAAAGGAGTTTTATTCACATAAATATGTGAATAATAAGAGATAAATAAAGGATTATTTTCTAATGAGATAATTGAGGAGATAATTGATGGATTAAAGGCTTTTATCTTTTAAATAAAAGAGATAATATTATCAAAAAGAGGAGTGGTGGCCAAGTAAAGGACTCTAGGCTGATAACTTTGGCTATAAAAGGAGGACAGGAGGGCTACTCATCAACATTTGCTCCTCTTCCTCTCTGCTGTAGAAATTCTCCTAGGCAAAACCCTCATTGCTTAGAATTTTCATTAAGCAAAAATCCCTCTCTTTTTCTTCTATTTTCTTCTCCGTTCTCTTGTTAAGTTGAATGAATCTTTGTGGATTCTAAGAAAGAGGGCAATCATCCACAACATCAAAAGGGATCTTTCGGAAATCTAAGGATCTAAGGTAAGGATTATAAATATAAATATGTGGTTAAAGATTATGATTCACGTTTTCAAAGTTAGATCTAATCTAACACGAAGTTATAGGATTTCAACAGGCTTATAAAGGAATCCTCTTCAGATTTGGAATCCCATCATAAGGTAAGGGATATTCGGCCAAGGCATAATTTGTTTAAGTGTTTTCCATTATTTCAAAAACCGAAAATCGACATGGTTACATACCTAGTATTAGCCGAGTTCAAGGAAGAGGAATTCTAGCAATCGTTGGGACTTGATTAAATCAATTCGGCAACTAGGTAAGTAATTCTACTTCTAGTAGGATTTGGTTTTAAGACCAAATAGGTTTATTTATATGTTTTAATTAATGGCCGAATATAGGAGTGAAAGATCTAGATCGGTAGATCGCTCTCACGGAAATTCACTAAAACTATTAAGCGAAAAAGGTGTGTACTCTTACTAACTTTCAATAAATTGCATGGCAATCATTAGATATGTAAATATGTAACAGTATGTGAATGTGGCTAAGCACCACAAATGTGGTAAGGAGTACCAGTGCACGTTTCCTACTTTTGATAGGATTGTGAATGTGATATATTTTGAACATGTGATTAGTAACATGAATGAAAATTAAGTATGTGAAATATGTTATGAAATAATTGGGGCATTCGGGATATTTGTGGAGGAAGAAAGTGAAGGTGATGACTACGGTCTCACCAACGTAAAGTGGTGACTACGGTCACATAAAGTGAAAAG
Source organism: Gossypium sturtianum (assembly GCA_025698515.1). NCBI lineage: Eukaryota > Viridiplantae > Streptophyta > Magnoliopsida > Malvales > Malvaceae > Gossypium > Gossypium sturtianum. Next base: position 12,716,091 of record CM046948.1, read on the forward strand.
TGGTAACTTCGTTACATCCAAAGTGAATACAATGTCTAATGACACAACATAAGTGGGCGATGAGCACGTCGATCGCAAATGATCGCCGATGGTGTGTAGCGGATGGAGGGTCGACTTAGTAGTCCCCGCGGTGTGCGAGTTGAATACGGGTGGTGTGTAGCGGATGGACAAATAGGTTTGGATTTGGGTTGCATCATCCTTTATTTTGTATGAACATGATATTGATATGACTTGTATGCTCGATTTGTTGGAAATTAGTACTATGTACACATTGAGTCTCATGACTCACTCCCTGTTGGGGAATTATTTTTCAGTGATGATGCGATAATGGACCGGGTCGGCAGAGCTAAAGGTGGCCATGCATCGCTTGAAGAAATTATTTGGAATTTGGACTTTATGAAATTTTAGTACTTTAAACTTTATTTTGGGTTTGAATGATGTAATAAGGCCATAAGGCCCAATTGGATTTTCTTTATTTCTGTTTCTTTTTATTTGAATATGATACAATTTATGTTTGATTAAAGATAAGTAAATTTATTTCTTTTAAAATAATAAACCCAAAAATTATTTTGTCACCTTATTTAAGTTAGATTTCCGAATTTATTAAATAGGTTTCAAATTAAGCCCAACCCAAAACAATTTTTTTAAATTACACAAATTTTCTCTAAGTCATTTAGAACATTGAAAACCGATTTATTTAAGGAACATACGGATCCGGTTGGGCTCGTGGGCGGGTGTGGGTGTGTTCAGATTAACTCGGGTCCAACTTGCACCCCGGCCTATCGTGGGCCACGTGCAAAAACCCGCTTCCAGCAGTAATTCTCGATCAACGGCGATGGCGGACTGGCATATTGTGAATATAGCATTGCAACACCCGATCTACAGATCGTTTAAAAATTATAAAATAAAAATTAATTAAAATTGCATAAACCTAAAAAATATTAAATAGTATTGAAAAATTAAAATTAAAACTTACCATTGTCATTTGATCGACGGAGATGTGTTTATTGTCGAGACGAATTAATTCTCCGGCCATTGCTAATACGATCGAATATTTTTAAATTTATCAAAAAAAGATATTTCAAAAAATTTAAAAAATGGCTTTTTTGTAAATATTAAAGGACTATTGTGAAATTTGAGAGGAACTTTAAAGGAATTTGAGAGAAATTTGAGAGGAATTTGAGAGAAAGTTGAGAGAAATTTGAGAGAAAAATGAGTAAGGACTTTTGTATGAAAAAATAAAAGGGTGGGGGGGTTTTTATATTTTTTTTTTGACCGTTGGAAGCGGGCAAAGCGCGTCCATGAGGGAGCGCTTTTGCCACATCAGCAAAGCGCGCCCTCAAGGACGCGTTTTTTGCTGATGTGGCACAAAGCGCTCCCTCGTGGACGCGCTTTGTTGGTTCATCCTCAAAAACGCTACCGACGTGGGCGCGCTTTGGGAAATGACCCTTTCCGGTAAATAATTATTTTTTAGGTACTTTTCCGTAAATTTTGTTAAAAATTGGTATTTTCTGGTAAATTGCCCATCTAAAAAGTTTCTTAAAATCCAAAAAACGAAAATCAACGAAAATTTTTCAAAAATTAAAAAATATATATAAAAGGGTTTTATTCACAATTTAACCCTTGAACTATACTTATGTTATCACATTGGTATCTAAATTTTTTTGTCCCATTTTGATACCTAAATTATTATTTCATTACATATTTTAGCCTCTGAAACTAACGGTGTTAAAAAAATCGTCAACCAATCAAAACACGTCATGTGACAAATGTTGACAGCTGATGTAATGGTTGACTGTTGATGTGGTTGTCGACAAGCATTTGACCGTGTTGTCTAATCATCACGGGTTACAACTTACAACAATTCTAACTAACGGTGTTAAAATGAACATCAATAAATCAAGACATGTCATATGGAAAATATTTACAGCTGGTGTGGCCGTTGACTAATAAAAAAAACAAAAAAAAAACTATAAAAAAATATTTAAAATTTATAAAGAAAATAAGAATATATATTAGAAACTGTTCAAGAGTTACAAAAATTAAATCAAAATTAAAACTAAAAAAATTTTGAACTAAAATTTCTTAAACTAAAACATTCAATATAACTAATTAATTCTAAATTCCATTTTTTTTTTTTTTGCCATTGATGATAGCTTACACTAACTTTCAACCACATCAACTAGCTCCTCTTTCTAATTTCAAAATACCGTGGTTGCCTATTCATAGTTTAACTCCAGTCTCAACACTGTCGTCTCTTCCAAGCCCTTCACCAGATCTAGCTTGACGATCTATAATGGATTTTAAACCTGGGATTGGGTTGTATGGATATTTCATCCATTGTATGAACAATCCAGCTTGTATGGATTTCATCCAATTTTGCAGGAGATGGTGAGGAAAGTGCTCAACTAAAAAAAATTTGGGTTTCATGGTATTCCTAAAAGGATTATGCTTCCTAATCAAGGAAGGGCTTTTGGAATTGGATTTTATCGATTATTAGGTTAAATTTCAAGATTTTTGATGAATTTTTTTAGTTTAACAATTAAACAGGAGAAAGGACAAACAATATTTTACCAGGCAATTTCAAACTCCATAGTTTACTGTAAAAAGATTAAAATATGTAACGGAATACTAATTTAGGTATTAAAATGGGACAAAAAAAAAATTAAGTATCAATATAAAAAAACGTATATAAAAACCTAAAAAGCAACAACAAAATAAAGTAAGAATCTACAAAATCAAAGGAAGGTGGAGAGAATCTAGAAATGCTCTTATGGTTCCGAGAAAATCAAAATATATATTGTTATAACGTAAATTTGTTGCTATATTTTATTTTAATTAGTATTTGTAGTTACGAGTAAATTTATGGTTTAATTTTACTACCTAATCTTGATTTCTTTAATTAAATTTTAGCATTAGGTGATAGATGATTTGAAAATAAAATTTAATAAGAAAAATATCATCTAAAATATGGCATTTTAATACTTAACTATAATTTTTATTTAATGAAAGAAATACTTGAAATTTTAAAATATATAAAAAGAAAAATTGTTTTTATTATTATTTAAAATTAAATTTATTTATTTATTATTTTAATTATTAAAATAAAATATCGAAAATATTTTTATTAATTTTTCTTCAAATTATTTTAAATTAAAATTAAATAGTAAAATTCAATGAAATATCAAACTCTAATTTCAAAATTCAATCAAACAAAACTGAAATGAAATTTACCTTTAATTCAAAACTACAAAAACAAAATGGTTCTATTTAAAGCATCAATAGTGAATTATAGTCGAAAATTTGCACACAACACTAGAAATGATTAATGAATTTAACTTTTTTTTGAAGTACAGCGATGATTGCTCACTTCATCCTTTAATTACGTAATTAAGGATTCGATTCTCGCTCTTGATTCATGAAAATGTAAACCTCAGTAGTTTAACACCCTAAATCCGACTTAGAAATTATGACCGGATATTGAGGAATTACATCAACTTGTTCACAACTTTGGTTTAAATCAAACTCAGTGCATGTTTGAAAGTACTAACATTTACAGACCAATTCCATAATTAAAACAATCATTTGCTAAAAACCATATATTTTATTTTTTTAGAGAATACTTAAATGGTTACTTAATCTTACAGCGGAAAGTTTACCAAAGTTTCAGTTATTTGAAAATTGTGGTCTCGATAAGTGAAAACGTACAGTTCGCCAATTGGGCGTATTTTGAATCATTCATTATAAATGTTCATAAAACCCATTTCAAATTTTCAGTGGAAAATCCTTAGCTTGTTTTAGTTTTAAAAACCGAAATCTAGCTTGTTAGTTCGTGTGATTTGCAGTTTTATGCTCGAAAATATTAAATGCCGATGAATAAAACAAAAACCAAAACTAGACCCAAAAACAATTTACAATCCAAAAATAATTAAAATATAAACCCACATATATTTTAACTGGTAACCAATCCGAGCTCCCGCACGCCATCCGGTCCTAAGTCGGAAGTTAACCTGAAACGTATAAAACAAACAAGTGAGCTAAAAATTCAGTGTGTAACTTAACCCACATACAGTATTTTCTTACTATAACATGCACAATTTACAAATATCATAATAGAGTTTTACTTATAGCGTTCACATATGCAAATAACATATCAAAATATAAAATATCCAGAAACATATAGCAGAACACAATGGTATAATTTCAAAAGCATATACATATCAAATAAAAAATGTCGTATCAAATCAGAACAAATCCTACCCCCATCCGCTACACACCATCTCCGTCCAACCAATCACACCAATTAGGACTATGAGAGTCCGTCCATCCAATCACACCAATATGTGGCGGTGTGCCACTCATAAATATGCAATTGAGCTGCCAAATTGATATTTGCAGTCTAGCTGCCATAACTGCAGTAAAACTGCCATATAAAACTTTTTTTTTTATCAAATTAGAACCCACCCCAATGTATATACAGAGTCATGTTAACATACATACATTTCACATAGGTTGTATGCACACATACAAAAACAAATATTATACGAAGCGTAACTTACACATAACGTATACATATCATAGCATATCATATTGCATGGTCAAATCAGATAGCTTATCAGAACCAATAACAGAATACGTATTACACACATGATTTACAAAATAATCATACCCAACTCACGTACTATGTTTTTGGGTCCTACTTATAGCAAATCATAACGCATTATTATACTAATCGGAACTTATTTAACATACCTCTTACACTTACCCATGTTTGTTTACTGAAACTTATTCTTTTTTGGGCCTACATAATGCCCAACGACCCAATTTCTGAGTCCCTTAATCGACCCCTAATTGGGCCTCAAAATTGGCCCAAAAGGCCCACATAACCGTGTAGCCCACACGGCCCAAAAAGCTAGCCCGTGTGGTGCACACGGTCTTTCCGCACACCCTGCACGATTTCACACGGCCATGTGGCCTACACAGTCTAACCACCCACCCTGCATGATTTCATGAAAATGTCTAAATTGGAAATCACTCTGCTGATGGAACTTGATTCTCATACCCATCGCCTAAACAAAATCACGAAAACGTTTAACACTACGTAACAAGAAGACTAAATACTAACCACTCCTATCTTATCACGAAAAATAAATTCAATCTAAAATAATAGAAAAGATATTAAACAAACTTACACCCCGCTTTGAACCACAATCGAAAGACAAAACTCGCGTACAAACACAAGGAACAAATGGAACGACAGTAAAGAAACAATAGCCAACAAAGAACGTGAGCAAAAATCTCAAGAGAACCAAAAGAACAAAAGAAAACAAAGAAAGAAGAAAAGAAGAACAAAACCAAAATTAACATGTGGGAATAGGGAAAAGTGGATGGTTAATGGAGTGAAAATAGGAATTTTGGAAACAAAATATATAAAAATAACAATAAAAATTTAATGGAGTGAAAATAGGAATTTTGGAAACAAAATATATAAAAATAACAATAATTTTTTTTTTTTTTTTTTTTTTTAGAAAAATAACTTTAACCCAACAACTAACAAGTGCCAATGACAAAAATGTTACACTTAAGCGCAACACGGGAGTCAAACACAAAATCTAGGATAAGCTAACAGCTTACCATTGAACCAGCAAACTCATTCTGTTATAACTTGCTCAGAAATAAGATTTAAGCCAGAAGACTAAGGATAGGAATTGAGCTAAAAAAAACTAACAAAATTCCAAGAAATATGATTTAAACATATGACCTCACACACAAGTACAATACTTAACCACTAAACCAAATCATTTCACTTATCATAATTTTCACAATCAAAACTAAAAAATCAGAACATGACCACTCCTGATTTCATTAACCCAATTTTCTTCTAACTCGATTTTCGAGATGTGATAAGTAATTTTAACTTAAATGATTTCATTTGTAGGCTGAGTAAACCTCAGTAGAAATGATTCATGAATTTAACTTCTTTTAAAGTATAGTGATGATTGCTCACCTCATCTCTTAATTATATTATTAGGGATTTGATTTTCGTTCATAGAGATGGAACATATTTCATGACCAACTATTTATTTTTTTAGAGAACACCTGCAAACCACAATGAAAGAATTAATCACTACTATAGACGGATAAACCGGAAACTGTAACAATTTATTTAATACATTCTCAAAAAAAAAAAAAAAATCATAACAATGTTACCCTTTTTCTTTTAAATGATTTCATTTGTAGGCTGAGTAAACTTCAGTAGAATATCATTACAATTTTAATTGATTATCCATTATTCATATACGTATGTATAATTTGAAAACATTAATAATTTATGCTAAAACTATCTTTATTCGTACATATATAATCTAAACTTTCAACGTCGCCAAATATAATCACCAATATTGTGTGGTGGCTTTTATTTTTGAGAATTCCATTTCTTATCCATTCAAAACTACGGTAAAAGTGCCACAAAGTGCTTTATATTATATTTCGGATTGTATTCAAGTTTGTCTATTAAAAAATGAGTAAATTAGTCCTTATACGTTAGATAAATGAATAAACCAGTCTCTTTGTTAAAATATATAATGTATAATAATAAATTTAGCCCTCAACCTTTACACATTTATTCAATTTGACCTCTAATATTTTATTGGAAGTAAATTAGAAAATTTTGAAACTAATAAGGCTAAAAGGTCAAAAAGGCCTTAGTAACAATGTTAAAAAAAAAAAAATCAATTAAGCCCTTTTAAAATTTAAAAATTATTTTAAAAATCATAAAAATTATAAACAAAATTTATAAAAAAAGTTATAAAAAATTAAAATTATAAAATTTTTATTAAAAAATAACAATACTGACCCAATAAAAAAGTAGGGTCAAATTGTTTTAAAATCTTATAACCATTAGATTTTGATGGGTTAGTATTGTTCTTTTTAATAAAAGTTTTATAAATCTTGTTATAGTTTTTATGCTTTTTTAATAATTTTTAAATTTTAAAAGGGATTAATGATTTTTTTTAAATTGTTACTGAAGCCTTTTTGACCCTTCAATCATATTAGTTTCAAAATTTTCTAATTTATTTCCAATAAAGAGTAAGGGTCAAATTGAATAAATGTGTAAATATTGAGGACTAAATTTATTATTATACCTTATATATAAACACCAAATTTTAACAGATGAGTTGTTTTACTCACTCATCTAACATGTAGGAGCTAATTTATCTATTTTTTCAGTAAATGAACTAAAATGCAATCCAGAATAAAGTACAGAGTTTTAAGATACTTCACTTCAAAACCACTCTTTTACATCAATAAATACATATACATATACACATACTCAAAAACCTCACAAGCAATTTACCCATTTCAGAACACCATGTACATATACATATACATTTCCAATACCTTTCACAAGTAAAACATATGTTTAAGTTTATCTCAAAAATGTAAATTCTATACAAGTTTATCAAAACCAATTAAATTGGCTTATCACATATAGCATAATATAGAAAAGGTCAAATATATCAAATGCTCATTTCAAACCAATACACAATATGGCTTATACATTTCCAATTTTCAAAACAATGCATAACATATACATGTTCATAGATACAATTTCCCCATTTTACCTTTAAAAAATCCATATCATCAAAATTTAGCAAATTAACATTTATAATATATTTAAACAAAATCATAGAGTACCAAAATGCTTTCAAATTCTACCTCACTCTTCCTTTGCTCCCTCTTTCTTTTCACAATTTAATATACACCAAATCTAGATATTTATATATACTAAATTTAACAATTACTTTATTCTCTCTCTCTATTAAAACACTTCTATCCCTTAATCTAACTCTTCCATTCGCTTCCTTCACCAAATCTAAGCTTCCATCTTTGTGGGTACTTTAATGTTAACCAAATTGAATGAGAATTACAATGAAATTGGAGAAGAAAAAAAAGAAAGAAAAAAAAGTATAGGAATGTGATTCGGGTCGGGCTGGGCCCAAGTTAAAAAATTTTATCCGAGGCTTGGACGGGCTTTATTTTTTGTCTAAGCCCATTTTTTGAGACTATATTTTTGCTCAAACCCTTCCACTTTTTGAGCAGGCCTTCAGGCCTGGGCGGTGACTAGGCCCATGATTAGGTCTAATCATGGCCAATTTTCGACTATTATATTTATAGAAAGTCAACAATTTTCTTCTGAGAAGTTTTAAAAACTATTTTTTTCCTTCTCTTCATTCTTTATTTCTCTTTTTTTTTTATTGATAAATTTCGTTACCAGAGAATTCAAAGTACTTCGATTTTCGACAAAGATAATGAAAACTCTCCAATTAATTTACTAGCCTTACTAAAATTAATAGTATTAAAATTAAACACGAGTTTTTAATTTTATGTTACTTTAGCCCTAAATCAATTAGACTCAAATCTAAATTCAATTATAATTACTCATATCCTAAAGATCTAAAATATTTATCTCAAGCTCATAATTAATTGGATCTAAATTAATCTAAATTTAATTAAACAAATTGTATCAACATATTAACTCAATTAATGCTAATGCATCTAACTCTACTTAAACAGTGAAACAAAACTAGACAATTGATCACTAGCCAATCAATTAAACACATGAATCAACCTCAAATTATGTAGCAAGTGGCAACGTTAATCAGTAGAGAAGTTTGGACAATCGCTGGTGCAAGGTTGTGCAGCAAAATTGAAGCAATCAGTGTAGCTACTTAGGGGAAACGGTGGATCAATTTGTTTAAGGATGCAACAAAAATAATTGAAGACATTAACAGCGACTTTAAAGCACTTAGTGGCAACAATGATGGCTTAGCAGCTAAGAAGCAGTAGGGAGTAGCAATCTTTTAGGGTAATTAGTAGCAAGAAATTGTAGCAAACCGGAAATTTTAGGGCTGGTGGCAACGACAACTTGGAAACAATCTGGTTGGTGGCAATCATTAGCTTATTTTGAAGGAATAATAACAATATTTCGACAGCAATGGGATGGTGCAACAATGGCACTAAATGAACAAATTTTGGAGCGGTAGTGCTAAAATTTTTTTTGCTGTAGCTTTGATGGGTGAAACAACGACAATTTGGAGGTTGTTTGGGGGTATGACTTGCTCTTTTCATGCTCTATTAGAATCAAAATGAATTTTTTGCTTGGGCCATAATATTGTTTTAGCCCCATGGGTGTTTGATATTTTTTCGCCTACTAAGGAGTGACATGTTTGACAAACAATAGTTGGAGTTTGGCTAGGACTCTTCCGTTCTTTAATTGGTTATCCTTATCATTATCTCTTGAGAGAATTTTGGAACGGTTGAAAAATTGATTTATGAATACTTTTATTTAATAAATACTAGGATAATTAATATGAATTCTAGTTTTTAAATAAGAGTTTAAAGCTTATCAAAACTCTATTGGATAGACTTTTGTATCAGCCTATAAATAGGTTGCTTGTGGCGTCACTTATAGAGCAGGTTTGGAGTGTCTTTGTTGACAATTTTGGTGTGCTTTCTTGTAGTTATTTTGTGACTCTCTTTTAGGTATTCTTCAAGAGTTTACTGATTATATTGTGAGATACTTAGGTGAGTGATTTGTGGCAATTGGGTTCAGTATTGGGGCTGCAAATATTTCTTTGTGTAGGGATATATTGAGTTTAAGCTAATAGGTGATCCAGACGATTGTTGAATAAAATCATTCACTGAGCGAGGCTTATCAAACATAGGATCGTTGTCTGAACTGCATTAACAAATATCGTGTGTTAATTCTCCTCTTATTTTGCTTCTTGCATTACTTTGCATTAATTTTTTTTTTCATTTTTGTTCTAACAACAATTGGAAAAAAATTGTTTTTCAAGTGTAAATCGAAGGCTTTTCAATTGATATTAGAGCTGGCTTCAAAAGTTATTTGAAAGTGAGCTTTTATTCAATTTTCGACCATGAAATACATGAAGGAAGGTAGTTTGATTACTGACCGTCTCTCTCCCTATCGCCGGGATAGAGATAAGAATCAACACTTGGGAATTAAAATATAATATAAAAATCAGCTGAAAGTTAAGCCGTTATTTTTCAGAGAATTTTTGAGTTGCAAAGAAGTGATGCATAATTGTCAGCTAAACAAGTACAGATTCAGAATGGTCGGACTACCAATTTTAGCATTGGTATAGATGATAACCTGTATTTCTGAAATTAAATTTGTGTGCCGAATGATTCTGAAGTCAAAAGAAATATTTAACAAGAAGCCTATAACAGTGTTTATTGGATTCATCCTGGTAGCAATAAAATGTATAATGATCTGAATTAGAATTATTGGTGGCCAAGAATGAAACGTGAGATCTCAGAGTTTGTCTTGAAATGTTTAGTATGTCAGCAAGTTAAGGTTGAACATCAGGTTCCGTCAAGTTTGCTCCAACCTATAATGATTTGTTTAGTGGAAATGAGAAAGAGTATCAATGGATTTTGTAAGAAGGTTGCTTGTGATTCCAAAAAAGAAAGATACTATTTGGTTTGTGGTTGATAGATTGAAAAAGTCCGCTCATTTTATTTCGGTTACTCTATTGAGAAGTTAGCAGAATTGTATACGGATGAGATAGTTATATTACATAATGTACCACTGTCTATTATTTCAAATCGTGATCTATTGTAACGTCCCTAAAATGTTAAGTTTGGATTTGTTAAATTTAGAAATAATTAGGTACATGCTTCAATGGTTAAGGGCTTTAGGTGTGAAAGGGTGGGTCGTGAGTTTGAGTCTTTGTGAGAGCGTTTTGCTGGTCAATTTTTGGTTGTTGTTACTTTAATAGAATTTGAGTTAAAGTTTAACTCTAGAGTGGGATGGAATCTGTTGCATGATTCTAGGGTTGGTGGATGAGGGGAGTTAGTTTTAATTTTAATTTTATTCCAAAAAAAAAAAAAAAATCTTCCCTCAATCGCACGTTCTCATCTTTTCTTTCATTGTTTTCTTTACTTTCTTTTATTATTTTTTTCCTTTCTTTCCTATGCCACTGCCAACATAGAATTGAGTAATTTTAATCCTTCCTTTTTGTTACTTTCTTGGTCTTTGTTTTTTGTTTCTTGCAATTGTGGGTTGTTGTTCGTTTGGTCTTCATTGTGCTCATTCATTTGGCTTCTTCAAATTTGTTCTTGATAGGTAAGGCTATTGGATTGTTCTTTAACCGTTTGGTTTGGGGGTGTTATGGGTTGCAAAGTGATGTTGTTAAAATTTGTTATTCGTTATTTAATTAGTTCGTTGCATTTAGGTGAGAATCGTGACACGTTTGGCGTCCCTCCAACGACTTGAGATTTACGTAGTGGTCGTTCGTTCAAACGGTAAGGGTGTGGATGTATTTTGAAGGGTCGTTTTAGTTGAGTGTGGGTGATTAAAGATTAGAGTTTTGCGAATCATTATTAAAATCGGTTGTGTTAATTGGCGATATAGGTGTGGGATTGCTCGTGTTTGAGTTTGATTCTAGAGAATATCAGGTGTGTAACGAGAAACCCGAAAAGCAACGAACTGCGAAAGCCAAAATTAGGCACTGCCGATGCCACACGGTCGTGTGCATGCAAATTTGGACATCTGTTGGTACCATTTTAATATCCGAAAGAATAATGAATACGTATGATAAGTATGTGGTTCGTATCTGTTATGTTGTGCATGCAAAGCTATGTCACGTTTAATTTCTGCTCTAAACATGTATGATATTTTTTGCACTCTTCATCTGCATTTGGGTTGGGTTGTAAATAGCATGTGGAGGAAGTGATTCTGTAAAAGGCGATTAATCGCCTATTGATTTGGCAGCTCAGCTGCAACTGTTCTGCAAAGTGTCCTGTGGACACCAAGTGGTGTGTAGGGATGGATGGGTGTTTTATACCTATATGATGTGTTGGGATGGACGGAGTTAGTGTGTAACAGCTGGGGGTAGGATTATGTTTTGTATCTGCTCTACTCTGCTATAAATATGTTTCTGATAGATCTGTCTGATATTTATTTTATTGTGTTAAGTTTATCGTTATACAATGAGTTTCAAAACTCACTCTCGATTTCAATGATATTTTCAAGTAATCCTCAAACTTAGACGGGTCAGTGCGATGGGAGCTCGATTATATTAGTATTTTGACTCTTTAAATATTTTAAATTAGATTAAGTGTTTTGTAAAATTTTGTCTGTTTAGACATTTTGGGACTGTCTCGGTTTTGGATTTAATTCTGGATTTTTACATGACAATTGATAAAACGATTTACCGAAAATAATTATTTTCCTACAACCACCTATTTTCGAGAAAACAAACTTGGTTTTCCAAAATATAATGATCTATGAATTTTCGCTGTAAAGTATTCGATTTATCTAAAAAATGTAATCAAACAACATTTTTAATTAAATAAATATGTCAAACACGTTTTCTAATAAAACGGGTTTTTAAGTAATAAAAGTTTACGATGTTTTTTTTTCAAATAAACGAAAGCCGGATTTACAACTGTTTTACGTAGCATCTCTAGATCTAGCCATAACGTCCAGGCCAGGTTTGGGGTGTTACATCCGAGTTTTACTTTTAGATTTTGGGGTAAGTTGCATGAAGCTTTAGGCACCAAATTGAATTTTAATACAACATTTCATCCGTAAACGAATGGTTAGTCAGAGCGTATAATTCAAATTTTAGAAGATATGTTACGATGTTGTGCTATGGAATTTGAAGGTAGCTGGGACAAATCTCTACCCTTGATCGAGTTTGTTTATAATAATAGTTATCAGTCAAGTACCAAAATGGCGCAATATGAAGCTCCGTAAGGAAGGAAATGCAGAACTCTGTTATATTTGTCTAAGTTAAGTGAAAGGAAGATGGTAGGAATTGATTTAGTTCGTGAAGTAGAAGAAAATGTTAAGGTTATTTAAGAACTTTCTGAAAGTTGCCTCTAATCGAAAAAAGTCATACGTAGATTTAAAAAGGAAGGATATTGAGTTCCAATTTGGCGACAAAGTATTCTTGAAAGTACCATCGTGGAAGAAAGTGTTGTGTTTCGGTAAGAAAGGAAAGATTGGTCCAAGATTCATTGATCGTATGAGATTCTAAATAGAGTCTGGCCAATAACATATAGAATAGCGTTGCCTCCAGAACTTGAGAAAATTCATAATGTGTTTCATGTATCAATGTTGCGTCGCTATCGATCTGATTTTTCTCATGTAATCTTTCTTGATGAGATTGAGTTACAGTCTGATTTATCTTACAATGAAGAATTGGTGAAAATTCTGGCTCGGAAAGTAAAAGAACTCTGCAATAGTGAAAGTTTTATGGAATCATCATGGTATAGAAGTGGCTACATGGGAAACAAAAGAACCAATGAAATCTTAGTACCCAAACCTTTTTACAGGTAAAAATTTTGAGGATGAAATTTTCTAATGAGGGTAGATTTGTAATAGCCTGATTTACAACTGATCGTTATGTCAGAGTCTTAAAATTTATATAATGAATGATGTAGCCTAGAAACTAACTGTGACAACGATTGAGGCAAGCGCACCTATCGAACAGTAGTATAGTTTAGTGGCAAGACCGGAATGTCGAACCAAAAGGAACCAAAAGTACTAATACTAACTTTCTTTCTATTATTTAGCCTAAGATTTAAGGAAATTGTTGTTTAATCTAAAATTAACTAACTACTAAGCTAAAGATGCTAAGACAAAGAGAATGAATTGGGGTAATACTTGTGGGAAAAACCAATTGATTAAGACAATACCCAAGAAAGAATCCACCTAGACTTCACTTGTTATCTAACTCTGAAACTGCACGATTTATTCACTTGACTTGATCCGCATCGATTCCCTAATGTATATTAATACCTCCGTCGAGGCTACTAACGTCTAACCCTAGGTTGATTAATTGAAATCTCTTTCTAATTAAAACCCCTAGAATTGCATTAACTCGATCTATGGACTTCCATATTAGGTTTGACCCTAATTCAGCAGATTTTCGTCATCCTATGTCTAGGGTTGCGATCAACTCCGCTTAACTATGCTAGATCTACTCTTAGACAGGGAATTTTGCTCCACTGCCTAAGCACCTCAATACTTGAATCAATACCCCGAAATATCAAAGCAAGAATTAAGAACACATAATTAAGAACAAATCAAGTATTTATCATATAGTTGAAAAACAATAACAAGATCCGTCTTAGGTTTCATCCCCTCGTATCTCGAGGGTTTAGTTCATAATTATAAAAGAATACATCTCAGAAGAAAAGATAAAACAAAACATAAAAAAACCCTAAAACCCCCTAAAGGAATTGAAGGAGAGATCCGCCGTCTTGAGTATGATTTCGGCTTCTTGAGATGAATCAACTGGCTTTCTTCGAGTAAATCCCACGATTCTGACCTCTCTGGCTCGGCTCCTTGGCCTAGCTAGATGCCCCCTGACCAAAAGCCCCCTTTTAGGTTGTACTTAGGGTGTTTATATAGGCTTCGGAATGTGTTTCTTCGCCTCTAAGTATCCTAATCCGAATAAAATTCTTCTTTGTCACGGTAGGGACACGCCCGTGTGGCACGCCCATGTGAATCGACTTCAGGCCGTGTTCGAGCCTGCTAAAGGGGCACGGCCGTGTGGTGAAACCCCAGGCCGTGTTGATTTCCTACTTTGGCCCATTTGGCCTGTTTTAAGCCTGTTTTCCGTTCTTTTCATCCTCCTATGCTCTCCTGAGTATAAAACATGAAATTAAAGGATTAAGAGCACCAAATTTTATAATTCAAGGGATAAATCATCCAAAAGCATGCTAAATATGGAGATAAAATATGTTACTATTACGGTTTATCAAATACCCCCACACTTAAGCTTTTGCTTGTCCTCAAGCAAAATTCTCAACTTGCAATTAAAACGAATTTCCTCAATTCATAACCTTCATCAATAATGTTTCATCATAATTCATAGATAATTCGTACATAAATAATTTAACCAAAAAAGTTCCTAAAGATTCAAACAATCAAAGTCATAGTTTTTATAGTATGAAAAATATGTGTTTCCCCTTACCTAAATAATTACCTTTGATTCAAAATCGACAAGGATTGACATCCTCACTAAAGATTCACTCAAATCACTCAAAGTGTTTAAGGTTCAAAAATAAGCACTCAGAAGTCGAACATGAAAAGTTAATCCCATAGGCTTGCATGAAAATCAAATCTCCACCATTATAATATGAGATGATACACAAATCAAAAGGTCTTTAAAAAGGGTTGTAACGGGGCTTGGGTTGAAGGTGTGGATAAAGGCTAAATTAAAGGGTTAGAATCGAGATTGAATTGACAAATTACCTAACTAGAAATAATGAACTGATAATGAATAATTACATCAATTGAAAACTAATAATACTACTATTAATACGAGCTTCTTCTTTAACAATTGGAATTTAAACGTATAAACTCACATAATCACAAAACTAATAATGAATATACTTCGATTTTTTTTAAAAACAAATCAAGTACAATAATAATAAGATAGAATTTAATAACTGGAATAAAGAAAATAGTTAAGTAACCGATCAAATCAAATCTCGATATAGGGGTAGTCAAGAGAAATGGTGATAACAAATACAAAGTTGGTTTTGGGTTAATATTAATGGGTGAGTCAATAAAAGGGTTGTTAGGATCAAAGGGGTTCACTAAGGGTTAATTGTGAGGGTAGGCTTTTTATGGAGTAAGTGGGTTAAATCCTATGTGCCTTTATCATCTTAGTATATCAAATCAAAGGTGTGGTCTCGACATGTATAATCGAAGCAAGTTCTAGAATAACAAATCAATGTTGACACACTCATAATCAATAAAGTGAGCAAGAAAAAGAATATGCTCTAAAAGGCTCAAAATCTCACAAAAATTATGGGCTTTTTGATATCAACATTGTAAATTTCAAACTTCAAATTAATAATTAGATTCAGGTAGGCAACCTAACAAATTTTTAATTTCATTAAAAATAGACTTATCATGCTTGATTCTCTAGTATCCTAAAGTTTAAATCATCACTGCACAATTAACAATGACTTAATCCAAAACATATCAATCAAAATCATAAATTACAGGAAATTCTAGTCTAATAGTGATATGAGAAAATTACTTAAGAAACAAGGTATAATTCAGGATTTGAGAACAATGCAAAAAGCTAGGCACTTTTAAGATTCACCCCCCCATACTTAAGATGTACATTGCCCTCAATATACAAAGATATATAAAAAAATATAGTAGAAAATCAAAAGATAGGGATAGGGGTGAAACTCCCTGAATTCTGAATGGCTTCCTTGAGTTGGGAGTGGTCGTGGTGTGGTGGCTGCCCACTATTACTGCGCTAGATGAAGAAATTGGGTAGCCCGTGAAGAAATAGCCAGGAAATAGTAGAACACATTTAAAATAAACTAATTATGTATTTAAAGACAAGAAAGATAAAGATAAAGAAAATAGAAAGTAAAATAAAATTAAAAGAAGAGATAAATGGACTGAAAAGTCCTTATTGTTAGATGGTTCGCGAGGTGGGTGTGGTTTCTAAGGCCGTGGTGTGTGATTCCCAAGTAGCCTTTAGAACCTAAAACCAAAAAACTAAAATAAAATAGATTAAATTAAGCATAAGAGAGTCAAAGAGAAGGAAAATAAAGGAGAAGAGAAAAGAAAAATAAAAACTAAATGGCCTCAAACGTCCTCGGCTTGTCTAGTGAATGAAGTGGCTGGCATAAACTTATGTAGATCGGTCTCCCATAGGGAAACTATGCTAGGATTCTTTCGCTTCTTCGACATGGATATGGTGTACATCTAGAGTTTGGAAAAGGGCCAAGGAAGGAAAATATGGAAGGCGGGTCTAAAAATTTATGGAATAAGGGGAATGTGGAGTAGTTGAGAGGAGGGAGGGGGTGGTTTAAATAGAGTTTTGATGTCTGGTACATCCCCACGCCCGTGTACCATGGGCGTGTCAAGTTGCACGGCCGTATCGCACGACCGTGTTGTGCTTCGTTCGTCTTTCCCAAGCACGTGTGCGGCCGCCACGCACGTGTATCTTGATGAAACGATGATCGCCACGATCGTATCTCACGGCCGTGGTGTTTAGTCGGAGCCCGTGTAACTTCCCTCAGTGTCGGCCACGGCCATATCGCACGGCCGTGGCCATTTATAATTGTCCGTGATCTGGGAATCTTCCGTTATTGGCTCGTACTGTCTCTGCCATGTCAGTATAGATGTCCGTAGTATCCACACGGCCACGGCCACGGCCGTGTGCAAGGCCGTGTGGTATGGAAATCTGCACTTTTGTTAGTTAATAGTTAGATGCTAAAAAGGAGAAATAAAAGTAGAAATAAATGTAAAAATAAACGGAGTTAGTGCTCGGGTTGCCTCCCGAGAAGCGCTTGTTTAAAGTCTTAAGCTAGACTTACCTCTTATTCGCATATTCAAGGTGGTTTGAAGAGTCGAAACTCCTCTTCTCTGCTATCAATTCTAACAATATATGGTTTGAGTCGAGCGGTGTTTACCTTAAAAGTTTCGAATTCAGGATTAGTTACCTCAACTGTTCCGTATGGGAAGACATTCAGTACTGTAAAAAGGATTTCTTCGTTTGTATTACGGTCTGAGATAGCGACTCGAGGGTCTTTCTCATCCAACAATACCTGATCTCCTATTTTGAAGTGATTCACCGTTCCTTTAAGCTCGATTGGGGGTTCTCTCGGTTTTGCTTCGTGTGTTCCTAGTTTCTCTTTGAAATGTGTTTTCCACTCGTCTAGTTCATCAATATGAAGCCTTCGATCCTCATGAATTACTTCTTTGTTGTCATGATGTCTAGGATCTGGCTCAGTTGTGTTGTTCCGTGGTGCTTCCTGAAAAGAAGGTTTAACCGACTGGTCATTAATAAAATCAATTTTCTCACCTTGATTACTTGAAGTCCTAGCCGAGTCAAGAGCTTGAAGAGTGACTGTCTCGTCACCTACATGAAGTATGAGTTCACCTGTATCAATGTCAATTTTAGTTCTAGCAGTTGCTAAAAAGGGTCTTCCCAGAATTAATGGGATTGTGTTGTCCTCATCCATGTCTAAAACAACAAAGTCTATTGAGAATACAAATTTATCAATTTTTACGAGTACATCTTCAACTATACCCCGAGGAATTCTAATAGTTTTATCAGCTAATTGAATGCTCATCCTAGTTTGTTTGGGTTTCCTTAGACCTAGCTGTTTAAAAATTTTATAAGGCATGATGTAACACCCCTAACCCGTATCCAACGCCGAATTAGGGTTAAAGGCGTTACCGGACAGATCGGAAACTTACACAACATTTCATACATTACATTCATCATTAACGATCATAGTGTCCCTTAGATGAGTCATCAAGACCCAAAACATGTATATAAACCGAGTTGGGACTAAACTGAAACACATATGAAATTTCATGAAAATTAAAAACTTTTCTAACTTTCAGGGGAGGCACGCCCGTGGTAGGAGACCGTGTGCCCTCCACGGCTTCTAGACACCCCCGTGTCTATCCGTGTTTACATACTGACTATATCAACACGGTCACTAGGCACGTCCGTGTGCCATGACCGTGTGCTACCAAACCATTTACTGACTTTTCCAACACGGCCACCAAGCACGCCCGTGTGCCATGGCCGTGTGCTCTTAGCTAGCTACTGACTTATACACCACAGCCAGCTGACACGCCCATGTCGAGGCCATGTGCTATTTAAGCTACATTCTGCCAATTCAACCATGGTCTTAGGCACGCCCGTGTGCCACAACCGTGTGGCATTATAGGCCATTTACAAGGCCAAAATGCCACCCATAAGGGTCAACCTACAAGCCATATTTACCAACATATCTCATGCACATATAACCATAAAAAAACATACCAAAATAATCATTCAAACCATGCATTCAATACCATTTCCAACCATGACAATTTCAAAGAATAAAATTCATATCATTACAAGCATAATTCATTCATTTGCTCACTCAAACCTTGGCCATTTCACATGCTTTCACCATACCAAGATATGCATCATATATCACATTCATTTAAGCAAAGTCTTAATTCAAAAATAGCCAAATCACATGGCTAAGATCACATAACAACTTGTACTAAAATACTAGCCTATACATGCCATATCTAACTTTATACATTTTCAAAGTGTACCAAAATTATTTTAGTAGTGTGATGATGATCCTTGACGGTGCCGAGCCTTCAGTAGCTTTGACGACCTATAAAACAGAGAAAACACACACAGAGTAAGCTTTCCAAAAGCTTAGTAAGTCATATACAAATAAACTTAATAGACAAGTATATAAGCATATAGAAATATAGGCACATTTCATATGCATAACATCTTCTCACATATATACTTTGGTTCATACTATTGGCCACATTTGCCACATTCATCAATTCCAAAAATCTCTTATGCACAAAACT
The DNA here is from genome assembly GCA_025698515.1 of Gossypium sturtianum. Taxonomy (NCBI): domain Eukaryota; kingdom Viridiplantae; phylum Streptophyta; class Magnoliopsida; order Malvales; family Malvaceae; genus Gossypium; species Gossypium sturtianum. The sequence continues at coordinate 12,735,502 of CM046948.1, forward strand.
ATTTCAAAGGTCCATAACCATCATAGCAAGGTTACATTGGAACTTACCTTATATACACACTTAGTGTATGAATCAACGTACCTGAATCGGATTCACTATTTACATGGCTATTTCGTATTACAAACTTGCCCGTTGAATCGTAAGGAATCTAGTAGGATACTCAGAAAGCTCGGAATGGTCGTATAATGCCAATGTCCCAAACGAGGTCTTACATGCACTCAGACACTGATGCCACTGTCCCAGACAGGGTCTTACACGTATCAATACGATGCCGATGTCCCTGACATGGTCTTACACGTAAAGCTTATCTCGATGCCAACGTCCCAGACGCGGTCTTATACATAAAACTTATATCGATGCCAACGTCCCAGATGAGGTCTTACACGTAAAGCTTATATCGATGCCAACGTCCAAGACGTGGTATTATACATGATAAAACAGAACAGATACCTATGTCATGACATAGCTAATCCTATCGACTCCTAGGTTCACACGGGACTTCTCGGACTTAGTCACTATATCGAACTTTTTTCGAAATTTATATGTAGAACTTCTCATAGGCATTCATTACCAACATTAATCATATGAACAATTATAATTACATACATATACATTTATTTGCATAGTGACTTACCTCGAATTTGGTTTATCGGAATGAAAACGGTTACTCGGTTATTTTCGTTTTCCCGCGATCTAAATTCGTTTTCCTCGGCTCTTGATCTAAACATATTCAGAATTAACCCTTTTATTCAATAGCTCATTCAATTCAATCCAAAGACACACATTTTGGACTATTTGCAATCTAGCCCTCACATTTGTACATTTTATCAATCTAGTCCATTTTTCACAAAACATCAAATTAACAAAATCCACACATATACATGCTTGGCCGAATACATATACATCACATACAAGGCCACATTTTTCATCAAATTTGCAATTTAGTCCCTTAATTTACCATTTTCTCAATTTAGCCATATTTAGCTAAATTCATCAAAAATTCAAGAACAAAGTATGTTCATCTAGCTCATATCTTTCATTTAACACCATAAATCATTAAAAAGCTTGACATATCATCAATGGCATATCACACAAACATCATCAATTCAAAAAATTAATATATGGGTTTGATAGTTTTTGAAGCAACGATTGCAAAAAACGTAGAAATTATCAAAAACCGATCAAAAATACATACCCGATTTATGCTTGAACCATGGCCGAATGAAACAAACTTAACCCTTTCTTTTTCTTTTAACTTTCGGCCAAAGAAGAGAAAATAAAAGATGAACACTCATCTTTTTGTTTTATTAATCTAAGGTTAATAATTCAATTACTAAATTACCCATCCATTAAACATATAAGACAAATTAATACTAAGGTTATTAAGACATTCTATCATCCACTATCTCAATGATGGCTTATTTGCCATATAAGGCCTTCACCTTTACAAAGCCACAACACTTTGATACTTCAACAAATAGCAATCAACTTTCACATTTAATGCAATTCAATCTTTTTGCCAAATTAAACACACAGACGGACAATTTAACTTACGAAGATTTAACACATACTTAGTCACATATCAACGACTCAGAATATAATACTAAAATATTATTCAGACTCGAATTTGTGGTCCTAAAACCACTGTTCCGACTAGGGTATAAATCGGACTGTTACACATGACATTTATACTTGCCCCTAGATAAGCTAAAGCATTATCAACCGATAAACTACCAATTAAACAAGGAATCGTAAAACTCCCTGGATCTTTTAATTTTCGTGGTAGTTTGTTTTGTAGAATCGCTGATCACACTGCGTTCAGCTCCACATGCGATGCCTCGTCTAACCTCCGTTTGTTTGTCAAAAGCTCTTTTAAAAATTTCATTGAATCTGGCGTCTGCGAAAGAGCTTCAAGGAACGGTAAGTTAATATGTAATTTCTTTAAAATTTTAAGAAACTTACCGAACTGTTCCTCTGTGTTATCTTTCTTCATTACTTTGGGATATGGTATGCGAGGTTGGTACTCTTTGAATACCGGTTTTGATTTATCATGACTTACCTCGACCTTACCTTCCTCTACCACATTCTCTTGCCTTAATTTAGGCTCATCTAACCCTTTACTACCATGAACGGTTATGGCTTGAAGTTGCTCCTTTGGGTTAGTTTCAGTGTTGCTTGGCAATCTACCTTGTGGTCGTTCTGACATGATCTTGGTAAGTTGACCTACCTAATTCTTGATCTCTTGAATCGATGTTTGTTGATTTTTAAGTGTTGTTTCGGTGTTTTGGAAACGTATTTCTGACACCGCTATGAATTTTGTCAGCATCTCTTCAAGGTTCAGCTTCTTTTTATGTGGGTAGGGCTGTTGTTGGAAGTTTGGAGGAGGTTGCTGTCTCTGATTTCCTTGACCTCCCCATGAAAAATTGGGGTGGTTCCTCCAACCTGGATTATAATTGTTACTATAGGGGTTATTTTAAGATCTAAAATTATTACCCATATAGTTCATCTGCTCGCTTTCTACACCAGGGTTGTAGGGTGGATGTTCCGTATTGTTCGACCCTCCATTCGTATCACACTGCACCACTGGATGTACCTGCGAAGAACTATACAAACCATCAATCTTTTTATTTAAGAGTTCTATCTGATTGGATAGCATGATTACTGCGTCGAGGTTGAAAACTCCGGCTGTTTTTGTTGGCCTTGTCCTTGTAACTTGCCACTGATAGTTATTCAGTGACATCTCTTCTATAAACTCGTAGGCCACTTTAGGAGTTTTGTTGTTCAGTGTTCCACCGGCGGCTGAATCAATTAACTACCTGGTTGAAGGGTTTACACCATTGTAAAAGGTTTGGACTTGTAGCCACAAGGGTAATCCATGGTGTGGGCACCTTTTCAATAGATATTTGTATCTCTCCCATGCATCATAAAGTGTATCTAAATCCATCTGCACAAAAGAAGAAATATCATTCCTTAACTTAGCCGTTTTAGCCGGCGAAAAATATTTTAATAAAAATTTTTCGGTCATTTGCTCCCATGTAGTGATTGATCCTCGTGGAAGAGAATTCAACCACTGTTTGGCTTTATTCCTCAAAGAAAAGGGAAACAACCGAAGACAGATGGCATCATCAGAAACACAATTTATTTTGAAAGTATCGCAAATTCTAGGAAATTCGCCAAGTGATTGTTTGGATCTTCATCCTGCAAACCATCAAACTGAACAAATTACTGTATCATTTGAATTGTTTTAGGTTTCAGTTCAAAATTATTTGCAGCAATAGCAGGTCTAACAATACTTGACTCAGTTCCTGTTAAATTAGGTTTAGCAAAATCATACAGAGTTCGAGGAGGAGGATTTTTGGCAACCACAAGAGGGAGTGGATTATTCTGGTGATCAGCCATCTCTTCCATGTTATTAGTATCGTCCTCTTGCTCTTCTTCTATGTAATTTAGGCTTCGCCTTATTTCTCTACGATTTCTGCGAATGGTTCATTCAATATCGCTGTCGTAAATTAAAGGTCCTGTCGGGTTTCTTCTAGTCATAAAGTAGAGGTACCTGCTAGGAACAAAATAAAAGAAGAAAAATTAACAAAGTTAAAAACAAAATAAAAGTAAATTGCAAAAATAAAAATGGCTAAAGTAATAAAAATTGAGCGTTCTTAATATTTTGGTTCCCCAGCAACGGCGCCAAAAACTTGATCGTTATGTCAGAGTCTTAAAATTTATATAACGAATGATCTAGCCTAGAAACTAACTGTGACAACGATTGAGGCAAGCGCACCTATCGAACAGTAGTATAGTTTAGTGGCAAGACCGGAATGTCGAACCCAAAGGAACCAAAAGTACTAATGCTAACTTTCTTTCTATTATTTAGCCTAAGATTTAAGGAAATTGTTGTTTAATCTAAAATTAACTAACTACTAAGCTAAAGACGCTAAGACAAAGAGAATGAATTGGGGAAATACTTGTGGGAAAAACGAATTGAGTAAGACAATACCCAAGGAAGAATCCACCTAAACTTCACTTGTTATCTAACTCTGAACTAGACGATTTATTCACTTGACTTGATCCGTACGATTCCATAATGTATATTAATACCTCCGTCGAGGCTACTAACGTCTAACCCTAGGTTGATTAATTGAAATCTCTTTCTAATTAAAACCCTTAGAATTGCATTAACTCGATCTATGGACTCCCATATTAGGTTTGACTCTAATCCGGCAGATTTTCGTCATCCTATGTCTAGGGTTGCGATCAACTCCGCTTAACTATGCTAGATCTACTCTTAGACAGGGACTTTTGCTTCACTACCTAAGCACATCAATACTTGAATCAATACCCTGAAATATCAAAGCAAGAATTAAGAACACATAATTAAGAACAAATCAAGTATTTATCATATAGTTCAGAAAATAATAACAAGATCCGTCTTAGGTTTCATCCCCCTCAGGTATCTGAGGGTTTAGTTCATAATTATAAAAGAATACATCTCAGAACAAAAGATAAAAAAAAACATAAGAAAATCCTAAAACCCCCTGAAGGAATTGAAGGAGAGATCCACCGTCTTGAGTATGATTTCGGCTTCTTGAGATGAATCAACTGGCTTTCTTCGAGTAAATCCCACGATTCTAACCTCTCTGACTCGGCTCCTTGGCCTAGCTGGATGCCCCCTGACCAAAAGCCCCATTTTAGGTTGTACTTAGGGTGTTTATATAGGCTTCGGAATGTGTTTCTTCGCCTCTAAGTATCCTAATACGAATAAAATTCTTCTTTGTCACGGCAGGGACACACCCGTGTGGCACGCCCGTGTGAATCGACTTCAGGCCGTGTTCGAGCCTGCTAAAGGGGCACGGCCGTGTGGTGAAACCCCAGGCCGTGTTGATTTTCTACTTTGGCCCATTTGGCCTGTTTTAAGCCCGTTTTCCGTTCTTTTCATCCTTCTATGCTCTCCTGAGTATAAAACATGAAATTAAAGGATTAAGAGCACCAAATTCCATAATTCAATGGATAAATCATCCAAAAGCATGCTAAATGTGGAGATAAAATATGTTACTATTACGGTTTATCAACAACAGTGTTAGAAACAGTGGTTCAGGGACCACAATTCTGACGATAGTGTCAATAAATATTATTTATTTATATTTACCAACTTGTTATAGTGTTTTATTGATGTTTGAATTAGTGAATTCAGTCAACAGGTTAAAAATGAAAGTGTATGGACTAAATCATAAAAATTGGTGAAAAGTTGATTAGATGAGTTTAATAAAAATTGTTCAAGGTCCAAAGTGGTAAATAACCACTCTTGCATGGTAGTACAATTGTGTCAAAGTTTACTGGAAACTCCTGTTAATTTCCATTTAATGATGAAACTAAGAGGTTAAGTGTATAGGCTGAAGTGATGGGATGGGAAAAAGAGTCTCATTCTCGTCTTCCTTTACCAATAACATTTTTCTCTGTAGAGGAAAAAAAGCTATAAGCTCTCTTGATTAATCAATTTTTCATGTAAGTGTTCCCAAAGCCTATTTTTCATGAGTTTTGTGTTTTTGAGATCCTTGTATCTCGATTTAGCTAACTTGTATGTCTAGTCTCAAAAATATTAAAGTCCAAAGTGTTGTCATTGATAAACTGAATGTATTAATGTATAGATCAAGAACCGAATCAATAGTAGATAACAAAGGAAAAGGAAAGATCACGGATTGATTATTGGCATTCAAATTCTGCTATTGTACTAGGTAAGTTCATATTGTACTAGGTATGTACTAGCTAATAGTATGAAAATTTATATGGTAAAACATTAGTAAACTTGTATTGATAAGGTGAAAAAGATATTAATTAGTAAAAAGAAAGTTTTGTTATGTATATGAGTCCGAATGAACAAATGATACAATTGGCATGCCAATAGGGGTATTTATGCACTGTATGGGAAGAAGGGAAATAGGAAGAAGATGAAGAAAGTTACTGAAGTTTTCTGGAATCCTGCATTTGTTGTGGATTTCCAATTTAATCTCTTCGGAGATTCTAGCGTGTCCTCGATTGGAATAGATCCTATGAGCAATCTGGCGTGTTATCAGGGGAGAATATTTAGCCTACGGGCTTTGCACTATGTGCATTTGACGTGTTCTAGGTTGGAATAGCTCTTATGAGCAACTTGGCGTGTTATCGGGGGAGAATATTTAGCCTACGGGCTTTGCACTATGTGCATCTAGCGTGTTATTGATTTGAATAGCTCTTATGAGCAATTTGGCGTGTTATCGGGGGAGAATATTTAGCCTACGGGCTTTGCACTATGTGCATCTGGCATGTTCTCGGTTGGAATTGCTTTTATGGGCAAACTGGCATGTTAATGTATGGATACCCGTATATCCTTTTCAATTCTCGCTAAGTCATCAAATGGAGTGTTTCTGAAATAGTAATGTTTACGGTATGATTTATATGGATTGAAATAATGTATGAATAAATAATGAAATATTTGAGATAGGTTATATATATTTGAATGTGATGCACTCGCATTGTACATGTGAAGTGTGTTGGCAAGATAAAGAAATTAGTTAAGTGTTATAAATGTATGAATGTTTTGCGAGGTGAGTTTAATATTTTAAACCTAAGCACTTACTAAGAATATTTAATGCTTGTCCCGTTTATCTTTTCCTTTCCCTATAGAGATTTTGGCGAAACTCGATAGGCGAATAAATCTACGACTCACACTATCCAGCTCTTTTTCGGTAGAAATATTTTTACTCTACACCGGGTCAAATGGCATGTATATAAGGTTTATTTGGTGATATTGTATATGAAATGAATGATGATGTTTTGAATGTTGTGTATATATATATGCCATTTTGTGAAAATTGTTCAATGTTAGCGTAAACTATTAGTATGCTCAAAATGAAAATAATTACGTGTGTTAAAAAAATGTTATCTCACTTGGATAATTGTCGAACTTATAAAAGCAAACTATTTAGGTGGATAATGATAAAGCAATAAGAACACACGGCGGATAGGCTTGAGTGGTCATTTTTTTTACAAGTCACCTTGGCGCATTTTGTTTAAAAGTATTTGTATAGAATTATAAAATACTGAAACTAATAAAGTTGCTTAACCTTGATTAGTCTCATAAATGTTTATACCTCTGATATGTATGTATGATTAGAATAAGAATTATGGTGACTTTAAAATAGATTTCTTTGATGGGCTTGCATGTGAATGCCTCTGTTTTTCTGTAACACTCTGTAACTCGGGTCCAACGATCGGGCTGGGCGAGGGGTATTACACAAATACACTAATGCAGAAAGAAAGGCTTTTCATGGAACTTAAATGCCATTTTTAATAGAGTCGACTTGGATTAACTTAAAGTCATTTCTGTATATGAATTTGCTAAGTAGGCACGGATGATCTTGAAAAACCAACCTGAAGGAAATGATGTTGTACGGATGTCAAAACTTCAGATTTTAATAACCAGGTTCAAAAATTTGAAAATGAAACTATTTCTGAGTTTTATACAAGATTGTGTGAGATTTCTAATGAGGCTTTCTATTTTGGTGAGCGTTGTTTTGATGATAAATTGCTACACAAAGTGTTGAGGTCTTCACCAGAACGACTCGTCATTAAAGTGACAACAATAGATAACTAGTGAGCCAATATTTGCTTTGTGTGCATAACATTGAGGATAATATACAAAGGGTATTAACATAATTAAAGGATATTATTATTAAACCTTTTTTTTAAAAAAAATATAAGTATATAAAACAAATATGCTACACTTTGAGCATTAGATCCAACAGAGGAGACCTGGGATTCCTACCATACAAAACATGTTCCATGAGGGCGATGTGGTGAATCTAGATCATCATACGTATGTTTTGGTGGAACTAGAGTTTGGTGATGAATTTAATTTTCCCATCGAGTGGAGCTTGTCGCCTACTAATGTATGCAATTATCAACTGCCACTAGAAGGTTACCAAAGGCCAGGGAGCAATTTATGGCAATGAATCGGAGGGCATTCTCGTCGTTCCTCGGGACATAACTCTCCGCAATGTATTTAAGTATTGCTTGCTCGATAAGGGTGCGAATGGGTACGTGGCATGTGATTTTGCTCGAGGCTTCATGAATAATGAAGCATGGAAGCCGTGGGATCAGTTGTGACCCCTTAAAAGATATGGTGGCGAAGATCCTTTGCGGGTTGATGGAGGAACCTTGAGATTATCTTGTATATTATGAGAAATGCCCTATCATAACTAGAGGTTCCTAGAGGGCATGTCCCGTGTTCTGCCTATCATTCGTCCAAAGAATGTAGTGTCATTTGCCATTGTAGAGGTACAACCTTCTGTTGTTGAAGTCAAAAGAACCAATTGATCTCCTTCGTCTTCCTGGATTCAAACCCAAGTGAGGAAGCTGCTACGACTCAAGTCATTGTTGATATATATTTAGATGAAAAGGATGAAGGGGAGGTCTTATTAGATATCCCTTCGTTGAATGTGGATGTGGATATGTCCTCTAATAAAGAAGGTGAATGAGAGGCCCTGCTGCTAGTTTTGAACAATTTGACAAAAACCAAAAGTTTGAGGGTGAAATGAAGTGAAAAAAAAAAAAAACTTTTTTTTTAATGTATAAAATTAATTATTTTTTACCTTGGTTAAATGTTATATATTTTTTCCAAAATTTATGCATTTGTCGTATATCATAAAAAGTTTTTATTTTTATTTTCTAAAAATATATAGAAAATATAAAATTTCCAATTTAGAAAATAATATGTTTTCATTCTCATACATTTTCTTTTATTCTTTAAAAAAATATTTTTTAATATTTTCAACTAATACTTAAATTCTTTAATTCATTGTCCTTACTTTTAATTTAAAACAAACATTGATAAATTTTTGCTAGTAGTCCATGTATTATGTAAGTTGTGAATTTAGTTCATATTCGTTACTTTTAGTTCTTTCATTTTTTTTAAATTTGAAATTTAAATCCAAAGTTAAACGGTAACAATTAAATAAGTTAAGTCCAACATTGCTATTAGTTCGTATTGTGTAAATTTTGATACTAATCTGTATTCTCCTATTTGATAATTTTTTAGTCCTTATATATATATATATATATATATTGAATTTTACAATTTCAGTTTTAATCCAAAATGGTAGCAATTAAATCCATTAGCTAAAATGATGGGACTTTTTTTTTTTTTTTTTGTGAATCTTATGTGAAAATAATAGGTTAACATGGTATTATATATGTGATAATATGTTGGTCAAAATGTGCTCTAAGTTCCTATACTCTTTGTACATTCGAAATTTAGTCCCCCTACTTCTTTTTTCAAGGAATTTAGTTTCTATACTTTTTAAAGTTAAAAATGGAAGCCCCATTGCTAACATCGTTAAAATTTTTATGTTAAATTCAAGTTCATTACAACATTATGTTCTATTATATGACTATCAAGTGTTTTTTTTTTTTAAATTTCATAGTGTCACACCAACAAATTTAATAAAAGAATTTTAAGGTGGTATTAACAATTGGATGTAAATTCTGAAACCTAAAGAGTATATGGACTAAACTTTTGAAAATAAGAGTAGAAAAATTAAATTCCAAATTTATAAAGAGTACAAGGACTTAAAGCACATTTTAACCTAATAAATTTTTTGAAATAGAATACTTTAACTTAACAAGTTTAATAACTATAATTTGATTAGACTGAAATTTTAAAAATTAAAAAAATATAGAAAAATTAAAAATGACCAAATTAAAATATATAGATTAAAATTACAACTTATATGTAAATAAAAACAAATTTGGACCTATGTCGCATTATCTAAATGTGTAAAAAAAAAAATACCTACATTGTTTAGAGCAATTATTAAAGCTCTTTTCGTGCACTTAGATGACACGGATTTAGGTTATAAAAAATGTATTACAAAAGAAAAAAAAATAAGACACCAAATTAATATACAAGAAAAAGGATTCCAATTCTCAAAATATTAATTTTGCTGTCTAATAAAATTAAATGTAAACTATAAATTATAGTAAATTTATATTTTGATGACTCAACTTTAAAATTTTACAAAATGATCATTAAATTATTTAAAAATTTTTGTTTAAGTCACTGAGTTGTTAATTTTTTTTTATTCGGCTAGCTAGCTACAAGCAACAATTTGACGACTAGTCTCGTGGATCAATACCCATCGACAAGTGGAATAAGATACTTAGATCTAAGTCAAATTGACAGGCAGTATCGAAGATAAGAGAAGAAAGTTGTTTAGATTTTAGTTCTCAGATTTGTGACATTTAAGTTAAAACTAAGTTGTAGAAGATAAGGGGGACGAGTGCTCTTGATTGGTGCAGGTAATGCCAGCGGAGAAGTCCATACAACAATGATTTTAACAACCTAGTGACTTAAACGGAAACTTTTGATTAGTTCAGTAACCATTTTGTAACTTTTTGAAGTTAAGTGATCAAAACATAAGCTTACTAATAGTTTAGTGACCTTAAGTGTAGTTTACTCTAAAAATTGTATTGTAAAAGAAAAAAAGTTTATTGCACATTTTAGTCCCTGAAGTATATTATTTTTCCGACTTTGTTCCTTAAAGTTTTTTTACCCACTTCAGTCCCTAACTTTATCAAACTTCCCAGTTTAGTCTTTTGGACATTAAAAACTAATGTTTGGGATATTTAGCTAATCATATGCCACCATATGTCATACGGTGACATCATCATTATCTGGAAAAACTTAAAAAATCTTTAAAAAATGAAAAAAAAATCCAAAAAGTTATAAAAAAAATTCCAAAAACATATTTAAAAGATAAAAAACTTATTTAAAAATTTTAAAAAAATAATATAAAAATAAAAAATTACTTAAAATTTTTAAATATATATTAGAAATTTTAATATTTTTAAAAATTTTATAAACCACATTTACTAGAGACTGAACATGATATCGTTGTCTCTTGAAATTTAACATTATTTTTCATTATTTAAATAAATTGAAAAAAAAAACTTATACAGATCTATGACCTAAAAAAATCTATCAATGATAAATTTCACTTGATTGAATCATAAAATAATTATCGTAAGTGATATCCTTCCAAAATGCAATGATCTTAGGCTCTAATAACGTGATTTATAAAATATTAAAATTTATAATAACTTTTTAAAAAAATAGTAAATTTTAGTAAACTTTTATATATTCTTTTTGTAATTTTATAAATTTTTCAATATTTCAATATTTTAAAATTTTTATAATCTTTTGTAGTTTAAAAAAGATTTAAAGTTTTTTCTAGATAATAGCATCAAAGTGATGCCATTGTATGTCACATGATAGCATATAATTGGCTAGATATTCTAATCGATTTTTTTTAATATAAAAAAGACTAAATAGAAAACTTCTAATAATGTTAAGGACTAAATTAAAAACATTAAGAATTTTAAATACTAAAGTGGGGAAAAGCAGTATATATAAGCCCGAGGAAAAAATTTAAAAAAAAGAGACAGGGATTTCAAGTACCAAAATATTCATTTAGCGGTGTAATAAATAATAAATAAAATAAAAGTGAGCCGAGAGATGCTTCTGGAAGTGCCAGAAAAGCAGATTTTATGATATAAAAATAAAACTGTGGGACGCGTCTTTACCTATAAAAGAGAGATAACCCTGTCACTGTTGCCTTCTCCTCGCACCACTTGTCGCCCCCACTCGCGCAATCCCTACCTAGGCGATTCTTTCCTTTTCCTCCAAACAAACAAACGACCACCAAATCTTAGAGCCCCTCGAAACCCTCGTCTCTCTCTCACAAATCCCTCTAAACCCCCCAAACCCACTGCAAGAAATGTCTAAGGTTCCCATGGATGTGGTCACCGATATCTTCCATCGCCTCCCCGTCAAGACTCTCCTGCGTTTCAGGTCCCTTTCTAAACCCTACTGCTCTCTCATAGACGACCCTGATTTCACCAATGCCCACCTCGATCGTTCCATCAAAACCAGATCCAATCTCAACATCATCCTCAAAGGTTTGCATCTCTATTCCGTGGAATTCGATGCTCTGGATAACGCCGTTCCCATCGACTACCCTTTGAGTAGTGGAGCTGGGACTGAAGCCTTCGGTTCCTGTAATGGAATCCTTGCATTCCGTCTCACCGATAAAAACCTTGCCTTGTATAATCCCTCCACGAGGCAGTTCCGTCGACTGCCTGTTTCCGAGATTGATCCCCCTCCAGGTGATTCTTGTAAATCTGGGTATATCTTTTATGGGTTCGGGCAGGATGTTAAAACCAATGATTACAAGGTCGTGAGGATGGTGCAGTTCAATAAAAGTGACGATGAAGATGATGAAGGTATATTTTACGACTACGAGGTTAAGGTTTATAGTTTAAAGAATGATTCTTGGAGGAAAATCACTAAGCTCCCTCCTTATCTTAGGTTTATGTTTCAATTTTTCTACCATCTATTGCATAGGCGAGGCTATGGTGTGCTTGCTGGTGGGGTTTTACATTGGGTGATGCCTCCACGAATTGAATTGGGACCGAGGAATAGGATTGTGGGTTTTGATCTTGGAAACGAGGAGTTCATTGAAGTGCCTCAACCTGAATGTGCCGATAAGAACTATCTGTTGGATGTGGCAGCCCTGGAAGGGCGCCTATGTGCTGTTTGTAATTATGACCAAGAGAAAATTGATGTTTGGACTATGAAGGAATATGGAGTAAAACAATCTTGGACTAAGTTGATTTCCATTCAAAGAACTAGAACCATTTCCACACTAACGTTTTTAAAGCCATTAGCTTATTCCAAGCAGCTTGATAAGGTTTTGGTGGAGATTAATAGCCAAAAGTTTGCCTGGTATGATTTGCAAAAGAAGAAGATGCGAAGTGTGAAGATTGGTGGTAGTCCAGGTACATTTGGTGCAGAGGTTTATATAGGAAGCCTCATTCAAATAGAAGACCCTAAAAGATTGGAAATTGAGAAGCAAAATGAACAAGATGAACTGAAAAACAGAAATCGAAAGAACAGGTACAAACGGTGAATTCCAACTTGTTTGAATCTTTCTTTGAAACATGTTAAGCATCCCATCTGTATTTCATTTATCAACCTTGGTGCTTAATATTGGTTCCTTTTGTTCTTTCTTTTTTCAGGGATGATTTCCTTTCGAAAGGATTCAAATTGGTCTTATAATCAAAATCAAGAACATATACAAAATATGAGCAAAATGGGAAGGAAGCTTAATGGCTTATAAAGGTACCGGCTCAGTTTCCTTTGTTCTTTTATTAAGGGGAAAGGGTAGGGTCTGTCCACGGAGTCGGATCACTCGAACTCGGATTGGTGTCAGCCCTTTGGTTGAGTAAACAAAAGTTATTCCTTTGTTTAAAATCCTCACTGATGGTGGGTTTTGTATTCTTTTTATTATTTCGGTTGACCTTTTATGTTTTTGGATAAGAAATTGATTTAATTTTTTATAATCATGTTTTAGACAGACCTTGAAGCTTTGTTCCCTCTTACTCTCATGGCGGATCTCTTAAAGGGTTGACTTTGAAGGTCAAATACAGTTGACTTATGAACGGGGCTTACTACATTGCTTAGTTGACAAAGCTTGGATACTTGTCTAACGTTAAATCATACTATGTTTTCAAACCCTACATCAACTTTTCTTTAAGAAGGGCAAGTTGGGTCCATGTATTAAACTTGTGAGAATGTTGATAGCTTTTATTATGCGAGACATTTAGGAAATTTCAACTTCATTTTGACCTGTTATTTAATTCCTGCATCTGAACTTGATGGGTTTATGTGTAAAGCCAGAGCAGATTGAAAAAGAGTGCCAATCTGATCCATTTCAACAGTTGAGAAAGTGACCTTTGCTCCAAGCACAACCAGATGTCTTTTACCTCTTGCCTCTTGGGCTAAAACTCCGGAGTATCAGTGAATGACCAAGTTTGATGTTTTTTGGATTTAAATGATGGTGATATATAAGCATGTTTTGTTATACTGAATACTGGTAATGAGTGCTATAAATCCGAAAAATTTTGTATTTTAAATTTGAAGAACGGAGTTTCATTTTCTTCTAAGATGCCGTGCAATAAATAAAATCTACAGGGACTGAATCTTCTTGAAGCTTAGGCAGACTGGTTCTCACCCCTCGTTGACTTTGTCTTGAATGCTAATGGCTTATAACCAGACTTTAGCATCTTCTCCACTTCCTCAAATTGCAGCCCTTTGGTTTCAGGTACGAACCAGTAGATGAAAACAAGTCCAATCACACAATAGCCAGCAAAGAGGAGGAATGTGCCAGAGGAACCCAGAGCTTTGGTTAGGGTTAAAAATGTGAGGCTAACAATAAGATTGCAGACCCAATTGAAAACTGCAGCTATCCCTCCACCGATTCCTCTGTATTTCAATGGGTAAATCTCAGAGTTAACAATCCATGGGACAGTTCCCATTCCAGGCGAGTAGGAAATGATATACAGTCCTAGGAAGACGACAGCCAAAAACCCAAATTTGCTCGGGCAACCATCCTTGAACCAAGTACGATGTTGTCCATGACATAAGGTTTCTAGATCTGATGTCTTTGCCAAGCATGCTCCTGGAGAATACTAAATAAAGAGAAAAACAAATCAATCTGAATGTCACCGCCAATCGAGTTAAAATGCTTCACAATCGAGTAAAAATACTTACTTCATTTGCACCATTGGCACAAAAAGCACACTCCGCCTTCAAACAAGACATACAGTTCCATGATGTTGGATTAGGGGCGGAAAGGAAACTAGGACATGTAGCATTCGTAGCGAAATGGGTAGACTCGAGTTGGCTAATTTTGGGAGCATGACTGGCTGCTTGGAAGAACACAATCGATAAAATCACTAGGCAAGAAATGATACCAAACATTGAGACGATCATCATTCTCCTCCTCCCATATCTGTCGACGAAAGCCATACTAACAATGGAGCCGACAGCATTGAGCCCAGACGTGACGAGAGAAAGCGCCAATGCTGTCTTGTTTGAAGCAAATCCGGCAAACTGAACTATTGTCGGGCTGTAATACATAACGGTATTGATGCCCGAAAACTGCTGAGCAACTTGAACCGTCACCCCAGCATAGAGTCCCCTTCGCACAACAACATTGCTTAAAGCCCCTTTCATTTTTGCTATGAAATTATCCCCAATGACTTGTTCATCAGCTTTCTCTGCTTCAATGGAGTTTCTAAGAGCAATCAATTCGGATTCGACTTCATTAGCAGGATAAATCTTCTCTAGGATGGACCTCGCCTCTTCTACTTTATTCTGTACATCAAGCCAGTAAAATTCATATCATTGTTGTAAACCATTATATGAATCGGAGAAAATATTCTAACCCGTCGGTAAAGCCATCTAGGAGACTCAGGGAGTGATAACATCAAGAAAAACTGAACCACAGCAGGCAGTCCGGCAACCCCGAGCATCCAACGCCAGGTTCCCGAAGCCTGTAAACACAACAGCAGCACTGATTGTGAGAATTTTATAAATTAAAGCCTGAATTGTAGTGAATTATCATCACTTACATGAGTGAAGGCCAAATTGATTAGGTAAGACAGGAACTGTCCCCCTGTAATAAGCAAACCATTGGTGCTAACAAGTGCACCTCGGATTCTAGCAGGGGAAGCTTCAGAGATATAAAGAGGTGCAGTCATTGAAGCCATTCCAACTCCTAAGCCAACAAAAATTCTCCCAATAATGATCATCCATGGAGCTGGGGCCAGAGCCATGACTATGGCACCTACGAAAAAGAGAATATCGGCTACCAAAATCGACAGTTTTCTGCCGAACCTGTCGTTTATCCATCCTCCAAATGCAGCACCGAAAATGGCCCCTGCTACAGCCATACTCACGATCACTTCCTGTAAACCAACCATAAACAAAATTAGAAGTGTTTGTGTAATTTTCTTGTAAAAAATTTCATATTAATAATTAACAGCTAAAATTATAAAAACAGGAGACCAAAATTATAACTTCACCTAAAAATTTTCGAAAACCAACAATGAAAACAGTGAAAAGAAAGGGGTCAAATTCAAAAACCTGTAGCCATGTTTTCTTTTCAACTTGTTGAAAATCCTCACGAATATAAAGCAGTGCACCAGAAATAACCCCTGCAATTAATCCCCACAAAACACAATATTCGTCTCTATTAATGTCGTGATCTTATTATTTTTTCCCAGTCGGTTAAATCGGGAATCAAACCTTCTCCTGACACTGTTTTTACCGATCAACAAGACTTGACTCAAAACCCATGATGTTATTATTATTACCTGTATCGTAACCAAAGAGGAGCCCACCAATCCCAGCCGAAAGTGAAAGGCGCATGATATAAGGAGTCTTCCATGTCGTTTTCCAGCACTCGCTGAACTCTGTTTTGTCGGGTTTCGCCATTTTCCTCTCCCCACAAAAGAAGTATGTTGAGTTAGAATTTAGAATGGGAGACAATGCAGAGTCATAAAGAAAGAGTCCCAAAAGGATAAATACCAAATCGACGGTAGTGGTTTCCAAATCAAAGTAACATCCTACTAAATCTTCTTTTTAAGGAGATACAAGTAATTTTAGAAGCAGATAGAGCGAGGGTAATTTGTCACCGGATATTTCTTGGTAAACTTTTTGAACTAATTTTACTTTGTTTGGGTCAATTACTAAAGAAGATTTGCATGTGATTTAAGTCAGGAAATCTCTGATAAAAAAGTATCAGTTTCAGATCTTGTTTAGGGTTCATTCTACTTATTGATTATGATGGCGGGTCACTTAATACAACTTTCCAATCTACAAAGCGGTAGATAAAATCATATCTTATATTTGTACCTGTAATTAAGCGATCATTATCTTATATTTAACCCCAAATTTAGGATATATATGGTTATCTTTGTTGATTATCCCCATGGTTCCATCACTTCAAATCATCTTTCAATGTTTTCAAGTTCGTGGAATTCATCTTAGGCCCTGCCTGGTAGTTTAAATAAATGAATAAGCTTGAGATTCTATTGTATAAAAAAAATATAATTTTTAGTATTCGATCTTGAATCCGGATAAATTATATTTTTGTTTTCTTTTTTGGGAAGAAGATAATTTTTTAGGTAAAATATAAAATTAGTCATTCAACTATTTAGCTTGTACTATTTTGATTTTTTTATTTTAATCACTTAACTGTTCAACTTTAATATTTTGGGAGGTATATTTTTGAGATTGTCGGGCCAATTGGTTACGTGGCTTTGCTATGAGGACTTGAAAGGAGTCAATCTTCAAATTTTAGGTAAGAGCTATTCTAAAAGGACTCAAGTTAGCATGGGGTTTTAGGCAATTGGAGGTGGAAAGTGATAATGCTTTAGTAGTGAAAATGTTGTTATCTGGAGGCGCTGCAAATAGTGAAATGTCGGAGTTGTGTTTGGTACATTAGCTCCTGTTTCGTAACTGGAAAATATAGTTTCGTCATCTTCCTCGAGACCATAATGATGATGTTGATTCTTTAGCCAAAACTGTAATTTTCAATTGCAATGAGTTAGAAGAATTTGCAGAACCCCCAAGCTCACTACAAAATATTCTCAAAGCAGATCTTGACCGTATGGCCGATGACATTCACTAATTTATTATATATTTTGTAATCAACTTCTAGCTGTTCTTTTCATACCAATATATGTATATATATTCGGTCACTCTTCCATTAGTTGTCTAATGAAAATCTAAAATGCGGTTTGTTTTATTTGTCTAATAACAAATTTAATTTTCTAATGTTTACAAAAATTATCATTTCAGTCTTAATTATAAAAATCTTTTAAAATGTTTTTAAGTATATATATATTATTTTAAAATTTTTAAAAAGTAAATATAAAAATATTTTAAAGATTTTTTATTCCAAGTATCTTCCACCTTGTTCTTTCTTTTATTCAATTGACGAAGTTAGAAATATCAAATGTCATAATCTTAACTTGCAATTTCTCTTCAATGCTTGAGGTAGAAATAATAAAGACACGAGAACACTAGAGCCTAAAACTAGTACTATCTCTATAGAGAAGAGTAAAGTTATTGGAGTTGGGTTGTCAACCCAACCATTTTTATAGGTTTATAAATTTTGTTAGTTTTGAGTTTCTTTTAAGGGTTTTAATTAGACAATTTAGGTGAATAATGTAGCAAAAGAAAAAAAAGGGGACAAAATAAAAAGAGATTGAATAAAAAAATATCTTTAATATATGAGTTTTTCACATGTTTGGTTAGTGGAAAAAATAAATATAATTTTTTAAAAAAATTTAAAAGTAAACATAAAAATATTTTAGAATTTTAGAATTAGAACTAAACTGACAAATTTTATAAACATTAGGGCTAAATTTATTGAAAATTTTAGATTTAAATTAAATTGATAGAATGTATAATTTGTTATTAGCAAAAAATAACCCACTTTAAATTTCCGCCACTAAGTTAAAGACAAGAATAACTAAAATATTTAATTTCAAAAAGTTAAATGACTAACTTAAAAATAATAATAATTAAATTATCAAAATAGAACAAACTGAATAATTGAATAACTATTCATGTATTTTGCCATAAATTCTTTCGTAACATTAATAATATGGGCAAGAAAGAGGTTTCTTTTTTTAATTGTGTTTTATATTAAAATTGCCAAATGAATTTTATATTAAAAATAATATATTTTGTATTTTTCTTGACTTAATAAAAAGTCACGAAAATAATCAAACATTTTGTAGATATTTAGTGTTGGTTATTAACAATTTATCTCTTCCTTGATCTAAATATTATCATATTTCAAGAAATTGAACCACCAAGCGTGGAACAACTGGTATCGCCGTTTCACTTAATATCTCTTTCGGAACAACAACTCTTAATATCTCTTATTTAGAATAATTGTTGTTCAAAACAACTATTATTTGAGAATAGTTATGTCTAAAATAGTTATGTTTAGAATAGGACTTCAGTTAGAACTATTGCCATCTAGTGTAGTTCCTATTTTAGAACAAGTTCTGTTGAGAATGATTAAAGTTCGAAATAACTCTTGTTTAGAATATGGTGTTTCAGGAATAGCTATGTTTAGACCAATTATTATTTGGAACAACTTGTATTTAGAACAAATGTATTTAGAGCCATTGTTCAAAATAAGCTTTACCAAGAAGAGCATCATCACAGAATAACTCTTATTCGGAATAACCTCTATATTGAGAATAACTATGTGGAGAACAACTCATGTTTGAAACAAGTCAAAATAACTATTATTTAGGAACAACTCTTATCCAATAACAACCATTATCTTGTGTTTCAAGAGATGTTCCGTGAAAGATATTTCACATGATACTACTTTACCAACGTAGAAGAAGTGGAAGTAACCTTGAAATATGATAGAGTTGTTGGGTTATCTTCACTTTTGGGATATTCCGGAAAACTTGGTTTGGTGGATTAGATATGGAGTTAGTTAAGAGGTTTTCCTCTTAACCTTTTCCTGTAACATTGAGTGTTTTTTCCTCCTTTCAGAAATATAGTGAATTCTTCTTCACTATTCAAGTTCACCAACAAAACCTTTCATCATCTCTTCTTACATTAATGCGATTGTAATTGTTACTAATTACATTACTCATATTAATTACCTTGCTTTGTAACTCCTATTTTTAAAGACCTATAAATAGAAGTCTTTTACAACTAGTGAAAGGATTTTTTACACTTTGGCATTTGGATTCTCAAATCATTCTCTAAAATTCTTTGACTTTGTTTTTTTTTTTTGGCCTTATCATCAACCACATTTTTCTTTCTCCACCTTACCAACCACCACCTATCGCTGCGCTCAGTGTTACCAGATTTGCCCAGTCTTTCTTTCTGCCTTCTTCTATACATAAGTAATTTGAATTCGACTCAATAACACAATTAGGAAAAAAAAAGTTGATGAAGATGAAAACATCAAAAAGGTGGAATTAAATGTCGAGCATCTTCAGTCTTATTAACGATCACTTTTTAAATTTTAGTAAAAAAAACCTAGACTTTTTTTAATTCAAAGCTTGGGTTAAACACCAACCTTCTTCAAAGTATTAGATTTCTTATTAAGATATGAAAGAGGATGATGATGTACAATAAACATTAAAAAAAAAAAAACTAAATAGAGAAAGAAAGAAAACTTAATTTTCAAGAATGATAAGTAATATGATTTATCATTTCAAAAACTTAATCTTCCAATTGAGTGATAATATATATTTATAGCTATACAAAGATGAGGTTAACATAATACAACTGAAAAATTGAACATTTTAATTTAACTAACTGAACTAAATTAGTTGATTAATTAGTTTTTTAGTAGCCTTAGGCAATTGTAGTCAACGGTCAACATAGTCTGACTTTGACATGTATTTTTTAATACAAAGTTCATATTAAAAATTAATGTACACAAACAATCAAAAGAATATTTAGCCAAAAAGGATTTGATGTATTATCTATCACAAGAAATATGACAACAACATAAAGCTAAACAACTTTTAGATTTGAATCAATAGCACATTTAGCCAAAAATGAGTCGATGTATTGTCATCGTAGGAAATATAAAAACATTGGAAATCTTAAGTTAAACGTCGATCATCTTCAATCAAAGTTACACACTTTTCAGAATTTGAATCAAGAGCATTTTTAGTATATAAAAAAAGGTGATTTGTTGTAATCTCAAGGAATACAATGGGACCGGAAACTTGGATTAAATATCTACTATATATTTAATTAATGGTTAGGTTAAATACTGAACATCTTCAATTAAAGCTCCTATAATCCTTTCAGTGATGATACTTTAGAAACCTATATCTTTTCAGTAATGATACCCCAGAGAAACCTATATAAATATTAAAGTATTATGGACACATTGTTCATAATTTGAATCAAGAGCACATTTAGCTAAAAAGAGTTGATATATTGTCATTATAGACAATATTACAGAATCAGAAAGCTTGGCTTGAAAGTATCGAGAATATGGACCATCTTTAATCAAATATACCTATATCAAGGCTGAAGTCCCATCAATTTTTTAATGAATCTCTTTCCAAGATGATATTCCTGGTTAATCTCCTTCTAGAAAAAAAATTATACCATTATACCCTAAAACTATCGAATTTTCAGTGAATCTCATCCTAAGATCAAAACCTTCGACAAGTCATTACTCTTTCCCAAATGATAGATATCCAGCCATTCGCTTATATACCTTAAGACCTTCCCTTTCCTTTTTAATGTGGGTGATTGGTCCACCCAATCGACCCCACTCATTGGGGTGTTTGGCATGAAATCAAACAATCAAATGTTATTCTAATACTACCTTTCAAGGGTTGAGACTTTAGTTAAGTAGTTTACGACCTTAGACTTGGAACTCACTCGAGTGTATTCTTAAGACTCTTGATGTGCACACCTTAGATGCATTTACTAGTTCCACATGTGCTTGGCTAAAACACTTAGCCCTTTGGCTGTTTGGTTAGATCATTAAGAAAGTGTAACACCCCTCACCCGTATTCACCATCAGAATAGGGTTACGAGGTATTACCTATTAATTTGCAACATATAGCATACATTTATCAAATATAAAGCATTCATTCTCATAAATCACTCAATATCATCAAATTGTCCCTTAATAGGGCCTATGAGGCCTTACAAAGCTTTAGAAGTGGTTCGGGACTAAATCGATATCATATGAAAATTTTGGAAACTTATAAAAATTTCAAACACACAAGGGTCGCACGCCCATGTAAACAGGCCATGTGCCTCACACGGCTCCAGCCACACCCGTGTCTCAGGTCGTGTGAAAACAGTGCATACATACTGACTTGGGTCACATGGCCGACCACACGCCCGTGTGCCCTTCGAATTAGCCCCACACGCCCGTGTGCCAGGCCGTGTACTAGGCCGTGCCAAACCTGTAGGGTATACTAACTTATACAACATGGCCAAGTCACACGCCCGTGTGCTAGGCCGTGTGCCATTTAGAGGGGGTATACTGACTTGTGCCACACGGCCGGTTACACGCCCGTGTGTGAGACCGTGTGGAGCATACTGACTTCATTTTAATATCAACATCAGGGGACACACGATCGTGTAACATGACCGTGTGTCGCACACGGCTGAGACACACGCCTGTGTCTCTGCCCATGTGGACAAAAATAGGCCATTTGCAAGGCCAATTTGCCACCCTAAATTACCATCCACATACATAACTCACATGGCACATAATAATAGCATAATTGGATATTCCAAGCAACCAAATCAAGATCAAAACATGCTTTCCCAAAATCAACAATGCAAGTATCTAAATACCAAATTAGGCCATTCAAATTCATACAAAAAACTGATCATCATAATCCATCAATGTGGCTACCATCAAATATGCATTATTTTCCTTATTTCACTAGCATATCAATACTCAAAATGCTACTATTTGATATCATAATATCTATCATCAGCAAGCATCACTATTTCATTTATCAACTCATAACATAAGCCATTTGCACAATTATAAACACAACTCAATCAACCAAAATATGCCAACTTCCTTGGCTATATACAAACCAAACATAGATATTCATAAGCCAACTCAAATGGCTACATCATTCACCAAAATGATTCAAGCCTATACATGCCATATACCAAATATACAAAATTCAAGAGTACCAAATAAATGTTCGATAGTGCGATGATGTTTTCGACGACTCCCGGATCCGAGCTAGCCTTGAGTCACTATAAAACATAGAAAAATAACACAAAGTAAGCTTCATAGCTTAGTAAGCTCGTATGTGAATAACTTAATTCATCAAATAAATGCAAATAAACCAATTTTACATAACATCACCATATACACATTAACTACAAACCTTTCTCATGTCTCAAAACATGATCAAATACCATCTTATTGAACTTTCTCTATTTAATACTCGAATAGGTTTTGTACGTACTTGTATCGCCTCGTACTAACCTCTTTCTCAACAACATCATTCCTTTACTCGTTGAACCATTCGAAATAGAAGTCGGATACTCAAAGATCTCAATCGATAAGTACCTATACCATGGCCCGAATCTAAATCAAGGTAACTTATCCCGGAGTACCTATACCATGGCCCGTAGCCAAATCAAGGTAACTCCTTTCTGAAATACCTATACCATGGTCGGTAGCCAAATCAAGGTATCACTCGCACCCGTAGTGCCAATATCATGGCCCGAAGCCAACACAATAACCTAATGACATGTCACTAGCATCTTAAACTATTCCTAAGGTTCAACCGGGAATTTACATTTGTCGATTTCATCGTCGAACATATCCGTAGAGTCGTATTCACAATTCAAACATTATCAGTATCTCATAAGAACAGTTTATTCGATATCAAAGCATTTAACATATATTTATAATGAAATTTCCACATACGAACTTACCTCGTATTCGGAATTGACGGATCGAATCGACTACTCTATAACCTTACTTTTCCCCCGATCTAAATCCAAATTCTTTCTTTTTTGATCTATATGTATTCAAAATTAACTCATTTAATCATCTACTCATTCAATTTAGTCTAAAAATACACATTTGGGCATATTTTCATATTAGCCCTAAACTTTCATATTTACTCAATTTAGTCCCTATTTCATAAATACAAAAAATTCACAAATTTTCATTAAACCCAAGCTTGGCCGAATTTTGTATAAGTCCCTAGCAGCCCAAAAATTTCATTTATTTCACATTTCCACCACTCAATTTTCATATCTCACAATTTAATCCCTATTATGCAATTTCATCAAAAATCACTTCACAAACATGAAAATCTATCATAAAAAATTCATGTTTCATCCTAAAACACCAAAGAAAACATAAGCTCATTAATGGAAACTCTTAAAATCTTTAACAGTTTCGAAATTAAAGGTACGAGCTAGCTAAAATACAAAGCAACGATCTCAAAAATGTAAAAATCATTAAAAACCGAGCTCAAACATTACCTTAATCAAAGATTCAAAGTGATCGAATGAAAAAAACTAATCCTTAGCTTTCTTATTCTTCAATATTCAGCCAAAAGGGATGGACACAAATTTCTTTTGTTTTTATTAAATTAACCTTTATTTGTCTTTTTACTAAATTACCATTAAAAACAATTCATATTTACACAATTGCCAAACCAAATATCATCCACTAACTCACAATTGGATTATTTACCTCATAAGGACTTAAAATTTAAGGTTCTATGGCTATTTAATACTCTTAGCTAATAGAACACTACTTTTGCACTTAGCGCGATTTAGTCCTTTTTCTCAAATTGAGCAACCAATCGATAAAATTAGCTCACGAAATTTTCACACATACATGCTGTCATGCTGTAAACACAGAAAATAATATTAAAATAATTTTCCAACATCAGATTTGTGGTTCCGAAACCACTGTTCTGATTTAGCGAAAACTGGGCTGTTACAACTCTCCCCCTTAGAGATTTTCGTCCCCGAAAATCTTACCAGGGAATAGGTTCGGGTATTGTTTTCTCATAGCATCCTCGGGTTCCCACGTAGCTTCTTCAACCCCTTCTCGGTGCCATAATACTTTCACTAACACTATTCTCTTATTTCTCAGCTCTTTGATCTCACGAGCCAAAATTCAGATTGGTTCTTCAGTATATGACATATCAGACTGAATTTCAACCTCGATCGGAGAAATGACATGTGAAGGGTTGGATCGGTATCGTTGAAGCATTGACACATGAAACACATTATGTATTTTCTCTAACTCAGACGGTAAAGATAACCGATATGCCACTAGCCCAACTCGCTTAATTATCTCATATAGTCCGATGAATCGCGAACTTAATTTCCCTTTTCGACCAAACCGCAATATCTTTTTCCATGGCGACACTTTCAAAAACACTTTATCCCTGATCTGAAACTCAATACCTTTCCGTTTCAAGTCTGCGTATGATTTCTGTTGATCTGACACCACTTTCAAACTATCACGAATTACTTTCACTTTTTCTTCAGTCTCTTTGATCAGATCAACCCCATAAATTTTAATCTCACTAAGCTTAGTCCAGTACAACGGTGTTCGACATTTATGACCGTATAGAGCTTCGTACGGTGGCATCTTTATACTCGATTGAAAGCTATTATTGTAAGCAAATTCAATCAACGGTAGATATTTCTCCCAGCTACCTTCAAACTCAAGAATGCAACATCGCAACATATCCTCAAGTATCTGAATAACTCGTTCGGACTGACCATCCATTTGTGGGTGAAATGCAGTGCTAAAATGCAGCTTTGTACCTAAAGCTTCTTGCAATTTTTTCCAAAATCGTGAAGTAAATCTCGGATCTCTATCCAAAATAATAGATAGTGGTACTCCGTGCAATCGAACAATCTCTGAGATATACAACTCACCTAATTTATCAAGCGAGAATCTGTACGTACCGGAATGAAATGAGCTGATTTCGTCAATCTGTCAACAACAACCCAGATCACATCTTTCTTTCTCGAAGATAAGGGCAAACCCGATACGAAATCTATTGTTACTCTATCCCACTTCCACTCAAGAATCATAATAGGCTGTAATAAACCTGACGGCACTTGATGCTCAGCTTTAACTTGCTGACAAATCAAACATTTCGAAACAAATTCTGAGATATCTTGTTTCATGCCGTGCCACCAATAAAGCTATTTCAAATCGTTATACATTTTCATGCTTCCCGGATATACTGATAAACAACCACTGTGTGCTTCGTTTAAAATCTTCTGAATAAGATCAGAATTTCTTGGTACACATATTCTATCACGAAACATCAAACAATCATCAGGCCTTATTCGAAACTCTGAATCAGAAGTCGACTCACACTGAGCTCATTTTGCTTGCAATTCATTATCAAATTTTTGAGTCTCACAAATCTGCTGTAGAAATAACGGTCTCGCTTTCAACTCGGCTACTATCGAACCATCATCAGATAGCTAACTGTGTGTTCAAAGCACGTAAAGCAAATAAGGACTTTCGACTCAAAGCATCAGCAACTACGTTCACTTTCCCTGGATGATAGTCAATCACTAATTCATAGTCTTTTAGCAATTCTAACCATCTCCGCTGTCGCAAATTAAAATATTTTTGAGTCATCAGATATTTCAAGCTTTTGTGGTTGGTATAAATATGGCATTTCTCTCCAAAAAAATAATGACGCCACAATTTCAATGCGAACACTATCGCGGCTAACTCAAGATCGTGCATCGGATAATTCTTTTCATGTGGCTTCAACTGTCTCGAGGCATAAGCTACAACTTTGCCTTTCTGCATCAAAACACAACCCAGGCCATTTAATGACGCATCACTATAAACTACGAATTCTTTATCCGACTCAGGCTGAACTAACACTGGTGCCTCTGTCAATAATACTTTCAACTATTTGTGTAACAGTTCAATTTTGACCCTAGTTGGAACAGTGGTTTCAGAACCACAAATCCGAGTTAGAAAATATTTTAATATTATTTTCTGTGCCTTTGATACGTGATTAGTATGTGTGAAAACTTCCGTGAGCTAATTTGTCCGTCTGTGTGATTAATTGAGCAAAAGACTAAATCGCATAAAAGGTAAAAATAGCCTTCTATTTGATTGAGTGGCCTAATTGATGTGTCTTCTTATATATGAGGCCTTATGTTGTAAATTTTCCATTTAGTAAGATGGTGGACGGCATATTGATTTTTATATGGCTTTTATTTATTAGTTATAAAATGTAGAATAATAATGATAACATATTATAATATAATAATAAAAACAAAAGAAAGAAGATAGTGGAATGTTCATCCATTGTTCACCGAATGTTGAAGGAAAAAGAAAAAATAAAAGCTTTTAAGGGTTCGGCTATAAGTTGGCTAAATTAAGGTATGGATTTTGATCAGTTTTTGATAATTTCTACGTTTTTGTAATCGTTGCTTCGTGTTCTTCAAAACCCATGCTTCAATTTTGTGAATTGATGACCATTGATGAACTCATGTGTTTTGTGATGTTTTATGGTGAAAAATGAAAGATATGTGTTTAATTAACAAGTTTTGTCTTTAGAGTTTTGATGAATTTGAGTATTTTGAGCTTAATTGAGAAAATAATATTTTGAGGGACTAAATTGTGAAATAAATGAAATTTGTGGACTTGATTGAGCATGGGTGACATTCGGCTATGCATGTGTGTGATCAAATTGTGTATATTTGATGTTTTGAGAAAAATGGACTAAATTGATAAAATGTGCAAATGTGAGGGCTAAGTTACAAATAGCCCTAATTGTATGTTTTTGGATTGAATTGAATGATTCGGTGAATAAATAGATTGAATTTGAATATGTATAGATCAAGAACCGAAGAAAACGGACTTAGATCGCGGGAAAGCGAAAGTAGTCGAATAACCGAATCCGATCGAATATCCGAATCCGAGGTAAGTCGGTATACAAATAAATGTATTTGTATTGAATTATATATGTTTATATGAATATTGACAAGGATGAATGCATATTCGATAATGTATACATGAATTCCGAGATAGAATCGACATAGTGTCAACATCCGAGAAGTCCCGTTTGAACCTAGGAATAGATAGGATAGTACATGTCATGACATAGGTGTCCGTTCTGTGATATCATGTAAGACTACGTCTGCGACATTGGCGTTGATTCGAGATTTTGTGTAAGACCATGTCTGGGACGTTGGCATCGATAAGAGATTTCGTGTAAGACCACGTCTGGGACGTTGGCATCGATATGAGATTTACGTGTAAGACCCTGTCTGGGACAGTGGCATCAAAATCTGATTACATGTAAGACCTCGTCTGGGACGTTGGCATTGTACGACTATTCTGAGCTTTCTGAGTATCCTATTAGACTCTGAACGGTTCAACGGGCAAGTCTGAGAAACAAACGATTATGTGATCAGTATATCCGTTTCAGGTACTTTGATATGTACACTAAGTGTGTATGAAAGGTAAGTGTCTATATGAACTTACTAAGATGAATTTGTGTAATGAAATGATGGAATGATATGTGAAGATATGCTTAAATGAGCTATGTGTATATGTGATAATTGAGTTAAAGAATGTGGTAAGATATGGCCTAGCAATTGAGCCAAAGAATAAATGGGATGAATTTGATATGAGAACTAATAATGTTATCAAATCATTTTGGTTATGTGCATAATATGCTAAGTTTATTTGTATATGGCTTACTAAGCTTTTGAAAGCTTACTCTGTGTGTGTTTGCTCTGTTTTATAGATCGTCAAAGCTACTGAAGGCTCAGGGACCGTCGAGGATCGTCATCACACTACTCAAACTTATTTTGGTACCTTTTGGAAATGTATATACTAAGTATGGCATGTATAGGCTAGTTATTTGGTATATGTTTGAGATGTAAATAGCCATGTGATTTGGCTAGTTAATGTTGGTGATATGCATGAGTGAATACGGTATATGATGCATATTTTGGTATGGCAAGTTAGCTATTGAAATGGTTAAGGCTATGGTAAGCTTATTAATGCATTATGAGTATGTGTGTTTGAGCAATGAAATGGTTACATGGAAGATAAATGTGGTTGACTCATGCTTGGATGTATATGTGTTTTGGTTGTACAAATTTGTATATAAGTTAGCATGATTGAAGTTGTGATTGGATGATATTACATGTTGATTTTTTGACATAATTTTTGAATGTCAAATGTGTTTGAAATGAATTGGTATGATGCTTGTAGAGTAAACCCAAGTGTGGGTGGCATATTGGCCTTGCAAAGGGCCTGTTATGCATACACGGTTGTGGCACACGGGCGTGCCTAGTGACCGTGGGATTAAGTCAGTATCTAGCCTAAGAGTACACGGCCATGGTACACGGGCGTGCTTAGTGGCCGTGGGGATAAGTCAGTATACATGCCCTGTTTTGGCACGGCCAGGACACATGGGTGTGTCTAGTAGCCGTGGGAGGCACACAATCTGACTGCACGGGTGTGTGACCTCTGCAGTGTTCAAAAATTTTTAAATTTCCATGAATTTCTGTATGCGTTCCGTTTAGTCCCGACCCTTCTCTAAAGCATGCTTAAGGTCTCGGTGACCTATCTAAGGGACATTGTGATTGCAATTGATGACTTGTATTATGAAATGTCTATAAAAGTTTTCGATCTGTTCGATAACGCTTTTAACCCTAATCCGGTGACGGATACGGGTTAGGGGTGTTACAGTTCGAAGCTCTGCTGACACTTTTCTGACCACTCAAATTTACCATCTTTTTGAAGCAATCGTGTCATCGGAGTCGCAATCATCGAGAAGCATTTCATAAATCGTCTATAATAGCCAGCTAGTCCCAAAAAACTACGGACTTCAGATACATTTCTCGGAGGCTTCCAGTCTATAATCGCAGAAATTTTGCTCGGGTTAACTCGAATACCCTCGGCTGACACTATATGTCCCAAAAAACTAACCTCTTGCAGCCAAAACTCACATTTGCTAAACTTTGCAAACAACTATTTATCTCTCAAAGTTTGTAACACGATTCTCAAATGCTCGGCATGTTTCGATTCATCACGAGAGTAAATCAAAATATCATCAATAAACACAACTACGAATCGGTCTAAGTACGACCTGAAAATTCGGTTCATCAAGTCCATAAAAATAGCAGGTGCATTTGTTAGTCCAAAAGGCATAACAAGAAATTCGTAGTGTCCGTACCTTGTTCTAAATGTAGTCTTTTACCCATCGGAGTCTTTAACTCTCAACTGGTAATAACCCGATCTCAAATCAATATTCGAAAACACTGTTGCCCCTTTTAACTGAGCAAACAAATAATCTATTCGTGACAAAAGATACTTATTCTTGATCGTCACTTTGTTAAGCTATCGATAGTCTATACACATTCTCATCGTGCCATCTTTATTTTTCACAAATAACACCGGTGCACCCCAAGGAGAGAAACTCGGTCTAGCAAAACCTCTATCCGTCAATTCTTGCAACTGACCTTTCAATTCTTTTAACTCTGTCGGAGCCATTCTGTATGGAGCTATCGATATCGGCGTTGTTCCTGGTACTAATTCAATACCAAAATCAACTTCTCTGATAGGTGGTAAACCCGATAACTCTTCAGTAAATACATCTGGATATTCGCACACAATTGGTACTGATTGAATCTTTATTTTTGTCACTTTCGTATCAAGTACATGTGCAAGATAAGCTTCACACCCCTTTCTCACAAATCTCTGAGCTAACATAGACGAGATCACAACTGGCAAACTATTCAGATCATTAGACTCAATTCTAATAGTCTCATTATTCTGACATTTCAATTTAATTGTCTTTCGCCTACAATTCACTATAGCCTCATGCATCGTTAGCCAATCCATACCCAAAATCATATCAAATTCATCAAATGGAAACAACATCAGATTAGCCGAAAAATAGAAATCCCGATACATTAACAGATAATTCTTCCAGACTTTGTCAACCAAAACACATTTGCCTAAGGGGTTCGATACTCTAATCACAAATTCAGTAGACTCTACAGAGAAAGTCTTACTAGATACTAAATTCATGCATATATAAGAATGAGTTGATCCTGGATCTATCAATGCAATCACATTAGTATCATAAAGAGTGAAAGTACCGGTGATAACATCTGGGGATGACGCTTCTTCGCGAGCGCAAATAACGTAGGCTCTAGCAGGTGCTCTGGCCTTAGATCTCACGGTAGAGTCTCTCGTCGCCCCTCGACTACCATTCACATTCCCAGTGTTTCTTGGTGGTCTTCCTCTAGTCAACGTATTACTCGGTCTCACATTCTGAGGTCTATCTTTCTCACCCATATCAGGACAGTCTTTAATAAAATGATCCGGCAAGCCATATTTGAAGCAAGCGTTAGTACTTTTATTCCAGCATTCTCCGAAGTGTCGTCTACCACAATGCTGACACTCGGGTTTATTGTCTCTCACACTGCCAACACTTAATACTGAAGTAGCTTGAGCTTTAGGACCAGAGTATTGTTTTCTACAATCCCTGTTCGAATATTCATTTGAAGTATTTGGACGAGCGTACGAATCTTTGGATTTCTTTGACAAAGATTGATACGGCTTACTCATTGATCTTTTTCTCGAGTCTCTAGCTTTTGAATCTGCTTTTCTCTTTTCTTCGCTCAAATCCTCGGCTTTACAAGCCCTTTCAACCAAAGCAACAAATTCTTTCAACTCTAGAATTCTGACTAGTAGTTTTATATCTTCGTTCAACCCGTCAACGAACCGTTTACACATAATCTCCTCAGTAGACACATACTGTCGAGCATACTTGCTTAACCATACAAATTCTTTTTCATACTAAGTGACAGTCATGCGGCCCTGTTTTAATTCCAGATCTCTTTATGCTTTTGATCAAGGAATCGCTGACTTATATATTTCTTTCGGAACTCCGTTTGAAAGAATTCCCAAGTAACCCGTTCTTTTGGAACCACAGATATCAACGTGTTCCACCATTGATAAGCAATGTCTCTCAGAAAAGATACAAAATATTTAATACATTCATCAGGAGTACAAGACAATTCATCGAATACTCACATCGTATTCTCGAGCCAGAACTCAGCTCTCTCAGCATCATCATCAACAGTAGCCCGGAACTCTTCAGCCCCATATTTATGAATCTTATCTACTGGCGGCTTGTTCAACCGTGTCGGATCTATAACTTGAGGAACAACAGGGGTTTTTGAGGAATAGGTGGGGGTGAAGGTTGTTGAGCAGCCGGATCCGTTCGAACGAACTCCGTGAACCACTCACTCATCATTTGGAAAAAAGGCTTCTTTAGCCTCTACCTCGTGGCTACTTATTATAGGCCTAGAATCAGATGGCGCTGGCCCTTGAGCAGGAGCGGGCGCATTACTCTTTACATCATCAGTGACAGCTCGTTTGGGATCTATTACTATACGAAAACACAATTTAAGCTGTCAGGAATCATCACACTATCTTAGAGTATATATGGTATGTATAGCTAGACTCTCACACACGCTACGTTAGTCCTAGAATCGACTAAACCATAGCTCTGATACCAATAAATTTAACACCCCTCACCCGTATTCACCATCAAAATAAGGTTACGAGGTATTACCTATCAATTTGCAACATATAGCATACATTTCTCAAATATAAAGCATTCATTCTCATAAATTACTCAATATCATCAAATTGTCCCTTAATAGGGCCTATGAAGCCTTACACAAGCTTTAGAAGTGGTTCGGGACTAATCCGATATCATACAAAAATTTTGGAAACTTATAAAAATTTCAAACACACAAGGGTCACACGCCCGTGTAAACAGGTCGTGTGCCTCACACGGCTCCAGCCACGCCCGTGTCCCAGGCCGTGTAAAAACAGGGCATACATATTGACTTGGGTCACACGAGCACACGGCTGAGCACACGCCCGTGTGCCCTTCCAATTAGCCTCACACGCCCGTGTGCCAGGCCATGTACTAGGCCGTGCCAAACCTGTAGGGTATACTAACTTATGCAACACGGCCAAGTCACACGCTCGTGTGCTAGGCCGTGTGCCATTTAGAGGGGGTATATGTAACACCCCTAACCCGTAACCATCGTCGGAATAGGGTTAAGTGGCGTTATTGGACATTTCAGAACTTTTACAATCATTTCACAATCATAAGATACAACATCATCATATCATAGCAAATCATTTACAAAGAGTCCCTTTAAAAGGCCTTCGAGACCTTAAACATGCATTGGAAAAGGGTCGGGACTAAACTGAGCACATACAATTTTTTTTTCGAAAACTTAACATTTTTCAAAGTTACAGAGGTCACACGCCCGTGTGGGCAGGCCGTGTGCCTCACACGGCATCAGACACACCCGTGTGTCCAAGCTGTGGCTAAACATGGCATACATACTGACTTGTCCACAAGGCCACAAGACATGCCCGTGTGTCCATCCCGTGTGGCTTCCTGACTTACTTCGAATTGCAACCTTGAGAGACACGGTCGAGACACACGCCCATGTGCTCAACCGTGTGGGAAAGTATAGGCCATTTGCAAGGCCAATTTTCCACATCCAATCATGCTTATTTAACTCTTTCACAAATATAGAACATATTTAATAATTTATCTAATCAATGTTATTTATCAATTCACATTCCAAACTAAACTAACATATCACAAAGCCATGTTTTCCGTATCATAAATTTCATATTCGAACCAACTAATATATATATATAATCATATTACATGTGCTTTATAAGTCCAAGATCCAAACCATATAACCTTATGACCTAAACAACATCTATACATGAGACATTATCAAACATTACCACATAATAAAATATGGTTTTGTACTTTACTAGTACATGCGCAAGTTAACATAAAATCATTAACCATTTTATCAAAATAAAAGTTGACCCTTTTGAACACAAATTTCGCATGCAAATTATCATGTTTAAACATCATATGTCCAACCATTCAAATAAACACTTATTCAGTTATCAATTTAATCTTAATAAGTCATAACATTTCCATCACTTGCATTTTAAGCTAAACATGCTATCTCATAACCTAATATCAAAACGACTATGTCACTTTTAGCTATTCAAATGTCCATCAAACATACTCAAAATATAATCATCATTTTCTATCATGAACCATAACTAAAAACTCAACCATTGAAGCATAATAAATGTGTATACTTTGCCATTTCAAACCGAATCAACATAACCAATACTCAATCAAATATATATATATATATATTCATCACTATACCTTATTACCAAGCCAATTTATACCACTTTTTATAATTCCAAATTAAACTTAAACATGACCGAATATACAACCATTAACATCATAATCAAGCCATTTTCGCATGGCTATATATATATACAAATTTCAAAACCAAATATATCAAAACTAGCCTATACATGCCACATAACCCAATCTCAAAGAATTTATTTACCGAAATGAAATCTGGATAGTGTGATGAGGTCTCCTACAACTTCCAACCCGAGCATGTCTCCAAAACTCTATAAACATATGAAAAATACACAAAGTAAGCTTTGAAAGCTTAGTAAGCCATAAGCAAATAAATCATTTCAATAATGTTTATAATTCAATTTAACTAGGCCGTATTTAACAAATCTCAACCACATATACATTCATCATAATCGTAATTTCTTAAAACCACATTAGGTAACTTCACTAGACTTAATTATGGATGAGCATATAAACCATGTTTTCAAATTCATATATCAACCATTAGCTCATTAATAAAATTGAGCTTTCACAATTTCATTACATACCAACCAAATCATGGTCATTTATTATAGTTCATTCATAAAAATATATCAATTTCTTTTTATACACTTTCCAAACCCGAATAACCATAACAAACCACACATCAAAACCATGTTCCGTGTTTCATAATTCACATGTCCGAAACATAGGACCATAATTTCATTAAACGAGCATATATAACACATCATTCATTATCATATATTTCACATATATCATCATTTGAATCATACTCACATGTCATATCAGAATTTCATATACAAATCATATGTCCCTGAATTATATATGGAAAAAACACAACTACAATTCTACATGTCTTATATGATTCATTTGTTCATAGTTCACTTGCTAATATTCACATCTCATTTTCACATAGATCATATAACAACTAATCATAATCATACTCACTTTCATTGCTCAAATTCATAATCATCGCAACATACCTGATTCGGATGCACATTCATATACTCATTTATTTCTCAGAATGCCCGTTGGACCGTTCGGAATCAAATTGGATACTTGGATAGCTCAGAAACCTCATACAATGCCAACGTCCCAGACGTGGTCTTACATGTAATCAATATCGATGCCACTATCCCAGACAGGGTCTTACACGAAATCAAATACGATACCGATGTCCCAGACATGGTCTTACACGTAAATCACAAATCGATGCCAATGTCTTAGACGTGGTCTTACACGATAACATATATCGGAATCCTATGTCATTACATATGTATCCTAACTATTCCTATGGTTCATACGGGGCTTTTCGGACGTTGTAATTCTATCGATTCAAGCTCGTAACTAGTTTTCCAACTCTAAATTCAATTTTGCATATACACATATATTTATTAAAAATAAATTCAGTATTTATTTACTTATGAACTTACCTCGTACGGACGTGAACGGACCGGAACGACTAATCGATAACTTCTAATTTTCCCGATCCAAATCCGATTTCCACTTTTTCCAATCTAATTAATATCAAAATTAACTTAATTATTCAACATTTCATTCAATTTTCAATCAATAACATATAAATGGGCAATTTACATTTTAGCCCCTAACATTTTACATTTTTCTCAATTTAGTCCTTATTTCAAAATAACACAAAATACACAAAATTTCACTAATCCATGTTTGGCCGAATTCTACCCATACTACTAGCAGCCCATATTTTTAGTTTATTCACACATTTAACCATGAATTTTACACTTTTCTCAATTTAATCATAATAATCTATCAACAAAAATTTATATTTCATCATCAAGCCACAAAAACATCAAGCTATCATCAATGGCAAATCTCAAATTCTTCATTAAATCTGAAAATTAAAGCATGGGTCTACTAGTATTCGAAGCAACGATCTCAAAAACGTAAAAATTATCAAAAACCAAACAAAGAACATACCCGAATTAAGCTTCCTATGTGCCGAACCTAGATGAGCTTCCATGGCTTTCTTTTTTTCTTTGAGTTTCGACAAAAGATGAACATTTGCATGTGTTTTTTTGTTTTGTTTTAATTATTACATATTAACATAACATTTACAAATTTAACCTTTATAAAATAATTAAAAAACCATATATTAAAAGCCTAATGCCGTCCACTCAATTTATAACGGCCAAATTTCATTTTAAGGACTTCACAATTAATAGACCATAGCAATTTAGTGCTTTAACAATAAGATTACTACTTTTGCATTTACGCGATTGAGTCCTTTTACAAAATCGAGCACACAAACGATAAAATTTTTACACGAAATTTTCACACATCTTAATTCACATACTGTAAACACCAAAAATAATATTAAAATATTTTTCTAACTCGAATTTGTGGTCCCGAAACCACTGTTCCGACTAGAGTCTAAACCGGGCTGTTACAGTATATTAACTTGTGCCAAACGGCAGGTCACATGCCCGTGTGTGAGACCGTGTGGAGCATACTGACTTCATTTTAATATCAACACTAGGGGACACACGGCCGTGTAACATGGTTGTGTGTCGCACACGACTGAGACACACGCCCGTGCCTCTTCTCGTGTGGACAAAAACAGGCCATTTGCAAGGCCAATTTGCCACCCTAAATTACCATCCACCTACATGATTCGCATGGCACATAATAATAGCATAATTGGATATTCCAAGCAACCAAATCAAGATCAAAACATGCTTTCCCAATATCAGCAATGCAAGTATCTAAATACCAAATTAGGCCATTCAAATTCATACAAAAAACTGATCATCATAATCCATCAATGTGGCTACCATCAAATATGCATTATTTTCCTTATTTCACTAGCATATCAATACTCAAAATGCTACTATTTGATATCATAATATCTATCATCAACAAGCATCACTATTTCATTCATCAACTTATAACATAAGCCATTTGCACAATTATAAACACAACTCAATCAACCAAAATATGCCAACTTCCTTGGCTATATACAAACCAAACATAGATATTCATAAGCCAACTCAAATGGCTACATCATTCACCAAAATGACTCAAGCCTACATATGCCATATACCAAATATACACAATTCAAGAGTACCAAATAAATGTTCGATAGTGCGATGATGTTTCCGACGATTCCCGGATCTGAGCTAGCCTTGATTCACTATAAAACATAGAAAAATAATACAAAGTAAGCTTCATAGCTTAGTAAGCTCGTATGTGAATAACTTAATTCATCAAATAAATGAAAATAAACCAATTTTACATAGCATCACCATATACACATTAACTATAAACCTTTCTCATGTCTCAAAACATGATCAAATACCATCTCATCGAACTTTCTCTATTTAATACTCGAATAGGTTTTGTACGTACCTATATCGCCTCGTACTAACCTCTTTCTCAACCACATCATTCCTTTACCCGTTGAACCATTCAGAATAGAAGTCGGATACTCAAAGATCTCAATCGATAAGTACCTATACCATGGCCCGTAGCCAAATCAAGGTAACTCCTTTCCGAAATACCTATGCCATGGTCGGTAGCCAAATCAAGGTACCAATGCCATATCCCAGATATGGTCTTACATGGGAAACTCATGTTGATACCGATGCCATATCCTGGATATGGTCTTGCACGAGATTTTATATCAATATTGACGCCATATCCCAGATATGGTCTTACACGATTTCATGCCGAAGCCACGTCCCGGACGTGGTCTTACACAGAATCATTATTCGATGTCGACGCCATATCCCAGACATGGTCTTATATGGGATCACATGTATTGCCATGGTCCAACCATGGTCTTATTCATCAATTTACCATTAAACGACTGTACTCATCTCCTGCATCCTACTTAGTCAACTTCTCAGTTTAAGTCCCACACTATAATATCTGTGGCTTTATAACAGAGTGATAAAACAAAGCATCATACATTCTCTACTTTAACGGTCACACATGAGATTCAACTATGTGGACATATTGTTCATACATCATTCAATCACTCGCACCCGTAGTGCCAATATTGTGGCCCGAAGCCAACACAATAACCTAATGACATGTCACTAGCATCCTAAACTATTCCTAAGGTTCAACCGGGAATTTACCCTTGTCAATTTCATCGTCGAACATATCCGTAGAGTCGTATTCACAATTCAAACATTATCCGTATCTCATAAGAACAGTTTATTCGATATCAAAGCATTTAACATATATTTATAACGAAATTTCCACAAACAAACTTACCTCGTATTCGGAACTGACGGATCGGATCGACTACTCGATAACCTAGCTTTTCCCCCGATCTAAATCTGAATTCTTTCTTTCTTGATCTATATGTATTCAAAATTAACTCATTTAATCATCTACTCATTCAATTTAGTCCAAAAATACACATTTGGGCATATTTTCATATTAGCCCCTAAACTTTCACATTTACTCAATTTAGTCCCTATTTCACAAATACACAAAATTCACAAATTTTCATTAAACCCAAGCTTGGCCGAATTTCATATAAGTCCCTAGCAGCCCAAAAATTTCATTTATTTCACATTTCAACAACTCAATTTGCATATTTCACAATTTAATCCCTATTATGCAATTTCATCAAAAATCACTTCACAAAACATGAAAATCTATCATCAAAAATTCATATTTCATCCTCAAACACTAAAGAACACATAAGCTCATCAATGGAAACTCTTAAAATCTTTAACAATTTTGAAATTAAAGGTACGAGCTAGCTAAAATACAAAGCAACGATCTCAAAAACGTAAAAATCATTAAAACTGAGCTCAAATTGTACCTTAATCAATATTCAAAGTGACCGAATGAAAAAAAAACTAATCCTTAGCTTTCTTCTTCTTCAATATTCATCCAAAAGAGAACGATGGACACAAATTTCTTTTGTTTTTATTATATTAACCTTTGTTAGTCTTTTTACTAAATTACCATTAGAAACAATTCATATGTACACAATTGCCAAACCAAATATCATCCACTAACTCACAATTGGATTATTTACCTTATAAGGACTTAAACTTTAAGGTTCTATAGCTATTTAATACTCTTAGCTAATAGAACACTACTTTTTCACTTAACGCGATTTAGTCCTTTTTCTCAAATTGAGCAACCAATCGATAAAATTAGCTGACGAAATTTTCAACATACATGCTGTCATGCTGTAAACATGAAAAATAATATTAAAATAATTTTTTGACATCAGATTTGTGGTTTGAAACCCATCATGTTTGATTTAGCTAAAACCAGGAACATTATTCTGAAAAGAATTAAGAAAAACAAGAGAGTGGGTGAATGTTTGGAATTGTTTGTTACTCAACAAGTTAGCTTAGTTACAAATGAGTTAAGATGATTTCCTTTATATAGGCCAAGCCCCTTTAATCTGATGATTGAGATTATAAGCGATAAACGGTCAAGATTTGTCATCTAGAACATTCTACCTAACTTTATACAATTCTATACAAGTGTAGATTCTTTTAGAGATGGAATCACCTACTCAGTTCTACAAGGGTTTGATCCCTTCTTTAAAATTTTGAAGTCTTCCAAAGCTTCTAGGGACTAGCGTCTTCTTTTTCATTCTAAAGCCTTCCATGACGTTTCAAGATCCCTTGGACACTTTCCTCTGAAATTGGCCTTGTCTTGGGTTTGTAGCACCTGAGAAGGCCTCGTTGGGCCTTTTGGGACCATTGTCCACACTTTTGTGGTAGTTTTAATTTAAAATTTTAGATTGTTGAAAAAAATCAATTTAGAAAATAGTTTTATTGCACAGCAAAAAATTAAAATTTTCCAAAACCCGAGCTGTTGTATTATTTATAGAAATAAACCATTTACCAAATTCATATGTGTTTTAGAATATGCGATATAAGATGTTTTCTGAATTTTGACCAACACGATCTTATCTACTATTCTCGAACATTGACTTTCTTAAAGTGTGGGGTCTAATTCACAAAAATGATGAACACTGTGAAAAGTTTCTTTTGATTCTAAATATCAATATCTCACAAAGGCTAGAAACCAAAAATTGAACTCTCTCAAAATTAGAAGTTATTTAGAAGAATAAGCTCACTAAATTTTGTCAAAGTGTCGACGCTTAGTATAGTGTGTCTTTGACTTAGCCAATGGTATTTATTTACAGAGAAAAATAAAAGAGTCTTAGTTCAAAAAAAAAAGAAGTAAAATAATAATATTTTAGTAGAAAATACATAGTCCTTTTAAGACTGTTTAGGGCAAGCTGTAACACCCGTATCCAGTCTCCGTTCTCGGATTAAGGGTCGAAGTGTTACAGAACCAAAGAGAACAATATATCTTAATTCAGAACAAATATTCAATTAATTTATAAATATATATCAATTCATAGAATAAATGTTCACATGGGCCTTAATTCGGGTTGAAGAGGCCCTAAAACTAGTTTGAAAGCAATCGGGGATCAAAATGAATCAAAACATCAGCATATTCTTTGACTATCGGTACTTGATCAATTTTTTATTTTTCCACTTTCGAATAAAAAACGTAAGCTAAATAAGCTTCACATCCTTTTCTAATCATTTTTTGAGCTGACAATGCTGAAATCACATTTGTAGTACAATCGATCCCATCTGCCCTAACACAAATAAATTCACCATTCAGACGCTTTAAACTAACTTGCTTCCTTTGACAACTCACTATTGTATCATGTTCAGACAACCTATCTATTCCCAAAATGAGATCAAAATCATCAAAAGGTAACAACATCAAACTAGTAGGAAAGTCATAACCTTGGACTTTCAGTGGACACAATTTACAGATCTGGTTAATTAAAACACACTGACCTAGTGGATTCGTTGCCTTAACAGTGTAATTAGCGGACACAATAGACAAATTCTTTTTGTCTACTAATGTAGTGCATATATAAGAGTGAGTTGATCCATGATCAATCAATGCATTTACATAAATATCAAAAAAGAGAAAATGTACCAGCAATAACATCTGCGGCAGTAGCTTTCTCACAAGCTCTAATTGTATACGCTCTGGCTGGTGCTCTTTCTTCAGATCGTTCGTTCGTATCACTAGTCTTTCCTCGACCAAAAGTAGTATTTCTACCGTTTCCAAGTCGTCTAGCTCTCTGTGAGGTTGCTTCAAGCTTGCTTGTCTGATTGCCCAAATCATTTTTTCGTTTTGGACAGTCACGAAGGAAATGATCAGTAGATCCACAACAAAAACAAGCTCCTAAATTTGGTCAACATTCCCCAAAATGCCTCTTGCCACAATCATCACAAATAGGGGCAATTTTCTCAACATTCCTCACACTTTCAACACTAGCCACTAGAGAATTAACAGACTTCAAATTACTTTGCCTCGATCTATCTCTGCGAGTGAATTTTGAAGGGCAGTTGATCGATTGGCTTCACTTCTGAACTTCTTCGATGGATATGTTTGAGCGGGCTTAAAGATCCTCTTTTGATAAATTCTCGAGATCTCGCATCAGACTGCCTTTTACTTTTGTAGATTTCTTCAATTTTCTGAGCACGTTCTGAAAGTTCTACAAATTCACGTAACTTTAACGCTGCCACAGACATTCGTATGTCATCATTCAAGCCATCTTCAAATCTAATACACATTTATTCTTTATTTGACACTACGTTACGAGCATACTTGCTTAACTGCACAAATTCTTGTTTATACTTAGCAACCAGTCGATTTCCTTTTTTTTAGTTCAAAGAATATTTCTTTTTCTTATAAAAAAACCACCGACTAACATATTTTTTTTGAATTCTGCTTGAAAGAAATCCCAATTGATATGATCACTGGATGCCATCATGCT
This sequence comes from Gossypium sturtianum, assembly GCA_025698515.1. Taxonomy (NCBI): domain Eukaryota; kingdom Viridiplantae; phylum Streptophyta; class Magnoliopsida; order Malvales; family Malvaceae; genus Gossypium; species Gossypium sturtianum. Next base: position 12,777,023 of record CM046948.1, read on the forward strand.
CAAAGTGTCCTACCATAAATATGCTTCATCTTTCAGTAACAAAACAACACATCTCAGGCAATCTTCAGGAATGCACATCAATTCCACAAAGACTTTCTTCGTATTCACTAACCAATACTTAGCTTTTGCAAAATAATCATAAACTTTGCCTCTAAATTCTTCAGCTCCACATTTCCAAACTTTATCCATAGACAGTCGAATAACACAAGTATAGGATTTTGAGGACACAGGGGTGCTGGAGGAGGCACAGTAGAAGGTGGAGGTTACGAAGTTGCAGGGTTCGCTTGTTTAAATTCACTGAACCACTAGTTCAGCATACCAAAAAATACATTTCTCATTTCATCACAAAAAAACTGTGGAACAGATGCACTATCGCTTACTTTTGGATTCGAAGCTTGCACATTACTTTCAGCTTCATTAGCTACAACCCGGGTTGACTAGGCCGATATCTTGAATCTATAAGAAAATACAATATTAGAATGGATCAAAAGCATCACACTATCACAGGGTATATGTGGCATTTATATACAAGACTCTACACACGCTACGTTAGTCCTAGAATCGACTAAATCATAGCTCTGATACCACTAAAGGTAACACTCGTATCTCGACTCCGTTGCCAGATTAAGGATCAAAGTATTATAAAACCAAATAGCATAATTTATCTTAATTCAAGAAAAATATTCAATTAATCTATAAACATATATTAATTCATAGAATAAATATTCACATGGGCCTTAGTTCGGGTTTACGGGGCCCTAAAACTAGTTTGAAAGCAATCAAGGATCAAAATGAATCAAAACATAAATTTTAGGAAAAACTTAAAAATTTGGAAAACAGGGGTCACACGGCCGTGTGACCATGCCGTGTGACACATCTTAGACCGTGTGAGCATTCAAAGTAAGGACACACGGTCGTGTCCCAGCCTGTGTCATAGACCGTGTAATAGATAAACAGTAATATATACATATTTTAATCCCACATTTAGCATGCTTTTTGGATGGTTTATCCTTTGAATTGTAAAATTTGATGCTCCTAATCCTTTTATTTCATGTTTTATACTTAAGAAAGCATCGGAGGATGAAAAGAACACGAAACGGGCTAAAAATGGACCAAATGGGCCAAAGTAAAAAATCAACACGGCCTGGGCCCAATCCACTCGGTTGTGCCCCTTTAGCAGGCTTGACCACGGCCTGGATTCAAATCACACGGACGTGTTGCACGGGCGTGTCCCTGCCGTAACAAAGAGGAATTCCACTCGGAATAGGGTACTTAGAGGCAAAGAAATATATTCTAAAAGCCTATATAAACATCCTAAAGGCCAACCTTGAGGAGGGTGTCCAGCTAGGCCAAGGAGCCGTGTAACACCCCATACCCGAGTCTGAGACTAAGACTGGATACGAGACATTACCATGCTTGAACTCACTTAATCATGTATTTACGGGCTATAAAATTTCTTCCGAATTAAAACTTCTCTTTCTTAGTCAAATCAGACATTTCATGGGCCTACGAGGCCTCAGACTTGCATCCCAAAACTTTCAAAACTCATCTGGAAACTTTCTCTCCAAATAGGGGTCACACGTCCGTGTGACTTGGGACACGCCCGTGCACCCCTAAAACATGCCCGTGTCTTTCACCTGTGGTGGATACTGGCAAATTACACACGGCCTGGACACGCCCGTGGCCCCAAACCGTGCCTAAAACCCCAGCATTCTGCCAATGCCCCACGGCCAAGGCACACGCCCGTGCTTACCACCCGTGGTGCACACTGACTACCTTAACACGACCTAGAGTCTAGACACACGCCCGTGTGACTAGTCCGTGGTCTATTCTGACTTAAGATACAAAGGTGCAGGGTGCACACAGCCTAGACACACGCCCGTGTGTCCAACCGTGTGGGCACTTAGAGGCTATTTACCAAGCCAATTGCCACCCTAAAATCAAGACCAAACTCATGCTCAATTCAACAACTCAAGTATTACATCTAACATGAACAAGGATGCATACTTCATTGATAGATTAAAACATACATACTTAATCAATCATGACTCATTTCTTTGGCCATATACAAAAAGGATACTAAGCTTGATAGCTAACACTTTGGCTAGTTTTAAAAACATAACTCAAAATGAAATGTTTCCTATACATGCCATACTTAATATAAACAACTTGGCTATACCAAAATAGTGATTGATAGTATGCTCCGAGCTCCGGTGACGATGATCCACGAGATTAGCTAGGCAGGACTACATGGAAAGAAAGAATAAAGGACGTAAGCATTTAGCTTAGTAAGTTTGCATATAATGCACATAGCAACATACTTGCTCAATATAACCCATTTAACATAAACAATGGTACCATAAATTTCAGTTATTTAAGCTTACTTACTCATACTGATTCTTACATATCTCATACTCGTGAGATAAACAAGGTACATGTATCACTTGATCGCATAGATCAGCATACTCTACAATAATAATTATAATCTCTAGTTCATCATTCATAATATGAGTAATACTCATTTCTAACTTGATAATAGCTTTTCTTACTTATCTTTTTGTTCTCATTTTAACTTTACTCATTTGCCCGATGAATTTCTGCGAATAACCGAGGATACTAAATCTCATCCCACATAACTCGATGCCAAAGCCATATCCTCGATATGGTCTTACATGGGATCTCTCATCTTGGTATTGATGCCATGTCTTGACATGGACTTACTCAAAGTCTTCCTTGTGTGTTCCCTTGGGAACTTACCATTGCCATGTCTTGACATGGTCTTACTTGGTATCTTTACTCATGAACTGGTCAATGTCGAGCCTTGGCTTGGACTTACATGAAATCTTTCTTGTTACTCACCAATGCCATGCCTTGGCTTGGACTTACATGGAATCTCTACCTCATGATAGATTTTCAATGCCAAGACTTGTCTTGGACTTACATAATATCTTTGCTTGGAGACTCACCAATGCCATGCCTTGGCTTGGGCTTACATGGGTCTTCATCTCATAATAACTCTTCAATGCCAAGACTTGTCTTAGACTTACATGATAACTTGCTTGGTTGCCGATGCCATGCCTTGGCTTGGTCTTATACGGACTTTCTTATCTCGTGTGGTAGATCGAGTATCCTAAGTAATTTAACTTCAATCGGGACTTTCTCATGCTTAATCTCATTAATTTCTTTATTTAACATAGCAATAAGCATTTCTATGGCAATAATGTACATTATACTAAGCAATTCAATGATAATAATCATAAAGCTTAGAAATCATACAAACTTACCTCAATATACAAAATGTATGTAGATATGCAATTTAGTCCTCGACTTTGTTCTTGCCTCGGTTTCGATCCGGGCTTCGTTTTTCTTGATCTATAATAATAATTAGATCATTTAATACTCACATTGACTAAATTGACTCTTAACTCATACTTTAGAAAAATTACTATTTTGCCCCTAAACTTTCTCTTATTTGCACTTTTGCCCTTAGGCTCGTAAATGATTCTCACTTAACTTTCTTAAACATCATGCTTAGCTGATTCATTTTCTCTACTATGACAATCATCAATTCTCACTATTTCTAATAGGTATGACCAATTTCATAACTATTACAAATTAGTCCATACTATCATTTTTCATGAAATTCACTAAGGAAAATATGTTTATCTAACATCAAACTCTCATAAACTTCCATAAAATATCATTTTACATGCATGATACACATGGGTAGATTTTTGAACATGCTTCTTAGCTCATCTTATATCTAAAAATAGCTAATTCATAATACGAGGACTCCAAAAATACGAAGAATATTAAAAACGGGGCTAGCATGACTTACTTGCAATCTTCAAAAATTTGAAGAACCCTAGCTATGGAGACTCCCAATTTTTCGGCACAAGGAAGAAGATGAATGAAATTTTTATCATCTTTTTCCCATTTTAATCATTTAATTGGTAAATGACCAAAATGCCCTTCTCTTTAAAAATTTACAAATTACTAACTCATGTCCATTTTTATCCAAAACTTATAATTTGGGAAAATTGCTATTTAAGGACTTCTAATTTATATTCTAAAGCTATTTCATACAAAAAGCTTCTAGAAACTCATATTTTGCAACTTTTGCAATTTAGTCCTATTTGATCATTCCATGTCAATTTCACAAAATTTCTACATAGAACTTTAATACTATCATGCAAACATGTCATAAACCTTAAGAACTCAATTTACTAACTCAGATTTGTGGTCTCGCACCACTATTCTGCCTAGGCCCTGAATCGGGATGTTACAAGCCGAGCCAGAGAGGTCAGAATTGTGGGATTTACTCGAAGAAAGCCAGTTGATTCATCTCAAGAAGCCGAAATCATACTCAAGACGGAGGATCTCTCTTTCAATTCCTTCAGGGGGTTTTAGGGTTTTCTTATGTTTTGTTTTATCTTTTCTTTTGAGATGTATTCTTTTATGATTATGAACTAAACCCCTCAGATACCTGAGGGGGATGAAACCTAAGACGGATCTTGTTATTGTTTTCTGAACTACATGATAAATACTTGATTTGTTCTTAATTATGTGTTCTTAATTCTTGTTTTGATATTTCAGGATATTGATTCAAGTAGTGATGTGCTTAGGCAGTGGAGCAAAAGTCCCTGTTTAAGAGTAGATCTAGCATAATTAAGCGGAGTTGATCGCAACCCTAGAGATAGGATGACGAAAATCTGCCGGATTAGGGTCAAACCTAATATGGGAGTCCATAGATCGAGTTAATACAATCCTAGGGGTTTTAATTAGAAAGAGATTTCAATTAATCAACCTAGGGTTAGACGTTAGTAGCCTCGAGAGAGGTATTAATATAAATTAAGGAATCCTACGGATCAGGTCAAGTGAATAAATTGTTTGGTTCAGAGTTAAATAACAAGTGTAGTCTAGGTGGATTCCCCCTTGGGTATTGTCTTAATCGATTGGTTTTTCCCACAAGTATTTCCCAAATTCATTCTCTTCGTCTTAGCGTCTTTAGCTTAGTAGTTAGTTAATTTTAGAATAAATACAATTCCCTTAATTCTTAGGCTAAATAATAAAAAGAAAGTCAGTATTAGTACTTTTGGTTCCTTTAGGTTCGACAATCCGGTCTTGCCATTATGCTATACTACTGTTCGATAGGTGCACTTGCCTCAATCGTGGTGATAGTTAGTTTCTAGGCTAGATCATTCATTATATAAATATTAAGACTATCGATACCAACGATCAAGTTTTTGGCGCCGTTGCCGGGGAACTAAAATATTAAGAACGCTCAATTTTTATTACTTTAGCCATTTTTTATTTTTGCAATTTACTTTTATTTTGATTTCAACTTTGCTAATTTTTCTTTTTTTTATTTGTTTCCTAGCAGGTACCCCTAGTTTATGACTGGAAGGAACCCGACAGGACCCTTAATTTACGACAGTGATATTGAAGGTACCGTTCGCAGAAATCGTAGAGAAATAAGGCGAAGCTTAAATTACATAGAAGAAGAGCAAGAGGACGATACTAATAACATGGAAGAGATGGCTGATCACCAGAATAATCCACTCCCTCCTGTGGTTGCTGAAAAACCTCCTCCTCGAACTATGTATGATTATGCTAAACCTAATTTAACAGGTACTGAGTCAAGTATTGTTAGACCTACTATTGCTGCAAATAATTTTGAATGAATTGAAACCTAACACTATACAGATATAACAGTTTGTTCAGTTTGATGGTTTGCAGGATGAGGATCCTAACACACACTTAGCAAATTTCCTAGAATTTTGCGATACATTCAAAATAAATGGCATTTCTGATGATGCCATCCATCTTCGGTTATTTCCCTTTTCTTTGAGAAATAAAGCCAAACAGTGGTTGAATTCTCTTCCACGAGGATCAATCACTACATGGGAGCAAATGATCGAAAAATTTTTATTAAAATATTTTCCGCCGGCTAAAATGGCTAAGTTAAGGAATGATATCTCTTCTTTTGTGCAGATGGATTTAGAGACACTTTATGATGCATGGGAGAGATACAAAGATCTATTGAGAAGGTGCCCACACCATGGATTACCCTTGTGGCTACAGGTCCAAACCTTTTACAATGGTGTAAACCCTTCAACCAGGCAGTTGATTGATTCAGCCGCCCTCAGAAAACTGAACAACAAAACTCCTGAAGCGGCCTACGAGTCGAAGTAACTCACTCTGAATTTGGCACTTTTAAGGTAAACGCTACTCGACTCAAACTTTATCATGATAGTAGAACTAATAGCATGAGAGAGGATGTTCAACTCTTCAAACCACCCTGATTATGCGAATGAGAGGTGAGTCTAGCTTAAGACTTTAAACAAGCGCTTCTCGGGAGGCAACCCGAGCACTAACCCCCTTTATTTTCATATCTTTTCTTTTTAATACCTAACTAAAGACTAACCAAAGTAAATAAATCATACGTTTTCGTGCCACACGGCCTTACACACGGGCGTGGCTGTGGCCATGTGGGCATCACGAATTTACACACTGGCATGGCAGAGGTCGTACGAGCCAAGGACAAAAAATCCCCAGATCACAGATGGCTATAAATTGCCACACCCATGCGATATGGTCGTGGCCGACACTGAGGAAGTCACACGGGTATGAGACATGCCCGTGCTTTGAGGCTGTGGCCGACACTGAGAAAGAGACATGGGCGTGGAGACCTCTACACAGGCGTGGGAGAAACAAACGAGCCACCACACGGCCGTGCGATATGGTCGTGTGGTGTAACACGCCCACGACACACGGGCGTGGGGATGTACCAGACCTGAAATCTCTATTTAAAAACACCCCTCTCCTTTTCCCACCTACTCCCCATTCCCTTTCTTCCATACCCTTTCATCCTTCCCCTTTCCATTTCCTCTCATTCTCCTATCCCAAACTCTCCATCACCACCATCCCCATGCCGAAGAAACGGAGGGACCCTAGCACAGTCTCCCCGTGCGAGACCAAGCCACATAAGTTCATGCCGCTCGCTTCATTTACTCGCCAAGCCAAGGACATTTGAGTCCATTTATTTTACCTATGTATTTTCTCTTCTCCTTTATTTTCCTTCTCTTTATCTTCCTTGTCCTTAAATACATAATTAGTTTATTTTGAATTTTTCTTATTATTTTCTGGTTTTTTCTTCACGAGCTACCCAATTTCTTCATCTAGCGCAGCGATCATGGGCAGTCACCATACCACTACCAGAGACGCCTCCTCTAACTTATCTTTCACCTCCGAATCAAGTTTCCACACTTCATTCTCAAGGAATCCATCATTAATTCAGGAATTTCACTTCTCTCCCCATCTTTTGATTTTCTACTATATTGTTTTTCTCTATCCTTGTACATTGAGGACAATGTACATCTTAAGTGTGGGGGGTGAATCTTAAAAGTGCCTAACTTTTTTCATTATTCTCAAATCCCTAAATTAATTCTTGTGGAGAGGTGTCAACAATACTTTCCCTAAATTATATCTTGTTCTTAAGTAAATGTTCTCATATTACTGTTAGAATGAAATTTCCTTTGATTTATGATTTTCATTGATATGTTTTGGATTAAGTCATTGATAATTGTGCAGTGATGATTTAAACTTTAGGAGACTAGAGAATCAAGCAGGATAAGTCTATTTTTCAGAATTAAAAGTCTTGTTAGGTTGTCTACCTGAATTTAAGTATTACCTTGAAGTTTGAAATTTACAAGGTTGATATCAAAAAGCCCATAATTTTTGTGAGATTTTGAGCCTTTCAGAGCATACATTTTTCGTGCTCACTTTATTGATTATGAGTGTGTCAACATTGATTTGTTATTCTAGAACTTACTTCGATTATACATGTCGAGACCACACCTTTGATTTGATATATTATGATGATGAAGGCACCTAGGTTTTAACCCACTTACTCCACTAAAAGCCTATCGTCACAATTAACCCCTAGTGAACCCCTTTTGATCCTAACGACCCTTTTATTGACTCACCCATTAATATTAACCCATAACCAACTTTTTATTTGTTATCACCATTTTTCTTGACTACCCCTATATCGAGATTTGATTTGATCGTTTACTTAACTATTTCCTTTATTTCAGTTATTAAATTTTATATTATTATTGTACTTGATTTGTTCTTAAAAAAAATCGAAGTATATTCATTATTAGTTCTATGTTATTTGAGCTTAAACTGTTAACTTCATTATCTTTAGAAGAAGCTCATGTTATTAGTATTAAGTTTCCATGATGTAATTATTTAGTATTAATACAACTTTCTAGTTAGGTAATTTATCAGTTTAGTCTCGATACTAACCATCTAATTCAAGCCTTTATCCACACCTTTAACCCAAGCCCCGTTACAACCCTTTTTAAAGACCTTTTGATTTGTGTATCATCTCATATTATAGTGGTGGAGATTTGATTTTCATGCAAGCCTATGGGATTAACCTTTCATGTTCGACTTTTGAGTGCTTAATTTTGAACCTTAAACACTTTGAGTGATTTGATTGAATCTTTAGTGAGGATGTCAACTTTTGTCGATTTTGAATTAAAGGTTATTATTTAGGTAAGGGGAAACACCTATTTTTCGTACTATAAAAACTATGACTTTGATTGTTTGAATCTTTAGGAACCTTCTGGTTAAATCATCAATGTATAAATTACCTAGGAATTATGATGAAACATATTTGATGAAGATTATGAATTAAGGGAAGTTAATTTTAATTGTGAGTTGAGAATTTTGCTTGAGGACAAGCAAAAGCTTAAGTGTGGGGGTATTTGATAAACCGTAATATATACATATTTTAATCCCACATTTAGCATGCTTTTTGGATGGTTTATCCTTTCAATTGTAGAATTTGATGCTCCTAATCCTTTTATTTCATGTTTTATACTTAGGAAAGCATAGGAGGATGAAAAGAACACGAAACGGACCAAATGGGCCAAAGTAAGAAATCAACACGGCCTGGGCCCAATCCACACGGCCATGCCCCTTTGGCAGGCTCGACCAAAGCCTGGATTCGAATCACACGGGCGTGTTGCACGGGCGTGTCCCTGCCGTAACAAAGAGGAATTCCACTCGGAATAAGGTACTTAGAGGCAAAGAAAGATATTCCAAAAGCCTATATAAACACCCTAAAGGCCAACCTTGAGGAGGGTGTCCAGCTAGGCCAAGGAGCCGAGCCAGAGAGGTCAGAATTGTGGGATTTACTCGAAGAAAGCCAGTTGATTCATCTCAAGAAGCCGAAATCATACTCAAGATGGAGGATCTCTCCTTCAATTCCTTCAGGGGGTTTTAGGGTTTTCTTAAGTTTTGTTCTATCTTTTCTTCTGAGATGTATTCTTTTATGATTATGAACTAAACCCCTTAGATACCTGAGGGGGATGGAACCTAAGACGGATCTTGTTATTGTTTTTTGAACTATATGATAAATACTTGATTTGTTCTTAATTATGTGTTCTTAATTCTTGTTTTGATATTTCAGGATATTGATTCAAGTAGTGATGTGCTTAGGCAGTGGAGCAAAAGTCCCTGTTTAAGAGTAGATCTAGCATAATTAAGCGGAGTTGATCGCAACCCTAGAGATAGGATGACGAAAATCTATCGGATTAGGGTCAAACCTAATATGGGAGTCCATAAATCAAGTTAATGCAATCCTAGGGGTTTTAATTAGAAAGAGATTTCAATTAATCAACCTAGGGTTAGACGTTAGTAGCCTCGAGAGAGGTATTAATATAAATTAGGGAATCCTACGGATCAGGTCAAGTGAATAAATCGTCTGGTTCAGAATTAAATAACAAGTGAAGTCTAGGTGGATTCCCCCTTGGGTATTGTCTTAAACGATTGGTTTTTCCCACAAGTATTTCCCCAATTCATTCTCTTCGTCTTAGCGTCTTTAGCTTCGTAGTTAGTTAATTTTAGAATAAATAACAATTCCCTTAATTCTTAGGCTAAATAATAAAAAGAAAGTCAGTATTAGTACTTTTGGTTCCTTTGGGTTTGACAATCTGGTCTTGCCACTAAGCTATACTACTGTTCGATAGGTGCACTTGCCTCAATCGTGGTGATAGTTAGTTTCTAGGCTAGATCATTCATTATATAAATATTAAGACTATCGATACCAACGATCAGTAATTCACTAAATTGGCTCACATGGCCGTGTCATCGGCTGTGTGCTAACCCGTGTGTTCTACTAACTTGAGACACATGGCCGTGTCTCAGCCTGTGTCTCAGACCGTGTGAAACCTGCATTAAAACTAACAGAGCACACACGGCCATGTGAGGTGACCGTGCGTGGCACACTTTCGTGTGATAGCCCGTTTCCCAGGCCACGTGCTTCCAAATTAACCCCTTAAACAAGCTAAAATCAAGCCAAAAGTTGCCTAATAAGTTACACCTAAAACACAAACCATCCCATGACCAAAACAATCAAAACATACACTTAAAACATATCAAAATTAACAACCTAAACTTCTATGGCTTACATGCAAAGACCTTAAAGAACTAAACATTCAAGCTACTTCTATGGCTTCCTTTCTTCCCTCAAAATCGACAAAACACCCAAAATAAAGATGATAACTGATTGGCTTTTTAACGTCACAACAATAATGTGCAAGCGTACACTATCGATGCAAGTATAGTAGAAAGATATGAGTCTGTTGGATATCGATCCCATGAGGATGGTTGTCTTTTGTCTATCAATGTCAGTACAATAAATAGAGAGAAACGAGATAAATTGTGAGAGTAGTTGTCGAAGCAATAACTTGAAAACAATAAGATAAAATATCATAACGATAAACTGGGATCCCCAACGTGAATATTCAACAGAATACTAAGTGTTCACAAGGTATAAAAGGATAGGTGATTGTTGATGCATTAAATTGCAATGAATATCCTACCAAGCTTAACTTCTATATTTAATCTAAGACTTAAACATGCACACTAACCACACCTTTCGATGATGGCAATGGAACACTATTAAGAACAAGTGGATTAAATTCCTCTGATCCTCAAGCAACTTCCGTTGTCATGCTTGTTAGCTTGAACTGTCGCTGCACTTTCTAGTATCAGTAATCGCAATAACACTTCCATGCTAAAAACATTCAAACCCAAAGATTAAACAGTAGAAGCAAGATTAAATAAAATAACATTTAACTCAGAAATCATGTGTACTTCCGTACAAACATGAAATAGAAAGTAATCACAATTGTGTAGAAAAGAAATATAAAAGAAACAAGTGGGAGAATACTATTCCTAGACAATCTCGACTTGAATCTCTCCATTCCCTATTGTTTCACACTCAGGGCTCATCTTCAGAAGCTGATCTGCGTCCCTTTCACGTCGGTTCACCCGTAGGAGGCTTAAGCCGCCATAGCCGAAAAGTATCAAAAGATAGGTTGAAGAAGATAATACACCCCAAAAAAGCCTCTCCCTCTTTTTTCTTTTCACGTGAATATTAATATTTATCCAAATAGCACAGGTGTCCTTTCATCAGAATCATGCTGCCTCTATATGTAGACGTTAGTTGTACCAGACTGGATAGCTTACACATTTTTGTTCTTATCAGGGCAGCTGTCAGGTGCAGCAACAATTCTGGGCGCAATCTGGAAATACTCATGCAGCGACATCAAGACCAAAACATGACGGAATTAAGGATAAATAGGTTAAGATCCACTGAGTTATAAAATGCAATTTACTAAACTGAAAATGCTAAAATATGTGCTAAAGGTAATAAATAGGGACAAATTAACCAATAAGTAGGGAGAAAACATATGTTTTTTCTAGTACTATCACACCCCCAAACTTGAATTTTTACTTGTCCTCAAGTAAAAGAGAAACTAGTAAGGCTACACAAGAATTCACTAAGGCAAATGATCATTCTAGCAATTTGAATCACCTAAAATCCCAATGAATGAGTCGCATTCAGATGACAGAATATTTCATCGACAATACATAAGTACGAATGAATAAGATTGCAACTTCATCAAAACCAGCATCATGCTTTAAATCCTAAATTTTATCTATCAATACAACATTTATTGTACAATATGTCTCTTTTTTTGTGAATAAGGGATATCGTTGCATTACTGTACCCTTGTTTCTGAGAAGTAACAATGGAGTGCAACAAACCCCTAGGGAGTACGTAATTGCGCCGACACACACTCATGCAGCGACAGCCTCTGGCCAGATTCATTTTTCTAACGCTTGCATTGGAGTGTTCCCTCTTTAACATTTCACAATACACCCACTTTGGAGTGTCTCTTATTCATAACTATATATATAAATAAGCAGTTGTAAAAGGTAGATTCATTCAAGATTCAAGGAATGCTACTAGTCATCCAATACTAATGCAACCTAAATTATTCATCAAAGAATTGAAGATACAACATTCAGTCAAATATATCCAACTCATTATTTGATAATTCACATGATTCAAGAATAAAGCATCGAATGTAACAAAAATTTTCAAACACATTTGCATTAACCACAAATAAACCTTACATGCTTAATTAAACTCAAAAAAAAATTGAAATGTGGGTGTATTTCCAAACCCCATATTCATTCCCCCAAACTTAAAGTTTGCATTGTCCTCAACGCACTAACATTAAAATGCAATGAAAATAAAAATGCAACGACAATGTGCACTTACAAACTGAAAATTACAGCTATATGCAATGCATGAATACTACAGCTAAAACTTAAAATAAACTAACTCAGTTTTCCTTGGCCATCAATGTGGCTACACAATGTTTCTTCTTCCTCATCTTTTTTTCCTCCTTCTTGCGCTTTTTGTCTTTGGAGCGCTTTCTCTTCTTTTCTTTAGGCTTCGTACGGTCCTCGGATAGCTCTTCAGGTTCCGACTTTGCCCCGGCATCATCAGCTGCTTCCTCTGTAGCTTTCACCGGTCTAGCTCCATTTCGCTCCATATTATCAGTAGTTGCACCCACAAACTCAGGTGCAGTGACAATGTTCTGATATGCCCTCATTCTTAATGAGTCATAAGTGACAGTACAATAGTACAAACTGCGTTGACAATAAAGCCCAAGTGCGTCAACAATGGTACCTAATTATTCTGCAAAAAAAAAGAAGTAAAACAAACTTGAACAAAAACAATAAAATAAAATAAAATCACATAATGATAAATTTAATAAAAAATAAAATTTTTTGACCAATTTAATGGTCTCTGCCTGTTTTTGATCAATATTCCCAAAATAATGTTTCAATCGCTGGCCATTCACTTTGAACTGGTGTCCATCATGTAAATCTCTGATTGTGACCGCACCATGAGGAAATACTTCGACAACTTCGAAAGGTCCAGACCAACGAGAGCGCAATTTACCCGGATGCAATTTTAGTCTAGAATTGAATAATAAAACTTGTTAACCTGCGATAAATTATCGCAGCAAAATAATTTTATCATGCCATCATTTGGTCTTTTCCTTGTAAATTGCAGCATTTTCATAGGCATTTCGCCTAATCTCCTCTAGTTCAGTTATATCCAACAGCCTTTTCTTTCCAGCAGCTTCATAGTCCTTGTTCACTTGCTTAATTGCCCATATTATTTTGTGCTCTATTTCAACTGGCAAATGACATGTTTTCCTAAAAACTAATTGATACGGTGACATCCCTAATGAAGTTTTGTATCCTGTCCGTAATGCCCATAAAGCGTTATCTAGTCTGGAAGACCGATATTTCCTCGAAGGGTTCACAACCTTCTCAAGAATGTTTTTAATTTGTTGATTCGATACTTCAGCTTGTCCATTAGTTTGCGAATGATAAGTAGTAGCCATTCTATGATTAACTCTGTTTCCCTTTAGTGCGGCTACCACTTGGTTACAATGAAAGTGTGTACCCTGATCACTAATCAATGCCTTTGGTGTGCCAAAGCAGGTGAGTATATACTTGTGAAAAATTTAAGCACTGTCTTTGCATCATCCTTTGGGACTGCAACAGCTTCAACCCACTTCGAGACGTAGTCAACAGCTACTGATATATAAAGATTTCCAAATGAACTTGGAAATGGTCCCATAAAATCCATACCCCAAACATCGAATAATTTAGCCTTCATAATTGGCTGCTACAACATTTCATTGCATCGGGATATAGAACCAGTGCACTAAAACCTATCGCATTGATTCACAAAATTGTAGGCGTATTTGAAAAATAAAGGTCAGTAGAATCCTAATTGGAGAACCTTAGCATCAATTCACGTGCCACCGAAATGACCTCTATAAGGAGCATCATGACAGTGCTTCAGGATTGAAAGCATCTCCTCTTTCGAAACACAACACTGAATGATGTTCTCATTGGATACCTTGAATAAATACAGCTCGTTCAAATGATACTTCACTACTTCACGAAGAAATCTTTCTTTTTTATGGCCTGTGACACCCAATGGGAGTTTTTCACACACTATATAATTAACCGAATTCGCATACCAATGGGTTGCATCTACAGCAAATAACTTCTCATCTGGAAATACGTCGACAATTTTAAGTATGTTTCCATCTTCGTTGCCAACTTCCAATCGAGACAGATGGTCTGCAACTTGATTATATAAACCTTTATGGTCTTTTATCTCAATGTCGAATTCTTGCAATAGTAAGATCCAGCGTATCAGTCTTGGTTTTACATCCTTCTTCACAAAAAGATATCTTAACACCGAGTAATTAGTAAATACGGTAACCTTTACGTCGACAAGATAAGAACGAAACTTGTCGAAAGTAAAGACTACAGCCAACAATTCTTTCTCTGTAGTGGTATAATTTATTTGAGCTTGTGTAAGAGTTTTTCTAGCATAATAGATGGCGTGAAACATTTTTCCCTTGCGTTGTCCTAGAACAGCACCCACAGCAAAATTGCTTGCATCGCACATAACTTCAAAAGGTTGAGACCAATCTGGTGCAACGACAATGGGTGTATTTACTAGCTGCTTCTTTAATTGAATAAATGCATCCAGATATGCATCTTCAAAGAGGAATTTTCGATTATGTTCCAGTAATGAGCATAAGGGTTTTGCAATTTTCGAGAAATCTCTAATAAATCTTTGGTAAAACCCCGCATGCCCAAGAAAAATGCGAATACCTTTCACATATGCCGGTGGATGTAATTTTTCAATGATTTCCACTTTAAATTTGTCTACTTCAATGCCTTGATTAGAGATGCGATGGCCTAACAGAATGCCTTCAGTTGCCATGAAATGGCATTTTTCCCAATTTAGAACAAGATGTGTGTCTTCACATCGCTGCAATGCTTTATCCAAATTGTCAGCGCAATGATCAAAATTATTCCCATAGACTGAGAAATCATCTATAAAAACCTCTAAAAAATCTTCAATCATATCCGAGAATATTACCATTATGTACCTTTGAAATGTGGCTGGTGCGTTGCAAAGACCGAAAGGCATACGGTGAAAAGCAAAAGTACCAAAGGGATAAGTGAAAGTTGTTTTCTCTTAATCCTCCGGTGCAATAGTAATTTGATTGTACCTAGAATAGTCATCTAAGAAACAATAATAGGCTCTTCCAAGAAGCTTGTCCAACATTTGGTCAATGAAAGGAAGTGGGAAGTGGTCTTTCCTTTTGGTAGCATTAAGTTTACGATAATCCATATAGACTCGCCATCCTGTAGGAATGCGTATAGGAATTAATTCGTGTTTTTCGTTGTTAACCATAGTGATGCCACTCTTTTTAGGAACGCATTACACTAGACTTACCCAATTGCTATCAGAAATAAGGTAAATAATTCCAGCATCAAGCCATTTTATAATTTCTTTCTTGACAACTTTCTTTATCTTCTCGTTTAATCTTCTTTCTTGCTCAACCGATTGCTTGCCTTCATCTTCCAACTTGATCTTATACATGCTAAAAGATGGGCTAATGCCTCGAATATCAGCAATACTCCAAGCAATAGCTCGTTTATGTTGCTTAAGAATATGGACTAATTTCTCTACTTGATTTACATCTAGTGTTGCGGAGACAATAACTGGGAGAGTATTGTTATCACCAAGAAAGATGTATTTAAGATGAGTAGGTAGTGGTTTTCCAGAGTAGGACCTTCGTCGATAGATGGCTTGAAAATTTAAGCTGTCCTGTTGGCTAAGTCTAAGGATTCAATCTGCCATTCATGCCTAAGTTCAATATTATTAGCTTCAACCATGCTGTCACAATTATCTAAGAATTCATCAGTAGATGTCACTGCAAACTTCTCATAAAGTATTGTGCTTTGGTCATTGAATTCTTCCTCAATTAGATCATCTAGCACATCGACAGTATGGCATTCTTCTTTATCCTTGCATTGAATAGATTTAAAAACACTGAAGGTAACGTGCTCATCATTAAATCCCATGGTCAGTTCACCTTTGTAAACATCAATAATAGTTCGTCCGGTGGCTAAAAATGGTCGTCCCAAGATTATAGGAACCTCCTTGTCTGCCTCGCAGTCAAGTATGATAAAATCAGCCGGAAAAATAAATTTATCCACACGAACTAAGATATCTTTGATTTGCCCTTCAGGTTGAGCCAGGGATCGATCAGCTAGTTATAATGTCACTGCACTAGGTTTCATGTGACCAATTCCCAACTTTTTGAAAGTAGATAGTGGCATTAGGTTGATGCTAGCTCCCAAGTCACATAAAGCCCTGCCCAAATAATGGTTGCCAATTGAACATGGGATAGTAAAGCTCCCAGGATCTTTCATTTTGGGGGCAACTTATTTGCAAAAATAGCACTACAGCCTTCTATGAGTGCAATAGTTTCCATATCACTGAGCTTATTCTTCTTGGACAAGAGCTCCTTCATAAATTTCCCATAATTCAAAATTTTCACAAGAGCGTCTACTAAAGGAATAATGACATGAAGTTGCTTCAGTGTGTTCAGGAACTGTTGCTACTGCTTATCCTGCTCACTTTCCCTAAATCTTTGTGGAAAAGGTAAAGGTGGAGATACATCTGATTGTGCCAAAACCTTTGATTGTGTCGACAGTTTCGAGAGTCGGACATTAGGCATATGAGTGACAATTTGTGGGACTTCTTTGTTTGGTACATGGACAAGCTCTTCAAATTCAACCTTCTCACTAGTTATCATTTCTCCAGTATCTTAAGGTGCTACAGTAGATTCTGTAGTCGACTCGCCACTTTGTTTACCACTCCTGAGAGTGATAGCCTTGCAGTGTTCTTTCCCCCTCGGACTGGGATTTTTCGTGTCACTAGGTAGTGTGCCTGGTGGTCGAGTATCCAGATTCAAAGTAAGTTGTCCTAATTGTTCCTCCAACACCCGAATAGAAGATGAATTCATTACACAATAGCTTCTGTGCGAGTCATATGCTTCCGGATTAAAGCCTCAAGAGCTGCTAACAGGTCGGAATGAGAAGCTTGCGTGTACTGTTGTTGTCGATGTTCTTGAACATGCTGATTCGGCATTGAAGAGTTTGTAGCTACGTCTGATTCTGGTGTGGATGCATCAGAGTGTGCTGATTGTAGTTCTGCTGTTGTTGATTGTAATTCCCTTATCTTGAATTATAATGTCGTATCATTTTTTCCAGCATTCTGAGTTTCCCAAGACTGTTGATTGCGGGAAGAATTATTATAAGAGGTGCCATAGGAATCGTTGCGGATGTTACTGACATAAAAGGCATTCTCTGCATGTGTTGGAAAATCTTCATAGCTGTGGTTGTCATTGCAAATCTCACAACAAAAGGTAGGAACATCAACTTGTTGAATGACTTGTATAGGTGCAACGTCAGTAGTCCCTTGCATATTTTTTTTATCAGATTTGCAAGAGAAGAAACTTGAGCACTAAGTGCAGATATTATGTCCAATTCAATAACTCCCGGAGTAGCTTTTGCTTCTGCAGCTCTAGAGATAGGATATTGATAATCATTCTGAGCGATTCTCTCAAGAATTCTAATAGCATAATTATAAGTACAATCCAGCAAAGGACAATTGGCTGATGCGTCGACAAGATTTCTCGTGTGTGAATTCAGCCCATTATACAAAATCTCAATTTGTGTTTCTTGTTGAATGCTGTGCATGGGACAACGTCGAAGAAAATATTTATAACGTTCTCATGTGGTGTGAAGATTCTCATCATCCAGCTGATGATAAGCTGTAATATCATTTCGGAGACCAGCATTCATTGTCGGCGGGTTAAATAGCAAAATAAATTGTATTGCTAGTGCACTTCAATAAGTAATTGATCCAGCAAGTAGCTCAAGGAACCAAGTACGAGCTCTTCCCTACAAGAAATAAGGAAATAATTGCATCTTCAAAGCGTCATTAGGAACTCCTTGTTGACTAAAGGAAGCACAAATCAATAAAAATGATTTAAGATGTTCTCGTGCATCTTCATGTGGCGGTCTAGCATATTATCCATTAAAATTTAGCATTTGAAACATTACTAGCTTGAGTTCAAAATTTCTAGCTTGGATTGCTGGCCTAACAACTCCCTGTTGTTAGCCATCCAAGACAGGTACTCCAAAATCTCGTGTAGTCCTGTTTTTTATTTGAGCGTCTTGCGGCAACAGTGGGTCATTAGCATTTTTGTGTTGCATCGGGGTATGACTTCATAGTTTCTTAGTAAATCCATATTCCTTTGTTCTCGAAATCTCCTCCAAACGATTCTTTTAATTTCTAGATCAAAATCGGCAATAAACTCTAAATTGCTTTGGGTCATACAACACCTAAAATAAAATGTGAAAATTACGACAAAAAGAAAACAAGTTAGTAACAACTAAATATTATGAAATAAAAACAAACAAAAATAAAAATTAAACAAACGCCATTCCCGGCAATGACACCAAAACTTGATCAGTTGTTTAACGTCACAGCAATAATGTGCAAGCGTACACTATCGATGCAAGTATAGTAGATAGATATGAGTCTATCGGATATCAATCCCATGAGGATGGTTGTCTTTTGTCTATCAATGTTAGTGCAATAAATAGAGAGAAATGAGATAAATTGTGAGAGTAGTTGACGAAGCAATAATTTGAAAACAATAAGATAAAATATGATAATGATAAACTGGGATCCCCAACATGAATATTCAACAGAATACTACGTGTTCACAAGATATAAAAGGATAGGTGATTGTCTATGCATTAAATTGCAATGAATATCTTACCAAGCTTAACTTCTATATTTAATCTAAGACTTAAACATGCACATTAACCACACCTTCCAATGATGGCAATGGAGCACTATTAAGAACAAGTGGATTCAATTCCTCTAATCCTCAAGCAACTTCTGCTGTCATGCTTGTTAGCTTGAACTGTCGCTGCACTTTCCAGTGTCAGTGACCGCTGTAAGAACCCAATTTAGCCCGACCCCATGTCCATAAAACAAACAAATTTTTTTAAAACCAAAATAAAGTGTCCAAATTCCTTTTACAAAGTAACGGGCCCAAAACTATTAAAATGGCCCAGACTACTAAACTGCCCAAACCCAAAACCCATTACACCCAGACCCAACTAAACCTAATACCCAAAACCCAAATAGCCCAATGGCCCAAATTCAGTTTCAGGAACTGGAGACCCCGAATCCTAGGGTTCCTTCCTCGCGCCGCAAGCGCCCAAAACAGACCTTGGTCGCGCAGCAATCAGCGCGCGGATAGCACTTTCCACCGCCGAGTTTCTCGCCATTCACCTGCAAAACAAGGAAAGAACGCAGACAATAGCAGCAAAATAGGATTTTGTATTTATTTTTCGATTTATTTTTAGGGCTATAAAAACCCTAACCTAATCTGTAAAAGGGGAGGCAAAAAAAAATACAAAGAGAATACGAAATAAAATACGAGAATGCAAAAAAGCCGAGGTGATTTTCGATAGCTTTCTTGATTTTTTACTTATTATTTTCGTTTTTGATATATATAAAATCATACAAATCATTTTTTTTTAAATACTACTAGAAATAAGGGAAAGGAAATTACCTCTCGATTTGCGTGGGAAAACGGAGGTTTTTGGCCTATGGCCGCCGTATATGGCGGCGTTTGTGGTGGCGCATGTGGCGCGTGTGGCAGTGGTCCGTAGGTCCGATGACCGGAATCCAAATGGAGGAATGGAGGATTTGAGAGGGTTTTTTTGAGATTTAAAAAAAAACAGATTAAATTGATTTTTTTTTATAAAAGTGGCTTATATAGCGATATAGAAACGACGACGTTTTTGCTTAAGTCAATAAACACTAAAACGATGTCGTTTTAAGGCCAAAGATCCGCGCGTTGACCCGACCCGGGGAGGATCCGCGCGTTTTTGTTAAATGGTCTAATTGCCCTTAAGCCCTTCCGCAATTTTATTACTTGTAATTTAGTTCAATTTAAATTTTCTTTTATTTTTAATCCAGCCCTGAAAATTTACTTCTGTCTCGATTTGGTCCCTGGCCATTTAAATACAAACTTTGGAACGGTGCCGTTTTTGGGAATAGGGTATATTTGCCGAGTGAGTCCCTCCTCTGTGGTACGTGTTTCAATTAGGTCCTAAAATCGGTCCTATTCCCTTTGTTATTTTATCCCAAAATTTTACTAAAATTCGGATTTAATCATTTTCTCCTTTATTTTTGTTTTTTTTTTATTTTGACTAAGTTCTTTAAAATTATTATTATTTATTTATCTTAGTACTTTATATATTATTTGTTTTAAAACTGTTTTTATCACATATTATTGTTTATATTTGCATATTATTATGTATTATATATTATTTTAAAATGTGTATATTATATTTAAATTGTTTTACCATTAACACAAATTTTTTTATTATCTATTTTAAATATGTATATTATTCTTTTATGTATATAATAGATTATTATTATATTATATATGATTTCCCTTATATTTATTTATAGTTAAGGTTTTTATATATTCTGTTTATTTATTTTTTAAAGAAATGTATTATTTATTTTATCATGTACATATATTATTCATCTTAGTTTTTTAGCCATATCATTTTTGTACTTTTCTTTCATTTTTCTAAAAATTGTTCTAATATTCATTAATTGTTTTGAGTATATTATTTACCTTATATTATTTTTTTATACATGAATTTAATCTTGTGAATAAATTTTTTTTCCTTAATTTTTTCATAGATTCTTTTAAAATTGCTATTAGCTACTTTATATTTTTTCTTTATTTTGATTGTTCGCTTTTTTTTTAATTGAATCCATTATCTTTGTTTACCTTAACATTATTATTATTGCTTGTCATTCTTTTACTTAATTGTTTATCTTAGTGCTAATTGTTGATATGACCTATAACTTTAGTAAATTGCATTTTTTGTAATAATTTAATGTTACTTTTTTTTTAAATCTTTGTTTGAAAATATCTATCTCCTTTAATTAACACTTTTTATACAAAAGTTTTTTCTTAAATAAGGTAATGTTTTGTGTTTAAAAATTCGGGAAATAGTGCCCTAACGTGCTGGGTTACGATTTTTCGTTTGACTAAATAACTAAATATCCTTTTAATGAATTTTGTAAATCATGAGATGATTTTGGTTACGAGGGTTTAAAACATCATGTCCTAACGTGCTGGATGTGATGTTTGTATTCTTTTGGAACAAAGGAATCTCAAGTTCCAACTCAAATTGTTCAAGTTTTTAAAGAAATCATGTTTTCAAATCTTTTCAAATTTTCGACATTAGGACAATAACTAATCAATCCGGTACCAATTTTGGACGTCACGAGGGTGCTAATCCTTCCTCGTATGTAACCAATTCCCAAACCTGTTTTCTTGAATTTCCTAGGCCAAAATCAATTTTTTAAATAAAACAAAAACTGTTTTATAAGGTGATCCGATCACACCAAAGCAAAAAAAAAAGATCGGTGGCGACTCCCGTCTTCATTTTTCAAAGTCGATCCTCATTTTTCAAAATCAAAAAAATGGTTTAGACAGCTTGGCGACTCCGCTAGGGACTAAGAGAGTCAAGCCGTAAAAATAATTATTTTTGTCCTTTTGTCAAAAGTTGAAAATCTGATTTGAAAAATCATGATTATTTTGCATTTGTTTATGTTATGATTGTTGTGGTTGGCCTTTGCTTTTGCATTACATTGGATGACCGTTGTGGTTACACCTTTAAGTGGGAGTGAGAAACTATGCCTTCGTGAGGTCTTCACCTCCGCATGGGCTAGTGGATCGCTTCCGGGATATATCCGTACCTATGTCTTCGTGAGATTTTCATCTCCGCATGGCCATAGGGAAATGTATCCCCCTGAACTGAACTTGATCCATATGAGCCTATAATGGGTGAAGATCGAGGAATCTGCTGGTTCAGGTACCCTTTCTTTAGAACCAAAAACACATATAGTGAATCCTAAGAACTCGGCTTAAGTAGAACTATGTTGACCCGTGGTAGTTACCCATATAGGTGCTTGTTTATTTTCTGCTTTCTTTGAATTATATCTTTTATACATGACACTGACTAGTTTTATTTTGTTATCATTACATGTCATTCAATATTTAAAAAGTGTCGATTCACGTTCGATTTCTAAATTAGAGAGTTTTGTTATGGAGAATGAATAAAATGGAGGACAACGCTATCGTCTGTACATGGTCAGAGAAAACCCAATTAGAAAAAGGAGATAGTGTCATTGAGGGATATACATCGGAGTTGTGGGACTTCACTCACATTAGTGCGACACAGAATGAGCTTCAGGAATTGAAAGATATATGGGCCCATTGGGATAACGGGACTAAGCAGCTATTCTACCATAATCATGGTGATTTACCCTACTTGCTTGACGTCAAGGTGGACAAGCATCTGTTTCGGGCTATGGCTCAGTTTTGAAACCCTGCCTATAATTGTTTTACTTTTGGGAATGTGGATTTGGTACCTACTATGGAGGAGTATACGACCTTGCTTTGTTGTCCAAGGATTCGAGTCAACAAAGCTTATTTTAGGGCTGCTAGTACCCTAACTTTGGTGAAGAAATTAATGAATATTACTGGGATGAGTGAGCAGTGGGTCGCAGCTCGGATCTAACAAAAGGGTGATGGTAAATGCATTCCTTGGGCGAGTTTGGGAGATCTGATATTAGCGCACCCAGACGTAAAGAGGAAAGTGGATGTCTTGGCCTTAAGTATTTATGGTTTAGTAATTTTCCCCAAAGCTTTAAGGCATATAGATGAAGTAGTCACTGATTTATTTGATCGACTTGGAAAACAGGTCACACCTGTACCTGCAATTCTAGCCGAGACGTTCAGATCCTTGAGTGAATGTCGGAGGGCTGGTGAAGGTAGATTTATTGGATACGTATAGTTATTGTTGGTTTGGTTCCACAGTCATTTTTAGAGGGTTGACAAGGTTCCTTACCGAGTGTTCTTTGAAAGTTATTCCCCTTTAAAGGAGGCCGCAGCTACGCCAAGGAGGGATGATATATCAGAGGAAAGGTGGATGGAAATTCTTCAAAACCTCCGAGAGGAAGATGTTGAGTGGAGAGCCCCTCGGATGGTTCCCAGCGAGGTCCTCTATCGATGTGGAAATTTTGATTGGGTACCTCTGCCTGGAATCTGGGGAGCTGTTGGATATGCACCGTTGCTCGTACTAAGGCAATACAAAGCAAGGCAGTTCATACCGACAACACATGGGTTAGCTCAAAGTGAATTCCCATATAAGGGGGATAATTATAAGAAGAAGATTCGAGAGATTTATGAGGCTTGGAAGCAGACTTGCTGTATGAAAATTTTGACTGCAGGTTCGATGACAACCCTGGAATAAAAGGGGTGGTTGAGCAAAATGATCAATGATAACATCCCTGGGCCAAGTTTGGAGGGTGCTCGATCGATGGAGGAGTACTTACTAGTGGTCCCATCAGAGTTAGAGATTATAAAGCAAGATTTCGAAAGGAAGAGTTTAGAGCTCGGAAAGAGGATAGAGAAATTAGAAGAGGAAAAAATGCACCTGAGATTAGACGTGGATGTTCAGAAACTGGAGACCGAAAAATTAAAAAAAGAGAAGAGGAAGCTTGAGGAAGATCGAGATAGTTTGAAGACAGAATATAAGAAGATACATCTATCGATGAAAAACGCCGAATTGGGGAAGACTTCTGAACAATGGCAACAAGAGATTCGGGAGGAAAAGGTCAAAGCTGACCGATGAGAGACGAAGTTTCAAGAAGTTCAAGCGCGAAACGTGGCCTTAGAGAAGAGTCTGGCAGAAAGTCAGAATGAAAAGAGTGAATTAAAGGATAGAATGGCTGAACTTGGAAGATCTCTTCATCAGTATCGAAGTCGTAATTTGGCGATTGAACTAAAGGAAAGCCTAAACAAAATTGAAGAAATGAAGAAGAAGATCGAAAAATTAGAATCGGCATTACAAAACTGTGAACTCCGGATCGAGTTTCTTGAAGCAAGAGAAGGGCATTGGAAGGGAGAGCTTCACCATTCTCAGGATCAAGTTAGGAATAGGGATTACCTCATGGGTGAGGCCATAGTCCAAATTCGAAAAGTAGCTGATCATTTACAAGCTTTGGCAGCGCAGGCTGATATGCTAAGCGTAAAGTATGAGCTAGAATCAGATAGGGGTCGAGAGTTGGCTTTGTTGTTTGGAAGGGTTAAAACTTTGGGCATTAGGGGAAAAGCGTACTTGTAATCCGTTTTGTGTAAAGAATTTTATTTTCTAAATAAAGTTTTCTAAATGAAACTAAATCCGAATTAATATCTTTTTTGCATTCATGCATTTGCATTACATCGCACCATATGCATCTAAATCCATAGAAAGACCCTAATTAGTTGAAGTTATTACAGAGAGAGGAAGTGAGAAGGAAAAGTTAATCTAGAAACTAAACACCGTTATGGTACACGTGCTAAGACAAAAAATATGGATCAAAGACTCGAACAGTTCCAAAGAGACATGCAAGACCAGCTGTAAGAGCAGTTGGCAAAGATCCAACAAGATATGAGGGAACAAATGATGGAAGCCCAAAGGAATATGGTGGATCAAATGACTCAGCTACTGAATGGGGCAATGGACAAAGGAAAAGGCCCCATGACTAATGCTGGAGAAGATAATGAGGATTATCCTTCGGGTTTTACCCCACCACATGCACAAACATAACCTGAAGCATATCCTCGAAGGCCGTCCGTTACAATTAGGCCTCAACAAGGTCAAACTGATACTGGAGTGCCCATGAACTTCCAAGTTGGCACAGGATCTAACCCAAGAGATAACCCTGCTAATCCTGTTATCCTTGATTTAGATATAGCAGAGAGGGAAGGGACAAGAATTGAATCTTCAAGGCAGTTAGAGGATCGTTGTAGATGGTTGGAAGAAAATTTCAAGGCTTTGGAAAATGCTGATAATCACCATGGAATTGATGCTAAAGACTTGAGCTTGGTTCTAGAATTGGTGCTTCCTCATAAGTTCAAAATGCCAGAATTCGAGAAGTACAATGGGACTAGCTGCCTTGAAGCCCACATTACCATGTTCTGTAGACGGATGATCAGCTATGTTAATAATGATCAACTCTTGATTCATTGTTTCCAAGATAGTTTGGTGGGGGCAGCGTCCAGGTGGTACAATCAATTGAGCCGTGCTAGGATTAGTTCCTGGAGGGACCTAGCCCAAGCTTTTATGAAGCAATACAATCATGTCACAGACATGACGCCTTACAGAATCACTTTGCAGAATATGGAGAGGAAGTCAAATGAAAGCTTCAGGCAGTATGCGCAAAGATGGAGGGAGGTTGCCATACAAGTTCAGCCACCGCTCCTAGAAAAGGAAACTACAATACTTTTTATCAATACCTTGAAGGCCCCATTCATTACTCACATGATAGGAAGTACCACCAAGAGCTTTACGGATATAGTGATGGCAGGAGAAATGATTGAAAATACCATAAGGGGTGGCAAGATTGAAGCAGGGGAAACCACCAAAAGGTCTGCTCCAAGGAAAAAGGAGAATGAGGTGAATAATACGAGTACATACAACAAAGGGTACTTGAAGGCAATTACTGTTAGCCAGCTAAAAGTAATTACTGCTGGGCAACAAGGGTCGGTAAGACAGGAATCGGGCACAAGACAAAACTCTGAAAAGCTCCAATTTACGCCAATCCCAATGACGTATAAGGAGCTATATCAAAGTTTATTTGATGCACACGTGGTGTCCCCATTTTATCTAAAATCGTTACAGCCCCCATATCCCAAATGGTATGATTCAAACGCTCAATGTGACTACCATGCGGGAATACCGGGACATTCAATAGAAAATTGTACTGCCTTCAAAAAGGTAGTCGAGAGACTCATTAAGATAGGGATTGTGAAGTTTGATGATACACCTAGTGCGGAGAACCCATTACCTAACCATGGAGATAAGGGGATAAATGCGATTGGTGAAAATATCGTGAGAAGGATCAAAGAGAATATTGCGGAGGTAAAAACCCCGTTGAGAATGGTCTGGAGAGAAATGGTAAGAAGAGGATTGATATTATCAGATTTTGTGGAAGGATATGAAGGAGTAAGGAACTATTGTGAGTTCCACAAAGCAGAAGGGCATGAGATTCAGGAATGCATTGAGTTCAGGGTATTGGTGCAAAGCCTTATGGACAATAAGGAATTGGAATTTTATGAAAAAGGCTCAGAAGGAGGAAACATATACGCAACAGAAGGAAAGTTGACAAAGCAAAAAGTCAATTACCCGAGGATCATCATCTCCCGACCAAGAAGTACGGAGGGCGGAACACAAGTGGTGCCAAAGGTCGTAATCTAGAAACCTGTTTTCTTTCCTTACAAAGATAATAAAATGGTACCTTGGAATTACGACTGTAATGTGACAATACTAGGAGGGGAAAACTTAGCTAGCACTTCCAAGGAGGTCCAAAGTGAAGGATCTTACACACGTAGTGGAAGGCGTTACGACTCGATGAAACGCCGTAACGCAGAACGGTGAAATCAAAGACCTTGGCAGTTGAACGAGAGAAAGGACCTGAGGCACTTATCAATGAACCAGTAAAGGAGGAAGAGGCTAAAGAATTTCTAAAATTCTTGAAGCACAGTGAATACAGTGTGGTAGAGCAACTGCGCAAACAACCTGCTCGCATATCAGTGTTAGCATTGCTTTTAAGCTCAGAAGTACATCGTGAGGCATTGATGAAAGTGTTGAATGAAACCTATGTTACTAAAGATATATCTATCAACAAACTTGACCGTCTGGTTAGTAATATAAGTGTCGACAACTTCATTTACTCTAGTGATGATGAAATTCCACCTGGGGGTATGGGATCGACCAAAGCTCTGCACATCACTACTAATTGCAAGGGATACACTCTACCAAGTGTGTTAATAGATAATGGATCGGCCTTGAATGTTTTACCACTGTCTACATTGAATAGATTGCCTATAGATAGTTCTCACATGAAAACATGCCAGAATATAGTGAGAGCATTTGATGGCACTGAGAGAAGAGTAATGGGAAGAATCGACATACCTTTGTTGATTGGACCAAACACGTATGAAGTGGATTTTCTCGTAATGGATATCAAGCCATCTTACAATTGCTTGTTGGGGAGGCCCTGGATACATTCAGCGGGAGTAGTGCCTTCATCACTGCATCAAAAATTAAAATTAGTAACAGAAGGTCGGCTGGTTACTATAAATGCGGAAGAGGATATCATAGCAACTATTACCAATGACGCGCCATATTTAGAGGCGAATGAAGAGGCAACTGAATGCTCCTTTCGATCTTTAGAGTTCGTAAATGCAACATTCATTTTGGAAGGGAATGAGGTTCCGGTGCCTAAGATATCCAGAACCACGAGAATGGGTTTACAAATGATGGTGGAGAAAGGTGCCTTATCGGGAAAAGGATTGGGTAGGCATCTCCAATGAGGGATTCAAGTTCCAATGCTAAAAGAGAAAAGAGACCATTTTGGCTTGGGTTTCCGGCCAGATACTAGACAAAGGAAGAAGGAAATAGAGAAGAAGCAAGAGAGAAGAAGGGTACGGCTGAGTGGGGAAGAAATCAAGTGGGAATTGATGACGTTCCCTCACATATCCCAGACTTTTGTATCATGAGGGATAATTCACCCTGAGAGAGGATTGTTGGAAAATGAAAATCTTCACATTAATGCCATACACGAGGAAAGAACTGAGCAAAGAAACCCGTTGGGCATTCGCCCTTATGAACCTGGAAGCATTTTGAACAATTGGACTGCAGAGGAACTTCTTGTAGTTTTTAGAGATTACACTAAGTAATGTTCAGAACACACTTGTTTTTTTAAAGCCTAGAAACAATAAGATTTTATTTGTGAAATAGGCTCATGTTCAGACATCTTTGTTTCAATAAAATACATCTTTGATGACTAATTTGAGCGAATATTCCTTCATTTTTTATTCTTTTGATCTTCTAATTTCCATCCAAAAATTTTTCTTTTGTTATTCTCATTCATACCATGTAAATAGTTGTTCTTTGTACATTCTTTTGTGCCTACCACAGGTCCCTAGATATCAATGACATGAGCAACGATACTACAGATTCAAAGGTCCTTTTTCCAGCAAGACATGTGTTTAGAGGAATCTCAAGATTTTGAGGGTGAAAGAGATTGTGACTTGTCTCCAGATTTGTTAAGAATGGTAAAGCAAGAAGAGAAACAAATTTTACCCCATAAAGAGGTGGTAGAGAATGTAATCTTAGAGGAAGGGAAAATGGTGAAAATAGGAACGTGCATAGCCGAAGAGACAAAGCAAGACCTCATTGAGTTATTGTGGGAATTCAAAGACGTCTTTGCATGGTCATACCAAGATATGCCTGGTTTAAGAACTGAAATTATAGTGCATCGCCTTCCCATAAGAGAAGAATGCAAGCCAGTTCAGCAAAAGCTACGAAGAATGAGGCCTGATGTGGTGTTAAAAATAAAAGAGGAAGTCAAGAAACAGTTTGATGCTGTTTTTTTACAAGTGGTCAAATACTCATTGTGGGTTGCCAATATTGTTCCTGTCCCTAAAAAGGATGGAAAGGTTCGGATGTGTGTAGACTACAGGGACTTAAATAAAGCTAGCCCAAAGGACAATTTCCCCTTGCCTCATATTGACACGTTGGTGGATAATACGGCAGGATACTCACTATTTTCTTTCATGGATGGTTTTTCGGGATACAATCAGATAAAGATGCATCTTGAGGATATGGAGAAAACTACTTTCATAACATTGTGGGGTACCTTTTGTTATAAGGTGATGCCATTCGGGCTAAAGAATGCAGGAGCAACATATCAAAGGGCCATGGTAACCTTATTCCATGACATGATGCACAAAGAGATTGAAGTATATGTTGATGACATGATCGCCAAATCTCGAACAGAAAAGGAACACATTGAAGTTTTGAAGAAGTTGTTCTTGAGATTGAGAAAATTTCAATTAAAGCTCAACCCGGCAAAGTGTACTTTTGGAGCTCGGTCAGAGAAATTACTGGGCTTTGTAGTCAGTGAGAGGGGAATCGAGGTCGACTCAGATAAGGTCAAAGCTATACAAGAATTACCTCTACCACGTACTCAAAAAGAAGTTCGAGGTTTTCTTGAAAGATTAAATTACATTGCTCGGTTTATTTCACAATTAACTGAGAAATGTGATCCCATATTTCGTCTTCTTAAGAAACACAACCAAGGCGTATGGGATGATGAGTTCCAGAAATCTTTTGACAAAGTTAAACAATATCTGTCAAATGCCCCAATACTATCTCCGCCAAAACCAGATAGACCACTAATAATGTATTTGAAAGTGTTCAATAACTCCATAGGATGTGTGCTTGGTCAACATGATGAGTCAGGGAGAAAAGAAAAGGCGATATATTGTCTCAGTAAAAAGTTCACTGAGTGCAAAATGAGATATTCGTCAATTGAGAAATTGTGTTGTGCCTTGATTTAGACAACTCGGAGGTTGAGGCAATATATGTTATATCATAGAACCTGGTTAATTTCGAAACTTGACCCATTAAAGTATATGATGGAGTCAACTGCTCTGAATGGAAGAATGGCAAGGTGGCAAATTTTACTTTCTGAATTTGATATAGTCTATGTGAATCAAAAGGCTATAAAAGGGAGCGCAATAGCAGAATTTTTGGCTAGCAGGGCTTTAGATGATTATGAACCTTTGAGATTTGATTTCCCCAATGAAGATCTAATGTATGTGGCAACTAATGGAGAGTATCCGTGGAAGCTAAACTTTGATGGAGCATCAAACACTGTAGGAAATAGAATTGGGGCAGTCTTGGTATCCCCAAGTGGAGATCATTATCCATTCACATGCAAATTGGATTTTGATTGCACAAACAATATGATAGAATATGAAGCATGCATCATGGGAATTCGAGCAGCTGCAGAGCGTAAAATCAGAGTGCTAGAAGTATATGGAGATTCTGCATTAGTAATTTACCAGCTTAAAGGTGAATGGGAGACAAGAGACCCCAAACTAATCGATTACCGAAAAATAGTTTTGGGATTGATTGAGGAGTTTGATGACATCACTTTTAATTATCTTCCACGTGATGAAAACCAGATGGCGGATGCTTTGGAAACCTTGGCTTCTATGATCAAAGTAAACAAAACAGAGGATATGAGACCTATTCAGATGAGTATTTTTGAAGTTCCAGCTCATTTTTATAACATGGAAGAGGAGGAAAAGGATGACCACCCTTGGTATCATGATGTATTGCGATACATAAGAAATCATGAGTACCCTGACCATGCAACTGAGAATGACAAAAGAACGTTAAGAAGATTAGCTGTGACTATGTCTTAGATGGGGATATCTTGTACAAAAGAAGGAAAGATCAAGTATTATTGAGATGTATTGACGCTGTTGAAGCTAGGAAAATTTTAGAAGAAGTTTATGAGGGCGTTTGTGGAACACATGCTAATGGATTCACAATGGCTAGACAAATAATGAGATTCGAATACTATTGGTCCACCATGGAAGGAGATTGTATCAACTATGCCAAAAGATGTCATAAATACTAGATTTATGGAGACAAAATTCATGTACCGCCTTCACATTTGCATGTTATGACTTCTCCATGGCCTTTTTCCATGTGGGGCATGGATGTCATTGGGCCGATCTCACCGAAAGCTTCGAATGGGCATCGATTCATCTTTGTGGTTATTGACTACTTCATGAAATGGGTGGAGGCTGCTTCATATGCTAACATTACTAAGTTAGTAGTTAGCTGGTTCTTGAAGAAGGAAATCATATGTCGATATGGAATGCTCGAGAAGATCACATCAGATAATGCATTGAACTTGAACAACAGCACAATAGCAGAAGTCTGCAGTCAATTCAAGATCAAACACTACAACTCATCCCCGTATCGCCCAAAAATGAATGGGGCAGTGGAAGCAGCCAATAAGAACATCATGAAGATAATTGGGAAAATGACTGAGACTTATAAGGATTGGCATGAGAAATTACCATTTGCACTATATGCTTATCGATCGTCCGTCAGAACTTCTACTGGGGCAACTCCTTTCTCATTGGTTTATGGGATGGAGGCAGTTCTACCTATTGAAGTAGAGATACCTTCTCTTCGAGTTTTGTCAGAGATAAAGCTGGATGAAGTGAAATGGGTCCAGTCTCGATATGATCAGTTGAACTTGATTGAGGAAAAGAGGCTAAGGGCTATTCGTCACGGTCAGATGTACCAAAAACGAATGATGCGAGCCTATGATAAAAAAGTCCGCCCAAGAGATTTTCACGAGGGGGACCTTGTACTGAAAAAGATCCTTCCCATACAAAGGGATTTCAGAGGAAAATGGATGTCAAATTGGGAAGGACCATATGTGGTGAAGAAAGCTTTCTCTGGAGGTGCACTGATTTTGACAGAAATGGATGGGAAAAGCTTACCCAATCCTGTGAACTTGGATTCAGTCAAAAAATATTTTGCTTAAAAAAGAGAGGAGGCCAAGGTGAAAACCCACAAAGGGCGCTTTGAGACTTCAAAAAAAAAAGGGAGAGGCCTAGGTGGAAACCCGCAAAGGGCGCCTTGAGACCAAAGGGGTTTTGAGTTGAAAACCCGAAAAGGGCAGCTCAAATTTTGAATGGGCATGCAGTGATCTTACTATACCTGAATTAAAAAGAAATGAAGTATGTTACATATCGGGGCATCAACAAAGTACTTTGGATCTTCTAAACGCATGTTAAGCTCAAAGCAGTCTTCATGGAGTTTGTATATAGAAGCCCAATCTGCGATATCTAGGGCACCTGGTCTTTGTCCTATTCATATCAATTTACTATCTTTGGATTCTTTTTCTTCTCAAAGATGTCTTCCTAGTTAATTTCCTTTGTATTTTTGATAATTTATTTAACTCTAACTATCCTTGAGATCAGTTTATTTGTTACCCATTATTCAAAAGCATGTTGCATTGAAATAATGATTGATGAATTAATAATATTTTCACAAAAGAAGTTCTGCATATTACTCTGGAGATTTCTAGATAATACAAGAAACTGAAACAGGACAATTGTTTAAGAATTTCCATGTGTAAGGATTGGAAGTACTTGAGAAAGTCTAGATTGAGACTATTTCTTTGAATTTTTTGTTTAAATGGTGGTTGGACAAAATAATGAGTTGTTGCGACAAAAAAGAGCAATATTAATCCTAAGAGAGGATCATTTTACAAGCATTTTCATTGGGTCATAACATTTGAGGATTGGTATGACAGACCAAATTGACGGGAAAAGATTCAAAAACCCTAAATTACGGTGGAATGGATTGAGGTTGAAACAGATCCTGTAGGAATGGAATAAATCCTGTAATCTTGGTGGGATGGTTTGAATGCGGTATAAGCCTTGTGTCCCTAAGGTTCAAGTGGAGTGGCCCTAAAATTTCTATGGGGCAAATTATTTTAGCAGAATATGATACTTCAAGAGGAACGAAGATGAAACCTTGACGAATAAATGAGTGATGACACCTGAAATAGGAATCATTCTCATAACATTTTTGCCTTCATATATCATAGCATGTCTAATTAGGAGCATTTGATTCATTTCGATCAGGGTATCCTAATCATTCGGCATAAGCATATACCCATTCTACAGGTCATGTCCTCTATAGGACAATGTAGTAGGGTAGATTGATGCTTTTAGCCTTGTCTCCCTGAGTTTGCAGTGGAGCAGGCTAAAAGATAGCAGATCTTGTCTTCCTTAGATTGCAGTGAAGCAGATCGAGGATACTAGTCTAGCATCCCTGAGCTTGCAGTGGAACAGACTAAAAAAAATAGATCTGGCCTTCCTGAA
Organism: Gossypium sturtianum; assembly: GCA_025698515.1. Classification (NCBI taxonomy): domain Eukaryota; kingdom Viridiplantae; phylum Streptophyta; class Magnoliopsida; order Malvales; family Malvaceae; genus Gossypium; species Gossypium sturtianum. Next base: position 12,810,223 of record CM046948.1, read on the forward strand.
GTTGCAGTGAAGCAGATCGAAGACACCAGTCTTGTTCCCCTAAACTTGCAGTGGAGCAGACTAAAAAATAGTAGATCTTGTCTTCCTGAGTTTGCAGTGAAGCAGATCGAAAACATCAGTCCTGTCTCCTTGAGTTTGCAGTGGAGCAGATCAAAGATAGCAGATCTTGTCTTCCTGAGTTTGCAGTGAAGCGGATCGAAGATACTAGTCTGGCATCCCTGAGTTTGCAGTGGAGCAGACCAAAAATAGCAGATCTTGTCTTCCTGAGTTTGCAGTGAAGCGGATCGAAAACATCAGCCTTGCATCCCTGAGTTTGCAGTGGAGCAGATTGAAGATAGCAGATCTTGTCTTCCTGAGATTGCAGTGAAGCGGATCGAAGATACTAGTCTGGCATCCCTGAGTTTACAGTGGAGCAGACCGAAGATAGCAGATCTTGTCTTCCTGAGTTTGCATCGAAGCGGATCGAGTATCCTAGTCTAGCATCCCTGAGTTTGCAGTGGAGCAGATTGAAGATAGCATATATTGTCTTCCTGATTTTACAGCGAAGCAGATCGAAGATATCAGCATTGTCTCCTTGAGTTTGCAGTGGAGCAGACTAAAAAATAGCAGATCTGGCTTTCCTGAAGTTGCAGTGAAGCAGATTTAAGACACCAGTCTTGTCTCCTTGAGTTTGCAGTGGAGCAGACTAAAAAATAACAGATCTGGCTTTCCTGAAGTTGCAGTGAAGCAGATCGAAGACACTAGTCCTGTCTCCTTGAGTTTGCAATGGAGCAGACTAAAGATAGTAGATCTGGCCTTCTTGAAGTTGCAGTGAAGCAGATCGAAGACATCAGTCTCGTCTCCCTGAGTTTGCAGTGGAGTAGACTAAAGATAGCGGATATTGCATTCCTGAAGTTGCAGTGAAGCAAATTAAAGCCGTCAAACATATAGTTCAATACCTCTGAAATTGCAGATGGGTCAGAAGTTATTTGAAGAAGACAAGGACCAAGAACTCAAGACTTGGCAAGACCGGGCAAAATTGGTCCTTTTATAGTCTTTGCTCTATTCCCATTACACGACAATGAGCAAAGAAGGGCAGCTGTAAGAACCGAATTTAGCCCGGGCCCATGTCAATAAAACAAACCAATTTTTTTAAAACCAAAATAAAGTGTCCAAAGTCCTTTTACAAAGTAACGGGCCCGAAACTATTAAAATGGCCCAGACTACTAAACTGCCCAAACCCAAAACCCATTACACCCAGACCCAACTAAACCTAATACCCAAAACCCAAATGGCCCAATGGCCCAAATTCGGTTTCAGGAACTAGAGACCCCGAACCCTAGGGTTCTTTCCTCGCGCCGTAAGCGCCCAAAACAGACCTTGGTCGCGCCGCAATCAGCGCGCGGATAGCGCTCTCCACCGCCGAGTTTCTCACCGTTCACCTGCAAAACAAGGAAAGAACGCAGACAATAGCAGGAAAATAGGATTTTGTATTTATTTTTTGATTTATTTTTAGGGCTATAAAAACCCTAACCTAATCTGTAAAATGGGAGGCAAAAAAAATACAAAGAGAATACAGAAATAAAATACAGAATCTGCAAAAGCCAGAGGTGATTTTCGATAGCTTTCTTCAGTTTTTTTTACTTATTATTTTCGTTTTTGATATATATAAAATCATACAAATCATTTTTTTTAAATACTACTAGAAATAAGGGAAAGGAAATTACCTCTCGATTTGCGTAGGAAAACGGAGGTTTCTGGCCTATGGCTACCGTATATGGCGGCGTTATGGTGGCGCGTGTGGCAGTGGTCCGTAGGTCCGATGACCGGAATCCAAACGGAGGAATGGAGGATTTGAGAGGGTTTTTTGAGATTTAAAAAAATAGATTAAATTGATTTTTTTTTATAAAAGTGGCTTATATAGCGATATAGAAACGACGACGTTTTTGCTTAAGTCAATAAACACTAAAACGACGTCGTTTTAAGGCCAAAGATCCGCGCGTTGACCCGACCCGGGGAGGATCCGCGCGTTTTTGTTAAAGGGTCTAATTTCCCTTAAGCCCTTCCGCAATTTTATTACTTGTAATTTAGTTCAATTTAAATTTTATTTTATTTTTAATCCAACCCTGAAAATTTGCTTCTGTCTCGATTTGGTCCCTGGCCATTTAAATACAAACTTTGGAACGGTGCCGTTTTTGGGAATAGGGTATATTTGCCCAGTGAGTCCCTCCTCTGTGGTACGCGTTTCAATTAGGCCCTAAAATCGGTCCTATTCCCTTTGTTATTTTATCCCAAAATTTTACTAAAATTCGGATTTAATCATTTTCTCCTTTATTTTTGTTTTTTTATTTTGACTAAGTTCTTTAAAATTATTATTATTTATTTATCCTAGTACTTTATATATTATTTGTTTTAAAACTATTTTTATCACATATTATTGTGTATATTTGTATATTATTATGTATTATATATTATTTTAAAATGTGTATATTATATTTAAATTGTTTTACCATTAACACAAATTTTTTTATTATTTATTTTAAATATGTTTATTATTCTTTTATGTATATAATAGATTATTATTATATTATATATGATTTCACTTATATTTCTTTACAGTTAAAGTTTTTATATATTCTATTTATTTATTTTTTAAAGAAATGTATTATTTATTTTATCATGTACATATATTATTCATCTTAGTTTTTTAGCCATATCATTTTTGTACTTTTCTTTCATTTTTCTAAAAATTGTTCTAATATTCATTAATCGTTTTGAGTATATTATTTACCTTATATTATTTTTTTATACATGAATTTAATCTTGTGAATAATTTTTTTTCCTTAATTTTTTCATAGATTCTTTTAAAATTGCTATTAGCTACTTTATTATTTTTTCTTTATTTTGATTGTTCGTTTTTTTTTTTAAATTTTAATCCATTATCTCTGTTTACCTTAACATTATTATTATTTCTTGTCATTCTTAGAACGCGGAATGTTTGTTTATTTCAAAACGAAAATTGTAATGCATCGAATAAAAATATGATATGGTTGTAATAAAATAAAAAAATGAATTATAGTACATATGCATAATAGAAACTAGGGTAACAATAACAATTATAAAGGCAAAAATAGAATACAATAGAATAAAATTTTAAACCAACAATATATATGAAATACTAGGAAAAAGAACAAATAAATAAAAGAAAATAATAGCAAGAATAAAGCTAATGGTAAATCAATAAATAAATAAATACTATATTCAATAATTTAAAGATAATAAAATAATAATAGTAACAAAAATACAATAATAATAATTATTTAATGAAAATATGTTAATAAACGAATAATAATAATAAAATAAATAAAAATATTCAATATTAAGATATCAATTTAATAATAATAATATAATAATAATAATAATAGTGATAATAATAATAAAATAATAATAATAATAATAATAATAATAATAGAGTTAGCGATGATAATATTAAAATAATTAATAAAAATGGAAAAATAACGAAAGAAATAGAAAAGAGACTAAATTGGACTAAAACTAAAGTTTCGGGGTATATTGGAAATAAAAAGAAGAATAATGGACTAATCTGTTACGCGCTAAAAGCAAGAGGGGGTGAAAGGGAAAATATCCCTGGCCCTCCATTCGCAGTGTTTCATTTAAGGACTAGAATGAAAAAGAAATAAAATTACAGGGGTAAAATTAGAAAAATAAAAAAAGGTGGGACTCAATTGAAACACGTCTCAAAAGTGGAAGGACTGGGGGCGCAAATAGACCCTTAGTCGAAAAACACGTGGATCCTCGGCGGTATGGGTTGGGTCGCAGGTCGGATCTGGGCAAAACAACGCCGTTTAAGCATCGAAAGAACCACTGTGAAACGACGTCGTTTCGCCTCTCTTTATAAACCAAAAAAAAAAAATTTAAAACCTCATTTTAAATTAAACCCCTTCACTAAAAAAAAAACTAAAAAGAAAGCTCTCAACTAAAAAAAAAACCTCCCCTAGCCGGCCTTTGAACCCCGCCGCTTGACAACCGTATCACCATCGTAGCCGGTGGTCGGCGCTGCGCAAAAGGGAGTTCTTAGCCCTCGTTTTAGGGCGCATCCGAAGGTCGAGCCTTCCTAGCCCAGAAAGCCGAATGAAAAAGGGGGGTTTTGACTCCTTTTTGGTTCGATTTCGCAGCGGAGGATGACCCTCCGGCGACACAACCACGGAGTGATTTTCGGTATGTTCTCCTTTCTTTTCTCTTTAGTCAAACCAGGAAGAATAAAACAAAAATATATGGGAAAAAATGGTCAATCACCTCTAATCTCTGATTTTGAATTGCTTTTGATTTCGTATATGTGCGTGAAATCGTAACCTTTACAATGTATTTTGTGTTTGACTTTTATAGCCGAAAATAACAATAATGAAAAAAAAAGAAAAACTCAAGAGCCTTTTTCTTTTCTGTCGTTTGCTCATATGCTGTTTGTTTTGTGTTTTCGTTTTTCTTTGTATGTACGACCCCCGTACGGAGGGGAAAACTGCTTGCGGGTGACGTGGAGGCCCGAGCGCGCGGGGGCTGTGGCGTGCGGCTGGCGTGGCTGCGGCGCTTGAAACTTCCAAAAACCCCTAGGGTTTCTGGAAATATTAATGTTTTTGGGCCAATCGGGCTAGAATTAGATTTGGGCTTGTATTGTTTTTTTTTATCCTGGACTGATGGACTGTTATTGGTTTTTTAATTGTTTTGCTATTCTTTTTTGGTTTAAATTTAGCTAATGGGCCCGAGCAAATTTGGGCTCTTACAGCTGCCCCTCTTTGCTCATTGTCGTGTAACAGGAATGAAGCAAAGACTTTAAAGAGGGCCAAATTTTCCTTGTCTTCTAAGATCTTGGCTTCTTGGCACTTCTTTTCTTCAAGTAGCCCCATTCCATCCCACTACGTCTCCAGGGGATTAGGAAATAGTGCTTATATCCACTCCGATGTAATTTTAGGGAGAAGAGATTTGTAACTTCGATCTACTCCGCTAGAACTTCAACGAGATAAGAATTGGTAATTTCAACCTACTCCACTGTAACTTCATGGAGATAAGGTTTGCTGGCTTCGTTCGCTCCAATGTAATATCAGGGAGAAGAGATTTGTAGCTTCGATCTTCTCTACTGAAACTTTAAGGAAATGAGGATTTCAGGGAGAAGGGATTTGTAGCTTCGACCTACTCTGTTGGAACCTCAAAGGAATAAGAATTCAGGGAGAAGAGATTTGTAGCTTCGATCTTCTCTAATGAAACTTTAAGGAAATGAAAACTGGTAATTTCAACCTGCTCTGCTGTATCTTCAAGGAGACGAGGTTGGTGGCTTAAATCTACTCCGCTGCTTCATGGAGATAAAATTTGTCGTTTTCGATTTGCTCCACTACTGCTTAGAGAGGCAAGATCTGTAATCTTCGGGCCTACTCCACCGCTTTGCTTCAGGAGATAAGATCGACGGCTTAAATTTACTCATTGCTTCATGGAGATAAGATTTGCCGCCTTCAATCTGCCTCCACTCATCGCTTAGGAAGACAAGATCTCAGAATCTTCGATCTACTCCACACCGCCAGGGAGATAAGGCGATGGCTTAAATCTACTCACGCCGCTTCATGGAGATAAGATTCACCGCCTTCGATCCGCTCCACTACTACTTAGGAGACAAGATCTCAGAATCTTCGATCTACTCCACTGCTGCTTCAAGGAGATAAGACTGACGGCTTAAATTTACTCCGCTGCTTCATGGAGATAAGATTTGCCGTCTTCAATCTGCTCCACTACTGCTTAGGGAGACCAGATCTGTAATCTTCAAACTACTCCACTGTCGCTTCAGAGAGATAAGGCTGATGGCTTAAATCTACTCCGCTGCTTCATGGAGATAAGATTCGCCATCTTCGATCTGCTCTGCTACTGCTTAGAGAGACCAGATCTGTAATCTTCAGACTACTCCACTGCCGCTTCAGGGAAATAAGGCTGATGGCTTAAATCTACTCTGCTGCTTCATGGAGATAAGATTTGGTAAATTTGATCTGCTCCACTATCGCTTTAGGGAGATAAGATCTACAATCTTCAGTCTGCTTCCTTGCTACCTCAGGAATGAGAGACTGATGTTTTCGATCCGCTTCACTGCAAACTCAAGAAGACAAGATCTGCTATCTTCAGTCTGCTCCACTGCAAACTCAGGGATGCCAGACTGGTATCTTCGATCCGCTTCATCAGAAACTCGGGAAGACAAGATCTGCTATCTTCGGTCTCGCTTCCATCAGAAACTTAGGGATGCCGACTAGTATTTTCAATCCGCTTCACCGCAATCTCGTGAAGACAAGATCTACTATCTTCATCCCGCTTCCACTTCAAACTCGGGGATGCTGATCGTATCTTCGATCCGCTTCGCTACAAACTCGTAAAGACAAGATCTCGCTATTTTTGGTCCGCTCCACTCGCAAACTCGTAGATGCCGACTAGTATTTTCGATCCGCTTCATCGCAATCTCGGAAGACAAGATCTCGCTATCTTCACCGCTTCCATCGCAAAACTCGGGGATGCCGATCGTATCTTCGATCGCTTTTCACGCAAACTCGTGAAGACAAGATCTGCTATCTTCAATTTGCTCCATCAGAAACTCAAAAATGCCGATCGGTATCTTCGATCCGCTTTCAGAAACTCAGGAAGACAAGATCTGTGAATTCACCGATGTTGCGACACCGTCCTCTAGGGGACCTATCCTGTAAAATCGATTTTATGTGTTTATGCTTATGCAAAATGGTTAGGATGCAATGATCAGAATGAATCTAATGCTCCTAACTAAATGTATTATGGACGACATTTGCATGAATGCGTAATGTCATGAGAATGGTCTTTTGTTAAATGTATAAGGATCGTGATGCAATGATCTAATAAATCAAATGCTCCTAACTAAATGTGTCTTGCATGAATGCAGAATTTTATGAGAATGATCCCTTTTTAAATGTTTAAGATGTCATCGCTCATTGTTTATCAGGACTTTATCACTGACGTATTGTGCTATCATCTCGTTCGGCTGGTATTCTCAACAGAAAACTCGAGAAAATAATTATATCTTGCTCAACAGATTTGCCCCACTGTAATTTCAGAGTCATTTCCACTGTACCTTTTGGGACATAAAGTTTGTACCTCCTACTGTAACTTCAGGAGAATAACATTTGGTTTCTTCCATCCATCCTGCTGCAACTCCAAGGTATATGATTTGTATCATCTTCAATCAATTTGATCTGTTACACCATTCGCTGGGTGTAATGATCAGATGTATATGCCTGATGAATGCAGAGTATCATTTTTCTTTTCCCGAAAATGACCCCCTCGTACACTTGGGTTGACATTGCTCGTTATTTGTCGAGGTTGTATCACCGATGAAATGTCTTGTCTTTTTGTTCAACCAATAAAAATTCCAAATAGATAATCATCTTTCTCCAATATTTCCAAACCTTAGGCTTGGTGAGTTCTAAACAATAGTCATGTTTCAGGTTCTTTTATTATTTAGAAGCTTCCAAAGTAATATGCGAAACTCCTTTTATGAAAGTATTATTAGTCCACTAATCGTTATTTCAATGCAAAATGCTTGAAAAAGATCATAACAATAGACAAGAAGGAAATTAATTAGGAACATAGCTCGAAACAAATAAGTTAAGCAAAGATAGCAATCGCAATCAAGAAGGAAATTTATTGTGAACCTATTTTGAAAAGAATAATATAATCACAAATAACAAATTTAAAATGGGTAAAATAGAAACTAGGTGCCCCAGATATCATAGCCTGAGCTTCTCTGTTCCAACTTCTTGAGGACCATTTTAAGCTCGATATGCGTTTAGGAGATCCGGAGTACTTTGTCAATGTCCAAGACATAAAATACTTCTTCACTGTTGATTCAAGTATAGCAAGACTACTGTATGCCCCACTTTCGATCAAAATTTGAGCTGCCCTTTTCGGGTTTTCAACTCAAATCCCCTTTGGTCTCAAAGCGCCTTTTACGGGTTTTCGCCTTGCCATCTCCTTTTTCTTTCTTCTTTTTTGATGAAAATTTTTATTTTTCCCCTTTTTTTTTTAAATCTCAATGCGCCCTTTGTGGGTTTTCACCTTGGCCTCTCCTTTAAATGAAATCTGAACTCACTGGCCTGAACATATCCTTGCCATCCATCTTGGTCAAAGTTAATGATCTTCCAGAACAATCCTTCTTCATCACATAAAGTTTTCCAAATTTGGCATTTACTTTCTTCTGAAGTCCTCTTGTATGAGAAGAATCCTTAATGTCAGGTCCCCATCATGAAATTCCTTTGAGCGAATCCTTTTTTATCATAAGCCCATATCATCCATTTTTTGGTACATTCGACCATGATGAATACTTTCAATCAAGCTTACTGGAGACATTCTGCTTCATCCAATTCTTAATCCAATCAAAGCTTGAAGAAAATGAATCTTAACTTCCAACAATTGCTTCCCTTTCATAAACCAATGAGAAAGATGTTGCCCCGATAAAGGTCTTGGCCAACGTTCAAGAAGCATAGAGGGTAAATGGTAAATTCTCTATGCCGACCTTTATAAATCTCAGTCATTTTTCAAAGATTTTGAATGGTTTTTTTTTTGGTTGCCTTTGCTACACTGATATAGTGTCTGATCTTTGAACAGACCGTAAATCTTTGACATTGTGTTAGACATGTTTCTTTCTGACATTCTTTATTGCCACTTTTTGAATTTGAATTTGCATTTGAACTTAATTTTGAATTTGAATTTGAACTTGAATTCGAATTTGGATTTGGATTTGGGTTTGAATTTGGATTCGGATTTGAATTTGAATTTGATGACTGTTGACTTTGTAACTTTGGCATATGAAGCGACCTTCACCCTCTTAGTGAAGTAATTGACAACTACAAAGATGAATTAGTGTCGGCTAGATGATTTTGACGAGATTGGCCCCATAACATCTATGCTCCACATATAGAAAAAAAAATGGAGGAGGCACATAAGTCTTGTCTTCCTTAATTTGGAATTTACGGCGTAACTGATGCAATTTCTTTTTCTTGGTAAACCAGTAGCCCGAACCTCTTGATTAGCCTGGCCATTGTAGAACCATTAACATGGGTTCGTTAGACACCAACCTTAACAGCATACCCATGTTTCAGTTGCCTGGCGTGCCTTGATATGATCGTGCGAAAACATCTTTGAATTCTTGAAAATAGCTCAATGATGTCTCGCTTTATTTCTGTGGTGAGTTAGGCTTCAATCTTTACCCCTTTCCTAAGCTCGCAACGTCTATTGACCCTTTGCAAGGTAAAGTCTATTTTCATCTTGTTCTACCATCCTTAATAAATCAAAAGATAGGCTACAATCTCTGTCATCTTCAAAGTTCTTAGATCCCTTAGACCCATATCTCATTCAAAAAGGGAGTCAGTAACAACGTCGCTCATGTCATTGATATCTGGGTGCCTAGGTATGAAGGCAAAAAAAATCCAAAGAATAAATGATTCTAAGGATGATTATTTGTATGGTATGGTCATGAATAAAGAAAGAAAGAATATTCTAAAAAAAAAAGAATGTATAGTATGAAATGGAAAGAATGAAATATTTACATAGAAAGATGCATTTTATTGAAATAAAAATTCTGGACACAAGCCTATTTCACAAAGGAATTCTTGTTACTTCTAGGCTTAAAGCAACAAGCATGTTTTGAATATTAATCCAAATTAGCTCTAAAATACAGGGATCCCTTCCACAATCCCATTGTTTAAAACCTTCCCAAGTATGTAAGGGCTTGGAAACTTTTACTCCCCGATTCCCTCTTCGGATATGTCGTTAACGCTTAGATTCCCTAACATTCCCACCGGTCTTTGATCTCTTCAATTTATTATCCACCAGGCCTTGCACTAGGGCTCTGAGCTCAATGCATTCTTGGATCTCATGCCCCTATCTATCATGGAACTCACAATTTTTACCTCTTTAACTGAAAGGTTGGGTAACGAATTTTCTACACCAGAAGGATCATCGAATTTTACGATATCCAATCTGTTTCGATTATCTTTTTAAAAGTGGCGCAGTTCTCGATCGAATGCCTTGTGATTCCTCCATGGTATTCGTATTGGGCATTTACGACGTACTATTTGGGGTATGGGGGCAGTATTGGTTCTATATAAAAAGGGGATACAACATGTGTGTCAAACAAAACTTGGTACAACTCACTATACGTGATTGGGATGGGTGCGAACTGGGGTTTTTCTAAGTTCGGTCTTGGATTGGGTTCTTTCTTTGGGGAGACCTGACGGCTGGTAGTTACTGTCCTTGGCTGGCCTACTATGATCAGCTCCGAATGGCCCTTGTTATACCTGCTCGTACTATTTGCTTCCTTTTCCTTCTTCTTCGGGGCCTTTAAAGTCTACTCTCCCCTTTCCATTGTTTCTGCCAGAACAATCAGTTTGGCTCGATCATCCTTCGGGTTAAAACCTGAGCCCATCGAGAAGTTCAACAGGGCCGAAGTATCAGTCTGACATTGGGGTCCGATAATGACGGGTACCCCATGCAATGCGTGTCTGCTTGAGTCGAGACACTTATTGGGGAAAATCCTGGGGAATAAATGATGTCTTCGTTATCATCCATACTATTGACCACTGGGCCACTGGGGAATAAATGATGTCTTCGTTATCATCCATACTATTTGGTCCATGGCTTTTGTTCTTGCGCGAGTACCGTAACGATGCTCAGTTCAGTAGACTTTTGTTGATTTCCAGGTTACTGAAATAATTTTTAATTAATTAGAGTCTTTCTACAAATTTTAATGCATATGATGTGATGTAATGAAAATGCATGAAATGCAATGCAAATGCGTGGAATGAATGCAAAAAGAAAGAGAGGTGTTGATTCTGAATTCAATTCTATTAGAAGAACTTTTCTAGAAAATAAATTCCTTTACATAAAACAGATTATATATGCGGCTTTGTCCTCATAGTCTAGGTGAAGACACTAATCCTTTTCTTCATATTCAGATGTTATGGTCATGTCCTGTGAATTTTCTCAATAGATGCCTCTTCTAGCTCCTTGTTGCTTGATCCGGGCCGTGACTCTTCACTCACTTATCCTCTGCGATGCTCATAAGCTTCTTTAAGAAAATTGAGACGTGATGACTCTCGAATAATCCTTGTTGGCTTGAATCCCTGGGCAACGAGGCGAAGTCATATTCTATCAATCTTTTCTCGTTGTGTTTACTTAGACTATATTTGGACGAACGTATTATAACCCATTTTATCAAGAAATCCATTTTCTTATGACAAACTCTTCTATTTAGTAATCGAATATGAATCAACACCTCCTTTCTATGATGATGCAATATAGTCATAAACAAAAGAAAACACGTTAGTATCGTATACAAATGGTAAAAATCAAATCAAACAAAAAATAGTCAAACACTTATCCAGATGACTGCTAGGGTTCAACATAGTTCTACCTAAAGTGGGCTCCTAGGGTTCACTATATGTGGTTTGGTTCTATAGAGAGGTACCCAAACCAGCGAATTCCTCGATCCTCACCCATTATAGGCTCATACGGACCGAGTTCAGTTCAGGGGAATACATTTCCCTATGGCTGCACGGAGATGAAAATCTCACGAAGACATAGGTACGGATGTATCCCAAAAGCGATCCACTATCCTGCACGGGGGGTGAAACCCTCACGAAGGAGTAGCTCCTCACTCCCACTTAAAAGGGATAAAAACCAAAAGGTCTTTATGCAGTATGATGCAAGACTCGAATCACAAGAATCATATGACACAAACAAATGCAGTAAAAGGATCGTAATTTTTCAAGTCAGATTTTCAATTTTTGACAAAAAGACAAATTAACCAATTTGTGGCTCGACTCTCTAGTGTCCCCAGTGGAGTCGCCAAGCTGTCAAAACCATTTTTTTTGTTTGGAAAACGGGGTCGACTTTAAAACGAAAATGGAGTCGCCACCGACCTTTTTCGAGGTGTGATCGGGTCACCTTGAGACTGATCGTTAAAATATTTTGATTTATTAAAACGATGACTTTAGTCCACAAAATTTGAGAAATCAGGTTCGGGAGTCAGTTACGCACGAGGAAGGATTAGCACCCTCGTAACGCCCAAAATTGGTACCAAATTGATTGATTAATGTCTTAATGTCAAAAATTTGAAAAGATTTTTAAAATACGATCCTCTTTGTATAAGAAAACTTGAATAAATTAAAATGGAAATTGAGACCCGCTTATCTCGAAGGATTAAAATATCATACCCAGTGAGTTAGGATACGACATTTCGAATCCTCGAAACTAAGCTTGTCTTTTGACATTTAAAACTCGTGTATTTAAACTTAAGAATGATACTCGGTCATTTAGGTCAAATGAAAAATCGGAACCCAGTAAGTTAGGGCACAATTTCTAAAAATTCTAAATACAGAGTATTGCCTTTGTTTTTAGAAATCATTATCTCGAGATAACAAAATGTCACATCCAGTGAGTTAGGACACAATATTTCTGAATTCCCGAGAATAAATTTTTATTTAGCTTATGCTTTAATTTAAGAGAATAATTGGTTCTTTAGATTCGATGAGAAAAATCGAGACCCAGTAAGTTAGGGTACGATTTCTTTCGGATCTTAGAACGCGGAATGTTTATTTATTTCAAAACGAAAATTGTAATGCATCGAATAAAAATGTGATATGATTGTAATAAAATAAAAAAATGAATTATAGTACATATGCATAATAGAAACTAGGGTAACAATAACAATTATAAAGGCAAAAATAGAATACAATAGAATAAAATTTTAAACCAACAATATATATGAAATACTAGGAAAAAGAACAAATAAATAAAAGAAAATAATAGCAAGAATAAAGCTAATGGTAAATCAATAAATAAATAAATACTATCAGGGGCGAAGCCAGAACAATTTTTTAGGGGGGGCCGGATGAAATTTTAATTTTTTATAGTTTATATCTTTATAATTTGTAAAGGATTAAATTGAATTTTTATAATTTTAGGGGGGGCCAAAGTGCAATTTTACCTTTACTAATTTAAAATTTTTAAAAAATTTTAAGGGCCTAAATAGCAATTTTACATTTTAGGGGGGCCGGGGCCCATGCCAGCCCCTCCCTGGCTTCGCCCCTGAATACTATATTCAATAATTTAAAGATAATAAAATAATAATAATAGTAACAAAAATACAATAATAATAATAATTTAATGAAAATACGTTAATAAACAAATAATAAAAATAAAATAAATAAAAATATTCAATATTAAGATATCAATTTAATAATAATAATAATATAATAATAGTGATAATAATAAAATAATAATAATAATAATAGAGTTAGTGATGATAATATTAAAATAATTAATAAAAATGGTAAAATAACGAAAGAAATAGAAAAGAGACTAAATTGGACTAAAACTAAAGTTTCGGGGTAAATTGGAAATAAAAATAAGAATAATGGACTAATCTGTTATGCGCTAAAAGCAAGAGGGGGCGAAAGGGAAAATATCCCTGGCCCTCCATGCGCAGCGTTTCATTTAAGGACTAGAATGAAAAAGAAATAAAATTACAGGGGTAAAATTAGAAAAATAAAAAAAGGTGGGACTCAATTGAAACACGTCTCAAAAGCGGAAGGACTGAGGGCGCAAATAGACCCTCAGTCCAAAAACAAGCGGATCCTCGGCGGTATGGGTCGAGTCGCGGGTCGGATCTGGGCAAAACGACGTCGTTTAAGCATCGAAAGAACCACTGCGAAACGACGTCGTTTCGCCTCTCTTTATAAACCAAAAAAAAAAATTTAAACCTCATTTTAAACCCCTTCACTAAAAAAAAAAAAACTAAAAAGAAAGCTCTCAACTAAAAAAAAAACTCCCCTAGCCTGCCTTTGAACCCCGTCGCTTGACCGCCGTATCACCACCGTAACCGATGGTCGGCGCTGCGCAAAAGGGAGTTCTTAGCCCTCGTTTTAGGGCGCATTCGAAGGTCGAGCCTTCCTAGCCCAGAAAGTCGAATGAAAAAGGGGGGTTTTGACTCCTTTTTTGTTCGATTTCGCAGCGGAGGAGGACCCTCCAGCGACACAACCACGGAGTGATTTTCGGTATGTTCTTCTTTCTTTTCTTTTTAGTCGAACCAGGAAGAATAAAAAAAATAAAACAAGAATATATGCGAAAAAATGGTCAATCACCTCTAATCTCTGATTTTGAATTGCTTTTGATTTTGTATATGTGCGTGAAATCGTAACCTTTACAATGTATTTTGTGTTCGATTTTTATAGCCGAAAATAACAATAATGAAAAAAAGAAAAATACAAGAGCCTTTTTCTTTTCTGTCGTTTGCTCATCTGCTGTTTGTTTTATGTTTTCGTTTTTCTTTGTATGTACGACCGCCGTACGGAAGGGAAAATTGCTTGCGGGTGACGTGGAGGCCCGAGCGCGTGGGGGCTGTGGCGTGTGGCTGGCGTGGCTACGACGCTTGAAACTTCCAGAAACCCTTAGGGTTTCTGGAAATATTAATTTTTTGGGCCAATCGGGCCAGAATTAGATTTGGGCTTATATTGTTTTTTTTATCCTAGACTGATGGACTGTTATTGGTTTTTTAATTGTTTTGCTCTTCTTTTTTGGTTTAAATTTAGCTAATGGGCCTGGGCAAATTTGGGCTCTTACACTCATTTTTCAAAATCAAAAAAATGGTTTAGACAACCTCAATAACACTTCCATGCTAAAAACATTCAAACCCAAAGATTAAACAGTAGAAGCAAGATTGAATAAAATAACATTTAACCCAGAAATCATGTGTACTTCCGTATAAACATAAAATAGAAAGTAATCACAATCGTGTAGAAAAGAAATATAAAAGAAACAAGTGGAGAATACTATTCCTAGACAATCTCGACTTGAATCTCTCCATTCCCTCTTGTTTCGCACTCAGGGCTCCTCTTCAGAAGCTAATCTGCGTCCCTTTCACGTCGGTTCACCTGTAAGAGGCTTAAGCTGCCATAGCCGAAAAGCATCAAAAGATAGGTTGAAGAAGATAATACCCCCCAAAAAAGCCTCTCCCTCTTTTTTTCTTTTCACGTGAATATTAATATTTATCCAAATAGCATAGGTGTCCTTTCATTAGAATCATGCTGCCTGATCTGTACGTACAAGTTAGTTGTACCAGACTGGACAGCTCACACATTTTTGTTCTTATCCGGGCAGTTGTCAGGTGCGGCAATAATTCCGGGCACAATTTGGAAATACTCATGCAGCAACATCAGTACCAAAACATGACAAAATTAAGGATAAATAGGTTAAAATCCACTGAGTTATAAAATGCAATTTACTGAACTGAAAATGCTAAAATATGTGCTAAAGATAACTAAATGGGGACAAATTAACCAATAAGTAGGGAGAAAACATATGTTCTTTCTAGTATTATCAATAACTTGTTTATTTCATTTGTTTATGTTTTAATTACTTAATTACCATAATACCCTTAAATCAATTCATGAAAAACTTAATTTATCTAACCATAACCATCCATAATAAAATTTTATGGTCTAATTATAACATAAAGCCTCCTACATTCAAAATTTAAACCAATATGTTAAACAAAATCAATAACAAGCAAATTTTCACCTTTTACAATTTAATCCTTTTCACTTAATTAACTAACTAAACGTTAATATTTCTTAACCAAAATATAACACGACTCTCATGTAACCCCATTAACATTAATAATAAATAATAAAAATATAATACGACTTCTCATATCAGATTTGTAGTCCCGAAACCACTATTTCTATCACCACTGAAAAACGGGATGTTACACGAGCGATGACAACCCTTCTGAGACTAGGGTTTGCCACCCATCACTTATCAAATAGGCTCATTAGGCTTTGTACATTGAGGTACAATTATATGTGTTAATTGGACCTTTAACCAACTTATATAATTTAACCAACTCAACAACCAATTTTTTATTTCCAAAATATTATTTATTTATTTAATTAAAATTAATTTAATTTAATTGATTTTCTAATTAAATTATTTATCAACCCAATTCTAATTTCGTCAAAGTCATGACAACTTTACCTACTAAAATTAATTTAATTTCCTTGTTCGACAAAATTGTGATAACTAATTAATTTAATTTTTACTTTTAACTTTAATTATTTAATTACAATAAATTAAATAATAATTAGAAAAAAAATTAATTTAATCTCAAAGTCATCTCTTGCTCATAGCAAGAAAATGCATACACTACGCATAGCGATAGATGCAATCTACTTCTCTAATTCGTCATGTTCATATTTTCATCTCATCAATTCAAATAATTTGTAATTAAGTTTTAATTCTTCATCTATTAATTACAATGTTATTTAACCATAGAGTCATTCTACTAGAGTCCCATAGTTGGGTACTTCTTACTATATATCATTATGAAAGCTACTAATCAATTGCTCGTCCAATAGCCTTGTCATATATGTTTTACCCTTATGGTATATCCTTAATCACTTTAGGTTAAATCTGTTCGCCCAAAATGGTCTTATTTTATCTTATGCTAACCATTATGTTTTCCTTCATAAAAAAGTTAATTGCTAATACACAGTAATTAAATCATTCATCCTAAGACAAATGGCTCATGGCCACGTTACTTTTTCATCTATCATGTAATGCCAATGAGAGAATATCATTTACCCTTTATTGAACTATGAATTATAATGTGAGAAGATAACTTATATTAGTATATATGAAAAAATTACAAGTTCTTTTATCAATTTTCTCAATTCTAATTAGACTGTGGACCATTTAAATTACCTACTACTATAAGTTATCTTATTGCATTAGATCTGATCACGTAATATAACTTAATATTAGTTAAACATTAAGTAACCAATAAGCCAATATTTGTTTGTTTATTTTACTTTGCATGCAAAAATAGTTGAGGATAAATACAAACGATATTAATGTGAATGATGAATTTTATGAAACCAACCTATTTGAAAAATTACAAGTATATATGACAAAAAAACTACCTAAGGGCACTAGATCTCAACAGAGATAAAATGCTATTATAAAGAACTAATTTAATAAAGAGAATACTTCATAGTTATGATTATAAATGTTATAGAGGGTCAAAATCAAAATCCAAATTATGGGTTCAAGTTCTACACTTTAAATATAAATGGGAAGGCACTTAACCTGTCGTTTTGAAAGTTGTAATTGCTCTCGCCTTTGGATGGGGATGTGTAAGGCTTGAAAGTATGTACATGATGGTATAATTAGAAAATTGGTAATGGAAGAAATTTTGAATTCTGGAAAGATAATTGGATACCAAATCATGGGCCTCTAATAAGTTATTTGAAGCAAAATAACTTGGATGTGCCTCAATTTACACCAGTTGTAGCCATGGTGAATGGGATCGACCCTGCTTCTTGTACTTAATCTCATCTAATGTCATTAACACTATTGCAACAATTTCCCCGCCTCTAGAAAATGATGTTAATGATACACTAGGTTGGAAATGAAACCCTCGAAGGATTTTGTGTAAGATTTTCCTACTTATCTTTGAACCCAGTCCATACAGAAAGGGATTTGTTATGGAAAGCGGTGTGGAAGTATAATGGTTTGCAGTAGATACAAACGTTTTTGTGGCTAGCTTCAAGGGAGAAATCTGGACCAAAAATGAAAAGGTTAAAAGGCATATGGCAAATAGTGATACATGCAATTTTTGTCCTAGCTTAAAGGAATATGCGAGTCATGTTCTTCGTTGTTGCTTCTATGCGGTTAGGGTTTGGGGAAGTCTCATCAAAGCTAGTAAGGTAGGTGAATTTATATCCCTTGATCTTGAATTTTGGAATAATCTCAACATTACCAATTGCTCATACTTTTCTGTTGAGGTTGAAAATTGGGATATAAAGTCCGGTGTCAAAACTAGCAGATTTTTTATGGAGATTATGTTGAGCAGGAAGGTATTCTTGAATGGTGTAATCATTTGACCAATGAGTTTATGCTAGCTCAAAATGAGGCCAATCTCAAGCTAACTTGTCCTTCCTATCATGGACAGTGAATTAGCTGGTCACCACCATTGGTTGATTGGGCTAAGGTTAATACGGATGGTGCTTGGCAAGAGTCGGGTTACAAGGCTGCAACAGGTGTGCCGTTGAGAAACCATGAAGATAAAGTGGCTAGGGGGTTTTGTGTAATGACCCAGTTTTCATTGGTATCGTAAAATTTGGTTTCAGATTGAATTAATGGAGTTGAATTAGTAGATAATTAAAATAGAATAATTATGTGTCAAGTACGATTCAGAAAGGTTGAATTAGTGAGTGATATTTAATTAAAACAGTTAATAAAAATAGTACAGGGACTAAATTGATTAGTTATTTAAATAAAATGAAATTGATTTTTAATTTGGCAAGTGCCTTAAATGGAAATTAACAAAGGTTATATAAGCAATTAAACCATTTTAATTTCATTTTGGTGCTTAATTACGTAGAGTATCATCATTTGCGACTAAGTGAAGACTAAGTTAAGTTAATTAAATCATTAGATTAGTGAATTAATTAAATTAATTAACTTGTTAATTTTATATTTGTATTTTGATAGTGGAAGGGAAGAGAAAGACCATTCTTCTTTCTCATTTCCACAACCGGCCATAAAAGAAACAAAGAAAGAAAAGCTTAAGCATTTTCTTCCATTGTCGTACACCATAGTTTAAGGTAATGTTGATTTTCTATTTAGTTTTTGATGATTTATGAAACTATTGTGTTAGATCTTTCAAGCCCAATTATTAGATTAAGGAATTTATAAGTTTTTATTTAGTTTTCCATTGTTGGAAAACTTTAGAAACTTGTTGTTAGTGATCCATACTCATGCATGAGTAATGTTTGTAAGTTTAAAGAAAGAACATGCTATAAATGTGGTAGGAAAGTAGAGATTTAAACTTGAATTAAGCTTAGATTATATAATAAGTTATGTTTTATTAAGGATCTAATTGCAAAACGTGAAAAATTTTGGGAATTTGTTAATAAATAATAAAAATAGGATGTCCATGTACTATACTTGTTAAGCCGAATTTAAATTCGACCGGGTAAATGTTGAGAAACTAGCATTTCAGATATTAGGGTGTATAAGGACTAAATCGAATAAAATGCATCCATGTTTATAATATGTTGAATTGTGCTTGAAATTGTGTAATTAATAATTTTTTTGTCTTCAGGTTTAATTTTCGTAGTTAAAGACGACGTCAGGACTTCGAAAAGCAAAAGGAAAGACAAAGCCATCAACGGATAAATATTTTGGTTTGTGCTTTCATAACTTGAGTTTATTAAATAATTAAATATATATATATATGTTTGATCCGATGTATGTTTAGAAATTGTTAACTATCAAGAAGAATGTGTTCGACAGGTACGTATATACTTGATTGAGTGATTTGTGATCAATTGATTGAATGAATATACATATATATATGCTTGATGATATTATAAGATTAGTAATTATGATATTTTCACTATTAACATTGTCGGATAGAGTTATGGGTATACTTAGCATGCTATAGGTTCGTATTGATAGGTGGGAGATTTGACGCTATGCGCATATATATATATATATATATCGTGGTGCGTATTTGGTGTGATAGTGGATTGATTCGAGTATTCGTTATTATATCCAATTTTGTTAATAGGGATTAAAACGTAAAAATGACATGTTGAATATATATTGAATCGAAATGAGATGTTAATGTTAATGTAAGTCATGGTTTTCATATGTTAAACTAGATGCAAATCCCTGGGGTGCATCAGAAATTATATTGAATAGTTGAGCAAAGCATCGATGAGAATCAATTGAAATGATAAACGAATTATTAACGTGAAATGATTAGTTGGTTAGCTTGAGTTATTATGTTAGTTATGTTATTTAAATTTTGTTATGTTTATAATTGAATTCGAGTTATGTTAGCACTAGTGAGTATAGTTTACTCAGAGTACAAATTTGTTTGTTTCCATGCGTAGGTCTCGAATAAAACTAAAGAAATTTTTTGGTCAAGCATCCAACTCTCAAGCTCAACTCAGAATCCATTACAATCCTATTTTGTATGTATTTATATGTTTTGAAGTCATAAGGCATGTACCTAGGTTGGTTGACTTGTTGTTTTAGTTTTGGCACTTTTGATAAGTGACCTATAATGTTATGCTTGATTATGTGAGTTTGGATGTGGAGATTGGTTAGTTTAGTGATGATGTATTGAAAGTAAAATTTGGTAATGTTTGATCATGTTTAGATAGGTTAGTTGGATTAATATGTTTTGTGGAAAGTTTTAGGTATGTTTAGGCTCATTTGGTTAAGGTTTTGGAAACTTAAATGTACAGCATTTTGACCATTTGGTCATTGAGTCTCGAGACAGGAAGAACATGTCTTAGGACCGTTAAAACAAATTTCACTTAATTTTTTGCATTCAAAACTTTGAGGTCTTGAGACATATTTGTATAGTCTCGAGACAAGCACCCTTTGTCTCGAGATAGTAGAACATCGAGGTTAAATAGATTTTTCCCTACTCTAGGTCTCGATATAGGAACCCTTTTGTCTTGAGACATTCAAACTTTTAAGAAAAAATAGGAAAACATGGGAGGTTGGTCTCGAGACATAAAAAACCTTGCCTCGAGACACAACATGTAGTGTCATGAGGTATGTTAACTTTGAAACTAAAAATTCCAAAATAATTTATAACATGTCTCGAGACAGATCCTAATCTTGAGACATATAGTTGAAATTGAATTTTGAGTTTGGATTGAGTCCTAACTTTGAAAATTAACCCATATAACTCCGTAATTTGATGAAATGAAATCAATGAGTGTATAAT
This sequence comes from Gossypium sturtianum, assembly GCA_025698515.1. Taxonomy (NCBI): domain Eukaryota; kingdom Viridiplantae; phylum Streptophyta; class Magnoliopsida; order Malvales; family Malvaceae; genus Gossypium; species Gossypium sturtianum. Next base: position 12,831,083 of record CM046948.1, read on the forward strand.
TACATGTGTATGAACTATTTTGATGAGCAGATTGATTTTATTTCTGTTATAGTAACTTGAGTTGTTTCGGCAATGTAATGTGACATCATACATTCGGATCCAGTGGTCGGGTCAGATGTGGGTGTTACACTTTGCTAAAAATATTGGTTCGTGTGCCATCATTGAAGCTAAACTCTAGGGGTGCTCGAAGGTTGAAGCTATGGCTTATGGGGACTTTTCTTAGAAATGGATAGTAGTATAGTTGTTGGTTTCTTGTTAGGTAAAGTAGAGGATTAGAGGACAATCACGAGGAGAATTCATTGGTTACTAGTGAGGCCTTGGAAAGTTAACATACAACATATTTACAAGGAAGGTAACCAGGTTGCAGACTCTTTAGCACTACACTTTGCTTTCAACATGTCTTTAGGGACTCATTTCTTTCATGCGCCACCTTTTAGTATTACTATTTGCTTGTAGCTGATGATAATTGTGTTATGTATTATCAAGGCTCATGATGTAATTAATCTATGATGATTTACCCTTATTAAAAATAAACAGATTATTATAGTGAAATATTATCATAAAGAGTGGTTATTATAAAGGAGTGATTATACTTATGTTCATGTGTTTGACTGACATAATTCTCGAATTTATTCCTAAATAAACCTTACTCTCTATCTCTTATTAAAACATTAAATTATAGTTTCAACATGGCATGGTGCATATGTTAAAACAAGTGGGTTGAATTATATTATATATTTGTATGTATAATTTTTTTAACATGTTAAATCTAAATTATTTATATGTTCGAGCAAACTTTTGATGTAAAATAACCTGGTTGATATGATACTGATTTCATTTAGAATGTTTTTTTATATATTGGGGTAAGGGATGGGGTCACACGCTTTGAACCCGTGTCAAATGAATGCTAACAAAAACTTTAACTACTGCTTTGTACACGTCAAGAAGCTTTATTTAAAACTATTATATATTTTAAAAAATGATAAACTACCAAGTTGGTCGCCCAATTTTTAGAGCACTTTCATTTTAATTACTTAAGCATTAAATTTCTTTTAAAAAAAGAAGATAAATGACACATCATATTTGCACTTTCATTTTGGTCACCCAACTTCCAAGTTGTTTTTATTTTGGTCACCTAAAAAATATCTTTTTTTAAGTATTGGTCAAGATCAAAAAAACATTAAAGATAAAGCGAAACTGGTAGAAACTAAAATAATATATTAAAAATTATTAAATTGCACTTGTTTATCCCATTGTCGAAAATTCTATTTATTTTTTTTCAATATTGAAATTTTAAATTTCAAAACATCAAAATCAATTAAATAAATTGTAGAAAATTTTTTATCCCTTAATAATGTCAACTGATTTATTACTATAATATTGAAATTAATTAATTTAATCTCTTTTAAAATTTTAAAATTTTATTTTATATTTCGAGATTATTTTTAATGAAATCAACTAAATTAACTCATATTTAATAATTTTCTTTTAAACTTAAATTTCTTTTGATTATATAATCTCAAATATTTAATGCTAAGCTAAAAGCAAAGAAAAAATCTTTGCAATTAATTAAATTAATTGTTTGTTCTTTGTTTGGGTAAAGTAGTAATGAAAAAATTCAAGGTTTTGTTTGGCATAGAAGACAAAATTAATTAATTAAATTAATTGCATTAATTTTTCAACAATATATAATCAAAAGAAATTTAGGTTTCATAAACAATCATTAAAGTTGAGTTATTTGAGTTTATTTTAAATTGGAAACATAAAATAAAATTCTAAGTTTTATAAGGAGATTAAATTAATTAATTTCAATAAATTATTTAATTGATTTTGGTTTTTGCATTTTCTTGTATTTGTTTCATGAAAAACAACTTGGTCAATGAAAAATGACTTATAGGTCAATGGGAAAATAAGTTTTTTTTTTTTTTTTTTTTGTAAAATGACTTACTAGTTTGGAAGACACAAGTCATTTTTCGGAAAAGAGCTCCTTTGTGAGTGATTTTATTTTTATATAAAATTTAACTTAAATCAAGCATTGTATTATTCTACTAATAATAAAATTTTAATTTTAAAATATATTAAAATATTAATATAAAATATTGTAATTTTTAATATTATTAAACATACATAGTTAATTATTTATATTTAATAATATAATAAATTATTAATATAATTAATATAATTTATTAGTTTAATAAATTATTTAAAATTACAATTTTATTTTAATAATTAATTTTAAAATAATAAATTTAAAATTTAAATAATATTCTTCATATATTAATGAACAATATTAATATTAATATTAATATTTTAATAATAAATATATATTACAATATTAATAATAATTTTTTATACTATAAAGGTTAAAATAGGTCATTAATTTATGTACTCTTAATAAATTTGGAATTTAGCCCATATACTTTTATTTTCAAGAAATTAGTCTTTATACTTTTTAGATTTAAAAAGCAGGTCCAATTGTTAACAATGCTACTTTTTTTTGTCAATGATATTGATATGACATTTTTAAATAAAAAAACTCACTTGGTCATCATGTAACTAAAAATGACGTTGTAATGAACATGGATTATAAAAAAATATTTTTAATAGTGCTAACAGTTGAACTTGAATTGTGAAATCTAAAAAGTAAGACTCAATTCCCAAAATTAGAAGTACAAGGTCTAAATTTCAAATTTACGAAGAGTATATGGACTTATGACATATTTTAATTTAGTATAAAATATGAATATTTTAATTATATAAATGAGTATTTGTTTAAATAATGCTTAGTTTCATTTATCCCTTACCTAATGTGTCAATATGTACTCTCATATATGTAATATATGTAATTTAAATTAAGTTTTAATTATGCATTATTTATTATTAAGTTTATATATGATATTGATTATTACAAAATATTATTTTATTATAAAATAAATTTTAATTGGAAAAAGGAAATTGCACTATAATATTTTGTAACAAATATATTTATATCGTGTTTGATTCACAAATAATAACTTTTAGAAAATGATTTCAAAAAAATTTGTCAAATAAAAGAAAATATTTTATGCGAAATCATCTACACTAGAAAATATCAGTTTTTCTAAAAAATCAAACAATTTTCTAAAAATTATTTTCCAAAAGTTGTTTTTAGTGAAACAAAATGTAATAGTCCATTTTCAGAGGTGTTGGAAATAGTGGTTTCGAGACCACAATTTGAATCTTTAAATTGCAGGGGACACACGGCCTATCCACACACCCATGTATAAGCCGTGTGTCTCACACGGTCTGGTCACACGCCCGTGTGCCAAGCCGTGTGGACTCAAAATGAGCCTTTAACATCAAATATACCTACCCTGCAAACTTTGAATCACAAGCAACACAAAAACCAATCATTCAACCAATTCAAATCACATTCAAATACCTTTAATACATGCCGGATTCATCAATCTAAAGACCTAATTAATGTAATAACATAAGTATTTTACATATATTAATCAAATCAATTCAATTAGAACTCATTCAAACCAATTTTTAATTTCATACAAATTTATTTCTAAAAATTGTCATTTGATAACTTTAACATTTATATATATATATATATATATATATTTAACCATTATCATAATATAACATCATTTACAAGCATTTCCCAAAATGACAAATACAACATTGATCGTGTCCAAACTAACTATGACAACGAATAAGGCAAGCGCACCTATCGTTCGGTAGTATAGCTATGGCAAGACCGGAAATATCGTATCCTCAAGGACCAAGAGTACTAGTAGTTACTATCTTTTTATTATCTAGCCTAAGTATTAAGGGAATTGATGTTTATCTAACTAATTACTAAACTAACGATGCTAAGACAAAGAGAGTGAATTGGGAAAATACTTTTGGGAAAACCAGGTTGATTAAGACAATACCCAAGAAGAATCCACCTAGACTTCACTTGTTATTTAACTCTGAACTGCATTTATTTATTCACTTGACTTGATCCGTAGGATTCCCTAATTTATATTAATACCTCTTTCGAGGCTACTAACGCCTAACCCTAGGTTGATTAATTGAAATCTCTTTCTAATTAAAACCCCTAGTGTTGCATTAACTCGATCTATGGGCTCCGTATTAGGTTTGACCCTAATCCGCAGATTTTCGCCATCCTATCTCTAGGGTTGCGATCAACTTCGCTTAACTATGCTAGATCTACTCTTAAACAGGGACTTTTGCTCCACGCCTAAGCACATCAATACTTGAATCAATATCCTGAAATATTAAAACAAGAATTAAGAACACATAATTAAGAACAAATCAAGTATTTATCATATAGTTCGTAAAACAATAACAAGATCCGCCTCTTAGGTTTCATCCCCTCGTATTTTGAGGGTTTAGTTCATGTTTAATAAAGAATACATCTCGTAAGAAAGTAAATAACAAAACATAGGAAAACCCTAAAACCCCGAAGGAAATTGAAGGGAAGATCTTCCGCCTTGAGCGTGATTCCGCTTCGAGATGGATCAACTGGCTTTCTTGGAGTAATCCCCTGTGTTCAGCCCTCTCTGGCTTCGCCTCCGACCAAAGACACTTTTTAGGTTATACTTAGGGCGTTTATATAGGCTTCGGAATGTCTTTCTTGACCCACAAGTATCCTATTCTGAATTAAACTCATCTTGGCTATAGCAGGGACACGCACGTGTGATACGCCCGTGGTCGACTCTCTTTGCCGTGGTCGATCCTATTTGCCACACACGGCCATATGATATGGCCGTGTACAATGTTCTAGGTCATGCCTCGGTTGTTACTCGAAACGCACGGCCGTGGGTGATAGTCCAGGCCGTGTGAGTCTCTAAGGTAAGCCCATTTTGCCCCTTTTTAGCCCGTTTCTTGTTCCTTTCGATTCCCTAAGCTCTCCTGAGTATAAAACATGAAATTAAGAGATTAGGAGCATCGAATTCATCAAATTCAATCAAAATTCATCCAAAAGTAAGCTAAATGTGGGATTAAAATATGTATATATTACGGTTTATCAATTACCCCCACACTTAAGCATTTGCTTGTCCTCAAGCAAAATTCTCAGTTCACAATTAAAATTAACTTCCCTCAATTCATAATCTTCATCAATAATGTTTCATCATAATTCATAGGTAATCATACATTGATAATTTAACCAGAAGGTTCCTAAAGATTCAAACAATCAAAGTCATAGTTTTTGTAGTACGAAAAATAGGTGTTTCCCCTTACCTACATAATTACCTTTAATTCAAAATTGACAAAAATTGACATCCTTACTGAAGGTTCACTCAAATCACTCAAAGTGTTTAAGGTTTCAAAAATAAGCACTCAGAAGTCGAACATGAAAAGTTAATCCCATAGGCTTGCATGAAAATCAAATCTCCACCACTGTAAAATGATATGATACACAAATCAAAAGGTGTTTTATGGGTTGTAACGGGGCTTGGGTTAAAGGTGTGGATAAAGGCTGAATTAGAGGGTTAGTATCGAGACTGAATTGATAAATTACCTAACTAGAAAAATAACTAAAGCTTTAATAATTACATCAAATAAGATTTCATCACTAATAACACGAGCTTCTTCTCAAAATGTAAAATTAACTGCTTAAGCTCCAATAACAAAGAAGTGATAAGGAATAGATTCCCAGAATTTTTTTTTTAAGAACAAATCACATACAATAATAATAAGATAGGATTTAACAACTGAAATAAAGAAAATAGTTAAGCAATCGATCAAATCAAATCTCGATATAAGGGTAGTCAAGAGAAATGGTGGTAACAAATACAAAGTGGGTTTTGGGTTAATATTAATGGGTGAGTCAAGAAATGGTTTGTTAGGCTCAAAGGGGTTCACTAGGGGTTAATTATGAAGGTAGGCCTTTTTGGAAGTAAGTGGGTTAAAACCTAGGTGCCTTTATCATCTCAGTATATCAAATCAAAGGTGTGGTCTCAATATGTATAAACGAAGCATGTTCTAGAATAACAAATCAATGTTGACACACTCATAATCAATAAAGTGAGCACGAAAAATGTATGCTCTAAAGGCTCAAAATCTCACGAAAATTATGGGCTTTTGATGTCAACCTTGTAAATTTCAAACTTCAAGGTAATAATTAGATTCAGGTAGACAACCTATCAAAATTTGAATTCTGAAAATAAACTCATCATGCTTGATTCTCTAGTCTCCTAAAGTTTAAATCATCACTGCACAATTAACTATGACTTAATCCAAAACATATCAATGAAAATCATAAATCAAAGGAAATTTCATTCTAACAGTAATATGAGAACATTTACTTAAGAACAAGATATAATTCAGGGATTTGAGAATAATGCAAAAAGTTAGGCACTTTTCACGATCAAATTCACCCCCCACACTTAAGATGTACATTGTCCTCAATGTACAAATATAACAATTATAAAAAGAAAAGCACAAGATAGGGGAAGAGGTGAAACTTCCTAAATTTTGGATGGAGTTAGAGAAAAAAAAATTGGGGAAATTCAGGCCGAGTCGGAGGAAGACATTTCTGTGGCGGCGGTATCTATGGTCGTGGTGGGGTGATTCCCAAGCAGCCTTTAGAACCTAAAACCAAGAAACTAAAATAAAATAGATTAAATTAAGCACAAGAGAGATAAAAAGAAGGAAAATAAATGAGAAGAGAAAAGACATAGGTAAAATAAATGGACTCCAATGTCCTTGGCTTGTCGAGTAAATGAAGCGGCCAGCAAGAACTTATGTGGATCGGTCTTGCACGGAGAGACCGTGCTAGGGTCCTTTCGCTTCTTCGGCATGGGGATGGTGGTGAGGATGGTGACAGAAAAGGAATGAGGGGAAGGGGAACAGAAAATGAAGGGAGAGGATAGGGAGAAGAGAAAGGGGTGTGGTGGCTGTGGGTTGGTTGAAGAAGAATTTGGGGAGAAAGTGAGAAGAAGGGGGGTCTTAAATAAGAAACAAGGACCTGGTTACTGCCCACGCCCGTGTTCTGTGGGCGTGTTCGGTCACACGGCCGTATCGCACAGCCATGTGGTGACTCGTTCGTTTCTCCCACGCCTGTGTAGAGGTTTCCACGCCCATGTCTCTTTCTCAGTGTCGGCCACGGCCTCAAAGCACGGGCGTGGCTTATACCCGTGTGACTTTCTCAGTGTCTACCACGACTGTATCGCACGGCCGTGACATTTTATAGCCGTCTGTGATTATGGGATTTTTCATCCTTGGTTCGTACCACCTCTGCCATGCCAGTGTGTAAATCCGTGATGCCCACACGGCCACGCCCGTGTGCAAGGCCGTGTGGTACGGAAACCTATGCTTTATTTAACTTGGTTAATCTTTAGTTAGGTGCTAAAAATCAAAGATATAAAAATTAAAGGGGTTAGTGCTCGGGTTACCTCCCGAGAAGCACTCGTTTAAAGTCTTAAGCTAGACTTATGTAACACCCCTAACCCGTATTCGTCACCGGATTAGGGTTATATGACATTACCGATCATATTACAACTTATATAAATATGCATTGTATATTACAGCTCAACTTTAATATCGCATCAGTGAGTATAATCATTTCATACACCAGAACCTAAAAATTTCATCATTCATCACATGGTATAAACAAAATATATCTAATTAAATCTTATTTCACAGATTAGCAAACAACTACGCATGCAATATAAATTCAAAGATAACATAGTCGAATACATATATACATACATAATTGATTTCATATTCGAATTCTTATTATCTACCAATAACAAATTCCATAGCCTAACACAAATCAAATCCATTTGTATCACATTTTATTATCTAACTCGAATACTTATCATAACCAAATATGCATAGTTTACAACATCAATTTAACCCATCCTATTAAAGTCTCAATGACTAAACAAATCCTCCTATCTATTTACCATATTCGAATCTATATAACACTAAAACCAAATCACACAATACAAGTATATAATTATACATTTTGTTTGAGTCCATTTCATAACTAAAATCAATCCATCACTCAAAGCATAATAAAGATACATGTACTAACCACTCAACCAAATCCATTATTAACATTTAACTAAACATTTAACTACCACTTAATGTCATGATTTTAACACCAATACCGAATCACAAATAACTTATAATTATCACCTTTATTTCATCACATAACCGATTACCTAATTTACAATACAAACAATTTCCAATTTGATTCATGTTTCAAATTATGAACTCAATAATAGGTCATTAACAACCCACATCTCAAACATATGCCTCAATCACATATATCAAACTTTCCAAAAAGAACTAAGCATAAATCATAAATGGTTACTCCATACCCAAACATATATATATACCTAGCATGAACTCATATCACAGCCAAATTTATAAACCAAGCATAACACTCACATATACTACGATTAATATTACTTAAACATTAGATCATTAACATTAAGATCAAGCCATTTTCGCATGGCTCAAAATTACATATTCAAAGTTGAACAAAAATGCATATTAGCCTATACATGCCATAAGTTCGGAAATACACTTTCTAGAAGTACCAACGATTGACGATAGTGTTGATGACTTCAATAACGATCCCCGAGCCTGAAGCTGAAGTCCAAAATCTATAAACAACATAAACATATAACACAGAGTAAGCTAACATAGCTTAGTAAGCCTTAAGCATATAAAACAATTTAAAAGAACATTCAAACATTTTAACTATTCAATTTGTATTATTAACATGATAATATAGTATAAATAGACTATCATAGCCGAATACTAATGTTCTTATATGGCATATCATTATTCACTTCTCAATCCCAAAATTTCACTATCTCATTTAAATTTACAAACTTACCAATTAAGTAAAAAGGTTTAAAATCTAAAATGTTATCTCTTAATTACCTACTCATATTGTCGAATACACATAGTTTAACATGTCCCCATATACAATCGAATGTGTAAACACCATATATCAATATATGCATATATAACCGAACATACAAATATCAAATACATATTTATCATGTATATAACCGAATATATATATATATATTCATTAAACATCACATGTATCCCAAAGATTCAAATTTAGTATAACATCACATGTATTCAAATATATAATATCGTTACATTACCATTTTATCCACATACCTAAGAGGCCGAATATACAAAAGCATTTTGTCAACTTACTTGCTTAAAAATCACAAAATTACGAGGCCTTAAAAATGTAAATTTGAAGATAGATCACCGGTATAAAACCTACTAGGCATAAGCTTGAATCACACACCGGCACTAGGCCTGCTAGACCCGAGGTCTGATATTCAATCACCGACAATAAGCTTGCTAGGCACAAAGCCCGATTAAGTTCACCAGCCCAAGGCTTGCTAGGCTCACAGCCTGAATAACGATACTTTTAAGCTGTCTCACACACATATTTCATATATCGAACCCTTTTATACACTTCATAATCTTTGTACGAACATTTCAATAACATATCTCAATCGAACAAACTTTAACACATAAAAGTTTAGGTTTATTAACATTCGGCTATTCATTGTTGATTCCACAAATTTCCAAAACAGCGAATTACTAAGTTACATGCATAACTTACAATGTTTTATCGCTTAAAGACTTACCTCGGATATCGACGGACGACAAAAACCGGCTATTCAACTATTTTCGCTTTTCCCCGATCCAAGTCCGATTTCTTTGGTTCTTGATCTAAACATGTTCAAATTAAGCTTATTCAAATATATTTTTATTCAATTTAGTCCAAAAACACATAAATGAGCAAATTACCATTTTGCCCCTAACATTTCACACTTTTTACTATTTAGTCCTATTTGCACAAAACACAAAATACACAAAATTTGACTATAAACCTTAAGGGCCAAATGTTCCTAGTCCTCATAAAAGTCCATACATTTCATTTATTTCATATTTTAGTCCCTCAAAAATTTATTTTTGCAATTTAGTCCAACATACTCAATTTCATCAAAAATTCAAAGGCAAAACTTGTTAATCTAACACATATATATCATATTTCACCATCAAACAACATAAAAAAAAAAGCTATCATCAATGGCTCAACTCAAAATATTCATCAAAATGAAAAATTAAAACATGGGTCTTGAAGATTTCTAAGCAACGATCTCAAAAATGTAGAAATTATCAAAAACCGAAACAAAAACTAAACTCAATCAAGACCTCCAATGGCCGAATATTTGAAGCTTTCAAACTTAATTTTTCTTTTCTTGTTTTGGTGATGAAAATGATAGCATGGCTTATTATTATTTTATGTTTTATATTAAATTAACTTATTATACATAGTACATATTTAACCTTTATTATTAAATAATTATAACATATAAATTAAGGGTATTTGTGACCTTAGCCGTCCACTATCTCTTTAAATGGGCTAATTGCCCTTTAAGGACCTCATATTTAAAAGCCACTATCAAATAAGCACTTTACACCTTAGTTTGTAACTTTTATATTTTACGCGATTAAGTCCTTTTATTTAATCGAACACCTAAACGACAAAATTAAGTCACGAAAATTTAACACCAACAAATTCACACATAGTAAACACACAAAATAATTTAAAAATATTTTTCGCACTCGATTTGTGGTCCCGAATCACTATTCGATTAGGGTCTAAATCGATCACATAACTCTCTCTCTCTTAAGGATTTTCGTCCCCAAAATCTTACCGATGAAAAGGTTTGGATAACGTTCTTTCATTGTATATTCTGATTCCTAAGTTGCCTCTTCAACTCCGTGCTTTTTCCACAATGATTTTAACTAATGTAATTTTCTTATTTCTCAATTCTTTTATCTCACGAGCCGTAATACAAATCGGTTCCTCTTCATATGTCATATCAGTCAATCTCAACTTCACGGACAAATCACATGTGAAGGATCGATCGATATCTACGAAGCATCGAAACATGAAAGACATTATGGATCTTTTCTAGCTCAGGTGGTAACTGCAATCTATAAGCAACCGACCCGGTACGCTCTGTGATTTCATACGGTCCAATGAATCTCGAACTCAATTTGCCTTTACGACCGAATCTGAGTACCTTCTTCCACGGTGAAACTTTCAAAAACACTTGATCTCCGATCTGAAACTCAATATCTTTACGCTTCAAATCTGCATATGACTTTTGGCGATCTGATGCGGCTTTCAAACTATCACGGATCACCGCCACTTTCTGTTCAGTTTCTTTAATCAATTCAACCCCGTGTATCTTATTTTCACCGAGCTCGGTCCAGTACAATGGTGTACAACATTTACGACCATACAAAGCCTCTTAGGGTGCCATCTTGATACTAGATTGAAAGCTATTATTGTAAGCAAATTCAATCAGAGGTAAATATTGTTCCCACTTACCTTCGAACTCAAGGATGCAACATCTCAACATATCCTCAAGTGTCTAAATGATCCGTTTAGACTGACCATCCGTCTGCGGATGAAAAGCCGTGCTAAAATGCAGTTTCGTACCTAGAGCATCTTGCAACTTCTTCCAAAACAGCGATGTGAATCTCGGATCTCTATCTGAAATAATAGAAATAGGCACACCATGTAATCTCACAATTTGTGATACATATAACTCAGCAAGCTTATCGAGCGAATAATCCGTACGAACTGGAACAAAGTGAGCTGATTTGGTCAATCTATCCACTATAACCCATATTACATCTTTCTTGCTCGGTGTCATAGGTAAATCGGATACAAAATCCATAGTGACTCTATCCCATTTCCATTCAGGTATCATGATCGGCTGAAGTAACCCAGAAGGTATCTGATGTTCGGCTTTTACTTGTTGACAAACTAAACATTTCAAACAAAGTCGATATGTCTCGCTTCATACCAGCCACCAATAGAATCTGCTTTTGATCGTTATACATTTTCGTGCTACCCGGATGAACAGACAATCGGCTGCTATGAGCTTCATTCAAAATCATCTGAATCAACTCTGAATTCCTCGGAACGCATATTCGATCTTTGAATTTCAAGCAGTCATTCTCATCAATTCGAAACTCTGATTCAACATTAATTTCACACTGAGCTCGTTTTGCTAACAAATCTTTATCAACTTTCTGAGCATCACTAATTTGTTGAACAAACAATGATCCTTGCTTTTAATTCACTACTATCGAACCATCATCGACATAACTATATGTACGCTTCATTGCACGTAAAGCAAATAATGACTTTCGACTTAAAGCATCCGCAACAACATTTGCTTTTCCCGATGATAGTCAATTACTAGCTCATAATCTTTCAAAAGCTCTAACCATCGGCGTTGTCTCAAATTCAAATCTTTCTGAGTCATCAAATACTTCAGGCTTTTGTGATCTGAATAAAAATGACATTTCTCACCAAACAGATAATGACGCCATATCTTTAATGCAAACACAATGGCTGCTAGCTCCAAATCATGTGTCGGATAGTTTCTTTCGTGTGGCTTTAACTGTCTCGAGGCATAAGCTATGACTTTGCCTTCCTACATCAAAACACAAACCAGACCATTCAAAGATGCTTCCTTACCCGATTCAGGCTGAACTAACACTGGAGCTTCGGTCAAATGAGCTTTCAATTGATCAAAACTTTTCTGACACTTTTCTGACCACTCGAACTTAACATCTTTCTGTAACAGCTTTGTCAACGGTGTAGCAATTATAGAAAAACCTTTTACAAACCGTCTATAGTAACCCGCGAGCCCAAGAAAGCTTCGAACTTCAGAAACATTTTTCGGTGGTTTCCAGTCAAGTGTAGCCGATATTTATTCGGATCAACCCGATACCGATGTTTGAAACAACATGGCCTAAAACCGACTTTACGTAACTGTAACTCACACTTACTAAACTTTGCATACAACTGTTTATCTCGCAAAGTTTGTAGCACAAGTCTCAGATGCTCAGCATGCTCGGTTTTATCTCTGGAGTAGATCAGAATATCATCTATAAACACTACCACAAATCGATCCAAATACTGTCTGAAAATCCGATTCATCAGATCCATAAAAATAGCAGGTGCATTAGTAAGTCCGAAAGGCATAACCAAAAACTCATAGTGTCCGTACCTCGTCCGGAAAGCAGTCTTTGGCACATCTGAATCTTTGACTCGCAACTGATAATAACCCGACCTCAAATCTATTTTTGAAAACACTGATGCCCCTTTCAGCTGATCAAACAAGTCGTCAATCCGTGGCAACGGGTATTTATTCTTTATAGTCACCTTATTTAGTCTGCCAGTAATCAATACACATTCGTATAGTTCCATCTTTCTTTTCACAAATAGAATCATGCGCACCCTAGGAGAGAAACTTCGGTCATGCAAAACCCCTATCTCATAAACTCTGCAATCGTGCTTTCAACTCTTTTAATTCAAAGAGGTGCCATCCGATACGGAGCTATCGAAATCGGAGTCGCTCCGGAACTAACTCAATGCTAAACTCTACTTCTCGAATAGGTGGCAAACCCGGTAATTCTTCAGGAAATACATCCGGATACTCGCCACAATCGGTACCGATTCAATCTTCTTTTCACCACTTTACTATCAAGCACATAAGCAAAGTAAGCTTCATAACCTTTTCTCACATACTTCCGAGCTAGCATCGAAGATATTACTGCTGGTAACCCATTCAGATCATTAGATTCAATCCGAATAATTTCACTGTTCTGACATCTCAAATCAATGGTCTTTCTTTTGCATTTAACAACAAAGATCGTGCAAAGTCAACCACCCATACCCAAAATTATATCAAATTCGTCAAAAGGCAACAACATCAAATCGGCTGGAAAACATGAATCTCGAATCATCAACGGGCAATTTTTACATACTTTGTCAACCAATACACACCGGCTCAAGGGGTTTGATACTCGAATCACAAACTCTGTAGACTCAACAGGCAGAGTCTTACTGGATACTAATGTTTCACACACATAAGAATGAGTCGAACCAGGATCAATCAATGCAATAACACTAGTATCATAAAGACTGAAAGTACCGATAATAACATCTGGGGAAGAAGCATCCTCACGAGCGCGTATAGCATATGCTCTAGCAGGTGCACGAGCCTCAGATCGGACTGCTGTATCTTTCGTCCTTCTCTGACTACCACTTACATTACCCGAATGCCTGGGTGGTCTACCTCACACTGACATGTTGCTCAGTCTCGCATTCTGAACAGTGTTTTGCTCGGCTAACATTGGGCACTCTCGGATAAAATGATCCATCGATCCACATTTAAAACATGACCGATCATGTTATCTACAACTTCCGTAATGCCATTTACCACAATGCTTGCACTCAACTCGTTTCACTGACATTGCCAACACCGCGGCAATCGAAGTGGCTCGTGAACTCACGCAGAGGTCGGTCTCGGTCTCGCCTAGAAAAGTCCGGTAGCTTTATATCGACTAGAATCATCTCTCAACTTCTTTGATACTCGAGTGAAAAGTCTTACTCGATGATCTTTTACGAAAATCTCTCGCTTCAAAATCGCCTTTTCTTTTCTCTTTCCCAAGCTCTTCTGGCTTTACTGTGCTCGCTCAACAAGTACTATGAACTCTTTAATCTCAAGTATGCCAACCAAAGAATTTAATGTCTTCGCTCAAACCATCTTCGAATCTTTTACACATAATAGCTTCGTTGAAACACATTCACGAGCATATCGACTCACCTCACAAATTTCTGCTCATACTCGCCATTCTGATCATACGACCGCTTTAATTCCGAAATTCTTTACGTTTTTGATCGATAAATCTCGGTCGATGTATTTCTTACGAAACTCGCTTTGGAAGAATTCCTGTGTCACTTTCACTTTCGAACCACCGATACTAGTGTATTCCACCAAAGATATGTGATGTCTCGTAATAAGGATATAGCACATTTTAAGCATTCATCCGAGTACACATGATAGCTCGTCGAACACACGGATAGTATTATCAAGCCACACTCACTTGCTCAAAGATCATCATCATCATTAGCTTTAAACTCTTCAGCCCCGTGTTTCCTGATTTTATCTACTAGGGGCCTGCTAAATCTCATCGGATCTATTATCGAGGGTACCATAGGTATCGGGGATGGATTATTCGGGGGTGGAGGTTGTTGTGCAGCCGGATTAGTCTGGATATACTGTGTAAACCAATCATTCATCATTTGGTAGAAGGCTTGTCTAGCCTCCCCCTCTGGATTACTCGAAGTAGGTCGAGAATCTATCGGCACTATCCCTGGCAAGGGATTAGGCGCTACGCTCTCGACATCATCAGCTACGGCTCTATCAGGATCCATTTACTATATAAAAACACATTTCAGATGTCAGAAGTCATCACACTATCGCATTATAATTTATGGCATGTATAGCTAGACTCACACACGCTACGGTAGTCCTAGAATCAACTAAACCGTAGCTCTGATACCAATCAAATGTAACACCCCTAACCCGTTTTCGTCACCGGATTAGGGTTATATGACATTACCGATTATATTACAACTTATATAAATATGCATTGTATATTACAGCTCAACTTTAATATCGCATCAGTGAGTATAATCATTTCATACACCGAACCTAAAAATTTCATCATTCATCATCACATGGTATAAACAAAATATATCTAATTAAATCTTATTTCACAGCTTTAGCAAACAACTACGCATGCAATATAAATTCAAGATAACATAGTCGAATACATATATACATACATAATTGATTTCATATTCGAATTCTTATTATCTACCAATAACAAATTCCATAGCCTAACACAAATCAAATCCATTTGTATCACATTTTATTATCTAACTCGAATACATATCATAACCAAATATGCATAGTTTACAACATCAATTTAAACCATCCTATTAAAGTCTCAATGACTAAACAAATCCTCCTATCTATTTACCATATTCGAATCTATATAACACCAAAACCAAATCACACAATACAAGTATATAATTATACATTTTGTTTGAGTCCATTTCATAACTAAAATCAATCCATCACCCAAAGCATAATAAAGATACATGTACTAACCACTCAACCAAATCCATTATTAACATTTAACTAAACATTTAACTACCACTTAATGTCATGATTTTAACACCAATACCGAATCACAAATAACTTATAATTATCACCTTTATTTCATCACATAACCGATTACCTAATTTACAAAACAAACAATTTCCAATTTGATTCATGTTTCGAATTATGAACTCAATAATAGGTCATTAACAACCCACATCTCAAACATATGCCTCAATCACATATATCAAACTTTCCAAAAAGAACTAAGCATAAATCATAAATGGTTACTCCATACCCAAACATATATATATACCTAGCATGAACTCATATCACAGCCAAATTTATAAACCAAGCATAACACTCACATATACTACGATTAATATTACTTAAACATTAGATCATTAACATTAAGATCAAGCCATTTTCGCATGGCTCAAAATTACATATTCAAAGTTGAACAAAAATGCATATTAGCCTATACATGCCATAAGTTCGGAAATAAACTTTCTAGAAGTACCAAAGATTGACAATAGTGTTGATGACTTCAATAATGATCCCCGAGCCTGAAACTGAAGTCCAAAATCTATAAAAAACATAAACATATAACACAGAGTAAGCTAACATAGCTTAGTAAGCCTTAAGTATATAAAACAATTTAAAAGAACATTCAAACATTTTAACTATTGAATTTGTATTATTAACATGATAATATAGTATAAATAGACTATCATAGCCGAATACTAATGTTCTTATATGGCATATCATTATTCACTCCTCAATCCCAAAATTTCACTATCTCATTTAAATTTACAAACTTACCAATTAAGTAAAAAGGTTTAAAATCTAAAATGTTATCTCTTACTTACCTACTCATATTGTCGAATACACATAGTTTAACATGTCCCCATATACAATCGAATGTGTAAACACCATATATCAATATATGCATATATAACCGAACATACAAATATCAAATACATATTTATCATGTATATAACTGAATATATATATTCATTAAACATCACATGTATCCCAAAGATTCAAATTAAGTATAACATCACATGTATTCAAATATATAATATCGTTACATTACCATTTTATCCACATACCTAAGAGGCCGAATATACAAGAGCATTTTGTCAACTTACTTGCTTAAAAATCACAAAATTACGAGGCCTTAAAAATGTAAATTTGAAGATAGATCACTGGTATAAAACCTGCTAGGCATAAGCTCGAATCACACACCAAGACTAGGCACCGCTAGACCCGAGTGTCGATATTCAATCACCCAGGCAATAAGCCTGCTAGGCACAAAGCCCGATTAAGTTCACCAGCCAAAGCTTGCTAGGCTCACACCACAATAACGATACTTTTAAGCTGTCTCACACACATATTTCATATATCGAACCCTTTTATACACTTCATAATCTTTGTACGAACATTTCAATAACATATCCCAATCGAACAAACTTTAACACATTAAAGTTTAGGTTTATTAACATTCGGCTATTCATTGTTGATTCCACAAATTTCCAAAACAGCGAATTACTAAGTTACATGCATAACTTACAATGTTTTATCGCTTAAAGACTTACCTCGGATATCGACGGACGACAAAAACCGGCTATTCAACTATTTTCGCTTTTCCCTGATCCAAGTCCGATTTCTTTGGTTCTTGATCTAAACATGTTCAATTAAGCTCATTCAAATATATTTTTATTCAATTTAGTCCAAAAACACATAAATGGGCAAATTACCATTTTGCCCCCAACATTTCACACTTTTTACAATTTAGTCCTATTTGCACAAAACACAAAATACACAAAATTTGACTATACACCTTAAGGGCCAAATGTTCCTAGTCCACATACAAGTCCATACATTTCATTTATTTCATATTTTAGTCCCTCAAAAATTTATTTTTGCAATTTAGTCCAACATACTCAATTTCATCAAAAATTCAAAGACAAAACTTGTTAATCTAACACATATATATCATATTTCACCGTCAAACAACGTAAACAACAAGGTATCATCAATGGCTCAACTCAAAATATTCATCAAAATCAAAAATTAAAACATGGGTCTTGAAGATTTCTAAGCAACATTCTCAAAAACATAGAAATTATCAAAAATCGAAACAAAAGCTAACCTCAATCAAGACCTCCAATGGCCGAATATTTGAAGCTTTCAAACTTAATTTTTCTTTTCTTGTTTCGGTGATGAAGATGATAGCATGGCTTATTATTATTTTATGTTTTATATTAAATTAACTTATTATACATATTATATATTTAACCTTTTATTATTAAATAATTATAACATATAAATTAAGGGTATTTGTGACCTTAGCCGTCCACTATCTCTTTAAATGGGCTAATTGCCCTTTAAGGACCTCATATTTAAAAGCCACTATCCAATAAGCACTTTACACCTTAGTTTGTAACTTTTATATTTTACGCGATTGAGTCCTTTTATTTAATCGAACACCTAAACGACAAAATTAAGTCACGAAAATTTAACACCAACAAATTCACACCTAGTAAACACACAAAATAATTTAAAAATATTTTTCAGACTCGAATTTGTGGTCCCGAAACCACTATTGAAATTAGTGTCTAAATCGGACTGTTACAACTTACCTTTCATTCGCACGATCATGATGGTTTAAAGAGTTGAAACTCCTCTTTCCTGCTATCAATTCTAACAATATATGGTTCGAGTCGAGTAGTGTTTACTTTAAAAGTGCCGAACTTAGGATTAGTTACCTTGACTGTTCCGTATGGGAAGACATTCAGTACCGTAAAAGGGATCTCTTCATTAAGGTCTGGAACGGTGATTCGAGGGTCTGTCTTTTCCAGCAATACCTGATCTCCTATTTTAAAGTGATTTGCTGTTCATATAAGCTCGTTTGGGGGTTCCCTCGGTTTTGCTTCGTGTGTTCCTAGTTTCTCCTTGAAATGTGCCTTCCACTCGTCTAGTTCCTCGACCTGAAGCCTTCGTTCCTCATGAATTACTTCTTTATTGGCATGGGGTCTAGATCAGGTTCAGTTGTGTAGTTCTGTGGTGCTTCCTAAAAAGAAGGTTTAACCGAATGGTCATTAATAGAATTTATGTTCTCACCTTTATTACTTGATGTCCTAGCCGAGTCAAGAGCTTAAAGAGTGATCGTCTCGTCACCTACACAAAGTGTGAGTTCACCTGTACCAACGTCAATTTTAGTTCTAGCAGTTGCTAAAAAGGGTCTTCCTAAAATTAACGGAACATTGTTGTCCTCATCCATGTCTAAAACGACAAAGTCTACTGGGAATATAAATTTATCAACTTTCACTAACACATCTTCGATTATACCCCTAGGAACTCTAATGGTTTTATCAGCTAATTGAATGCTCATCCTAGTTTGTTTGGGTTTCCCTAGACCTAGTTGTTTAAACAGTTTGTAAGGCATAACATTGATGCTTGCCCCTAGATCTGCTAAAGCATTATCAATAGATAAACTACCAATTAAACAAGGAATCGTAAAACTCCTTGGATCTTTTAATTTTTGTGGTAGTTTGTTTTGTAGAATTACTGAGCACACTGCATTTAGCTCCACATGCGACGCCTCGTCTAACCTCTGTTTGTGTGTCAGAAGCTCTTTTAAAAATTTCCTTGAATCTGGCATCTGCGAGAGAGCTTCAAGAAACGGTAAGTTAATATGTAATTTCTTTAAGAGTTTAAGAAATTTACCTAATTGTTCCTCTGTGTGGTCTTTCTTCATCGCATTGGGATATGGCACTCGAGGTGTATACTCTTTAATGACAGGTTTCTGTGTATCGTGGCTTACCTCAACCTTACCTTTATTTACCACGGGTTCTTGCCTTGGCTCAGATTCGGATTCTACTAACCCTTCATTATTGTGATCGGTAATGGCATGAATTTGCTCCTTTGGGTTAGTTTTTGTGTTGCTTGGAAGCAACCTTTCGGTCGTTCTGAGATTAGCTTAGCTAGCTGACCTAACTGGTTCTCGATCCCTTGAATCGATGCCTGCTGATTTTTGAGCATTGTCTCGTTGTTTTGAAAATAGGTTTCTGACACCGTGATAAATTTTGTTAGCATCTCCTCAAGGTTCGGCTTTTTCTCTTGTGGGATGGGTTGTTGTTGAAAGCCTGGAGGGGGTTGTTGTCTTTGATTTCCTTGACCTCCCCATGAGAAATTTGGATGGTTCCTCCACCCTGGATTATAAGTGTTACTATAAGGGTTATTTTGAGGTCTAGGATTGTTACCCATATAGTTCATATGTTCGTTTTCTATGCCAGGGTTGTAGGGTGGGTATTCTGTATTGTTTGAGTATTCTGTATTGTTTGACCCTCCTCCATTTGTATTGCACTGCATCATTGGATGTACCTGCGAGGAAGCACACAAACCATCAATTTTCTTACTTAAGAGTTCTACCTAATTTGATAGCCTGGTTACTGCGTCGAGGTTGAAAACACTGACAGCTTTTGTCGGCTTTGTTCTCATAACTTGCCACTGATAATTATTCAGTGGCATCTCTTCAATGAATTCATAAGTAGCCTCAGGTGTTTTATTGTTTAGTGTACTGCCGGTGGATGCATCAATGAACTGCCTAGTTGAGGGGTTCACACCGTTTTAAAAGGTTTGAACCTGTAGCCATAATGGTAACCCATGATGAGGGCACCTTCTCAATAAATCCTTGTATCTCTCCCATGCATCGTAAAGTGTCTCTAAATCCATCTGCACAAAAGAAGAGATATCATTCCTCATTTTAGTCGTTTTAGCCGGCAAAAAATATTTTAACAAAAAATTTTCGGTCATTTGCTCCCATGTAGTGATTGATCCTTGTGGAAGAGAATTCAACCACTGTTTGGCTTTATTCCTTAAAGAAAAGGGAAATAACCGAAGGCGAATGGCATCATCAGAAACGCCATTAATTTTAAACGTATCGCATAATTCCAAAAAGTTCGCTAAGTGTGTGTTAGTATCATCGTCCTGCAAACCATCAAACTAAACAAACTGTTGTATCATCTGTATAGTGTTAGGTTTCAGTTCAAAATTATTTGCAGCGACAGCAGGTCTAACAATACTTGATTCAGTTCCTGTTAGATTAGGTTTAGCATAATCATACATAGTTCGAGGATCAGGATTTTGATTAACCGAGTTTGCGGCAACTACAGGAGGTAGCAGATTATTATCAGCCATCTCTTCGGTAGTGTTGGTATCATTCTCTTGCCCTTCTTGTATGTACTGTAGGCTTCGCCTAATTTCTCTTCGGTTTTTGCGAACGGTTCCTTCTATATCACTATCGTAAAGTAGAGGTCCTGACGGGTTTCTTCTAGTCATAAACTAGAATACCTGCCAGAAGCAAGGAAAAAGAAAAATTAGCAAAGTTAAAATAAAATAAAAAAATAAAAATAAATTGCAAATAAATAGAATGGCTAAAGTAATAAAAATCAAGTGTTCCTAATATCTTAGTCCCCGGCAACGGCGCCAAAAACTTGATCGTGTCCAAACTAACTATGACAACGAATAAGGCAAGCGCACCTATCGTTCGGTAGTATAGCTATGGCAAGACCGGAAATATCGTATCCTCAAGGACCAAGAGTACTAGTAGTTACTATCTTTTTATTATCTAGCCTAAGTATTAAGGGAATTGATGTTTATCTAACTAATTACTAAACTAAGGATGCTAAGACAAAGAGAGTGAATTGGGAAAATACTTTTGGGAAAACCAGTTGATTAAGACAATACCCGAGGAAGAATCCACCTAGACTTCACTTGTTATTTAACTCTGAACCAGACGATTTATTCACTTGACTTGATCCGTAGGATTCCCTAATTTATATTAACACCTCTTTTGAGGCTACTAACGTCTAATCCTAGGTTGATTAATTGAAATCTCTTTCTAATTAAAACCCCTAGTGTTGCATTAACTCGATCTATAGACTCCCATATTAGGTTTGACCCTAATCCGGCAGATTTTCGTCATCCTATCTCTAGGGTTGCGATCAACTCCGCTTAACTATGCTAGATCTACTCTTAAACATGGACTTTTGTTCCACTGCCTAAGCACATCAATACTTGAATCAATATCCTGAAATATTAAAACAAGAATTAAGAACACATAATTAAGAACAAATCAAGTATTTATCATATAGTTCAAGAAAACAATAACAAGACCCGTCTAGGGTTTCATCCCCTCAGGTATTTGAGGGGTTTAGTTCATGTTTAATAAAGAATACATCTCAGAAGAAAGTAAATAACAAAACATAGGAAAAACCCTAAAACCCCCTGAAGGAAATTGAAGGGAAGATCTTCCGTCTTGAGCGTGATTCCGGCTTCTGAGATGGATCAACTGGCTTTCTTGGAGTAATCCCCTGTGTTTAGCCCTCTCTGGCTTCGCCTCCGACCAAAGACACTTTTTAGGTTATACTTAGGGCGTTTATATAGGCTTCGGAATGTCTTTCTTGGCCCACAAGTATCCTATTCCGAATGAAACTCATCTTGGCTATAGCAGGGACACGCCCGTGTGATACGCCCGTGGTCGACTCTCTTTGCCGTGGTCGATCCTGTTTGCCACACACGGCCATGTGATCTGGCCGTGTACGATGTTCTAGGCCGTGTCTCGGTTGTTACTCGAAATGCACGGTCGTGGGTGATAGTCCAGGCCGTGTGAGTCTCTAAGGTAAGCCCATTTTGCCCCTTTTTAGCCCGTTTCTCGTTCCTTTCGATTCCCTAAGCTCTCCTAAATATAAAACATGAAATTAAGATATTAGGAGCATCGAATTCATCAAATTCAATCAAAATTCATCCAAAAGTAAGCAAAATGTGGGATTAAAATATGTATATATTACGGTTTATCAAACATCCTAGGTACATGCCATTTACCAAAAAAAAATGTACTTCATCACATTGAGTTCGGGATCGACCTTGGATGCTGATTCAACATTTTGTCTTTAATCTAACCTGCGCACAGAAACAAACCGTACGCTGAGTGTAAAACTTAGTGGTATTTCTATAATCCGAATACCTTAAATATAAAACTTATAACATTTATATATATATTCACACATAATAAAAATCATTCAAGTAATAATTAATTTCATAACATATCATTTTCAACACTTTCAATTCTCATCTCTTACTGTATCAATCTCATAATTGCTATTCAAATAAACTTTTCTCAATAAAATTCACATATCAATTGGCAATAACAATATTCTTTTCATGAACTCTTAGTCCATGTATTACAATTGTACAATCCAAATCAATATCTAATTTCAAATTCACATTTATTGTCATTCAATATCAATCTTATTGCCAATTTATTTATTTACCCCTATTAACAAGACTCGGACTTTGGCGGATACATAGATCCAACCAAAACACACCAGTATGGCACCCAGTGCCTCATCGGATAATTCGAAGTAATATAGTGACACCCAATGTCTCATCGGCCTTGCCGAAGTAAATTGGTACCCAGTACCTCATCGAATTTATTCGAAGTAATAATTTGACACCCAGTGTCTCATCGACTCAAGGTCGAAGTAATCCCTGAACACTTCCAATCCTATGGCATGCCAACTATATCCGACTCAGCCCGATACAGTTAATAGGGTTTTCAATTCACTTTTCAAATACAACCAATATTCAATATTCTTACATTTCAATAACAATCAATATTTTCATCAATCACAAATTCACATATATTCAATTCAATATCAACAATCACATATACTCATGAATTTAATTCAATACCACAATACCAACACTCACCTCAATTTCACTTACAATGCATATTAAATAATAAATACAACAAATAATTATTAGATTCGGATTATAGAAATACAAACCAGAATTCTCGAGCTACTCCTCGTTAACTTTGTCTTTTCCTTTTCTAGCCGAGGTATCCGACTCAACGTTAGCTACGGAAATCGAAAAAATTGAAATTTATCAATACATCACAATTTCACATTGAATATTTCAATTTATACTCAACTTTTGCCTAAATTCTAATTTAGTCCCTAACCAATACTAACTTTATTTCTACAAAACTAATTTCATATCTTCATTCAATTACCACTTAAAACTAAATTTAACTGTCTAATTTCACCATAAATTCCTAATTTCAAAATTCTCTCAATTTAGTCCCTATTACTCGAAACTTATAATTTAACTTACAATTCAATCCATATTTTTATTCTAACTTGAAATTCTATCAATTTAATCCCTAATTCTTCAATTTATTCAACATGAACAACTTCTAAAAATTCACTAACTTTCAAAATTTCAACTTAAATCAAGTAGTATTTTGTTTTAGGATTCCAAAAACATCAAAATTACAAGAAAAGTAATTAAATTGACTTACCAATCAAACTTTAAACCTCAAAACCCTATTTTTCCTTTCTTTTTATTTTCTCCTTTCTCCTTCTCTGTTTCGTTCCTATTCTCTGTTTCTTTTCTATCTTTTGTTTCTTTTATTTCTATTTTGTTTTATTATTTCTTTTAACTATTATTTTAATAATATAATATAATATAATAATATTTTCTTAAATAATAAGTAAGTATATATATTACAAATGTATGTATAATATTTTTTACACATGTAAATTATTATTACCATACACTTGTCAACTTTTAGATTAATTACTAATTTAGTCCCTTCACTTTTTTATAATCTATAATTAAACTTTCACACTTTATTCAATTTAATCCTTATATCTAATTAACCTTAATTCAAACTAATTCACCTAACCAAAACCTAATTAATCACACAACTAACTTCGTAAATATTTTTAATAATAAATATTTACGAATCCGTTTTACGAAAAAGGAGACCCGAAAATATATTTTCCGATAACCGTAAATTTCAGGTCGTTACAATCACACTATCCGGCAACTTAATTGGTAACTAATGGCTCACTTTGGTCATGTTATAAGTGGCATGTAAATAGGATTTTGGTATATCTATATGTTATAAGCATTATGGATATGTTTTGTATCAATTGAAGTATGGGTTATGTTTATTGATGTGTATCTTAATTAGTATTTTGGTTGATTGTGGTGTGTGGTGGCAATGGTATGTCTATATAAGCGTTTTTAACCATTTGCTATATGCCTTATGGTAGTAGTTTGGTATTTGGTTCATTGGATGCGTATGAAATAGATGTATAGATATGTTTGATTGGTTTATAAGGTAGGAACATGTGTAAATTGAATGTGTTTTGAAGGTATGAGAATAGTTGATATTTGTTTGGCTTGGCACTTAAGGAATGTGTAATGTTTTGGCTTGTTTTAGAAGTTAATTTAGGTGCACATGGCCTGGGACACGGGTTGTCATACGACCGTGTGTCTTAGTGATTTTTAAGTGTAGGATTTTTCACATGGCCGTATGACCCCTGTTTACACTTTTTATTCAAAATTTCGTAGAAGTTTCAATTTAATTCAGATTTGATCCCAATTTGTTTTAAATGTTCTGTAAGCTTGAATTAGGTTTTAAATTGATTGAAAAGCATGGACATGATTTAATATGAATTATTTAGTTGAGTTTGATTGAAATTATGAAAAATTTCTAAAGATTATTGTAGTAATGCCTTATAGCTAGGTTAGGCGACTGAACCGGGTGTAGGGTGTTACACAAACGCAACCTTAATTTCTACACATTTTTCACTTTCATCTTTAATTTTCTTTTACTTCAATTAATACTTAAAAA
This sequence comes from Gossypium sturtianum, assembly GCA_025698515.1. NCBI lineage: Eukaryota > Viridiplantae > Streptophyta > Magnoliopsida > Malvales > Malvaceae > Gossypium > Gossypium sturtianum. Next base: position 12,856,832 of record CM046948.1, read on the forward strand.
ATATATTTTTTGGGTGACCAAAATGGTAACAGATTAAAAATTGGATGATTAAAATAAAAGAATAAACATGATGTGGTATGTATAATCAATAACTCACTATTAGAGGTTTAACCTTGAATAACTAAAATAAAAGAATCTTAAAAATTGAGTGATAAAATTAGAAGAATTTTAGTTTGGCAGACTTAAAAAAAAAAAAAAAATGGCATTGGTAATGGACCATAGTCCATGGGATCTTAGTTTCTTACAGTGTAAACCGGGGGACAAAAAAAGTTAAACTATTATCCCTTTCCTTCATTCCTACCATTCTTTGACTCTCTGGAACTGGAGCCGAACAAGGAAATGAAGGCAAATCTCTCACTCGACTTAATCGCCGACATCCTCAGCCGTTTACCCGTTAAGCATCTTCTATGCTTGCGATGCGTTTCCAAGCTGTGGCGATCTTTGATCGACGATCCCGATTTCATCAATCTGCACCTTCGCCACTCCCTCGACTCCCGCACTAACCACACCCTCATCCTCAAAAACACCGATCTTCACACCGCCGATCTCGCCTCCCTCGGCCCTTTCGCCAAGCTGGAACACCCTTTGATGAGCTACAACCATGGCGTCGAGATCCAGGGTTCTTGCAACGGCTTGCTCTGTATCCGTAACATAGTTGAAGACATGGCTATTTGGAACCCTTCCACTAGGAAGTACCAAGTTTTACCTTATCTCGGTTCTTGCAAGGGTTACGTCTGCGGATTCGGGCACGACCCGATTGCCGATGATTACAAGGTGGTTAAAATTATTCAGCTGGGTGGGGCTGATGGTAAGCCTTTGGAATCGGAGGTTAAAATATGCAGCTTGAAGAGAAATAGGTGGAGGAAAATTCAAGATATCCCTTGTGTTTCTTCCTTCCCTTTAGCCAATGGGGTTTTTGCTAGTGGTGCTTTACACTGGGTTCTCACTCAAAAACTTGATCTTTCGGAGGAAAATACGATTGTTGCGTTGGATTTAGCTACTGAAAGTTTCAGGGAAGTGCCTCAACCGGAGTACGAAAGAATGATATATCAATTGAATGTTGGAGTATTGGGAGGATGTTTATGTGTGGTAGCTAATCATGGTGATGCTCGAGTTGATCTTTGGGTGATGAAGGAATATGGGGTGAAGGAGTCTTGGACTATACTATTTTCTCTTGCAAGTGAAGATGTGATTGGTTCATTGAGGTTTCTCAAGCCTCTGGCTTACTCTAGGTGTGGTAATCAAGTTTTGTTGGAACATGATAAGATAAATCTTTTCTGGTATGATTTGGAAAAGAAGAAAGCTGATGATGTCTGGGTCCCTGGTATGCCCTTTTCCTATGAAACTGAGGTTTGCTTGCAAAGCCTTGTTTCACTTAATGTCAAGAGAAGGCAGCAAAATGGAGAGGATAATAGGGATATCAAAAAGATGTAAGCAGCTCTCACCTTGCCCCTTCTCCAGCATCTACTTGTTGACAATAACATATCATTTGATGATTTACAGTAGGGGTTAAAGCTTTCAGTTAAATGGAAAAAGGCCAATCTAAGTTTCTTATCATAGGAGATGCTGTTTTATGCAAATTCAATAACCCTGTTGGTTTGAACCTAAAACAGTGAAGCCTTATGAAGGCAGTAAGGCTTTACCATTGGCATGCTGAAGTATGAACAAATAGTGCTCCCGCATGCAAGTAGTTGTATATTAATGGCAGTATGATTGCTTTGGTGCAACTTATTCTCATGGATGTTTTCTGGATTTTTTCAGGGATGATTTCCTATCAGAGGGGTTCAAATTAGTGTTATAGTCAAGTGGGAAAAAGAAGGAAAAAGGTAAGCAGGAATAGCAAATGTACTATGATTTCCACACTGCTGGTTGATATTAATTCTTGACTGTTGCATGTTTGCTTTATATTCGATGCCGGAGTTAAAATTGTTTATTTACTATAGACACTTATGTGCATGAGTTGCTGCAGGATTGTTGGCCCTTGGTTCCTAGATGAAATTGTCATAAGGGTGCAATTTAGTAAATTACTCATCAACTCTATTGAAACATCAAGGTCTCCATTCTAGCCATTTAATTTTCTTCTGATTCCTGTTGATTTTACCTTGTTATATATTTTAAGAAAATCCTTGAAAGCAAGCTGACTTAATGGTTTTTGTAATGTCACAAATATATACATTGTTTCTTTCTGATTGTTGATGTGCTTGCAAGTATGGAATCAGGATAACATTGTGATCCTGGTTGTGTATCTATGGTGAACCTGATATTTCGAGTTCAAGAACCTTTTTGCTGTTTGTGATCCGACTCATAGTTGCATAGACAAGTTCAGTTTTCTGGCCTAGTTTCGATGGTTTTGGTAGTTGACTTAACATGATATGGCTTAAGCATTCTCTTCAAACCTCATCTATCAGAATGTGCACTGGTCTTCTGGAGTGGAAGGTACCAAAAGTCCTATCTTGGTTTCTTACCAGCTAAAAGTCTGTAATTCTCATATCACCTCCAAAGGCAATTCAAAAACATTCTTGAAAGCGCATCTGTCATTTCTTTCACTCCGATACCGTGTAGAGTTTGACTGCTTTTTGAACGTGGAAGTGACTACATGCTATTCGAAGAAAGACAAGGCTTGAGTTCCAATTCTCTTAGGGTTCTAGAATTAATGCAACTCAAAGCTAGGTAGTAGTAATCAATCAGATTGCTTTCTTTTACTTTAGCTCCCGAGTTTCTGGCTCTGTTATATTTTTCCGCAGCATGTGTTGCTGGGTGTTTTTTGGGTGAAATACTGTTGTTTAAAGCAGAAGAATTGATGTTTGATAAAATTTCAGACCTTGTTAATATTTATAGATATGCTTATCTGTTAATGCAGCATTTTTGTACTTGGTAAACAATATGACCAGAACCAAAATCAAGTATCATGAAGGACCAAACTTCAATGTAAACAATTGAATTTTGAACCAAATAGAAATATTACCAAAGAAATATTCTTTCAAGAATATCAAAAACCCTAAACCATGTGATCACAAATCTTAAAAAGACATGTCACTATGTTCCAAAAGCATTTCCCTACGTAAAATAGCTTTTTATTTGTTGTGTGTGTATGTAATCATGTTGGCCATAATTATTAGTGAAAAGCCGAACTGATATTGAACTACTTAGCTGCTAAGTCGCTTTGGGACATTTGACTTTGTATGCTGCAATTTTAGAGTTTTTGAAGGTGAAATAATCAATGGCATGGGACAAGTAACCAGTACTCATCTCATCTCTCTTTTTCCAAGAAATAAGGGTAAAATAAGAAAACGAAAAGTAATCCACTCGGTTTAGGGAAACTGCAAGGAAACCAGGCAGGAATTGCTTGTTTATATAAAATATAAAAAAAGTGGTCTATAAAGTTACAATTTTGCTGCCGACTAATTCAAAGGGTACGGTTTTTAAAAATTAAAGCTTTCCTCCATTCATAATAATTTATGTAATAATTCAAAACATTACTAAAAATTAAAAATAAAATATTTTTTTTTAAAAAAATAGATTGAACAAAACAGAACTAAAAAAAATATAGATAAAATAAAATCACAATAATATGAACTGAAATTAAAAATAAAATAAAACCGCAACCAAGAGTTAATTTGAAATAATATATGTAAGATAAATACATAAACTAATACAAATTTATATTTTCTTTTATAATATTGAAGATAAATAAATAAATATTTATATTTAAATTAAAAATGAAAAAAATTGTAAAAGATTAACTAGGTGAGGTAAATCTCTTGAAAAAGATCACAAATAAAAACGGTGCAACCGTCCACATCAGATAATTCACTGCAATACATTTTTGGTAATTTAAGTAATAAAGAGAAATAAATAATAAATAAAAAAATATAGCGTAAAATAACAGCCTTTGCAGCTTAGGTGATGACGGCTGTATGTAAGCAAGTGGTATAGGCGAACGAGAGAGAGGATCATTGGCATTCAATTGCTTTCCCTTTTAATCTCCTTTATTCAATCTTTACAAAAGCAGAAGGGTAAGGGTTTTTCATCTGTTTTGGTTCGAGGGTTTTTTTTTTTTTTTTTTTTTACCATATCTCTCTCTCTATGTGCTCTCCCCCACCGCAGCAGGCTGGGGGCTTCCACCGTCCAATGTCTCTTTTCCAATCCGCCGCCGTTGATCAACTCTCCAACGGCTACGATCACCGCCTTTCCTCTAAGCGTAAGTTTGACGATTATGCCTTTTCTTTCGACGAGGAGGATCCTTTAGTCCCCGTCAGGATGCGAAAAGACGATCATACCCATCAAGGCGCTTATCCGATTACGGCCGTTCATCACTCGTCCAAAGCGCCCGCTTCCTCCTTCCCCGCCTCCCTCGTCGATTCTCTCCCTTCCTCCTCCGATGTTCCGTCGTCGTCCTCCTCGTGTTCCTCTTCCCGCCTCCAATTCTTCATCCGGATGATCTCCGAAGGGAACACCATTGTCGTCCAGGCTAATTCGGAGGACACCGTGAAATCCCTACACGAAAGGATTCAGGTGATGACCGGAATTCCGGTGATGGAACAGCGTTTAATTTATCGCGGGAAACAACTCCAGTGGGAGCAATCCCTAGCTGATTGTTCCATCCAAAACGACGCCGGACTCCAACTCGTTGGCCGTATGCGGTCGACGGACCACCCACAAACCTGGCAGGTCATGGACGACATGATCTCCGTTATTTGCCGCCTTTGCCGAGGAGAAACACCCTCTTCCCCGACCAAACACATCAAAGACTGCCTGACCAACTTTTTTACGATTGCTCCAAAGGACAATAATGACTCCGGCCCTGCTCACTTGCAGATATTTATGGCATCTTCGGCTCCTGCCGCTTTGGTAATGCTTTATATGTCTCCTATTAAAAAGAATAAGATGTGTGCTGATGATTCAATAAGACATATATTAACTCAATATAGGAGTGCATTACCAAAACATTTGCATTCTTATTGTGCACCTATACTATTAGAGTTCTGCAAGCTACTAAGGAAGGTTGTTAACGAAGATAGTTTGTATGAGGTGTGCCGGAGTGCACTTGGGATGTTGTTGGAAAGTGTTGGCACTTCGAGGGGTTTAATGCTGCCAGAGGTTAAAGGGTTGATTGTCATACAAGATATTTTCCCCTTTGTTAGTGAGTTGGCTGATAAGATATCTAAGAACTTGGAATCCAGTGTAGATTCTACCAGTAGTGGGGAACCATTATCGAGTGATGTGAGGGATTTCACAGCGTTCTTGAACCCTTTGCGGTCTACCATTCTTGAGAGAGTGGCGTTCCGGATTCCCATATCAGTTAAGTGGAAAAAGAAGGATAACAGCAATCCTCCTTATGGGGAAGCAGTTGAGTTTCTTCATACTATATTTAATGATTTGTTGGGTAAAATGGAAAATTGCCTTATTAGAGTGGAGGAAAACTTAGCCGCAACGGTAAGCAGTGAAGGTGAATATCTTAGTTCAGAGTGGTCTCAGTATCTTGCCATTTTGAAGGAACTGAATGGCATCTCAAAACTTTATCAGGGAGCTGAAGAGCAGTTTTGGATGCTTTTGAGGAATAGAAAATCTTCATTATGTGCCTTAATTATTAGGTTTGCAAAGCGAAATGAAGATAACCGGTGGCTACTTGAGCACAAGGATGTCACTGATTTTGAATCCAGAAGGCATTTGGCTATGATGATGTTTCCTGAGGTAAAAGAAGATTACGAGGAATTACATGAGATGCTCATTGACAGGTCTCAGTTATTGTCAGAGTCATTTGAGTACATTGCTCATGCTGACCCTGAATCACTGCATGCCGGTCTATTCATGGAATTTAAAAATGAAGAAGCTACTGGCCCTGGTGTATTGAGGGAGTGGTTTTTCCTGGTATGCCAAGCTATATTCAATCCAGAGAATGCCCTTTTCGTGCCTTGCTCAAATGATCGTAGAAGATTTTTTCCTAATCCTGGTAAGATTCCTCTGAACTTCTTTTACTTACCATCCTGCCTGAATATGATATATTTCATAGTCCTTATTGTGCAAGAGAGATGGGTTTTTTCAAAGCTTATCATGACAGATGAAATAATTTCAAGTAGTAATTAATATATTACAAATGCTGTTACTAGATTTGTTTAACATTTGTGCTTTTTAGCCACTTGATGTAAGTAAGAACAGAATGAAGTTTACAGGGCCGTGAAAAGGAGAAATGATGACTCTTTTCGGCTTGCTTTTAACTCTTCTCTGTGTCTGTGTTCCCCTGTTTTGATTATAAACATGAATTCAGGTAGTAGAAATGGAAATTTCTCGAGGACTGTCTTTGCAGCTAGTACTGGTCGAATTGGATGTGTGCAGGCTCTGGCATGATTGAAAGCACCTCACATGTTACACCATCTCAGTTTGAAACTCTCCCAAAAGTTACATGTTATCACTATTAAACATAGACACAGGCAAATACTAGCTTGAGATTTGATATGAGAAAGAGGCAGAAGAGAGAATGAGATTAGAATGGAAAACAATGAAAGGGGTGTGTGTGTGTGAGAGAAAGAGAGAGAGAGAGAGAGAGAGAGAGAGAGAGGCAACCCAAGATGAAAGTAAGGCTTTGAATCTGGTGGAAAATGAAAATTGCGAGAGTGAGATGCACATTAAGATGAGAATATTTGATGCTTATCTAGATTTCTTTAATTGTTGATCAACCATCATGCAAAATGGAACTTGTCTGCGTCTCCATCAGATATGTAATTAACTTCAAGACATGGGTTCGATTTTTGGGCATTGCTCTTGAAACCTAGTTCTGCTTTTTGCTTCTTGCTTGTTTGAAATATTAATATAATGAGATTCCTTTGAAATGTTCATTTATTATTAATTATTGTCATTGTTGTTAAAGCCTTGTATGCAAAAATCTTATGATACCTCATGAGTTGTGCAGATTTCCTAATCACTCTGCCCAGGTATTTGTTGAATATGTGTTTTCTTCTGTATGCAGCATCTAGAGTGGATCCTTTGCACCTTGAATATTTCAGATTTGCTGGCCGTGTGATTGCATTAGCATTGATGCATAAAGTGCAAGTGGGTGTTGTGTTTGATCGTGTATTTTTCCAACAATTGGCGGGAATGCATATCTCTTTGGAAGATATACGAGAGACAGATCCATGCTTGTATAGCAGCTGCAAGAAGATTCTGGAGATGGATGCTGAGTTTATTGATTCAGATGCTTTGGGATTGACATTTGTCAGAGAAGTTGAGGAGTTAGGATCCAGGAGACTTGTTGAGCTGGTTGCTGGTGGGAAAAACATTGTTGTAAATAGCAAGAATAGGCAGGAATATGTTAATCTTCTTATTCGGGATCGATTTGTGACGTCCATTTCTGAACAGGTAGACCATTTTTCCCAAGGTTTTGGCCATATTCTTTCTAACTCAAGGCTCCAGAAGTTCTTTTTTCAAAGTTTAGAGCTCGAGGACCTTGATTGGATGCTATATGGAAGTGAAAGTCCCATTTGTATTGAAGACTGGAAGGCACATACTGAGTACAATGGCTACACAGAAAATGATCCTCAAATAACCTGGTTCTGGGAGGTAAGGACACACAGGATTTATTTAAATCATGCTAAGGTCTCGGTATACCTTTTTTCTCTTTTCATTTTAAAAAATAAAGAAGGAAAATCTATATCTTCCTATTACTTTTTCATGCACCTTATCACACATTCGTAGTCTTGTTTTAATAGCAGGGACCATATGGATGTATCTCAAATTGATTACACATTAATGGTACAACTAGTCAGAAAATTGTATCAGCAGCCTTTACTTCTGTACTACCTTTTTTGATGGTTTGATTTGTTGCAAATCACAATCCAAGTTTTACGTATTGTGAGTAGATACTTGCATCTTGTATATAAAATTCTGAACTGCTCTGGAATAGTGATCGGGAAACCACCTCAGTAGGCAAAGAATAAGCCCACAATGTTCTCGGTGTTTATTAACCAATGCCTAAGAAGTAGATGGTGCATGATTCTTTGGTAGTGGAAAGTATTCCTCAGGGATGAAACTGTTGTTTTATTATTGTATTAGCATTTAGCTTTTGTCTGCTTGGAGAATGTATAATTACCAGTGTCAGATTATTCAGGCTTTGACATTAACCTTAAGTAATGATTATAAATATATGAAATCAAAGTGATGTGGTGGTACAAGTGCAATGCTTATGGTTTGTCTTATTGCTTAGTTCTATGAACCTATACGCCTTTACTATTTCTCCTAAATTTTACTTTCTCATTTTCCGATGATATTGCAGATTGTTAGGGAAATGTCAGCAGAGCAAAGAAAGGTACTTCTTTTCTTCTGGACCTCCTTGAAGCATCTTCCGGTTGAAGGCTTCCGAGGTTTGGCCTCTCAGCTTTATATTTATAAGTCCTCGGAGCCCCATGAGCGTCTTCCTTCTTCTCATACCTGCTTTTACCGGCTGTGTTTCCCACCATATCCCTCCAGGGCCGAAATGCAAAAACGGCTTAATGTCGTTACTCAGGAACATGTTGGCTGCAGCTTCGGTACCTGGTAGTAAAACATGAATCACATTTGCATTTGGGGGTAAAAAGAAAGAAAGGGTTTTTGACACAGAAAAATTGGCACTCAGCTTGTATAGGTTATAGGATAATATCATCTGCCTAATCATTTAGACTTATGTAAGAAGGTGAAGTAGTTAATTTGTGTTTTCCTTGATGAGGTGTCATTGCTTCTTCCCAATTTGTTTATATTTTTGGGTTCTCTCTCTAGTGGAACAACTGTTTGTATAGGTCTAGCATAGCATGAATAAGGCAGGGGGCAAGATGGAAGGATTGCTCTCTTCCCTGGACTTCTTTGGCATCAGTATTCATGTAATTACACAGTTGGGCAATGACATCAAGACTCACAGAACAGCCTCTAAGTAGTGTTCTTTCTTTGCATGTCTCAGGTTTTATTTTTAATTGCACAATCTAACTTGTTTATTTGTGATGTTATATGGATCCATGAACGTAACAATATGTTTGTGAATTTCGATTTGACAAATACGATCAAGATGGCAATGGTAAACAAGTTTAAAATTTTGTTACTCCGAAAAGGGCCTCTTCATATCGTGGTGAAAGAGTGGGAGAGGGGCCAGCATGGTGGCGACAGGGAACCATCAGCTAACTAGTCCTCAATCGCCACCATCAAACTAGCCGGGGTCCTTGGAGAGAAGAACTTGATAATTTTAACAAAAAAAAAAAAAGATTGAAGAGATTTAAAATAAGAACACCGAGGAAAGAAGTAATACTTGGAGACAGGGAGTGAAGAATTTAACGAGGCAAATGATTAAACAAAAATATATATTTATTATGCAAATATGGAGATCACATCTCATCACACCAATATCAAACTCATCATATAGACTCTCTTGGGACCGAAAACCATGCATGCACGCATGCATACATACATACATACATCCATACCACTTCAAAATGGAAAACCCATAGTTTCTTCCATCAGCATGTTGACCCCTGGACCCAAAAGCAAGTTCAATACGAAATATCAAACCCCAAAGCAGAAAAACAACCATTAAAGAAAAAGAAAGCCCTTATCATCCCACATCCTACATAGTAATCATAAATAATAGTAGTATGACTCCGCCAACAATGACATGCAACCTATAGAAAAAAGAAGCTCCTTTAAGCTTTTGCCACCTTACGTATGGTATTGGTCGCTCTATTCTTCAACTTTCTCAACAGGAATCTCTTCAGCTTTTTCATCTCCCTTTTCCTCCTCAGCTGGTTTCTCCTCCACCGCTGCTTCCACCGCGGGTTCCTCGGTCTCTACTTTGGCCTCCTCTGTAACTGTTTCTGTCTGCACCTCCGGGGTCTCATCCTTTACCTCCTCCGTTGCTTTCTCCGCTTCCTCAGCAGCCTTCGCTTCTTCTTCTACCACTTCTTTGGTATCGACTTCAGCCGGAGCTTCGGCTATGGAAACTTCGGTTTCCTCCGTAGCGGGAGCATCTGATGTTGTCTCCGGCTCAGCTTCCACAGGTGCGGCCGCTGGCTCCTCTTTTGGCGTCTCCTCAACCTTGGTTACCTCTGGTGTTGTCTCGTTCTCTGGCAGTGTTGTTGCAGCTGATTGAACCTGGAAAAACCCGAAAATAATTCCCTTTATTCTTGGATCAAGTTCATAAAAAATCTTTTAATTAATTATTGAGATAATTGAAGCCAATGATCAACTGAACATATTAAATGTTGTTTTCAAGTTCAAACTATGACAGTTCATACTCAGTTGATCATCCATCATTTGTTTTTGTTCCATTACTGAACGTTAAGGGAAAAACATTGACGTTTAATACCACAAATACTGCAACAGCTATAGAACTAAAGCTTAACATTGCAGATTCAGATCTAAACTTTCGGGTTTAAATCTTGTGGATTAGAGACAACTTTGTCTACTGTTTAGATATCCAACCCGACTCCATACATAACTATATTGCAGGGTGCAGGGTGGAATTATTGATGATCTATGATACAGGGTTCTATTAATGTTTAAAAGAAAACAACATTATAAACCCAAAAAACAGCATTACAGTTTGATTACCTCAACACTGGCCATTGGGGAAAATGGGAACTTGAAGAAAAGATTGAATGAAATATACAGAGATAGAGCAAGAGGTGAATGTATTGAGTGTAGTGAAAGAGAGGATGAATGTGAGAGGTATATATAGAGGTGTAAAAGCTTGATTTTAAATTAAAGAAATGGAGATAGAGAGAGGCATTGGAAGAATCTTTGCAATTTGGCACCTCATGTCACTGACAGTACTCAAACGACATTACACCATTGTCTAGTTGTAAATTATTCTACTTTTATTTCTTCTTTTTCTTAATAAAGTTGGTATCTTTCATTACACAACATTTGTTGGTATTAAAATTAACTGGAAATGAATTGGTAATGGCAAATGGTGGAGGCCCATTCCTCACATCAAATATCATATCTTAATTCTCTGTATACATACACAACATATATATATATATATATATATATACATATTCATGTTGTTGGCTTAATTTGCTATGGTATTCATGTTACTTCTTTTACTTTAGTTTGTTCAATTGGGTCCTCCACCTGACCCTTCATGAATACACTGAACCTTTACATATAATGCAAATATTTATGGCTATAATTATGATTGTAAAAGTTGAACGTCGATAATGACAATAAATCGCAAAAAAAAAAAAAAAAAAATAGAACACACAAATAGAGGAAAAGAAAATTTACTATGTCGAATTCGAATTATACAAGAGGAGTATAGATTATGTCTATTTATAGGTTTGTAAAACCATATTCTAATCAAAGTCAAATAGAAGTAATGCAATAAGATTAAAACACCTCATTCTAATCAAATATCAAATAGATGAAGTAAACTCCTATACGAAAGTAAACTTCGGCCCTAAGCCTTCGCCCTCTCAGATCCCCCTATCTTACCAGTTGTATTTTATTTTAATAGTAATTTGGGTCACACAACTCTAACAATAATAAACCTATGTATGAAAAGGCTACATTTAGGGGTTTTTTTTTCATAGATTCTAAATTAGTGAAAATCAAGGGAAAATTTTTATATTAATACCTTTAGGATGAAAATTTTTGTAATCACACTTAACAAATAAATTGCAATTTTGATTACTTTTAATGATATTTAATTATTAACATACATATTACTTCATCTATTTATTTTTCTAATTAGTATTTATTTTACCTTGGGAAATAAAAAAAAAAGGAAGTTAATACATTTATCTCGAAATTAGTATATAATTAAATTAAAAATAATTTTTAAATATTTAATATGTATTTGAATTATAATATAAATTAATTTTTATATTATTTTAGTTAGAAACAATATTATATAATGGGTTAGTATTTAATAAATTGGCCGTGTATTTTTTTTTACTTCACAATTAACCTCGAAAAATTGACACGTGCCTCTTTTTTACATATATATTTTTTTAATATTGTACTATATCTCCATAGGATATTTATCTATTCTTGACCCTACTTGTAAAGTCTAAAAACTTTAATATATTGATAAACATCATAGAGAATTGGGGTTTCATTGTTAGGACCGAATGTTTAAGTAAGTTTAAGGTTTAGACAATGAAGTAAATGGTATTACTGTTTGAACTGGATCAGATCAGTTGAATTGGGAACCAATCGAAGAATTGATGTAAAAAGTGTTTTTAAATAGGTTAGATCAAAAATTAATACGAACTAATTTAACTGGTTAAAAAATCAATTGAACTAATTTTTTTAAAAAAATTTAATAATTGAACTAATAGAACCGATGAATTAATTAGTTCGACTAATTATCATATTTAAAAAAACATTGATAAATGCTGTAGACGTGAGCAACCCGATCCCCACCCAAATGAAAAGGCAACAACAACACAACAGGAGCCGAATGAGAGAGTGTAGGACGGTGTCAAAGCGGGGCCACATGCAACAACTGCCATCATTGTCACTCTCCGATTTGATATGAAAAATTTTGGCTGCCGTGTGGCTGGCTTTTCCACCCCCTCCATGATTTACCCCATTCCTCTTTGGGTCCCATGTTGCCTATGCTTTCCTAGTCGACCTATCCTCACACTTGCCACTCATCATCCCTTTCATCATGTTACCCTATAAATACACTTTTCATCTTACCCTTATACTTAGTGTAGTTGGTACCTAAGTTTTCAGCATTAGATCAGTGATTGAATTAGTTTGATTATTAGTTTTTTTTCAATCAATTGATTAAATAAATTTTAAAAATTCATAAATTTAAAGAAAAAATCAACTCAACTAATTTTTAACTCGATTGTAATGATTTATGAATTTAAAAAATATTGATTGGTATTGATGTTGCTTGTGAATAAATTGTTATAATTTTTAAGATTGCAAATCCGAATCATTTTAATCACCTAATGCTTTTTTTTTTCGAGTAGGAGGATAAAAACATGGTGAGAGTCACAAAATTAAATTTTCATTTGTCTTGAGCTCAATTTTATTTGAATATTGATCGTAAAAAAAAATTCCCAACTCTAATCCGACTTGCGCTAAAATGTTACATATTTTTATAAGATTAAACAAAGGAAGTATTATGTCTTGACTTGAATGAAGTGGTGATTAAAACTCTAATTTAACACTTGTTTGATGTGGTTTCGAATTGTGTTACTTTCATTCCTTATCTCTAATATTATATAGATTATTTTACCGTTACTAACTTCAAATGATTATTATTAAAGAAAAAGTGGCATTCCCCTTGAATAAAATTTCATTTTTATGCATAATTATTATACACCAATGATCACCAACCCGAAACCTAGGTAAGATCCAGGTTGTCTATCCGCGACCCGGCCAGGCCCCACCAGATGGATATGCGCGAGGCGTATAGTGAGGGGACAACTAGGGGAGCTTGCGATATCAGCTCGCACGGGTTGAGGGGAGTTCTCGGTCCCAGCTCGCATATACAAAAGGAGTTCACATATAGTGGACTGGAAGGCCTAAGAGGCGACCCAGAACGGTACACGTGTTCAACATGCCCGAGGCCTACTCAGAATGTTAGTCCTATGAATAGTGAGGTCAAGTTCATGAACAGTAGAGTCAAATCATGAATAATAATAATATGTATAAACACCCGAATGTTTCATTTAATGATATACACAAAAAATTATTCAACAATAATAATTTCAGGGTTTCAATATTGGACAAAAAAAAAATTGATAAAGGAAGCATCGAGATGGGTTCATCGTCATGCAAACAATTAAGTGGTTTGAAAATCTTTTACGATATAGTATTCAGAATTACTCTGTAAAGCCAAAAGGAACATGATCATGATTCTAATCTAAAGTTTTTTTAAGACAGTGTGGTGAGAGAGAGGAGGGTGCCCCAACTCAATTGGACCCACGACAGGGTTTGGGGTGTTTTACAAACTGGAACAGCCTACGTGCAATGTAATGTTGGATTTCGGACAACCTCATTCCAATCTGGATTCTAGTGTTTGGTTTGCATGTCACTCATTTATTGTTCATTATGATCAAGTTTGGTGTGGTATAGGGGTAGGCAAAACCCCCATCACCTCCTCCATTCTTCATGCATGTATATAGGAATATAGAAAAACTTTAAAAACATTCATTATACTCGTATTGGATACATATCCCTCTCCAAAATTCACATTTGAATCTGAGTAACATAAAATATAGTTATTTTGCTTTAAATTTGTATGATGATATTCTTATCATTTTCATGGCTCAAGGTTCCGGGATAAAAAAAAAATACAAATATTTCATTTCACTTTGATCTTATAAAACGAGATAAGGTGAATTAACTTTTTCCATTGATATATATATTTTTTGATACTCATAACCCCTCATCGATCTTTAAATAAGATGATAAATACACTTTAGCACATTCGAACCCATGTCCTCTTGCATTGACAATAACACCGATATCAACCGAACTAAAACTCAGTTCACTTCGTTAAAACTTTTAGAGTTAAAGTAAAATTTCCTTGCTTTATATATATTTAATTTTATAACTATTTTATAAATTTAATTATAATTTCTCAATTTTATAACAATTTATAACATCTATTTAATTTTATAAATATTTTTATATTTCTATTACAAATTTTAAATTTTTTTTAAATTTTATAAACTTAAATATTTAGTTTAGTTTTGTAAAAGTTAATAATATATATAATTAGGATGAGATTAAAATTAGAGCTGGATACTAAAATATTAAATAAAGTTGGCGGCGGAGTTAGAAAAAAATTGTGGGGCGGAATGTATATTTTTATTATAGTAAAAGTGCAATTTTTATCATTTTAATATTCTATGTCTTTATAGTTTTTAAAATGTTAAATCAAATTTTTATCATTTTTGGAGGGTTAAAAGTGTAATTTTATCATTATTAATTTAAAATTTTATATACTATAGAAGGTCTAAATTAAAATTTTACCATGTTCTGTCACTAAACTTAAATATATGTATATTTTTGAAAGTAAAAATTGAATTATAAAATTATCAAAGAGGTGAAAAGTAATTTAATAATTTTATAAATTTTAGAGGTGAAGTGAAGGGATTCTTTATATTCTATGAGATTCTTAGTATGATTCAAACTATTGTCCCAATCCTGTGTGGCATTGAAAAAACATCATTTCCTTCGCCATCATTCATCAACATCATCCCCAATGGCTGGCAGATAATGAAAACATGCTTTTCCCAATAGTTGCAACCCAAAAATGAAAACAGCTTTATCAGTCAAATTATATTCCCTCTCAAGGAAAAATAAATAACTTTTTTCACGGAGGTCCTTATATTAAAAATCGAATTGTATTTTATTTTCTTTTACTAAAAAAAAAGTCAAATTAATTGTCGTATATTGTCTTTTTGTTAAATTTTTTTATCTATTTTGACTATTAAAAACCGATCTATGTATATTAGAATGAGATACACGTGGCATACAGAGGTGAATCTAGGGGGCTGGCAGGGCCCCCTAATGGAAAATTTTCCATTTTGGCCCTTTAAAATTTTTAAAATTAATTTAGTAAGGGTAAAATTACACTTTGACCCCTTAAAAATGATAAAATTTTGATTTAATCCTTTAAAAATTGTATTTTTACTATCGTAAAAATTACAATGATTTTCTGGCTTCGCCCCTGGTGGCACACCACATGTAACTATTTAATTGTTCTATCAATCACGCCAATTTTTAACAACAAAAATTGATAAAATATTTAACCAAAAAGACCGATTTACTATTTAACCTAACATGTAGGAACTAATTTATTTATTCTGTTAATAAAAAAAATAAATATAATCTAATTCGTAATACACCAACCTCTATAATAATTTTACCTAGGATTAATTTGAATCTTGAGACAAAAGGAAATTAAATCAAAAGTGGTCGGCCAAGGGTGGCCCAAAGGAAAAGAATCATGGTCATTAACTTTATTGAACAACGACTAAAGGATGGAGAAGAAGGTAGACAAACGGACAGGTCAGCTGCTGTTACCTCTTTTTACTTGTTTGATCAAAATTTGATCTCCTCCATGAAAGTGAGGCTTTTGATGGACCCAACCAAAGTGTCTCAAGTTTGGGACCTCCACTCAAAAAAAAAAGTCTGCTGAATCATTGCAATAATGTTTCCCAGTCTTGATAGAATTGGGACAATATACGAAATTCCCCTCATATGTCAAGAAATTCACAACACATGATAAACAACCTAACCCTATGGAAATAATCATCCAATCAATCAATAATGATGCCTAATACCTTTCTTTTTTGTCCTTGTCAATCCTCCAATTTGTAGAGATTTGAATTACCATTTTTCGAAGGTATGATTGTATTTTTGCAGGTATTTGATTACTGTGTTGATGCTTGGAGTTTGCCAAAGTGGTTATGCTCTCTTACTCAACGTTTATGTTAGAGTTGTGTTATTTAAATTTCTATTAAAATAAAATACAAGTGGCAAAATAGGAGGATACGTGAGGGCGAATGCCGAGGTTACTGCATTACGGTATAGGTTGCATAAGTGGAATTCGTATAAAAGCTTACTTCCTCTATTTGATATTTGATTAGAATAACGTATTTTAACCTTACTGCATTATTTCTATTAGTCTTTGATTAGAATATTGTTTTACAAACTTATAAATAGACATAGTCTATACTCCTCTTATATCATTCGAATTCAACATAGTGAATTTTCTTCTTTTCTGCCCATGATTTTTTTTTCCGAAAGGGTTTTCATGTAAAATTATGTGTATTCTATTTTCTCTCTCTTTTTTTTTGTGATTTATTGTCTTTATCAACGTTTAATTTTCACAATTTACATATTATTGTGCTTCATTACTTACAGGAAGTGTCTACTTGCATTTCCTTCTTGTTTAAGAGTGTCTATCAGATATGCTTATTACAGTATTTCTACTATCATTTTAATTAGATTTAAATAAAAAAAATTATAAAATTTTATTAAGATTAGAATATATATATATATATATATATATATATATGACCAAAACAACAGTTTGGTTGATATTGATTGAAGCAAAAGTGAGATTGAGTTGGTATGATTTAGTGATTTATTTGACCCAATTAGCGGCAAAGCAAAAGATAAAGGGGACACAATGACCATGAAGAAAAGCATGGGTAGAAAGTCCAAACCCAAGGATTCTCAACACCTAAATATCAAACCTCAAAAGCATGGGAGCCGAGGAAGGCAAATTTAAATATGAAAAACATCCTAAGCCCTTTGCCTAAAATGTCGGTTACTCATTATAATGCCTCGTAAAGAAGAAGACAATCATGAAGTTTCAATGAAGCATAACACCACACTGTTAATAACAGTCTCAAATGACCAATTGTGCTTTAACTCAATTGGTGTCAATGCAGTATAACATAGGTTTAAGCGTGTTAAAATGCATTATCCTTCTAATTAAGAGTTGGGGAGGAACTATAGGTGGTTTTAGATATTATATCATAATGAATAATAATGAAATTAATGTTAAAAAAAATAACACTCTCAATTGAAATTAAGGATCACCAGTAATTAAGCTGATTAGTTCCTTTTATTTTAAATAATGGATTTAATTGATTAACATTCAAAAGAATCCAATCAATCAATAAATTTGGGTTGGATTGAATTTGTAAATTGAGTAGGGACTAATTTTATATATTTATTATATATTATAAATATATTTTTAAAAATAAAATATACATTCAGTCGATTAAGTCAATTAATTTATTTATAAAATTCAACCATCGATAATCGATTGACTTAATTATTTTAACTAAGATCTTATTATAACCATTTTCTACTTACCCCTAAATGAGAAACTACCTTAATCATGTGAAACTAAACAATGGGCCAAGAACAGATTGAATTAGTACACATTAGTTAAAGATTTGTGTGAATGCCAACATTTTTCATTATGAAAACCAAACATATATAGTATTAGCATTCATCATTGTTGTAGGGTGAAGAGAGTATGGTGCCGGTGATGAAGGTTGGTCCAAGGGTGGCAAGAGGTTCAACGAACAATTATAGTTGTTTGGGGTATTATTTTCATGTAATGATGTATAGTTTTCCATTTGAAATGGTTTTACATATCCTTATGTATGCATAGTTACACCCTTTCACCATCCCCTCTACTTAAGTTCGGGTGGGCACTTTAACATTGTTCCTACGTATCAGTATCTTAACAACATCTATTATGATAACAGAAGAATCCAATGAAATTGAAACATGTATGTGTTCAAGTGTGAAGTTTGGAAAGAATATGTTAATACATGGGTAATTTCACTAGACATTCTCAAACTATGGTTCAAATTTTAAATTACTCCTCAAACTTCAGAATGTTGTAATTGAGTCCTCAAAGCATTAAAATGGTATCAATCAAGTCATTTTGTTGGACTAGCTATCAGCTTGGATATTAAATGCTAGCTCAAATAAGACGTATATCATATTTAAAACACATGGATTAAATTGTAAAGACATATGTAGCTACTACATGACAACTTGGATATAACATGTAAGAAAAGGAAATAGTTCTAAAAAAAATATTAATGACAATACCAGTTATTTGTAATACATTGTATCCAAGTTGTTCATATGATAGGTACACACATATTTACAATTTGGTTTAGTTGTTCTAAATAGAATCAAGATTTAACACCTAAATTGACACCTAAGCTGATGGAAGGATATGGTTGATACAATATTTTGATACTTTGAGGACTCAATTAGAACATATTTTGAGTTTAAAAATTAGTTTAGAATATGAGTGATGGTTTAAAAACATTTAATGAAATCAATTTGTGTGTTCGAACCTATGTCCTCTAGGTTATTCCAACAACAACCTTAAACCTCTATACTTAGTGGGTCTTTGCATCACTCAGTGTGAACCACCACCATTGTACACTCTTAACACCTTGTATAACTTAATTGTTATAACAATTGGCACCGTCTATAGGAAACAAACAAAAAATTATGTCTTTTACTTTTACAGAGTTGCCACCATTAGGAACAAGGAGACCAAAATACCATCCATTATCAATATCAAAGTGAACCTGCACATTGAATTTAAAGCAATGTTTTAGAAGCTTATCATCTATCCTATCCACAATTTCAATGATGGGATAATAATCATACCATTTCAGTCTCCCTCATTACTCATCAAGATGAGGGGTATTGTCGAGGTCCAAGAGTGGGAGAAGATTTTCCCACACTGCAAGTTCATGACAATACCACCCCAAACCTCCATATTTAATGGTTCTCTACACCTAGACGCAAATGTTAGGGGTTTTGTTGGAAAAAAATGGTTTAGACGCGACGAAAGTTTAGAATTTTTCTTAAAACTGAACCTAGTGATATTTATAATAATAAATACTGGACCAAATTAGTACATGTGCTTTGAGCGAAGAGATTTAAGTCGTTTCTTAGTTTTCTACCAAACGATTTTCTCTTCTATCCTCAAACCCTGGTTTACTTAGAGTGTAGGCTCTAACTTCACAAATCGATTGCACAGAATGAAAATTTTAATTAATTTTCAGTGGAAGAACTAATTTCTCTCTATTTGAAACAAAAAACTTGAATTTTTAAGAAAATACAATTTATTATTGTCACTATTTCCTGACAAGTGGTTTAATTTTGGCTCTCCATGGTTCCTATTTATAGGAAAAAGGTGATCCTTTTGCATATTTATACATTGTGCCAATTTATTTTTGATTCTAAAAAATTGAACCCTCAACATTTTCACATTATATAATTTGATCCTTTTGTATAGTTTTGCTTTTCTTTGTGACCCTTTCCAACATCATCCTTGTGTTTGATTCAACGAAAAAAATGAAAAAAATAAAAGGAAGCAAAACAACCCAAAATTTGAAAATTAGCCAATTCAATTAAAAATATAAATACTCACTTCATTAGTTCAATCCAATTGTAAAAAAAAAAAAAAAATTAAAAAAATGAGTTTTGATTTGCTTCTTCAATGGTGGTTAGCTCAGGCTAACAAAAAGAAAAATGAATTGGTTCAAGTTCTTAGTCATTTGAAGTATAATAAAAGTAATAAATTTGAGGATTGTCTAGTTTAAAAATAAATGAAAATTTTAAAATATATATATATATATATAATTTTGCTTTTATTTCTAATTTACACATTGTATATTAAATTATATTTTCATGTAAAAAATAGGATAAAATTAGGTAATGTGTAACCATTGAGGGCTAAATTTTTAAAATCAAAATTAAATTGACACAATGTGTAAACTTTGAGGGCTAAATTAATTATTATTCCAATTTTAAAAACCCAAAACGTAAAGATTTTTGATAAAATAGAAGATAAGTGTTGCTCAAAAATCAAACTCAGGAAATTTTATCAACGGAATGCTTGAACACAAGATGTTTGCATAAATTGGTTGTTAAACTTAAAGCGACTTCTTTTATTTGGATTGAAATTTTAAATGGTGGCCGATGTCCAATCTCGTAGGAACAGATCAGGCACAAATGGAAGCCCAATTTAAAACAGGCCTAAGCTTCCACCTTTCACCTAATCTGTATTCATTAGGGTTGGATTGGATAATCAAGTTTCGCTCGACGCCGGATCTTACCGCCTCAGAAATTAGTTACCCGAACTCGACACTCTTTTTCTCCCGTCGTTGTGTCCTTGAAACGTCGGCGATTGGCCACAGTCTCCACTGAACGATTAACCTGAGCTTTTTTCCTTTGAGTAGAAATTGTCTTTCAGGTTCGTCGTTAAACTCTTCTTCTAATTTCTTTAAAAAATAAAAGAAATGTATAGTATAATTTAGTCGCTGATATTTTGTTTAAAATTTTATCTAATCTCCTTTGTACTTAAGTTTCTTTGCTATGCTGCTATGTTTTATCTGGTACTCAATAAAAACCCTAGATAGTTGGCTATGAATTTTCCTGCCTTTTTTTTTCTCAGCATCCAAAAGTATAGTTCTTTTTTCTCTTTTTTTTTTTATCATTTATTTTAGGTGAACGATTGCAGTAGAAGATCTCATGGGAATTTAGTTTAATTGATGAATGCTACTGTGGTATAACAGCAGAAATTGTGAGAGTGAAGGAGGGGGAAAGAAGATGAAAGCAAAAAGGGAACATGGTGATAGTGTAGACGGGGAACGGGACTTAAAACGGCAGAGGGTTGTGGATTCACCATCTTCACCTCATGAAGAGCCACTTGTGCCTTATAATGACGATGAAGATGATGAAAGGAGGGCATTGAATCACATAGGCAGCAGAGAAGAAGATGGTCGCAGAGTTGAAAGTGAAGAAGAAGTTGATGATGATGAAGATGATCCATATGGGCTAGGATCAACTCTAGGGAGGTCAAATCGCCAGGTTGAAGTGCGTAGAGACTGCCCTTACCTCGATACTGTTAACCGCCAGGTAAATAACTTCATTGTAACTACTCAAATTTGAATTGATTATGTAATTGTTCAATTACTTAAGATTTTCCAAATGGTTATTTAATTCTGTTTGATAGGTTCTGGATTTTGATTTCGAGAAATTTTGTTCGGTCTCTTTGTCGAATTTGAATGTGTATGCGTGCCTGGTCTGTGGGAAGTATTACCAAGGAAGAGGGAAGAAGTCCCATGCATATACTCATAGTCTAGAAGCAGGACATCATGTCTACATCAATCTTCGAACAGAGAAGGTGTACTGTCTTCCTGATGGGTATGAAATTAATGACCCATCATTGGATGATATTCGCCATGTTCTATACCCAAGGTTTGCTCATATCTTGCTTGATTGCTTTTACAGTTTTACTTGCTTTTCCCCGTATCTCTTTGTTCTTCATGCTCCCTTTTCTTATTTTATCACTGCAAGGCATGTGCATGCACATTTGCATTATATAATTCTCTGGATATCTGGCTTGTATGTAGAATGTGCCTGTAGTTTGCTGTGGCTTTTCTAGCTCGCAGGAAGTTCATGTTTTCTTTACAACTTTAGCTAACAAATTAAAAGGATATCCTTTTATCTGCATTGACTTTTACTGGTTGATATTTGCAAATGACTGCCTTTCGGCTTTCAATTTTCCTTTGTGAAAGGATGTCTTGACTTCAGGCACTTACACGTTGTTTTTTACTTGGGCTCCATATATGCAGGTTTTCCAGAGAACAACTTGAACAACTTGATAAGAACAAGCAATGGTCTAGGGCACTTGATGGTTCAGATTACCTTCCTGGGATGGTAATAATCTTTGTTCTAAAATTCAAGGGCACATTTAAGATAAGCTTTTGATTTTTTTCCTCCTTTTGTGTTAAAATTATCGCTTTTTTGTGCTAACCTTCAGGTTGGGCTGAATAATATTCAAAAGACTGATTTTGTCAATGTCACCATTCAATCTTTAATGAGAGTTACTCCCCTAAGAAACTTCTTCCTTATCCCTGAGAATTACCAGCACTGTAAATCTCAACTTGTTCATCGGTTTGGAGAACTCACACGAAAGATTTGGCATGCTCGAAACTTTAAAGGACAGGTTAGATCATGCTTATATTATTGCAAAGATTATTGTTCTGGAACACATTGTGTTTATGGTTTTTCAATCACTTGTGTCAACAGGTGAGCCCACATGAGTTTCTACAGGCAGTTATGAAAGCAAGTAAAAAACGGTTTCGAATAGGCGTGCAGTGTGAACCAGTTGAATTCATGTCATGGCTTCTTAACACATTGCATGCAGATCTTAGAACTTCGAAGAAAAGTAGCAGCATCATCCATAAGTGCTTTCAGGTTCTAATTAAAACCTTGCTCTCATTGTTTCATGCTTTGGCATAATCTTCTGCTTATTTTACACATTGGTATTCAATAGGGGGAACTGGAGGTTGTGAAAGAGACTCAGAGCAAAGCTATCAGTGAGAAGAAAGAAAGTGATGGGGAACAGAATGGAGCATTAAAGATTACAGATGGTCAAATTGATAATAATAATGTTGCGGCTGAAACGTACAGAATGCCCTTTCTGATGCTTGGTCTGGATTTGCCAGAACCACCACTTTTCAAAGATGTGATGGAGAAAAATATAATACCTCAGGTATTTTATGTCTTCTGTGGGTATTTTTCCTTCCGTTCTGTCACCATCTAGGCAAGTTATGATATGTGATGCTTTTAATGTATTGAGACTAATTTCTTTAATGAATTTTGTTTTAGGTACCTTTGTTTAATATACTAAAGAAGTTTGATGGTGAGATGGTAACAACTACTGTTCGTCCTCCAGCAAGAATGAGATATCGAGTCACTAAATTGCCACAGTATTTGATACTTCATATGCGCCGATTTACTAAGAATAATTTCTTCAGAGAAAAGAACCCAACATTGGGTGAGTTTTTTTTTTTTTTTCATTTGGACATATTAGAGTTTGATCAATCCATCTCTGGATCATAACCATTATGTCACGGGATGTGACCGGGTTTTTGTCACTTCGTACTAAATTATTCTCATTTTGCAGTGAACTTTCCAGTGAAAAACCTCGAGTTGAAAGACTACATTCCTTTGCCAGCACCAACAAAGGAGAATGAAAAGTTGCGCACCAAGTATGATTTAATTGCTAATGTCGTTCATGATGGTAAGCCTGACGAGGGGTTCTACAGAGTCTTTGTACAGCGGAAATCAGAAGAACTATGGTAATTTTCTAAATACTTCCTCTCTTTTTTTTTTTTAATTTGTTGATTTATGTGAGTGAAATGCTACATACAGGGGATGATGCATCCGAAATTTACATTTTGCAGGTATGAAATGCAAGATCTGCATGTTTCTGAAACACTTCCTCAGATGGTTGCATTATCTGAAGCTTATATGCAGATATACGAACAGCAACAGTAGGATAGAATATTCAATCAACAGATATGAATAGTGTATGATTACTTGGTTTTGGTTCTTCAAGGCAAGATTTTGCAAATGGTTGGTGCGGTATATAGGTGAAAATATGCTGCTTCTGTCTTAACACTTGTATTTTGTATGTTTGGAAGAAAAATAAAATAGTTTTCAGTTTTCTTCTGCTGTTAGGCATCCATTGATCTCTTGAAAATATTTTGGAATTCAGTACATTGGTATTTGTGGTGGTGTGTCAGATGGTGAGAAAGAGGGATTGTAATACTAGAAAATAACGATTCTGTGAGTTGGCATTAACAATGCCTTGCACTCAACAAAGGGATTTAGTTGCCAGCTCTTTTGGAGAAGAATTCAACACATGTAATTTGTATTTCGCCAAAGCTAGGAAGATCCTCTAAATCTGTATCACCAACTTTAAATGACTAACTGAAAATATGGACAAATAAAATTGTGAGAAACCTTGGGAACGCCCACATGCTATACTGACGTTCATTCTTGTTAAATCGAATACGTAAGGTGAATATCCAGCAACAATATGATATTATTATCATCGTTTCTTACTCCAATTTGATATAATCCATCAATGGCGAGCGAGGGGATAAACAAGTTCATCAAGCTTTGGCTCTGCATAATCATTTCCCTGTGCTACTGCTATTCCATAGGTAGAACCAAGAAAACCCCTAAAGGAATCGTACGGCTTCTTTGTTTATTGCCAGTTATGTGCCTATTCCTCGCCATCCCACTCAACATCTCCTCCATACATTTCGCTGGTACCACTGCTTTCTCCATCTCTTGGCTTGCTAACTTCAAGCTTTTACTTTTCGCCTTCGGCAAAGGCCCTTTATCATCCCCATCTCTCTCTTTACCTCGTTTCATTGCCCTTGCTTGTTTCCCTATCAAAATCCAACAACACCCTTCACATCTAAATGTCTATCAAACACCTACAAACTATGCAATCAAGGTTCTGCTTTTTGCCTTGTTGCTTAGTGTATATGACTATACGCACCATATCCACCCTACGATCTTGTTGGTTCTGTATTGTTTTCATGTATACTTTTGTCTAGAGATTATCCTAGTAACGGTGGCGACCTTGACTCGAGCCTTGTTGGGTCTCGAGCTAGAGAAACAGTTTAACGAACCCTATCTCTCCACCTCGCTGCAAGATTTCTGGGGTAAGAGATGGAACCTCATGGCAACTAGTGTTCTACGACCGACGGCGTACGAACCTGTCCGGAACACCGCTGCTCGTTTCATTGGTCGTAAACGGGCTCTGCTTCCGGCGGTTTTCGGGACTTTTGTGGTGTCGGGAATCATGCACGAGCTGATTTTCTATTACCTGGGACGCGTGTGGCCGACATGGGAAGTCATGCATTTCTTTCTTCTCCATGGAGTATGTGTGACGGCGGAGATCGTTCTGAAGAACGCGTTTGCGGATAAGTGGCCGTTGCCCAGGGCGGTTTCTACGCCGTTGACGGTTGGATTCGTGATGATTACTGGTAACTGGCTATTTTTCCCACCGCTTCTACGGTGTGGGGCTAAGGAGAGGGCGCTTGAAGAGTACGCGGTGCTAGGCGCGTTTATTAAGAATGTTACTACGCTAACCTTCAGCTCTTTCCGGTCACAATGATTCTGGTGCGTTGAGATATTTGAGATGTTTGGTGCTATTCTTAGAATAAAAGTTTACATGTCATAAAATTCTGGGTTTTAAGGTAATTTTTTAAATCTTTTTGATTCATTTTGAAACTCACTGTTGGAACAATTTAGTATTAGAGCCACAATTACAATGGCAAAACAGTGATCAGCAAAGTGGCAAATAGAAATATACAATGAAGTACACATTGCATTATCTAGGTATCCTGTCTGTCAGTCATGTCTCCATGATACTTTTATCAATTGTAGATGAAGTGTTGGAATAGTATTATTTACATAATTTACACACAAAAGTATTTTCAAAGGGAAACAAAGTAGCTGCTCATAAATACCAGGCAGGCATGGCAGCTAACTAGCAAAGAAATAATTTTCTACACACACATTGCTTGAATGAATAAATCTAAATGTATTAATCTCAAAGCTGAATAATCACATTTCTTCCATTTTAATCTATCTCCATCTCTTCTTTTCTTTACAACTATTAAGTACCAACATTCACTACTTTCTATACATATAAAGCGTAAGGTTATAAATGTTTTCAAATCAACTGTTGTCAAGGTAGATTACCCGAGCATGGATCCTTGTTAAGTTTCCGGCTCTGAATGCTCTTTGCGAAAATGCTTTTAAGCCTGCATGATTGTTTTAGTATCAGTTTATAGGTAGAAGGATTATCCCATGCTACAAAGGAAAATCTGTCACTATATTCCCCCACTCCTTCAACTAGTAATTGCCAAATTAAGGCCCCTGCCCCAGCTTGTCTCTTCTTTGCCGACTCGTAAATTTTTTCATACATGGTCTTTAAAAGAATATCCTTGTCAGCTAATCCCTGGTTGTCTGCATGCACCAAAGAGCCAACTTCCGTAAAGATAACCGGTTTTTTAAGCACATGATCCCTGTCACTTATATGAGAATCCACCCACCGGGAAAGAAAACGAGCCTTTGCTTCCATATCCTCATGGGGTATCCTACAATGTATGTTAGAAAGGGATAAATATTGACATTTATAAATAGAATGGAAGATAAAAATGACCAATGAAATATGCACTTAGGTGATCTGTGACACCAATTTGATCCATCATCGTAGGAGTATTTTCCATTGGCACCAAATGAGATAATGGAAAACATTTGCTGCTGGTAACCATAGCAGACAACTAATTCGGACACTTGGACACAGTATTTTTGAGATATTATCATATCATGCTGAAAGTAAAATTTAACAACCAGCTATCAGGGTATGCATGAACCGAAGCAAAGTCAATGTTCTCAATTGCTGAGTTCTGTATAAAGTCTGATCCAAGTGAGGCTGCCCATTCCCCAGGATTAACTTCCAGTCCCTTAGTTGTATTCAGGCCATAAAACCCCTCAAGTCCAACAGTGACTAGATGTTTCTGATCCAGACTCTTGACAAAAGCAGCCATCTCATTAAGCCATGCCTGTACTCCATGCTAATAGACAGTATTAATAAAGTTCTAATAGATGCGAAAACAAAGGGGAAAAAATGAAACTGATATAAATTCACATACATTAATTTAGAATGAGGAGTTTCCAGACTAAGGCTTTGCTTGGTAGAGTAGAAAGGAAATTGGAAGGATGGAAATTGAAGGGGTAGAAAACTAGAAGGATGGAAAACATAATTTCGTAGATTTGATTGGCAGGAAAGATGGATTTCTTTCCGTCTATTGCTTGGTAGAGTTGAAAAATGAAAAGAAAGAAAATAAAATATTTGAAAAATACATAATTTTGAATTAACATGCACATCTTTCTAATTTCTCTCCTCTCATCCTTCCAATTTGGAAGGATTGATTTTTATTCATTAGGATAAAAAATATCATCACTTCTATTTTCTTTCCTCTTACTTTTCTTTCCAACCAAGCACACTCAAAATTTATTTTCTTTCCACTTTTCCACTCCCTCCTCCCATCCCTCCACTTTTTCACCCAACCAAGCACACCCTAAATGCTAAATAAAGCAATAATAAGAAAGTGCAGAAAATCCTCAACAAGCTATACTAGATATCAGAATATTGAAAATAGCTAGAAGTTACTACAATCTACTGATGTTCAGAGATTAAAAGAAAAAGAAGAAAATCTCTCAATTATTCTTCAGGTCTTCAGGCCAAATGATTACAAACACATAGTAGCACAATTATGAAACAGCAAGTTCTATAATTCACCTGAAGAATGGGAGCACAGGAACTGGATGAACACCGGGGCTCATTCATCAGCTCCCAAGCAAATATTGCCGGTTCATCAGCATACTTAACACCACTCAAGGAATTCTTTCTAGACAAAATAGCCTGTGAAATACAACATCCAATGTTAACTTGATACGATTGCTACAGCCAAAGAAGAAGCATACATGTGGGTGAGTAAAGCCAAATAACTTTCTTATCATACAATCAAATCTTTCCATTGATCTAAAAGTAGTGGAAATTCATAGAACGATGCTTATAAGTCAGCTCTTTCTGAATGCTTTCAGTGCTCAGTACCATTATCATCCAACACAACCTATTGGATAGAAAGTTATAATGCCAAGGATTCAACCTTAGCTTCATCTAAGGCTAATTTCTTTTAAAAAAGCAGATTTGATGACCCGATCTCAACAACATCTAGCAATTTGAAGATTGATAAACTTATAATACTCCAAGGGTCATGGCCAAGTACCTTGACATAGGCCTTGTAGTAATCTTTAATCATAGGGTGTGAAAAAAATGAATCAGTTGAAGAAGAAACATTAGGTCCAGCTTCTTGTGCCCATCTCACATACTGAGCTTTCCCACCAAAGTTACTTAAATTGTTCACCAAACTTAGAATCAACCTAATCCCATGCTTCCTTGCTTCAACAATCACAAAATCCAATCCCTATCTCATTACAATGCAACATAAGAAAAATTAAACGAAATAAACAAAAAGGAATTTAGAAAACAAGCCAATGGAACCATAAAACATACCCGAAAGACTCGTTCGTTAAAGACACCAGGAGATATCTGCAAGGCATTAGGTCCAACACCATCGTTGAAAGCCCAAGTCCTGCAAACAGTCAACCCCATTTCCGCCCCTTTCTTGAGCATCTTCGACACCCTTGACCTGGAGGGACCAGCCCACACGCTCTCCTGCATTAGCCAATAGGAGTTCCAGCCGTTGATGTAGAACGTTGACTGGTTCTCCAGTGGAGCGCGGGGGTTGACGATGATGAAATGCGTGGAGTTTGCAGAAACGAAATCCATATGGGATTGCCATAGGATGGGAAAAGTAATGGGATTACTGCCCAAATTGAAGTAGAGGAAAACGGAAAGTAAAAGGATGCCCAGCAAAGGATAAAGCTTCTTGTCTCTCCAATCTGATGCCATTCCTCTGTAGCAGGCGGTTGGTAGCTGGTCTGTAATTGTGGCTCCTTTTATTACTCCCATTAGCCTTTTTTAAATTTAAATGCTTTTTTATTTTATTTTTATATTAATTCTTGGTATTCCACGTTCATCTCATTTGCGCCGACCATGCGTTATACTCTGCTCTTTATTATCCTACGCCACGTATAACCTTGGAATTACATTAGATCATATGCCCGGCCGAGTTGATATAAAATTTTAGACTTAATTTTTAAGTTCGATTTAAAAAATATATTTAAAATTCTGTTCAAATCTAACTCATATTAAAAATGTTAAGCTCAAATTCAACCTAATTCGTCCGTATTAAATTTCTTTTAGATTTTTTATATAAAAATAAATTTAAAAAATATAATATATTAAAAACACTAAGATAATTATAATTTAGCAAATAAATACGTTTAAAATAATAGTCAAATTAACAATAGCACAAGAGTTATGCAATATTCAAATAATAACAACAAAATATTAGTAATATAATAGTAAAATGACAACAAAACAACAACAACGAAGTTGATTTGAGCGGGGCTCAAAGCTCAACTTGTTTAGAAAACGGACATTATTTTTGTCCAAATTTATATTTTTACTTAAAACCTTCCATTTTTCAAACGTTGAAGTCTAAACGAGTGACTCAACTTATTATCAGATCTATTCACAATATACTAGTGCAACCCAATTTATATCCTAATTTTCTGTCCCATCAAATTTCAATACCTTAACTTCTTTAACTATGCATGTAATTTTGTAAATCATCACGAGGATTTGTTCGCTAAGCAAGCTTGGCGAATCCTTACAAAGGAGTAAGATATTATCACAATAAGAATTTCCTTTCTATGGAACAATCACCATCTGACTCTTGGATTTGAAAATGTATACTCAACATAAGAGATACATGCAAATTGGGGATTGGCATTTAAATATGAAATGGAAGGGATTTGGGCCTTAATAGGAGTATTAGGTGGCTTTTACAAAAACAATTGGGAAAAATAAATAAATAAATATGAAACCGTATAGTGGACGTCGTCCCCTAAAGTTAACATAGTCCTTCAATTCGTACACCCAAATGTAGAAGATGGAACTCAATTGGTGTTACTCTTCTCGGAAAATCACAGTACAAACAATAAATCAACCCTCTATTTATACTAGTAACAGAAGAGTAAAACGACCAAAAGGCATAAGTAATTTTGTAAAAACCCCATAACAATATCTCCACTAAATTCTCAATACTTTTTGATAAGTCAATTTTATAAGTAGGGATTGGATTATTCGATAGTTAAATATGTGATTAAGAAGTTTATTTATTTTTGAAAGGGATAACCCAAACTCAAAATATACGTTGGAATAAATCAGCCTTTGAATCACATTTACTTTTTGAGCAAAGAAGGAATGAAGAAAGATGTTAATGGAGTTTCATTAAGATTACTGGGAGCAACTCTGGCAATTGGAAAGATGATGGCTAGTTAAGAAGGGCAAGGAGACATGGATTTTGGAGTAAAAACTTTAACTGGAGACAAAGAGGAAACTTGACCATTGTATGTAAAAGGCTTAAGATGCAATCTAAGCTTCTGAGTGGAAGTATGAAAGAGAAGTAGATATGAGGACAACACTACTCAACAAAGAAAAAACAATGGATCAATGTTCTACATTACAAATCAAGGGTTAATTGGAAACTCATTCTAGTATTGAAGAGATTAAGGTTTTGGTAACAAACAAGTTTGACAGAAAAATGCAGCAAGAGGTGAAGATAGCAATCACTGCATATCATGTCTATATTTTATTTTCGTGTGTTTAACTGAGTGATTTTACACTAAATCATAATAACTGTCATAAACCCATGCTTGAATGCCCTCCGCTGTGGAGAAAGCATCGCCATAATGCCATCAAGGACGGTTGTCACACTTACACATAAATTAGACTTTATCAATCATATAACGAGAGATCCAATTAAAATTATTACATTTTCTTCGATTGTGCGTCAACCATTATGTCATTAAGCACATCCTTAGTCCAGTCAGTATAAAATTAATTATATGAGGGGCTTTTTGAAGGCTTAATTAATCGTTAATTTTTTATTAAGCCCCCCGAAAAATACAATGAAAAAATCATAAATGTGACACGTGTCCTCAGCGCTTAACGTTAGGGAAACGCGACTCCTAAAACCTTGATTCTGTTCCCTTTGGTTTCACCGATCAAAATCCCCTTCTCATAAATTTTCTCTCTCGAAGATTTCATGCCTACCCACCTTTAATCTCAACTAACGGAAGAGATACGGCGTGCGATTTGACTGTTCCAATTTCCTTTTCAACGTTCAATTAAAACCCTAGCCTCTTCCTTTTGCTTCTATCGGGGGGGAAGGGAATCATGTCTTTCGATCTCATGCTGAAGCCGTCCTGCAGCGGCTGCGGATCCTCCCAAGATCTGTACGGGAGCAACTGCAAGCACATGACCCTCTGCGTCTCTTGTGGCAAAACCATGGCCGAGAACCAAGGCCAATGCTTCGAATGTGGCGCCATTGTCACCCGCTTGATTCGAGTTCATTTCCCAATCTTCACATCTTCTTATTCTAATTCCTCTTTCGATAATAGCTTAATAGCGATTGGGTTAATTGTTGGACATAATTTTTGGAATTTAATTTAATTTCGGGGTTATTTCTTTTTGGAATTTAGGAATACAATGTTAGAGCAAGTCCTAGCACCGACAAGAACTACTTTATTGGTAGGTTTATGACTGGGTTGCCCAATTTTTCAAAGAAAAAAAATGCTGAGAATAGATGGTCTCTGCAAAAAGATGGGCTACAAGGACGCCAAGTTACTGATGCTTTGCGGGTATTAGATTTATCCTTTTTCATCTGTTTCTTGTATGTTCCTAGCTTTCACTGTAAAGCGGGATAGCTAAATTATATGCTGTCTGCATGCTCCAAATTCCTGAAAAAAGGTTGAGAACATTGGCAAGTAAATTTTTAGGGAAAGTTCTATGAAGTTTTTTCTGGATTCTGTGACGCAGACCCATATTTTTTTATTTTGGCATATCATGTAATTGTTGTGCAAGTAAATTAAAAAGTAGACTGAAACAGTTTTTTGCTATGTTGCGGAACCAAAATTGATAATTACAAGAATATAGCAAGTATCATTTTTCATATTCTAAGGAGGGAAATTTTCCTGAACTTGGAATGATTTAATTATGCCCTTATTGACTTTGATGCTGAATTTCATTATTGCTGGCTCCTATTTTTTCAGGAGAAATATAAGAACAAACCTTGGTTATTGGAGGATGAAACAGGTCAAGCTCAATATCAAGGTCAACTTGAAGGTTCACAGTCGGCAACTTATTACCTGCTTATGATGCAAGGAAAGGAATTTGTAGCTATTCCTGCTGGTTCTTGGTATGAGTGACATATTATTGTTGTTTTGACTACTTATCACTGTTCCAACCACTCATTGCACTGATGTTCTATAATATCGCTATATTTGAGTCTTATTAGTTTTTTAATTGTGAAACTCTTTGGCAGGTACAATTTTAACAAGGTTGCTCAGTATAAGCAACTTACACTAGAAGAAGCTGAAGAAAAAATGAAGAACAGGAGGAAGACTGCAGATGGTTATGAGAGATGGATGATGAAAGCTGCGAATAATGGCGCTGCTGCGTTTGGTGAAGTGGAGAAGATTGATGAAAAAGAAACTGCTGCTGCTGGTGGGAGGGGACGTAAAAAGTCAACTGGTGAGGAGGAAGAAGGTCATGTATCAGATAGAGGAGAAGAAGATGAAGAAGAGGAAGCTGCCAGGAAGAATAGGCTTGGACTTAACAAAAAAAGTGGTGATGATGATGAAGAAGGTCCAAGGGGAGGTGATCTTGATATGGATGATGATGATATTGAGAAGGGTGAGCTTTTATAATGTTTGTGTCTTGGTGTCTATTTCTTTGTTATCATTCTGATTTGTAGAATATTTGGTATGATTTTCCATGTTGAAGCAGAAGATGAATGAAATTAACATAGAAATAGTATAAATTAACTATTGTGAGAGATAAGGGTGACACCGAAGGTCCCTAGCCTGTCTCTTTTTTTTTTTTAACTCTTCTTGTTTATTCGCATGCTTTTGGTTAAGGTGATGATTGGGAGCATGAAGAAATATTCACTGATGATGATGAAGCTGTTGGTAACGATCCTGAGGAAAGGGATTTGGCCCCTGAAGTTCCTGCTCCACCGGAAATCAAGGAGGTATTTTTGATACACTTATCAAACCTGCAAACTAAGGATCACATTACCTGTTAGGATCTTGTTTATCTCATGTAAGAATAGTTTTAAGCCTCATAACTTCTTTACACTCTAGAGATTTTGCAGTTTGCACTGGATAGGACATTATTCTACCCACTTTTTTTATTGTTATCATTTTAAATTCTCTATTCAAAGACTACTGCATGGGAATCTAAAACTATACAATAAAAAATTTATTGAGAAGGGCGCAATAAATATAAATTTCCAGTTTCTAGAAATCATTTACTATACAATTTATTCAAATTTTCTAGGCTCGAGCGTTAGTTTGTCTTTGGTGATAGACTACTTTTACTTCCACGGGTTGTCTGCAAATAAGAATCATTTGGATTGTATAGTACCGTATTCAGAGTAAAGTTTTGCTAGTTACTGCTTGCATTTTGTGTATGTGTGTGCGTTTTTCCCCACCAAAACAATTTCTTTCTTCTGCTGGTAGAGGTGGCCTTTTTTTATCATTTGTAAAGCGTCATTATGACTGGAATCTGGTCTCCTTTGAGTAGTAGACAATATTTTCTGTTTTCTTTCAGGATGAAGACGAGGAGGATGAGGAGCAAGAAGGAGGACTGAGTAAGTCCGGGAAAGAGTTGAAGAAGCTATTAGGGAAAGCTAGTGGGCTTAATGATTCAGATGCAGACGAAGACGATGATGATGAGGATGTAAGCTTATAGGATACCTAATGGCTTATTGTAATACATTTTTATCTAACAAAAGCCAACAGGATTAACATGTCTCGCTTTTATTTCATCATTCTTGATGATCATTTTCTGTAGTTATAATGTCTCATCTCTTCTTTATCAAGATGGAACTAACAAATCCCGGCTTGACTTTACACAAATCTTTTGTGGTGTCTACACCAATTATGCTTATGCCAAGAGTTTTTTTTTTTTTTTGCTTCAGGTGGATGATGATATGAACTTTAACCCTACACCAGCTCCTAAGCAGAAGGATGCACCTAAAGAAGAACCAGCTGACAACAGTCCTATGAAACCGGCACCTTCAGCTTCTGCTCGGGGAACCCCAGCTGCATCTAAGTCATCAAAGGGAAAGAGAAAAGGTGATGATACAAAAGCATCAAATGGTACCCCTCTGAAGAAGGTTAAATCAGAACCTGTATGTTACCAGAGCTCCTAATCTTACCTCTTTGCACATGTAGATATTTTTTAAGAAGAAATTTGTTTCAAATGTTTAACTTATTTTGTGCTTTCTGAGGGGCAGGAGTCAAAAACTTCTGTGAAGGAGGAAAATACAGGTGCTTCGAAAGGCAGTGCGCCTTCCAAGGGCACGTCATCCTCTGCAAAAGCTGGATCAACATCAGCTGCCAGTGCATCTTCTTCTAAAGCAGGTTCAACATCAACTGCTGGACCTGTAACTGAAGATGAAATCAGGGCTGTGTTATTACAAAAGGCACCTGTAACAACATCTGATCTTGTTGCTAAATTTAAAGCTAGGTTAAAATCTCCGGAGGTATTCTGTCTTCCATAATCCTTTTTCCTTTCCTGTTTTGTTGGTTTAATATTTATTGCTGTGCTCACTGAATCTATTGTCAGCTGATCTCTTTGGTTTATACATTCAGTAGGTATCTAAAATGTGTATATAGATTTTATTGTTATTAGATTTTTGGAGTTTCACAATTGTGGGGCCCATGCTTTTAATCTCTGAAGAATGAAACAGTTTAGCATTATAGATATGGTGCTTCATATTAGTAACTGCACAAGGTAGTTCTAGACCAAGAAGGCAAGATAGGCCCATTAGATAAGCAGATCAATCTAAAAACACCGCAAGATATACTTAGTTTGTTTATGCATTTAACTCTCTCTTTTATTTACTTCTCAATGTACTACTTAAGTGGATAAATCTCTTTGGTACAGGACAAGAAGGCTTTTGCCGATATTCTTAGGCGAATTTCTAAGATACAAAAGACGAACGGGCCTAATAACTACGTCGTGTTGAGAGAAAAGTGATATTTCTATCTGTGTTTCAAGGTGTGCCGTAATAAAGTCTTATGCTTTGGTCGTCAACAGAGAGGGGAAAGTGTAACTTGCATTTTCTGGAAATGGATTTTGCAAGTGGCAAGTTAGAAACAAGAGGTGGCAAGGAAATCTGGTCTATCATCCTTGTAAGCAGGCATCTTTCTATGTGAATTTTAAGACAGGTACCTGGACATTGTATACCTACATGGATTTTTCTAGAATTTAGAGTTTGACATTTTGTCATGCTGAATGGGGAGTTTCCTTATTATATTAGCAGAATGGCTAAAAAAATCTCACTCAGTTATAATTTTCAGGTTTAGCCGTATAGGTGCTGGCATTCCCATGTTGCCATATCATTCTGTTGGAAACTACAAACTATCCTGTTATTTCAACATTTCGTCTGAAAACTTGAGCCATTGGCACTTTAAAACACATTGCATCATCTAATATATATATATATATATGCGTATGGGCGTGTATGTTGGGAGAGATTCATTTACATTGCGCACTTTTTAACTTTTTGTAGGGTTAATGTTTTAACATTCTGATGATTCATGCACATTGAGTTTAGTAAAATAAAATCACTTTAAATATATATAAAATATTTGTAAAGGTAGTATTCTCTAGATTGATATCGGATTGATTTAATATGTACTAAATTGTGATTCTTATTTTAAAATTTTTATATAATCTATTAGAAGACTAATACTATCGTTTGTTAAAATATAGTATTTTAAAAAAAATTCAATTAATTGATTAAATGGTTGAATTATTAAATTATTTTACCTTGCCTTGTTAAGTTTTGCAAAACTACATTAGATTTATTATAGGATATAGAGCATAAGGCTAACATAAGCTAAAAAGGATGAGTAATAAGCCAACTAAATAGCCATAGAAGTGCAAAGCAAGAGCCCAAATGATAAAAGCAGGAAGTTCCCATAAAGCTGGACCGATGGGGAAGGGGTTGTGGGCGCGGCGGCTATGCTCCAATCAGAGTTGTCTGACTCTGACAATGTCTCTTGGGGGAATTCTGGGCTCTGCAAAGGCATTAACTCCACGTGTAGCTTTAGACCCTTTTTGCAGCTCTCAGGCTTGTTGCTCATGAAGTATCGGATCCCTTCCCCATCCAATTCGATGCCATCTAAGCCCGTATACATCCTTATGGGGTTTCCTACATCACACGACTCATATTCATCCTTGCTCTTTACCTCTACGATGCTCTCCTGTGCTGCAGAGGGGAAACCTGCACAACATTTAGTAATAACATTATTCACTAAAGCATGTATGCAAAGTAAGAAACACAATTGATGGATGCAACATGGTGAGGAAAGACAATAAATTATATTTGACACGATTCATTAATGCTTTGGGAATTACTTGCGGGGGGAATTGTCTTCTGTAAGTTGATGTAACATAGGCATTGCACTCTTTCTTTTACCAAAACCAATAGTTAAACGAAGCTGGAAACGTTTTGTAATTAAGAGCCGACTTACAGATTTTGTCTCCGACCCTGAAGATCCTACCAGAAGACCAAGATGCAACGTCAAATGAAGGGTCCCAGCCACGGTCACCTCCGACCACGTGATGCACTTGTGCTCCGACCCATTTCACACCAGTATTGGCTGCCATAAAAACAAGAACGATCACCATCTTCGTCACCATTGTCATAGCTATTGTCACACAACAGGAAAGTATATGTTATTCTAGTGTTGCTTAAGAAACAAGAAGGGGTTCTTTTGAAAGAGAAAGATGGGGTGAAGTGTGTGTGTTAAGCAAGAAAGTTAGCACAATAGAGACAAAAAGGGTAGCTTACATCCTCCAGGCAGCTTCCTAGAAACAATGGTGGAATGGTTGCTGTGTACCCACCAATTTTGTTAACACTTCCAGAAACATTTTTCTTTTTAATTCTGATTTTTAACTAATTTTTATTCCAAAATTTCAATTTAACCAGACCAATTAGTTAATTTAAACAGTATATTTACGTACATAACTACAATTATAATCATAAGATGTCTAAATTTAAAGTAGAATAAATATAGAACAAATCGCATGAGGAATACTCTGACTAACTTCATTAAAATACCCTTTGATTGGTTGAAAAATTGGAAAACACAAGTCATGGGATAACTACCATTAACCACCAACTTCTCCAATCTGTTTGCCTCCTTTCCTTTCTTTTATAAACAAAGAGAATTCGGTAAAAAAAAAAATAGTCTCGAGCGATTACATTAAAAACACTTAATTAACTCATGTAAGATGAATTCTATACATCAATAACAAATCGTGCATCGAAATTGGTGGTTCTTCAAAGGAGATCTATCCCATGCCACCATTAAACGCAGTTTTTGCCATTTGATTTGTGACTTCGTTTTGAGATCTCGGGATATAACGAGAAAAGACTTTTCAGTTCCAGTTTAGTAACCATTTGCTCTTTCGAATGTATATTTCTATTAGATTGCATATATGATCATATTTGATTTGATTATGTAATTAATGAATGATATATCATACTTGTTATAACATATTAAGAAAATATAGTAATTAATACATTCAAAAATATTTATTTTGACGAATGCTCAAATAACAAGTAACTATTAATTTACACGTAATATTTAAATAACAAGTATCAACTATGACTGTAAATCAAAAGGATATGATGAGCAAAAAGGTGGAATTAATCTACTTAATTTAATCTTCATAAATTGGAATTAATTAGTAACCCATGATATCAAAATGTGGCGATATATAACATCCAAAGTATGTGCATCTTATAGGGGTCTCCAATTCTTTCCTACTCTAAAATAATCATTTATATATTTGGATTTGGAGATTGTTTCTATCCAAATTTCGATTTTAACTCAAAAAATGATTTAGTATAAATACAAATATATTTGTGAGTAATTACAAGAATCAAATTATTATAGTATAAACGGATTAAAAATGGGTATAATCTAAATTAAAGCCAACAAATTACACTAACTGAATTAAAACCCACACATGATAAGATTTGGAGACTACCATATAGGGGTGTTTAAACGGTTAACCAAACCAAACTAGAATTAACCAAACTTTTTAATCCTTTAACCGTTAACTGAACTGATTTTTTTTTTAAAATAAACAAACCGAATTAACCGAAATTTATATATTTTTGGTTAAAACAAGTACAAAACATATTAAAAAAAATTTGATAATGTTTATTTGATTGAATTAACCGAATTAAAATTACATATAATTTGTATTATTAATTATTAAGTTCATTTAATTCGATTAATTACCCGATTTCGAATCGAACTTTAAAAAAAATCATTAACTGACATCCGACCAAATTAACTTGATTAACATACCGATTAAGTGTACTAAATCGATTCAGTCGGTTAATTCGATTTTAACCGAAATTTAAACACCCCTGATAGCAAGATAAATTTGTATTTTTAATATATTTATTTTTGGCTAATTATCAAATAAAATGTTATTAAATTTGAATTTTTCTTATCAGGAATGAAGTTGGTGTGCTGAATTCAAATTCTTACAAAAAGGGGCTAAATTGGAACAAAAAGCAAATAGGAGGGCTTGATTGAAAGACTGAAGATTCAAAGATGACTGGATAAAGATGGAAGGGTTGAACATTTTTTTTTTAAAAATGGCTGGATTGTAACACCCCTTACTCGTATTCTACGCGGGAACCGGGTACGAGGCGTTACCGGACTTAACCCTCTAGGTCATACAACTTTAAGCTATAAAACTTCATTCCAACTTAACATTTCTCATTTACAATCAATACATTCTCATTAAGGGCCTATGAGGCCTTAATCAAGCACACGGAGGGTCTCGGAACCCAACCAGGAACTTTTGTGCATATAAATTTTTTTGTCTAAGCAGGGGCCACACGCCCGTGTGAAATGGGACACGCCCGTGTGGGTAGGCCGTGTGGTCACACACGCCCATGTCCCTAACTTGTGTGGGATTTATTTTCATTTCGAGCCTATAGAAGTTTTCACACGGCCGGACACACGCTCGTGTTCTTGGCCCGTGTGCTCCACACGGCCTAGACACGCCTGTGTCCTCGCCCGTGTGTAAAAACCTGGGTATTCTGTTTGTGACGTCAGTAACCTCATAAGGGACACACGGCCTAGGCACATGCCCGTGTGGCTAGCCCGTGGTTGACACTGACTTGAAACACTAACATGCAAGGGACACACGGCTTCGTCACACACCCATGGGACTGCCCGTGTGTCTCACACGGCCTAGACACACGCCCGTGTGCCTACCCGTGTGGACCAATTCAAGGCTATTTTTGAAGCCATTTAGCCGCCCTCCCTTGCACACATTCACACATCATCACATAACATTCTCAAACCATCAATTATAATACTTAAATCTTCACATTTAAACCATGGGAACCAAATTATCTTCCCATTTACGAGAGAGTACTATCACTAGCACAAATACAATCGACATAAGCCATCATCCATGGCTATACACCATCGAACCATAAACTATTTTAGGCCAACACATTTGGCTACATTAACTATGACTTAATTAAACAAAAGATAAGATTCCTATACATGCCATATCTCATGAAGACTTAAAAACTTATACCCAAGTGACTGCTCGATAGTGTGAAAGCATCTCCGGCGGCCTCCAACCCGAGCTAGTTAAGTTAACCTATAAGAGATAGGAAAGGAAGGGGAGTAAGCAATAACGCTTAGTAAGTTCATATGCAAATAAAAATCAACTATTGACATTCATTTATTCCGCTCAACCGCAAAGGTATTATAATGAGATTTACACTCAAGCTCGTGGTTACTCATTCAATCATTCATAATGCTTGCTCATTCCGAACCTTCACATATCACAAAACATCGTTCACCTTTACTTGCATCTATACCCACAAAGCAACATGTAATTTCACTTAGTTAAATTTCTCGGATACACCTCGGAATAATAATAAATACTCGATGGTCTCACACACAGCCCACCATTT
Source organism: Gossypium sturtianum (assembly GCA_025698515.1). Lineage (NCBI taxonomy): Eukaryota > Viridiplantae > Streptophyta > Magnoliopsida > Malvales > Malvaceae > Gossypium > Gossypium sturtianum. The sequence goes on from CM046948.1 coordinate 12,896,935, forward strand.
AATGATTAATAAGGTTGTATCGCACACAGCCCACCATTAATAATAAACACGATGGTATCGCACACAGCCCATCGGTAAATAATACCCACCGGTAAATAATACTAAACACGATGGTATCGCACACAGCCCATTAGTAAATAATAATAAGGTGGTATTGCACACAGCCCACCATTGATAATAATTGTGATGGTATCGCACACAGCCCATCGCTAACAATTAATAAGGTGGTATCGCACACAGCCCACCATTTATCACACATTCACGAATATTTATCCATATTCATTTTCCTATTTCGAATATTCATCCAGGAATTTCCTCATATTCTATCATTTTTACATAGATTTCTACAATAATCATTCGCATTCACGCAATGCTTTAATAAATGTAACATATGCAATCAGGATGCATCGTTTACACATAAACTCACCATGGGTTCATCATATACCGAATTCACTTCAAATGAGTTCTAGGCACATACATATACCTCTCATGGCATAACCACATACTTTCTTATTTTCAACATACCTGTTGAATCACTCAAAATACTAAAGGATATTCTTGAGTCTCATACATATAGTATCATATCAACATCATATCCCCGATAGAGCCTTGAATAAAATATCATATTGATGCCATGTCCCTGACATGGTCTTATACGAAATCTCAAACCGAGTCCATATTCCAAATATGGTCTTACACGGGACCTTAATTATCTTAGTATCATGATATTTACATTCCATCCATTCTTAAGTTCAATTGAAGATTTTCATTTCTTGACATCTCGTCAAAACGTATTTAATATATTCATAGAGACAATATAAAATTCATACAACATCGAAATATTAAATACTTCACTTACAGTTGCATTGTTAGCACACGAACTTACCTCGATACCAAAAGGGTAAAAAGGGACCTAATTGTCCATATTTCTCTTTTCTCCCGTTCTAGGTCCGAATCCAGTTTGCTTTGATCTATAACAATAAAATTTACTCATTTAATCTCCACACTAATCAATACATTTCAAAATTTCTACTTTGGCAAAATTACCATTTTGCCCTTGGACTTTGGCAAAATTATGATTTTACCCCTAGGCTCGTATATCGATTTTCATCCAATTTCTTTGTTAATCAAGCCTAGCCGATTCATATTTCCTCCTATAGCAACTCAAGATTTCAAATTTTACACACACTTACCATTTATTTCACAACTTTTACAAAAAGGTCCTTTTAGGTGTTTTCATGGTAACACCTTTCACAAAAGTTGTTCATCTAACAACTAAGACTCATTTTCTTCCATAAAAATGCAGCAAACAACATGAACTCTCTCATGGCAAGTCCTTAGACTCTTTTTATTTTCCAAAATAGTCCCCTCATTAGCTAGCTTAAGCTTTAGGGGTTCCAAAAGTACAAAAAATTTCAAGAAAGGCCACCAAAATCACTTACTTGCATGGAGGAAAGCTTGGCTTAAATTTTTGAGTTCTCAACCCCCATTTTTCTGCTCATTTTTGGTGGAGAAGATGGAGAGAAAAGATGATATTTTTCTTTTCTTTATTTTATAATAAAAGTCAATTTTTATCACCAAATTTCACCTAACCAAATGACAAAGTCCATTCTTTGTCCCCTATGGCCGGCCATCACTTCCCCCATGGCCTATTTGCACCTTAAGGACCTCCAATTAATATTCTATGGCTATTTGACACCTCTAGCAAATAAAATAGAACTTTCGCACTTTATGCGATTTAGTCCTTTTTCGTAATTAAGCATGAAATCGCTAAAATTAAAGCATCAAAATTTTCATGCACATTTATAATCATGTTATAACTCATAAAATAACATTAAAATAATTTTATCCAACCTCATATTAGTGGTCCCGAGACCACTGTTCCGACTAGCCCCTAAATCAGGCTGTTACATGGATAAAGATTGAAGGATTTTTGATATTGTTACAACTTTGTAATTAATTTAACTTCTAGTTTAAATTTGATTTTTAAATTTAGAATTATTTAGTGATAATATTTGGAATTATTTAGTGATAATATTTAGGAAAAATCTAGCTAAATTTTAGCACTAAAAGTGTGTATAAATACCTAGTGGCTACAATCAATTGAACACACTTGGCCTTTGGCATTTAATAAATTCTTTATTTTTTTCCTTACCTGCGTCAGGGCTATATTCTGCCATTTCAATTTTTTTTTCTTTTACTTTCAACCTTTTGGTTTAATTTCCTTCCAAGGCCCTTCCCCTTTCCATCACCCACAATTTCACAAATCTATTTTCAAAGCATGATTTTTCCATGATTAACTAAACCCTTTTTAGCTTTAGCCCAGAAATTACTTCAACAAAACAATCGTGAGATTCGATCCCGCTCAAGAAAACCTCTCAACACAGTATTTTCTATCTCTTCAGTATATGGGATAGTACAAATTCGTCCCTTAAAGTTGATTCAACTTCGATTCAAAAAGTGCACGTTGGGTTGGAGTTGTTTGGCGTACAGTTGGGAAGACGAATCGGCCGTGCTGTGTTCAAATTCCTGCGAACAAATTGGCGTGTCTAGGTGGGAAAAGCCAGTTGGATTCCATCAAAGGAGATAGAGATCGGATTTAAACGACCCACGCTGTTGAGGCCGTTGATTCGAGTTGGGCTTTTCAGATTGCAAGGTTGTCAAAACTTAAATTGCGAACACGTGTATCGCAGTTAGAAATTTGGCAAGAGTCAGTTTACAGGTCATACCAGGATTGACTAGATATGGAAAAGTTAGCGATTGGGACATTCTTGGTTGCTATAACCAGCTTATTGCTTGGAAGGGAAAATCTATTTCAAGGATCGATTCAAGATTGGAGTACACCGAGGCTAAGGCTAAGCTTAAAAAATATTTTATTTATCCATTTATTTTATTTTCTTAAATTTATTTATTTTCATTTTTGAATCTATTTTATTTTATTTTTCTTATTTTCTTCTTTTATTATCTTAATCAATTTAAACCCCCTATTTTTATTTTTATTTTCAGCATTTCTACACATAGGTCGTGGGCACGACTGTGACCGCGACATCGATTCTGGTCACGGAAAAAGGCAAAATTAGATAGCCAGTCCCTATGGATTCGACCCTACTGCTCTATACTGCTAGCTACTGTTATATTTATCGTAGGAATTTATATTTGGTGGTTTCGACGCCCATCAAATTTTGGCGCCGTTACCGGGGATTGGTAAAAATTTCTATTTTTTGTTTATTTTCTTTATGACCAGGTCAGAATCGGGGACTCTAGCATTTGAACCAAAGATAGAAAAATTGGCTTGAACACTTCGAAGAGAAGCTATTTCGCGCGGTAAACAACCACAACCCGACTTTGAAGAAGGATCTTACACCAAAGATATTTACTCATCCGAAGATTCAGACAACATGGCAGATCAAACTATACACCAACTTGCAGCTGCACTATATGAACAAAAACCGCTATGCGTAACTTATTCGGCGGGTGAAACGCCGTTCGAGTTAAAGTCGGGATTGATACATTTATTGCCTACTTTTTGCGGTTTGAAAAATGAGAACCCTCATACTCATCTGAAAGAGTTCCACTTGGTTTATCTGAGTATGAAACCAGAAGGAGTAACTGAGGATCAAATAAAACTACAAGCTTTTCCTTTTTCATTAGCTGACTCTGCTAGAGAATGGTTATTTTATTTACCTCCGGGATCTGTTAATACTTAGACTGATATGTCTCGATTGTTTCTTGACAGGTTTTTCCCAGCAGCTCGAGCAGCCGAATTAAGGAGGAGTATAGTCGAAATACAACAAAAAGAAGCAGAATCACTCTACGAATATTGGGAGCGATACAAGAAGTTGTGCGCAAGTTGCCCACAACATGGCCTGTCTGAACAGTCGCTCTTACATTATTTCTACGAGGGGTTACTTCCAGTGGAAATGAAGATGATTGATGCCGCTAGTGGATGGGCGATTGTAAACATGACTCCTCAAAGAGCTAGGGAATTAATTTCGACCAAGGCTGTAAATTCTCAATAGTATCGACCACCTATGGAACCTATGAGAAGGGTTCATGAGCTAAGTACTCCTTCCATAGTAAATAAGATTAATGAACTTACTAATGTGGTTAAAAGTATGCTTGCAGGAAAATCAAACCCAACTCGGTTATGCGGGATTTGTGCTCAACCTAATCATCCAACTGACTTGTGCTCGATTTTACTTGAGGACACAACTACATAAGTAAACGCCGTTGAAAACTTCCTAGGGCCACCTCAAAGGCGTTATGATCCATATTCAAGCACATACAATACAGGGTGGAGGGATCACCCAAACCTGAGCTATGGGTTGAACCCTCAATACAATCAACCATATCAATCAAGACCACCTCCGCCTCAACAGTATCAACCTCCAAAGTCATCTCTTGAATCCATAGTAGAGAGGTTAGTCGTTAGCACCGAAAAGTTCTAACAAAAGAAAGAAACACATTTCCAAGAACTAGATCAGTAAATAAGTAAGCTAGCAGTTACAGTTAGTCGTTTGGAGAACCAAGGAAAATTGCCATCTCAAACCGAGCCAAACCCACGTCAAAATGCAAGTGCTGTGATTGTAAAAGATGGAACAGAGTCAAAACTAGTGCCTGACATGAGTCATGACCACGACGTTGAATAGGAAGCCGAACCAGCAGCTCCCACCGAGCCGGTACCTCATAAACCATTTGTTGTACCTCCCTCATACCTTGGAAGGCTCGCCCAAGTTAAAAAGGAACGAGAGGAAAAAGAAATCCTTGAGACATTCTTAAAGGGAGAAATTAATATTCCTTTACTTGATGCAATTAAACAGGTTCCACGTTATGCAAAATTTTTTAAAGAACTATGTACTGGCAAAAAGAAGCTCCAAGGAAACGAATGGGTGAATGTGGGAGAAAATGTTTCTGGAGTGCTACAAAGGAAAATTCTGCCTATGTGTAAGGACCAATATATGTTTTCTATATCCTGCAAAATAGGTAATATTAGCATAAAGAAAACCATGTGTGATTTGGGAGCATCTATTAATGTAATGCCTTTATCTATTTTTAAATTGCTAAACATGGGTCCTTTGAAAGAAACAGGGGTGATTATTCAATTGGCAGATAGGTCATGCGTATATCCAGAAGGGGTGCTGGAAGATGTCCTCGTAAAGGTAAATGAACTAATTTTTCCTGCAGACTTTTATATCATCGATACAAATGACTACTACTCAAAAAATGCTTCTGATATTTTACTCGGGAGACTATATGTTTTGAGCATTTATTTATTTTTGCCTATATTGTTTGCATTGATTATGGATGTTGAAAACAGGCTTGATTTCTAATAAATTGTAGAATCAATTCTAATGTTTGAAAGAACAACATGCTTGAGGGCAAGCATGAGCTAAGTAGGGGGATTCGATAACATGATTATTTTGCATGGTTTCTTGTGTTTAATTCGGTTTATTTCTGAATCAATCCCTGCTAAATTAGTATTTTTATGATTTAAATCTTGTCAGGGATGCAATTGGACAAAAACAAGCTGAAAAGGGCCAAATTGAAAAAAAAATCATTGAAATGGGGCCAAATAAAAAAGATGGAAGAAGCCAAGGACACATCAAATATTTTGACTTTGTAAAAAGCCAAAAATAGAAAATCTTAATTTAGTTTATTTTATTTATTTTTATTATTTTAGATTTTATATTTAATTAATTTAGGCTATTTTTAGTAAACCCCATCTATATAAATAGGGGCTCTTTGTTCTTAGAAAATCATCAATCAATTAATTCTTCTCCTACTACAATTTGGAGTTTTATTATCTTCTTTGTCTTTTTCCTAGTCCAATTTAGAACTGAATTCCTTTTTCTCCTTGGAATTGGCGTGAAGCATCCTGCCAATTTCAATTGCAATTGCTTTTTTTTCCAAAATTGGTTTAATTGCCTTCCAAGCCCCTTTTCCTTTCCAAATTCCATCATCCTTTACACAAAGCCAAATCACATCTACAACCTTCAAGCATGATTAAATTCATGCCACACTAAACCTCTTTCAGCTTTAAGCCGGTGTTAATCAAAGACCCGTGAGTTACAAACCCGAGCTATTTAACCCCAACTTCCAATATTTATTATTTCTCCGGATTAAGAGTATGACTTCGTCAACTCACAAAGTCAAGTCAATGCTAAGTCAAAAAAGACATCGTTTGAGTTAGGGTGGATAGACGTACAGTTGGAATTCCAAAAGGATCGATTGTCTAATCGGTTTTTCGTGAACACATTGGCGTGCCAAGTAGGGATTGCTGTTTGGTTCCGTCAAGGGAAGTAGTAACCGGATTTAAATGTCCCACGCGCTTGAGGCATTGGTTGAGCTAGGCTCTTCTAGAACGCAAAGTCGCCAAGTTCTAAATCACGAACGTTTCGTAGGTTGTTCGATCGGTAAGGGTTAGTTATAGGACGTTCCATAACTAATTTACACAAGGAAGAGTTGGTGTCCGAGGCGTCCTTGGTAGCTATAACTAGCTTATTGGAAAAGAGGAGTTCATTGAATTTCGAGGATCGGTTCAAAGACGGAAGAACCCGTGCTTAAAGCTGAGCTAAATTTAATTGATTTTTTGAATTTAATTTTCAATTTGATTTCCAATTTATTTAATTATCTATTTATGTTGTTTTAATTATTTAGTTTCTAAGTATTTTTAAACCCCCCTGATTTATTTTTTAGCAGGTACGATAGGAGTCGTAGGCGCGACCTTTGCCACGACCCTTTGACACGATAAACGTTCTGTTCACAAGATAAACAAAGAAATTAATAATAAACGTCCGATCCCTATGGAATCGACCCTACTACCACTCTACTACTATTTAGAGTTATTTGTAGGAATTATATTTGGTGGTTTCGACGCCCATCAAATTTTGGCGCCGTTACCGGGGATTGGATATATTTTTCTAATTTTTATTTGTTTACCTTATGACCAGATCTTCATCAGGTGATCTCGAATACGACCCAGAGATCGAGAAATCGGCACGAGCGCAACGAAAAGATACGGAAGCTCTTAAACGTGCAAGTAAAGCAGAAGTTGTGCTAGGACAAGGGATCCTAGAATTCGACGTCGAAAAATTGAGCGAAACAATTCATTCAGAGGCAGTTCGACGTGGGAAACAAGTCGAAGTGGGTGAACTTGAGACCGAACCACTTTTTGAAATAAAAGAAGCGAAAGGCAACCACGGTGAACCAGAAAGGATGGCAAACCGAACCATTCGTCAACTAGCCGCTGCACCCAATGAGCAAACATCGTTATGCATCAACTATCCAACCGGAGAAACCCCTTTCGAGTTAAAATCAGGCTTGATTCACCTTTTGCCCACTTTTCGAGGCTTGAAGAACGAAAATCCACACACTCACTTGAGAGAATTCCACATGGTCTGCTCAAGCATGAAGCCTCAGGGAGTAACCGAAGATGAAATTAAACTTCGGGCCTTTCCTTTTTCTTTAGTTGATACAGCAAGAGAATGGTTATTTTACTTACCCCCTGGTTCTATAACAACGTGGGATGACTTATCTCGTGTATTTCTTGACAGATTCTTTCTAGCATCACGAGCAGCTGAACTTAGGAGGGACATAGTGGGAATTCGCCAAATGGAGAGTGAATCGCTCTACGACTATTGTGAGCGGTACAAAAAATTGTGTGCAAGTTGTCCTCAACACGGGTTGACCGAACAATCAATTCTTCAATATTTCTACGAGGGTTTGCTAATCGCTGTAAATCAGAGTTTTAAAATTTATAAAAGAATGATCGAACCTGGAAACCAACTCTAACAACGATTAAAGGCAAGTGCACCTATCGAACAGTAGTATAGTTTAGGCAAGACCGGATTGTCAAACCCAAAGGAACTAAAGGTACTAATACTCACCGTCTTTTTATTATTTAGCCTTAATATAAAGTGATGATTGTTTAAACTAAAACTACTCTACTTACTAAGCTAAGACACAAAGACAAAAAAGAATGAATTCGGGAAATAACTTTTGGGAAAACTCAGTTGACTCAAACGATACCCTTAGGAAAAATCCACCTAGACTTCACTTGTTATCTAACCTTGAACCATATGATTTATTTACTTAGTTTGATCCGTGAGACTCCCTAACGTATATTAAACCCTCTCTCGAGGCGAATATCGTCTAACCCTAGGTTAATTAGTGAAACTCTCGTTCGCTTATAATAACCCCCTAGAATAGAAGTAAATCGATCTGTGGACTCCCATATTAGGTTTCACCCTAATCTGGCAAAATCTCGTCACCCTATCTCTAGGCGTGCGATCAACTCCGCTTAATTATGTTGGATCTACTCTTAGGCAGGGTCTATTCCTCCTCCACCTAAGCACATTAGATTTGGATTAAGTTCACACAATTAAGAACAAACTAAGTTATTATCATATAATTCAAAAAATCAAATAACAAGATTCCTCATAGGTTTCATCCCCTTCGGGTATCCGAAGGTTTAGTTCATAATAATAAAAGACAACATCTCAAGAGAAAAGATAAAACAAAACATAAGAAATCCCTAAAACCCCCTGAAGGAATTGAAGAGGAGATCCTCCGTCTTGAGTAGAATTCCGGCTTCTTGAGATGGATCAACTGGCTATCTTCGAGTGATTCCCACAAATCGACCTTTTCGACCAGCTAGACGCCCGACAAAAGCCCCGCGTAAGGCTTCTGCCGAACTCCCCTCTAAGTTGCTACAGGGGTGTTTATATAGGCTTTGAGATGCTTTACTTGGCCTTCAAGTATCTTAATTTGAGTGCAATTCCTATTTGGGAGTTTAAGTAGACTTAGGAATGTGTTTCTTTGCCTCCAAGCATCCAAATCCGAGTAAAATTCCTTTTTTCCGTGGTAGGGACACGACCATGGCACACGCCCGTGTGAATCGTCTTCAGGCCGTGTTCGACACTGTTGAATGAGGCACGGCCGTGTAAGTCATGGTAAGGTCGTGTTCTAGTAGGAATGGTGGTACGACCGTGTGGCTTGAAGTCCGGCCGTGTCTTGATTTCGTGGCTTGGCCCAATTTGGTCCGTTTAAGCCCGTTTCTTCTCGTTCTTTTCGTCATCTGGTGCTTTCACGAGTATAAGACATGAAAAGAAAGGATTAAGAGCACCTTTTACATAAATTGGGGCTTAAATCATCCAAAAGCATATTAAATGTGGGCTTAAAATATGTTACTTTTACGGTTTACCAAATACCCCCACACTTAAGCTTTTGCTTGTACTCAAGCAAAATTCTCAACTTACAATTAAAACGAACTTTCCTCAATTTATAATTCCTATTAATAGTGTCTCATCATAATTCAGAGATAATTTATACATGGATAATTCAACTCAAAGAGTCCTAAAAATTCAAACATTATAAGTCATAGATTCTGTAGCACAAAACATAGGTGTTTCCCTTCATCTAAATAATTACCTCTAATTCGAAATCGACAAGGATTGACATCCTCACTAAAGATTCACTCAAATCACTCAAAGTGTTTAAGGTTCAAAATTTAGGCACTCAAGAAGTCAAACATGAAGAGTTAATCCCACAGGCTTGCATGAAAATCAAATCTCCACCACTAAAATATGAGATGAAACACAAATCAAAAGGTCTTTGTTAGGGTTGTAACGGGGCTAGGGTTAAGGTGTGGAGTAAGGCTGAATTAGAGGGTTAGAATCGAGATTGAATTGACACATTACCTAACTAAGAACTAATGAACTAATAATAATTACATCAATTGAAAACTAATAATACTAATAATACGAGCTTCTTCTTCGATATTTGGAATTTAAATAAATGTATAAGCTCATTTAATCACATAACTAATAATGAATAATGGATATACTTCTTTTTTTTTTAGGTACAACTAAATACATAATAAGGAATAAATTACTAAAATTCATAATTAGGCAACTAATCAAATCAAATCTCGATATAAGGGTAGTCAAAAGGAATGGTGATAATAAAAACAAAGGGTTTCTGGGTTAATATTAGCGGTTATGTCAATAAATAGGGTTGTTAGGATTAAAAGGGGTTCACTAGGGGTTAATTTGTAAAGGTAGGCTTTTAATGGAGTTAGTGGGTTAAAACCTAGGAACCTTTATCATCTCTGTATATCAAATCAAAAATATGGTCTCGACATGTATAATCGATGCAAGTTCTAGAATAACAAATCAGTGTTGACATACTCATAATCAATAAAGTGAGCAAGAAAAAGAATATATGCTCTATAAGGCTCAAAAACTCACAAAAATTATGGGTATTTTTGACATCAACCTCGTAAATTTCAAACTTCAAAGTAATATTTAAATTCAGGTAGACATCCTAAAAATTTTTTTATTCTTGAAAAATAGACTTATCATGCCTGATTCTCTAGTATTATTAGAATTTAATTATCAATGCACAATTATCAATGACTTAATCTAAAACATATCAATAAAAATCATAAATCATCAGAAATTTCATCCTAATCATAATATGAGAAACTTACTTTAAGACAAGACATAATTCAGGGATTTTCAAATAATACTATAGTTAACCCCCCACACTTAAGATGTACATTGTCCTCAATGTACAAAGGTAGATAATATCAAAATAATCATAAAAATCGTAAGATGGGGAGAGAAGGGAAACTTATTGAATTTTGGATGAAGCCAATGAAAAGAAACCAGATAGAATTGGAGGTGAGCGCGAGGAAGCGTCTCGAACTGGTTGAGTCCTCGAAGCAGCCATCCTAATTTCTTTTGTATCCTAAGCTAAATCTAAATGGAATGAATAACAAGAAGAAAATAATAAAAAAATAAAAGAAAGGAAATAAAAATGAAAATGAAAATGAAAATGAAAATAAAAATGAAAATAAAAATAAAAATAAAAATAAAAATAGAAATAAAAGTAAAAGTAAATATTTAAATAGTGATATGGTCCAGGCCCTTGTTCGAGTTTAATCAGTTCGTGTTTTTCGTGATTTTGAATTTTGGGCATGCTTAGGTGTTTTACCACAGCCGTGGGTCTCGTAGCACGCCCGTGTATTCTTCTCACGGTCCTTTAGAACGGGCGTGTTTAACCCGTGCTCGTCAAGTCAGTAACCTCGCACGGTTGTAGGGCACAGCCGTGTCTCGCCCGTGCTCAATAAGTCAGTAACCTCACACGGGAAGTCGGTACGGGCATGGCTTTTTATCGCAGCCCGTGTTGGGAAAATCATTCTTTGTCATGTACGGTTACTAGCACGTCCGTGGTTTGTCCTTCTGGCTTCCACACGGCCACGGCCACGGCCGTGTGAGCATGGAAATCTGTACCTTGGTTAGTTTATGGTTAAGTGCTAAAATGAAAAATAAAAGTAAAATAAAAAATGTAAAAATTAATAGGGTTAGTGCTCGGGTTGCCTCCTATAGAAGCGCTGCGTTTATAGTCTTAAGCTAGACTTTACCTCTCATTCGTATGGTCAAGGTGGTTTGAGAGGTGAAAATCCTTCCTTATGCGATCAACTCGATTTTTGATATAAAATTTAAGTCTAGTAGTGTTTACCTCAAAAGTCTCGAATTTAGGATTGCTTACCTCGATCGCCCGTATAGGAAGACATTAAGTACCTCAAAAGTAATTTCTTCTGTTGTCTTGAGGTCCGAATTGGCGATTCGAGGTCTTCCTTATTCAACAATACCGATCCTCTATGTTGAAGTGATTTGTTGTTCCTATCACTCGTGCTCCTGGGGTTCCTTCGGTTTTTCTTCGTGCGGTTTCGGCTCCTCTTTAAAGTGTGTCTTCCCCTCTTTTAGTTTGTTGATCTCAAGGCTTCGTTCCTCATATGCTTCTTCTTTGTTGACACAAGGTTCTGTTTCGCTCGAGTTCGTAGTTACGTGGTTGTTCTGCGGTGAAATTTGAACAGATTGATTATCAACTGATTTTACTTTCTCACCTTCATCATTCGATGTTCTGGCCGAGTCAAGAGCTTTTAAACTAATTGATTTGTCACCTATATGAAGAATGAGTTCTCCTGTACCAACATCAATTTTAGTCCTGGCAGTTGCTAGAAAGGGTCTTCCTAAAATTAAAAGGGATCGAATTGTCCTCATCCATGTCTAAGACGACAAAGTCTACTGGGAATACGAATTTATCAATTTTGATTAGAACATTTTCAATTATACCCCTAGGAATTCTGATAGTTTTATCAGTTAATTGAATGCTCATCCTGGTTTGTCTCGGTTTCCCTAGACCTAGTTGTTTAAACATTTTATAAGGCATAACATTGATGCTTGCCCCTAAATCAGCTAAAGCATTATCAATAGATAAACTACCAATTAAACATGGAATTGTAAAAATCCCTGGATCTTTTAATTTTAAGACGACAAAGTCTACTGGGAATACGAATTTATCAATTTTGATTAGAACATTTTCAATTATACCCCTAGGAATTCTGATAGTTTTATCAGTTAATTGGATGCTCATCCTAGTTTGTCTCGGTTTCCCTAGACCTAGTTGTTTAAACATTTTATAAGGCATAACATTGATGCTTGCCCCTAAATCAGCTAAAGCATTATCAATAGATAAACTACCAATTAAACATGGAATTGTAAAACTCCCTGGATCTTTTAATTTTCGTGGCAGTTTATTTTGTAGAATTGCTGAGCACATTGCGTTTAGCTCCACATGTGATTCCTCGTCTAGCTTCCGTTTGTTTGTTAACTGCTCTTTTAAAAATTTTCTATAATCGGGTATCTGCGAAAGAGCTTCGAGAAACGGTAAGTTAATATGTAATTTCTTTAAAAGTTTAAGAAACTTACCAAACTGTTCCTCTGTGTTGTCCTTCTTCATTGCTTCGGGATATGGTACACGAGGATGGTACTCTGTAATTGTCGATTTTGGTATTTCATGGCTCACCTCAACCTTACCTTCACTTACCACAGATCTTGCCTTGGGTCGATTCCACTAATCTTTCACCATGTCATGAGTTGTTACAAACTTGAATTTGCTCTTTTGGGTTAGTTTCGGTGTTGCTTGGCAAGCTTTCTTGTGGTTGTTCTAAGATCGACTTAACAGTCGACCTAAATGATCCTCGATCCCTTGAATCGATGTTTCTTGTTTAGTTTCTATATTTTGGAGACGTGCTTCTGTGTTTGCTATGAATTTTGCCAGCATCTCTTCAAGGTTCGACTCATCTTCTTGTTGGTGAGGTGGTTGTTGGAAATTTGGAGGAAGTTCCTCTCTTTGGCTGCCTTGATCGTCCCACGAGAAATTGGGATGGTACCTCCAATCTGTATTATAAGTGTCACTATAAAAATTATTTTGAGGTCTAGAATAGTTACCCCTATAGTGGACTTGTTCGTTCTTCATGCCATATCTGTAGGGTGGGTACTCAGGATTCACCACACCTCCTAGATTCGAGTCATATTGCATAACTGGATGTACCTGCGAGAGACTAAACAAACCATCAATCTTTTTATTCATCATCTCTAACTGGTTTGATAGCCTGGTTATTGCGTCGAGGTTGAAGACACTGGCGGCTTCTGTTGGTGTTGTCCTCATCACTCGCCACTGATAGTTATTTAGTGCCATCTTCTCTATAAACTAAAATTATCTGACAAAACAAATAAAAGAAAAAATTAGCAAAGTAAAAATTTAAACTAAAAATAAAAGTAAATTGTGAAAAATAAAAAAGAATGGCTAAAGTAATAAAAATAAAGCTTTCTTAATATTTTAGTTCCCCGGCAACGGCGCCAAAAACTTGATCGCTGTAAATAAGAGTTTTAAAATTTATAAAAGAATGATCGAACCTGGAAACCAACTCTGACAACGATTAAAGGCAAGTGCACCTATCGAACAGTAGTATAGTTTAGGCAAGACCAGATTGTCGAACCCAAAAGAACTAAAAGTACTAATACTCACCGTCTTTTTATTATTTAGCCTTAATATAAAGTGATGATTGTTTAAACTAAAACTACTCTACTTACTAAGCTAAGACGCAAAGACAAAAAAGAATGAATTCGGGAAATAACTTTTGGGAAAACTCAGCTGACTCGAACGATACCCTTAGGAAAAATCCACCTAGACTTCACTTGTTATCTAACCTTGAACCATATGATTTATTTACTTAGTTTGATCCGTGAGACTCCCTAACGTATATTAAACCCTCTCTCGAGGCGAATAACGTCTAACCCTAGGTTAATTAGTGGAACTCTCGTTCGCTTATAATAACCCCCTAGAATAGTAGTAAATCGATCTGTGGACTCCCATATTAGGTTTCACCCTAATCCGGCAAAATCTCGTAACCCTATCTCTAGGCGTGCGATCAACTCCGCTTAATTATGTTAAATCTACTCTTAGGCAGGGTTTATTCCTTCTTCACCTAAGCACATTAGATTTGGATTAAGTTCACACAATTAAGAACAAACTAAGTTATTATCATATAATTCAAAAAATCAAATAACAAGATTCCTCATAGGTTTCATCTCTTCTGTATCCGAAGGTTTAGTTCATAATAATAAAAGACAACATCTCAAGAGAAAAGATAAAACAAAACATAAGAAATCCCTAAAACCCCCTGAAGGAATTGAAGAGGAGATCCTCCGTCTTGAGTAGAATTCCGGCTTCTTGAGATGGATCAACTGGCTATCTTCGAGTGATTCTCACAAATCTGACCTATTCGGCTTGGCTAGACGCCCTGACAAAAGCCCTGGCAGAAGGCTTCTGCCAAACTCCCCCTCTAAGTTGCTACCTGGGGTGTTTATATAGGCTTTGAGATGCTTTACTTGGCCTTCAAGTATCCTAATTTGAGTGCAATTCCTATTTGGGAGTTTAAGTAGAATTAGGAATGTGTTTCTTTGCCTCCAAGCATCCAAATCCGAGTAAAATTCCTCTTTCCCGCGGCAGGGACACGGCCATGGCACACGCCCGTGTGAATCATCTTCAGGCCGTGTTTGACACTGTTGAATGAGGCACGGCCATGTAAGTCATGGTAAGGCCGTGTTCTAGTAGGAATGGTGGCACGGCCATGTGGCTTGAAGTCCAGGCCGTGCTGATTTCGTGGCTTGGCCCAATTTGGTCCGTTTGAAGCCCGTTTCTCGTTCTTTTCATCATCGGGTGCTTTCCTGAGTATAAGACATGAAAAGAAAGGATTAAGAGCACCTTTTTACATAAATTGGGGCTTAAATCATCCAAAAGCATGTTAAATGTGGGCTTAAAATATGTTACTTTTTCGGTTTATCATTTGCTCCTTATGGAAATGAAGATGATTGATGCTGCTAGTGGAGGGGCGCTTGTCAATATGACTCCTCAAAGGGCAAGAGAACTGATATCCACCATGGCGGAAAATTCTCAACAGTATCGACCGAATTCGGAACCCACAAGACGGGTTAATGGGGTAAATGTTTCATCCTTAGAAGATAAATTGGATAAGCTTACAAATGTTATTCAATCTTTGCTTACAGAAAAGAAAAATCTGACCCAACTGTGTGGAATTTGTACTACGTTTGAACATCCGACAGATTCTTGCCCAATTCTTAACGACAATTCAACGACACATGTTGATGCTGTCGGAGGTTTTCCAGGACCTCCGCAAAGACGCTATGATTCTTTCTCCAACACCTACAATCCCGGGTAGGAGGATCATCCCAGCTTGAGTTACGAAGCTAATCCCCGATATAATCCTTCATACCAACCGAGACCTCTGCAACCACCACAACAACAACCCAAGCCGAACACATCTCTAGAAGCTGTTGTGGAAAGACTTGCCGCTGATGCTGCAAAATATCAACAGAGGGCAGATGCATCAATACAAGAGTTAACTAATCAAGTTAGTAAACTCTCGATGGCAGTTAATCGTTTAGAGTCTCAAGGTAAATTATCTTCCCAGACAGAGCTGAATCCTCGGCAGAATGCAAGTGCAATAACTCTTCGTAGCGAAAAGGTTCTGGAAACAGTGCCAGCCAAAAGTCATGGGCAAGACAAGGAACGGGAAAAGCAGATCTCTAATCCAACAGCCAGGCCAGAATTAGAAATTCAGAGACCAGTTGTGATGCCACCTCCTTTTCCTTTGAGGCTTGCAAGGAATAAGAAAGAGAAGGAGGAAAAAGAAATCATCGAGACATTCGGGAAGGTGGAGGTAAATATCCCTTTACTCGACGCTATCAAACAAATCCCTCGTTATGCAAAATTCCTCAAGGAATTGTGTTCTAGCAAGAGAAGGTTAATAGGTAACGAAAGAGTAAATGTAGGAGAAAATGTCTCCGCAGTACTGCAAAAGAAAGTTCCGCCCAAATACAAGGACCAAGGTATGTTTGCTATTTCCTGTGAGATAGGTAATGTAGGCATTAAGAAAGCCATGTGTGATTTAGGGGCTTCTATTAATGTTATGCCTTATTCTATTTATAAGTTGATTAACGCGGGTCCTTTAAAAGAAACAGGAGTAATAATCCAGTTGGTGGACAGGTCAGTCGTCTATCCCGAAGGGCTACTTGAAGACGTCCTTGTTAAAGTTAACAAATTAGTTTTCCCTGCAGATTTCTACATTATTAATATCGAAGATGATAACTCAACAAATTTGTCTGACATTTTTCTTGGAAGGTCGTTCCTAAGTACCGCAAGCGCAAAAATTGATGTTTGAAGCGGAACGCTGACAATGGAGTTTGATGGCGAAATTGTGAAATTCAATGTCTACGAAGCTATGGGTCATCCTAACTCACTACTAAATATTTCTAGTATTCAATATTGTAGATTGTTTAACTCAATCTTATTCTGAATATCATGACTTTGATGAATTGGAAACTGTCCTTTACAGAAGCATTGACATGGATGTTTTACATCATCTCGAGGAATTAGCAATCATAGAAGATCCATTGCGAGGAATCGTCAATCACTTGGAAACGCAACCATCGTTGACAAACCGAGGTAACCAATTTGAACTATTACCTTCCCAAACTAAAATGTTGCCTTCGGTTTTGCAGCCACCAACCTTGGAGCTTAAAGCATTACCGGACCACCTTAAGTACGTCTTTTTGGGAGAGAAAGACATCTTACCAGTGATAGTGTCAAACAAACTAACCAAAGACGAGGATGAAAGTCCTGTTTGAGTTCTGAGAGATTATAAGCAAGCTATTGGTTGGACGATAGCCGACATAAAAGGGCTAAGTCCACCCACTTGTATGCACAAGATTTCCATCGAAGATAACACGAAACCAAAGAGGGATGCTCAAAGGCGTCTTAACCCACCCATGTTGGAGGTAGTAAAGAAGGAGATCCAAAAATTGCTAGATGCCGGAATGATATACCCGATCTCCGACAGTGATTGGGTTAGCCCGGTTCATGTCGTGCCCAAGAAAATTGGCGTGACAGTGGTGAAGAATTCGTTAGGAGAGCTGGTCCCTACCCGAGTCCAGAATGGATGGAGAGTTTGCATCGATTACAGGAAGTTGAATGCAGCTACCCAGAAAGACCATTTCCCATTCCCCTTCATCGATCAAATGCTCGAGCGATTAGCTGGTAAGACCCATTATTGTTGCCTCGATGGGTACTCGGGATTTTTCCAAATTCCAGTGGCTCCGGAGGATCAAGACAAAACAACTTTCACATGCCCCTTCGGAACGTTTGTGTATAGACGAATACCGTTTGGACTCTGCAATGCTCCGGCCGCTTTCTAAAGATGCATGGTGAGCATATTCTCTGATTATGTCGAGAAAATCATTGAAGTCTTTATGGATGACTTCAAGGTATACGGTAACTCTTTTAACGAATGTCTCGATAATCTTGCTAAGATTTTACAAAGATGCCTAGAATTTAATCTCGTTTTAAATTATGAGAAATGACATTTCATGGTTGACAAAGGATTAATTTTGGGTCATATAGTTTCCTCGAAAGGAATTGAGGTCGATAAGGCAAAAACGGATATTATTAACTTGTTACCTTACCCCACATCCGTGAGGGAAGTTCATTCGTTTCTTGGCCACGCAGGATTTTACAGACGATTCATGAAAGATTTCTCGAAAATCGCGCGACCGCTTTGCAGTCTGTTACAAAAGGATAAATAATTTGAATTTGACCAGACTTGTAAAGACGCATTTGACGTGCTGAAGCAGAAGTTGGTTTCCGCTCCCATAGTGCAGCCACCAAATTGGAACCTCCCGTTCGAAATCATGTGTGATGCAAGCGACCTAAGTGTGGGAGTTGTTCTTGGCCAAAGAATAGGGAAAGAGCCTCATGTTATCTACTACGCCTCGAAGACTTTGGATGTTGCCCAAAGCAATTACACGACCACTGAGAAAGAATTATTAGCTGTTGTGTTTGCTTTAGACAAATTTAGATCTTACCTATTGGGAACTAAGGTGATTATCTTTTCTGATCATGCAGCTTTGAAATATCTAATAGGGAAGAATGAAGCAAAACCTCGACTGATTAGGTGGATTCTGCTCTTACAAGAGTTCAATTTTGAAATCCGGGATAAAAAGAGATTGAAAACCTAGTAGCTGACTATCTGAGTCGATTACCGATTCCAGTAGACGACACACCATTGAAGGACAACTTCCCAGATGAAAACCTGTTTTCAGCAAGTGCGGTTCATCCTTGGTATGCAGACATAGTAAATTACCTCGTTACAGGTACTGTTCCTTCAGAATTACGAAGGTCTAAAAAAGATAAGATAAAAAAAGATGCTCGGTATTACATTTGGGACGATCCTTACCTTTGGAAGCATTACTCCGATCAGGTAATTTGACGGTGTGTAGCAGAAACAGAGGTACAGTCTATCTTAACTTTTTGTCATTCTTATGTATGTGGAGGTCACTTTGGACCTAAACGCACCGCACATAAAATTCTCGAATGTGGACTATTTTGGCCAAACATATTTCGTGATGCCTTTTTATTCTGCAAAACCTGTGAAAGATGCCAAAAATTTGGCAACCTTAGTCGCCGAAATGAGATGCCCCTTACTCCTATTCATATTTGTGAAATTTTCGATGTGTGGGGCATCGATTTTATGGGTCCCTTCGTTTCTTCTTTCGATAATTTTTATATACTCTTAACTGTTGATTACGTCTCTAAGTGGATAGAGGCGAAGGCCACTCACAATGATAATGCTAAGACCGTAGTTGACTTTCTTAAAATTTTTATCTTTTCCAGGTATGGCACTCCACGAGCATTAATCGCGGATGAGAGAACTCATTTTTGCAATAAGCTCGTAAGTGCACTTATGGAGAAATATGGAGTGACTCAACGAATTGCCACTGCTTACCATCCACAAACAAACGGGCAAGCCGAAGTGTTGAATCGAGAGATCAAGTCCATTTTGGAAAAGACGGTTAAACTTAACAGGAAGGATTGGAGTTTGAGACTAAATGACGCACTTTGGGCTTATAGGACAGCTTACAAGGGACCAATAGGCATGTCACCTTACCGACTCGTTTTTCTGTAAACCTGTGCCATCTTCCCACGAGTTAGAGCACAAGGCATTTTGGGCAGTTAAGCAGTGTAATATGGAGATGGAGTCCGCAGGAAGGTCTCGGAAATTGGACATCCAGGAACTCGAGGAAATTAGAAACGATGCATATGAAAATACTCAAGTTTATAAAGAAAAGACGAAGGCGTTTCGTGATAAGTTAATCACTAGGAAGCAGTTTTCAATAGGACAAAAAGTTCTCCTATACGACTCCACCTTAAAAATTTTCGCTGGTAAGCTTCGATCCAAATGGATAGGACCATTTACTATTACTAATTTATTCTCGAATGGTGCAGTGGAAATTCAAAGCGAAGAAACCCGAAAGTGCTTTAAGGAGAATGGTCAACGGCTAAAACCCTTTTTCGAGAATTTCAAACGCACACAGTTGAGAAGATTGTTCTCGATGAGCCCAGAATTTGATTAGTCATTGAGCTAACGACGTTAAACAAATGCGCTTTTTGGGAGGCACCCCAAATTTCTTTTCATTTATTTAATTCTAAGTTTTAGTAAAATCTAGGGTGTTAATAAATAATTTTTTTTATTTAATTCAGTTAATTTGATGTTTTCAGGAAAATAATGGAGAGCATGAATTTTTCCGAAAGTTGGATCACAGTGGTGGCGCGGGCACGACATGCTAATATGGTGACAAATATTTACCAAAATAAAAAAAAAACCCAACCTTTATAAAACACCAAAACCCAGCGCCCACCAACCCATTTAACCCACCTACACATACCCAAATACCAACCCAACACCACAAACCCCAACTTAGCCCCATACCCAATACCCAACCAAATAACTCACCTACCCAAAAACACCTACAAAACATAACCCAAAAAAAATCAAACAACAAAAACCCAATAAATCCAACACCCAATTAACCCAACACCAAAGCCCAACCGAAAATCCAAAGAAAAAAAAGAAAAAAAAAGAAAAGAAAAAAGAAAAAAGAAAATAACAAAGAAAATAAACACCCAAACCCCCACACCCCTTTCCTATCTTCATCTCCCTCAAAACAAACCCTCTCTCCCACAACAAACCCACACCGCCGTCACCATTTTCACCGCCGTCGCAGCACTCATCGCTGTCACCGTCACAACACTCACCGTCGCCGTCGCACCCCACCTCACCATCGCCGTCGCCCCCTCCATTCTTTGCTAGCGCCGAACGTCTCTCCACCACAAACTCCCTACCATTTTTCTTTTCTCCGCCACTGTTCAGCCCCTATCGTCGCTGTTACACCTCTCCACCGTCGAATCTAGCCTATCGGAACCCAAAACCCCAACCACCTTTTCCATATTTCCTTTTCTTTCTTTTTTCTCCACCACAAAACCACCCCCCTCAACCACTTTAACCAAGGCCATAACCAAAGCAACCACCGTCACCACCCTAAAAATTGGCTGAAACACACCATCCCCAGTCGCCGCCACAAACCGTCGCCGATCACTGCCACCGTCACCGTGTGCCACTTCCGTCTTCACCGTCATCGTAACAACAGAACAGATTCTTCGAAACTTTTGCACGGAAGCAATGGTCCAAACTCGGAACTAAACGACCGACAATATTTTGGTTCCACTTAACCGAAATCGACACCGTTTTTCAGCGCCTCCCGTCGTTGATTTAGCCGATGACGACTCTCCTCCACCTCCTCCAGTACAAACCACTGCCCCGTCGAGAGCTCGTCGTCAATGGAGATTGACCCCGGTCAAAATAGATTCTTTGAGTAGTCCAGAAGAGGTCGGGACATCTAACGAACATGTCGAAGCTTCTCCCACCGTCAATGAACATGTCTCTCAACGCCAAACTCGAAGCCGTCGACAATCGACACGTGAGCCACCGACACCTTCGGACAGCAGTACTGACGCTGCTGAAGATGTGAGCCCACTCGACTCGCCTAACGTACATGTTCGACCGCCCCGAGACAACCAACGCAACAGACGTAGTCGTGCGAACACTATTCCTATTGAAAGTTGTCTGCGATGATTTCTAGCTTTTTCGACATTGGAGCATCGAACACGATACGACGCCATCCGACAATGCTCGCTCCCGGTCTGTAAGCAAATAGATTTCCCCACTCTTGATCTTTTAAATATTCATGGTGTTGTGCTTCATTATTTTGATGCTATTGGTTGGAATTTACTTGCTCATATTTCCTGTAATGCATATTATGAAATGGTATACGAATTATACACCACATTTAGCTTCGATATAAATGCATTGCGAACTGTTGAAACACAAAATATTGTATGTTTTTGTTTGCTTGGAAGGGACTTTCGGATGTCCATTTCAGAATTTAACATTGCCATGGGTTTCATCGACCCTGATGATATTCAATCCGATTCCTATCATTCGGCTCTGTTAGATATTCCGAGCAACTTTGATGCTTAACATGTTTACCGTGTTTTAACTAATTCTGATCATCTTTATAATCCAAAAACCACAAAAGACTTATTGGTGCATGAACCTGCTTTGAGATATATACACCGATTTTTGGCATTTAGTTTTTCAGGTAGAAATGACTCATCATCTGCTCTGACTAAGACTGAACTATTCTTTTTGTGGTGCATGCATTCGGGTTTTAAAGTTAATTTAGGATATTGGTTTACACGAAATTTTCATGCCGTTTTGCGTTACAACCGTCCACTAATACTTGAGTCATATATCTCGAATTTAACCTCTCAACTTTTTCAATCTGAAATTGATTTCTCAACCTTCAAATGTGCATATAGTATGGACAGTCTCGATAAATATTGTTTTGATTCTATGGGATTGCTTGCCGGCACCCCTACTTCGTGTTATTTTGTTCCTCCAGGTACACGGACTTCTCGCGAAAATATGGTTTTTCGCCAACGCCCACACATCAACACTAGAGAGCAAG
This sequence comes from Gossypium sturtianum, assembly GCA_025698515.1. NCBI lineage: Eukaryota > Viridiplantae > Streptophyta > Magnoliopsida > Malvales > Malvaceae > Gossypium > Gossypium sturtianum. The sequence continues at coordinate 12,919,230 of CM046948.1, forward strand.
AGGAACAACCTCTATCTGTGGAGGCACGTTTAGGCCGAATCGAGGTGAGACTTGGAACAATGGAAAATCAAGTCTCCACAATCCTTGATATCCTACAAAGTCGCTACCCCCAACACCGAAAAAATCATTAAGGACACATGGGGAGTACTTTGAACTTTTCATTTTACTTGTTATTTGAGCTACTGTTTTTTTCTTTTCAATAATATGGCACATGCTTGAGGACAAGCATAAATTAAGTAGGGGATGAAAATGGTAGTATGCATGGATGGTTGATTGATTTTGGCTGCATGTTTCTCTTTTGCATGTGTTAAATCTTACGTTAAATTCATTTGATAGTTTATTTGACATTGAGCCTTTAATCTCATACTTAGTTAACTTGGACAATTGGGCAATTTTTTGAGTTTAAATGCTCAATTATATAGATTAATTGACACTTTTGTTTTAAGGTTCATATATGTAGCTAGATTTTTTTTATTAATTGTTTTAAAAAATATATTTGCTTGTGCATGAATAAATTCAAAAAAATAAAAATAAATAAAGGCTCAAGTTATGAGTGAGAGTTTCGAAAACGTGACCGGATTGAGTAACCGGGGTGAGGTGCTTGGGTTGTCATCTCATCTCGCGTTAAAAGGTTCGAGTGACAAGTCGATAACTTAATAACATTCCGTTAATAGAGCCTAATAAAACTAAAAAAGACTGTTTGAACTGAATAACCGGGATAGGGTGCTTGGGTTGTCATCCTAGTTCGCGTAAAAAGGTTTGACCATGTCTAAATTTTTTCTAAAGCATAGTTAATTAATAATGCCTTGCAATTTATTGGATTCAAACTCAATTTAATGAAATTATCTTGTTCGCATATTTCAAATTTTATGGCACTTGTCTTGTTGATTAAACTATATGTTCTGAGCATTTATTTATTTTTGCCTATGTTGTTTGCATTGATTATGGATGTTGAAAAGAGGCTCGATTTCTAATAAATTGTAGAATCAATTCTAATGTTTGAAAGAACAACATGCTTGAGGGCACGCATGAGCTAAGTAGGGGGGATTTGATAACATGATTATTTTGCATGGTTTCTTGTGTTTAATTCGGTTTATTTCTGAATCAATCCCTGCTAAATTAGTATTTTTATGATTTAAATCTTGTCAGGGATGCAATTGGACAAAAGCAAGCTGAAAAGGGCCAAATTGAAAGAAAATCATTGAAATGGGGCCAAATAAAAAAGATGGAGGAAGCCAAGGACACATCAAATATTTTGACTTTGTAAAAAGCCAAAAATAGAAAATCTTAATTTATTTTTTTTATTTTTTAATTTTTTTATTTTTTTTTATTTTAGATTTTAGATTTAATTAATTTAGGCTATTTTTAGTAAACCCCATCTATATAAATAGGGGCTATTTGTTCTTAGAAAATCATCAATTAATTAATTCTTCTCCTACTACAATTTGGAGTTCTATTATCTTCTTTGTCCTTTTCCTAGTCCAATTTAGAACTGAATTCCTTTTTCTCTTTGGAATTGGCGTGAAGCATCCTGCCAATTTCAATTGCAATTGCTTTCTTTTCCAAAATTGGTTTAATTGCCTTCCAAGCCTCTTTTCCTTTCCAAATTCCATCATCCTTTACACAAAGCCAAATCACATCCACAACCTTCAAGCATGATTAAATTCATGCCACACTAAACCTCTTTCAGCTTTAAGACGGTGTTAACCCCGTCAAAGACCCGTGAGTTATGAACCCGAGCTATTTAACCCCAACTTCCAATATTTATTATTTCTCCAGATTAAGAGTATGACTTTGTCAACTAACAAAGTCAAGTCAATGCTAAGTCAAAAAAGACGTCGTTTGAGTTAGGGTGGCTAGACGTACAGTTGGAATTCCAAAAGGATCGATTGTCTAATCGGTTTTTCGTGAACACATTGGCGTGCCAAGTGGGGATTGCTGTTTGGTTCCGTCAAAGGAAGTAGTAACTGGATTTAAATGTCCCACGCGCTTGAGGGCATTGGTTCGAGCTAGGCTCTTCTAGAACGCAAAGCTGCCGGAGTTCTAAATCACGAACATTTCGTAGGTTGTTCGATCGGTAAGGGTTAGTTATAGGACGTTCCATAACTAATTTACACAAGGAAGAGTTGGTGTCCAAGGCGTCCTTGGTAGCCATAACTAGCTTATTGGAAAAGAGGAGTTCATTTAATTTCGAGGATCGGTTCAAAGAAGGAAGAACCCGTGCTTAAAGCTGAGCTAAATTTAATTGATTTTTCGAATTTAATTTTCAATTTGATTTCCAATTTATTTAATTATCTATTTATTTTGTTTTAATTATTTAGTTTCTAAGTATTTTTAAACCCCCCCTGATTTATTTTTCAGCAGGTACGATAGGAGTCGTGGGCGCGACCTTTGCCACGACCGTTTGACACAACAAACGTTCTGTTTACAAGATAAACACAGAAATTGACAATAAACGTCCGATCCCTGTGGAATCGACCCTACTACCACTCTACTACTATTTAGAGTTATTTGTAGGAATTATATTTGGTGGTTTTGACGCCCATCAAACACCTTCCATGGTTTCATTTGCTTCATTAAAATCCTAATCAATTTGTTCCACCAGTCTCCCCATAACATCATCAATTGGTACATCGCATGTCTCCCTTGTCATATTGAAACACCTTTACCCACTGTGAACTCGATATTGGGGGATATCTTCTTCGAATCAAAGTTCGGTGGCCACGAGGAAGAAGCTTTGAAAACCTTCTTGGCCTCTCCGACACCATCCATTAATACATTCTATTCATCAATAAATTCTATGTTGGCATCCTGATTTGATATTTCTTCCACCTTCATTGCTCTGTGCTTGGTCCCATCCAAATTTGATTGAGCTCTAAAAGCCATCATATTAATCGAATTAGATTCATTAATAGATGTAACACCCTGACCTCGACCCGATTTGCCGAGTCTAGATCATAGGTGTTATTCCATAGAACTCTTAGTCAAACTCACAAAATCGTATCAATTAACCTCTTATTTAAAACATTTTCTTTTTAATTACAATTTAATACTAAATCTCAAGAAACAAATATGGTACTTAAACATAAAATAATACAAAATTATAATAATTTTTTCTTAAAACAACCATCTGATAGTTATAGATTCATTAAAGTAAACTCCTACAACACACCACTCTAACAGCACGATATGCATAATAAACCAATACACCTCTTCCTTGGCGTAGTCCTGACATTGTCCCTCCAGGCGCAATATCTTAACATCAAAACCTGAAACATAAACACAACATAAATAAGTTCAAGAGGACTTACTGAGAGCTAAAACAAAGTACCTTGGCTGATGCTTATATAATAATTGAAGTCCACTTAGGCCCTTTATTCTTTCTTAACCATTTACTTATGTTTGGGCGAATACAATCTGTAGCGCCCCATACCCGACCCTTGAGGAGGATCCAAGAATGGTGCGTTAAAGTCTTACATCATTTCCCTTTCTCCAAACACAATTTGAAAAGAAGTTAGACTTCATCAAAGCTAACTTAAGATAACAAAATTTTGAAATACTAAATCATGAAGTAAACCATTACAAATTGAGACCATAAGCTTCATTACAAAAGTTAAGGAAAAATTATAATTTGACGAATACAATTTTAGTTACAAAATATCGTTCTTTAATATCCTAAGCCTTAACGCCACCTCCATTGTCATGCATAACACAAAATCATTAGAAGTCTCACAACAAAAAAATATCATCTGGCGTGGTCTTTAGTGATTCCTTTACTTCTTCAATGATCTTGAGAAGGAAATGTAACGGAGTAAGTTCATAGAATTTAGTGTGCTTCAGAGCAGACACTAAGATAACTATACATACAATAAACAAATGAACCTTTCCAACTCAGTGAAACACATAGTTCACCCATCGGCGAATACTATACATAAGCAGACTTTAACAATTCACCCATTGACGAATACTATACACAAGCATACTTTATACAATTCGCCTATTAGTGAATACTATACACAAACAGAATTTATACAGTTTGCCAATTAGTGAATACTATACATAGGAAAAATTTATACAATTCTCCCATTGGTGAATACTATACACAAGCATACTTTATACAATTCACCCATTGGTGAAATACAGAATTTGCACAGACCTTATAGCAGACTAAGTTCCTTTGGCGCTTACATTACACCCATACATTTAGGTAGACAACCTTCTTTGTGTTGGCCAAAAACCCTAGTCCATGCTTAAAGATTATATCATTCATACATTTCTTTTCCTTTGTCATGCTTTGCCAATCTGGTTTGCAATTACACTTACCCTACTAGAGGCTACATAACCATTCTCATGTATCGTGATCTTTCAGTTCAATGCTCATATCGTTGAAGGCAATGCCATGATTTCATTTCTTTTTTATTCAGACCATATGGTTCCTTTCAGAGTATGTGAGTATTAATTCAACACAAAGCAAAACCCCTATAACATTTATGCAGATATGCTAAACCAAACTTTTCACAATAAACATTCGTTACTTTGGTGCAAACACTTTACCTTCACAAAATAGGTAAACTTACATTATACCAAACATGAACAAAAACATAACACACTCATGGAGTATAAAGGAACTGACCAGAAATGTTGCAAAAAAGCTCAGACAGCAGGACCATTTCCCTTACTCGGGAGCTTTCAAGAGTTTCTTGAGCTATAACATGAAGAGTTATCTTATCATATTAATTTACCATAAATTAAACATATCTAACAAGACTGTTAATAGGAAACCCAGAATCTAAATTTTTTCTCCTTCTTTCCCTTAAACTAACCCTAAAGCATAAAATGTAAAAAACTATGAAAAAATGTAACAACCCAATTTTAGTGATGTCAGAAACAGTAGTTTTGGGACCACAATTTTGATGAGAAAGTATTATTTTATTAATTATTTAGTGTTTAAGGGATTATATTAAGGTCGTATTGAAATTTTGTTAAGAAATTTCAATGTTTAAATCTTAATTAGGTAAAAAGGACTAAATCGTAAAAAGTATAAAAGTTGAGTTCTAATAGCTAAAGGAGTATAAAGGCTATGAAATCTTAAACTAATGGACTTTAATGGTAAATAGATCATTTAAGGAATTAGTGGACAAATATGGACAAGGTTTTGTTGTGATTTTTAAAAAGTAATAAGGTTAAAATGGTAATTAGGTAACTAAAAAGAAAATTAAGAAAAGAAAAGATGAAACAATGTTGTCATATTCTTATTTTTCTTCTTCTTGGTCTAATCTACCATTTTTTAATGGGAGAGAGCTTTGTTTTGAATTCTTCCTTGAATGGTATGATTTTGTGTCCCATTTTTAATGATTTTTATGTTTTTGAGTTTGTTGTAGCTTAATCTAGCTAGCCCAGGGGTTAATTTGCAAAACTATTAAAGTTTGAGGGACTTACCATGAATGCTTTTGACTGATTTTTTATGTTAATTTTTAGATTATGAATCTTTTTTAAAAATAAACAAGTTTTGTTAAGTGATTTTTGATAAATTTTGGAATTAGGGATTAAATTGTTAAAGGTGTAAAGTTATAGGTTTTATTGTGAAATGATGGTAAATATGGGTTGTATCAAGGTCCCTTGCATCTATGGTTAACATGGATTTAGTTTTAAATGGTTAGATTTTAAGTTATGAGCTTAAGGACTAAATTGTGAAAAGTTAAAATATTAAGGGCAAATTGGTAATTTTACATAAATATGAACTATGGATTAAATTGAATTCTAGAAGTACTTAATTGATTGAAATTATCTATTTAGATCAAGATAAACCACGTTCAGACTTAGATCAAGAAAAAGCTAAAGCTTCAGACTAGTTCAATCAAACTACTACGCCCCTAATTATCGAGGTAAGTTTGTATGAACTGTAATCGCTTTTACGCTAGTTAAATTGAATGTTCATTATGTTGATTTGATATAAAAAAAACTTATATATACAAATGTATCAATGCTATGATGAATTGACGGATATTGAGTCCCGGTTGAACCTTAAGAATTCTCAGGATACAAATGACATGTCATTAGGGATTTCATATTTCGGGTGTTGCTCTTGAATGTCCCACCGATGGCTGAGGTCCTACATTTGTTGCAGATTCTCCACAGCTCGTGTGAGCAGCATCGTGTAGCTTACATTCTAACCTACAGCTCGTGTGAGCAAGCCCATTTTACAGCTCTTGTGAGAATTGATGTAAAGGAAATGTTACGATTATATGTAAAGGCACACTTCGTGTGAGCTTTCCCGAGTATCCGATGTAATTCTAGATGGTTCAACGGGTAAGAAAAGGAAAAGGGAAATGGTAAGTATGCAAATGTAATGAATTATGGCATTATGGTAACATTGATGATGTAAAATGTTATGTTTATACATGGTAAACCACATATCTTATGGTTGATTTCATATGTATCATGAACAAGTATACTGACTTGTGAGTTGATAATGTTGTATAGGCTCATACTAAGCATATGGCATTGGTTTCGGTTTATACTTATTCTATGAATTGTATTATAGAGATGGTAAGTTATGTTTAAGGTTTATACAAGCTTACTAAGCACTCGTTGATTACATAGTTTCTTTCTTTGTTTTATGGATCATCGAAAGTTCGATTTGGTTGGAAGCTCGTCGAAAACCTATCACACTATCCAACAAAAAATTCACTAGTTTTTTAGCATTTTGGCCAAAGTTTATAATGACATGTATGAGGTGATATGTAATGGTATTTTGGTGAATGTGTTAATGGTGTTTTGGCATGTATAAGCATTTTGAAAGTTATGTTGGTATGGTATATTTGATGCCTTATCAAGTTATGTCATTTTGGTTACTTTCATGTGCTTGTTAATAAGGTTATTTGGTATGTTGATTTTGTTTTGAAAATGGTCTATGGTGACATGTAGTACCTATTTGGATTATGCATGAATTGAGGCAATATTTACATGTTTAGGTTAGTGATGTTTGGATTCAATTGTGGTGTATATGAATGGCATATTGGTTATGTGAATTAGGTTGTTTGAAATGACTTATTTATGCATGTTTGAATGGTGTTTGAAACCCATGAATGTGTGTTTAAATGGTTGGAATAGTTATTCATGAATTGGGTATGAAATGACTTGATTTTAGGTGAAATTTTGAGTCCACACGACCTGAGACACGGGCTGTCACACATGGCCATGTGTCATTTATGAGTTTCTTAACGTACAAGTCAGTAAGTTATACAGCCTGGCATATAGGTGTGTGACACGGCCGTGTGACCCTACTCAGTGAGTTAGACGGGTGAGGACACGAGCTGGGACACAGTCCTGTGTCCCTTGTTCGAAATTTACACGGCTTGGGGTGATTCCACACGGCCGTGTGACCCCTGTTTCCAATTTTTGCCACTTTTTCCAAAACTTTTCAATTTGTTTCAAATTAGTCCCGAATTGCTTCTAAGTTATTTTTAGGGCCTCAAGGGCTCGATTTAGGGATGAAATGTATGTGATCGAATGAATAATGATATGTTTAATTTATTTAAATGTTAAGACTTTAAATGTTTCTGATTGTATAGTAATGTTCCGTAACCCTAATTTGGCGACAAAGACGGGTTAGGGTGTTACAAAAAAACTTGAGTTTCATTGGTATTTACCAGGTACCAACGTCGATGGAGTTTGCTGAATACAACAAAATCGATCCTTCAGGCAAGTCTTAGTTCTCGAGTTTTTTGAAAAAAATGTAAAAAACGTTTTTGGCGAGAAATTAAGTTTGCCAAAGAAAGTACAAAACTTAGTCAGGAAGCCAATGTTGGCTTTATACAAGTGCGTACGAAAGGAAAACTTAGTGGGCAAGTTTGTCCTCCCACTACCCTTCCTTTGGTATCTGTGACTAATAATATTTTCTCTCATCTGAAATGCAAGTCCTTTGAATTTCAAAAACATTGTCCCATTCTAACTAGTACTCTTTAGGCCAAGTAAATGGTTCCAAATAAAATAATAATAAACTTGACCTTTCTTTCAAACAAAGGGCTTAACACTTAAGGAATAAACATTAACGTCCATCAGCTAGGGTGGCGTATACCCTGTAAGGGAGTTCGCCAGACCACTAAGCTCGCCTTAATAAAGGCTTCGCCTAAAGGCGCATTTTATAGTCTTCTAGTACTTAGTCATATTTAGTACCATATTCACTCAGAACCTATTCTATAAGTCTTACTTCTAATAATAGTACTCGAATACTGTGGCTTCGCTGGGTGGGATGTTACAACTCTCATTCATTTAGAAAATTTCGTCCTCAAAATTCATACCTTGAAGCAGATGAAGGTACTGAACTTTCATTTGAATTTCTCTCTCCCATGTGGCTTCTTCGATGAGATGATTCCTCCATAATACTTTAACCAAGGGGATCATTTTATTTCTTAGCTCCTCAACCTCTCTAGCTAAGATACAGACATGCTCTTCCTCGTAAGATAAAACTGGTTCAACTTCAAGCTCCTCAATTTGTACCACATGATCAGGATTTGACCTGTACCTCCTTAACATCGATACATGGAATACATTGTGGATCCTCGATAGTTCAGGAGGCAAAGCCAATCTATACACCACTGGACCAACTTTGTCCAAAAGCTCATAGGGTCCCGCAAACCTTGGACTTAGTTTTCCTTACTGATCAAATTGGATAATCTTTTTCCATTGGGAGTCTTTCAGGAACACTTTATCCCCTATTTCGAAAGAAATTTCTTTCCTATTTAAATCCACATACTATTTTTTTTGATCTTGAGCCACATTTAAGTGGCAATGAATTATTGTGACTTTTTCCTCTATTTTTCGCACCAAGTCTGGGCCCACTATTTTTTTCACTCAATTCCACCTAGTAGGCAGGTGTCTTACACCTTCTTCCATACAAGGCTTTGAAGGGAAACATCTTTAGGCTGGCGTGATAGCTGTCATTGTAAGCGACTTCCACTAGAAGGATATATTTCTCCCAGTTGATTCCAAAGTATATCACACAACTTCTTAGCATATCCTCTAATATTTGGATAACTCTCTTAGATTGGCCGTCAGTCTGAGGGTGGAACGTAGTGCTAAAATTCAACTTCGATCCCAAGGAATTTTTTAATTGATTCCAAAATCTCAAAGCGAACCTTGAATCTCTGTCAGACACTATGGAAGAGGCTATTCCATGTAAGCACACTATCTCAGCGATATATATTTCAGCCAACTTCTCCAAGGAATAGGTAGTGTTCACTAGTAGAAAGTGTGCTAACTTCGAGAGCCAATCCAATACTACCCAAACAGAATTCTTTTTGGAGAGAGTAAGAGGTAGCCCTGAAACAAAGTCCATCGTAATCCTATCCCATTTCCCTTCTGGGATTTCCAAGGGGTACAACTTGCCTGATGAGACTTGATGTTCAGCCTTCACTCTTTGACAAGTCAGACACGTTGAAACATACTCTGAGATTTCCTTTTTCATACCAAACCACCAGTATTAGTGTTACGGAGCATTATTGTACAGTCAAAAACATTTGAACAATATATCTTTTAATAATTCAATCACATCATAAACCATTCATATACATACAAATCGTTCCTAAATTGAGCCCTCGAGGCCCTAAAAATAGCTTAGAAGCAATTCAGGATCAGTTTGAAAGCATTTAGAAAGATTAGGAAAAATATGTAAAATTTTGGAAACAAGGGTCATACGGCCGTGTGGTCAGGCCGTCTGCCTCGCACGGCTGAGACACACGCCCGTGTCTCGGGCCGTGTAACCTTTGAACTAGGGACACACGGTTGTGTCCCAGCCCGTGTCCTTACTTGTGTAACACTCTGAGTAGGGTCACACAGCCGTGTCACACGCCCGTGTGCCAAGTCGTGTAACTCACTGACTTGCACCCTAAGGAAAATCATTAGATGACACAAGGTCGTGCAGCCAGGCCATGTGTCACACACAGTTGAGTCACACGCCCTTGTCTCAGGCCGTGTGAACCCAAAATTACCTAAAATCAAGACATTTCAAAACCATATCATGCCTAACCATTCAAATCATTTAACCACACATTCAAGGGTTCCAACCATCATCCATTCATACATAAAGATACCAATTCAAAACCCTAATTCAACTAACCAATATGCCATTCAAAGGCACCACAGTTATAACAAACAAAATTTACCAAAACATGTTAACATTACCTAATTCCATGCATAAAAACCTCATTATAATATGTACCTAATACATATCATAAATGACCATTATAAATCACCCTATACACGCCATTATAAACCTTAGCAAAAATGCTCAAAAACTACCGAATTAACTGCTGGATAGTGTGATAGGACTTTGACGAGCTTCCAACCAAATCGAACCTTCCGATGATCTACAAAAAAAGAAAACAACTAACGTAAGCAATAATGCTTAGTAAGTTCGTATAAAGGCAACTTAACTGCTGACATATTAGAATAAACAACTAAGCATAATTTTTATTATATTTTAAGCTAACTTTCATTTTCTATTCACTACACCTCTCACGGATAATTGGTGTAGCCTTGCATATACATGTATATATTTTTCCTTATAAGCATTTCACTTAAACGTTTCTTCTTACCATAACACTTACACGTTTATCATATAATCATTCTGTAATTCATCTTTCGATTCAAGCTTTCATAAAAACATATGATAATACTCTAGAACGTCATGTTTTTATGTGCTAATTGCATATTTATTTTGAGTATGATTCTACTAATTTGGGATATTTATGGTATTTTATCTTATAGGGACTAAATTGGAGGCTAAAGCGAAATTAAGGGCCAAAAGCGTGAATTTAGAGATAAAATGGGCCAATGTGCGACAAAGGGAAAAGTTGGTGTCAAAAGTGCAAGCATGGAGGACACAAGGGTTGAAATGCAAAAACAAGAGTTTTTATTCTATTAGACTCTATTTTGATTATATTAGGATAATTAATATTAAGATAATTATTAAGGATTATTTAATTTAGGATTTATTTTATTTATCTTTATTTATCTTTGATTATTTGTAATTATCTTTAGCAATTTAAGTAGGACTAGTCTATCTATCTTAGCACTATAAATAGGAAGAGAGGTGACTCAAATTGATGTTCATCTTTTTCTGTAAACTCTTTCCCCAAAAGTCTTTGTTCTCTCTATATTTCCTTTTAATAAAAATCTCCATTTATATATTTATTTTCTTTTCCACCACAATCATGAGCCACTAAAACCCATCTAGCCAAAGGTTGTTGAAAATCCCCAAAAAGGGTTCTTGAGGTTTAGAATTCGTACTTAGCCTTCTCAACAGGGTATTCATCATTTCTCTGCATTACAAGGGTGGCGCTTGGTCCATGTCCCTTAAGAAGTAATCTTTTCAATGTGTGCAAGGAACGGCCGCTTTGTATATTTTGAGAAGGTTGCACAGTCGGTTCGTTAGCTTACTGCGTTAGAGGTTGGCGAGCCCAAGAGACAAAATGGCGTGGGATTCGCCATTGAGAAACGTTGATCTAGCATAGATGATTTCACAAGAGCGATTGTCGGCTAGAGTCAAGTTCCACCAAATTAAAGTCTAAATCCTTGGAGCTGGTGGTCGTAGGCGTCCTCTTCCATTATAATTGGCTTATTCGGTTTGAGAAGGATCATCTAAAAGCCAAGGATTGAACCCAAGGCGGATTGAGGCAACTGGAGGCTGGAATCTCTCCACATAAGAAACTTTCTCTAAACTCTTTTTATTTTCCTCATTTTAATTTTCACAATTTATTCTCGCAATTTCAATTCACTTTAAATTCTGTTTTTTTTTATGTTTTTCCAGATCGAAATTATTAATTCTATTTTTTTTTATTTTTCCAGGAACGCAAGTTTTCTTGGCCAAGAAATTATCCAGGATTTCAAGAACGAGCATTCATACAATTCGGTCCCTGAGGATTCGACCCTACTTCCCCTTTACTATTATTTTTATTATTTTACAAGAGAATAGGATATTTTTGGTGCTTTCAACGACGCATCAAATTTTGGCGCCGTTGCCGATGATCGGTAACGTACTAATCTTGTTTTTCGTTTTCTATGACCAGATCTGCTCCAGGCACTCTTGCGTTTGACTCGGAGATTGAAAAGACTGCAAAAGCTAATCGCAAGGAAACAAAGCTAAGGAAAAAGCAGTCAGCGGTGGTTGGGACTCAAAGCAATCCACCGCCAGAAATCAGAATCGACAATGAAGCAGAGTCTAGGGTTAACGAAAACCCTACTCAAACTTTTGAAGGCGAAAAAGTAGAAATCAATTCACCTGAAGAAGTGCTTGAAACTAGGGTTAACGAAAACCTGAATTTGGTACCTCAACCAATGGCTCAAACAATTCGGCAACTAGCCAAGCTCTCAAACAGAAAAACGCCATTGTGCATCGCATATCCTACTATGGATACCGATTTTGAACCGAAATCAGGGTTAATTCAATTGCTGCCAACTTTTCGAGGGTTACAAAATGAAAACCCCCATAAACATTTGAAGGAGTTTCATATGGTTTGTCCGAGTATAAAACCTCAAGGCGTAATCGAGGATCAAATTAAATTGCGCTGCTTTCCTTTTTCCCTAGCGAGAATCGGCTAGGGAATGGTTATTTTATTTACCTCCCGGATCTATAACTACTTGGGCTGATTTATCTCGTTTATTTCTCAACAGGTTTTTTCCAAAGATCTAGAAGCAAATGAGCTAAGAAGAGAGATCGTGGGAATAAGGCGAGAAAGAAGCAGAGACTCTTTATGATTATTGGGAGCGATTTAAGAAGTTGTGTGAGAGTTGCCCACAACACGGTATAACAGAGCAATCTCTTCTCCAGTACTTTTATGAAGGTTTGAAACTAATGGAGATGAATATGGTAGACGCCGCTAGTGGAGGAGCGTTGGTCAATATGACCCCTCAACAAGCAAGAGACCCGATCTCCACAATGGTGCAAATTCTCGGCGATTCAGCTAATCCTCGAACCCCCTGCATGGTTCATCACCTAAGTAATTCTACAATAAAAGATAGACTTGATAAACTTACTAATATGATGAATACTCTTCTTGCAGAAAAAACAAATACAGCTCGGTTATGCGGAATATGTGCTACTCCTGATCATGCAACTGATGCATGTCCCAGTTTGTATGATGATACCATGGCCCATCTAGATGCTGTGGGAAATTTCCCTGGGCCACCACAAAGGCGATACGACCCCTATGCTAATACCTACAACCCATGGTGGAGGGATCACCTTAACTTAAGTTATGGGGCCAACCCACGATATAACCAGCCATACCAGAACCGAGTTCCACAGCAGCCACAAGATTCAGGTAATTCACTAGAAACTTTGGTCAATAAATTAGCAGCTAATATGCTTGATTTTCAACAGAAAACTGAGGCATCTATAAGAGAATTGACCATATCAATTGAGAAATTGAACTCTCAAGGGAAGCAGCCGTCACAAATAGAAGCTAATCCAAGATAACACGCAAATGCAGTGACGTTGCGAAGTGGAAAGGTACTAGAACCAATTCCTGATAGGAATCTTGGCCAAGAAATCGCCCAGAAAAAATACGAGAAAGACGAACAGGTCTAACCGAAACCTCCATTGCCTAAAATTCAACCTCCATTTCCAGAACGATTCAACCAGTGTCGAAGAGGTAAAGAGGACAAGGAAATCCTTGAAACATTTAGGAATGTCGAGATCAACATTTCGCTGTTGGATGCCATCAAGCAAATACCGAGGTATGCTAAATTTCTTAAAGAGCTTTGCACCAACAAGCGAAAATTAACAGGTAATGAAAGGGTGAATATTGGTGAAAATGTGTCCGCAGTGTTACAGCGGAAAATGCCGGCAAAATGTAAGGATAGGGGCATGTTTGCAATACAATGCAAAATAGGTCATTTGGGAATTAAAAAGGCTATGTGTGATCTAGGAGCCTCCATAAATGTAATGCCATATTCTATTTATGAATCACTTAACGCAGGTTTTTTGACAAAAACAGGTGTTATCATTCAATTGGCAGACAGGTCCGTTGTGCATCCCGAAGGAGTCCTCGAGGACGTATTAGTCAAAGTCAATGGACTTATCTTCCCTGCAGACTTTTATGTGATAAAAATGGAGGAGGATAACGCTCATCGGTCTTCAGACATCTTGTTGGGGCGACCTTTCCTTAGTACTGCAAATACTAAGATTGACGTACGAAGCGGAACCCTCACGATGGAGTTTGATGGGGAGATCGTGAAGTTTAACGTTTATGGCACAATTAGCCACCCAAGTGAAGTCTTGGGCGTGGCGTGTGTCGACATAATTAACTCATCAAGAGAAAAAACTTTTGATTCATCTTATGGAGATAAATATAAAATGATGTTTGATGATTTTGAATCATTAATAAATTATTGGCTCCTATGAATACTAAACTTCTACCTTCATTTGTGCAGCATCGATCCAAATTAAAACCACTTCTCGAGCATCTCAAATTCACATTTTTTTAGAATGATGAGACCATTGCCGACTTAAAAGGGATCAACCCCTTGGAGGAAAATATGAAACCAATGAAAGAGGCGCAAGGACAATTAAACCCAAATATGGTGGATGTGATAAAAATGAGAATTTCCAAGCTCACACGATTAAAAAGATTTATTTTGAGCCACCGTAGAACCATTTAAGTCGTCGAGCTAATGACGTTAAACAATCGCTTGTTGGAAGGCAACCCAATCCTTTTATTTATTTATTTTCATTTTCATTTTCATATTTATTATTATTTCTTATTTCTTATTTTCCTTTCTTTTCTTTTTAATTTCTTTTTTTAATTTAAATATTAATAAATTTCTCTTCTTTGCTTAGGTAAAACGGAGCGCGTTGAGGCTCGACTTGACACTTTTGGCCAAAGAACTAACCGAACTCATTGCCATCCTCCGCAATGACAAAGAGCTACACGGGGATTTTTTCTAAACTTTTCTACCTATTTATTTCTTTTGCGTCCACATTGAGGACAATGTGTTTTAAGTAGGGGAGGTACTCTTCGTATTATTGTTTTCTGCGATGTGATTTGTGTTTGTCGCTTGAGGCTCCATTTTTTCCATATTTTTTAAGAATATTCTGTCGCTTTTCATGCCCAAGAATTTGACCACGACTTGCCATCGCTTTGACCTACATGCATGATTCTTGGCTCTTTGAGTTAGTTATGATTCGTATGTTTGATTTTATCTCCACTTTGCTTTATTTTTATTAGGCTAAAAATAATTATTATTAATAAGTTAACTCTATCTTGCTTTTAAGTAAAATTGATCAAGTTTAATATAAAGTGGACACTTAATACAATTGCATGCCTAAATTATGTTCGTGTCTATTAGGTGGTTACTAAAACTTATTTTCAACACTTGATTATTTCTCTTAGGTCCTCCAAAATTAAAATTTCGTATAAATTTTGTTTAATAAATGTTTCCAAGGTTATGAGTGCAGCTTAGAACGTGACTGACTAAGTAACCGGGGTAGGGTGCTTGGGTTGTCATTCTACTTCGCGTCAAAAGGTTGTGTGACGTGATAGGTAAAACTCCGCTAACCATGGTTATGAGTGCGGCTCGAACGTGGTATCGATGTAACCGGCAGGGTGCTTGGGTTGTCATTCTACTTCGCGTCAAAAGGTTGTGTGACGTGATGGGTAAAACTCCGCTAACCGGAAATAAATAAATTTTAGGAGTGTGTTGGGCTGAGTAACCGGGGTGGGGTGCTTGGGTTGTCATCTCTCTTCGCGTCAAAAGGTTCAATATATTCCTAAGTAAATAAATAATAAAAAATAAAAAAATAAAAAAAAATAAAGAAATAAAAAAAAAGAAAAAGAAAAGAAAGATAGTACTAATAAAATTGCAGTTGGGGACTAAAGGAGAAAATAAATAGAGTGTCTTGGTAGGTTTGGTAATTTACCTAAATAGCATGAAATAATTCAAGACGATTTTAATTTTTGTGTGTGTTAATTAAAAAACTTTTTCTGTTTTACTTAAAGCAAGCTTAGAAGTTCTCTTTATTTTTCATTTGCATTTTTGACTAATTTTTATAAAACTTTGGAGTAGAATTTCTTTCAGGATCTAATTTTCACAGTGGATAGGAACCATACTTGAGGGCAAGCATGGGCTAAGTAGGGAGAATTTGATAATACTCTAGAACGTCATGTTTTTATGTGCTAATTGCATATTTATTTTGAGTATGATTCTACTAATTTGGGATATTTATGGTCTTTTATCTTATAGGGACTAAATTGGAGGCTAAAGCGAAATTAAGGGCCAAAAGCATGAATTTAGAGATAAAATGGGCCAATGTGCGACAAAGGGAAAAGTTGGTGCCAAAAGTGCAAGCATGGAGGACACAAGGGTTGAAATGCAAAAAGAAGAGTTTTTATTCTATTAGACTCTATTTTGATTATATTAGGATAATTAATATTAAGATAATTATTAAGGATTATTTAATTTAGGATTTATTTTATTTATCTTTATTTATCTTTGATTATTTGTAATTATCTTTAGGAATTTAAGTAGGACTAGTCTATCTATCTTAGCACTATAAATAGGAAAAGAGGTGACTCAAATTGATGTTCATCTTTTTCTGTAAACTCTCTCCCCAAAAGTCTTTGTTCTCTCTATATTTCCTTTTAATAAAAATCTCCATTTATATATTTATTTTCTTTTCCACCACAATCATGAGCCACTAAAACCCATCTAGCCAAAGGTTGTTGAAAATCCCCAAAAAGGGTTCTTGAGGTTTAGAATTCGTACTTAGCCTTCTCAACAGGGTATTCATCATTTCTCCGCATTACGGGGCTGACGCTTCCGTCCATGTCCCTTAAGAAGTAATCTTTTCAACGTGTGCAAGGAACGGCCGCTTTGTATATTTTAAGAAGGTTGCACAGTCGGTTCGTTAGCTTACTACGTCAGAGGTTGGCGAGCCCAAGAGACAAAATTGCGTGGGATTCGCCATTGAGAAACGTTGATCTAGCATAGATGATTTCACAAGAGCGATTGCCGGCTAGAGTCAGGTTCCACCAAATTAAAGTCTAAATCCTTGGAGCTGGTGGTCGTAGGCGTCCTCTTCCACTATAACTGGCTTATTCGGTTTGAGAAGGATCATCTAAAAGCCAAGGATTGAACCCAAGGCGGATTGAGGCAACTGGAGGCTGGAATCTCTCCACATAAGAAACTTTCTCTAAACTCTTTTTATTTTCCTCATTTTAATTTTCGCAATTTATTCTCGCAATTTCAATTCACTTTAAATTCTGTTTTTTTTATATTTTTCCAGATCGAAATTATTAATTCTGTTTTTTTTATTTTTCCAGGAACGTAAGTTTTCTTGGCCAAGAAATTGTCCAGGATTTCAAGAACGAGCATTCGTACAATCCGATCCTTGAGGATTCGACCCTACTTCCCCTTTGCTGTTATTTTTATTATTTTACAAGGGAATAGGATATTTTTGGTGCTTTCAACGACGCATCAACATATCATCCCGGAATCACTTACTTTCACTAAACAACGTGAAAACTAAATAAATAGATTAATCATACTTGTTATTCATTTACGAAGCAATTATAGGATTAGTACTGAGAATGGTTCATCGTATGCTTCCTGTACTATAATAATTCAATCCAAACTCATACATATATGTATATAAACATCTATCTTTAACCAAATAATTATCAATATAATGATACTCACATATGATCAAGTAATTCATTGAACATTTAACATTTAATAATATCTTCACTATAGATTAGCCTTTAACATTTAAATAATTTTGTAAAAACCATTCACATTTAGCCTGATGAACTAGTAACTTGACTTGGATACACAGGTAACTACAACACACCAGAGGCATCATAAATGCATAACAAGAGCATCGAAGTGTATACAGGAGCACAAATGTGCAAACAGGGGCACTGTAGTGCGAATAGGGACACCGAAGTGTACACAGGGGCACCGAAGTGCAAATCTCGTACAAGCGCGCATACTAACCCTATTGGCATGCCAATCGTATCCTAATCATTTACTATGTTAAAACGAGCATTTTAACAAAATTATAACTTTCCTGAATCAGAGGCACTTCCGTATTTCTCAATACATATGTTGTAACAATTCATAATCATTCCAAAATCACATATATAATGTTTCATAAATATTCAATAGTTTTCAAATAAATCATTTCTCACCTTATATTCAGTTATAATATTTTGATTTCCAACTCACATATTAAACATCATAAATATACATTCATAAATCAGTAGTAACATTATGCATTTATATATGTACAATTCTGTACCTATGAACTTACCTAGCTAAATTGCAACAATGACTAAGTATATGGGCTATTTGGTAATTTTTTCTTCTCCTCGATTTTCCACTCGTTCTTGATCTAAATTAATAATTTCATTCAATTAATTAATTCAGACAGTAGAACCAATTTATTTTATGCAATTTAGTCCTCTTTGATATTTTTACAAAATTACCCTCAACTTTTCATTTTTATTCAATTTAGTCCCTATGTTCTAATCATGCAAATAAACCAATTTTATTGAAAACCCATAGCACCCGAATGTTAATAGCTTCCATTACAGCCCACATTTTGTAATAATTTCACTTCAAGGCCTTGAATTATTATTACTTTAGCAATTTAATCCTTAAACATTTAAATCATTAAAAATTAATTTACAAATTTATCAAATTTAACAACAAATATTCATAATCCTCCATAAATAATAAAAAAACAACTCAAATCTTTAATGGAAAAAAATTTAAAGTTTAACAGTTTTACGAATTGATTCTCAGGTTAGCTGGACCTAGTTGCAACAATCTAAAAAACATAAAAATTACTAAAAACGAACCTCAATAGCACAACCATGCAAGGAAAGAAAGCTTGTAGAAACTCCATGGCTCGTTCAATGGTGTTTCTTCCTTCTCTTCACAGTGAAGGAACAAAATAAGATGATATTATCCATTTTTACTTTTGTTTTAATGTTTTAATAGTTTAAACATTAATTAATAAAACAATTCAAATAATAACTTAATAATCAACCACATTGTCGTCCATTATCACCAATTATGGTTAGTTTTCCATATTAAATCATCCATTTATTCATTAAGCCATTTAATCATTCAAATCTAATAGTGATCAAGTTTTACATCCTTTACGGTTTAGTCCTTTTTAATTAATTAACTATCTAAACATTACAATTTCTTAACGAAACTTTAATACAACCTTAATAACACTCCATAAATATTTAATAAAATACTTACGGCTTGGTTTATAGAAATGAAGTCCCAATACCTCATTTTCTAAAACTACTTACTTTAAGGTCATACCACTTGAACTTAATTGTTCTCTCAAATAGCATAAATTACCAATTCAACATTTATTTTAATACCATATTTGACTCGTAAATATTAAATAATAATATTTACGAACTCACTCATCGGATTTGTGTCCCTGAAACCACTATTTTCGACACTGCTAAAAAATGGCTGTTACACAAATGGTCCTTTGTGAGCTTCTTTCAACAATTCATTATTTAGTTCATTCCCTACTGTCACAAACATTCTGTTTCTGTATCTAAGCTCGCCTTCCTTACGTATGCTGAAGTTTACCGCCTTACCAGACATCATCTTTTACTTGAATCGGGCGCATTAAGTATCTTTCACTTGTTCTTCCAAAATCTAAAAAAAATGTGTTGGCTTTACAACCAACTCTGCCAACAAGGCTCTATTATTAGACATGGTCACTTTAGCTAGAAGGATAATAAGGCTACCACAGTTTTTTGCTCAAAGCATCAGCCACTATATTGGCTGTCCCCGGATGGTACTCAATGATCAAATCGTAGTCCTTTAATAATCCCAACCACCTTCTTTAGCGTTGATTCAAATCTTTCTAGGTCATTAAGTACTTCAGACTTTTATGGGCAAAGAAGACATGACATTTTTCTCCATACAAGTAGTGTTTCCAGAGCTTTAGCGTCAGTATTACTGCCGCTAATTCCAGATCATGCGTGAGATAATTCTTTTTATGGGGTTTCAGTTGTCGCGATGCATAAGCTATTATCCTACCTTTTTTCATAAGCACGCAACTCAATCCATTGGGTGACGCATCCGTATAGACCATATATTCAACTCCAGGCTCGAGTTGTGCCAGCACTAGAGCTTCGATTAGGACCACCTTCAATTTCTCAAAATTTTGTTGGCAATCATCACTCCAAACAAACTTTTCTTTCTTTTTTTAGTAGCTTGGTGAGAGGCGATGCTATTATTGAGAATCCCCTCACGAACCTTTGATAATATCCAACCAATCCTAGAAAGTTGCAGACTTTAGTAACATTCTTGGGCGAGTTCCATTCAAGCACTGCCTTTACCTTTGCGGGGTCCACATTAATTCCATCTGCTGATATCACATGTCCCAAGAAGTGTACTTCCTTTAGCCAGGATTTGTATTTGCTAAACTTTGCATACAATTGATGTTCTCGCAGGGTCTTCAATATAATTCTCAAATGCTTTTCATGATTAGTCTCACTCTTGGAATAAACCAATATGTCATCAATAAAGACCACTACGAACTAATCTAAGGTTGAAATACCTTGTTCATTAAGTCCATGAATACAACTAACGCATTAGTCAACCAAAATGGCATTATAAGAAACTCATAATGGTCATACCTTGACAGGAAAGCTGACTTAGGTACGTTGATATCTTTAATCTTTATTTGATAGTATCCTGACCTTAAGTCAATCTTGGAGAACACTAAAGCTCCACTTAGCTGATCCAACAAATCCCCAATTTGAGGCAGAGGGTACACATAGACCCGTCCTTCTTTTCTACGGATAAGATTGGCGCACCCTAAGGTGACACACTTGGCCTAATAAAACCCTTGCTCAACAAATTCTATAACTATTTTTTTCAACTCATTGAGTTCTACTAGCGCCATCCTGTAAGGCGTGCACGAAATAGGGGCTATCCCTAGTTCCAATTCAACCTAGAACTCTATCTCCCTCTTAGGGGGCATACCAGGAAGCTCATCGAAAAATACATCCAGTGTAACAGCCCATTTTCAGTGAAATCGAAACAGTGATTTTGGGACCACGAATCCAAGCCGAAAAGAAAATTTATTTTTATATTTTTGCATGGTTTACATTATGTTAGGAATGTCATATGAAAATTCTGATAATAAAATTTTATTGATTAGGTACTTAATTATGGAAAGTACCAAATTGCATAAAATGCAAAAGTTAAATTCTAGTAGCTAAAAGGATCAAATAGCTATGGAATTCAAAACTTGAGGTCCTTATATGGTAATTATACCATTAATCAAAAGTTAGTAGATATTTTTGATGATTCATCCATGGAAAAATTAGAAAAGGCTAAGGACTAAATTGGAAAGTGATAAAATTAAAGATGATAATTAAATTAAATAGAAATATCATCTTATTTTATATCGTCTTCTCCAAAATTTGCATGGAAACCCTAGGACAGAGAGAAGAAACTAATCAAGCTTAATTGGGTAAGTTTTCTTATTCTGTTTTTAATAATTTTTATATTTTTGAAACCGGGATAGTTTACTCTATCTATTTTGGGAATTAATTTGAAAAGTTATCAAAGTATAGAAATTATGTCATGGATGAATATGCTGAAAATTTAAAATTTATGGTGGAAAATGAAAGGTTGTTGATAGATAAACATCTTTTACAAAGTGATTTTTCATGAAAACAAGATTTAGAGACTAATTTTTAAAGTTGTGAAAATTGAAGAAAAATTTTGAAATTTATGGAATACATGTGCTGTAAATTGTATATTGAAATTTCGGTTAGGCTTGGAATAGGGAGTAAATTGCATAAATTACATTTTTCGAGCCTAGGGACGAAATTGGAATTTATGGAAAGTTTAGGGGTAAAATGGTAATTTTGTCTAGGATGTAAATTGAGTTCAATAGAATGTGAAATGTGAGAAATTGATGATTAAATTCATGTATATAGATCCGAATAACTCAAATTCAAAGTTAGATCGAGGAAAAGAGAGTTTCGGATTAATAGATCTATATACGCGAGCAAGTGTTGAGGTAAGTTTGTGTAACTTAATTGAGCATGTAAATATGATGAATTGAATGTTGTATTTGTATAGAATGTGATTTATATTTATTTGGATTAATTGGATGTTATAATATAAGAATTGAATACATGTTTGATATTGTTTGAAAAAGGTTAAGTTCCGTTTGAATATTGGATTTTGATGGACAAATGTGATTTCCCTTATTGAATGAGGTCCTGCATTTGTTGCTGACGGGATTTAGCTCGGACGAGTGATCCTATTGACCTCATTACAGAAAGGATTTAGCCTGGACTGGTAATCCTGATATAAGCCCTATTGAGCATATGTTATAGATAGGATTTAGCCCGGACGGGTAATCCTGATTAAGCTCTTATGAGCATATGTTGGAAACAGGATTTAGTTTGGACAAGTAATCCTATTATATGATATGTGGCTCGAGAGTGTGCTTTCTGATTAAGTGCCTTAATGGGTACTCCTGAATTTGAATTGATGGGTTATTAAATTGTACACCTTGAGTGTACTATTTGAATATCCATCGGAATTTCAATGATTCAACGGACAAAATACTTGACATGATATGAGAATTATGAGATGAAATGAATAATGTCTTGAAAGAATATAGCATGATGAGCTCATCTATGTTTACTTGATGTATATGAGAATTTTGTGACTAACATGTTTGATTGAATGCATGTGTTTAGGAAATTTTGCCAAGTTGATGGAAACAAGTTATTATATGCTTAATTTTAATAAATGAGATTGATAAGTTTAATTCCAGTTATACAAACTTACTAAGCATAATATGCTTACTAGGTTTACTTTTCTCTGTTTTATAGTGCTCGGAAGCTCGCGAAGGTTGGTGAACAGTTGGAGTATCATCACATTATCCACAAGCTTATTTTGGTATAAATAGTAAACTTATTTTGGTATAATGGCATGTATAGGTTAACTTGACCATGGATGGCTTGAATATGTTTATTTGTAATTTAGCCATTGGAATGGCTAGTAATGATTATGTTTAGGTATATCTATTAAGGTAATCCTAAGGAATTAACATGAGTACATATATTATAGTTTGATTGAACAATGCTAAATGAGTATAAATGTTAAAGATAAGATCATAAATAGGTATGCATATAATGATATATTATGTTAGGTGTTAGAATTGGCCTTGTTATAATGCTTGGATTGGTTGGTATATGAATGCAAATTTTGGTGTAAGTTATTGGCAAATTTGGGTGAGAAATAAAGCTAGGAAATGGCTTTATTTTGTCCACACGGGTAGACACACGGGCGTGTGTCTAGACCGTGTGTGACACACGGCCTGGTACATGGGCGTGTAGTTTGGCCGTGTGTCCCCTACATCTTAAAATTGAGAAACAAAATGCTCAGAAACGAGCAAACAGGCAGAGACACGGGCGTGTGTCTCAGCCGTGTGTGCTACACGGCCTAGAACACGAGCGTGTGTCTTGGCCATGTGAACCTTGCACCTAATTTTTGAAAATTAAATTGATCACACGGCCTACTCATACGGGCGTGTGGCTGGTCGTGTGGCACAAGTCAAAGAGTTACACGGGAGTCGAACACGACCTGCAGCACTGGCATGTCTCAGGGTCACACGGGCGTGTCCTTAGACCACAGTGAGCCCTGCACTTAGGAAATTTTAGAAATTTTGTGAAAAATTCTATGAGTTCCCGATTTAGTTCCGATTCGATTCTAATACTCATTTTGGGCCTCGAGGGTCCATTTAAGGGACGATATGAATAATCTTGGGAAATGAATAGTAAATATCATAAATTATCTGTAAATGAAATGAATTATCTATAATACTCCATAACCTTGTTCCAGCAACGGATACGGGTTAGGGGTGTTACATCCAGAAGCTCTCTCACGACAAGCACTCTGCTGATCTCGCTTCTGGATTCGGGTGTATCTATAATATATGCCAGATAGGCATCTGTGCCTTAAATAATCATTTTCCTGGTGGTTACCACAGAAATGATTCTATTCGCCAACTCTAACTGTTTACTAAACAACTTTATCTCATTTCCCTCAACAATTGTCAGTTATACACTTCTAGTTCGATAGTCGACCATCGCATTATGCCTGGTCAACCAATCTAATCCCAAAATAGCGTCGAACTCATGGAAACTCAGTAGAAAAAAGTCCACTAAAAATATGTGATTACCAATAGCCAAAGGATAATCCCTTATTAACCTATTTACTACCGTACTTTGACCCAAAAGGTTTGTTACTATTACATTCATTTCAGAATATTCTATTTCAAACCTTAGATATAAGAAAAATTAAGTTTGCCAAAGAAAGCACAAAACTTGGTCAGGAAGCCACTATTGGCTTTATACAGGTGCACACGAAAGGAAAACTTAGTGGGCAAATTTGTCCTCCCACTACCCTTCCTTTGGTATCCGTGATTAATAACATTCTCTATCATCTGAAATGAATGTCCTTTCAATTTCAGAAACATTGTCCCATTCTAACTAGTACTCTTTAGGCCAACTAAATGGTTTCAAATATAATAATAATAAATTTAACCTTTCTTTCAAACTAAGGGCTTAGCATTTAAGGAATAAAATTAACGTCCATCAGTTGGGGTGGCGTATACCCTGTAAGGGAGTTCGCCAGACCACCAAGCTCACCTTAATAAAGGCTTCTCCCAAAGGCACATTCTATAGTGTTCGAGCACTTAGTCATATCTAGTACCATATTCACTCAGAACCTATTCTATAAGTCTTACTTTTAATAACAATACTCAAGTATTGTGGCTTCGCCGGGCAAGATATTACACAATCAAAATCTCCAACTTATAACTATGCGTCAATTATTGCACTTTTACTCATACCAATTCCTTCAACTAACAAACTGACTGAATTATCCAAACATTTTATTATTATTTACCTGCTTAAAACACCATAACCATATTATTTGTAGTCCATTACTTACTGACCATCTCTTCACACATACATTTAGCCCAAAGTGGTTGTTCACAATTGTTAGTCATTGGCGGATACATATACACGTTTGGCAAATACTTATGCATATCTGAGTATCAACAAACTATTAATCATATCATGCCCTAAACGAATACCGCGTAACCCATACTGATAATATATTGCGTAGATCACTTAGATGATTTCCATGCCATTTTACTCTAGAACCCCCAGACTCTCAAATAATCAATAATCAGATTTCATATGGTTTCAGGCGAAGTCATTATACAACTCAAACAAAACGGATTCCAGATAACTCCAATCAAACCATTTCATAACACAAACGAACCCACATTGTCCAGTTCTTAAGTCACACACAACTACGAATGTATCCATGTCCAACATTATCAGACCATCATGATAGATACATTTATTAACATACAGATGCACTGTTCTTTAGAAAAACTTATTCAATTACTTTAAAGACATTACTCAACCCTTAACCTTAAACGCATGAATACCTTATCTTAGCCATACTTAATACAAGCTAACAGAAATTATTCATATCTTGCCATAAGGGTAGATATACTATAATGTAAATACCATAAAATATGTTCAGTTATTTAAATTTAAAATTTCAATAAAATAAAAAGTATATAAGATTACTAGATATTATATATATATATATATATATTAAATAAAATAAGAGACAAGCCTATACAATTTTGAAAAACATTTAAAACCTCTATTCAAGTCTTAAATTTGGACAATCATGTGTAGTATTGATACCATACTTAGATCTAGTTGGGCAAAACCCATGACTAGCTAGATTAATAGTATTGACTTGGGCTTTGTAGAAGTTTAGAAACCATTTCTTAAAGGTTGGAGTTATTTTAATTAAGGATGATAATAGAACAACGGAAAAAACAAATATTGTCAAATCTATTGACACTCCAATATTGGCACGGTTTGTTCTAATCTCAAACCCACTCCACTATGGAAATTAAAACTTGAATACAACTTATACTCCCATGAATGTTATATACATTCATCTATAATTGCCCCTCCTCGTCCCATTTGATATTTATTAGTCATTTCTAATATTTCCGATGACATATAAACATAAAAAGATCATCTATGAATATTTCAACAAAAACTTGAGGGTTTATTGTATAATATATTCTTACATATATATGAATAAAACAATAATTTTAATATTGGTAAAACGAAATGAGGAAAGCAAATCAGAACTCCCATTCAGAATGTGTTTTAACTCAAAGAAACCTACAACATATGTAATTTGCAATAAAGAGATCATTCACATCAAGCAGAAACAAGAGAAAGATGGATGTGAAAGCAAAGCCCAACAACATGCAACACGTAGCAGCGGACATTAAAAGGATCGATAATCACTCTCAAATGATTCAGCTGCTGAGTAAAATAGCACGATGTCACCCTCTTCAGGCAACTTAAAGCTAACCTTCTTTTTCAACTTCCCATTATGGCTTCTCCTAAATGAAGAACCTGAAACATCCTCCCCTGAACCCTGTTCCAAACACAAATTATTATCTCCTGTTGTAAAGGGTCCACTTCGATGATGATGATGATGTACCCTTCTTGACAAGTGTTTGAAGACATGAAGTTCACCTCCATTAAGATAATCTGGGTTCAACCCTTTAGGACCAGGTGAAGCTAATAGCCAATCCTCTAGAGTCAACGTCCTCACTTTTGTCTGCTTCTTCTTCTTCTTCTTCCTCTTTTTTAAGCACTCGGGTTTCATGGATTCAATGATGGAGGATGATCTTTGAGTTGAACTAAATGACTTGGCTTGATCTCGCTTTGAATTGGAGGGCTTGCTTGCTTTTGCACCCATTGGAATTGGACCTCCTTATGAAATAAAATCACCAAATGTCAGATAGCATGGATTTGGGCAGAGTTGGGAGAGCTAGGAATTAGCATTTGAATGGGATTTATAAAAAACAAAAGGGGGTGAACTCTACTTTGGAAATGTGAATGCTCAATGGCAACAACGAGAGCTTGGGCGGCATCATTGTTTTATGGGTTAATTCTAGAAGACATCCCTAAACTATGACCTAGACCTTAAATTGGTCCCAAACTTAAAAACATTCTAAACGAGTCCTTGGAGTATTAGTATCTTATCAATTAAGTCTTTTAGGCAATCTCGCCATTAGTTTGGGTTAGATACCAAACACGTATCTAGCTACTGTTTCAACAATTTTGGATTTGACATGTTAAAAGAATATCCCTAATGACACAGGTTTTTAACATGTTAGATCCATATAATATTTTACAATTTGATCATGTGTTTTAATCATGCTCTAGGTCATATATGAATTGACATTTAACACCTAAGTTGATACCTAGGCTAATAGAAGGATCTTATTGATACGATACACATACTTTAATGACTAAATTAGAACGCCTTGAAATTATTGAACTAATTTAAAATCTAAACCATAGTTTGAGAACATTAGTGGAATTAACCCTTGTTTTATATAATAACCTTTCATTATCTCTGATGTGTATAAGAGTACTTTTCAACTTTGAATATTTAAGTAAACGGTAAACTACTTTACTTGGTTACTCAACTTTTAGGGTTTTCATTTTGGTCGCACAAAATGAATTTCGTGCAATTTCGTTACTCAACCGTTAAAATCTCTTACGGCAGTTAACTATACACGTCACTTCATGTTCACACTTTCATTTTGATCAACCAAAAAAATCCATTTTTTAAGTATTGATAGGGGAAAAAAACTTTAAGGATTAAAGTGAAGAGGCAGTAAAAACTAAATTAATGCTTTAAAAATTGTCAAATTGTACCTCCTTGTCAAAAGTTCAAAACTTTTTTTTTTTTTAATATTGAAATTTTAAATTTGAAAACATAAAAAACAATTAAACAAGTTAATGATTATTTTTATCCCTTAATAGTGTCAATCAATTTGTTACTATAATATTGAAATTAATTAAATTAATTAATTTAGTCTCATTTTAAATTTTATTTTATATTTTCAAATTAAAATCAACTCAAATAAATCATCTTTAATAATTGTACATGAAACCCAAATTTCTTTTGATTATATGATCTCAGTCTTTCATACTAAGCTAAAAGTAAAGAAAAATCCTTACAATTAATTAATTTTATCTTCCATGTCAAACAATGTCTAGAATTTTTTTCATCATTTCTTTACCCAAATGAAGAACAAGCAATTAATTTAATTAATTGTAATTATTTTTCTTTGCTTTTAAGTTAGTATGGAATATTCGAGATTTTATATCAAAAGAAATATAAGTTTCGCAGACAATTATTAAATATGTGTTATTGAGTTGATTTCATTAAGAATAATATGGAAACATAAAATAAAATTTTAAAATTTAGAAAGTTAAATTAATTTCAATATTAGTGTAACAAATCTGTTAACATTATCAAGGGGATATAATAATTTCAATGAATTATTTAATTAATTTTCATATTTTGAAATTTAAATTTTCAATATTGAGAAAAAAAAAGAAATTTAGAATTTTCAGCAATGTAATAAACAAATACAATTTAATAGATTTTTAATGCAGTATTTTAGTTTCTGATGCTTTTTCACTTTTAATCCTTCATTTTTTTTTGCCCGAAATAATAGTTTAAAAAATGACTTTTATTGGGTGACCAAAATGAAAGTGTAAACATGATATGATGTATATAGTTAACCGCCGATAGAGATTTAATGGTTGAGTGACTAAAATGAAAATACCCTAAAAGTTGAGTGACCAAAATGAAAACATCCTAAAAGTAGGGTTACCAACTAGATAGTTTACCCTTAATTAAAACATATAATATAGTGTCTAGCAACAGGTCATAAAAAAATTTGTAGGGATGGTGAGATAGTGTAGAGAAGAGGACATTTAGGATGGCTTCTTCAGCATCTTAATGACAATGCATTCTTCAATTATTAGAAGTTAGATAAAAGCAATGGCACCAATGGTTGAAAAGAAAAAGACGACAGTCATACTTTCCATATCTGTGGAATCAAACTATGGATAGGTCTTTTGGTATCTTTCATTTTTTTTTTTTCTTTTTCTTCTAATGTGATGCAAGATTAGTTGGAAAAATGAAAATTCTATTGCATATTTTTATATGACATCTAACTTAAGTACAGGGTTTTACTATCCTCACGTCCCTAAATCTGTCACCAACCATCCACTTCAAGGCTTACTCGAAAAATAAAAAAATTTGGATTAAAATATAGATTTGAAAAATGAGTTTAGATAAAAAAAAAATAAAGTTCATTTTCTAAACGCAAGCCTCAAGGAAAATTTTTTTGCCCGAGTTTAGTCTGATCCAACCTAAATTTGCCTAAATTTTTTCCCTACTGTTATTTTGTTATTATTTTTTGTTGTTATTTACAATTATCTTAGTATTATTTAAGTATTTTATGTATTTTTAATTTAAGGTCTACTTGCCCGACTTATTATTATTATTATTTATCTAAGCTTGAGAACAATTGAATGTCAACTTTCATTGGATTAAAGAAGTTAAGCTAAAGACAATGAAGAAGACAACAATGGAAGTTAAAAACCCATCTAGCTTCTTTGCCAATGCCAAGGAAGAAGAAATTTGTAGCTGTGGCAGTTTGGATGTAATAGAAAGTAACGTGGGCTTGCGGCAGAAATAATGATAAAATAAGTTGGTGATTCTTTTAAGAAATCACAAACGGTAAACTAACAATTTTCCGTTAAGTATAGCCGTAATGTAGTGATAAAAATTTGGGTAATTTACCTAAATATACCGATTTTTAAAAAAATTTACGGAAAATGGCCGAAAAAATAATTATTTACCGGAAAGGGCCATTTCTCCCCAAAACGCGTCCACGTCAGCGTATTTTGGGGGATGCAGCAGGAAAGCGCGCCCTCGTGGACGCGCTTTGCCCCTGCAACAGTCAAATTTTTTTTTTTACCGTTGGGCCTCCAACGGTAAAAAAAAACCTATAAAACCCCCCCAACCATTTTATTTTTTCACACATTAGTCCTTACTCATTTTTCTCTCAACTTTCTCTCAAATTCCTCTCAAATTTCTCTCAAAATCCTTTAAACTTCCTCTCAAATTTCACAATAGTCCTTTAATATTTATAAAAAAGCCCTTTTTTTTAAAAATTTTTTGAAATATATTTTTTTTGATAAATTTTAGAATACTCGATCGTATTAGCAATGGCCACCGGAGAATTAATTCGTCTCGACGATAAACACATATCCGTCGATCAAATGCAAATGGTAAGTTTTAATTTTAATTTTTCAATACTATTTAAAATTTTTAAGGTTTATACAATTTTAATTAAATTTTATTTTATAATTTTTTAAACAGTCTGTAGATCGGGTGTTGCAATGCTATATTCGCAATATGTCTGGTCCGCCATCGCCGTTTATCGAGAATTACCTGCGAGAAGCGAGTTTTTAGCACGTGGCCACGATAGGCCGGGGGTGCAAGTTGGACCCGAAGTTAATCAGTGCGTTGATAGAGAGGTGGAGACCCGAGACGCACACTTTCCATCTTCCATGCGGAGAGTGTACTATCACTCTGGAGGACGTGCATTTGCAATTAGGATTGCCGGTGTATGGGTCCGTAGTCACCGGGTCCGCAACTTCTGGTGATTGGGCCGCCGTATGCTACGAGCTTTTGGGTGCTATTCCGGATAACATTTACGGTGGTCGGATAGAGATGGGCTGGTTACGAGACACATTCCCGGAGCCGAATAATGATTCGACCGAAATAGAAAGAATACGGTATGCTCGGGCATACATTCTGGAGATGATTGGAGGCTATCTGATGCCGGACTTGTCACAAAACCTCGTACACCTGAGATGGCTTCTGAAACTCGTTGATTATAGAGCAGCCAGTGAATTGAGTTGGGGGTCTACCGTGCTCGTAAAATTGTATCGGGGGATGTGCGGGGCGACGCGGCCGAATAAAGCGAAAATCGGAGGTTGCCTATCACTATTGTAATCATGGGCACGGTTTCGATTTCCATTTTTACGTCATCGAGTCGACCACCCATATACATTCCCACTCATAACGAGGTAAATTTAATATTAGATTTTACAATTATTACGTAGATTTAAAATATAATTGTATGCTAAAAATTTATTTAGTTAGGTGGAACCATTCGGCGAGTTATGTTGGAATACCTACATCTCTTGAAGATATACGGCTTCTACTAGAGCAACGGTCGGAAGCACAAGTAAGTATTAAATTTTAATTAAATTTCGTAATAAAATAGTCGTTTCGTATTTCATATTTAGTATTTCGTATATAACTAATATTTTTATCATGTTAATATAGTTTGAATGGACACCATACGAGGACCCCTCAATTCGGGCAGTAATTCCGGAGGAGTTCTTTCAAAACCCGAACATTTGGCACGTGAAGGTCCCATTGATCAACTATGCGACCGTGGAGATGCACCATTCAGATCGGGTTCTGCGTCAATTTGGATTTCGACAACCGATTCCCGTGGCACCTGAGGTGCTCGATGATGAGCACAAAGTCGACTTACGACAGTTGCATACGAATTGGCCAAGATTTTGGTCAGCGTATATCGACTTGTGGGAGAACCGGTATGATTATATACCTACTCGGGAACCGATCATCGTTCCTAAGTTAGCGTGCGTGCCAGAATACATGCCATGGTTTCGGATCCATGGCAAGCCGTTTTTATTGTCGGAAGAGGAGAGGCGACGGCAACTTCGTGAACAATGGGAACGACGGGGCCCTTTAAATCCAAGGAGAAGGGGTGATGAGACGGGACCATCAACAGCGTCGACAAGTCACCGAGCTCATCAACAGCGCCCACCACGATCCACCGGCCCAACACTTCACCGGTTTACACCCACATCACGGCCTTTTTCAGATTATGCCAGGTGCGTACCCTAGCCCTTATATGTATCCTAACCCTTATATGTTTCCTTTTCCCAGTCCCACGGCAGGTTGGAATGCATGGCCCGATTCGAGTCTGTTCCCAACTACTCCGACTGGCAAGCCGATCTTGAGGCCGCCGTCGCATGAGGGATCGCACGAGGCGCCGTCGGGGAGCTCTTCTTTTACCAGTCTCCTTCGCCTTATGGGATTCAGACACACCTCTGCCATGGTTTATGCAAACACCTCCTCAGTCGTTATTTTATCAAGGTGGGTCATCCTCCCAACACCCACAACTGCACCCCTGCCAAGAAGGAACGAGAATCCCTTTGAGGTTCCACAACCCACGCCTAAGCTAGAAGAAGGAGGAATCCAGTACAGAATCAGTCGACCACCCCCCCATGTGGCATCGATTCCGACCTACACCAACATTGATTCCGACCGCCATTTTTTTGTAATTTTTTTATATCTTTAATAAAATAAAAGTTATTTTTTATTGTAATTTAATTTTTTATCTTTAATAAAATAAAAGTTATTTTTATTTTTTTACTGTAATTTATTTTTATATCTTTAATAAAATAAAAGTTATTGTTTTTTTATTTTTATTTATAATTTAATTTTTTTATCTTTAATAAAATAAAAGTTATTTTTATTTTTTATTGTAATTTATTTTTATATCTTTAATAAAATAAAAGTTGTTTTTTTATTATAATTTATTTTTATATCTTTAATAAAATAAAAGTTATTGTTTTTATTGTAATTTAATTTTTTTATCTTTAATAAAATAAAAGTTGTTTTTATTTTTTTATTGTAATTTATTTTTATATCTTTAATAAAATAAAAGTTATTGTTTTTATTTTTATTTGTAATTTAATTTTTTTATCTTTAATAAAATAAAAGTTGTTTTTATTTTTTATTGTAATTTATTTTTTATATATTTAATAAAATAAAAGTTGTTTTTTATTGTAATTTATTTTTTATATCTTTAATAAAATAAAAGTTATTGTTTTTTATTTTTATTTGTAATTTATTTTTTTTATCTTTAATAAAATAAAAGTTGTTTTTTTATTTTTTTTTGTAATTTATTTTTTTTATTAACCCATAAAATGAAAGTTGTTTTTGAATATCCTAATTGTAATGTAATTTTTATATATTTAATGAAATGAAAAACACATACTTTACTTCTATCATGTCTTTAAATACATCTAAACAAAAATGATACAGACGAAAATGAGACATAACTTTTCATTCTTCCAAGAGACAAAAATGATAAGTAGACTATGAACTATTCCGACTTGGACACGAGCGAGATGTATGGCCTGAGTTCCTACACCATCCGTATAACTTCCGTTGGTTGGTCGTTTCTCGGATATCCATATTGTTGCGTATTCTAGTCGAGCAAGGTCGACCTTTTGGTTTGCGACGCAGTTCTCTATCCGATAACAGCTTATACGGAGCAAGCAATACAGACGGCCACTTACGTTCATCTGGGACTGGTGGGAATACGTGTCTCCACACGTTGTACATGTTTTCTATTTTATACACTTCGTCGACATAGCTCATGGGATCCAGACGGAGATTCTGACAAGCCGCAAGTACATAAGCGCATGGATAACGAAGTGCATCAAATATCCCACAGTCGCAGGTCCTATTTCTCAAGTGTACACGATATTGCCCGCCAACAATACCTTGGTTCGGTCTGTCAAACTTCGTCACACGAAACCATAGGTTGTCGCGATCGTGACACACTGTGTGCATGGTGTTGGCCCGTGCCTTCCCCTTGTTAATTTCTCGCAATACATTCGCGCACCATACATGGCCTACTTGCATTTGGCCTTTATAACTCGCTGCTCGCTTCGGAAATAGTGTCACTAAACGAAAATATGTCTCTCGCACAACCGATATTATCGACAAATGATGCGTTCCTTTTAGAACAGAATTTATGCATTCAGCCAGGTTTGAGGTCATATGACCATATCGTAGGCCGCCGTCGTATGCTTGTGTCCACTGTTCAAAAGGTATATTGCGTAGGTAGTTTACGCCTTCTTCGTTAACTGAGCGCAAACTCACCAACATCTCGTGAAAACGGTCCTTATTGATCTCGTACCCTGCCAATATAAGTTGATAGCGAATATTACATACCACTCTTCAATTAAGAATAAATTGAATATTACAAACGAAATTATATTAATAGATATTACATACCCATGTTGGTCACTTGCCATCGTTGACTTGTAGATCGATGTTGCCCGTTGTAGTTGGACGCAACATGCCTTAGGAAATATCGATGGTGTGTGCGATGCCACATGCTTCCCTGTCGCCCTATTGCGGCTAGTATTCCAGGGCCCCGATCCGATATAACGCATATATCAGGTTGGGGGCAGACATGCCTCCTTAACCTAGATAGAAAGAAATCCCAGTCATCAGCTGACTCCCCCAGTGTTATTGCAAACACAATTGGAAGGATTCTCCCACTGTCATCTTGTGCCACAGCTGGCAATAGCCAATGCGTATATCTACCATACATAAAGGTACCGTCAATTTGTACCAATTGCTTGCAGTATATAAATGCGTCTCGGCATTGCTTAAATGTCCAGAACAGACGCTTGAACACTTGGCATCCACGGAGCAGTCGGTCATTGTAATACGCCGGTTTTGTTTCAAGGTCTGTTATGCTGCCTGGGTCATATCTCTCCAGCACCTGACACCACTGCCATACTTCATTATATGAAGCGTCCCATCGACCATGCAACTTTTCTAACACCTTCTGCTTGGCTATCCAAGTCTTCTGGTAAGAGGGCGTGTACCCCAATTGGCTACGGATATTGCCAATTAAGGCCGGCACTGTAGTCTTCGGATCCACCTTCACCGTCGGCATTATTAATTCAGCCAACATCTCTGAATCCATCTTCGGATGATCTTGTGAAACACCTGTCAACGAAGCACGTTAAATAATGCAACATTACGTAATATTAGTATTATTCAAAAACCTTGAACACCTAGTGATACTGTACCGGTAAGACATGTATGTGGACCTTTGTACTTTTTGATCTCCCACAAGCCTATCCTTCTCCTCAACGAGGCCATGATTTTCCATGAACATGTACCGTCTTGCACTGCACACTTGGCATCGTACTTATTGAGTTTGGATTTAACCCCGTTCTTGATGCTATATTGTTTCAATGCACCAAGAAAAGTATCCTTGTTGGAAAACTTTTTACCAACTTCTAATTCGCCCGAATCCAACGATAAACTTGTACGGTCACGCCTTCTGTGTGGTAGTTCAAGAAACTCTAATGCATCGTCTTGAGATAGATCGATATTATGCATGTGGGCTGGAGGCAAGTACGCCCTAAATCGCGGATCTTCTTCTTCTTCATCTGAACCGCCTTCAACATCGGTTGGAACAGGCTCCGGTTCAGAAAATAATGCAACTTCTGCACCATCGGGGCCGGGCTCTCGAGGTGGATCCACATCGGACTCGTCATCTGACCCACCATTATCTGCAACGAATGAGGGCCCCTCGCCGGTGGATGTCGTGGGGAGTACATTATCCTTTCTTACACAACTTTCGTAACGTTCCCAATCATATGTGGATTGCCAACCACTAGAAGTTGATGATGTTCCCCAATACGTATTACTAGCATCGAACGTCGAAGGAAGGATATGCATGTCCCATCCACCAACCGAGTGTCGTGCAGGGGTTGTGTTTTCTATATTACCACCAAACACGGGCGCTTTCGTATTCTGCCTCCCAGTGTTGGCTTGGGGTCGTGTATTCCCCTCGAACAACAGTAGATGTTGAAGTCGAAAGAAGATCACTTGGCGATGAAAAATGTACGTATACCTCAAGATAGGGTGATCCACTGGCAAGATGAGTCTCTACCATTGCCTCCAAGCTCCGAGGACCTTTGATGTCGAATGTGTCATATCTCACGGGATTAACCGAAGCGCAAAATCTACATTTAATAGACTGAACTTTCATTGGCGTTATTTCGAAGATTTTACGCCTAATTCTTTTGCGAAGTTCTGTCAAATCTATGTTCCGGTTAAAACCCAATCGCTACTGTGTTCTCCGATAAAAAAACAACACCATTTTCGGTGTCACAAACCTCACCATCGTAGTAAAAATAACAGATTAATACGCTTCACTTATCTTCGCTTTCTATTTTACTTTTGCCTCAATTTTTGTTATGCAACCCGAGAATGAAATTTGGCTAATTTATAGTACTAAGGATTGCCGGACTCATCAGAGCAAAAAGCGGCGTCCACGTGGGAGCTTTTTTCAACATTTTGCCGACAAAGGCATCCTGCTTGAAGCGTTTTGGCCACTATTTGTTCGTAAACGTCTTCTCAAAATTATTTTGCCGAGAGACATCAGAGCAAAAGAGCGTCCCCACGTAGGAACTTTTTCAAGACTCTTATTGATGATGCATCCCGCTTGAAGCGCTTTTGGCCACTATTTGTTCAAAAACGCCTTCTCAAAATTATTTCGCTAAAACTCATCAGAGCAAAAGAGTCCCACGTGGGAGCTTTTTCAAGATCTTCTTGACAAAGCATCCCGCTTGAAACGTTTTGGTCACTATTTGTTCGTAAACGTCTTCTCAAAATTATATTGTCGATATACTCAGAAAAAAATTCAAATAATTTTTATTTTGTTGATATATTTTTCCCAAAACCCTAAACTTAAAATTATTCTAATTAATTAACCCTAAAATATAGTCCATTAATTTTTCCCTAGAAACCCTAAACCCTAAGACCCTAAAAATCCCTAAACCGTAGCCCTAAAACCCTAAAAAGTCATGCACTAACACTAAAAACTAGTGAAAAACCCATCGTGGGGGGAGAGGGCAAAAGCGCGTCCACGAGGGCGCGCTTTCCTGCTGCATCCCACCAAAACGCGCTGACGTGGACGCGTTTTGGGGGGAAATGGCCTTTTCCGGTAAATAATTATTTTTTCGGTCATTTTCCGTAATTTTTTTTTAAAAATCGGTATATTTAGGTAAATTACCCTAAAAATTTTGTTTTAATTGATGGAATGTGATCTATGAACTATTTCCAAGATGTGATATCCATAAAAAGAAAAGAAAACTGGAGATGTGGAAGTATGAAGTTGGATTCCCAATTGGCCTTCATTTGAGCAGTTGGAAGAAAGAAGCTACACTACAAAAGTGGCCTCTCGACGTGATTAGATGCCTTTTGAGATTATCGATTGCAGCTTCTGACGACCTAAACTGTCCCATAATTTTCTATTCTCAAATTACCTAAATATAAAATATAATCTCATTCTACCTCTTTTTAACTAATCATAATCTTAAATTTTGGAGAAAGTTACATTTTATTTTTATTATTTTAATTAGTTTAATTTTTTTTTAAAATAAAATTTACCCTTCAGAAAAAATTAAATAATCATTAAATTTTAATTAGATTTAATTCAGTTAGCAATAATAAATGCATTTTAATTAGATTTAAGTCCTACTACATCTCTCTATTGAATCGGTTAAACTGGCCGATGACTCCTTACTTTTCAATGATGCCTACAAGGTATATCATTGAGCAGGAATGGTGAGAATAGTGCTGAAACTCGAAACAGTACAGGTAGCCTGGTCTAGAATCAAGATCATATATTAATTTAGAAGCGATATACCATGAAATTTTCCATCTTCTTAGTTTGCGATGAATGCATAAGAGACCAAATCAAATCTTAGTTTGATAAAGAAATAACCATAGATGAGCAAATGAAAAAGAAAAACGAAACTGTGAGAAGTTCGGTAAGCAGATTAGTCGACGGAGAATAATCACGACAACCGGCCAGTTAACTTCTCAGCCATTTAGATTTTATATAGCTACAGCCACATTGGCAAGTCAAGATCAAGGGTACTGATTTCACTCACACCCTTCCCTTGGTACATGTAGCTTCCATACCTTATCATCATTTTCTTACATATCGAGCCGATACTAATATAAAACCCTACCCGCTGTATCTGTTTATATAGAGGAAATATCTAGGGCAA
This sequence comes from Gossypium sturtianum, assembly GCA_025698515.1. NCBI lineage: Eukaryota > Viridiplantae > Streptophyta > Magnoliopsida > Malvales > Malvaceae > Gossypium > Gossypium sturtianum. The sequence goes on from CM046948.1 coordinate 12,957,176, forward strand.
CTGAGGAGGAGGAGAGATCTCAGCCGCACATCTTTATGGAGTTCAAAATGGTGACCAGTGTGACGCTGACACAAAACACCTCTAATTTTGTTTTTTTGTCCCTCTTCTATGTTAATATTTTGTATTTAATCCTTCTACTATAATTTGCAGGTCCAAATTGATAACACCTTTAAGTTAGTTATCTCCATTAAAATGGTAATATTGATGTTTTTAAACAAGCCATTAGCATTCATCTAACATGTAAATTTATTATCGATTGAATATGAGTAGCTAGATTTCCACTTACCCCAACTATCTAATAGAATAAAATTTAAATAATAAAAAAATCACTTTAATGAAAACAACTAACTATAAGGTGTAATTAGTTTGAACCTACTAATAATACAAGTAGAAAGACCAAATTATGTCAGAGAAAAATTAGTTCCCAAATTTTAATATAATAGAGGGACTAAAACCACAATATACCCCTGTTTACAATCAAGTGGTTGGGATACATAAAAGCATGTTCATTTTTATCAGAAAATAAAGCTTTGTTAATTATATAATCATACAATTTGTTCTTCATTTTCTCCAAATCATCCCTCAAATAATTAGGCAAGTAAATTTATCTAAGGTAAAAAAACAGAAAACATAAGTCAATAGAAACTAGTTAAATTCACGGGTTAAATTTATAAAATATTTACTTTTGGCATTTTTGCTACAGTCTCTCAAAAAATTAGTATAAGAGCGAGCTAAGCATAACCATTTTCTCTGAATAGATGATGAGAACTTGATAAGCAAAACAGTTTCCATTTACAACAATAAAAAGGCAAAAGCCTAAGCAAATGTTTGCATACTGGGAAAAATATGTAATCTCCCAACTTATTGTTGTACTTGCAAAACCATAACATCTGAGTTTAAGGATACAATAACTTCCAACTGTCTAAATAACAAAATGCAAGTGCTGCAATTAAGTTTTGTTAATAATATTCTTCTGGGTTTTCTTTGCTCTGAATGAGAGGAACACCGTCTTCTCTCCAAACTATCCGGTCTTCGCATAAAGCAGCTGTCACCTCTACGTATAATTTATGTTCCTGTAAAAGTACGATAATCATTGTAAAGTTGCTAAATCCTTAATGAACTTTTTGATTTGCAATGCAGAATATGAAAATGAACTTGGCAATAAGTATACCTTGATTTTGCCACCATCTTATTATCAATTTACTATTGTGTGATTCGTTTCGGTGTGATGTTAAATGTACGAAAACATTTACTTGAGGAAAAAACAACATAAAAGAACCTCACCTCTCGCAAAACCCTAGCAGCTAACTCCTCGGCGGTGTCATTGGCAAGCACAGGGACAATTTTCTGTGCAAGTATTCGACCCGTATCATAATGCTCATCAACAAAGTGTATTGTTGCACCTGAGTATCTAAACAATCATGAACAAAGAAGACTTCACTAACTGAAAAAATTCAAAATGCCAAGAATAACAATAAAAATACAAAGAAGACTAAAACAGAAACATGATATGTGAAACTAAAGGCAAAAATATACCTTGCTCCAGAAGCAATAACTGCTTTATGCACTTTCATACCATAATAGCCTTTACCTCCAAAAGATGGAAGAAGAGATGGATGGATGTTGAAAATTGATCTAGAATAAGCTCGAATCAACTCTGCCGGTATAAGTTTCAGATATCCAGCCAAAAGAATAAAATCAACCTCAAATTCCCTGAGTTCGATAAAATGTAATACAAGAATAAGTGATTAATCATTTCCATAAGCAATAAAAAGATGATACGAAACTCTCAAAAGTTTTAAGAGCATCAAAAGCTTCCTTTGGATTGTATTATATAGGTAAAGAGTTAATATGATAAGAGGCTAAGCATAAGAAAAATAAAAATAATCGTATACCACTACTATTTATGAATGCCAAAAGAAACTAACCAAGATAACCAGATTTGAAAGAAGAAACAACCTAAGAACCTTTACAAGGTCATCAGGAGATAGACCGTCAGGTTCATCTTTTGTTTTTGGGAACAAAATAACTGGGATGCCTTTATCTCTAGCATATTGTGCGCCTCCACAAGCTGCCATCACAAAAAAAAACAAAAGAATATACATGATTCCTGAAGTTGCAATAAAGATTTTATCATCTCAAGACTCAAGGGTAGCAACTAAACTTATTACTTAAATTATATTCTAATTCAAAGTTTTTGTTAAAGCAATTATATTCTGGCAAATTACAAACAGACTTACAAAATTATAAATTTCACTAGCATTTTATTTAAGAGAACAAATTACCATGTTTATTAGTGACCAAAACTACAACATCTCCATTGGCAGAGCCTTCAATGCATGCTTGGTTAATCGACCTGAAATTCGAGCCTCCACCAGAGACAAAAACAGCTAGCCTTTTCCGCTTAACCCATGATTTTGAACCTTCCTTCTCAGAGACAAGATTACTTACTTTTTCTACACTGTTTTTACACAGTAATCTTCTTACAGACCTCAACCTTTGAGAAGATAGGAAATATTGGATTGCAAAAGAAACTTGATGTTTGGATTGATTGAAACAAGGATAAGAAAGAGAAGGTGGTGAGGAAGATAATGGATTTTGAGGATTTCTATATAATGGGGTTATTGAGTTTGAGCAAAACCCAGAGAACAAGCTTTGTGGTTCCATTAAAATCGAAGATAAATATGACGAATTGGGGAAAAAGGAGAAAAAAAAAGTTTTTGTATTCTCTCAACACTGAATAGTGGATGCAACAAGACCCCAAAAGCTAGATATTAGCATTCTATGCAATAAATGCATAAAAACGGAAATACACTCAATTGATCTCTCGCCTCGAAGATTGTAGAGTCCATAAAACCTTCAAATTACTTCCTGCAAAATACAAGTTCCAGTGTTAAGCATTTACATGCGGACAAAGATGATCAAGAACCATCATGACGAAGCATTGCAGAGAGAGAGAGATGGAATCTCATTGTAAATACTCTCTTTTAACATTACGAGAAACAATAAAGCTAAAACAATGAGCTTCATTCCTCTTTAAGCTAAAGACTCAAGGAGAAAGTGAAACACAGAGCAGAAGCATAAATATCAATCAATGTATAATGCTGCCACCAAGGATATTCAAATTATAAAGCAAAACTATATCAGCTAAACTCGAATCAAATTAAACACTATTTGAGAAGCTTAGTGATGGTTCAGCAATATCCAATGATTCGCAATTTTTAAGCTATCTCTAAACGATTAGTAGCTACCGTTCCATCCCAACATTCAATAATTGGTTAAGCATTAAAATGAATCCAACATTCACTAACATTGTTTTATTAACATAACACTCGCCCCAAACAAACATAAACAGACCATATCTAGAAAAAAAAAAAAGCGTTTGACTACATTATGTATAAAAAGCAGCAGAGTAAGAAGCAAATATGGTTTCAGTATCATAACATTCCAAGGCACTCAAAGGTTTGGAAGCATAACAAGAAGGTGAGTAGAGAATCGTGATCGGCAGCAACTTCCCGCAATTTTCAAATCCCTTAGCTAAATAAATACAAAAAAAAAAAAAAACACTTTATAGAAATACTGACCTGCTGCAGCTGAGAGCTTGGGATAGGGGATCGATGGAGAGAATTATAATTTTATGGTAATGAAGAGAGACAGTAAGCAAGAAAGAAAGGAGTGGGTGCCTCTGGACTGTGCGATTATTCGACTAGTGAGTCTGGCGTTGGTAAAAAAAGGAAGAAAGAAAAGGGTTAAACTAAAGACCTAAAACGATGAGTTTTATTAGATACAAGCTGGGTTGTTATATTGGACCATTCTTGAAGCCTTCTTATTAACACAACATGGGCTGCTTCAATGCGATCATTGGTTTTCAATTGCATAAATTCAAATACAAAAAGCCTACTGCCAAAATGATATTTGAAGCTAAATATACTGATAAAAAGGAATTTTGGTGTTAATTTGAGCAACATCTGGTTTTACATAAACACAGAAAGTCGAGAGAGCCAAGGAGGGATTTTACCTTTCTCTCTGACCAGGAAGCAACCGTCGACCGACAAAGAGATGGCTGCGATGGGAAGAGCCAGCAGCTGCAGTGAGAGAGAGAGAGAGAGAGACTGAGAGTTGGATGAACAAGAATGATTTTGGGTTTAGATTTTTAGGGTTGGGTTGGTATATCTTTTGGGTTAATTAATTATATAATTCAGATAATTAATAAATAAAAATAATATATAAGTTAGTTTTTTCAATTGCTAACTAAAAAAATGTAGGTTTCTTTACGGGTAAATTGTTATAATTTGATCATTGAACTATTCAAAAATATTCATTTAAATGATTAGGTTGTTAAAATCAATGTTATATAGTTTTCTTTGTTTACACTACCTACCCAATAGAAAGCTTTTTTTTTCCCTTCTACACTTCAATGGGTATTGATCAACCGTACCAATTTTCGAATCATGACTTAAAACTCATTGGCAAAACTTAAAAAAACTTATCAACCCAGTAACTTAAATAAAAACTTTTGAATAATTTAATAACTTAAAAGAAAATTTTCAAATAGTTCAATAATCAAATTGTAATGTTTTTAATTAAGTGACCAAAACAAAAACTTACCCTTTGTTTAGTAACTAATAATGTAATTTACCCTTTTCTTAATGTAGCTTTTAACTTCTTCATTCTAACTCATAATATATAAAATAAAGTTATCAAAATATAAAATTTATTTAATGGGGAAACAATTAATTTTGTTTAAGGCATGTTTACCTATAAATATATACTAAGTAAATATAAAATTTATTTTATGGGGAAACAATTAATTTTGTTTAAGGCATAAATACCTATAAATATATACTAAGTAAAGATTTCCAAGGCTTGCTCCCAATGGAAATCAAACTTTCCATATGAATGCATAGGAAAATTTGTACCTAAAGATTGTAAAAGAGAAGTGAGGGAACAAAAGCATTATTGAAAATTTAGGGATTCTGTTGCTCAGTTCAGTATCAATTGATGGCTCTACAATCATCATCATCAAGTTCCAATTTTTCCACAACACAACATGCTTGAGTAATTCAAAGCCAAGCCATAGAGCCAAAGTGTAACTTTTAATTAACCGAAAAACAAGGCAAGATAACTGATAATTTGTTCCATTAAAAACAAAGGATTTTGGAAGATTTCATCATCATTCAGATGCAACGGCCGGCTTTGCCTCCGAAAAGTAATCATGTCTGAAATATCAACAAAAAAGTTTTATAAAACTGTGCATCAGAGAGCAGCAACAGCAAATAAACGGTCACAAAAACAGAGCAAGAAGGAAAGATCATTCAGATGCAATGGCCGGCTCTGCCTTCGATAAAATTATTGGAATAAGAAGTGTTTCCCTCCTTTCTCTACTAATACATCCAATATATAATGCAAAAGTTCGAATAAGTTAAGGGAAACAGATAATCATTGGTTGAGTTTACTTACTTTATTTTTCGTGTTAGTTGGTATATGCCTGTTCCAGCCATAGCAACGTTTACGCTGAAGAGATTCCAGTTTTTCTGCATTTTAGAAATCAAACAATGACTGAGAATAAAAAACAACCTGAACCTTATGTCCCTGATTATAACCGTTATCTGTACTATTTGCGTGTTTTTTCATATATTTTCTCTTTGATAACGTCAAGTTTCTCAAATTTTTTAGATTAGGCAATCCAATAAATCATCAAACTTACCGGAGTGATTACAGTGCTGTAGCGTGACCAGATAATTCCGGTTGCAGTAACCGCTGCGTATCAAAAAACAACATTCAGAAACTACAAGAGGACGCTATCACGATGTGGGCGTAAAAAAGTTAAGAAGTAAATGCAAATAATTCAACAAGTCTTCAATATACATATAAAGAAACAACTATGAGAGTAAAATAAGAGGTGGCAAGACATATGCAACACACATAGATAGGTCTGTTAGAAATCGATAAACACCATGTACCTATTTGCTGAGGGTAGGAAAGTTTTTCCGGTGGTTTAGCAAAGTCAGCCACATTCGCTATGCTAATGCCCCATTTAAAAGTTGGTGCCCAAAAGTGAACTGAAATGGGAAACAAGCAATAAGCTCATGAATGAATGCTTTAAGAATCAATAACCGAAATGGTGAGATCATTTATTGTTAGTACAAAGCAATAAACCATTTCTGCAGATTGTACACGTCAATATATCATCTACAAAATATCCATTCAGACATGTGGGATTATTAGAAGCTCATAACATCTCACTCTCTCAATCAATCTACAAACTAAAGTAGCAAATCATTGTTACAACCTCACACGTATGCAACAAACCCTATACTCGCTTGTTATCATATAATTTCACAAGCCAAAAACTTGAATTTTCATAGTTAAAGGAAATTAATCTACCCGGGCATTCAAATTAAAGGAGCCCATCTATTTGTAACAAATCTAGATTCTGGGAACTGCCTCAATTCCAATTGAACAAAAAAAATTCATATACTATAGAACAAAGGAGATCATGGATTCTAGTTTTCTTTAGCCATGAAAGTTTCAAAAATATCAAACTATACGTCTCAATCAGATTAAATAGAAACCCAAATACCCAACGAATCTAAAGTTCAAAAGCATGGATCTCGACGGGAAAAACGATTCCCAAAAAAAAAAAAAGAGGGATTGAGGTTTTGCTAATATGAATTAATCCCGTAAATGACAATAAAGGATCTATTATTACGATATCAGATTAAAAGAACGAGCGAGTCAACTCACTGGTTTTGGGTCCGGCAGGGTGGTTCCACAGAGCCTGTAGCTTGGAGGACGCCATAGATTCAACTCGCTTTCCCCCACTTTACTAATTGCTTTTGGTTTTTGGTCTACCAAAAAATAAAGGATTTTGTTCCGTTTTGGGTTCAGTATATTAGCTAATGCCCAAAGCAGCTATCCAATCACATATTGACACGTAATCACCGTGCGCTTTTGGGTTTTGACTTTCAAACGGCTGCTATGGTAACGTAGTCAAACGGTGCGTATTTAGTCTTCATATTATATTCTGAGGGATGTGATTTTGGGTATTTTGGCTGGAACTGAAGAAGCGAGAGAAAAATTAATTAATTTCCATGGATTCTCCCACTCAGAATACCTCTTTGCAGCGACTTCAAAATGTGGAGAAGGTAATTAGCTAATTTCCCACTTTCAATTGCAATTTCTTTAACCATGGTTAAATTGCTGTTTCCTCGAATAGGCGATTCTGAAAGGAACTAACTTTCTCTGGTTTCGATTGGATAACAGAGAATCGTTAGGGTTTTGGAGCTGGCGGGAGGTGTCATGGATGAACTCGCCAATCCAACGGGTCCCAGGAAAGAATTTATCAATAATCATTGCCGTGAATTCATGAAGATGATCAAGGTTCCTGCTTTATTATGCTCTATCGTTGTTCTCAAGATTGAAATTTCCTGATAAGATTTGAATTAGGGTTTGAATTGTTTAGTTTTGAACTTTGGGTTGAATTGAGATTGCATTGGAGCTTTGCTTATATAGTTTTTTGAAGGGTTGAAAATTTTCAATAATTAACAGATTTCTGTTTTTGAAAACTAAAAAACAAAAACCAGGATATCCAAGTGACATTGAGGGATGAAATCAAGAGTGCCTGTGAGTATCGCCCGTTTGAGAAGTGCGATTATAGTTCGAGAATATCGAATGAAATCTGTTGCAAGAAACTCGAATATGTGCTCTCCCAGTTGGATGCAATGAAACAAACCATTGATGAATATCAGGCCACTATTTGAAAGATTCAATGCTAGCAGCTAGATAGCCAAACAAGATCAGGATATAGGCAAGCAGTTTTCTCTCTTTTTTTCTTTAATGCCATCAATTCTTACTATGAGAATTATCTTAATGAATAGCAGGGTGAAGCTGAATACTCTATCATGTATGTGCTTTCAGTTTAACGAAGCTTTAGACATTTTTGTATGTATTTTTTTTTTAATTGTTGCATGAAAGTTCACTTCTCTTCTAGCCTCAATTCAATCCTTATTATGTGTTTTGTAGGCCGTCAAGAGCTTGTGCTAGTGTTACTTTTTGTTAAAAACCATGTTGTTATGAACTTCATTTCAGTTTATTGCTTCACTATGGATTGAAGTGGAACTTACAAAGTGTCTCTTAGATGCTTCATGGCTGTGATTCGTCCATAGTTCACTAATTTGGTGAAATGTTCAGAATTCTCAGAAGTGTTCACTGAGCTTAACTCTGTGCTGATATAGATAATGTTCCATTCTGATTTTCTATAGCTCTAACTATTTCTTGACTTCAAGTTGCAATCAATTTTGCACCTTCTGCAGCCATTTCATATCTTTCAAGCCTTCCCTCCCAAAGCAGGCCAAGGTGAGTATCTTTGACTGGTTGTGAGAAGTGAAAGAAAAGCTGGTTAATGAAATTTGCATTTGTGCCGTAGAGCCTCATTCGGAGGCATAGCTTTTAACACGCTCTTATATAGAAAATAGTCATAATTGAGCATAATGCAAGTTCAGTTCAATATTTCATTTCATTTATCAAGGTTTCAGTTTCATATGGCGGTGCTGCATTGTTGATATTATCCCAATTATGAGATATTATTCCAATGATGCTAAAAGAGAATGGGGTAGAGCTAACAAGAACAAATTCATAGCATGTGGATGGTTTTAAATAGTTGTGCATACACTTTGAGTGTAAAACTGCTTCATGATATTGTTGTGGAAATATTGTGGGTTAAGCAAATGGCACAGTTTCTGCTTTTCATCAGTTTTGGTATATCCTTGGACCTATGTTCAACTATTGAGTTTGCCTTGATAGCTCATGGGTTGAAGTTTGGGTAAACTATACAATTAGTCACCCAACTATTACCGCGTTTCTGTTTTGGTCACCCAACTATGAAAATTTTCAATTTAGTTGCTAACGTTATCATTTGATTCTATTTTGGTCACCTTCCGTCACTAATGTAGCTTTTTTAAACTAGTATAATAATATATTTAGTTTTCAACACCTACACATTCTATCAATTTTGGTTCTAATTCTAAATAATTCAACAAATTCAACTTTCCATATTTACAAATTCTATCAATTCAGTTATCAAACTTTTTCACCAATCAAATTGTAATATATTTTTACCACCAAGTTCTTCTCGAATTTATTTCATTTTAACCCAAAATTCAAAATTGTCTCGCTTTCTCAAACCTCCCCACCTCTATATCTTACAAGACCCTGCCAAAAGCAAAGAGCAAGAGTCTTGTTTTTTACAATTCTGAACTTGAGCCATGGAAACATTTCTTTGGTGCTATACTTGGTTTTTTACAATGCTGCCTTACTTGTAATAACATCCTATCCCATCTTACTAAGGTTATTTATAATCTTACCACCAACTCTATTTGTAGGATACGTAAACAAGGGATCTTATCTGTACTTTAAGACTTTACTTATCAATACTCTGTTAAAATACTCTCAAAAATTTTCATTATCTTTCAAACTCTCCAAAGTCATCATTAACAGGAATGGATCCAGGGGGCAGTCGCCTCTCTTGAAATTTTCAGATTTTTGAATTTTATATATAAATAATCATGCATTTTAGATTTGGTGTCTGCATTGTATAACGTTCGTCCCCTTTAGCCAAATTGTATTTCATATAATTCGCCCCCTTAAGCCATAAGATTATACGTGAACGATTCTTTGATTTGGTTCATGCGAAGGACACCACATTGTTAACTTTGGAGAAGGCAAATGTGAAGTTCTTTTACGTCATTGCTTTAATGGTATTCGTGGTCAAGGATATGATGGTGCAAGTAATATGCCCAACGGATGGAACAACTTGCAAGCATTTTTTGCTAAAAAGTGCCGATTTGCATACGATGTTCACTGCCTCGCTTATCGTCTCTAATTAACTCTAGTAGTTGCATCCAAGGAGGTTATTCCTATTTGTCAATTTTTTTCATACTTGACTGGTATAATCATTTTGGTTGCTTCTTCAAACAAGCGACATGATCATTTAAGAGACATTGAGGCATCTCAATTGCGGAGTTAATTGGAGTGGTAAGCTTGAAACTAGCAAAGGGAAATATCAAGTCGATACTGTCCAACGTTCAGGCGATTCGATGGGGGTCTCATTTAGCTTCTCTCAATAGTTTGATGAGAATGTTCGATTGCATCTATGTTGTATTACAAGATATCATCAAGTTTGGCAACCCTACTTAAAGGAGTGAAGCTGATGGAATATATGATGCAATGACATCCGTTGAATTTGTTTTCATCTTGCATTTCATGATTGAGATGCTTGGAATCAATGATGATCTCTATCAAGCATTGCAGTATAAATCACAGAATATAATAAACGCGATGCAATTGGTGTCATCAACTAAAATGCTTCTCCAGAAATTCAGAGAACATGGGTGGGATCCTTTGTTTGAGAAAGTAAAGTTATTTTGTAAAGATCACGAGATAGAAGTCCCCAATTTAAGTGCTCCATACAAAGCTGGTTGAGATCGATCTCGCATCCAAAGAGACAACCTCACAATTGAGCATCACTGTCTGTTTGATATATTCATTGTTGGTATCAATTCTTTGCTAACTGAAATGATTTCTCGCTTTAATGATGAAAAGTGGAGTTACTTGTTCTTAGCTCCGCTTTGGATCCACACGATAATTACAAAGCTTTTTGGGTGGAAGATATCTGCAAGTTTATGAATGATTTTTATCTGGACGATTTTATAGAGCAAGAAAAGCTACACATGAAGATTCAATTGGAGCATTTTCAGCTTTATGCTCATCAAAGCATGGAGTTGTAGAAAGCTTTTACAGTTGTCGAGTTGTGTCAAGTGTTAGCTAAGACAAATAAGTCGAGTGTTTATCCTCTTCTTGATAGAATTATTCGTTTTGTGCTAACTCTTCCTGTGTCTACTACAACAACCGAACGAGCATTTTTAGCCATGAAAATTGTGAAAACAAGGTTTTGCAACAGAATGGAGAATGATTTTCTTTCAATTTACTTGGTGGCATACATCAAAAAAAGAGATAACTCGAAAATTTTTAACAAATTCTATCATTGATGAGTTCTATATTATGAAAAAGCGATGGGTGCAATTTATGATGCTTAGTATTGAGAAATAGGACTAAGGCCAAGTTTTTTTTTAATTTAATTTTTGAAATTATAGTGATGTTTATGAAATTTTTAGTATAGTATTAGTTATTTTTTTTGCACATTGGAAAGATATTAAATTTTATATAGTGTGATTTTTTTTAAAATTTTTTTTTATAGTTAAAGTGTTCATGCTTTTTAAAAAACATTAAATTAATTTATTTGATAAGAAAAATAAACATCCTAGAAGAATTGACACATTTTTACATTTAAAAAAAAAGGTCGTTCGGATTTAAAAGTTACACCTCTTTAGAGTAAAATCTTGAATCTGTACTTGATCATTAATGACTCTCGACTCGCAACGTTGGGTGTGAACCACCTCTGATGTCCACCATTACTTCTTGTATCAACACATCTAATATCTATGAGAGTACAAATTCTAAAAACAGGAGTGACCTGTGTGTTTAATGCATGCATCTTACACAACTTTTTTCATCTGATACTATGCTGCTCTTCATATGGCATTTGCTGATCTCTTGAGGTTCATCATTTAGGGAAAAACTGAATCTTTCCCATGGCCCTAGGAATATTTGGCTAATTAAGTTAACTGCAGCTACTATTTTCTTATTATTAATTAAGAGGTTGGTCCCTAGTCAAAATCAACATTCAAACCTTGGCCTGGGGAATCTCTCAGGCTCCTTAGAATGTTTGGTCTTAACAAGATTCTCTAGTTTTCGGCTTCACTCTGGAATATGTACATGCAATAAAAATTTAAAATATATATATTGAAGCCATAAATTTTAAAATCTCAGCAATGAGAGAGGTCCTTTTTACCGTAATGAATTAGTTGAAGCAGAACCTAAAATAGGAAGTACAGGCTTTGTTTAAAGTACAATGACTCCATGGTTGGGCCAAGCCTAGCTAGAGCAGCACCAATGCCATGGCTACCAACCTTATTTGATTATTAAAAATTACATTGACGTATAAAGAGGGGTAGTACAGTGACAGGGACATGTCGAAGAGTAGTAGGTCCCATCGCATCACTCCGCCAACTGTCCAACTGCCCTCCAAACGACGACGAATCACAACAGTTTGATTGATATGATGCAAATTGTCAGATCTTTTTATTATTGTACCTCTTTTATACCCGCGCCGCACCTGAACATACCCTCCCCCCTTAGGTTCCTCTAAACTACGTCACCGACCCCCATGTTAGACTATTATTTATAAAATGACTTTCGGTTAATTCACCAAACATACCTAAATTATCCTCTAGATTTTAAATTTTAACGTATTTCAATTAAATCCTCATGTTTTTTCGTTACTTTAAACATGCTCTATGCCGTATTTTAGTTGGCATTTAACATCTTGAGGATTTAATTAGAATAATTTAAATTTCAGAGACAAAATTGAAATTAAAATGATAATTTGAGGACGTATGTTAAAATTAACCCTGGTACTTTAAAAGGTTCAGCATCTCTTCAAAGTTCAAAGCCTAAAAAACCTTTCTCCTTGTATCTCTCAAATCTCTTCGCTGATCATCAAAATTTGAAGTATGAAGAAACTCTACCGTAGAGGCACGGTTCATCCATCACCATCGATCACTACCGATCATCTGTCTTTCCTCCCAGCTACCATATTAACCCTTTCTGCTGCTCTTTCCCCTGAAGACAAACAAGTCTTGGCCTATCTCATCTCTTGTTCCAACAATGATTTTGGCAACTTTTCAGGCCGCCGTAAAAACACTCCAAAACCCCAAACTAAAAGGAGTTTTAGCAGCAGCAGTAGTGACCATGATCATCCCCCACTTTTCACCTGCGATTGTTTCAGGTGCTATATGAGTTACTGGGTCAGGTGGGACTCGTCCCCCAACCGGCAGCTGATACACGAGATCATCGATGCTTTCGAAGACGAGGTGGCGCAAAGCAAGAAGACGAAGAGCAAGAAAGAAAGGAAGAAGAAAGGCGGTGTTACTGGTGGGTCTGGCAGTTCGAAACGACCCGATTTGAGCTTAAGGGAAGGAGATTCCGGTGAGTTGAAAACAGTGGAACAGAGCAGTAACAGCGTCGACGGTGGTAATGGTGGTGGGGATGATGGTGAAGAAGGAATAGAAAAAGGTTCAGTAAGGGGGTTGGTTAGCTTCATAGGAGAAAGGATTTGGAACGTTTGGGGCCAATAAATCGAGGCGAGAAACAATAAAAAAATGAAATTTCTCATCTTTCTTTCTAATTAATTCCCCCCCCCCTTTTTTTTGTTTGTATATTAAGCCCTTTTACAATGTAAAAATGGGTAGTTTTTATCTTATAAAAGCATCTTGTTTTTGTTGTTCTTTGAAGCAACTCTTTTGATGAAAGATTCTCTTGCTGCCCACCATTTTTCTTATCTTGCAGCTCCCTGTATACTACATAGATTCCTCTGTTTTAACCTTAATGTTCATGAGATTGAAATCGTATTGTTTAAAAAAGAAAGGGAAGGAGGGCGCAATGGGCAAGCATGCATTGAGACAAGAGGGCAAAGGGTGGGGAGGTCGGCAAAAAAGTAAAGGGGCTTGTTCGATTAAAGCAATAGCAGCCAAATAATAATAATTATAATAATTATGTAAAGTGCCCCCCACTAGCTCTACTCCAGTTCCAGTCCAAACCCTCTTTTTCCCGTTGTTCCCCATGAATCTATTATGCTTCCCATAAATGTGATCAATCATACCTGTACTAGTAAAATGCTACTCCTACTCTGCTATGTTGTCGTCTACTTTCATTGCATGGTGATGGACTTCCATTTTTTAGCACCCCCCCTGACCCCGTAACAAATGTCCTCATGCTTTCTAACCATATCTAATATAATGGAACTTCTTATATTACTAGTTAGACTTCCGTTATATTAGTAGTTAGATCGTATTTTTTTTAAAATTTAATTTATTTTTATTATTAAAATTTATTATTTATACATTAATATAATGTACATATGACATGTCACGTATCATTATCTGATTATATTGTTAATCACACTAATGTTTAATAGAAAAGATTAATATACTCTTTAAGTTAATTTTTAAGTATTAATTTATCCATTTAAAGACTTTTATAATACCACGAAGTGTAATTAACTTTGAATTTCATCTTCACCAAAAAGTTATTATAGTGTGAACTTAATTAAATTATATGACATTTATTAAATATATTAGATGTTTTACTCACCCCTAATTTAATCAGAATAATTTATATTTTAATATAATATAGGTTTAAAAGCGTAAAAGACCGTCAAAATTTAAAAAAAAAAAATCAATTAAGACCCTAATTTTTTTCATTCAATTTGGTACTTGAACTTTCAAAATGCATCAAAAAGACCCTTAAAATTTTTCAAAAAAGCAATTATGTCCATGCTCTTATTAAAAATAGAAAAAGAAATTATAAAAAATAATAAATTTTAAATTTTAGAAAAATAAAAAATAAAAATTTAAAAATTATTAAAAATTAGGATTTTTTTTATAAAAATCTTTAAAAAAATAAAAAAAATTAAAATTTTATAAAAATCGCAAATTAACAACCCCTAGTTTTTTTTTTCAATTAAAGTCATCACGTGTCACAACACAGCGTGGCATGTGGCGAAAAATGATAAAAAATAAAAATCAATAAAAGTTATAGAAAAATTATAAAATGCTTCTTTTGGTATGATATTTTTTATAAAAAGAATTTACAAAATTTATATTTATTTACATTTTGTATAATTTTCTTACGAATTTATAAAAATTTATATTTTTTTATATTTCTATATATTTTATAATTTTTTTACGATTTCTATAAAATTTTATATATCTTTTTAATTTTTAATATTTAAATTTTTTATTAAAAATTAATAATATTTATAGCTTTTATTGATTTTAAATTTTATGATTTTTTTTAAATTTTAATAAAAGCATGGGTTTAATTGTTTTTTTTTTAAATTTAAGAGTCTTTTTGATGTATTTTAAAAGTTTAAATATCCAATTAAGTTTAAAAAAATTACGGGCTTAATTACTTTTTTTAAAAAGGTTTGAGAACCTTTTTAATGCATTTTAAAAGCTTAAATACTCAAACGAGTATAAAAAAACAGAGTTTAATTTTTTTAAAGAAATTTAAAGACTTTTTGTACGCTGAAGTCTATAACATATTTAACACATACCGCGACAATTAAGTTTATATTCTGAAAATATTTTTTCAATTATTATATATATATAAAAAAAAAAAGATGTTTTGCATGTACAATTACACTCACACATTTCGATAAGGGAGGAACCTGTATAATATATTTGCTTGCCGGTTATATTGGGAAATTAAACAAAAAAAATAAAAAGAAGAAAATTCATTTTTGCTAGATAAAATAATGAGGTGCTCATAATTGCAGTAATTGGAAGCATGAACGTTAGATGTATGAATGACATGCTAGGCAACCGCCTTTCCCCGCTTTGGGTTTGGAGCCAAGGCGACAATTGGCTCAAGTCTCGGTGCTCCTTTTGTTATGAACCTTGAATCCAATAATTAATTAAAATAATTTTAAGAGAAAACCAATACAGCATAAAATTTATTTATTAATATAATATGGGAAGGGATGAGATTTAAGCCTATGTTAATGGCTGCTTTGAGAAAAGGGTTAGCCAAAGCATAAGAATATTATAATGGAGGAAGAAAAGGAAATGCAAGGACCCATTCAACATAAAATTGAGGTGTCAATTCATCAGTCAGTTTGGTAGTAAATATATAGGAAATTGAGTGTTAGAAAGGTAGTGGGAAATGGTAGCAACACAAACACCCAGGTGGGGTTGGACTGGAGTCAACTTACCATTGCTTAATAGCATCTCGTGCGCAGCATTTCATAGAAACGACCAAAACCTTTCCTAACTCAGCTTAGCCTGCCGCGTTTCAATCATGGTTCTTGACACCGGGTTTAAAAAATTAGATGAAAATCATTTTATTAGTATCTAAATAAAATATTTTATTTGTAAAATTATAAAAAAAAAATTAATAGATAATTATGTTAAATTGTAAATGACATTTTTTAAACATATAAATATTTAACTATGTTGAAATTTTATTTTATTTAATCTTTTTAATAGTATAGAATTAAATTGATTTAATCAATAATAGAAGGGTCAATTTCAGTAAATCCCTTTAATAGAGAAACTTGCTAAATACTTTCACTTCAAAGGGACCAAAAAAAAGCTTAAACTAACCCATTTTTGTTATACCCAAGTTAAACCTTGGTCATATCGTTCGACTTACATCACCCAACACTTGACAATAGAATTTTGTAAAGCCTGGCCTCACTAGAAGCCTAATCTTAACTTTGCCGAGCACTGTAAAGTAGGAATTGTAATGGAGCAGAGCAGGGGCGAATATTACTAAATTCACCACAGCTTCACAGTTGGCACACTCTGCTCCACTATTCGTCTCGCTTTACTATAGATGCATAAATTTGAAAACCACTACAACCTCTATGGATGTTGGATACATCTATTCCTGCCCCACCACGCTCTACTTTAATTTAATTTTTACTACTTATCTTTAATATTTTTAATTTTTTAAAGTTAAGTAAATATTAAAACATAATTCTTTAAAAAAAATATTTAAACATAAATTATATATAAGTTTTTTTTATATTATGTTATTACATTTTTACCCTTTTAATAATTTATATATACAAGGATAAAATAGTAATTTCATATAATAGAGAAGGTCAGGATGGGACAAGCAATTATCATAACCGCTCCATTTTCACTATCCAAAAGAAAAAAAATTCACCCCACCTCGCTTCGTCCCGCATCCACATTTCAAAAGAAAAAAATCTATTCTAAATTGACTCTAAATTTATTAGCCAATTTAAATTTTACCATCCATACTATAAAGTGAACCCATAAAATCCTAAAAGATATATAGAGAAAAATATCTATCAACACTTGTCAATCCATCACTTTTTTAAACGTAACATTAGTCATCTCGAGCTAACAAGTCACTCTTCTACTATCTTTACTTATGGAATAGAGTCATTAATGACTAAGGCCAAGTCAACCCGACCTTCTTCTATAAATACCTTCTAATAATCTTTTTTTTTTTTTTTTTATGATTTGTATACGAATTTTTTAAGTGAAAGAAGGTTAAGAAAATGGGTGAAACATATAAAAGTAAATGAGATAAGTAAAAGGGTAGGTAAGTTCACAACTTTTACTTTATTAATGTCATGCGCCTCGTATTTGCAATCTGCTTTTTGTTTGGTAAAAATATACCTCTTTAATTTTGGTGATTAAGAATAATAAATCATGAGATTAATATTTTTTATTAATTGAATATGATTTTGATTGGTATGATAATAAATTTAGTTTTTAAAGTTTATATATTTTGTTAATTTAATTTTAATTTAACAAATTATCCCGCAACATTTCTTTAAATGTATAAATGTTGAGGTTGAATTTGTTGAATTTTTATAATTAAGGCTAAAATAGCAAAATATATAAACATTGAAGGCTAAATTTATTGTGATGCCAATCATATTTATGTACAATTGATGGAAGACATTAACGTTGTGATTAAATTATCCTTAGTTGCATACTTTCGAAATTGACAAGAATTAAATTGCTTCAAATTTTTTAAAATCACTAATTTACTTAATTTCGAAATTGAAAGAGAGAGACTTGAGAGGTTTTTTACTTTTTACTTTACTTTTTTTTTGTTTTATTTTTCGCCCTTAATTTTCCAACTATCGCCATGTTTAAAGAATCTAAACCAACTCAAAATTTCCATTTCTTTTGTGATTATTTGTTGCAGTTGAACTGGAAAATATTACATTGGAATAAAAAGGGCTTTTAAGGATATCAATTCAAAGAAGAAGGATTGAACTTGAATTCAATCCCTCTTATTTTTCCTCTTCTAAAACCAATATTTCAATTTCAATTAGCTTATCCACTATACATTCATACAATAAAAAGATGGGTAAACTATAAAAATAGTCACTTTTGTTTGCCTCAGATTACATTTTAATCACTTATGTTTGAAATGTTACGTTTTAGTCACTTTCAGATTACATTTTAATCACTTTTGTTTGAAATGATACGTTTTAGTCACTTACGTTATCGTTTTGTTACGAAGTGGTCACTTTACCGTTAAGCTCTGTTACCTCCCTAACGGTAGTCCTATGTGGCAGTTCAAGTGGGTTTTAAATGCCAACTTGGATGTCCTACGTGACAGTCCAAATTAATTTTATTTAATTAAAAACCTATTTTCATTCGAGCAACTGGATATCCAAGTTGGCATTTATAACCAATTTTGACTGCCACGTAGGACTGCCATTAGGGAGATAACAGAATTTAACAGTAGAGTAACTATTTCATAACAAAACGATAATGTAAGTGACTAAAACGTAACATTTTAAACATAAGTAACTAAAATATAATCTGAGGCAAACAAAAGTGACTATTTTTATAGTTTACCCTAAAAGATTGGATCAAGTCATTGGTTTACTGAAAAAGTTAGTGTGTTGAAGTAAATTAGCGTTAAAGTCATGGGATCTATGCTTGTAACCCTTTTCCACTTTCACATTCTAGTCCAACACAATTTTTCTTAATTATTATTATTATTGTTATATAACAAACGTTATTCTCAAATAGAATGTGTGATTCATATTTATGACTTCAATCACATGATCAACTCTTACGGCATGTTTGGTTCACTGGAATGGAATAGGGCTGTAATGGAATAGAGTTGTAATAGAATAAAGCTGTAATGGAATAGAGTTGTAATTCAATTGTTTGGTTGAATGTAATGGAATACAACTATAATAGTATTCTTGTGTTTGGTTGAATGGAATAAACTTGTAATAGCATAAGAAAAAATAAAATAAAATAACCAGGATACCCTCAACATAATTTTTTTTAAGTAGATGATTATTCTTTTTAAATTTTAATAAGATCATTATTAAATATAATTTAATAAAAATAATATATAATTTAATGACATTCTTAATATAATTATTTTTATATTAAATTATATTAAAATATTTAAAATATTTTATTTACTACATCTTAAAATAATACACTATTATTTGAATCAAGTGTTTCTCAAGTTATCTCCATTAGAGTTGGCACACATCAAACACATGGTTAGAGTAGTGCATTTGCATGGTTTATTATGATATTTAAACCTTCAAATCACAATCACTTGCACTACACATGCTAGAATAGGAGGTCAAGTTTATGACATAAAATGTTGTTTCATTAGAAAAGAAAATTCAAATTTAACATTACATATATTGCAATTTATCAACAAGCGATATGAACAACTTTAATTTTACTTTTCTTCCTCATTAGTGTCTGAATCAAGGAGATAACAAGAAACACATAAAAAAAAATTCTATGTTACTTACTCTGATTCGTGTAAAGAAGGGTCTTGGTTACAGGAAAATGTAAACGAAAAGGTTTAAAAGAAATCTATAAGGAAAATTTATTTTGTGCATCATCGAATTTCGCCATTTATGTGCGAGATGTATCATTGTGTTTAGCTATCATTCGACTACTCAACCACGCAATGCGAATGATACCTCCAATGCAACGTCATCTTCCCACCAAGTAGAAGTCTGCAATAATTCATGATTTGGTTTGTTGGTTAGCTGGTTAGATTTTCACGATGCTTAATCTCTACCATGTAATATATGTATATTTATGTATATAAACTGGATTTCCCATCTTGTTTCCTAAGTTCCATGGAATCAAATTCATCAAAAAATAGGAGGCAAGGTGCAGCAGCAGCTGCTTTAGAGAAAATATCTCGAACCTGAGTTGCCCTCTTGCCTTTTGCATCCCTTGATTGCATGGAAATTTTCAATTTTATTCAGTTCAGCGAGTGACTAACGTGAGAAGCTGCAAATATAAGGGAATTTATTATGTAAGGGACAAAGACATGTGCATCTGCAGATCACTTTGAATCTAGAAACTAACTGTAGGTTCCATACAATATCTATTTTTTGGCTTCTGAAACCGATGGTCTTGCCTTGGAAGCAATAGACTTCAGAACAGTATCAGTTATGACCGGCATTTTTCCAAGCTCATTGTTATTCGCGCTACTCAAATGTTCATGAATTGTAGCGAGCTGTGCATCTAAGAGAATAGCTTGGAGATCAGCTCCGCTAAATCCTTCTGTCATATATGCTATGGCGTCTAATTCGACATCACTGGCCAATGGCAACTACATTATATGTGCAAAAACAAAGTCTTACAAAGGAAAGTAACATTAAAAAGTTCGATCAAGGTAGTTTCTAGTTCAATATATATAGCAAATCACATTACACTATACTATGCTACTTGGATTGTTCATTTATGTTCTACACATATTTGGACACAAATATACAAGTTATTTCTCCAAATATACGAAAATTTTTAATTTTTTTAGTAAATCAGTGACAGATGTACATCAAAATCCAACATTGACGACTTAATCCTGATAACAAAGTTGATACATGTGGTTAAAATTTTGTGCTACTTGAAAAGCTATCTTATTTGGGTATGCATCTCATGTCAAAATTGATCACATGAAGATAATAATGAACCAAACTCAACATTGTGGGGATTAACCGAAGATTAAGAATAGATACTAGCAAGACAATACAATTGGATTCCAGGAGAACTAAACTTGTTGCAGCAAACATAAATACACCAGTCAAAACTTCAACACCATCTAATTCAGTTAGGAACTATTTGAAAGCAAAATAACAATAAGAAAGACATCAAAAGTTAATAATAAAATGCAGCAAGCAAAATGATACTAACTTTTTTGACAACTCGATTAGTTACTCAAGTGTTGTCATGCCCTCTTTTAGGGGCAATGGAATCAAATTCATCAAAAAAGAGGAGGCAATGTGCAATGGCAGTTGCTTTAGAGAAAATATCTCGAACCTGGAACAATATTGAGAAAGTATAACATCATTCAAATCAGCTCATACCAAGATCAAAGCAGCAATTGCAGGGTGAGAAAGCATAACAACATTCAAATCAGCTCGTACTAAGATTCTACTTGGGAACCTAAACTGTCATACATCTTTTTACAAACTAGACTAAATCTATCAAAAGAAAGTATTACAATGCCTTTGGAATAAAATATTAATAGTACAAAAGGTACAGGTTTATTTATCATATTCTCTTCACATAAATAAAAAAGATAAGCACGCAGGGGACAATAGATACAAATAAGTTCACATTCTGGATTACATTAGAAGATAATCCAAATATTAATTAAAAATAATCATAGGAAATTTAGAAGCCCGAATGTCATTGAGACCACCAACATTGTCCCAACCAGAGCAACCAACATTAAGAGCTGATTTCGTTATGTCACCCATGGCAACTAGAAGGAACTCATGCATAGCATGAGACAAATCATCCCTAACTAGCATGGGGTTCATGTGTTCTTTAGAACCAGAATCAGAAGGCAAAAACCGGCCAACAGCAGCATGAACAACTCTATCAACCAATATTTTTTGAAATAATAAAATTAATTAGTATAAACTTTTACCCAAAATTTTAGGATAAACAATGGGAAGAGTATGCAATCTCATTCCCTAAATAACACGGAATGCAACTTATTATATCCAATTTAAACTACATGCAGATTAAAAATGTCGTGAAAATTAGTAACAAGAATGATAAAGATGTCAGTAATATATAGAAGTAACAAATTTATCCAGAAGGGAAAAAGAACATTAATGAAAAAGATATACAAGATAAGTACATACACACAAAAAAAAATACCAGATCATACGTATCATATCCATCATAAAAATACCAGTTCTGTAACACCCCTAACCCGTATCCGTTGCCGGAACAGGGTTACAGAGTATTACCGAAGTTCACAGAACCATCAAAGATAAATCAAGTAAAAATACTATTCATATCTGAAATCAATCATATCGTCCCTTAAATGGACCCTCGAGGCCCAATATAAGCATTAGAATCGAGTCGGGACTAAATCGGAAACTCTAAGAATTTTTCGCGAAATTTCAAAAATTTTCTAAGGTGCAGGGCTCACACGCCCGTGTGGTCTAAGTGACACGCCCGTGTGACCTTAGGACATGCCTATTCTATAAGCCGTGTTCGACCCCGTGTAACTCTCTGAATTGTGCACACAGCCATGCCACACGCCTGCAGTGCTAGGCCAGTAGCACACACTACCGAGACACACGCTGCGTGTGTCTCGCCCCGTGCTCAATTCTAAGCATTCTGTTTCTCATTTTTAAAATGCAGGGGACACAGGCCGGACCACATGCCCATGGGACAAGCCGTGTGTCACACACGGCCAAGACACACGCCCGTATGTCTATCCGTGTGGACAAAATAAAGCCATTTCCTAGCCTCATTTGTCACCCAAAACTTACTCCTTTCCTGCACCAAAACTCACTAACATATATCCACCAATCCAAACATTAAAACCAAGCCAATTCTAGTACCTAGCATGGTATATTATCACATACAATTCATTTTTTATGTGTGGCGTTATGGCGAAATTTATTTTTTTATGTTGAATTTGTGTTATGTTTGTTCTGCTAAAGCATGGAATGCCATGCTTTCTAATTTATGATATTGTACGACTGCATGTCTTACATGTTTTTCATTCTGATTCAGTATATGCATACCATGTCACATTACATGGGGTTTAGGATAATATATAAAGGAAGAAGTTCTAATAGTTTAATGATCTACATTATCTGGTGGTCTATCCACATTTCTATCTGGCAGCTTATTTTCAATTATGATGGTTCTACCACATACATTTGTTCTGGTAACTTGGCTATAATATAGTGGTTTGACCACATATACTCGATCTGACAGTTTTAACTACAACTCTGGTGGCATTGACCATAATTATCTGTTGGTGTGATTGGATGGACGAGTTCTAGGGAACTCTATTTGGTGTGTAGAGGAGTTGGGTAGGAAGTTTTCTGAAAAATCTGGGTTATGTTTTCTGAAAAGTACCGCATTGGCATAAGCATGCATTCCTAGTTTTGCTCAATTGGTTGATATGAGATTCTTTGTGATTCTACGATTTGATTATTGTGTTATTTGTATTCTCCGTTTGAGTTTAGTTACACACTGAGCTTTATAGCTCACCATTCTGTTTTTGACCTTTCAGGTAATCAGCTAATTTAGGATCGGATGGAATGTGGGAGCTCAAATTGTTTATCGGTTAAGTATATAAGTTGGTTTATGTTTTAATTATTTTGGACTGTAAATTTATTTTGGGCTTTGTTTTTGGTTTTTACGCTGTTTGTTGGATTTTGGTATTTTAAGGTTAAACTACAAAATCGTATGATTTATCAAACTAAAAATTCAATTTTTCGAAATAAAAACTTTGGAAATTTCCGCTACAAAGATTTAGTAATCACTTAAGTGTTTTTCTGTAAATAATCAAATGGTTTTTAACGAATGTTTGCCTTAGTACTGGAAACGATCTACCAACATTAATACTTTTAAAACACATGATTTCGAACTTAGATTCTGGGTTTTAAATAAGTGTTTCTAGACTTTGGTTTTTCTAAACATTTGTGACAGTTTTGCCCAATTTTATGCTTTCGAAACGCACATTGATTTTGATTAAAATTTTTTTTTTAAACAAGTGTATGTAATTCCTCAATATCCAGTCATAACTTCTAGGCCAAGTTTAGGGTGTTACAAACCAATTCGTTGATGATTACTTGGTCATCACATATCACCGATAATTTGTTGAGTTTGCTGACCCTCCACGCTTCTGTGTTTTTGCACAAGTTTCTCTTATGATTTTGAATATCAGAATTACTAAAACTCATTCATGTATTTTTCACTTCTTTTAATAGACGATTTTACTTCTCTCATTTGTATATTATTTCCTTATATTATCAAGTTTATGATAGTCACTATAACATCCCTTACCCGATTTGGTCGCCGGACTGAGTTACGAGATGTTACTACTGTAATTGGAACTAAAAACATTAAAATAATCATGCAATAATCACTCGTATCTCAATCGTAATCAAATGATATCATTCAAATAGAAATCGAGCTTACAGAAGCTCTATTGATGACCCGAGCATGAATTAGAACCAAATTACAAAGTTTGGAAAATTTAGGCTCCACGTAATGACGAGCCATTCCTACGTCATGATGTCACTAGACAGTAAGTCATGTCACAACATCAGACCACTTGACGTTGGGATGTCATAGGCTATTGGCCAACATTGTGACGATAAGAATTTCACGTTGCAACGAGGACTCTGTTTTTGGTAAAATAAGACCATTTAGTACCTATTTCGTGCCAAGCCAAACCATATGCTGAAATGATGCATATTTGGCCATTCAAACCTGCACAAAACCAACTTAAATGCCTACCAACATATCCAATTAACCAACCACAAAACCATTCAAGCTATCCTGCATGAAATGGACATTTTGCTAAGCTTATCAATTTATGTGTTCATCAACTACTCAAGTATAGCTTACCATTCATCTTTCATATTCCAATCTTAACTAAATCATAATCAAATATGTCATTTATACTTTATCCATTACCTAACAACATGCTAAAGTGTACATTTTAATACACAACACATTTACCATCAAAGTTAAGCACCATATAAGGTTCAAAACTAGCACCATTCAAGATGACATCCAAACATAATAAGGCATATACACAAACATCACATATTGGAGCACTCTAATATCAACTTTGTTACACATATGCTTCCTTCATAGCTTGAAACATTATCAACTATCTCATAAAATTATGAAACATCTAGCCATTCCAAAAGTCCAAACCACATTCATGATTCAATACTCCATGTGCTAAGGATTCACATATGTGCATACCATTTCCTATATACATGCCACATAACCGAATCGAGAACGAATAAAAGACTATCGAATCGAAGACTAAATAGTGTGAGCTCCGAGTTGATCCGATCTTCACGTTCCGCAAAATACAACTACAAGACAAGAAAACATAAGAAGGTAAGCATTATATATGCTTAGTAAGCTCAGAGGTGTTAAAACAGTAAACTTACCTCATTTAATAATTAAACATATCAAAATATCAAGTTTAACTAAGTTTCATGTCACAACATATCACAACTGTAAAGTGAGTATTTCATATACAGCCATATAGTCTATCAATTCACTCGTACAATTCAATTCAGTATCATTTCATCAAAACTATCAAATGAATACACCATTTTCTCAATCAAAACATAGGAACACATATAACCGTATAAACATGTTCACTTCTTGTCACTATATTGAATCAAACAATCCATTTCCTTTAAAACCATTAACCTGATGAATCATAATAGCATATACGCGGGTGACTACACAACACCAATAGGCATCGAAATGCTATAACAGTAGGCATTGAAGTGCTAAGCAGTAGGTACCGAAGTGCAAATCAGTAGGCACTGTAGTGCAAATCCCATAAAAGCGCACAACTACCCCTATTGGCATGCTAATTGTATCATATCCTATGTTCATATGAGCTCGATACACATTTAGAACAACTCTTTACAATTCAATCCTTTCTCACCCTTTTGTAACATTTTGATCACATTTCAAAATGCAATTTTTATAACAAAAACTCATTATTTAAGCATATTTAATACATTTATAAATATAACTACACCATATGAACTTACCGGGTACAAACAACCGGTTGATTCAATTCTTAATCTATACAACAATTCATTTCAAAATATCAATGCCAATTACCTTATAACATTTTATTCAAGCCATATGAAAACTTAATTTTATTTTGCATAATTTCCCTAAAGTTTTTATTTTATTCAATTTAGTTCCTAAAATCGAAATTATTATATCTTTCACGTTTAAGTTTCACTTTTCAATTTGTTTCCAATTTTATCCTTCTACAGCCCTCTATTATCTACTATTAAAGAAAGTTCATGCTAATTTCAAATTATTTTCATTTTAGTCCCTAAACTCAAAACTAACCAATTTCAATTTACAATTTAGCCCATAATCAAATATAAGCTTACAACCAAGCTATTTAACATAAAAAGATTCAAAAATAATCAATGTAAAATTGTTTATACTTTAACAGTAAACAGTTTTACGATTTAATACCCAGGTTAGCTAGATTAAACTACAATAATCTCAAAAATATAAAATTTACTAAAAACGAGCTTTAGAACCACTTACATGCAAGGGCCGAAAGCTTCAATCAAACAATGGCTATTCCTCCCTCTTTTAAAGTGTTCGAATGGTGAAAGAAAGAAGTAAGGTTGAAGATGACCTTTTTCTTTTATTTTTATTATGTTTTACTTAAATTTTAACTTAAAATTTACTTTTGTTTATCAAGCACTTACCGTCCATAATAATTAAAAGGGTATTATTTTTCATTTAAACCCTTGAACCATTTCCAATTAAGCTTTTTAGCTAGAAAAATTCAATATTGATTAATTTTTATAGTTTTTACGATTTAGTCCTTGTACCTTAATTAATCACTAATTCAGTAAAATTACCCATCCAAAATTCAATTCACCTACATAAAAACTCTGTAAATATTTAATAGAAATATTTATGGGCTCGGTTTACGGAATCTAGGTCCAAATACCTTATTTTCCAAAATCACTGACGTTAGGGTTGAAACACTTGTACTTTAACTAACTATCCAATCACTTAAATTTTTGGACCAAATTTCAATCGAAAAACGGGGTTCCAAAACCACCATTTCGGGCACCATTGAAAATCGGATTGTTACAATCACTTTCAACTAAAGTACATCCTTAATCTCTTGTAGTCTCCTCTTTTCCTTTGTTAAGTATGACTCCTATTTTCAGTCAAATTTGAGAAGTAATCTTCTAGTTAAACTCTGTTTATTTGTTTCAATCAAACACTGATTAGTTAGATTATTTTATTATTATTTGACCTATGAATTTAGCCTATAAATAGGCTCTTTTACAACCTTAGAAAATACACCCATTAGATATTAGAACTCATAACACATTTAGAAAATTTTGTGTTTACGTTTTGAGGGTTCTTTGTTTTCGGGGTTTCGAGGTTTAGTTTTTATCTCCATCTTTTGTACTCTTCGTTCTGTTGCCATTATAGTAAAATTATCTTTGCCCGTGGTTTTTTATCCTCTTTGGAGAGGTTTTTCCACGTTAAATTTGTGTGTCCAATTTCTCAATTTATTCCGCTATTATTACTTGTTCGTTGCTTAATCGGGTCGATCCTAACAAATGGTATCAGAGCTAGTTCAATTTTCATAGATCAGCCCATTCAGATATGGCAGCAACAAGGTTTGAAATTAAGAAGTTTGATGGTGAGAAAAATTTCAATCAGTGGCAAGTTCGGATGATGGCAATTCTAGTTCAATCCAGTTTGAAAAAGGTTGTTACCGGGAAAAAGCCTGAGAATCTAAATAAAACAGAATGGGAAGAGCTTGATGAAAAGGCTTTGTCTGCAATCCAGTTGTGCCTCGCGAATACGGTATTGCAGGAGGTATTGATGGAGAAAACCTCATCCGCCTTATGGAAAAGGTTAGAAACTCTTTATGCGACTAAGTCTTTTGCTAACCGCTTAGTGTTGAAACAACGCTCATTTACGCTTCATGAACGAACGAAGCGAGCTTCTTAGATATCACATCACCAATTCATTACTCTTTTAAATGATTTAAAGAATGTTGAGGTTCATATTGACGATGAAGATTAGGCTATGCTATTATTGTGCTCTTTACCCCCTTCATACAAGTCTTTCAGGGAAACCCTGATTTATGGCAAAGACAAACTCGCTCAAGATGTGAATGGTCAATTGTTGAGTAGAGACAAACTCGAAAATGAGCTTCATTTGGATAGCAAGGCGATAGGCAAGCTTCCGCTTTGATAGCATCAAAGAAACGAGACAAAAGGTGTCACTATTGTGAAAAGTTAGGTCACGCCAAAGCAGATTGTTATAAATCATGAAAGAAAAGAGTCACGAGAGTAACGAGGAAGATGTAGCTGGTGCTAATTTGGCCGATGAAAGCGCGATGATTTCTTGTTAGTGTCAACGAGCGATAACTCCAAGCTCACGTCCGAGTGGGTCCTAGCTTCGGGATGTTCTTTCCACATGTGTCCCAATAGAGAATGGTTCTCCACATACAGTTCGGTTGAAGGTGGAGTTGTGTGCATGGGAAACGATTCATCTAGTAAGGTAATTGGTATTGGTAATGTTAAAATTAGGATACGATGGAACGATTAAGACACTCTCAGATGTCAGGTATGTATCTGGTTTACGAAAGAATCTCATCTCCTTGAGTATTTTAGACTTGAAAGGATGTTGAATCAACATCGAGTCGAGCGGCATTAAAGTATCTCGTGGAGCTCTCGCTTTGTTAAAAGTTAAAAGAACTGGCGCCTTTTATATTCGGAAGGTTCTACGAAGGACCGGTGAAATCGGACGCCCTCGTCTGCTATCTGAGTTGAAGTCAACTCATTCGAGCGCGAGGCAACTTGGTCATAGGAGGGAAAAAGGTATGATCAAGCTTCGTTGAAGAGAGGTTCTCTTTTGGATGCAGGTTTTGAAAAGTTAGGCACCGTGTTCGTGAAAATCAAACACGGGTTAGTTTTGATTTGGCAAAGGTACAAGTCGAAGGCAAGAAGTCTTCCAGCTTTCTAGGCACGCATTCGACTCGCTTAATTCCTCGCATGGTTCAAGATAGGTTCGTATGGGTTTTGGCAAAGATGGCATTGTGGAAATATGAGTCAAGGTGGAGATTTGTTAAGTATGACTCTTATTTTCAGTCAAATTTGAGAAGTAATCTTCTAGTTAAACTCTGTTTATTTGTTTCAATCAAACACTGATTAGTTAGATTATTTTATTATTATTTGATCTATGAATTTAGCCTATAAATAGGCTCTTTTACAACATTAGAAAATACACCCATTAGATATTAAAACTCATAACACATTTAGAAAATTTTGTGTTTACATTTTGAGGGTTCTTTGTTTTCGGGTTTTTGGGGTTTAGTTTTTATCTCCATATTTTGTACTCTTCGTTCTGTTGCCATTATAGTAAAATTATCTTTGCCCGTGGTTTTTTATCCTCTTTGGAGGGGTTTTTCCACTTTAAATTTGTGTGTCTAATTTCTCAATTTATTCCACTATTATTACTTGTTCGTTGCTTAATCGGGTCGATCCTAACAAGTGGTATCAGAGCTAGTTCAATTTTCATAGATCAGCCCATTCAGATATGGCAGCAACAAGGTCTAAAATTGAGAAGTTCGATGGTGAGACAAATTTCAATCAGTGGCAAGTTCGGATGATGGCAATTCTAGTTCAATCTGGTTTGAAAAAGGTTGTTACCGGGAAAAAGCCTGAGAATCTAAATAAAACAGAATGGGAAGAGCTTGATGAAAAGGCTTTATCTGCAATCCAGTTGTGCCTCGCGAATACGGTATTACAGGAGGTATTGATAGAGAAAACCTCATCCGCCTTATGGAAAAGGTTAGAAACTCTTTATGCGACTAAGTCTTTTGCTAACCGTTTAGTGTTGAAATAACGTCTATTTACGCTTCGCATGAACGAATGTGAGCTTCTTAGAGATCACATCAGTCAATTCATTACTCTTTTAAATGATTTAAAGAATGTTGAGGTTCATATCGGCGATGAAGATAGGGCTATGCTATTATTGTACTATTTACCCCCTTCATACAAGTCTTTCAGGGAAACCCTGATTTATGGCAAAGATAAACTCTCATTCGAAGATGTGAATGGTCATTTGTTGAGTAGAGATAAACTCAAAAATGAGCTTCATTTGGATAGCAAGGCAGATAGGCAAGCTTCCGTTTTGATAGCATCAAAGAAACGAGACAAAAGGTGTCGCTATTGTAAAAAGTTAGGTCACGTCAAAGCAGATTGTTATAAATCTGCGAAAGAAAAGAGTCTCGAGAGTAACGAGGAAGATGTAGCTGGTGCTAATTTGGCCGATGAAAGCGCGATGATTTCTTGTTAGTGTCAACGAGCGATAACTCCAAGCTCACGTCCGAGTGGCTCCTAGATTCGGGATGTTCTTTCCACATGTGTCCCAATAGAGAATGGTTCTCCACATACAGTTCTGTTGAAGGTGAAGTTGTGTGCATGGGAAACGATTCATCTAGTAAGGTAATTGGTATTTGTACTGTTAAAATTAGGATACACGGTGGGGACGATTAGGACACTCTCAGATGTCAGGTATGTATCTGATTTACGAAAGAATCTCATATCCTTGAGTATTTTAGACTTGAAAGGATGCAGAATCAACATCGAGTCGAGCGCATTAAAGTATCTCGTGGAGCTCTCATTTTGTTAAAAGGTAAAAGAACCGCGCTTTATATTCGAAGGTTCTACAAAGGACCGATGAAATCGGACGCCCTCGTCCGCTACAGAGTCGGGTCAACTCATTCAGAGCGAGGCAACTTGGTCATAGGAGGGAAAAAGGTATGACCGCTTTCGTTGAAGAGAGGTTCTCTTTTGGATGCAGTGTTTTGAAAAGTTAGGGCATCAGGTTCGTAAAAATCAAACCCGGGTTAGTTTTGATTTGGCAGCAGTACAAGTCGAAGGCTAGAAGTCTTCCAGCTTTCTAAGCACGATTCGACTCGCTTAATTCCTCGCATGGTTTAAGATAGGCTCGTGGCGGGTTTTCGTAAAGATGGTATTGTGGAAATATGAGTCAATGTGGAGATTTGTTAAGTATGACTCCTATTTTCACCAAATTTGAGAAGTAATCTTCTAGTTAAACTCTGTTTTATTTGTTTCAATCAAACACCGATTAGTTAGATTATTTTATTATTATTTGACCTATGAATTTAGCCTATAAATAGGCTCTTTTACAACCTTAGAAAATACACCCATTAGATATTAGAACTCATAACACATTTAGAAAATTTTTTGTTTACGTTTTGAGGGTTCTTTATTTTCGGGTTTTCGGGGTTTAGTTTTTATCTCCATCTTTTGTACTCTTCGCTCACATTGCCATTATAGTAAAATTATCTTTGCCCGTGGTTTTTATCCTCTTTGGAGGGGTTTTTCCACGTTAAATTTGTGTGTCCAATTTCTCAATTTATTCCGCTATTATTACTTTTTCGTTGCTTAATCGGGTTGATCCTAACAAGTGGAATTAGAGCTAGTTCAATTTTCATAGATCAGCCCATTCAGATATGGCAGCAACAAGGTTTGAAATTGAGAAGTTCGATGGTGGGACAAATTTCAATCAGTGGCATGTTCGGATGATGGCAATTCTAGTTCAATCCGGTTTGAAAAAGGTTGTTACCGGGAAAAAGCCTAAGAATCTAAATAAAACAGAATGAGAAGAGCTTGATGAAAAGGCTTTGTCTGCAATCCAGTTGTGCCTCGCGAATACGGTATTGCAGGAGGTATTGATGGAGAAAACCTCATCCGCCTTATGGAAAAGGTTAGAAACTCTTTATGCGACTAAGTCTTTTGCTAACCGTTTAGTGTTGAAACAACGTCTATTTACGATTCGCATGAACGAAGGTGAGCTTCTTAGAGATCACATCAGTCAATTCATTACTCTTTTAAATGATTTAAAGAATGTTGAGGTTCATATTGACGATGAAGATCGGACTATGCTATTATTGTGCTCTTTACCCCCTTCATACAAGTCTTTCAGAAAACCCCGATTTATGGCAAAGACAAACTCGCTCAAGATGTGAAGGGTCATTTGTTGAGTAGAGACAAACTCGAAAATGAGCTTCATTTGGATAGCAAGGCGATAGGCAAGCTTCCGCTTTGATAGCATCAAAGAAACGAGACAAAAGGTGTCGCTATTGTAAAAAGTTAGGTCACGCCAAAGCGATTGTTATAAATCATAAAGAAAAGAGTCACGAGAGTAACGAGGAAGATGTAGCTGGTGCTAATTTGGCCGATGAAAGCGGCGATGATTTCTTATTAGTGTCAACGAGCGATAACTCCAAGCTCACGTCCGAGTGGCTCCTAAATTCGGGATGTTCTTTCCACATGTGTCCCAATAGAGAATGGTTCTCCACATACATACTTCGGTTGAAGGTGGAGTTGTGTGCATGGGAAACGATTCATCTAGTAAGGTAATTGGTATTGGTACTCATTAAAATTAGGATACACGATGGGACGATTAGGATACTATCAGATGTCGTATGTATCTGATTTACGAAAGAATCTCATCTCCTTGAGTATTTTAGACTTGAAAGGATGCAGAATCAACATCGAGTCGAGCGGCATTAAAGTATCTCGTGGAGCTCTCGCTTTGTTAAAAGGTAAAAGAACCGCGCTTTTTATATTCGGAAGGTTCTACAAAGGACCGGTGAAATCGGACGCCCTCGTCTGCTACAGTAGTCGGGTCAACTCATTCAGAGCGAGGCAACTTGGTCATAGGAGGGAAAAAGGTATGACCGCTTCGCTGAAGAGAGGTTCTCTTTTGATGCAGGTTTTGAAAAGTTAGGGCATCAGGTTTGTGAAAATCAAACCCGGTTAGTTTTGATTTGGCGGTACAAGTCGAAGGCTAGAAGTCTTCCAGCTTTCTAAGCACGATTCGACTCGCTTAATTCCTCGCATGGTTCAAGATAGGCTCGTGGCGGGTTTTGGCAAAGATGGCATTGTGGAAATATGAGTCAAGGTGAGATTTGTTAAGTATGTCTCCTATTTTCAACAAATTTGAGAAGTAATCTTCTAGTTAAACTCTGTTTATTTGTTTCAATCAAACACCGATTAGTTAGATTATTTTATTATTATTTGACCTATGAATTTAGCCTATAAATAGGCTCTTTTACAACCTTAGAAAATACACCCATTAGATATTAGAACTCATAACACATTTAGAAAATTTTTTGTTTACGTTTTGAGGGTTCTTTATTTTCGGGTTTTCGGGGTTTAGTTTTTATCTCCATCTTTTGTACTCTTCGTTCTGTTGCCATTATAGTAAAATTATCTTTACCCGTGGTTTTTTATCCTTTTTGAAGGAGTTTTTCCACGTTAAATTTGTGTGTCCAATTTCTCAATTTATTCCGCTATTATTACTTGTTCGTTGCTTAATCGGGTCGATCCTAACATCCTTATTTTTAATTATTGACACTTGCCCTCTTCAATTTTTCTTTGGTTCAACTTTTCACTATCGAATACATTAATTTTAAGGCTATTTATCTATTTTCGTTCTCCAAGGGTTTGGTCATGAGGTCATTTGTTGCATTGACCTTTAAACAAATTGGGCCAAGTTTAATTAAAGAAGCCTATGAATTATGGATCCAATGTTAGTGTATTAAGCTCTCCTTCACCCCCATTAACTGTTTCACTTACCATTGTTTCTTGATGACAATAATATATAGATGAGTATTTGGTACACTGAGTTGATATATTTAATTTCGTTTATTAAGAATTATAAAATTAATAGATTTTTTTTAATGTGAAATTTAAATATTTTATTAAAATTTTAGACAAAAATGAAAGCAGAGTTCTGTTTTTACCCATAAATGATGAAGGATAAGAGGTAGGAGTGTGATGGCCTATGCCCAGAAGATTTGTGCATCTTCAAATATATGAAGCAAAACAAGAGTTGGTAAAATCAGTGATTCGTCTCCAAGGACCAACAACATTTTAGAAGCAATTATAAGAAGAGGGGATTTCCTTGAAAGAAAGTAAAAAAGAATAATTTCTTCAATCTGTAAAACATAATAAACAACAACAGTATCATTTATATACTAATGAACCCCAAGTTAGACCCACCATTCCATAGCTCCTACAATTATGGATTCAATCACAATATCCAACTTTTTACATTATCCTTCTACCTCTTCTATTCTTATTGTCTTTCCCATCATCAACTGTAATTTCTTGGTCAGAAATAAAAACTGGCCAAACCAAGTAGGGAAAACAATAGGAAATAGTGGGTTCAAATCCTAAATCACTTCTAATGAGCCACCCACCATGGCTTGGATAATTAAAGGAAAAATGTACAAATTATTATGTAATCTTGACCTTGAAGAGAGAATGACCAAGAAAAATACCTTTTTTTCTTCCTTTTTTATATATATATATAAGAGTCAGGCATGTACAGGTATAGATGAGCTCATAGATACACATCCCTTTAACCGTTGGAGGACATTCCGGTTGACAAGTCCGGACTGGGAAGTTAATGGAAGGCCTTCCTTAACACATTCGTCGTATTTTTCCAAGGCGGAAACAATGTCGCTGAAGTCCGGCCGCTTTGCAGGGTTTGCTGCCCAGCAGCGCTTTATGAGGTGCGCCAGTGCTGGCTGACAACTCTCCGGTAGTGGAGGTCGTTCGTTCTGCCAATAATGTTAAAAGTTAGAAACTGCATCATAATAAGAAAACTATAACAGAGAACGTATGAGCTTGTGTAGCATCCATTTACTCCATATATGTCATAGAGGCACTGCATAATAGGCATTGATATGTGCATAGCATATGCATATGTTTCATTGAGGAGTTCGATAATGTAGATACGTTGGGAGTAACATAGGTTCTCAGTGAAAGCTCTCGGATTCTGAAAGCAATCAGCAACTTAACAATTGATAGGGTTCATCTCAGCCTGCTGTTATTTACATTTCTCATAGTGCCTAAGGAGGCAACCAATGTAGAAACAGATCATTGTCTTAAGAAACAAGAATGATTCCATACATGAAATCTATGATACCAGAAGGAGCTACCATGATAAGTGTGATCATCAATGACTAAATAGTGAAAAAGATGTAATGCAGATCTTTTCAATTCTTTTCTATAGCATCTCATTGATTCAATAGAGATGAAAGAAAAGGAAAATACTTGAACATAAGAAACTTAAGAAGCAATAAGTTAAATCATCTCAACTCAATCCATAAAACTAGTTGCTTCAGCTGGAAGGATCATTATTTCTCAACTTGGCTCTAAATCTTATGCTGATAAAAACATGGTTTGGAATGAATGAAAGTAAATGCAATAAATCCAGAGAGCATTATCTAAAAGAACTGAAGAAAATTCGAATCTTTCACGGATATCTAACCTTTTCAGCCACAGCAAATGCAGCCTGCACAGGGGTCTTTCCTTGGAAAGGAAGCAAAGCTGTTGTAAGCTCCCATAATACAATCCCAAAGCTGTACACATCGACTTTCCTAGTATAAGGTTTCTCTTTAATCATCTCCGGAGCCATCCAGCGGTAAGTTCCCATGTTCCCTTTAGTTTCTCGGCACTGCGTTTCCAGACATGACGTACCGAAATCTGCCACCTTAACCCGCATTTCATCATTTAGAAGCAGGTTATTCGACTTGAGGTCTCTGTGTATCACACCTTGTGAATGAAGATACTCCATTCCACGGGATATGTCGAGTGCTAACCTCAGTATCGTCTCGGTTGATAGCGAGTACGGCTCTTTCTTGTTCAAGTACATCCTCAGAGTCCCTTGTGACATGTATTCTGTGATGATACAGTAGACAGGTGGCTTCTTACAAGCAGCAATAAACTGTAGAAGGCACAAACTTTAGCAACAAAAACCTCTACTTTTGATCCATTTAACCAAAGATAAAGAGGAAAGGATTAACCTATCTTCCCCTCATACTATTGTAAAGAAGTAAAAAAAAAAAAAAAAAAGGTACCACTGCCTATGATATTAACAGCAAAAATAAACAAATAGATAAGTAAGGATTTGTTAAGTGATCTGCCATTAAGGACCCTATGTTAAGCTTGTAAATATAAAGTACCAATACATTCCCAAAGGCAATGTAAGCTAAGCTAAAGTTGACACCATCTCTTACATGAGAAAAATTCATTAGAAGTTTATGTTCAAATAAACAACTAGACATGTTCTAGACTCGGAAATTGAAAGAATCAATCAAGGAATTGCAATCCATTTGATCATCAAAAATCCAGAAAGAAGAACAAGTTTGCCAAGTGTTACCTGAACAATATTTGGGTGAAAAAGGCGTGAGAGCAAAGCAACTTCAGACTTGAACTGTTGCTCAAGTTTGGACCTAGTCTCCTCCTTTTGGTTAGGGATCCTCACCATTTTAACAGCAACAGCTCTCTGCTTGTAAATCCCACGATAAATCCTACTGTGAGCTCCAGAGGCAAATTTGTTACCTATAAACAACTGAGAAAGGTCAGCAGTCCACTCTTCTTGATCCTCCTTTGAAACCTCCCATGTCTCCACGTTCTCAGAGTCTAAAATCATGGACCATGACTCCAAGCTGTCAAATCTCTTCTTTTCCATATTCTCCATATCACTCAAACGTGACCTTGATGAAGAAGGGAGTTGTAAATGTTTGCTCCTTGATTTTCGAAGGCGAAATGCATGGAAACATGAGGTTCCCATTTGAAGATTTTCCAAGGCCTCTTTTCTCTTTCTTGTTTTATCCTCTCTCTTTTTTATGTTGATACAGATATGAGGAACCTCCTTTTTTTTTCTGGGAAAGTTTTATTCAGTCCAAAAACAAACAATCAAAAGGTATTTTCCTTCTGAATGTGTGCATTGATTTCAGGAAGTGCATGAACTGATTCAAAAACATGGGTTTGGTAGAAGAATGAAAAAGAGGAAATGGTTTTCATGAAAAAGAGTTTTCATTTCCCAAGTAACAAGTTTCCATTTTCCCAGAACATTGGAGGAAAGGAAAAGGAAAAATTTTATGGGAGGGCAATGAGATGCATATAAACGACTAACAAGTAGAGAAAGTTAGTATGGGGTTTCATCATTCATGCCATGGTTTTGTTTGGTTTCATGGGAAAATTAAAAAAGAAGCAGCAAATTTCATGGGAAATGCAGATTGTTTCCAGAGAAAAGAAAAGAAAAAGGAGAGAGGTGAAATTTCACGGGGGGGTTGTAGTTTAGCAGCAGAAATATGAATTCAAAGACAGGGTCTTCAGAGGTATCTCGTGAGCCACTGAGTGATGCAGTTTGAAAGCTATGACTTTTGAGAAATATGAAATAAAGAGATAAGAGAAAGAGATTGATTGAAAAGATTTTCTCATATCCCACTTCAATGTTTTTTAACTAAATTTCTAAAAATAATATTCCCTTTAAAAATATTACTTTACTCAATTCTAAATTTAATTAAAATATAAATCATAATTTTTTCACTCTATATTCTATGGTGTATGCCATTGCTTCATATTCCCCATTAATTTCCACTATTCATCACTCAAAAGCCATGTAAGTGGCTTTTGCATGTAGCTGGACATGAATGGCTTGTAAGAAAAAAGCAGCTAAACATGAATGTCCACCTGCCACATCCTTTACCACCTGATCAAAATTGACATACTGATCCTAGTAATAGGTAATTGCTTCTGATTATAAGCATGCGATTTCCTACCAACAGTTCAATTTACATGATTTTATGGGTTAATTGCACTAAACATCCTCGAGCTGTTAAACAAATTCTAAATTAGTCATTAAAGTATTAATATTATATCAATTAGGTTTTCGCGTAAGCTTAATCATCAATGATCTGAGAAATGGTACATTTAAAATACAAAGACCAAATTGTAAAAATGTATATGCTTATCGAATAATCAACTTATTAGATTTTATGTTTTAAAAAGTAGAATTGATTAATAAAATTTTAAGAAAATATTATTTCTTTTTCTAAATGTGTCAAATTCAAATTGTTTATGCATTATGTACATAAACACCAATTGTCATTGTTATCCTTGAGTGTTGAGATACAATTGGCTCTTCTCATAGTCACAATTTTATTATGGAAGAATTTTGTGTTATGATCACCGAGCGTCATCCAATCACATCTAGACTTCTACTTTTATAGAAGTTCTTCTTGATCAAGGATATGCTATAATTGAACACATAACTTCGCATCTAACTTATGAAGTTTGACATAATCCTTAACTTCCATAGATTTTTGTACCCCTAAGATTCGCGCAATAGACTTCTTTTTTTGTTCAAAAATATTACCGAAAACCTCTTTATTCCAAGTTCTCACAACTTCAACAAAGTTTGAGTAGCATTAAAAATATTATCATGTCTTCCCTAATGCTCCTTAACAAGACCAGTGAAAGAACTATGGGATAACCAGCCAAAAAGAACTTGGAAGGACGCGAATTCTTTCCTTTATGCACCACCAAATTAATAAGGACAGGATGATGATCAAACTTTAACTTTGGCAAGTGAGTAACAAGTGTATCCAGAAAAGCCACTTCCCACTTCCCATTTGTCATTGCAAATAGCTCAATCTAGTCTTTCAAAGGTGGCACCCCTATTCCATGTGAACTTAAAGCCAACAAATGTCAAATCTCTCAAAGCACAAACAAAGACAAAATCTAGAAACCTTTTACACCCCTTCTACTTGATCCACCTTTCTTTTCCTTTGCAAAAAAAAAAAAAAAAAAATTAAAATCACCCACTAAAACTCATGGAATAGAGACATCACTATCAATAACCTTCAAGCAATCCCACAAAACATGCCTTTTCACAGCTCGAGGATTGCCATATATCGCAGTGAAAAGGAAAGAGCTAGCGTTATCCGCACTGACATGAAAATGAATAAATTGTAAGTGGTTAAATAAAATCTCCATATTCACCGTATCCTTCCAACACACCCTTATGCCTTCAGTTAAATCATTTGCTTCAACTCTATGGAAATTGGGAAAACCAATCTGACTAATCACCTTGTTCGCAGCTTTTACACTAATCCGAGTTTCAACCAAATTCAGAATAGCAGGGTCATGTTCTCTAACATATTCCTTAACAATGTAGTGGAATCTAGTATTATCTTTTCGTGCGGTAATAATACTCTAGAACGTCATATTTTTATGTGCTAATTGCATATTTATTTTGAGTATGATTCTACTAATTTTGGCTATTTATGGTCTTTTATCTTATAGGGACTAAATTGGAGGCAAAAGTGAAATTAAGGGCCAAAAGTGTGAATTTAGAGATAAAATGGGTCAATGTGCGGCACAGGAAAAAGTTGGTGCCAAAAGTGCAAGCATGGAGGACACAAGGGTTGAAATGCAAAAAGAAGAGTTTTTATTCTATTAGACTCTATTTTGATAATATTAGGGTATTTAATATTAAGATAATTATTAAGGATTATTTAATTTAAGATTTATTTTATTTATCTTTATTTATCTTTGATTATTTGTAATTATCTTTAGGAATTTAAGTAGGACTAGTCTATCTATCTTAGCACTATAAATAGGGGGTGAGATGACTAAAAAGGCTTCATCTTTTTCTGTAAACTCTCTCCCCAAAAGTCTTTTATTCTTTCCATATTTCCTTTTAATAAAATCTCCATTCTTATCATATATTTATTTTCTTTTCCACCACAATCATGAGCCACTAAAACTCATCTAGCCAAAGGTTACCGAAAATTCCCAAAAAGGGTTCTTGAGGTTTAGAATCCGTACTTAGCCTTCTCAACAGGGTATTCTTCGTTTCTCCGCATTACGGGTCTGACGCTTCCGTCCATGTCCCTTAAAAAGTGATCTTTTCAACGTGTGCAAGGAACGGCCGCTTTGTATATTTTGAGAAGGTTGCACAGTCAGTTCGTTAGCTTACTGCGTCAGAGGTTGGCGAGCCCGAGAGACAAAATGGCGTGGGATTCGCCATTGAGAAACGTTTATCTAGCATAAGATGGTCCCACAAGAGCAATTGTTGGCTAGAGTCGGTTCCACTAAATCAAGTCTAAATCCTTGAGCCGGTGGTCGTAGTGGCGTCCTCTTCCACTATAATCGCTTATTCGGTTTGAGAAGGATCATCTAAAAGCCAAGGATTGAACCAAAGGCGGATCGAGGCAACCGGAGGCCGAATCTCCCATAAGAATTTCCTTAACTCAACTCTATTTCCTATTTTTAATTTTCGCAATTTCAATTCGATTTCTCAATTCGATTTTTATTTTTATTTTCGTTTCGGATCAAAACTTTTAATTCATTATTTTTATTTTTCCAGAACGCAGTTTTTCTTGGGCACGATTCTCGCCTGGATTTCGAGAAACAAGCATTCGTATAATCCGGTCCCTGAGGATTCGACCCTACTTCCCCTTTACTGTTCTTTTTCATTATTTTGTAGGGAATAGGATATTTTTGGTGCTCTCAACGACCGCATCAAATTTTGGCGCCGTTGCCGAGGATTGGTAACGTACTAATCTCGTTTTTCGTTTTCTATGACCAGATCTGCTCCAGGCACTCTTGCGTTTGACTCGGAGATTGAAAAGACTGCAAAAGCTAATCGCAAGGAAACAAAGCTAAGGAAAAAGTAGTTAGTGGTGGATGAGAATCAAAGCAATCCACCGCCAGAAATCAGAATCGACGATGAAGCAGAGTCTAGGGTTAACGAAAACCCTACTCAGACTTTTAAAGGCGAAAAAGTAGAAATCAATTCACCTGAAGAAGTACTTGAAACTAGGGTTAACGAAAACCCAAATTTGGCACGTCAACCAATGGCTCAAATAATTCGGCAACTGGCCGAAGCTCCGACAGAACAACCGCCATTGTGCATCGCATATCCTACTATGGATACCGATTTTGAACTGAAGTCAGGGTTAATTCAGTTGCTGCCAACTTTTCGAGGGTTACAAAATGAAAACCCCCATAAACATTTGAAGGAGTTTCATATGGTTTGTCTGAGTATGAAACCTCAAGGCGTAGCTGAGGATCAAATTAAATTACGCGCTTTCCCCTTTTCCCTAGCAGATTCAGCTAGGGAATGGTTGTTCTATTTACCTCCTGGATCTATAACTACTTGGGCTGATTTATCTCGTTTATTTCTCAACAGGTTTTTTCCAGCATCTAGAGTAGCTGAGCTAAGAAGAGAGATCGTGGGAATAAGGCAAAAAGAAGCAGAGATTCTTTACGATTACTGGAAGCGATTTAAGAAGTTGTGTGCGAGCTGCCCACAACACGGTATAACAGAGCAATCCCTCCTCCAGTACTTTTATGAAGGCTTGAAGCCCATGGAGATGAATATGGTAGACGCTGCTAGTGGAGGAGCATTGGTCAACATGACTCCCCAACAAGCAATAAACTTGATCTCCACGATGGCTGCAAATTCTCGTAATTCCGAGCCAATCCTGAACCCCCCCAAAAGGGTTCACCACCTAAGTAATTCTTCCATGAAGATAGACTTGATAGACTTACTAATATTGTGAGCTCTCTTGTTGCGAAAAAGCTAAACCAGCTCTGTTATGTGGAATATGTGCTACACCTGAGCACACAACTGATGCATGTCCCAGTTTGTATGATGACTCTATGGCTGATTTAGATGCAGTGGGAAATTTCTCTGGCCCACCACAGAGGCGATATGATCCCTATGCTAATACCTACAACCTAGGGTGGAGGGACCATCCTAACTTGAGTTATGGAGTTAATCCACGAAATAACCAGCCATACCAAAACTGGTTTCCGCAACAGCCGCAAGGTTCAGGTAATTCTCTAGAAACCATGGTCAATAAGTTAGCAGCTAATGTTCTTGATTTTCAACAGCAAATCCAACAGCAAACTCTTAGTTTCCAAAAAGAGACAAAGGATTTCTAACAGAAAACCGAGGCATCTATAAGAGAATTGACCACATCAATTGAGAAAATAAGTTCTCAAGGGAAGCTACCGTCACAAACAGAACCAAACCCGAGGTAAAATACAAATGCAGTGGCGTTGCAAAGCGGTAAGATACTGGAACCTATTCCCGACAAGAATCTTGACCAAGAAATCGCCTAAGAAAAACCCAAAAAAGACGAATAGGTCCGACCGAAACCCCCACTGCCTAAAATTCAACCTCCATTTCCAGAACGATTCAACCAGTGTCGAAGAGGTAAGGAGGACAAGGAGATCCTCGAAACATTTAGGAATGTCGAGATCAATATTCCGCTGTTGGATGCCATCAAGTAAATACCGAGGTATGCTAAATTTCTTAAACAACTTTGCACCAACAAGCGGAAGTTAACAGGTAATGAAAGGGTGAATGTTGGTGAAAATGTGTCCGCAGTATTACAGCGAAAAATGCCGGCAAAATGTAAGGATAGGGGCATGTTTGCAATACCATGCAAAATAGGTCATTTGGGAATTAAAAAGGCTATGTGTGATCTAGGAGCCTCCATAAATGTAATGCCATATTCTATTTATGAATCACTTAACGCAGGTTTTTTGACAAAAATAAGTGTTATCATTCAACTAGCAGACAGGTCCGTTGTGCACCCAGCTGGAGTCCTCGAGGACGTGTTGGTAAAAGTTAACGAACTTATTTTCCCTGCAGATTTTTATGTGATAAAAATGGAGGAGGACAATACTCTCGGATCTTCAGATCTCTTGTTGGGACGACCCTTCCTTAGTACGGCTAGTACTAAAATCGACATTCAAAGTGGAACTCTCACGATAGAGTTTGATGGGGAGATCGTGAAGTTTAATGTCTACGACGCCATTAACCATCCCAGTGAAATCTTGAGCGTAAATCGTGTTGACATAATTGACTCATTAGTGGAAGAAAATTTTGAGTCAATTTATGATGATAAATTTGAGTTTGATGAATTTGAATTTGTTAATGAGTTGTTATCTCCAAGTACTAAACTTTTACCTTCTGTTACACAGGCACCAGAGTTGGAGTTGAAACCGCTTCCTGAGCATCTGAAGTATGCATTTTTGGGTAAGGATGATACCCTACCAGTCATAGTTTCCAATAGACTCTCCGCGCATGAAGAGGAAAGTTTGATTCGTGTACTAAAAAGTCATAAGGAGGCAATTGGCTGGAGCATTGCAGACTTAAAAGGGATAAGCCCTTTGACGTGCACACACAGGATCTACTTGGAGGAAGACACGAAACCAAGGCGGGAGGCGCAAAGACGACTAAATCCGAATATGATGGAGGTAGTAAAAAAGGAAATAATCAAGCTTTTAGATGCTGACGTAATCTACCCCATTTTGGATAGCAGATGGGTAAGTCCGGTGCAAGTCGTGCCCAATAAAATGGGCGTGACAGTAAAGAAAAATCCTGAAGGTGACTTGGTGCCAACCCGAGTAAAAAATGGGTGGCGTGTCTGCATTGATTACAGGAAGTTGAACTCTTGCACTAGAAAAGATCATTTCCCTCTTCCCTTTATTGATCAAATGCTTGAAAGGTTAGCTGGTAAAACTCACTTTTGCTGTCTTGATGGATACTCAGGTTTTTTTCAAATACCGACCGCGCCAGAGGACCAAGAGAAGACCACTTTTACGTGCCCATTTGGTACATTTGCGTATAGGAGGATGCCGTTTGGTCTTTGCAATGCACCGGCTACTTTCTAGAGATGCATGATGAGTATATTTTCTGAATATGTGGAAAAAATTATCGAAGTTTTTATGGATGATTTTACTGTTTATGGAAATTGTTTTGATG
This sequence comes from Gossypium sturtianum, assembly GCA_025698515.1. Taxonomy (NCBI): domain Eukaryota; kingdom Viridiplantae; phylum Streptophyta; class Magnoliopsida; order Malvales; family Malvaceae; genus Gossypium; species Gossypium sturtianum. Next base: position 13,000,555 of record CM046948.1, read on the forward strand.
AATGCCTTAAAAACCTAACGATAATTTTGAACAGGTGCATAGAATTCAATCTTGTCTTAAATTATGAAAAAATGTCATTTTATGGTAGACAAGGGTTTAATTCTAGGTCACATAGTTTCTTCTAGGGGAATTGAGGTCGATAAGGCCAAAATTAACGTTATAAATTCTTTGCCTTATCCCTCCACTGTGAGGGAAATTCGTTCTTTTCTTGGCCATGCAGGGTTCTACAGGCGCTTTATAAAGAATTTCTTGAAAGTAGCAGAACCACTGTGTGAGTTTTTGCAGAAAGACAAGAAGTTTGAGTTTGGCCAAAAGTGTAAGGAGGCCTTTGATACACTCAAGCAGAAATTGGTCTCCGCTCCTATAGTGCAATCGCCAAATTGGAAGTACCCGTTTGAAATTATGTGTGATGCAAGCGAACGCAGTGTAGGAGCTGTATTAGGGCAAAGGATAGACAAGGAACCCCATGTCATTTGCTATGCTTCGAAAACCCTAGATGCGACACATAGCAACTACACCACTACAGAAAAAGAATTTTTAGCCGTTGTATTTGCTTTAGATAAATTTTGACCTTATCTATTGGGATCTAAAGTAATTATTTTTTCTGATCATGCAGCACTCAGGTACTTGATCGCAAAGAATGAAGCAAAACCGAGGCTCATTAGGTGGATTTTATTACTCCAAGAGTTTGACGTCGAAATACGAGACAAAAGAGGATGCGAGAATTTAGTGGCTGGCCACTTAAGCAGAATAAAAGTGCCTTTTGACGACGTCCCTATTAAGGAAGAATTCCCTGACAAAAGCCTATTCTCGACCGAGGAACGTCTCCCATGGTATGCAGATATAGTAAACTTTCTAGCCACAGGCTCGTTACCCACTGAGTTAGCACGTTCTGTAAGGGGCAAGCTTAGACGAGAAGCTCGATACTACATTTGGGACGACCTATACTTGTGGAAACACTGTTCAGACCAGATAATACGACGATGTGTTCCAGAATCTGAGGTAACTTCTATCCTTAATTTTTGTCATGCTGAAGCTTACGGAGGACACTTTGGCCCTATAAGAACTGCTCATAAGGTATTAGAATGCGGGCTATATTGGCCCACAATTTTTCGAGATGCATATAACTTCTGTAAGTCTTGCGATAGGTGCCAGCGTACAGGTAACATCACTAAACGAAATCAGATGCCCCTATCCCCGATTCATGTATGCGAAATCTTTGATGTTTGAGGCATCGATTTCATGGGTCCATTTATTTCTTCATTTAGCAATATATATATATAATTCTCGCGATGGACTATGTTTCTAAATGGATAGAAGCAAAGCCTACTCGCAATGATAATGCCAAGACTGTTGTGGAATTTCTAAAACAAACTATTTTTTTCCAGGTTTGGCACACCCCGAGCCCTAATCAGTGATCGTGGCACCCATTTTTGTAATAAAGTCATGGAGGCACTATTATCGAAATATGGAGTTCATCACCGTATAGCTACGGCATACCATCCCCAAACAAATGGACAAGCCGAAGTCTCAAACAGGGAAGTAAAAATTATTTTGGAGAAGACAGTTCGGCCCAACCAAAAAGATTGGAGTCTTCGGCTTAATGACGCACTGTGGGCTTATCGGACGGCATATAAAGGACCAATTGGAATGACCCCGTACAGACTTGTTTTTGGCAAAGCTTGCCATCTTCTGGTAGAATTAGAGCATAAAGCCTATTGGGCGGTTCGACAATGTAATATGGAGTTACATCCCGCAGGAAAGGCGAGGAAGTTAGAGATTCAAGAGTTGGAAGAAATCCGCAACAATACTTACGAGAACGCATGGATTTATAAAGACAAGACTAAGTTGTTTCATGATAAGAAAATCGTTCAGAAGCATTTTTCGGTAGGACAAAGAGTTTTACTTTATAACTCTGTGTTGAAATTATTTCCAGGTAAGCTTCGATCACGATGGCAAGGGCCTTTCGTTGTTACTGAAGTATTCTCTCATGGTGCGGTTGAAATAGAAGGTGAAGAATCAGGGAAGCGGTTCATAGTCAATGGCCAGCGGTTGAAGCCATTTTACGAGAATTTTCAAGCTCACTCGATTGAAAAAATTTATTTGGAGCCACCGTAGAACCATTTAAGTCATCGAGCTAATGACGTTAAACAAGCGCTTGTTGGGAGGCAACCCAATCTTTATTTTTCTTTTATTATTTATTTTCATTTTTGTTATTATTTACTATTTATTATTTTCTTTTCTTTTCCTTTTAATTTATTTTATTTTGTTTAAATATGAATAAATTTATCTTCTTCCGTCTAGGTAAAACGGAGCGAAAATACGAAAAAAAATGAGAAAAGTCAGAAAAATAGAGCCAAAAAGCCCTATCCACGGTACCAAACAAATTTCTATTCCATATTCTATTCCATTAAAATGCCATATCCCTACAGCCAAACAAATCCTATTCCAAATTTCTAGAACCCCAAAACTCTGCAATCAAACACCCCTTTTCACCCAAATAAAACCCCAAAACCTAACATATTTTCCTATTCCCTTTCACCTTACCCCCTAGCCGCCGAAATCACCCCCTCTCCCCTACCATCGTCGTTCGCCATCGCCGTTCCCCCTATTATCGCCGATCGCCGTTCGTAATGGTGAGAACTCGAAGTCGCGCCGTCGCCGAACCCCTCCTCTCCATCAACTCACGTCGTCACCGTCTCTCTGCCCCTCAAACAATAGACTTGGCCGACGCCTCCTCTCCCTCTCCATCACCGTCGCGCCATTCAGCTCCCTCCTCCTCATTTTCTTCCACAATTGCGACACAAGCCGCCGCGCCCTCCACGACGTCCCCTTCACGCGCAAGCCCTCTGCCCTCCACGCCGACGGATATGCCGCCCCCTTTTCGCCGTTCATTTTCTCCTCCACACGGTGGCCCCGAATCATCAACCTCCGCCCCTTCTCGTCCAAACTGAATGCTAGCCCTCCCACCACCGCCGCTGACGCAGTAGTCTCCACCGTCGTCACGCCACGCATCACCCGAACCGTCGCGTAGGCCTCGTCGTCGTCCACCCCGATGTGCGGCCCGAACAGTCGACACCACCACGGACTCTTCCTTTAACACTACCGCCGATTCACACGTCGACTCTTTCAACGCCATTGACGAGAACCGGCCCATGCCCTCTCGTGGCCGTACCTACCATTCTAGCGTCAATGTCTTACCCCCGGAGGCCCATTTACACGGTAACCTTACTTTTACTTTCGATATTGATCGGAACATGTATGATTTTCTTCGACATAAAACGATAATACCTTGTAAATGTCTATCGATACCTGTTTTGGATGCCTTGCATATTGAAACTACGGTTACAGATTATTTCAAAAATATTGGCTGGGTTGGAAATTTTGATGTGTCTCATCCTGCCTATTATGAACTTGTTTTAGAATTTTATTCTACTTTTCAATTTCATCGGCACGGTCACATTTCGTTAGATACACCAGATGTTGTCAAATTCAGGTTATTAGGTACCATGCATAGCTTATCTCTTATTGAATTTAATATTACTTTATCTTTCGTAACTGAAGAGTATGCTATGTCTCCGGATTTTCAGAATAGTTTGTGTACATTTCCTACTGATTTTAAGGCTGTTGAGGCCTTTGCTTTGATAACTAATAATGCCGAATCTGTGTATAGCCCAAAAACATCAAATGATTTATGGTTTCGCGACCCTGCCTTATGTTACGTACACCGTTATTTAGCTTACAATTTCTCAGGCCGTCGAGATGCTCCGGCCACCGTCTCAAAGACGAAATTATTCTTTCTATGGTGTATGTATACCGGTCGTCCGGTTAATTTGGGTTATTGATTTGCACTTCAATTTGAGCATGTTATCAAAGCTAAGCGCCCTCTAATTTTAGGTTCTCTTATTACACAACTGTTGTTTTCTCTGCATGGTTCTAACGCTTCTATTTCAGACTTACATGTTGCTTGTCAGGCTGATCCTTTAGATGCTCGATGCCTCGACTCAATGGGGCTCCTTCTTGGCACTCCGTCATCCTTCCACTTTGTCCCTCCTGGTGTTCGTTCTACACCATCCGAACGAGTCTTTCGACATCGGAATCAAAATGATGCACCAGCACCCACTCAAGCCCAACCTCCTTCGACTGTTGAACAATGCTTAGAGCGCATTGAGGCTCGACTCGACACTTTTGGCCAGCAACTCACCGAACTCATTGCTATCCTCCGCAATCGACAGTAGCTACACGGGGAGTTTTTCTAAACTTTTCTACCTATTTATTTCTTTTGCGTCCACATTGAGGACAATGTGTTTTAAGTAGGGGGCATGTACTCTTCGTATTACTGTCGTCTTTTGCTGTGATTTGTGTTTGCTGCTTGAGGCTCCATTTTGTCCATATATATATTTTTTTAAGAATATTCTGTTGCTTTTCATGCCCAAGAATTTGACCACGACTTGCCACTGTTTGACCTACATGCATGATTCTTGACTACTGAGTTAGTTATGATTCTGTCTGTTTGATTTTATCTCCACTGTTTTATTTTTATTAGGCTAGAAATAATTATGATTAGTAAGTTAACTCTATCTTGCTTTTCGTAAAATTGATCAAGTTTAATATAAAGTGGACACTTAATACAATTGCATGCCTAAATTATGTTCGTGTCTATTAGGTGGTTACTAAAACTTATTTTCGACACTTGATTATTTCTCTTAGGTCCTTCAAAATTAAAATTTCGTGTAAATTTTGTTTAATAAATGTTTCCAAGGTTAGTGTGCAAAGTTCGAACGTGACTCGATCGAGTAATCGGGTAGGGTGCTTAGGTTGTCATTCTACTTCACAAAAGGTTGTGTGACGTAATGGGTAAAACTCAGCTAACCGAGAAATAAATAATTTTTAGGAGTATGTTGGGCTGAGTAACCGGGGTGGGCTGCTTGGGTTGTCATCTCTCTTCGCGTCAAAAGGTTCAATATATTCCTAGGTAAATAAATAATAATAATAAAGAAAAAAAGAAAAATAGTACTAATAAAGTTGCAGTTGGGGACTAAAGGAGGAAATAAATAGAGTGTCTTGGTAGGTTTGGTAATTTACCTAAATAGCATGAAATAATTCAAGACGATTTTAATTTTTGTGTGTGTTAATTAGAATACTTTTTCTGTTTTACTTAAAGCAAGCTTAGAAGTTCTCTTTATTTTTCATATGCATTTTTGACTAATTTTTATAAAACTTTGGAGTAGAATTTCTTTCAGGATCTAATTTTCACAGTGGATAGGAACCATACTTGAGGGCAAGCATGGGCTAAGTAGGGGAATTTGATAATACTCTAGAACGTCATATTTTTATGTGCTAATTGCATATTTATTTTGAGTATGATTCTACTAATTTGTCTATTTATGGTCTTTTATCTTGTAGGGACTAAATTGGAGGCAAAAGCGAAATTAAGGGCCAAAAGCGTGAATTTAGAGATAAAATGGGTCAATGTGCGACATAGGGAAAAGTTGGTGCCAAAAGTGCAAGCATGGAGGACACAAGGGTTGAAATGCAAAAAGAAGAGTTTTTATTCTATTAGACTCTATTTTGATAATATTAGGATAATTAATATTAAGATAATTATTAAGGATTATTTAATTTAGGATTTATTTTATTTATCTTTATTTATCTTTGATTATTTGTAATTATCTTTAGGAATTTAAGTAGGACTAGTCTATCTATCTTAGCACTATAAATAGGGGGTGAGATGACTAAAAAGGCTTCATCTTTTTCTGTAAACTCTCTCCCCAAAAGTTTTTTGTTCTTTCCATATTTCCTTTTAATAAAATCTCCATTCTTATCATATATTTATTTTCTTTTCCACCACAACCATGAGCCACTAAAACTCATCTAGCCAAAGGTTTTCGAAAATCTCCAAAAAGGGTTCTTGAGGTTTAGAATCCGTACTTAGCCTTCTCAACAGGGTATTCTTCATTTCTCCGCATTACGGGGCTGACGCTTCCGTCCATGTCCCTTAAAAAGTGATCTTTTCAACGTGTGTAAGGAACGGCCGCTTTGTATATTTTGAGACGGTTGCACAGTTCGGTTCGTTAGCTTCTCACGTCGAGGTTGGCGAGCCCGAGACAAAATGGCGTGGGATTCGCCATTGAGAAACGTTTATCTAGCATAAGATGGTCCCACAAGAGCGATTGTTGGCTAGAGTCAGGTTCCACTAAATCGAATTCTAAATCCTTGGAGCTGGTGGTCGTAGGCATCCTCTTCCACTATAACTGGCTTATTCGGTTTGAGAAGGATCATCTAAAAGCCAAGGATTGAACCCAAGGCGGATCGAGGCAACCGGAGGCTGGAATCTCCCTATAAGAATTTCCTTAACTCAACTCTATTTCCTATTTTTAATTTTCGCAATTTCAATTCGATTTCTCAATACAGTTTTTTATTTTTATTTTCGTTTCCAGATCAAAACTTTTAATTCTGTTATTTTTATTTTTCCAGAACGCAGTTTTCTCTTGGGCACGATTCTCGCCCTGAGATTTCGAAAAACAAGCATTCGTATAATCCGGCCCCTGAGGATTCGACCCTACTTCCCCTTTACTGTTCTTTTTCATTATTTTGTAGGGAATAGGATATTTTTGGTGCTCTCAACGACCGCATCATGCGGGTCGGAACTTGCCCGACAATGAATTTCGCTACCTTAGGACCGTTATAGTTACGGTCATCGTTCACCGGGACTTTGACCGTCGGCTCCCTTGTCATCAAGTCACCAACTTCTTTGACCTTCCGGCATTGGGCAGGTGTCAGCCCCCATACATAGTCTTACGACTTTGCGGAGACTTGTGTTTTTGGTAGACAGTCGTCTGGGCCTGGTCACTACGACCCCTTTTATAAGGAGGCACCCCTTCTCTTGAAGTTACGGGGCTATTTTGCCGAGTTTTTTAGAGAGAGTTGTCTCGCGCCCTAGGTATTCTCTACCTACCCACTTGTGTAGGTTTCGGGTACAGGTACCCTTTTGTTGAAGGTCGTTTGAGCTTTTCTTAGGAGTATAGCATGGGTTACTTTAGCGTCGTAGCGCTTGGTACTCGAACATTGGCTCGGGGCATTTTATCTACCCTTTCTTACCTTAAAAAAGTAGGGGCATCTTGCGTCCTTAAACCGATAACCATCTTTCAGCTAACCTAGCCTCCTCCATCCCTCGGGACCAACAAGGGGTGGTATAGAAATATTCACCTATTGTCCATCAACTACACATTTTGGCCTGATCTTAAGCCTTGACTCACCCTCCGTGGACGAACCTTGCGGAGGAACCCTTGGGTTTTCGGGGCATTGGATTCTCACCAATGTTTGCGTTACTCAAGTCGACATTCTCGCTTCTGCTTCGTCTACCCTCACTCACGCGGGTGCTTCCCCCTAAGCCCTTAACAATTCTAGGTGAAAATTCTAAGAACAAACATATTCATAAAGAATACAAATATAGTGGGGAAAAAAGTTACATATCAAATTAACAGTCATCCATCCCTAATTTCTCATCATCATCGCTTTTGTTTTCGTACTCCTCCTCGATCATGAGGTTACTACCATCACTAGCTATAGATTCGAGCCTATGAGTACTGCTCTTGACCACCTCATTTATCGGAACAAACATGCCACCTTTTGCATGTGTCTCGCCGCCTAAAATATTCCTTGAACCAAAACAACTCCCATGCAGCGATGTATTCGAGGGAATTGTAGATGAGCCCTTGTGATGAAGTAACAGACGTCTACCATCCTCCATAGTCTTACTACTAATCCCCGCATTCGGATCAACATTCTCCACCATACACACTGTAGAATTCCCCTTATCAAGCGAGACATTCATAGATGCTTCATTGAGTAAAGTGAGAGGGTTTTAGTCCATTAGTGACAAATTGTTTTGCTTCTTTGCGTCAATAGCATTCAAGCAGAAGACAATCTGATGGGCCACAATACCCTTCAAATTTTGGGCATGTCTTTTGTCGTAAATTTTCTTATAATGTGCAAGTATTCACAGTCGCTCACAAGTAATATAGTAGTAAATACTAGAGTTATCGCCTCCCCAAGAATTGATTTTAAAACAATAATTGCAAAATTAACAAATGACAATTTTGGGAGTAAATAAAAATTTGATTGGATTCAACTAAATATATGAAGCAACTTAAAAACAGTAACACAAATTAATAGCAATGTAATCAAGAGCCAAAATAATTATTTCCCCCTAATATGCAACTATTGGTAGCGATGTTGTAGCAATGTTGTGACAATACGATAGTTTATTAATCCGAAATCAACAAGTTATAGGCTTCTCTCGAAGTCACTACGTTTGATCTTTTAATCAATTTAACATATGTATATGCCAAGTTAATATCAAGATTACAGTTGCAAGCACCATTCCTACAAGATTATGCATGGTAACAATATATGTTTATACGTTACAAATTTAACATCAAGGAAATTAAACATGCACCATTCAAGTTTTATGTCCATTAATCACAACATTTTTACATTTAGCAACTAACTCAATTACCCACTAATGTTCAAGCAATAGCAAGCATTAACAATTAAAATCACTTGAATCATATTTCATCAAACATCTTTAGCAAAGTACCAATAATCTCATATTAGGATTCCACAATCATTCTAACTAATAAAATTTAGCCCATAATCATCAAACTAAAAACAATCAAACAAAATTCAATTATGATTCCAAACAGTAGAAAAACAAAATAGAAGGTAAAGAGAAAGGCGAAGGGATGTTGAGCCGAAGTTTGGGGGTTCTCCACAAGTCGTTCGTCTCTCGTTCTTCCTACTCTTATCTTTTTCTTTTCCCGCTTTCTTCCTCTAAAATTTTCTATTCTTATCTTGTACCCGACGACTCCCCTTTCTTTTTCTCAAAGTGTGATATTTATATCCCCTAAAATATTGTGGACTAGGTCAACTCCCTTTCATATTCTATTTTTGTCATCTTGGAAGTGTTTGGGCCTTTACAATTTCGCATAGCATATTCTTTTTAATTCTTGGTCATTATCAACACTTGCTTAAGAGATGGTTTGAGGCCAAAAGCTGATGTGGCGTTCTTTAAGTGTGAGCTTCCTAATTTGTTCCTGTCAAGCTCAATATTGTGGGATTGCTATAACATTTGGGCTTCAGATGTCGAAATTTAGCATATTCTTTTCTCCACATTTTCAATGTTCTATTAGCCATTTTTAGGAATAAAATTTCACATTTTAAGTGTCTAATTTGGCAAAAATATATTATTAAAATAAAAACTTTAAAAGTTAACTACTTAACATAAACATAACTAAAACAATTACAAAAATACTCTAAATCACTTTTAACTTGATTGAAATATAAGCTTAAGAATAATAAAATAGCTCTATATCCTAGAGTTATCATCTTCTAGGTTTGGGCCCAAAGGCTTCATTCCCCTTCCATTTGCATTTCTTTTGAATGAGAAAGACTCAATCAATGCCTTTAAGCCATTAATTGCTCTTGTATTATTAGACCCCTAGCCAACGGGGAAATTACCATCTCTAGGTGGATCCACTTCATTATTCTCATACAAATCTGTAATCAGCTCAAATTATGATCTTTTGTATTATTACCCAAAATATCAACTTCAAAACCTTTAGCCTCGTAAAAGTTCCTCCTAGATCATCGCTCAACTAACATCCAGTCCCCACATGCCTCCTCTCCCACTTTCTTCCTCATTGTCGTCGGTGATGGTTTGTTATCAGCAACCTTCTCTTCCTCCCCATATCTCGGTACCTTAGGACATCCATCCTTGAAATGCCGGTAATGACCGCATGAGAAACAAACATTCAGCATATCTTCATACAATCCTTTGAATTAGGGGTGAGCAAAATCCGATTTGATTCGAAAAATTCAATAAAAAATTCAAATTTTGAATTAAATAGTTCGAGTTATTTGAGTTAATCAAGTTATTTGGATTAACTCAAATAAAAAATTAAGTTTTTTGGTTTAACTCGAATATGAATTACAAAATTTGAGTTATCCAAAAATCCGAATAAGAAAAGGCAAACTACGTCGTTTTGATAAATGTTTACCTTTTCCAAAGTTAAAAGTCAAAACTATTAAGTTAAAAGACAAAATTACGTTGTTTTAATAAATATTTACTCATTAAGTTAAAAGGTAAAACAATTATATTGTTTCTGTAGTTAAATAATCTTGTACTTCATCTACTAGTTAAATAATTGGTCCATGTAAACGCAATATTGAGTATAAATAATATGATTCGTTAACTCGACTCGACTTAACTCAAAACTTTTTCACTCGATTCGATTCGATTTGAAAAAAATTCAAATTGAGTTTGGTTGCTAAAATATGATCCGTCAACTCAACTAACTCGAATTTTTTTTATTCGATTCGACTCGACTCGATCAAATACTCACCCCTACTTTGAATATGGCCCTCAATCCAAATTTTAGAAACAAGGGGACATCATAATTCAACCAACACAGCCATTCTGACAAATCTACCTTGAAACTTAACATTAGTATTATAATAAATCTTGATAACTCTAATACATTTGTCCACCACTTTCATTATACTCCTTTTATACTTAGCACTCGATAATCTCGGAAGACGGATCCAAACGACAACTCAATAGGGAAACTCCTATTTCGTAAAAAAGTCATCTATGGTTGGATTGTTAAATATTAGTCGAAAATAACCCAAGATACTTCAGAAAACACCTTTTCATGATTTTCTTTTGACTTTAATCTACAATAATATCATTCTCTAAATCCATTAGTTGTACTGTTTGAGATGGTTTCCATAGGGCATAAAGCTTTCTTGACAATGCATTGAAGCCAATTTTCCTTACTAATAACTTGATAATTATTGCATTAGCCATGCTCCTTTCAATCAAATCATGAACTCTCTTCGAGAAACGAATAGATGGAATGCCATCAACTTCTCCAAAGATCACATCCCTCTCATCTAAAGCTATATTGTCCTATTTATGAGCCTTCTCATTCTCCCCCTGTCGAGCACCACCCATCAACATATCCTTGAAAGAGACATTAGTATTTTTCCCTTCATTTATCGGAACATCCTCCAAATCAGAAAGCTCCTCCTCCTCCCAGAGACGTACCTTTTTGGTGGCTTGGCCACTAGCTCGAATAGGGGTGATCCCCTCAGGCGAGTTGGCGATCGGTGAAAGCATAGAGAGAAAAAAATAAATTAAAATAATTGGTTTTTTAAGATTTGATGTCTTAATGATTAATAAAATTTAAAATAGGGTTATTTCTTCTTTTTAATGTGTCAGATTCTAGTTGTTTATGCGGTAGATACATACAAATTTATAATTATGCTCTAAGTGAGATTTAAATTGTTTTAATGCCTAAGTTAATGGCTAGATTAACGGAAAAAATCTAATTGAGGCAATATTGATTCTTTAAAAACTCAAATAGAACATTTTAAAGTTTAAAATCAATTAACTTTAATATTTTCAAATTAATAAAAGTGAGAGGTTAACTTTAATTTTGTCAAAGATTATAAATAAAAAGTTAGAGGTTTGTCTATTAACTAAACATTGTGATTCATTTATACTCCAAACAAAATTATTTAATAGAGAATTTAATGCTAATTTAATATTTTGTGTAAAAACCATTTTATGTTTCAATATAAAATGATGAATTATAATTTTATTATTTTTAATTAAACATTAATTTATTTGAGATAGTTTAATATTTAAGAATAGATTCATCTCATTATGAAGTGCTTTTTTAAATTAATATGAAGCAATAAATCAATTATTTTAAGGATATATATAAGTTTGTTGTAGTTTGACAAGATATTTCATAGGCTGGAAAACCAAATTCATGTGATTTATGATGTTACATACATTTATTTCATCATCAGTTGTCTCAAAAGAGTGTCAAGTGGTAGATGAAAGAGTTGATTTGATCCCTTGTGAGGTGTGAACCCAGAAAAATAGAACACAATATTCACCTGAAAACCCAATTATATTTATTTGGTTTTCTTTTTTAAAGATTCCATAGAAATCAATTTATTAAATTTTATAATAATAACAACATTATTGAATTTATTCAATAATGTGATTCATTGTTAGATAGTAATTGAAATGGGTGTTGAACCACTCACTTTTTTCCAACCCTATTGCCTATTGGTATTGTTAAATGAAAAATGGGGGAATAGTGTTGTATTGAAAAGGTTGTTTAAGCTAATAGAGACTGGAGCCTAACAGTGAACCTTTGTTGTCTGCCTTACAATCAAAGTGGAATATTTTCTCCTTTTTTCAATTTCCCATCACCAAATCACAAACAATGGTTTCAAAAGCAAGGAATCCAATGTAAAGGAAACACATTATTATTTCATAAAGCAATAGAAAAGGCTGGATTGAGTCTTAGCTTGATTAGTATGGACATTGTTGTTAATGTAAGAGGACGTGGGTTCGAGTGTGCTGAAGCGTATTATCCTCCTATTTATAGGTTGAGGAGGGGCTATGGGTAGTTCTAGATATTGTATCAAAAAAGGCATATATGATTATAATCTATAATGAAATTGTTAAAAAAATACAACAAATATAATCAAAAATATTTTTTTTAAATGAGTAAGGGCTTGAGTAAAGAATATTAAGTTGAGACCCAATTACACAAGTTGATACCATATTTGAAAACATGATCCAATTTGTTTCAGTCACTTTCTTGGATCAATAGGATCAAGTATTCTTGAAAATAAAGAGCTTTGGGCTTTTATAGGCGAAAAAAAATATTGGTGACTTCGGCTTATTCGCATGCTAAACAAATTCATCTTTTGTTTTTTTTTATTTAATATTGTATTTGTTTTACGAAAAATAATATTTTTTTTTTATGTTTTTGTATTTATCTCATAGAAAATAGCTTGATTAATAGAAAACGATTTATGTAACAAGTCTCTTTTTCTATAAATTGAATTATTTTTTTAAAAGAACATAAGTTGTTTTCTAAAAAACCAATTTCAATCTGAGTAATTTTTTTATATAAAAATTAACTTAAATGAAACTTAATATTATTTTATTAATAATAATTTTTTATTTTAATTTTTAAAATATAAAAATGAAATATTATAATGTTGGATATTATTAAACATATTTAATTATTTATATTTAATATTGCAATTTTATTTTTATAATAATAATTTTAAATTTTAAATAATATTTTTAATATATTATTAAAAAAGTTTAAATTAATATTTTAATAATAAATATATATTAAATTTTATAAATATTTAATAATAGATGTTTTATAGTAAAAAAATGATTATTTTAATTATATCAATACGAGTATTTATTTAATGCATTTTTAGCTTCGTTTATCCTTTCCAACTCTATTCTGCCATCATCCACTCTCATATATGTAATACTAGTTTACATACTCGAGCCAATTGTATGTATTAATTAAAATGCAATTCATTGTTTTTATGAATTTATTTAATTTTTATAATGTTTCACTAATAATTTGATTACGAAATTAAAACCATGTTGATGTGTCAGCATGTAATAGGTGACAAATATCTTTGAACGAGTTCAGAAATATTCTTACTAAAATTATTCCAAAATTTTATTTTATTATATATATATTTTTGATATGTGTATGTGTATATGTATGTATACTATCATATATATAATAAACAAAAAATATAATAAAATAACTCATTTTTCCACGTTTCTTACTCAATGAATTCAATAAAAAATAAATGTTATATTCATATTTTCTTCAGAAATCAATTTAAACTAAATTATTATATGATGCGTTTAATAGTGAGGTATATAATATGGCAATCAAATTAAATTATTATTATATAATGTGATTAAATTAAATTAATAATGAGTCCTTTAATTATAGACTAACAATTTAATGTTTTCATATATGCTCCCGTACTTTCTTTTATAATATATATATATATATATATATGATATATAATTTAAGTTAAGTTTTAATTTGAAGTTGATTATTATTAAGTTTATATATGATATTTATTATTATAAAATATTATCTTATTATAAAATAAATTTTGATTGCCAAAAAGAAATGTTACTATAATATTTTCTAACAAATATATTTATTTTGTGTTTGTTTCGCTAAGAACAACATTTAGAAAATGATTTTGGGAAAATTTACCAAGCAACAAGAAATATTTTACGCAAAATCATTCAAACACAAAAAAAAATCAGCTTGTCCCAAAAATTAATCCATTTTTCGAAAGTTATTTTCAGTGAAACAAATACAACTTATAACATTCCAGAACCCAAACATCGATAATTTGGCATCAATGATGCTCTAGCTTAATAATAAGTTAAAAAGATTTAAAATTTGGGTTATGTATTGTGTAAATCATGTTTTTTTTTTAATAATTATTGTAGTTAAGTCTTATCATATATGAGTCAAGTTTATTAGATTTATTTTAATTTAGGTACGTATATATTTCTATTTTTAGTCTGATGCATTTTGAATAATTATTATGGTTTTTTTATTCATTTAATGATTAATTCTTATTCTAGTTATTTGAATGTATTATTTGTAGTTAGATCCATTCATGAGTTGAGGGTCTGCTCAAAATTAGATGAAAGTACAAGACTTGAAAAATGGGCTTGGGCAAAAACACCTAAACTTATTTAAAATACGAGCCAAGCTTGAGCTTCCACATTCAAGATATGAGCCCAACCCATCTTATTTTATAATTTTGTAATATATTTTATTTTATTTGTATATATTATGTAATTTATATCTCATTATAAGTTCCGATCATATCTAAGTTTTTTTTACACAATGATTAGAACTACCCATAGTCCCTCTTAACCCACAAATTAGAGGATAAAGTGTTTCAATGCACTCAAACTCACGTCCTCCTATATTAACAACAATTTACTTTTTTAGGCCCATAATTGCAATCCTCTAACCTAATTTTGTGTGGTCCAATTTTGATGATAAATCAACCTAATAAATTATTGATATAAGTTTTGCCACATTCTGATATAGATTCATTAATATTGATCTCATATTTTTGTGCATGTCCCACGAAATGCTAGACTTTATTTTTATATGCTTATATAATACAATTGTATGTTGTGATCTGGCTTGAATAAACACCATTAAACTGCAAATTTGAAGCTGATGATGATTGGATGGTTCATGGTTGGACTAGATTGATTGATTAGATTTAAAACTATTATTAATTTAAAAGAAGAAAAGTGTTTTTTTATCAAAATATCTAATTACCACTAAATTACAAAGATAATATTATTCGTAAAGAATATTAGAACAGGAGGAAACCAGATTCCATGGCTAGAGTGGGTTGGGTCAATGCTTTTTGTGAATTGCAAGATCATAGACAAGTTAGACGACACCAAAATTTGCACTCCGTGGCACCCTAGTTGTTTAAGTTAGTGAAAAGCTTAATAGGAATCAGAGAAACGAAATTGCGTTAAGTAACTAAATGGCTATACCTCAGTTAACTTTGTGGCTTCAGTGTTTATAGGTCTTTGTGAGGCTGCCCAGATTTGTGTCCGGATCTAATTACCAATTTCTACTAGCTAATATGTTTTTTTCCACAATTTTAGGGGCGTTAAATCTTATTTATTTTTGCTGAGTAGTTGAACCAATGCAACCATGAAATCAACAAAGTCCTTCGACAAGCTTTTAAACACAATTTCTATTTGTGTATTCGAGTCTAGTCCAACTCCCATTATCCGCAACCTCGGCAAAATAACTCATAAGAGTAATATGGTATTTGACCAGAGTGTTGGGTTTTTGCTAGACATTCATCAAAATAGTTATCGCAAACTATCAAGCCAAGACAATTTGGCCTCCGAATAGTTGCTTTTGAAGGGTACTAGTCACGCTTTTTAGTATATTACAACGAGCTATCTCAACAAAATCTCTCCAACGAGTTCTAGCCTTAGCTTGGGTAGCCGGAGGGCATCTAGTATCAAAGACCAACTTATGTTTCTCATAGTGTAACACCCCAAACCCGGCCTAGACGTTATGGCCGAATCTGGCGATGTCACATGATAGGGTGTTTGAAAACTAAGTTTCTTTTATAAATCCTTTTTCGTTTCACTACTCTTGTTGACTCCAAAATCGCTTACTTATTTACTCAATTGTTTTAAAACACAATTTGTTGCGGAAGCTTTAGAAATCATTTAATTTATGAAAAACCGAGTTAATTAGGTAAATCCGTCCATCTTAGAAAAACCACTTTGTTTTAGAGAAAACCGTTTGTTCGTTGAGTTTGCGCAGTTATTAAATCCACAAAAACAGTCTAAAATCCGAAATAAAAGCAAACAGTCCAAAAAGTCCAATTTACATCAAAATTAACCCAGTAAATAATTAAGAAATGAATACCAAAACTGAAATTAAAACAGTTTAAAATATGTGTGGCCACCGTCAAGTCTTCCACTACATCGATCCGTCAAGTTTGGGGATTACCTGTACACATTAAACAGAATAGGGTGAGTTTACGTAAACTCAGTGTGTAATCTCACAGAAAACAAACAATCAGTTTACAATCAAACGCAGTCTGGGCCTAAGCCCTTTTCAGTATCAGTGGCAGTTGGGCCTTAGCCCATTATAGTATCAGTATCAGTCATGCATAGGGCCTTGGCCCATCACAAGATGTCGATGTGATATATCGATTTCAATAACAAAGTCCTACCCAACCAGCCTCTACACACCATCTCCGTCCAACCCTACACTCCATGTAGGGATTAAATCAACCCACCCATCCCTACATTCCAGGTAGTACCGAATGCGGCACAAACAGTAGTTTGCAGCTGAGCTACCAGTATATTAGGCTTAAGAGTCTTTCAGTACACTTCCTCCAAATAATATCATCCCAACCCAATGCAATGTAACATACAATAGGTGACATGTTATTAGGTGATTACCAGTACATACACTTAATTCAGTTTACATGCAAATTTTTAACATGCTCAGTACAGATATCATACAAGCAGTTTCACACTTTTAGGGGTCTAAGTAGTGCTTACCGACCCTACAGTAGGTTCACAGTTGACTTAGGCGACCCGTGCAACCTTAGCAATCAATTCAGTGAAAATGGGCTCACACGCCAATGTGGCCTGCCCGTGTGGGCCCACACACCCGTGTGGCCTACACGGCTCAAATTTGCCTTGGCCGTGTGGATCACACGTCCTGGCCCAAAATCTCACACGCCCGTGTGGACCCACACACTCGTGTGGCCATCACGGCCCAAATCAGTCCAGCCCGTGTGTCGCACACGGCCTGCCTAGCCATCATACGACCTACCACACGGGCGACCACACGCCCGTGTGACGTCGACAGTGAGGTTCTCGGCTTTTGCCGAAACGTAATCCCTTATTTCCAGAACCTATGATTGACATTACCAAAGCCAATTTTAGCAGTACATTCGCAAACCAACTCGGGAGTATTCACAACATCATCTTAGAATCACCAAAAAGTAACCACGATCACTTACCGAATAACGAACCAATATCCTTGTCGTTCAAGACTCCACCAAGGCACTAATCGCTGCCTAATCCTCGCCTGAATCGACAGAACCAAAATAGCCCTCTTTTAGAAACTAATTTCAGAACAACAGAATAGTGATAAAATGTGTACTTACCGAACGACCAAGATTACGCGCAGCACAAAACAAATGAGGTGAACTTGAGTAAAACAGCGAAAAAGATGAAAGGGAGGGAGAGGGGGAATTTCGACAGAGAGAGGGGGAGAAGAGAACAGAATTTTGCAAAAAGAAAATTGAACGAAAATATTTTGATAACCCTCTATCCCAATTCCCCTTAGTTTTCTCCATCCAACACCCCACTACTCAGAGTCCAACCACAGTACAACTCTAACTGAAAATTAGTCAAAAACAAAAATTCTATCCCTTACCAACACAGAGAATTGAACACAGGACCTCCATCTCACCAACACTCCACTTATCCACCAGACCAGCAGGCCCATTGTATGAATTACTTACCATCTTTTATTTAAAAGCCTATCAACCAAAGATTGGGCTTTATTAAAAAAAATACCAAAATTTGCCCAAGTCATGGCTTGAACTTGGGACCTCCCACAGACACCCAGAACACTTAAACACTGAAGCAGACAGATATTTGTGTCACACATTCACAAAAACAAAAATTTAAATTTTGGGGCGTTACACATAGCTTAGGAAAAGGTTGGGATTTTGTTTTTAATCCTTATAGTTATTTTCTTTTAGTTTGTTCTTAGTAAGGATATTAAGAAAAGGAATTGGTGTAATTTTAAACTAAAACATAAGAGTCAATCCATTAATTATCTGTGGATTAAGCAAATATTTGGAAAAAAAAATGCTTTGCAACATACATAATGCATTAACAATGATGCATGTGTCTTATATTAAACCTTGGTATTAAGTAAATATTTGAAAAAAAATGTTTTCCAACATACGTAATGCACTAATAATGATGCATGCGTCTTACATTAAACCTTGAAAATTTGTAAGTATGTTACAATGATAATTTCCACACCCATTGAATTAAGTTATTGTTGGGGTAATCTTAATCAACTATTAGAAACATGACTTTCATCCAATTAATATGTGAACCTAAACACATAAGACCCCACATCTATTAATAACCGCTTCATGTTTGGCCATTGTTCTAACTTAAGTAGAGCTTCGTGGAAAGTTACTTAACTAGAATATCTTAAGTGTGTAATCACTGACTCAACATCCATCATGAATATGTACTCTATTTTGAGTCATCATAGGATGATCTCAGTGAGTATCATACATGACTAGTTGTCTTTTAATAGGAAATCTCTCTAGCGAACCCACATAATAATACTTATTGTGGGGTACGATCAGGGTAAAACTGACTTGAAGTATTATTATACTATCACATAGAGACTTTCAATGGAGACTGTAGGTTTTGTTTAAGGTTTTTCTCCTACTCAACCTTTTAAAACAATGCAAAGTTTTGAATTTTGGTTTCAAGCATGAATGATCAAATTTATGTAGACAAGTATAGGTTGCATTCTTCCTAAGTCATATGACATGTTTATTCATATGTATATGCATGGACATGCTATTTGATTTATCGTCATTCACACATTCATAATATTCGAAAAATATTAAAGCAGGAAAATAAGCCAACTCTAACTGGGGAAAAAAATTCTATGGTTCCATCCTAAAAAAAAAATTAAAATTAAAATTTTATCCCAAAGCATACTTTGGGTTTTCACGAATTAGGTTAAAATTTTCAAATTGAAAATGAGCCCATGTTGGAAATTTCCAGTTTAGAAAATTGTTTTCAATCATAGCGAAAAATTAAAATTTTGAAAACCGAGTCTGTTTGTCATATTTATAGTAATAAATTTTACCCAAAAAGTACTTGTGCTTTGTGCAAGAGGGAATTATATCATTTTTGACTTTCAACTAAACAACATTCTCCACTATCCTAGAACCTCGAATTGTGTCAAGTGTGGGCTTGAGCAACACAAACCAAATACAGAACAAGAAACGATTTAATTACTTTCAGTAGAAAAGTAACTCTCTCAATAGAAACTTGTAACACCCCCTAACCCTTATCCGTCACGGGAATCGGGTTACGAAGTATTACCGGACTTTTCAGATAAAAAACGAACATTACGTAATCATCATAATTTATTTATATTGTCCCTCTTTTGAGCCCTAGAGGCTCAAAATGCATGTTAGAAACAAATCGGGAATAAATCAGGTACTCCGAAAATTTTTCGAGAAATTTCAAAATTTTTCCTAGGTACAGAGGACGCACGCACGTGTGGCCAAAGGACACGCCCATGTGGCCATGGGACATGCCCTTGTCTCAGGCCGTGTCTAACCCCATGTAACTCACTAACTTAGGTCACACGGCTAGCCACACGCCCGTGTGTCTCACACGGCTGAGACACACGCCCGTGTCTCTGCTCGTGTGAAAATACCTGATCATTCTGTTTTGAAAATTTTAAGTTGCAGGGGGCACACAGCCAAATCACACGCCCATGTATTAGCCGTGTGTCTCACACGGTCCAGTCACACACCCGTGTGTTTGGCTGTGTGGACTCAAAATGAACCTTAGACATCAAGTTTACCCTTCCCTGCAACCTTGAATACCAAGCAACTCAAAAACCAATCGTTCAATCACTTTAAAATACAATTAAATACCTTTAAAACGTGTCAAACAATCAATCTAATGACTTAACCAGTGTTCCCTCATAGGTAATTCACATATATTATCAAAACAATCCAATAAAACTTCATTCAAGCCAATTCTAAAATCATGTCAATTTCAACCCAAATTTGCCTATATCTTACTCACTTTTGCATTAACTTAAACATTCCATATTAAACCACAACATAGCACATATATTCATGAATATTAGTAACCAATATCATCTTATAGAACTATTTACATTCACTACCCAAAATGACAAGCATCAAACATCCTAGGTACATGCTGACACAAAAAGAAACATACATCACCACGTTTTGAGTTCGGGATCATTGATGGATGCTGAATCGTCAATCTGACTTTACCTATCCTACACACGGGAAACAAACTGTACGCTGAGTATAAACTCAATAATATTTCTATAATTTGAATGCTTAAAAGTAAAATAGTAATATAACTTACACATTAAATCATATAATAACCATAGTCATACAATTAATCAATTCGTAGATAAAGCATTTATAACACATTCAATTCATATCATTTGCTATCCCAGATAGCTTTTCACAATATGAACACAAATCATTTGAACAACAATATTGTTCATTCATATTCAATTCATAAATACACAATTCATGTGTCTCTAACCATATTTCAATTCACCACTCAATATCAATCATAACACTATTTTATTCAATAAACCCTATTAACATGACACGGACTCAGACAGATACACGGATCCAACCAAAACACACCAGTTTGGCACCCAGTGCCTTATCGGATAATTCGAAGTAATAATTTGACAACCAGTGTCTCATTGACTATGCCGAAGTAAATTGGTACCCAATACCTCATCGAATTTATCCGAAGTAATAATTTGACACCCAGTGTCTCATCGACGCGAAGTCAAAGTATCCCTGAACTCTTCCAATCCTATGGCATGCCATCTATATCCGACTCAGCCCGATATAGTTAATAAAGTTTCAATTCACTTTCCAAATACAACTAATGTTTATTTCAATTCAAATAATCAATATATTCAATATATATATACCAATTCAATCAATATAAATTCAATAAATTCATCACATACTAAATCAATTCATTTCAATTGTAAAACACTAATTCTCACCTTAATTACTTACCAAACATTTAATCAAAATACAACAATTAATAATTATATTCAGATTATAGAAATACAAACCAGAATTTCTGAGCTACTCCTCGTCGACTTTATCTTTTCCTTTTTTAGCCAAATTTTCTGGTACAGCGTTAGCTACGGAAATTAAAACAATTAAAATTCATCAATATAATATAATTTCACATTGAATATTTCAATTTTTATTCAACTTTTGACTAAATTCCAATTTAGTCCCTAAACCGAGACTAACTTTATTTCTTCAAAACTAATTCCATATTTTCATTCAATTTCCACTTTAGACTAAATTCAACTCTCTAATTTCACTCAAATCCCTAAATTTTGAATTTTTTACAATTTAGTCCCTAATACTCAAAACTTATAATTTATTTTACAATTTAATCCCCTTTTTCATTTCTAACTTAAAATTCTATCAATTTAATCCCAAATACTTAAATTATTCAGCATGAACAACATCTACAAATTCAATATTTTCTAAAATTTCAACATAGGTTAAGTAGTATTGAATACTAGGATTCTAAAAACATAAAAGTTACAAGAAAAGAGACAAAATTGACTTACCAATTGAGCTTTGAACCTTAAAACCCTAATTTTCTCCTTCTTTTCTTTATTTTTTTCTTTCTCTCTTTCTTCTTTCTTCTTCTCTGTTTCGTTTCAAATGTTGTTTCTTTTTCTATTTCTTTTATTTCTTTTATGCCTTAATTATAATAATATAATATAATAATATAATAATATAATATTTATTTAAATAATAAGTAAGTATATAATATAATTTAATATATGTATTTTATTTTGACACATGTCTTCTCCAATACCAAACACTTGTTAATTTATGGTTTAATTGCTTATTTAGTCCCTTCACTTTTCTCTAATCTATAATTTAACTTTCTCCCTATATGCAATCTAGTCCTTACACCTAATTACTCTTAATTCAAGCTATTTCACCTAACCAAAACCTAATTAAACACATAACTAGCTTCGTAAATATTTTTAATAAATATTTACGAATCCGTTTTACGAAAACGGAGACCCGATAATACATTTTCCGATTACCCATAACTATCGGGTTGTTACAATTCTCCCCCTTAATAAATTTCATCCTCGAAATTTACCTGAAAAGAGGTGGGGGTACTGAGATCTCATTGTTTCTTCTGGTTCCCAAGTTGCTTCCTCAACACTATGGCTACGCCATAATACTTTCACTAACAGAACTCGATTATTACGCAATTCTTTAACTTCTCGCGCTAAAATTAAGTCGTGTACCAAGAGATTCATGCAACTATTTCCAAACCTCGAAGTAAATCACGGATCCCTATCAGAAATTATCGACATAGAGACACCGTGCAATCTTACGATTTCTTGAATATATGCCTCAGCAAGCTTTTGAAGTGACCAATCAGTCCTGACTGCAATGAAGTGAGTTGATTTCGTAAGTTGATCAACAATCACCCAAATAGCATTTTTTCTTTCTAGCCGATAAAGGTAACCGTGTTAGAAAATCCATCGTGATACCATAACATTTCCATTCAGGAATATTAATAGGCTGAAGTAATCCAGTAGGAACCTGATGTTCTGCCTTAACTTGCTGACTAGTTAAGCACTTAGCCACATACTCAATTACATCTCTTTTCATTCCTGGCCACCAATAAGATTCTCGCAGATTACGATACATTTTTTTTCCTCTAGGATGCAAAGCAAAAGGACTATCATGAGCTTCACGAAGTATCAACTCTTTCAATTCAAAAACATCCGAAACAAAAATTCGGTTACGAAATCTCAAGCAATCATGATCATCAATGCTAAAATTTTCTAACATACCATTCTGAACCATTTCTCTTTTTTTCATCAACTTGACGTCTTCTAACTGTGCTGACTTGATCCGATCAAACATTACTGGTTTAATTCTCAATTCAGCCAACAAACTTTCATCATCACTAATACTGAGCTGAGCAAACATTGCTCGCAATTCAATTGATGCTTTTCTACTCAACTCATCAACTACAACATTAACTTTACCAGGGTGATAATCAATAGCACAATCACAATCTTTTAAAAGCTCTATCCAACGATGCTGTCTCAAATTTAACTCCTTTTAAGATAGAAGATACTTGAGACTCTTATGATCAGTATAAATATAACATTTCTCATCGTACAAGTAGTGTCTCCATATCTTTAGAGCAAAAACCATCGCAGCTAACTCTAAATCATGCGTCGGATAATTGCGTTTATGCGTTTTCAGTTGACGAGATGCATAAGCAATCACTTTTTCATCTTGCATCAATACACAACCAAGTCCGCTCAAAGAAGCATCACTATACATAACAAAATCTTTTCCCAATTTAGGTAATATCAAAACCGGCGCTTCAGTCAACATTTGATTCAATTTCTTAAAACTTTCTTGACATTAATCATCCCAAACAAATTGAACATTTTTATGCAATAACTTTGTCACTTGTACAGCTATCTTTAAAAATCCATTTACAAATCTTCGATAATAACTAGCCAGTCCAAGAAAACTACGAACTTCTAACACATTCCTCGGTACTTTCCACTGGACAATTGCTTCAATCTTCTTCGGATCAACTCTAATTCCATCTGTCGAAACAACATGCCCCCAAGAATACAACTTCTGATAAACAGAATTCACATTTACTAAGCTTTCCATATAATCGTTTCTCCTGTAATACTTGCAAAACAATCCTGAGATGTTGCTCATGTTCATATTCAGATTTTGAATAGACCAGAATATCATCAATGAAAAGTACCACAAATTGATCCAGATACGGCTAAAAAATAAGGTTCATAAGATCCATAAATACAGCTGGAGCATTTGTTAATCCAAAAGGCATCACTAAAAATTCATAATGGCCATACCGTGTGCGAAATGTCGTCTTCAAAACATCTCTTTCTTTTACCTTCAACTGATAGTAACCCGATCTCAAATCGATCTTTGAAAAGACAAAAGCTCATTTTAATTGATCAAATATCAATATGGGGTAGAGGGTATCGATTCTTGATTATCAACTTATTCAATTGTCGATAATCAATACAAAGCCGCATCGAACCATCTTTCTTTTTGACAAAAAGTACTGGAGCTTCCCAATGTGATGTACTAGGACGTATAAAACCACGATCCTATAAGTCCTATAGTTGCACATTTTATTCTTTTAACTCTGTAGGTGACATACGATATGGGGGTATTGACATTGGAGTTGTACCAGGAAATATTTCAATTGTAAATTCAACTTCCCGATCTGGTGGTAATCTCAGTAATTCTTCAGGAAACACATCAGGAAATTTACAAACAGTTCAAATTTTACTGCACTGGCTTTCAACATCTGGATTAATAATATAATCTAGAAAAGCTTCACAACCCTGATGAAGAAGTTTATTAGCCTGAATCGTTGAAATAATACGGGTTGACCCACTGTGTAACGCCTCGAATTTTGGGCCTAGAAGTTTTGAGCTTTGAGAATAAGGACAGTGGGGAGATTGCACATATGTGTTTAGTTATGCAATTTAGTGACAAGAATGGGCCTGTTGGTCTGGTGGTTAGGTGAGTGTTAGCTTACCTTGAGGTTCGGGGTTCGAGGCGTGATGTGTACGTCTTGAGTGGTAGATTTATTTTAGGTTTTAAAATAAGTATTCAGCTTTATTTTGGTAACTTAATTGTGTAAGTTATTATTGTTTTATTTATTTATTTATTTTATTTTAGGGATTATTTTGTCGGGGTTTTACCTTAATTTTATTTCTTTTCACGTTTCCCACTTTCCCTCTCTGTTTTCCTCTTTTTCTTTTCTTTACTTCTCACTTCATAAAAATACTCAAAGTCCGGTGTTAGTTTTGGCATCGGGGATTTCTGCTCCTCGGGCACATGGGCGTGTGAGATTGGAAATTAGAGTATTAGAGTTTTGGGGTCACATGGCCGTGTGACTGATTTGGAGATTTAGGGATTCCACACGGGCGTGTGTTATGGGACACGCGGTCGTGTCTGATGGCCACACGGGCGTGTGACACCTTCACACGGCCGTGTCTGCCCTGCACATGATTTTTTCAAAATTGGACAGTGAGTTACACGGCCGTGTCCCTGTACCACACGGGCGTGTGCCTCTGTCACACGGCTGTGTGCTACCCCTTACACGGGCGTTTGGATCCCCACACGGCCTGGATTGCTCCACACGCCCGGAGCACACGGGTGTGTGGCCCTAACGCACCAAATCTTGATTATAAGGAGATTTAAGTGCAATCGCCATTCTATGTGTTCCAACCCTCGACTAAGCTTACTGAGGGTTGACATGACTCCGCCCTGACTGCGTTCTAAGTGTTATTCGTACTTGGTTGTATGAAATGTTAGGTATCGAATCTGAGTGCACAAGTGTGCATGTTTCTGTAACTGAACGACCGATTGTAAGTGACTGCTTCTGGATGATTGTCTAAATTTGAATTCTGAATGGGTGCATCCGCATTCATACATCTGCATACATACATTTGAATACATACATCTGCATATAAAGTATTTTGGGTTGGGATTTTGAAGAGAAGGGAGATTTACGATATGATCTGGCAGTTTTGCTGCAACTCATCGGTATCGCGGATTACCGCATTGAACTGTACCACATGTACGTTAGCTACGCTACGTACCACTATCTGATCTGGTAGTTTTACTGCAACTCATCGGTATAGCGAATTACCGCATTGCACTGTACCGCATGTACGTTAGCTATGCTACGTACCATTATCTGATCTGGCAGTTCATACTGCATGTCTGTACCACGATTTACCGTATTGCACAGTACAGCTTATACGCTAACTTTGCTACGTAATTTAGAATTTGGCAGTTTATCTGCATTCTGATAGCCCAATTCCCAGAGGGTCGAGGGCGGTCCCAATTCCCTGAGGGTCGAGGACAATGCTGATGATCATCGTTGCCGGGAAACCCGGGATGACATCAGGTGAAGTATAAGGTTGGATGGCATTTTCGAGTTCCTACTCGGAGTGTAGGGATGGGTGGGTTGATTAAATCCCCATAATAAGTGTAGGGTTAGACGGATATGGTGTGTTGGCTGGATGGGTGGGTTATTTTGTAACTCATGTGCACTTATATGCATCTGATTGACACTGTGACTGAATGTGATTCTGCGATTGAATTTGATTGAATGTTTGACTGAAATATTTGAATGTCTGATTGACTGAAATGTCTGATTGTATTGTTCGACCGAAAGGCACTCGTGCCTAAGAGAACCTGGTGTGATGGGCTAAGGTCCGATCTAATTCTGATTCTGGAAAGGGCTTAGGCCTGGGTTGTAACTATTGAGAATTACTACTACTGTGTCCGATTAGGCCATATGACTATAGAGTTACATATGGTGTACGTTTGGTTTGGGGTGAATTCGCTTAACTGTTATCTATCTGTAAGTATGTTATGGTTTTGAACTACTTCAAGGTTTTCTGTTTCTGTTCCTGTTTCCATTTCTGTGGTTTAACTGGTTTGATCTCACACTGAGCTCGAGTAGCTCACCCCCTCTTCTGTTTCCCTTTCGTGCAGTTACGGATTACGATCTTTGAACTCGATGCGCGGAGGTCTCGGACAGTTTTGGTGGAAATAAATTATAAGCTTTTATTTTCAGGTTTTAATAGTTATTCGTTTAGGTTTGAACTATAAGGAATTTTATAATGTTGTGGTACAGTTTCTGTTTTATGATTTTATTTGTACATTTTATACTGTTAAACTTACTGATGAATTTTATATGATTAAATGTTTTGATTTGCTTCGAGATAAACATTTTTGGAAATTAGATTTTGAGCGACTCGATTTGTAAAATTTTCTCACGATCACTTCGGTGATCAATGTAGCATTTCGAATTCGGTCTAGACTTCTAGGCCGGGTTTGGGGTGTTACATACTGGTTCGAATACCATTCACCTCAATCTTATATCTATTTTCACTTTGAACAATAAACTTCTTTTTACAACAATCCAAAATCACCCCGTGCTCTGAAAGCCAATCTATTCCCAGAATTATATCAAAATCGCCAAATGGCATTATCGACAAATCAACAGGGAAGATTATATTTTGTATCGTTAACGGACATCTCTTACACACCCGATCCACTAGCACAGATTGCCCTAATGAACTAGAGTCCACTATTGATACTCTAGATGTCTCAAATTTTAAACTTCCCGACTCGACAAGTTTAGTATTAACATATGAATGCGAAGATCCCGGATCTATCAAAGCATAAACATGTTTTGAATGTAATAAAAATATTCCTGTCACAACATCATTTGCATCACCCTCTTCACGAGTCCGCACAACATAAGCTCGAGCTGGTGTTCTAGCTTCCGACTGTTGAGTAACAGTATCATTTCCCTTTCTTGTACCACATCTAGAAAATGAACCACTTCGACTTGACCCATGACCTCTAGAAGCAGGCATAGATCTCTAAAAAGTAACTGGTGTAGCATTCTCATTCTTCGGACAATCTCTAACAAAATGTTCTGTAAATCCATAGCGAAAACAACCTCGAGTTAACTTCCAATATTCACCACGGTGTTTTTTTCACAATGCTCACATTTGGAATTTCAATATCCCGAGATGGACCTCGTACACTACCCATAGACACTGTCAGCTGTCTATCACGATTTCTATCAGTTCTGTCTGATTTAAAATTTGATCTCTAGGTTCCACGGAATTCGTTTGATCTTTTCGGTTGTGGATTTGAACTAGCAGCTCCAGGATGTTTTCCAACAGTACGGGTATTCTAAGTCTTTTTATCAAAACCCAATACTTGTTCTACCATTCTTGCCCTTTCAACTAAATCTGCAAACTCGATAATTTTGTGTGATACCAACTGTACTAGTAACTCATCGCGTAAACCACGCAGCAATCCCTGGCAACTGTCAATTTCATTCAGTACAAACTCAGCAACATACCTACTAAATCGTGAAAACTCTCGTTCATAATCAACCACAGACATTTCACCTTGTTTCAACATAAAAAAACTCTTGCTTTCTGTCTTCAATATACAATTCACCCACATATTTCTTTTGAAATTCCATTTGAAAAAATTCCCAATTTACCTGATCTGCTGGTACATGGCGTGTTACCGACTGCCACCAAGTATAAGCTTCTCCTTGCAGTAGAGAAATAGCACATAATAAACTTTCTCGTGGATTACGCTCAAGTTGCTATAAATTCTTTTTGTAGATTTCATCCAAATTTCAGCTGTAGAAGGATCAACTCCTTTTAAACCCAAAAATTCAGTTGCACCATACTTACGAAATTCTTTAATCGGAGCTCGATGAACAGTAGGGGTAGATGTCGTAGCGGATGTAGTTCCTACCACTCGCTGAAGAGCATCAACAATAGCTCTAAGTAACTGTGAATCATGTCTTTCCCTAATATTACCTCATTCGACATTAGGTTGTTGATTACTAACTGGGTTAACACTCGGTGTTATCGATTCGGTTTCATCTAATTCATTAGAAACATCATCTCTGATATAAATTTTTTGATCAACATCATTATTATATTCATCTGACGTTTTGAACTATAAAACAATCACAAACAATATATATCAGCATCCAAATCCAGACTCAATTTGACTCATTTATGGCATGTACCTCTAGACTCAATTACAAGCTCGATTTAATCCGAGAATCGACTAAACCTGCAAAGCTTTGATACCAATAAATGTAACACCCCCTAACCCTTATCCGTCACCGGAACCGGGTTATGGAGCATTACAAAACTTTTCAGATCAAAAACGAACATTACATAATCATTTAGCAAACACATCATAATTTATTTATATTGTCCCTCTTTTGAGCCCTCAAGGCTCAAAATACATGTTAGAAACAAATCGGAAATAAATTGGGTACTCCGAAAGTTTTTCGAGAAACTTCAAAAATTTTCCTAGGTGCAGGGGACACACGAACGTGTGGCCAAGGGCACGCTAGTGTGGCCATGGGACATGCCCGTGTCTCAGGCCATGTCTAACCCCGTTTAACTCTCTGACTTAGGTCACAAGGCCAGCCACACGCCCGTGTGCTAGACCGTGTGTCTCATACGGCTGAGACACACACCCTTGTCTCTACCCGTGTGAAAATACCTGAGCATTCTGTTTTGAAAATTTTAAGTTGAAGGGGGCACACGACCAAATCACACGCCCATGTGTTAGCCGTGTGTCTCACACGGTCCAGTCACATGCCCGTGTGTCTAGCCGTGTGGACTCAAAATAAACCTTAGACATCAAGTTTACCCTTCCCTGCAACCTTGAATACCAAGCAACTCAAAAACCAATCGGTCAATCACTTTAAAATACAATTAAATACCTTTAAAACGTGTCAAACAATCAATCTAATGACCTAACCAGTGTTCCCTCATAGGTAATTTACATATATTATCAAAACAATCCAATAAAACTTCATTCAAGCCAATTCTAAAATCATGTCAATTTCAACCCAAATTTGCCTATATCTTACTCACTTTTGCATTAACTTAAGCATTCCATATTAAACCACAACATAGCACATATATTCATGTATATAAGTAACCAATACCATCTTATAACATTATTTACATTCACTACCCAAAATGACAAGCATAAAACATCCTAGGTACATGCCGACACAAAAAGAAACATACATCACCACGTTTTGAGTTCGAGATCATTGATGGATGCTGAATCGGTAAGCTGACTTTACCTAACCTACGCACGGAAAACAAACCGTACGCTAAGTATAAACTCAGTGGTATTTCTAGAATCTGAATGCTTAAAAGTAAAATAATAATATAACTTACACATTAAATCATATAATAACCATAGTCATACAATTAATCAATTCGTAAATAAAGCTTTTATAACACATTCAATTCTTATCATTTGCTATCCCAGATAGTTTTTTTACAATATGAACACAAATCATTTGAACAACAATATTGTTCATTCATATTCAATTCATAAATACACAATTCATATGTCTCTAACCATATTTCAATTCACCACTCAATATCAATCATAACACTATTTTATTCAATAACCCCTACTAACATGACACGGACTCGGACAGATACACGGATCCAACCAAAACACACCAGTTTGGCACCCAATGCCTCATTGGATAATTCGAAGTAATAATTTGACACCCAATGTCTCATCGGCTATGCCGAAGTAAATTGGTATCCAGCACCTCATCGAATTTATCCGAAGTAATAATTTGACACCCAGTGTCTCATCGACTCGAAGTCGAAGTATCACTGAACTCTTCCAATCCTATGGCATGACATCTATATCCGACTCAGCCCGATACAGTTAATAGGGTTTCAATTCACTTTCCAAATACAACCAATATTTATTTCAATTCAAATAATCAATATATTCAATATATATATATACCAATTCAATCAATATAAATTCAATAAATTCATCACATACTAAACCAATTCATTTCAATTGTAAAACACAATAATTCTCACCTTCATTACTTACCATAACATTTAATCAAAATACAACAATTAATAATTAGATTCGGATTATGGAAATACAAACCAGAATTTCTGAGCTACTCATCGTCGACTTTATCTTTTCCTTTCTTAGCCAAATTTTTCGGTACAGCGTTAGCTACGGAAATTAAGCAATTAAAATTCATCAATTCAATACAATTTCACATTGAATATTTCAGTTTTTATTCAACTTTTGCCTAAATTCCAATTTAGTCTCTAAACCGAGACTAACTTTATTTCTTCAAAACTAATTCTATATTTTCATTCAATTTTCAATTTAGATTAAATTCAACTCTCTAATTTCATTCAAATCCCTAAATTTTGAAATTTTTATAATTTAGTCCCTAATACTCAAAACTTATAATTTATTTTACAATTCAATCCCTTTTTCATTTCTAACTTAAAATTCTATCAATTTAATCCCAAATACTTAAATTATTCAACATAACAACATCTAAAAATTCAATATTTTCTAAAATTTCAACATAGGTTAAGTAGTATTTAATACTAGGATTCTAAAAACATAAAAATTACAAGAAAATAAACTAAATTAACTTACCAATTGAGCTTTAAACCTTAAAACCCAAATTTTCTCCTTTTGTTGTTTCTCTTTTTCTTTCTCTTTTTCTTCTTCTCTGTTTCATTTCAAATGTTGTTTCTTTTTCTATTTCTTTTATGCTTTAATTATAATAATATAATATAATAATATAATATAATAATATTTACTTAAATAATAAGTAAGTATATAATATAATTTAATATATGTATTTTATTTTGACACACGTCTTCTCCAATACCAAACACTTGTTAATTTATAGTTTAATTGCATATTTAGTCCCTTCACTTTTCTCTAATCTATAATTAAACTTTCTCCCTATATGCAATCTAGTCTTTACACCTAATTACTCTTAATTCAAGCTATTTCACCTAACCAAAACCTAATTAACAACATAACTAACTTCGAAAATAATTTTAATAAATATTTATGAATCCGTTTTACGAAAACGGAGACCCGATAGTACACTTTCTGATTACCCGTAACTATCGGGTTGTTACAAAACTAATAGAAATTACAATTCCCAGAAAATAGAATTTATTATTAGAAAATAAATTCCTACTACTTTCTGGCAGAATAACAATATATGAAACTTATGTATAAAAACTTGTGTAAATAGCTATACAAATGTCATCTATTTATAGGGAGAGATAGGACAATCCCATTTGAATAAGTATAACATAAATAATATTTATTTAATAAAAAACTCTATCCAGTCTAACTGGAAATGGGTGGGTGGCACAACCTAGTAAAAATTACTAAGGTTGTTGCCCCTTCATATTCATGAGAGATAGTATTGGGCCTCTCATGTATTGAGTCCAATTATATGTACGTCCTAGACTTTTAGTCCAACACTTTATAATTTAATCAACCCAATATTTTTTTCTATTGTCAAAATAAATATTAATTAATTAATCAAATTAACTAAATTAATTTTTCAATTAAATAATTTTCTCCACCCAATTCTAATTTTGTTAAAGTCATGACAACTTTATCGTATAAGAAACTATAAGAAAATATATTTAATTTCCATATTCAACAGATTCATGATGACTAATTAATTTAATTCTATTTTCAAACTTCAATTATTTAATTATAATTAATTAAATAATAATATGAAAACCATAATTTCTATACTCAGTGAAAAAACACATTCATTTGTGAACGCGACCCATTTTTCTAACTTCATCATTTCTATTAATTTAGTTCTACATGCAATTAATTTTTTTATTTCAACAAGCTAGCGAAGGGACCAATTGTACATATATAATTAGGTCTCAAACGATTTATAATAAGTTCAAATTTTTCGCCTATTAATTATAGGCTCATTTAGTCATGAAGTCATTCTACTATAGTATGGTGATTGAGCTCTACTTATTATAAACCATTACGAAAGCTACCTAATCAGTGTTTGTCCAATGACTTTGTCGTAAGTGTGTGTTACCCTCATAGTACATCCTTAATCTCTTTAGGATAAATCTGTTCTTTCAATATGATTCTATTTTATCTCATAGTAATCTTTATTCATGAAAAGTCAATTACTATTCAATAGTAATCAAGTCATTTATCACAAAGACAAACGACCGGTGGCCACATTTACTTTTCATCTAACATGTAATGCCGATGAGAGAATATCATTTATGTAACACCCCTTACCCGGGTTCTACGCCGAAACCGGGCCCGAGGCTTTACCATAAAAATCTCATGATCACCACTTAGGCTTATCTTGACTACTCTCTCTCTAGTTATCTCAGTAACCTCATTCTCGACTTACGAGACCTCATTCATACACACGAAGGCTCTCGAGTTTATATCGGAACTTTTTCGAAACCTAAAAATTTCTCTTTTATACAAGGCTTACATGCCCGTGTAATAAGAGACACGCCCGTGTGTAGTCACACACGCCCATGTCTTCAAACCGTGCCTAAAAACCCAAGCATTCTGCCAATGCCCCACGGTTAGGGCACACGCCCGTGCTCTCCAACCGTGGTGAACATTGACTTTACCCACACGGCCTAGAGTCTAGACACACGCCCGTGCTCTCCAACTGTGGTGAACACTGACTTTACGCACACGGCCTAGAGTCTAGACACACGCTCGTGTGGTTAGACCTTGGCCAACACTGATTAACACACACGTCCTAGGGACACGCCCGTGTGACTAGTCTGTGGTCTATTCTGACTTAAAATGCCAACATGCAGGGGACGCATGGCCAAAGCACACGCCCGTGGGCTGACCGTGTGTCACACATGGCCTAGACACACGCCCGTGTGTCTATTCACATGGACAAGAATAAAGCTATATGCTAAGTTCTTCTCACCCCTATAGCACACACACAACATATATTCATTCAACACACCCTTAAACAATCCAATTAAAAAAAAAACATCTCACATAGATAATTACACCTTTGCATAATATAGAATAGCCAACAACTATGGCATTATACAAAATGTATCATCCATCTAAAGACCAACACATCTTAACCATTTACAACAAAAATTCACTAACTTGCCTATCCCCTATACATGCCATATATAAAACATTGAGTCTAGATATACCTAGGTGAGCTGATAGTGTGGGCGATCTTCTGAATGTCTTCGTATCTCGGCTTGGCTCTTAAACTCTATAAAACAAGGGAAAAAGAGAAGGGGGAGTAAGCTTTAAGCTTAGTAAGTTTACATATAACAACATAACATTATAACATGTATTAAACAATTACATATCATTACATACTAAGCAAGAAATAATTTACATTCATGATTATGTTTACCCATTTTCTCTATTCCCACATCCCCACCATGTCATAAGCATAGTACATACATTCATTAACAGATTCCCCTACACATAGCATCATAAAATCACATAATACAACACATCACTATCTCTAGTTCCTTTGCTCATAATTAAATTACCCGGTGGTTTCACACTTAGCCCACAAACAGCCTTTATTAGGGTGGTATTGCACTTAGCCCACCAAAAAGATTATAGACGACAGTATCGCACATAGCCCATCGTAATTAAGCAACAAGGTGGTATTGCACTTAGCCCACCAAAAAGAGTATAGACGATGGTATCGCACATAGCCCATCATAATTAAACAACAAGGTGGTATCGCACTTAGCCCACCAAAAAAATTATAGACAATGGTATCGCACATAGCCCATCGTAATTAAACAACAAGGTGGTATCGCACTTAGCCCACCAAAAAGATTATAGACCATGGTATCGCACATAGCCCATCGTAATTAAACAACAAGTTGGTATCGCACTTAGCCCACCAAAAAGATTATAGACAATGGTATCGCACATAGCCCATCGTAATTAAACAACAAGGTGGTATCGCACTTAGCCCACCAAAAGATTATAGACCATGGTATCGCATTATAGCCCATCGTAATTAAACAACAAGTTGGTATCGCACTTAGCCCACCAAAAAGATTATAGACAATGGTATCGCACATAGCCCATCGTAATTTAAATAACAAGGTGGTATCGCACTTATCCCACCAACAAGTGTCGTCATTACATATTTATATAACTATTTCATCATTCACACAATAATTATTCAACGATTACCACATTCCATCCATTTGAACCACACATGTTCTAAATCATGCCATACACTAGTTAGCAACACAATGTTTACACAAATATGCATTGTTTACACATAAACTTACCTCGGTGCAAAACGTGATAACCAACGACTTAATCCGTCACATTGCCTTTTCCACGGTCAAGGTTGATTCCGCGCTCTTCTTGATCTATAACAATGAAATTCACTCATTTAGATCATTCTATGATCATAATACGTCAAATTCTACACTTGGGAAAAAATGACCATTTTGCCCTTGTACATTGGTAAAATTACTATTTTGCCCCTAAGCTCGTAATTTATTTTTCAACACATTTCCTCAATAATTAAGTCTAGCTGAGTATTTATTTCTCTTACAACTACTCACCATTCTCATAATATCA
The DNA here is from genome assembly GCA_025698515.1 of Gossypium sturtianum. Taxonomy (NCBI): domain Eukaryota; kingdom Viridiplantae; phylum Streptophyta; class Magnoliopsida; order Malvales; family Malvaceae; genus Gossypium; species Gossypium sturtianum. The sequence goes on from CM046948.1 coordinate 13,035,928, forward strand.
TGCATTTATAACACAACCTCATTCTTGCTTTTAATTCCTACTTAGGTGTTTTCATGCAAACACCTTTCACAAAAGTTGTTCCTCATCTCCCTAACATTCATTTTATCTCATAAAAACTCAGCTAACAACATAATTACTCTCATGGAAAATCCCTAAACTTTTAATCATATCACAAATTAGTCCCCTCATTAGCTAGCTTGAGCTTTGGGGACTCCAAAAGTACAAAAATTATCAAATAAAACCACCAAAATCACTTACTTGCAAAGAGATAGCTTAGCTGAAAGTTTGAACCCCAAAACTCTATATTTTCTCTTCAATTTTCGGTGGAAGAAGGAGGGTGAATAGTGATAGATGATATCTTTCCTTTTTAGCATTTTTTTATTCATCTTTTTATCACCTAATGTCACCAAATTTGACTACAATTAATGCTCTTGTCCCCCTAGCTTCCTATGGCCAGCCAACACTCTCAATATGGCCTAATTACACATTAAGTACCTTCAATTTAATATTCTATTGCTATTTGACACCTCTACCTTGTAAATTAGAACTTTCGCACTTTATGCGATTTAGTCCTTTTTCACAATTAAGAAATCAATCATTAAAAATTAAGGTACCAAAATTCTCATACATCCCTATAAACATGTTACGACACATAAAATAATATCAAAATAATTTTCTCGACCTCGGATTAGTGGTCTCGAAACCACTATTTTGACTAGCCCCAAAATCGAGCTGTTACAACTCTCCCCCTCTTTAGAGATTTTCGTCCTCGAAAATCTTACAGGTAAAAAAGTTTGGATATTGCTCTCTCATGGCTTCCTTCGGTTCCCATGTAGCCTCTTCTACACCATGTTTCTGCCTCAACACTTTTATTAAGGCTATGTCCTTATTTCTCAACTGTTTCACTTCTCGAGCCAAGATTTTAATCGGCTCTTCCTCATACGTCATATCCGGTCGTATCTCAATTTCTGTTGGAGGAATCACATGCGAAGGATCAGCGCGATAACACCTCAACATTGATACATGGAACACATTGTGAATTTTCTCTAACTCTACCGGTAAATCCAACCGATATGCCACTGGCCGAATCCTTTCGGTAATCTCATACGGCCCTATGAATCTCGGACTCAATTTACCTTTTTAACCAAATCTCAATATTTTCTTCCATGGTGACACTTTCAAAAATACCTTGTCGCCTACTTGAAACTCAATTTCTTTTCTTTTCAAATCCGCGTACGACTTTTATCGGTCCGAAGCAGCCTTCAGACTATCCCGGATCACTTTCACTTTCTCCTCAGTCTTTTTAACTAAATCAACCCCATGAATTTGCTTTTCATTCAGCTCGGTCCAGTACAAGGGAGTCCGACACTTACGACCATATAAAGCTTCATACGGTGCCATCCGTATGCTCGACTGATAACTTTTATTGTAAGCAAATTCGACCAAGGGTAGATATCTTTCCAAATTAGCTTCGAACTCTAACACACAACATCGGAGCATATCCTCAAGGACTTGGATTACTCTCTCAGACTGACCGTCAGTTTGAGGATGAAATGCAGTACTAAAATTTAACCTTGTACCCAAGGCCTCCTGTAACTTCTTCCAAAACCTCGAAGTAAATCTCGGGTCTCTATCCGAGATAATAGATACAGGTACTCCGTGTAATATTACTACATCTGCAATATACAACTCAGCTAACTTATCCAGTGAATAATCAACACGTATTGGAATAAAGTGAGCCGACTTTGTTAGTCTATCTACGATCACCCACACAGCATCTTTCTTTTTTGGGGTCATAGGCAAGCCCGTAATAAAATCTATGGTAATCTGATCCCATTTCCACTCGGGAATCATCACTGGCTGAAGTAACCCCGAAGGCACTTGATGTTCAGCTTTCACTTGTTGACAAATCAGACATCTTGCTACATACTCCGAGATGTCTCTTTTCATTCCTGGCCACCAATAGAATTTCTTGAGATCATTGTACATTTTCGTACTGCCCGAGTGTACCGACAAATAACTACTATGTGCCTCTTGTAAAATTTCTCGGATCAACTCGTCATTTTTGGGTACACAAATTCTATCATGGAACATTAAGCAACCATCCGAACTCACCTGGAATTCAGAATTAGTTCCTAATTCACACTTAGCTCTTTTAGCTAGTATCTCACTATTATTTCTTTGAGCTTCACATATTTGTTGAACAAATAGGGGTCTAGCTCTCAGCTCGGCCAGTATAGCACCATCATCAGACATTGACAAACTCGTGTTCGTAGCTCTCAAAGCATACAAGGATTTTCTACTTAAAGCATCCGCAACTACATTCGCTTTCCCCGGATGGTAATCGATCACTAGCTCATAATCCTTCAATAGTTAGAGCCACCGTCGTTGCCATAAATTTAATTCCTTTTGATCCATCAAATATTTCAAACTCTTATGATCCGTGAAGATTCGGCACTTCTCACCATATAAGTAATGTCGCCAAATCTTTAACGCAAAGACAATTGCGACCAACTCCAAGTCATGAGTCGAATAACTCTTCTCATGTGGTTTTAGCTGTCTCGAGGCGTAAGCGACTACCTTACCATCTTGCATCAACACACAACCGAGACCATTTAACGACGCGTCAATGTAGACTACAAACTCTTTTCCTGACTCAGGTTGTACCAAAATCGGTGCCTCCGTCAACAATGTTTTCAACCTCTCGAAACTCTGTTGGCATTTTTTAGTCCATTCAAACTTAACATCCTTGTGCAATAGTTTCGTCATTGGAGTAGCAATCATAGAGAATCCCTTCACAAACCGCCTATAGTACCCTACTAAACCCAGAAAGCTTTTGACTTCCGACACGTTCCTCGGCAGTTTCCACTCCATAATAGCCGAGACCTTTCATGGGTCAACTCTAGTACCTTCACCCGACACAATATGTCCTAGGAATCCTACCTCTCAAAGCCAAAACTCGCTCTTACTAAATTTAGCATATAATTGCTTGTCTCTCAAGGTCTGTAAGACAATTCTCAGATGTTCTGTATGATCACTCTCATCTCGAGAATAAAAAAATATGTCGTCAATAAAGACAACCACAAACTTGTCCAAATACAGTCGGAAAACACAGTTCATTGAATCCATAAAAACCGCGAGAGCATTCGTTAAACCGAATGGCATGACTAGAAACTCATAATGGCCATACCTCGTCCGAAATGCTGTTTTCGGTACATTTTGCCCCTTAACCCTCAACTGGTAATAGCCGGACCTCAGGCCGATCTTGGAGAACACCGTAGCTCCCTTCAGTTGATCAAATAGGTCATCTATCCTAGGCAAAGGATATTTGTTCTTCATAGTTACTTTGTTGAGCTGTCTGTAGTCTATGCACAATCTCATCGACCCATCTTTCTTCTTTACAAAGAGTACTAGAGCACCCCACGGTGAAAAGCTCGGTCTTGCAAAACCCTTATCCGTCAACTTTTACAACTGAACTTTCAGTTCTTTCAACTCTAGTAGGGCCATCCTATACGGAGTAACTGAAATGGGTGCTGCTCCCGAAATTAACTCAATTCCAAACTCAACCTCTCTAACTGGGGGTAATCCGGGTAACTCTTCCGAAAATACATCCGGATACTCACATACAACCGGTAATGTTTCAATCTTTACTTCAGACTCTTGAGTGTTTAACACAAAAGCGAGATAAGATTCGTACCCTTTTCTCAGATATTTCTCAGCTATCATGGAAGAAATCATCACCGGTAAACTATTTGACTCACCTGATTCAATTCGAATAACATTTCCATTTTCACAATTCAATTCAATAAATTTACTACCACAATTCACTAAAACACTATGGGTAGTCAACCAGTCCATACCAAGAATCAAATCAAATTCATCAAATGGCAACAACATAAGGTTTGCCGGGAAACAATGACCCCTAATTGTCAAAGGACAGTTCTTACACACCTTGTCAACTAACACCTGTTTACCTAGAGGATTCGACACCTTTACAACAAATTTAGTAGACTCAACAGTCATACTCAAACTAGATGCCAATCTCATACAAATATACGAATAGGTTGACCCCAGGTCAATCAAAGCAATAACAGAGGTGTCATAGAGAGAGAATGTACCCGTTATTACATCTGGTAATGACACCTCTTCTCGAGCGCGAATAGCATAAGTTCTTGCTGGCGCCCGGCCCTCCGGCCTCACACTAGTGTCTCGTAATACACCTCTACCACTAGTTCTACCTCTCGGGTTCTTTTGTGGTCTACCTCTAAAGGGTGCACTACTTGATCTTATCTCTTGTTTCCTCTCCTTGTCATCCCTCTCAGGACAGTTTCGAATGAGATGGTCGGGGGATCCACACTTATAACAATTTTGATTGCTTCCCCAACACTCCCCAGTGTGATGTCTGCCACAACTTGGGCACTCTGGTTTGGACCTTAGATTGCACACGCTTGCCATTGAGGTGGCCTGAACTCTTAGACCCGAGTACGTGTTGCCTCGCTCTCTTTGCGAATACCCGACTGATGTAGTCATTCAAGGGTTCACTTCCCTGGACCTCTTCGATTGAGCTTGGTAGGATTTACTCATCGGCCTTTTCCTTGTATCCCGGGCCTCACTTACGGCCTTCCGCTTTTTCTTACTCAATTCTTCAGCCTTACTTGCCCTATCCACCAATACCACAAATTCTTTTAATTCTAAAATCTCGACTAGAAGTCTGACATCTTCATTCAGCCCATCTTCAAATCTCTTACATAAAATGGCTTCCGTGGATACACATTATTGCGCATACTTGCTGAGCCTAACAAATTCGCGCTCATACTCCGCCACAGTCATTTTTCCTTATTTTAACTCAAGGAATTCCTTCCGCTTCTGGTCAACAAACCGTTGACTTATATACTTCTTTCGGAACTCTTCCAAAAAGAAGTCCCACGTTACTCTCTCTTTAGGAACCACTGGTGTCAACGTTTTCCACCAATGGTATGCCGAGTCCCTCAGCAAGGACACAGCGCATTTCAAGCTCTCCTCAGGTGTATAGGAGAGTTCATCAAAAACCCTTATTGAGTTCTCAAGCCAGAACTCCGCTCGCTCAGGGTCATCATCTATATTAGCTCGAAAATCCTCAGCCCCTTGCTTCCGAATTTTGTCTATCGGGGGCTTAGTTGTTCTCACCATTTCTATACCTTGGGGAGTCACAGGATCTGGCTGGGGTATAGGTAGGGGTGGAGGAGGTTGGGTATTGGGGTTTGCTCGCACATACTCAGTGTACCAGTTACTCGTCATTTGGAGAAAGGCTTTCCGAGCCTCTTCTTCTCGACCCCTAGTCTCGGGGCTACTCTGCACTGGCGCGGTCCCTTGCGCAAGAGCCGGCGCATTACTAGCTGCGTCATTAGCAGCCGACTGTTTGGGATCCATATACTACATAAAACAAGTTTAAAATCATCAGAAGCCACCACACTATCATCATACGCTTATGGCATGTATAGCTAGATTCCTACTCACGCTACAGTAGTCCTAGAACCGACTAAACCATAGCTTTGATACCACTAAATGTAACACCCCTTACCCGGGTTTTACGCCGGAATCAGGCTCGAGACGTTACCGTAAAAATCTCATGATCACCACTTAGGCTTATCTTGACTACTCTCTCTCTAGTCATCTCAGGAACCCCATTCTCGACTTACGAGACCTCATTTATACACACGAAGGCTCTCGAGTTTATATCGAAACTTTTTCAAAACCTAAAAATTTATCTTTTATACAAGGCTCAGCCGCCCGTGTAATAAGAGACACGCCCGTGTGTAGTCACACATGCCCATGTCTTCAAACCGTGCCTAAAAACCCAAGCATTCTGCCAATGCCCCACGGTTAGGGCACACGCCCGTGCTCTCCAACCGTGGTGAACACTGACTTTACCCACACGGCCTAGAGTCTAGACACACGCTCGTGCTCTCCAACCGTGGTGAACACTGACTTTACCCACACGGTCTAGAGTCTAGACACACGCCCGTGTGGCTAGACCGTGGCCAACACTGATTAACACATACGTCCTAGGCACACGCCCGTGTGACTAGTCCGTGGTCTATTCTGACTTAAAATCCCAACATGCAGGGGACGCATGACCAAAGCACACGCCCGTGGGCTGACCGTGTGTCACACATGGCCTAGACACAAGCCTGTGTGTCTATTCACATGGACAAGAACAAAGCTATATGCTAAGTTCTTCTCACCCCTATAGCACACACACAACATATATTCATTCAACACACCCTTAAACAATCCAATTAAAAAAAAAAACATCTCACATAGATAATTACACCTTTGCATAATATAGAATAGCCAACAACTATGGCATTATAAAAAATGTATCATCCATCTAAAGACCAACACATCTTAACCATTTACAACAAAAATTCACTAACTTGCCTAGCCCCTATACATGCCATATACAAAACATTGAGTCTAGATATACCGAGGTGAGCTGATAGTATGGACGATCTTCTGAATGTCTTCGTATCTCGGCTTGGCTCTTAAACTCTATAAAACAAGGGAAAAAGAGAAGGGGGAGTAAGCTTTAAGCTTAGTAAGTTTACATGTAACAACATAACATTATAACATGTATTAAACAATTACATAGCATTACATACTAAGCAAGAAATAATTTACATTCATGATCATGCTTACCCATTTTCTCTATTCCCACATTCCCACCATGTCATAAGCATAGTACATACATTCATTAACAGATTCCCCTGCACATAGCATCATAAAATCACATAATACAACACATCACTATCTCTAGTTCCTTTGCACATAATTAAATTACTCGGTGGTTTCGCACTTAGCCCACCAATAGCCTTTATTAGGGTGGTATCGCACTTAGCCCACCAAAAAGATTATAGACGACGGTATCGCACATAGCCCATCGTAATTAAGCAACAAGGTAGTATCGCACTTAGCCCACCAAAAGGAGTATAGACGATGGTATCGCACATAGCCCATCGTAATTAAACAACAAGGTGGTACCGCACTTAGCCTACCAAAAATATTATAGACGATGGTATCCCACATAGCCCATCGTAATTAAACAACAATGTGGTATCGCACTTAGCCCACCAAAAAGATTATAGACTATGGTATCGCATATAGCCCATCGTAATTAAACAACAAGGTGGTATCGCACTTAGCCCACCAAAAAGATTATAGACAATGGTATCGCACATAGCCCATCGTAATTTAAAGAACAAGGTGGTATCGCACTTAGCCCACCAACAAGTGTCGTAATTACATATTTATATAACTATTTCATCATTCACACAATAATTATTCAACGATTACCACATTCCATCCATTTGAACCACACATGTTCTCAATCATGCCATACACTAATTAGCAACACAATGTTTACACAAATATGCACTGTTTACACATAAACTTACCTCGGTGCAAAACGTGATAACCAACGACTTAATCCGTCACCTTGCCTTTTCCACGGTCAAGATTGATTCCGCGCTCTTCTTGATCTATGACAATGAAATTCACTCGTTTAGATCATTCTATGATCATAATACGTCAAATTCTACACTTGAGCAAAAATGACCATTTTGCCCTTGTATATTGGTAAAATTACTATTTTGCTCCTAGGCTCGTAATTTATTTTTCAACACATTTCCTCAATAATTAAGTCTATCTGAGCATTTATTTCTCTTACAACTACTCACTATTCTCATAATATCATGCATTTATAACACAACCTCATTCTTGCTTTTAATTCCTACTTAGGTGTTTTCATGCAAACACCTTTCACAAAAGTTGTTCCTCATCTCCCTAACATTCACTTTCTCTCATAAAAACTCAGCTAACAACATAATTACTCTCATGGAAAATCCCTAGACTTTTAATCATATCACAAATTAGTCCCCTCATTAGCTAGCTTGAGCTTTGGGGACTCCAAAAGTACAAAAATTATCAAATAAAACCACCAAAATCTCTTACTTGCAAAGAGATAGCTTAGTTGAAAGTTTGAACCCCAAAACTCTATATTTTCTCTTCAATTTTTGGTGGAATAAGGAGGGTGAATAGTGATAGATGATATCTTTCCTTTTTAGCATTTTTTTATTCATCTTTTTATCACCTAATGTTACCAAATTTGACTACAATTAATGCTCTTGTCCCCCTAGCTTCCTATGGCCGACCAACACTCTCAATATGGCCTAATTACACATTAAGGACCTTCAATTTAATATTCTATGGCTATTTGAAACCTCTACCTTGTAAATTAGAACTTTCACACTTTATGCGATTTAGTCCTTTTTCGCAATTAAGAAATCAATCATTAAAAATTAAGGTACCAAAATTCTCATACATCCCTATAAACATGTTACGACACATAAAATAATATCAAAATAATTTCCTCGACCTCGGATTAGTGGTCTCAAAACCACTGTTCCGACTAGCCCCAAAATCGGGCTGTTACAATTTACCTATTAGTTGAGCTATGAATTCCATTATTGTGAATGATGCTACATGCTGCAAAAGTCGTATACCCAACGTACAAACTTTCAGTTCCTTATCTATTTTAATTCAGGCTTTTACTTATATTAAAGCATATGAGTCACACATACATAGTCCATCATCCACTTAGGATTTAGGTGTGCCACACTATAAACATAACAAGTGAATAAATCCATAAATGGATCTAGGATATATTTGACTTGAGTCTTGTCTGATGTACTGTCAGTCCAGTTAGTCACATTTATATCTCTATCTTCTGGGAATCGTTCACTTCGATGCTCAAGACAAAACATTTTCCTAATTAGACTTGATAGACGACATGTTAGTTTTTCAATCGGGTTACTCATTTTCGATTAGACTAACGATGTGTTTAAATTATCTACTAATGTAAGATGTCTTTCCAAATTACGATCTAATCACATAATATCGCTTAATATTAGTTAAACATTACACAATCAGTGAGTCATTATTTGCTTTCATTTGCTTTGCAAACAAAAATCGCTGAGAACATAATAAAAAAGGCTATTAATGTAATTAATGGGTATTATTAAATCAATTTGTTCCAAAAATACAAGTGTACATAGACGAAAGATACAACACTTAGTGCACCAGATCCAACAACCAAAATCCTAAGTCGTTGTTCCTGTTGCCGTCTACAATCGTCGTAATCGTTTCTTGATCACCGCCCTACCACTTTTGGCATTGGTGCCCCAAACTGGTGCTACTCCTTCTGCAGCGCTGAGCCTACACACAAAAAGATGTTTGGTTGGCCAAGCGATGTCCCACTAGCTGCGAAGTAGTTGTGCATTTAAGGAGGCTATCCCTCTTGTGTGATCGTGCACCGTGCACGTTGGCTTAAGGCGTGATGCCCCTTAACCATATTGGTCAAAACTTGTTGAAGCTGCGATGCCCCAACTTCTCAACCTACCTTGCATATTAGGGCTACAATAGCCTCGGCTCACCTTGGCTGATGCATGCATTATTAGGGCATGATGCCTTAGCACCCCTATGTGTGGGTTTTCGCGCTGGGGCATGATACATTGACACCACTATACATCTAGCTAGGGCACGATACCTTGGCCTCCCACTCGATTTTTTTTGTTTGTTCCTCTTAGTCGTCTTAGGTAATCTGCCCACCATGCTTTCTCGGGTTATGTCAAAAATCTTCTAATTACAATGAACCTAGTTTGTTTCCAACTCACATAAAGTTTTTAATTTTACAACAAATAAAATTAAAATCAAATAACCCTACGTGGATGTGATAACCAACGATCTAATTACAAAACTGAAAAATTAACCTAAAATACAATCAATCTAAAATTAAGAACCACAATTTTTGAAAAAAATTATTTCATAACAATTTTTAAAATAAAATATCCATAAAATCATACATATAATCTAAAACATGCGTATATGCAATGAATGCCACCTCTTACCAAATTTAATTAAACAAAGAGAATGTTTCAGAAATTGATAAATTGATTTACACTATAAACATTTCACAACCTAGCTCTGGTATCAATTGTTGAAAAAATCGATTTGAAATTAGTGTTTTTAAAGTAGAAAAAAAGTTTAAAATTTTTCTTTTAAAAAAATTGGTTGTGATATCTATAGTAATAAATCCTTTTCCCGAATTGTACATGTATTTTTGGATTAGGCAAAGTCTATCGTTCTCAGCTTTCAACTACTCGATCTTTTTCACTAATCTCAACCTTGGTTTACTAGAGCATGGGCTCTACTCGCAAATTGATAAAAACTTTAGTGAAACTTTAAGAGGTAGAAATCAACTCTGCCGAAAGATAAAATTTATTTGGGAAATAACTTGACTATATTTTAACAGAATATTGATGCAGAGAAGTGTCTTGTTTGACCTAGCTCTTAGTATCTACTTATAGAAAAAATAACATGAGTCTCAGTAGAATAAGATATAACATAATCATAATATTTTAACAGAAAACATGACTCTCACAATGAGTGTATATGATGGGTGGCGGCAACACCCTTTTGGGACTAGGGTTTATCACCTCTTTGTTAGAAAGTTCCCATTATGATATTCCGGAATCATCAATGGGAAGACACTCATCTGTCTCGGCCTTAGATTTCAATCGTGGGAGGCAGAACACCGAAGTTTCAGGTTTTAGTGGTAGAACAGAATACACGACCCCTACACGACACTCAGTTAGTGGATGAGACATGAACCTCAGTGGGTCAATGTTCAATGTAGGGAATACTTACTGGGGAATTACAGCAACTTCCAGCTGTTGGCAATCGATATATGATTTTGGATGTTCTGACACGTACACGAGAAGGGATGATATACTCATTATAACGTCTACCGACGAAGGAACCTCTAACATCGCAGATGTTGGTGAGTACAGAAATAAAGATGGTAATGAATCCGATGTGGATCCACCCTAGGAGCCCGGTGCTGAAGATTCAGAAGTTGTATTATTTTGTAAACCAGAGTCTGTTCCAATTGAACCGGAAGACGGTGATGGGGTAAAGATGAAGAAAAATAATATCCACGATTCACGGCGTACTCGCATCCAGCCCACATGTATAATGTTGATCTATCAACAAAGGATGAGTTGGAGTTTGCAGAACTACAACACAGGAGGCCTGGCTATGCAAGTTCTTTGTTAGATTCGGGTGATTTGGAAGTTGGTAGGGAGTTTTCCAATAAAGATGGTTTTTTTGCTGCATTGAAGTGATACAACATCAAGAACGAGGTTAACTTCCACATGGTTAAATCCAAATATGAGAGCTTAGAGGCTAAGTGTGCAATGTGGGATGTTAGATACACATGAAAAATCATGGCTTCTGTTAAGAAGAAGACGGGATTATGGATGAAAAAAAGTTCACCGATCCGCATACGTGTGTTGCATCTGGTAAAGTGTCACGGGGTTTTCAGAGTTTTATTAATTAGGGTTTTACATGCTCGTGTAGTTGCAGGTGTTTCACGAGATCATCTGAAGTTGGATTCAGATATGATCGTGGGCATAATACTACCGATGGTGAAAGCGGATCTAAGAATTGTTGTGTCGATTTTAATTGCAAATATTCGTAGCCAATTCAACTACACGCCTTCGTACCGCAAGGCATGGATAGTAAAGTAGAATACCTTGGAAAAGATGCATAGTAGGTGGGACACATCATACAATGAGGTATGGCAGTGGTGTCAGGTGCTAGAGAGGTACGTTCTAAGTTACGTAACAGATCTTGGAACAGAGCCCGCGTACCACAACGATCGCTTGCTCCATGGATGTCGAGTCTTCGCCGTCTATTTTGAACTTTCAAGTAATGCTTTCAAGCATTCCAGTATTGCAAGCTATTGGTAAAAATAAACGGTACTTTATGTATGGTAGATATACCCATCGACTATCATTGGCTATGACACAAGATAGTAATCGGAGGATCCTTCCAATTCCGTTTGCAGTAACACCGAGAGAGAAAGTAAATGACTGAGATTTCTTTCTTTCTAGGTTAAGGAGGCATGTCTGCCCCGAACCTAATATATGCGTCATCTCAGATCGGGGAATTAGAATACTATCTGCAATTGAACGACAGAGAAGCCTCTGGGACCGCACGCACTATCTGTACTATTTAAGGGACGTTGCGTCCAACTACTGCCAATAATATCCCTCTACCACTGTGCAATCACAAGTGACAAACATGGGAATGTAATCACCACCAATATTATTTGGTTTGTAATATTCTGTTTGTTTTTTTTTTTATATTCTTTAGTTTGTAATCATCACTATCAACTTCTACTGATAGGGTACGAGATCATGAAAGACCGTTTTCATGAAATGTTGGAAATCTTACGGTCAACTAACTCGACTAGGGCACGATACCTTTCTAATATACCCTTCGATCAGTGGACACAATCCTACGACGGGGGTCGACGATATGAAAAATGACCTCAAACCTGGCAAAATACATCAATTTTGTTTTAAAAGGAACTTATCATTTACCGATAATTTTGATTGTCAAAGAGACATACCTCCGTTTGGTGGAACTATTCCCAAAGCAAGCGGTGAGTTATGCTGGGCAAATGTAGGAAGGCCATGTATGGTGCCTAGCGAAACTGGAATAAATTAAGAAGGATAAGGCACAAGTCAACTGTATCCATGTAGTTTGTCACTCGTGCGATGACCTATGGTTTCGGGTAACAGAGTTTGACAGACCGGACCAAGGTATTGCCAGGGGACAATATCGTGTACACCTGAGATACAGGACTTGTGATTGTGAGAGATTTGACGCACTTCATTTTCCATGTGCTCATGCATTTGTAGCTTGTATCAATCTCCATTTGGATCCCATGAGCTTTGTCATCGAAGTGTACAAATTTAAAAACTTGTACAACGTGTAGAGACACTTATTCCTACTAGTCCCAGATGAACGTAAATGGTTGCCTGTATCGCTTGTTCCATTTAAGTTGTTACCCGGTAGAAGATTGCATCGAAAACCAAAAGATCAACCCATGTCGACTCGAATACGCGACAATATGGATATTTGAGACAGTCAAACCAATTAAGGTTATTCGGGTGGTGTAGGAACCTGCGCCATACAATACTGCCATGTCCACATCGAAATGACTATGCAAACTATAAAACTTATGTCAATTCCATTATATTGTGTGAAATCAAATCAAATTTTATTGTTATGGTATGTGAAATCAAACTAGAAAACATATGTCCATATTGAATAGGGTTCTTAATTATTTTTAACAAAAACATGATATATTTCTTGTCAAATCAAATCTTATTATTATGGTATGTGAAAAGAATCAAAGTAAATTTCCATTTTTACTAAAGATGAATGGTATAAAAATTAGATTGTGTACAAAAAGATTCAAAATAACTTTCTTTTTCTTAAATGATACAAAATAAAATTAATCAATGCATATGCCAGTCGGAATCTGTGCCACATCGGGGTTGTAACATCCTAAATTTACGGGCCTATACATTTAGTGTAGGGATAGGTTTACTATGTTAATTTAATTGATAGGGGTCTAAATTTGGGCTTAGAATTAGGCAAAAAGGCCCAGATTAAAGTGGCATCATTAACAGTTAAAAAGGAACAAGTTTTGGGTCGCAAGGAGCCCATGTTTTAGGCCAAATTCGGCACTTTAAATGAAGAGAGGGTGACGCCACACACAAGGAATTAGGGGCCCAAGTATTAAGTTTAATGAGGTCCAAATATTTTAATTTAAGTGAGTTAAATTTGGCATTAGGGATTAGTAGAGGTGGACGGCTACAAGGCTATAAAATAGGAGAATTTATGTGGATTTTTAAGTGATAATATCATAGATAAAAGGAGAAAAGTTAGGAGCTTATCTTCAAGGGAAGTGTTGGCGAAAATCCATCACCTAGAGGAGTGTAAAATTGGCTCATCGCATGGCAAGGAGGGTGCCAATTTCTCCTCTCTTTTAGCTTGAATTTTAAGGGTGTTTTCGGTTTTAGCAAAGAGGTACCAAAATATCTATAAATAGGGGCTAGCTCCTTGATTCTCGACAATCAAAACCCTAAATTTCTCTCCCATTGTGCCGAAATTCCCTAGCCTCTCCCTCTCCAATTTCTTTTCTCCAATTTCTTTAAAAGCCAAAACTCTTCTCCACTTTTTCCTTCTTGTGCTGATTTCTCTAGAAAGCCGAAGCATCCATAGTCTTTTCTTCTATTCATCTTATTTGAGAATTAGTTCTATACTTCCGGTATTTAAATCTTCCATGGGCATTGCCGAATCCTCTCTCTAGTGCTAGCCGAATCTCCTATGCTAAGGTAAGTGTTGATTTTTGATTAGTTCTCATGATCTATTCCCGGTTTTTGAAAGGCAAAAGCCAAAAGCTAATAGTTTAATGGTTTTATGATGGGCGGCAATTCGGGATTTGAAGGAAGCTTAGTCGACTAGACCTAAAAGCCGAAAATCATAAGTTTCCAATTTCAGGATTTTAAGGTAAGAAGATTTGTTATTCAAATATATATAAAATCGGGTAGAATACTAACCATGGCCGAATATAGAAGAGGCCTATTTTCGCAATTGTTCCGGCTTTTAAGCAAGGCTATAGATTGAGGATAATAGATCCAGATAGCAAGGACATCGACTAAGAATATTGGATTTCGCAATATCAGGTGTGTAATTCTCCACTCCATCTAAATCTGTTTGATTAATATATGAAAATAAGTATTACATGTTTTGTTAAATGCCGAAACCCCGGCATATTGACGGGAACCCAAAGAGGGTAAAGCAAATCACCAGGTTAGTAAATGATCTGATTAAATGTTATAAGTATACTGATTTTATGTGATTGCATGGGTTGGGTTTGATGAAAGGAAGAAGTTATATGTTGTAGCGGTTTTTACCGTGATCTATTGTAGCGGTTCCTTACCGTGATCTGTTGTAGCGGCTTCTGCCGTGATCTGTTGTAGTGGCTATGGCCATGATCTGATGATGAGCAGCATGACTGCCATCAAGGCATGTAGCGGTTTGGGTTGATTGTAGAAATCCCCAATGGTGTGAATGGCTGGTACGGGGGCGTGTAGCGGATGGACACCTAGGATATGGGTTGGACTTTGCATATTATTTTTGTTACTTTCTGTTTTATGGGGCTAAAGACCAAATCTAATGGTGCATTAGGGTTGCACACTGAGTCTCGCGACTCACCCTTTAATTTTAACCATCTCAGGTGACACTTAAGGCATCAGACCGGGCTGGAGAGGAGAGCAAGGTGGCCATACGACAGAGCTTTGAGAATTCAGCAAAAAGACTTAGTCTAATTTTTTTTTATTTTCATTTAATTAATGGGTTCAAATTTCCTTGTAATAAGGCCATGGGCCACTAGACTACCATTTATGTTTTGGGATTTTGTTGGGCTTTTATTACTGGGTTTTAAGTTTTACGTTTTCAATTAAGTTAAGACCTGCATGAAATTTCAGTTTTTATTTAAAATCTACCAAGATAATTGGTTACTTAATATTTTATACTTTAATAAATTATTAAGCTTTCGAAATAAAGGTGTAAACCTAGTAATTGTTTTCCAAAATGCGACATGTTATGTAAAATCTCTTAAGTGACATACCGAGATCCGGTTGTAGCGTTTGGGCCGGGTTTGGGGTGTTACAATTGGTATTAGAGCCCGTTCAAAACTCGGCTCTGAGGTTTTTTGGGCTCAAAACGTTTTCTAAAGTTGGGTTTTCAAACATGCATATTTATACAGTGTCTGTTAGCTCAAAGATGGCACTGCGTCTCCATTAAAGTCCGCTGTAAGTATTCTCGAACCATTGTGTGATATAATATATGTGGGCTTGATGGGCTTTATGGGACGTAGATTAGTTAGATTAGAACTTGATGGACTTTAGGCCTAGTGAAACAACTCTTAAAATCTCATAAGACTTAACTTCACTAAACAAACCCGTGAACGAGCCGCAAGACTAGAGTGTGGTAACAGTGCATACGCATGTCTAGGATTGGATCCGGAAGAGCACAGTATTTAAGCGCCCTAGTGACTCACCTCCTCTTCACTGGAATCCTACCAGTGCGTAGTATTTGCTTACCTTAGCCAAGTTAGGGTGTGGCAATGGGCATACGCATGTCTAGGAGTGGATTCAGGGAGAGCTTGGTACTTAAGTAGTCCTAGCGACTCACCTCCTCTTCACTAGAATCCTACCTGTGCGTGTGGTGACTATTCACCCTAGTTACGAGGACTTGTTGATGGGCTAAACCTTATAATTAAAACCCGAAAGGGACCAAACCACCCTAATTTTTTTAAAAAAAGAAAATTTCTCAAGTTTTACAAAATTTTCAAAATACGTTTGATTTGTGAAAACTACCAACCAGCCATGAATTTGTAAAATACCTATGTTTTGAAAATTTACCCAAAATCTCATGTTTATAAGAGTAACCCTGACCATGAAACTAGATTTTTCCCCAAAGTACTCTGTTTGAAAAAAAACAACAACATCGAAATATCCTGTTAGAAAAAATACCAACCTACCCTCATTTTGTCAAATGACCAAAATACCCCTGGTTTGTACAATTACCAAATTACCCCTGATTTACAAAATTACTAAATTGCCCCTGATTATAAAATTACCGAAATACCCCCGTATTTCAAAATTACCAAAATACCCCTGGATTGTAAAATTACCGAATACCCTTACTTCACTAAATCAACAAGGTACTTTATTATGAAAATTACGAAAATACCCTCAGAGGATAAAATTACGAAAATACCCTTGGGTAGTGAATCAACGAAAACACCTTTACGTGAAGAATGTAAGTGCTTGGATGTTATTTGTATGATGTATGTGTTTTATTTTAGTTAGAGGTTACAAACTTGAGACTGTATTGTGAATGCGAATTCGAAAGAACTACTTTTAAACTATTGTTCATAAAACTGTTCGTGGTTAATCAGTGGAAGAAAACTAATAATTCATAAAATTTCTAAACAGATAAATGCGAATCGGTAAAATGAGTACAAGGGGACGAGGATGCTCTAGATGCTAACACTCAAAAGCGTGCTCTACCATAGTATACTAAGTGTTTCTTTTGGCTTTAGAATCGAGTGAACAAATGAAAGCATAGTGGTGAGACTTGGGTAGTACGATTAATAGTTAGTTGGAAATTTCGAGGACAAAATTTCTTTAAGGGGGGTAGAACTGTAACATCCTAAATTTACGGGCCTATACATTTAGTGTAGGGATAGGTTTACTATGTTAATTTAATTAATAGGGGTCTAAATTTGGGCTTAGAATTAGGCAAAAAGGCCCAGATTAAAGTGGCATCATTAACAGTTAAAGACGCCACACACAAGGAATTAGGGGCCCAAGTATTAAGTTTAATGAGGCCCAAATATTTTAATTTAAGTGAGTTAAATTTGGCATTAGGGATTAGTAGAGGTGGACGGCTACAAGGCTATAAAATAGGAGAATTTATGTGGATTTTTAAGTTATAATATCATAGATAAAAAGGAGAAAAGTTAGGAGCTTATCTTCAAGGGAAGTGTTGGCCGAAAATCCACCACCTAGAGGAGTGTAAAATTTGGCTACTGCATGGCAAGGAGGGTGCCGAATTTCTCCTCTCTTTTAGCTTGAATTTTAAGGGTGTTTTCGGTTTTTAGCAGTAGGTGCCAAAATATCTATAAATAGGGGGCTAGCTCCTTGATTCTGACACCGAAAACCCTAAATTTCTCTCCCATTGTGCCGAAATTCCCTAGCCTCTCCCTCTCCAATTTCTTTTCTCCAATTTCTTTAAAAGCCAAAACTCTTCTCCACTTTTTCCTTCTTGTGCCGATTTCTCTGAAAAGTCAAGCATCCATAGTCTTTTCTTCTATTCATCCTATTTGAGAATTAGTTCTATACTTCCTAAATTTAAATCTTCCATGGCCATTGCTTAATCCTCTCTCTAGTGCTAGCCGAATCTCTTATGCTAAGGTAAGTGTTGATTTTTGATTAGTTCTCATGATCTATTCCCGGTTTTTGAAAGGCAAAAGCCAAAAGCTAATAGTTTAATGGTTTTATGATGGGCGGTAATTCGGGATTTGAAGGAAGCTTAGTCGACTAGACCTAAAAGCCGAAAATCATAAGTCTCCAATTTCGAGATTTTAAGGTAAGAAGATTTGTTATTCAAATATATATAAAATCGGGTAGAATACTAACCATGGCCGAATATAGGAGAGGCCTATTTTCGCAATTGTTTCAGCTTTTAAGCAAGGCTATAGATTGAGGATAATATATCCAGATAGCAAGGGCATCGACTAAGAATATTGGATTTCGCAATATCAGGTGTGTAATTCTCCACACCATCTAGATCTGTTTGATTAATATATAAAAATAAGTATTACATGTTTTGTTAAATGCCAAACCCCGCATATTAACGGAACCCAAAGAGGGTAAAGCAAATCACCGAGGTTAGTAAATGATCCGATTAAATGTTATAAGTATACCGATTTTATGTGATTGCATGGGTTGGGTTTGATGAAAGGAGGAAGTTATATGTTGTAGCGGTTTTTACCGTGATCTATTGTAGCAGCCTCCTTACCGTGATTCTGTTGTAGCGCTTCTGCGATCATTGTAGTGGCTACGGCCATGATCTCGATGATGAGCAACACACGATCGCCATCAAGGCGTGTAGCGGTGTGGGTTGATTGTAGAAATCCCCAATGGTGTGAATGGTCGGTACGGGGGCGTGTAGCGGATGGACACCTAGGATATAGGTTGGGCTTTGCATATTATTTTTGTTACTTATATTTTGATTATTCTGTTTTATGGGGCTAAAGCCCAAATCTAATGGTGCATGAGGGTTGCACACTGAGTCTCGCGACTCACCCTTTAATTTTAACCATCTCAGGTGACACTTAGGGCATCGGACCGGGCTAGAGAGGAGAGCAAGGTGGCCATGCGACAGAGCTTTGAGAATTCAGCAAAAAGACTTAGACTAATTTTTTTTTATTTTCATTTAATTAATGGGTTCAAATTTCCTTGTAATAAGGCAATGGGCCACTAGACTACCATTTATGTTTTAGGATTTTGTTGGGCTTTTATTACTGGGTTTTAAGTTTTACATTTTCAATTAAGTTAAGACCTGCATGAAATTTCGGTTTTTATTTAAAATCTACCAAGATAATTGGTTACTTAATATTTTATACTTTAATGAATTATTAAGCTTTCGAAATAAAGGTGTAAACCTAGTAATTATTTTCCAAAATGCGACATGTTATGTAAAATCTCTTAAGTGACATACCAAATCCGGTTGTAGCGTTTGGGCCGGGTTTGGGGTGTTACAGGGGTGGTCGATGATTATGCTTTGGATTCCTTCTTGGTTTAGCTTCTGGGCGGGGTTGTGGTCTCGGTTGCTCCTTTTCTTCGCCTTCAGTCGATTGCGATCCTTGCATTCTCGGTTGCCATCATGCATCCTCTGGTTTATAAATAGGTGGTTAGGAAGATGACCCATCTTGATAAAACAAATATCCCCGAGATGTTTGCGTCACCAACGACAATGAGCGTAACTATATTGAGTCCCATAAACTGATGGGATAGCGAGTGGACTCTCCGTCGGTGCCTCATACATAAATGGCCTATACGTTGTCGCAAGCGTCAACGTCATCAGAAAATGAGATGGCCTCGGCGTGTACCACATTGGGGATGAACGACCAATAGTTCAACCTAACATAAGAGTAGAAGTAGGAAAATGTGGTGCAACATATTCTGCTTGTGTGAAAAAATAAGGGTTAGGGTACGCACCAGAATAATACGGTACATACTGAACATGGGGTGGTGTGGCATTGGTGCTGAGGCTGTCGGGGTCGGTTCTTGCATGGGCACTGATGATGGACCTGCCTCACCACCCTTTGGATTTAAAGGGCCCCGTTGTGGCCTACTCGTATAGGGTGCTAAAGCCTCACCTCTTCTCTGTACAAATATAGCTTGCCATGGATTCTAAACCATGGCATGTACTCCGGATCACATGCTAACTCCGGAACAATAATAAGCTTCACGAGTAGGTAAAAAATCATACTAATTATTCCACATGTTTATATATTACAAGTGAAATATCAGACAATTCTCATACGGTCGCCGTAAGTCGATACAATGCAGATCATCAAGCTCTTGAAGTGCCACGTGAATCAACTATCAGAATCCAAACTACTGCAACACTCTATCAATCTCGTGCAACTCGACGGTAGCATACACTACCAATGGGACCTTAACGTGCCAGGCGTTGGGATTCACAAAGAATTCATCGAGGATTACTACTCGAATTGCTAAATCCTTGTATGGTGTCCATTAAACTATATTAACGTGATAAAAACATTAGTTGTATATATACTACTAAGTACGAAATCGTCTACATTATTTGTATATAGTTCAAAATTAAATAAATACATACCTTCGTTTTCGATCGTTGGTCTAATAAAAGTTGTATATCTTGAAACTCGGTAGGTAATCCCACGTGACTCGATGCATGGTTCCACCTATTTAAATAACTTCTTAGCATAATAATTTAAATTTAAATCAATTTAATCATGGGGATATCTATTAAATTTTACCTCGTTACGAGTGAGAATGTATACGGGTAGTTCGCTCGATGACGTAAAAATGGAAATCGAAACCAGACCCGTGATTGTAGTAGTAAAAGGCGACCACCAAATTTGATTTTCTTTGGTTGCGTCGCCTGACACATCTCTTGGTACAAATGTCGCCAACACGGCGGACCCCCAACTGAGTTCACTCGCTCCTCTAAAATCGATGAGTTTCAGCAACCACCTTAGATGGATGAGATTTTGTGACTTATCCGACATCAGGATACCCCGATGATCTGAAGGATGTACGCCCGAACGTATCTTTCTCTTTGGACTTCAGTCAAATCCTCAACCAATTTCGAGAAATTTTTTTGTATCCAAGCCATTCGGATTCGACCTCCGTAAATTGTCTTTGGAACCAGACCTAAAAGATCTAATCATATGGCTCCCCAATCAACAGATTGAATAGATTCGGTGACTATCGACCCGTCTACGGGTAACCCCAATTGTAAATGTACGTCCTCTAGAGTGATAGTACACTCGCCGCATGGAATATGGAATGTGTGTGTCTCGGGTCTTCACCTCTCCACTAACACGCTTATGAGTTTCGAGTCCAACTTACACCCCCGACCTACAAGGGCCACATGCTAAAACCCGGCTTCCCTCAAGTATGTTTCTATCAACGGTGATAAAAGGGCTGGGTAGATTACAAATATGACATTGTAAAATTCGATCTTCCGCCTATTTACGTAAAAATTATAAAAATATTAAGTTAAAATATAACAATGAAATAAAAAAAAAACAATATTAAAATTTATTATTACCATTTGCAATTGGTTAACGGACACATGCTTGTTATCGAGACGGATTAGAGACCCGACCATTACTAAATTATATTGAACACGATCAATTTAAAAAAAAAAATTCTTGAAAATATTAATAAAAAATAAAAAAATATAATTTAGATAAAAATAAAATTTAGTAAAAAATTTTAAGAGATAATTTGAGATATTTTTTAGAGCTGATTGAGAAATTTGAGAGATTTAAGAGAGAATTGTGAGAAATGTGAGTGAAAGGAAGTGTGGGGGGTTTATACTCTCTTTTTTTACCGTTGGAAGTGATTGTTATTGGAGGATACACTGACCTGGACGCGTTTTCCTTTAGAGCACTGACCTGGATGCGTTTTATTGGTTAGAGGGGAAAAGCGCTGAAATTGACGCGTTTTTTTTTACTTTCCCGATAACGGTACTAGCTGGGCGCGCTTTTGTAAAATTGGCCCATTTCCGTCAATTTTTACAAAATTGGCCTATTTCTGTTATTATTTTAAAAAAAAGGCCTTTTCTGAAATTTTAGCCAAGAAATCAATTGGTAAACGATTTTTTTTAATTATGTTAGTGATTTAGATGAAGGTATAACAATAACGGTAAGAAGATCCAATTATGTCAAATTAAAGTAAAGAGATTAAAAGACTATATCAATTGGCATCTCTACTATTACAATCAGGGTCGAATCTAGAAATTCTTTTAGCAACTCAAAATTTAATTATAATTTTTTCATAGATAAAAATATAAGTTTATTATGTATTAATTTACAATTTTATCATTCATGAAGGGATTAAACAAAAGTTTTTCACTTTTAGGGGGGTTAAAGTAAAATTTTATTATATATATTAATTTATAATTTCCTTATTTATAAGAGAACTGAATTGAAAATTTTTCATTTTAGAGGATAAAGTGAAATTTAACTATATTAATTTATAGATTCTTTATTTATAAAAGGATTGAATTGAAAATATATATTTTTTTTGGGTCCAAAGCTCTTACATGCCCTTTAAATTCCCATCTGATTATAATAATTAAGAGGATGTAATTTAAATATTGAAAGATTATAGATAAAAATATACATAATATATATAAAAAAACAAAACAAAAATGGATTCAAAATGATTTAGAGTTAGATAGTTTTTTATGAATGTGGTTGATAAAATTTATACTACTACTACTTACAATGCTGGTGGCTGGGAGCAATAATGAATTGGGGTAGATCTATGTCTAGTAGTGGGGGATGCAAGTGGGCAATAAGAGGAGAAAAAACGGGGGTGGTCCAGTTTAAAGATTGCCAAAATTTAAAAGCTGGGTCCTGATTTTGATTGGATTATCCTAACCGTTCAATGATTTGTGCAGAATAGAATGATACAGGGTCCAGAAGATCTATAGTGTAGGGACGCAGCAGTTGAATTAGCCCACTGTTTTGGGACTGGAGAGGGACATTTCCTACCTATTTTGACACATGATAACCACCATTGCTACTTACGTTTCCCATGCATGATTGCAATCCCGTTTTGAATATTAAAAAGAAAAATTACGAATCTTGATTAATCTTTATACACTGTAAAAGTAACATCATAAAAAACATCTTAACTATACCATAATGATAGTTTTTACCCTTTCGTCTTTTATTAATAAGTCAAATCTATATAATTCAAACCCGAAACATAAAATAACTTGAACAAATACACCTATACCTAAAGTGATGTAAACTAGAAGTGACTTTATACCAAAATTAAGAACTTCATATTCGAATGACCAAAATTCAAAGTTGAAATGACTCAAAACTTATCCAAAATTTTTAAAATTTATATTCATCCAATTAAAATAGATCCAATTCAAAATCAACTGAATCGTTGTAATTTTAAAATTATAATAGCTTATGACTTTAATGTTACATTTGGTACGAGTATTAATTTTTTCTATATGAGTTAGCAATAAATTAATTTCAATTAGTAATTTTTATAGCCACTCATATGACTTGTTTGTGGTTAAGAGAATTAAATTTTTTTTTTTATTTTAAAGAGGTCTTTTTTTTTTCACAATAATTTTATTCATGTTTCTAATTTCAAGTTTAATTATTTTTTTATTTTATTTCTAACCATTTTAACATATATGTATTAAATAATTTTTTTCCTCAGCATTATTATACTAGTAGCCAACCATGTCATAAACGGAGATTTATAGATTGTTAAGAAATACTACTTACATAAAAAAATTTAAATTTAAATATTAAGTTGTGTTTATTTCATTGAAAAATAGCTTTTAGAAAATAATTTCTAGAAAATGTATTGTTTTTATGGAAAATTTGATATTTTTTTGTGTTTGATAATTTTACGTAAAAATATTTTTCATTGTTTGACAAATATTCTTAAAATCATTTTTGAAGTGAAACAAATATAGTATACATTAAATTTGTTATAAAATATTGGGTAAATTGAACCCAAGATCACTAAACTATTACTAAGTTCATGTTTTGGTCACTCAGTTTTAAAAAGTTACAAAATGGTCATTGAATTGTTTGAAAGTTTTCATTTAAATCATTAAATTGTTAAAACTGTTATAGTATGGCCTTTTCTGTTTGCATCACCTGCACCAATCAAAAGCTCTTCTTTCCCTTCTCTTCTATGGTTCAATTTTTTATTATCATAAAACAACTTTAAACGCCACAAATCTACGAACCAAAATCCAAATAGTTTTCTTCTTTGATCTTTGACATTGATCGCCAGATTGACTTGGATCTAAGGTGTGTTCTTCTACTTGCTGATGGATACTGATCCACTATATTGGTCATCGAATTGTTACCTATAGCTCACTAGCCGGCCTTTAAAGAAAAAAACTTGACAGTCCAATGACTCAAATTAAAACTTTCAAATAGTTTAATAACCATTTTGTAACTTTTTAAAGTTGAGTGACCGAAACGTAAACTTACTAATAGTTTAATAACCTTGATATTATAGAAACATTTCCCCTTTACAATAAAAATTATTTTATAATAACCAATGTCTTATTTAATAAAACATATATCTTAAAAAAAATTAAATCCAAAAACTATAAAAAAAATTAAATATTTTAAAAATTATAAAAAAATGAATATATAAATTCTAGAAAAAATCACAAATATAGAAAAAAAATTAGTTAAAATTTTAGAAAAAATTAGTTAAATTTTTTGGAAATTTCATAAAGTAAAAAATAAAATATACATGAATAGTTTATTAATCTCTCTAATGAGTTGGTTTTTGGTTGACTAATGACACTAATTTAGTTAAGGATTTAAATAGCATGATAAACTACACCCAAAGTCACTAAGTAATTGGTAAATTTACGTTTTAGTCACTCAACTTCAACGAGTTATAAAATGTTCAAAGATTTTCATTCAGTCATTAGACTGTTAAAATTGTTGTTGTATGACCTTCTTTGTTCACATCGCTTGCACAGATTAAAAGCTCTTATTCCCCTTCTTTTCTACAGTTCGATTTTTTCCATAAAAAAGATTCGATGTCACAAATCTGCGAACTAAAATCTAAACAATTTTCTTATCTGATCATTGATATCGACTACCAGATTGACTTGAATCTAAGGTATGTTCTTCTATTCGTCAATAAAAACTGATCCATCATATCGATTGTTCAATTTTCGCTTAGAACTCACTAATCAAACTTTTTTAAAAAAAAAAAAGTGAAACTTAATAGTCGAATGAACTAAATAATTTTTTTTGAATAATTCAATGATAATTTTGTACCTTTTTAAAATTAAATAACCAAAACGTAAACTATTTAATAGTTTAGTAACCACAAATTACCCTAAATAATAATATAGAAAATATAAAAAATAGGAGTAAAATAAAAATATGGAAAGGTTAAAGGAGAGCAGGACGGTGGTAGCGTGGCGGAAGGTGATAGGACAGTAACCCATCGAACCTTATTTTTGTTAAGGGATAAGAATTGAAGAGTAAAATGAGGAATAAAAGAAAAAGGCATGGGGCCCGTGGGCCGTGGCACATCAATCCTCACTTCCTATTCCCAAAACCTCAAACCGCCATCATAAAGGCAACAGAGGATACATATGTCATTACATCATTTTGTCTAACACATTTCGGTCATTCCACTCCACTCCTCTTCATACTCTAACTCCCACCATTCCCCTCCACAGTCCACACTCTCCACTCGCTGTCTCTGCAACTTTCACCCAAAAACTTCAAACTCTCCATATTTTTCCTTTTAAATGAAATTTGTAGCTAAAATAAGAATTTTATAAAAGGAAAGGTGAAATGGGTTCTCGGGTTCAGTCTCACACGCTAAGCAATGGGCTGTTGGTGTCGGGAAGGCCGGAGCAGCTAAAAGAAAGGCAACCGACAATGCCGTCTCGAGCGGTTCCGTACACCGGCGGTGACATTAAGAAATCCGGCGAGCTTGGTAAAATGTTTGATATCCCAGTGGTTGATCGCTCCTCGTCCAGCGGTCCTCCTTCACATCCCAACTCAAACCCCAACTCCAAGCAGCATTCACAAGTTCTGCAACCTTCACGTGCTTCTTCTTCTTCTCAGCCGAACAGTGGATCCGTGCGATCTGGGTCTAACTCAGGCCCGATTAGGAAATCCTCCGGGTCCATGCCGCTTCAGCCTACTGGGCTCATCACTTCGGGCCCCCTCAGCTCCGGTCCCAGTAGGTCGGGGCAGCTCGGCCAGGTCGAGAAAATGAGTGCAGTTTCGGGGAAAGCGGGGTACGGGTCGGCGGTGACGAGTCTCGGGGAAGGGGTGAGGTTTGGTTTTAGGGTGTCCAAGGCTGTGGTTTGGGTGGTGATGATAGTTGTGGCGATGGGGTTGTTGGTGGGGGCGTTTCTGATGGTAGCCGTGAAAAAGGCGGTGGTTCTTGGGGTGGTGGGTGCGGTGGTCGTACCCATGGGTTTGGGATTACTCTGGAATTGTATATGGCGAAGAAAAGGCTTGTTGGGGCACATGAGAAGGTACCCAGATGCTGAGCTTAGAGGTGCTGTTGATGGCCAATATGTGAAAGTTACTGGGGTAAAATTTTCCCTACAATTTTATTTTAGTTTACTTTTCTACGTCTATTTGTCGAAACCGGAGACTGCTCTAGAAATATTCCACGTTAATGGATGCGCGTTGATTTTATTGTATTAGTTTCCATTTTTGTAAATGTCTAATGTGGTGTCTCTTATTTGTCCTTATTATCCCCGATGAGTTAACGGTTTGACGTCTGGATTTAGCTGGCTATTTGTTTGCGTTATTTTTGCTTGCAATTGGTGATTATAGATTGCTTTTGAGGGATCTTTTATGAGGGTGGGATTTTAGGTTAGAAAACTAAATGTGGGTGTTTAACACTGTCTTATTGTTCTGCAAAAGGAATCTCTAGAAGGTGTTGAATACATGTTCTTCGCTGGGAACAATTTGAATTTTTGTAGGATAAATGATTGTTGTGTTTGTTGTTTTATTATATCTGTGATTGTAGGATATCATGGTAATGCATCATGAGTGAACCTGTTAGGAGTTCCCTGATTTTGGAGATTGGCCTTTATTTGATGAATATGCATAAGACTGTTACTCCATTTTAATAGGGTTAATGTTGACCCAAGTATAGCTCGTTGATGTAGCGTTAGTAACGATGTTGCTTGGACCCGGGTGTGAGTGTTGGATATGTGTATGTACCTGACACGGGTACATCCTTGTGTTGGACTTGGGTGTTTCAAGAAAAACAAGGAGTCTGAGCAACATAGATTGATAATTACGATCCCTAGACATTTATTTTATACGACATATAAGCTATGAGTGGCTTAAGTCAGCTGAAGATAGATAGGGTAGCTATGGTCTTGGTTTTCTTGATCTTTAACTAGGAGTTACATTTTGTGCACATGACCATGCGCTCATAGGAGACATGCTGGTCTTTTTATTTGATTTTAAGGATGAACGTGAAGTGGATGCCATACAAGTTTACTAGCAGACCCTTAAGTTTTTTATTCATATTATACATTGATTATGCTATATGATTAACAAAATCACAACTTTTGGTGTAGGTTGTCACCTGTGGCAGCATTCCGTTGGAGTCATCCTACCAGAGGGTGCCCAGATGTGTATATGTTTCCACAGAATTGTACGAGTATAGAGGACGGGGTGGGAAATCTGCAAATCCTAAGCATCGTTACTTCTCCTGGGGATGTAGGCATTCTGAGGTATATGTTTTGGCTTAGAAAAATCTTCTGACTCTATCTATCATGTTTGCCAAAAGTCTTAGACTACCTTTTTGTTATAAACAGAAATATGTTGCTGATTTTTACATATCAGATTTTCAATCTGGATTAAGAGCACTAGTCAAAGCAGGCTATGGAGCTAAGGTTGCCCCATTTGTCAAACCAGCTACTGCAGTTGATATAACAAAAGAAAATAGGGACTTATCTCCAAGCTTTTTAAGCTGGTTAGCGGAGAGGAATCTCTCTAGTGATGATCGTATAATGCGCTTAAAGGAGGGGTATGCCATTTCTTGCTCTAATTGAAGTCTCATTTTGTGCACCACAGTTGTATAATTTATGAACTTAAGCTTTACATAATTTGGAAATTAATGATTTCATTTATTGATGCCTTTTAGAACATCTGGGTGTAATTAGTTGAGTGCTGATGAGAGACCCTTTTTTTTTCTGACAGTTACATAAAAGAAGGGAGCACTGTAAGTGTGATGGGGGTTGTCCGACGCCATGATAACTTACTCATGATTGCCCCACCATCAGAACCTATCTCAATAGGCTGTCAAGGGAGCCGATGCCTCCTCCCAACATATGTTGAAGGCCTTATTCTAACATGCGATGAGAATCAGAATGCTGAAGTTGTCCCTGTGTAGATACTGCCGCGATTGATTTTAGTTTCTGTTTGCAACCGGATGTCAGTAAGTAAATACTGTTAAGGATGGAAGTATCACAGTGCCATATTACTGTCTCCCATTGCCTGCAAATCAAGTCCATGCATGCATGCATTGGGGTAGAATGCAAGACACATAACACTTAAGAGCAAGTCTGGAATAGCATACTAACAGGGGATAATTTACTTGGAATCAGCGTGCCTTGATGGGGAAAATGGTTTTTACTTCTGGTTGAAACTATAGAATATGTTGTCTTGTGAAGATCCACGAGTATATGTGTGGATGTATATAAGTTGAAGAGGAAGGGGTTCAAAATGGTTGGTTTTCGTCAGACAAGGTAAATTTTCTGAGCTTTTATGCATTTGCTGGTTTTATGTTATCGCAAATAAAGTAGATGGCTACGCATGTCAAATGTTATGATAGAAATACAAAAGTTGTGCTGCTTTGCTGTGTATCGCTTTATTTTCTAATCTTGTTTAAACTGCTTCCTGGTCTCTAAGACACGTGGCACACATTGCCTTTTTTTTTAAAAAAAATTTATAAAATAGTTAATTTTCAATTTTGGCTTATTTAAGATTTGATCCTTATATTTAATGTCTATATATTCTTTTAATAATTTTATTAATTAGTTCAAATAGTTAATATTTTTAACTTTTCAGCTAAAATATTATGTGGTTGTATAAAATTGAAAGCGGATTTTTAAATCCATAAACTAGAAAGATTAGATTTTTGAAAATAAAATTTGGAAGACTAAATTCCAAGTGGTATAGGCATTTACACCACGTTTGGTTCGTTGTAATGGAATAGAGTTGTAATTGAATAGAGGTGTAATGGAATAGAGCTGTAATAAGTAATTCAACTGTTTGGTTGAATGGAATGGAATAGAACTGTAATAGAATTCTTGTGTTTGGTTGAATGAAATGATGTTGTAATAGCATAATGAAAAGAACTAAAATGACCAGAATACCCTTAGCAGAATTTTTGTTAGGTAGATGATTATTGTTATTGTTATTAAATTTTAATAAGGTTATTATTGAAAATAATTTAATAAAAATAATAAATAATTTAATCATATTTTAACATAATTATTATTAAATATAATTTAATAAAAAATATAATTTAATAACATGCTTAATATAATTATTATTATATGCATTAAAAAATCAAAATATATAATACTATAAAAATATATATAATCTATTTTATTATTTTTAAACTGCAATACATATAGTGCTAAAATATCATTACTGAAACAAATAATTTAATTACTCTACAAAAAAAAAAAATATTAGAAGTAATTAATCTGCTTCAAAAATAACTCATTTATTTAAAATAACTCTATTCATGTTACAGAAAAATTAATGCTCAATTTGCTTCAAAAATTCATACATCAACCTTCAACTTTATAACCATTATCTCATATTACATTTCTTCCTAAAACCAAATAACTAAGACACAAACCAACTTCTTACTATTCCACAAGTTAACTGGTCCGTAAATTAATCTGCCATCCCACAACCAACTCAAACTCCACCCAACGTCAATCGGCTACCATAAATGGATCTACCTCTCCAAGGATCAGCAACCAGAGGCCCTATATTTGTTTCATCGTCATCTTCTGCTGCAAAATAAGCCGGGAACGGAAGCATTGAAACATCGGGGGGTTGGACTTCACAGAACGATGGTTAAATGTGCATCCAGTGTGCATGTCCATTTTGTGATCATCTCTCAGATGGGCAACCAGGAAGGGAATATCCCCAACAACTGAACACTCTGATCCGGCATACGGGCAATTGTATGGTCTAAAATTGCAAGCTGCCTCATGTTTGAGTTTGCTGTAATAGGGAAAGATTTCATGGCATCCCAAATTGTAGTATTTGCATGGCAATTCAAGGGACTCAGCCACCTTCTCCAACGCTAAACATCTAATATCACCCAGTTCTGATCTACATGTGGGGCACTGGTTGAGTACTCTTGCTTTACAGGTAGAACAAAGTGTGTGTCCATTTTGGCACTGCAAAAAACTGTTGTGTTAAAGCGAGCAATTTATCCTCTATTATTTACAAATACCCTTGCAATTTAATAGTGTCATCTATCATTGCTATATATTCAATCAAAATTCAGATATCTCCAAATTCCATTACAATATTCTCCTGTATAAAAGCAAGCAAAAAGAGAAAATTTCAAATTATCCTAATCTTTCTAGTCTCTTATCTTAGCTAGAGGGCAACAATTAACAAACAAACCTCCAAGTCCAAGAAATCTGAGAAAACATTCCTCTACCAATCTGTAACAGTTCTAATTAGAAAAGACTCTCAATATGAATAAGTAACCATTCCCTCCTTCAGAATGGAAGTTGAAGTTGCAGTTTTTCTCGTCTATTTCGATGACGATTTCAGGGCAAAACAAGAACTACCCCAGAGGTTTTCCCAGGAAACTCTTATGTTTTTTTTTTCTCAGAAAACTTGAATTGAGTGCATTAGGAATTGAACTACAACAATGTCAATACAGTATCCAACAGAAAGAATCACCTCGGTTAAACCCAAACAAGAAAACCAGTTCCGAATCACAATCATCTATCTGCATATGTTGCATCACAAGTGTTTATAGGCATCAACACAAAAGTTCATTTCGATCTTATTTATTTGACAACAAATTCATAAAAACATCATTGAAGAACTCTAATTTCTGACAGCATTTCTAAAGCAAAGTGTAAGTTGAACCCAAAAGAAAAAAATTCCAGCAATTCATTCCAAATTTGAAAATAAACCATAAAATAGACAATGGAGCTTAAAAATCCTAAACCTAGATCCAACCAAGAAACAATCTCAAATCAAAGCATAATGAAATCCCATTTAAATGCAAAGCAAATCTATTCAAGCCCATCAACCAAAATCAACAAAAATAGCAAAATTAAAAACAATACACAAAATGCAAATTAAAATTGGAAAGAAAAAGAGAGAGACCTGATGGATTGGTGGGTACATAGAATTGGTACAAACAGGGCATTCTAACAATTCATGAACGCTGGTAGCGGGAGTGATCCCGGTAGCACCCACAATATTGTTGACCATATTACTATTGTTGGCGTTGTTGGTGGCAATGTGAGGCTTTGAAGATGAGAATGGATGGTGACCATGATGAGGATTCGGATGATGCAGATTATGGTGATGGATCTCTTCCTCATTCAATCCATCTATGGATGACACACATTCTATATTATCGTACTCCATTCATACACAGAGACAGACACCACCTTCGCAATCTTAGATTCTAATTATTTGTTTGAATCAGATACAAAAATTCAAAGAAAATTTACAATATAAAGCCCCATCCCAAAACTTTATATAAAAAAGAAAAAGAAAAAGAAGCTTTCCCTTGTCCTCTTCTCCTCAAAATTCTTTTACTTTTCCTTCCTATTTTACCATTTTTAATAATATTTTTTTACCTTCTTGAAATGAGAATTAGAGGAAGAAGAGAAAGGATAATGAGAGAGAAAAAAATGGAGTCCCATGAATCCAAGTGAATCACCTGGAAGCCACCGAGATCATTCGAATCTGCAGCTTTTACCAGGAAGCAAGGGGGTCGGGACTGAGATGGCTGAGTGGGAGGCAGGAGACGAAGGAAGCAAGGGGGTCGGACTGAGATGGCTGAGTGGGAGGCATGAGACGAAGGAAGTAAGGGGGTCGGGACTGAGATGGCTGAGTGGGAGGCAGGAGAAGAAGGAAGCAAGGGTCGGGAAGATGGCTGAGTGGGAGGGTAAAATAGAAAAGAAATGTGTATTCAGTGTTTATTCAGGGCATCTTGAACGGAATAGAAAACAGCCTTATTCAATGCTTAGACAGGTAATAGAATAGGCATGTAATGGCATTCCACCCAACCAAACTAATGTTTGGTGGTGGGCCCACCGAATTGGGGGAATGCATTCCTATTCCCCCAACCAAACATGCTGTTATGGTTGTTTGAGCTAGATCGGATCTACTGGTCAAATTGAAAACTAACCTGAATATTGATTCGTAGAGGCATCAGATCAATTGACTTGTGAATTGTATGGATTGGTTGTTTTTTTTTTTTTAATTTAAATTTTTATGTTTTTTAACGATTCATTTAATTGAACAGTACGAACTTCTAGTCTAATCATAGAATTGGTTCTAAAATTTTAATTAGAATATATTTAATCTCAAGGTTCACTTTATAATTTGACATAAACAAATAATCAAATATAGTGGGAATCATGGACACATCATATTAATATTTTATTGTTTAAATTAAGTTTATTCATTGGGTCTAATCGGTAATTTAGAGGTTTATTCATTGGTCTAATCAATAGGGGTGTTCAAATTTCGGTTAAAATTAAATTAATCGATTTAATCGATTTAATTCAGTTAATCGATTGGTTAATCGATCTGATTCGGTCGGAGGTCGGTTAATAATTTTTTAAAAGTTCGGTTATCAGTTTGTTTTGAGATTGGGTAATTAATCAAACTTAATAATTAATAATACAAATTATATATAGTTTTAATTCGGATAATTCAGTCAAATGAGCATTATTAATTTATACTTGTTTTCACAAAAAAATAAAAAAACATATAAATTTTGATTAATTCGATAAAACCGATCAAAGAAATTGAAATATTTCGGTTCAGTTAAATTTTTTTAAAAAAAATTTAGTTCGGTTAACGGTTAAAGGATTAAAAAGTTTGATTAATTCTAGTTCAGTTCAGTTAACCGTTTGAATACCTCTACTAATTGATAATTTAAAGGTTAGATGATTATTTGGATTTGATAGTTTGGGTAGGATTTGTTAAGAAAAATCAAAGCCTCCAATTCAAATTATTTATACAATAATTACACTTGTTTTTTATTCGATACATGTGTTCTAAATATGTAAATATCAACTCAATTTAAATATTTCATTGCTAAGTATTGATTTAAAATTTTAATTATTGTTTACCAATTATGTCATTGGTTCAATAGTGAATTTGTGTAAATTTTGAATTGATTGGCATGAGGTCCAGGATTTGACATTTGTAAACCTATTCCTCCTTCCATTGTAGATAAGCAAGTGAATCTAATGTAATTTGTTTGGCACAGTTTCAAATCATGTTACCTGCAACTTCTACTCACAATATTGTATACAAAAAAATACAGATGATATTATAATATCAAATTAAATTTGTTCAAGGATCATGTTAGCTATCCTATGATATCAAAAGGATTCGAATAAATATATTTAGTTAAAAATAAGTTTGGATAGAAAACTTAGGCCCTTAAAATGGGCTAAATTTGAACTTCAACATTTAAAGTCTAAGTATGATTCGACTGAATTTGTTGACTAATATTATAATAATATTATATGAGTAGGCATAAAATAAATTTGAGTTAACTTTCATAAATATGGATAGATTTGAGCAAAACTTGTTACCCATATTTCAAACCGAATTTAAATAAATATGAAATTTATTAATATTATATAAGCTCAATATCAAATAAATCCAACTCGATTTGTGAACACCTCTCCAAACAACAAAACAATTCTATCCCTATAACTTCATCATGCTGAGTTTTTATATAAAAAAGAAAAAGAAATTATAAAGGGAAAATCATAGAAATTCAACATTCACCTTCACATTCACATAAAAATCCCTCCTAAATTGATATTCATCCATTCATGCGTATCTTACTCATTTCCACGTGAAAATAAACAGCAACATATCTGCAATTATCCAAAAAGTATATTAATATTAAAAAAAAAAACATTACGAGTGAATATTAAACTTGAAAAATGAACTTCGACAAGCATACTTAAAAGTATGGGTTAAGCTCGAGCTTCAATATTCAAAACCTGAATCTTGCTCGTTTTCAAGTTCATGATAAAGTATGTCTTTTCTTTTATATATTATGTATTTTATATCATATTGAATTAAATATACTATAATATAAACATAAATATTAAAAGACATGATAATATTTTTATGAAATTTAATAAAAAATATAATGGTGGTAAAAATATATAACTAATAAATATTAAATAACAAGCCTAAATCAGCTTGGGTTAGCTATTTATATATATGGATAAATTTGAATAAAAGTTAAAGCTCATATTTTAGATCGAGTTAGACTTAACAATTGTGTATGTTATTGATACCATGTATTGATCCGACCCAAACTCGACTCACGAACACTTCTAACAATCCTATTAGTAAAATTACTTTCTCCGCATCCGAACCTTTCCAGAAATGTTGTGTTGTTTTGATAAAATTATTGGGATATAGCTTTAAATAAAAAATAATTATTTAAAAAATAAAAATAAATTGCACTCAATCCTTCAAATATCAGTAAAGGTATCACGGAGACCTTTATACTAATAGTTGGATTGTATTTTGCCTCGTTAATAAAAAATATGGGCAAATTAATCCTTGTATGTTGGATCAAAAAGTAAGCGGGTCATTCTGTTAAAAATTGGTCTCTGTATGTCACTATGAGGCAAGCAAGTCACTCCATGTGTAACTGTACGGTTATTCTGTCAGTTATGCCAATTTTTAAGAATAAAAATGGAAGAAATTTTTAACAAAAATAACCAGTTTACTCTTTGATATAATTGTACGGTTATTCTGTCAATTATGACAGTTTTTAAGAATAAAAATGGAAGAAATTTTTAATAAAAATAACTAATTTGTACTTTGATCTAACGTATAAAAATTAATTTACTAATTTTTCAAATAAAGGGACAAAATACATTCTAACTGCTTACTCCATTATACTTTTACCTTCAAATATCATTCATATATTATATACGATATTGTTTGAAAGAAATTATAGAAGTGATAGTACCTTTAACTTAGAGTAATTCATGGTTTTAACTTCCGGATCCACGGTTTGACAACTGGATGAGGGGGGTGCTTGCTTCTCCTCTTTCAATTGGTTAAATATTACTGTAAACCCTTCTCCCGATGTGGGATCTGTTTCATCCCATTCCCCAAATTTTGGTACTGATGCTGTTCTATGATGCTGTTCTCATCCAATCCAAAAAAACCATCACATTAATCTTCATAATTTACTACTTATGCTATTATTCTGTTTTTACTCGGCCAAGAACATGGTAATTCTGTGTCAGGCATACTTACTTTATAACCATCAAGTTGATGGTTCCCATTTCTTTGTGATTGTCCTGAGACAGATGCAGAGAAGGCACTTCCCCCAGGCCGACCATTCTTTTGACCCGAGTTTCGACGTCGACGATTCGAATGCAGAATCGAACGGTCCGATCCGGTGTTGTTTTCGGATTCCAGTGCTGTGTTCCGTTGCCTTCTTGCGCTCTTTTGATGATCATAAGAAGAACCATCTTTATTAGCAGCATTCCGATGGTGTTTATCGGCCGTGACCGGCACGGACCGGCCATCGTAGTTGCTTTCCGGGCCTCCCCTCGTATACATGAACGCCTCAGGATTCTCCTCAGGGTCATTAGGGTTCATCCTTATGCCAGCTTTCTCTTTGCGAGCATTTTCAAAGTAGGTTGTATATGGTAGATCACCATTGTCCCAGTCACCAAATTTTGGAACATGAGAACGCTGTAACAAACCATACAAGTCACCATTACTACAGCATCATAAATGACAATTGAGATGATGTTGATATGAACTTACCAGCTTTGCTTCAGACATATCTTATTGTTGCTTTAGAGGAGACAGTTTTTTTTTTTTTTTTTTTTGGGGGGGGGGGGGAAGATGGGATAAATATGATCTCAAATGATCATAATAACAAACCCAATAAATTAAAATAAACAACCTCAACTGTATATTCTGAAAGATTGTAACTTTACAACTTTTAGACAGAGATGAGAACATGAAATCAATAAAATGTTTTGAAAGTTGTATTTATAATGTAACCCCACCTACAAGAGCCACTGCTTTAATGGATGTTGAATGAGTTGGTTGGTTTTTTTAACAAGAAGATCAAATCATACACAACTAAACTGCATTAATTAGAGACAGCTTCACAATATCAAAGAATAATCATGATAGAGGGAAAAAGAAAAGCTTACAGCCATTGATGATGATATGAGAGTAATATAGAAGATTGTTGTTTCAGATTATCGAGGGAAAACCAATGAAGGAGTCGAGTATTAAAAAAAAGAAGAAGAAAAAATTGACATTTTAACGGAAAGTTAGTGAGTTTTGACCTGCGGAAAATCCGAGGAGTAAAAGACTTGCCTGATTCAGACAATGATTCGATAGTATCAACGTAGTTAAGCCAAATAATCAATAATTCTTCTAAGTTTTGGATGGTTTAAGAAAAAGGATATTTTGTTAACAAGGCTTACTCGGTTCCATCTTTGAACACTCTTATGTTTTATCCAATTTTTTTTTAGAAAATGATAAACTATTAAAATAGTCATTTTTTTTTATCTCAGATTACATTTTAGTCACTTATGTTTGAAATGTTACGTTTTAATCACTTACCTTAACGTGTTGTAACATTTTAGTCACTGAACCATTAATTGCCGTTAACAGTATAAAAGTAAGCTGACATGACACTTTAAATCATCATTTCAAACAAAAATTTCAGGTTAAATTTCCCTGTATTTTTTCGTTTTGAGCAATTTGATTTTTTTCTTTTATGTTACTCTCCTTTTTTTTCCATTCTCTTATGCTTCTCTCTCTGTTTGTCTCCTTTCTCTATCTCTTTTAATGTAGTTTTTCTATGTTTTCCATTTGTGGAAGAATAAAAGGAAAATAAATAAATAAAAAGAAAAAAATAAATTGTTCAAAAAAATAAAAATATAGGAACTAGTTTTAACAAATGGAATACATAGAAAAACTACGTTAAAAGAGATAGAGAAGAGAGAAAAATAGAAAGAGAAGCAGAAGAGAATGAAAAAAGAAAGAAAAAAATTAAAAAACATAAAAGAAAAAATAAATTATTCAAAACGAAAAAATATAGGGACCAATTGTATAATTTAACCTAAATTTTTTATTTGAAATGATGATTTAACGTGCCATGTCAGCTTACCGTCATATAATTAACGGCTCAGTGACTAAAATGTTACAACACGTTAACGTAAGTAACTAAAACGTAACATTTCAAACATAAATGATTAAAATGTAACTTGAGGTAAACAAAAATGATTATTTTG
Organism: Gossypium sturtianum; assembly: GCA_025698515.1. Taxonomy (NCBI): domain Eukaryota; kingdom Viridiplantae; phylum Streptophyta; class Magnoliopsida; order Malvales; family Malvaceae; genus Gossypium; species Gossypium sturtianum. Next base: position 13,073,284 of record CM046948.1, read on the forward strand.
ATAGTTTATCCTTTGAAAAATTCATTCTCAATATTTTGGGATTTTTCACTTCAACCCTTAACTTTTTTTTTTTTTAAATTTTATTTCAATCTCACTCACATGGTTTCATTTTGTTCTAAATAACCCCAAACTTCACAGAGTCCGTCAGTCAACTGACGCAGTGCCAAATAAGCAGATAACTTGGGAATGTTTTTTTTTTTAAAGGAATTAAAAAATAGTAAATAAAACCTTTAAAAGTGATATCTTCAATTGTAAACCCTAAATGAAATTTTGTCTATCATATTTAACCTTATATTTTCAACAAATTACGAACTAGTGGAAGTTTGTTTTGATATTCCGAAACCACAAACAGGGGTGGGTAAGGGAACAGAGTTGTAGGCTAAATTGAGGTGGGTTCAGGAAAGAAGCAGATATCATTGATTGAGAAAGAGAAGGCACAAGCAATTCTGCCATTTCAGTAGCCACTCTGTTTTTGAAATGGTGTTATATTTGAGTCATTTGGTGTTCATGGGATTTCGTATGTTGCTATTTAAGTAAAATTTAAATGGCAAACCAAAAACAGAAATAAAATTACCACTAAATTGAATTAAAATCATACATTCCAGCCATCAGCATCAAAACCAAGATCAGTAACTTGTTATCATTGTTTAATCAGTAGGGTTAAGCAGCTTACCGGCTAGTTATTCTTTCTCTAGAAACGGAAGAAAGCTTCAAGAAAAATGAAATTGAAGGGAGTCACCGAGAAAAGTTAAAAATACAAAATGAGAGCGAGAGCGAGACCGATCGAAAACTACTAACCTTCCAACCAAATACGATAGCTTCTCCTCTTCTCTCTATGCTTCAATAACTTATTTCCTTCCAGATTTTGTATCGGAAGATTTGGGGTTTCTCTCTAAATACTGTTTCCCATCAATTTGAGGTTGAGTAAACTACAAAAATAGTCTCTTTTGTTTGACTCAGATTACATTTTAGTTACTTTTGTTTAAAATGTTACGTTTTAATCATTTACGTAATCGTTTTGTTTTGAAGTGGTCACTCTACTGTTAAGCTCCGTTACCTCCTTAACGGCGGTCCTATGTGGCAGTTCAAATGGGTTTTAAATGTCAACTTGGATGTCGTGGCAGTCCAAATTATATTTATTTAATTAAAAACCTATTTTCATCCCAGCAACTGGACATCTAAGTTGATATTTAAAACTCATTTTCGACTGTCACGTAGGACTACTGTTAGGGAGGTAACGAATTTTAATGGTAAAGTAATTGCTTCGTAACAAAACGATAACATAAGTGACTAAAACATAACATTTCAAACATAAGTGACTAAAATGTAATCTTAGGCAAATAAAAGTGGCTATTTTTATAGTTTACCCTCTAAGGTTTTGGGTCTCAATTTTCATTTCCTGTTTAAGTTTTTTTTTTATTCACCATTTTTTAAATATACATTTTCCACCTCATCATTTTATGTGGTTTTCTTTGTTGGAATGCCACGTTGGATAAAATAATTAAGTGGCGCTCTTAGGTGGTGTGCCACAAATTGACCTTTAGTTGACTGACGGAATCTGTAAAATTTAGGGTTATTTGAAACAAAATACAATAATGTGAGTGAGATTGAAATTAAAAAAAACATTAAGGGCTGAAGTGAAAAAATCCCAAAACATTGAGGGTAGATTTTACAATTATGCTTTTTTATTAAAAAATTAGTAGACTACACTATTGGTTATAGGTATTGAAAATAAAAAATTTTACAATATGGGCACTGTCGTTATATACTTTTATAATTTTAGTCACTATCGTTACATGCTTATTTAAAAAAAAACTAGATCTTTATAGGGAATTGAATTATTCAACTGTTGAGATGAAACACATGTTTTTCAACTATAACTTAATTCCATGTAAAAACACAAATTTTTCCAGTAAAAATCCAAGTAATTGTTTATAAAATCTCAAGTTTTCTCTTTTATTGAAAAAAAAAAAAACTAATATTAATTTTTAAAAAAATTGTAAAACCCCAAACTTTTTTCTCTTACTAGAAAAAAACTAAAATTAATTCTAAAAAAGGAAAAAGAAAATAATAGATAAATTGGTTTTTCATGTAAAACTAAGTCTTTCTTATAAAAACTCATACAATTCTTTGTAAAACTTCAAGTTTTTCTTTTTATTAAGAAAAAAATTAAAAAGATAAAATGATTTTTCTAATTCAAAATTTTCCAATAAAAATTCATGTTTTCTACTAAAAAAAGCTAAAACTAATTCTGAAAAACAAAAGAAAAATTAAAAAGATAAAATTAATAGCCAAAAAATAAAAAGATTTCTAAAATAAATGTATGTAATGATAAATCAACCACAAGTGATTAAAATGATAAAATTATATAACAAGAATGATTAAAATGATAAGAATATATAATAATAGTGCACGTATTGCAAATTTTTATTTTTAATTATAAAAATGATAACCAAGTATATATTTTTAGTCTAAAAAGTAATTTTTAAATAATTTGTGGCATGAATCAGGCCTTTTGTCCATCTGTTTGCTTCCTAATACGTGCACCCTCCACTTTGAACTTTAATTTTAATAAATGCCACGTCAAAGCCAATAAGTAATGTCAAATCATAATCAAAGAAAATTAAAAATATATTAGATAAAAAATTTTCAAAATTTTGTCATTTTTTCCAACTATTGGAAAAGAAAATTTAATAGTTAATTCCTAATTTTCTAAAACAAATAAAACTGAGAAATTAAAAGTTTTGAAAAAAAAATTAAGTTAATTCAAAATTAGTATTTTAAAATTTTTAATTTTATAAGTATGTAAAGTTACATCCAATAATGATTTTTCTTTTAATTTTTTGAACTTATATAAAATACTATCTTTTATAATATCAGTTTTTCATAATTTTCATTTTTTATTTTATTTCTAATATTTTTATTATTTTAGAGAAAAAAACAGAAATCATTAGAATTTTAGTAGTTTTCTGAAATTTTTAGGTTTATTTCAAAAAAAATAAATTTCAGGAACATTATTTTTTAAAATAATAAAAATAATTTATATAGATTCAAAAAAATTAAAATAGTTTAATTTAAAACTATAAGTATTATTTAATTTATATAAAAAAGATAGATTCATGAAATTTTAGATTTTTTATAATTTTATGATTTTTCATTATTGTAATTTCAGAAAATCTTAATGTTTTCGTAGAAAAACTGATTTTTTTTTAAAAAAATCTAACTTTATTTAAAAAAAAGTATTACAATTTTTACATTTATTATAAGTTATTATTAATCATGTGATTTTAATGTGCTGTTTTGTATATGAGTCACTTTTGTTAACTATTTATTTGTTATGTCTTCAATTTCAACAACAAAAGTTGACTGGAGTTAATAATTGAATTGAGATTTAAAACCTCAGAAAATATAAAGATTCAATTTATTAAAATGGGAATTGAGTGAGATAATAAGGGTCTCTCTTACCGTAATCAATGGTTGAGTGTTCGATTCTCGCTCTGGGCGTGGAACAACTTTAAAATTTGTGGCCAGCATTTAGCATTTACCCCTTAATGGGCCTACATAATGCGGAGGATTAGTTATTGGGCTCGATCCGGTATATACCTTGAGAAATAAATAAAGTATAATTTTTTTATACAATATTTGAGGTGGGGATCAAAGTTACATTGTTTGAATTGATGTCAAATGAGTTTTTGACAAAAGCTTTAACCACTTCTCCATATAAGTCTAGGAATATCAATGAACCTGATTATTGCAATTGCTCAGGATACCCTTTTTCAGTTTAGCTTCTGATTAGCCTTTAGAATCTATTTCTTAGTTCAAGGTCTATTTTTACTAATTGGAATTTGTCTCACCATCGAACTTCTCAATTTCAAACCTTGTTGCTGCCATCTCTGAACGGACTGATCTATAAAATTGAACTAGCTCTGATACCACTTTGTGTGTTCAATTTTTCAATTTATTCCGCTATTTTTTTTGTTGCTTAATCGGGACGATCCTAACAAGTGGTATATTTGTGAAAAATATAAATGTCGGTAATGACAATATATATCGCAAAGAAAAGAGAAATAAAATAAAGAACACACAGATTTTACGTGGAAACCCTTTCGGGAAAAAACCACGGGCAGAGGAGAAGAAAAGTTCACTATGTCGAATTCGAACCAATTACAAGAGGAATAGACTATGTCTATTTATAGGCTTGTAAAACCTAATTCTAATCAAAGTAAAAATATATTATGCTAATAAATGCTAAATATATTATACTCATAAATACTAAATCTTCTAGAAAGAAAATATATTTTGTTTAACTTGACTTGCAAGCAATATCTTAGAATTTGGGTCACACAACTCTAACAATCGCCACCTTGATACGAATTCTCAACAAACAAGTTCTTCATCACGAACTCTCAACGAACAAGTTCTCCACCTCTTCCATAAAACCCCTTAAGGGTTTAACTTCAACAATGAACACCAACCAAATCTAAGCAATGCTCAAACTTGGTTATAGGAAGTGACTTAGTCATCATATCTGTAAGATTTTCATGAGTACAAATTTTGCTCACAACAATATCACCACGAGCAATAATATCACGAACCAAACTATGCTTCACAACCGGGAGAACACATCTCATGAAGTCCACTCCTGGAATTTGATCAGAACCTTTTTGCAACAAGCCTTGCTTTATATCCGGGTTCTTCAACTCCTCTGAGTCCCTTCTTTCTTTTTAAACACCCATTTACAAATGAACAACCTTTTTAACTTTAGGAAGTTTCACAAGATCCCATGTTCTGTTTTTGTGGAGTGATTCCATCTCCTCTTGCATAGCAAAGATCCAATTTTCTGAGTCTTTACAGCTGACCGCCTCAGAATAATTAGACGGCTCTTGGTTTGCATCTATATCTTCAATCACATTTAAAGCATAAGCAACAAGATCAGCCTCAACATACTTCTTTGGAGGCTTAATTTCTCTTCTAGTTCTGTTTTTGGCGATAGAGTATTGTGGTGAAGAAGCAACTCTATTCTCAATTTTTGTACTGGCTTGAGGAATCGACTCGTATTAACTGATGCTCCACCGCTTTTGATTTTCTTTATTGGAAGAGTCTTTAAGAGATAAGTTAGGTAGCATAGCGATTTCATAAAAAATAACATCTCTGCTAATCATAACTTTTCTATTTTCGGACACCATAACTTATACCCTTTTACACCACTTTATAACCAAGAAAAACACATTTAATGGATCTCGGTTCCAATTTTCTATTATCAACATGAGCATACGCAGACACCCAAAGATCTTTAAATCGAATAATTAGCAGGATTACCAAACCATACCTCTTGTGGAGTCTTTTCTTAATGGCAACGGATGGAGATCGGTTGATCAAAAACATGCAGAGAGGCTGCTTGCCGCCCAAAACGACTTTGGTAAGTTGGCATTTGACAACATACATCGAACCTTCTCCATGATCGCTCGTTCATTCGCTTCGCAACGCCGCTTTGCTGTGGAGTATGACGAATCGTCAAGTGTCTCACGATCCTTCGACTTGCACAGTTTATTAAACTCATCGAAAGAAAACTCTAAGCCATTGTCGTGTGGAGGTGTTTTATTTGTTTTCCGTCTGCTTTTTCAATCATAGTTTTCCAAGACTTAAATGCGGAAAACACATCGCTTTTTCTCGCTTCAGAAGAATGCCCAAACTATTCTAGAAAAATCATCAATAAAAGTTAGCATATAATTAGCTCCACCTCTTGAAGGCACTCTTGATGGCCCCACGCATCGTAATGAATATACTCCAACGTTTTCTTCGTGTTATGGATTCCTCTGGTGAATCGAAATCTCTTTTGCTTTCCAAAAACGCAGTGCTCACAGAACTTCAGTTTGCAAATTCCTTGCCCATCAATAAGTCCTCTTTTGCTCAATTCTGCCAGGCCATTCTCACTCATATGCCCTAGGCGCATATGCCAAAATTTAGTAATATCATCATCTGACAAGGAAGAGGAAGCGACAGCTACATCACCAATAACAGTAGAACCCTGCAAAACATATAACTTGGCAGTCTTTCTCTACCCTTTCATCACAACGAGGGAACCTTTGAAAATCTTCAAAATCTCACTTTCAGCTGTGTATTTGTACCATTTTAAATCAAGAGTACTTAACGAAATTAAATTTCTCTTCAATTCTGGAACATGTCATATGTCGCTAAGTATTCTGACAACTCCATCAAACATCTTAACTTTAATTGTTCCAACACCGCGATTTTACACGAAGCATTATTTCCCATCAAAACAACACCTTCGTATTAATCGCTTTCGTAAGTTGTAAACCAATCCCGATTGGGACTCATGTGAAAGGTGCAACTTTGAATCAAGTATACACTCCTCACTCACTTTAGAATTGTTGTGTTTAACTAGAAGTTCACCATTGCCGTAGTCTTCTACAACATCGCCTTCACCGAAATTTTCTCGTTGTTTTTCTTTTTGATTCACAGCCTCCCTTTTAATCTTGTTCTGTAGTTTACAGCACTCAGATTTAATGTGCCCTTTCTTCTTGCAGAAGTTACAAGTTTTACCTCTATTTGAAGACTTCGATCTACCCTTAGATTTACCGCGAGGATTCCGTTCCTGTGTCCTTCCACGATCATTATTAGCATTCCGATCTTGTCTCCCACGAACAATGAGACCCTCTCTCTGAGAGTCGGGTTTAACCACAAGATGCTTCATCTTATCATACGAGGTCAGAGAATCATAAACCTTATCAACTGTGAGAGACTCACGGCTATATAAAATCGTGTCTCTGAAGGTTGAATAAGACGGGGGCAATGAACAAAGTAGAATCAACCCTAGATCTTCTTTATCATACTAAACCTCTATGGCCTCCAAGTTTGAGAGAATTTCTTTAAACACTGTTAAGTGTTCGTGCACAGACGCACATTCCTCTAAACGATGAGCATAAAGACGTTGCTTCATATGCAACTTGCTGGTTAGAGTTTTCGACATACATATTTGTTCTAGCCTCTTCCATAATGCCGTGGCGTCTTCTCCTTCATCACATCTTGCAAAATTTCGTTAGACAAATGCGTATGTAATCGTGTTAACGCCTTTTCGATCCTTGCGCTTTTTCTCTTCCTCCGTCAATGTCGAAGGCATCTTTTCTACCCCTAGCAGGGCTTCCTCTAAATCCATCTGTGCAAGAACTGCTTGCATTTTTATTTGCCACAACGTAAATCTGGTGTTACGATCCAACAACAGAATTTCATACTTTAAAGACGCCATTACCGTGATCGAGATAAAAAAACCCGGAAGCTCTGATACCAATTTTTGAAAAATATAAATGTCGGTAATAACAATATATATCGCAAAGAAAAGAGAAATAAAATAAAGAACACACAAATTTTACGTGGAAACCCTTTCGGGAAAAAACCTCGGGCAGAGAAGAAGAAAAATTCTCTATGTCGAATTCGAACCAATTACAAGAGGAATAGACTATGTCTATTTATAGGCTTGTAAAACCTAATTCTAATCAAAGTAAAAATATATTATGCTAATAAATGGTAAATATATTATACTCATAAATACTAAATCTTCTAGAAAGAAGATATATTTTGTTTAACTTGACTTGCAAGCAATATCTTAGAATTTGGGTCACACAACTCTAACAGAATTAAAGAATTAGTAGATCTATTCCGCCCAAGGTGGGAATGAGCTGGGGTTATGGATTTATAAAGACAAATAAAATATAATTCTATGTACATTTTCAAAACTATATGATACATCTAATTTTTGAATCCCAAGTTGTGACCTAATAGTCAGATGTTCATCTTTCTAAGAATAGAGGTGGAGTGAAATGATATGAATGAAGCAAGAATACATGCAACGTGTTACATGTTGTCAAAACCATTTTTAATTGAAAAGCTAACTTGATGATATTTGAGAAAAATGAAAAATTTAAAACACTAAATTTTTAATTAAGAATACGAGAGTCGTTATCAATTTCTTTTATTAAGTATGATCGGACATTCATAAAATCATTTTTTAAAAAGAAATCAAGCTAATACGTACATGCTTATGATAATAAGCAACTTAAATAAATAATAATAAATCTATGGATAAACCATTTCATAAATAATACCAAAATGGAAGTATACCGGATAATGATGTATATACACACCAAAGGAAATATATATTACTTAGCATATGATAACATATACGCCAACAGAGCAATTTGATAACATGTTTAGAAACATTGAACTAAAAAAGAAGAAGATGATGGGATTAAAAAGGAAATTTCACCAACAAATTGGTGACTTTAGATCAACTGAGGTTATTCCCTCGACCCTTGGGATGGATTTGACGTTATCCCCTTGTCTCAGATTCTCGTTGTTCCACGATCCAGATGTCAAACTTATAGAATCACGGTTTGTTCGTTGCGCTTCTTGTGATATATTCTTTCGCTTCAAGTCACAAACGAGATTTGCACCACAATCAATATGATGATGAAAAATGATCTACCTTTTTTTTATTAATTTATAAATTATAAATATTAAAGTACATAAAAATAATATTTTCTTTTTAGCAATTGGAGTGAATGTGAGATTAGTAGAAATTAAACCTAAATTCTTATCTCATAATACAAATACTCTTACTACTACATCAAAAAATTATTGATATGTAAAAATAATATTTAAATATACACTAGTATAAATGAAATTTAAATTCAATCTGAATTTGATTTGGACTTGGTCCAGACAAAATGAGGGTAACACACTTATGATAAGATTATTGGACGAGCACTAATCGAGTTGTTTTCGTAATGGTATGCTGTTGAGGAGAGCTTAGCCACGATACTATAGTGGAATGACTTCATGACTAAATTAGTTTATAATTAATAGGCGAAAAGCTAGAACTTAATCATAAATCATTTGAGTCTCAATTGTATATGTCCAATCGGTCCATCCGCTAGCTCGTTGAAACCAGAAATGAATTGCATGTTGAATCAAATGAATAAAAATGAATAGAAATGGTGAAATAAAGAAATGAAAAACATTTAGAAATGATTATGGTTTTCTTCGAAATAGAGAAATGAAATCATTTGGAAATGAATGAGGTTTTCTCCAAAATGAAAATGAGAAATGAATTCATTTAAAAATGAATAAGGATTTCTCAAAAATGATCATAAGATTGGGTTTATGTTTCTGAGCTATTTTAAAGCTCGAAAATGAAAATAAACCATACGATCATAGTGAACAAGTTGAATGTTAAAATATTAAATATATTTTCTCAGAAATTTTATCAGAGGTAAAATCGTTATAATTTTATCAGAAGTAAAATTGGGATGAGAAAATTATTTAATTAAATATAAATATTAAAGTTGTTAGAGTTGTGTGACTCAAATTCTAAGATATTGCTTGCAAGTCAAGTTAAACAAAATATATCTTATTTCTAGAAGATTTAGTATTTATGAGTATAATATATTTAGCATTTATTAGCATAATATATTTTTAATTTGATTAGAATTAGGTTTTTTCAACCTATAAATAGATGTAGTCGAAACTCCTCTTGTAATCGGTTCGAATTCGACATAGTAAATTTTTCTTCTCCTCTGCCCGTGGTTTTTTCCCGAAAGGGTTTCCACGTAAAATCTGTATGTTCTTTATTTTATTTCTTTTTCTTTGCGATATATATTGTCATTATCGACATTTATATTTTTTCACAAATTGATATCAGAGCTTCTGGGTTTTTCATCTCGATCACGATAATGGCGTCTTTGAAGTATAAAATTCCACTGTTGGATCGCAACACCAGATTCGCTTTGTGGCAGATAAAGATGCAGGCAGTTCTTGCACAGATAGATTTAGAGGAAGCCCTGCTAGGGGTAGATAAGATGCCTTCGACATTGACGGAGGAAGAGAAGAAGCGTAAGGATCGAAAGGCATTAACACAGTTACATCTGCATTTGTCTAACGAAATTTTGCAGGATGTGATGAAGGAGAAGACCGCCGCTGCATTATGGAAGAGGCTAGAACAAATATGTATGTCCAAAACTCTAACCAACAAGTTGCATATGAAGAAACGTCTTTATGCTCATTGTTTGGAGGAAAGTGCATCTGTGCACGAACACTTAACAGTGTTTAAAGAAATTCTCTCAAACTTGGAGGCCATGGAGGTTCAATATGATAAGGAAGATCTAGGGTTGATTCTACTTTGTTCGTTGCCCCCGTCTTATTCAACCTTCAGAGACACGATTTTATATAGCCGTGAGTCTCTCACAGTTGATGAGGTTTATGATTCTTTGACCTCGTATGATAAGATGAAGCATCTTGTGGTTAAACCCGACTCTCAGGGAGAGGGTCTCATTGTTCATGGGAGACAAGATCGGAATGCTGATGATGATCGTGGAAGGACACAGGAACGGAATCCTCGCGGTAAATCTAAGGGTAGATCGAAGTCTTCAAACAAAGGTAAAACTTGCAACTTCTGCAAGAAGAAAGGGCACATTAAATCTGAGTGCTATAAGCTACAAAACAAGAATAAAAGAGAGGCTACGAATCAAAAGGGAAAACAACCAGAAAATTTTAGTGAAGCTGATGTTGTAGAAGACTACAGCGATGGTGAACTTCTAGTCGCTTCTGTCAACAATTCTAAAGTGAGCGAGGAGTGGATACTTGATTCAGGCTGCACCTTTCACATGAGTCCCAACCGGGATTTTTTTACAACTTACGAAACAATGTCTGAAGGTGTTGTTTTGATGGGAAATAATGCTTCGTGTAAAATCGTAGGTGTTGGAACAATTAAAGTTAAGATGTTTGATGGAGTTGTCAGAATACTTAGTGACGTACGACATGTTCCAGAATTAAAGAGAAATTTAATTTCATTAAGTACTCTTGATTGAAAAGGGTACAAATACACAACTGAAAGTAGAATTTTGAAGATTTCCAAAGGTTCCCTCGTTGTGATGAAAGGGCAGAGAAAGACTGCCAAGTTATATATTTTGCAGGGTTCTACTGTTATTGGTGATGCAAATTGCCGCTTCCTCATCCTTGTCGATGATGATATTACTAAACTTTGGCATATGCGCCTAGGGCATATGAGTGAGAATGGCATGGCAGAATTGAGCAAAAGAGGACTTCTTGATGGGCAAGGAATTTGCAAACTGAAGTTCTGTGAGCACTGCGTTTTTGGGAAGCAAAAGAGAGTTCGATTCACCAGAGGAATCCATAACACAAAGGGAACGTTGGAGTATATTCATTCTGATCTGTGGGGGCCATCAAGAGTGCCTTCGAGAGGTGAAGCTAATTTTATGCTAACTTTTATTGATGATTTTTCCAGAAAAGTTTGGGCATTCTTCCTGAAGCAGAAAAGCGATGTGTTTTCCGCATTTAAGTCTTGGAAAACTATGATTGAAAAATAGACGGGAAAATAAATAAAATACCTCCGCACAGACAATGGCTTAGAGTATGGTTCAAATGAGTTTAATAAACTATGCAAGTCAAAAGGGATCGTGAGACACTTGACAGTTCATCATACTCCACAACAAAATGGCATTGCAGAACGAATGAACAGAACGATCATGGAGAAAGTTCGATGTATGTTGTCAAATGCTAACTTACCAAAGTCGTTTGGGGCGAAGCGACCTCATCATCATGTTTTTTGATCAACCGATCTCCATCTATTGCCATTGAGAAAAAGACTCCACAAGAGGTATGGTCTGGTAATCCTGCTAATTATTCTGATTTAAAGATCTTTGGGTGTCCTACGTATGCTCATGTTTATAATGGAAAATTGGAACCGAGATCCATTAAATGTGTTTTTCTTGGTTATAAAGCTGGTGTAAAAGGGTATAAGTTATGGTGTCCTAAAAATAGAAAAGTTGTGATTAGCAGAGATGTTATTTTTAATGAAACTGCTATGCTACCTAACTTATCTCTTAAAGACTCTTCCAACAAAGAAAATTAAAAGCAGGTGGAGCATCAGATTAATACAGAGTCGACTCCTCAAGCCAGTACAAAAATTGAGAATAGAGTTGCTTCTTCACCACAATACTCTATCGCCAAAAATAGAACTAGAAGAGAAATTAAGCCTCCAAAGAAGTATCTTTGGTCGATCTAGTTGCTTATGCTTTAAATGTGGCTGAAGATATAGATGCAAACCAAGAGCCATCTAATTATTCTGAGGCGGTTAGCTGTGAAGACTCAGAAAAGTGGATGTTTGCTGTGCAAGAGGAGATGGAATCACTCCACAAAAATAGAACATGGGATCTTGTGTCACTTCCTATAACCAAGTTTGAGCATTGCTTAGATTTGGTTGGTGTTCATTGTTGAAGTTAAACCCTTAAGGGGTTTTATGGAAGAGGTGGAGAACTTGTTCATTGAGATTTCGCGATGAAGAACTTGTTTGTTGAGAATTCATGTCAAGGTGGAGATTGTTAGAGTTGTGTGACTCAAATTCTAAGATATTGCTTGCAAGTCAAGTTCAACAAAATATATCTTCTTTTTAGAAGATTTAGTATTTATGAGTATAATATATTTAGCATTTATTAGCATAATATATTTTTACTTTGATTAGAATTAGGTTTTTTCAACCTATAAATAGATGTAGTCAAAACTCCTCTTGTAACCGGTTCGAATTCGACATACTGAATTTTTCTTCTCCTCTGCCCGTGGTTTTTTCCCGAAAGGGTTTCCACGTAAAATCTATGTGTTCTTTATTTTATTTCTTTTTCTTTGCGATATATATTGTCATTACCGACATTTATATTTTTTCACAGAAGTTTATTTTGGGAAATAGAAAAACAGAATCGGGTTGGATCAGATTACAAAGTATTGAGTCGAAAAGTCCGAAATGTATTCGTAATTAAACTTGATGTGAGAGAGGCCCAAAATCTCCTAATGGAATATAAAGAGGCAGCAACCCTAGTAGGAATACTAGGGGTGTGTCACCCACCCTAATCCTACTCTAAGTAGTAAGTGTTTTTCTATTTAAAATAAACTTCTCTAATTCAATAAGGGTTTTACATTCTCTTCCTATAAATAGATGGCACCAGTAGGACTATTAACACACAACTTTTATTTTTTAAGAATTAAATTGTCGATTTCTATTTAAAGAGAGAATTTTTTCGTTTTCATCCCAAAAGAGAAGAAGACCATTTCTATTTTCTGTGTTTGATTTGAATCGTTAAAGCCCACACTCAAAGTAATTCATGGTACGAAAATAGCGAGGAAGACTGTTTTGGTTGAAAGACAGGAACGAAAAGGATCCGTCTATCCAAAAACATAGGTACAATTTCGGTCTAGGATTTGTTGCTATAAATATCATAAACTTGCTCGATTTTCAAAATTTTTATTTTTTGTTGTTTCAACAACAAGAGGATTTGTTGTCACCTTATCTCTTTATATTGTGCATTGAGGGCCACCGTTACTTTTTTTGGAAGGCCGAAGCATGTAGAGATATACATGGGGTTTCAGTTTGTCGGTGTGTGCCAAGTGTGACAAATATGTTATTTACAGATGACAAATTTCTTTTCTTTCAGGCAATGGATGTTGAGTGTGGTTCTGTTAGGCGCATCTTGAAGCTGTATGAATAAGCCTCTAGATAGGTAATTAATTTGTAGAAGTCAGTCAATATGTTTAGCTCGAGCACTACCCTTCTAGCACACACAACTGTTATGAAGGTTTTGGGAATGAGTGAACTGTTGAATCATGGTCGCTACTTAGGCCTTCCGTATTTGATCGATAGGAACAAGAAGAAAATTCTCTCTTTTGTGTGGGATCGATTAAGTAAACGACTTTACAGTTGGGAGAATATGATGCTCTCTCATCCTAGCAAAGAGGTACTCTTAAAAAATGTGGCTTAATCTCCTTCTGTTTTTTGCATAAACGCTTTTCTTTTGCCTTTTAATGTTTGTGACGAGCTACAAAAAATGATGAACTCCTTCTGGTGGGGTTCTAGTACGGATGGTCAACGTGGAATTCGATGGGTAGAATGGGATAAGTTATGTGCTCCTAAAAAGTACAGGGTCTTAGGATTCTGTAATCTAAGGTGTTTTGATTTGGCTATGCTTGGTAAGTAAGTTGAGAGGCTAATATCTTAGAAAAATAGCTTGCTGAGATGTATCTTCAAAGCTAGATATTACCATGACACTAACTTCTTTGAGGCATCTAACGGTACTAATCCGTCGCATGTTTGGCTAGCTTGCTGCCCGTTCTTTATTTGTTAGAGGGTCACGTTAGTGCCTTGGGGATGGTGCTTTTATTGAGGTATTAAATGATCCTTGGTTCAGGGGCGAAGCCAGGGGGGCTGGCATGGGCCCCGGCCCCCCTAAAAGGTAAAATTGCTATTTAGGCCCTTGAAACTTTTTTAAAATTTTAAATTAGTAAAGGTAAAATTGCACTTTGGCCCCCCTAAAATTATAAAAATTTGATTTAATCCTTTACAAATTAGAAAGATATAACTATAAAAAATTAAAATTTCATCCGGCCCCCCTAAAAAATTGTCCTAGCTTCGCCCCTGCCCTGATTATGTGATGATAGTTGTTTTTGTGTCACCTCTACTCCTTTGTTGACTATTGAAGAGATGACATTCCAAGATTTATTCATAGTGGATGGTATGGCGTGGGACAAGGATTTGTTGAAGGGTCTTTTCACCTTATCAGATGTTAGTCGCATTATGAGTGTTCTGATTGCTTTTTACAAGAAACCAGATAAATTGATGTGGCACTTTGATCGAAATGGGCAGTATACAGTCCAACCCGGTTACTGTTCAGCTATGGCCATGTATTTGGTTAAAACTTTGGGGATGTCGTGTGCCGCCTAAGGTTAAGGATTTTATTTGGTGATGTTTGCGGTGTTTCGTCCCTACTAAAGTTTGATTGGTTGAGAAAAGGATGGTGTTGGCTAATACTTGTGAGCGCTTCCCATTGGCAAATGATATGGAACACATTTGTTGGGATGCGAGTGTGCACAGGTTGTTTGGTCGTCGGTCGGTTATCAACTTTCGGGACTTACTATTATACATTTTGTTGGAAGTTTGCGCAATTTACCAGGTGGACGACAACAGTACAGGGGGCTCATGTTGTTTTGATCCCTTTGGTTTCATCGAAATCTGCTTTGTTGGCAATCAATGCAAGTTCTAGCAGAGTGTATAGCTGCTTTTGCAAACAGTTTTTTTACCGGACATGGGTGGAGGCTAAATTGGTTTTTGCTGCTGCTAGGGTATGAGGTCGTGGGGTGTGGGGTGGTGTTGCTACGATTTGGTCAGCGCCTTTCGTGAGGTGGGTCAAGTGTAATGTTGATGCGGTAGGATCGGTGGAAGGCTAAATGATTGGGTAAGTAAAAGTTATTCGAGATTCCAACGGACATGTGGTCCAATGTTATACCGGGTGGAGAGAGAGGGGATGTTTCATCCTTTTCTAGCTGAAGCCATCAACATTAAAAAATCTCTCTTGGCTTAAGTCTCTTCAGTTGGATTGAGTTATTGTGAAATCGGATTGCTTATTGTTAGTTAAAGTGCTATTGTCCCCTCATATTTCGGACATCAAATTATGTATGATTCTTCACGATTGTTTTATGCTGCGATCATTTATTGGACCGCTGTCCTTCCAATGGGCTTCTCAGGATGCTAATAAGGTAATTCATGCTCTTTCAAACGTAATTTTATTACATGCAAATCACATTGACTATTTTCTCCAATAACATTCACACTTTGATTGCTCTTGATATTAATTCTATGAAGCGTCATGGGATAAGGGACTTAGGGATGTATGAGGTAAAGTTATTGACTTGAATTAATTTATTTCTCAGATATAACTCGACTTTTTATAAATGAAATCTTGCTTTACTTAAAAAAAAAAAAAGGTTAGTTTGAAGAATCATGGCGGCAGGGGTTCGATTAGACCTCCAACGAGTTGGTGTTAAGTTTAAGATTGATGATGCATATACTATCACATCAGTTATCATCTTCCACATTTTTCAGCCAATACATCTTCATTTCTTCCTTTTATGGATTTGATTTTATGTCCTTTCTCAAGAGGATTTGTACCATGTATTTGCAAGACAATTTATAATAATAATAATAATAATAATAATAATTGAACAATGTATTATAAAAGATTTTGTTATGTTTTCATGATACATCAAAACCATAAAACGTTCAAGTAGTGGTAAAAAATAAAATCCAAGCTGAAATAATTGATTGGACAAAAAAAAAATCCAGCATTTAAACATTTTTTAAGTTTATAATATATATTTTTATATATTAAATAATTTATTATTCGTAAAAATTAAACTATGATAATATACAATATTATAATGTAAACATTTTATATATAAAAAATTTAAATAAATGAAATAAAATATAAATATTTAATTATCAAATTAAAAAATAATATAAATATTTTAAAAAAATAAAAAAGAATATGGATAGGTCTAAAATGGGCTTGAGTTAACAATTTACAAATATGAACGGATTTTAGGATGATATTTCAAGTGGAGTCGAACTTAGACAAACATAAAGTGTGTTAATATTATGGTAAAACCTAACTTGGTCCATGAAAATCTCTACTTACCAATATTGTTTAAACCAAATCAGATTTAAAATCAAATGGTATACTAGTCTAGACAAAAGGTTAAACTAATTTTAAAGTAAACCGCTTAGATTTGAGGTTGAACTGTAAACAAATTTTTTAAAATGTTTTTAGCTAAAATTAATGGCCCAAACTGAAAAGAAACAGAATAGGTCGAACACAATTACTCAAACCAATCAGCCTGACCCACCCAAATACTTGAAAAATATTAAAAATGAAGAAAAGAAAGAAAAACTAACCTTTCTTTTATTTGTTTTGTATTTTTTTTTTTTTGCTTAATATAACATTTGCCATCTGAACTTAACACTTTTTTCTTAATTTGGTACCTAAACCTTTTTTTTACCCAATTCGGTACATGAACTTGACACTGTTCCTTAATTTTGTACCTAAACTTTTTTGGGCCCAATTTAGTACTTGAACTTGACATTTTTTTTTCCTAATTTGGTACCTAAGCTTTTTTTTTAGGTTCAAATTGGTACCTAAATTTATTAAATGTTATACAAATTATGCAAAACACTAACGGTGTTAATTTTTTTTTTGTTATGCTACAAAAATATTGTCATTATTAGAGGAAATTCATGTTAAAAGAATAGGTATTGAGCTATGCTTAACGAATTAATATTCAATAAGAAAAAAAATTTAAAATTTCCAAATTAAAAGAAATTCATTATTTTCAATTAATAAAATAATTAAATAAATAAATAAAACTAAAAGTAATTGAACATATAAAATAAAAAATATTCATTGTTAGTATATTGTAGTAATTTGAAAAATATTTGACAAGTACCAAATCGAACAAAAAAAGATTAGGTACTAAATTAGGAAAAATAGTCAAGTTTAGGTACCAAATTAGACCCCCAAAAAGTTTTAAGAACCAACTTAAGAAAAATGTCAAGTTTAGATATCAAATTAGGAAAAAGTGTCAAGTTGAAATACCAAATATTATATTAAGCCAAAAAGAAATCATATGCATATTTAGAAAGTAATAGAGTTTTTTAAATGGTGAGAATTTTAATTACTAGAAGCGGATAAGTTTTTAAAAAAGTAAATAGTTTTATATAAAACATGTTATTTGCTATGGTTCAAGGGAAAATTTGACCAAAATGATAAAATTATTATAAAAGTAATATTCCAAGTAAAATGTAATAGACAAAATGTTATTTTCCCTAGAGGTGATCATGGGCTGGACCGGGTCCAGACAAAATTTTAGGCCCGAGCTCGGCCCTGCCCGAAATATGGGCCTAAAAATTTATCCAAGCCCGGCCCGAAAGAAAATTGATAAACCCGAGCCCGGCCCGGCCCGGCCCATATTTAATTTTTTTAGCTTTTTTCATTAAATAAAAAATTTTAAAACAAATATTAAAACAAAAAAACAAATAAAAAATATGTAAATTTTAAAAGTATATTTGATTAAAAATAAAATATATATTTAATATATCGGGACGGGTCGGGCCCGGGCCAAAAAAGTTTTACCCGAGGCCCGGCCCGTTTTCTAAACGGGCCTCGTTTTTTTGCCCAAACCCATATTTCGGGCCTATATTTTTACCCGAACCCTCCTATTTTTCGTGCGGGCCGTTGGGCCGGGTCGGGTAGCCCAACCTATGATCACCTCTAATTTTCCCCCACTTACAATAATAAATAAATATTTAAAATGTTACTTGAAGAATATACTAGAGAATTGGGTTAGGATTATGCAACAAAAGTATAAGTTTAACGATGGTTGCTCGGAATGTAACACCCCTTGCCCGTCCCGATTGTTGGAACTGAGTTACAAAATGCTACAGTTCAAAATGGAACAGTTATAGACATTTAACGAATAATTCGAATAAAAAATAATTAACTACTATCATATAAGTCATTCAGTACAAATTTAAACTTTTCCCGAGCTTTATATAAGCTTTCATAAACTTAAAAATTGACCCGGGATCGAACAAAGACCAATTTGCAAAGATTTCAAAAGTTCAGAATGACGTCGCGAAGAGATTTCCCCCACGTCATGACGTTCGGGACGTCGCCAAAATAGTATGTCACGTCATGATGTTGGTCCACTTTATGTCGGGATGTCACAAATTGTTGGTCGATGTTGTGACGAGAGGAAAACGACGCCAAGACGAGGAATCTGTTAGGTGCAAAAATAGGCCATTTGATACTTGTTTCATGTAACATCCCTAACCCATCTCTATTGCTGGATTAGGGTTATGGAGCATTATCGATCAATTGAAAAACAATTATCATCATAACATTTAATAAATTAATCTCAATCAAAATCATATCAAACATATGCATTTGGTCCCTAAATCTAGCCTTCGAGGTCCTAAAAATAGCTTAGAAGCAATTCAGGACTAAATCAAAACAAAACATAAGTTTTAAGAAAAAGATGCAAAAATGTGAAAACAGGGGTCACATGGCCGTGTGGCCAGGCCGTGTGACATAGCCCAGGCCATCTGACAACCGAATAAGGGACACACGGCTGTGTCCCAGCTCGTGTCTTCACCCGTGTAACTCACTGAGTAGGGTCACACGACCGTGTCGTAGGCCGTGTAACTCTCTGACTTGCCACACACAGCTGTGCCGTAGGCCGTGTCGCTAGGCCTTGTGACAGCCTGTGTCCTAGGCCGTGTGATCCCAAAAATTGACCTAAAATCAAACCATTTCAAGGCCAAACCATATCTAACCAAGCATTCCATTTGAGCACACATTCAAGGGATTTAAACATCATTCAAACACACCTAAACATGCCATTTCAAACATTTTAATTCATCTAACCAATATGCCACTTAAAGGCACTACAATTGTATCAAAGCATCATGGATCAAACCAAGTAACATAGCTAATTTTCAAGCATATAACCTAGTTCAACTATCTACCAAATCATAGCACAAATGATCATTTTCAAAACCATCACAAACATACCAAAAGACATTGCTTTTCAATTACCTAAAAGTAGTCAAAATGACCTAACTTAACAAAGCATTACAAGTCTATTAAACCAAACATAAACTTCAAAGGCATAAACATACTAAATCAACCATTTAGACATTCATTAACTACCATTACAAAAGGTCATATACATGCCATATATAATCTTGGCCAAAATACACAAAAAACTACCGAAATGGTTGTTGGATAGTGTGATAGGTATCCGACGAGCTTCTAACTGATCGAGCTTCCAATAATCTATAAATCAAAAGAAAGTAACTATGTAAGCAACTAGTGCTTAGTAAGCTCGTATAAATTCAAACATAACTTACCATTTCATTAGTTCAATCTATAGAATAAGAATAATATCATTACCAAGACCAATAGCTTAGTAAAAGCCTATTCAAGCACCATCAAACTCACAAGTCAGTAGGTTCATCCATAATACATATAAGTTCATTTATAACATATGTAGATTTCATAAAATACATCATTTATTCATCAACCTTTTCATAAGATCATGTGTAACATCCTGGAAAGGGCCTATGCATTTTCGGTTTAATTGTACGAAATGACAAGTCAGTAATATGAATAAATTTTTAATATTTTTGGAAACCTGGAAATGTAAGGAAATGATTCAAAAATGGAAAGTACACATTTCTGGAAACTTGGAAATGTAAGAAAATGGCAAGTTTACAGAGCCGATCGAAAATTTTAGGAAACTTAGAAATGACCCAGAAATGTCAAGTTTTAAATTCTAAAATAGGAAATCAAGGCAAGGTGGCCTTAAAAGAAAAAGTTTGTGAAATTTGACACACAAACAGGCTTGGAAAAGTGGCTCAAAGATGTCACTTAGGGCCTCTCAAAAATGGCGCCACTGCAAGGGGTTGGGCCTGAGTTCGAGTCACTTGGGAAGCAAATAAAGGAGGTTTTATTTTTGCTTCCATAAGCCAATGAGTGGACGGAAAGGCTTCTAGAAAAAGGGAGGTTTATCCTCTTTAAAATTCGGCTATTAAGGATAAATAAAGGTTTTTTTAATTGGAGAGATAAATGATGATTTATCTTAAGTATTTTCAAAAAGGAATTTATTTATCATAATTTCCATGAGATAAAGGCTGGATTAAACTCTTTTATTTTATGATAATTAAAGGATAAAGCTATCAAATTGAAGAGTGGTGGCCAAGTAAGGGACTCCTTAGCTGATAATTTCGTCTATAAAAGGAAGGAATGAGGATACTCATCGCTTTTCTTTTTCTCTGCTCACAAAATTCTTAGGTTCTCTCCTCTTCTTTTCTCTTTTCCTTTGTCTAGCCGAATTCCCTAGCCTCCTCTCTCTTTTATTCAAAACCAAAAACACAATCCAACCAAGCCAAATTTTGCCAAAGCCGAATCTTTGTTGTGACAGTATGGGTGTTGCCGATTTCATTCAAAAGGTAAGATCACTTATTATTTGATTTTCAATCTCTCTTTTAGCCGAAATATAGGAATCTAACTCCTTTAGAATTCCATGGCCGAAATTTGGAAGGTTTTCTTCGGGATCTAGTAGTTGTCGACTACAAGGAGAAGTACAACGAAGTTTCGGGATTTCTAAGACTCAAGGATTTTCGACAGACTTATAAGGCAAGGTTTCGGGATTTGGACAAAAAGGAAATTGACACCAAGGTAAGTGTATAAATCCTACTAGGATTTGGATTGTGGTTGAAAAGGTTTATTAATATGTTTAAATGATTGACCGAATATAGGAGTTAAGGATCTAAATCAGTAGATCAGTTCTTCGGGATTTCAAGGACTTCATTAAGCGAATCAGGTGTGTAATCCCCATTATCATTTAATATGATACATGGCAATATTTAATCTATGTATATATATATTAATGTGAATATGGCTAAGTACCCTAATGTGGTACAAAAGTACTCAGGTACGTTTCCTACTCCCATTAGGATTATGAAATATGTTATTTTATAACATGTGAAAATATATATAAATGTGAATTTAAGTATGAGATGCATGATATAAAAAAATATGGGTCATTCGGGATTTATGAGAAAGGGAAGTGAATGTGATGACTTCGGTCTCACTATCCGAATGTGGTGACTTCTTCTATCACATTATCCGAATGTGGTCACTTGGTTACATTATCTCGAATCTGGTGTCTTTTGACACAACTATATCCGGTGGCTATGCCAAAAATTTTATATGGCGATGAGCACGTCGATCGCAGCGATCGCCTTGAAGGTGTGTAGCGGATGGAGGGTCGGCTTAGTAGTCCCCACGGTGTGCGAAGTTGGTGCGGGGATGTGTAGCGGATGGCATCTAGGTTTTGGGTTCGGTTGCATCGTCATTGATATCTGTTGTATGAATAAGTGTTTGATATGAATATGTATGCCTGATCTATTGAATGTTAGTGTTGGTTACACATTGAGTCTGTTGACTCACCCGCTGTGGGAATATTTTTCAGTGATGAGCATTAATGGACCGGGTCGGCAGGAGTCAAGGTGACCATGCATCGCAAGGAGAAATTTAAAGATTTGGACTTTTATTTTTACTAAGTACTTTAATTTTTTTGGGTTTTGATTGATGTAATAAGGCCATAAGGCCCAAGTTGGATTTCTTTACTTCTGTTTATTTTAATTTATTATGTTAAGAATTATTTTTGACTAAAGTTTAATTAAAATTATTTCTTTCAAAATAAACCCTAAAATTGTTTTGTCACCATAATAAAATGATTTCTAAGTAAAATAAATGGGTTTCCAACTTAAGCCAACCCAAAACGATAATTTTCTAAAATTACACAAATTTTCTCTAAGTAACAAAGAACATTGAAACCGGTTTACTTAAGGAACATACCAGATCCGATCCAGGCTCGTGGGCCGGGTGTGGGGTGTTTCAGTTTGGTATCCGCAGAGGGAATAAGAGTGGACCCTAGGTTTGGGTTGGGCTTCATAATTGCATGATTTCGTATGTGAACATATGTGGAAATGGGCCAAGCCCAATATGATATGTGGATTAATGTGGAAATGGGCAAAGCCCAGTATATGAATGTGGATCGGTGTGGAAATGGCCTAAGCCCAGTATGTGGAAATTATGTGGTTAACTACCCTATTAGATGAATGTGATATGAATATGGGCCAAGCCCAGAACGTGATAACATGTGAATTTGATAATTAATATCTGATATATGAGTTAATATGTGGTTAACATGTGGGTGGAATTCAAAGGACTAATTACACACTCGAGTCCAGTATGACTCACCCAATTTTTATTAAACATCGCAGGTGATCGTGATTTTTGGACCGGGTTGGAGTGGATACAAAGGTGGCCATGCGTATGCGATTTCCATGCAGAAAGATATTTTAATTAATTAAGTAGTTATATTTTCAGTATTTTGATTAAGTGTTTATTGTAATAAGGCCCATTAAAGTGATTGAACATTTTTATTATGTTTAAGCTAGACGACCATTAAATTATTATTGGGAAGTGCTTTTAATTTTGGCAACTTATATTTTAAAAGCTTATAATAAAGTTTTAATTTGGATATTTTTATCAAGCTTATATTATTTAGAATTTTTAATTGGACATGGTTTTCAAATGACAAAATTTTTAATGTTTTTCCCAAAAGTGAAATAAGTCTTCAAACGTTTTTCCGCAGTGGCATTTCAAATTCGGTCGTAACGAATGGGCCGGGTTTGGGGTGTTACATCATGAACCATTCCATTTCCTTTACTTACCATTTCCTTTTATTTTCTTACCCGTCGGACCATCTTGAATTGCATCGGATACATGAGAATACTCACACACATAGTGTGCCTTTTCATATAACTGTAACCTTTCCTTTTCAATAATGTTCACATGAGCTGTGAAATGGGCCTGCTCACACAAGTTGTGGGTCGGAATGTTAGCTACACGATGTTGCTCACACGAGCTGTGGAGAATTGGCAACAAACACAGGACCTCATCCATCGGTAGGACATTCAAGACCAGCATCCCTAATGACATGTCATTCGTATCCTAAGAATTCCTAAGATTCAAACGGGACTTGTTATCCGATAATTATTCATACATCGATACACATACGATTTCAAATCCATTTATATTAAAACAACATAGCAAATAATCAATTTAGCTAACATTAATACAGTCATAGTTCATACAAACTTATCTCGATAACTAGGGTCGTAGAAGTAGAATCCAAAACTAATCTGAAGCTTTAGCCTTTCCTCGATTTAAGTCTGATTGTTGTTTATCTTGATCTAAATAGATAATTTCATTCAATTAAGTACTTCTAGTATTCAATTTAATCCATAATTCATATTTATGTAAAATTACAAAATTACCCCTAACATTTTAAATTTTCACAATTTAATCCTTAAGCTCATAATTGAAATTTAACCATTTTAATCCCCCATACAAGCTAACCGAATTTCTTAGGGACTCATACCAACCTACCTAAATCATTATTTCATAATTTTACCATGAAATTTTACTATTTTCACAAATAAATCCCTAAATGCAATTTCATAAAAAATCACTTAACAAAACATGTTTATTTTACAACCAAGATTAATAATCTATCAAATAAATTCAAAACCTATTAAAAAAGAACCATGGCAAGTCCCTCAACCTTTAACAGTTTTGCAAATTAACCCCGGGCTAGCTAGATTAAGCTAAAACGAACTCAAAAACATAAAAATCATTAAAATCGGGACACAAAATCATACCATGCAAGAAAAAATTCAAACCGGAGCTCTCTCCCCTTCAATGGCCAAATTTCGGTTCAAAAATATGAAAAGGAAGAAGATGATAGCTTGTTTTATCACTTAATTATTTAATCTTTTAACATAATTATCAAATTACCAAATTAACCTTTTAAAACTATTAAAATTTCATTAAAACCTATCTATGCACATCCACTAACTTTAAATATGGTATATTTACCACTCAAGTCCATTAAATTTCATTTTCATAGCCATTTAGCCCTTTTAACTAATAGGATTCAACTTTTACAGCTTTTATAATTTAGTCATTTTTACCTAATTAACCATTTAAACATCAAAATTTCTTAACAAATCTTTAATATGTCCTTAAAATAATATCGTAGACATTAAATAAATATTAAAATAATAACTCACTCTTCAGAATTGTGGTCCCGAAACCACTATTTCTGACACCACTGAAAACGGGCTATTACATTTCAACTCTACCTTGCAAATAGATCAAAAAAAAATTCACTTAACACCCTTCATACCTGTTCAAAACATACCAAATTCAAAAAAAATCATACCATATAAACATCCTCCTATGCATCTAAAATACATCTAAACCAATATGCTACATTTGGCACCAATTCATCTCAACTTACTTATGCCATTACAAGTCATTCCACCATTTATAACCTAAAGGCAATTCATGCTCAATTATATATCTCTAAGTTCCAAACATACATAACACAACATATTACCAAAATATGCATATATATATATATGTACACAACTTGACATATACATCACAAATTCATTATCAACTATGGATTTAAACCAAACTTAACATTATAAAGTCGCATAACAATTCCTTGTACATGCCACATATAACTGAGCTCAAATGATCAAAAGACTACCCGAATTGAGAGACAGATAGTGTGAAATTTGAGGTGATCCAATCGACACGCTCCGCAATCAACAAACTACAGAAGAAAGAAGATAACGGTAAGTATAATAAATACTTAGTAAGTTCATACAAAATTCAACTTAACTTACCTAAATTTATATCAAATTAATCAATAGAAACACAAAGATGCATAACATGATATTTCTTTGACATCCTTAAGCACTTTTTTACAAATTCACAAAACAACCACAAGTTAGTACATTAGCATAATAAGATCAAAGTGCTTAAATCATATATATATATATACCACCATACAATTAGTTCTATGTTATTCCAACTTACATATTTATAATCATATCAACTAATTTCATAATCGATCTTACCAACCATTTCCCTTCCTTTCGCCTGTAGAGCTATAGTAAACTAACTTCGAAAACACGAAATTGATTTTCTCACACAAGCTGTACATTTCGGGTCTACTCACACAAGTTGTAGGTCGAGATTATTCATATAATTGTTATTTGATGCTTCTCATACAAGTTGTAAAGTATCCGCAACATATGTTGGATCTCATCCATTGATTTGGATCTACTCGCACAAGCTGTAGATCGGGATTATTATATGGACTTTATTCGATGTTGCTCCTACAAGCTTTAGAGAATCCACAACAATGCCAGATTTCAGCCATAGATAAAGAAGTCTCTGACCAGCACCCAAATTCTTTTTTAACCCCTAATGGCTTATCGTTCGTACCCTAATAGTTTACTAGGTTCACTCGAGCATTAATACAATATTCGTACCATTTCATTTACTATAACATCATCATATACATACAATCCAATCTTATACACATTTCATATAAATTCTATATCTCATATTAGTTCGTATTTGTCACATACATCATACTTTACGATTTAGTCCTTTCGATGCCAATAATCATTGTTTTCTTAACAATTCAACTAGAAAGCAAATTAATATAGTATAAACTTAACAAGAATTAAAGAAGTAACTTTAATATGAACTCACCTGGAAAAAACAAGAACAAATAAGATGTCAGGGACTAATTTGTAATTTTTTCTTTTCACAATTATCCTCTGGCTAGTTTAAATCTCGATCTATATGATAATTCAACACAATTTATCAATATCAAATACTTAATTTCATCCTATAATGTTCATATGACAGTTTAAATTTTATTTTAAAATTTCCCTAAAGTTTTGCATTTTGTTTAATTTAGCCCTAAAAGCTGAAATTGCTATAACTTTCAAATTTGAGATTTGATTTCAAACTGATCTCAATTTCATCCTTCTACAGATCCTATATTATCTATGATTACAGAAATTTCATACCAATTTTGAAATATTTACACTTAAGTCTCTATGTTCAAAACCAACAATTTTTACTTTACAACTTAGTCCCTTTTCATCAAATTTAATCAAATAATACAAATTTCATCAAGCATTCATCAATGGAAACATTTAGAAACTTTAATGCTTTGAAAAATAATACACAAAGTTAACTAAATCAAGCTCTCACGATTTCAAAAACATAAAAATCATAAGAAAAAGACTTAATTGAACTAACCAATTTTATTGCCAAAGTTGAAACCCTTAAAGTCGTTCCTCTTCTTCTTCCTTTAGGTTTCAGTTTATGAAAGAAAGAAAAGAAAATGGCATTCTCTTTCTTTATTTCTTTTTTTTTTTATGTTTTTATTATTTTTATTCATATTTTAATATTTTAAGTATAAAATTTACATTTTTTAACTAAAATCTTACCAAACCATGCACTTATATAAAATGGTTTATTTTCCATTTTGGACCATGGTTTAATTACCACTTAGTCCTATAGCAATTAAAAATCTATTGTAATTGACATTTTACCACTTTTACAATTTAGTCCTTATACCTTAATTAACTATCCAATTGATAAAATTAAAGGATCAAACTTTAATTAAACTTTATACTAACCTCTTAAGTATTGAATAATACTATTTATAGACTCGAATATAAAAAATAGGGTTTTAAAACCACCGTTTCCAGTAACATTGAAAATCGGGTTGTTATAACTCTCCCCCTTAGGAAATTTCGTCCTCGCTTTTTTTTTGTTAATTTGGTCATTCCAAAAAAAATATTAATCAAATTGGTCACTCCACCATTAAATGGTAATTGAGTGTAACCATGCATTTCACCCCACAATAATATGTGGAAATGCACTGTTAGTCTTTCTGTTACCATTTAACAATGGAATGACCAATTTAATTAATTTCTCTTTTAGAGTGACCAAATTAATAAAAAAAATTTAATGACCAAAATAAGAACGATGACTCTTTAGTTAGCTTAATTTGAAGTAAAATTTTTTGCTTAATATAATAATTAAATATCCAATAATAAATGTATATATTTTTTAAAACATATAATAAATGTATATTTTTTTAAATTATCGGATATATGAATTTCTAATTTAGATTTTATTTAAGTTTTAGTTTTCATCAAGAGTGGACTTGTACGTATTTATATTACTTTAATTCTGAATGTATATTGGTTATCAACCATTTATATTTTATAATAATTAATTTTGACTATAAATATTAGTATGTATATTATTTGTATTTGTAATTATTATTATATTTATGAGTAGAAATATTATGGAGGCCCTCAGATTAAGTGCGAGATTCTATTTTGCTTCCTCTACTAAAAAAAAAAAAAAAAGAGAGCAAATTAGTATATGTGCATTAGATCAAAGAGCAAATTTGTCATTTTTGTTAAAAATTTCATTCATTTCTACTATTAAAAACTAGCATGGCTTACAGAACAACCAAACTGTAGCGTGTCATGTGTACCTCATGCTAACATATAGGAACCAGTTTTTAATAGTAGAAATGGATAAAGTTTTTAACAGAAGACTAATTTACTCTTTGATCTAACGCATAGAGACTAATTTACCTATTTTTTTAATAAAAGAATCAAAATGCAATTCAACTCCTAAAAAGCGCCCATAGTACTTATATGACCACAATGTAAAAAGTTAATCCAATGACGTACCTAATAAATAATTGTTATAGTTTTTTTCAATAAAATTGATTCGCGTCACAGTACAAGCTGTCATGTAATCTAAAATTTTATAAATAATTAAAAGATCCCGACTTTTTATAAAAATGGCCCAAACATTTTGATTATTTATGAAAATAACCCAGTTTAAAAATTATGTACGTAAATGATCTGTTTTGAACAGTAAATGTTGGTGATGTCATTGCTATTGGTGTCACCACCTCCAATTTTTTTTAAAAAATAATTTTTTGGGTGTCGCCGTTGTCATTGACGGCACCGGGCCGAAGGATAATTATATAAAACGTTTAGGGATCTATTGAAGCAATTACCTTTTTAGATTGGGTGAAAAAAGTGATGGCGCCATTCCTCCTAGTGGCACCAATTTCTATTTCCATTTTAGGTATATCCCATTTTAAAATTAAATTTAAATAACCCTTAAAAAATATAAAAATAACAAAGATAAACTCTTTTCAAATTTTATTATTATTTTTTAATCAATAAACTTAAAAAACTATATAAAATTTAAATTACTCAAATAAATTCCCTTAAAAATTTTCTCAAGTTGTAAATAAGAATTGTTTACTTGAGAAAAATTCTTGAAAGATATATTTGGGTAATTTAAATAAGAATTTTATATAGATTTTTAAGTTTATTTATTTTACACAATTTCACAATTTAAATAGACTATACTTCATTAGGTCTCTGAACATTTTATATAATTATAGCGACACCCAATTTTTTCTTTTAAAATTGCAGGTGGTGACATCATCGACGTTTACTTTTCAAAATGGATCATTTGCATACATAATTTTCATAAATAACCAAAATTTTTGGATATTTTTATAAAAAAGCCAAGAACCCCAATGAAACGAGTTGATCTGAAGATGTGAAATTCAAATCGGATCCATAAACTAATTTATGTATTGGATTTAATTTTGGTTTAGAAAAACAAAATGCTGAATATAATTTTATTTTAACCGAATCTGTGAAAAAAATAACGTCGGTAATGACAAATATATCGCAAAGAAAAGAGAAACAAAAATAAAGAACACACAGATTTTACGTGGAAACCCTTTCGGGAAAAAACCACGGGCAGAGGAGAAGAAAATTCACTATGTCGAATTCGAATCAATTTACAACAGGAATAGACTATGTCTATTTATAGGCTTGTAAAGCCATATTCTAAGAGGAGTGTAGTAAGATTGAAACTCCTTAGTCTAATCAATATCCAATAGATGGAGTTTAATAAGGTTTAAAAAACCTTATTTAAAATAAAATAAAAAAAGTGTAGTTCTATAGGGATTCTTCTTTTATTTTATTTTACCATTGTATTTTATTTAAATAAGGATTCGGGTCACTTAATTCTAACAATCTCCACCTTGACACGAATTCAAAATAAACAAGTTCTTCATTGCTAACTCTCAACGAACAAGTTCTCCACCTCTTTCAGAAAACCCCTTAAGGGTTTAACTTCAACAATGAACACCAACCAAGTCTAAGCAATGCTCAAACTTGGTTATAGGAAGTGACTTAGTCATCATATCTGCAGGATTTTCATGAGTACTAATTTTGCTCACAATAATATCACCACGAGCAATAATATCACAAACAAAATGATACCGAACATCAATGTGTTTTGTTCTCTCATGAAACATTTGATCTTTTGTAAGGAAGATGGCACTCGATTGTCGCAAAATCTTCGTCTTTGATTTGAAGGTCTTCATTGAGCTCACTAAAGAGTCCCTTCAAGCAAATTGCTTCTTTACAAGCCTCGATGCCGCCATGTACTGTACTCGGCTTGATGGTAAACAAAGCGATCAGTAGTTTGCAAAGTAACTTTCCAACTGATTGCACAACCTCCGATTGTAAAGGCATAACCAAAGTGAGAGATCTTCTTCTATCAAGGTCTTCAAAGAAAATCAGCATCAACATACCTAATGACTCCTTCTCTAGTTCTTCCAAATTGTAAGCAAACATCGTGAGTACCTCGTAAGTATCTTAAAATCCATCGAATCGCTTTCCATTATTCTTTCTTTGGGATTCACCATGTATCTCGCTAATCAGACCGATCGCA
Source organism: Gossypium sturtianum (assembly GCA_025698515.1). Classification (NCBI taxonomy): domain Eukaryota; kingdom Viridiplantae; phylum Streptophyta; class Magnoliopsida; order Malvales; family Malvaceae; genus Gossypium; species Gossypium sturtianum. The sequence goes on from CM046948.1 coordinate 13,103,499, forward strand.
TATGATAAATCGGGCGTGAACAAACCATAGAATACATGAGAGATCCCATCGCACTAGAGTATGGAACATGTGACATGTACTCAATCTCATCATCCGATTGTGGAGACAAAGCCGATGAAAGTCCGAAATGGATCACTAAGGAGTACTAACAGTGCTTAGCACTCTGCATATTGAACCAAGTATCTTCTTTGCTTTGGTCCCAAATCTTTCATCTCAAATTCTTCACTTAGTTGGGCTTTGACCTTTCTTATCTCTCATTTATCTTTTCTTTGCTATCAACATGTCATCAACATAAAGAAGTAGATACACAAAAGAACCATCACTGTTTTTCTTAAAGTAAGCACAGCTGTCAAAACTACTTCTTTTAAAATCATGAGAATTCATAAAAGAATCAAACCTCTTGTACCATTGTCTTGGTGACTGTTTCAAACCGTAAAGGGACTTTTTCAAAGAAGCAAACATAGTCCTCTTTTTCTCGAGACTCGTAAAACCTCTCGTTGTTGCATGTAAATATCTTCCTCAAGTTGTCCATGCAAAAATGCAGTTTTTACATCTAACTGCTCAAGCTCCAAATCATGCATGGCCACAATACCAAGCAAAGCTCGAATTGAACTATGCTTCACAACTGGGGAGAACACATCTGTGAAGTCCACTCCTGGAATTTGACTGTAACCTTTTGCAATAAGCCTTCCTTTATATATGGGTTCTTCAACTCCTGGAGTCCCTTCTTTCTTTTTAAACACCCATTTACAGTGAACAACCTTTTTACCTTTAGGAAGTTTCACAAGATCCCATGTTCTGTTTTTATGGAGTGATTCCATCTCCTCTTGCATAGCAAACATCCACTTTTCTGAGTCTTCACAGCTAACCGCATCAGAATAATTAGACGGCTCTTAGTTTGCATCTATATCTTCAACCACATTTAAAGCATAAGCAACTAGATCAGCCTCGGCATACTTCTTTGGAGGTTTAATTTCTCTTCTAGTTCTGTTTTTGGCGATAGAGTATTGTGGTGAAGAAGAAACTCTATTATCAATTTTTGTAATCTTGGCTTGAGGAGTCGACTCTATATTAACTCGATGCTCCACCTGCTTTTGATTTTCTTTATTGGAAGAGTCTTTAAGAGATAAGTTAGGTAGCATAGCAATTTCATCAAAAACAACATCTCTGCTAATCACAACTTTTCTATTTTTAGGACACCATAACTTATACCCTTTTACACCAGCTTTATAACCAAGAAAAACACATTTAATGGATCTCGGTTCCAATTTTCCATTATCAACATGAGCATACGCAGGACACCCAAAGATCTTTAAATCAGAATAATTAGCAGGATTACCAGACCATACCTCTTGTGGAGTCTTTTTCTCAATAGCAATGGATGGAGATCGGTTGATCAAAAAACATGCAGTAGAGGTTGCTTCAGCCCAAAACGACTTTGGTAAGTTGGCATTTGACAACATACATCAAACTTTCTCCATGATCATTCTGTTCATTCATTCTGCAACGTCATTTTGTTATGGAGTATGACGAACTGTCAAGTGTCTCACGATCCCTTCTGACTTGCACAGTTTATTAAACTCATCAGAACAAAACTCTAAGCCATTGTCTGTGCGGAGGTGTTTTATTTGTTTTCCCATCTGTTTTTCAATCATAGTTTTCCAAGACTTAAATGCAAAAAACACATCGCTTTTCTACTTCAGGAAGAATGCCCAAACTTTTCTGGAAAAATCATCAATAAAAGTTAGCATATAATTAGCTCCACCTCTTGAAGGCACTCTTGATGGCCCCACACGATCGAATGAATATACTCCAATGTTTCCTTCGTGTTATGGATTCCTCGGTGAATCGAACTCTCTTTGCTTCCCAAAAATGCAGTGCTCACGTAACTTGAGGTTGCAAATTCCTTGCCCATCAAGAAGTCCTCTTTTGCTCAATTCTGCCATGCCATTCTCACTCATATGCCCTAGGCACATATGCCAAAGTTTAGTAATATCATCATCTGACAAGGAAGAGAAAGCGACAGCTGCATCACCAATAACAGTAGAACCCTACAAAATATATAACTTGGCAGTCTTTCTCTGCCCTTTCATCACAACGAGGGAACCTTTGGAAATCTTCAAAATCCCATTTTCAGCTGTGTATTTGTACCCTCTTGAATCAAGAGTACTCAACGAAATTAAATTTCTCTTCAATTCTGGAACATGCCGTACGTCACTAAGTGTTCTGACAACTCCATCAAACATCTTAACTTTAATTGTTCCAACACCTGCGATTTTACACGAATCATTATTTCCTATCAAAACAACACCTTCAGACATTGTTTCATAATTTGTAAACCAATCCCGATTGGGACTCATGTGGGAGGTGTAGCTTGAATCAAGTATCCACTCCTTGCTCACTTTAGAATTGTTGACAGAAGCGACTAGAAATTCACCATCGCTATAGTCTTCTACAACATCAGCTTCACCGAAATTTTCTGGTTGTTTTTTCTTTTGATTCGCAGCCTCCCTTTTAATCTTGTTCTGTAGTTTATAGCACTCAGATTTAATGTTCCCTTTCTTCTTGCAGAAGTTACAAGTTTTACCTTTGTTTGAAGACTTCGATCTACCCTTAGATTTACCGCGAGGATTCTGTTCCTGTGTCCTTCCACGATCATCATCAGCATTCTGATCTTATCTCCCACGAACAATGAGACCCTCTCCCTGAGATTCGGGTTTAACCACAAGATGCTTCATCTTATCATACGAGGTCAAAAAATCATAAACCTCATCAACTGTGAGAGACTCACGGCTATATAAAATTGGGTCTCTGAAGGTTGAATAAGACAGGGGCAATGAACAAAGTAGAATCAACCCTAGATCTTCCTTATCATACTGAACCTCCATGGCCTCCAAGTTTGAGAGAATTTCTTTAAACACCGTTAAGTGTTCGTGCACAGACGCACCTTCCTCCAAACGATGAGCATAAAGACGTTGCTTCATATGCAACTTGCTGGTTAGAGTTTTTGACATACATATTTGTTCTAGCCTCTTCTATAATGCCGCGGTGGTCTTCTCCTTCATCACATCTTACAAAATTTCGTTAGACAAATGCAGATGTAACTGTGTTAACGCCTTTCGATCCTTGCGCTTTTTCTCTTCCTCCGTCAATGTCGAAGGCATCTTATCTACCCCTAGCAGGGCTTCCTCTAAATCTATCTGTGCAAGAAGTATCTTTATTTGCCACAACACAAATCTGGTGTTACGATCCAACAGCAGAATTTCATACTTTAAAGATGCCATTACCGTGATCGAGATGAAAAAACCCGGAAGCTCTGATACCAATTAGTGAAAAAAATAACGTCGGTAATGATAAATATATCGCTGATCGTTATGTCAGAGTCTTAAAAATTTATATAAAGAATGATCGAGCCTAGAAAATAACTATGACAATGATTGGGGCAAGCGCATCTATCGAACAGTAGTATAGTTTAGTGGCAAGACCGGAATGTTGAACCCAAAGGAACCAAAAGTACTAATACTAACTCTCTTTCTATTATTTAACCTAAGATTTAAAGAATTTGTTGTTTAAACTAAAATTAACTAACTACTAAGCTAAAGACGCTAAGACAAAGAGAATGAATTGGGGAAAACATTTGTGGGGAAAACCAATTGATTAAGACAATACCCGAGGAAGAATCCACCTAGACTTCACTTGTTATCTAACTCTGAACTGCATTTATTTATTCACTTGACTTGATCCGTAGGATTCCCTAATGTATATTAATCCCTCTCTCGAGGCGACTAACGTCTAACCCTAGGTTGATTAATTGAAATCTCTTTCTAATTAAAACCCCTAGAATTACATTAACTCGATCTATGGACTCCCATATTAGGTTTGACCCTAATCCTACAGATTTTCGTCACCCTATCTCTAGGCGCGCGAGCAACTCCGCTTAACTATGCTAGATCTACTCTTAGGCAGGGACTTTTGCTCCACCACCTAAGCACATCAGTACTTGAATCAATATCCTGGAATATCAAAGCAAGAATTAAGAACACATAATTAAGAACAAATCAAGTATTTATCATATAGTTCAGCAAACGATAACAAGATTCATCTTAGGTTTCATCCCCCTCAGGTATCTGAGGGTTTAGTTCATAATTATAAAAGAATACATCTCAGAAGAAAAGATAAAACAAAACATAAGAAAGACCCTAAAACCCCCTGAAGGAATTAAAGAGAAGATCATCCGTCTTGAGTATGACTCCGGCTTCTTGAGATGAATCAACTGGCTTTCTTCGAGTGAATCCCACAATTCTGACCTCTCTGGCTCGACTCCTTGGCCTAGCTGGACGCCCCCCTAAAGGTTGGCCTCTAAGTACCCTAATCCGAATAGAATTTTTCTTTGTCACGTCAGGGACACGCCCATGGCACACGCCCGTGTGAATCGTGGCCAGGCCGTGTTCGAACTTGCTGAAGGAGCACAACCGTGTGGTCTTGGCCCAAATCGTGTCGATTTCTTTCTTTGGCTTATTTGGTCCGTTTTAAGCCCGTTTATCGTTCTTTTCATCCTCCTATGCTCTCCTGAGTATAAAACATGAAATTAAAGGATTAAGAGCACCAAATTACATAATTCAAGGGATAAATCATCCAAAAGTATGCTAAATGTGGGTTTAAAATATGTTATTATTACGGTTTATCAAATACCCCCACACTTAAGCTTTTGCTTGTCCTTAAGCAAAATTCTTAACTCACAATTAAAACGAACTTCCTCGATTCATAATATTCATCAATAATGTTTCATCATAATTCAAAGATAATTCATACACGGATAATTCAACTCAAAGAGTCCTAAAGATTCAAACAATCTAAGTCATACATTTTGTAGCATGAAAACATAGGTGTTTCCCTTCATCTAAATAATTACCTCTGATTCAAAATCGACAAGGATTGACATCCTCACTAAAGATTCACTCAAATCACTCGAGGTGTTTAAGGTTCAGGAAAAAAAACACTCATAAGTCAAACATGAAAAGTTAATCCCATAGGCTTGCATGAAAATCAAATCTCCACTACTATAATATGAGATGATACACAAATCAAAAGGTCTTTAACAGGGTTGTAACGGGGCTTGGGTTAAAGGTGTGGATAAAGGGTGAATTAGAGGGTTAGAATCGAGATTGACCTGACAAATTGCCTAACTAGAAACAACGAACTGATAGTAAATAATTACATCAATTGAAAACTCATAATACTAATAATAACACGAGCTTCTTCTAAAGATATGAATTTAACTGTTTTAAGCTCATAGAACATAGAACTAATAATGAATATACTTCATTTTTTTAAAGAACAAATCAAGTAATAATAAGATAGAATTTAACAACTAACAAAGAAAATAGTTAAGTAATCGATCAAATCAAATCTCGATATAGGGGTAGTCAAGAAGAATGGTGATAACGAATACAAAGGGTTTGGGGTTAATATTAGTGGGTGAGTCAATAAAAAGGGTTGTTAGGATCAAAGGGGTTTACTTGGGGTTAATTGTGAAGGTAGGCTTTTTATAGAGTAAGTGAGTTAAATCCTAGGTGCCTTTATCATCTCTGTATATCAAATCAAAGGTGTGGTCTCGACATGTATAATCGATGCAAGTTCTAGAATAACAAACCAATGTTGACACACTCACAATCAATAAGTGAGCAAGAAAAAGAATATATGCTAGATAAGGCTCAAAATCTCACAAAAATTATGGGTTTTTGATGTCAACCTCGTAAATTTCAAACTTCAACGTAATATTCAAATTTAGGTAGACAACCCCAAAAAAATTTAATTTCTAAAAAATAGACTTAAAATGCTTGATTCCCTTTTATCTTAAAGTTTAAATCATCAATGCACAATTAACTATGAATTAATCCAAAACATATCAATAAAAATCATAAATCAGGGGAAATTTCATTCTAATAGTAATATGAGAAATTTTACTTAAGAACAAGACATAATTCAGGATTTGAGAATAATGCAAAAAGTTTGGCACTTTTAAGATTCACCCCCCACACTTAAGATGTACATTGCCCTCAATGTACAAAGATATATAAAACCAATATAGTAGAAAATCAAAAGATAGGGATAGGGGTGAAACTCCCTGAATTCTAGATGGCTTCCTTGAGTTGGGAGTGGTCGTGGTGTGGTGGCCGCCCACTATTATTGCGCTAGATGAAGAAATTGGGTAGCCCGTGAAGAAATATCCAGGAAATAGTAAGACATATTTAAAGTAAACTAATTATGTATTTAAAGACAAGAAAGATAAAGAAAAAGAAAATAGAAAGTAAAATAAAATTAAAAGAATAGATAAATGGATTGAAAAGTCCTTATTGTTAGATGGTTCGCGAGGTGGGTGTGATTTTTAAGGCTGTGGTGTGTGATTCCCAAGCAGCCTGAAGAACCTAAAAATAAGAAACTAAAATAAGATACACTAAATTTAGTGGAAGAGAAGTTAAGATAAAGAAAATAAAGGAGAAGAGAAAAGAAAAATAAAAACTAAATGGCCTCAAATATCCTTGGTTTGTTGAGTTAATGAAACAGCCGGCATGAACTTATATAGGTCGGTCTCGCAGAGAGAGACTGTGCTAGGATCCTTTCTTTTTTTCGACATGGATATGGTGTAGTTTCGAAAAGGGCCAAGGAAGGAGAATTTGGAAGAGGGGGGTCTGAAAATGTATGGAGGAAGGGGAATGGGGAGTAGTTGAGAAGAGGGAGGGGGTGGTTGAAGGTGAGTAGGAAGAAGAGAGGGGGGTTTAAATAGAATTTTCAGGTCTGGTACGCCCCCACGCCCGTGTACCATGGGCGTGTTGTGTCACACGGCCGTATAGCACGGCCGTGTTGTGCTATGTTCGTTTCTCCCATGCCCGTTTCGTGGTCTACACGCCCATGTTTGATAAAACAATGTCGACCACGGCTGTATCGCACGGCCGTGGTGTTTAGTCAGAGCCCGTGTAACTTCCCTTTGTGTCGGCCACGGCCATATTGCACGGCCGTGGCAATTTATAGTCGTCTGTGATCTGGGAATCTTTCGTCATTGGCTCGTACTACCTCTGCTATGTCAGTACGGGAGTCCGTAGTATCCACACGGCCACGACCACGGCCGTGTACAAGGCCGTGTGGTATGGAAATCTACACCTTGTTTAGTTAATAGTTAGTTGCTAAAAAGGAGAAATAAAAGTAAAAATAAAATAAACTAAAATGCAAAGAGCAACAGAGTTAGTACTCGGGTTGCCTCCCGAGAAGCGCTCGTTTAAAGTCTTAAGCTAGACTTACCTCTCATTCGCATAATCAGGGTGGTTTGAAGAGTTGAACATCTTTGCTCATGCTATCTATCCTATTATCTGTGTATAGTTCAAGTCGAGTAGCTTTTATTTTGAAAGTGCCAAATGTAGGATTACTTACCTCGACTGTTCCGTATGGGAAGACATTGATTACCCTAAAAGGGATTTCTTTGTTTGTATTCAGGTCAGGAGGAAATATTCGAGGGTCCGCTTTATCTAACAATATCTGATCTCCGATTTTGAATTTGTCTATCCCATAGAGTGGCTTTGGTTCTGCTTCGTGTAATTTTGATTTTTCCTTGAAATGCATCTTCCACTCATCTAGTTCATCAATATGAAGCCTTCGTTCCTCCTGAGTTATTTCTTTGTTGGCATGAGATATAGGATCTGGCTCAGTTGTGTTGTTCCGTGGTGCTTCCGAAAAGAAGGTTTAATGATTGGTTATCAATTGAATTTACTTTCTCACCTCTATCACTTGATGTCCCGGTTGAGTCGAGAGCACAAGACCGATTGATTCGTCACCTACACGGAGTATGAGTTCTCCTGTACCAACATCAATTTTAGTTCGCGATTTGCTAAAAAGGGTCTTCCTAAAATTAAGGGGATACTATTGTCCTCATCCATGTCTAAAACAACAAAATCTACCGGGAATACGAATTTATCAATCTTTACTAACACATCTTCAATTATACCCCTAGGAATTCGAACAGTCTTATCAACTAATTGAATGCTCATCCTAGTTTGTTTGGGTTTCCCTAGACCTAGTTGTTTAAACATTTTATAAGCATAACATTTATGCTTGCCCCTAAATCAACTAAAGCGTTATTAATAGATAAACTACCAATTAAACATGGAATTGTAAAAATCTCTGGATCTTTTAATTTTTGTGGTAATTTATTTTGTAGAATTGCTGAGCACATTGCGTTTAGTTCCACGTGCGATGCCTCGTCTAAACTTCGTTTATTTGTCAACAGCTCCTTTAAAAATCTCCTAGAATCAGGCATCTGCGAGAGAGCTTCAAGAAACGGTAAGTTAATATGTAATTTCTTTAAAAGTTTAAGAAACTTACCAAACTATTCTTCTGTGTCGTCTTTCTTCAATGCATCGGGGTATGGTATACGAGGTTGGTACTCTTTAATTATCGGTTTTGACTTATCATGACTTAACTCATTCTTACCTTCCTCTACCACATTCTCTTGGCTTACCTTAGGCTCATCTAACCCTACACTTTCCTGAGCTGTTATGGCTTGAAGTTGCTCCTTTGGGTTAGTTTCTGTGTTGCTCGGTAGGCTTCCTTGCGGTCGTTCGGAGATCAGATTAGCAAGTTGCCCTAACTGGTTTTCGATCTCTTGAATCGATGCTTGTTGATTTTTAAGTGTTGTCTCGGTGTTCTGGAAACGAGTTTCTGACACGGCTATGAATTTTGTCAGCATCTCCTCAAGGTTTAGCTTCTTTTCCTGTGGGAAGGGCTGTTGTTGGAAGTTTGGAGGGGCTGTTGCCTTTGATTTCCTTGACCACCCCATGAGAAATTGGGGTGGTTCTTCCAACCTGGGTTGTAAGTATTGCTATAAGGATTATTTTGAGATCTAAAATTATTACTGACATAGTTCATTTGTTCGCCTTCTATGCCATGTCCGTAGGGTGGGTACTCAAGATTCGTCATACCTCCGCTTGTTTCGCACTATATAATGGGTTGTACCTGCAAAGAACCAGATAAACCATCAACCTTCTTATTTAACATCTCTACCTGATTTGATAGCATGGTTACTGCGTCGAGGTTGAAAACACTGGCAGCTTTCATGGGCTTTGTCCTCGTGACTTGCCACTGATAGTTATTCAGTGACATCTCCTCTATAAATTAGTAAGCTGCTTCAGGTGTTTTATTATTCAGGGTTCCGCCAGCGGCTGAATCAATCCACTGCCTGGTTGAAGGGTTTACACCGTTATAAAAAGTTTGGACCTGTAGCCACAAGGGTAATCCATGGTGTGGGCACCTTCTCAATAGATCTTTGTATCTATCCCATGCATCATAGAGTGTTTCTAAATCCATATGCACAAAAGAAGATATATCATTCCTTAACTTGTCCATTTTGGCCGGCGAAAAATATTTTAATAAAAATTTTTCGGTCATTTGATCCCATGTAGTGATTGATCCCCGGGGGAGAGAATGCAACCACTGTTTGGATTTATTCCTCAAAGAAAAGGGAAATAACCGAAGACGAATGACATCATCAGAAACGCCATTTATTTTGAAGGTATCACAGAATTCTAGAAAATTTGCTAAGTGTGTGTTAGGATCCTCATCCTGCAAACCATCAAACTGAACAAACTATTGTATCATCTGTATAGTTTTAGGTTTCAATTCAAAATTATTTGCAGCAATAGCAGGTCTAGCAATACTTGACTCAGTTCCTGTTAAATTAGGTTTAGCATAATCATACATAGTTCGAGGAGCATGATTTTCGGCCACCTCTAGAGGTAGCGAATTATTCTCAGCCATCTCTTCGGTGGTATTGGTTTCGTCTTCTTGCTCTTCCTCTATGTAATTTAAGCTTCGCCTTATCTCTCTACAATTTCGACGAACGGTACCTTCAATATCACTATCATAAATTAGGGGTCCTGTCGGGTTCCTTCTAGTCATAAACTAGAGGTACATGCAAGGAACAAATAAAAGAAGAAAAATTAACAAAGTTAAAAACAAAATAAAAATAAATTGCAAAAATAAAAAATGGCTAAAGTAATAAAAATTGAGCGTTCTTAATATTTTAGTTCCCCGGCAACGGCGCCAAAAACTTGATCGTTATGTCAGATTCTTAAAAATTTATATAAAGAATGATCGAGCCTAGAAACTAACTATGACAACAATTGAGGCAAGCGTACCTATCGAACAGTAGTATAGTTTAGTGGCAAGACCGGAATGTCGAACCCAAAGGAACCAAAAGTACTAATACTAACTCTCTTTCTATTGTTTAACCTAAGATTTAAAGAATTTTTTGTTTAAACTAAAATTAACTAACTACTAAGCTAAAGACGCTAAGACAAAGAGAATGAATTGGGGAAAATATTTGTGGGGAAAACCAATTGATTAAGACAATACCCGAGGAAGAATCCACCAAGACTTCACTTGTTATCTAACTCTGAACCAGACGATTTATTCACTTGACTTGATCCGTAGGATTCCCTAATATATATTAATCCCTCTCTCGAGGCGACTAACGTCTAACCCTAGGTTGATTAATTGAAATCTCTTTCTAATTAAAACCCCTAGAATTGCATTAACTCGATCTATGGACTCCCATATTAGGTTTGACCCTAATCCGGCAAATTTTCGTCACCCTATCTCTAGGCGCGCGAGCAACTCCGCTTAACTATGCTAGATCTACTCTTAAGCAGGGACTTTTGCTCCACCACCTAAGCACATCAGTACTTGAATCAATATCCTGGAATATCAAAGCAAGAATTAAGAACACATAATTAAGAACAAATCAAGTATTTATCATATAGTTCAGCAAACGATAACAAGATTCATCTTAGGTTTCATCCCCCTCAGGCATCTGAGGGTTTAGTTCATAATTATAAAAGAATACATCTCAAAAGAAAAGATAAAACAAAACATAAGAAAAACCCTAAAACCCCCTGAAGGAATTAAAGAGAAGATCCTCCGTCTTGAGTATGACTCCGGCTTCTTGAGATGAATCAACTATGTAATATCCTGAAATCGGGCTTGTGCATTTTTGCTCAATTTTATGAAATAGCATGTCTTATGTGTTATGGATGTGTTGTGTGCATTTTTTTAGAACCTTGGAAATGTAAGGAAATGTAAGGAAATGTCTTGTAAGGAAATTTCATGGAAATGTAAGGAAATGTCTTGGAAATGTAAGGAAATGTCTTGTAAGGAAATGTCATGGAAATGTAAGGAAATGTCTTGGAAATGTAAGGAAATGTCTTAGAAATGTAAGGAAATGCCTTAGAAATGTTAAGTTTTAAAGTTCAAAAGAGAGAACTAAGGCAAGGTGGCCTTAAGAAAATTTATAGAGGAAATATGACACAAGAATCAGCTTGTTAAAGTGGCTTGAAGGCGCCACTTAAGGCCCAAGTAAGTGACGCCACAAGCTATGCAAATGGGCCTAGGTTCGAGCCACAAGGAAGACAAAAGGGAGCTTTTATTTTTCGGCATTAAGAGGGAGAAGTGGACGGCATTAAGGCACTAAAGGGAGGTGTTTTATTTTTGTTAAAATTCGGCAAATAGGTGGATAAATGATGAATTATTTTAGATTATTTTCAAGAGATAAAGGAGGGATTATTCTTTAATTTTAAAATAAAGAGATAAGGAGGAAAATAAGGAAAAGTGATGGCCAAGTAAGGGACTCTAGCTTAGTAATTTCGGCAAAAGAAGGAAAATTAAAGCCATTCATCATTCTTTCTTCTCCTTTTCTCTCTGCCGAATTCTCTAGTGCATCTCCTCTTCTCTTTTAATTTTCTTCCAAACTGTTATCTTCTTTTTCTTTTTTTTTCCTTTAGCCGAAATATTCTTCTCCCTAATTCACCATTGACGATTTTCTCTAAAGCCTCATACACTCTCTTCTCTTCTCCTTTTTGATTCTCCAAAAGCCGAATCTCAAGGTACCATAGCCGATTATTCTCCAAGCATTAAGCCGTAAACAAGTTCTTTCTAGCCTATAGCCGAATATCTCAAGGGGTATCAAGAAGAAGTGCTGTCGACTTCCATAAATAGGGTTTTGGGATTTATGTGTTGTCGACATCAAGGAAAGATCTTTCGGGATTTTTAAGATTCAAGGTAAGATGACATTCGGCCTTAGGCCATTCTTAATGTGTTCAAATGATAGGAATTGATCTAACATAAATCCATGGGAATTTCGACAGACATCTGAGGCAAGGGATACTTTTCAGGATTTGAGAATTTCAAGGTAAGTGTACTCACATATTCGGCCAAGGCCCTATCTTAAGTATTTAGATCTATTTGTTCTAACCGAAAACTAACCGATTCAAGGGATCTAGTGATTAGCCGATTTCAAAGGGGAAGAATACAAGTTTCCTGGTATTTGATTACACATCAATCGGCACCAAGGTAAGTTTTGAGTAATAACAATCCTAATAGGATTTGGTTTATGGCCGAATGGTCTTCATTAAATTTTTAAAGTGATGGCCGAATGTAGGAAGTTAAGGATCTAGGCGATACATCGGATTTGGGATTCCAAGTGAATTGTTAAGCGAATCGTGTGTGTACCCCACACTAATCTTAATAGATTTATGGCTTAAATTTGATACATTGTATTAATATGAAAGTGTGAGAATGTGGCTAAGGTACCATGTTATGGTACAAAGTACTCGAGTACGTTCCTACTCCTACTAGGATTATGAAATATGTTATATTTAACATGTGATAAGTGATAAGAATGTGAAATTTGGTATGTTAATGCATGATAAGTATGATTTGGGGCATATGGGTTATTGAAAAAGGGGAAGTGAATGTGGTGATCTAAGACCACGATATTTGAATGTGGTGACCTAAGACCACGATATCTGAATATGGTGACCTAAGACCACGATATCTAAATGTGGTGACCTAAGACCACGAATATTTATAAGGGCGATGAGCACGTCGATCGCAGCGTGCGCCGCCTTGGTGGTGTGTAGCGGATGGAGGTTGACTTAGTAGTCCCCACGGTGTGCGAAGTTGGTACGGGTGATGTGTAGCGGATGGCATCTAGGTTTGGGTTCGGGTTGCATCATTATTTTTATCTCGTGATATGATTATGTAAGCCTGAATTGTTAATTTTAGTGTTGGTTACACATTGAGTCATTGACTCACCCCGTTGTGGGAACATGTTTGGTGATGAACAAAGTGATGGGATGGGACTACAGGACTTATGGTGGCCATGCTCGACTTGAAGTTTATTTTATTTGGACATTTTATTTCATTTAAGTACTTTAAATTATTTGGGTTTTTATTTGATGTAATAAGGCCATAGTGAACTCTTTTATTTCTGTTTTGTTTATGTTTCATGTTACGAATTTTGTGTTTATTAAAGACTAAGCAAACTTAATTTGAAATAAACTTTAAATATTTTGTCACCTAAAATAAACGGGTTTTCAATATAAAATAAACTTTCTTCAAAACACATAGTTTTTCCAAAGTAACAAAAGAATTTGAACCGGTTTACATCGAGGAACATACCAGATCCGGTCAAGGCTCGTGGGTCGGGTTTGGGGTGTTTCAATTTGGTATCAGAGCCCAGTTTTAAACTCTCGGCCTTGGGGGTAAGGGCCAAAACGTTTTCAAAATCTAGCCCAAAAGAAATTTGTGGAAATTTTCAGGTTTTTCTGGCATGGTACCTAAGTCTCCGACCCGACGTCCATCAGGTAAGTACCTCTATCCATTGTGTGGATTATATTATGATGTGTAGAAGGGTAGAAATGGAATGGAACGTAGATTAGCATGATAAGTACTTGAACCCTAGGATTAGTTTTCCCCAACACTTACATAAGACTTAAGTGCCTAACTAAACAAACCCTCTGGCTAAGTCACCGAGTTAGGGTGTGGTAACCCCTGTGCGCATGTCTAGGGTTGGATCCGGAAGAGCCTGGTACTTAAGCAGTCCTAGTGACTCACCTCCTCTTCGCAGGAATCCTACCTGGTGCGTAGCTTCGGTTCACCCTAACCAAGAGGACTCGGTCATAGGCTAAACACAATAACTAAAACCCGAAAGGGAACTAGCCGTGTTTTTATAAAAACCCTAGTTTCAAAACTCTTAAAATTACCTCTTCAATTTGTGAGAACTTTTTTTTACAAAATTTTCCGAAAAAAATTCCAGATTGCAAAATTACCAAAATACCCTTCTTTTACAAAATCACCAAGGAACCCTATTTTGGAAAATTACAAAAATACCCCTGTAGGATAAAATTACGAAAAATACCCATGGGTAGTGGAATAACGAAAATACCCCTATGTGTTGAATATGGGTGCATGGATGTTGTCTGTATGTTGATGGTTGAATGTATGTAGTTCTTAGAACTAGGAAAGTTGAACTTAAGACTGAATTGCGAATTCGAAAGAACTACGATTAAAACTACTAATCATAAGACTATTCTTGGATAATCAGTGGAAGAAAACCAATAATTCATAAAAAAAATTAATCAGATAAATGCGAACTGATAGCATGAGTACAAGGGGACGAGGACGCTCTAGATGTGAATATCGGTGCGTATTCTACCATAGTGTACTAAGTGTTTACTTTGGGTTTAGAATTGGAGTGCGCAGTAATAGCGTAGTGGGGTGAGTTAGACCGTACGATTGTTTGTTAGTAAGTAATTTCGAGGACGAAATTATTTTAAGGGGGGTAGAACTGTAATATCCTGAAATCGGGCTTGTGCATTTTTTCTCAATTTTATGAAATAGCATGTCTTATGTGTTATGGATGTGTTGTGTGCATTTTTTTAGAACCTTGGAAATGTAAGGAAATGTCTTGTAAGGAAATGTCATGGAAATGTAAGGAAATGTCTTGGAAATGTAAGGAAATGTCTTAGAAATGTAAGGAAATGCCTTAGAAATGTTAAGTTTTAAAGTTCAAAAGAGAGAACTAAGGCAAGGTGGCCTTAAGAAAATTTATAGAGGAAATATGACACAAGAATCAGCTTGTTAAAGTGGCTTGAAGGCGCCACTTAAGGCCCAGGTAAGTGACGCCACAAGCTATGCAAATGGGCCTAGGTTCGAGCCACAAGGAAGACAAAAAGGAGCTTTTATTTTTCGGCATTAAGAGGGAGAAGTGGACGGCATTAAGGCACTAAAGGGAGGTGTTTTATTTTTGTTAAAATTCGACAAATAGGTGGATAAATGATGAATTATTTTAGATTATTTTCAAGAGATAAATGAGGGATTATTCTTTAATTTTAAAATAAAGAGATAAGGAGGAAAATAAGGAAAAGTGATGGCCAAGTAAAGGACTCTAGCTTAGTAATTTCGGCAAAAGAAGGAAAATTAAAGCCATTCATCATTCTTTCTTCTCCTTTTCTCTCTGCCGAATTCTCTAGTGCATCTCCTCTTCTCTTTTAATTTTCTTCCAAACCGTTATCTTCTTTTTCTTTTTTTTTTCCTTTAGCCGAAATATTCTTCTCCCTAATTCACCATTGACGATTTTCTCTAAAGCCTCATACACTCTCTTCTCTTCTCCTTTTTGATTCTCCAAAAGCCGAATCTCAAGGTACCATAGCCGATTATTCTCCAAGCCTTAAGCCGTAAACAAGTTCTTTCTAGCCTATAGCCGAATATCTCAAGGGGTATCAAGAAGAAGTGCTGTCGACTTCCATAAATAGGGTTTCGAGATTTATGTGTTGTCGACATCAAGGAAAGATCTTTCGGGATTTTTAAGATTCAAGGTAAGA
The DNA here is from genome assembly GCA_025698515.1 of Gossypium sturtianum. NCBI lineage: Eukaryota > Viridiplantae > Streptophyta > Magnoliopsida > Malvales > Malvaceae > Gossypium > Gossypium sturtianum. The sequence continues at coordinate 13,119,209 of CM046948.1, forward strand.
TGACATTCGGCCTTAGGCCATTCTTAATGTGTTCAAATGATAGGAATTGATCTAACATAAATCCATGGGAATTTCGACGGACATCCGAGGCAAGGGATACTTTTCGGATTTGAGAATTTCAAGGTAAGTGTACTCACATATTCGGCCAAGGCCCTATCTTAAGTATTTAGATCTATTTGTTCTAACCGAAAACTAACCGATTCAAGGGATCTAGTGATTAGCCGATTTCAAAGGGAAGAATACAAGTTTCCTAGGTATTTGATTACACATCAATCGGCACCAAGGTAAGTTTTGAGTAATAAAAATCCTAATAGGATTTGGTTTTATGGCGAATGGTCTTCATTAAATTTTTAAAGTGATGGCCGAATGTAGGAAGTTAAGGATCTAGGCGCAAGACATCGGATTTCGGATTCCAGAGTGAATTGTTAGGCGAATCGGTGTGTACCCCACACACTAATCTTAATAGATTTATGGCTTAAATTTGATACCTGTGTTAATATGAAAGTGTAAGAATGTGGCTAAGGTACCATGTTATGGTACAAAGTACTCAGGTACGTTCCTACTCCTACTAGGATTATGAAATATGTTATATTTAACATGTGATAAGTGATAAGAATGTGAAATTTGGTATGTTAATGCATGATAAGTATGATTTGGGGCATATGGGTTATTGAAAAAGGGGAAGTGAATGTGGTGACCTAAGACCATGATATTTGAATGTGGTGACCTAAGACCACGATATCTGAATGTGGTGACCTAAGACCACGATATCTGAATGTGGTGACCTAAGACCACGAATATTTATAAGGGCGATGAGCACGTCGACTGCAGCGACTGCCTTCGATGGTGTGTAGCGGATGGAGGGTTGACTTAGTAGTCCCCACGGTGTGCATGTTGGTACGGGTGATGTGTAGCGAATGGCATCTAGGTTTGTGTTCGGGTTGCATCATTATTTTTATCTGTGATATGATTATGTAAGCCTGAATTGTTAATTTTAGTGTTGGTTACACATTGAGTCTGTTGACTCACCCCATTGTGGGAACATGTTTCAGGTGATGAACAGTGACGGACCGGGACGGCAGGACTTATGGTGGCCATGCTCAGCTTGAAGTTTATTTTATTTGGACATTTTATTTCATTTAAGTACTTTAAATTATTTGGGTTTTTATTTGATGTAATAAGGCCATAGTGAACTCTTTTATTTCTGTTTTGTTTATGTTTCATGTTACGAACTTTGTGTTCATTAAAGACTAAGCAAATTTAATTTGAAATAAACTTTAAATATTTTGTCACCTAAAATAAACGGGTTTTCAATATAAAACAAACTTTCTTCAAAACACATAGTTTTTCCAAAGTAACAAAAGAATTTGAACCGGTTTACATCGAGGAACATACCAGATCCGGTCAAGGCTCGTGGGCTGGGTTTGGGGTGTTTCAAACTGGCTTTCTTCGAGTGAATCCCACAATTCTGACTTCTCTGGCTCGGCTCCTTGGCCTAGCTGGGCGCCCCCTGAAGGTTGGCCTCTAGGGTGTTTATATAGGCTGTTGGAATGGCTTTCTTTGCCTCTAAGTACCCTAATCCGAATAGAATTCTTCTTTGTCACGTCAGGGACACGCCCATGGAACACGCCCGTGTGAATCGTGGCCAGGCAGTGTTCGAACCTGCTGAAGGAGCACGGCCGTGTGGTCTTGGCCCAAACCGTGTCGATTTCTTTCTTTGGCCCATTTGGTCCGTTTTAAGCCCGTTTCTCGTTCTTTTCATCCTCCTATGCTCTCTTGAGTATAAAACATGAAATTAAAGGATTAAGAGCACCAAATTACATAATTCAAGGGATAAATCATCCAAAAGTATGCTAAATGTGGGTTTAAAATATGTTATTATTACGGTTTATCAATCGCAAAGAAAAGAGAAAAAAAAATAAAGAACACACAGATTTTACGTGGAAACCCTTTCGGGAAAAAACCATGGGCAGAGGAGAAGAAAATTCACTATGTCGAATTCGAATCAATTTACAAGAGGAATAGGCTATGTCTTTTTATAGGCTTGTAAAGCCATATTCTAAGAGGAGTGTAGTAAGATTGAAACTCCTTATTCTAATCAATATCCAATAGATGGTGTTTAATAAGGTTTAAAAAACCTTATTTAAAATAAAATAAAAGAAGTGTAGTTCTATAGGGATTCTTCTTTTATTTTATTTTACCATTGTATTTTTTTTAAATAAGGATTCGGGTCACTTAATTCTAACAGAATCAAATCAAATTGTCCACTAAAAGAATTTCATGAACAATAAGGTAAGATCCTTGGCAGATTCTGTGTTTAAATGCCTCTTCTCGTTTTTGGATAAGCAATTCCCTTTCTTCTCTCCCCTAAACATCCCTCGGCAATTTTTCGCTTTTTTGTTTCGTCTTCCGCCATTCAAACATTTTTGGTGCAAAAAAGACATGAAATTCAGTGCATTTGAGGAAGACATTTGCACCCCGATCAAGGTCTCGCCACCGACGGGGAAGAGCTATTCGTGCCCCCTTTGAATTTCGCCATGGTCGATGATGGAGTTTTCAGGTCTGGTTTCCCTGATTTCGCCAATTTTAGCTTCCTCAGATCTCTTGGGCTCCGCTCAATCATGTGAGTTTCATATAAATCTTCACTTTCCTGTCTTCCAGATTCACACCAAGCCTTGATTTTATTTTGCCTTCTTTTTTTGTAGATATCTGTGCCCCGAGCCTTATCCAGAGACCAATAACAAGTTTTTGAAGGTTAATGGAATCCGGCTTTTCCAATTTAATATCGAAAGATGCAAGGTATGATACCTTTTTTTCTTTTCTGGACTTGATTCTTTCATCGAACTATTGATTACAAGTTATATCTTAAATTACCAATTCCATTCATATGCACAGATTTGTGATCCTGAATCAGAACCAAGCATGCAAATCCTTCATTGTTTCTATTATAGGGCGTGATTTTCTTTTGTTTTCTTGTAATATAAGTTTATATGACCCTTTGGAAAAACCAAATTATTGAGAGAGAAAGTCGCAATTCGAATTGCATCTTTATCACTCTTTGTTGTACTTCCAGTTGATCTCCTTTTACTACACTGTTGGTGGTTTTGAGATGTGTTTTTCCTGAAAGTTAAGGTTTGCTCTGTTGGTGGTTTGATGATGGGGATTAACTTATTACGTGCAAGGCAAGAAACTTATTCCCTTTTGGGCATCCCTATCTAGGATTATAGACAAATTGCTTTTTTTCAAGCTGTTGCTAGCATACATTTTGTAATTGATTTGCCATTATGCACAATGATTAAGCAAATTACTTGCTATTTGTTTTGACAAGGTCGCTTGCTTAAATAAATGTTATATTAGATAGGTCAAGTTCGCCCCAAGCCTAGAAAAAGAGTTATTTTGCATTGGCTAGTGCGATCAACTGATACAATCCTCAGGAAAAGGGTGTTTCATATTGGCATCTTGCTTCATAAACTTAAACCTAGAAAAGGGTTACTTTGACCTTGTAGGGCAAGAAGATTATGTTGTAAGGCACTTGGATTGGGTTCAATTCCAAGCAACCCATACCATGCATTCCCTACTTGATGTTGGTATCGCCCAAACATCTTCTGCAGTATTTGTGATAAAAGCAAAATCCTGAAATTGATTATTAATACTTTGGACATGAACCCTTTGTGAACATTCCAGAGGAAACAATCTGGGAAGCATTGAATGTAGTTCTTGGTATTATAATACGTTTCTCATGTGTCATCTACTTATATTTGGCCTCGTCTTTTTCCGGCTATTTTACCAAACTAACCTAAAAAAATTAAATATTTACAAAAATGACCCAGGTTTAAAAACAATCACAAAAATGACCTGAAATAAACAGTAGATAGGGGTTTTGGCCTGTCAATGGCTGGTACCCCCTTGTATTTTGAACCCATGATTGCCTGATTATTGTGTCAGACTTTAAAAAAATGATTTTTTTTTGTTCTGGCCTGTTAATGGCCAGCACCAGGGTATTTTTTTTTAAATCGTATAAAACTGGTATACAAAAATTTTAAAAAAGAAAAAAACCAAAAAAAAATTTGGTGTTGGCTTTGTCAATGGCCGCACCTATACTGAAAAAAAAATTTTTTGGTCTTTGGCTCACAATGGCCGGCATCAAAGCTTATATATAGTGGGTGATTTGGGTGCTAATTGTGTAAATGGAAAGAAAAAAAAATTTTGAGAGATCCATCAAAATGAGAGTGTTTTGTAGTATATTATCAAATGAGTTTTTTTGGAGTGGATTATATATAGAGTTTTTTGTAGTGTACAACTGAATTTCGGGGTTGAATTATATACTTTCATATTTTAACGGAGTTGAATTATATACTGTCATGTCCACCCTGAAGGTTATGCCATTAAGAGTTGGATGATTATTTGCGCCATAGATGGCTAATCGAGTTGTCCAACGCAGATGGACATTATCTATGGTGCAATACTGTTTATTCCGCAATTAGGTTGTGGTTGGAACCGGTTGGTAGAGTCTCCATGCCAAGATATCTCATGGGACAATAGATGAAGAAAAGGTTTGGAGCAGAAGACGATTAATTGTGAAGAAACTAGTATCGATGCAACGTAGACCTGATTCAAGCAGAAGACGATTAATTGTGAAGAAAGTAGTATTGAAAATAATTGTATTATTTCTTAAGAATGTTTGTATTTTTTTATATCTGTAAATTTAATATTGTAGAATGATTGTATTTTATTGTGTATGTAAATTTAAATTGTCGTGTAGTATTACTTATTTGAATGATTATTTTTTAAATATTACGAAGTCAATTATTAAAAAAATAATTATTTTAGAACAATAAAATTGATATTAAAAAACAGAAAAATTTAAAAATAAAAAAAAATTACAGCATAAATTTAAAATAAAGTAAAAAGTAAAAAAAAATTAAAATTGTCGCGATCTCGGGGACGTTCCTGGCGCTGGCGTGTAACAGTCCGGATGCCTCCGTCGGCGATGTCGTGCACCTTGCTCAGGCGTTTGATAGTTGCTCGGTCCGGCGTCCGGTGTCCCGTCCGGTGTACTTAGAAAGGTTGAATAATTATATACATTATAATCGGGAGTTAAATTGTATTGCGTGACTAGAGGTGCCGAAGGGAAAATATCCTCAGTGGTGGATATACGTGCTTCGGAATGGAACTCCGGGTGGTATGAGGATGATCCGGATCGTGTCGTGTGTTGAGGCTCGTTGTCACAAAAAATTCCTTCGAAGTATAAAGGAAATTGATGCAGCAGAGTTGGATCCATGTTCTGTGCTGACGAGCCGAATTCTTCATATTGGGCCTCGAGATCGGGGTTCGAGGTAGATTTGGACTCGATGTTCCCGAATGACGGAACTCGGTTGCTGCGTGGTTGTGCATTCCTTGGTTTCCATCGAGAAGATTCAAGTTGCGCGTCTCTTTGGATCAGCATGTACTGACCTTGGAATACAAAGGGTTTCCCGTGTGCCATATACCATGCTGCGTACTCGGGCGTAGGAGAGAACCCTCCCTCTATGGCATACAAAGGGGGACGCCTCGAATGTCGCTGATTCCACAGAAAGATATACGGTTAATGTTTTTGCGCCCAATTTAAAATGTCCCGACCCGAACCTTTTTTGTCTATTCCTGAAACACCCCACACCCGGCCCACGAGCCTGAACCGGATCTGGTATGTTCCTTGAGTAAACCGGTTTCAAAATTCTTTGTTTCTTAGAGAAAATTCGTGTATTTTCAGGAAAATTTCGTTTGGGGTTGGGCTTAGATTAAAAACCCATTTATTTAATTTTACAAATCCAATTTAGTTCGTGACATATTATCTAGTAGTAAAGCAAAAAGAAATAAAGAAATTCACTTGGGCCTTATGGCCTTATTACATCAATCAAAACCCAAAAAAAATAATAAAATTTAAGTACTCAATATAAATAACAGTCCCAAATAATAAAAGTCTTTCCTTGCTATACATGGCCACCTTTAGCTCCTGCCGACCCGGCCCATTACTGATCATCTCCTGAAAAAAAATATTCCCCAACGGGGTGAGTCAACAGACTCAATGTGTACACAAACTAACATTCAACAATTCAGGCATACATGTTCATATCAAAGACATATTCATAAAAAGTATGATGCAACCCAAACCCAAGCCTATTTGTCCATCCGCTACACACCACCCGTACCTGCCAATCACACCGTGGGGACTACTAAGTCAACCCTCCATCCGCTACACACCATCGAAGGCAGTCGCTGCAGTCGACGTGCTCATCGCCCATATAATTTGTGTCATTAGACACCATATTCAAATAATGTAACCGGTTACCAAATTCGGATAATGTAACCGGTTACCATATTCAAATTTTTGTGACCGTGGTCACCATATTCCGTTAATGAGACCAAGTCAACACCTTCTTCCCCTTTCACATATATCCCGAATGCCCCATATTTTTTATATCATGCATAACATACTTAATTTCTCATTATTCACATGTAACAATATACATATTCAAAATCCTATCAAAAGTAGGAAACGTACCTGGGTACTTTTACTATATTTATGGTACTTAGCCATATTCACATTCTTATGCATATTCATATATTAAAATAATTGCCATATGATATATCGAAAGTTAGTGTGAGTACACACATTCTTAATAATACATTTAATTTAAACATAGCCATGAACCTATCAAAACTTAGGGTAGGGTACACACCTGATTGGCTTAATAGATTCCTTGAAATCCCGAAGAACGATCTACCGATCTAAAGTTTAGATCTGTTAATTCCTATATTCGGCCCATCATACAAAAACACATTAATAACCTTTTCGATTTTAAAACCAAATCCCAATAGGAATGGTATTACTAATACTTACCTTGTTTGCCGATTGGATTGATCAAGTTCCCAAAAATTACTAGTATCCCTTTTCCTTGAAATCGGCTAACACTAAATCATGTAATTTTGTCAGTTTCTGACTTTTGGATCAATGAAAAATAATTCTAAATACCAAAAATAAGCCTTGGCCGATTAGATCTATGTACTTACCTTACGCTTTCCAAATCAAGAGGATTCCTTGCCCTATATGTCTGTCGAAATCTTCATGTTAGATTTAATCTAACATATACATCATAACCTTTAATCAAATAAATTTATCTTACCTTAGATCCTTGATCCTTATATTCGATAGTTGTAGACCCCTTTAGATGTCGTAGTTGATTGCTCCTTTACTTAGAATCAACAAAGATTCGGCTTTGACACAAGAGAAAACAGAGAAGAAAATAGAAGAAGAGGAGATGGATTTTGCTTAAAGAAAAATTCGCAGAGAGGGAGAGAGCTAGGAAAATTTCGGCACAGAGGAAGAGAAAGCAAAAGTTGATGAGTAGCCCTCATGCCCTCCTTTTATAGCCGAAATTATCAGCCTAGGAGTCCCTTACTTGGCCACCACTCCTCTTTTGATAATATTATCTCTTTTATTTAAAAGATAAAAGCCTTTAATCCATCAATTATCTCCTCAATTTTCTTAAAAGAAAATCCTTTATTTATCACTTATTATTCACATATTTATGCAAATAAAACTCTTCCTTTTCTAGAAACCCATGTCGTCCACCTCACCTTGGAAGCAAAAATAAAACTTATTTATTTGCTTCTCAAGTGACTCGAACTCGTGCCTATTTCCCCTGCATGTGACGCCATCTCCTTAGGCCCTAAGTGGCATCATCAGGCCACTTTTCCAAGCCTGCTTGTGTGTCAAACTTCTCCAACTTTTTCTTTTAAGGCCCTCTAGCCCTTATTTCCTATTTTGAACTTTAAAATTTTACATTTCGGCATCATTTCTAAGTTTCCTAAAATTTTCGATCGGCTCTGTAACTTTGCCATTTTTCTTACATTTCCAAGTTTCCAGAATGTTCACTTTCCATTTTGAATCATTTCCAAAAATGTTCAGTTTCAAAAATGTTCAAGTTTCCAAAATGTTCAAGTTTCCAAAATGTTCATTTCCATTTTCATTTCTAGGTTTCCAAAAGTATCAAAAATTTATTCTTAGTACTTGAGACTTGACATTTCGTACAATTAAACTGAAAATGCAGAGGCCCTATTCAGGATGTTACAATTCCGTGGACTTCTTTGATGTCGACGGAAGGGTTCGGGATAGGTTGTGCTCAACCGAACTGCCTCAAAACCCGACCTCCATCGTGCCACTCGACCATATGGAAATGAATTAACGGCACATTTTTCATGAATAGCTGTTGCTGCTCGATAACCCAGGATGGTATGAGCGGCGCGATATTTTTCTCATTATATGGCATCCATATAAACTGCAAAATAAAGACTACACGTTATTTTTTTTCTTTTGCAATTATTGTATTTAAAAAAGAAATATTCGGAATCGTATTTTACGCCATCCCCAGAATGAGTCTCTATCATCATACGGTACATCGTTTTAAATCCGACAGCGAAATCCGCTTGTTGAATCTCATTCCTATTTTTTTCCGACTTTGAAATACACAGCCTTCTTCAGTTGTATTTATCATTTCTCCATCGAAATGAACATAAACAAACAACATTCGGGAACTCATTTTAAAATTTTTTTGCTTTCTTCTGAACAAAGGAAAAAAAAATTAAACCAAATAAATTATAAGATAAAATACCTATATATATAAGATACATTTGGTGTCGGCCATTTACAGGCCAGCACCCAAAATTATTTTTTTTCTAATATAGGGGTGCCGGCCATTGACAGGCCAGCAACAAAGAAATTTTTTTTTCTGGTACAGGGGGTGCCGGCCATTGATAGGCCAGCACCCAAAAAAAAAAAAATTTTCTGGTACACGGGTGCCGGCCTTTGATAGGCCAGCACCCAAAATTTTTTTTTCTTTTCTGGTACAAGGGTGTCGGCCATTGACAGGCCAACACCCAAAAAAAAAAATTTTTCTAGTACAGGGGTGCCGGCTATTAACAGGCCAGCACCCAAAAAAAATTTTTTTTTTCTGGTATAGGGGGTGCCGGCCATTTACAGGCCATCACCCAAAAATAATTTTTTTTTTTGCTTTTTTCTTTTTTAAAATTTTTGTATACCAGTTTTATACGATTTAAAAAAAATACCCTGGTGCCGGCCATTGACAGGCCGGAACCAAAAAAATCAATTTTTTAAAGTCTGACACAATAATCAGGCAATAATGGGTTCAAAATACAAGGGGGTGCCGGCCATTGACAAGCCAAAACCCTTATCTACTGTTCATTTCAAGTCATTTTTGTGATTGTTTTTAAACCTGGGTCATTTTTGTAAATATTTAATTTTTTTAGGTTAGTTTGGTAAAATAGCCTCTTTTTCCATGACAAATGTAAATAACCACCCACTACTAATCCATTGCGACAGGGAAGCCTATGGCATCGCACACACCATCGATATTGCCTAAGGCATGTTGCGTCCAACTACCATGGGCAACATCGATCTACAAGTCAACGACGGCAAGTGACCAATATGGGTATGTAATATCTATTAATATAATTTCGTTTGTAATATTCAATTTATTCTTAATTGAAGAGTAGTGTGTAATATTCACTATCAACTTATATTGGCAGGGTACGAGATCAATAAGGACCGTTTTCACGAGATGTTGGCGAGTTTGCGCTCAGTTAACGAAGAAGGCGCAAACTACCTACGCAATATTCCTTTCGACAGTGGACACAAGCATACGATGGCGGCCTTACGATATGGTCATATGACCTCAAACCTGGCCGAATGCATAAATTCGTTCTAAAAGGAACGCGTCATTTGCCGATAACATCGGTTGTGCGAGACATATTTTCGCTTAGCGACACTATTTCTCGGCGAGCGAAAGAGTTATAAAGGCCAAATGCAAGGAGGCCATGTATGGTACGCGAAGGTATTGCGAGAAATTAACAATGGGAAGGCACGGGCCAACACCATGCACACAGTGTGTCACGATCGCGACAACCTATGGTTTCGTGTGACGGAGTTTGACAGACCGAACCAAGGTATTGTTGGTGGGCAATATCGTGTACACTTGAGAAATAGGACCTGCGACTGTGGGATATTTGATGCACTTCGTTACCCATGTGCTCATGTACTTGCGGCTTGTCAGAATCTCCGTCTGGATCCTATGAGCTATGTCGACGAAGTGTATAAAATAGAAAACATGTACAACATGTGGAGACACGTATTCCCACCAGTCCCAGATGAACGTAAGTGGCCGTCTGTATCGCTTACTCCGTATAAGCTGTTAACGGATAGAGAACTGCGGCGCAAACCAAAAGGTCAACCTTGCTCGACTAGGATACGCAACAATATGTATATCCGAGAAACGGCCAACCAACGGAAGTTATGCGGATGGTGTAGGAACCCAGGACATACATCTCGCTCGTGTCCAAATCGGAATAGTTGATAGTCTCCTTATCATTTTTGTCTCTTGGAAGAATGAAAAGTTATATCTCATTTTTGTCTGTATCATTTTTGTTTAGATGTATTTAAAGACATGATAGAAGTAAAGTATGTGTTTTTTATTTCATTAAATATATAAAAATTAAATTACAATTAGGATATTCAAAAACAACTTTCATTTTATTAAAAATAAAAAAAATTACAAAAAAAACAATTTTTATTTTATTAAAGATATAAAAAATAAATTACAAAAAAAAACAACTTTTATTTTATTTTAGCAAAGATATAAAAATTAAATTACAATAAAAAATAAACAACTTTTATTTTATTAAAGATATAAAAAATAAATTACAATAAAAATAAAAAACAACTTTTATTTTATTTTAGCAAAGATATAAAAATTAAATTACAATAAAAAAATAAACAACTTTTATTTTATTAAAGATATAAAAATTAAATTATAATAAAAAATAAATAACTTTTATTTTAGCAAAGATATAAAAATTAAATTACAATAAAAAAAATAAACAACTTTTATTTCATTAAAGATATAAAAATTAAATTACAAAAAAAATAAAAAACAACTTTTATTTTATTAAAGATATAAAAATTAAATTACAATAAAAAAATAAACAACTTTTATTTTAGCAAAAATATAAAAATTAAATTACAATAAAAAAATAAACAACTTTTATTTCATTAAAAATATAAAAATTAAATTACAAAAAAATAAAAACAACTTTTATTTTATTAAAGATATAAAAATTAAATTACAATAAAAAAATAAACAACTTTTATTTCATTAAAGATATAAAAATTAAATTACAAAAAAATAAAAACAACTTTTATTTTATTAAAAATATAAAAATTAAATTACAATAAAAAAAATAAACAACTTTTATTTTAGCAAAGATATAAAAATTAAATTACAATAAAAAAATAAAAACAACTTTTATTTTATTAAATATATAAAAATTAAATTACAAAAAAATAAAAAATGGCGGTCGGAATCAATGTTGGTGCTTAGGTCGAATCAAGTGCCACATGGGGGTGGTCGATACATTCTGTACCGGATTCCTCCTTCTTCTAGCTTCCGGCGGGAGTTGTGGAACCTCAAAGTGGGATTCTGTTCCTCCGGCGTGGGTCCGTTTGTGGTGTTGGGAGGATGACCCACCTTGATAAAATAATGATCGCGGGGTGTTTGCATAAACCATGGCGGAGTGTCCAATCCCATAAGGCGAAGGAGACTGGTAAAAAGAAGAGCTCCCCGACGGCGCCTCGTGCGATCGCTCATGCGACGACGGCCTCAAGATCGGCTGGCCAGTCGGAGTAGTCGGGAACGGACTCGAACCGGGCCATGCATTCCAACCTGCCGTGGGACTGGGAAAAGGAAACATATAAGGGATATGATACATATAAGGGCTAGGGTACGCACCTGGCATAATCTGAAAAGGCTGTGATGTCGGTGTCGCTTACCGAAGTGTTGGGCCCGGGATCGTGTGTGGCGCTGTTGATGGGCCCGGGATCGTGTTTCGGCACTATTGATGGTCCCGTCTCATCACCCCTTCTCCTTGGATTTAAAGGGCCCCGTCGTTCCCATTGTTCACGAAGTTGCCGTCGCCTCTCCTCTTTCGACAATAAATACGGCTTGCCAAGGATCCGAAACCATGGCATGTATTCCGGCACACACGCTAACTCAGGAACGATGATCGGTTCCCGAGTAGGTATATAATCATACTGGTTCTCCCACAATTCGATATACGCTAACCAATATCTTGGCCAATCCATATGCAACTACCGTAAGTCGACTTTGTGCTCATCATCGAGCACCTCAGGTGTCACAGGAATCGGTTGTTGGAATCCAAATTGACGCAGAACCCGATCTGATTGGTGCATTTCCACTGTGGCATAGTTGGTCAATGGGACCTTCACATGCCAAATGTTTCGATTTATCAAGAACTCCTCCGGAATTACTGCCCGAATTGACGGATCCTCGTATGGTGTCCATTCAAACAATATTAACATGATAAAAATATTAGTTATATACTAAATACTAAATACTAAATACTAAATACGAAATACAAAATACTAAATACGAAATACGAAATTTAATTAAAATTTAATACTTACTTGTGCTTCCGACAGTTGCTCTAGTAGAAGCCGTATATCTTCAAGCGATGTAGGTATTCCAACATAACTCGCCGAATGGTTCCACCTAATTAAATAAATTTTTAGCATACAATTATATTTTAAATCTACGTAATAATTTTAAAATCTAATATTAAATTTACCTCGTTATGAGTGAGAATGTATATGGGTGGTCGACTCGAGGACGTAAAAATGGAAATCGAAACCGTGCCCATGATTGCAGTAGTGATAGGAAACCTCCGATTTTCGCTTTATTGGGCCGCGTCACCCCGCACATCTCCCGATACAATTTTGCTAGCACGGCAGACCCCCAACTCAATTCATCGGCTGCTCTAAAATCAACGAGTTTCAGCAGCCATCTCAGGTGTACGAGGTTTCGTGACAGGTCCGGCATCAGATAGCCTCCAATCATCTCAAGAATGTATGCCCGAGCATACCGTATTCTTTCTATTTCGGTCGAATCATTATTCAGCTCCGGGAATGTGTCTCGTAACCAGCCCATCTCGATCCGACCACCGTAAATGTTATTCGAAATAGCACCCAAAAGCTCGTAGCATACGGCAGCCCAATCGCCAGAAGTTGCGGACCCGGTGACTACTTACCCATCCACCGGCAATCCTAATTGCAAATGCACGTCTTCCAGAGTGATAGTACACTCTCTGCATGGAAGATAGAAAGTGTGCGTCTCGGGTCTCCACCTCTCTATCAACGCACTGATTAACTTCGGGTCCAACTTGCACCCCCGGCCTATCGTGGCCACCTGCCAAAAACCCGCTTCACGCAAGTAATTCTCGATAAACGGTGATGGCGGATCAGGCATATTGCGAATATAGCATTGCAACACCCGATCTACAGACTGTTTAAAAAATTATAAAATAAAATTTAATTAAAATTGCAGAAACCTTAAAAATTTTAAATAGTATTGAAAAATTAAAATTAAAACTTACCATTTGCATTTGATCGACGGAGATGTGTTTATCGTCGAGACGAATTAATTCTCCGCCATTGCTAATACGATCGAATATTTTTAAATTTATCAAAAAATATATTTCAAAAATTTAAAAAGGGCTTTTTGTAAATATTAAAGGACTATTGTGAAATTTGAGAGGAAGTTTAAAGGAATTTGAGAGAAATTTGAGAGGAATTTGAGAGAAAGTTGAGAGAAAAATGAGTAAGGACTAATGTGTGAAAAAAATAAAAGGGTTGGGGGGTTTTTATAAGTTTTTTTTTACCGTTGGAGGCCCAACGGTCAAAAAAAAAAATTGACCGTTGCAGGGGCAAAGCGCGTCCACGAGGGAGCGCTTTGTGCCACATCAGCAAAGCGCGCCCTCAAGGACGCGTTTTTCGCTGCTGTGGCACAAAGCGCTCCCTCATGGACGAGCTTTTCTAATTCATCTCCTGAAAACGCGCTGACGTGGACGCGTTTTCGGGGGAAATGGCCCTTTCCGGTAAATAATTATTTTTTCGGCCCGTTTCCGTAAATTTTTTTAAATTTTGGTATATTCTGGTCATTACCCTCAAATTGGTACCTAAATTTATTAAATGTTATACAAATTATGCAAAACACTAACGGTGTTAATTTTTTTTTGTTATGCTACAAAAATATTGTCATTATTAGAGGAAATTCATGTTAAAAGAATAGGTATTGAGCTATGCTTAACGAATTAATATTTAATAAGAAAAAATTTTAAAAATTCCAAATTAAAAGAAATTCATTATTTTGAATTAATAAAATAATTAAATAAATAAATAAAACTAAAAGTAATTAAACATATAAAATAAAAAATATTCATTGTTAGTATATTGTAGTAATTTGAAAAATATTTGACAAGTACCAAATCGAACAAAAAAAAGATTAGGTACTAAATTAGGAAAAATAGTCAAGTTTAGGTACCAAATTGGACCCCCAAAAAGTTTTAAGAACCAACTTAAGAAAAATATCAAGTTTAGATATCAAATTAGGAAAAAGTGTCAAGTTGAAATACCAAATATTATATTAAGCCAAAAAGAAATCATATGCATATTTAGAAAGTAATAGAGTTTTTTAAATGGTGAGAATTTTAATTACTGGAAGCGGATAAGTTTTTAAAAAAGTAAATAGTTTTATATAAAACATGTTATTTGCTATGGTTCAAGGGCAAATTTGACCAAAATGATAAAATTATTATAAAAGTAATATTCCAAGTAAAATGTAATAGACAAAATGTTATTTTCCCTAGAGGTGATCATGGATCGGGTCAGGTCGGGCCCAGACAAAATTTTAGGCCCGTTTTCTAGGCCCGAGCTCGGCCCGGCCCGAAATATGGGCCTAAAAATTTGTCCAAGCCTGGCCTGAAAGAAAATTGATAAACCCAAGCCCGGCCCGGCCCGACCCATATTTAATTTTTTTTAGTTTTTTTCATTAAATAAAAAATTTTAAAACAAATATTAAAACAAAAAAACAAATAAAAAATATGTAAATTTAAAAAGTTTATTTGATTAAAAATAAAATATATATTTAATATATCAGCCCGGGCCGGGCCCGGGCCAAAAAAATTTTACCCGAGGCCCGGCCTGTTTTCTAAACGGGCCTCATTTTTTTGCCCAAACCCATATTTCGGGCCTATATTTTTACCCGAACCCTCCCATTTTTCAGGCGGGCCGTTGGGCCGGGCCGAGTAGCCCAACCCATGATCACCTCTAATTTTCCCCCACTTACAATAATAAATAAATATTTAAAATGTTACTTGAAGAATATACTAGAGAATTGGGTTAGGATTATGCAACAAAAGTATAAGTTTAACGATGGTTGCTCAGAATGTAACACCCCTTGCCCGTCCCGATTGTTGGAACTGAGTTACAGAATGCTATAGTTCAAAATGGAACAGTTATAGACATTTAACGAATAATTCGAATAAAAAATAATTAACTACTATCATATAAGTCATTCAGTACAAATTTAAACTTTTCCCGAGCTTTATATAAGCTTTCATAAACTCAAAAATTGACCCGGGATCGAACAAAGACCAATTTGCAAAGATTTCAAAAGTTCAGAATGACGTCGCAAAGAGACTTCCCCCACGTCATAATGTTCAGGACGTCGCCAAAATAGTATGTCACGTCATGACGTTGGTCCACTTTATGTCGAGATGTCACAAATTGTTGGTCGATGTTGCGACAAGAGGAAAACGACGCCAAGACGAGGAATCTGTTAGGTGCAAAAATAGGCCATTTGGTACTTGTTTCATGTAACATCCCTAACCCATCTCTATTGCTGGATTAGGGTTATCGAGCATTATCGATCAATTGAAAAACATTTATCATCATAACATTTAATAAATTAATCTTAATCAAAATCATATCAAACATATGCATTTGGTCCCTAAATCGAGCCTTCGAGGTCCTAAAAATAGCTTAGAAGCAATTCGAGACTAAATCAAAACAAAACATAAGTTTTAAGAAAAAGATGCAAAAATGTGAAAACAGGGGTCACATGGCCGTGTGGCCAGGCTGTGTGACATAGCCCAGGCCATCTAACAATCGAATAAGGGACACACGGCCGTGTCCCAGCCTGTGTCTTCACCCGTGTAACTCACTGAGTAGGGTCACACGACCGTGTCGTAGGCCGTGTAACTCTCTGACTTGCCACACACAGCTGTGCTGTAGGCCGTGTCGCTAGGCCATGTGACAGCCCGTGTCCCAGGCCATGTGATCCCAAAAATTGACCTAAAATCAAACCATTTCAAGGCTAGACCATATCTAACCAAGCATTCCATTTGAGCACACATTCAAGGGATTTAAACATCATTCAAACACACCTAAACATGCCATTTCAAACATTTTAATTCATCTAACCAATATGCCACTTAAAGGCACTACAATTGTATCAAAGCATCATGGATCAAACCAAGTAACATAGCTACTTTTCAAGCATATAACCTAGTTCAATTATCTACCAAATCATATCACAAATGATCATTTTCAAAACCATCACAAACATACCAAAAGACATTGCATTTCAATTACCTAAAAGTAGTCAAAATGACCTAACTTAACAAAGCATTACAAGTCTATTAAACCAAACATAAACTTCAAAGGCATAAACATACTAAATCAATCATTTAGACATTCATTAACTACCATTACAAATGGTCCTATACATGCCATATATAATCTTGGCCAAAATACACAAAAAACTACCGAAATGGTTGCTGGATAGTGTGATAGGTCTCCGACGAGCTTCCAACTGATCGAGCTTCCAATAATCTATAAATCAAAAGAAAGTAACTACGTAAGCAATTAGTGCTTAGTAAGCTCGTATAAATTCAAACATAACTTACCATTTCATTAGATCAATCTATAGAATAAGCATAATATCATTACCAAGACCAATAGCTTAGTAAAAGCCTATTCAAGCACCATCAAACTCACAAGTCAGTAGGTTCATCCATAATACATATAAGTTCATTTATAACATAAGTAGATTTCATAAAATACATCATTTACTCATCAACATTTTCATAAGATCATGAACCATTCCATTTCCTTTACTTACCATTTCCTTTTATTTTCTTACCCGTCGAACCATCTTGAATTGCATCGGATACATGAGAATACTCACACACATAGTGTGCCTTTTCATATAACTGTAACCTTTCCTTTTCAATAATGTTCACATGAGCTGTGAAATGGGCCTGCTCACACAAGTTGTGGGTCGGAATGTTAGCTACACGATATTGCTCACACGAGCTGTGGAGAATCCGCAACTAACGCAGGACCTTAGCTATCGGTAGGACATTCAAGACCAGCATCCCTAATGACATATCATTCGTATCTTAAGAATTCCTAAGGTTCAAACGAGACTTGTTATCCGATAATTATTCATACATCGATACACATACGATTTCAAATCCGTTTATATTAAAACAACATAGCAAATAATCAATTTAGCTAACATTAATACAGTCATAGTTCATACAAACTTATCTCGATAACTAGGGTCGTAGAAGTAGAATCCGAAACTAATCTGAAGCTTTAGCCTTTACTCGATTTAAGTCTGATTGTTGTTTATCTTGATCTAAATAGATAGTTTCATTCAATTAAGTACTTCTAGTATTCAATTTATCCATAATTCATATTTATGTAAAATTACAAAATTACCCCTAACATTTTAAATTTTCACAATTTAATCCTTAAGCTCATAATTGAAATTCAACCATTTTAATCCCCCATATAAGCTAACCGAATTTCTTAGGGACTCATACCAACCTACCTAAATCATTATTTCATAATTTTACCATGAAATTTTACTATTTTCACAAATAAATCCCTAAATGCAATTTCATAAAAAATCACTTAACAAAACATGTTTATTTTACAACCAAAATTAATAATCTATCAAATAAATTCAAAACCTATTCAAAAAGAACCATGGAAAGTCCCTCAACCTTTAACAGTTTTGCAAATTAACCCTGGGCTAGCTAGATTAAGCTAAAACGAACTCAAAAACATAAAAATCATTAAAATCGGGACACAAAATCATACCATGCAAGAAGAAATTCAAACCGGAGCTCTCTCCCCTTCAATGGCCAAATTTCGGTTCAAAAATATGAAAAGGAAGAAGATGATAGCTTGTTTTATCACTTAATTATTTAATCTTTTAACATAATTATCAAATTACCAAATTAACCTTTTAAAACTATTAAAATTTCATTAAAACCTATCTATGCACATCCACTAACTTTAAATATGGTATATTTACCACTCAAGTCCATTAAATTTCATTTTCATAGCCATTTAGCCCTTTTGACTAATAGAATTCAACTTTTACACCTTTTACAATTTAGTCCTTTTTACCTAATTAACCATTTAAACATCAAAATTTCTTAACAAATCTTTAATATGTCCTTAATATAATATCGTAGACATTAAATAAATATTAAAATAATAACTCACTCTTCAGAATTGTGGTCCCGAAACCACTATTTCTGACACTAGTGAAAACGGGCTATTACATTTCAACTCCACCTTGCAAATAGATCAAAAAAAATTCACTTAACACCCTTCATACATGTTCAAAACATACCAAATTCAAAAAAAAATCATATCATATAAACATCCTCCTATGCATCTAAAATACATCTAAACCAATATGCTACATTTGACACCAGTTCATCTCAACTTACTTATGCCATTACAAGTCATTCCACCATTTATAACCTAGAGGCAATTCATGCTCAATTATATATCTCTAAGTTCCAAACATACATAACACAACATATTACCAAAATATGCATATATATATATATGTACACAACTTGACATATACATCACAAATTCATTATCAACTATGGATTCAAACCAAACTTAACATTATAAAGTCGCATAACAATTCCTTGTACATGCCACATATAACTGAGCTCAAATGATCAAAAGACTACCCGAATTGAGAGACAGATAGTGTGAACTTTGAGGTGATCCAATCGACACGCTCCGCAATCAACAAACTACAGAAGAAAGAAGATAACGGTAAGCATAATAAATACTTAGTAAGTTCATACAAAATTCAACTTAACTTACCTAAATTTATATCAAATTAATCAATAGAAATACAAAGATGCATAACATGATATTTCTTTGACATCCTTAAGCACTTTTTTACAAATTCACAAAACAACCACAAGTTAGTACATTAGCATAATAAGATCAAAGTGCTCAAATCATATATATATACCACCATACAATTAGTTCTATGTTATTCCAACTTACATATTTATAATCATATCAACTAATTTCATAATCGATCTTACCAACCATTTCCCTTCCTTTCGCCTGTAGAGCTATGGTAAACTAACTTCGGAAACACGAAATCGATTTTCTCACACAAGCTGTACATTTCGGGTCTGCTCACACAAATTGTAAGTCGGGATTATTCATATAAGTGTTATTTGATGCTTCTCATACAAGTTGTAAAGTATCCGCAACATATGTTGGATCTCATCCATCGATTTGGGTCTACCCGCACAAGCTGTAGATCGGGATTATTATATAGACTTTATTCGATGTTGCTCCTACAAGCTTTAGAGAATCCACAACAATGCCAGATTTCAGCCATAGATAAAGAAGTCTCTGACCAGCACCCAAATTCCTTTTTAACCCCTAATGGCTTATCGTTCGTACCCTAATAGTTTACTAGGTTCACTCGAGCATTAATACAATATTCGTACCATTTCATTTACTATAACATCATCATATACATACAATACAATCTTATACACATTTCATATAAATTCTATATCTCATATTAGTTCGTATTTGTCACATACATCATACTTTACGATTTAGTCCTTTCGATGCCAATAATCATTGTTTTCTTAACAATTCAACTAGAAAGCAAATTAATATAGTATAAACTTAACAAGAATTAAAGAAGTAACTTTCATATGAACTCACCTGGAAAAAACAAGAACAAATAAGATGTCAGGGACTAATTTGCAATTTTTCCTTTTCACAATTATCCTCTGGCTAGTTTAAATCTCGATCTATATGATAATTCAACACAATTTATCAATATCAAATACTTAATTTCATCCTATAATGTGCATATGACAGTTTAAATTTTATTTTGAAATTTCCCTAAAGTTTTGCATTTTGTTCAATTTAGTCCCTAAAACTGAAATTGCTATAACTTTCAAATTTGAGATTTGATTTTGAAACTGATCTCAATTTCATCCTTCTACAGTCCTATATTATCTATGATTACAGAAATTTCATACCAATTTTGAAATATTTACACTTAAGTCTCTATGTTCAAAACCAACAATTTTTACTTTACAACTTAGTCCCTTTTCATCAAATTTAATCAAATAATACAAATTTCATCAAGCATTCATCAATGGAAACATTTAGAAACTTTAACAGTTTTGAAAAATAATACACAGGTTAACTAAATCAAGCTCTCCTGATTTCAAAAACATAAAAATCATAAGAAAAAGACTTAATTGAACTAACCAATTTTATTGCCAAAGTTGAAACCCTTAAAGTCGTTCCTCTTCTTCTTCCTTTAGGTTTCAGTTTATGAAAGAAAGAAAATAAAATGGCATTCTCTTTCTTTCTTTCTTTCTTTTTATGTTTTTATTATTTTTATTCATATTTTAATATTTTAAGTATAAAATTTACATTTTTTAACTAAAATCTTACCAAACCATGCACTTATATAAAATGGTTTATTTTCCATTTTGGACCATGGTTTAATTACCACTTAGTCCTATAGCAATTAAAAATCTATTGTAATTGACATTTTACCACTTTTACAATTTAGTCCTTATACCTTAATTAACTATCCAATTGATAAAATTAAAGGATCAAACTTTAATTAAACTTTATACTAACCTCTTAAGTATTGAATAATACTATTTACATACTCGAATATAAAAAATAGGGTTTTAAAACCACCGTTTCCAGTACCATTGAAAATCGGGTTGTTATAACTCTCCCCCTTAGGAAATTTCGTCCTCGAATTTTTTTTGTTAATTTGGTCATTCCAAAAAAATTATTAATCAAATTGGTCACTCCACCATTAAATGGTAATTGAGTGTAACCATGCATTTCACCCCACAATAATATGTGGAAATGCACTGTTAGCCTTTCTGTTACCATTTAACAATGGAATGACCAATTTAATTAATTTCTTTTTTAGAGTGACCAAATTAATAAAAAAAAATTGAATGACCAAAATAAGAACGATGACTCTTTAGTTAGCTTAATTTGAAGTAAAATTTTTTGTTTAATATAATAATTAAATATCCAATAATAAATGTATATATTTTTTAAAACATATAATAAATGTATATTTTTTTAAATTATCGGATATATGAATTTCTAATTTAGATTTTATTTAAGTTTTAGTTTTCATCAAGAGTGGACTTGTACATATTTATATTACTTTAATTCTGAATGTATATTGGTTATCAACCATTTATATTTTATAATAATTAATTTTGACTATAAATATTAGTATGTATATTATTTGTATTTGTAATTATTATTATATTTATGAGTAGAAATATTATGGAGGCCCCTGTATTAAGTGCCAGATTCTATTTTGCTTCCTCTACTAAAAAAAAAAAAGAAGAGCAAATTAGTATATGTGCATTAGATCAAAGAGCAAATTTGTCATTTTTGTTAAAAATTTCATTCATTTCTACTATTAAAAACTAGCATGGCTTACAGAACAACCAAACTGTAGCGTGTCATGTGTACCTCATGCTAACATATAGGAACCAGTTTTTAATAGTAGAAATGGATAAAGTTTTTAACAGAAGACTAATTTACTCTTTGATCTAACGCATAGAGACTAATTTACCTATTTTTTTAATAAAAGAATCAAAATGCAATTCAACTCCTAAAAAAGCGCCTCCATAGTACTTATATGACCACAATGTAAAAAGTTAATCCAATGACGTACCTAATAAATAATTGTTATAGTTTTTTTCAATAAAATTGATTCGCGTCACAGTACAAGCTGTCATGTAATCTAAAATTTTATAAATAATTAAAAGATCCCGACTTTTTATAAAAATGGCCCAAACATTTTGATTATTTATGAAAATAACCCAGTTTAAAAATTATGTACGTAAATGATCTGTTTTAAACAGTAAATGTTGGTGATGTCATTGCTATTGGTGTCACCACCTCCAATTTTTTTTAAAAAATAATTTTTTGGGTGTCGCCGTTGTCATTGACGGCACCGGGCCGAAGAATAATTATATAAAACGTTTAGGGATCTATTGAAGTAATTACCTTTTTAGATTGGGTGAAAAAAGTGATGGTGCCATTCCTCCTAATGGCACCAATTTCTATTTTTATTTTAGGTATATCCCATTTTAAAATTAAATTTAAATAACCCTTAAAAAATATAAAAATAACAAAGATAAACTCTTTTCAAATTTTATTATTATTTTTTAATCAATAAACTTAAAAAACAATATAAAATTTAAATTACTCAAATATATTCCCTTAAAAATTTCCTCAAGTTTTAAATAAGAATTTTTTACTTGAGAAAAATTCTTGAAAGATATATTTAGGTAATTTAAATAAGAATTTTATATAGATTTTTAAGTGTATTTATTTTATACAATTTCACAATTCAAATAGACTATACTTCATTAGGTCTCTGAACATTTTATATAATTATAGCATTTTATATAATTATAGCGGCACTCAATTTTTTCTTTTAAAATTGCATGTGGTGATATTATCAACATTTACTTTTCAAAATGGACCATTTACGTACATAATGTTCATAAATAACCAAAATTTTTGGATATTTTTATAAAAAGCCAAGAACCCCAATGAAACGAGTTGATCTGAAGATGTGAAATTCAAATCGGATCCATAAACTAATTTCTGTATTGGATTTAATTTTGGTTTAGAAAAACAAAATGCTGAATATAATTTTATTTTAACTGAATCAAATCAAATTGTCCACTAAAAGAATTTCATGAACAATAAGGTAAGATCCTTGGCAGATTCTGTGTTTAAATGCCTCTTCTCGTTTTTGGATAAGCAGTTCCCTTTCTTCTCTCCCCTAAACATCCCTCGCCAACTTTTCGCTTTTTTGGCGCGAAAAAGACATGAAAGTCGGTGCATTTGAGGAAGACATTTGCGCCCCGATCAAGGTCTCGCCACCGACGGGGAAGAGCTATTCGTGCCCCCTTTGAATTTCGCCATGGTCGATGATGGAGTTTTCAGGTCTGGTTTCCCTGATTCCGCCAATTTTAGCTTCCTCAGATCTCTCGGGCTCCGCTCAATCATGTGAGTTTCATATAAATCTTCACTTTCCTGTCTTCCAGATTTATACCAAGCCTTGATTTTATTTTGCCTTTTTTTTTGTGTAGATATCTGTGCCCCGAGCCTTATCCAGAGACCAATAACGAGTTTTTGAAGGTTAATGGAATCCGGCTTTTCCAATTTAATATCGAAAGATGCAAGGTATGATACCTTTTTTTCTTTTCTGGACTTGATTCTTTCATCGAACTATTGATTACAAGTTATATCTTAAATTACCAATTCCATTCATATTCACAGATTTGTGATCCCTGAACTGTGACCAAGCATGCAGTCCTTCATTGTTTCTGTTATAGGGCGTGCTTTTCTTTTGTTTTCCTGTAATATAAGTTTATATGACCCTTTGGAAAAACCAAATTATTGAGAGAGAAAGCTGCAATTCGAATTGCATCTTTATCAGCTCTTTGTTGTACTTCCAGTTGATCTCCTTTTTACTACCTGTTGGTGGTTTTCGAGATGTGTTTTTCCTGAAAGTTAAGGTTTGCTCTGTTGGTGGTTTGATGATGGGGATTAGCTTATTACGTGCAAGGCAAGAAACTTATTCCCTTTTGGGCATCCGTATCTAGGATTATGGACAAATTGCTTTTTTTCAAGCTGTTGCTAGCATACATTTTGTAATTGATTTGCCATTATGCACAATGATTAAGCAAATTACTTGCTATTTGTTTTGACAAGGTCGCTTGCTTCATAAACTGTTATATTAGATAGGTCAAGTTCGCCCCAAGCCTAGAAAAAGAGTTATTTTGCATTGGCTAGTGCGATCAACTGATACAATCCTCACGAAAAGGGTGTTTCATATTGGCCTCTTGCTTCATGAACTTAAACCTAGAAAAGGGTTACTTTGACCTTGTAGGGCAAGAAGATTATGTTGTGAGGCACTTGGGTTGGGTTCAATTCCAAACAACCCATACCATGCATTCCCTACTTGATGTTGGTATCGCCCAAACATCTTCTGCAATATTTGTGATAAAAGCAGAATCCTGAAATTGATTGTTAATACTTTGGACAGGAACCCTTTGTGAACATTCCAGAGGAAACAATCTGGGAAGCATTGAATGTAGTTCTTGGTATTATAATACGTTCCTCACGTGTCATCTGCTTATATTTGGCCTCGTCTTTTTCCATGACAGATGTAAATAACCACCCACTACTAATCCATTGCAGACGAGGAAAGGTAATTTAACCCTTAGAATATTTCCAACTTTGCAATATTCGGCGTACGTTTTCAACACCAACTTATTTGTTTAGCAACATGACGCCATGCAGCACCGTACCGGTTGTCTTGTGGGATGCTTAAGAAAAATGCAGAGATGGTACCTCTCTTCCATTTTTGACGAATACCAGCGGTTCGCCGGTGCCAAAGCAAGAGTGTCTGACCAAAGGTTCATTGAGAGGTTCGATGTTTCACCTTCAAAGAGATAGATAGCATAGCCAAACCAACCGGTTTAAACAACTTGGTATATATGTATGTTTTTTTTCCGATACTTTTTGAAGCATGCCATGGATGGATTAACTTTCTTTAATAAAATAATTTTCAACAGATTCAAAAACAAAAATTGAAGAAAAACCCAGAGAGGAAGAAAAAGAAAAAAGGGATTAAAACTTAAAAAAGGAAGTGTGGACGAGCAACAATCAGACCGTCAATGGAGGAAAAATGACGACTGAAACGATATCTCGGCCATTGATTTTGATATACCTCAACATTCTTCGTTATGAAGAGACAGATCTCGTATACTGCCTCCTCACACTTTTTAACCGAACAGAGGTTTCCTTCGAAAATAAAAAGAAAAATATAAAAAGCAAATCAATTCAACAGAGCAAGGAACAGTAAGGAACACCCAATACGCAGAAAGAAGAACAATTTAGGAAAGCAGAGCGGCGTTGGCTTTCAATTGATGGGATTTTATAGAGCAGGAACCCTAGACTTCAGTCATGGTATCAACTTTTTAAATGGGCTATTACAGTTTGGGCATAAGGGTTATCTGATTGAGTAGCCAATGGATTATGGGCTTTCAATTACGACAAATTGGGATTAATTTCAAAATTATACGTATGAAATTTAATGTGATATGTAAATTTTTATTGGCGTAATTATACAGTCAACCCTTTTATGATAGTTTTATTTACCTGTTATTTATAGAGAAATAATCGTTGTAAGCTTACTATAAAATTTATGTAGTGAATTGCCATCGAATAACGAAAGTGAAAATTATGTTAAAAGAGGAAGAAAGTGAAAAATCAAATCAACAAAATTAAAAGGCGTATAATAGGTGCATGAATTTTAAAGTGAATTTCTTTTATGTATGTTTTATTTTACATTCTTTCACGTTATTAATTATAAAGTTCATAAATTTAACAAGTTTAATTAATCATTTTGAGTTATCAAATTAAATTAATTAATTTATTATGAATTATTAAATACAAGTATTCAATTTATAAGTTTATGATGTTCCAAATTCATAATAGAATATTTAATTAAAGAACTTCATAATTTATTGAATTAATATATTTAATTCATCTATTTTCATTTAATAAAATATAATTAATAGACTTTTTCATGTAAAATTTAAATATTTTATTAAAATAATAGTTTAATTAAGATCATTTTCATTTAATAAATTATAATTAATAGACTTACTTATATGAAATAGCTATAATTTTATTTAAAATTTTAGACTATATATTGTTATAGAAAACTAATTTAATAATGTACTTTATAACTATAAATGTTGTTATTATAAGTGAAAAATCGTTATAAAAAGTTCAAATAAAACATAAAATCGATTCGACTAAAAACTTGGATATCATTATTTTGAAATTCCTCATTGAGTTACTCAAATCCCTTCATAAAATTCCTCATAAATTTTAAAATTCTTCATTATTTTCACTAAATCAAGTGAATTTATTTTTAGAATTTTGAAAATATTAATACAATTAAAATTTCTTTTCCAAATCCCTCTTCAAAGTTTAATTAATAAAAAAAAAAAAAGCCTCTTACTTGCTTAAGTTTTGATGAAAAATACACCAACCCTCCTAATTTAAATAAAAATTCATTAGTTAGTCATTATTTTATGTTTTATATATTATTTTTAATTCAATAATTTAAAATTTAAAATATTTTTTCAATTAATATATAAATTTATTCTAAAAAAAACTACCATGATTGATTTTATATTTTTTGTCTTCTCTTTTATTTTTATACCTGCTAAATATTTTAAACTTAATTTAAATTTAAATTTAATTCAAATTGTGTATATTAAATTTGATTATAATACATTTTTTTATTTCCCCTTCCCCATCTATTTGCTTTTATATTTTAATCAATTTCTTTTCTATTAAAGCCTTCTAAACAATAATAATTAATTAATTATAAATAAAAATAATATAATCAAGTTAGTCAACTTGATGAATCTTATTTTATCATTTAAACAATGATAATTAATTGATTAATTATAAATCTAAACATGATAATCGGGTTAGTTAATTTGACGAATATTATTTTATCATCTTAATTCGATTTAAAAATTTTCGAATCAAGTCGAGTGAAATGAGATTTGAGACGAATAAATTTGTTCAAGAAAAAAAATTAAATTGGCCATAAACCTTATTGACAATATGACTAAATTCTAAGTTGAAGAATCTAAAATATCACGTATGTCTAAAAGCTCTTTAAATAAGTGGAAAAAAAAATTAGCATGATAAACTTGATTTGATAATTTACTTGTTTAAGTCATTTACTTATCATTTTGGAATTTAAAAAAAATTATAATTTAGTATTTTTTATATTTTTAAAGATTTTTAGTAATTTATTTATTTTTAATATATTTATAAAATTTTGGAAAAAAATATTCTATATTTATTTTGAATTTGTGAAGATGATTTTGTATTTTTGTAATTATTTTAGAGGGAACAATTTGCACATTTTCAAAACTGTCAAGGACTCAAGGGATATTTACATAAATTTATTAAGTTGTAAAATTTAACTTGACTCGAACTCAAAAAACTGATTTATTTATTTGAGTTTAATCGAAAAAATTGATTTTTTTAATCGAATTGAATTTTACTCACCCCTAAATGTTGATGTGAATTTTTAAGAATTATTAGAACCGTTAAAATTCTCTATTAAGTTTAGGATCATTACAATTTCATTTTTTTGTTACATATACCAAGTGAATTTTTATTATTATTTCAAAATGTCACACTAGCAAATTTAATAGAAGAATTCTAACGGTGTTAATAAATTGAAATAAAAGTATGAAAATTAAATTCTAAATATAAGAAGGGTATAAGAGCTTTAAGCATATTGTAACATTTAAAATTTTATTTTATAAGTTAACCAAAAAATAAATAATTAACCCAATGCAAGAGAATTATACTAATATAATTTGAGTTAAATATAATAAAAATAAATAGAAAATACAAGATAAATAGTAACAAGGAAATTGCTTCTTTTTATTATTATCTAAAATTTACTTAATAAATACATATCAAGAGTTTATGTGATTTTCTCTAAATTTAGGAGGATAATTGATTTTTTAATTATAGAAAACAAGTGTATTTTAAACCAAATTTAAGGAGTAAGTGTGTTTTTTACCTTAAATATAATTGTTTGGTTAGATATTAGAGATATTAAAAGTTCTGTGTTGAAAGGAAAAAGGATTTTGTATAGAGACGGTAATAGAGCGGGGTAAGAGTAGGTATTGTTAAATCAATCATTGCTTCACAATTGGCATGTTCTCTTTCACAACTTGCTCTATTCCACTATAGATCCACTTCAGTTTAATTTGTCTATGTATCTTTAAATTTTTAATATTTTAAAAGTCAATTAAATATTTTAAAAATTATTTTTTAAATAGATAAAGGGGCGGCCATCAGTGTGCCAGCACCCTAAAAAAAATTTTTGAAAAAAATACATGGGCGCCGGCCATCTAGTGTCCAAAACCCCAAATTATTTTTTTAATAGAAAAATAGTTGTGACGGCCATCTAGTTTCCATAACCCAATTTTACTGTTTATTTCATGTCATTTGAGTGAATGTTTTTGAACCAGGATCATTTTTGTAAATATTATTTTTTTTAGGTCAAATGGGTAAAATAGCCCATACTATAGTGGTATAATACATGCTTGTTTGGTTGGCCTATAATGCAGATGTTGGGCTTCTAGATTCTATCTCGCCCCAGGTAGAGAAACAATGATAGACAAAACAAGAAAACAAAACATGATGATTATTGTAGTTAGCCCAATTTGCCCGGGCCCAATAAAACCAAAAAAAAAAAGAGCAAACAGAAATAAAAATCCAATAAATAAAAGTCCATTACAAAATTACAACAGCCCAATACAAGCCCAATGCCTAACCCTAAATTACGAGGCCCGAATGGCCCACAAATTTTAACACCTTCAGAAACCCTAGGGGTTTCTAGAAGCTTCAGCGCCGCAACAACCAAGTCCCCTCTCCACGCGCACCACCACGTCAGCTCCTCCGTACGGTGGTCGTACCTGAGGAAACGACAAACAGACAGCAAGCAAAAACAGAGAAAAAAAGAAGAAAAAATGGATATTGTATTTTTCTTTATTTTCGGCTATTAAAGGCCAACATACACAAGTTGTAGGTTTTTACAGAGAAAACAAAATCAATACAAAAAAAAATCAGAGAACAAACCAAAAAATGTCTCTTTCTTTTCTTTATCTTTTCTTTATCTTTTCTTTTCTGTTTTTCTTTTTGAAACTGCCCATACATTCATAAAGATTTCTGTTTTTATTTATAAAATATATATATGTATTAAAATAGAGTAAAAAAAGAAGAAGAAAAAACTCACCTAGGAGGAGTTCGACCGCCGCGCACGGCGGTCGTCGGCGGCAGACAACGGTGGTCTGACGAGCGGACCTGCGGCCGGAGAAGGATGCTTGGCAGAGAAAAAACCCTCCCCCTTTTCGTTTTTTTTTTTACAAAACAACAGAAATGAGGCTTTTTAAATTATTTTTTTCTTTTATAAGTCTTTGGAACGACGTCGTTTGGGGCCTGTTTCAGTGGCCTCAAAACGACGCCGTTTTGACAATAACCCGCACACGACCCGACCCAGCCTTTGGATCCGCGTGTTTTTGCGGAAGGGTCTATTTGCGCATTTGGCCCTTCCGCATTTTTACCCCTTTTAATTCAGTTTTTTTTTATATTTGAATTGGCCCTGTAATTTTATTTCTTTTCCACTCTAGTCCCGCAGTAAAACGACACTGTTTTAAAGAAAATCGAGACCCGACCCGATTAGCCCTCAAGATTCGCGTGTTTTTGCGGTGAATGGGCTATTTCGTGCGCGGTCCCTCCGCTTTGCGACGCGTTGCAATTTGGTCCTTTCTTGTTTTTCTTCTTTTTTATCTTATCCTATAATTTGGTTTGAGTATCATTTTAGTTCTCGGATTAAAATGCTGCGCATAGGGGGCCAGGGATATTTTCCCTTTAGCCCCCTCGTGTTTTTAGCGCGTTGCAAATTAGTCTGTTAGTTCTCTTTTTATTTTGGATTCTTCCCCCAAATTCTATTTAGGTTTCAATTCAATCCTTTTTCATATCCTTACATTTATTTTATTTAAATTTAGATTCTAAACTTTGTTTTAATGGCGATCAAGTCCCTATTTATCTAATTTGGACTCTTTGATTTTTTTTATTTTCTACTTTATTTTACTTATTTATTTACTTATTATTATATTATTAAATTGATATTTTTAATGTTAAATATTTACTTTTATTTTTACTTACCTTTTTAAATAGATTCCACTTATTCCTTATTTTATTATTATTATTTTCATTATGGTTATTTATTTATTATTTATTATTATTATTGCATTATTTTTATTATTATTATTATTTTATTATCTTTAAACTATTGTACATAGTATTTATTTAATTATCGATTTACTATTAGCTTTTATTTTTGTTATTATTTTCTTTTCTTTTATTCATTTATTTATTTATTTACTTTTTTTTACCTATTATTTCATGTGGATTGTTTGTTTTAGCTTTTATTTTATTGCATTTTATTCTTGCCTTTATTATTGTTATTTATATTATTGTCTTCATTTTTATTCTATTATGCATATCGCACTAAAATTCATTTTCCATTTTACTACGGTCATATTATATTTTATCCGATTTTTGAAATAAGCAAATACTCCGCGTTTTAAGATTCGAAAGAAATCGTACCCTAACTCAATGGGTTTCGATTTTTCTCGTCGAGTCTAAAGAACCAATTATTTTTTTTAAAAAAAAGCATATAATTCAAATAATAATAAAAAACTTATTCTCGAAAATTCAAAAATGTTGTGTTCTAACTCACTGAATATGACATTTTGCTATCTCGAGATAAGGATTTCTAAAAACCAAGGCAATATTCTATATTTGGAATTTTGAGAAATTGTGCCCTAACTTATTGGGTTCCGATCTTTCATTTGACCCAAATGACCGAATATCCTTTTTGAATTTAAATGCACGAGTTTTAATAGTCAAAAGGCAAGCTTAGTTTCGAGGATTCAAAATGTCATATCCTAACTCACTGGGCATGACATTTTACTTCTTCGAAATGAGCTGGTCTCAGCATCCAATTCAATTTATTCAAGTTTTTTTTTAAAAAAAAGAGGATCGTATTTTTAAATCTTTTCAAATTTTCGACATTAAGACGTTAATCAATCAATTCAGTACCAATTTTGGGCGTTACGAGGGTGCTAATCCTTCCTCGTGCGTAACAGACTCCCGAACCCGTTTTCTCGAATTTCGTAGGCCAAAATCATTGTTTTAATAAATCAAAATATTTTAATGATTAATCTCAAGGTGATCCGATCACACCTCAAAAAAGGATCGGTGGCGACTCCATTTTCATTTTTAAAGTCGACCTCGATTTTTTTCTTTAAAAAAAATGGTTTCGACAGCTTGGCGACTCCACTGGGGATGTCATACATGAGGAGATGAAGAGAGTCAAACCGTAAAATTAATTATTTTCTGTCTTGTTGTCGAAAATTAAAAATCTGATTTGGAAAATTATGATCCTTTTATTGCATTTGTTTGTGTTACTTCATATGATTATTGTGGTTTGAATCTCGTAGAATATTTTCGCATCATATTGCATAAGGACCGTTTGGTCTTACCCTTTTTAAGTGGGAGTGAGAAGCTACTCCTTCGTGAGGTTTTCACCTCTGTGCAGGATAGTGGATCGCTTTCGAGATACATCCGTACCTATGTCTTTGTGAAATTTTCATCTCCGTGCAGCCATAGGGAAATGTATTCCCCTGAACTGAACTCGGTCCGTATGAGCCTATAATGGGTGATGATCGAGGAATATGCTGGTTCGGGTACCTCAACTTTAGAACCTAGCCGCATGTAGAAGACCCTAAGAGCCCACCCTAGATAGTACTGCGAGAAACCCTAGCAGTTACCCAGATAGGTGTTCGATTATCTTTTATTTACTTTGTGTTTTGTTTTTGTACGCTGTACTGATTTATTGTGTTTTTGCTATGTTTGCATAACATTCCATATTCAAAAGAGTGTCGATTCAAGTTCGATTACTAAATTAGGGAGCTTATCATGGAGAACGAATTTCTTGATAAAGTGGAAGATAACGCGGTTGTCCATATTCGGTCAGAGAATACTCAATTAGAGAAAAGAGATAGTCTAGCCGAGGGGTACACGTCAGAATTATGGGATTACACCCGTATCAGTATGAAGCAGAATAGCCTTCAAGAGTTAAAAGAAATATGTGATCAGTGGAACGATGAGACCAAGCAGTTGTTCTACTATAATTATGGGGACTTGCCGTATCTATTCAACATCAAGGTAGACGAGCATTTATTCTGGGCCATCGCTCAGTATTAGAACCCTGTTTACAGTTGTTTCACCTTTGGGAGGGTCGATCTAGTGCCCACCGTGGAAGAATATACAGCCCTACTGCATTGTCCAAAGGTTCAAGTCGATAAAGCCTATTCTAGAGCCGCTTGTGTCCCGGCCTTTTGGAAGAAATTGATGAACATTACCAGAATGAGCGAACAGTGGATTACAGCTAGGATCAAGCAAAAAGGTGAGTGTAAGTGCATCCCATGGAAGAATTTGAGAGATTTGATTCTAGCGCATCCTGATACGAAGAAGAGAGTCAATGTGTTTGCTTTGAGCATCTACGGACTGATGATCTTCCCTAGGGCATTAGGGTATGTAGATGAGGTAGTTTCAGATATTTTTGATCGACTTGATAAAGGGGTCACACCTGTTCTTGCAATCTTGGCCGAGACATTTAGATCTTTGAATGCATGTAGGAGGGTCGGTGAAGGCAGATTTATAGGTTGCACTCAGTTGTTGTTAGCTTGGTTCCACAGTCATTTCTGGAAGTTGGATAAGATTTCTTATCGGGTTTTCTCCGGGAATTACTCCCCATTAAAGGATATAGTGGCTATGTCAAGAAGGGATGACATATCAGAGGAAAATTGGATAGCCCTCCTCCAAAATCTCCAGGAAGAAGACGTCGAGTGGAGAGCTCATTGGTTGATTCCTGACGAAATTTTTTACCGATGTGGGAGTTTTGACTGGGTCCCTTTGCTCGGGATTTGAGGAGCCGTCGGGTATGCTCATTTGCTCGTACTAAGGTAATACAGATCAAGACAGTTCATACCGGTAACACATGGGCTAGCCCAATGTGAGTTTTCGTACTGGGG
Source organism: Gossypium sturtianum (assembly GCA_025698515.1). Classification (NCBI taxonomy): domain Eukaryota; kingdom Viridiplantae; phylum Streptophyta; class Magnoliopsida; order Malvales; family Malvaceae; genus Gossypium; species Gossypium sturtianum. The sequence goes on from CM046948.1 coordinate 13,152,272, forward strand.
AGACAACTACAAGAAAAGGGTAAAGGATACTTCTAATGCTTAGAATCAAACTCGTCGAATGAAAAGGCTGGTCGTAGGTTCAATGACGACTCCTGAGTACAGTGGATGGTGCAGTAAAAGGGTTAATGGTAATATTTCCGGACCAAATTTAGAAGGCGTTCAACCGACGGAAGAGTACTTACAAGTGATCCCATAAGAACTAGAAATCATAAAGCAAGACTTCGAGGGAGGAATTCGGAAATTGAAAAGAAGATAGAACAATTGGAGGAAGAAAAGATGCATTTAAGGTTAGATGCTGATGTTCAAAAGCTAAAGGCCGAGAAATTAAGGAAAGGAAAGAATAAAGCCGAGGTAGACTTGGATAGTTTGAAGACGGATTACAAGAAATTGCGTCTATCAATGAGAACTATCAGATTGGGGAAAACGTCGGAACAATGGCGAGAAGAGATCCAAGAAGAAAGAACCAAAGCTGATCGGTGGGAGAGAAAATTTCAAGAGGCTCAGGAACAGAAAGAGGCCCTAGGAAGGAGTTTGTTAGAAGCCCAAAGTGACAAAAGAGAATTAAAGGCGAGGGTAGCAGAACTTGAAAAATCACTTCATCAGCATAGAAATCGTAATTCTGCAATTGAATTGAGGGCAAGTTTGAGCAAGATTGAAGAAATGAAAAGAAAGATAGAAGAACTAGAGTCTGCATTACAAAGCTGTGAGCTCCGGGTAGAGCTTCTTGAGGGAAGTGAGGAACGATGGAATGTTCAGCTTCACCATTCTCAGAATCAAGTTGGAACCGAGATTACATTATGGGCGAGGCCGTGGCTCAGATTCGGGAGGTAGCCGATCATTTACAGACTTTGGCGATTCAAGCTGACATACTAAGTGTGAAGTATGAGCTAGAATCAGATCGGGGTCAAGAGTTGGCTTCATTGCTTAGGAAAGTTAAAACTTTGAGCATTAGGGCAAAGCCATATTTGTAATCCATTTTATGTAAAGAATTTTATTTTCTAATAAAGTTTTCTAATTGGAATTGAATCAGAATCGACGCCTTTTTGCATTCATTTCATGCATTCGCATTACATCACATCATGTGCATTTAAATTTTATGGAAAGACCCTAATTGGTTAAAATCATTTCAGCATTAATCTGAAAGCCCACAAAAACTTACCAACCAAGCATCTTTACGGTATTCGAGCAAAGACAAAAGACATAGATCAAAGATTGGAAAGACTTGAACAACTCCAAAAAGAGATACAAGATAAATCTCAATTGCAATTGCAAGAGCAGCTGGCTAAAATCCAGCAAGACATGATGGACCGAATGATGGAATCCCAAAGGAATATGATGACTCAGCTGACCCAACTACTGGCTGGAGGAATGGATAAAGGAAAGACCCCCATGGGTAATGCTGGAGAAGATAATGAGGAACCTCTCTATCCACCGGGTTTTACTCCAACACAGCTTGAGGTGTATCCTCGAAGAACATCCGTCACGATTAGGCCTCAACAATTTCAGGATGGTGTTTCGATGCCAATGAATTTTCAAGCTGGATCAGGTTCTAACCCAGGGGATAACCCAGCTAATCCTGTTATCCCTGACCTGGATGAAATGGCAGAAAAGGAAAAGACAAGGACAGAATTGCCAAAGCAGTTAGAAGATCGATGTAAATGGCTGGAGGAAAAATTCAAGGCAATGGAAAATACCGATAGCCAACATGGAATAGACACCAATGATCTGAGTTTAGTTCCAGATCTAGTGCTTCCCCACAAATTCAAAATGCCTGAATTCGAAAAGTACAACGGGACCAGTTGCCCCGAAGCTCACATAACCATGTTTTGCAGACGAATGACCAGGTATGTTAACAACGACCAACTGCTCATACATTACTTTCAAGATAGCCTGGTGGGAGCAGCATCCAGATGGTACAACCAGTTGAGCCGTACTAGGATTGGTTCCTGGAGGGACTTAGCTCAAGCATTCATAAAACAGTATAGTCATGTAACGGATATAACTCCCGATAGAATAACTTTGCAAAACATGGAGAAGAAACCGAGTGAGAGTTTTCGGTAATATGCACAGAGATGGAAGGAAGTTGCCATACAAGTTCAGCCGCCGCTCCTAGAAAAAGAAACTACGATGCTCTTTATCAACACCCTGAAGGCCCCGTTTATGACTCACATGATTGGAAGCGCTACGAAAAGTTTTTTAGACATAGTGATGACCGGTAAAATAATCGAGAACGCGATAAGGAGTGGAAAGATAGATACAGGAGAGAGTAACAAAAGGTCAACCTCGAGGAAAAAGGAAAACGATGTGAACAACACAAGTACATATAGCAAGGGTTACTCAAAATTGATTACTGTAAATCAACCAGGAACCGTGGCTACTGGTCAACAAGGGTTATCAAGGCAGGAGTCTGGCACAAAGCAAAACACTGAGAAGCTCCAATTTACTCCAATCTCAATGACATATCGGGAGCTGTATCAAAGCTTATTTGACGCACACGTGGTGTCCCATTTTTTACCTAAAACCATTACAGCCTTTATATCCCAAATGGTACGATACGAACGCTCAATGTGACTACCATGCAGGAATTTTAGGGCATTCAATAGAAAACTGCACTGCCTTCAAGAAAGTAGTCAAAAGACTTATTAAAATGGGCATTGTGAAATTTGATGATGCACCTAGTGCCAAAAATCCGCTACCCAATCACACTGATGGTGGGGTAAATGTGATAGATGGAAAGGTGGGGAGAAGAATCAAGACTGATGTTACAGAAGTAAAGACTCCTTTGAGACGGGTCTGAATGGAGATGGCAAAAAGGGGGTGAGCATTTCAAATTCTTAAGAGAGTTGTGAAAACTCGAGGAACTACTACGAGTTCCATCATGAATAGGGGCACAATATCCAAGAATGTGTAGAATTCAGAACCTTGGTGCAAGGACTGATGGACAATAAAGAGATAGAGTTCTGTGAGGAAGCCAAAGAAGAAGGAAGCATATGTGCATCAGAATCAACGATGAAGGTCCCAAAAGTCAATCGTCCTGTGATCATCATTTCACGACCTAAAAACAACGAAGCTGGAGTACAGACGACACCAAAGATCATAATTCAAAAACCGACGGTCTTCTCTTACCAGGATAGCAAAAGGGTCCCCTGGAATTATGATTGTAACGTGACAATCTCGGGAAGGGAGAACTCAGCCAGCGCTTCAAAAGAAGATCAAGATATAGGTTTTTATACGCGCAGTGGAAAGCATTATGATTTGATCAATGCCCGAGCAGAACCCGAAAAAAGAAAAACCATAATAGTGGAGTAAAAGAAAGAAGGAGCAGTCAGACCTGAGCCGCTGGTTAATGAGCCAGTAAAAGAGGAAGAGGTCAAAGAATTCTTGAAGTTTTTGAAGCACAGCGAATATAGTGTTGTGGAATAGTTGCATAAACAACCAGCTTACATATCTATACTAGCTTTACTCTTGAATTCTGAGGTACACCGAAACGCATTGATGAAAGTGCTGAATGAGACGTACGTGGCCAATGATATCTCTGTCAACAAACTGGATCGACTGGCTAATAATATAAGTACTGATAACTTTATCTTCTTCAACGATGATGAAATACCACCAGGGGGTATGGGATCAACTAAAGCTCTGCACATCACTAACAGATGCAAATGATACACATTACCAGGAGTCCCGATCAACAATGGGGCGGCGTTGAACGTATTGCCCCTATCCGCACTTAATAGGTTACCTGTGGATAGCTCACACATGAAGGTATGCCAGAACATAGTAAGGCGTTTGATGGCACAGACAGGATGGTCATGTGAAGAATCGAAATACCCCTGTCGATTGGCCCAACTACTAATGAGGTGGACTTGTTAGTAATGGATATCAAGCCCTCCTACAATTGCTTATTGGGAAGACCTTGGATACATTCGGCAGGGGCAGTGCCTTCGTCGCTACATCAGAAGTTGAAGCTAGTATCAGAAGGTCGACTGGTGACGATAAATACCGAAGAAGATATCATTGCAGCCGTAACTAGTGATGCGCCTTACTTGGAGGCAAACGATGAGGCAATCGAATGTTCTTTCTGATCTTTGGAGTTTGTGAATGCCACATTCATTATTGAGGGTAACAGGATTCCAGTGCCCAAAATATCCAGGGCTACCAGGATGGGATCACAGCTGATGGTGGGAAAAGGAGCTTTACCGGGAAAAGAACTCGGGAGACATCTACAAGGAAGAATTGAAGCTCTAATACTGAAGGACAAGTATGACTGCTTTGGCTTAGGGTATAAGCCAGATGCGAGACAAAGAAGGAATGAGCTGGAAAAGAGGCAGGAAAGAAGAAGGGCACGTGTGAGTGGGGAAGAAATCAAATGGGAACCAATGATATTCCCCCACATATCCAAAACTTTCGTATCAGGAGGGATTATTCATTCCGAGCGAAGGACGCCAAGGAAAGAAGGTGTTGAAGAAATGTTGGGAAATGTTCACATCAATGCCATACATGAAGAAGCCACTGAAGGGGGGATCTTGTCAGATATCTACCCTTATGAACTTGGGAGTGTTCTGAATAACTGGACTGCAGAAGAAATTCCTGTAGTTTTTAGAGCTTACTCAGAGTAATGTTCCAAACATACTTGTTGCTTTAAACCTAGAAGCAATAAGAATTCCTTTGTGAAATAAGCTTATGTCCAAACATCGTTATGAAATACATATTTGATATCTTTTTGAGTAAATATTCTTCCATTCTTTTAAATTCTTTCATTTCAGATTCTTTCATCGTTTCTATACAAATAATTATGTTAGATTCTTTCATTCATTGGATCTTTTTCCAAACCATTCTTTCATTTCATTCATAAGCATACCATACAAATAACTATTCTTAAATTCATCCGTTCTTTGTATATTCCTTTGTACCTACAACAGGTCCCCGGATATCAACGACATGAGTAACGCTGCTAGGGAATAAGAACCTCCTTTTGAGCAAGACATGTGTTTAGAGGGATCCCAGGACTTTAAAGATGACATAGACTGTGGCTTATCTCCGGACTTGTTAAGAATGGTAAAACAAGAGGAAAAACAAATTCTGCCTCATGAAGAGACAGTAAAGAGTGTGACCTTGGAAAAGGGAAAGGTAGTAAAAATTGAAACGTGCATAACCGAAGAAATGAAGCGAGACCTCGTAGAATTACTTCAAGAATTTAAAGATGTCTTCACGTGGTCATACCAAGATATGCCTGGGTTGAGCACCGACATTGTTGTACACTGCCTCCCCATTAAAAAGGATTATAAGCCGGTTCAGCAGAAGCTCCGAAGAATGAGGCCAGACATTGTGCTAAAAATAAAAGAGGAAGTCAAAAAGCAGTTTGACGCCAGATTTTTGCAAGAAGTCAAATACTCAGAATGGGTAGCCAACATTGTGTCTGTCCCTAAGAAAGATGGGAAGGTACGAATATGTATAGATTATAGAGACTTAAATAAGGCCAGCCCGAAAGACAATTTCCCCTTGCCTCACATTGATACTTTAGTAGACAATACGGCAGGTTATTCGCTGTTTTCCTTCATGGATGGCTTCTCGGGATACAATCAGATAAAAATACATCCTGAAGACATGGAAAAGACTACCTTCATAACCCTGTGGGGTACATTTTGTTATAAGGTGATGCCATTTGGGCTGAAAAATGTAAGAGCGACATATCAAAGGGCCATGGTGACCTTGTTCCATGATATGATGCACAAAGAAATCGAAGTGTATGTCGATGATATAATCGCAAAGTCCCGAACAGAAATGGAGCATATCCAAGTTTTGAGGAAGCTATTCTTGAGACTGAGGAAATTCCAATTAAAGCTCAATCCGACAAAATGTACTTTTGGAGCTAGATTGGGAAAATTGTTGGGTTTCGTAGTCAGTGAGAGGGGAATTGAGATTGATTCAGACAAGGTCCAAGCTATACAAGAATTGCCTCCGCTACGCACGCAAAAAGAAGTTCGAGGTTTCCTTGGAAGGCTAAATTACATTGCTCGGTTCATTTCACAATTAACCGAGAAATGTGATCCCATATTTCGTCTTCTCAAGAAACACAATCCAGGCGTGTGGGATGATGAATGCCAGAAAGCTTTTGATAAGGTTAAACAGTATTTGTCAAGTCCTCCAGTATTGTTACCTCCCTGCCCAGATAGGCCATTAATCCTGTATTTGACAGTGCTTAATAACTCTATGGGGTGTGTGCTGGGTCAACACGATGATTCGGGAAGAAGAGAAAAGGCGATATACTACCTCAGTAAGAAATTCACTGAGTGTGAAATGAGATATTCACCAATTGAGAAATTGTGTTGTGCCTTGATTTGGACAACTCAGAGGTTAGGGCAATACATGCTGTACCACACAACATGGCTAATCTCGAAGTTGGACCCTCTAAAATATATGATGGAGTCAACTGCTTTGAATGAAAGGATGGCCAGATGGTAAATTCTGCTCTCTGAATTTGACATAGTTTATGTGAGCCAAAAAGCCGTGAAAGGAAGCGCAGTGGCAGATTTTCTGGCCAGCAGAGCTCTAGAAGAGTACGAGCCTCTGAACTTTGACTTTCCCAATGAAGAATTAATGTATGTGGCAGCTGCTGAAGAAGACGCTACAAAAGATCACCTTTGGAAATTAAAATTTGACGGAGTATCAAATGTTATAGGTAATGGAATTGGGGCAGTCTTGGTATCCCCAAATGGAGATCATTATCCATTCACATGCAAATTAGAATTTGATTGTACAAATAACATGACAGAATATGAAGCATGTATCATGGGACTCCGTGCAGCCATAGAACGCAGAATTAGAGCGCTGAAAGTATATGGAGATTCTGCACTGGTGATTTACCAATTGAAAGGTGAATGGGAGACAAGAGACCCCAAATTGATCAATTATCGAAGGATAGTTCTGAGGTTAATTGAGGAGTTTGATGATATTACTTTCAATTATCTCCCGCGAGATGAAAATCAGATGGCAGATGCTTTGGCTACTTTGACTTCCATGATCAAAGTGAACAAACAAAAGGATGTAAAACCCATTCAAATGAGTATTTACGAGGCCCCAACTCATTGTTACAACATAGAGGAAGAAGAAAGAGATAATCACCCCTGGTACCACGATATATTATGATACGTAAGAAACCATGAATACCCTGATCAGGCAACCGAGAACGATAAAAGGACGTTGAGAAGACTAGCATATAATTATGTCTTAGACGAGGAGATCCTGTACAAAAGAAGAAAGGATAAGGTACTATTGAGATGTGTGGACGCTGTTGAAGCTAAAAAAATTCTGGAAGTAGTCCACGAGTGTGTTTGTGGAACACACGCTAATGGTTTCAAAATGGCTAGACAAATTATGAGATTCGGGTACTATTAGTCTACCATGGAGGGAGACTGCATCGATTATGCTAAGAGATGTCATAAATGCCAAATTTATGGAGACAAAATTCATGTACCTCCTCCGCCTTTGCATGTTATGACTTCCCCATAGCCTTTCTCTATGTGGGGCATGGATGTCATCGGGCCGATCTCTCTAAAAGCTTCAAATGGGTATCGGTTCATTTTTGTAGTCATCGACTATTTTACCAAGTGGGTAGAGGCTGCTTCATATGCCAGTGTTACTAAGTTGGCGGTCAGCAGATTCCTAAAAAAGGAAATCATATGTCAATATGGAATGCCTGAGAGGATCATATCTGACAATACATTAAACTTGAACAACAACACTATAGCAGAGGTTTGCAGTCAATTCAAGATCAGACACCACAATTCATCACCGTATCGTCCAAAAATGAATGGTGCAGTGGAATCAGCCAATAAAAACATTAAGAAGATCGTGGGGAAAATGGCTGAAACTTATAAAGATTGGCATGAGAAATTACCATTTGCTCTTTATGCTTATCGAACATCGGTCAGGACCTCTACCGGGGCAACTCCTTTCTCATTGGTCTATGGAATGGAGGCATTGTTAGCCATCGAAGTGGAAATTCCTTCCCTTCGAGTCTTGTCAGATCTAAAGTTAGATGAAGCGGAATGGATCCAGTCTCGATACGATCAGTTGAACTTGATTGAGGAAAAGAGGCTAAGGGCTATCCGTCATGGTCAGATGTACAAAAAACGAATGATGCGAGCTTATGACAAAAAGGTTTGCCCAAGAGAATTTCACGAGGGGGACTTGGTGTTGAAAAAGATCCTCCCCATACAAAGGGATTTCAGAGGGAAATGGATGCCAAATTGGGAAGGACCTTATATGGTAAAAAAGGCTTTCTCCGGAGGAGCACTGATTTTGACCGAAATGGATGGGAAAAACTTGCCCAATCCTGTAAATTCGGATTCAGTCAAGAAGTATTATACTTAAAGAAGAAAAGAGGCTAAAGTGAAAACCCGCAAAGGGCGCTTTGAGACTTTCTCTAAAAAAAAATGGAGAGGCCAATGTGAAAACCCACAAAGGGCACCTTGAGACCAAAGGGGTTTTGAGTCGAAAACCCGAATAGGGCGGCTCAAATTGTGATAAAAAATGGGGCATGCGGTGGTCTTGCTATACCTGAATTAAAAGGAAGGAGAGATGTTACGTCTTGGGGCATCAATAGAGTACTCTTGATCTCCTAAACATATATTGAGCTTAAAATGGTCTTCAAAAAGTCCGTACAGAGAAGCTCAAGCTGCGATATCTGGGGCACCTATCTTTTCCCTCATCATTTTGTATTATAGCAATGTTTGCTTTCTTTAATTAACCCATTCCTTTCAGATTTTGTTCTTGATAAATTTCAGTTTTGTCCATCATTATGATCATTTTCAAGCATTTTGTTTTGAAGTAATAATTAATGGACTAATAATACTTTCACAAAAGGAGTTTTGCATATTACTCTGGAAACTTCTAAATAGTACGAGAACCTGAAACAAGACTATTATTTAGAACTCACTAAGCCTAAGGGTTGGAAATATTTGAGAAGGAAACTCTAAACAGTGACCATTTTTTCGGATTATCTGTCAAAAATATCGGCTGAACAAGAAGACAGGATATTATGTCAGTGATACAACCTTAAAGAACAACGAGCAATGACAACCCAGACATTAAAAAAGAGATCATTCTCATGACATTCTGCATTCATGAAAATATCATCCATAACACACTTAGTTAGGAGCATTCGATTTATTCTGATCATTGCATCCTAATCATTATGCATAAGCATAAGTCTACAAATCGATTCTACAAGTCATGTTCCCCAGAGGACGGTGTAACAAGATTGGTGAATCTGCAAATCCCATACCCCTGAAGTTGTAGTGGGATGGATTGAAGTCAAGATAGCGAATCTTACTCCCCTGAAGTTGCAGTGGAGCAGATTAAAGCTACGAATCCACAAGTCCTATACCTCTGAAGTTACAGTAGGTCGGATCAAATCCACCATGGCGAATCTCATCTCCCTGAAGTTGCAGTGGAGCAGATTGAAGCCACAAGTCTTATTTCCCTGAAGTTGCAGTGGAAAAGATTAAAGTTACAAATCCTATGCCTCTGAAGTTGCAGTAGGTCGGATCAAAACCAAACCTTATCTCCCTGAAGGTGCAGCGGAGCAGACTGAAGATAGCAAATCTTATCTCCCTGAAGTTACGGCGGAGCAGATTGAAGCTACAAGTCTAATCTCCCTGAATTGGATCAAAGCGCTAGTTCCTATGCCCCTGAAGATGCAGTGGACTGGAATGAAGCTACTTGAGGAAGAGAGACACCAAAACAAGTAGAGACTCAGCGAGACCGGGCAAAATTGGCCATTTTTAAGTTTTTGCTCCATTTTCGTTACACGACAACGAGCAAAGAAGGGCAGCTGTAGTTAGCCCAATTTGCCCGGGCCCAATAAAACCAAAACAAAAAAAAGAGCAAAAAGAAATAAATATCCAATAAATAAAAGTCCATTACAAAATTACAGCAGCCCAATACAAGCCCAATGCCTAACCCTAAATTACGAGGCCCAAATGGCCCACAAATTTTAACACCTTCAGAAACCCTAGGGGTTTCTAGAAGCTTCAGCGCCGCAACAGCCAAGTCCCCTCTCCACGTGCGCCACCACAACAGCTCCTCCGTACGGTGGTCGTACCTACGAAAACAACAAACAGACAGCAAGCAAAAACAGAGAAAAAAAGAAGAAAAAATGGATATTGTATTTTTCTTTATTTTCGGCTATTAAAGGCCAACATACACAAGTTGTAGGTTTTTACAGAGAAAACAAAATCAATACAAAAAAAAAATCAGAGAACAAACCAAAAAATGTCTCTTTCTTTTCTTTATCTTTTCTTTTTTGTTTTTCTCTTCGAAACTGCCCATACATTCATAAAGATTTCTGTTTTTATTTATAATATATATATATATATGTATTAAAATAGAGTAAAAAAAAAGACAACGGTGGTCCGAAGAGCGGACCTGCGGTCGGAGAAGGATGCCTGGCAGAGAAAAAACCCTCCCCCTTTTCTTTTTTTTACAAAACAGCAGAAATGAGGCTTTTTAAATTATTTTTTTTCTTTTATAAGTCTTTGGAACGACGTCGTTTGGGGCCTGTTTCAGTGGCCTCAAAACGGCACCGTTTTGACAATAACCCGCACGCGACCCAACCCAGCCTTTGGATCAGCGTGTTTTTGCGGAAGGGTCTATTTGCGCATTTGGCCCTTCCGCATTTTTACCCCTTTTAATTCAGTTTTTTTATGTTTGAATTGGCCCTGTAATTTTGTTTCTTTTCCATTTTAGTCCCGCAGTAAAACGACACCGTTTTAAAGAAAACCAAGACCCGACCCGATTAGCCCTCAAGATCCGCGTGTTTTTGCGGTGAATGGGCTATTTGCGTGCGTGGTCCCTCCGCTTTGCGACGCGTTGCAATTTGGTCCTTTCTTGTTTTTCTTCTTTTTTATCTTATCCTATAATTTGGTTTGAGTATCATTTTAGTCCTCGGATTAAAACGCTGCGCATAGGGGGCCATGGATATTTTCCCTTTAGCCCCCTCGTGTTTTTAGCGCGTTGCAAATTAGTCTGTTAGTTCTCTTTTTATTTTGGATTCTTCCCCCAAATTCTATTTAGGTTTCAATTCAATCCTTTTTCATATCCTTACATTTATTTTATTTAAATTAAGATTCTAAACTTTGTTTTAATGGCGATCAAGTCCCTATTTATCTAATTTGGACTCTTTGATTTTTTTATTTTCTACTTTATTTTACTTATTTATTTACTTATTATTATATTATAAAATTGATATTTTTAATGTTAAATATTTACTTTTATTTTTACTTACCTTTTTAAATAGATTCCACTTATTCCTTATTTTATTATTATTTTCATTATGGTTATTTATTTATTATTTATTATTATTATTGCATTATTGTTATTATTATTATTTTATTATCTTTAAACTATTGTATATAGTATTTATTTAATTATCAATTTACTATTAGCTTTTATTTTTTTATTATTTTCTTTTCTTTTATTCATTTATTTACTATTTTTTTTACCTATTATTTCATGTGGATTGTTTGTTTTAGCTTTTATTTTATTGCATTTTATTCTTACCTTTATTATTGTTATTTATATTATTGTCTTCATTTTTATTCTATTATGCATATCGCACTAAAATTCATTTTCCATTTTACTACGGTCATATTATATTTTATCCAATTTTTGAAATAAGCAAATACTCCGCGTTCTAAGATTCGAAAGAAATCGTACCCTAACTTACTGGGTTTCGATTTTTCTCGTCGTGTAACATCCTGAATTTTTGGGCCTATGCATTTAATGGGTGAATATGTGTAATGAGTTAATTTGAGCATTAGGGGTCCAAATTGGGCTCAGGATTGGGCTGAAGCCTTAGTTAAATTTTTGTTTGGGCACTATAGGGTTTAAAAGGTGGTATCTCGAGTTTAAAATATCAAAATGGCCTTGTGGCCCGATGGTCGATGGCGCCACTTAGGGAGCAAGGAGGTGACGCCACACACAGGGAGTAAGGGGCCCAAATTTAAGTTACATGGAGCCCAACTCTTTTAATTTAAGTTAGCTAAATTTTGGCATTAGGGTTAGGTAGAGTGGACGGCAACAAGGCTCAAAAATAGGAGGATTTATGTGAATGGGATAATGTAGATAATATAGTTGATAATATGGAAGAAAAAAGAGAGGAGAAAAGATAGGAGCTATCTACAAGGCTAGGAGTTGACCGAAATTCCATCACCTAGAGAAGTGAAGAAATCGGTTTCTTTATGGCAAAGGGGGTACCGAATTTTCCCTTTTTATTTGATTAATTTTTAGTTATCAGGAAGGGCACTTTCGGTTTTTCATAGGTAAGTGCCGAAATTTCTATAAATAGGGAGGGTTCTCTTCTTTATTTTTCGGCATTTAGGGTTTCTACCTTTTCTTTCTCTTCTTTCTTCTAAAAGCCGAAAACCCCATTATTCTCTTCTCTTCTTTCTTCTAAAAAGCCGAAAGCCGAAAACTCCATTATTCTTTTCTCTTCTTTCTTCTAAAAGCTGAATCTCTATAGATTTCTTCGAATCGTCTTCTCTTCTTGATTTTTCGCAAAAAGCCGGAATCCTCTGGGAGTAGCCGAATCTTCTCTAGTAAGATCTCTTAGATCTAAAAGTCGAAAACACTAGTTCCTGAATCTCATATCACTTTTCGAGATTTCAAGGCAAATAGCGGTGGTGTTGGCTACGGATAGCTTCGAATTAGAGGGTCTCGTTCTAACAGATGTCAGGTGTGTAGATCTCTAACACACTAATTAATCTGTACTAAATATATGTTATGGGCTAAAAGCCAAAAAAGGTCAGATAGTAATCTGTACTAAATATATGTTATGGGCTAAAAGCCGGAAAAAGGCTATATAGTAATCAGTACTAAATATATGTTATGGGCGAAAAGCCGTAAAAAGGTCAGATAGACAGTCGGATTACCCAAAAAGGGTAGGCAATGGATGTCAGGTACGTAATCATAGAAACTTCTCTATGTGTATCGATGTATGTGATAGACTGTGAACTTTTAGGTAGTATATTGTTTTGATTCTGCATGTATGTATGCATGGGATGGGATTGATATGATGAAGGGGAAGAAGGTCGCATAGCGATCGGTGGCTTTGCCACATAGGTCACATAGTGATCGGTCTTTATGACAGGCAGCTCAGCTGTCGAAATACTACGATGTATTATTAAGGTCGTATGGCGATCGGTGGCTTTGCCACATAGGTCACACAGTGATCGGTCTTTAAGACAGTGCGACAAACCGATATCGATATGGTGTGTAGCGGTTGGAGGGTTGATTGTAGAAATCCCCAAGGTGTGATGGTTGGTACGGGTTGGTGTGTAGAGGATGGATTTCTAGGCTGGGATGGGCCATGATGCATATATAGTTACCCTTGTATACGGGCCAAGGCCATAATGTATTTGTGGGCCAAGCCTTTGATGTGTTTTCGGGATTTACACACTGAGTCTTGGTGACTCACCCTATTATTTTTCCCTAACTTTACAGATGAGTAGTAGATCATTGACATAGGAGCAAAGGCGGACTCGAGGGGCCATCAAGTTTTTATTCTTATAGATTATTTCGATTTTTCCTTAAGTTTTAATTTTGGAAACATTTATGTAATAAGGCCCCATAGTTTATACTCACTACTTAGTTTTTAATATTTGCAACTTATGGAACTTTTTCAAAGGTTTTATTATTCAAAATAATAATAATACAAGGTTTTTTTCAAAAGTCACTTGTTTATTCGAATTTTGCCTAATAACTTATGATTTACTAAAACCAACTTAGCAAAAGTTTTCAACGTACAACCCGTAGCATACCAGATCTGGTCGAAACTTATGGGCCGGGTTTGGGGTGTTACATTTTGGTATCAGAGCCCAGTTCAAAACTTGGGCTGTGAAATGGGTCTAGTAGTGTTCTGAAAATTTATGTGAAATTGAGAAAAAATCTGGAAGAAGATATGGCCTTCGAGTCTACCGGCACCCGATCCACGCAGGTAAGTATTCTAAAATTTTGGATGTGATATGTATGTGGGCTTGATGGGCTTGATGGACGTAGACTAGTATGTTAGGCATTGATGGACTATAGGCTTAGTTAAAACAACTCTTTAAATTCATAAGACTTAATCTATCCAAACAAACCCGTGAACGAGTCGATGGGTTAGGGTGTGGCAACAGGCATACGCATGTCTAGGATTGGATTCAGGGAGAGCTTGGTACTTAAGCAGTCCTAGTGACTCACCTCCTCTTCGCTGGAATCCTACCTGGTGCGTAGTGACTGTTCACCTTAGCGAGGAGGACTTGTTGGCAGGCCAAAAAAAAAAAATTAAACCCGAAAGGGATCAGCCACCCTATTTTGTAAAATTTCTAAAATCACCTCTAGTTTTGAAAATAACCAAAATACCCCTGATTTGTAAAATTACCGAAATACCCCCGAATTGCAAAATTATCGAAATACCCCCGGATTGTAAAATTACCAAAATACCCTTATTTCGTAAAATCACCAAGAAACCCTATTTTGGAAAATTACAAAAATACCCCTGTAGGATAAATTACAAAAATACCCCTGTAGGATAAAATTACAAAAATACCCCTGAGTAGTGAAATGACAAAAATACCCTTACATGATGACTGTGATGCCACTTGTACATTGGTGAATGAATGTATGTGTTCCCTGGAATTAGGAAACACAAACTTGAGACTGAATCGTAGATATAATCGCGAATTCGACAAAACTACTCCTAAAACTACTATTCATAAGACTGTTCGTGGTTAATCAGTGGAAGAAAACTAATAATTCATAAAAATTTTAATCAGATAAACGCGAATCGGTAGAATGAGTATAAGGGGACGAGGATGCTCCAGATGCGAATACCGGTGCATACTCTATCATATTATCCTAAGTGTTTTTTTTGGTTTTAGAATTAGAGTTCGCAGCGAAAGCATAGTGGTGAGACTTGGGTAGTATGATTAATAGTTAGTTGAAAATTTCGAGGAAGAAATTTCTTTAAGGGGGGTAGAACTGTAACATCCTGAATTTTTGGGCCTATGCATTTAATGGGTGAATATGTGTAATGAGTTAATTTGAGCATTAGGGGTCTAAATTGGGCTCAGGATTGGGCTGAAGCCTTAGTTAAATTTTTGTTTGGGCACTATAGGGTTTAAAAGGTGGTATCTGAGTTTAAAATATCAAAATGGGCTTGTGGCCCAAAGTGGTCGATGGCGCCACTTAGGGAGCAAGGAGGTGACGCCACACAAGGGAGTAAGGGCCCAAATTTAAGTTACATGGAGCCCAACTCTTTTAATTTAAGTTAGCTAAATTTCACATTAGGGTTAGGTAGAGTGGACTGCAACAAGGCTCAAAAATAGGAGGATTTATGTGAATGGGATAATGTAGATAATATAGTTGATAATATGGAAGAACAAAAAGGAGAAAAGATAGGAGCTATCTACAAGGCTAGAGTTGGTTGGCAAATTCCATCACCTAGAGAAGTGAAGAAATCGGTTTCTTTATGGCAAAGGGGGTGCCGAATTTTCCTTTTTATTTGATTAATTTTTAGTTATCAGGAAGGGCACTTTCGGTTTTTCATAGGTAAGTGCCGAAATTTCTATAAATAGGGATGGTTCTCTTCTTTATTTTTCGGCATTTAGGGTTTCCACCTTTTCTTTCTCTTCTTTCTTCTAAAAGCCAAAAACCCCATTATTCTCTTCTCTTCTTTCTTCTAAAAAGCCGAAAGCCGAAAACTCCATTATTCTTTTCTCTTCTTTCTTCTAAAAACCGAATCTCTATAGATTTCTTTGAATCGTCTTCTCTTTCTGATTTTTCACAAAAAGCCAGAATCCTCTGGGAGTAGCCGAATCTTCTCTAGTAATATCTCTTAGATCTAAAAGCCGAAAACACTAGTTCTTGAATCTCATATCACTTTTCGGGATTTCAAGGCAGATAGCGGTGGTGTTGGCTACGGATAGCGTCGACTTAGAGGTCTCGTTCTAACAATGTCAGTGTGTGTAGATCTCTAACACACTAATTAATCTGTACTAAATATATGTTATGGGCTAAAAGTCGGAAAAAGGTCAGTATAGTAATCAGTACTAAATATATGTTATGGGCTAAAAAGCCTAAAAAGGTCAGATAGTAATGTCAGTACTAAATATATGTTATGGGCGAAAAGCCGGAAAAAGTTTGTATAGACAATCGGATTACCCAAAAGGGTAGGCAAGGGATGCAGTGCGTAATCATAGAAATTTCTCTATGTGTATCGATGTATGTGATAGATCGTGAACTTTTAGGTAGTATATTGTTTTGATTCTGCATGTATGTATGCATGGGATGGGATTGATATGATGAAGGGGAGAGAAGGTCGCATAGCGATCGGTGGCTTTGCCACATAGTGATCGGTCTTTATGACAGGCAGCTCAGCTGTTGAAATACTACGATGTATTATTAAGGTCGCATGGCGATCGGTGGCTTTGCCACATAGGTCACAGAGTGATCGGTCTTTAGAACAGACGACAAATTGTCGATATGGTGTGTAGCGGTTGGAGGTTGATTGTAGAAATCCCAAGGTGTGATGGTTGGTACGGGTTGGTGTGTAGAGGATGGATTTCTAGGCTGGGATGGGCCATGATGCATATATAGTTACCCTTGTATACGGGCCAAGGCCATAATATGTTTGTGGGCCAAGCCTTTGATGTGTTTTCGGGATTTACACACTGAGTCTTGGTGACTCACCCTATTATTTTTCCCTAACTTTGCAGATGAGCGAAGAGATCGTGGACATGGGAGCAAAGGCGGACTCGAGGGCCATCAAGTTTTTATTCCTATAGATTATTTCGGTTTTTCCTTAAGTTTTAATTTTGGAAACATTTATGTAATAAGGCCCCATAGTTTATACTCACTACTTAGTTTTTAATATTTGCAACTTATAGAACTCTGTCAAAGGTTTTATTATTCAAAATAATAATAATACAAGGTTTTTTTTCAAAAGTCACTTGTTTATTCGAATTTTGCCTAATAACTTATGATTTACTAAAACCAACTTGACAAAAGTTTTCAACGTACAACCCATAGCATACCAGATCTGGTCGAAACTTATGGGCCGGGTTTGGGGTGTTACACGTCGAGTCTAAAAAACCAATTATTTTTTAAAAAAAAAGCATATAAGTCAAATAAATAAAAAACTTATTCTCGAGAATTCAAAAATGTTGTGTTCTAACTCACTGAATATGACATTTTGCTATCTCGAGATAAGGATTTCTAAAAACAATGGCAATATTTTATATTTGGAATTTTGAGAAATTGTGCCATAACTTACTGGGTTCCGATCTTTCATTTGACCCAAATGACCGAATATCCTTTTTGAATTTAAATGCACGAGTTTTAATAGTCAAAAGGCAAGCTTAGTTTCAAGGATTCGAAATGTCATATCCTAACTCACTGGGCATGACATTTTACTTCTTCGAAATGAGCTGGTCTCAGCATCCAATTCAATTTATTCAAGTTTTTTTTTTTAAAAAAAGAGGATCGTATTTTAAAATCTTTTCAAATTTTCGACATTAAGACGTTAATCAATCAATTCGGTGCCAATTTTGGGCATTACGAGGGTGCTAATCCTTCCTCCTGCATAGCCGACTCCCGAACCCGTTTTCTTGAATTTCGTAGGCCAAAATTATTGTTTTAATAAATCAAAATATTTTAATGATTAATCTCAAGTTGATCCGATCACACCTCAAAAAAGGATCGGTGGCGACTCCATTTTTATTTTTAAAGTCGACCTCAATTTTTTTATTTAAAAAAAAAGTTTCGACAATTATGTTGTTTTTAGTTAAAAGTTATAGTTCTTCAAAAATTTGCCCCAATCATGGTGCCCTTTTTACTTTAAACAAAAACAGAATCATGCCTTCTTTTAGGAGTAGGTTTGTAAATGAATTTTAAATTATGATTTATTTATCGAGTGATTATATTTTTTAAAAGTAGTAGGAGTTGAAATCATAAAAATGTGTATGTCTTCTTGATTATTGTAATTGTCGAAACCATTTTTTATTTACGAGAATTGACTAGGGTTTTGAAAAAGAAAATAAAAATGGGAGTCGCCACTGATCTTTATTAGGTGTGATCGGATCACCTTTGTTTTAATAAAACGTTTTGGTTTACTAAAACGGTGTTTTTGGTCTACGAAATTCGAGAAAACGAGTTCGGGAGTCGGTTACGTGCGAGGAAGGATTAGCACCCTCGTCACGCCCAAAATTGGTACCAGATTGATTAATTAATGTCTTAATGTCGAAAGTTAAAAATTTGAAAAAGATTTTAAAAATACGATATCTTTTAAAAATATTTGAATTTACTCGAATTGGATATTAAGATTCTCTCGCTCCGAAGGAATAAAATATCACATCCAGCACGTTAGGACACGACAATTTAAATCCTCGAATCCAAAATCATCTCATGATTTCCAAAACTCATGCATTGAAGATTTTTGAAAGGATATTCGGTTATTTGGTCAGACGGTAGATCGAAACCCAGCACGTTAGGGCACGATTTCTCGAATTTCCAAACACGAAATATTGCCTTGTTTTTTAGAAAACGTGGACAAAATTTTAAAAGGATATTTGGTTATTTGGTCAAACGAAAAACCGAAACTCAGCACGATAGAACACGATTCCTCGAATTTCCAAACACTAAATATTGCCTTATTTTGAGAAGTTTCGTTGACGTATTCGGATGAGAATAAATGATATAAAATTTTATGTTGATGAATGACGGTACAAAACGGTGATACACGAATGAAATATTGCGTTTAATAAAATGACAATAATGAATATGCTAATGAAAGCAATATACGATAATTACATAATGTACATTATTTTAATGCTACTATAAACAACTAAAGAAAAATACAATAAGAAATAACAATAATAAAATCATAAAAATAAACAGAATGATAATAATAATAATAATAATAATAATAATAATAACAATAAATAAATAAAATAAAGAATACGATAAAGAAATAAATTGCTTTGAAGTATTGAAAAGTAAGGAGCAATAAATAAATAAATAATTAGTACATGAAATAAAAAATAAATAAATAAATAAATAAATAACAAATAAATAAATAATGAATAAAATATAAAAAAATTCATAAATGGTGAAAATTAAGTGAATGAAGATCAAATTTGAATTGAATAATAATAATAATAGTAATAATAATAATAACGAAAATAATGTTAGTAATAATGAAAATAATAGCAATAGTAACAATAAAAATAATAATATCAATAATAATAATAATATTAAAAATAATTAATACGATAATAAAAAACAAGTAAACAAAAAAAATAAAAAAAATTAATAATATTAAATTAATGATAAAATATAAAAATAGAAAAGAAATAAAAGAAAGGACCAAATTGGGAACTAAAACAGAAGACTGGGGAAAATCGGAAATAAAAAGAAAAGAAAAGGACCTATTCGAACACGCGAATAACAAAGAGGGGCCAAAAGGGAAATTTTCTCTTCTCCTCCAAAACGACGTCGTTAGTTGAGGGGTTAAAATAAAATAATAGCAAAATTATCGGGCAAAATTAGAAAAAATAAAACAAAAAGGACCAAATTAAAAATGGTTGAAAAAGCGGAAGGGCCAAAATCGTAAATAGCCCTTCCGCTAAAAAAAAACGCAGATCCCCTTGTTCAACGGGTCGGGTTTCGGGCTGAAAGGTTAAACGGCGCCGTTTTGGGGCCTTTTTGGCCTCTCCAAAACGACGTCGTTTGGATAATCTATAAAGGCAAATTTTTTTAAAAAAAATCATTTTGGCTTGTGTTTCAAAAAAATAGGGGGAAAGGGGGGTTCTTTTTCTCTGGACAAAGTCCAGATTCCGGCCAAAGGGGTCGCCGTGTCTCCGCCGCGCCTCCGCCTCCGATGACCACCGTGCACGACGGCGGAGGCCCGAAAGGTAAAAATTTCTTTCTTTTATTTTTTTACTGATATACGCATATGTATATATGTAAAACAGTTTTTTTTTTTAAATACATACATATATATATATAAATATATGTGTATACTGTTTGGAAACAGAAAAACAAAGAAAAAGAAAAAAAAAAGCTAACATTCTTACATTCAAATCAAACTCTTTTGTTTTTTTTATTTCGAAAAAATCCCCCCTTACATTGATCTGTTTCTAGGCTTTTATAGCCGAAGAGAATACAATTTTGTTGTTTTTTGCTATTTTCTTTTCCTGTTGCTTGCTGCTTCTGTCTATTTTGCAGGTCGTGGGGAGTCAATGAAAGCATGTTGGCCTATTTTGGTGAAAGGGGCGTAGGCGGAGGAGCAGGTGGTCCTCGGGACGAGGCGCGGGCGGCGCGCTCGAGGAGAACAGCGAACATGGGGCAGCGGCGCTAGGGTTTTCAGAAACCGTAATTTTCTGAAAAAAAATTAATTTGGGCCTGTTGTATTTTGGGCCTAATTTGGGCTTGTAATTTGGGTTTAATTTGTAACTTGGACTTTTTATTGTTCTGTTTATTTTTGTTTTTGGTTCTTGAGCCCCGGGCTAAAATTGGGCTCTACAGTAATAATAATATCTACCATAAATTGGTATAATTTTAGACTAATGGAAACGTGTAGGTAGGTTATTGTGACATGTTAATATAATGCTAAAAAAGTATTATTTCGATGAAGGAAATATAATATATCTACTTGAATTTACAGCCCTTTACATTGATATCAACTAAACTGTCTTATTATGTCACTTTTGCTAGGTGAATCATCGGTGTTAGGAGGAAAAGCGTGATAATTAGATTGTTGTACAAGGATTGGTTGGCAACGAAAATGATCGATTCACCTTAATCAATGAGAAGGGCGACCGAAGTTGGAGAGGAGAGGAAAGGAAGGATGAAGATAGTGGGCTGCCTTTTCCTCTCATTAGGCTCCGGGCCGGCTTTATATAGGTTAATTGTCCCTGTTATACGGTGCCACGTAATGAGTTGATATTCACGACATCATCTCTTAAGCAAGTTGCAGAGGATTTCCATGAAGAATCTCAAGTGAAGAATTGTATATGACAGCGAACTGTTCTCCTCTGCCAGCGAGGTGTAACAGGAGGGAAATAATTGGGTTTGTCGGACTCGGTACCTGCAAGAATTGGTTGAATCAACCTGTTGATTAAAATACTCAACCAAGATCTTTCATCCAATTTTTTTTAATATTTGTTTTTGGATACTTTGATGCATTTAGTTAAACTAAGTTAAATGGGGGAATTGCAGTAGTTAGTTATTGCTACTTACGGTCTGTAAAACGATTTCAGGGAAATTTATTAGTATCATATATATAAACCACTATCAGGGTTCATAGTGGAACTCTTAGTAGCTTAGTCAAACTACAAAGCTCCCATAATATAACAGGATGGATCCATCAGAGCATTTTTCAGACTTAATTTATCAACAAAAACAAACTATATATTAAACCCATTGATCTAAATGGGTGATTCAAACAGTTGCAATAGGACCCAAGCTAACGGTGGATTCCATGGTCTTCATGGCTTCGAACCTCGGCTCCTTGTCTTCGAACTTCAGGGCGGGGTAAACCTTCATGTAGTCCTCGAACACGAATTTCGGGTACGCAATGGGTTTCTCAGCTTCTTTGTCCACCAAAGCAGGTGCTGGATATATAACAGCATCACTTCCAGGGTTGTAAAAGGAAGCAATGGACATTCGGGTCCCATCTGTTTGAGCCAGCACACGGTGCATCACACTCTTGTACTTGCCATTGGTGATCACCTCAAGTTGGTCACCAAGGTTGATGACAATGGAGTGTTTCAATGGAGGGACATCAATCCATTGGTCATCCTTGAGGAGTTGAAGCCCACTGACTTTGTCATCTTGGAAGAGTAATATGATTCCACCAGCATCAGTGTGAGCCCTTAGCCCCTTGATTAGGTCGGGTTTAGGGCATGGAGGGTAGTTGCTGACTTTGGTACCAAAAGTTGGCCCTTTGGAACCATAAAACACTTTCTTCAGGTAACCCTGTTCCAACCCAAGATTCTCACACAGTATGTCCAAAAGTTTCTCAGCCAGCTTCTCCAACTCCACCGCAAATTGCTTCATCACCTTCCTGGTATCAAAGCAATTTCAGTACTTGAAAAACATAAAAAGTGAAGAAAAAAAAAAAGTAGAGTCAGTAACTTTGACTGACCTGTAATCATCTTCAAGATCAGGAATTTCATAAAGGTTTGATTCAGGCAAGTGGCGCAAGAAGAAAGTGCTTTCCCAATCCATGTCAGTGATCTCAGATTGAACAACTTCAAGACCTTTACTTGTCACCATTTCTTTGAACCTTTCCTCCATGCACTTTTTGTAGTGCTCCTTTGTCAGTTTCTCCACAGTGTCCATCAGTTCATGAGATATTCCATGGTTCATCAGCTTTTCAAAGAAAAAAAACATAAAAAAAAAACATTAAAATTTCAGAGAAGCATTATTGACAACAACTAATGAACTGATATTCCAAGTTTCATTTAGTACCTCAAAGAAACCCCAATTCTCACAAGCATCTTTGATCATGTCCATGGTGGCTCCTCTCTCCTCACCATTGATTTTGGACAAGTCAATAACAGGGAAAGCTACCTCCATTTTTGTTTTCTCTTTCAACAACTCCACTACTAGGTTATAGTGAGCAGTAATATGTTTGTGTTTGGTCTCAAGGTGTGTGAAATGGGATTATGGGAAGGTGCAATTTATAGGCACAAAATGAGGGGCAAAACAGGGGAATAAATAAAGCTAAGAAATGGAACAGTGATACATCATATGGGGTGTAGAGGTGTTCATGGCCGAGCCGGGCCGAGCCCAAAAAATGGGCTTAAATTTTTTTCTAAATCCGATCCATATAAAAATGTTAAAACCCGAGCTCGGTCCAGTCCGCTCGTATTAAATTTTTATATTATTTTATATAATTTTTAAATATATATAATACATCAAAAATACTAAAAAAATCAAAATAAATATTTCCCAACAAATTGAAAATAAATTTTAAAAAAATATGTAGACTTAAATAACACTAAGATAGATGTAACTTAACAAGTAAATACCTCTAAAATAATAATAAAATTAACAAATACCTTTAAAATAATAACAAAATTAACAATAAAATAAGTTTTATACAATATTCAATCAATAACAACAAAATAGTAGTAATATAAAAGTAATATGGTAGCAAAATAGGGAGAAAACAATAAGAAAATAACATTCAAAAATAAAAAAAAAATAACAGATTTTTTTTGTCATTTAGTGAATTCAGGCCTGGCCGGGCCGGGCCAAAAATACATTACCCGAGGCCCGGCCTATTTTTTAAACGGGCCTTATTTTTTGTCCAAGCCCATTTTTCGAGCTTATATTTTTGCTCAAACCCTCTCAAATTTTGGTCGGGCCTTCGGACCGGGCCGAGCCGCCCGGCCTATGAACACCTCTAATTGGGTGTAATTACTGCATTTATTATTGGATTAATTCCGCAAGTGTTTAATTATTTAGATAATATTTAGTTACTTTCATCTTCACCATGTGAATTATTATTATTATTACTACTACTTAAGCTTGTTGTAAAGAGGTTTATAATTTTTTAAATCTCGAATTTGAATATTATAAATGAAAAATATAATTAAATAAAAATTAATTTCATCACGATTTAATGTCACTATAAAATATTAAAGGTCTCAAAATAAAATATTATATTATTTATAAATTATTTAATATATATAATTTTTATATAAACAAACAATTACATTACAATAAAAAATAAAAATTCAAATATTGAACCCTAAATTACACTAATTTTATAATTATATTAGTGACAAATATATCATTTTAAAAGTTGTTTATTAAGTATTAATACAGATATATCATTACATTAGTGACAAATATATGATGAAAAAACGAAACAAGTAGGAAAATGACAGAAAATACACGTAATAATGGGAATAACATCAATCACAGATAAAAAAAATTATATATAATAATACGAAGTTTTATTTAAGTTAATTTTTAAATAAAAATAAAAATATTTATAAAGGAGTTTTTTTCTAAAAAAATGACTTACGGCTTTTCATGAAGTTAAGTCCTTCTATAAAAAAAAAAAAAAAAAAATTACATTGAACTGAACAAACTGTTTTCTATAGAATAAACACACAAAATTCCAAAAATTATTTTCCATAAAACCTGTAACATAAAACAAACCAACCCCTAATGAAAAAAAGAAACAAGCAAGAACATCAGAAAAAAAAACACGTAATAATGGGAATAACATCAATCACATGAATCAAGTTAAAAACAAAAAACAAAAAACAAAAAGCAAGGTCGCATTGCATCGCATGCCGTAAAAGAAACAGGGAAAATAAAGAGATGCCTGCAGAAAAAATAAAATAACACGGTGTTATTGCTGTGCGCGAGAAAACACAAGAAAAAGCTTAGGTTTTCACTACCTTTGCTTTAATAATCATGCCGGAGACAAGCCTTTTTTCTCAACTGTTGGATCAGTCGTGTCTTACTCCTATTTTAATCATGTCTTTTAAGTGTCTTCTTTTTTTTTATCATCGAAGTGTTTGTTGTGTCTCTCACAATAATTAATTTCGTATATTTTTTAAAATTTATGAGTCTTTATTATTGTCTAAATGTAGAGCTTTGGTGTCCTATAAAAAATTGATACTGCATCAGATGATGATAAATATCATCTATATATGTAAAGGGATTTGCATAAATTATCCATTCAAATTGCAACATTTAATAATATATATATATATGGTATAATTATGAATTTCATCCCTTTATTTTAATTTGTTAAAATTTACTAATTGTATTTTATGAAAATTGAGAAATTAGTTCAATTGAATAATACTTTTTAAATCTTACCATTGACCTAGAAATCAACAGTTTAGTAATTTATACGTGATGAATTAGTAAAAATTAACGGAATAAATTTAAGTGATTATCATTTATTAGATTAATTTCTCAATTTTTGTAAAGCACGGGACTGAATTTTGACAAACTAAAGTATAGGCAAGGGCAACACTGAGGGAGGTAGGGCCTTGTCCCACTCTAAAATGGGTTTAATCCCTTTGAAAATAACTTTAAAATTACAAATTAATAAAATGTTTGGTAAACTAGAAGGATAGAAATAAATGTACGTGCATGATTATGGTGTAGGTGTTGGATCAAGTTCCAGATTCCCTGAATGTTGCAATATAGTTTTGGTGTGACAGTCTTTATCTCCATTATTGACAGAGCTCAAAATAGGGTGTTTTTGTTTCGACTTGGTAGGATTGTTTAGTATTGACATAATATAGATGGTCCTTTGCCAATTGTTTCGCCATAAATTGCAGTAGTATTCTCCCAGTGCATGAACCGTTGCGAAGAGATGGAGTGAATTACCCAAATTTCTGAGACATTCCTGACGCTACTTGGTGCAGTCACATGCCATGTTTTCTAATGGACATATTATTGGATTATCTTTTCCCCTTTTTATGCATCCATACTTTCCCAACAAAAGTTTGTATGGAGTTTAGTGGTGTGCTTTAAGATGATGAGAACTTTGTGGTTTGTTTCAACATGATTGCAACAACATGGCCAAAACATTGAAGGATCTAATGGGGATTCTTCCCACAAAATTATATATACACACACTATAAAATACTTTCGCTGCATCAAAATTATGTAACAAAAACAAATGAGGCTTGAATTGAAATGATAAAATATAGAATTTTTTTTTATCTTTTAGAATTGGTGCCTAGTTAATTGGTGATTCCAACTTAATTAGGGATGAAATTGGATAGTGTAATGCAATTCCTGGATCCACTTGAATCGATTATGGAACACCAGTTATGTGGGTGAAAAAATATTATGTGAAACTTTGGTTGAAATGATAAAGTTAAAGATTTTGAAAATTAGGATGCTTTAGACTCAAATCTTATTATGTGCATTTTTCTTATAGGTTTTGTATAGAATATAAAAATGACATTTTTTTAGGTTTTCTAGGTTTAGACTCAAATCTTTAAGATTGATATTTTAACGCACTTGAATTTATCAATATGATATTTTTTATTATTCACATAAAATTTTAAATCAATCCAATATATCTCTATATACCATCCATAAAGATATTGTCATTATGAATATATTTTTAACAGTAAAAAGTTTTTTAATAAAAAATAGTTATTATATTTTAATTTATTCGAAATTTGATATACATGTTCTATGCGAATAAAGTGTGAAAAATTAAAATAATCTTTTTTGTTAAAAGGAAAGAATTAGAGAGAAATTGAGTTTGCAAGAACTTAAAATAATTCATTATTTCATGGCCTATATATTCACGAGAAAGGTTTGTATGAAATATGATATTATTTCTTTTCAATAGTTTAATATCACATCAGTAATTTCATTCTGAATTTCAGGATTTTCATTTAGATTTGATTTTTTTCATGATGAAAATATTGATGTGACATTAAACTATTGAAAAAGAGATACATATAACGTGGCATCACTGTTTCAGACAATCCTTTTCCATAAATTCAGAGGAGCATTATTATTATTATTATTATTATTATTATTAGTTGACAGGGAAGTACGTACCTTATTGATATAGAAAATTTTCATCCATTTAGGACGTGATCTAAGTAAGGATATCGTGTAATATTGTCTAATGCATGATACATAATCTTATGCCTAATCCGTTTATTGCCCTAACCATTTGAAATTCCCTTTTTGGGAAAGAACGCATAATACAAAGGTTTGTGCATCCACATCTACAATTCACTACATGACACTGAATGCATACAAATAAAACCCAAGTGGTAAATAATTAGATTAAAAAATAGCATTAAATTTCAATTTAAAATTTACAATAAGCTCAGCGAGACATAATATCCTTATCAGATAACAAATCGATCATGTAAGAGAGACCTTCTCTTTATATATGCCGAAGCTAAGGGAACTCCTTTAAAAGAGTAAAATGATTTTTGTACCCCTCTCTATTATCTATAATTTTACTTATTATTTAATATAATATTTTTTTGTCATTTTAATATGGGTCAAGTAGCAGTGGTGTTGAGATTTTGTCACGTGTTTTATATATATATTTATTACTTTTTTAAATGCAACCGAAGGATTGTGAAGTTGAAACTTTCCATAATTAGTGTACTAAATAATTATCCTTTTAATATTTTATTTAAAAACTTTAAATTTTATAATTATATAATTAAAAATTGATGTATATTTTTTATTTTTACTAATAAAATTATTATTTTGAATAAAAGTAGTTTTAACAATCTTTAAATATAATTCTATTAAAACTTGATTTATTTATTAATTTCATAAGTGTCAAATAAAACACAATTGTGAATATATATATATATAATTAATTTTAGGTTATTTTCAATATCATTTCAGCTCCTATCAATATGAATAGAAGAAAGAGTTTGATTGAAGTACATTACCTCAATTTGATGGCATGCCCTATTAGCCACATAGTAGGATTTTCGTTGTTCAACTTCACGGAGTTTCCAATAAATGTCTCTTCAGGTTTCTATAATAAGAAAGGGCAAAGCAATAATGCATTAAACTCCAGATCAATAATGGAAAGGATCCGATTTCAAAGTGAACACAAACCGGCATATATGACGATGACGATGATGAGATCAACACGTAAACTTCCTTATGCTACAAATAATATGTTGCACTGAGTTGTCTTTGAACCAACCCCACTCACTCCAAATCAAACAGGTTTTAGGGTTTTCTTTTTCTCTCTCTGTTGGAAACTCGTACACTGCATGTTGCAAGTAAACATCCATTTGAAAAAAAAAAAAAAAAAAAAACAGATAATGATACCTTCTTTTTTTCCCGAGTAAGTTGGTGCATATCAATGGTGAAATGCGTTGTTGCCCACTTTCCCTGTTGGGGGATGGGATGGGCCATTTTGTCGTCCCTCGTTTTTGTGGCATATGCGATTAGTTTACGTTTGCCAGAAGAATTTTCATGCCAACTCCCTCAGCTTATATATGACTCTGATTATTCCCTGCGCTTTGTTTGTTTCTCTTTAGTCATTTTCGGACGTAAATCAAAGCCTTTGATGCACTAATCTAGATGTTGAACTACCCAAAAATTTAGCGCTTTTTTTTTTTCCTTTGTAATAGGCTCAATTTGCCCGGGCCTATTAACCTAGTATTTATCCATTAAAAAAACCAAGTAAAAAATAATAAAAATAAAAGCCCAAATATTAAAGTCCATTACAGCCCAAATATTAAAGTCCATTACGGCCCAAATTCTAACCCAAAACAAACTAAACCCGAACCCCTAAAACCCAATCACTAAACCAACCCAAAATTTTAAACCTTTAAGCCCAAATCCTAGCCTACACTGGCCCAATAACCTAAACCATACAAGCAAACCCTAGCCCCTAACCCTCTTACGCCGTTGTTGCCCTCGTGACACACCCATGTACGGCTTCCACGCCCGCACGCCCCACGCGCCTCCGTACGCCACGTCCACGCCTTCCGTACCTGCAAACAAGGCCACCAATAGCAGAGAAACAACAAAAAATATATAAAATAAAATAATTGTATTTCGATTCGGCTATAAAAAAAGCCATCAAACATTTGTAATTTTTTTACGATTTTGGGAGTATACAAAAAAATCAACAAGCAAGAGGTATTATACCTTTTTTTTTCTCTATCTGTTTCGAATATCATACATACATAAAGATAAATAAAGCATATATGTATATTTTTACCCTTTTGTGACGATAAAAGAGTTGAAAACCGAAGCGTCTTTCTTTGCTTTTTTGATTTTGGAGGGTTTTTTGAGTTGTGTAAATACAAGATTCGGGCTTAGAGAGGCTTAAGGAACCAAAATGCCCCTGTTTTGGGATTCCAACCATCGTATATGGTGGCAGAGGTGGCGATTGACGGTGGCTCGATGACAGAGCAAGGCCATATTCTGGCCAGTACTCAGAGAGCTTTTTAGGTTTTTTTTTTGTGTTTTTTATGGATTGATGAAAAATGTTTTTTTAACTCCTTTTTTAGTATTTATAAGCCCATGGTACGACGTCGTTTTGGTATGATCTATTAACGACCAAAACGGTGTCGTTTAGAGACTATACCCGCGCGAGTGACCCGAATCGGGGAGGATCCGCGCGTTTTCGAGCAATGGTTTATTTGCGCATTAGGCCCTTCCGTTTTAGCTGTGTCATGCAATGTGGTCCTGCGCTCTTTTGTTTTTTTATTTTGTCCCCCCATAATTTTAAGGGCAATGGATAATTACCCATTCAGTCCCCATGTTCTGCACGCGCATTCACCTAGACCATCCTATTAATTTAATGCCTAGTTTTGAGACTTCTAATTTGGTTTTAATTTCAAATTCATCCATGACTTGTTTTGATTTATTTATTTATTTATTTTTACTTTTCTGTTTCATTATTATTATTATTATTATTATTATTATTATTTATTTTTAAATCTTTTATTATTTCAAAATATATATAATTTATATTAAGTTTCCATATTGTCTATTTTAAATATTCTTATATATGTTATATAGTTTAAATTATTTCATATTTTTATTTATCATTTTAAAAAGTGTTTTATGATCTTGTTTTAAGATTTTGTATATTATTTTTATTAAATTGTTTCACACTTTTTATATATTATTCATTTCAAACCTCTTTTACATACATTAATAAACTTAAATCTTTGTATGTTTGATTAGGTTGTTTTCAAATTAATTATTTTTAATCATTTCACATATATATTTTATCTTTAAATAATTTTGCATAATATTGGTTTTAATTACTTTTCGTTTTACATTTGTTTTTGTATATTATTTTGCTCCATTTTATTCAATAGTTAATGTTGAAATTGTGTTATGTGATTATTGCTATTGTATGGATTATAATTCTTAATTTGTAACTATTAATTATTTATGATTCATTAGTGTAAGACTTCGTGTATGTATCGCTACCTTGCTTTGTATATGTAACATCCTGGAAAGGGCCTATGCATTTCCGGTTTAATTGTACGAAATGACAAGTCTTAAGCACTATGAATAAATTTTTGGTATTTTTGGAATTCTAGAAATGCATAGAAATGGAAATGAACATTTTGGAAACCTGAACATTTTGGAAAGCTGAACATTTTTGGAAACCTGAATATTTTTGGAAATGTTTCAAAAATGGAAAGTGAACATTTCGGGAAACCTGGAAATGTAAGAAAATGGTCAGCAAACAGAGCCGATCGAAAATTTTAGGAAACTTAGAAATGATGCCGAAATGTCAAATTTTAAAGTTCAAAATAGGAAATAAGGGCTAGAGGGCCTTAAAAGAAAAAGTTGGAGAAGTTTGACACACAAACAGGCTTGGAAAAGTGGCACTGAAGATGCCACTTAGGGCCTAAGGAAGTGGCGTCACATGCAGGAAATAGGCTGAGTTCGAGTCACATGGGAAGCAAATAAAAGAAATTTTATTTTGCTTCCGGAAGAAGTGAGGTGGACGGCACATGGCTATAAATTAGGAGCTTTTATTCTTTTATTTTTAAGAGATAAAGGGTGGATAAATAAGGGATAAATAATGGATTTATTTTAGATTATTTTCAAGAGATAAATGTGGATATTATTTCTTTTATTTTGATAGATAAGGAAGAGATAAAAGAGGATTATTATTAGTATTATTTTTATTAAGAGATAAGAGATAATTATTGGATTAAGTTTTATTAAAGTGATAAATCAATGGATAAAGCTATCAAAATAGAAGAGTGGTGGCCAAGTAAAGGACTCTAGCTAGTAATTTTGGCTATAAAAGGAAGAGTAAGGCTATTCTTCATTCATTCTTTTCTTTTCAAGAAAACCTCTACCGAAATTCTCTAAAGTTTCTCCTCTTCTCTCTGCTAATTTTCTCTGCCATTATTCTCTTTTTCTCTTTCTTTTCTTCTTCTATTACAAACACAATCAAAAGCCAAGATACCAATAGCCCTAGTCGATTTCTCACTAAGCCTCAAGAGCCGAAATTGTTATCCACATCAAAGCCATAGCCGAATCTTTGCTAAGGGTTCAAGCAAGAGTTCCATCAAATTCTTCATGAAGGTAAGATTAGGTTAGATTCTCATTCTATTTCTTTTAAGGTCATCGAAATTAAGATTCTAATACCCTTAATATCTATTGCCAAGAGATCTTTCGGGATTTACTAAGTGTCGACTACAAGGAAGGAGAAGTTCTTTTCCCGAAGGTACACCATAAGCCGCGTGTTCCCTAGTTATTCGGTGAATTTGGGATTTAAGAATCTAAGGTAAGTCATATTTAACATACGGCTAAGGGTTATTTGTTGTGAATAAATGTTAGAAATTGATCTAACATGTAGTTATAGGGATTTCGACAGAGGGGATACAAGGATTTTGGGATTTGAGAATTTCAAGGTAAGTTTTAAGAATACTAATCCTACTAGGATTTGGATTTATGGTCGAATGGCTTTTTATTAAATTAGTAAGTGATTAATCAAATGTAGGAATTTGAGATCTAAGGCGATGAGATCGATTTCGGGATTTCAAGGAATTCGTTAAGCAAATCGGTGTGTACCCTACCCTAAGTTTTGATAGGTTCATGGCTATGCTTAAATTAAATGTATTATTAAGAATGTGTGTACTCATACTAACCTTCGATATATCATATGGCAATTATTTTAATATATGAATATGCATAAGAATATGAATGTGGCTAAGTACCACAAATGTGGTAAAAGTACCCAGTGCACGTTTCCTACTTCGATAGGATTATGAATATGATATATTTTGAACATATGAATAGTAGCATGAATGAGAATTAAGTATGTTATGCATGATATAAAATTTATGGGGCATTCGGGATCTATGTGAAAGGGAAGAAGGTGTTGACTTGGTTTCACCAACTAATATGGTGACTACTGGTCACAAAATTTGAATATGGTAACTTCGGTTACATTATCCGAATTTGGTAACTTCGATTACATTATTTGAATATGGTGTCTAATGACACAAATTATATGGCGATGAGCACGTCGATTCAGCGGATCGCCCGATGGTGTGTAGCGGATGGAGGTTGATTTAGTAGTCCCCACGGTGTGTGAGTGGCGGTGCGGGTGGTGTGTAGCGGATGGTTAATTAGGTTTGGGTTTGGGAATGCATCATTAATTGTATTCTATGATTTGAATGTGTATCATTTGCATGTCCGATTCTATTATGACTTAGTGTTGTGTACACATTGAGTCTGTTGACTCACCCCGTTTGGGGAATATTTTTCAGTGATGAGCAAATAATGGACCGGGGGTGGCGGAGCTTAAAGGTGGCCATGCATAGCAAGAAATTTATGATTTGGACTTTCAATTTATTTTAAGTATTTTAAGTTTTACTTTGGGATCATTGATATAATAAGGCCATTGTGGTTTACTTTATTTTTCTTTTATTTATTATGTTTATGGATTTTTATCAATTAAAGTTTAAGTAAATTCCTTTTTAAAATTAACTCTAAATGTTTTGTCACCTTAAATAAATGGGTTTTAACATAAGATAAATTTGTTTTCAACTCAAGCCCAACCCAAACAATATTTTTAAAAATCATACAAGTTCTTCCTAAGTAACAAAAAATTTTGAACCGGTTTACTTAAGGAACATACCAAATCTGGTCAAAGCTCGTGGGCGGGTTTGGGGTGTTTGATTTTGGTATCGAGCCAGCTTTAAACTCTCGGCTTTGTGGTCTAAAGCCCAAAACATTTTCAAATCGAGCCCAAATGAGTTTTATGAAAATATTTTTGGAAATAAGCGTGTTTTTCGGCATGACACCTAAGTCTCCGACCCACCCACTGTAAGTACTTGATCTCTTGTGTGATTTATATTATGATTTGTAGAAGGGTAGAAATGGAATGGAACGTAGATTAGTGAACTAGAATCTATTGAACCATAGGACTAGTCTATTCAAACACAAGTGCATAAGACTTAAGGACCATTAAACAAACCTATGACTAAGTCGCCGAGGTTAGGGTGTGGCAACCATTGTGCGCATGTCTAGGATTGGATCCTAAGAGCACTGGTATTTAAGCGAGTCCTAGTGACTCACCTCCTCTTCGCAGAATCCTACAGTGCGTAGCTAGCTTCTGGTTCACCCTAACCAAGAGGACTTATTCATAGGCTAAACCCCAACTAAAACCCGAAAGGGAACTAGCCGTATTTTCATTTTCAAAAAAAAAAACCTAGTTTTAAAACTCTTAAAATTATCCTTTTGAATTGCAAACATGATTCTATAAAATTTTCTCAAGTATTCTTGATTTATAAAAATTACTAAAATACCCTATATTTGCAAAATTATTAAATTGCCCTTGGTTTATGAAATTTCCAAAATACCCACAGTTCTTATCAAAAATTCATTACTTTATAAAATGTCCAAAAACCTTAATTTGAAAAATATCAAAATACCTTGATTTTGGAAAATTACAAAAGCTTCCTAACTTACAAAATTACCAAAATGACCCTAATTTCCAAATTTTTGCAACATCACCGTTTTGGAAAGTACAATTCTCAAAAAGAACCCTCAAAGTTTTGCAAAATTTGGAAATACCCCGAAAATATTAAACTCTACAA
The DNA here is from genome assembly GCA_025698515.1 of Gossypium sturtianum. Taxonomy (NCBI): domain Eukaryota; kingdom Viridiplantae; phylum Streptophyta; class Magnoliopsida; order Malvales; family Malvaceae; genus Gossypium; species Gossypium sturtianum. The sequence goes on from CM046948.1 coordinate 13,185,898, forward strand.
ATTTACCATGGTTTATTACCAAAATACCCCCGAGCTCCAAAATTACCGAAATACCCCCGGATTTCAAAATTTTTCAAAATACCCCGGGAATTTAAAAATTCCAAAATACCCTTATTGATAAAATCACCAAGGAACCTTATTTTGACAAATTACAAAAATACCCTCAGTAGGGCAAATTACGAAAATACCCACAGGTAGTGGAAAAACAACAACAATGAAAACTACAACATTTCTCCGAATGAACGAAAGTTCATAATTGATTGATGGATGTATGAATGTAAAGATGTGTGCATGTATGGATACGAAAGAACCACTCCTAAAATTTTTCCATAAAAATTCTTCGCGAATAATCGATGAAACAAGGACTAATTCATAAAACTTTTTACTCGGATTAAATCGCGACGTTAGAAATAAGTTCTAGGGGACGTGAACTTAGGGATTGTGCCTAGAAAGTATGATGGTTCTATTAAGATCGAGTGCTTGTGAAAAGCATAGTGCGGTGAGAAGGATTATGCAACAGTTAATAAGTAATTTCGAGGACGAAATTATTTTTAAGAGGTAGAAGCAGAACATCTGGAAAGGGCCTATGCATTTTCGGTTTAATTGTACGAAATGACAAGTCTTAAGCACTATGAATAAATTTTTGGTATTTTTGGAATTCTAGAAATGCATAGAAATGGAAATGAACATTTTGGAAACACGGACATTTTGGAAACTCGAACATTTTGGAAACTCAATATTTTTAGAAATGTTTCAAAATGGAAAGTGAACATTTCGGGAAACACGGAAATGTAAGAAAATGGTCAAATAAACAGAGCCGATCGAAAATTTTAGGAAACTTAGAAATGATGCCGAAATGTCAAATTTTAAAGTTCAAAATAGGAAATAAGGGCTAGAGGGCCTTAAAAGAAAAAGTTGGAGAAGTTTGACACACAAACAGGCTTGGAAAAGTGGCACAGAAGATGCCACTTAGGGCCCTAAGGAAGTGGCGTCACATGCAGGGGAAATAGGCCTGAGTTCGAGTCACATGGGAAGCAAATAAAAGAAATTTTATTTTGCTTCCAGGAAAAAGTGAGGTGGACACACATGGCTATAAATTAGGAGCTTTTATTCTTTTATTTTTAAGAGATAAAGGGTGGATAAATAAGGGATAAATAATGGATTTATTTTAGATTATTTTCAAGAGATAAATGTGGATATTATTTCTTTTATTTTGATAGATAAGGAAGAGATAAAAGAGGATTATTATTAGTATTATTTTTATTAAGAGATAAGAGATAATTATTGGATTAAGTTTTATTAAAGTGATAAATCAAGGGATAAAGCTATCAAAATAGAAGAGTGGTGGCCAAGTAAAGGACTCTAGCTAGTAATTTTGGCTATAAAAGGAAGAGTAAGGCTATTCTTCATTCATTCTTTTCTTTTCAAGAAAACCTCTACCAAATTCTCTAAAGTTTCTCCTCTTCTCTCTGTAAATTTTCTCTGCCATTATTCTCTTTTTTTCTCTTTTCTTTTCTTCTTCTATTATAAACACAATCAAAAGCCAAGATACCAATAGCCCTAGTCGATTTCTCACTAAGCCTCAAGAGCCGAAATTGTTATCCACATCAAAGCCATAGCCGAATCATCGCTAAGGGTTCAAGCAAGAGTTCCATCAAATTCTTGATGAAGGGTAAGATTAGGTTAGATTCTCATTCTATTTCTTTTAAGGTCTGTCGAAATTAAGATTCTAATACCCTTAATATCATTGCCAAGAGATCTTTCGGGATTTACTAAGTGTCGACTACGGGGAAGGAGAAGTTCTTTTCCAAGGTACACCATAAGTCGCGTGTTCCCTAGTTATTCGGTGAATTTGGATTTAAGAATCTAAGGTAAGTCATATTTAACATACGGCTAAGGGTTATTTGTTGTGAATAAATGTTAGAAATTGATCTAACATGTAGTTATAGGGATTTCAAGGAGGAGGATACAAGGATTTTGGGATTTGAGAATTTCAAGGTAAGTTTTAAGAATACTAATCCTACTAGGATTTGGATTTATGGCGAATGGCTTTTTATTAAATTAGTAAGTGATTAATCAAATGTAGGAATTTGAGATCTAAGGCGATAGATCGATTTCGGATTTCAAGGAATTCGTTAAGCAAATCGGTGTGTACCTACCCTAAGTTTTGATAGGTTCATGGCTATGCTTAAATTAAATGTATTATTAAGAATGTGTGTACTCATACTAACCTTCGATATATCATATGGCAATTATTTTAATATATGAATATGCATAAGAATGTGAATGTGGCTAAGTACCACAAATGTGGTAAAAGTACCCAGGTACGTTTCCTACTTCTGATAGGATTATGAATATGATATATTTTGAACATATGAATAGTAACATGAATGAGAATTAAGTATGTTATGCATGATATAAAATTTATGGGGCATTCGGGATCTATGTGAAAGGGGAAGAAGGTGTTGACTTGGTCTCACCAACGGAATATGGTGACTACGGTCACAAAATTTGAATATGGTAACTTCGGTTACATTATCTGAATTTGGTAACTTCGGTTACATTATTTGAATATGGTGTCTAATGACACAAATTATATGGGCGATGAGCACGTCGATCGCAGCTGACGCCTTCGATGGTGTGTAGCGGATGGAGGGTTGACTTAGTAGTCCCCACGGTGTGGCGGCGTGTGCGGGTGGTGTGTAGCGGATGGTTAATTAGGTTTGGGTTTGGGAATGCATCATTAATTGTATTCTATGATTTGAATGTGTATCATTTGCATGCCTGATTCTATTATGACTTAGTGTTGTGTACACATTGAGTCTGTTGACTCACCCCGTTTGGGAATATTTTTCAGGTGATGAGCGATAATGGACCTGGTCGGCGGGAGCTTAAAGGTGGCCATGCATAGCAAGAAATTTATGATTTGGACTTTCAATTTATTTTAAGTATTTTAAGTTTTACTTTGGGATCATTGATATAATAAGGCCATTGTGGTTTACTTTATTTTTCTTTTATTTATTATGTTTATGGATTTTTATCAATTAAAGTTTAAGTAAATTCCTTTTTAAAATTAACTCTAAATGTTTTGTCACCTTAAATAAATGGGTTTTAACATAAGATAAATTTGTTTTCAACTCAAGCCCAACCCAAACAATATTTTTTAAAAATCATACAAGTTCTTCCTAAGTAACAAAAGAATTTTGAACCGGTTTACTTGAGGAACATACCAAATCTGGTCAAAGCTCGTGGGCCGGGTTTGGGGTGTTTCAGTATACTATTATTCCATTGCGTTCTATTTGTTTAAAAATCAAGTTTTATATCGTTTAAGTTTTAAAATTATTCTATTCAAAGGTTTAAAATAAGGTAATGCTCATGTTTGGAAGCTTCGAGAAAATCGTGCCCTAACTCACTGGGTTCCGATTCTTCTCGTTAAATCTAAACAACCAAGTACCCTTTTTCTTTTCTAATCAAAACGCATAAAAATTTTAAATAAAAAACTTATTCTCGAGAATTCGAGATGTTGCGTCCTAACTCACTGGATGTGACGTCTTATCATCTCGAGGTAAGAATTTCTAAAAAACAAAGGCAATATTCCGTATTCGGGAATTTGAGAAATTGTGCCCTAACTTACTGGGTTCCAATTTTTTATAAAGCCCAAATAACCGAATACCCTTTTCAAACTTTATTACACGGGTTTTAAAAATCAAAAGATAAGTTCAGTTTCGAGAATATAAGTTGTTGTACCCTAACTCACTGAGTATGACATTTTATTTCTTCGAAATAAGAGGGTTTTGGCATCCAATGTGATTCCGTTCAAATGTTTTTTTAAACAAGCGGATCGTAATCTAGAATATTTTCAAATTTTCGGCACTAAGACATTAAATAATCAATTAGGCACCAATTTTAGGCGCTACAAGGGTGCTAACCCTTCCTCATACGTAACCGACTCCCGAACCCGTTTTCTCGAGTTTTTGTAGACCAAAATTATCGTTTTAATAAATAAAAATGTTTTAACGATCAATCTTAAGGTGACCCGATCACACCTCAAAAAAAGATTGGTGGCGACTCCATTTTTGATTTTCCAATCGATCCCTGTTTTTCAAAATAGAAAAAAATGGTTTTGACAGCTTAGCGACTCCACTGGGGACTTGTTTGAGAGTCAAGCCGTAAATTGAATATTTGTTGTCCTTTTGTCAAAAACTGAAAATTGATTTGAAAAATTACGATCCCTTTATTGCATGTGCTTGTGTCATCTCATTTGATTGTTGTGGTTCGAGTCTTGTAGAATACTTTTGCATCATATTGCATGACCGCTGGGTCACACCCTTTTAAGTGGGAGTGAGAAGCTACTCCTTCGTGAGGTTTTCACCTCCGTGCAGGATAGTGGATTGCTTTTGGGATACATCCGTACCTATGTCTTCTTGAGATTTTCATCCCCGTGCAGCCATAGGGAAATGTATTCCCCTGAACTGAACTCAATCCATATGAGCCTATAATGGGTGAGGATTGAGGAATCTGCTGGTTCAGGTACCCTCTCTTTAGAACCAAACCACATATAGTGAACCCTAGGAGCCCACTTTAGGTAGAACTATGTTAAACCCTAGCAGTCACCTGGATAGGTGTTTGATTGTTTTCTGTTTGATTTGATTTTTACCATCTGTATATGATACTAATGTGTTTTCTTTTATTTATGACTACATTGCATTTCATCATCATAGAAAGGAGGTGTTGATTCATATTCGATTGCTAAATAGAAGAGTTTGTTATAGGAAAATGGATTTCTTGATAAAGTGGGTTATAATACGTTCGTCCAAATATAGTCCAAGTAAACACAACGAGAAAAGGTTGATAGTAATGACTTTGCCTCGTTGCCCGGGGATTCAAGCCAACAAGGATTATTCGAGAGTCATCACGTCTCAATTTTCTTAAAGAAGCTTATGAGCATCGCGGAGGATAAGTGAGTGAAGAGTCACAGCCTGGATCAAGCAACAAGGAGCTAGAAGAGGCATCTATTGGGAAAGTTCACGGGACACGACCATAACATCCGGATACGAAGAAAAGGATTGGTGTTTTCACCTGGACTATGAGGACAAAGCCGCATATGTAATCCGTTTTATGTAAAGAAATTTATTTTCTAGAAAAGTTCTTCTAATGGAAAGCCGCATATGTAATCCGTTTTATGTAAAGAAATTTATTTTCTAGAAAAGTTCTTCTAATGGAATTGAATTCAGAATCAACGCCTCTCTTTCTTTTTGCATTCATTCCATGCATTTGCATTGCATTTCATGTATTTGCATTACATCACATCATATGCATTAAAATTTGTAGAAAGATTCCAATTAATTAAAAATTATTTCAGTAACCTGGAAACCGACAAAACCTTACCAAATATGCATCCCTACGGCACAAGAAAAAAGGCCAAGTAAATGGACAAAAGACTAGAAAAACTGGAGCAAATGAAAAAGGATATGCAAGAACAAATGCAGGCACAGATGCAAGAGTAGTTGGCTAAGATCCAGCAAGAGATGAGGGATCAAATGATGGAGTCCCAACGAAACATGATGGCTCAATTGTCCCAACTGCTGGTAGGAAGGATGGACAAAGGGAAAGGCACTATGGATAATGTCGGGGAAAATAATGAAGATCCTCAATATCCTCCTGGTTTTACTCTAACACATGTACAAGCACAACCTGAGATAAACCCACAGAGACCATCTGCTACGATTAGGCCGCAACAGTTTCAGGCTGAGGCCTCGATACCAATAAATTTTCAGGATGGCTCAGGCTCTAACCCTGGTAATAATTTAAATAATCCAGTTGTTCCTGATTTAGACGAAGAGGCAGAAGAGTTGCAATTCCCTGAAGAAGTCAGAGGCTTGGAAGGAATATTAGGGAATCTGAACATTAATGACATAGCCGAAGAGGGAATCGGGGAATAAAAGTTTCCAAGCCCTTACATACTTGGGAAGATTTTAAACAATGGGACTATGGAAGGGATCCCTGTATTTTTAGAGCTAATCTAGAGTAATATTCAAAACATGCTTGTTGCTTTAATCCTAGAGGCAATAAGAATCTTTTTGTGAAATAGGCTTGTGTCCAGAATTTTTATTTCAATAAAATGTATCTTTTAAGCAAATATTTTTTTCATTCTTTCCATTTCATATTATACATTCTTTTGTTTTTAGAATATTCTTTCATTCTTTATTCATGACCATACCATACAAATAATCATACTTAGAATCATTTATTCTTTGGATTCTTGCCTTCGTACTTAGGTACCCAGATATCAACGACATGAGCGACGTTGTTACTGACTCCCTTTTTGAATGAGATATGGGTCTAAGGGATCTAAGGATTTTGAAGATGACAGAGATTATAGCCTATCTTTTAATTTGTTAAGGATGGTAGAACAAGATGAAAATAGACTCTACCTTGCAAAGGGTCAGTGGACGTTGCGAGCTTAGGAAAGGGGTAAAGATCGAAGCCTAACTCACCACAAAAATAAGGCGAGACATCATTGAGCTATTTTCAAGAATTCAAATATGTTTTCGCACGATCACACTACACCAAAATAGACTTTTAGCGGCGTTTTTAGTGGCGTTTTAATAAAAAACACCGCAAATATTATACATTAACGGCGTTTGAAAGAAAATGCCGCCAAAAGTTGAGCAATTGCGGTATTTTTTGCCCCAACGCCGCTAAAAAAGAGCAATAGCGGCGTTTTTTTCCCAAACGCAGCTATAAATCTGAGCATTATCGGCGCTTTTGTAAAAACGCCGCTAAAGATCTGAGCATTAGCGGCGCTTTTGTAAAAAAGCCGCTAAAGCACTTTTTAAAAAACACCGCAAAAAGATTAAGCACAACGCCGTCGTTTCATGTTGAGCTTTAAGGGCATTAGCGGCACTTTTAAAAAAATGCCGCTATAAATCGAGTATTAGCGGCGCTTTTTGAAAAACGCCGCTATAGGTCGACCTTTAGCATTAAGCACAACGCCGTCGTTCCATGTTGAGCTTTAAGGGCATTAGCGGCGCTTTTAAAAAAACGCCGCAAAAAGATTAAGCACAAAGTCGTCGTTTCATGTTGAGCTTTAAGGGCATTAGCGGCGCTTTTAGAAAAACGCCGCTATAGAATGAGCATTAGAGGCGCTTTTTAAAAAACGCCACAAAAAAAATTTATCTTTCTATTTATTATTTAAATAGTTTATTTATATTAATTAAAATACAATTTATTTTTAATTGAATAGTTAAATTCTTCTGAAAAAAATAATGACACGCAGAAAAAAATTTGAAAGTAAAAATATAGAAAAATATATGTTAGAAATGAAAAAATTAAAATACTATTATTTTAAATAATTTTGAAGTTTTTTTTATATATGACTGATTGTTTGTTAATTTATATATTAAATAAATTCTTATATAATCGTAGAAGAGGTAATATTAATTTTAAAATATTGAATTAATTATCATTACAGCTTAGGGTAAATGGTTTGGGGTTTTAGGTTTAGGAGTTACTATTTTAATGGTTTAGGGTTTATGGCTAACGATTTATGGTTTAATGATTGTGGTTTAAGGTTTAGGGTTAGTGCTTTTAGGTTTATTGGTTAATGGGTTAATGGTTTAGGGGTTAAAGGTTATGTTTTTAGGGTTTATAGGGATATGGGATAGGGGTTTAGGGTGAAAAATATATGTTAAAAATATGGAATACTATTATTTTAAATAATTTTAAAGTTTTTTCGGTATATGACTGATTGTTTGTTAATTTAATATTAAATATATCCTTATATAATCGTAAAATAGATAATATTAATTTTAAAATATTGAATTAATTATCATTATAGTTTAAGGTTTATGATTTACTGTATATGGTTCAGGGTTTTAAGTTTAGGGTTTAGTGTTTATGGTTTAGAGTTGTGGTTTAAGGGTTAATGCTTAAGGGTCGGGGTTTAACGGTTTAAAGGTTAATGCTTAAGGGTTTAGGGGTTAAGGGTTAGAGTTTTAGGGTTAAGGACTTATGGGTTAAAGGTTATATTTTTAGGGTTTATGAGGTAGGGGTTAGTGGTTTAGGGTGAATAGTATACGTTAAAAATTTGAAATACTATTATTTTAAATAATTTTAACTCTTTTTTTGATATATGACTGATTGTTTGTTAATTTAATATTAAAAAAATTGGAGAACGGTGCTGTTTTATATTGCATGTTTAGTGGCGTTTTCAACAAAAACGCCAAAAAAAAGTAGTAATCGTTTAAACGACACCGTTTTATCTTTGTTATTAGTGACACTTTTTATAAAACGCCGCTAAAGGTATACATTATCGGCGTTTTTTTATTATAAAAATGCCACAAAGTGTTTAAAAAAATGACGTCATTTTCTGCTTTGTTTTAATGGCGTTTTGTATAAAAACACCGCAAAAGATTATCATTAGTGACATTTTTGTAAAGCGCCGCAAAATCCTATAACACAACTAAAACTACGTCATTTTTTTGTAGCCCCGAATTTCCCCCAAATCAGATATCCCCCATTTTTTCAACCTTATTCCCAACTCTTTTTTCTCCTAATTTCCCAATTTCCCCCAAGTTCTTCTTCCCCAACTTCATTTTCCAGTAAAAGCTACTGTTTTTCTACTTTCCATCTTATCTACTTTCCATATATATATATTTTTCCTATCTACTCTCCATCTTCCCCAAAAAGGCCGAAAAATCCAGAGGAGAAAAGGGGAGAAGGAAATTCTTTAAAATTTCTTTTCCTTGAACGTGAGAAGACAAATCGGTGGTGAAAGGTAGGGGAAAACTTCATGTTTTATTCTATAATATATTTTTCTTAATTTGTCTGTAAATTTACTTTTCTTTTCTTTTGCTGGTCCGAATGGATGAAATAAAATGGGAGGTCCGTTGCATGGAGGGAGAGGCCATGGATTTGGCATATTAAAGAAGAGCTTGGTTCGGTAATTGATCCTGGGTCGGTCAGAATCGTGCCGGCTTCTTATATAAAGAAACTAGAGGAGCGTAATTCAGCGTCGTATCCGGGTTTGCCGGCGCGCTACGTTTTGCATTCGGTAGACGCGTGGGTTGAAGGTTTGCCGAAGGAAGATTTTTTTACTGATGAACAAGAGGAGTACCATGATTTGAATGGGACCATGGAATTGGAGAAAGCAGTGTCTGTAAGAAAGCATTTTTGGAAATGGTTAGTTCTGATTCACTTCGTTCTTGAATTTCCACTTATGGAATGAGGAATTTTGGTTTAATTATTTCCAGGTTTTTATGGGTTTTTAGTTTTTGCTGCTTGTTTAATCATGGAATTAAAGTACCCATTTTTTTGTGTAGTAAAAAAGGAATATTTGAACTTATATATATAGCAATATACATCAAAACAACAGAGTTTCATATACTGTTACAGTTTTGTATGTATATACTATATACCATTGTTTTTGTATCATTGAATTTATGCCATCATCAGTTTTGATTGCTTACAATAAGCTATTATTTCAATTGTGGAGCCATTGTAGTTAGTTGTTGAAATTAAAAAGATGTTAGAAATTAGACACATGGATGAATTATTGTTTTGATTGCTTACTCTGCCATCTCTTAGCTCGAATATTACTGAATCTTCAGAAAATGGAATTGGTCTTGTAGGAGCAACCTGTATGTATTTGTAGAGATTTTAAAAGTCAGATTTTAAAATGGAATTGTATGCATTTTTCCAGAATGGTTGGAAATTGAGATGTTTTATTGCTGTAATTGAGGTGTATAAATGTTGTTAATTGAGATGTTAAAGTGCTGCAAATTGAGGTGTTTAAATGCTGTTAATTGAAGTGTTTAATTGCTGTAAATTGAGGTGCTCAAATGATGTAAATTGAAGTGTTTAATTGCTGTAAATTGAGGTGCTCAAATGATGTAAATTGAAGTGTTTAATTGCTGTAAATTGAGGTGCTCAAATGATGTAAATTGAAGTGTTAAAGTGTTGCAATTTGAAGTATTTAAATGATGTGAATTGAAGTGTTAAGTGCTGCAAATAGAAGTGTTTAAATGCTATAAATTGAAGTTTTAAAGTGTTGCAAATTTAAGTATTTAAATGCTGTGAATTGAAGTGTTAAATGTACTGCAAATTGAAGTGTTTACATGTTGTAAATTGAAGTGTTTTAAGTACTACAAATTGAATTGTTTAGTTCCTGGAAATTGAGATGTTTATCGCTGTAATTGAGGTGTATAAATGTTGTTAATTGAGATGTTAAGTGCTGCAAATTGAAGTGTTAAAGTGCTGCAAATTGAAGTATTTAAATGCTGTGAATTGAAGTGTTAAAGTGCTGCAAATTGAAGTGTTTACATGTTGTAAATTGAAGTGTTTTAAGTACTGCAAATTGAATTGTTTAGTTCCTGGAAATTGAGATGTTTATCGCTGTAATTGAGGTGTATAAATGTTGTTAATTGAGATGTTAAAGTGCTGCAAATTGAGGTGTTTAAATGCTGTAAATTGAGGTGCTCAAATGATGTAAATTGAATTGTTTAATTGCTGTAAATTGAGGTGCTCAAATGATGTAAATTGAAGTGTTAAAGTGTTGCAATTTGAAGTATTTAAATGATGTGAATTGAAGTGTTAAGTGCTGCAAATTGAAGTGTTTAAATGCTGTAAACTGAAGTGTTAAAGTGTTGCAAATTTAAGTATTTAAATGCTGTGAATTGAAGTGTTAAATGTGCTGCAAATTGAAGTGTTTACATGTTGTAAATTGAAGTGTTTTAAGTACTGCAAATTGAATTTTTAGTTCCTGGAAATTGAGATGTTTATCGTTGTAATTGAGGTGTATAAATGTTCTTAACTTTCAGTTTTTATCCCTTGAGGATCCTCTTCTATACAAGTCCATAACATATGGTTTTTATGTCTCTACTTTCTTAGATTTTTGGGGCTTTATTACTATAAATTGGGATTGACCTTCTAATTTGCTGTTTCATTTTTGAATACTAGAATTTGGTTGTTTTTCTTTAAAAAAAATAAAAAAATCTAGAATAGAGTTATTTAGTTTTTTTTTAAAAAAAAATCTAAAAGTGGATAGTTTTTGTAGAATTTTTAATATAAAAAGCAGCACACGTAAAATTTTCTCTACGATGATAAGGAAGATGGTGCCCAAGGTTTATCACATTGTTTATTATTTTCCGGAGTTTTTACTTGATTTATTTCCTTTTTTAAACATGGTTTTGGGTTCAATCTTTATTTTCGTTTCTATACTATTGCTGTTATTGTTTTCTTGCAGTGCTTTTTATTGGCATGATTGCAAAAGTTAAATGACGAAATATATGTTTTTTCTGGCTATTATTTTTCTGCCTGTGATAGTGATCTTGTTGTTAATCAAGAGTTTTTTAGTTTTTTACATGTTCACCGACCTAATGGATTAAAGTCACTTTTAATATTGACTTTTTTTTTTTAAATTTTAATTCCATTTTTAAATAATTTTGTTGCTGTTTTCTGAAGGTCTTTCGAAAGGATAATAGAACTATGCTATTTAGGAAGGACTTGTTTAAAGATACTTTGCGAAAATCCTCTTGATAAGGTAGTGAATCTCTCTGCTTTAAATCCTCTGTTAATAAACTTTTGCATGTGTGAACATTGATGCCTAATTTGAGTCTTGTGAAGGTTAATAAAGTTTTATTTAGCTTTTATTTTTGTCTTCTGATTGGTCTTATAAAACAGCTTAAATATAATTTTGGTTTATGCTGAACATTTTCTTAATTCTCCCATTATTTCTTTTAAGCACAAAATATTTCAATCACTGACTTGTTTTGCTAAAACTAATATTAAATTGCAATTATTGCTCTTACTTATCAGCTGTTCGCCTTTATAGTTCTTATCTAACCATATAATGTTTATTTGATATCTTAATCTTTCTCTTATGGATGCTTCTACATACCAAGCTATATTGCTAAAGTTACTATGACATCAAATACATAGATGGAGAACATTTCTACGCTTGCTATGGATTATGAGTTAATCATCATCTAATTCTTTATCAGAATTGATGAACACCTAGACAACTGTAAATGCCATACATTGAAAAACTAATGAAGATAACATTCGGAAGTTTTATGGTTGAGGCTGACATGATTCTCTCTTGTAACAAGTCAATGAGTTCAAGTCTATAGAAAAGTTTAAAATTTTCAATACAAACAATTTGTAAGTCATATTGCCTTAACATGTTAGAACTGTCTATTTGGCTTAGTACTAACAAATCAATGTTACAGGTGGGTCAACTTTGAATGCTATCAAGAGGCTTGTGGAAGCTGATGCACTCAAGATGGAGATCATTCCAAACCCGAAGGTTTGTATCTCTTTCTTACTATGTCGTCTCTGGTGGATTTCTAATTTCTAAACTATAAAATTGGTTGCAGGAGGTCAATGGAATGAATGTTCTTCAACTAGAAACTGGTAAATGCGCAAAGATTAGGGTATAAAATTGTACCAATTATGGTTATGATGTATTAAAATGTAAAAAGATCTGTCTAACCATGTGTTTTCTTTATGTGATTAAGTTCTTTGATCATGCTATTGGTATCAACGTACCTCGATCGCGATTCTTTATATGTCTTGTTCATGAAGTATACATTTCTAAATTGGATTTTTGGTGTTTTTATAATATTATAATTTTTTTTCATGACCTCTAAAAGTATAATATTTTAATTTTTTTTATTTTTCATGACTTTTAGCTGCGTTTTTGGAAAAAGCGCCACTAAAAGTATGATATTTTAAATTTTTTTTATTTTTCATGATTTTTAGTGGCGTTTTTGGAAAAAGCGTCGCTAAAAGTATGATATTTTTTTTTTCATGACTTTTAGCGGCGTTTGTGGGGAAAGCGCCGCTAAAGGTCATGACTTTTAGCGACGTTTGTGAAGAAAGCGCCGCTAAAGGTCATTACTTTTAGCGGCGTTTGTGGGGAAAGCGCCGCTAAAGGTCATTACTTTTAGCGGCGTTTGTGGGGAAAGCGCCGCTAAAGGTCATAACTTTTAGCGGCGTTTATTGGAAAAGCACCGCTAAAAGTCATGACCTTTAGCGGCGTTTGTGGGAAAAGCGCCGCTAAAGGTCATGACCTTTAGCGGCATTTTTTCTCATAAACGCCGCTAAAGTTTGCGGCGTTTGTTTTAGCGGCGCTTTTAAAAGCGCAGCAAATACTATTAGTGGCGCTTATAAATGCCGCTAAAAGTCTGTTTTGCTGTAGTGTCATATCAAGGCACGCCAGGCTACTGAAATGTGGGTATGATGTTAAGGTTGGGAAAATCTTAGAAGAGATCCATGAAGGTGTTTAAAGAACCCATGTTAATGGTTCTACAATGGCCAGACTAATCAAGAGGTTCGGGCTACTGGTCTACCAAGAAGAGGAAATTGCATCAGTTATGCCGTAAATGCCAATTTTATGAAGACAAGATTCATGTGCCTCCTTCATTTCTTCGTAAACCTTATCTATGTGGGGCATGGAGTTTATTGGGACGATATCGTCGGAAGCTTCTAGCAAGCATTAATTATTTCGCTAAGAGGGTGGAAGTAACTTCGTAGGCCAATATTACAAAGTCGATAGTCATCAGAACAAAAAAGAGAAAAAAGAAAGAAAGAATACCGACAAAAAAATGTCAAAAAGATCACATTTAACCGCACAATATCAAAAGTTTGCGGTCTGTTCAAAGATTAGGTCCACATCACAGTGCAGCAAAGGCAGCCAGAGAGGAAAAACAAAAGTAAAAAGAGAAAAAAAATAAAAAAATAAAAGCAACAAAACAAGGATCATTAGGAAGATGACCTAGACTTGTAAAGATTGGCATAAAGAAGTTACATTTACCCTCTATGCTTACCAAACATTGGCCAAGACCTTCGCTGGGGCAATCCCTTAGTTTGTGGAATAAAAGCTTTTTGTCTATTGAAGTCGACATTCTTTTTTTCGAGTCTTGTCAGAACTGAAGTTGGAAGAGGTAGAATGGATTTAATCCCGATATGATCAGTTGAATTTGAAGAGAAAATGTTAAAAGCTATCTGTCACGGTCAGATGATGCGAGCTTACAACAAAAAAAGGTTCACCCTAGAAAATTTCATGATAGGGCTTTGAAGAAGATTTTTCCCATGCAAAAGGGACTTCAGAAGAAAGTGGATGCCAAACTGGGAAGGACCTTATGCAGCAAAGAAGGCCTGTTCTAGGGAAGCATGGACATTGACCAAGATGGATGGCAATGGCCTGCCCAATCCGGTGAATTCAGATTCAATAAAAAGTTTTCCAAAGAAAAAAAACAAAAAAAAAACAAAAAAGGAAAAGAAAGAAAAAAGAAGAAAAAAGGAGAGGCCAAGGCGAAAACCCGCAAAAGGCGCTTTGAGACCAAAGGGGATTTGAGTTGAAAACCCGAAAAGGGCGGCTCAAATTTTGATCAAAACTGGGGCATACAGCAGTCTTGCTATGCTTGAATTAACAATGAAGAAGTATGCTACGTCTTGGGGCATCGACAAAGTACTCCGGATCCTCTAAACATATATTAAGCTCAAAATGGTCCCAAAGAAGTTTGTACAGAGAAGCTCAGTCTGCGATACCTGGGGCACCTAGTCTTCCATCTTACCCATTTTGAATTTGCTATCTTTGATTACCTTATTCTTTTCAAGATACGCCTTCAATAAATTTCCTGCTTAATTGCATTTGCTATCCTTGATTAACTTATTTGTTTCGAGCTATGCTGTCAATTAATTTCCTTCTTGTCCATTGTTATGATATTTTTCAAGCATTTTGTATTGAAATAACGATTAGTGGACCAATAATACTTTCATAAAAGGAGTTTCGCATATTACTCTGGAAGCTTCTAAATATTACAAGAACTTGAAAACAGGACTATTGTTTAAAACTCATCAAGTTTAAGGGATGGAAATATTGGTGGAGGAAGAGTCTAAACTGAGACTATCTCTCCAGATTTTTGTCAAAAAAGAGAGAGAGAGGATTGAACAAAACGACAAGATATTGCGTTAGTGATACAATCTTGATGAAAAATGGGCAATGTTGACCCAAGTGTAAAAGGGGAATCATTCTCGAGAAAAAATAATATTCTGCATCAATGCAAATATCATGCATACACATTTGGTTAGGTCACCTGGGGAGTGATCAGTTGATTGAACAAGTTACAGTCCTCTACCCCTGAGTTGCGGTGGTATGGATGGAAAATGATACAAGTCATGTACCCTTGAATAGCAATGGGATGGATTGAAGAAGAAACAAATCCTATATTTTGGAGTCGCAGTGGGATGGATTGGAAAAGATTCAGATCCTATACCCTTAAGTCACAATGAGATGAACCCTGAAGTTGCAGTGGGGCAAATCTGTTGAGCAAGATATAATGGTTTTCTAGGGTTTCCTGTCGAGAATACCAGCTGAACAAGATGGCAGCCTAATACGTCAGTGATAAAGCCCTGATAAACAATGAGCGATGACACCTTAAGCGTTTAAAAATGGATCATTCTCATGAAATTCTGCATTCATGCAAGACACATTTAGTTAGGAGCATTTGATTTATTCCGATCATTGCATCCTGATCCTTATACATTTAACAAAGGATCATTCTCATGACATTCTGCATTCATGCAAATGTCATCCATAATATCATTTAGTTAGGAGCATTTGATTCATTCTGATCATTGCATCCTAATCATTGTAAAAAGACCATTCTCATGACATTCTGCATTCATGCAAATGTCGTCCATAATACATTTAGTTAGGAGTATTAAATTCATTCTGATAATTGCATCCTAATCATTTGGCATAAACATAAGCATAAGAAATCGAGTCTACAGGACATGTCCCTCAGAGGACAGTGTAGCAATATTAAAGATTACAGATCTTGTCTCCCTAAGCAGTAGTGGAGCAGATCGAAGACGGCAAATCTTATCTGCATGAAGCAGCGGAGTAGATTTAAGCCATCAGCCTTATCTCTCTGAAGCGGCAGTGGAGTAGACTGAAGATTACAGATCTTATCTCCCTAAGCAGTAGTGGAGCAGATTGAAGACGGCGAATCTTATCTCCATGAAGCAGCGGAGTAGATCTAAGCCATCAGCCTTGTCTACCTGAAGCGGCAGTGGAGTAGACTGAAGATTACAGATCTTATCTCCCTAAGCAGTAGTGGAGCAGATCCAAAACGACCAATCTTATCTCCATGAAGTAGCGGAGTAGAATTAAGCCACCAACCTCGTCACCTTGAAGATACAGTGGAGCAGGTTGAAATTACCAGTTTTTATTTCCTTAAAGTTTCAGTAGAGAAGATCGAAGCTACAAATCTCTTCTCCCTGAATTCTTATCCCTTTGAGGTTCCAACGGAGTAGGTCGAAGCTACAGATCCCTTCTCCCTGAAATCCTCATTTCCTTGAAGTTTCAGTAGAGAAGATCGAAGCTACAAATCTCTTCTATCTGAATTCTTATATCCTTGAAGTTCCAATAGAGAAGATCGAAGCTACAAATCTCTTCTCCCTAAATTCTTGTCTAATTGAAACTTCAGTGGAGTAGGTCGAAGCTAAAAATCCCTTCTCCCTGAAATTACATTGAGGATCAATTCCCATCTCATTGAACTTCAGTGGATTAGGTCGAAGCTACAAATCCCTTCCCCCTGAGATTACATTGGAGCCACAACTCTTACTTCTTTGAAGTTCCAGCAGAGTAGATCGAAGCTACAAATCTCTTCTCCCTGAAATTACATTGGAGCGGATCGAAGCAACAGTTCCTATACCCCCGAGGATGCAGTGGATTGGAATGAAGCTACTCGAAGAAGAAAAGCACTAAAAAAGGTCAAGATTTGGCAAGACCGGACAAAATTGGCCCTTTTTGAAGTCTTTGCTCTATTCTCGTTACACGACAATGAGCAAAGAGGGGCAGCTGTAATAGGCCCAATTTTCCCGGGCCTATTAACCTAGTATTTATCCATTAAAAAACCAAGTAAAAAATAATAAAAATAAAAACCCAAATATTAAAGTCCATTAAAGCCCAAATATTAAAGTCCATTATGGCCCAAATTCTAACCCAAAACAAACTAAACCCGAACCCCTAAAACCCAATCACTAAACCAACCCAAAATTTTAAACCTCTAAGCCCAAATCCTAGCCTACACTGGTCCAATAACCTAAACCATACAAGCAAACCCTAGCCCCTAACCCTCTTGCGCCATTGTTGCCCTCGTGACACCCCCATGTACGGCTTCCATGCCCGCACGCCCCACGCGCCTCCGTACGCCACGTCCGCGCCTTCCGTACCTGCAAACAAGGCCACCAATAGCAGAGAAACAACAAAAAATATATAAAATAAAATAATTGTATTTCGATTCGGCTATAAAAAAAGCCATCAAACATTTGTAATTTTTTTACGATTTTGGGAGTATACAAAAAAATCAACAAGCAAGAGGTATTATACCTTTTTTTTCTCTATCTGTTTCGAATATCATACATACATAAAGATAAATAAAGCATATATGTATATTTTTACCCTTTTGTGACGATAAAAGAGTTGAAAACCGAAGAGTCTTTCTTTGCTTTTTTGATTTTGGAGGGTTTTTTGAGTTGTGTAAATACAAGATTCGGGCTTAGAGAGGCTTAAGGAACCAAAATGCCCCTGTTTTGGGATTCCAACCATCGTATACGGTGGCAGAGGTGGCGATTGATGGTGGCTCGATGACAGAGCAAGGCCATATTCTGGCCAGTACTCAGAGAGCTTTTTAGGTTTTTTTTTTGTGTTTTTTATGGATTGATGAAAAATGTTTTTTTTTAACTCTTTTTTTAGTATTTATAAGCCCATGGTACGACGTCGTTTTGGTATGATCTATTAACGACCAAAACGGCGTCGTTTAGAGGCTATACCCGCGCGAGTGACCCGAATCGGGAGGATCCGCGCGTTTTCGAGCAATGGTTTATTTGCGCATTAGGCCCTTCCATTTTAGCGGTGTCATGCAATGTGGTCCTGCGCTCTTTTGTTTTTTTATTTTGTCCCCCCCCCCATAATTTCATTTCGATTTCATTTTGGTCAATTATGGAACAGCGCGTTTTAAGGGCAATGGATAATTACCCATTCAGTCCCCATGTTCTGCACGCGCATTCACCTAGACCATCCTATTAATTTAATGCCTAGTTTTGAGACTTCTAATTTGGTTTTAATTTCAAATTCGTCCATGACTTGTTTTGATTTATTTATTTATTTATTTTTACTTTTCTGTTTCATTATTATTATTATTATTATTATTATTATTATCATTATTTATTTTTAAATCTTTTATTATTTCAAAATACATATCATTTATATTAAGTTTCCATATTGTCTATTTTAAATATTCTTATATATGTTATATAGTTTAAATTATTTCATATTTTTATTTATCATTTTAGAAATTGTTTTATGATTACTTATTTTAAGAATTTGTATATTATTTTTATTAAATTATTTCACACTTTTTATATATTATTCATTTCAAACCTCTTTTACATACATTAATAAACTTAAATCTTTGTATATTTGATTAGGTTGTTTTCAAATTAATTATTTTTAATCTTTTCACACATATATTTTATCTTTAAATAATTTTGCATAATATTGGTTTTAATTACTTTTCGTTTTACATTTGTTTTTGTATATTATTTTGCTCCATTTTCTTCAATAGTTAATGTTTAAATTGTGTTATGTGATTATTGCTATTGTATGGATTATAATTCTTAATTTGTAACTATTAATTATTTATGATTCATTAGTGTAAGACTTTGTGTATGTATCGCTACCTTGCTTTGTATACTATTATTCCATTGCGTTCTATTTGTTTAAAAATCAAGTTTAATATCGTTTAAGTTTTAAAATTATTTTTTTCAAAGGTTTAAAATAAGGCAATGCTCATGTTTGGAAGCTTCGAGAAAATCGTGCCCTAACTCACTGGGTTCTGATTCTTCTCGTTAAATCTAAACAACCAAGTACCCTTTTTCTTTTCTAATCAAAACGCATAAAAATTTTAAATAAAAAACTTATTGTCGAGAATTCGAGATGTTGCGTCCTAACTCACTGGATGTGACGTCTTATCATCTCGAGGTAAGAATTTCTAAAAAACAAAGGCAATATTCCGTATTCGGGAATTTTGAGAAATTGTGCCCTAACTTACTGGGTTCCAATTTTTCATAAAGCCCAAATAACCGAATACCCTTTTCAAACTTTATTACACGGATTTTAAAAATCAAAAGATAAGTTCAGTTTCGAGAATATAAGTTGTTGTACCCTAAGTCACTGAGTATGACATTTTATTTCTTCGAAATAAGAGGGTTTTGGCATCCGTTCAAATGTTTTTTTAAGCAAACGGATCGTAATCTAGAATCTTTTCAAATTTTTGGCATTAAGACATTAAATAATCAATTAGGTATCAATTTTGGGCGCTACGAGGGTGCTAGCCCTTCCTCGTACGTAACCGACTCCCGAACCCGTTTTATCGAGTTTTTGTAGACCAAAATTATCATTTTAATAAATCAAAACATTTTAATGATCAATCTTAAGGTGACCCGATCACACCTCAAAAAAAGATTGGTGGCGACTCCATTTTTGATTTGACTCCATTTTTGATTTTCCAATCGATCCCTGTTTTTCAAAATAGAAAAAAATGGTTTCGACACCCTTTTTTATCATTTGTGAAGAAGTAAGAAACCCCCTGTTGTTGTTTTTTTATGAGATTGGATATCTCAGCATTGGAGAATCTCAAGTTCTAAGTCCATTGTGATCAATGCCGACTCTATTAGTGATCAATATAAGGAGGAACAGTGTTAAGGATAAGCAGTTAGTCTGTTAGAAGCTGTTGTAACAGCTACCAATCTGCTAATGGGTAGTTTTCAATTTGTTAAATAAGTTGTTACCTAGGAGTCTATAAATACAGCTACCAATGTACAAAGAAAGCCAAGTATTTTCAATATACAGAGAGTTCATTTTCAGTTTGTATTGTTCCTAGTTCTTTAATATACCTGAATCATTTCATGGTATCAGTCGCTTTGTGATTCTTGGTGAATGGCTACCACGAATTCTGATGATTCTACTTCTGTTGACGGTGGCTGTGCTATTTTCACTGGCGAGAGAGTTATAAACTCGTTCCCTCAGCATGACATTGTGAAACTCGATGAAGGAACCTTCATTCAATGGCAACAATAGGTACGCCTAATACTCCGTGGCTATGATTTGATAGGGTTTCTAGACGGAACCTTACCTCCGTCGGTGAGATTCGTTCAGTCACCAGATGGCTCTCTTGCTCCTAATCCGTTCGCAATGGTCTTTACGCAACAAGATCACTTCCTTACTTTGTGGTTGCTTTCCACGATAAATGGCTCGCTGTTGTTTTCCTTCACGGATGCTAAGATGGCTTGTGATATGTGGACTACGGCCACAAGTTTGTTCGCGGTCGATACTGGTGCTAAACAGTCTCGGATTCGACATGAACTCCACTCTCTCAAGAAAGGTACGCTCTCGATTTAAGGTTTTGTTGCTCGTATAAAGAACCTTTGTGCTCTGCTTGAAGCTTCAGGCACTCGAATACCGGAAGTAGAGAAGACGAAAATCATGCTCGTTAGCTTACCTCCTGATTTCGATGTTGTCGTTTCTTCGATGGCTGTTTCTTCCTAGCCAGTGTCGTTTCAGAGACTTGTCGACGCCTTGGTTGAATGTGAGAACCGCCAGCTACGAGCGGTCCAAGAAGTGGCCATGCATGCTAACCTTATGGAGGGCGCTCCGTCGCACACACCAGATGGCTCCATCCGTGGTGGTCGCCCTCTGTCCGGCGGTCGTGGGAGAGGATTCCGGCCGCGCATTCAGTGTCAGATCTGTAGTCAGTTCGACCACATTGCTCAGAGGTGCTACTATCGCTTCAACCGCGAGTTTGACGATATAACGGCGATGTACCGAGCGTCGCGAGGTGAAGATTGGCCCGCTCTGACGTTGGGTGGCTCTCCTGGTTAGCCTGCATATACGCCGTACGCACTGTCTGTTGAGGGAGATGGATGGCCCTATCGACGTATGCGATTCACGACCCCTTATAATCACCAACTGTTTGGTCAAAATTGGTTTTCCAAAGGTTAAAATCAAAATGACCAATATTGCTTCACAGTTGGCCCTCAAAATTTCGGTCAAAATTGCTCTCCAAATGGTCAAAATCAGAGTGGCCAATTTTGCTTCCCAGTTGGCGCCCATACTTACGCACATGGTTTTAATGGTGGGCCTCACGCACATGGGTTCAATGGTGGGCCGGCTACACCATTTCCACAAAAGATTGGTGACATGTTTAATGGGCCAAGAATGATGAATTTTAATAGGCATAATGATGCGTTTGGGCAAGGGAATCTAAATGGTGTTCAGCCCATTAACAATTGTGTCCAAGTTGGTTATCCATTGGGCCGTGATCATACGGTTGGGCCGTTCAATGGTGAAGGGTGTGATGCTTTGACCCCAAATGTTCCTTGGAAAACCAAACCGCGAGCTCGAGTGTATTCTGGTTCAGACCCGTGTATTGGTCTTCCTCGGGTCGGTGATTTGCATGCCTCTGGTTATTTGGATTCTTCCGGATCGCATATCAACACTGCTCAGCTTGGATCTAATGATGGAGGCAAGGATTCGTATATACCCATGCCTGTTGGTACTGTATCATGGTACCCCGACTCGGGTGCTAGCAATCATGTTTGTCGTGATATGTCGGCTCTAAATGACGTCACACTGTATTTAGGTACGTTTTCTCTCTTGATGGGTGACGGGACTCCAGCTCCAATCTCGTCTATTGGTAATGGTGTTTTACATACGCGTTCTAAATTACTTCGGTTATCTGATGTCTTATGTGTGCCGAAAATATGAAAAAATTTATTGTCTGTGTCCCAGTTTGCCACTGATAATAATGTGTACTTTGAGTTTCACCCGACATATTGTGTTATTAAGGACATCATGACCCAAGAGACACTACTGAAGGGCCACATTCGTGACGGTTTATACCGGTTTTCTCTGTCAGAATTATCTCAACAGTCTTCAAAATAAGTCTGATAAAGGTGATGTGTTTTCCTTGTGGCATAAACGTCTTGGCCACCCATCTGCTACTTTTGTTAAAAGTGTTTTAGACAAATGTAATATTGTATCGAAATCGAGTTTTCTTGAGGGTATATGTACGGCATGTCAAAAAGGGAAGTCACATAAATTGTTATTTACAT
Organism: Gossypium sturtianum; assembly: GCA_025698515.1. NCBI lineage: Eukaryota > Viridiplantae > Streptophyta > Magnoliopsida > Malvales > Malvaceae > Gossypium > Gossypium sturtianum. The sequence goes on from CM046948.1 coordinate 13,208,083, forward strand.
TGTCTACTACTGAATATAGTAATCCTTTTGACTTGGTTGTATCTGTTCTCTGAGGCCTTGCGTCTGTTGCTTGTGGGAATAATTGGTATTATATAGAATTTGTTGATGTTTGCACTCGTTTCACGTGGATTTATCTACTTCGTCAAAAGTCTCAGGCAATGCAATGTTTTGTTCAATTTCAACAACTGGTTAAAACTCAGTTTGGGAAGAGTATTAAACAGTTTCAGAGTGATTGGGGCAGAGAGTATCGAGCTTTCACGTCTATTCTAGCTTCTCAAAGAATTATTCATTGATTGTCGTGTCCGCATACTTCTGAACAAAATGGAATGGCTGAGCACAAACACCGCCACATTGTTGACATGGGCATCACTCTTCTAGCTCAAGCTGGCCTATCTATGAAATACTGGGGATATGTATTTTGCTGTGCCGTTCATCTCATCAATCAACTTCCTACTTCCGTTCTGAAGGGACAAACTCCGTTTAAGGCTCTCTATGGAAATGGACCCACCTACGACCACCTAAGGGTTTTTGGGTGTTGTTGTTTTCCTTATCTACGCCCTTTTCAGGCAAATAAGTTGGATTTCCATTCTCAACCGTCTGTCTTTTTGGGGTATAGTGCTCAGCACAAGGGATATCAGTGTCTCCTACCTACTGGTAAGATTGTTATCTCACGACATGTGGTTTTTGATGAAAATAAGTTTATGCACTCCGAACCCATTGAAAAGGGAGTTGTGCTTGACCATACTCAACTTGTTTCAACCTATGTTCCACTTGTTCGGACCGATTGTTTACGTCATGTGGCGTCGTCCGTTGCTCAATCTCCTATTTTGTATTCTCAACAAGCTGATTGCCAACCAAGGTTTCCATCGGTTGAAGCTCAGCCTGAGGTTGGGTCTGATCGAGAGCCACATAGATCTCTTTTGCCTAATGAGACTGGTAGTTTCGGGCATTCTCCTAGTGTTGAGCCCTATCCTGATACTCAGGCACCATTGCTGCCTGTAACTAATATTCATCCAATGGTAACTCGTTCAAAGGCCGGTGTATTCAAACCCAAAGCTATGTTTTTTGAAGCTATGGAACCTTCCACAATTGAGGAAGCTTTTTCACATTTAGAATGGCGTGCTGCGGCTCAGGCTGAGTATGATGCCCTTATTCGAAATTCTACTTGGAACCTTGTTTCGCTACCATCAAATTACAAAATTATTAGGTGTAAATGGATTTTCAAAGTCAAGAGGCATCCTGATGGCACAATTGATCGACGTAATGCTCGGTTAGTCGCAAAAGGTTGTTCTCAAGTTCCTGGGTGTGATTTCAAGGAAACGTTTAGTCCAGTGGTTGAAACCTGCTACTATCCGGGTTATTCTGTCCATTGCCATTTTAAGACGATGGCAGTTTCGCTAGGTCGATGTAAAAATACCTTATTAAATGGTGATTTAGACACTGAAGTATTTATGCAACAACCTCCGGGGTACGTTAAGTGTGATTCCGATGGTACACCATTTGTGTGTTGTCTAAAGAAAGCTTTGTATGGCCTTCGTCAGGCTCCACGTGCGTGGTTTGAGAAGCTTAAGCAATTTCTCGTCTCTATCGAGTTTGTTGGGTCAAAATCTGATGCCTCGTTGTTTGTCCGAATCCAGCCTGGATCTACTCTCTATGTGCTTGTGTACGTTGATGATATTATCATTACTGGAAGCCTGACCACCGCTATAGATTGGTTTGTTCGGCTGTTAAATGATGAATTTTTGCTAAAGGATATGGGCGATCTTCACTATTTCCTTGGGATAGAAGTTACTCGGTTTTCCGGCTGTCTACATCTCTATCAAAAAAAATATCCGTGACATTCTTGATCGGTGTTCGTTGACCAATGCGAAGAGTGTTCATACACTGATGGTTAGCTCTTCTACTCTGTCTAAAAATGATGGTGAGTGCTTGAAGGACCCAACAGAGTACAGGAGCCTTGCTGGAGCACTACAGTATGTTGTTCTTACTCGGCCCGATATTGTGTATGCCATAAATCAGGTCTGTCAATTCATGCATAACCCTACTAGTGCTCATATGGTCGCACTAAAACGCATTTTGCGATATTTGTGTGGCATTCTTGACCTTGAGATTGTTTTTCGTCCGTCTGCTCGACTCTCTTTGGTTGGCTACACCGACGCCAACTGGGGGTTAGATTTTGACGATAGGCGATCAACTTCCGGCTATTGTGTTTACTTTGGTCACACTCCCATAAATTGATGTTCTAAGAAGCAGCAAGTGGTTTCTCGTTCCACGGCTGAAGCGGAGTATAGGAGCCTTGCTGCGGTTACCAGTGAGGTCACTTGGTTATTGTCATTGTTTCAAGAATTAAAATTTCAGTCCGATGATACCCCTACTGTGTGGTGTGATAATTCCAGTACCGTTGCAGTTGCAGCTAATCCTGTCTTACACTCAAAGTTTAAGCACGTTGAGTTGGATCTATTTTTTGTGCACGAGAAAGTCGCTGATGGGTCTGTTCTCGTGGGTGAAGTTCCCGCGTGTGATCAAGTGGCTGATATTTTCACCAAGCCGCTTTCAGCGACCTCCTTCGCTCGGTTTAGGAATCTTCTCTGGGTCTTACCCGTAGGGAAGGTGGATGAATGTTAAGGATAAGCAGTTAGTCTGTTAGAAGATGTTGTAACAACTAACAATCTGCTAATGAGTAGTTTTCAATTTGTTAAATAAGTTGTTACCTAGGAGTTTATAAAAACAGCTACCAGTGTACAAAGAAAGCCAAGTATTTTCAATATACAGAGAGTTCATTTTCAGTTTGTATTGTTCCTAGTTCTTTAGTATACCTGAATCATTTCAAACAGAGGTCGTGGATGTATTATAAGGAGATAAAAGGGACAGTCCTTGTTGACCTTTGAAATTTTAATACATTGGTTCTTTTCCAATTAGTTATATAAGTACTAATTATATTTTTGGCTAAATTATAAACTAAAAAAGTTAAAAATTACAATATGCTGTAAGTTATTGTACTTTTATTTTAAAAAAATTAATCTCTCTACTTTTCGAATTTAATAATTCAAGTCTAGTTGCTATAGTTAAAATTCTTCTATTAAATTCGTTGGTTTCACGTTTTGAAATTAAAAAAAATACTCGTTTAGTATCCATGTGACAAAAAATGACATTTGTAATGGACCTAAAATTAACAAAGAGTTTTAATGATGTTAGCGATTCTTAAATTCATGTAACCATTTTAATTAGAATCAAATATTTAGGCTAACTAATGATATTGTAAATGTTAAGGTATCGAATTATATCAAAATTTGAATTATAGAGATGAAACCAAAATTAAAATTTCACCATTGTTATAAAATCTTTAAAAAAAATAGAGGGAAAAATTGAAAATTAACCATTATGTTATGATATAAAAAAAATAAAAAAAAAGACTTGGACATGTGTCATGTAAGGAATGCCTTAAATTATAAAAGTTGAGGTACCAAACTATATAAAAAGTTAAAGTATAGAGATTAAATTTTAAGATAGTATAGGGACCAGAACTAAAATTTGACCATTGTTATATAATTTCACTGTATTAGAAATGATTTTTTAAGAACAATTTATGTCCATTTTAACTGAAATATTGAAGGATAATAACTTTTGAACTAAGCATAAATCATATAATATGAACCTTTTTAAGAACAATTTATGTCCATTTTAACTGAAATATTGAAGGATAATAACTATTTGAACTAAGCATAAATCCTATAATATGAACCCTAAGTAGGAAAACTATTTGATACACTAAAGTGACATGTCGTCTTTTTTTTTATGCAATGTGTACTTATATATATGGTATAATGTGAGATTTCATGAATGGCTTAAAGTTTGGTGCTTGAAAAATAACTTGATTGGGTTAACTCTTTTACTATGTTGAATGAATTGGTTTTTACCAATTAATGATGTATTCTCACATGTGTATGTGTCAATTGAAGTGCTTGGCATTATAGGACATAATTTGGATAGTTTTGTGCATATATGTAATGTGACAAATTAGTAATGTTATGTTTTTTTTACTTTGTTTTATGAAAGTACCATTGAGCCCTGTTGCTCAGCGTACGGTTTGTTTTCTCCGTGTGCAGGTATAGGTAATCCTCAGGAATTCGAGAAGTAGATCCAACATCCAAGAAACAATTCCCTGGCACATAGTCCGACGTCTCGACGTCAACCCAGAGTTTTGAAACCTTTAGGTCCTATTTTGACTTCGGGTTAGTAAAAGAGTTTTCATAAGCTCGGATAAGACCTGAAAACGATTATGTATTGTTCTATACGTATGTGTTACTTATATATGAATGTTTAATGGGTTTTAATCAAATGTAAATTGATTGTAGTTGCTTCGGAAATAAATGTGGCACCTTGTAGCTCGAACCCGATGATCGGGTCGGGTTATGAGGTGTTACACTTACCTAAATCCTAAGTAAAAGACGGACTCTCTGTGTGCGTGACTCATATACTTTGATGTATTGATAGGTTGAATTCAATTGATAATAGAGCCGCAAGTTAGTACATTAGGTATAGGACTTCTGCATGGCATAACTTTACTTACAATAGTGAAATTTATAGCTCAATAAAGGGCAAATGATATCTTCTCATCAGCATCACATGATAGTTGAGAAGTGACATGGTCACGGGTCATTTTTCCTAAAGATGAATGATTTAATTACTATTTGTTAGTAATTAATTTTTCATAGAGGAATATGTAATGGTTACTATGAAATAAAATAGGATCATAGTGGGAGAATGAATTTATCCCAAAGAGATTAAGGATGTCTTATGAGGGTAACATACATATGACAAGGTCATTGGACAAACACTTGATAAAATAGCTTTCGTAATGGTATATGATAGGGAGAACTCAATCATGATAATGTGGTAATTAGTAGACGAAGAATCTAAACTTAATTACAAATTATTTGAGCCCTAATTATATATATCCATTTGGTCCCTCCTCTAGCTTGGTATAACCTTAATAGTTTTCATTAATCGATGATATGGAAAAAGTGAAACCATTGAATTAGTTTAATTAATTAAATAATTGAATGAATAAATAAATAATATTTTAGGCATAGGAAAAATATTTATTAGGCTGAAAAAATTGTATGAGTTAATTTAAAGGCCAGATAACATGTTTAATTGACCCGATAAATGACAAGGCCCAAAGGGGCTCAATTTAATAGGGATGGGCGACAAACCCTAGTCCCAAAGAAGGCTTGTCATTGCCCCCACCTTATACACTAGTAGGAGTCAATTTTTCATATTAAGATATTATTATTTAATCACACTTTGGTCAATTTAAATTCTTGTTATTTTCTCTATAAATTGAGACTGAGTACTAGGTAAAAAATATACTTAATATAAGTCGATATTTTGTAAAAATATAAGGAAGTTATTTTCCTAAATAAATTATATCTTTTGATAGAGTTCGTTCTTCGATTTTTAGCTCTTAAAGTTTCACTAAAGTGCTCATCGTTTTGCAAATAGAGTTTACACTTTAACAAACTAAGGTCGAGAATAGCGGAAAAAATCGAATGGTCAAAAGCCGGAACAACTTAATCCACCTAATCCAAAAACACAGGTACTATTCGAGTAAAAATAATTATTACTATAAACATCACATTAAACTGATATTTCAAGTGGCTTAGATTAGTGGAATTGAATCGAAAAGTAAGGAAAGAAATGAGAGAAGTAGAGAGAGAATTTAAGTATTGCTTTTCTCAAGTGTGGGTGAGAATGAAGTGCTAAAATCGTTCCCTCCTATCTAAAGTTTGAATTGGGCATTCTGCTATTAATGCCTGGGTAAAACTACCATGTTTCTAAGTGTAAGTTATCACTTAACACATTTGACTTCCTCGTAAAATAGTTCATACCTCAATTTCTAATTTCTTAATTTCAACTAGTTTTATGACTTTTAGTAATGGAAATTCAATTCTACTGACTCATCAAATTAACTTAATTTCCCATTCTCGATTTAACTTCTTGGAATTACTCAAATTCTCAATTTCAGGCACTTTGCGAAATTTCTGATAATCAAAATTTTTGGATTATTAGAATAAATTTGCAATATAAAATATAATTTTTGAATTATTATTTTAATATTTCTAAAAGATAAAAATAAAAATTATTATAAATATAATAATATTTAGTTCGATTCAAATTAAATTCTATTTAAAAATCATGTTACTCATAAGTGAGCTATGTTTTAAAAATTGATTTACACTTTTAAAAAGGGAAGAATAATTTCAAAATAAAAAATATTATTTTCAGTTAATTAGTAAGTTATATTTTGTTGATGAAACTACTTTTCGCAAAAAAAACACAAGAATTTTTTTTTTGAAGGGTAACAAGTACAATACAATCAAAGTACAAACAAAAATATATGTCCAAGTAACACCAAGTATCAAACTATTACAAATAGACTGTCCGAGTAACCACAAAGTAGAATCATACCATTACATCACAAACGAACAAAGAATTGGTAAAATCCAAACTAGAGCGAACAAATTGGATTAACTAGACTAAGACCCACACATGGCAACCGTACATGATGGACTTGGAGACCCACGCATATAATTGCACATGGTAAGTCTCAAACTTAGGTATTGAGCCAAGGCCTCATTGGCAAATGCTACAAAAGCTTTTGTAAATAATTTTTCATGAAATAAATACATCTAAAGTAAATCCATTCGTTTATGGTCTCAACTATACTCTTGTTGATACATTGTACAATAAGAAGGAAGACAAAGAGGATGAAGCGGCAGTGTTAAGGAGGTTGGTTCACCTAGTAAGGTGGAGAGCCGAAAAGAGACAAGAGGACAGGTTGAGAATTGGGAGGGGGGCTAAGGTGAAAGAGTATTCTAAGGTTGCTAGAGAGGCCAAAAGATCCCTTCCTTATTATTTGATAGAGTATTGATAGTAGAGGTCCTCTTGTTTACTGATGTGGTGTGGCAGGCCATTGTTGAGGGGTTGCCATCAAAAAGTACGTGCAAGACATGTAGGATGTGCAAGATGTGCACTATGAGCCTCATTTTGTTATAACAATATGAGATTGTTACTTTCAAATGGGGTTCAGTGGTTATTAGAGGCATGTTCACACTTGAGAAGTGTTCATATAAAAAAAACGGGTGCTTGTCAAAGATACTTGCTAAGTGGGTGGATAGTTCCTGGAGACGGGTGGTTTAGGTTCTCGAAGAGGGAACGAATGGTCTAGGTTGCATGCTACGATCGAGGGATCCAGGACGGCTAGTCACTAAGGTGCCTGAGTGTAATAAGAGAGTTGACTAGGTTGCTTCTCAAAAGTCTATCATGCCCGCATGTGTCGAAGTCTAAAAAAGATATAAAAATTCTATTTTCTTCCATGTAATTTCAAAGTAGGGAAAAAAAAAAAAGTGAGGTTTGAGGTTTATCCAAATGTGACATGAAAAAAGTATGATGATTGCGTTAATTTAGCTGCTTGGGCCTAGAAGTTAAATGGTGGGATGGATAGGCCCTTCAAACTATCAAATTGGGCCACAATTAACATAAATCCAGCTTGAAGAACTTGCTGGATTCAAAACGGACACATTGGATGCTCCATTTCTTTTTCTTTTTATCTTTTTTTTTTCTTTTCATTAAAAAAAAAGGTTAATTTTAGTTTTAGTTCTTTTATTATTAAATTTGAGATTTAAACTTTATACTTTGATTTCTAACTGGTCATTTTATTTTTATAATGTTATTAATTTTAGCTTGTTTAGGTCGGAGGAGATGTTCAAGTAAAGCTCTCCGAATAATGTCGATTTTAGGATTTAAACTTAATCTAAATCTCTGAGGAAGTAAACCACTTTCACTTCTTTCGATCACTTGCTAGTAGTTAAAATAATGTTTTTAACTTTAGCCATATATCAAATTTTAATCAAGGGCTAGAAAGAGGTGTAATCCCTCTCTTTTTATAATGTTGCTAACTAATCCAAATAATTAATATCGCTCAATTGGGTGAAATTTTTGAATTAGATTGTGCTACTTTGAAATCCGATGGTGTTTTTCGTAGCAGTTCAAGGGGTTGGTTTAGGGTTTAGGATTAGCTTTTCGACCTAAATATTACGTGATTATATAATTTGAATGCTCTAAAAGTCTTAGAGGCTAACACATAGCTTTCCATTTTTTTAGGTTTGCGTTGTTTTTTTTTTTTTTTGACATTATAAAACAATGGTCAAATTTCATTTGTGGCTCATAGACTATACTAAAGCTTGAGATTTAATGTATATAATTGAATTTTTAACATAATTTGGTCCTTCTACTTTAATAATATCATTAGTAAGTCTAAATAGTTTTAACTATTTCAATCAAAATGTTAACGTCAATTTTTCTTAAGAATATTATTCCAACAAAAAAATTTATTTTATCATGATGAGTTTGAATAAATGTTTTATAAGAAAAGAAAAATCCTAATTACTATTTTCAACATTATTTTTATTGTTACAAGACTGTTAAGTGATTTTTTTTTTTAATTTCAAAATATCATATCAGAGAATTTAATAAAAGAATTTTAATAGTGACAATAACTTGATCTGATTTTTTAAAATCTAAAAATAGATAAATTAAATTCTTTAAAAATAAAAATAAAGGGACTAAATTCGTATATTTTAACATTTAAATTTTTACTTTATAGTTAAAATAAACAAATAACCAACCCAAAACAAAACATCAACTGTAAGTCATATTAGTTAATTATTAAAAGGCCAACTCGTAGTGCTTGGGTTGGATATATATATATATATATTAATTTATTATGTAAAATAATATTATTTAAATAATTATATTTTATGAAAACTAAAATGTGAAATTGTATTTTCCTTATTTTATTATTGAATAATTTTAAATAAAAGATAAATTTAATTAAGAAGTCGAAATTGACCATTTACTCCCCATCTATCTTTTCCTAAAAAATGGCAAATAAAACAAAAATAATTGTTAAAAGATTGCAAAAAGAAGTTTTTTTTTTGTTTATTTATTATAATTACCATTAAAAATAATATATGTTGATTAAATTAGACCATCGAATTTTTTTTGAATTTGATAAATTACTATTTTTTAAAAATAAACATATTTTCATTAAAAAAAGGTAAATAAACATATTTAATAATAATTATATATATAAATGGCTGCTGAAATTGAATATTGAAAATCGTTATTTATAAGAATAACTCAAAATTTAGTAATAAATTCAGGGTTAAAATATGCTTTAATTTTTTGTACTATTTTCTAATATTTGAATTTTTAGATTTTTAGATTTAAACTTAATGTTAATATTGATAAATTTATTTTATAAAATTAAATAGTAGCAATGTAAAAAAATAATATTGTAATAAACTTAAATTTAATAGAATAATTTTAAATAATAAAAAATAAAAAAGACTAAACTCCTTGATGAGTCTTATTCAGTCATTGACCATGACCATTATCATCATGAAGAAGATGATGTAAGAGCAATGGATGATAGGATTCAGAAAATGTCAAGAATCTCGAGGATTGAACGGTTGCAGAGGGGACAACTCCCTCGATTCAACCACACTTCCCTCGAACACACCCTGCAAAAAGTGTGCCCACATGGGATAAAAGCCGCACCTTTCTTCCTCCCCATGCACACGCAGCATATCCTATCACTCCCCATTTCCATCCTCCTCCCTTTTTCTTCCTCCTCCTCACCTCCGCCGCCGTCCGCCTCCTCCAACAGCCTCATCAACGATACCCTTAGCGGCGTCCCTGGTGTTCTCCCCCCACCCACATTACTTGTCGGCGACCCCGATGCCCGATAATGTCGCTCGGCTGCTAAAGCAGCGGCTAGGTTCATGCCTGTCGGAATCGGAGCCGGGTTGACGCAACCTGGATCCGCTACTGCTACTCGTTCTTCCTCTTCTTCTATTTCAGCTTCATCTTCGTCTCTGAGGCTCATGGTCGTTGACCCGAATCCCCATTTAGACCCACCACAACAACCCATCACTTTAAATCCCAGCCGTTCTTTGAAACTCCTCCTCCTCCTTTCCCCTTCCATTGTTCTTCCTTCCCTCTCTCCCTGCAATATCACACTAAGTTAACTTGGCAAAGAAAACCCAGAAAGCAACTAGCTAGAAAAATGGTAAAGCAAGTCCCATGAGTTCATTACTTGAAACAAACAAGTAGGAGAATCTTACCTCTTTCCCTTGATTTGCACTTGTGAAAATGACTGAACCAAACTAAATGAGTTGTTGAAAAAAAGGAAGTGCCTTTTGTAGAGTTTATTGAGAAAGGCTTTCCCTTTCAAGTTTTCATAAGGACGAACAAAGACAAAACAGAAGGAGAAGAAGAAGATAAACATACAAACAAACAAATAAAGGGTGTAAATAAGGAAGGGGTTTGGACTTTTGGGGTTCCTTATTGATGGAGCAAAGCACAGCCACTTTGAGGGTGTTTTAATATAATTGGTAGCCATAGGGTTTTCTTTTTATACTTGTTCTATATATTTAATGAAAATTCCCAAACTTAAGAAGTAAATTACTATCATTATTAGGATTAAATTAAACAAAAAAACAAAATGATTAATACGTAAGAACTTCATGCATACAAGTAAGTCTTAATATTTGTATTATGTTAATGGTGAATAAAAAAATATATTCTCTTCAATAATTAATTTGCTTACGATATGAAGATAGCATTTCCCCAACAAACGAGGAAAAGTGAAATATTTATAAAACCAAAACCCAATCATAATATGCGGATAGAAATATGTATTACCATATAATATATATGCATCAACATCGTTGCTTCATTTAATTGTGTCATTAAAGCCAAAGCCTTAAAAGGCTCAACTCAATTTGCGTGAGTTAAGATCCACTCCACTTAATATTATGTCCAAATGAGCCCTTCTTTCCGGTGAGATTCCAACTTCATCATTACCCAAAACATTGATTAGAATTTTTGTTATAAATTTCAATTTCTTGTCCCCATTTCTCAAATCTCTACACACAATTCAGCTAAAAAAGATTGATAATTCATGTTGTATAACATTTTTCTTTTATTGTCAGAATTGTTTTAAGGTGTTTCATAGGTTAATAAATTATATTATATAAAAAATTTAAAACAAGTTGATATTGATGCTGTTATGTTTGTATGAATTTTTCTTATAACGTTTGATTGAATTAGTGATACGAGTCAATCTGTCATTAATTCAGTTGATTAATAATAAAAATACTCATACTTTATAAAGAAAATTGTATTATTGAAAAGATGTAAAAAAAAAAAATACAGATAATAAAATTTAAACCCAAGCCTCAACAATTGTATTTTACCATTCCTTTATAAATATATTTGTTACATTTCTCACGCAAATGCTAGCCATAATCTATTGTCTTTTTTAGGTAAAACTATTATGGAGGTCTATGTCCTAGGAGTCAAATTGCATTTTGTTCTATTTACTTAAAAAATGGATAAATTAATCCATGTACAATAAATCAAAGAGCAAACAAATCTTTTTGTTAAAAAGATTATCCATTTCTACCATAAAAAAGCTGGTGTGACTGATGAAATTACTATATAGTTACATATAACAATGCTACGTGTACCTCATGTTAACACCCTAGGATCAATTTTTAATAATAAAAATGGATGAAATTTTTAACAAAAAGACCAGTTTACTTTTTGATCTAACATATAATGATTAGTTTACTCATTTTTTAAATAAAACCAAATCTTTTAAAGAATCCAAATAATAAACTTACCAGGTAGAGCCATCCTACAGGTCTGTCAAAGGAAGCATAAGTCAATTAAAACAAACAATTATTGGTCCATCAAGTTCAAATCAACGACGTAGCTAGCCTCCATATGTACGCCACTAAAACAAAAGGCATCTCTATTTTCCCTTTCCCTCACCAAAAATCCTACCTCAGATTTGGCCCACAACCAGAGACTAATGGAATTTTAAATACCCTCATGCTGCACACGTTCAGTCAGTCCATGCCACCAAAAGTAAAAGGGTCCCCTCAATCCCAATTTTTTGTGTTCTTCCCTTCACATGACAAATAAAAAAGTCAAGCAAGCATGAATTTCATTTGTCTTTCATATGTAAATCTCATCATGCTGATATGTTTGCATCATAAGAGAGTTAACTCTTTGTCTAGGGGAATATTTGATTGTTCAATCTAAGAACGAATTCTCTAATATTTTGATTGGCATTTACCATCGATATTGCTGCTGCAGAATGCATGTGATTAGTTAAAGAATAGAGCCATCTTCTGCTTCCACAGGATTTTTACACGGAATCAATGAAGCTATAAGCTGGAACTTTCCTGATACCTGCTTCTACCATGGCTTTCCTCAAGTCAGCTGCACGATCCCATCTCTCCTTGTCGGCATTTATGGTAGACAATGCTACATATAGTCCGCAATGTCGTGGCTGCAACTCAAGCAACCTTCTCCCCACTTCATTTCCAAGTTCAATGGCACCATGAATCTTACAAGCACCTAAAAGAGCCCCCAAAACCGAAGCATCAGGTTGAAATGGCATAGTGTTTACAAACTCAGTCGCTTGAGTCAAAAGGCCTGCTCTGCCTAAAAGATCTACCATACACCCGTAGTGTTCCATTATTGGCACAATGCCATATTGGCACCGCATTGATTGAAAGAATTGTGAACCCAACTGCACTCTCTTAGTGCGAGCACATGCTGTAAGAAAAGCAACAAATGTGACCTCATTCGGACACATTCCGTCCACTTTCATCTTCTCAAACAAGTCCAAAGCCTCCTTTTCTCTACCATTACATGCAAAAGAAGAGATCATTGCATTCCAAGTACAAACCTCTCTATCCACCATTTGATTAAAAACTCTAAAGGCAAACTCTAAATGACCTCTTTTTCCACAAAAATCAATCAATGCCGTGCCCATAAAAACAGTCATAACGCCCTCGTTTCTGAAAATATACCCATGTATCTGCCTCCCTTGGTCAAACCCACTTTGCTCTTCTAAATTAGCACAACAAGAGAACACGTTAACATAAGTAGCCTCACTCGGTTTAACCGAAAATTCTATCATTTTCTCAAAAACCCAAATAGCCTTTGCAAACTGTTTGCTCCTTACGAAACCATTAATAACACTTGTCCAAGACACCACATCCTTTTCACTCATGTGGTCAAAGAAGAAAAGAGCAGAACCCATATCACCATTTCTCCCAAAAGCATCAAGCATCACATTACACGCGACGATGCACGGGTTAAGAATTTCTTCGAACACTTTACGCACATTACTTAGGCTACCGAGTTTAGCATACAAACCAAGCAACGATGTTTGCACGAAGGAGTCAGTCAAGACGCCACGCTTTAGTGCTTGGGCATGGAGGGGTGAGGAAGAGAGCGAGGCTAAGGATTGGGAGGTAGAGGCGGCTTTGAAAAGGGAAGTGAAAGTGTGGCCATTGGGGGGTGCCTGATGATGAAGCATGAAGGTGAGGAGTGTAAGGGAACAATGTGGGATTATGTTGAGATAGGCCCTTATTAAGGTGTTGTAAAGGAGGGTTGGTTTCCATTTGGAAGCAGTATTGAAGAGGAGAGCGGTGGTGATTAGCAGGGAATGGATTTGCTTGATTTGGTTTGGACGTTCGATGAAACGTTGAAGGTGTCGCAGCAGATACTCAGAGTTCATGTGGCTTATTCGGGTTTCAGTGATGGCCCTTTCAGCTTTCTTCTATATCATGGGCCTCATTATGGGGAGGCCTATATCCAATTTTCTATTATCAAGGCAAAAGAAATTTAGGGCATCCATAGTAATTTTATTGAAGCCATTAGAAAAAAAAACTTGCATAAAATAGAATAATCACTATACTGAGAAATTAAGAGCTCATGATGGAACTTAGGATCACCGCAATGGTACAAGACTCGCCTAAAAGCATCCTCTTCCAATGTCCTTTGGTACCTTTCTGATGCGAGTAAAAAATAGAAGAATTGGAGTTAATGCTGTCATCTATAGAAAATAACAATTCTAACAAACCTTAAATACTAACTTTACTCGATCTCTTCGCTTCATGTTAATAGCTAATTTAATATCACATCATTCACCAAACCAACCTTTATTCTATTGATGGCAGTCGTAAACTAACTAAAAATTCGACATAGACAAGTGCACCTATCAATTAATAGTATAGCTACAGTGAGCACAGATAATGTTCCCATGAAATACTAAAAGTATTAGTAATTACCTTCTTTCTATTATTTAACCGACAAATTGGAGTGATTGATTAAAAACTAAAATTAACTAATTAATTTAACTAAAGAACACCACAAAGAACAAATCAGGAAAATAATCGAGTAAACAACTAAGAAGCGAAACAATACTCAAGAAAGAATTCACCTAGACTTCATTTGTCATTATCAATCTAAATTACGCAATTTCTTCACTTAGTATCTTAATCCATAGAAATCCCTAAATTATGCTAATATCTTTCTTCAACACTAAGAGCAACTGACTTTAGGTTGATTAATTGAAATTTCTTTCTAATTAAAACCCCTATTATCACATTAATTCGATCTATGAATCCCCCTATTAGATTTGACTCTAAATTGGTAGATTTATGTCGTCCTATTTCTAAGATTATATGCACTTCCACTTAATTATGCTAGATCTACTCTTAAATAGTGTCTATTCCTCCTTTGATTTAAGCACAACAAAATGGATTAATAGTCTAGAAATATTAAACCAAGAATTAAGCACACATAATTGAGAACAAGATTCAAGTATTTATTATGTATAACAGAAATCAAAAGACAAAATTCATCATAGGGTTCATCTTCCCTAGGTATTTAGAAAATTAGTTCATAATCGCAAATAAAAACATCTCAAAGACAGTATAACCACAAGAAATAAAGAAACTCATAATAAACTTCAAAGAAATCAAAAGGAGATCTTCAAACTTGATGGAAATCTGCTTCAGAGTCGACTTCAATAGTGTTTTCCGAGTTGTTTTCTTGAATATTCTATGACAGCTTACTCTTATCTTCTTATCTTTGTCATATATAGGTCTTAGAATGCCCGAAAAACCTAAAAATTACGTTTTTCCACGTGTTTGGAGTGCAATTTGAGATTTTGACATGGCCTGGAACATTGTCGTGTGGTAGCCCGTGTGGCTCACACAACCGTGTGTCCAGCCCGTGTGAAATGACCCAGCCCGTGTGGCTCCTAGAAGTTGCTCTGATTTTTTGATTTTTTCGCTCCTTTTGCTCCCAAATGCTCTCCTAAGTATAGAAACATGAATTTAAAGGATTAGGAGCATAAAATTCACCATTTTAAATCGAATAAACATCCAAAAACACATTAAGAATGATGCTAAAATATGTTACTTTTGGCATTTATCATTTACCCTTTTCTTTTTCAACCTGCCCTTGGATTAATGTTGCAACAGGCCTTCCATGAACACCAACATGTCAACTTCACCTAAATAGTGGGCAAAAGTATCACCATTAAACTGATTTCAATCTCGTAAAAAATTGATTGAACACCACACTCTTTGAAAGATGACTACTAAACTCTCCATTTGATTTAGCTGTGAATCCAACTAGAATTGTGCCCTTAACCTTTTGATCCCTACATTAGCATAATAAACCTCATAGAAAGTAGTAATGTCCATACCCTTTTTACAAAAATTTGCAAAATAATCACATGATCAATTCTTAATGTTTCTCATAAAAAAAACAATATTTATAATATATATAAAATACTAAACATATTATTCTAAAATTTAAACAAAGATAAGAAACCTTACCTACATGTATACCCTTTAGGCACAATCCAACCATATTTTCACAAGCATTTGAAGAAGCCTTGTAATTTAGAGCTTTGTTACAGTCTTTCAGAAACATGTTCCTTACCAAGGATGGTTAATAATCTCAAATAGAAATTTTTACTTGTTAGACATTTAAATAGTAAACTTTATGAAAAAGAGAGATGATTAAATAATTGAATATTCAAAGGAATGAAATAAATAATTATTTTTTAAAGACACCATGACAATGAGTGGGCAATTAACTTCTTGTATAAACTAAAAGAGCAGCTATATTTGATTATAGCAAGAGAATCATTTCTCTCCAATAATGCAATTTGTTGAAGTTCTTTAACATCCCAAATAGAGAAGAAGTTGAAAAGAAAAGAAGAAGCTAGCAACCTCATATCTTCAACTTGATAAATTAAGGAAAAATGGAAACAAGTAAATGATTATTATATCACCCAAATCTTTTAAAATACTTGAAAAAAAGTCAAATTGAAATGAAAAAAAAGAAAGGAATGAATAATTACTAATAATTTTTCAGAGCATAAAAAATGATGGTTTTACTGGTAGTTGACTAATGCTGGAGAGGATTTTGAACTTCTTTAACAGTTTCGGTAGTTAAGAGAATCGTCGTTCACTAATAATTTTTGTTGTAGTGGATGAAGGAGCAGGGGATAAATCTTACCAGTAATGTTGTCGATGAGAAAAAAAAGGTTTGCGAAAAAGGAGAGATGTTTTCTCAAGAAGGTGAGAAAGTTAAGGTCTGTAAAATGTCTTATTGAAAAGGGTTTTTCTATCGGCGACTGGTGCTGAGAAGCGTTGCTAGCTAGCGACAAGCACTGGGTTGGGATCAGCAATGAAGGGGGAAGGGGAAGAGAATTTTTCTTCGCTGAGGATGTGAAAAGGAGAAACATTAAAAAATGTCTTATGAAATAAAAAAAAAAAGGACAAGACATTTTCTTAAAAAAAAAGCCCTCATTTTCCGTGTCTTGAAGAATGATTTATGGTGGGGATTCATTTTTCACCAAACAAATATAGGAAAATAATAAAAATGTTTTCCATAAAACTTTTTCTAGTAAATAAATGGATCCTTAATCAATTAAAATGTGATTTTAATATTTAATTTAATTTTGTCATATGTTATTTGTTTTTTAATTTTTTTAAATATGATTTATGTGCATATGTTAAATTTTTAATTAGATTAAAGAGTTAAAAATTTTATTAGCACTGCACCAAATAATTATCTTATTATATTAATATATTATTTGTTAAATATTAATATTTTTGTTATTATTACATCATAATTAGTAAAATACTAATAAGTTATTATGTCTATTTAATAATATAGTAAATTATTGTTGTTAGTTCAAAAGGTTCTATAGCTCGTGTTTTTATATATCATAAATAAATTTTATTTTTATTCTTAAATTTTTATAATTTTATCTTAATTATTATTAATTTATATTTTTCAATTGAATCAAAAACCAAAAATTTAAATAGTTTCGTATTTTCAACCTATAATAAATTTGATTTTGATATAAATATCTTAGAGGTCTATATACTATACTAGGGTTATGAGCAATGAGTTATTCTCAAAATAAACAAATTAATTCAACCCTTTATTCAAAACTTTCGAGATTTTTTTGAAAAATTTCTTTTTTTTTTTAAAAAATGTATTAATCATATTTAATTATCTTATTTTGGAATGATATAAAAATTTAATTGCTTGATTTATTTCGAAAGACATAAATTTACTTTCAACCTTACATGGATTTTCTAGATATTTATACCTTTAATAGTTTTTTATTTGTTATAAGAAAAACAAAAGTATATATCTCTGTCATAATCTAATATATAGTTTTTAATACAATACTTATTTTTATTTATAATTTTTCTAAAATATATTTTTCAATACAATACCTGTTTTTATTCATAATCTTTGTCGAAACCATTTTTTATTCGGGTTTTGAAAAAACGGGGATCGACTTTAAAAATATGGAGTCGCCACCAATCATTTTTGTTTAGGTGTGATCGGGTCACCTATAAAATAAATTTTGGCCTGCAAAATTCGAGAAAACAGGTTCGGGAGTCGGTTACGTGCAAGGAAGGATTAGCACCCTCGCAACGCCCAAAATTGGTACCAAATTGATTAATTGATGTCCTAATGTTGAAAAGTTTGAAATGATTTTGAAATTCTGTTCCTTTTTTATAATTAAATAACTTAATTGAATGTTGAGATTCTCTTGCCCCGAAGGAATAGAGTATCACATCCAGTACGATTGGACACGACAATCTGAGTCCTCTAATTCAAGATCATCCCAAAATTCTCCGAGCACGTATTAAAATTTTGAAAGGGTATTTGGTTATTTGGACAAACAAAAAACCACACCCAGCACGATTGGGCATGATTTCTTCGAATTTCCAAACGCACAAATATTACCTTATTTTGAAAATATGGACAAAATTTGAAAGGATATTCGTTTATTTGGTCAAACGAAAAAACCACACCCAGCACGATTGGGTACGATTTCTTCGAATTTCCAAACGCACGAATATCACCTTGTTTTGAAACATTAAGTAAAAATGATTTTAAAATCAACTCAAAATGCTTTTATTGAATCATGAGAAACAGTAATATAATACGAAAGAATGATATACGAATACAACATTTGTACAAATGGATGACAAGAATAATAATATGATTGTATTCAATATAAAATCCATAATCTCATAACTCTTATTTTGGAAATACCAACATTATTAATTAAGAAATAACGAAGGCTAAAAATATAGCTAAGTGAAAACGAATTAAACTTAAATATAGCATATTCAAAAATAATAAGCAAACAACACATGTCAATTTAGGTAATATATGTAAATAAATAAAAGAAACTTAATATAAAATAATATGCAAATAAAAATAATAATATATAAACATGTATAGAATAAGTAAATATAATTTTGAAGAAGTAAATTATACACACAACAGATAATAATATAAGATATATACATAAAAATAATTTAATATAAATAATATGTATATATAAAAGTATATATATAGAATTAATGAAAATAACATGTAAATAATAGCTAAAAAATTTAAAATATTTTATATTAAATATTAATTAAAAGAATAATTAAAGAGATCAATAAACAGATAATTAACTAAATAATTTAAGGATCATTTAAAATTAGAACATAATTACAGGGCTAAAAGATAATAAGTTACAAATGAAATAAAAGGGATTAAAATTCAATACGCGTAAACTAAGAAGGATTAAAAGCGCAATTTACCTGTGCTCTTGAACGCAGCGTTTAAATGTGAACTAAATTAAAATCGCACAAAATTATTGGGCAAAATTGACATAAAATAAAACTTAATTGAAAAAGAAACGAAATGGGGAAGGATCGAAAGGGTAAATAACCCATTAGAACCAAAACACGCGGATCTTGGCCGCAATCGGGTCGGATCGTTGGATAATAGCCAATACGACACCGTTTTAGAGCCACCAAACAGGCCCTAAATAATTATCGTTTCATATGTCTTAATAAACCTAAAAAAACTTAATCCTCACCACTTTAAAACACAAAACAAAGAACCTAAACATTCTCCCCTTTTCCCTAATCACCAGCCTCAAAGCCATCATCAAGGCCATCGACTATCGTGCGCCTCAACAATCGCGATTGATGGCGTCGAATGAAAACCAAATCGCCTTTCTGCGCATATACTCGAAAGCATTGCCTCCTCACACTCAAATCCCAATTCAAGCTTCGATTTCACTTAATGAGCAAGAATCCGTGACGATGATTAAATGATAAGGATTCCTTTCTTTTCTTTTTCTTTTGCATGCGATAGATTAGAAAAGAAAATAAATCGAAAGTCGATATCGAATCGGAAATTTGAAAGAAACTAAAATTGGAAAAATCACTTTTTTTGTTTGTTTTTTCCTTTTTTGTATCCTGTATTCCAAGAAATTGTCCCCTTACACACACGTTCTTTGCTTTGGTTTTTATAACCAAATTCAAAAAATAAAAGAAAAATAAAAATACAATATATCTTTCTTTTTTTGCTTTATCGTTGTTTTGTTCTCTCATGCAGTACGAGGCGACGTGGAGGCATGAGGGTGGCGTCGGAGGTCGTGATGGGTGGCGACGTGGCGCGGAGGTTGCTTGGTGCGCGGAGGAGTATGCAGGGTAAGGAGCGACGATTCGAGGGGTCACCGGAGTGTTTTGAGAAGTTCTAAAGCGCGCGTAGGTGCACGCGCGAAGTTCAAGAGGTGCGCGTGGGAGTAGTCTGCGAGAAGGGTCCGAATCCTCTAGAGTTTCCTCGCACTCGCTTTGTTTCGCCTTAGATCCGAGTTGGGTCCGACTTAGGTTTGGGCTTAGTTGGTCGTAATTTGGACTAGTTAACAACTGGATTTGGGTTTCTATTTGTATCGTGCTAGGATCCAATCCTAGATTTAATTTGGGCTGAAATTCAGAACTTGGATCCGTGAAAAATTTGATTTTATGCTTTTGGTTTTTTAATGGTTTCTGACGGGCCCGGGCGAATTTGGGCTCTTACAGCTGCCCCTCTTTGCTCATTGTCGTGTAACGAGAATAGAGCAAAGACTTCAAAGAGGGCCCAAATTTTCCCGGTCTTGTAAGATCTTGACCTCTTGGCACTTATTTTCTTCAAGTAGCCTCACCGCGTCTTTCAGGGTATGGGGAATGATGTCTCAACTTGCTTCAGTAGATATTCAGGGAGAAGAGATTTGTAGCCTCAATCTACTCCACTGGAACTTCGAGGAGATAGAAATTTAGGGAGAAGAGATTCGTAACCTCAATCTTCTCTGCAAAAACTTCAAAGAAATACATACTGATCCTCATTGTAAACTCAGGGAGGAGGGATTTGTAGCCTCAACCTACTCCACTGGAACTTCGAGGAGATAGAAATTCAGGGAGAAGAGATTCATAACCTCAATCTTCTCTGCTAAAACTTCAAAGAAATACAGACTGATCCTCATTGTAAACTCAGGGATGAGGGATTTGTAGCCTCAACCTACTCCACTGGAACTTCGAGGAGATAGAAATTCAGGGAGAAGAGATTCGTAACCTCAATCTTCTCTGCTGAAACTTCAAAAAAATACGGACTGATCCTCATTGTAAACTCAGGGAGGAGGGATTGTAGCCTCAACCTACTCCACTGGAACTTCGAGGAGATAGAAATTCAGGGAGAAGAGATTTGTAACCTCAATCTTCTCTGCTGAAACTTCAAAGAAATACGGACTGATCCTCATTGTAAACTCAAGGGAGGAGGGATTTGTAGCCTCAACCTACTCCACTGAAACTTTGAGGAGATAGAAATTCAGGGAGAAGAGATTCGTAACCTCAATCTTCTCTGCTAAAACTTCAAAGAAATACGGACTGATCCTCATTGTAAACTAAGGGAGGAGGGATTTGTAGCCTCAACCTACTCCACTGGAACTTCGAGGAGATAGAAATTCAGGGAGAAGAGATTTGTAACCTCAATCTTCTCTGCTGAAACTTCAAAGAAATACGGACTGATCCTCATTGTAAACTCAGGGAGGAGGGATTTGTAGCCTCAACCTACTCCACTGGAACTTCGAGGAGATAGAAATTTAGGGAGAAGAGATTCGTAACCTCAATCTTCTCTGCTGAAACTTCAAAGAAATACGGAATGATCCTCATTGTAAACTCAGGGAGGAGGGATTTGTAGCATCAACCTACTCCGCTGGAACTTCGAGGTAAAAAGAATTCAGAGAGAAGAGATTTGTAACTTCAATCTTCTTACTGAAACTTTTCGGAAATAAAGTTGGATCCTCGTTGTAAACTCAGGGAGACGGGATTTGTAATTTCAACCTACTCCACTGGAACTTCGAGGTGATGAGATTTGTATGGCTTTGACCTGCTTCTGCAACTTCAGGATTGCCAGATCTGCTATCTTCGATCCGCTTTGCTCAGGAAGGCAAGATCTTCGAATTCACCGATGTTGCGACAATGTCCTCTAAGGGACTTGTGCTATAAAGTCAGTTTTGTGTTTATGCTTATGCAAAATGGTTAGGATGCAATGATCAGAATAAATCTAATACTCCTAACTAAATGTGTCTTATGGATGACATTTGCATGAATGTAGAGTGTCATGAGAATGGCCTTTTTACAAAGATTAGGATGCAATGATCGGAATGAATCAAATGTCCCTAAATAGATGTGTCTTATGGATGACATTTGTATGAATGCAGAATGTCATGAGAATGATTTCTTACAAAGATTAAGATGCAATGGCCGGAATGAATCAAAGGCTCCTAACTAAATGTGTTTTGCATGAATGCAGAATTTCATGAGAATGATCCCTACTTAAGGTGTCATCGTTCGTTGTTCATTAGGGTAATATGCTGCCCTCTTGTTCGGCTGGCATTCTTGACAGAAAACCCGAGAAAATTGATATCTTGCTCAATGCACTTGCCCCACTCAGAACTTCGTGGTTCATCTTATTATGACTTAGGGGTATAGGATCTGAATCTTTTCCCATCCATCCCACTACGATCTCAAAATGTAGGATTTGTTTCTTCTTCAATCCATCCCATTGCTATTCGAAGGTATAGGATCTCAGATCAACTTCCATCTATCCCACTATAACTCGGGGTATAAGGTTCGTAGCTTGTTCATTCAATGATCACTCTTCGGGGTGACCCAACCAGTTGTGTATGCATGATGCAGAATATCATTTTTTCTTGCGAATGATTCCCCTTTTACACTTGGGTTAACACTGCCCAATTTTCGTCAAGATTGTATCACTGATGCAGTATCTTGTTGTTTGTTCAACCACCATCTTTGACAAAAATTTGGAGAGAAAATCTCAGTTTAGACTCTTCCTTAAACTTGGTGAGTTTTAAACAATAATCCTGTTTTGGGTTCTTGTATTATTTAGAAGCTTCCCGAGTAATATGCGAAACCCCTTTCATGAAAGTATTATTAGTCCACTAATCGTTATTTCAACGCAAAATGCCTGAAAAAGATCATAATCATGGACAAGAAGGAAATTAATTAGGAGTATAGCTCGAAACAAATAAGTTAAGCGAAGATAGCAATCACAATCAAGAAGGAAATTTATTGTGAACTTTTGAAAAGGATAATATAATCACAAATAACAAATTTAGCATGGGTACAATGGAAACTAGGTGCCCCAGATATCGCAGCCTGAGCTTCTCTGTTCCAACTTCTTGAGGACCATTTTAAGTTCAATATGTGTTTAGGGGATCTGAAGTACTTTGTCGATGCCCCATGACGTAGCATACTTCTTCATTGTTAATTCAGGCATAGCAAGACTGCTATATATGCCCTACTCTTGATTAAAATTTGAGCCGCCCTTTTCGGGTTTTTAACTCAAATCCCCTTTGGTCTCAAAGCGCCCTTTGCGGGTTTTCACCTTGGCCTCTCCTTTTTCTTCTTTTTCTTTTCCTCTTTTTTGTTTATTTTTCTTTTGAAAACTTTCTATTGAGTCCGAATTCCTGGATTAGGCAGGTCCTTGCTATCTATCTCGGTCAATATTCATGCTTCCCCAGAACAGGCATTTTTTGCCTATAAGGTCCTTCCCAGTTTGGCATCTACTTTCTTCTGAAGTCCCTTTTGCATGAGAAAAGTCTTCTTCAAAGCCCTATCATGAAATTTTCTAGGGCGAATCATTTTTGTTGTGAGCTCGCATTACCTGACTGTGACAGATAGCTTTTAACATCAACTGATCATATTGAGATTGGATCTATTCTGCCTCATCCAATTTCAGCGCTGACAGAATTTCGACTCCAATGGGCAAAACCAATGATAAATGTGTTGCCCCCGTGACAGTCTTGGCCAAAGTTTGATAAGCATAGAGGGTAAATAGTAACTTCTACATGCCAATCCTTACAAGTCTCAGTCTTTTTATGATCTTTTGTTTTTCTTTTTGGCTACTTTTGCTGCACTGATATGTGGCACCTGATCTTTGAACAGACCGCAGACTTTTGACCTTGTACGGTTAAATGTGATCTTTTTGACTTTTTTTTCCTTTCCCCCTTTTTTTTGTCAGTATTCTTTCTTTTTCTTTTCTTTGTTCTTATGACTATCGACTTTGTAATATTGGCATACGAATCAACTTTTACCATCCTAGTGAAGAAATTGACAACCATGAAGATGAATTGGTGTCTGCCAGAAGCTTCTGATGAGACTGGCCTGATAACGTCCATGCCCCACATATAGATAAAATGGAAGAGGCATATAAGTCCTGTCTTTCTCAATTTGGCATTTGATGCAATTTCCTTTTCTGGGTAGACCGGTAGCCTAAACCTCATGATTAGCCTGCCTATTGTAGAACCATTAGCATGGGTTCATTAAACACCAATCTTAATAGCATACCCACGTTTCAGTAGCCTAGCGTGAGAAAACATCTTGAATTCTTGAAGATAGCTCAATGATGTCTCGCCTTGTGATGAATTAGGCTTCGATATTTGCCCCTTCTTAATCTCGCAACGTCCACTGACCTTTTGCAAGGTAGAGTCTACTTTCTTTTTGTTCTACCATTCTTAACAAATCAAAAGATAGGCTACGATCTCTGTCATCTTCAAAGTCCTTAGATCCCTTAGGCCCATATCTCATTCAAAAAGGGAATCAGTAACAACATCGCTCATGTCATTGATATATGGGTACCTATTGTAGGTACGAAGGCAAGTTTCAGAGAATAAATAATTCTAAGGATGATTATTTGTATGGTATGGTTATGAATAAAAATGAAAGAATATTCTAAAAACCAAAGAATGTATAGTATGAAATGTAAAGAATAAAAGATATTTGCTTAAAAGATGCATCTCATTGAAATAACAATTCTGGACAAAAGCCTATTTCACAAAAATATTCTTGTTGCTTCTATGCTTAAAGCAATAAGCATGTTTCGAATATTGCTCTAGATTAGCCCTAAAAATATACAAGGATCTCTTTCACAGTTCTATTGTTCAAAACATCTTAAGTACGTATAGACAGAAGCTTAGAAAAGTCTGCTCCCTGGTTCACCCTTCAAATACGTCATTAATGTTCAAATTTGCCAGTATCAGGTTTTGTACTAGAGCCCTGGGCTTGATGTACTCCTGATCTCATGCCCCCATTCATCATGGTACTCACAATAGTTATCCCTTTAACAGTATGGTTGAGTAACGGATTTTCTGCACCAGAGAGATCATTGAATCTTATAACTCCTATTTTGATGAATCTTTCAACCAACTTCTTGAAAGTAAGGCAACCTTCTATTGAATGTCCTGTAATCCCGGCATGATACTCACATTGAGCATTTGGGTCATACCATTTGGGGTATGGAGATTGCATTGGTTTCAGGTAATGAGGAGCTACAGCATGCATATCAAATAAGCTCTAGTATAACTCCTTATATGTCATTGGAATAGGAGTGAACTGAAGCTTTTCTGTATTCATCTTTTGCCTAGATTCATTCTTAGAAGGAGTCAGAAGGTTTGTGGTTGTCATCCTTGGTGATCCCACAGTGACTTGCTTTGAATAACCTTTACTGTATGCTCCCACATTGTTTACCTCATCTTCTTTCTTCTTCAGGGCCTTTAAGGTCTATTCTTCTTTTATTTCGGCTGATCCATGTGCCACAGTATTGACTCGATCCTCCCCTGTATTAAAACCTAAACCCTTTGGGAACTTCAACAATGCCGAAGTATCAGCCTGAAATCGGGGCTTGATAATGATTGGTGCCCCTTGTGACTGCGCGTCTAGTTGGGCCGAGACGCTTATTGGAGAATAAACGATCTCTTCATCATCATCCACACTGTCGACCACTGGGTCACTCCCTTTTCTAAGCCTTCCACTAGTAATCAAGGTTAATCGGCGCATCATATTCATTTGATCTCGCATATCCTGCGCCGGATTTCGGTCAATTGCTCCTGCATTTGTATTTGCCTTTTCTCTAATCTCTCCATCTTTCGTTCCATGTTTTCCAAAGTTAATCAAAATAATTTTTAATTAATCAGGGTCTTCTCATGAAATCTCATGCATATGATGTAATACAATGCAAATGTATGGAATGCAATGCCAATGCATAGAATGAATGCAAATAGAAAGAGAGACGTTGATTCTGAATTCAATTCCATTAGACGGACTTCTCTAGAAAACAAATATCTTTACATAAAATGGATTATATATGCGGCTTCGTCCTCATCAATCTTCTTCATATCCGGACGCTGCAGTCAAATCTTTCAAATCCTCCCAAAAGATGCCTATCTTATTTCCACTCGGCTTGATCCGGGTCGTGGTTCGCTGGTCACTTATCCCTTGCGATATTGATTAGCTTCTTTAAGAAAGTTGAGGCATGACGGTTCTTGCACAATTCTTATCAATTTGAATCTTTCGGGCAAGGTTTTGTATTCCTCCACGGACTGTCAACTTTCTTCCATTGTGTTTACTCGCACTGTGTCCTGACAACCGTATTATAATCCACTTTATCAAGAAATTCGTTTCCTTATGACAAACTCCTCTATTTAGCAATCAAATTACTAATCAACATCTCCTTTCTATGATGATGTAATGCAATGCAGTGCAAAGTAATGTAAACATAAACACAAAACACATTAGCACAAGAAAAATAAACAACCCAAAATAGATTGCCTAAATGAGTGACCATTAGGATTTGACACGGCTTTACCTATGGTTAGCTCTTAGGATTCGCTATATGTGGTTTGGTTCTAAAGAATGGGTACCAGAACCAAGAGATTCCTCAATCCTCACCCGTTATAGGCTCATATGGATCGAGAGTTCAGCTTCAGGAACACATTTCCCTATGGCCATGCGAGGTGAAAACCTCACGAAGCACATAGGTACAGATGTGTCCTGCATCCACTAGCCCATGCGAGGTAAAAACCTCACGAAAGCTTAGTTTCTCGCTCCCACTTAAAGGTATGACCACAACGGTCATGCAATGCAAATACTCTACCGAAAACATCATAATAAATGCATCAAAGGAAACATGATTTTCCAAAATAATTTTCTAAATTTTCAATCAAAGGGCAAGAATTAATCAATCTATGGCCTGACTCTCAACCAATCCCCAATGGAGTCGCCAAGCTGTCGAAACCATTTTTTATTCGGGTTTTGAAAAAACGGGGATCGACTTTAAAAATATGAAGTCGCCACCAATCATTTTTGTTTAGGTGTGATCGGGTCACCTATAAAATAAATTTTGGCCTGCGAAATTCGAGAAAACAAGTTCGGGAGTCGGTTACGTGCAAGGAAGGATTAGCACCCTCGCAACGCCCAAAATTGGTACCAAATTGATTAATTGATGTCCTAATGTTGAAAAGTTTGAAATGATTTTGAAATTCTGTTCCTTTTTTATAATTAAATAACTTAATTGAATGTTGAAATTCTCTTGCCCCGAAGGAATAGAGTATCACATCCAGCACAATTGGACACGACAATCCGAGTCCTCTAATTCAAGATCATCCCAAAATTCTCCGAGCACGTATTGAAATTTTGAAAGGGTATTTGGTTATTTGGACAAACAAAAAACCACACCCAGCACAATTGGGCATGATTTCTTCGAATTTCCAAACGCACAAATATTACCTTATTTTGAAAATATGGACAAAATTTGAAAGGATATTCGTTTATTTGGTCAAACGAAAAAACCACACCCAGCACGATTGGGTACGATTTCTTCGAATTTCCAAACGCACGAATATCACCTTGTTTTGAAACTTTAAGTAAAAATGATTTTAAAATCAACTCAAAATGCTTTTATTGAATCATGAGAAACAGTAATATAATACGAAAGAATGATATGCGAATACAACATTTGTACAAATGATAATAATATGATTATACAATTCAATATAAAATCCATAATCTCATAACTCTTATTTTAGAAATACCAACATTATTAATTAAGAAATAACGAAGGCTAAAAATATAGCTAAGTGAAAACGAATTAAACTTAAATATAGCATATTCAAAAATAATAAGCAAACAACACATGTCAATTTAGGTAATATATGTAAATAAATAAAAGAAACTTAATATAAAATAATATGCAAATAAAAATAATAATATATAAACATGTATAGAATAAGTAAATATAATTTTGAAGAAGTAAATTATACACACAACAGATAATAATATAAGATATATACATAAAAATAATTTAATATGAATAATATGTATATATAAAAAGTATATATATATAGAATTAATGAAAATAACATGTAAATAATAGCTAAAACAATTTAAAATATTTTATATTAAATATTAATTAAAAGAATAATTAAAGAGATCAATAAACAGATAATTAACTAAATAATTTAAGGACTGCATTAAAATCAGAACATAATTGCAGGGCTAAAAGATAATAAGTTACAAATGAAATAAAAGGGATTAAAATTCAATACGCGTAAACTAAGAAGGATTAAAAGCGCAATTTACCCAGGCTCTTGAACGCAGCGTTTAAATGTGAACTAAATTAAAACTGCACAAAATTATTGGGCAAAATTGACATAAAATAAAACTTAATTGAAAAAGAAACGAAATGGGGAAGGATCGAAAGGGTAAATAACCCATTAGAACCAAAACACGCGGATCTTGGCCGCAATCGGGTCGGATCGTTGGATAATAGCCAATACGACACCGTTTTAGAGCCACTGAAACAGGCCCTAAACGGTGTCGTTTCATATGTCTTAATAAACCTAAAAAAAACTTAATCCCTCAGCCACTTTAAAACACAAAACAAAGAACCTAAACATTCTCCCCCTTTTCCCTAATCAGCCGCCTCCGAAAGCCATCATCAAGGCCATCAGACTATCGTACGCCTCAACAATCAGTGACGGCGTCGAATGAAAACCAAATCTGGCCTTTCTGCGCATATACTCGAAAGCATTGCCTCCCTCACACTCAAATCCCAGTTCAAGCTTCGATTTCGACTTAATGAACAGGAATCCGGCGACAGTATTAAACAGATAAGGATTCCTTTCTTTTCTTTTTCTTTTGCATGCGATAGATTAGAAAAGAAAATAAATCGAAAGTCGATATCAGAATCGGAAATTTGAAAGAAACTAAAATTGGAAAAATCACTTTTTTTGTTTGTTTTTTCCTTTTTTTGTATCCTGTATTCCAAGAAATTGTCCCCCTTACACACGTTCTTTGCTTTGGTTTTTATAACCAAATTCGAAAAATAAAAGAAAAATAAAAATACAATATATCTTTCTTTTTTTGCTTTACTGTTGTTTTGTTCTCTTGCGCAGGTACGAGGCGACGTGGAGGCATGAGGGTGGCGTACGGAGGCCGTACGGTGGCGACGTGGCGCGGGAGGCTGCTGGGTGCGCGTGGAGGCTGCATGAGGGTAAGGAGCAGCATTCGAGGGGTCACTGGAGTGTTCTGAGAAGTTCTAAAGGCGCGCGTAGGTGCACGCGCGAAGTTCAAGAGGCGCGCGTGGGAGTAGCTGCGGAGAAGGGTCTGGAATCCTCTAGAGTTTCCTGCAATTCTGCTTTGTTTCGGGCTTAGATCTGAGTTGGGTCTGACTTAGGTTTGGGCTTAGTTGGTCGTAATTTGGACTAGTTAACAACTGGATTTGGGTTTCTATTTGTATCAGGCTAGGATCCAATCCTAGATTTAATTTGGGCTGAAATTCTGTAACTTGGACTGTGAACAATTTGATTTTATGCTTTTGGTTTTTTAATAGTTTCTGACGGGCCCGGACGAATTTGGGCTCTTACAATCTTTTTAACCCTTAAATTAAAAAAAATCACGTTTAAGTATTTTCATTTTAAAAAAATCAAAATCAAATAAAAATTCTAAAATTCAAAATAAAATTATTCATATGATATAAAATTATTAAAAAAAGATAATATCTGTATTTAGCAACTCTTACTCCACATTGTAATGCGTGGTTAATCACGTTGTGTGCCCAAGCTTGACTTGCATTTTGTTAACTTGGTTTAGCTTTTTCGAATGGTAAGATGCCACTTGTATGTTTTAAAATTTTATTTTTAATGAATTATTATCCAATAAGTAGATATTTTAACCATAAAAAAAATACAAATGTTTAATATTAATATTTTTAACTTAATGATAAATTTAGTTTTCAAGCTTTACATTCTTTGTCAATTTGACTTTTATTCTTTTTTTTAGTTAAATTTGATCATTATTTTAAAAAAAAAGAATTAAATAGTTTTTTAACGAAAACACTGACTTAAATTTTTTAACAAAAAATAACATGGCAATTTTTGATAGCATACCTAGAACTATCCATAGCTTCTCCTCAACTCTTAAATAGGAGAATAATGCGCACTCGAACCCACATCCTCCTACACTAGCAACAATGCTGATACCAATTGAGTTAAGATTCAATCAACAACCAAATTTAACTACTAAAAAATAATCATCATAAATTAAAAAATACAACACTATATATTTGAAATACAATTTAAAATATAAATAATTGTATACTCAACATAAATATCACAAAACATACCTTGAATGATACATAAGTGTTAAAAATATTATTTTGACTCTGAAAATGTATTTCTAAATACAAAAATTACAAATTATAGCTTTTGTGTATGAGTTCCAAAAATACTTTTTTTTTTTAAAAAAAACAACTATTCAATATCACTTATAGCTGTAAAAATACCTTTTTAGACTAAAGTTTACAACATTTATATGTATTATATTTATCCTAACCCTACTTTTTTTCTTTTCATCTATGCCTTACTAATTGTATTTATTTATTAGTAGTTTACTGTATACTCTTAGTTTCTAATACCATAATTTGGTTGACTCAAGTCAAATGTACCAAAAAGATTATGATAATTAAATGAAAGTAGGATATTGGTATTTACTTCTAAAAACTACTTAGTAATAAAGTATGCACCTTTTCAAATATCTTATAATTATTTTTTAAAAAAGCAACTACTCATTTATTCTTGTAACTTATTAATTATTTTAAAATGCATTTTCATCCAAATATTTGGGGTTAATAAATTCTAGTATTTTAAAATTGAATATTAATAAAGTAACTTTATTACTAATAAAAAAATATAAGTTAAAATATACCTATAGTTCATTTATTTTTTTAAAATTAGGAATTTAGTTATTGTATCTGCATTTTTAAAAATTTAGTTCATTTACTTTTCAGATTTCAGCATTTATGTTTAACTGTTAATTTCTTTTGTAAAATTCAGATTAATTACAATATCTTTTCTTAATTACATGGCTACAAGTGGTTTTTTAAGTAAATATATTTGATTACAATTTGTGTTTTTAGAGATTTTTAATTATTATTATTAATTTACAATTTTAAGGTTTTTTTTTTATTTCTCCATATTTATTTTACAGTTTATATTCAGGGTTGGTGGCTGCCCTTCCAACAATATCATCTTCAAAGTTCAAACATGTGTTTCCTTTGCACCTAACAAATTTTGGATATTCACAATTTTAAGTTATTGTGATAATTGAGCTGTTTGATTCAACTAGTTGAGTGGTCTGTTTTTTTTTTTTTTTTAAACTATGATGTAATAAATGTGATCATATGAATAACGTGCGCCTAAGCTTGACTTTCAAATTTTTAGCTTTACAATATGCTCACGTATTCTTCTAACTTTGTTTCTTCTTTGTTTTCAGCTTTATCTAGTAATGAAGCAAAGTACAAACGCAACGTTATATATTTCAAGTATTGTTTTCAAGTAATGCGAAGCTATAAGTTATATATCAAAGTTTCATCAATGGGAATGGAGAAAGAAGCAATTATCTCCATATCCGACATGAACAACAAATTCCATGATATGAAAGTGGCTTACGCCAAGCTTTTGGCAAACGACTTTCAGTGGTTGGAAGCGACTTACAAGCAAAACCATGAGGCCTTGTTCAACCCAATCACGGTTTGTGGAGATACTATGTTTCACGTTGCAGCTTACAGGGGCAGTAAAGCAATGCTTCAAACCCTGGTTGAGTTGGTGCCGCAAACAAAGAGGCGCGAGGTGTTGAAGATGAAGAACGTTTATGGGAACACCGTCCTCCATGAACTGGTCACCACTGCCAAAGCCGAAGCAGCTGATTTGTTAATGAAGGAGGTGTTGTTCTCTGACGGCTTGAATCATGAAGATTATATACGGGAGAGGGAAGAGCTACTGGAGGTTCGGAACAAGTTGGGGGAAACCCCATTGTTCAGAGCTGCGGAATATGGCAACATGTCGATGGTGAAGTACTTGGCTACACAGATTGAAGGAATGGGAGGAAATCTTCACAAGCATTACACTAGAGATCATGATGGACTCTCCATTCTTCATATTGCAGTGATTGGGCAACACTTTGGTAATCCATTATGCTCAAATTATTCTATTTACTTATTTCACATAATTTGGTCTTTAATTCATTCAAATAGATAACACTTTCATTACTCTGGTTGCTTTTTATTTTTTTAAAATCATTCCAGCAAGTTCACATAAATTTCTTTGTGTTTTGAACAATGTTTTCTTAAAAAAAATCCATGCCCAACATGTAGGTAACCATGTTAATTATTACTAAATTTGTTCAAGAACTAAACTACTTGTTCAAAATTTGAAATTATTTTGACTAAAACATTAAACTAAAGAATGGGTTTGAACAAAAAACCAGCAACATTTAAACTATCTCAAGAGCTTAGGCTTCAATAGTTTGAGCCTAAGCTTGGTTTGACCCTTTTATATCATATGAAAAATTAAATATATTATATTATAATTTAACATTAAACATATGTTAAATTTTTTATATTTAAAAAAACAGTGAAAAACAAGTGTATAATTGTAATAAAATATATAAATATTAAATATTAAATAAAAACAATATTTTTAAATATAAAAATAAATGGACAAGGTTTGAAATAAACATTTACAAATATAGGTAATTTTGAACAAAACTTGAGACTTATATTTTAAGTCAGGCTAGCTTTGGGCAACCATATATGATATAAATATTATGTATGAATTTAACTTGAATCCAATCGGTGAAAACTTCTACTAATAATATTATAAAGGTATGGGTAAACTAAAAAAATAATCACTTTTGTTTCCCTCAGATTATATTTTAGTCACTTATGTTTGAAATGTTACGTTTTAGTCACTTATGCTATCGTTTTGTCACAAAGTGGTCACTCTACCGTTAAGCTCCGTTACCTCCCTAACAACGGTCCTACATGGCAGTCCAAATGGGTTTTAAATGCCAACTTGGATGTCCTACGTGGCAGTCCAAATTAAATTTATTTAATTAAAAACCTATTTTCATCCCAGCAACTGGACATCCAAGTTAGCATTTAAAACCCATTTGGACTACGGTTAGAGAGGTAACGGAGTTTAACAGTAGAGTGACCACTTCGTAACAAAACGATAACGTAAGTGACTAAAACGTAACATTTCAAACATAAGTGACTAAAATGTAATC
Organism: Gossypium sturtianum; assembly: GCA_025698515.1. NCBI lineage: Eukaryota > Viridiplantae > Streptophyta > Magnoliopsida > Malvales > Malvaceae > Gossypium > Gossypium sturtianum. The sequence goes on from CM046948.1 coordinate 13,241,310, forward strand.
TGAGACAAACAAAAATGACTATTTTTATAGTTTACCCTAAAATATAATGATTAAATTATAAAATTAAGTTAGCGCGGTATGTTTTGCATTTCAGATACTGCTAATTGGCTTGTGGAACGATATCCACAACTTGCAACTTACAAAGATAATAATGGGAAGACGACCCTTCATCTGCTTGCTAGCATGGCGACTTCTTTTAAGAGTAGTTCTTTTCACTCTGGATTATTCGAGGAGTTCATCTATTATTGTACGTCTTTTTACTTATTAGCAAATTACATCCATTAAACCAAGCACTAAAAGACTTGCATTAAAATCTTCAAATTCGATATTTAGCTATCGTATAATATCATCGAAGAATAATTGTGGCTCTATTCCTTTGAGCAAAGGCACATTTAATTATTCAGTTTAATGGTATATATTGTTTATTTAAAGGCCTTCCGGGTGAAGCATGTAACGGCGATGAGAGCGATAAGCTTCCAATAGATCTGGAGCAGGGTCAGCCAAGTAAAGCTCCCAATCAACCAGGCCACTCCAAAGGTAATTTTTGGGCAATGGAATTCATTCTTTTTGAATCAAGGACTACTTCTTTTATCTATTCACAAAGAATTCTCAATTACCTTGTAGGTTTTAAGGGGTACTACGGTGTTCTGCGATGCCTTAAATCAGGTTAGAAATAATCATTCTCCAAACTAATATATTAGTTTTTAATGTTACATGTATTGCACATTCTATTTAAAAAAAGTACTATATGATCACTAATGTTATCGATTTATTATGCTATAACTACACAATTATTAACTCCCATTAAACATGTAATAACAACATGATGTGATACGTTAATTTCATCATTAATGATGACATTGACGTGCCACATCAGCTTGCCATTACATCTTTAATGAGAATTAACGAATGAATGAACATAACGTAATAAATTGATAATATCAATGACCATATTGTATTTTTTACAGTTCGGTGACCAAAACTTAAACTTGATCAATTTTTTTAGCTTACCTTATAATATAATATAAAAACTTATTTATTTATACAACTTGTATATATTTAATATAAAGTCACATATCATATAGATAATTAAAGTTGAATTAATATTTAAAAGATTATATATTGTTACTTTATCAAGTTAATATAAAAATATAATTTTGGAGATAATTTAATTCAATTAAAATTTAACTCTTTTAAATATAGAAAAATACAATAATCTAACATAAAATTTAAAATTTTAAACTAACAAATAAATTTGGGGATAAAGTAATTCAGTATACTTTAAATTTTTATTTATTATGAATTAAATTTGTTTAGAAAAAGTTAACAAACAATTATAACATTGGAGATAAATTAATTAATTAATCTGAATTTTAACTTTTTTCAAAATTAAAAATAAAACTAATCAATTCTGTGATAAATTTAGAACTTTTAGTTATAAATGAGATATATCTCACTATAAACAAATTCATTTAATCATAATTTTAAAAAAAATAATTAGGATGATTCTTCTAAAATCCTTAATTTTTATATATTAATGATATAATGCCATGTAATCAATTTTTAAAGATGTAAAAACATTATTAGATATTCTTTGGAGTAATTATTAGGTGGACTTTTTCCACCATATAAGCAATGCTCCCATCCAATTATATAATGCAATATAAGATTATTTTTACATGTTATTGATGACTAAAAAATTAAAAAAATGCTGCTATCTCCAACCTTCAACCATTCTGCATCAAACTCTAGAGAATCATCAAAGTTTGTTTTTCTTTTCTTTAAGTATGGGAAGAAGCAAAAACTATAACCACCATGATTAAGACCCAAAATACTGATCTTTCGTCCAAATAAAACATTCTACTTTCCCTTCATCTTCACTTATCATTGTCCTATTCCATTTCAAAATGATTCCCTTTGCTTCGATTTCCCCTTTGATATAAAGGATTGGAGAATGGAAATTCGGGATATTAAGTAAATTACGAAAATTAAGGATTTGGTTTAGGGTTAACAGGGGTTTGATTTGAGGCTTAGGGTTATGAAATAACCGAGGATTTTAGATTTGATAATTTATATAAATCATAGATTAGAGATTTCGAAATTTTGGGATTTGGCTTCAACATAGGCAAATAACATAATGGGATTCTGTTTTTTTTCTCAATTTCGATCACAAATTGAAAAAGATTTTTCATTGAAATTTCATTTTAATGGAAAAGATTGTAAGAATACTAAAGGGTGCATGGATGAAACTTTCTTTTCGTTTCATATTATTAAAAACAAGGGTTCTTTTAACCTTTTTTTTTTTCTTCTCATTTTCTTCATTTTTGTTGTCCAGAGATGAGAATGGTTGAAGGAGAAAACAAAAATTTGATTTTTTTTCAATTTCTTAGTCATCAAATGACATGTAAAAATAATCTTACATGGCATTATATAATTGAATGGGACCATTGCTTATGTGATGGGAAAGGTCCACCTAATAATTTTTATTTTTTATAATTTTTTGTCATATGTGATGCAGTGGTTGTGACATGGGTGACTTTAACTGGAAAAAATTAGGGCAGTTGACTTTAACGGTCAACTATTAAAATTTACGGTCAAAGAGCCTTTTTGATGCATTTTGGCAATTGAGTGAAAAAAAAGGAGCTTAATTGTTTTTTTGAAAAATTTTGAGGGTTCTTTTGATGCATTTTGACTGTTCAAGTACCCAATTGAGTGCAAAAAAAAAGGGGCTTAATTGCTTTTTTTTTTTTTGAAAAAGTTTAAGGACCTTTTTGATGTATTTTGAAAGTTCAAGTACGCAATTGAATAAAAAAAAAGATAAAGATTTAATTACTTCTTTTAAAAAAAAAATTGATAACTTTTTACACCCTTAAACCTTTAAAATTAAATCATTAAAATTCTACTTTTATTTGTAATTTTCTTATATCTTTAAAATCACCATAAGGTTGATGAATATAATCTTCAATCTTTAAAACCAAAACAGCATCCCGAAATTTTCTCATATTTTTTAAAACCATTGAGTATTGATAATGGATTGATAACATTCAAAATTTTAAAGTAAAAATATTAGGAAATTGTAAGAAGAAGATAATGTTTTTATGATGTCTGGTATCTATAAATTATTTTCTTTTTTAATTATATTGGATTATACATATATTTATAAAATATAAAGTTACTTATCACATAAATAAATGAAATTTAACATTTAAAACTACAGTAATTCTCCCCTAAAATTTTACATTGACAAATTTAAATGATACTATTTTATATGTAAAAAATTGTGATTTAATGAATTAAAAGAAAATGAGACATTTGAAAAATATTTATAGGATGGAAAATGATTGACCGGGTGTGGGGGCAAAAGCAACTGCACACATCCGCTATTAATTTGGCCAAGCATCTTGTGCGAACCGATACGTCTTGGTTCCAGCCTCACCAATCGGAAGAGGATGATACAATTTGCTTGGAAAGAAATGATGATAAAGAAAAGAAAATTGCAGCTGCCGGAAAGGAGAAGTCATCGGAACCGGATACGCCGTTGTTTATTGCGGCGAGCACAGGGATCGTTGAGATAGTGGAGGAGATACTCGACAAGTACCCTCAAGCAATTGAGCACATCAACAAAAGCGGACAGAACATATTACATGTCGCCACTTTATATCGTACATACAAAGTGTATAATCTGGTTGTTAAGAATATGGAAGAGAAGAACAGGTTGGTTCGAGGGATCGATAACAATGGCTGCACCATATTGCACCATGCTGCTGACACCGTATATTATCGTGGTGGAACCAAACCTACCCCTGCTCTCAAATTGCAACAGGAGTTGGAATGGTTTGAGGTAATTAACTTGTCTTTTTTATTATTATATATATATATGTACTGGAATGATGAATGATTACTGTTTGGTTGTGATGTTGGTGTTTGCAGACAGTGAAAAATGAAATACCGGGGCATTTCACCCTGCACCGCAATAAGGACAATATGACAGCAGATCAGTTGTTCAACGACAAGCACAAGGACCAACTTAAAGATGCACAAGAGTGGGTGAAGAACACCTCTCAGTCATGCTCGACGGTCGCTGTTCTTGTGGCCGGCGTTGTGTTCGCGGCTGCATACTCGGCCCCAGGAGGTTTCCACGACAGTAAGTAGTTGTCAAAATAAATACAAATTAAGAAACTCCCAATGGTTTTGATCATTAATGGGTTGGGTGTAGATGGGCAGCCGATTCTACTGGAAAGGCCACTGTACTCGTTTTTCACGGTGATGGACGTGGCAGGGCTTGCAAGCTCGTTGACGTCGGTGGTGATATTCCTGTCGATCCTGACATCTTCGCTGGAGTACAAGGATTTTGGGAACACCATCCCTCAGAATCTGTCACTGGGCTTCACGTTTCTGTTCTTCTCAGTGACAACGACGATGCTGACATTCACGGCGACGATACTTCTGCTACTTCATTTGGAGAAAAAATGGACAGCAAGTTTAACATATGCGGCAGCGTTCCTTCCAATCTGCATATTCGCATTGTTTCAGTTCCCACTGTATTACCAGTACTTCATTGCTGCTGTGAGGGGCATTTTTAATTTCATAAGGAAGAATATGCCTGGCAACTGGGAGTTTCTACGGATTAAAGGTGATTTTTGATTCTGAATTAACAGCCAACCACCCTCACTTGAATTCCGTCGCTTGAAGCCCATTGATTGAATTTTTATTTTATTTTATCTTGTTAGCCTTCTTCACAAGGCATTCTGGTCCTAGAAAAATGTAATAAAAATATTTATTTAAAATTTTATATAAAAGTAATTAAAATTTTAATTGAAATGCTAAAATTAAAGTTTTAAATTCATTATATCTCAAATTTAAATTTCATCGTAGGATTATGATTCAAATAAGGAGAAATTATTAGATGGCCCTTTCCCACTACATAAGCAATGGTCCTATCCAATTATATAATGTCATGTAAGATTACTTTTACATGTCATTTAATGACTAAGAAATTTAAAATAAATTCAAAATTTTTGTTTTCTCCTTCAACCATTCTTATCTCTGGACAACAAAAATGAAGAAAATGAGAAAGAAAAAAAAGGTTAAAAGAACCCTTGTTTTTAATAATATGAAACGAAAAAGAAAATTTCATCCAGACACCCTTTAGTGTTCTTACAATCTTTTTCATTAAAATGAATTTTCGATGGAAAATCTTTTTTAATTTGTGATCGAAATTGAGAAAGAAACAGAATCCCATTATGTTAATTTGCTTATATGTTGAAGCCAAATTCCAAATTTTCGAAATCTCTAATCCCTAATTTATGGAAATTACCAAATCTAAAATCCTCGGTTATTTCATAACCCTAAGCCTCAAATCAAACCCCTGTTAACCCTAAACCAAATCCTTAATTTTCGTAATTTGCCTAATATCTCGAATTTCCATTCTCCAGTCCTTTATATCAAAGGGGAAATCGAAGCAAGGGGAATCATTTTGAAATGGAATAGGACAATGATAAGTGAAGGTGAAGGGAAAGTAGAATGTTTTATTTGGACGAAAGATCAGTATTTTGGGTCTTAATCATGGTGGTTATAGTTTTTGCTTCTTCCGATACTTTAAGATCTATAAATGAAAATAAAGAAAAAAACAAAGAAAAAACAAACTTTGATGATTCTCTAGAGTTTGATGCAGAATGGTTGAAGGTTGGAGATAGCAGAATTTTTTAAATTTCTTAGTCATCAATAACATGTAAAAATAATCTTACATGGCATTATATAATTGGATGGGACCATTGCTTATATGGTGGGAAAGGTCCACCTAATAATTTATCTCAAATAAGGGAACTTTTAAATTTTAAATTTGAGCATGACATTTGTCACCAATAATAGAGTGACACATTGATGATTTACCACATCATAATGTTTACAATTGAAATTCATAATGAGATGTGTGCGGTCAACTACTTATTTTGTGGTGGTTAATGGGTAGGCTCGTGGGCATGTGGTGTCGACTTGAGGGCTTCGACAGGGCGACCCATTAAGCCCTCTTTTGTTCCTCTTTTGCAGTGAAGGCCTCTCTTCCTTACTTCGTATGGTGACTAGAGACGGTTTGGTGACAGGGACAAAGGTGTCGAAAGCTGGTCCGATGGTTTCTCACTTACTTTTTACAGATGATAGTAACTATGAGATACCTATTTCGTACTTTATGGAATATGCATATCCTAGAAAAAACTAAAATTACACTTTGGAAATTTCTACATAATTATGTTGCCACTTATTCCAATTTGTACCTGTGGCGTTTGCGTGCGGACTCGATATGTCCTCGATATGGAGCAGCAACTGAGACTCTTTGTATGCCAGCTACGATTGTCCTTTAGTGGCTTGTGTCTGGAAGGAGTTGAAATTCCATTGGCCACATGATCCGGTTGGTGCCTCCATGTTTACGTGGGTTTGAAATTTTTTCCCTACCATTAATCTAAAACAACAACAACTATTCGTTATTACTGTTTGGGCCCCCTGGTTCTCTAGAAATATGCTAATCCATGACGGCAAAAGGCAGTCAATAGCAGAAATTGTTACCTTCATCTAGGGTTATGCCCGATAGTTGGATCTAATTTTTAGTGCTCCGAAACATTAGGCGATACCTCGGATAAGGGTGTGGATGTTATCGGTAGAACCCTTTGTATGTGTCAATTTTGATGCTAGTTTCTTTAGGGGGTTGGTGCGGCGAGTGTTGGGGTTGTCATTCGAGATAGTCGCGGGTTGTTGGGGGCGGCTTATTTTTGGAAATCGCATGTCTCAACTCCACTTGTGGTCGAGATTTGGGCTTGTCTTGAACTGCTATGGTTTACGAAGGAGAGGGGTTTTTGGAGGGTTGACTTCGAAGGTAATTCGCTGCTTGTAATTACAAAGATGAAGTCCACTATCACTGATAGATCTGGCATCAACATGTTAAGTTGGAAAGCCAATTTGTTAGTCTCTAAATTTCAAGCATATCATTTCCAGCATATTTATTGCCTTGGGAACAGAGCCCCTCACCTTATGAAAAAGGAAGGCTTTAACTGGCAGTGTGAATCTTGGTGGGTTGAGGACGATTCCGTCACCATCCATGGTGTGGTGCATGCAGAGTCGTTGCCTGCTGGATGAGTGATTTCTCCATAATAATGATGGTTAATGGGACTGGTACTTCAGATCTGGGCTTGGTAACAGTGTGACTGGGAGCCAAGGTTGGTGTCTCGTTGGTTGTGTTTCTCGGTTAAGGCGGGTCGTCGCTAGAGACGTGGACCTCTATCTAGTCTACTTTCGGGAGAGATGGCAGGGTTTCTCTTGCTATGGAGCTGGGCGTTTCAACAGTTTCCTTGATTTACGAGGATAAGGCTCAACAGAGGTGGCTAGGTTTTCTTTCGTTTTTTACTTTAGTTGTGGGTAGGAGGTAGTAGCTATTATCTTTTTCTTGTTTAGGGTTTTCGTTGATTTTTTTACTGGTAGTCTTCTGTCTATGTCTTTGTATGATACGTTGTGGTTTTCATTAATAAACAATCTCACCTTTTATTCAAAAGAAGAAGAAGAAGAAATTTAGACACTATTAGGTAAGTTTCAAATCACGATTTATACATTTTAATTGAATATATTGATTTCAATACAAATATGAATTTTTTCTTTTTTTTACTAATTAAAATTCCTTTCTTTTTACTTATTTAGACATACAGATTTAATGACCAAATTTTTTAAAATATAATAGGGTCATATATCTTTTTAATAAATTCATTTAGTTTTATATATTTAAAATTCATTTATAGTGATTCAGTGTACTTCAAATATAGTGAAATTTTAAAATATTTTACTTAAACCCATATTTGTAATATGTAAGCTATAGTAATTCATTCAAAAAATCGAAAAGAAACGATAATGTGTGTAATTACGAAAATTAATTTATTTTTTAACATTAATCTCATTATAAGTTCTTATCATATCTGGTCTTTTTGATATACTACCCACAACCCCTTTCGAACTCTTAAATAGGATGATAATGCGCTTCGGTGCACTTGAACCCACATCCTCCTACACTGGCAACGGTGCCGATTCCAATCGAGCTAAGACTCAACCGGAAACTATTTTATTTGTCTTTTAAGTCCTTATGATTTTGATAAATACAAAAATATTTTATAAATTATTATACTTTTGCAATTAAAAATGGAAGCATTATCATAATTAGAATGTACAATCGATTTTTCCCTAATGAAGTTTTTTTTTAATTAAGAACTGAAGCTTCATTCAATGAAAAGCACTGGTAAATTTCCCCACCACCCAACCAACTTTACACCTGTCACTATGTTGGATCTGGTGCCCTAAGTGTAGTATTTTCGCCTAAGTACACTTGTAAATTTCCAAACAGATTGGTTAATAAAATTATTCATAAATTACATTAATATACTTTGTATTATTATCCTTAAATGATTTTTGCAATCAAAGAAAAATAGGAGCAAATATTACTCATTGGTTGTCTATTGTTTAAACTGATACTAAGCGGTATTACGTGGTTAGATCGTAGTACGGAAAGAAAAATTGGATTAGTAGACAAACCTAAACATGTCCTTAGTCTAATTGGAAATGGGCAAACCAATTGAAAGACTAATATGTCGTCTATCAAGTCCAATTGGGGAGATGCCTTGTTTTGGGCATCGAAGCGGATGACTCCTAGAAGATAGAGACATAGATGTGACTGACTGGATTAGCAGTACATCGGATAAGACCCAAACAGAATAGATCCTGGATTCATTTATGAGTTTATTCACTTGTGATGTTCATCGTGTGACATAACTAGAGGTGAGCATGGGCTGGGCCGGGCTCAGCTAAAAGTTTAGGCCCGTTTGTTAGGCCCGGGCCCGGCTCGGCCCGAAAATGGGCCTAAAATTTTGCCCAAGCCCGACCCGAATAAAAATGCTAAAACCCGGGCTCAACCTGGTCTGCCAATATTAATTTTTATATAATTTTAAAAAATATATAATACATCAAAAATACTAAAAGCATAAAAATAAATATTTCCTAACAAATTGAAATAAATTTTAAAAAATATGTATACTTAAATAACACTAAGATAGATGCAACTTAACAAGCAAATGCCTCTAAAATAATAACAAAATTAACAAATGTCTTTAAAATAATAACAAAATTAACAATAAAATAAGTTTTATACAATATCCAAACAAAAACAACAAAATAGTAGCAACATAATAGTAAAATGATAGCAAATAGGGAGCAAACAACAAGAAAATAATATTAAAAAAAGTAGATTTTTTTGTCATTTAGTGGATTTGAGCCGGGCCGGGTCGGGCTCGGGCCAAAAATGCCTTACCTGAGGCCCGGCCCATTTTTTAAATGAGCCTTATTTTTTTGTCCAAGCCCATTTTTCGGGCCTATATTTTTGCCCAAACCCTCCCACATTCCAGGCGGGCCTTCGGGCCAGGTTGGGTAGCCCGACCCATGATCAGGTCTAGACATAACTAAATCCCGAGTGGATGGCGGACTATGTATGCGTGACTCGTACACTTTGGTGTAAGTAAAAGCCTGAGTTCAAATAGATAAGGAACCAAAAGTTAGTGCGTTGGGTGTACGACTTCTGTAGTATGTAGCATCATTCACAACCGTGGAATTCATAGCCCAAAACATGCGTAAATGATATCCTTTCATTAGCATTACATGGTTGATGAAAAGTAAACGTGGCTACGGGTCGTCTGTCTTTGTGTTGGATGACTTGATCACTATTTGATAGTGATTGAATTTTCATGAAGGAAGATGTAATGGTTACCATGAGATAAAATAGGATCATGTTGAGAGAACGAATATTATCCCAAAAAGATCAATGATATACTATGAGGGTAACACGCTTATGACAAGGTCATTGGACGAGCACTGAGTAGTTGCTTTTGTAATGGTATATCGTTGGGGAGAACTTAGTCACGATACTATAGTGGAATGACTTTGTGACTAAATGAGTTTATAATTAATAGGCAAAAAGCCGGAACTTAATTATAAATCATTTGAGTCTTAACTACATATGTCCAATAGGTCCCTCTGCTAGCTCGTTGAAACTAGAAATGAATTGGATGTTTGAATAGAAATGAACGAAATGAATAGGAAAAGAGAAATGGGAACATTTAGGAACGATTATGGTTTTCTCCGAAATGGAGAAATGGAATCATTAGGAAATGAATGTAGGTTTCCAAAAATAGAAATGATCTATTTGCAATCCTATATGGATTACTTAAAAAATGATCGGAAGAATGAGTTTATATTTTTGGAATATTTTGAAGCTTAAAAATGAAAATAAATCATTTGGTCATAGTGAAGATGTTGAGTTGTGAAATATTGAACATATTTTTTCAAAATTTTACAAGGGACAAAATCATCAAAATTTTACTAGGGGCAAAATCGTTAAAATTTTACATTTCCGAAAATCGATTCTGTAAAAATATTTACGGAGTCATTATATAGGTGAATTAAATTTTGAATGGCCAATTTGATTGAAATTGTGGTTAATTAAGGCCTAGGGCTAAATTGTAAAGTCCAATTGCTATATATTTTTAATTAGGAAATGGCTTGGGGACTTAAATTGTACCAACCTATTTTTTAGTGGTATTGGAAACAGTGGTTTCAAAACCCTGTTCTTCGACCGTAAATATTAATAATATTTACGAGTTAATTTTAGGATTATATTGAATTTTGGTTTGATGATTTTGTTAATTGGATAGTTAGTTAAGGTACAAATGTTTACAAATGTTTCGACCTTAAATTCAGTGGTGATGGAGAATGAGGTATTGAGACCTTGTTTCCGTAAACTGAGCTCATAAATGTTTTTATTAAATATTTACGGAGTTATTATATAGATGAATTGAATTTTGGATAGGTAATTTTGTCGAATTGGTGACTAATTAGGGTATAAGGACTAAATTATAAAAGTGATAAAAGTTAATTACTATAAAATTTTAATTGCTTTAAGGACTAAAATAGCAAATATACCCATGTTTAAACTTGATAGTGGACGGTAAGTTAAAATATTGTAAATATTAGTATTGTTAAAGTTATAATTAAAATTAAATAAATATAACATGTGTAAAAATAAAAGAAAAGGATTATAAAATGGAAGGAAAGAGAAGAGATGTCTTCATCTTTACCATCCAACATCAAAACCACTATTGAAGGGAAATTGGAAAAACTTCCATGGGTTTCAAAGCTTCGATCCCTAATTGGTATGTTTAATCAAGTCACTTTCTTATATTTTTTATGTTTTTGAGATCTGGGGAGCTTGATTTAGCTATTCAGTGTGTCAATTTCCAAAAATGTTAAAGTTTATAAATGATGCCATTGATGAATGCTTGAAGTTTTAGTGTTAAATAGTTATATTTTAAGCTTAGATATGAAAAAAATATTAATTTGTAAAGTGAAAATTGTTAGTTTTGAACATAGGGATTAAGTGTAAATATTTCAAAATTTATATAAAATTTATGTAATTATAGATAATAGAGGGTTATAGAAGGATGAAATTGAAATCAGATTGAAAAAAATAGCTTAAATGTGAAAGATATAGTTATTTCGATTTTAGGGACTAAATTGAATAAAATATAAAAAATTAGGGGACATCTGAAAATGAAATTGAATTGATATATGTTTATAATAGGCTGTTAAAATATGTTTAGAATTGATAAATTAAAATGAATTATTATAGATCGGGATTTGAATCAATCGGAAGATAATTGAAGAAAATGAAAAATTATGGATTAGTCCCTTATACTTTGTTTGTTGCTATTTCTCAAGTAATTTCATATGGAACTTACTATATTATATTATATTATGCTTGAATTGTGTGGTTATACTATTTAGTTTATATATATAAATGTGTAATTCCGGTGATTTTGGCATCTAAAGGACTAAACCGTAAAGTATGAATTATACGACAACTATGAATTGATACGAGGGATAGAATGGTAAATAAATATTTATATGGATTAGACGATATGTATAAAATTTTATTGAGATATTGAATTGATACGAAAATGGTATTAAAGCCCTTGTGATTTTAGTAAATGATTGAGATACGAATGACATGCCATTAGATTTTCAAAAGGAAAACGAGTGTTGTAATCAGGGATTAATTCGATGACTTTAGGTCCAACAAATGTTGTGGATTCTCTAAAGCTAGTGTTAGCAACACTGAACCAAGCAAATCTTAGCAACCCTGATACAAAGCTATTGTTAGCAGCCCAATAATGCCAGCATATGTAATCAAATCAGTCTCGAGTATCTGAGTTCAATTTACTTCAGTTCTCTGAGCGAAAGATAGAAATTGAAATGGTAATACATGAAAACAAAATAGTTGGAATGAAAACATATATATGAATGAAATTATATGCATATGTTATAAATTGAAAATGAACTAGTTGGTATATGTCATATGATGGAATGTTAAATGTTTATATGATTGTTTTATGAGTTCATGACTTGTAATCGAACTAACCCATTTGATATATTTGTTGAAATGCTTATGAAAGTGTAAGGTTTCGAAAGATGCCATGTTAGATATCAATCTATTATAATTGTATAAATTGTTGAAATGTTAAGCTAAGTTAAATAAATTTCGTACAGACTTATTAAGCATTCAAAATGCTTACTCGTTGTCTCACTTTCCTTGTAGATCTTTAGTTTGTGGAATGCTTCAACCGGATCACCTCGGAGCTTAAATTATCCATCTTATGACTCGGTAGATTTTAAAACATTCTGAATTCAGTTATGTGGCATGTATATAGGCATTGTTAGGTATATGTGTTTATTTTGAATGATGATGATTTTGGACCTTAAGTGATGCTTAACTTGAATGGTAATATGTTGTGTATAAAAGTGTGCATTTTTGGAAATATGTTAAGCTATAGTTGAAGCATATGAATAATTGTATTGATCATGAAATGGTTGAGCAAAATGATGCTATTGAGGGGTATCAAATGTTTGAATAGTTGATGATTTCATAGGTTGTTATGCTTTAGCAAAGTGTCTAATTGATGTGTAATGGCTTGGATGACCTTGTGAAGGGTTAAATGGATGCACTGGTATATGTTTTGGATTGGTTTAGTGCATGTTTAAGTGAGCATTTATGCACCAAATGAGCTATTGGTTTGGTTTGACACGAAATAGGTACCAAATGACCAAATTTTACCAAAAGCAGGGTTATTGTCACGACGTGAAATATCCCTCATCGCAATGTCGATCGACAGTTTGTGACATTGCAACGTTGTGTGGTCCGACGCCATGATGTGAAAAATTGTTTGGCAACATCACGACATGGACGTAGTGACATCACGACATGGAGCCCAACTTTCAAAACTTTGCAATTTGGTCCTGATTTGTGCCCGGGTCACCAAAAGAGCTTTCATAAGTTCGATCAAGGTTCATATTTATTTGTGTATCATTGCATTTGGGTGTTTATGACATGATTTAATATTTTTAGAATTTATTTATGATATATTTGATCTGAAATTTTAAGAATGTGGCAAAAAGGTCCCAATTCGATCTCGGGTTGACTTTAAAGCATTCGTACGCCTATATAAGACCCAAAGAAGAATGTTCACAATATTCATTATTATATTGTTGTTGATTGTTTGACAGATGATGTGCAATGATGGTTTTATTGTGAAATTATCCGTAGTTGCTCCGACAATGATTGTAGCATTTCGTAGCTTGTACTCGTCGATCAGGTCGAGCGAAGGGTGTTACAGAAATTGCAATTAACCAAATGTTCAAAACTATAATTAAACCAAGTTTAAATGTTTGTTAGTGAACGATGAAATGAAATGGCCATTAACTTAAACAAATTAAGGTTTATTTGATTAAATTAAGATTAATTTACTTAATTAACTAATTAATCCTACTATCTAAACTAGATTTCGATAGAAAGAGAGAGAAACTCATCTACCTCAACCAAATTAAAGAAAAAAAAAAGTAAGGAAAAAAGCCATATCCAAGGGTTTTAAGCTTTTGAGCTTTAATTTCAAGTAAGTCCCTAGTCATTTTTCTTTGATTTTTATAATTTTTTTTAATCTTGGAAGCTTGATTAAGCTAACTCAAGGATCAATTTGAAAGATTAGTAAAGTTTTTATGAGATGCCATTGTTGAAAATTGAAAGTTTTAGGTGTTAAATTGATAGAAATTAAGCTTAGTTTAAAAAAAAAAGAACTAATTTGTAAAGCTTAATTGATAATTTTGTACATTTGGGACTAAATTGAATAAAATATAAAATTGAAATGGAATTTTAGTAGGAATAAGAAATAGGAGATCCCTAATGAGTAATTGGAAATCGAATTTCTATCCAAAGCTTTGGATTGAAAGTTATGTTTGTCCTGAGTTTAGGGACTAAATTGAATAAATTGTAAAATATGTTTAATTTTGTGTTTGGTTTTGGTTTGAATAGATTTTGATAACATTATATGTTTTATGATTTTATTTAGCTAACGTTCACACGAAATCGTCGAGAGGGAAAGTAAAATCAAAAGTCGACGACGAATAGCTCAAAATTTCGGTTTGTATTTCTATGATTTTGGACCAATTTAATTACTGTATATTCATGTTATTTTACATAATATATTATCAAGGTGATTCCTTATTTGATTATTGAATTGAACAACTACGGTTTAGATTGAATATTGAGATAGAGACTAAATTGAATAAAATAGAAAGTTGTATGAATTGATTGATATGTGATAACTGGTATGAAATTGAGTTGATATATGTTTTTTATACGATGATTTTGTGAATTTATGGATTACTTGGATATGATTAAATATGATTTGAATGATGTTTATAATGAATCAAAAATTGCTTACCTTATTAGTTGTTTGAACTGAGTCGGATATAGTTGGTATGTCATAAGGTCAGATTATTGATAAAAAATATTGCTAAATATTGTTTAAATGCAATTATTTGTGATTTATTGTTTTGAAAATTTTTAATAAAACTTTAATGTAAATTTCAAAGCATATGAATGTAAAATTATCTACATAAATCAATATTTGATTTCTTTATTCTCTATGATATTTTAATTTTTTAATTTATATAATTTCTATATAAAACTAAAATTTCAAGCAAAAAATAATTATTTAAAATTTTTTATTGAGTACATATATCATTGTGAATGTAGTGGCCCATTTTTGCCCGGGCTGGAATAAACCAGAATAAAAAACAAAATAAAAAATAATAAAATGTCCCTTACAGTCCATTTACAATAAAATGGGCTTAAAGCCCAAAACCTGTTACAAACCCAATAGCCAAACACTTAACCCAAAATAAACTCAATTTGACCCAAACCTAGCAGAACTAACCTACCAGACCCAACCAAGCCCGTTATACCTTAACCCGAACTACCCAGACCCAATTACAGAGACGGCCCAAATGGCCTAACTCCTAAACCGAAATCAACAGTGGCCTAGGGTTTTTGAAACCCTAGGCGCCGCAATGGTAGGAACCCAATCGTCGTGCCACAGCACTTCAGCCTTCGCACCGCAGCCTCGTCCGGCCTTCGATCGCGCCTTGATTCACGCCCGAATCACTCCGCCACCAAGATCAACGCCTTTCACCTGCCAAAAAGGAAACAAATCGCAGCAAAAAATGGCAACAACAACGTTTCCTTTTTTTTATTTTTATTTTCAAGGCTATAAAAGCCTGATTGTTCTGTAACTAGGCACACAGACAGATATACGAGAAAACACAGATTTACACACCAATACTCAAAGTCAGTGAGTACAAATATTGTCGGAAAGTTCAGAGAAATAAAAACAGAGATTTTACAAAGGTGATTCTTGTAACATCCTAAATTTACGGGCCTATACATTTAGTGTAGGGATAGGTTTACTATGTTAATTTAATTGATAGGGGTCTAAATTTGGTCTTAGAATTAGGCAAAAGGCCCAGATTAAAGTGGCATAATTAATGCTAAAAGGAACAAATTTTGGGTCGCATGAGAGCCCATGTTTTAGGCCAAATTCGGCACTTTAAATGAAGAGAGGGTGACGCCACACACAAGGAATTAGGGGCCCAAGTATTAAGTTTAATGAGGCCCAAATATTTTAATTTAAGTGAGTTAAATTTGGCATTAGGGATTAGTAGAGGTGGACGGCTACAAGGCTATAAAATAGGAGAATTTATGTGGATTTTTAAGTGATAATATCATAGATAAAAAGGAGAAAAGTTAGGAGCTTATCTTCAAGGGAAGTGTTGGCCGAAAATCCACCACCTAGAGGAGTGTAAAATTCGACTCTTCGCATGGCAAGGAGGGTGCCGAATTTCTCCTCTCTTTAGCTTGAATTTTAAGGGCGTTTTGGTTTTTAGCAATGAGGTGCCAAAATATCTATAAATAGGGGCTAGCTCCTTGATTCTCGACACTGAAAACCCTAAATTTCTCTCCCATTGTGCCGAAATTCCCTAGCCTCTCCCTCTCCAATTTTTTTCTCCATTTCTTTAAAAGCCGAAACTCTTCTCCACTTTTTCCTTCTTGTGCCGATTTATCTAGGAAGCCGAAGCATCCATAGTCTTTTCTTCTATTCATCCTATTTAAGAATTAGTTTTATACTTCCGGCATTTAAATCTTCCATGGGCATTGCCGAATCCTTTCTCTAGTGCTAGCCGAATCTCCTATGCTAAGGAAGTTTAGTCGACTAGATCTAAAAGCCGAAAATCATAAGTCTCCAATTTCGGGATTTTAAGGTAAGAAGATTTGTTATTCAAATATATAAAATTTGGGTAGAACACTAACCATGGCCGAATATAGGAGAGGCCCTAGTTTCGCATCTTTTCAACTTTTTGAGCAAAGTTGTAGCAAGGGTATCGACATTAATCAGGTGTGTAGATCTCTAACACACTACTAATAAACCTGTATGTATGTTTATTTATATATGTTATGGGCTAAAAAGCCGGAATGAGGCTGTGTGTAGATAATCGAATGGAACCCTAAAAGGGTTAGGCAAAGATGCTGTGTGCGTAAACATAGAACTCCCTATGTGTATCGAAAAGTATATAAGTCTCAGTATGATGTTTTCTTTATGTATGTATGCATGGGGTGGGAATGATGATATTGAAGGGGAAGTGCATGATAGGTCACTTGGTGATCGGTGGTAGAAATCCCACATAATTTAAATGAAAGGTCACATAGTGATCGGTGGCGATGCCACGTTAAATGATTCCTAATTAATAGGAATAGGCAGATGCACCATGCGTTTTGGTGTGTAGCGGATGGAGGGTTGATTGTAGAAATCCTCAAGGTGTGATGGTTGGTACGGGATGGTGTGTAGAGGATGGAAACCTAGGATGGGTTGGGTTTTTCATTATTTATTGTTTATCATGTGATTATGATTGATACCTTTATGCATGGGCTAGGGCCCATAATGTGTTTGTGGGCTCAGGTCGTTGTGTGTTTTGAGATTTATACACTGAGTCTTGGTGACTCACGCTTTCCTTTTCTCTACTCTTCCAGATGAGCAGTAGATTGTGGACATGGGAGCCGAGACGGACTCGAGGGGCCATCAAGCTTTGTTTCTATAAATTATTTTTTTGGGATTTCTTTAAGTATTATTTTATTTTTACTTTGGAATTATCAATGTAATAAGGCACCATAATTTTATCCAACTAAGTAGTTTTAATGTTCTGCAACTTATGAGATTATGTCAAATGTTTAATTATACTTAATACAAGGTTTTATTTTTAAAATGCCGCTTATTTACTTAAATAATGTCTATTTAATTTACGACTTCCAAAACCAACAAGACAAAAGTTTTTAATGTACAACTAGTAGCATACCAGATCTGGTCGAAACGCATGGGCCGGGTTTGGGGTGTTACAATTCTTTAATATTTCATTCTGTTTATTTTTATTTTTTTATATGTTTACGCATATAACCACTATTTTAGAAAAGAATAAAAAAGAAGGAATTACCTTTCGAAGATGAGGAAAAACGGAAGTTTTAGGCCTCCGGCCACCGGCCACGGAGGCGCGTGTGGCGCGTGAGGCGCGTGGCCCAGAAACCCGTCGATCGGAGCTCAGGCGAGGGGACGAAGCTTTCAGAGGATTTCGAAGTTTTTTTTAAAAAAAAATCAGATTTAGAATGATTTTTTTTGTTGAAACTAACTTTTATAGACAAAACGGAACGACGTTGTTTTTGTTTAACAAGATCCTCGCGTCGACCCTATGGGTAAAGAGATCCGCGTGTTTTTTATGCTAATGGTCTAATTGCATCAAAAGCCCTTCCGCATTTTTTCAAAAATTCAATTAGGTCCAAATAATTAAAACCTTTTTATTTTATTTAAATATTATATTTAGTTATTTTATTATATTAAAATTTTATATTATTATTAATATTATTTATATATTAATTTTGTAAAATAGTATAAAATTCATATATATTTTACATATATTATTCTTACATATTTAATTATTATTACATTTTATTTATTTGGTTAATATATTATACATATTATTTTATAATTCATATATTATTTATGATATATTTTTTTACTTTTATATTATACATATATTATTTTTAAAAAAATTATTTTTGTATAAAAATTATTTATATAATGCAATATATTTCATTTATATTATCTATTACATATACTTTTCATAATTATTGCATTTATATATTTTACATGTATTACTTATTATAATTATTTTTAATATCATGATTTATATGTATGTATATTATCTTATAACTTTTATCTTTGGTTATTTACTGCACTATACTTCATGTTCGTTTATTTTCATTCTTTAATTGCATGTTTCAGTATGATATTTCAATTGTTTAAATCATTTATTATTTCTTATTATTCTTTATTAGTAGAAATTGTTAATATAGTTTGTAGTTATGATAAACTGATATTTGGCATATATGTTATAATGTATGATTCACTCAAACCATTTTTATAAAAATACCTTTCGAATTAAAATATTTATTTCAAATGGTTTTCAAAATACGGTGATATCTGATATTTGGGGAATTTCGAGAAGAATTTTGCCCTAACTTACTGGGTTTGATTTTTCTCGTGAAACTTTAGGTATTACATATTCCTTTTTTAAAAAAACTGAGATTTACCAATTTCAAATCAAAAAACCTATTCTTGGGAATTCAAAGCGTTGTGTCCTAACTTACTGGGTACAACGTTTTGCGTCTCGAGGTAGGAATTTTCTAAAATAAAGACGTGCTTAGTTTTAAAGTCATGAGATGCTATATCCTAACTTACTGGGTATGGTGTTTTATTTCTTTGAGATAGGTAAGTCTGGGTTTTTTCTTCAAATAAAAGGTCCATTTTTAAAATTTTTTAAAGTTTCAACATTAGGACATGATTTTATCGATTAGGTACCAATTTCTGGGCGTTATGAGGGTGCTAACCCTTCCTCATACGTAACCGACCCCGAACTCGTTTTCTCGTTTTTCATAGACCAAAATCAATACGTTTTAAAATAAAACGTTTTACAAGGTGATCAAATTACACCTAAGTAAAAAAAATTGGTGGCGACTCCATTTTCATTTTTACAAGTCGATCCCTGTTTTTAAAATCAAACTTTTAAAATGGTTTCGACAGCTTGGCGACTCGACTGGGGACCATAAGAGAGTCAAGCCGTAAAGTCAATAAATTCATGTCCTATTGTTGCAAATTTTAAATTCTGATTTAAAAAATCATCATCCTTTTATTACATGTGATTCTTTTTTATAAAATATCTTTGCATTGCATTTGCATGACCATTTTGGTCGCACCCTTAAGTGGGAGTGAGAAGTTACTCCTTCGTGAGGTTTTCACCTTCGTGCAGGATAGTGAATCGCTTTCGGGATACATCCGTACCTATGTCTTCGTGAGATTTTCATCTCCGTGTAACCATAGGGAAATGTATTCCCCTGAACTGAACTCGGTCCATATGAACCTATAATGGGTGAGGATCGAGGAATCTACTGGTTCAGGTACCTCAACTTTAGAGCTAAAACCACATATAGAAAACCTAAGTGCTTACCCTAGGTAGATCTATACCAAACTTTAGCAATTACCCAGATAGGCGATGGATTATTTTCTTTATACTTTATTTCATGTTACTAATCAATTGTGTTTTATTTTGTTGCATGTCATTTCATATTTTAAAGAGGTATCAGTTCACGGTCAGTTTCTAAATTAGAAAGCTGGTTATGGAGAACGAATTCCTTGATAAAGTGGAGGACAATGCAGCCGTCCGTAGGTGGTCAGAGCAAACACAGTTAGGAAAAGGAGATAGCCTAGTCGAAGGGTACAAATCGGAGCTATGGGACTACACTCGCATCAGTGTGACGCAGAACAATCTTCAGGAATTAAGGGAGATATGGGATCAGTGGAGTAACGAGACTAAGCATCTGTTTTACAGCAGCTATAGAGACTTGCCGTACCTGTTGGATATTAAGGTAGATGAACATCTGTTTTGTGCCATCTATCAATATTGGAATTCTGCATATAGTTGCTTTACTTTTGGAAGAGTTGATTTGGTACCTACGGTAGAGGAGTATACAGCTCTATTGTGATGTCCTAAGATTCAAGTTGATAAAGCTTACTCGAGGGCCCCTAATGTTATAACCTTTGTGAGGAAACTGATGAATATTACGGGGATGAGCGAGCAGTGGGTTACAGCCAGAATCAAACAAAAAGGTGAGTACAACTGCATCTCGTGGAAAGCTTTGAATGATTTGATTTTAGAACATCTTGACATGAAAAAGAAAGCCGATGTATTTTCTTTGAGTATATATGGATTAATAATCTTTCCAAGGGCATTGGGATATGTGGATGAAGCTGTCTCAGATCTTTTTTATCGACTTGACAAGCAAGTCACACCTGTTCCTGCGATCTTGGCGGAAACATTTCGGTCATTGAGTGCATGTAGGAGAGCTAAGGAAGGCAGATTCATAGGATGTGCACACTTATTTTTGGCTTGGTTCCATAGTCAATTTTGGAAAGTGGACAAGGTTTCTTATCGGGTCTTTTCAGAAAATTACTCTCCATTAAAGGAAATAGTGGCCACCCTGAGGAGAGACGACATAGCCGAAGAAAATTGGATAGCGCTTCTACGAAATCTCCGGGAAGAAGATGTTGAATGGAGAGCCCCTTGGATGGTTCCTGATGAAGTTCTGTATCAGTGTGGGAGTTTTGATTGGGTCCCTCTACTTGGAATTTGGGGAGCCATTGGATATGCGCCTTTGCTTGTATTAAGGCAATTCAGATCGAGGCAGTTTGTACCGGCTACACACGGATTAGCTTAAAGTGAGTTTTCGTATAAAGGGGATAGTTACAAGAAGACGGTTAAGGAGATTTCTAGTGCTTGGAATCAGACCCGTCACATGAAGAGAGTCGACGTGGGCCCAATGACGACTCTAGAGTATAGTGGATGGTGGAGTAAGAGAGTCAATGTAACAGCCCGATTTAGGGGCTAGTCGGAACAGTGATCTCGGAATCACTAATTCGAGGTTAGAGAAAATTATTTTCATGATATGTTATGTGATATAACATGTTTATAAGGATGCATGGAAATTTTGGTGCCTTAATTTTAGCGAATTCTAGCTAAATTGTGAAAAAGGACTAAATCGCATAAAGTGCGAAAGTTCTATTTTGATTGCTAGAGGTGCCAAATAGTCATAGAATATTAATTGGAGGTCCCAAATGTGCAATTTGGATTTGTTAAATGTGTTGGGCGGCCATAGAAAGTTAAGGGGACAAGAGCATTAAATTTTGGTCAAAAGTAGGTGATATTAGTTGACAAATGAATAAAAAAAAGATGAAATAAGCAAAAGCTATCATCTTTTTTATTTCTTCTCTTCTTCCACCGGAAATAGCAGCCATGGGAGGGGTTTTTGAAGCTTAAAATTTCAGCAAGCAATTCTCCTCACAAGTAAGTGATTTTGATGATCTTTCTTGATAAAAATTGTACCTTTGGAGTCCCCAAAGCTTAAGCTTTCTAAAGAGGGGACTAGTTTGCAAAATGGTTGAAAGTGTAGGGACTTGCCATGATAGATTTCATGTTTTTTGATGAGTTTTATGGAAGAAAATGAATGATAGAATGATGAGAAACAACTTTTGTGAAAGATGTTTTCATGAAAACACCTATTTGAGACTAAAATGCAAAAGTTGTAAATTGTTCATAAAGGCATGAAATAGATGGAATTGTGGATAGTTGTAAGAGGATAAAATGTTCAGCTAGACTTGTTTAACAAGAAAATGTGATGAAAATTTATTTACGAGCCTAGGGGCAAAATGGTAATTTTGCCAAAGTGTAGGGGCAAAATAGTCATTTTTGCCTAAAGTTTAGATTATGGTATATCATGATTTATAAGAGATTAAATCAGTAAATTTCATTGTTCTAGATCAAAGAAAATGAGTTTTGGACCTAGAACGGATGAAAAGAGAAATGTGGGCAAAAAGTCATTTTCGGCTCTTTCGACATCGAGGTAAGTTCATGTGTGAATGTTGCAATTACTTATGAGCTTATTTAGCATTCAAATGTTGTATGGAATGTATATTATCATATGAATGTATGAAATGTCTCTTGATGAGATGTGAATGGAATTGAATTTAGAGTAATGGGAAAGGTGTATAGCATGATAGGACGATGGTTAAAGTCTCGAGTAAGACCATATTGGAATATGGCCTCGGGGTAAGAATTAGTAAAAAACCATGTCATGGACATGGCATCGATATGTTAATGTATGTAAGACCCAATTGGGGTATGATGACGATGAGAACTATGTGCATGAGACTCAAGAGAGTTATTTAACAATTCGCATGATTCAATGTATGTGGTTGTACCATGAGTAACACAAGTATGTGTAGAACTGAATTGAGATGAATTCATTATATGATGAACCCCTAGTGGTGTTTGTGTAGTTGATGCAATTTGTGTGAATGAGAACGCAGTATCGTAGAAAGTTAAGTAAGAATAGAAACATGTGAGAATGTTCTCGAATGAACATTTGAAATAGAGATATACTTGTGGATTATTATCCATGAATGTAAATAACGGTGATCTATGTGCGATATCACCTTATTGATGGTGGTGATGGGCTTTGTGCGATACCATCAACTGTACTATTTATTGGTGGGCTGTGTGCATTACCACCTGATTGATTATTAATTGATGGGCTGTGTGCGATACCATCGCTTATAAATGACTGGTGAGCTAAGTGCGAAATCACCATAGATAAATGATTGGTAAGCTAAGTGCAAAATCACCTTAGGTATAAATGATTGGTGGGCTGTGTGCGATACCACCCTGTAAGAGGTTCAATGGTGGGCTAAGTGTGTAACCACCGAGATATTAGTAGTACAAGCGACTTATTGAAAATGCTTGATGTGTTGTTTTATATGATCATATGGTGATCAATGTAGGAATGTATGCTAATTAAACGAGCAATTGGCTTATGACATGGTAAGAATGTGATAAGAGATTGAATGAGTAAGTTTCAAGAATAGTTGAGTAAGTAACCATGAGTTTATGAGAGAAACTCTTCATGATACTATGTAACTAAGTATACAATGAATATCAATGTTGACACTTATTGTAGATGAGCTTACTAAGCATTATTGCTTACTCCTTTACTTTTCTCATCTCTTATAGGTTATATTAACTAGCTCGGGTTGGAGACCGCCGGAGATGCTTTCACACTATCGAACAGACACTTGGTATGAGGTATCAAGTCCTTATGAGTCATGGCATGTATAGGGATTATTATAAGGTTGATTAAGTCCTAATTGATGTAGCCAAATTTTATTGGCCTAAGAGAATCTTGAGTTGGTTGTAAATGTATTTGATAAAGTTCTCCCTAGTGTATAGGATGAAAACCTTAACTCTTTAAGGATTAAATGTATTAATTCATGTGTTCTAATGGATGATTGAGAATGTTTTGAAGTAGTATATAAATGTACGCAAACAAGAGTAGTAAAAAGCTTGGTAAGATAGTTTATAAGTGCCCACACGGATAGACACACGGGCGTGTGTCTAGGCCATGTGCACCCTGCACCTTAGTATCTTAAGTCAGAATAGACCACGGGCTGATTGATCGCTGTGAATCAGAGCTTTAAAATTTATAAAAAGAATGATCGAACCTAGAAACTAACTCTAACAACGATTGAGGCAAGTGCACCTATCGAACAGTAGTATAGCTTAGGCAAGACCAGATTATCGAACCCAAAGAAACTAAAAGTACTAATACTAACTTTCTTTTTATTATCTAGCCTAAAATAAGTGAAGTTGTTTATTAATCTAAATTAATTAACTACTAAACTAAAGACTCTAAGACAATGAATTTGGAAAATAACTTGGGAAAAACTCAGTTGATTTAGATGATACCCTAGGAAGAATCCACCTAGACTTCACTTGTTATCTAACACTGAACCATACGATTTATTCACTTAGTTTGATCCGTAAGACTCCCTAATGTATATTAAACCCTCTCTCGAGGCGAATAACGTCTAACCCTAGGTTAATTAGTGGAACTCTCGTTCTCTTATAATAACCCCCTAGAATAGAAGTAAATTGATCTATGGATTCCCATATTAGGTTACACCCTAATCCGGCAAAATCTCGTCACCCTATCTTTAGGCGTGCGATCAACTCCGCTTAATTATGTTGGATCTACTCTTAGGCAGGGTCTATTCCTCCTCCACCTAAGCACATTAAATTTGGATTAAGCTCACATAATTAAGAACAAACTAAGTATTTATCATATAATTCAGAAAAATAATAACAAGATTCATCATAGGTTTCATCTCTCTCGGGTATC
Source organism: Gossypium sturtianum (assembly GCA_025698515.1). Taxonomy (NCBI): domain Eukaryota; kingdom Viridiplantae; phylum Streptophyta; class Magnoliopsida; order Malvales; family Malvaceae; genus Gossypium; species Gossypium sturtianum. The sequence goes on from CM046948.1 coordinate 13,266,109, forward strand.
CAAAGGGTTTAGTTCATAACAATAAAGGAAAACATCTCAAGAGAAAAGATAAAACAAAACATAAGAAATCCCTAAAACCCCCTGAAGGAATTGAAGGAGAGATCCTCCGTCTTGAGTAGAATTCTGGCTTCTTGAGATGGATCAACTGGCTATCCCTGAGTGAATCCCCACAAATCTGCCTTCTCTGGCCTAGCACGGCGCCCCTAGACGATGGCTTTGGGCTCCCCCTCGACAGAAGGTTTCTGTCGAACTCCCCGATTAAGTTGCCCCCTAGGGTGTTTATATAGGCTTTGAGATGTGTTACTTGGCCTCCAAGTATCCTAATTTGAGTGCAATTCCTAATTGGGGGTTTAATTAGACTTTGGAGTGTGTTTCTTTGCCTCCAAGCATCCAAATCCGAGTAAAACTCCTCTTGGCCGTGGCAAGGGCAAGGGCACGGCCATGGCACACGCCCGTGTGAATCGTGGCTAGGCCGTGCTCGGACTTCTTTAATGAGGCACGGCCGTGCGAATCATGGTCCAGGCCGTGTTCGAGATCTTTAAGGAGGCACGGCCGTGTGATCTTTGGTCCAGGCCGTGTCGATTTCATGCTTTGGCCCATTTGTCCCGTTTTAAGCCCATTTTGCGTTCTTTTCATCCCCTGGTGCTTTCTTGAGTATATAACATGAAAAGAAAGGATTAAGAGCACCTTTTTTCATAAATCAAGGGATAAATCATCCAAAAGCATACTAAATGTGGGATTAAAATATGTTACTATTTCGGTTTATCAAATACCCCCACACTTAAGCTTTTGCTTGTCCCCAAGCAAAATTCTCAACTTACAATTAAAATGAACTTTCTATAATTCATAATTCCTATCAACAATGTTTTATCATAATTCATAGATAATTTATACATGGATAATTCAACTTAAAGAGTTCTAAAAATTCAAATAGTCTAAGTCATAGATTTTGTAGCTCGAAAATATAGGCGTCTCCCCTTATCTAAATAATTACCTTTAATTCGAAATCGACAAGGATTGACATCCTCACAAAAGATCCACTCAAATCACTCAAAGTGTTTAAGGTTCAAAATTTAGGCACTCAAAAGTCGAACATGAAAAGTTAATCCCATAGGCTTGCCTGAAAATCAAGTCTCCACCACTATAATATGAGATGATGCACAAATCAAAAGGTCTTTGACAGGGTTGTAACGGGGCTAGGGTTAAGGTGTGGATAAAGGCTGAATTAAAAGGTTAGAATCGAGGCTGAATTGACAAATTACCTAACTAGAAAAATGAACTGATAAATAAATAATTACATGAATTGAAACTTTGAAACTAATAATACGAGCTTCTTCTTCAATATTGGGAATTCAAACGTATAAGCTCACTTAATCACATAACTAATAAAAACTAATAATGAATATACTTTGTTGTTGTTTTTTTTAAGAACAAACTAAATACATAATAAAGGATAAATTACTGAAGTAAAAATCATAGTTAGGCAACTAATCAAAATCAACTATCGATATAAGGGTAGTTAAAGAGGATGGTGAAAACGAATAAAAAGGGTTTTGGGTTAATATTAGCAGGTAAGTCAATAAATGGGTTGTTAGGATTAAACGGGGCTCACTAGGGGTTAATTGTGAAGGTAGGCTTTTTAATGGAGTTAGTGGGTTAAAACCTAAATGCCTTAATCATCTCTGTGTATCAAATCATAGGTGTGGTCTCGATATGCATAAACGAGGCAAGTTCTCGAATAACAAATCAATGTTGACACACTCATAATCAATAGAGTGAGCAAGAAAAAGAATATATGCTCTATAAGGCTCAAAATCTCACAAAAATTATGGGTATTTTTGACATCCACCTCGTAAATTTCAAACTTCAAGATAATATACAGATTTAGTTCAACAACCTAGAAAATTTTAATTTTGAAAAATAGACTTATCATGCTTGATTCTCTAGTATCTTAAAATTTAATTATCAATGCACAATTATCAATGACTCAATCTAAAACATATCAATAAAAATCATAATTCAAGGGAAATTTCATTCTAATCATAATATGAGGAACTTACTTTTAGGATAAGGCATAATTCAGGGATTTTCAAATAATACTATAGTTAACCCCCCCACACTTAAGATGTACATTGCCCTCAATGTACAAAGATAGATAATAGCAAAATAATCATAAAATCATAAGATAGAGAGAGAAGTGAAACTTCCTGAATTTTGGATGAAGTCAATGAAAAGAAACCGGATAGGATTGGAGGTGAACGTGGGGAAGCGTCTCGAACTGTTTGAGTCCTCGAAGCAGCCATCCTAATTTTATTGTATCCTAAGCTAAATCTAAATGGTACGAAAAATAAGAAGAAAATAATAAATAAAATAAAAATAAAAAATGAAAAATAAATGAAAATAAATAAATGAAAATAAATAAATAAAAATAAAAATAAAAATAAAAATAAAAATGAAAAAAAAGTACGGTCCACGCCCATGTGCCTACCCGTGGTGTCCACACGGCCACGGCCACGGCCGTGTGCAGGGCCGTGTGGTATGGGAATCGTGTTTCACTTATTCGGTTAGTTTGTTGTTAGATGCTGAAAGTAAAAAATAAAAATATGAAAGTAAAAATAAAATATGAAAATTAAATGAGGTTAGTGCTCGGGTTGCCTCCCGAGAAGTGCTCGTTTATAGTCTTAAGCTAGACTTTACCTTTCATTCGTATGGTCATGGTGGTTTGAGGAGTTGAAAATCCTTCCTCATGCGATCAACTCGATTTTTGATATAAAATTTAAGTCGAGTAGTGTTTACCTCAAAAGTACTGAATTTAGGATTGCTTACCTTGACTTGCCCGTATAGGAAGACATTAAGTACCTCAAAAGTGATTTCTTCGTTTGTCCTGAGGTCTGAATTGGTGATTCGAGGGTCTTCCTTATTCAACAATACCTGATCCCCTATTTCAAGTGATTTGTTGTTCCTATCACTGTCTGGGTTTCCTTCGGTTTCACTTCGTGTATTCCTAGTTTCTCTTTAAAGTGTGTTTTCCACTCGTCTAGTTCATCGGCCTGAAGCCTTAGTTCTTCATGAATTATTTCTTTATGGGTACGAGGTCTAAGATCTAGCTCAGCTAGGTGATTTCGTGATGCTTCCTGTAAAGAAGGTTGAACCAAATGGTTATCAATAAAATTAATGTTCGTACCTTTATTACTCGATGTCCTAGCTGAGTCAAGAGCTTGAAGAGTGATCGTTTCGTCGTCTACACGAAGTGTGAGTTCACTGACTTCTTCCTCTGTGTGGTCTTTCTTTATTGCATCGGGATATGGCACACGAGGTTGGTACTCTGTAATTGCCGGTTTTGGCATATCATGGCACACTTCAACCTTACCTTCACTTACCACATGTTCTTCCCTTGAGTTTGGTTCGTCTAACCCTTCACTATCGTAAATGGCTTGATTTTGCTCACTCGGGTTAGTTTCAGTATTGCTTGGCAAGCTTCCTTGTGGTAGTTCGAGATCGACTTAGCAAGTTGTATAACTAACTTAGTAAGTTCCCCAACCCGACTCAAGAAGTTCCCCAACTTGGCTCTCGATCCCTTTGATCGATGCTTGTTGGTCATTAAGTGTTGTCTCATTTTTGGAGACGGTTATCTGTAGTCGCCATGAATTTTGTCAAGATCTCTTCAAGGTTCGACTCCTCTTCCTGTTGGTGAGGTGGTTGTTGAAAGTTTGGAGGAAGTTCTGCCTTTGGCTACTTTGATCATCCCACGATAAATTGGGATGGTACCTCCAACCTGCATTATAAGTGTTATCATAAAAATTATTTTGTGGTCTAGAATAGTTACCCGTATAGTGAGCTTGCTCATTTTCCATGCCATATCCGTAGAGTGGGTACTCAGGATTCGCCATGCCTCCTAAATTCGAATCATATTGTATTTCGGGTGTACTGCGAGAGACTATTCAAACCATCAAATTTTTATTCATCATCTCTAATTGATTAGATAACCTGGTGACCACGTCGAGGTTGAAGACACTGGCTGCTTTAGTAGGAATTGTCCTCATCGCTTGGAACTGATAATTATTCAGTGCCATCTTCTCTATAGACTAAAATTATCTACCAAAAGAAAAATAGAGGAAAAATTAGCAAAGTAAAAAAAATAAAAATAAAAATAAAAATAAATTGCAAAAAAAAAATAAAAAAATGGCTAAAGTAATAAAAATAGAGTGTTCTTAATATTTTAGTTCCCCGGCAACGGCGCCAAAAACTTGATCGCTGTGAATCAGAGCTTTAAAATTTATAAAAAGAATGATCGAACCTAGAAACTAACTCTGACAACGATTGAGGCAAGTGCACATATCGAACAGTAGTATAGCTTAGGCAAGATCGGATTATCGAACCCAAAGGAACTAAAAGTACTAATACTAACTTTCTTTTTATTATCTAGCCTAAAATAAGTGAAGTTGTTTATTAATCTAAATTAATTAACTACTAAACTAAAGACTCTAAGACAATGAATTTGGAAAATAACTTGGGAAAAACTCAGTTGATTTAGATGATACCCTAGGAAGAATCCACCTAGACTTCACTTGTTATCTAACACTGAACCATACGATTTATTCACTTAGTTTGATCCGTAAGACTCCCTAACGTATATTAAACCCTCTCTCGAGGCGAATAACGTCTAACCCTAGGTTAATTAGTGAAACTCTCGTTCTCTTATAATAACCCCCTAGAATAGCAGTAAATCGATCTATGGATTCTCATATTAGGTTTCACCCTAATCCGGCAAAATCTTGTCACCCTATCTCTAGGCATGCGATCAACTCCGCTTAATTATGTTGGCTCTACTCTTAGGCAGGGCCTATTCCTCCTCCACCTAAGCACATTAAATTTGGATTAAGCTTACATAATTAAGAACAAACTAAGTATTTATCATATAATTCAGAAAACAATAACAAGATTCACCATAGGTTTCACCCCCTTCGGGTATCCGAAGGGTTTAGTTCATAACAATAAAGGAAAACATCTCAAGAGAAAAGATAAAACAAAACATAAGAAATCCCTAAAACCCCCTGAAAGAATTGAAGGAGAGATCCTCCGTCTTGAGTGGAATTCTGGCTTCTTGAGATGGATCAACTAGCTATCCCTGAGTGAATCCCCACAAATCTGCCTTCTCTGGCCTAGCACGGCGCCCCTAGACGATGGCTTTGGGCTCCCCCTCGATAGAGGGTTTCTGTCGAACTCCCCGATTAAGTTGCCCCCTAGGGTGTTTATATAGGCTTTGAGATGTGTTACTTGCCCTCCAAGTATCCTAATTTGAGTGCAATTCCTAATTGGGGGTTTAACTAGACTTCAGAGTGTGTTTCTTTGCCTCCAAGCATCCAAATCCGAGTAAAACTCCTCTTGGCCGCAGCAGGGGCACGGCCATGGCACACGCCCGTGTGAATCGTGGCCAGGCCATGCTCAGACTTCTTTAATGAGGCACGACCGTGCAAATCGTGGTCCAGGCCGTGTTCGAGATCTTTAAGGAGGCACGACTGTGTGATCTTTGGTCCAGGCCATGTCAATTTCATGCTTTGGCCCATTTGTCCCGTTTTAAGCCCGTTTTGCGTTCTTTTCATCCCCAGGTGCTTTCCTGAGTATATGACATGAAAAGAAAGGATTAAGAGCACCTTTTTACATAAATCAAGGGATAAATCATCCAAAAGCATACTAAATGTCGGATTAAAATATGTTACTATTTCGGTTTATTACTGATCACACGACTGTTTGTTCAAGTCGTGTGATACGCACGGCCAGCACATGGGCGTGTGTGTAACACCCCAAACCCTGGTCTATGCGTTAAGACCAGATTTGGTATGTCACACAAAACGAACATACATCTAATCATTTATTGATTTAAATAAAACAGATCCTCAAAACTATTTTGGAATTGAAGTTCATTAAAAATCGAGGTTAATTTAAAATCTATGATTTAAGACATAAGAGTTTATAAATTAAAACTTAGAAATTAATTAGTAAAATTTTTTCGAGAAGTTTAAAAGAGTTCAAAAGGAAATTTGAAAATAAGATTCTTAAAGAATTTTACGAAAAATTTACGAGAATAAAATATTTAAGAAAAACCCTTTTTTACACGAATTTAAGAAAACATTTATAAAAATAGAATAGTCTCATTTTAGTATTTAAACATAATTAAAATCCATCCACAAGTAAAAATCCATAAAATTAATACCGAGAGGCCTTATTACATCATAGCTTTAAAATAGTAATTAAATAAAAATACTTAAGAGTAGTTCAAAGTTCACAAAACCATCATTCAAGTATGGCCTCCACGAAGTCATCCCCGGCCCAAGCCTTCATTAATGATCGTTACCTGAGATGGGTAAAGGAAACGGGGTGAGTTACTTAGAACTCAGTGTGTAACCCACTTACCAAGTCCACTGGGCCAAAACCATTTAAGCATTTAATTGGGCTTGAGCCCATTTACAAATGTACAATGTAACAAGTATAAAATGCATGTGATATGCAATTCCCAACCAAGCCTAAATTTCCATCCGCTACACACCACCCGTACCAACCAGCACACCTGTGGGGAGCTTTAGTCACCCACCCCGCCAACACACCAACTGGGCCTTAAGCCATATATTAAACTAGGCACGAAGCCATTAACTGGGCACGAAGCCATCAACTGGGCACGAAGCCATTAACTGGGCACGAAGCCATTAACTGGGCACGAAGCCATCTTCTCTTCGTCAATTATCCCAAACCATGCAATCATGTATATAAAATGCATGACAATTCATTCATATGATAATTCCATCATAAGGCCCATAAAAAAAATTATTACAAATCTGACCCTTTTCACAATTTGGCCCATTTCACAATTTGGCCCTTTTCATAATTTGGCCCATTATATCTCATATCATACTTGGCCAATTTTATCAAATAACTCATATGGCCCATTTATCATATAGGGCCCAAAATGTCACTTTTTATCATTTTAGCCCATTAAGGGCGATTCCGAAATTTTCACGATTTTAATACCGATTACATGCTCTTAACACTAAAGTGTTAATATACCATATTTTTCGATCTCACCAACTTTGCGATTTTTTTTGGACTAATGCTTAACTACGGTAAAGTCATCTAACCCATGACATAAGTGTGAGTTTACACACCTGATTACGGTGAGGACTACACTTTCCCAATCGTCGATACCTAAATACGTATCACGCTTGGTTAGAACACTAATACTTAATATAAATGTATGCTAAAGATAAGTGATCTAGATCTTTACCCTCGGAATCTCGAACAACTACTATTTGGCGGTTCTCCCCGGTTGACGGTTCACAACCCGGTGGAAAATCCCAAATAGCTAAAGGCTCCGAACTACGAACAACTTCGAATAATTGATTCTCCCCGGATGAGGGTCCACAACCCTATGGAAAATCCCGAATTGCCGAAACAACCCTTCGCTTGAATCTTGTGGGAATAGCGAATCCGCCCCTCTTCTGAACATTATTCACCACCCTTTTCGACCCTATCTTGCTTGCCTCCATTGACAAAAGAATATTAGTCCAACTAATATTTTTGGAAATTAAGTTTATAGGTTTTAAGGGCGAAATCGGCTTACCACGAAATCTTACGTTCACGGGATGAAAATCGAGCGATAACATTCCTAAGATAAAATCGATTAGTAACCCATCTTTGACGAAATAACGAGTAATATGGAAGTCCTTGATAGAAACCCTTACCTTAACACTTTGAACCGAATCCTAGCGATTCACGATTATTACGAATACTCCGAGTTTCGGCCTTCTCTATATCACTATAAAGACGAGAAAGATTGTCTAAGAGAAAGAGATAGAGGATACTTTCGGTCAAAAGACCCTCCCAAACAAAAGTAGATTCGGCAAAAGAAAAGATGAAAAAAATAAAGAATCGAAGAGGGTTCTTACCGATTAATCAAAACGAATGCAAATAAAATGATTGATAAGAAAATATATATGAAGAGGAAGATTCGGCTAAGAAGTAGAATGGAAGAAAATGATACTAGCAATATTCGGCCATGGAGGAAAAGAGAAGGGAGAAAATATGTTTGTAAAAAAAAAGCAAAATGGAGAAAGAAAGAAATAGAGGATGAGAGGTTTGTGTTTCGGTTTTGAAAGGTGAAAAAGGAGCAAAGAGAGGGGTTTGGGACAAGAGAGCATTCGGCAATGGAGAAGAAAAGAAAAAGAGAAAAAATGGCTTTTGTGTTTTTGGTGTTTTCGGTACAAGGGGAAGAGTGACTTGAGAGGTTAGGCAAAATATGACCAAATGATCAAAAAGAAATGACCAAAAGAAGAAAACAAGATGTTCACTAATGCACAAAATGCATTCGGCTAGGGAGAGAAAGATGAAAAGAAAAGTTTTTGTGAAAAGCAGAAAATGACCAAAATGAAAGTTACCAAACTTGCTACACATTCTTACCAATACCTCCAACAACATTCGGCCACCCCTAGCCCCAAAACCGTCTGTTCATGGACAAAGTTTGGCCATTCCAAACTTTCCAAAACACACCCCTTAAAAAGTGCCTTGTGTTCCCCCTACATACCATAAGCTCATGATTCCTTTCCCTATGTTCAAATCTTGCCTTAAACCATTAGCCACCTTGCCATAAAAATAAAGTCCAACCTACCAAAAATAGAGCTTGGCCGACACATGCTAGAAGAGTGCAAAAATTAAAGTCACAAAATGCATACCATGGGATTCGAACCTCTTCCCTCAAGCAACACTCATGGCGCCAACTCCACTTTACTACTAGCTCATCTTATGCTAACTTTTGTCACTTAATTTCCTTAAACATCAAGGTTACTTGTTCCACTTCAATAAAGTACTCATTACTAAAATTTATTCTAATTCCGCATAAATCCCGAGCCTTCTCAAGACTATATTAAACACACAAATTGAATCATTCACAAGCTAAGCACCAAAATTATGCAACATATCGATACTCAATTTTTAGGATGTTACAATTCTACCCCCTAAAAGAAAATTTCGTCCTCAAAATTTACCTGGTTAAAAGAGGTGAGGATATTGTTGCCGAATTGCGTCCTCAGGCTCCCACGTAGCTTCCTTCGCTCCGTGATTACGCCATAGAACCTTAACCAACGGTACCGACTTCTTTCTTAGCACCTTAACATCTCGATCTAAAATTTTCACCGGTTCCTCCTCGAAAGACAAGTCCGGCCTTATCTCCACTTCTTCTACCGGTACTATGTGAGACGGATCCGATCGATAACGCCTTAACATAGAGACATGGAAGACACTATGAATCTGACTCAACTCCGGAGGTAATTCAAGCTGATAGGCCACTGGTCCTACACGCTTCAACACACGGTACGGTCCAATGAACCTAGGGCTCAACTTGCCCTTCATTCCAAATCTGAAAATCTTCTTCCAAGGTGAGACTTTCAGAAAGACCTGATCTCCCACCGCAAACTCAATATCCTTACGCTTCAGATCTGCATACGACTTTTGTCTATCCGAAGCTTCCTTTAATCGTGCTCGAATCACCTTTACCTTTTCTTCCGTCTCAGATACCATTTCAGGACCCAACAACTGTCGTTCCCCCATTCGGTCCAACAAGTAGGGTACGACACCTCACGACTCATATAACGCTTCATAAGGTGCCATTTGGATACTGGATTGGTAACTGTTATTATACGTGAACTCTGCCAACGGTAGAAAATATTCCCAACTACCTCTGAAATCAATCACACAACCCCTTAACATGTCTTCCAAAATCTGGATTACTCTTTCCGACTGACCATCTGACTGAGGATGAAAAGCCGTACTGAAGTCTAACTTTGTTCCCAAAGCCTCATGCAAAGCTTTCCAAAACCGTGATGTAAACCTAGGATCCCTGTCCGATATAATAGACACTGGTACCCCATGCAACCTCACAATCTCCGATACGTACAACTTAGCCAACTTCTGCAGTGAGTAATCCGTACGAACTGGTAGAAAATGGGCAGTCTTCGTTAATCGATCCACTATCACCCAGACGGAATCTTTCTTAGTAGGTGTTAAGGGTAACCCACTAACAAATTCCATTGTTATTCGCTCCCATTTCCATAAAGGAATCTTTACCGATGGCAATAAGCCCGACGGTAATTGGTGTTCCGCCTTCACTTGTTGACAAGTCAAGCACTTACCCACGAAATCAGTAACCTCCCGTTTTAACCTTGGCCACCAATACTGCTCACAGAGGTCTCGATACATCTTATTTCCTCTGGGGTGCATAGCATAAGGGCTACTATGCGCCTCCCGCAGAATCATTTGTCTCAAATCCGAATCTATGGGCATACAAACTCTTCCACGAAAACGCAGCACTTCATCCTTGTTCATTCCAAAATCCCCTATTACACCACTTTCAACTTGTTGCATTAACGGACCCAACTTTTCATCTGATAACTGCTTTTCCTTGATCTGTTCTAACCATAAAGGCTTAACCTGAAGTTTCCGCTAGCAGACTGCCATCTTCATACAAACTGAGATGAGCAAACATTGCTCTTAACTCCGATACTACCTTACGACTCAACGCGTCTGCCACCATGTTAGCCTTTCCAGGATGATACTCGATTGAGAAGTCATAATCCTTTAACAGCTCCACCCACCTCCGTTGTCTCAAGTTCAACTCCTTTTGGGTAAGGAGGTACTTAAGACTCTTATGATCCGTATAAATAATAAACTTCTCACCGTAGAGATAGTGCCTCCAAATCTTTAAAGCAAACACCACCGCAGCCAACTCCAAGTCATGAGTAGGATAGTTGACTTCGTGTGGCCTTAACTGGCGAGAAGCATAAGCCACCACTTTTCCACCTTGCATCAGCACACATCCTAAACCCATGTGTGATGCATCACAGTAAACGATAAACTCTTTTTCCACCTCAAAGTTGAATCGATCTCGGCGCTTAGTCAAAATCTTCTTTAGTTTCTCAAAACTCTCTTGTTGTTTATCGGTCCACACATACGGTACTCCCTTTCGCAATAGCTTAGTTAGGGGTGCAGCAATCAACGAAAACCCCTCAACAAAGCATCTATAATAACTAGCCAAACCTAAGAAACTCCGAATCTCAGCCACTGTCTTCGGTGGTTTCCAATCCAACACAGCCTCTACCTTCCGAGGATCAACTCTTATTCCTTCAGCTGACACCACATGACCCAAGAAAGTCACTTCATTCAGACAAAATTCACACTTACTGAATTTGGCATAAAGTTGCTTATCTCGCAGTATTTGCAATACTATGCGCAAATGTGAGTCATGCTCTTCTTCATTCCTCGAGTATACCAAGATATCATCTATGAACACCACCACAAACCGGTCTAGATAGGGTTGAAAGACTCGGTTCATCATGTCCATAAATGCAGCTGGTGCATTGGTCAAACCAAACAACATCACCAAAAACTCATAATGTCCATAACGAGTTCGGAATGTCGTCTTATGAATATCTGCCTCCTTAACCTTGAGTTGATGATAACCCGATCTCAAATCAATCTTGGAGAAAACTGAAGCTCCTCTCAATTGATCAAACAGGTCGTCGATTCTCGGCAATGGATACCTATTCTTGATCGTCAATTTATTCAATCGCCTATAATCAATACACATACGCATCGACCCATCCTTCTTCTTGACGAACAAAACCGGTGCTCCCCACGGAGACACACTCGGTCGGCTAAATCCCTGATCCAATAATTCTTGAATTTGTGCTTTAAGCTCCGCTAACTCCTTCGACGCCATTCTGTAAGGAGCAATGGACACCGGAGCCGTTCCAGGCAAAAGCTTAATGCCAAATTCTACTTCCCGATCTAGAGGTAGACCAGGAAGTTCTTCGGGAAAGACATCTAAAAATTCTTTCACCGTTCTCACACCTTCTACTGATAATTCCTTGGCATCCAAAGCACTAATGAAGGCTAGGAACGCTCTATACCCTTTTCGCACCAACTTTTCTGCCTTTAAAGCAGATACCGCATTTGCCAAAAAGTTCCTTCGCTCACCTATCATTACTACCTCATTATCATCCAAAGTCCTTATTGACATCCACTTTTCAGCACAATCCAATTGCGCCTGGTGCTTTACCAACCAATCCATGCCCAAAATAAGATCGAACTTCGCCAAAGGCGCTTCTATCAAATCGCCAAAAATATTTCTCTTTGAATTTCTAAAGGCACGTCTCTATACAATTTATTCACGACCACAGACTGTCCTAAAGGACTAATTACCATCATCACTCTATTGGTAATCTCAGATCTAATATTCAGATTTCCAGATATAGCACTAGCAACGTACGAGTGGGTAGACCCGATATCTATTAAAGCGATAATGGGTACATCAAAGATGAAGAACGCGTGCGCTTATCACATCAGTGCATCGCCATCCTCCCGACGCCTTTGACGCATAGACCAACCCCGTTGTCTTGCCTCCGCGTTACCTCTAAAGCCATTACCTCGACCCGGTGCACCTTGACCACGTCCAGCACCATTACCACCACGACCTGGTCCACGGCCTCTCGGTGGCTGCTGAGCGCCTCTAGCTGGCTGTGCATCAGAGTTACGAGCTTCTTGAGTCGGAGCAGTCCGTCGAGGGCAATTCCTAAACTGGTGGTCCTTAGAACCACATTTAAAACAACCACCGGTTCTCTTCCAGCATTCCCCGGGGTGTCGTCTCCCACAGTCAGCACATTCTTGAATTTGATTGGTAGCCACAGGTGCTCTAGCTTGAGCTGGCTCATCATTCCGAGGCTTCTTTTGAAACCTTTTAGCAGAACTCGAGTACTTAAAATCCCTCTTGCCTCTGACTATTTCCCGGTTCTGGCGTTCTGAGTTCTTAGCCTCTTCGGCTATCTTGGCTTTCTCCACAAGCGTGGCAAAAATCCTTTCTTGTTGCAGGGCTATCAGTACCCGTAACTCATTGTTCAGCCCATTCTCAAAACGTACACAGCGCTCATGATCAGTTGGCACTATTGCGCGAGCATATCAGCTTAAGTGAATAAATTCTGCCTCGTAAGCTGCCACTGTCTTATTCCCTTGAACTAGATTCAAGAATTCCTTCCTCCGGGAATCCACATAGCTTGCCCCGACATACTTCCCACGGAAAACAGCTTTGAAGAAATCCTAAGTAACACGTTCAGCCTGGGTGCCTTCTCGCACAGTAAGCCACCATTGATACGCCTCGTCCCTAAACAAGGACACGGCTCCTCTTAGTTTCTGCTCGGTAGTACACTCCAGGTCATCCATAATCTGCTCTACAGCCTCAAGCCAATATTTCGCAACATTTGGGGCTACTCCAGAAATACCCCTAAAAGTCTCAGCACCATTAGATCTGAGCCGCTCCGATATTGATCCTCGAGCTACTGGCCCCGTTCTAGCCCCATCAACCCTTTCCAAAACTTGTAACATTGCCTGAGACAAAGCAATATCTTCCCTCATACGGTCGTGGGATCCAATATCTGACACAGGTGATGCCGGTGCATCCATTTTCGGCATATGTCCCGATGCCTCAGACACGGCTCTAGCACCTCGGCCTCTACCACGGCCACGTCTACCACGTCCACGTCCTCTAGTGCTCATAATAGCTAATTTGGTTTAATCTGATTACAAGTTTTATGAATCAGAATACTATTTCAGTGTTTATTAACGATATTTTATGAGATATAAGAGATAGAGTTGTTTTCGCAATCACATCCTATAGTCTCAATCTCTATAGTTTCAACACCTAAAACTAGAAGTTCTAGAGCGTTCCTATAATCATAAACATTCAATATACGAATACTTACTTGACTTGGTGCCGGATGCTCGTGGTGCCATACTACCTTTAAAACATAAATTCTATAAATTTGAAACAGCTTTAAACAAAAATTGTTGTTGAACCCAAACCATAGCCGAGTTTTGAAACTGGCTCTGATACCATAAAATGTAACACCCCAAACCCTGGTCTATGCGTTAAGACCAGATTTGGTATGTCACACAAAACGAACATACATCTAATCATTTATTGATTTAAATGAAATAGATCCTCAAAACTATTTTAGAATTGAAGTTTATTAAAAACCGAGGTTAATTTAAAATCTATGATTTAAGACATAAGAGTTTATATATTAAAACTTAGAAATTAATTGGTAAAAATTTTACGAGAAGTTTAAAAGAGTTCAAAAGGAAATTTGAAAACAAGATTCTTAAAGAATTTTACAAAAAAATTTACGAGAATAAAATATTTAAGAAAAACCCCTTTTTGCACGAGAATTTAAGAAAACATTTATAAAAAATAGAATAGTCCCATTTTAGTATTTAAACATAATTAAAATCCATCCACAAGTAAAAATCCATAAAAATAATACCAGAGGCCTTATTATATCATAGTTGAAATAGTAATTAAATAAAAATACTTAAGAGTAGTTCAAAGTTCACAAAAACCATCATTCGAAGTATGGCCTCCACGAAGTCATCCCCCAGCCCAAGCCTCCATTAATGATCATTACCTGAGATGGGTAAAGGAAACGGGGTGAGTTACTTAGAACTCAGTGTGTAACCCACTTACCAAGTCCACTGGGCCAAAACCATTTAAGCATTTAATTGGGCTTGAGCCCATTTACAAATGTACAATATAACAAGTATAAAATGCATGTGATATGCAATTCCCAACCAAGCCTAAATTTCCATCCGCTACACACCACCCATACCAACCAGCACACCTGTGGGGAGCTTTAGTCACCCACCCCGCCAACACACCAACTGGGCATTAAGCCATATATTAAACTGGGCACGAAGCCATTAACTGGGCACAAAGCCATTAACTGGGCACGAAGCCATCTTCTCTTCGTCAATTATCCCAACCCATGCAATCATGTATATAAAATGCATGACAGTTCATTCATATGATAATTCCATCATAAGGCCCATAAAAAAAATTATTACAAATCTGGCCCTTTTCACAATTTGGCCCATTTCACAATTTGACCCTTTTCACAATTTGGCCCATTATATCTCATATCATACTTGGCCAATTTTATCAAATAACTCATATGGCCTATTTATCATATGGGGCCCAAAATGTCACTTTTTATCATTTTAGCCCATTAAGGGCGATTTCGAAATTTTCACAATTTTAATACCGATTACATGCTCTTAACACTAAAGTGTTAATATACCATATTTTCCGATCTCACCAACTTTGCGATTTTTTCTGGACTAATGCTTAATTACGGTAAAGTCATCTAACCCATGAGATAAGTGTGAGATTACACACCTGATTACGGTGAGGACTATACTTTCCCAATCGTCGATACCTAAATACGTATCACGCTTGGTTAGAACACTAATACTTAATATAAATCTATGCTAAAGATATGCGATCTAGATCTTTACCCTCGGAATCTCAAACAACTACTATTTGGCGGTTCTCCCTGGTTGACGGTTCACAACCCGGTGGAAAATCCTGAATAGCTAAAGGCTCCAAACTACGAACAACTTCGAATAATTGATTCTCCCCGGATGAGGGTCCACAACCCGATGGAAAATCCCGAATTGCCGAAACAACCTTCTTCGCTTGAATCTAGAGGAATAGCGAATCGCCTCTTTACGAACACTATTCACCACCCTTTTCGACCCTATCTTGCTTGCCTCCATTGACAAAAGAATATTAGTCCAACTAATATTTTTGGAAATTAAGTTTATAGGTTTTAAGGGTGAAATCGGCTTACCACAAAATCTTACGTTCACAGGATGAAAATCGAGCGATAACGTTCCTAAGATAAAATCGATTAGTAACCCATCTTTGACGAAATAACGAGTAATATGGAAGTCCTTGATAGAAACCCTTACCTTAACACTTTGAACCGAATCCTAGCGATTCACGATGATTACGAATACTCCGAGTTTTGGCCTTCTCTATATCGCTATAAAGACGAGAAAGATTGTCTAAGAGAAAGAGATAGAGGATACTTTCGGTCAAAAGACCCTCCCAAACAAAAGTAGATTCGACAAAAGAAAAGATGAAAAAAATAAAGAATCAAAGAGGGTTCTTACCGATTAATCAAAACGAATGCAAAGAAAATGATTGATAAGAAAATATATATGAAGAGGAAGATTCAGCTAAGAAGAAAAATGGAAGAAAATGATACTAGCAATATTCGGCCATGGAGGAAAAGAGAAGGGAGAAAATATGTTTGTAAAAAAAAAGAAAAATAGAGAAAGAAAGAAATAGAGGATGAGAGGTTTGTGTTTCGGTTTTCAAAGGTGAAAAAGGAGCAAAGAGAGGGCTTTGGGACAAGAGAGCATTCGACAATGGAGAAGAAAAGAAAAATAGAAAAAATGGCTTTTGTGTTTTTGGTGTTCTCGGCACAAGGGGAAGAGTGACTTGAGAGGTTAGGCAAAATATGACCAAATTATCAAAAAGAAATGACCAAAAGAAGAAAACAAGATGTTCACTAATGCACAAAATGCATTCGGCTAGGGAGAGAAAGATGAAAAGAAAAGTTTTTGTGAAAAGCACAAAATGACCAAAATGAAAGTGACCAAACTTGCTACACATTCTTACTAATACCTCCAACAACATTCGACCACCCCCCTAGCCCCCAAAACTATCCAAGTTCATGGAAAAAATTTGGCCATTCCAAACTTTCCAAAACACACCCCTTAAAAAGTGCCTTGTGTTCCCCCTACATACCATAAGCTTATGATTCCTTTCCCTATGTTCAAATCTTGCCTTAAACCATTAGCCACCTTGCCATAAAAATAAAGTCCAACCAACCAAAAATAGATCTTGGCCGACACATGCTAGAAGAGTGCAAAAATTAAAGTCACAAAATGCATACCATGGGATTCGAACCTCTTCCCTCAAGCAACACTCATGGCACCAACTCCACTTTACTACTAGCTCATCTTATGCTTACTTTTGTCACTTAATTTCCTTAACCATCAAGGTTACTTTTTCCACTTCAATAAAGTACTCACTACTAAAATTTATTCTAATTCTGCATAAATCCCGAGCCTTCTCAAGACTATATTAAACACACAAATTGAATCATTCACAAGCTAAGCACCAAAATTATGCAACATATCGATACTCAATTTTTAGGATGTTACAGTGTGCCTAGGCCGTGTTGAATAAGTCAGTATATCAAGGTATAGCACACGGTTTAGGCCCACGAGCGTGTCAAGACCGTGTGTGATTCGTCAGTGTCGACCACGGGTTGAAGGCACGGACATGTAATAGAGTACACGGGCGTGTTCCCAAACTGCACGGGCGTGTGCCTTAACCGTGGGGCATTTGGCAGAATGCTTAGGTTTTTAAGCACGGTTGTTGAACATGGGCGTGTGTGTCTACACACGGGCGTGTCTTGTTCTATACAGGCGTATGAGCCCTGTATTTGAAGAGAAAAATTTTAAAAATTGTAAAAGTTCTAGATTAGTCTCGAGAGCCCTCGTGTGTATGAGTGAGGCCTCTTAAGTCGAGAATGAGGTGATTGAGGTGACTAAAGAGAGTAGTCACGATTAGCCTAAGTGGCGACCGTGAGGTTTTAGTACGGTAACGTCTCGAGCCTGGTTTTGGAGTAGAACCCGGGTTAGGGGTGTTACAGTCAACGATAATATCCCTGTTCCAAGTTCAGAAGATGCTCGATCGATTGAAGAATTTCTACAAGTGGTCCCATCGGAAGTGGAGATGATGAAACAAGATTTCGAAAGGAGGAATTCAGAGCTTGGAAAGAGGATAGAGGAGCTAGAAGAAGAAAAAAATGTACTTGAGGCTAGATGTGGATATTCAGAAATCAGAAGCCGAGAAAGTAAGAAAGGAGAAAAGGAAGATTTAGGAAGATCAAGATAGCTTGAAGTCAGAGTATAAGAAGATACGACTGACGATGAAGAACGCTAGATTGGGGAAGACTTCTGAACAATGGCAACGAGAGGTCCGGGAGGAAAAAGCCAAAGCTGACTATTGGGAGAGGAAGTTTCGAGAAATGCAAGCGCAGAATGAGACCCTAGAGAAGAGTTTGTCAGAAAGCCGGGGTGAAAAGGAAGACTTAAAAGCTAGGGTGGCTGAACTTGGTCGGTCTCTTCATCACCATCAAAGCCGTAATTCCGCGATCGAGTTAAAGGCAAGCTTGAACAAGATCGAGGAAATGAAGGACAAGATTGAAGAGTTAGAAGCAGCATTACACAGTTGTGAACTTCGGATCGAGCTTCTTGAAACAAGAGAAGAGCGTTAGAAGGAAGAGCTTCACCATTCTCAAGATCAAGTTAGAAGTCTAGATTACCTCATGGGTGAAGCAATAGTCCAGATTCGAGAGGTAACTGATCATTGTCGAAACCAATTTTTTAGGTTTTGGAAAAATAGGGATCGACTTTGAAAATTAGAAATGGAGCCGCCACCGACCTTTTTTCGAGGTGTGATCGGATCACTTTGAAATTGAAGGCTTTAATAAAACTTTGGCTTATTAAAACATATTTTGGTCTACAAAAACTCGAGAAAATGGGTTCAGGAGTCGATTACGTACGAGGAAGGGTTAGCACCCTCGTAACGCCCGAAATTGGTACCTAACCGATTATTTAATGTCTTAATGCCGAAAATTTGAAAAGATTCTAGATTACGATCCACTTGCTTAAGATACATTTGAACAGAATCATATTGGATGCCAAAACTTCTTATTTCGAAGAAATAAAATGTCGTACTCAGTAAGTTAGGGTACAACATCTTATATTCTCGGAATTAAAATTATCCTTTGATTTTTTTTAAACCACGTAATAAAGATTGAGAAGGGTATTCGGTTATTTGGGCTTTATGAAAAATTGGAACCCGGTAAGTTAGGGCACAATTTCTCAAAATTCTCGAATACGGAATATTGCCTTTCTTTGAAATTCTTACCCCGAGATAATAAAATGTCACATCCAATGAGTTAGGACGCCACATCTCAAATTCTCGAGGATAAGTTTTTATTCAAAAAGTTTTGATTTAGAAATGGAAAGGAGACTCGGTTGCTAGGATTTAACAAGAGAAATCGGAACCCAGTAGGTTAGGGCACGATTTTCTCGAAGTGTCCAAACGCGAGCATTGCCTTATTTAAAAACTTTTAAATAAGCGATTTTAAAAATGACTCAAAATGCTTTTATTGAACCACTATTCGATAACGAGAAATAAATATAACATCGAGCATGGAAAAATAATATGTGAATACTATTTTGTACAAATGGATGACAAGAATAATAATATGAACATACAATTCAAAATATACAAAGACAATGATCTCACAATTCCTATTTTGAAAATACCAACATTATTAAACAAGAAATAACGAAAGCTAAAAATATGGCTAATTAAAAAACGAATTAAAATAGAATATGGCAATTCTTCAAATGTGAATGAATAAAATAATAATATAAATGAATTTGAAAATAAATATTATATACAAAGAAAATTAAAATAAATAATATACAAAATAACATATTAATCTACATTAATAATATATGAAATAGAAACCTAATATAAATAATTTACATATGAAAATAATAATGCATGAAGGTTTTCGAAATAAACAAAAATATATAATGAAATATGGACTTAAGAGTAAATAAATTATATAAATTAATAAATTTAAAATATACCTATACATATAAATAGATTTAAAAGAATATATATATATGATAATAATATGAAATCCATAACGTATACAAAATAAAATAATTTTAACACTTATTATATATGAATGTATAAATTAATAATATACAAGAGTATTTAAACAAATATTTAAAACAAAGTAATATAAAAAGGAATTGTAAAAAATATATAAATGAAAATATCAAAACAGTGTAAAATGAATGAAATAGTTCAAAACCTCATATATTAAAACAATATTTTTTAAAATGAATAATTTATAACAAATAAAAAAAGCATAATGAAAACCTAAACAGACTTAATTGAAAATAAAACAAAATTAAAAGAGTAATTTTTAAATAAATAAAGTCATGAAAACATGATCTAGGACCTAAATAGAATGCGCCTAAATAACCGAGGATTTAAAATGAAATTTAACCAAAAATCTGAACGCAGCGTATAAGCATGTATTGATTTGAAATGGCGCTCAAATTTCATGAAAAATTTAAAAACAAAGAAAATGTATAACGGATTTAATCGAATAGCAGTACGAAACAAAGGGACCAAACGCGCAAATTATCCATTAATGGAAAACACGCGGATCAGCTGCATCTCGGAGTAATGATACAACACACTTTATGCATTCATCCGGAGTCAGAGACATTTCGTCGAATACTCGAATCGTATTCTCTAACCAAAACTCACCTTTTCAAAGATCATCATCATTGGTAGCTCAGAATTCTTCAGCTCCATACTTGCGAATCTTGTCTACCGGAGGCTTATTTAACAGATTTGGATGCATAATCGGTGGCACAACTGTAGTCTGAGGGGGATTATCTGGGGGCGGGGGTTGTGAAACAGTCAGGTTATTCTTTACAAACTGAGTGAACCACTCACTCATCATCTGGAAGAAAGCTTGTTTAGCTTCTTCCCCTTGACCGCTAGTAGCCGGTCTCGGATCAGAGGGTGCTGTCCCTTGCGCGGGATCAGGCGCATTGCTTTCTACGTCATCAGCTACGGCTCTTTTGGGATCCATTACTATACAGAAATCACATTTATACGTTAGGATTCATCACACTATCACAATTCAGATATATGGCATGTATAGCTAGACTCTGACACGCTACGTTAGTCCGAGAATCGGCTAAACCGTAGCTCTGATACCAACCAAATGTAACACCCCTAACCCGTAACCGACACCGGACTAGGGTTAGGAGCATTACCAGACAGATCGGAAACTTACATAACATTTCATACATTACAATCATCATTAACGATCATAGTGTCCCTTAGATGAGTCATCAAGACCCAAAGCATGCATATAAACCGAGTTGGGACTAAACTGAAACACATATGAAATTTCATGAAAATTAAAAACTTTTCTAACTTTCAGGGGAGACACACCCGTGGGAGGAGACCGTGTGCCTTCCACGGCTTCTAGACACCCCCGTGTGTCCATCCGTGTTTACATACTGACTATATCAACACGGTCACTAGGCACGTCCCTGTGCCATGACCGTGTGCTACCAGACCATATACTGACTTTTCCAACACGGCCACCAAGCACGCCCGTGTGCCATGGCCGTGTTGTTCTTAGCTAGCTACTGACTTGTACACCACGGCCACCGACACGCCCATGTCGAGGCCGTGTGCTATTTAAGCTACGCTACATTCTCGCCAATTCAACCACGGTCTTAGGCACGCCCGTGTGCCACAACCGTGTGACATTATAGGCCATTTACAAGGCCAAAATGCCACCCAAAAAGGGTCATACCCACAAGCAACATTATCCACCTCATTTCATGCATATATGGCAATAAAAAACATACCAAATTGAACATTTCATCAACACATTCAATACCAATTCCATTCATACCAAAATACAAATGAAAACCCACATCATCTCAAGCATATACCATCCATTTGCTTAACCAAAACTTAACCCTTTCATAAACATCAAAACATATCAAAATTTGCATCATAAAACTCATTCATTCAAGCATATTACCAACTCAAATCTTGCCAAAACACATGGCTAAGTTCACATCATAAACATTTACGCATATCTAGCCTATACATGCCATATTTAGCTATATTCATTATCAAAAAGGTACCAAAATAAGTTTAGTAGTGTGGTGATGATCCTTATCGATCCCAAGCCTTCAGTAGCTTGACGACTTATAAAACAGAGAAAACACACACACAGAGTAAGCTTTTCAAAAGCTTAGTAAGTCAATGTACAAACAAACTTTCCATAAAATGCATATATTGCAAGTAGATACATTTGCACATCCAAATTACTAAGCATAATATCAAAAAAGTACTTTGTTTTATACACTTGTGGCCACATTTGCCACATTCATCATTTTAAGATCCACATTCTCACATTCAAGCATACATTTCTTCAAGTCAAAGTCGTATAGGTACTTACCTTTTTATACACACTTGTGTATATACTAAACGTACTGAAATAAACATTCGTTCACTTATTTGCTCATAGCTCGGATTTGCAATTCATATCACGACTTGCCCGTTGAACCGTAAGAAATCTAGGATACTCAGAAAGCTCGGAATGGTCGTACAATGCCAACGTCCCAGACGAGGTCTTACATGCACTCGGATATCGATGCCACTATCCCAGACAAGGTCTTACTCGAATCAATACGATGTCGATGTCCCAGACATGGTCTTACACGTAAAGCTCAGATCGATGCCAACGTCCCAGACGTGGTCTTACACATAAAACTCATATCGATGCCTACGTCCCGGACGAGGTCTTACACAAAGTCTCAAATCAACGCCAATGTCCCAGACGTGGTCTTACATGATAAAACAGAACAGATACCTATGTCTTGACATAGCTAATCCTATCGACTCCTAGGTTCACACGAGACTTCTCAGACTTAGTCACTATATCGAACTTTTCTCGGAATTTATATGCAGAACTTCTCATAGGCATTCATTACCAACATTAATCATATGAACAATTATAATTACATACGTATACATTTCTTTTCATAGTGACTTACCTCGGATTCGATTTATCAGGAATGGAAACGGCTACTCGTTTACTTTCGCTTTCCCGTGATCTAAGTCCGTTTTCCTTGGTTCTTGATCTAAACATATTCAGAATTAACTCTTTTATTCACTTTTTCACTCAATTAAATCCAAAGACATACATTTAGGGCTATTTGCAAATTAACCCTTATATTTGCATAGTTTATCAATTTAGTCCATTTTTCTCAAAACACCAAATTCACAAAATCTATACACAACCAAGCTTAGCCGAATATATATGTACATCATACAAACCCATACTTTTCATCAAATTAGCAATTTAGTCCCTCAATTTGCTATTTTAACAATTTAGCCCTAATTAGCTAAATTCATCAAAAATTCAAGAACAAAGTATGTTCATCTAGCTCATATCTTTCATTTATCACTAAACTCATTTCAAAACTCAACATATCAACAATGGCATCTCACACAAACATCATCATTTCACAAAATCAAAACATGGGTTTGATAGTAGGAGAAACAGCGATTACAAAAACGTAGAAATTCTTGAAAACTGACCGAAAGCATACCTTTAATTTTGGCTTGTAAGTGCCGAAATCCTTAAGCTTTTATTCTTTCTCTTTTTCTTGATATTTTCGGCTAGAATGGATGAATACATCCACTAGCTCTTTCATTTATTTTATTAATAACATATTTTTAACCCATTTACTAAAATATCCATCCAATTAATAAATAAAACAAATATGTAATAAGGGCATATTTGACTTTCATTCATCCTCTAACTACATAGTGGTCTATTTGCTTCATAAGGCCTTTTGTTTTAAAAGCTACAACACATTGGTACTTTAGCAAATAGCAAGCAAATTTCACATTTTATGCATTTTAATCCTTTTGTTAAAATAAACACACAAACGGACAAATTAGCTTACAGAAATTTAGCGCATGCTTAATCGCATATTAACTGCACAAAAAATAATATAAAAATATTATACAGACTCGAATTTGGGGTCCCGAAACCACTGTTCCGACTAGGGTGTAAACTGGACTGTTACAATTCTCCCTCCTTAGGGATTTTCGTCCCCGAAAATCTTACCGTTAAACAGATTTGGATACTGCTGTTTCATTGAATCTTTCGGTTCCCACGTTGCCTCTTCAATTCCGTGCCGATTCCATATTACTTTCACTAACAAAATTTTCTTGTTTCTCAACTCTTTTACTTCACGAGCTAAGATACGGATCGATTCCTCTTCGTATGACATGTCAGATCGGATCTCAATTTTAGATGGGGCAATCACATGTGACGGATCAGATCGGTATCTACGGAGCATCGAAACATGAAATACATTGTATATCTTTTCTAGCTCAGAGGGGAATTTTAATCTGTATGCAACAGGCCCAACACGTTCAACGATCTCATACAGTCCGATGAACCTCGGACTCAACTTGCCTTTATGTCCAAAACAGAGCACTTTCTTCCACGGTGACATTTTCAGAAATACTTTGTCACCAATTTCAAATTCTATATCTTTTCGTTTCAAGTCCGCATACGACTTCTAACGATCATATGCTACTTTCAAACAATCTCAGATCAGTTTCACTTTTTGTTCTGAATCTTTTATCAAATCCACACCGTGTAGCTTATTTTCACTGAGTTCAGTCCAATACAGAGGGGTATGACATTTACGTCCGTACAGAGCTTCATAGGGTGCCATTCTGATACTCGACTGAAACCTATTATTATACGCAAATTTGATCAATGGCAGATACTGTTCCCACGAACCATGAAACTCAAGTACACAAATCTCTTAACATATCTTCGAGAATCAAATGATTCGTTCAGATCGACCATCCGCTTGCGGATGAAAAGTCAGATCTTGAAGTGTAATTTCGTGCCTAAAGCTTCTTGCAGTTTCTTCCAGAAACTTGATGTAAACCTCGGATCTCTATCTGACACAATGGATAGTGGCACTCCGTGCAATCTAACAATCTCGGAAATATATAGCTCGGCTAATCTATCAAGTGAATAATCAGATCTTACCGGAACGAAATGAGCAGATTTCATCAGTCGGTCAACTATGACCCAAATTGCATCTTTCTTTCTCGAAGTCTGAGGTAAACCAGAAACAAAGTCTATTGTTACTCTATCCCATTTCCATTCAGGAATCAGAATCGGCTGAAGCAATCCAGACGGAACTTGATGTTCGGCTTTTACTTGCTGACAGACTAAACATTTCGTAACAAAGTCAGAAATATCTCGTTTCATACCAGACCACCAATAGTGTCATTTCAAATCCTGATACAGCTTAGTACTTCCCGGATGAACATATAAACTACTGTTATGTGCTTCACTTAAAATCAGCTGAATTAACTCCGAATTTCTCAGAACACAGATACGACCTCGAAATCTCAAACAATCATCAACAACTTGAAATTCAGATTCAGAATTCAAATCATACTGAGCTCGTTTTGTTGTTAACTCATTATCAGATTTCTAAGCATCACATATCTGCTGTATAAACAATGGTTTCGTTCTTAATTCAACCACCACAGAACTATCATCAGATAAATCTAACTGAGCATTCAAAGCACGTAGTGCAAACAATGATTTTCGACTCAATGCATCAGCAACCACATTTGCTATACCCGGATGATAATCTATCACAAGCTCATAATCTTTTAACAACTCAAGCCATCTTCTCTGACGCAGGTTCAAATCTTTCTGAGTCATTAGATACTTCAGACTTTTATGATCTGAAAATATGTGACATCTCTCACCATACAAATAATGGCGCCAAATCTTAAGTGCAAACACAATCGCAGCTAACTCAAGGTCATGCGTCGGATAATTCTTTTCATGCGGCTTTAATTGTCTCGAAGCATAAGCTAAGACTTTGCCTTCCTACATCAAAACACATCCCAGCCCATTTAACAAAGCATCACTGTAAATCACAAATTCTTTGCCTGATTCTGGCTGTACTAATACTGGAGCTTCCGTTAACAGAGTTTTCAACTGATCAAAACTTCTTTGACATTTATCCGACCATTCAAATTTAACATCTTTCTAAAGTAGTTTTGTCAACGGAGTAGCTATCACTGAAAATCCTTTCACAAATCGACGATAATAACCAGCTAGGCCAAAAAAGCTACAGACTTCAGACACGTTCCTTGGAGGTTTCCAATCCAGAATAGCAGAAATCTTGCTCGGATCAACTCGGATTCCAGAAGCTGACACAATATGCCCCAGAAAACTAACCTCGTGTAACCAGAATTCACATTTGCTGAATTTTGCGTACAATTGCTTTTCTCTCAGAGTTTGCAATACAATCTTCAGATGCTCGGCATGCTCAGTCTCATCTCGTGAATAAATCAAAATATCGTCTATGAACACCACAACAAAGCGATCTAGGTACGGTCTGAAAATTCTGTTCATCAGATCCCTAAAAATAGCAGGAGCATTGGTTAGTCCAAATGGCATAACTAAAAACTCATAATGCCCGTACCTCGTTCTGAAAGTAGTTTTCGGAATATCTGAATCCTTGACTCTCAACTGGTAATATCCCGATCTCAGATCAATCTTGGAAAATACAGTAGCTCCTTTTAACTGATCAAATAAATCATCAATTCTGGGCAACGGATATTTGTTCTTTATTCTCACCTTATTCAACTGACGGTACTCGATGCACATTCTCATCGTGCCATCTTTCTTTTTTACAAACAGAACGGGAGCACCCCAAGGCGAGAAACTCGGTCTAGCAAACCCTCTATCGGTCAATTCTTGTAACTGCGACTTTAACTCCTTCAACTCTGTTGGTGCCATTCTATACGGAGCTATTGAAATAGGTGTAGTACCCGACAACAACTCAATACCAAATTCAACTTCACGTATCGGAGGCAAACCCGTCAACTCTTCAGAAAACAAATCAGAAAACTCACAGACAATAGGCACTGATTCAACTTTCTTTTCAGACATCTTCGAATCAATCACATAGGAAAAATATGCCTCATAACCCTTTTTCACGTAACTCGAGCTTTCAATACCGATATCACAAAGAGACAATCCATTCATATCATTAGATTCAACCCGCATAATTTCATCATTCAGACATCTCAAATCAACAGTCTTTCTTTTACAATTTACAACCGCATCATGCAATGTCAACCATCCATACCTGAATAATAATATCGAACTCATTGAATGGCGTAAGCATCGGATCAAGCAGGAAACAGATATCTCGAAACATTAACGGACAGTTCTTGCATACTTTGTCAACAAGAACACTTTTACCTAAGGGGTTCGATACTTTTATAGTAAATTCAGTAGACTCTACAGGCAAAGTCTTATTGAATACTAAATTCATGCATATATACGAATGCGTAGAACTAGGGTCTATCAATGCAATCACAGAAGTATCATAAAGTGTAAAAGTACCAGTTATAACATCAGGTGATGAAACTTCCTCGTGAGTTCGAATATCATATGCTCTGGCAGGAGCTCTAGCTTCAGATCTTACAACATTTTCTCTCGTAGTTCTCTGACTACCACTGACATTTCTTATGTTCTTCGATGATCTACCTCTCACAGGTGCATTATCAGATCTCAGATTCTGAACAGTCTCTGGCTCGACCGACTCAGGGCAATCACGGATAAAGTGATCAATTGATCCACATCTGAAACAAGCTCTATCATTTAATCTACAGTTTCCCGGATGCCTTTTTCCATAATGTTTTCATTCAGGTTTCTCGGATCGTACGTTTCCAACACTTTCCACCAAAGTTGCTGGAGCTTCGGAGCTCATTTGCGGTCTAGATTGATTTCTGTTCGAATATCTCACATTATCTCTGAAACGACTTTGATTATCTCAGAATCTTTTTGGAGTAGACTTAAATGATTTACTCTGAAATCTCTTTCTCATATCTCGAACTTCTGACTCACCTTTTCTTTTATCTTTTCCAAGCGCCTCAGCTTTGCACGCTCGGTCAACGAGTACAACAAACTCCTTTATCTCTAAAATTCCGACTAGCAAACGAATGTCTTCATTAAGCCCGTCTTTGAACCTTTTGCACATTATAACTTTAGATGATACACATTCTCGAGTGTACTGACTCAGTATCATGAATTCTCGTTCATATCCTGAAACAGTCATTCGACCTTGTTTTAGTTCCAAAAATTCCTTTCGCTTCTGATCTATGAATCTCTCACTAATATACTTCTTTCGAAACTCGGTCTGAAAGAAGTCCCATGTAATTCGCTCTTTCGGAACAACAGAAATGAGGGTTTTCCACCATTGATAAGCTGCATCTCGGAGTAATGATACAACACACTTTATGCATTCATCCGGAGTCAGAGACATTTCGTCGAATACTCGAATCGTATTCTCTAACCAAAACTCAGCCTTTTCAGCATCATCATCATTGGTAGCTCAGAATTCTTCAGCTCCATACTTGCGAATCTTGTCTACCGGAGGCTTATTTAACAGATTTGGATGCATAATCGGTGGCACAACTGTAGTCTGAGGGGGATTATCTGGGGGCGGGGGTTGTGAAACAGTCAGGTTATTCTTTACAAACTGAGTGAACCACTCACTCATCATCTGGAAGAAAGCTTGTTTAGCTTCTTCCCCTTGACCGCTAGTAGCCGGTCTCGGATCAGAGGGTGCTGTCCCTTGCGCGGATCGGCGCGCATTGCTTTCACGCCATCGCCTACGGCTCTTTTGGGATCCATTACTATACGTAAATCACATTTATACGTCGTGATTCATCACACTATCACAATTCGGATATATGGCATGTATAGCTAGACTCGACACGCCACGTTAGTCCGAGAATCGCTAAACCGTAGCTCGATACCAACCAAATGTAACACCCTAACCCGTGAATCGACACCGACTAGGGTTAGGAGCATTACTGCACGGTCGAAAACTTACATAACATTTCATACATTACAATCATCATTAACGATCATAGTGTCCTTTAGATGAGTCATCAAGACCCAAAGCATGCATATAAATCGAGTTGGGACTAAACTGAAACACATATGAAATTTCATGAAAATTTAAAACTTTTCTAACTTTCAGGGGAGACACGCCCGTGGGAGGAGACCGTGTGCCTTCCACGGCTTCTAGACACCCCCGTGTGTCCATCCGTGTTTACATACTGACTATATCAACACGGCCACTAGGCACGTCCCTGTGCCATGACCGTGTGCTACCAGACCATATACTGACTTTTCCAACACGGCCACCAAGCACGCCCGTGTGCCATGGCCGTGTGTTCTTAGCTAGCTACTGACTTGTACACCACGGCCAGCTGACACGCCCATGTCGAGGCCGTGTGCTATTTAAGCTACATTCTGCCAATTCAACCACGGTCTTAGGCACGCCCGTGTGCCACAACCGTGTGACATTATAGGCCATTTACAAGGCCAAAATGCCACCCAAAAAGGGTCATACCCACAAGCAACATTATCCACCTCATTTCATGCATATATGGCAATAAAAAACATACCAAATTGAACATTTCATCAACACATTCAATACCAATTCCATTCATACCAAAATAAAAATTAAAACCCACATCATCTCAAGCATATACCATCCAATTGCTTAACCAAAACTTAACCCTTTCATAAACATCAAAACATATCAAAATTTGCATCATAAAACTCATTCATTCAAGCATATTACCAACTCAAATCTTGCCAAAACACATGGCTAAGTTCACATCATAAACATTTACGCATATCTAGCCTATACATGCCATATTTAGCTATATTCATTATAAAAAAGGTACCAAAATAAGTTTAGTAGTGTAGTGATGATCCTTATCGATCCCAAGCCTTCAGTAGCTTGACGACTTATAAAACAGAGAAAACACACACACAGAGTAAGCTTTTCAAAAGCTTAGTAAGTCAATGTACAAACAAACTTTCCATAAAATGCATATATTGCAAGTAGATACATTTGCACATCCAAATTACTAAGCATAATATCAAAAAAGTACTTTGTTTTATACACTTGTGGCCACATTTGCCACATTCATCATTTTAAGATCCACATTCTCACATTCAAGCATACATTTCTTCAAGTCAAAGTCGTATAGGTACTTACCTTTTTATACACACTTGTGTATATACTAAACGTACCTGAAATAAACATTCGTTCACTTATTTGCTCATAGCTCAGATTTGCAATTCATATCACAGACTTGCCCGTTGAACCGTAAGAAATCTAGGATACTCAGAAAGCTCGGAATGGTCGTACAATGCCAACGTCCCAGACGAGGTCTTACATGCACTCGGATATCGATGCCACTATCCCAGACAAGGTCTTACTCGAATCAATACGATGTCGATGTCCCAGACATGGTCTTACACGTAAAGCTCAGATCGATGCCAACGTCCCAGACGTGGTCTTACACATAAAACTCATATCGATGCCTACGTCCCGGACGAGGTCTTACACGAAGTCTCAAATCAACGCCAATGTCCCAGACGTGGTCTTACATGATAAAACAGAACAGATACCTATGTCATGACATAGCTAATCCTATCGACTCCTAGGTTCACACGAGACTTCTCAGACTTAGTCACTATATCGAACTTTTCTCGGAATTTATATGCAGAACTTCTCATAGGCATTCATTACCAACATTAATCATATGAACAATTATAATTACATACGTATACATTTCTTTTCATAGTGACTTACCTCGGATTCGATTTATCAGGAATGGAAACGGCTACTCGTTTACTTTCGCTTTCCCATGATCTAAGTCCGTTTTCCTTGGTTCTTGATCTAAACATATTCAGAATTAACTCTTTTATTCACTTTTTCACTCAATTAAATCCAAAGACATACATTTAGGGCTATTTGCAAATTAACCCTTATATTTGCATAGTTTATCAATTTAGTCCATTTTTCTCAAAACACCAAATTCACAAAATCTATACACAACCAAGCTTAGCCGAATATATATGTACATCATACAAACCCATACTTTTCATCAAATTAGCAATTTAGTCCCTCAATTTTCTATTTTAACAATTTAGCCCTAATTAGCTAAATTCATCAAAAATTCAAGAACAAAGTATGTTCATCTAGCTCATATCTTTCATTTATCACTAAACTCATTTCAAAACTCAACATATCAACAATGGCATCTCACACAAACATCATCATTTCACAAAATCAAAACATGGGTTTGATAGTAGGAGAAATAGCGATTACAAAAACGTAGAAATTATCGAAAACCGATCGAAAGCATACCTTTAATTTTGGCTTGTAAGTGCCGAAACCCTTAAGCTTTTATTCTTTCTCTTTTTCTTGATATTTTCGGCTAGAATGGATGAATACATCCACTAGCTCTTTCATTTATTTTATTAATAACATATTTTTAACCCATTTACTAAAATATCCATCCAATTAATAAATAAAACAAATATGTAATAAGGGCATATTTGACTTTCATTCATCCTCTAACTACATTGTGCTCTATTTGCTTCATAAGGCCTTTTCTTTTAAAAGCCAAAACACATTGGTACTTTAGCAAATAGCAAGCAAATTTCACATTTTATGCATTTTAATCCTTTTGTTAAAATAAACACACAAACGGACAAATTAGCTTACAGAAATTTAGCGCATGCTTAATCGCATATTAACTGCACAGAAAATAATATAAAAATATTATACGAACTCAGATTTGTGGTCTTGAAACCACTATTCAGACTAGGGTGTAAACTGGACTGTTACAGTTTGTTTCCCTTTTTTGCAGATGAAATCGCCGTACGAAGGTGCGCGTGTAGGGTGACGTGGACGTTTGCGGCGCGTGCGTGGGGGCTTGGCCGTTGAGGCATGCGGCACCTGAATAATCTGGAAAGTTTTAGAAACCTTAGGGTTTTTAAGGTTATTAGAAGATTGGGCCACTCGGGCCTTGCTATTTTTTTGGGCCTTATGTAATAACATTGGACTGATAAATTTGGATTTTTTTATATTATTTTAGTTTTTGTTTGGTTAATGTTTGGTATGGTCTTATTCTGGTTGACTAATAGGCCCGGGCAAATTTGGACTCATACAGCTGCCCCTCTTTGCTCATTGTCGTGTAACGGGAATGAAGCAAAGACTTTAAAGAGGGCCAAATATGCCTGGTCTCGCCGAATCTTGACTTCTTGGCGCTTCTTTCCTTCAAGTAGTTTCGTTCCATCCCACTGCATCTTCAAGGGTATAAGATTCATCGTTTTAATTCACTCCACTGCAACTTCAGAGAGATAGGATTAACTGTCTTCAGTCTGCTCTACTGCAATTTCAGGGAGATAGACTTAATGTTTTTGATCTGCTTCTTGCAACTTCAGGAATGCCAAATCTGCTATCTTCAATCTGCTCCACTACAAACTTAGGGAGAGAAGATTTGATGTCTTCGATCTGCTCCTATAACTTCAGGATTGCCAGATCTGCTATCTTCAATCTGCTCCACTGCAAACTCAGGGAGATAAGATTTGATGTCTTCAATCTGCTCCTGCAACTTCAGGATTGCTAGATCTGCTATCTTCGATTCGCTTCGCTCAGGAAGGCAAGATCTACTATTTTCGGTCTGCTCCACTGCAAACTTAAGGATGTCAGACTGATGGCTTAAATCTGTTCCACTACTGTTTAGGGAGACAAGATTTGCCATTCGATCTTGGTCCACTACTGCTTAGGGTGACAAGATCCATAATCTTCGACCTATTCCACTGCTGGTCAGGGAGATAGGGTTGGTGGCTTAAATCTGTTCCACTACTGCTTAGGGAGACAAGATTTGCCATTCGATCTTGGTCCACTACTGCTTAGGGCGTCAAGATCTACAATCTTCGACCTATTCCACTGCTGGTCAGGGAGATAGGATTGGTGGCTTAAATCTGTTCCACTACTGCTTAGGAAGACAAGATTTGTCGTTCGATCTTGGTCCACTACTGCTTAGGACGACAAGATCTACAATCTTCGACCTATTCCACTGCTGGTCAGGGAGATAGGGCTGGTGGCTTAAATCTGTTCCACTACTGCTTAGGGAGACAAGATTTGCCGTTCGATCTTGGTCCACTATTGCTTAGGACGACAAGATCTACAATCTTCGACCTATTCCACTGCTGGTCAGGGAGATAGGACTGATGTCTCCGATCTGCTCCTGCAACTTGAGGATTGCCAGATCTGCTATCTTTGATCCGCTTCGCTCAGGAAGGCAAGATCTTCGAATTCACCGATGTTGCGACAACGTCTTCTAGGGTACCTGTCCTGTAAAATCAGTTTTGTTGTTTATGCTTATACAAAATGGTTAGGATGCAATGATCAGAATGAATCTCATGCTCCTAACTAAATTTATCATGGACGACATTTGCATGAATGCAGAATGTCATGAGAATGGTCTTTTTAGAAAGATTAGGATGCAATGATCGGAATGAATCAAATGTCCCTAAATAGATGTGTCTTATGGATGACATTTGTATGAATGCAGAATTTCATGAGAATGATCCCTTTTTAAAAGTTTAAGGTGGTCATCGCTCATTGTTTATCGTATTATATCATCGATGTCTTATGTCATGATCTTGTTCTACCGGTATTCTTGACAGAAAACCTAGAAAACAAATATCTTGCTCAACAGATTTTCCCACTGTAACTTCAGGGTTCATCTCATTGTGACTTAGGGGTATAGAATCTGAATCTTTTCCAATCCATCCCACTATAAATCAAGGGTACAGAATTTGTTTCATCTTCAATCCAACCTGCTGCAAATCAAAGATATAGGATCTGTAACTTGTTCTATCAATTGATCACTCCCCGGGTGACCTAACCAACTATGTATGCATGATATTTGCATGAATGCAAAATATCATTTTTTCTTTCGAGAATGATTCCCATTTTACACTTGGGTTAACATTGCCCATTTTTCGTCAAGATTGTATCACTGACGCAATACCTTGTCATTTTGTTCAATAACCATTTTTAACAAAAATCTAGAGATAGTCTCAGTTTAGACTCTTCCTCCACCAATATTTCCATCCCTCACACTTGGTGAGTTTTAAACAATAGTCCTGTTTTAGTTTCTTGTATTATTTAGAAGCTTCCAGAGTAATATGCGAAACTCCTTTTATGAAAGTGTTATTACTCCAGTAATCATTATTTCAATGCAAAATGCTTGAAAAAGATCATAACAATGGACAATAAGGAAATTAATTAGGAGCATAGCTCGAAACAAATAAGTTAAGCAAAGATAACAATCGCAATCAAGAAGGAAATTTATTGTGAACATATTTTGAAAAGAATGATATAATCACAAATAACAAATTTAAAATGGGTAAAATGATAACTAGGTGCCCCAGATATCGCAGCCTGAGCTTCTCTATTCAAACTTCTTGAGTACCATTTTAAGCTTGATATGCGTTTAGGGGATCCGGAGTACTTTGTCGATGCCCCAAGACGTAGCATACTTCTTCATTGTTAATCCAGGCATAGCAAGACTGCTGTATGCCCTACTTTTGATCAAAATTTGAGCCGCCCTTTTTGGGTTTTCAACTCAAATCCCCTTTGGTCTCAAAGCGCCCTTCGCGGGTTTTCACCTTAACCTCTCATTTTTCTTCATTTTTCTTTCTTTTCCTTTTTTTTGAAAAACTTTTTATTGGATCTGAATTCACCGGATTTGGCAGGTCCTTGCCATCTATTGATATCCATGCTTCCCCAGAATAGGCCTTCTTTGCTGTATAAGGTCCTTTCCAGTTTGGCATCCACTTTCTTCTGAAGTCCCTTTTGCATGGGAAAAATCTTCTTCAAAGCTCTATCATGAAATTTTCTAAGGCGAACCTTTTTTTGTTGTAAGCTCGCATCATCTGATCGTGACAGATAGCTTTTAACATTTTCTCTTCAAATTCAACTAATCATATCGGGATTAAATCCATTCTACCTCTTTCAATCTTGAGTTCTGACAAGACTCGAAAAGATTGTCGACTTCAATAGACAAAACATTTTTATTCCACAAACTAAGACATTGCCCCTGCGAAGGTCTTAGCCAATGTTTGATAAGCAGGGAGGGTAAATGTGACTTCTTTATGCCAATTCTTACAAGTCTAGGTCATCTTCCTAATAATCCTTGTTTCATTATTTCTTTTTTCACACTGGCTACCTTTGCTGCACTGTGATGTGGCACTTGATCTTTGAACAGACCGCAAACTTTTGACATTCTGCGGTTAAATATGATCTTTTCGATATTTTTTGTGGTATTCTTTCTTTCTTTTTCCTTTTTTTGTTCTGATGACTATCGACTTTGTAATATTGGCACATGAAGTGACTTTTACCATCTTAGTGAAGTAACCGACATCCACGAAAATGAATCAATGTTGGCTAGAAGCTTTTGATGAGAATAGCTTGGTAACATCCATGCCCCACATATAGGAAATCTTATTTTTGCATTGAGCTAAGCTTTGATCTTCATCTCCTTCCTTGGCTCGCGACGTAGGATCTGTTTTTCATCCAGTATGTTACAATTTCTGTCATCTTTAAAGTCTTGAGATCCCTTAGACCCATATTTCATTTAAAAAGGGAGTCAGTAACAGCGTCGCCCATGTCATTGATATCTGGGGACCCATTGCGGGCACGAAGGTAAATTCCAAAAATGATTATTTGTATGGTATGATAAAGAACGAAAGAATATCTAAATAGTAATCCAAAGTACGAAAGAATCTATAAATAGAAAGAATGGAAAAACATTTGCTCAAAAAGATGCATTTCATTAAAATAAAGATTCTGAACACAAGCCTATTTCACAAAATGACTCTTATTACTTCTAGACTGAAAGAAATAAGCATTTTTTGAATATTACTCTAGATTAGCCTTAAAAATACACGTCTCTTCCAGAGTCCTATTGTTCAAAACACTCTCAAGTATATAAAGGCCGATGCTTGGAAAAATTTTATTCCTTGGTTCACTCTTTGGATATGCCATTGGTGTTCTGACTTCCCGATTTCTAGGCTTCTGATGACTTCTTTAAGGAATCGCAACTCTTTTGCCCCCTCCTTCAATTATCGCAACCTACTGCTCCGGTCGACTCATCGAACTTTAAAACCCCTATTTTAATAAGCCTCTCCACCAATTTCTTAAATGTAATGCAATTATCGATTGAGTGACCCGTTATTCCCGCGTGATACTCACATTGAGCATTTAAATCATACCATTTGGGGTATGAGGGCTGTATTGGTTCCATGTAATGAGGAGCCACCATATGTGCATCAAATAGGCTTTGATACAACTCTCTATATGTCATTGGAATTGGTATAAACTGGAGTTGCGTTGCACTAGATTCTTATTTTGATGAGCCCTGATGACCAGTGGTCACAACCCTCGATTGATCTGCAGTGACTGATTTGGAATGCTTGCTCAAGCTGTTCACTTCATTTTCCCTATTTCTCGGGGCTGATCTTTTGACACCTTCTCCTGCCTATTTCCTTCCACTTTTTATGGCATTCTCAATCATTTCTCCAGTCATTACGACGTCTGAGAAGCTCTTCGTAGCGCTCCCTAGCATATGAGTAATAAACGGGGCCTTCAGTGTATTAATAAAGAGCATTGTGGTCTCTTTCTCCAGAAGTGGTGGCTAGACTTGGATGGCAACCTCTCTCCACCGCTGCGCATACTGTCTAAAACTTTTATTCGCCCTTTTCTCCATGTTTTGAAGAGTAATCCTATCGGGAGTCATGTCTGTCATATGACTATATTGCTTCATAAACACTTGAGCCAAATCTATCCATGAGCCAATTCTGGCACGACTCAACTGGTTATACCATTTAGCCACGGCTCCCACCAGGCTATTCTGGAAGCAATGAATCAGCAGTTGGTCATTGTTAATGTATCCCGTCATTCTTCTACAAAACATGGTAATATGAGCCTCGGGGAAACTTGTCCCATTATACTTATCAAATTCAGGCATTTTGAACTTGTATGGGAGCACCAAGTCTGGGACCAAGCTTAAATCTTTGGCATCAATTCCGTAACAGTTATCAGCACTTTCGATCGCTTTAAACTTCTCCTCCAACCGTTTATATCTATCTTCTAGCTGTTTTGGCAATTCTGCTTTTGTCCTCTCTCCTTCAGCTATTTCATCTAAATCAGGGACATTAGTAATGATTGGATTATTTCCTGAACCTGGGCCAGTTTGGAGGTTCACTGAAGCATCAGCTTGGAATTGTTGAGGCCTGACCGTGATAGATGGCCTTTGTACAGTCACTTCAGGTAGTGTTTGCACGCGTGGTGGAGTAAAATCAGGGGGATATTGATGATACTCAGTATTCCCTCAACATTAACCATGGGGCTCTTTCCTTTATCCATAAGCCCTTCAACAAATTTGCGCTCATCCGAGTCATCATATTTTTCTGCGATTCCATCATTTTGTCCATCATATCCTACTGGATCTTAGCAAGCTGCTCTTGCATTTGTGCTTGCATCTGTTCTTGCGTCTCTTTCTGTATTTGTTCCAACTTTTCTAGCCTTTTATCCATTGCTTGAGTTTTCTTTCTTGTGTAGTAGAGATGCGTGCTCTGTAAGGTTTTGTCGGTCTCCGATTATCAAATAATTTTTAATTAATCGTGGTCTTCTCATGAAATCTAGCACATGCGATGTGATGCTATGTGAATGCATGAAATGAATGTAAAGAGGTGTCGATTCTAACTCAATTTCCTTTAGAAAACTTTACTAGAGGACAAAGTTCTTTACATGAAACGGACTACAAATATACGAATATTCGTATTGTCTTCTGTTTTATCAAGAAATTTGTTCTCCATGCCGAGCTCCCTAATTTAGCAATCGAACCCGAATCGACATCTCTCTCTAATATGAAAATGCATGCTAAGTAACAAAGATAAAAAATCAATACAATAG
This sequence comes from Gossypium sturtianum, assembly GCA_025698515.1. Taxonomy (NCBI): domain Eukaryota; kingdom Viridiplantae; phylum Streptophyta; class Magnoliopsida; order Malvales; family Malvaceae; genus Gossypium; species Gossypium sturtianum. The sequence goes on from CM046948.1 coordinate 13,303,627, forward strand.
AAACGAAATTCAAAGCATGTAAAAAAAATCATTCAAACTCCTATCTGAGTGGCCACTAGGGTTTATCACAACTCTACCTAGGGTGGGCTCTTAGGGCTTTCTATATGCAGTTCGGTTCTAGAGTTGAGGTACCTGAACCAACAGATTCCTCGATCCTCACCCATTATAGGCTCATACGGACCGAGTTCGGTTCAGGGGAATACATTTCCCTATGGCTGCACGGAGATGAAAATCTCACGAAGACATAGGTACGGATGTATCCCGAAAGCGATTCACTATCCTGCACGGAGGTGAAAACCTCACGAAGGAGTAGCTTCTCACTCCCACTTAAAAGGGTATGACCCGACGGTCATGCAATATGATGCAAAAGTATTTTAAAAGACTCGAACCATAACAATCAAATGAGATGACGCAAGCGAATGCAAATAAAAGGATTGTAATTTTTCAAATCAAATTTTCAATTTTCGACAAAAGGAAAAAAAATAATCAATTTTACGGCTTGACTCTCTTTCGGTCCCCAGCGGAGTCGCCAAGCTGTCGAAACCAATTTTTTAGGTTTTGGAAAAATAGGGATCAACTTTGAAAATTAGAAATAGAGCCGACACCAACCTTTTTTCGAGGTGTGATCGGATCACCTTGAAATTGAAGGCTTTAATAAAACTTTGGTTTATTAAAACATATTTTGGTCTACAAAAACTCGAGAAAATAGGTTCGGGAGTCGGTTACGTACGAGGAAGGGTTAGCACCCTCGTAACGCCCAAAATTGGTATCTAATTGATTATTTAATGTCTTAATGCCGAAAATTTGAAAAGATTCTAGATTACGATCCACTTGCTTAAGATACATTTGAACAGAATCATATTGGATGCCAAAACTTCTTATTTCGAAGAAATAAAATGTCGTACTCAGTAAGTTAGGGTACAACATCTTATATTCTCGAAATTAAAATTATCCTTTGATTTTTTTTAAACCACGTAATAAAGATTGAGAAGGGTATTCGGCTATTTGGGCTTTATGAAAAATTGGAACCTAGTAAGTTAGGGCACAATTTCTCAAAATTCCCGAATACGGAATATTGCCTTTCTTTGAAATTCTTACCCCGGGATAATAAAATGTCACATCCAATGAGTTAGGGCGCCACATCTCAAATTCTCGAGGATAAGTTTTTATTCAAAACGTTTTGATTTAGAAATGGAAAGGAGACTCGGTTGCTAGGATTTAACAAGAGAAATCGAAACCCAGTAAGTTAGGGCACGATTTTCTCGAAGTGTCCAAACGCGAGCATTGCCTTATTTAAAAACTTTTAAATAATCTATTTTAAAAATGACTCAAAATGCTTTTATTGAACCACTATTCGATAACGAGAAATAAATATAACATCGAGCATGGAAAAATAATATGTGAATACTATTTTGTACAAATGGATGACAAGAATAATAATATGAACATACAATTCAAAATATACAAAGACAATGATCTCACAATTCCTATTTTGAAAATACCAACATTATTAAACAAGAAATAACGAAAGCTAAAAATATGGCTAATTAAAAAACGAATTAAAATAGAATATGGCAATTCTTCAAATGTGAATGAATAAAATAATAATATAAATGAATTTGAAAATAAATATTATATAAAAATAAAATTAAAATAAATAATATACAAAATAACATATTAATCTACATGAATAATATATGAAATAGAAACCTAATATAAATAATTTACATATGAAAATAATAATGCATGAAGGTTTTCAAAATAAACAAAAATATATAATGAAATATGGACTTAAGAGTAAATAAATTATATAAATTAATAAATTTAAAATATACCTATACATATAAATAGATTTAAAAGAAAATATATATATGATAATAATATGAAATCCATAACGTATACAAAATAAAATAATTTTAACACTTATTATATATGAATGTATAAATCAATAATATACAAGATTACTTAAACAAATATTTAAAACAAAGTAATATAAAAAGGAATTGTAAAAAAAAAATATATAAATGAAAATATCAAAACAGTGTAAAATGAATGAAATAGTTCAAAACCTCATATATTAAAACAATATTTTTTAAAATGAATAATTTATAACAAATAAAAAAAGCATAATGAAAACCTAAACAGACTTAATTGAAAATAAAACAAAATTAAAAGAGTAATTTTTAAATAAATAAAGTCATGAAAACAGGATCTAGGACCTAAATAGAATGCGCCTAAATAACCGAGGATTTAAAATGAAATTTAACCAAAAATCTGAACGCAGCGTATAAGCATGTATTGATTTGAAATGGCGCTCAAATTTCATGAAAAATTTAAAAACAAAGAAAATGTATAACGGATTTAATCGAATAGCGATGCGAAACAAAGGGACCAAACGCGTAAATTATCCATTAATGGAAAACACGCGATCCTCCCGGTCGGGTCACGCCACGCGATTCTTGTACCTAAACGGCGCCATTTTGGAGCCACTTAAACAGTTCCTAAACGATGCCGTTTCACTCCCTTATAAAAGGTAAGTTTTCCTTTTTTCTTTCATTTCAGCTATCCATTCTAAAAAAAACAAAAAGGAGCCTTCCTTTTTCTCTGCTAGGGTTTATTACCCACTCTTGGCACCGCCACCAATCCACCGTGGCCCGCCGCCGTCGATCGCCACGCACGGCGGTCGGAAGTTAAAAGGTAAGTCTTTCCTTCCCCCCTTTTTTTTAATATATTTAGAAACTTTGTGTACAACGAAAAAGAAAAAGAAAGCTTTAAAAAAAATAATAGAACAGATTCGAAAAAAATAAAAAGATGAAACAACCTTCTCTTTTGCTGATTTCTTTTTTTTTTTTGTTTCTTTGTATTGATGTTCGTAAAAAAATGTAGTCATTACAATAGGCCTTTGTTTTTTGTTTTTATAGCCAAATATTCTAGAATAAAAAATGTACAAAATCATTTTTCTTTCTGTATTCTCTTTCTTTGCTATTTGTTTCCCTTTTTTGCAAATGAAATCACCGTACGAAGGTGCGTGTGTAGGGTGACGTGGACGTTTGAGGCGCGTGCGTGGGGGCTTGGCCGTTGAGGCATGCGGCGCCTGAATAATCTGGAAAGTTTTAGAAACCCTAGGGTTTCTAAGGTTATTAGAAGATTGGGTCACTCGGGCCTTGCTATTTTTTTGGGCCTAATGTAATAACATTGGACTGATAAATTTGGATTTTTTATATTATTTTGGTTTTTGTTTGGTTAATGTTTGGTATGGTCTTATTCTGGTTGACTAATAGGCCTAGGCAAATTTGGACTCTTACAATCATCTATAGACTTTAGCATCACAGGCTGATATGTCGAACATGAAGTATGAGCTCCAGTCCGATCGTAGTCAAGAGCTAGCTTCATTGCTTGGGAAAATCAAGACCTTAGGACTTAGGGCGAAAGCATATTTGTAGTCCGTTTTATGTAAAGGATTTTGTTTTCTAATAAAGTTTTTTAAAATGAAGTTGAATCAGAATCGATTCCTCTTTGCATTCATGCATTTGCATTACATCATATCATTTGCATTTAAATCCATAAAGAGAGTCTAATTAGTCGAAATTATAACAGAGAGAGAGAGAGAGAGAGAGAGAGAGAAAGAGAAGGAAAACCTGGAAGCTGAACACCCCTACGGTACACGTGCCAAATCAAAGAAAATGGATCAGAGATTGGAACAATTCCAAAGAGACATACAAGACCAGATGCAAGAGCAAATGGCAAAACTCCAACAAGAGATGAGGGACCAGATGTTGGAGGCTCAAAAGAACATGATGGCTCAAATGGCCCAAATGATGAGTGGGATAATGGACAAAGGAAAGGGTCCCCTAGTTAATGCTGAAGACAATGAGGACTTTCCTAGGGGTTTCACCCCACCGAATGTACAACCTGAGGAGTATCCCCAAAGGCCACCTGTCACAATTAGGCCTCAACAAGGGCAAGCTGATACTAAACCACCTATGAACTTCCAGGTCAGCTCAGGATCTAACCCAGGAGATAACCCTGCCAATCTTGTTATCCCTGATTTGGACATAGAAGAGAGAGAGGGAATAAGAATGGAATCTTCAAGGAAGTTGGAGGATCGCTGTAGATGGTTGGAAGAAAAGTTCTAGGCTTTGGAAAGTTCTGACCATCACTATGGTATTGACGCAAAGGATTTGAGTCTGGTCCCAAATCTGGTGCTTCCTCATAAATTCAAGATTCCGAAATTTGAGAAGTATAATGGGACTAGTTGCCCTGAAGCCCATATCACCATGTTTTGCAGACGCATGACCGGCTATTGATAAACCGGAATAGTAACATATTTTAATCCCACATTTAGTATGCTTTTGGATGATTTATCCCTTGATTTATGTAAAAAGGTGCTCTTAATCCTTTCTTTTCATGTCTTAGACCCAGAAAAGCACCCAAGGATAAAAAAGAACGAGAAACAGGCTCAAAACGGACCAAAATGGGCCAAAGAAGAAATCGACACGGCCTGAACCTTAGCCCACATGACCGTGCCTCACTGATCATCTAGAACACGGTCTTCCCTCGATTCACACGGCCGTGTCTCATTAAAGAAGTCCGAGCACGGCCTGGCCACGATCCACATGGGCGTGTGCCATGGCCATGTCTCTGTCGCTGAAAAGAGCAATTTCACTCGAATTTGGATACTTAGGGAGAAAGAAACGTATTCCAAGAGCCTATATAAACCCCCTAAGGGTCAGGTGAAAAGGAGCGGTTAGCTAGGCCAAGGAGCCAAGCCGGAAAGGTCAGAGTTGTGGGAATCACTCGAAGATAGCCAGTTGATCCATCTCAAGAAGCCGGGATTCTACTCAAGACGACGAATCTCTCCTTCAATTCCTTCAGGGAGTTTTAGGGATTTCTTATGTTTTGTTTTATCTTTTCTCTTGAGATGTTTTCTTATTTAGTTATGAACTAAACCCTTCAGATACCTGAAGGGGATGAAACCTATGATGAATCTTGTTATTATTTTCTAAATTATATGATAAATACTTAGTTTGTTCTTAATTATGTGAGCTTTATCCAAATTTAATGTGCTTAGGTGGAGGAGGAATAGACCCTGCCTAAGAGTAGATCTAGCATAGTTAAGCGGAGTTGATCGCACGCCTAGAGATAGGGTGACGAGATTTTGCCGGATTAGGGTGAAACCTAATATGAGAGTCCATAGATCGATTTACTGCTATTCTAGGGGGTTATTATAAGAGAACGAGAGTTCTACTAATTAACCTAGGGTTAGACGTTATTCACCTCGAGAGAGGGTTTAATATACGTTAGGGAGTCTTACGGATCAAACTAAGTAAATAAAATCATATGGTTCAGTGATAGATAACAAGTGAAGTCTAGGTGGATTCTTCCTGAGGGTATCGTCTAAATCAACTGAGTTTTTCTGAAAGTTATCTCCCCAATTTTAGTTTTTTTTCCGTCTTTGTGTCCTTAGCTTAGTAGTTCGTTAAATTTAGATTAAAAGCAACTTCACTTATTTTAGGTTAAATAATAAAAAGAAAGTTAGTATTAGTACTTTTAGTTCCTTTGGGTTCGATAATCCGGTCTTGCCTAAGCTATACTACTGTTCGATAGGTACACTTGCCTTTAATCGTTGTCAGAGTTAGTTTCCAGGTTCGATCGTTCTTTTTTATAAATTTTAAAGCTCTGATTCATAGCGATCAGCTATGTTAACAATGATCAACTCTTGATTCATTGTTTCCAAGACAGCTTGGTGGGGGCAGCGTCTAGGTGGTACAATCAGCTCAGCCGCGCTAACATTAGCTTCTGGAGAGACTTAGCTCAAGCCTTCATGAAGCAATACAATCATGTCACGGACATGACGCTTGACAGAATCACTTTGCAAAACATGGAGAAGAAATCAAATAAAAGCTTCAGGCAGTATACGCAAAGATGAAGAGAGGTCCCCATGCAAGTTCAGCCACCACTCATAGAAAAGGAGATTACAATGCTCTTCATCAATACCTTGAAGGCTCTATTCATCACTCATATGATAGGAAGTACTACTAAGAGCTTTACGGATATAGTGATGGCAGGTGAAATGATTGAAAATGCCATAAGGGGTGGCAAGATTGAAGCAGGGGAAACCACTAGAAGGTCTACTCCTAGAAAAAGGGATGACGAGGTGAATAATACGAGTACATACAACAAAGGGTACTCAAAAGCAATTACTGTTAACAAGCTAAAGGTAATCACTACTGGGCAACAAGGGTCGACAAGACAAGAATCAGGCACCAGGCAAAACTCTGAAAGGCTCCAATTTACACCAATCCCAATGACGTATAAGGAGCTATATCAAAGTTTATTTGACGCACACGTGGTGTCTCCATTTTATTTGGAACCGTTGCAACCTCCATTCCCAAAATGGTATAACAAGAATGCCCAATGTGATTACCATGCGGGAATATCGGGGCATTCCATAGAAAACTGCACTGCCTTCAAAAAGGTAGTTGAGAGGCTCATCAAAATGGGAGTTGTGAAGGTCAATGATTCATCAAAACCTGATCACTTTGATGAGACAGTAAATGCGATAATTGAAGGAGGAGACAAGAAAGTTGCGACCCCTTGAAGAAATCAAAAGCGAAAAGGGGATCGGGGAATGAAATTTCCAAACCCTTGGATATTTGGGAGTGTTTTGAATAATGGGACTGTGGAAGAGATCACTATATTTTTAGAGCTGATCTAGAGTAATATTCGAAACATGCTTGTTGCCTTAAGCCTAAAGGCAATAAGAACTCTTTTGTGAAATAGGCTTGTGTTCTAAATTCTTATTTCAATAAAATGTATTTTTTTAAGCAAATATTCTTTTATTCTTTCCATTTCATATTGTACATTATTTTTTTTACAATATTCTTTCATTATAACCATACCATACAAATAATCATTCTTTGAATCATTTATTCTTTTGAAATCTTCTTTTGACCCTACACTAGGTCCTCAGATATCAACGGCATGAGCGACGTTGTTATTGACTCCCTTTTTGAATGAGATATGGGTCTAGGGGACCTAAGGACTTTGAAGATGACAGAGAATGTAATGTACCTTCTGATTTGTTAAGAATGGTTCAACAAGATGAAAAATAGACCTTACTTAACAAAAGGTCAGCGGATATTATGAGCCTAGAAAAGGGGTGAAGATCGAAGCCCAGCTCACCATAGAAATAATGCGAGACATCCTTGAGTTATTTTCAAGAATTCAAAGATGTTTTTGCACGATCATATCAGGACAAGCCTGGGCTACTAAGATGCAGGCTAAACATGAGGATCAGACACTGCTTTTTTTTCATAGAAAGGGATGGTATCAGCTATGCCGTATTTAAGGAGACAATTCATGTGCCTACTCCAGTTCTTCACAAGTTTTCCATATGTGGGGCATGGATATTATGGGGCCAATCTTGTCAAACGCTTTTAGTCGACATCGATTCACCGTCATGGTCGTCGTTTACTTCACTAAGAGGGTGGAAGTAGCTTCATATGCCAATGTTACAAGGTCGAAATCATTAATTCTAAAAAAAAGGGATCAGATGCCAGCAAAGAATGCCATAAAGGATCACGTTTAATAATGCATAACTGTACAAAGTCAAAGTTTACAGTTTGTCCAAATATCAGGCAGCATATCACAATGCAGCAAAGGTTGCCAAACAAAAAAGAAAAAACAACAAAAAAATAGGAAAGGTGACTAAGACTTGTAAAGATTGGCATAAGAAGCTACCATTTACTCTTTATGCTTATCAAGCGTCGACCAGGACTTTCACTGGGGCAACACTTTTCCCATTGGTTTATGAAGTGGTTTTGCCCATGAAAATCGAGATTCCTTTGCTCCAAGCTTCGATTGAGTCAGGAATTGGATGAATAAGAATGTCTCCAGTGAACTTGGATGAAGAAAAGGGTTTGAAAGTATTCATCATGGTCAAATGTACTAAAATTGATGATTTATGACGGAAATGGTCCACCCAAAGAGATTTCATGATGGGCACCTAATATTGAAAATTTTAGAAGAAAGCAGATCTCAAATCGAGAAGGACTTTATGTTGTAAAAAAGGCCTTTTCTGGAGGAGCATTGATATTGACCAAGATGGATGCTAAAGACTTGCCCAATCTGGTGAATTTAGGTTAAGTCAAGAAGTATTTTACCTGAAAGAGAAAAGAATAAGGTGAAAACCCGTAAAGGGCACCTCGAAATCAAAAAAAAAAGAAAAAGGGAGAGGCCAAGGCGAAAACCCGCAAAGGGCGCTTTGAGACCAAAGGGGATTTGAGTTGAAAACCCGAAAAGGGCGGCTCAAATTTTGACAAAAAAAAGGGGGGCATACAGTAATCTTATTACAATAAGGAAGTATGTTGCGTCTTGGGGCATTGACAAAGTACTCCGGATCCCCTAAACACATATTGAGTTTAAAATGGTTCTCAAGAAGTTTGAACAAAGAAGCTCAAGCTGCGATATCTGGGGCACCTAGCTTCTATCTTACTCATTTTTGAATTTGTTATCTTTGATTGCTTCATTCTTTTCAAGATACACCCAGATCAGTTTTCTTTTATTTCATTGGTGATCTTTGATTAACTTATTTGTTTCGAGCCATGCTCCTGATTAATTTCTTTCTCGTTCATTTTTGTGACATTTTTCAAGCATTTTATATTGGAATAATGATTAATGGACTAATAACACTTTCATAAAAGGAGTTTCGCATATTACTCTGAAAACTTCTAAATAATATGAGGAATCTGAAACATAACTATTATTTAGAACTCACCAAGCCTAAGGGTTGGAAACATTGAAAAATGATTATCTCTTTGGATTCTTATTGGATAACACAATTTCGTTGGTGATACTATATTGGCAAATGACGAATAAGGCCAATCCATATGTAAAAAGGGATCATTGTCGGGATACCTTGCATTTATGTAAATTTCAGACTCATACATCTGGTTATTACACCCAGGGAATGGTGTAACAGGTTAAATTGATGGAAAACGATACAAGTTTTATACCTCTGAGTGGTGACAGATTGGATGGAAAAAACTAAATGTTATTGCAGTAGGATGGTACAAGCCTTATGTTCTCAAGATCCAAGCGGAGTTGACTCTGAAATTACATTGGGGCAAGCTTGTTGAGCAGAACATGATTGATGAACAAAGATGAAGAACAAATGAGTGATAACACCTAGAGTAGGAATCATACTCATAACATTTTTGCATCATAGTAAATTTCATTAGGAGCATTTGATTCATTCCAATCATTTCATCCTAATCCTTTTAAAGGAATCATTTTCATGACATGTTACATTCGTGTCACACATAACACATGTAGCTAGAAGCATTTGATTCATTCTGATCATAGCATCTTAGTCATGTGAAATAAACATATGGAACTGAGTCTACAGGACATGTCCTTCAGTGGATGGTGTAGCAATATCGCTGAATTTTCAGATCTCATCTTCCTGAAGTTGCAGGAAGCAGATCGAAAAGCACTTTCAGCCTTATCTCCCTGAAGTTGTAGGGAGTAGACTGAAGAAAGAAAATCTTATCTTCCTGAAGTTCCAGGAAGCAGATCGAAGACACTTTCAACCTTATCTCCCTAAAGTTGCAGCGGAGTAGATTGAAGATAGAAGACTTATCTTCCTGAAGTTGCAGGAAGCAGATCGAAGACACTTTCAACCTTGTCTCCCTGAAGTTACAGCAGAGTAGATTGAAGATAGAAGATCTCATCTTCCTGAAGTTGCAGGAAGCAGATCGAAGACACTTTCAACCTTGTCTCCCTAAAGTTGCAGCGGAGTAGATTGAAGATAGAAGACTTATCTTCCTGAAGTTGCAGGAAGCAGATCCAAAGAAGTTTTAGTCTTATCTCCCTGAAGTTGCAGTGGAGTAGACTGAAGAAAGAAGATTTTATTTTCCTGAAGTTGCAAGAAGTGGATCAAAAGAAGTTTTAGTCTTATCTCCCTGAAGTTGCAATGGAGTAGACTGAAGAAAGAAGATCTTATCTTCCTGAAGTTGCAGGAAGCAGATCGAAAAGAATTTCAGCCTTATCTCCCTGAAGTTGTAGGGAGTAGACTGAAGACAGAGGGTCTCATCTTCCTGAAGTTGTAGGAAGCATATCGAAAAGAATTTCAGCCTTATCTCCCTGAATTTATAGGGAGTAGACTGAAGACAGAAGATCTCATCTTTCTGAAGTTGTAGGAAGCAGATCGAAAAGAATTTCAGCCTTATCTCCCTGAAGTTGTAGGGAGTAGATCAAGACAGAGAGATCTCATCTTCCCGAAGTTGTAGGAAGCGCATTTAAAAGAATTTCACCTTATCTCCCACGAAGTTGTAGGGAGTAGACTGAAGACAAAAGATCTCATTTTCCTGAAGTTGTAGGAAGCAGATCGAAAAGAATTTCAGCCTTATCTCCCTGAAGTTGCAGCGGAGAAGATTAAAGATAGCTGATTTTGCCTTCCTGAAGTTGCAGTGAAGCAGATTGAAGGCATCAGACTTGTTCAAATTAAGATGAAGTTCCAATATCATTGAAGTTGCAGTGGAGTTGGAAGCCATTTGACAAGACCGGGCAAATGGGGCCTATTTATAGTCTTTGCTCTATTCTCGTTACACGACAATGAGCAAAGAGGGGCAGCTATAGTGGCCCATTTTTGCCCGGGCTGGAATAAACCAGAATAAAAAACAAAATAATAAATAATAAAATGTCCCTTTACAGTCCATTTACAATAAAATGGGCTTAAAGCCCAAAACCTGTTACAAACCCAATAGCCAAACACTTAACCCAAAATAAACCTAATTTGACCCAAACCTAGCAGACCTAACCTACCAGACCCAACCAAGCCCGTTATACCTTAAACCGAACTACCCAGACCCAATTACAGAGACGGCCCAAATGGCCCAACTCCTAAACCGAAATCAGCAGTGGCCTAGGGTTTCTGAAACCCTAGGCGCCGCAATGGTAGGAACCCAATCGTCACGCCACAGCACCTCAGCCTTCGCGCCGCAGCCTTGTCCGACCTTCGATCGCGCCTTGATTCACGCCTGAATCACTCCGCCACCAAGATCAACGCCTTTCACCTGCGAAAAAGGAAACAAATCGCAGCAAAAAATGACAACAACAACATTTCCTTTTTTTATTTTTATTTTCAAGGCTATAAAAGCCTGATTGTTCTGTAACTAGGCACACAGACAGATATACGAGAAAACACAGCTTTACACACCAATACTCAAAGTCAGTGAGTACAAATATTGTCGGAAAGTTCAGAGAAATAAAAACAGAGATTTTACAAAGGTGATTCTTTAATATTTCATTCTGTTTATTTTTTTTATATGTTTGCGCATATAACCACTATTTTAGAAAATAATAAAAAAAGAAGGAATTACCTTTCGAAGACGAGGAAAAACGGAAGTTTTAGGCCTCCGGCCACCGGCCACGGAGGCGCGTGGCCTAGAAACCCGGCGATCGGAGCTCAGGCGAGGGGACGAAGCTTTCAGAGGATTTTGAAGTTTTTTAAAAAAAAATCAGATTTAGAATGATTTTTTTCTTGAAACTAACTTTTATAGACAAAACGGAACGACGTCGTTTTTGTTTAACAAGATCCGCGTGTCGACCCGATGGGTAAAAAGATCCGCGTGTTTTTTATGCAAATGGTCTAATTGCATCAAAAGCCCTTCCTCATTTTTTCAAAAATTCAATTAGGTCCAAATAATTAAAACCTTTTTATTTTATTTAAATATTATATTTAGTTATTTTATTATATTAAAATTTTATATTATTATTATTTATATATTAATTTTGTAAAATAGTATAAAATTCATATATATTTTACATATATTATTCTTACATATTTAATTATTATTATATTTTATTTATTTGGTTAATATATTATACATATTATTTTATAATTCATATATTATTTATTATATATATATATATATTGACTTTTATATTATACATATATTATTTTTTAAAAAAAATATTTTTGTATAAAAATTATTTATATTATGTAATATATTTCATTTATATTATCTATTACATATACTTTTCATAATTATTGCATTTATATATTTTACATGTATTACTTATTATAATTATTTTTAATATCATGATTTATATGTATGTATATTATCTTATAACTTTTATCTTTGGTTATTTACTGCACTATACTTCATGTTCGTTTATCTTCATTTTTTAATTGCATGTTTCAGTATAATATTTCAATTGTTTAAATCATTTATTATTTCTTATTATTCTTTATTAGTAGAAATTGTTAATATAATTTGTAGTTATGATAAACTGATATTTGGCATATATGTTGTAATGTATGATTCACTCAAACCATTTTTATAAAAATACCTTTCGAATTAAAATATTTATTTCAAATGGTTTTTAAAATATGGTGATATGTGATATTTGGGGAATTTCGAGAAGAATTTTGCCCTAACTTACTGGGTTCGATTTTTCTCGTGAAACTTTAGGTATTACATATTCCTTTTAAAAAAAAAAACTGAGATTTACCAATTTCAAATCAAAAAAACCTATTCTTGGGAATTCAAAGCGATGTGTCCTAACTTACTGAGTACGACGTTTTGCGTCTCGAGGTAGGAATTTTCTAAAATAAAGACGTGCTTAGTTTCAAAGTCATGAGATGCTATATCCTAACTTACTGGGTATAGTGCTTTATTTCTTTGAGATAGGTAAGTCTGGGTTTTTTCTTCAAATAAAAGGTCCATTTTTTAAATTTTTTAAAGTTTCAACATTAGGACATGATTTTATCGATTCAGTACTAATTTCTGGGCGTTATGAGGGTGCTAACCCTTCCTCATACATAACCGACCCCCGAACCCGTTTTCTCGTTTTTCGTAGACCAAAATCAATACGTTTTAAAATAAAACGTTTTACAAGGTGATCCAATCACACCTAAGTAAAAAAAAATTGGTGGCGACTCCATTTTCGTTTTTACAAGTCGATCCCCGTTTTTAAAATCAAACTTTTAAAATGGTTTCGACAGTGAAAATGGTAACAAATAATTAAATATGAATATATAAATTATTTATTAAATAACATATCAATTAAAGATAATAATAGTTCAAATGATTTTAAGAAATTTATTACATTATCTCATTATTTATAAAGAAAATAATGCTTCTTCTTTATGCTTTATGTTCTTTGGAAAAAAAAAAAAAAAAAAAAAAAAATAGCTAAATTGTACAGCGAATTAGGAATTCAACTCAATTGTAATGTGTTAATGTACTTACAGTGGTAGAAAATTTTTTTTGGAGGTCGAAATTAAATTTTATATTTTTATAATAGTAAAAATACAATTTCACCATTTTAATAGATTACATCTTTATCATTTTTAAAGAATTAAATAAAATTTGTATTAATTTTAAGGGCCAAAGTACAATTTTACCATCAGTAACTTAAAATTCTATAAATTATAAAAAATTTAAATGAAAAAAATTTTATTTTAGGGGGGCCGACGCCAGTGCCTGCACCCCTTAACTCCTCCACTGTTTACAAGGTTTCATTTTCTTATAAACAAGTCCAAAAAATTTAGCCAAACTATATGTCTGGAACTTGAAGCATACATTTTCAAAATGCAAACTAGACCTCATCATGGTCGGGTCACTTGCTTAGACTCGAAGGTCCGTCCAAAAAGTGAGAGGGTTTGAGTAAAAATATAGGTACGAAAAATGGGTTTGGACAAAAAGTAAGGTCTATTTTCTAAACGGGTTGAGCCTCAAGGAGAATTTTTTTACCCGAGCCCAACCCGGTCGAGTAGAAAAATGCCTATACTTTTTTTTTTTTTGGTATTTTCAAGTTGTTGGGAAACATTTAATTTATTTATTTTAGTGTATTTGATATATTATATTTTTAAAATTTATTTTTATATAATTTTAAAATATTTATTATAGTCGAGCTCGAGTTTAGCATTTTTAATATGGGCCGAGCTTGGGCAAAATTTAGACCTATTTTTCAAGCCAGGCAGAGACCGTGCCTAGAAAGCAGGCCTAAAATTCTGCATCGACCCGATTCAAACCCGACAATGATAAAGAAAATATCAAAGTATAATAATAAATAAATAAAAGCAAATCCAACAAAAATTCATAACCTATACACTTTGAGTAACAAATGAGCCAGCCGTCAGATCTAGCCATGATAATATGATATAACAAATTTGATTTGACATCGATCTTAGTAGGAATCTGTAATTTGGTGTGAATCACAATATGTTCTTAAGCTGCCTTGCGTTCTGTTAGATGCTCACGAATCCTTCTACTTTTGTTTTTGCTGGTTTTCAGCTTTATCAACTATTTAAGCAAAGTATAGATGCGACGTACGTATATTTCAGCTATTAGCTATAAATTAAAACCTCCCCAGCGAGTGACCGAGTTATATCAAAAGTTTAGGCAATGGCGAAAGAACTAATTATCCCCGAATGCGATATGAAAATTTTCGATGAAATGGGAGAGGCTTATGCCAAACTTCTGGCAAACGACACTCATGGTTTGGAAGAGATTTACCGGAGAAATAACGAAGCCTTGTTCCACCGTATCACGGTCAGTAGGGACACTGTGTTTCACATTGCAGCTTACAAAGGTTGCCAAGAAATGCTCCGAACCCTGCTTAATTTGGTGAAGCCGCAAACAAAGAAGCGCGAGGTGTTGAAGATGAAGAACATTTATGGGAACACCGTCTTCCATGAATTGGTCACCACTGCCAACGCTGAAGCAGCTGATTTGTTAATGAAGGAGGTGTTGTTCTCTGACGGCCGGCCATTGAATCATGAAAATGATATAAGGGAGAGGGAAGAGATACTGGCGGATCGGAACAATTTGGGGGAAACCCCATTGTTCAGAGCTGCCGAATATGGCAATATGTCGATGGTGAAGTATTTGGCTACACAGATTATACGAATGGGAGGAAATCTTCACAAGAATTACACTAGAGATGATGGACTCTCCATTCTTCATGTTGCTGTGGTGGGCCAACACTTTGGTATATATCTTTTTATTGCTTCGTTTTGAAATATTATTAAATTATAGTACCTCTTTAAATTATCAATTTCTAGATTAAATTTGATAGTTAGCATATTTAAAACATATGAATTAAATTATAAATAGGTTTGTGTTTATAATATGAATAATTTGGATTCAACGTGTTAAAAGTGTTAAAAACAATAAATAAGCGTCAACAAAATTTAGAAGGTTATTTCTATCTAGATAATATCTTGATACAATGAAAGCTCAAATAAAATATTTTAAAGTTTAAAAACTAATATATAATGTGAGGATAGTATGAGAGTGTTTGATAGAATTATCCCAAATATAAAAATTTAAGAATGTAGTTTTTGCATTTCAATATATATATTTTTGTTTTTCAGACATTGCTAATTGGCTATTGGAAAAGGAACCACAACTTGCAACATACAAAGACGAGAGCGGGAAGACGAGTCTTCATCTTCTGGCTAGCATGGGGAATGCATTTAAGAGTAGTTCAATTGCCCTCGGAATATTCAAGGAGCTCATCTACTATTGTAAGCCTTTCTTTTTTGGGTGCAATACTAGTGCATGTCTTTTAATTCACCACCTACTACTGCATGCATTAAATTATTCAGTTTATATAATATATTCTGGTTATAAATTTATATATTCTCAACAAATTATCTAATCATTTATGGTGTAGGAAATCAACTAAAATTTTATTATTATTTAAGTGTTGATTAATTCAAAGTTCATTTAAGTTGAGTAACACTAACTTTTAAAAAAATACATATTCACTTTTTATATATATTAAAAACAACTTTTAAATATTGAGTTTAATGGCATTGTTTGTGTAAAGGCCTCCCAAATGGATCATGTAATTGGGATGAGAGCAATGAGCTTCCATTAGACTCGCAAAAGAAAGATTTGGAGCAGGGTGGGGCAAGTAAAGCTCGGAATCAACCAGAACGCTCCAATGGTACTTCCAAGTTGAACTGCGGTGTTTGGAGGTGCCTTGCACAAGGTTAGAAATCACCTTTCCCCATGAATATATGTATGGCAATTATATGTGGTTATATTTATTTATTCACAGGATGGAAAATGATCGATCGGATGTGGAAGCAAAAGAAAATGCATGCATCGGCTGTTAAACTGGCGAGTACTCTAGTGCGGACCGATACATCTTGGTTCGACTCTCATGAAGCCGAAGAGGGCGATACAATTTGCTTGGAAAGAAAAGAAGAAGAAAAGGCCAAGGATGAGAAGAGTGCTGCCAGCGGAATGAAGAGCTCATTGGAGCCCGATACGCCGTTGATAATTGCGGCCAGCACGGGAATCGTTGAGATTGTGAAGAAGATACTCGACATGTACCCTCAAGCAGTGGAGCACATCAGTAAAACCGGACAGAACATACTTCATGTCGCCGTTTTACATCGTAAATACAAAGTGTTTAATCTGGTTCAAACTAAGGAAGAGGCCAAGAGGTTGGTACGAGGGATCGACAACGATGGCTGCACCATATTGCACCATGCTGCCGACATCAAATATTATCAGGGCGGAACCATACCTACCCCAGCCCTCGAACTGCAACAGGAGTTGAAATGGTTTGAGGTAATTTCCTATTTTTTAATTTTTATAATTTTTTAAAATAATTTATCTAATTAAAGCTGGATCTTCCGGTCAAATCAATTGAAGTAAAAATGGATTTAAACAAACATTGAATTTTACTTGATTTAATAAAATACTTATTCTATCTGCAATTTCCTTTATCCCGTGTATAGCCGGCGTTAAATTTTCTTTAGTAATTCATGCATGAAAATGTTGCAGGCTGTGAAAAATAAAATGCCAGTGCATTTCACCATTCACCGCAACAAAAATAACATGACAGCAGATCAGCTGTTCAAGGACATGCACAAAGATCAGCTTAAATCGGCACAAGAATGGGTGAAGAACACCTCACAGTCATGCTCCACCGTCGCCGTGCTCGTGGCTACCGTCGTCTTCGCCGCAGCGTACACTGCCCCAGGAGGCTTCCATCTGAGTAAGCACTTTAAAAAAATATCTCATCACTTGTCAAAAAAAAAAAAAAAAAACACTATGAATAAACAAAGGTTTTTGATTATCGATGGCATTGGAATGGAAGCAGATGGACGCCCCATCCTCCTGGAAAGACCTATGTACTCATTTTTCACGGTGATGGACGTGGCGGGGCTGGCGAGCTCCTTGACGTCGGTGGTGATATTCCTCTCCATCCTCACATCTTCGCTGGAGTACCAAGATTTTCTCAACACGGTGCATCGGAAACTCTCGCTGGGCTTCATATTCCTCTTCTTCTCCGTGACATCGACGATGCTGACATTCACGGCCACGATTCTTCTGCTGGTTCATCTGGAGAAAAAATGGACTGCGACGTTAACATATGCGGCTGCGTTCCTTCCAATTTGCGTATTCGCATTGTTTCAGTTCCCTCTGTATTACCGGTTCTTCATTGAGGCTGTGAGGGGCATTCTTGGTTACCTTAGGAGGAATATGCCTGGCTACTGGGAGTTTCTTCGGATTGAAGAGGATTTTTATTGATTTAACCACACCAACATCAACATGGGAAACTCTGCTCCATATGCTAGGTTTGGTTTAAGCCCGTTTCACTATTATTGATTTTTTTTTTTTTTTTTTAGGGATTTCCTTCGTCTATTTGAGCCTTACTGAGATTCAATAAAACATGTGTAAGTGCTAAAAAAACCAAAAAAATAAAAATAAAAACATGTGTAAATGTTTATTTTTCATTAACTCTCGAAATTTCTTTTGATTTCTTCATTTTGTGGATTTAGTCTTTCAAATATAATTTTATTATTTTTAGTATTTTTTATTTTCCGAAATGTGCATGTATTTTCGGTCATGGTAATATATCTATATCTATATAACCATTTTTTTAATATTTTAAAAAGAGAAAAAAAATATAAATTATGTTTAACGGTAAAAAGAAACACGATTGTATATTTGAAAACAGTCACATCAATTTTTTTTAATAAGAAAAAGGTTTTAACTCATAAATTTATACTTAAAATTATATTATTTTTCACTATTTAATTTTTTTTGTCATAAGTAATACTTAAATATATTTTTCTCTCTCAAGTTGATATCTTCTTTAGTCAAACCATTATAAGTCTATTTAAAAAAAAAAGTTTTAACTTATAAATTGATATTTAAACTATGTCATTTTTCTTATTTTAGTACCTAAATATTTTTTTGGCCACAAGTAGTACTTAAATTATTTTTTCCCAAGTTGGTACCTTGTGTTAGCCAAATTGTTACATCTATTTGTTTTTTTAGAAAAAGATAATCAATTAAAAATTATTGTGTGCAAAAAAGATAAAAAAATATTATTTTCTTTCTATATTTTTAAAAAATATATTAAAAATTCATAAAATTTTTAAAAATAGAGAGAATCAATTCAGTTGGTTCAACCAGTTTTTTTTAGCTCACTTCAATTTATTTATATTGGTTCACGAATTAACTAATTCAATTCTTATCTCTAGACCAATTTTTGATCCCACTGGTCAATTCTATTTGGTTATGAAAATATTGGTTTTGATCGATCAAAAAACTTTTTGGATCCCATAAAGTTGAGCAAGTAGGTGGTGAAGTTCAAAAATAGAATTAATTACCAACATCTCAATCTCGAGAGGGTCAATTTCGAATGTTGTTTGCATTGCTAAAAATTATAAAGAAAGAAGAAAGAAAAAATATAGAAAAAAGAAAATAAAGAGAGAAAAATAATGTAAAATAAAATAATTAAAAAAATATTTTTTAAAGTTTATATGACGTGGCAATCTATTATTGGCTAGAAATTTTTAACGGATATAACATTTTGAAGTGAAATGGGTAACGGGAGAATAATTTAGATATCAACTTGGAAAAATTAGTATTGTTTAGGTATTAACTTGTGGGGTAAGTTTATTTTTTTTCAAATACTTAATGGTTTGATTAATAAGATACCAACTTGGGAAAACAAATAGTTTAGGTACCACTTGTGACTCCAAAAAAAAAAGTTTAGATATCATAATGGAAAAGAAAAAAAAAAAACCACTATTTAAGTACCAATTTGTGTATTAAAGCTGAGAAAAATCACATTAAGAGAAAAAAATTAACCTTATGAATGAAATACACAATTTGGAAAATAAAAATAAAAAATATCAAAGTATAGTAAAAATTAAATCTACAAAAATCCCATAGTACAAGGACCTTACATAGAATTTAACCAAAGCGCATAGAACATCAAACAAAATTGATTACTCTTTTTTCTTTCTCACATATAGTTGTTTGAAATCCTTGCCCTGTTTATATATATATATATATATATATAATTTTCTAAATCATTTTTAAGTGAATAAAGTTTTGATTAAAATGACAAAATTATATCAACATTATTTGATTTTTTGTCGTATGTCATTCACATATGTCTGTCACAAACATCAACTTTGTTAAATCATTTCAATTGTTTCATCGTTGATTAGTACTAATTAAGATTGCAATTGAATTTCCAGGCCTTCCAGTCAATTTAGATGGTGATGACGATACGGCCACGCCCTGGGAACACCCTTGGACCAGATTACCAAGCGAGGCTTGCCATCTTTCGCAAGCTGACCTAGCTCAAATCCAGCTCGTTGAGCTCAATTCAGCTCGATTCTAGTTCCTCAAGCTCATTTCCATCCTTTTATTTTATGCTTTCTAAACTTACTGGAATAAATCAATTTGTTTAGCCTAGCTAGTTAATTCAATTAAGCTCATCTCTATTTCTTTAGTTCATGCGTTTTACTTGACCGGAATAAATTAATGTTCTTAGTTAAATTAGTTAATTAGTTTTTAGCTCATAAATATGTTCAAATTTGGATTTCATAATTTAGTATTAAATATGTCTGATTTCTTAAACAAGTCTTTAATGTGTCATAGTTAGAACATGTTATTAATTTGTCTTAGACCATTACCAGGTTTTAATGTGTTTAATTTCAGCCGAATTTAATATGTGTCCTAGTCTATTACTTGTGTTTAATATGTCCTAGCTTAATGCATGCTTTTAAGATGTCCTAGCTGCTGCCGAATTAATGTTTCTTAAGCTTAATTAAGTGTTGAATTAATTTGGTACAGGTACATGCTTGGGACGGCATAAATGCAAGGAGCTGATGGTTCAGTTCTTCCAAGCACTCTTTCGTGAATAGCAAGGGACAAGGGAGAGCTGCTGTTTCTTCTTCCCAAATTGACCATTTAGTTTACCAAAATTTTTTAAAGAGTTTTCACACCACCGGACATTCCATTCACATTGAGTGCCCATTCGGTTTTGTGTGTTCATACATGGAGGGCTGTTTGTATTCGGTTTCACACTTGATGTCCATTGCAATACTCAAGCTGATCACTAATTAATCACAAGCTTTCCAGCTGATCAAGACAACTTAATTCCAGCTCATTAAACACCTTGGCCGAACATAGACAAGTCTAGTTAGCTTCCCTTCACTCCAAATCAACTCCACCGAATGTGCATCATCTAGAAGTCATCCATTACGCCTCCAATGCTAGGAAAGTTCAAGGAAGCTTCCAGCTCCATTAAGCTGCTACATGCTGTCCATTTGGCTACCCAAAGTACCTATTCGGCTAGCTTAGGAATTCTACTATAAATACTTAGCTAATTTCTGGTTGTATAGACTTTTGCCATTTTGAATGAATATTGAGTTATTTGTGAGGTTTTCATCTCTCAAATTTTGTCCAAGACTCAACTTGACTTATCTGCTAGTCAGTGGCGTCAACTTGTTTCTTTTATCGAACTTATCACTCTCGTAGTATGGCGTTCACCCCAAATTTTATACCTTTGGTTCTTACCTTCCTAGGTAACGGGTCAAGGTTTCTTTTCCATCATCTATCCACCTTAAGGTCACATAAGTCCTGGGTCAGCACTCACTTATAGTGTTGGTTCGATCTTGATACTTAAGTTTGATTTCCATTCCATCCAAGATAACACTTATCCCATTTTGTTCTTTGTTAGCCGAACATATAACAACAAATACTTAGCCATTTTTTAGCCTATCTTTGTTACCTTACTCCATACTTAGCCTAATTCCAGCCATACTTCAAAATTGAACGATACTTCTTCGTTAGACGATCGGGCACATAAACGACTCAGACAACTCAACGAGGCCGTGGTCATATCAGATGATGAATATGATCACTGATCAGTTAATTTCATTAATTCAGAGCAAGGGTTTAGAACGTGGCCAGCCAAGCAAAAGCCTCCATGTCTAATAGTGCAGGTAATTAATGGACAAATCCCAATCTTCCAAAGCTTTTCAACAGAAAGGCCACTCACAAGTTGATTATGTTTCTTGTACTCTTTTTTTTCTTCAAAACATATGAATATAGAGACATAAAAAAAATACTAACCATATCTGTATCACATACATATCAATATCCGACACATACCCGATTTCAAGTAACATAGATACACCGTTCTTGATCTGCAAGAGGAGTTGAAATGGTTCCAAGTTTTGTCATTTCCAACTTAGTCTTCTTTATGTAAAAGTACTGTGGAGGCCCTTATAGTAGGAGTCAGATTGCATTTTACCTTATCTATTCAAAAGATGGGCATATTAGTCTCTGTACATTAGATTTAAGAGCAAACTTGTCATTTTTATTAAAAATTTCATTCATTTCTGCAGTTAAAAACTAGTCCTATACATTAGCATGAGGTACACGTGGCACACCACGTGTCATTATCTGGGTATTCTTTTAGCCATGCCATTTTTTAAGAGTTCAAATGAATGAAATTTTTTAACATAAATGACTAATTTGCTCTTTAATTGAATATATAAAGACTAATTTTCTCATATTTTGAGTAGAGATGACACAATGAAATTTGACTTGTAATCGACCTATTTTGCCCGGCCCACAAAACCAATAAAAAAACCAAAATAAAAATAAAACTAAAGTCCAATTACAAGCCCAGAACAAAAAACCCTAACCCAAAATTTACAACGGCCCATTGGCCCAAAAAACTTAAACATTCTCAGCAAAACTAAGAAAACCTAACCCTAGCCCCTTTCAACCGCGCTGCTCCTCCTCGGGCGCACCACCGCCCGCGCCTCGTCCCGAGGCCTGACGCGCCTTTACCGCCGTTTCACCAAAACGAAAAATGCAGTCCTTCCCACGCCTCCGTTGACCTCGCAAAACACCTACAAGCAGAGTAAAAAATGAGACAAAGACGAACACGCAACAGCAAAAACAGAGGCAAGGACAACAGAAACACAAAAAGAAAATAGTAGAAATAAATAAAAAAATAGTGCAATCGGCTATAAAAAACCCTGAATATCATCAATGTATTTTTTGACATATAGTATCGATTAAAAAAAGATAGAGATCGAATACAAAATCAAAGATTTCGAAACCAAAGGTGAACTTTTGTGATATATCTATCGTTTTATTTATTATTATTATTATTTTTTTTTTAATTTTTTTAAAGATATAAGATATAGAAACAAAAAGAAAGGAAAACTAACCTAAATCGGTTGGTCTCCTCGCCGTCAAAGACCACGCCGGAAAAGGAGGAGAAACGAAGCGTTTCTTTATTTCTCTGCCGGGCTAGGTCAAGTTTTCGGGATTTAGCCTTGGATCAGTGCTCTGCAGGAGACGGGCTTTGAAAGGGAGCCTTTTGGTGTTCTCTGGCCACCGTGTATGGCGGTACCGTCGCCGGTGACCGGCGGCCGCCACGGTGGTCCGGCGCCAGAGTCAAGGCTGGATTTCGGAGAGAGTGAGAGAGTTTGAGAGGTTTTTGTTTTGTTTTTTTTTTGAAGAAGAAGAGAAGTAAAATGAAATTTTAAACAAAAAAATTGATTTATATAATGTTGTGAAACGGCGCCGTTTCGGTTGGCCCCTTTAACGCCAAAACGGCGTCATTTAGGGGGCCGACCCGAGACCCGACCCACTCCGGATTGAGGATCCGCGTGTTTTTTAAGCGGAAGGGATATTTATTCATTCGCCCCTTCCGCTTTTTCTACCCGTTTCAATTGAATCCCTCTTGTTCTTTTAATTTGGCCCGATAGTTTTGCCTTTATTTCATTTTGATCCCTACTGAAACGGTGCGTTTTGGAGGATAGGGATATTTCCCCATTTGGTCCCTCCCTATTATTCGCGTGTTACAATTTGGTTCTCTACCTTATTTTTATTCCCGATTTTTGCCCAAAATTCCGTTTAAACTTCAATTTAGTCCTTTAGACATTTATTTTATTTAATTTTGACCGTTTATAGATATTTTTTTATGTTATGTTATTTATTATTTATCTATTTATTTATTGTTCTTTTTTAATATTCAAAATTGATTCATTTCCTTTTATTGTGCATTTTTATTTTATTTCATTTTATTTTTATTATCATTATCATCATTATTATTATTATTATTATTATTATTATTAGTTTATGTTTTGATTATTGATATTAGAATTAATACATTATCTCATTCATTTATCTACTTATTATCCTTTTTATATGTATAAAATATATATAAAATGTTTATGTTTTTCTTTATTTGTGCACTTATCATCTGTATTATTCTTACTATTATCGTTTACATTATTATCATTTTATTTTTCCTCATTATCATTTAATCATAATATGATCATTGCTTATTTATTTGGTGTTTTATCATTATATATCATCTTTATTTTCGATTTTAATTTTTTGTATATCGTTGGTGTCATCATTTCATTTTATTGTAACTACGTCATGAATCGTGTTTAAACATACTCACGCATTTTTTTACTATGCCCGAATAAACTAAGTATATATCGTTTCAAATATTATGTTAATTTTTACCCAAATACGCCAACAAAATTTTCAAAAAATAGGCAATGTTCCATATTTAGAAGATTCGATAAAATCGTGCCTTAACTTACGGGGTTTTGATTTTTCTCGTTGAACTCGAATAATCGAACATCCTTTCAAAAATTAAAATACATAAAATTTCAAATAAAAAAGAAAGGGCAAGCTTATTCTCAAGGATTCGAAGTGTCGTGTCCTAACTTACGGGACATGACATTTTGTTGCCACGAGATGAGAAGGTCTTTAGCATATTTCGATTTATATACAAAGAGGGATCGTATTTTTAAATTATTTTCGAGTTTTCAACTTTCGACACTAAGACACAAAGTAATCGATTAGGTACCAATTTTGGGCGTCACGAGGGTGCTAATCCTTCCTAGTGTGTAACTGACTCTCGAACCCATTTTCTAGATTTTTGTAGACCGAAAAACATTGCTTTGATAAATCAAACATTTTGTTAAAACAATCAAATTACGAGGTGACCCGATCACCCCTTATAAAAAAAGATCGGTGGCGACTCCCATTTTCATTTTTTAAATAAAAGTCGACCTTTCAAAGAATGGTTTCGACAGCATGGCGACTCCGCTGGGGACTAAAATAAGAGAGTCAAGCCACGATTTGATTATTTCTTGTCTTTTTGTCGAAAATTGATAATTTGGTTTAAATTTACGATCCTTTCGTTACATTTCATTTTTGTGGTCTGCATCATTTTGATATGGTTGCTTTATTGGTCCGAGTCTTCGGGATGTTTTCGCATATTACATTTTATAACTGGTCGATTATACCTTTTTAATTGGGAGTGAGAAACTATTCCTTCGTGAGGTCTTCACCTCAATATAGGATAGTGGATCGCTTTCGGGATACATCCATACCTATGTCTTCGTGAGATTTTCATCTCCGTACAGCCATAGGGAAATGTATTCCCCTGAACTGAACTCGGCCCATATGAGCGTATAATGGGTGAGGATTGAGGAATCTGCCAGTTCAGGTACCCTTACTTTAGAACCAAACCGCATATAGTGAGCCCTAAGAGCCCACCCTAGGTAGAACCGTACCAAACCCTAGTGGTTACCCGAATAGGCGCTTTATTTATTATTCCTTGCTTACTTTGAATTCTAGCTTTGTATATTGACTTGTTTTTTTTTTGTTTTGACTGTGATTGCATGACATTTTCATCATAAAAAGGTGTTGATTCACGTTCGATTACTAAATAGAGAGCTTGCCATGGAGAACGGATTTCTTGATAAAGTGGAAGATAATGCGGTTGTCCGAATATGGTCTGAGAAAATGCGGCTAGAGAACGGTGATAGTCTGACGGAGGGGTACGTATCGAAATTGTGGGACTTCACTCGTATCAGTGTGACCCAGAACAATCTCCAAGAATTGAAAGAGATATGGGTCCAATGGGATGAAAAAATCAAGCAGTTATTTTACTGTAATTATGGTGATTTGCCCTATCTACTCGATATCAAAGTGGACAAGCATTTGTTTCGAGCTCTGGCTTAATTTTGGAACCCCTCCTACAGCTGTTTTACTTTTGGAAAAGTGGATCTAGTACTTACTGTGGAAGAATACACGACCCTACTTCGTTCCCCGAAAATTCGACCCAACAAGGTTTATTCCAGAGCCACTAATGTCCCGACCTTCTTAAAGAAACTAATGAACATCACGGGGATGAGTAAGCAATGGGTTGCAGCCCGGATCAAGCAAAAGGGAGATGGAAAATGTATCCCTTTGAATAGTTTACGAGATTTGATCTTAGCACACCCAGATATGAAGAAAAGGGTCGATGTCTTCGCTTTGAGCATTTATAGGCTGACTGTTTTCCCTAAAGCACTAGGGCACGTGGACGAGGCAGTTTCAGATTTGTTCGACAGACTTGATAAAAGGGTCACTCCTGTCCCTACAATTTTAGCCGGAACATTCCGATCTTTGAATGTATGCCGAAGAGCGGGTGAAGGAAGATTCATTGGATGCGCGCAACTCTTGTTGGTATGGTTTCATAGCCACTTTTGGAAGGTAGAGAAAGTTTCTTATCGAGTATTCTCTGAGAACTACTCTCCATTAAAAGAATTAGTGGCTACACCGAGGAGAGTTGACATTTCAGAAGAAAAATAGATGGCTATACTCTAGAATCTATAAGATGAGGACGTCGAATGGAGAGCCCCTTGGATGATCCCCGATGAGATTTTGTGCCGATGTGGAGATTTCGACTGGGTTCCTCTACTTGGGATTTGGGGAGCTGTTGGGTATTCTCTTCTACTCGTGTTGAGGTGAGATAGATCGAGGCAGTTCATACCAGCAACGCAAGGGCTGGCCCAGTGTGAGTTTTCGTATAAGGGTGATAACTACAAGAAAAAGGTTTGAGAGATGTCTAACGCCTAGAATCAAACCCACCGAATCAAAAGATTGGCTGCAGGTCCGATGGCGACCCCTGAATATAGTTGGTGGTAGGGTCAAAGAGTTAATAACAACATCCCTGTGCCAAATCAATAAACCATTCGACCATTGGAAGAACACCTGCAAGTGGTTCCATCTGAGCTAGAGATCATCAAGCAGGATTTTGAAAAGAGGAATTTGGAGCTAGGAAAGAAAATAGAGCAATTAGAAGAGGAAAAGATGCAATTAGGACTAGAAGTTGACGTTCAAAAGTTAGAGGCCAATAAGCTAAAAAAAGGAAAGAATAAGGCCAAAGAAGATCTGGACAGTTTAAAAATGGATTACAAGAAGCTGCGCTTATCAATGAGGACTGCCAGGTTGGGAAAGACATCAGAACAATGGTGGCAAGAGATCAAAGAAGAAAAGAATAGAGCCGATCAATGGGAAATGAAATGCCAAGATGCCTAGGTTCGAGAAAATGCTCTAGAAAGAGACCTATCGGAATGTCAAAATGAAAAGGTCAGATTAAAAGTCAAGGTAGTAGAACTAGATAAGTCACTTTATCAGTATCGTAATCGCAACTCCACAATTGAGCTGAAAGCAAGCTTAAACAAGATTGAAGAGCTGAAAATGAAAATAGAAGAGCTTGAGATCGCATTACAAAATTGTGAACTCCGAGTTGAACTCCTTGAAGCAAAGAACGAGCAGTGGAAAGAGCAACTTCACCGTTCTCAAGGTCAGGTCAGGGATAGAGACTATATCATGGGTGAAGCTGTGGCTCAAATCTGATCGTTGTGTTTGTGCGATGTCAAAGTCTTAAAATTTATAAATGAGAATGATCGAACCTGGAAACTAACTATGACAATGATTTGAGGCAAGTGCACCTATCGAACAGTAGTATAGTTAAGGCAAGACCGGAATGTCGAACCCAAAGGAACTAAAAGTACTAATACTAACTTTCTTTTTATTATCTAGCCTAAAATAAAGGGAATTTGTTGTTTAATCTAAATTAACTAATTATTAAACTAAAGACTCTAAGATAAAGAAGAATGAATTTGGGGAAAATACTTGTGGGAAAAACCAATTGATAAAGACAATACCCAAGGAAGAATCCACCTAGACTTCACTTGTTATATAACTCTGAACCAGACGATTTATTCATTTGACTTGATCCGTAAGATTCCCTAATGTATATTAAACCCTCTCTCGAAGCGAATAACATCTAACCCTAGGTTGATTAATTGAAATCTCTTTCTAATTAAAACCCCTAGAATTGCATTAACTCGATCTATGGAATCCCATATTAGGTTTCACCCTAATCTGGAAAAATCTCGTCACCCTATCTCTAGGCGCGCGATCGACTCCGCTTAACTATGCTAGACCTACTCTTAGGCAGGGACTTTTGCTCCTCCACCTAAGCACATCAAACTTGAATCAATATCCTGGAAATATCAACACAAGAATTAAGAACACATAATTAAGAACAAGTCAAATATTTATCATATAGTTCAGCAAACGATAACAAGATTCATCTTAAGTTTCATCCCCCACAGGTATCTGAGGGTTTAGTTCATAACGATAAAAGAAAACATCTCAGAAGAAAAGATAAAACAAAACATAAGAAATCCCTAAAACCCCTTGAAGGAATTGAAGGAGAGATCCTCCGTCTTGAGTATGATTTCGGCTTCTTGAGATGAATCAACTGGCTATCTTCGAGTGAATCCCCACAAATCTGCCTTCTCTGGCTTAGCAAGACGCCCTCTGACAAAAGCCTTGGGCTCTCCTTCGATAGAGGGTTTCTGTCGAACTCCCTTTTAAGTTGCCCCCAGGGTGTTTATATAGGCTTTGAGATGCCTTACTTGGTCTCCAAGTACCCTAATCTGAGTTAAATTCCTAGTTAGGTGTTTAAATATGCTTTGGAATGTGTTTCTTTGCCACCAAGTATCCAAATCCGAGAAAAACTCCTCTTGGCCGCGGCAGGGGCGCGGCCATGGCACACGCCCGTGTAAATCGTGGCCAGGCCGTGTTGGGTCTATTGGTGAGGCACGACCGTGTGGTCTTGGGCCCAGGCCGTGTCGATTTCGTGATCTGGCCCATTTGGCCCGTTTTAAGCCCGTTTCTTGTTCTTTTCATCCTCCGGTGCTTCCCTAGGTATAAAACATGAAAACAAAGGATTAAGAGCACCAAATGACATAAAATAAGGGATAATTAATCCAAAAGCATGCTAAATGTGGGCTTAAAATATGTTACTATTTTGGTTTATCAAATACCCCCACACTTAAGCTTTTGCTTGTCCTCAAGCAAAATTCTCAACTCATAATTAAAACAAACTTCCCTCAATTCATAATATTCATCAATAGTGTTTCATCATAATTCAAAGATAATTCATACATGGATAATTCAACTCAAAGAGTCCTAAAGATTCAAACAGTCTAAGTCATACATCTTGTAGCATAAAAATATAGGTGTTTCCCCTCATCTAAATAATTACCTCTGATTCAAAATCGACAAGAATTGACATCCTCACTAAAGATTCACTCAAATCACTCGGAGTGTTTAAGGTTCAGAATTAAGCACTCAAAAGTCAAACATGAAGAGTTAATCCCATAGGCTTGCATGAAAATCAAATCTCCACCACTGAAATATGAGATGATACACAAATCAAAAGGTCTTTAACAGGGTTGTAACAGAGCTTGGCTAAAGGTGTGGATAAAGGCTGAATTAGAGGGTTGGAATCGAGATTGACATGAAAAATTACCTAACTAGAAACAACAAATTGAATATAAAAAAATTACATCTTTTGAAAACTCATAACACTAATAATAACACGAGCTTCTTCTAAAGATGCGAATTTAACTGTTTTGAGCTCATAGAACATAGAACTAATAATGAATATACTTCATTTTTTTTAAGAACAAATCAAGTAAGTAATAATAATATAGAATTTAACAACTGATAAAGAAAATAGTTAAGTAACCGATCAAATCAAATCTCGATATTAGGGTAGTTAAAAGGAACGGTGATATCAAATACAAAGGGTTTTGGGTTAATATTAGCGGGTGAATCAATAAAAAGGGTTGTTAGGATCAAAGGGGTTCACTAGGGGTTAATTATGAGGGTAGGCTTTTAGTGGAGTAAGTGGGTTAAATCCTAGGTGCCTTTATCATCTTAGTATATCAAATCAAAGGTGTGGTCTCGACTTGTATAATCGATGCAAGTTCTAGAATAACAAATCAATGTTGACACACTCATAATCAATAAAGTGAGCAAGAAAACGAATACATGCTCTATAAGGCTCAAAATCTCACAAAAATTATGGGTTTTTGATGTCAACCTCGTAAATTTCAAACTTCAAAGTAATATTCAAATTTAGGTAGACAACCTAATTTTTTTTTAATTTTGAAAAATAGACTTATCATGCTTGACTCTCTAGTATCTTAAAGTTTAATCATCAATGCACAATTATCAATGACTTAATCTAAACCATATCAATAAAAATCATAAATCATAGGAAATTTCATTCTAATCATAATATGAGAAACTTACTCAAAGAAACAAGATATAATTCAGGGATTTTCAAATAATACTATAGTTAACCCCCCCACACTTAAAATGTACATTGCCCTCAATGTACAAAGATAGATGATAGCAAAATAATAAAATCATAAGATAGGGAGAGAAGTGAAACTTCCTGAATTTTGGATGGAGTTAATGAAAAGAAACCGGATAGGATTGGCAGAGGTGAACGTGGGGAGCGCTTGAACCGCTTTGAATTTGAATCCTCGAAACGTGCCCGATTTTATTGTATCCTAAGCTAAATCTAAATGGCATGAAGAATAAGAAGAAAATAATAAAGAAAATAAAATAAAAATAAAAGAAATAAAAATAAAAATAACAATAAAAATAAAAATAAAAGTAAATAATGGAATTTGAAAGAAGAAAGACAATTGGAAAAGAAAAAGGAAGAAGGGGGTTTAAATAGAGATGCAGCCCGTGTTTTGGAAAAAATTTTGTCCTGTTGCCACATGTCTATGGCCACGCCCTTTTACCTACCTATGGTGCCCACACGGCCACGGCCACAGCCGTGTGCAAGGCCGTGTAAGTATGGAAAACCTGCGCCTAAACAATGGAAATAAATAAAACTAAACTAATTAGTTGAGTTAGTGCTCGGGTTGCCTCCCGAGAAGCGCTCGTTTAAAGTCTTAAGCTAGACTTACCTGTTATTCGCATAATCAGGGTGGTTTGAGGAGGTGAAAATCTTTTCTCATGCGATCTATTTAGTTTTTGATATATAGTTTAAGTCGAGTAGTGTTAACCTTAAAAGTGCTAAATTTAGGACTAGTTACCTCGACTGTTCCATCTGGAAAGATTTTGAGTACCTGATCTCCTATCTTAAGCTGGGTTATCCCATCGTTAAGTTTGTCGTGGAGTTGCCTCGTTTTTGCTTCGTGTGTTTTTAGTTTCTCTTTGAAGTGTGTCTTCCACTCGTCTAGTTCATCGATATGAAGCCTTCGATCCTCATGAATTACTTCTTTATTCGCATGGGATCCAGGATCAGGTTCAGTTTTGTAGCTTCATGGTGTTTCCTGTGAGGAAGGTTGAACAGTTTGGTCATCAATTGAATTTACTTTCTCACCTCTATCACTTGATGTCCTAGTTGAGTCAAGAGCTTTAAGACTGATTGATTCGTCACCTACACGAAGTATGAGTTCACCTGCATCGACATCAATTTTAGTTCTGGTAGTTGCTAAAAAGGGTCTTCCTAAAATTAAAGGAATATTATTGTCCTCATCCATGTCTAAAACTACAAAGTCTACTGGGAATACGAATTTATCAATTTTAACTAGAACATCTTCTATTGTACCCCTAGGAATTCTGATAGTTTTATCAGTTAATTGAATGCTCATCCTATTTTGTTTGGGTTTCTCTAGACCTAGTTGTTTAAACATTTTATAAGGCATAACATTGATGCTTGCCCCTAAATCAGCTAAAGCATTATCAATAGATAAATTACCAATTAAACATGGAATTGTAAAACTCCCTGGATCTTTTAATTTTCGTGGCAGTTTATTTTGTAGAATTGCTGAGCACATTGCGTTTAGCTCCACATGCGATGCCTCGTCTAGCTTCCGTTTGTTTGTCAACAACTCTTTTAAAAATTTTCTATAATCGGGCATCTGCGAAAGAGCTTCGAGAAATGGTAAGTTAATATGTAATTTCTTTAAAAGTTTAAGAAACTTACCAAACTATTCCTCTGTGTTGTCCTTCTTCATTGCTTCGGAATATGGTATACGAGGTTGGTACTCTGTAATTGCCGATTTTGGTATTTCATGGCTCACCTCAACCTTAACTTCACTTACCACAGGTTCTTCCCTTAGGTTTGGTTCGTCTAACTCTTCACTATTTTGGGTGGTGATGGCTTGAATTTTTTCCTTTGGGTTAGATTCAGTGTTGCTTGGTAAGATACCTTGTGGTCTTTCTGAGATCGGCTTAGCAAGCTAACCTATTTGATTCTCGAGCCCTTGAATCGACACTTGCTGATTTTTAAGCGCTGTTTCAGTGTTCGAGATAAATTTCATTAGCATCTCCTCAAGGTTCGGCTTCGTTTCCTGCTGGTGAGGTGGTTGTTGAAAACCTGAAGGAAGTTGCGGTCTTTGATTACCTTGACCTTCCCACGATAAATTGGGATGGTACCTCCAACCTGCATTGTAAGTGTTACTATAAAAATTATTTTGAGGTCTAGAATAGTTACCCATATAGTTGACTTGTTCGTTCTCCATGCCATGTCCGTAGGGTGGGTACTCAAGATTCGCCACACCTCCACTTGTTTCAGACTGCATAACTGGATGTACCAGCGAGGAACCGTATACACCATCAAATTTTTTATGTAACATCTCTAACTGGTTTGATAGCCTGGTTACTGCGTCGAGATTGAAGACACTAGCGGCTCTTGTTGGCGTTGTCCTCATAACTTGCCACTGATAGTTATTCAGTGCCATCTCCTCTTATAAACTAAAATTACCTGTCAAAAGCAAATAAAAGAAAAATTAGAAAAATAAAAATAAAATTTAATTGCAAAAATAAAATATGGCTAGAGTAATAAAAATTGAGCTTTCTTAATATTTTAGCTCCCAGGCAACGGCGCCAAAAACTTGATCGTTGTGTTTGTGCGATGTCAAAGTCTTAAAATTTATAAATGAGAATGATCAAACCTGGAAACTAACTATGACAACGATTTGAGGCAAACGCACCTATCGAACAGTAGTATAGTTAAGGCAAGATCGGAATGTCGAACCCAAAGGAACTA
The DNA here is from genome assembly GCA_025698515.1 of Gossypium sturtianum. Lineage (NCBI taxonomy): Eukaryota > Viridiplantae > Streptophyta > Magnoliopsida > Malvales > Malvaceae > Gossypium > Gossypium sturtianum. Next base: position 13,336,159 of record CM046948.1, read on the forward strand.
AAAGTACTAATACTAACTTTCTTTTTATTATCTAGCCTAAAATAAAGGGAATTTGTTATTTAATCTAAATTAACTAATTATTAAACTAAAGACTCTAAGACAAAAAAAGAATGAATTTGGGGAAAATACTTGTGGGAAAAACCAATTGATAAAGACAATACCCAAGGAAGAATCCACCTAGACTTCACTTGTTATCTAACTCAACTGCATTTATTTATTCATTTGACTTGATCCGTAAGATTCCCTAATGTATATTAAACCCTCTCTCGAGCTTAATAACGTCTAACCTTAGGTTGATTAATTGAAATCTCTTTCTAATTAAAACCCCTAGAATTGCATTAACTCGATCTATGGAATCCCATATTAGGTTTCACCCTAATCCGGCAAAATCTCGTCACCCTATCTCTAGGCGCGCGATCGACTCCACTTAACTATGCTAGACCTACTCTTAGGGTGGGTTTGGATGGGCGATTGAGTGCGGTGCGGTGCATTTAGCTTACTTTTTGTCTCACGCTACAGTATCGCTACAGTGTCTAATCTCACCGCCAGCGCTATTTTTACATTAACCGCAGGTAAACGCACCGCCAATCCAAACCCACCCTTAGGGAGGGACTTTTGTTCCTCCACCTAAGTACATCAAACTTGAATCAATATCCCGGAAATATCAACACAAGAATTAAGAACAAATAATTAAGAATAAGTCAAATATTTATCATATAGTTCAGCAAACGATAACAAGATTCATCTTAAGTTTCATCCCCCTCAGGTATCTGAGGGTTTAGTTCAGAATGATAAAAGAAAACATCTCAGAAGAAAAGATAAAACAAAACATAAAAAATCCCTAAAACCCCCTGAAGGAATTGAAGGAGAGATCCTCCGTCTTGAGTATGATTCCGGCTTCTTGAGATGAATCAACTGGCTATCTTCGAGTGAATCCCCACAAATCTGCCTTCTCTGGCTTAGCAAGACACCCCCTGAGAAAAGCCTTGGGCTCCCCTCCGACAGAGGGTTTCTGTCGAACTCCCTTTTAAGTTGCCCCCTAGGGTGTTTATATAGGCTTTGAGATGCCTTACTTGGTCTCCAAGTATCCTAATCTGAGTTAAATTCCTATTTAGGTGTTTAAATATGCTTTGGAATGTGTTTCTTTGCCACCAAGTATCCAAATCTGAGAAAAACTCCTCTTGGCCGCGGCAGGGGCGCGGCCATGGCACACGCCCGTGTAAATCGTGGCCAGGCCGTGTTGGGTCTATTGGTGAGGCACGGCCGTGTGGTCTTGGGCCCAGGCCGTGTCGATTTCATGATCTGGCCCATTTGGCCCGTTTTAAGCCCATTTCTTGTTCTTTTCATCCTCCGGTGCTTCCCTGGGTATAAAACATGAAAACAAAGGATTAAGAGCACCAAATGACATAAAATAAGGGATAATTCATCCAAAAGCATGCTAAATGTGCGCTTAAAATATGTTACTATTTCGGTTTATCAAAATCCGAGATGTGGCCGATCATTTGCAAGCCCTAGCAGTTCAGGCTGACATGCTAAGCTTGAAGTATGAATCAGAATCGGATCGGGGTCAAGAATTGGCTTGGCTTCTTAGGAAGGTTAAGGCTTTGAGCATTAGAGCAAAGCCATATATGTAATTCGTTTTATGTAAAGAAATTTGTTTTCTAGTAAAGTTGTTCTAACAGAATTGAATCAGAGTCAATGCCTCTTTTTGCATTCATTTCATGCATTTGCATTACATTGCATCATATGCATTAAATTTCACAAAAAGACCCTAGTTAAACAAAATTATTTCAGTTAATCTGGAAACCAACAAGAATCAACCAACCGAACATCGTTATAGTACTCGCGCCAAAACCAAAGTAATGGACCAAAGATTGGAAAGGCTAGAGCAAATTCAAAAAGAGATGCAAGACCAGTTGTAAGCGCAACTGCAAGAACAGTTAGCGAAAGTACAACAGGAGATGAGGGATCAGATACTTGAATCCCAAAAAAGTATGATAAGCCAATTGGCACAGTTGCTGGCTGAAGAATGTGAAAAAGGGAAAAACACTACGGTCAACTCAGGGGACGACAATGAGGATCCTATTTACCCCCCAGGTTTTACCCCAATAAACACCCAGGCACAAGAGGTGTACCCACGAAGGGTACCCGTCAAAATTAGATCCCAATAGTATCAAACCGGTACCTCGGCGCCGATGAACTACAAAACAAGCTCAGGTTCCAATCCAGGGGATAACCCAACCAATCCCGTTGTTCCTGATCTATATGATATGGCAGAAATGGAAAAAAACAAGAGTGGAACTGCCAAAGCAACTTGAGGATCGATGCAGATGGCTAGAAGAAAAATTTAGAGCAATGGAAAGCGCTAATTATCATTGCAGAATTGATGCCAAAGACTTGAGTTTGGTCCCAGATTTAGTACTCCCTCTCAAGTTCAAAAATCCAGAGTTTGAAAAGTACAACGGGACTAGTTGCCCTGAAGCTCACATCACTATGTTCTGTCGAAGGATGACAGGATATGTCAATAATGATCAACTGTTGATCCACTACTTCCAAGACAGTCTGATCGGGTCAGCAGCCAAATGGTACAACCAACTAAGTCGTGCCAAAATTAATTCAAGGAAAGACTTAGCACAAGCTTTTATGAAGTAATATAGTCATGTGACGGACATGACACCTGACAGAATCACATTGCAGAACATGGAGAAAAAGCAAAATGAGTGCTTCAGGAAATATGCCCAAAGATGGAGAGTGGTGGCAACGCAAGTCCAGCCACCTCTTCTGGAAAAAAAAACCACAATACTTTTCATCAACACTTTAAAAGCTTCTTTCATCAACCATATGTTGGGGAGCGCAGGGGAAAACTCCAAAAGATCGGCCCCGAGGAAGAAGAAAAACGAGGTGAATAATGTAAGCACATACAACAAGGGTTATTCGAAACCAATTACTTTTGGCCCACCAAGGACAGTAACCACTAGCCATCAGGGCCCTCCAGGACAAGAATCCAACCCGAGGCCAAATACAGAAAGGCTCCAATTCACGCCCATCCCGATGACATATAGGGAGCTATATCAGAGTCTGTTTAATGCACACGTGGTATCCCCTTTCTACATAAAACCCATGCAACCTCCATTCCCCAAATGGTATGACACAAATGCTCAATGCGAGTACCACGCGGGAATCACGGGACATTCGATCGAAAATTGCACTGCATCTAAAAAGTTGATCGAAAGGTTCATTAAAATGGGAATTGTAAAGTTTGACGACCCATCAGGACCTAATGTGGCAGGAAATTCATTACCCAGTCATTCTGATAAAGGGGTAAATGCGATAATCGAGAATGGAGAAAAAAGAACCAAGGTGGATGTAGCAGAAGTAAAAATCCCACTGAAATGGGTTTGGAAGAAAATGGTAGAGGGAGGGTTAATAAAACAGGATTCACAAGAGAAACCTGAAGGGATGAGGAACTACTATGAGTTCCATGCTAAGGAGGGTCATAAGATCCATGAGTGCGTTGAATTTAGGGCTTTAGTGCAAAATTTGATGGACAATAAGGAGCTAGAATTCTTTGAATATGCTATCGGCTCTAAAAAAGAAGATGTGTGCGCCTCAGCAAAGGGGTCAATAGAGAAGGTCTATAAAGTCAACCACCCTGTGGTTATTATTTCGCGACCTAGAAGCAATGAAGCCGAAGTACAACTTGCACCAAGGGTCATAATCCAGAAACCTGTAGCTTTTCCCTACAAGGATAGCAAGAAGGTTCCCTGGAATTATGACTGCAAAATGACGATCCTAGCAGAAGAGAACCCGATTAGTGCTTCAAAAGAAGGCCAAGAGGTGGGTTTCTACACACGCAGTGAGAGGCACTATGATCCATCAAATGCAGAAGCTGAGCCTGTTAAAGGAAAGACCCCAATAGTTGAACAAAAGAAGGAAAATACGGTTAGACTCAAATCGCAAGTCAACGAGCCAGTAACTGAGAACGAGGCTAGGGAATTCTTGAAATTCTTAAAGTATAACGAGTACAGCATTGTAAAATAGCTACACAAGCAACCAGCTCGCATTTCAGTGTTAACTTTACTCTTAAGTTCGGAGACACATCGTGGCGCGTTAATGAAAGTGCTAAATGAAACTTATGTTGCTAACGATATCTCTGTGAACAAACTGGACTGCCTAGTCAACAATATAAGTGCCGACAATGTCATCTTCTTTAATGATGATGAGATACCACCAGGGGGCATGGGATCTACAAAGGCTCTTCACATCACCACCCGCTGTAAAGGATATACTTTGCCAGGGAAATTAGTTGATAATGGATCTGCGCTAAATGTCTTACCCCTATCCACGCTGAATAGGTTTCCTATGGATAGCTCTCATATGAAGACATGTCAAAACATTGTAAGAGCATTCAATGGAATCGAAAGAAGGGTGATGGGAAGGATTGAGATACCTCTCTTGATTGGTCCAAACACGTATGAAGTATATTTCTTGGTAATGGACATTAAGCCTTCTTATAATTGTTTGTTGGGGAGGCCTTGGATTCACACGGCTGAGGCAATGCCGTCATCACTGCATCAGAAGCTAAAGTGTAACTGAGGGTCGGCTGGTAATGATAAACGCAGAAGAAGACATTATTGCGTCCGTAACCAGTGATGCGCCATAGTAGGGACAGACGATGAAGTGATAGAATGTTTCTTCCGATCATTGGAATTTGTAAATGCAGCCTTCATTGTCGAAGGGAACAAGATATCGATGCCCAAAATCTCTCAAACTACAAAGATGGGCTTGCGACTGACGGTCGGGAAATGAGCTTTGCCTGGGAGAGGACTTGGAAAATGCCTACAAGGAAGGGTCGAGACACCCATGCTCATGGACAAATGAGACCGCTTTGGCTTAGGATACAAGCCAGATGCGAGGCAAAAGAAGAGAGAGCGGGAGAAAAAGCAAGAAAGGAGAAGAGCGCGACTGAGTGGGGAAGAGGTTAAGTGGGAACCGATGACCTTTCCCCATATATCCAAGACTTTCGTATCAGGAGGAACTATTCACCCTGAAAGAGAGATGTCGAGAGAAGAGACTGTGGAAGAAATGTTGGGAAACCTGAACATCAACGCCATATCTGAAGAAGGAATCTGGGGAGAAAATTTATCAGACATCTGCCCCTATGTACCTGGAAGTGTTCTGAACAACTGGATTGCGGAAGAGATTCCTGTAGGTTTTAGAGCCAATTCAGAGTAATGTTCAAAACACGCTTATTGCGCTAAGCCTAGGAGCAATAAGAGTCCTCTGTGAAATAGGCTTATGTCCAAAATCTTTATTTCAATAAAATGCATCTTTGCGTATCATCTTGAGAAAATATTCTTTTATTCTTTTCATTTCATTCATAATCATACCATACAGATAATTATTCTTAGATTCTTTTGTTCTTTGGATTTTTTTCATCTCTATAACAGGTCTCCAGATATCAATGATATGAGCGACGTTGCTACTGACTCAGAATCTCGTTTTGAGCAAGATATGTGCACGGAGGATTCTTAAGATTTTGAAGATGATCGAGACTGTAACCTATCTCTTGATTTGTTAAGGATGGTAAAACAAGATGAGAAACAAATCTTGTTTGATAAAGAGTCAGTGGAAATTGTGAGCCTAGGAGAGGAAAAAGAGGTAAAGATAGGAGCTTGCGTTACTGCAGAGACGAAGCAAGACGTCATTGAATTGCTCCAAGAATTTAAGGATGTCTTCGCATGGTCATATCAAGACATGCCCAGGTTAAGTACTGATATCGTGGTACACCGGCTCCCCATAAAGGAAGAGTACAAGCTGATTCAACAGAAGCTCCGAAGGATGAGGCACGATGTTTTACTGAAAATAAAAGAGGAAGTCAAGAAACAATTCGATGTTGGTTTCTTACAGGTGGTTAAATATTCAGAATGGGTAGCCAATATTGTGCCCGTCCCTAAAAAAGATGGGAAAGTACGAATGTGCATAGACTATAGGGACTTGAACAAAGCTAGCCCGAAAGACAATTTCCCATTGCCACATATCGACACTTTAGTGGACAACACGGCAGGTTACTCACTGTTCTCCTTCATGGATGGTTTCTCGGGATACAACCAAATAAAGATGCATCATGAAGACATAGAGAAGACCACATTCGTGACCATGTGGGGAACATTTTGCTATAAGGTGATGCCATTTGGACTGAAAAATACAGGAGCAACGTATCAAAGAGCCATGTTAACTTTGTTTCATAATATGATGCACAAAGAACTCGAAGTTTATGTTAATGATATGACCGCAAAGTCCTGAACAGAGAAGGAGCATGTACAAGTCTTGAGGAAACTATTTTTGAGATTGAGAAAATTCGAACTGAAGCTCAATCCAGTAAAATGTACTTTCGGGGCTAGGTCGGGAAAATTGTTAGGATTTGTAGTCAGTGAAAAGGGGATTGAGATCGAACCTGAAAAAGTAAAGGCTATACAGTAATTTCTTCCACCACGCACTCAAAAAGAAGTTTGAGGTTTCCTAGGAAGACTAAATTACATTACCCGGTTCATTTCACAACTAACTAAGAAATGCGACCCCATATTCCGTCTCCTTAGGAAACACAACCCAGACGTTTGGGATGAGGAGTGCCAGAAGACTTTCGATAAGGTCAAACATTACTTGTCCAATGCCCCAGTACTGATGCTACCTAACCTAGATAGGCCGCTGATACTGTACTTGGCAGTATTCAGGAATTTCATGGGATGCGTGCTTGGTCAACATGATGAGTCGGGAAGAAAAGAAAGGGCGATATACTATCTCAGTAAGAAATTCACTGAATGTGAGACAAGATATTCGCCAATCGAGAAGTTATGTTGTGCCCTGATTTGGACAACCTGAAGATTGAGACAGTACATGTTGTACCACACAACTTGGCTCATCTCAAAGCTGGACCCTCTAAAGTACATGATAGAGTTGACTGCTTTAAATGGAAGAATGGCCCGATGGTAAATTCTGCTTTCCAAATTTGATATAGTGTATGTGAACCAGAAGGCAGTCAAAGGAAGCGTAATAGTGGATTTTCTGGCCAGTAGAGCTCTAGAGGATTACGAGCCTTTGAACTTTGATTTCCCGAATGAAGATCTAATGTATGTTGCAACCACTGAAGAAGACTCTCAAGAAGGTCATCCTTGGAAGCTAAACTTCGACGGAGCCTCAAACGCTGTGGGTAACGAAATTGGAGCAGTCCTGGTATCTCCAAACCGAGATCATTATCCCTTCACTAGCAAATTGGATTTTGATTGCACGAACAATATGGTAGAATACAAAGCATGCATCATGGGTATTCGTGCAACCATAGAACGTAAGATCAATATGCTAGAGGTATATGAGGATTCTGCACTAGTGATCTATGAACTCAATGGAGAATGGGAGACAAGATATCCCAAGTTAATCAATTATCGAAGGTTGGTTCTTGAGTTAATTGGGAAGTTTGATAACATCACCTTCTATTACCTCCCACGAGATGAAAATCAGATGGCTGATGCCTTGGCTACTTTGGCTTCGATGGTCAAAGTGAACAAACAAGAGGATGTAAAGCCTATCCAGATGAGTATTTATGAGACTCCAGCTCATTGTTACAGCATCGAAGAAAAAGAAGAAGAGGATGGTCACCCTTGGTACAACGATATATTGCGATATGTGAAGAATAATGAATACCCTGACCAAGCAACTGAGAATGATAAAAGGACATTGAGAAGACTGGTCAACGGCTATGTCTTAGATAGGGAGATCTTATATAAAAGGAGAAAGGATCAGGTGCTACTAAGATGTGTAAATGCTGTCGAGGCTAGGAAAATCTTGGAAGAAGTCCACGAGAGTGTCTGCGGAACACATGCCAATGGTTTTATAATGGCCAGACAAATCATGAGATTCGGGTATTATTGGTCCACCATGGAAGGAGATTGCATCAGTTGTGCCAAGAAATGCCACAAGTGTCAAATTTATGGAGATAAAATTCACGTACCTCCATCACCTCTTCATGTTATAACTTCTCCGTGGCCTTTCTCTATGTGGGGCATGGATGTCATTGGGTGATCGTGTGTCGAGAGTCTTAATATTTATATAACGAATGATCTAGCCTAGAAACTAACTATCACCATGATTGAGGCAAGCGCACCTTTCGAACAGTAGTATAGCTTAGTGGCAAGACCGGAATGTCGAACCCAAAGGAACCAAAAGTACTAATACTGACTTTCTTTTTATTATTTAGCCTAAGAATTAAGAGATTTGTTGTTTAATCTAAAATTAACTAACTACTAAGCTAAAGATGCTAAGCCACAGAGAATGAATTGGGAAAATACTTTTGGGGAAAACCAATTGATTAAGACAATACCCAAGGAAGAATCCACCTAGACTTCACTTGTTATTTAACTCAAACTGCACGATTTATTCACTTGACTTGATCCGTAGGATTCCCTAATTTATATTAATACCTCTCTCGAGGCTACTAACGTCTAACCTTAGGTTGATTAATTGAAATCTCTTTCTAATTAAAACCCCTAGGATTGCATTAACTCGATCTATGGACTCCCATATTAGGTTTGACCCTAATCCGGCAGATTTTCGTCATCCTATCTCTAGGGTTGCGATCAACTCCGCCTAACTATGCTAGATCTACTCTTAAACAGGGAATATTCCTCCACTGCCTAAGCACATCAGTACTTGAATCAATATCCTGAAATATCAAAACAAGAATTAAGAACACATAGTTAAGAACAAATCAAGTATTTATCATATAGTTCAGAAAACAATAACAAGATCCGTCTTAGGTTTCATCCCCCTCAGGTATCTGAAGGGTTTAGTTCATAATCATAAAATAATACATCTGAGAAGAAAATATAAAACAAAACATAAGAAAACCCTAAAACCCCCTGAAGGAATTGAAGGAGAGATCCTCCATCTTGAGTATGATTTTGGCTTCTTGAGATGAATCAACTGGCTTTCTTCGAGTAAATCCCACAATTCTAGCCTCTCTGGCTTGGCTCCTTGGCCTAGCTGGACGCCCTTCAAGGTTGGCCTTTAGGGTGTTTATATAGGCTTTTGGAATGTCTTTCTTTGCCTCTAAGTACCCTATTCCGAGTGAAATTCCTCTTTGTCACGGTAGGGACACGCCTGTGCAACACGCCCGTGTGAATCGAATCCAGGCCGTGGTCGAGCCTGCTAAAGGGGCACTGCTGTGTGGCTTGGGCCCAGGCCGTGTTGATTTCCTACTTTTGCCTATTTGGTCCTTTTTTAGCCCGTTTCTCGTTCTTTTCATCCTCCTATGCTTTCCTAAGTATAAAACATGAAATTAAAGGATTAGGAGCATCAAATTCCACAAGTCAAGGGAGAAATAATCCAAAAGTACGCTAAATGTGGGATTAAAATATGTATATATTACGGTTTATCAAATACTCCCACACTTAAGCTTTTGCTTGCCCTCAAGCAAAATTCTCAACTCACAATTAAGAACTAACTTTCTTCAGTTCATGATTCTCATTAACAATGTCTCATCATAATTCATAGATAATTCATACATGGATAATTCAACTCAAAGAGTCCTAAAGATTCAAACAATCTAAGTCATATATTTTTGTAGCATGAAAACATAGGTGTTTCCCCTCATCTAAATAATTACCTCTAATTCAAAATCGACAAGGGTTGACATCCTCACTAAAGATTCACTCAAATCACTCGAAGTGTTTGAGGTTCAGGAAAAAGCACTCATAAGTTAAACATGAAAAGTTAATCACATAGGCTTGCATGAAAATCAAATCTCCACCACTATAATATGAGATGATACACAAATCAAAAGGTCTTTAAAAATGGTTGTAACGGGGCTTGGGTTAAAGGTGTGGATAAAGGCTTGAATTAGAGGGTTAGTATTGAGACTGAATTGACAAATTACCTAACTAGAAACAACAAACTGATAATGAATAATTACATCAATTGAAAACTTGTAATACCGATAGCACGAGCTTCTTTCTAAGGATGTGAATTTAACTATTTTAAGCTCATAGAACATAGAACTAATGATGAATAGATTTTCTAACGTTTTTATTTTTTTTAAGAACAAATATTTAAGTACAATAATATAGAATTTGATAATTGAAATAAAGGAAATAGTTAAGTAACCGATCAAATCAAATCTCGATATAAGGGTAGTTAAGAGAGATGGCGATAACAAATACAAAGTGGGTTTTTGGTTAATATTAATGGGTGAGTCAAGAATTGGGTTGTTAGTCTCAAAAGAGGTTCACTAGGGGTTAATTATGAAGGTAGGCTTTTTATGGAGTAAGTGGGTTAAAACCTAAGTGCCTTCATCATCTTAGTATATCAAATCAAAGGTGTGGTCTCGACATGTATAATCGAAGCAAGTTCTAGAATAACAAATCAATGTTGACACACTCATAATCAATAAAGTGAGCACGAAAAGAGAATATGCTCTGAAAGGCTCAAAATCTCACAGAAATTATGGGTTTTTGATATCAACCTTGTAAATTTCAAACGTCAAAGTAATAATTAGATTCAGGTAGACAACCTAACAAAATTTTTGAAAATAGACTCATCATGCTTGATTCTCTAGTCTCCTAAAGTTTAAATCATCACTGCATAATTAACTATGACTTAATTCAAAACATATCAATGAAAATCATAAATCAAAAGAAATTTCATTCTAATAGTAATATGAGAAAATTTACTTACGATAAAATCATAATTCAGGGATTTGAGAATAATGAAAAAAGTTAGACACTTTTCACGATAAAATTCACCCCCCACACTTAAGATGTACATTTTCCTCAATGTACAAAGATATATATTGTAATAAGAAAAGCACAAGAGAGGGAAAGATGTGAAACTTCCTGAATTTTGGATGGAGTCTTGAGTCGGAAGTGTAGAAATTTGATTCGGAGGTGACAGATTAGTTGGAGGAGGCATGGCATGTTTTCCTCATGATAGATGGTTATTCTAGAGTTCTGTTTTAGGGTTTTAAACTGCGAGAAAATCATTAGGTTCTTCAGAATAAGGATTACTCAAATTTTTGTCGAAAGATGCAAATTGGATAACTACTAATATGGAATCTAAAAATAATTGAAATAAAGATAAGTCAAAAATAAAATAAACATAAAAATAAAGGTTAGAGTAAAATTTAAAAATAAGTCGTCTTAGGGAAATTTAAAAATAACATAAACATATGAAGAGAAAAGGACTCAGAAGTCCTCATCGTCTGAAGGCTTGTGCGGTGGGGGCGGCGATGAGATGTGAATGTGCTGACATATCTGGTGGAGAATGGCGTCGATGTGATCGAAGCGCTGGAAACAGTACTGCTCAAATTGTGTGAGGCATTCAGATATGTTCGAAAAAGAAGCTGCCGCATGAACTGGGCGATGGCTCAGTGTTGCCTCCTCGTATGGGTGTGGGACATCGTCAATAATGTCCTCAGGGTCCTCCTCCTCGGTGGTATGGGCTAACCGATATTGGAGAGGATCGGTCCCACGGTGACGTTTAATCATCCGCATGTTTATCATCGTCGAGATGCCCTGTAGAGACATCTGGCCTATCAAGGTGAGCGAGACTGATTGTGCTGCGGTGTTGAGGAGACCAAAGTGTCTCGCGAGCCGTGTTACATAAGGCCCCATTGAAAATACCCTTTTACGATGTCGCTCCGTCTGGTGCTGGATGGCTAGAGCGATGAAGTAGGCAAGGTCAAAAATGTGCCCGTTCGCCATGTACCAGAGGAAGTAGGCGTCATGGGTGTTAACTACCCCGGTGCTCTCTCACCTTTCCGTCAATGTATGAGCTAAAATGGCATGTAAGTATCTCAAAGATGGGGCGAGAGCTGTCGCTTTGGAGCGACTAGGGTCATAAGTGGCCGTGGTGGGGGCTATATTATTCCAACATCTCACAGGAGAGTTATGGATGTGGCGATGGAGTTTCGCAAGATCACATTCCCTTATGAACTCATCCGTGTATAGGCCCAGAGCAATTCCAAATTCGGGAACACTCATTTCGCGAACCAAACCTCCTAGGCGGAATTGGATGGTGCCTGGGTCGTCGTGGTTCGTCATTACTACTTGCAAATGAAAAGTGGAGCAAAGTTCTAGTGTTAGTTTGAGGTAGGTAGGCTTGTTAATGCTGAAGAACCGCTCCCAATGGTCCGTGGTTAGTAGGGCCCGAACATCATCAACAAGTTGTACTTGTTCCAAGGCGGCCCAGTCGATACATCTGCCTTGACTGATAGGTCGCGCTCGTAAGATCTGAAAAATTTCTTTTTGAGTTCCTGGAGGAAACCGTAAGAATGGGTGTCTTACTTCGGCCGATGCGCTTGCTGATGATGAGTCGGGTCCCTTTTGTTTTTTTGAAACAAGGACTGCGGTTTTCTTGCCTCAAGAAGATGACATTATTTCATTCCTGAAAATAATAGAGATTCAACAAGAAATATTTCCAGCCAAGACATATTGTATAACATTTATCAGCATAAATATTATTCGCTATTATTTAAACAAGGACTAAATGATGAATTAACAATCTAATAATGAGTGTAACTAATATTAAGAATTAAAGATAAATTAACTAGAAACTAAATAAAATCCCTATGATAATAAAGGTGAATGTAGTAAAATGGGGAAAAAGAGAGGTGACCGGTGGGGTTTTTGAGGGAAGTGGCGCGGTTGAGGAGGTGGTCGGAGCACGGTCGTAGAGAGTTGCGCGGGCGTGGCGACTTCGCACAGGCATGGACTGCGTGTGTTGTGTGTGGATGAGAAACAGAAAGGGAGAGAAAGGGGAGGGGAATGAGGGGAGATAAAAGGAGGAGAGAAAAAAGGGGTGCCGGTGGCCAGAATGGGAAAGGGGGTGGCTTGCTTTAAGAGGAACGGCTAGGGTTTGGGGGGGATATTTTTTTTCTTGGGGAAGACGAGCGTGGGCTGCGTTAAATAGGGGCCGGGGAACACGGTTCGACGCCACACCCGTGTTCCCTTTATTTGGCCCGTGTGTTTCGAGAATTTTTAAATTTAGGCACGTTTGAGGTGTAGTCCACGCCCGTGTTCATTGGGCATGTTACGACACACGGCCATGTGATATCTTGTTCGCTTCTCCCACGCCCGTGTAGAGGGTCCTACGCCCGTGTTCATTAATCAGTGTCGACTACGGCCTTGAGGCATGGGCGTGGCTCATGCCCGTGTCGGTTACTCAGTGTTTACCACGGTTTAGATGCACGGGCGTGTCGCACGCCCGTGTCAATTAATTAGTATCGACCATGGTCGAATCACACGGGTGTGTGTATTTATCGCAGCCTGTGTTCTTTAAATAGTTTCGACCACGGCCACGTCGCACGACCGTGTCGTTTAGTCGGAGCCCGTGTCTCAGAGAAAATTTTTGTCCTGTTTCTGCATAATCTCCGCCACGCCCATGTACCCATTCGTGGTGTCCACACGGCCACGGCCACGCCCGTGTGCAAGGCCGTGTGGTAGGGAAACCTGCGCTTTATTAAATTGGTTAGTTTGTAGTTAGGTGCTAGAAATCGAAAATATGACATTAGTGAAGTTAGTGCTCGGGTTGCCTCCCGAGAAGCGCTCGTTTAAAGTTTTAAGCTAGACTTACACTGTTTTCATTTCTAAATGAAGGTTCACGGAGCCGAAGCTCCTCTCTCATATCCCTAAAATCTTCACCATTATAAATTTTCAGTCGCTGACCATTTACCTTGAATGTGCCACGAGTTGGATGAGTTACCTCGACTGTGCCGTAGGGAAAAATAGTTTTGATTACTAATGGACCTGACCATCTTGATCTCAGCTTTTCAGGAAACAATTTGAGCCTTGAATTGTATAGTAGGACTAAATCTCCTACTTTGAATTACTTCGGTTGCTTTAAACGAGCATCATGGCGTCACTTTGTTGCCTCCTTATATAGTCGTGAGTTCTCATAAGCATTAGCTCGCCATTCATCTAGCTCGTTCAACTGTATCATCCTCTTCTCACCTGCAGTTTTAAGATCATAATTTAAAAATTTTATAGCCCAAAAAGCTTTGTGCTCTAACTCAAATGGTAGATGACAACTTTTTTCGTAGACAAGTTTGTATGGGGATGTTCCTATGGGAGTTTTAAACGCTATTCTATAGGCCCATAAAGCATCGTCTACTTTCAATGCCCAATCTTTCTTGTTTGATTCAACTGTTTTCTCTAAAATACGGTTAAGTTCTCGATTTTCTACTTCCACTTGTCCACTGGTTTGAGGGTGATAAGGGGTAGCTGTTCTGTGGTGTACTCCATATTTCTTTAAGACCTTGTCAAATTGAGTATTACAAAAATGAGTACCCCTATCACTAATAATTGCTCTGGGTGTTCCAAATCGAGAGAAGAGTTTCTTAAGAAATTTTACTACCATTCTGGCATCATTAGTGGGTAAAGCTTGAGCTTCCACCCATTTTGACATATAGTCCACTGCTACTAGGATGTATTTATTCCCAAATGAGCTAGGGAATGGGCCCATAAAATCAATACCCCATACATCAAAAATTTCGCATGATAGCATGTAGGTTTGGGGCATTTCATCGCGTTTAGAGATATTACCTGTTCTCTGACATCTATCGCATGAAGCAACATACCTGTTAGCGTCTTTGAACAAGGTAGGCCAATAAAAACCTGATTCAAGTGTTTTGTGTACTGTCCTGATCCCGTTGTAATGTCCTCATAAAGGTCCTGAATGGCAATGTTCTAAGATTTTGCTTGCTTATGCTTTTGTAACACATCTCTGAATTACTTGATCTGCACATATACGGAAAAGAAAAGGATCCTCCCAAAAATAGTTTTTCGCATCAGCAAAGAATCGCTTCTTTTGATGATGTGTTAACTTAACCTTTTTGGTAGGATGTTAGCAACTAAGTAATTTACAACATCTGCGAACCAGGGTACCTCGGAGTTAGATATAGTGAATAGTTGTTCTTCGAAAAACGAGTCATTTATCTCACTCTCATCTAGTTCTTTGATATGTGGATTTTCAAGCCTAGAAGATGATCTCCTGCAAGATTTTCAGCTCCCTTCTTATCTTGAATTTCCAAATCAAATTCCTGTAAGAGTAAAATCCATCTTATGAGTCGAGGTTTTGCATCGGATTTAGTTAAAAGATAACGAAGAGCTGAATGGTCAGTGTAAACGACAACTTTAGATAATATCAAATACTGTCTAAATTTATCAAATGCAAAAACCACAGCTAGCAACTCTTTTTCTATGGTGGTGTAATTTTCTTGTGCGGGCGTCAATGTTTTACTAGCATAATAAATTGGCTGAAAATGCTTGTCTCTTCGCTGTCCCAAAACTGCACCTACTGCAAAATCACTCGCATCATAATTAGTTCAAAGGGTAAATTTCAATCAGGTGCAATTATAATTGGAGCCTTTATTAATTTATTTTTAAGGGTGTTAAATGCATCTAAACATTCCTGATCAAAATCGAAAGGCACATCATTTCCTAGTAGTTTTGTTAAAGGCTTAGCTATTTTAGAAAAATCCTTAATAAATCTTCGATAAAATCTAGCATGTCCTAAAAAGCTTCGAATAGCCTTAACTGAACTAGGAGGAGGTAATTTTTCTATGGTTTCAACCTTTGCTTTATCAACCTCAATCCCCTTACTAGAAACTTTGTGTCCTAAAACAATCCCCTCTCGAACCATGAAGTGACACTTTTCCCAATTTAAAATAAGATTCGTTTCCTCACATCTCATTAGAACTCGTTTTAGATTTTTAAGACAAAGATGGAAAGAATTACCAAATACTGAAAAATCATCCATAAATACCTCCATAATGTTTTCCACAAGTTCATCAAAGATGGCCAGCATGCAGCGCTGAAAAGTAGCAGGAGCATTACATAATCCAAAAGGCATTCTACGATATGCAAATGTACCGTATGGACATGTAAATGTTGTCTTTTCTTGATCCTCAGGGGCTATTGGGATTTGGAAGTAGCCGGAGAGTCCGTCCAAGAAGCAGCGGTACATATGCCAAGATAATCTTTCTAACATCTGATCAATAAAGGGCAAAGGGAAGTGATCTTTTCTGGTGGCTTCGTTTAACTTTCTATAGTCAATACAGGCTCTCTAACTTGTGACTATTCTTGTAGGAATCAATTCTTTTTTTTTCGTTGGCTACAACAGTCATGCCTCCTTTCTTTGGAACGACCTGCACAGGACTTACCCAAGTACTGTTAGAAATAGGATAAATTATTCCAGCATCTAGAAGTTTAATTACCTCAGCTTTAACAACTTCTTTCACATTGGGGTTCAATCGTCGTTGAGGTTGCACACATGGTTTATACTCATCTACCATTAAAATTTTGTGGGTGCAAAATGATGGGCTTATTCCTTTAATGTCAGAAATTTTCCAAGCTATGGCTCTTTTATGTTCCCTTAATACATGTAGCAACTCGTCTTTCTCTTCGGGTTCCAGTTCTGAAGAGATGATTACTGGTAGCGTAGAGTTATCCCCGAGGAATGCATATTCTAAGTGATTTGGCAACTGTTTTAATTCTAATTTCAGTGGCTCATCAATAGAGGGTTTTTGTTTTAGTTCGTTGTTGATTTCAATGTCCTCTTCTTTCTTTTGTCTAGAGGAAGATGTATTAGAATTCAACTCATCGGTATCATCATCTACCCCCTCACCTTGAGTAAGACACAGTTCCATCGTGTCGTCATGTATGATTTCCTGCAAAGAATCTTGAATAAAATGATCAATGGCATCAATAAAATAACAGGAATCATCTTGTTCTCTAGAATATCGCATAGCGTCGTAAATTTGAAAAGTAATTTCCTTGTCTCCTACCCTTAACGCAAGTTTACCATCACCTACATCAATAACAGCTCTAGCAGTAGCTAAAAAGGGGCGCCCCAAAATTAAAGGTACCTCAATGTCCTCATCCATGTCAAGCACAACAAAATCAACAGGGAATATAAATTTATCAACTTTTACCAGAATATTTTCGATAATTCTCATAGGATATTTAATAGATCTGTCAGCTAACTGAATACTCATCCTAGTGGGTTTTGGTTCCCCAGGACCAAGTTGCTTAAACATTTTATAAGGCATTAAATTAATACTGGCACCTAGATCAGCTAGTGCTTTCTCGATGTTTAAACTACCAATTAAACAGGGAATAGTGAAACTTCCTGGATCTTTCAATTTGGTTGGTAGCTTGTTTTGGAGGATGACTGAACATTCTTCATTAAGTTCCACTGTTGATATCTCTTCAAACTTCCTTTTATTTGTTAGAAGCACTTTTAGGAATTTTGCGTACGTCGGCATCTGCGAAATAGCTTCAAAAAAAGGTAAGTTGATATGTGACTTTTTAAAAATTTCAAGAAATTTACCGTATTTTGCGTCTAAGCGATCTTTGTTCAACTTTTTCAAATATGGGATCGATGGCTTAAATTCTTCACGTATCGGTGTTACATTCTCGATTTCCTCACTTTTCTCCTTATTAGTTTCTTGTGGCTTCTTCTTTTCTGCTTCAACCAATTCCTTCCCACTCATTAATGTTACTGCCTTTACTTGCTCTTATGGTTTAGGTACGGTATTATTAGGTAAACGACCTAGTTGCCTTTCGGAAACTAACTTGGTCAGCTGCCTTAGTTGATTTTTAAGCTCTTGAATTAATGTTTGCTGATTATTCAATGTCGATTCTGTATTATGAAAAAGAATTTCTGACGCTGAAATGAATTTTGCTAGCATATCCTCAAGGTTTGGCTTCTTTTCCCGTGGGTAGGGCTGTTGTTGGAAGTTAGGAGGGGGTTGTTGTCTCTGATTTCCTTGACCACCCCATGAGAAATTTGGGTGGTTCCTCCAACCTGGATTATAAGAGATCGTGTGTCGAGAGTCTTAATATTTATATAATGAATGATCTAGCCTAGAAACTAACTATCACCACGATTGAGGCAAGCGCACCTATCGAATAGTAGTATAGCTTAGTGGCAAGATCGGAATGTCGAACCCAAAGGAACCAAAAGTACTAATACTGACTTTCTTTTTATTATTTAGCCTAAGAATTAAGGGATTTGTTGTTTATTCTAAAATTAACTAACTACTAAGCTAAAGACGCTAAGACACAAAGAATGAATTGGGGAAAATACTTTTGGGAAAAACCAATTGATTAAGACAATACCCAAGGAAGAATCCACCTAGACTTCACTTGTTATTTAACTCTGAACCAGACGATTTATTCACTTGGCTTGATCCATAGGATTCTCTAATTTATATTAATACCTCTCTCGAGGCTACTAACATCTAACCTTAGGTTGATTAATTGAAATCTCTTTCTAATTAAAACCCCTAGGATTGCATTAACTCGATCTATGGACTCCCATATTAGGTTTGACCCTAATCCGGCAGATTTTCGTCATCCTATCTCTAGGGTTGCGATCAACTCCGCTTAACTATGCTAGATCTACTCTTAAATAGGGAATATTCCTCCACTGCCTAAGCACATCAATACTTGAATCAATATCCTGAAATATCAAAACAAGAATTAAGAACACATAGTTAAGAACAAATCAAGTATTTATCATATAGTTCAGAAAACAATAACAAGATCCGTCTTAGGTTTCATCCCCCTCAGGTATCTGAGGGGTTTAGTTCATAATCATAAAAGAATATATCTTAGAAGAAAATATAAAACAAAACATAAGAAAACCCTAAACCCCCCTGAAGGAATTGAAGGAGAGATCCTCCGTCTTGAGTATGATTTCGGCTTCTTGAGATGAATCAACTGGCTTTCTTCGAGTAAATCCCACAATTCTGACCTATCTGGCTTGGCTCCTTGGCCTAGCTGGACGCCCCCTAAAGGTTGGCCTTTAGGGTGTTTATATAGGCTTTTGGAATGTCTTTCTTTGCCTCTAAGTACCCTATTCCGAGTGAAATTTCTCTTTTTCATGGCAGGGAAACGCCCGTGCAACACGCCCGTGTGAATCGAATCCAGTAGTGGTCGAGCTCACTGCTAAAGGGGCACGACGGCAGTGGGCTTGGGCCCAGGCCGTGTTGATTTCCTACTTTGGCCCATTTGGTCTGTTTTTAGCCCGGTTCTTGTTCTTTTCATCCTCCTATGCTTTCCTAAGTATAAAACATGAAATTAAAGGATTAGGAGCATCAAATTCCACAAGTCAAGGGATAAATCATCCAAAAGTACGCTAAATGTGGGATTAAAAATATGTATATATTATGGTTTATCAAATACCCCCACACTTAAGCTTTTGCTTGTCCTCAAGCAAAATTCTCAACTTATAATTAAGATCGAATTTCCTCAATTCATAACCTTCATCAACAATGTTCCATCATAATTCATAGGTAATTCATACATTGATAACTTAACCAGAAGGTTCCTAAAGATTCAAACAATCAAAGTCATAGTTTTTGTAGTACGAAAAATAGGTGTTTCCCTTTACCTAAATAATCACCTTTTAATTCAAAATCAACAAGAATTGACATCCTCACTAAGGGTTCACTCAAATCACTCAAGGTGTTTAAGGTTCAAAAAAAAAAAAAGCACTCAAGAGTCAAACATGAAAAGTTAATCTCATAAGCTTGCATGAAAATCAAATCTCCACCACTGTAAAATGATATGATACACAAATCAAAAGGTCTTTTATGGGTTGTAACGGGGCTTGGGTTAAAGGTGTGGATAAAGGCTGAGTTAGAGGGTTAGAATCGAGATTGACTTGACAAATTACCTAACCAGAAACAACGAACTGATAATGAATAATTACATCAATTGAAAACTTGTAATACTAATAGCACAAGCTTCTTTCTAAGGATTTGAATTTAACTATTTTAAGCTCATAGAACATAGAACTAATGATGAATAGATTTTCTAACGTTTTTATTTTTTTTAAGAACAAATATTTAAGTACAATAATATAGAATTTGATAACTGAAATAAAGGAAATAGTTAAGTAACCGATCAAATCAAATCTCGATATAAGGGTAGTCAAGAGAGATGGCGATAACAATTACAAAGTGGGTTTTGGGTTAATATTAATGGGTGAGTCAAAAATTGGGTTGTTAGTCTCAAAAGGGGTTCACTAGGGGTTAATTATGAAGGTAGGCTTTTTATGGAGTAAGTGGGTTAAAACCTAAGTGCCTTCATCATCTTAGTATATCAAATCAAAGGTGTGGTCTCGACATGTATAACCGAAGCAGGTTCTAGAATAACAAATCAATGTTGACACACTCATAGTCAATAAAGTGAGCACGAAAAGGAATGTATGCTCTAAAAGGCTCAAGATCTCACAAAAATTATGGGCTTTTGATATCAACCTTGTAAATTTCAAACTTCAAAGTAATAATTAGATTCAGGTAGACAACCTAACAAAATTTTTGAAAATAGACTCATCATGCTTGAATCTCTAGTCCCCTAAAGTTTAAATCATCACTGCACAATTAACTATGACTTAATCCAAAACATATCAATGAAAATCATAAATCAAAGGAAATTTCATTCTAATAGTAACATGAGAAAATTACTTAAAAACAAGACATAATTTAGGGATTTTCAAATAATACTGTAGTTAACCCCCCACACTTAATATGTACATTGTCCTCAATGTACAAAGATAGATAATAACAATATAGTAATAAAATCATAAGATAGGGAGAGAAGTGAAACTTCTTGAATTTTGGATGGAGTCAATGAAAAGAAACGGTAAAGTTGGAGAGAGGTGAAGGTGGGGAGGATACTCCGGTGGTGGTGTGGTCATTCGTTAACAGCCCCTTGAACCTAAATTAAAGAAATGAAAATATAATAATATAAATTAAAGACGAGAAACATAAAAGAAAAGAAATTAAAAATGAAAATAAGAGAAAAAGAAAAAATAAATGGACTCAAAGGTCCCACGGGCGTGTAGAGGATCACACGCTCGTGTTCTTTAGTCAGTGTCGACCACGGCCGCATTGCATGGCTGTGGTTTTTATCACAGCCCGTGTTTTTGGGAATTTTTTCGTCCTTAGTCCGCACGGCCTTCTCCACGCCAATATGCATATTCGTGGTGTCCACACGGCCACGGCCACGCCCGTGTGCAAGGTCGTGTGGAGGTGAAACCTATACTTTAAAGCATAAATGAAAGTAAAAACAAACTAATTAGCATGGTTAGAGCTCGGGTTGCCTCCCGAGAAGCGCTTGTTTAAAGTCCTAAGCTAGACTTACCTTTCATTCGCACGATCATGGTGGTTTGAGGAGTTGAAACTCCTCTTTCCTGCTATCAATTCTAACAATATATGGTTCAAGTCGAGTAGTGTTTACCTTAAAAGTGCCGAACTTAGGATTAGTTACCTCGACTGTTCCGTATGGGAAGACATTCAGTACCGTAAAAGGGGTCTCTTCATTAAGGTCTGGAACGGTGATTCAAGGGTCTGTCTTTTGCAAAAATACCTGATCTCCTATTTTGAAGTGATCTGTTGTTCCTATAAGCTTGTTTGGGGGTTCCCTCGGTTTTGCTTCGTGTGTTCCTAGTTTCTCCTTGAAATGTATTTTCCACTCGTCTAGTTCATCAATATGAAGCCTTCGATCCTCATGAATTACTTCTTTGTTGTCATGATGTCTAGGATTTGGCTCAGTTGTGTGGTTCTGTGGTGCTTCCTGAAAAGAAGGTTTAACTGAATCGTCATTAATAAAATTAATTTTCTCACCTTGATTACTTGATGTCCTAGCTTGAGAGTCAAGAGCACAAGACTCGATTGATTCGTTACCTACACGGAGTATGAGTTCACTTATACCAACATCAATTTTAGTTCTAGCAGTTGCTAAAAAGGGTCTTCCTAAAATTAAAGGGATCGTGTTGTCCTCATCCATGTCTAAAATGAAAAAGTCTACTGGGAATACGAATTTATCAATTTTCACGAGTACATCTTCAATTATGCCCCTAGGAATTCTAATAGTTTTATCAGCTAATTGAATGCTCATCCTAGTTTGTTTGGGTTTCCCTAGACCTAGCTGTTTAAACATTTTATAAGGCATAACATTTATACTTGCCCCTAAATCAGCTAAACCATTATCAACAGATAAACTACCAATTAAGCATGGAATTGTAAAACTCCCTGGATCTTTTAATTTTCGAGGTAGTCTATTTTGCAACATTGCTGAGCACACTGAGTTTAGTTCCACATGCGACTCTTCATCTAACTTTCGTTTGTTCATCAAAAGCTCTTTTAAAAATTTCCTTGAATCTGGCATCTGCGAAAGAGCTTCAAGGAACGGTAAGTTAATATGTAATTTCTTTAAGAGTTTAAGAAATTTACCGAATTGTTCATCTGTATTGTCTTTCTTCATCGCATCGGGGTATGGTATACGAGGTTGGTACTCTTTAATTACCGGTTATAGTTTGTCATGGTTCACCTCAACCTTACCTTCCTCTACCACATTCTCTTGCCTTAAATTGAGCTATCTAACCCTACACTATCATGAGCTGTTATGGCTTGAATTTGCTCCTTTGGGTTAGTCTCAGTGTTGCTTGGTAGGCTTCCTTGCGGTCGTTCAGAGATCAGCTTAGCAAGTTGTCCTAACTGGTTCTCAATCCCTTGAATTCATGCTTGTTGATTTTTAAGTGTTGTCTCGGTGTTTTGGAAATGAGTTTCTGACACCGCTATGAATTTTGTCAGCATTTCCTCAAGGTTCGGCTTCTTTTCCTATAGGTAGGACTGTTGTTGGAAGGTTGGGGGAGGTTGTTGTCTCTGATTTCCTTGACCACCCCATGAGAAATTTGAGTGGTTCCTCTAACCTGGATTATAAGTATTACTATAATGGTTATTTTGGGGTCTAGAATTGTTACCCATATAGTGCATCTGTTCGTTTTCCATGCCATGTCTGTAGGGTGGGTACTCAGGATTCGCCACACCTCCACTTGTTTCGCACTGCATTACCGGATGTACCTGCGAAGAACACAAAACATCAATCTTTTTGTTTAACATCTCTACCTAATTTGATAGCATGGTTACTGTGTCGAGGTTGAAAACTCCGGCTGCTTTTGTTGGCCTTGTCCTTGTAACTTGCCACTGATAGTAATTCAGTGACATCTCCTCTATAAACTCGTAGGCCGCTTCAGGAATTTTGTTATTCAGTGTTCCGCTAGCGGCTGAATCAATTAGTTGCCTTGTTGAAGGGTTCACACCATTGTAGAAGGTTTGAACAAGAAGCCATAGAGGTAGCCCATGGTGAGGGCACCTTCTCAACAAATCCTTGTATCTCTCCCATGCATCATATAGTGTTTTTAGATCCATCTGCACAAAAGAAGAGATATCATTCCTCAACTTGGCCGTTTTGGCCGGTGGAAAATATTTTAACAAGAATTTTTCGATCATTTTATCCCATGTAGTGATTGACCCTCGTGGAAGATAATTCAACAACTGTTTGGCTTTATTCCTCAAAGAAAAGGGAAACAATCGAAGACGGATGGCATCATCAGAAACGCCATTTATTTTGAAGGTATCACAGAATTCTAGAAAATTCGCTAAGTGTGTGTTGGATCCTCATCCTGCAAACCATCAAACTGAACAAACTGTTGTATCATCGGTATAGTGTTAGGTTTCAATTCAAAATTATTAGCAGCAATAGCAGGTCTAACAATACTTGACTCAGTTCCTGTTAAATTAGGTTTAGCATAATCATACATAGTTCGAGGAGCATGATTTTTGGCCACCTCTGGAGGTAGCGGATTATTCTCAGCCATCTCTTCGGTAGTATTGGTTTCGTCTTCTTGCTTTCTTCTATGTAATTTAAGCTTCGCCTTATTTCTCTACGATTTCTGTGAACGGTACCTTCAATATCACTGTCTTAAATTAACGGTCCTGTCGGGTTCTTTCTAGTCATAAACTAGGGGTACCTACAAGGAACAAATAAAAGAAGAAAAATTAGCAAAGTTAAAAACAAAATAAAAGTAAATCGCAAAAATAAAAATGGCTAAAGTAATAAAAATTGAGCGTTCTTAATATTTTAGTTCCCCGGTAACGGCGCTAAAAACTTGATCGTGTGTCGAGAGTCTTAATATTTGTATAATGAAAGATCTAGCCTAGAAACTAACTATCACCACGATTGAGGCAAGCGCACCTATCGAATAGTAGTATAGCTTAGTGGCAAGACCGGAATGTCGAACCCAAAGGAACCAAAAGTACTAATACTGACTTTCTTTTTATTATTTAGCCTAAGAATTAAGGGATTTGTTGTTTATTCTAAAATTAACTAACTACTAAGCTAAAGACGCTAAGACACAAAGAATGAATTGGGGAAAATACTTGTGGGAAAAACCAATTGATTAAGACAATATCCAAGGAAGAATCCACCTAGACTTCACTTGTTATTTAACTCAAACAGCATTTATTTATTCACTTGACTTGATCCGTAAGATTCCTAATTTATATTAATACCTCTCTCGAGGCTACTAACGTCTAACCCTAGGTTGATTAATTGAAATCTCTTTCTAATTAAAACCCCTAGGATTGCATTAACTCGATCTATGGACTCCCATATTAGGTTTGACCCTAATTCGACAGATTTTCGTTATCCTATCTCTAGGGTTGCGATCAACTCCGCTTAACTATGCTAGTTCTACTCTTAAACAGGGAATATTCCTCCACTGCCTAAGCACATCAATACTTGAATCAATATTCTGAAATATCAAAACAAGAATTATGAATACATAGTTAAGAACAAACCAAGTATTTATCATACAGTTCAGAAAACAATAACAAGATCCGTCTTAGGTTTCATCCCTCTCAGGTATTTGAGGGGTTTAGTTCATAATCATAAAAGAATACATCTCAGAAGAAAATATAAAACAAAACATAAGAAAACCCTAAAACCCCTGATGGAATTGAAGGAGAGATCTTCTGTCTTGAGTATGATTTCGGCTTCTTGAGATGAATCAACTAGCTTTCTTCGAGTAAATCCCACAATTCTAGCCTCTCTAGCTTGGCTCCTTGGCCTAGCTGGACGCCCCCTGAAGGTTGGCCTTTAGGGTGTTTATATAGGCTTTTGGAATGTCTTTCTTTGCCTCTAAGTAACCTATTCCAAGTGAAATTCCTCTTTGTCACGGCAGGGACACGCCCGTGCAACACGCCCGTGTGAATCGAATCCAGGCCGTGGTCGAGCACAGCTAAAGGCACGGCCAGGTGCTTGGGCCCAGGCCGTGTTGATTTCCTACTTTGACCCATTTGGTCTGTTTTTAGTCCGTTTCTCGTTCTTTTCATCCTCCTATGCTTTCCTAAGTGTAAAACATGAAATTGAAGGATTAGGAGCATCAAATTTCACAAGTCAAGGGATAAATCATCCAAAAGTACGCTAAATATGGGATTAAAAATATGTATATATTATGGTTTATCCATAAGTATTACTATAAGGGTTATTTTGGGGCTAGAATTGTTACCTATATAGTTCATCTGTTCGTTTTCCATGCCATGTCCGTAGGTTGGGTACTCAGGATTCACTACACCTCCACTTGTTTTGCACTGCATTACTGAATGTACCTGCGAAGAACACAAACCATCAATCTTTTTGTTTAACATCTCTACCTAATTTGATAGCATGGTTATCACTTGCCGAGGATGAAAACTCCACGCTTTTGTTAGCCTTGTCCTCGTAACTTGCCACCGATAGTTATTCAAAGTGACATCTCCTCTATAAACTCGTAGGCCGCTTCAGGAGTTTTGTTATTCAAATTCACCGGTGGTCGAATCGATTAGTTGCCTTGTTGAAGGGTTCACACCGCTTGTAGAAGGTTTGAACTGAAAGCCACAAAGGTAGCCCATGGTGAGGGCACCTTCTCAACAAATCTTTGTATCTCTCCCATGCATCATATAGTGTTTCTAGATCCATCTGCACAAAAGAAGAGATATCATTCCTCAACTTGGCTGTTTTGGCTGGTGGAAAATATTTTAACAAGAATTTTTCGGTTATTTGATCCCATGTAGTGATTGACCCTTGTGGAAGAGAATTCAACCACTGTTTGGCTTTATTCCTCAAAGAAAAGGGAAACAACAGAAGACAAATGGCATCATAAAAAATGCCATTTACTTTGAAGGTATCACAGAATTCTAGAAAATTCGCTAAGTGTGTGTTAGGATCCTCATCCTACAAACCATCAAACTGAACAAACTGTTGTATCATCTGTATAGTGTTAGGTTTCAATTCAAAATTATTAGCAGCAATAGCAGGTCTAACAATACTTGACTCAGTTCCTGTTAAATTAGGTTTAGCATAATCATACATAGTTCGAGGAGCATGATTTTTGTCCACCTCTGGAGGTAGCGGATTATTCTCAGCCATCTCTTCGGTAGTATTGGTTTCGTCTTCTTACTCTTCTTCTATGCAATTTAAGCTTCGCCTTATTTCTCTACGGTTTCTGTGAACAGTACCTTCAATATCACTATCGTAAATTAAGGGTCCTGTCGGGTTCCTTCTAGTCATAAACTAGGGGTACCTGTAAGGAACAAATAAAAGAAGAAAAATTAGCAAAGTTAAAAACAAAATAAAAGTAAATCGCAGAAATAAAAATGGATAAAGTAATAAAAATTGAGCGTTCTTAATATTTTGGTTCCCCGGCAACGGTGCCAAAAACTTGATCGTGTGTCGAGAGTCTTAATATTTATATAATGAATGATCTAGCCTAGAAACTAACTATCACCACGATTGAGGCAAGCGCACCTTTCGAACAGTAGTATAGCTTAGTGGCAAGACCGGAATGTCGAACCCAAAGGAACCAAAAGTACTAATACTGACTTTCTTTTTATTATTTAGCCTAAGAATTAAGAGATTTGTTGTTTAATCTAAAATTAACTAACTACTAAGCTAAAGATGCTAAGACACAGAGAATGAATTGGGAAAATAGTTGTGGGAAAAACCAATTGATTAAGACAATACCCGAGGAAGAATCCACCTAAACTTCACTTGTTATTTAACTCTGAACCAGACGATTTATTCACTTGACTTGATCCGTAGGATTCCCTAATTTATATTAATACCTCTCTCGAGGCTACTAACATCTAACCTTAGGTTGATTAATTGAAATCTCTTTCTAATTAAAACCCCTAGGATTACATTAACTCGATCTATGGACTCCCATATTAGGTTTGACCCTAATCCGGCAGATTTTTGTCATCCTATCTCTAGGGTTGCGATCAAGTCCGCTTAACTATGCTAGATCTACTCTTAAACAGGGAATATTCTTCCACTGCCTAAGCACATCAATACTTGAATCAATATCCTGAAATATCAAAACAAGAATTAAGAATAAATAGTTAAGAACAAATCAGGTATTTATCATATAGTTCAGAAAACAATAACAAGATCCGTCTTGGGTTTCATCCCCTCGTATTTGAGGGTTTAGTTCATAATCATAAAAGAATACATCTCAGAAGAAAATATAAAACAAAACATAAGAAAACCCTAAAACCCCTGAAGGAATTGAAGGAGAGATCCTCCGTCTTGAGTATGATTTTGGCTTCTTGAGATGAATCAACTGGCTTTCTTCGAGTAAATCCCACAATTCTAGCCTCTCTGGCTTAGCTCCTTGGCCTAGCTGGACGCCCTTCAAGGTTGGCCTTTAGTGTGTTTATATAGGCTTTTGGAATGTCTTTCTTTGCCTCTAAGTACCCTATTCCGAGTGAAATTCCTCTTTGTCATGGTAGGGACATGCCCGTGCAACACGCCCGTGCAACACGCCCGTGTAAATCGAATCCAGGCCGTGGTCGAGCCTGCTAAAGGGGCACGGCCGTGTGGCTTGGGCCCAGGCCGTGTTGATTTCCTACTTTGGCCTATTTGGTCCATTTTTAGCCCGTTTCTCGTTCTTTTCATCCTCCTATGCTTTCCTAAGTATAAAACATGAAATTAAAGGATTAAGAGCATCAAATTCCACAAGTCAAGGGATAAATCATCCAAAAGTACGCTAAATGTGGGATTAAAATATGTATATATTACGGTTTATCATTGGGCCAATTTCACCCAAAGCTTCTAACGGGCATCAATTCATCTTTGTGGTCATCGATTACTTTACAAAGTGGGTAGAAGCCGCTTCATATGCCAATGTCACGAAGCCGGCAGTTAGTAAGTTCTTAAATATGGAGATCATATGTCGATATGGAATGCCAGAAAAGATCATATCTGAAAATGCACTAAATTTGAACAACAGCATGATATCAGAAGTCTGCAGTCAGTTCAAGATCAAACACCACAACTCATCACCATATCACCCAAAAATGAATGGTGTAGTGGAGACAGCCAATAAGAACATTAAGAAAATAGTGGAGAAAATGACTGAGACTTATAAAGATTGCCATGAGAAATTACCATTTGCCCTCTATGCCTATCGAACATCTGTCAGGACCTCAATCGGGGCAATGCCTTTCTCTTTGGTTTATGGAATGGAGGCGATTTTACCCATTGAAGTCAAGATTCCTTCTTTCTGATTTTTGGCAGAATTGAAGTTGGATGAAGTAGAATGGATCCAATTCCGATATGATCAGCTAAACTTGATTGAAGAGAAAAGGTTGAAAGCCATCCGTCATGGTCAGATGTACCAAAAGAGAAAGATGCGAGCTTACAACAAAAAGGTTCGTCCCAGAGAATTCCGTAAGGGGGACCTAGTATTGAAAATGATCTTGCCCATACAAAAGGATTTCAGAGGGAAATGGATGCCAAATTGGGAAGGACGTTATGTGGTAAAGAAGGCCTTTTCTGGAGGAACGTTGATGTTGACTAAGATGGATGGAAAAAGCTTGCCCAATCCTGTGAATTCAGACTCAGTCAAGAAGTACTTCACCTAAAAAGGAAAAAAAAAGGGGGAGATACCAAGGTAAAAACTCGTAAAGGGCTCCTTGAGACCAAAGGGGTTTTGAATTGAAAACCTAGGAAAAGGGCAATTCAAATCTTGATTAAAGATGGAGCATGTGGTAGTCTTGTTATCCCTGAATGAACAAAGAGGAGAGATGCTACTTCATGGGGCATCAACAAAGTACTTTGGATCTCCGAAACACATATCAAGTTCAAAAGGGTCCTCGAGAAGTTAGTGTGAAGAAGTTCATGCTATGATATCTGGGGCATCTATTTTCATCTTATTCATTTTGTATTTTAGCAATGTTTGCTATCTTTGATTAATTTATCCAATTCAATCTTTGCTCTCAATAAAATTCCTTTTGTCCATTGTGATAATCTTTTTCAAGCATTTTTCATTGAAAATAACGATTAATGGACTAATAATATTCAAGAAAAAAGAGTTCTGCATATTGCTCTGAAAGGTTTTCTAAATAGTACAAAGATCTGAAAACAGGACCACTATTCAGAACTAACCAAACTTAAGGGTTGGAAACATTTGAGAAAGAATAGTCTAAATTATGACTATTTCTTTGGATTTCCTGTAAAAAATACCAGCTGAACAAGAAGGCATGTTAATATATCATTGATAGAACCTTGGTAGATAGCGAGCAATGACAACCAAAGTATTAAAAAGGGATCATTCTCGAAAAATGACATTCTGCATTCATACACATCTAGTTAGGAGAATTTGATTCATCCTGATCATGGACATCCTAATCATTAGGCACAAATAGGCCCATGAAATGGATTCTGTAGGTTATGTTCCCCAGGGAACGGTGTAACAAATCAATGAAACCACAAATCCTATACCCCTGAAGTTGCAGTGGGACGGATTATAGTCATCATGGAAAATCTTACCTCTCTGAAGTTGCAGTAGAGCAGATTAAAGCTACAAATTACAAATCTTATCTCCCTGAAGTTGCAGTGGGGCAGGTTGAAGTTACAAGTCTTATCTCCCTGAAGTTGCAGTGGAGCAGACTGAAGATAGCAGATCTTATTTCTCTGAAGTGCTAGTGAAACAGATTAAAGCTACAAATTACAAATCTTATCTCCCTGAATTTGTAGTGGAGCAGGTTGAAGTTACAAGTCTAATCTCTCTGAAGTTGCAGTGGAGCAGACTGAAGATAGCGAATCTTATTTCTCTGAAGTGGCAGTGGAACATATTAAAGCTACAAATTACAAACCTTATCTACCTGAAGTTACAGTGGAGTAGATCGAAGATAGCAAATCTTATCTCCCTAAAGTTGCAGTAGAGCAGATTGAAGCTACTAATCTTATCTCCCTGAAGTTGCAGTGGAGTAGATTGAAGCGACAAATTCTATACCTCTGAAGTTGCAGTGGGTTAGAAAGAGGCTACTTGAAGAAAATAAGCTCCAAGAAGCCAAGATTCGGCGAGGCTGGGCAAAGTTGGTCCTTCGTGAAAGTCTTTGCTCCATTCTCGTTACATGACAACGAGCAAAGAAGGGCAGCTGTAATCGGCCTATTTTGCCCGGCCCACAAAACCAATAAAAAAACCAAAATAAAAATAAAACTAAAGTCCAATTACAAGCCCAGAACAAAAAACCCTAACCCAAAATTTACAATGGCCCATTGGCCCAAAAAACTTAAACATTCTTAACAAAACTAAGAAAACCTAACCCTAGCCCCTTTCAACCGTGCCGCTCCTCCTCGGGCGCACCGCCCGCACCTCGTCCCGAGGCCTAATGCGCCTTTGCCGCCGTTTCACCAAAACAGAAAAGGCAGTCTTTCCCACGCCTCCGTTGACCTCGCAAAACACCTTCAAGCAGAGCAAAAATGAGACAAAGACGAACACACAACAACAAAAACAAAGGCAAGGACAAGAAGAACACAAAAAGCAAACAGTAGAAATAAATAAAAAAACAGTGTAATCGGCTATAAAAAGTCCCGAATATCATCAATGTATTTTTTGACACACAGTATCGATTAAAAAAATATAGAGATCGAATTCAAAATCAAAGATTTCGAAACCAAAGGTGAACTTTTGTGATTAATCTATCGTTTTATTTTTTTTATTTTTTTAAATATATAAGATATAGAAACAAAAAGAAAGGAAAACTCACCTAAATCGGTTGGTCTCCTCGCCATCGAAGACCACGCTGGAAAAGGAGGAGAAACAAAGCATTTCTTTATTTCTCCTTCGGGCTAGCTCGAGTTTTTGGGATTTCAGCCTCGGATCGGTGCTCTGTAGGTGACGGGCTTCGAAAGGGCGGCTTTTGGTGTTCTCCGGCCACTGTGTACGGCGGCGTCGTCGCCGGTGATCGTCGACCGCCATGGTAGTCCGCTGCCGGAGTCAAGGCCGGATTTCGGAGAGAGTGAGAGAGTTTGAGAGGTTTTTGTTTTGTTTTTTTTTTTTTTTTAAAGAAGAGAAGTAAAATGAAATTTAAAAAAAAAAATTGATTTATATAATGTTGTGAAACGGTGCTGTTCCAGTTGGCCCCTTTAACGCCAAAACAGCGTCGTTTAGGGGGCCGACCCGAGACCCGATTCGCTCCGGATTGAGTATCCGCGTGTTTTTTTAAGCGAAAGAGATATTTATTCATTCGCCCCTTCCGCTTTTTCAACCTGTTTCAATTGAATCCCTCTTGTTCTTTTAATTTGGCCCGATAGTTTCTCCTTTATTTCATTTTGATCCCTACTGAAACGGTGCGTTTTGGAGGACAGGGATATTTCTCCAATTGGTCCCTCCCTGTTATTCGCGCGTTACAATTTGGTCCTCTGCCTTATTTTTATTCCCGATTTTTGCCCAAAATTCCGTTTAAACTTCAATTTAGTCCTTTAGACATTTTTTTTTAAAATTTCGACCGTTTATAGATATTTTTTATGTTATTTTATTTATTATTTATCTATTTATTTATTGTTCTTTTTAATATTCAAAATTGATTCATTTCCTTTTATTGTGCATTTTTATTTTATTTCATTTTATTATTATTATTATTATTAGTAGTAGTTTATGTTTTGATTATTGATATTAGAATTAATACATTATCTCATTCATTTATCTACTTATTATCCTTTTTATATGTATAAAATATATATATAATGTTTATGTTTTTCTTTATTTGTGCACTTATCATCTGTATTATTCTTACTATTATCGTTTACATTATTATCATTTTATTTTTCCTCATTATCATTTAATCATAATATGATCATTGCTTATTAATGTGGTGTTTTATCATTATATATCATCTTCATTTTCGATTTTAATTTTTTGTATATCGTTGGTGTCATCATTTCATTTTATTGTAACTACGTCATATATCGTGTTTAAACATACTCACGCATTTTTTTACTATGCCCGAATAAACTAAGCATATATCGTTTCAAATATTATGTTAATTTTTACCCAAATACGCCAACAAAATTTTCAAAAAATAGGCAATGTTCCATATTTAGAAGATTCGATAAAATCGTGCCCTAACTTACGGGATTTTGATTTTTCTCGTTAAACTTGAATAATCGAACATCCTTTCAAAAATTAAAATACATCAAATTTCAAATAAAAAAGAAAGGGCAAGCTTATTCTTAAGGATTCGAAGTGTCATGTCCTATCTTACGGGACATGACATTTTGTTGCCACGAGATGAGAAGGTCTTTAGCATATTTCGATTTATTCAAGCAATTTGTGAGCAAAATTAACATCAATACAAAGAGGGATCGTATTTTTAAATTATTTTCGAGTTTTCAACTTTCGACACTAAGACACGAAGTAATCGATTAGGTACCAATTTTGGGCGTCACGAGGGTGCTAATCCTTCCTCGTGCGTAACCGACTTCCGAACCCGTTTTCTGGATTTTTGTAGACCGAAAAATATTGCTTTGATAAATCAAACATTTTGTTAAAACAATCAAATTACGAGGTGACCCGATCACACATTATAAAAAAAGATCGGTGGCGACTCCTATTTTCATTTTTTAAATAAAAGTCGACCTTTCAAAGAATGGTTTCGACATGACTCTTAGTATAGAGGCTTTTATGATACTTTAGCAAGGTATGAAGCAGCTTGATAATGAATGAACGAACGGTTTGGGGTTGTTGTTTGTATATATATGCCATGCGCCGAGACAATGATTTACAGTCGATAATTTTTTGCATGTATAAGTTGTATGGAAATTATTGAAAGATACAAATTGAGGGTTCAATGGCTTTTACAATATGAAAACAAATTTCTGCAAACCTCATGGAAAACTTCTAGTATAATCCCATGATATTCCTCAGAATTCATTGATACATAGTAATTCAAGAGGCTGCGCAGGTCTTTGGGCTGTTGAATCCGATTCGCCATTATCATCTCAACCATAGACTCTCTAAAATCTTCTCTTGGATCGTAAGAACACTTTTCCATGGCAACCATAACAACAAATTTAGTCCCTTCACTTCTTTGTCCCCGTTTCGCTGCATGCTTTGTTACCTGCCTTTCATTAATCATCTGGTCTAGCCTCTCTTGAACCATGGCGTGTGTTAGGCTTGAAATCGACGCAAGCCGTTCAGAATCCGAGCTTTCTGCTTCCTCTGAAGAAGAGACACTAAGCCTGCAACTGCAACACAATGCCTTGCATCCTCTCAGTTGAGGCCTTTGGTTCTTATGTTGTTTAGAGGCTTTCATCTTCAAAGCATGGACATATGTGGTTCTTGGAAGGCAAAAGCAATCATTTATGCCTAATAGGCAAGGGGGTCACTTTTAAGCATCATTATGTCTTGAGTTTGAGACAATGAATATGTAAAAGGCTAAGGGTGGTTGGAAGTGTGAGATTGGAAGGCAATTGGGGAACATTTGGTATTGTTAATTAAACTTGTAATCATGATGTGGACTAATAAATCATTATTAATACTATCCCTTTATAGGTTCAGCCTACTATTTTATGAAGTAGAGATAAATGGGGTATAATAGAAACACTGCAACAAGCACACTTGACCCACATCTTAATTAAACCATAACACACGTCAAGGACACACTTCTAAACATGAAAGAAAATGCAAGTTCATGCCTAAATACAAATAACCAAATAGTTTTGGGGAGTTATAATTGAACATCGGAACCTATAGGTGGCCTATGGCTGCTGCAGATTCTAAAGGAATTCTCCATTAAAGGGGGGGGGGGTCATGAAAGGGTCCAAATATGTATTAAAGAAGGTGATTTTAAGAACAAAGCATGCTTTTTGCTTTTCCACTAGTTGTGAGCTACTTTTATTCTAAGTCTTCTTTGAGAGTAGCTAATGATTAGATGAAGTGAATGGAGATTCTTTGTAATTTGGGTTCTTATCTATCTTGTTTTAGAGCCTAACATGCATTGTTCTAATGGCCTAATTGAATTATGGAGAATATCCGACAAAGATTTTGCAGAGCTGGATGGACTCTCTTTTACGCTTCCTTCTTTATGCTTTGTAGGTAGAGAGATATAAGAATATTAACAGAAAAAAATACAAATAATAAATAAAATACTCGGAGTTTAGCATGTGATAATCATTTGTATATATCATGAATTAGTAGGTTAGGAAAATAGTCTTGTAATCCTATGCTAGGTTTGGGGTGTAAATGTTGAATAGCAAATCATGTTTAAACATAAATGTGTTATTTTTTAGGATTTATTATTATTTAAAGTTTTTTCTTGGTGAACTATCAATTTTGTCTTAATTTATTGAAAAATACATCAACCAATATAAGCATGACATGTGATATATTCTTATTGAATGTTATATATTTTTAATA
The DNA here is from genome assembly GCA_025698515.1 of Gossypium sturtianum. Classification (NCBI taxonomy): domain Eukaryota; kingdom Viridiplantae; phylum Streptophyta; class Magnoliopsida; order Malvales; family Malvaceae; genus Gossypium; species Gossypium sturtianum. The sequence continues at coordinate 13,370,746 of CM046948.1, forward strand.
AAATGAGAAAAAAATAATATTTTATTTACCACTTCTCACAAAAAAATTAAACTTCTAACAATCAATATGAGAGTAGAGGTTATCTTGCCTAATAAAACATTTTTTAAGAAATAAAATGCAGGGATTAGCCCCTCAAAAAATTGAAAAATTGTAATTTTAGCCCCTTATAAATGATGAAATTATAAATTAATATAAGGAAAAATTATATTCCCCAAATGAAAATTATTTTACTTAGTCCCTTAAAAAAATGATAAAATCATAAATTAATATATTCTGACTAAATAAATAAATTAATATATGATAAAATATATATTTAACATCTCAAAAATTTGAAATTCAATTTTGATCCCTTAAAAAACTTTCTAGATTCGCCGATAAAATCTATTTTTTTTTATTAATGTATTTGAGGATTTTCAAGTTTCACATTCCAAATGAATTGGATATGAATACTTTGAAAAATGAGAAGTGGCTTGATTAACTAATTGTTTGATGGTTAATTATATTATTAATCATTTTACTCTTGGCATATTTAAAATTTAATTCATTGAACACATCATAAAAAAATTCCATCAAGTTAGATTATGTGGCATATAAAGAAAAAGCTGATGTGGTCATTTAAAATCACATGGAAGTCCTGTAAACATAAACATAAGTGTGTGTATATATATATATATAAACTTTCACTTTACTTTTCTAGCTGAAAAACCTAAAAGTTTATATTTTGTGTTAAGGCGGTTTTGCGACTAGTTCCATGAACAGTTCCACAACATCCCATAAGCAGTTTCATGAAGTTCCACGAATTTCCACGAGCTATTCCACGAAGTTCCACGAGTAGTTTCATGAGTATTTCAAACTGCACTTGGCACTACATTGCTCTCATAACTTGCTTAATTTAGGGTTGGTAATTTTTTGAAACAAATCCTTGAGCTTATCTTTTACGATCAATCCATTTGAAGCATGTTAGAAGTTGTATGACCCAAATTCTTGTTAAAATAAATACAAGTGGCAAGATAGGGGGATCTAAGGGGCAGCATTAGAATAAATTGTTTTAATCTTACTGCATTACTTCTATTTTACTTTAATAAGAATAAGGTTTTTAAACCTATAAATAGACATAATCGTCTCTCCTCTTATATCATTCGAATTTGACATAGTGAATTTTATTCTCTTCTGCCCGTGATTTTTTCCCGAAAGGGTTTCCACGTAAAATTCTCTGTGTTCTATTTTTCTCTTTCTTTGCGATTTATTGTCATTATCGACGTTCTATTTTCAAAAATTGGTATCATAGCTTTCCGCGTTGCTTATATTGATCACGGTAATGGTGTCACTGAAGTATGAAATTCTATTGTTGGATTTCAACACCAGATTGGCATTGTGGCAGATAAAGATGCAGACAGTTCTTGCGTAGATGGATTTGGAGGATGCCCTGCTAGGGATAGATAAGATGCCTTCGATGTTGACGGAGGAAGAAAAGAAGCATAAAGATTGAAAAGCTTTGACGCAATTACATCTGCATTTTTCTAACAAAATTTTGCAAGATGTGATGAAGGAGAAGGCCGCCTCTACATTATGGGCAAAATTGCAGTAACTATGCATGTCGAAAACCCTAACTAGTAAGTTACATATAAAGTAGCATCTTTATGCTCATCGTTTGGAGGAAGGTTCGTCTGTGCACGAACACTTAACTGTGTTTAAAGAAATTATCTTGGATTTGGAGGTCATAGAGGTTCAGTATGATAAAGAAGATTTAGGGTTGATTCTATTTTTTTCGTTACCCCCGTCTTATACAACCTTTAGAGACACGATTTTGTATAGCTGGGAATCTCTCACAGTTGATGAGGTCTATGCTTCTTTGACCTCGTATGACAAGATGAAACATCTTGTGGTTGGACCTGACTTTCAGGGTGAGGGTCTCACTGTTCGTGGGAGACAAGAATGAAATATCAATGATGATCGTGGGAGGACAAATGATCGAAATCCTCGCAGTAAATCTAAGGGTAGATCAAGATCTTCAAACAGAGGTAAAACCTGTAACTTATGCAAGAAGAAAGGGCACGTTAAATCTGAGTGTTATAAGTTACAGAACAAGATCAAAAGGGAGACTGCAAATCAAAAGGGAAAACAACCAGAAAAATCCGGTGAAGCTGATGTTGTAGAAGACTACAACGATGGTGAACTCCTAGTTGTTTCTGCTAGCAGTTCTAAAGTGAGCGAAGAGTGGATTCTTGATTCTGGCTACACCTTCCTTATGAGTCCCAATCGGGATTGGTTTACAACTTATAAAACATTGTCTGAAGGTGTTGTTTTGATGGGAAATAATGCTTCATGTAAAATCGCAGGTGTTGGCATAATCAAAACCAAGATGTTCAATAGAGTCGTTAGAACACTTAGTGGCGTACAAAATGTATCAAAATTGAAGAGGATTTTGATTTCTTTAAGTACTCTTGATTCAAAATGACACAAATACACAACTGAAAGTGGGGTTCTGAAGATTTCCAAAGGTTCCCTCGTTGTGATGAAAGGGCAAAGAAAAACTGTTAAGTTATATGTTATGCAGGGTTCTACTGTTACTGGTGATGCAACCGTCGCTTCTTCTTCCTTGTCAGATGATGATGTTACTAGACTTTGGCATATGCATCTAGGGTATATAAGTGAGAACGACATGGCAGAATTGAGCAAAAGAGGACTTCTTGATAGGCAAGAGATTTGCAAACTGGAGTTCTGTGAGCACTGCGTTTTTGGGAAGCAAAAGAGAGTTCAATTCACCACAGGAATCCATAACACAAAGGGAACATTTGATTATATTCATTCTAATCTTTGGGGACCATCTAGAGTGCTTTCGAGAGGTGGAGATAATTATATGCTAACACTTATTGATGATTTTTCTAGAAAAGTTTGGGCATTCTTCCTGAAGCAGAAAAGTGATGTGTTTTCTGTGTTCAAGTCTTGAAAAACTATGGTTGAGAAACAGACAGGATAACAGATAAAATACCTGACATATCGTCAATGAGTTTTGTTCTAATGAGTTTAACGAATTGTGCAAATTAGAAGGGATCATAAGACACTTGACATATCGTCATAAACCATAGCAAAATGGCATTGCAAAAAAATCATGGAGAAGGTTCGATGTATGTTGTCAAATGTTAATTTTCCGAAGTCATTTTAGGCTGAAGCAGCCTCTACTGCATGTTTTTTGATCAACCGATTTCCATCCGTTGCCATTGAGAAAAAGACTCCATAAGATGTATGGTCTGGTAATCTTGCTGATTATTCTGATTTAAAGATTTTTGGGTGTCTTGCATATGCTCATGTTGATAATGGAAAATCGGAACCGAGATCCATTAAATGTGTTTTTCTTGGTTATAAGGCTGGTGTAAAAGGACATAAGTTATAGTGTCCTGAAAATAGAAAAGTTTTAATTAGTATAGATGTAATTTTTTATGAAACTGTTATGCTGCCTAACTTATCTCTTAAAGACTCTTCAAATAAAGAATAGAAAAAATAGGTGGAGCTTCAGATTGATCCAGTATCTACAACAGAGTCAACTCCTCAAGATAGTACAGAAATTTAGAAAAGAGTTGCTTCTTCACCATAATATTCTATTTCCAAAAACAGAACTAGAAGAGAAATTAAACCTCTAAGGAGGTATGCTGAGGCTGATCTAGTTGCTTATGCTTTAAATGTGGCTGAAGATATAGATGCAAATCAAGAGCCATCAACTTATTTCGAGGCAGATAGCTGTGAAGACTCAGAAAAGTGGATGTTTGCCATGCAAGAAGAGATGGAATCACTCCACAAGAACATAAAATAGGATCTTGTAAAGCTTCCTAAGGTAAGAAGGTTGTTCATTGTAAATGGGTGTTCAAAAGGAAAGAAGGGACTCTAGGAGTTGAAGAACATAGGTATAAATCAAGGCTTGTTGCAAAAGGTTACGGTCAGATTCCAGGCGCAAACTTCACAGACATGTTTTCTCCAATTGTGAAGCATAATTCGATTTGATCTTTTCTTGTTTTTGTGGCCATTTATGATTTAGAGCTCGAACAGTTAGATGTAAAAACAACATTCTTACATGGAGAACTTGAGGAGGATATTTACATACAACAACCAGATGGTTTTTCAGTCGCAGAAAAAGAGGACTATGTTTGCTTGTTGAAAAAGTTCCTTTATGGCTTGAAACAGTCACCAAGGCAGTGATACAAGAGGTTTGATTCTTTTATGACTACTCATGATTTCAAAAGAAGCATCTTTGACAATTGTGTTTATTTTAAGAAAAATGGTGATAGTTCTTTTGTGTACCTACTCCTCTATGTTGATGACATGTTGATAGCAGCGAAAGATAAATGAAAGATAAGAAAGGTCAAAGCCCAGCTTATTAAAGAATTTAAGATGAAGGATTTGGGAGCAGCAAAGAAGATACTTGGTATTGAGATTCTCAAAGATAGAAAAGCAAGTAAATTGTACCTAAGTCAGAAAGGGTACATTGAGAGAGTTCTTTGCAAGCTCAATATGCAGAGTGCTAAGCCTGTTAATACTCCTTTAGGAGGCCATTTCAGACTTTCATCAGCTTTGTCTCCACAATCAGATGATGAGATTGACTACATGTCAAATGTTCCATATTCTAGTGCAGTGGGATCTTTTATGTATGCTATGGTTTGTTCACGTCTAGATTTATCATATGCAATCAGTGTAGTTAGTAGATACATGTCGAATCCCGGTAAAGAACACTAGAAAGCAGTTTAGTGGATTTTGAGATACTTACAAGGTACTACTGATGTTTGCTTAAAGTTTGGAATAAATAAAGATGGAGTCATTGGGTATGTTGATGCTGATTTTGCTGGAGACCTTGATAAAAGAAGATCTGTCACAGGTTATGTATTTACAATTGGGGTTATGCAATCAGTTGGAAAGCCACTTTGCAGACTACTGTCGCTTTGTCTACCACTAAAGCTGGGTACATGACGATTACTAAGGCTTGTAAAGAAGTTATTCGGTTAAAGGGGCTCTTCAGTGAACTCAATGAAGACCTTCAAATTAGTACAGTTTTTGTGACAGTTAAATTGCCATCTTCCTTACGAAGGATCAAATGTTTCATAAGAGAACAAAGCACATTGATGTTTGGTATCATTTTATTTGTGGTGATATTGTTGTGAGCAAAATTAGTACTCATGATAATCCTGCAGATATGATGACTAAGTCACTTCCTATAACCAAGTTTGAGCATTGCTTAGACTTGGTTGGTGTTTATTGTTGAGGATAAACCCTTAAGGGGTTTCTTGGAAGAGGTGGAGAACTTGTTCGTTGAGAATTCGTGTCAAGGTAGAGATTGTTAGAAGTTGTTGTGACCCAAAATCCTGTTAAAAATAAAATACAAGTGGCAAGATAGAGGGATCTACGAGGGCAAAGGCCACAACCCATTATAGATCCCCAATAAGAAAAATACAAGACTGGGTCGCATCAGGGTCTGGGTAGGAGGCCCCGCAAGATCTGATATAAATTTGCACAAGTAAAATCTGTATAAAAGTTTACTTCCTCTATTTGTTGTTGATTAGAATAAGATGTGTTAATCTTACTGTATTAATTCTATTTGACTTTGATTAGAATAAGGTTTTTAAACCTATAAATAGACGTAATCGTCTCTCCTCTTATATCATTCGAATTCGACATAGTGAGTTTTCTTCTCCTCTATCAGTGGTTTTTTCCCCGAAAGGGTTTCCACATAAAATTTTGTGTTATATTTTTCTCTCTTTCTTTGCGATTTATTGTCATTATCGACATTTTATTTTCACAAAAAATTATATTTGAAAGATTAGATCAGTTCGAATAGCAATGAATCCTCTGATTTTAGGAGATTGGATTGAATTATCTTGAAGAATTATCTTTATTATCTCAAAAATATGTTAGACTTTACAAGGATATTGCTTACACCTCTTTAACTACTACTTTGATGGGGTGTGATCGCTGTGAATCAGAGCTTTAAAATTTATAAAAAGAATGATCGAACCTAGAAACTAACTCTGACAACGATTGAGGCAAGTGCACCTATCGAACAGTAGTATAGCTTAGGCAAGACCGGATTATCTAACCCAAAGGAACTAAAAGTACTAATACTAACTTTCTTTTTATTATTTAGCCTTAAATAAGTGAAGTTGTTTATCTAATCTAAATTAATTAACTACTAAACTAAAGACTCTAAGACAAAGAAGAATGAATTTGGAAAATAACTTGGGAAAAACTCAGTTGATTTAGATGATACCCTAGGAAGAATGCACATAGACTTCACTTATTATCTAACACTGAACCATATGATTTATTCACTTAGTTTGATCCGTAAGACTCCCTAACGTATATTAAACCCTCTCTCGAGGTGAATAACGTCTAACCCTAGGTTAATTAGTGGAACTCTCGTTCTCTTATAATAACCCCCTAGAATAGCAGTAAATCGATCTATGGATTCCCATATTAGGTTTCACCCTAATCCGGCAAAATCTCGTCACCCTATCTCTAGGCGTGCAATCAACTCCGCTTAATTATGTTGGATCTACTCTTAGGCAGGGTCTATTCCTCCTCCACCTAAGCACATTAAATTTAGATTAAGCTCACATAATTAAGAACAAACTAAGTATTTATCATATAATTCAGAAAACAATAACAAGATTCATCATAGGTTTCATCCCCTTCGGGTATCCGAAGGGTTTAGTTCATAACAATAAAGGAAAACATCTCAAGAGAAAAGATAAAACAAAACATAAGAAATCCCTAAAACCCCCTGAAGGAATTGAAGGAGAGATCCTCCATCTTGAGTATAATTTCAGCTTCTTGAGATGGATCAACTAGCTATCCCTGAGTGAATCCCCACAAATCTGCCTTCTCTGGCCTAGCACGACGCCCCTAGACGATGGCTTTTGGCTCCCCTCGACAGAGGGTTTCTGTCGAACTCCCCGATTAAGTTGCCCCCTAGGGTGTTTATATAGGCTTTGAGATGTGTTACTTGGCCTCCAAGTATCTTAATTTGAGTGCAATTCCTAATTGGGGGTTTAATTAGAATTTGGAGTGTGTTTCTTTGCCTCCAAGCATCCAAATTCGAGTGAAATTGCTCTTTCCAGCGACAGGGACACGGCCATGGAACACGCCCGTGTGAATCGTGGTCAGGCCGTGTGGACTTTGTTTATGAGGCACGGCCGTGTAAATCGTGGTCCAGGCCGTGTTCGAGATCTTTTAAGGAGGCACGGCCGTGTGATCTTTGGTCCAGGCCGTGTCAATTTCATGCTTTGGCCCATTTGTCCCGTTTTAAGCCCGTTTCTCGTTCTTTTTATCCTTGGGTGCTTTCCTGAGTATAAGACATGAAAAGAAAGGATTAAGAGCACCTTTTTACATAAATCAAGGGATAATTCATCGAAAAGCATACTAAATGTGGGCCTAAAATGTGTTACAATTTCGGTTTATCAAATACCCCCACACTTAAGCTTTTGCTTGTCCTCAAGCAAAATTCTCAACTTACAATTAAAATGAACTTTCTATAATTCATAATTCCTATCAACAATGTTTTATCATAATTCATAGATAATTTATACATGGATAATTCAACTTGAAGAGTTCTAAAAATTCAAACAGTCTAAGTCATAGATTTTGTAGCTCAAAAATATAGGCGTCTCCCTTATCTAAATAATTACCTTTAATTCGAAATCGACAAGGATTGACATCCTCACAAAAGATCCACTCAAATCACTCAAAGTGTTTAAGGTTCAAAATTTAGGCACTCAAAAGTCGAACATGAAAAGTTAATCCCATAGGCTTGCCTGAAAATCAAGTCTCCACCACTATAATATGAGATGATGCACAAATCAAAAGGTCTTTGACAGGTTTATAACTGGCTAGGGTTAAGGTGTGGATAAAGGCTGAATTAAAAGGTTAGAATCGAGACTGAATTGACAAATTACCTAACTAGAAAAATGAGCTAATAAATAAATAATTACATGAATTGAAACTTTGAAACTAATAATACGAGCTTCTTCTTCAATATTGGGAATTCAAACGTATAAGCTCACTTAATCACATAACTACTAAAAACTAATAATGAATATACTTTGTTGTTTTTTATTTCTTTTTTTTTTAAAGAACAAACTAAATACATAATAAAGGATAAATTACTAGAATTCATAATTAGGCAACTAATCAGATCAAATCTCGATATAGGGGTAGTTAAAAAGAATGGTGATAACAATTACAAAGGGTTTTGGGTTAATATTAGTGGGTGAGTTAATAAATAGGGTTGTTAGGATTAAAAGGGGTTCACTAGGGGTTAATTGTGAAGGTAGGCTTTTTAATGGAGTTAGTGGGTTAAAACATAAATGCCTTAATCATCTCTGTGTATCAAATCATAGGTGTGGTCTCGATATGCATAAACGAGGCAAGTTCTAGAATAACAAATCAATGTTGACACACTCATAATCAATAGAGTGAGCAAGAAAAAGAATATATGCTCTATAAGGCTCAAAATCTCCCAAAAATTATGGGTATTTTTGACATCCACCTCGTAAATTTTAAACTTCAAGATAATATTCAGATTTAGTTCAAAAACCTAGAAAATTTTAATTTTGAAAAATAGACTTATCATGCTTGATTCTCTAGTATCTTAAAATTTAATTATCAATGCACAATTATCAATGACTTAATCTAAAACATATCAATAAAAATCATAATTCAAGGGAAGTTTCATTCTAATCATAATATGAGAAACTTACTTTAGGATAAGGCATAATTCAGAGATTTTCAAATAATACTATAGTTAACCCCCCCACTTAAGATGTACATTGCCCTCAATGTACAAAGATAGATAATAGCAAAATAATCATAAAATCATAAGATAGGGAGAGAAGTGAAACTTCCTGAATTTTGGATGAAGTCAATGAAAAGAAACCAGATAGGATTGGAGGTGAACGTGGGGAAGCGTCTCGAACTGTTTGAGTCCTCGAAGCAGCCATCCTAATTTTATTGTATCCTAAGCTAAATCTAAATGGTACGAAAAATAAGAAGAAAATAATAAATAAATGAAAAATAAATAAATGAAAAATAAATGAAAATAAATAAATGAAAAATAAAAATAAAAATAAAAATGAAAATGAAAATGAAAATAAAAAAAAATAAAAGTAAATTGTGATACGGTCCACGCACATGTGCCTACCCGTGGTGTCCACACGGCCACGGCCACGGCTGTGTGCAGGGCCGTGTGGTATGGGAATCGTGTTTCACTTATTCGGTTAGTTTGTAGTTAGATGCTGAAAGTAAAAAATAAAAATATGAAAGTAAAAATAAAATATAAAAATTAAATGAGGTTAGTGCTCGGGTTGCCTCCCGAGAAGCGCTCATTTATAGTCTTAAGCTAGACTTTACCTTTCATTCGTATGGTCATGGTGGTTTGAGGAGGTGAAAATCCTTCCTCTTGCGATCAACTCGATTTTTGATATAAAATTTAAGTCGAGTAGTGTTTACCTCAAAAGTACTGAATTTAGGATTGCTTACCTCGACTGGCCCGTATAGGAAGACATTAAGTACCTCAAAAGTGATTTCTTCGTTTGTCTTGAGGTCTGAATTGGCGATTCGAGGGTCTTCCTTATTCAACAATACCTGATCCCCTATTTTGAAGTGATTTGCTGTTCCTATCAGCTCGTCTGGGGTTGCCGTCGGTTTCACTTCGTGTATTCCTAGTTTCTCTTTAAAGTGTATTCTCCACTCGTCTAGTTCATCGATTTGAAGCCTTAGTTCTTCATGAATTATTTCTTTATGGCTACAAGGTCTAAGACCTAGCTCAGCTAGGTGATTTCGTGATGCTTCCTGTAAAGAAAGTTGAACCAAATGGTTATAAATAAAATTAATGTTCGTACCTTTATTACTCGATGTCCTAGTTGAGTCAAGAGCTTGAAGAGTGATTGTTTCGTCGTCTACACGAAGTGTGAGTTCACTGACTTCTTCCTCTGTGTGGTCTTTCTTTGTTGTATCGAGATATGGCACACGAGGTTGGTACTCTGTAATTTCCGGTTTGGTATATCATGGCATACTTCAACCTTACCTTCACTTACCACTGGTTCTTCCCTTGAGTTTGGTTCGTCTAACCCTTCACTATCGTAAATGGCTTGATTTTGCTCACTCGGGTTAGTTTCAGTATTGCTTGGCAAGCTTCCTTGTGGTAGTTCTGAGATCAGCTTAGCAAGTTGTATAACTGACTTAGTAAGTTCCCAACCCAGCTCAATAAGTTCCCCAACTTGGCTCTCGATCCCTTTGATCGATGCTTGTTGGTCATTAAGTGTTGTCTCATTTTTTTGGAGACGGTTATCTCTGAGTTGCCATGAATTTTGTCAACATCTCTTCAAGGTTCGACTCCTCTTCCCATTGGTGAGGTGGTTGTTGAAAGTTTGGAGGAAGTTCCGGCCTTTGGCTACTTTGATCATCCCACGAGAAATTGGGATGGTACCTCCAACTTGCATTATAAGTGTTATCATAAAAATTATTTTGTGGTCTAGAATAGTTACCCGTATAGTTAGCTTGCTCGTTTTCCATGCCATATCCGTAGAGTGGGTACTAAGGATTCGCCACGCCTCCTAAATTCGAATCATATTGTATTTCTGGGTGTACCTGCGAGAGACTATTCAAACCATCAAATTTTTATTCATCATCTCTAATCGATTAGATAACTTTGGTGACCACGTCGAGGTTGAAGACACTGGCTGCTTTAGTAGGAATTGTCCTCATCGCTTGCCACTGATAATTATTCAGTGCCATCTTCTCTATAGAATAAAATTATCTTCCAAAAGCAAAATAGAGGAAAAATTAGCAAAGTGAAAAAAAATAAAAAAAATTTAAAAAATAAATTGCAAAAAAATAAAAAAATGGGCTAAAGTAATAAAAATAGAGTGTTCTTATTATTTTAGTTCCCCGGCAACGGCGCCAAAAACTTGATCGCTGTGAATCAGAGCTTTAAAATTTATAAAAAGAATGATCGAACCTAGAAACTAACTCTGACAGCGATTGAGGCAAGTGCACCTATCGAACAATAGTATAGCTTAGGCAAGACCAGATTATCAAACCCAAAGGAACTAAAAGTTCTAATACTAACTTTCTTTTTATTATTTAGCCTAAAATAAGTGAAGTTGTTTATCTAATCTAAATTAATTAACTACTAAACTAAAGACACTAAGACAAAGAAGAATGAATTTGGAAAATAACTTGGGAAAAGCTCAGTTGATTTAGATGATACCTAGGAAGAATCCACCTAGACTTAAACTTGTTATCTAACACTGAACCATACGATTTATTCACTTAGTTTGATCCGTAAGACTCCCTAACGTATATTAAACCCTCTCTCGAGGCGAATAACGTCTAACCCTGGGTTAATTAGTGGAACTCTCGTTCTCTTATAATAACCTCCTAGAATAGCAGTAAATCGATCTATGGATTCCCATATTAGGTTTTACCCTAATCCGGCAAAATCTCGTCACCCTATCTCCAGGCGTGCGATCAACTCCACTTAATTATGTTGGATCTACTCTTAGGCAGGGTCTATTCCTCCTCCACCTAAGCACATTAAATTTAGATTAAGCTCACATAATTAAGAACAAACTAAGTATTTGTCATATAATTCAGAAAACAATAACAAGATTCATCATAGGTTTCATCCCCTTCGGGTATCCGAAGGGTTTAGTTCATAACAATAAAGGAAAACATCTCAAGAGAAAAGATAAAGCAAAACATAAGAAATCCCTAAAACCCCCTGAAGGAATTGAAGGAGAGATCCTCCGTCTTGAGTATAATTTCAGCTTCTTGAGATGGATCAACTGGCTATCCCTGAGTGAATCCCCACAAATATGCCTTCTCTGGCCTAGCACGATGCCCCTAGACGATGGTTTTTGGCTCCCCTCGACAGAGGGTTTCTGTCAAACTCCCCGATTAAGTTGCCCCCTAGGGTGTTTATATAGGCTTTGAGATGTGTTACTTGGCCTCCAAGTATCCTAATTTGAGTGCGATTCCTAATTGGGGGTTTAATTAGACTTTGGAGTGTGTTTCTTTGCCTCCAAGCATCCAAATCCAAGTGAAAATGCTCTTTTCAACGACAGGGACACGGCCATGGCACACGCCCGTGTGAATCGTGGTCAGGTCGTGTGGACTTCGTTGATGAGGCACGACCGTGTAAATCGTGCTCCAGGCCGTGTTCGAGATCTTTTAAGGAGGCACGGCCGTGTGGTCTTTGGTCCAGGCCGTGTCGATTTCATGCTTTGGCCCATTTGTCCCATTTTAAGCCCGTTTCTCGTTCTTTTTATCCTTGGGTGCTTTCCTGAGTATAAGACATGAAAAGAAAGGATTAAGAGCACCTTTTTACATAAATCAAGGGATAATTCATCCAAAAGCATACTAAATGTGGGCCTAAAATGTGTTACTATTTCGGTTTATCAAATACCCCCACACTTAAGCTTTTGCTTGTCCTCAAGCAAAATTCTCAACTTACAATTAAAATGAACTTTCTATAATTCATAATTCCTATCAACAATGTTTTATCATAATTCATAGATAATTTATACATGGATAATTCAACTTAAAGAGTTCTAAAAATTCAAACAGTCTAAGTCATAGATTTTGTAGCTCGAAAATATAGGCGTCTCCCCTTATCTAAACAATTACCTTTAATTCAAAATCGACAAGGATTGACATCCTCACAAAAGATCCACTCAAATCACTCAAAGTGTTTAAGGTTCAAAATTTAGGCACTCAAAAGTCGAACATGAAAAGTTAATCCCATAGGCTTGCTCGAAAATCAAGTCTCATACTATAATATGAGATGATGCACAAATCAAAAGGTTTTTGACAGGGTTGTAACGGGCTTGGGGTAAGGTGTGGATAAAGGCTGAATTAAAAGGTTAGAATCGAGACTGAATTGACAAATTACCTAACTAGAAAAATGAACTGATAAATAAATAATTACATGAATTGAAACTTTGAAACTAATAATACGAGCTTCTTCTTCAATATTGGGAATTCAAAAGTATAAGCCCACTTAATCACATAACTAGTAAAAACTAATAATGAATATACTTTGTTGTTTTTTTTTCTTTTTTTTAAGAACAAACTAAATACATAATAAAGGATAAATTACTAGAATTCATAATTAGGCAACTAATCAGATCAAATCTCGATATAGGGGTAGTTAGAAAGAATGGTGATAACAATTACAAAGGGTATTGGGTTAATATTAGTGAGTGAGTTAATAAATGGGGTTGTTAGGATTAAAAGGGGTTCACTAGGGGTTAATTGTGAAGGTAGGCTTTTTAATGGAGTTAGTGGGTTAAAACCTAAATGCCTTAATCATCTCTGTGTATCAAATCATAGGTGTGGTCTCGATATGCATAAACGAGGCAAGTTCTAGAATAACAAATCATTGTTGACACACTCATAATCAATAGAGTGAGCAAGAAAAAGAATATATGCTCTATAAGGCTCAAAATCTCACAAAAATTATGGTATTTTTGACATCCACCTCGTAAATTTCAAACTTCAAGTTAATATTCAGATTTAGTTCAACAACCTAGAAAATTTTAATTTTGAAAAATAGACTTATCATGCTTGATTCTCTAGTATCTTAAAATTTAATTATCAATACACAATTATCAATGACTTAATCTAAAACATATCAATAAAAATCATAATTCAAGGGAAATTTCATTCTAATCATAATATGAGAAACTTACTTTAGGATAAGGCATAATTCAGGTATTTTCAAATAATACTATAGTTAACCCCCCACACTTAAGATGTATATTGCCCTTAATGTACAAAGATAGATAATAGCAAAATAATCATAAAATCATAAGATAGGGAGAGAAGTGAAACTTCCTGAATTTTGGATGAAGTCAATGAAAAGAAACCGGATAGGATTGGAGGTGAACGTGGGGAAGCGTCTCGAACTGTTTGAGTCTTCGAAGCAGCCATCGTAATTTTATTGTATCCTAAGCTAAATCTAAATGGTACGAAAAATAAGAAGAAAATAATAAAGAAAATAAAAATGAAAAATGAAAAATAAATGAAAATAAATAAATGAAAATAAAAATAAAAAATAAAAATAAAAATAAAAATAAAAATAAAAATGAAAATAAAAAAAATAAAAGTAAATTTTGATACGGTCCACGCCCATGTGCCTACAGTGGTGTCCACATCGGCCACGGCCACGACTGCGGTAGCGGTAGTGTGGTATGGGAATCGTGTTTCACTTATTCGGTTAGTTTGTAGTTAGATGCTGAAAGTAAAAAATAAAAATATGAAAGTAAAAATAAAATATGAAAATTAAATGAGGTTAGTGCTCGGGTTGCCTCCCGAGAAGCGCTCGTTTATAGTCTTAAGCTAGACTTTACCTTTCATTCGTATGGTCATGGTGGTTTGAGGAGGTGAAAATCCTTCCTCATGCGGTCAACTCGATTTTTGATATAAAATTTATGTCGAGTAGTGTTTACCTCAGAAGTACTGAATTTAGGATTGCTTACCTCGACTGGCCCGTATAGGAAGACATTAAGTACCTCAAAAGTGATTTCTTTGTTTGTCTTGAGGTCTGAATTGGCGATTCGAGGGTCTTCCTTATTCAACAATACCTGATCCCTTATTTTGAAGTGATTTGTTGTTCCTATCAGCTCGTCTGGGGTTGCCGTCGGTTTCACTTCGTGTATTCCTAGTTTCTCTTTAAAGTGTATTTTCCACTTGTCTAGTTCATCGATTTGAAGCCTTAGTTCTTCATGAATTATTTCTTTATGGCTACAAGGTCTAAGACCTAGCTCGGCTAGGTGATTTCGTGATGCTTCCTGTAAAGAAATTTGAACCAAATGGTTATAAATAAAATTAATGTTCTTACCTTTATTACTCGATGTCCTAGCTGAGTCAAGAGCTTGAAGAGTGATTGTTTCGTCGTCTACACTAAGTGTGAGTTCACTGACTTCTTCCTCTGTGTGGTCTTTCTTTGTTGCATCGGGATATGGCACACGAGGTTGGTACTCTGTAATTTCCGGTTTGGTATATCATGGCATACTTCAACCTTACCTTCACTTACCACTGGTTCTTCCCTTGAGTTTGGTTCGTCTAACCCTTCACTATCGTAAATGGCTTGATTTTGCTCACTCAGGTTAGTTTCGATGTTGCTTGGCAAGCTTCCTTGTGGTAGTTACGAGATCAGCTTGGCAAGTTGTATAACTGACTTAGTAAGTTCCCCAACTAACTCAGTAAGTTCCCCAACTTGGCTCTCGATCCCTTTGATCGATGCTTGTTGGTCATTAAGTGTTGTCTCATTTTTTTTGGAGACGGTTATCTGTAGCTTCCATGAATTTTGTCAGCATCTCTTCAAGGTTCGACTCCTCTTCCTGTTGGTGAGGTGGTTGTTGAAAGTTTGGAGGAAGTTCCGGCCTTTGGCTACTTTGATCATCCCACGAGAAATTGGGATGGTACCTCCAACTTGCATTATAAGTGTTATCATAAAAATTATTTTGTGGTCTAGAATAGTTACCGATATAGTTAGCTTGCTCATTTTCCATGCCATATCCGTAGAGTGGGTACTAAGGATTCGCCACGCCTCCTAAATTCGAGTCATATTGTATTTCTGGGTGTACCTGCGAGAGACTATTCAAACCATCAAATTTTTTATTCATCATCTCTAACTGATTAGATAACCTGGTGACCACGTCGAGGTTGAAGACACTTTGGGTTGCTTTAGTAGGAATTGTCCTCATCGCTTGCCACACCGATAATTATTCGATGCCATCTTCTCTATAGACTAAAATTATCTGCCAAAAGCAAAATAGAGGAAAAATTAGCAAAGTGAAAAAAAATAAAAAAATTTAAAAAATAAATTTCAAAAAAAATAAAAAAATGGGCTAAAGTAATAAAAATAGAGTGTTCTTATTATTTTAGTTCCCCGGCAACGGCGCCAAAAACTTGATCGCTGTGAATCAGAGCTTTAAAATTTATAAAAAGAATGATCGAACCTAGAAACTAACTCTGACAACGATTGAGGCAAGTGCACCTATCGAACAATAGTATAGCTTAGGCAAGACCGGATTATCAAACCCAAAGGAACTAAAAGTACTAATACTAACTTTCTTTTTATTATTTAGCCTAAAATAAGTGAAGTTGTTTATCTAATCTAAATTAATTAACTTCTAAACTAAAGACACTAAGACAAAGAAGAATGAATTTGGAAAATAACTTGGGAAAAGCTCAGTTGATTTAGATGATACCCTAGGAAGAATCCACCTAGACTTCGCTTGTTATCTAACACTGAACCATACGATTTATTCACTTAGTTTGATCCGTAAGACTCCCTAACGTATATTAAACCCTCTCTCGAGGCGAATAACGTCTAACCCTGGGTTAATTAGTGGAACTCTCATTCTCTTATAATAACCTCCTAGAATAGCAATAAATCGATCTATGGATTCCCATATTAGGTTTTACCCTAATCCGGCAAAATCTCGTCACCCTATCTCCAGGCATGCGATCAACTCCGCTTAATTATGTTGGATATACTCTTAGGCAGGGTCTATTCCTCCTCCACCTAAGCACATTAAATTTAGATTAAGCTCACATAATTAAGAACAAACTAAGTATTTATCATATAATTCAGAAAACAATAACAAGATTCATCATAGGTTTCATCCCCTTCGGGTATCCGAAGGGTTTAGTTCATAACAATAAAGGAAAACATCTCAAGAGAAAAGATAAAACAAAACATAAGAAATCCCTAAAACCCCCTGAAGGAATTGAAGGAGAGATCCTCCGTCTTGAGTATAATTTCGGCTTCTTGAGATGGATCAACTGGCTATCTCTGAGTGAATCCCCACAAATCTGCCTTCTCTGGCCTGGCACGACGCCCCTAGACGATGGTTTTTGGCTCCCCTCAACAGAGGGTTTCTGTCGAACTCCCCGATTAAGTTGCCCCCTAGGGTGTTTATATAGGCTTTGAGATGTGTTAGTTGGCCTCCAAGTATCCTAATTTGAGTGTGATTCCTAATTGGGGGTTTAATTAGACTTTGGAGTGTGTTTCTTTGCCTCCAAGCATCCAAATCCGAGTGAAATTGCTCTTTTCAGCGACAGGGACACGGCCATGGCACACGCCCGTGTGAATCGTGGTCAGGCCGTGTGGACTTCGTTGATGAGGCACGGCCGTGTAAATCATGGTCCAGGTCGTGTTCGAGATCTTTTAAGGAGGCACGGCCGTGTGATCTTTGGTCTAGACTGTGTCGATTTCATGCTTTGGCCCATTTGTCCTGTTTTAAGCCCGTTTCTCGTTCTTTTTATCCTTGGGTGCTTTCCTGAGTATAAGACATGAAAAGAAAGGATTAAGAGCACCTTTTTACATAAATCAATGTATAATTCATCCAAAAGCATACTAAATGTGGGCCTAAAATGTGTTACTATTTTGTTTTATCAGGGTGATTCGTTGTAATTGATCTAGTAAGTTAGCAAGTTGAAAATAATATATACATATATATATATATATATATTAGACTTGTATAAGTTTAGCGCTTAACTTGTTCACTAGGAATTCTTATTGTGAGGACATGTACAATCTAAGTTTTCAAGGGGAAGACATAGAGGAGAGTGATCTAGATCTTAGGAGAAAAAGTCTGGTTGCTATACTGATATGTAATAAGACTGAAATCATTATTGTACAAGGTGGAAAGATAGTATATTATCTCTCTAGGCAAGGCTCTACAGATGTCGGAAAATTGAATTGCAGAAACATCTCTCTATGCTCATCTTTGTTCTTTCATAGTTCCACAAGGTGTTAACATTGTTCGTAGCACAACTCAAGTTTTTATTACAATTATTGATTGTTTTTTCATTTAGTTTTAAAAACCTTAAAATACAAGATACATCATTCTTATTTATTTGGCCTTCCATGTGTGTAATATTGATCATATGAGGAACTTTTTTAATGTTAAAATATTATAATTTAATTTAATGGAAACCCTTTGATTTAGTTATTAAATCAAAGTAGCTTAGGACTAAATTCTCGAGTTAAAAAGTAGGGGTATAGAATTTCAAGTGTGTGAATATAACTAAAATTTTATCTTTGTATTCCATGTTTTTTTTTAGGTCATATCGAAAATCTATATCAAAATATGTATCGAACACAGATTATTTAAAAAATAAAACGAAAAGCTTTATCAACTAACTGTTTAATATAATACTCAGAAGGATTCCAAGTTGTTTAACCATGCACAATGGCACATGTTACTATCATGATCATCCGTTTAAAAAAAAAAAAAGAAGTAAACTCGTAGTCCTTAGGCTAGGCCAATGAAAAAGATAATGTGTTCCTAACCATCTTGGGTTCTTTTGAGAAACCAGAGAACAACCTTAAAAGAGAAGAACTAATGACTTGTAATGTTCATCAAAATTATGGATCTTGTGTTAGAAAATCTACAAATGACATTAGATATCTCTAAATATTATATGTAAAATATAAAATGCTCATAAATATTAAAATGTGAAAAATTAATTAAAAGTAGAATAAAAAATTAACCTCCAACCATTGATTTTAATTTTATGTGTATCAGTTCTTCTATGCTCTTAACAACTCACTTATATGGTATATGTTTTTACAAATTGCTGAGCATAGGGACCTCCTCACAGCTTCTGTATATATAGGCTTGCATATGCACATTTTCCCATAAAAACTGCATTGCATTCATACATTTTATGCTTCTTTCAAATGAAGTGTTAACACTTTCAATAAATGCGTAAGTTATTGAAGAAACTTAAGCACCATTTATGTTAATAAAGAGATGTAAATTTTGGTTACATCATAACCATCATTAATAATGTTTTTAATTAACATAACTTAAATTAATAAATAAGAGGAAAACATTTGAGAGTTTTATATATATGGAACACTTAATGAAGAAAAAACCTTAAATTCTCTGACTTGGTCCGTATATACTTGCATTAGTACTCAAAATCCTCGAAATTGTATTCTTAGGAAAATAAATATAACACATGAATCATGGCAATAAGCCCTCTAAAATACAAGTATTATCTTTCATGTATCACTATGCATTCTATCTCTTCAACAATTGTCCATTTATAACTAAATGAATAAACCTTATGTTTAAAAGTCCAATAAAAGTGTTATTCTCAACATAAATGTGTACACCAAAAATGAGAAAACAACACCCAAACAAATAAGAGTTTCATTACTAATGTTAATTTATCATAAAACAAAATCATAATGTGGAACCAAGTCCTATTCGTACTACATGATACTTAAAGCTCATTGGTGGCATACCTTTTTTGTTAAAAGATAAAAAATAATTAATTCAGTGCTAATGTATTCAATGACCACTTTATTGTTTTTAACACATTCCTTTATAGTGAAATACTTTATGTCGATGTGTTTACTTTGACTACCACTTTTTTTTAGACAAGAAATAGCTGAATTATCGCAATAAATTTTCAATGGCTTAGAAATAGAATCTAAAATTTTAAGCCTTGATATAAAACTTTTCAACCATACAACAGGTGAGGTTGCTTCAAATTAAGAAAAAAAAAAACTCAGCCTTCATGGTAGAAGTGGCAATCAAGGTTTTCTTTGCACTTCTACAAGATATTGCTCTACCAACTAACTTAAAAATTTACCCAAATGTTGATTTTCTTAAATCAACACATCCAACAAAATCTGAGTCTAAGTAACCAACTACCTCTAGGTTGTCAATTCGTTTATACATAATCATTTAATCCTTGATCCCTTTAAGGTAACTCATCACTTTCTTTGTAGCTCTCCTGTGGTCTAAACCTAGATTACTCTAATATCTTTCTAACATTTGGAAATAAATTGCATGTTAAATCAAATGAACAAAAATGGATAGACATAGTGAAAATGGATAAATAGGAAACATTTTGAAATGATTATGGTTTTCTCTAAAATGAAAATGAAAATGGAGAAATAGAATCATTTGGAAATGAATATGGTTTTCTCTAGAATGAAAATGAAAAATGAAAAATGAAAATGATCTAGAAATAATTTTATGTTTTTTTGAATTAAATGAAGTTCAAAAATGGAAATAAATCATTTGGTCATGGTGAATCGTTGGATGTAGAAATATTAAATATATTTTCTCATAGATTCTTTTACAGTAAAGTCATCACATTTTTAATATAATTAGAATTGGGTTGAGAAGATTATTTAATTGGAAAAATATTGAGATGTTTATTTTGGGAAATAGAAAAAAAATATCGGGTTGGATCGAAATATAAAGTATTGAGTTAAAAGCTCAGACAGTACTTGTAATTGGACCTGATATGAGAGAGGCCCAAAAGCCCCTCATGTTAAAAGGATGGACAACAAATCCTAGTAATTTTAACTAGGGTTGCCGCCACCTATACTCCTAGTTAGACTAGGAGTTCATTTTTCTAGTTGAAATAAACTTCTACAATTCAAGAAGGATTCTACTTAAGGATTCTACTTCTTCTCCCTATAAATAGATGGCACCGGTAGGGCTAAAAATAAAACTTTCAGATATTGTTATTCTACTCGAAAATAGAGAGAGTATTATTCTCTAAGTATTTAATATATTTTTCGAAATAATTTTTTTTCAGTTTTTATTGAGAAGAGATTTTTCATTTTCACACTAAAGAAAAGTAAACTATTTCTGGTTCTATGTTTTATTCGATTCATTCGAGCCCACACTCAAAGCAGTTCGTGGTACGAGAATACTAAGAAGATCATTTGGTTGAAAGCCGAGAAAACAAGAATTCGTCTATTTGAAAACAAAGGTGCAAATTCAATCTAGGGTTTATTTCTATAAATATAAAAAATTGGGTCGATTTTTAATTTTTTATCTTTCGCTGTGTAAGAAAATCATTTTTTGAACTGATTTTTTTCCAACACACTTTCAATTAGTTCACCTGATAACCTTTCTTCTTCTTGAACACACATGGCCTAGAGTTCATTAATTGACCATTTTCCTTAGGTGTGTTATAGGAGATTTTGAAAGGTCCATATTGTGGTGAAAGTGAATTCAATATAAAGTGCACAAGGAAAGAGGCATACATCTCAACTTCAAGAGCCTTTAGTTGAACTACAATTTCCTTCATTTTCA
Organism: Gossypium sturtianum; assembly: GCA_025698515.1. NCBI lineage: Eukaryota > Viridiplantae > Streptophyta > Magnoliopsida > Malvales > Malvaceae > Gossypium > Gossypium sturtianum. Next base: position 13,391,871 of record CM046948.1, read on the forward strand.
TGATGTGCCCACGCACACCATTAACACTAGCGAGCTTTATTGATGATAACTTTTCCATTAGGGTGCTAGTTAGGGCTTTATCAGAAGACTCAAAATGTTACACCCCTTTACGACTCGATCGTCAGGTTCGAACTACAGGCTACCACATACGTTGTCGGAGCAACTACAATAAATTCAATACAATTCAATCATTACAACATGCTAATTAGTATAAAACGTCTTTCAATGTGATGTAAAATCAATCCTTGGTCTTATACGAGCTTACGAAAGCTCTTATACTAACCTAAGATCAGTTAAGGACTTAATTGAAAAGTTCTCAAAATTTGCAAGTTGATGTCGTAACATCATGGCCTGCACATTGCAACATCATCAGTCAATGAGTTATGTTACGACTTTAGGAATCTCGACATCACGACGTTTGGGACTTGTTGTTGCGGCGTCGCTCCTATTTGGAAAAAATCACATTGGTACATATTCAATGCTTCCAACCAAACATAGCTCATCATATTATGCATATACTAATTCCACCAATATTATATCATGTCGATACATGCCAAATCAAGCTTACAACACATTTGAAAACAATTATTCAAATGGCATAAAATCCATGTTCAAAATATAAACATTTTCAAACTATTTACCAAGTTAACTTACCAAATTACTTCACTATGCAAACCTTAACATATCTAACTTATGCAAACTTAAAATCATAAAACCAAATGGCATCAAACATGACCGAAGCTATGCATCAAATAGGTCATATATCAAGCTTATCATGCAAGTTCAACCATAGCCAAAAATACCACATTAGTATCCATTCAAGGATGAACAATTATACAACAAGATACCCTTCTATACACGCCACAATATTAAGACTCAAAATGAACATAATTCTACCGTATTGATGATAGTGTGTGATCCACACTGATCCGGCTTGGTGAGTTTCGCAAGTTGATGATCTACAAGTGGGAAAAACAATGATAGTAAGCACTTAAAATGCTTAGTAAGTTCAAATGGAAATTACAATACTTGCCTTGGTTATATATAAGTATGTTAATCACCATAGTTTTGGCATACATTTGGCTAAACTTGACACATAATGCCACCAACAAGTGAGCTTAATATGCATAGATACACATAAGGGTTAGACATAATAACATAACCGAAACATCACCAAGTTCATACCATACCATATAAGGTCATTACAATTTCATGTACAATCATCAATCTATAATTTTCATACAATTTCGATTTGATTTACATATCATTATAATATATCAAAATTCGGTTTGTTACTCTTTTTTCTATTTTAAGATTCATTTTCAATATTCTGCCCAATCAAACCTAGTAAAACAGAATCGAATACACGGGTGAGCTACACCACACCAAATAGCTTGTATGAGCTTGAACTACACCACACCAAGGCACCGAAGTACAAAGCTTGTAGGCATCAAATTTTTAAACATTTTTAATTACATCCCTCCACTATACCAAAGTCTCTATAGAGACAAATAATATTCGATGATCCGTAACAGATGTTGGATCTCAATTTAACCTGTCATAATCTCTGTATCATCACATATAATGTACAAGCATGCATATGACCCTATTGGCATGTCAATCATATCCTAACATTTTACTAAGTTCACATGGGTATCAATTACTTATATTTGCATTATCATACCCTGTAATCATCCATATTCACATGTTCATGCCCGGTAATCATTCATATTCACATGTTCATACCTTGTAATTATCCACATTCACATATCATACCTTGTAATTAGTCAAATTTGCATTTTCACATCCTATAATCATTCAAATTTTCATGTTCATACCCTATACTATTTCATATCAAACATCATTCTTATTTCATTTCAATTCAATCCAATTCCATTTCATTTTCTAGCCATGTATGTCAACTTAATCAATATTTAAAATTATGTTCAAACTTAATTATAATGAAATAAACAAAAGCATACATACAATTCAAGGAAAGATAGTAAGTTCCATATAAACTTACCTTTCAAAATACAAAACGAGTAGATTCTTCAGGGACTAATCCACAATATTTGTTTTTTCCCCTATTAGCTCCACTTTGATCAAATTCTTGGTCTATAAAAATATTTTATATACCAAATCAATATCATACATTATCACACAATGCCATAAAATGCATGATCCTAAATAAATCCCTTTATCGATTTCAAACATATTTTTCATTTTATTCAATTTAGTCCATGAAATTAGGATATGCATAACTTTTAATTCTTAGGTTTGGATTAAAATCTAATTTCACATACTCTCATTAGGGACCTTATAATTTCTATTTATAACATAATTTCATGGTGGGTTATTTATTTATTTAATTTGGTCCTTAATGTTATAAAGCTAACAAACATGCTTAACTAACTTTACAATTACTTCCTTTTCACAATCTAAGCTTAATATCTATCAATTTCAAGCCTAATTCATCAATTAATCAACAATGGAAACTTGCTAAAATTTAATAATTGATCAAATTGGTACATGTGTCACATCCCAAATTTTGGTCTTGTAGATTGAGGTTAGTGGACCGGATATCTGAGTCGGATATTGGAATTAAGTTCAAAGTGATAAAAAAAATATAATAATATAGTCTAAAATTAAGTTTGGGAATTTAGAATTCAGTGTCTGAAAATCGATTACCTTAAAAATATTTTTAAAAATGAAATCATATTTAAAAATAATTAAGAAAAAGTTGTTTTAATTGGAAAGGGAGTAATTTGCAAAAGGGTCAAACTTGAAAGTTGCCCAAAAGCAATCAAACCAATGTTTTATAAATCAGTTTTTTTACAGTGGTTTAAAACCCCTATTCACGTCAATTCCTTCCATCATTTTTCTCGTTTGAAAATTTTGCCAAACACCAATCTAAGCATTTTCTATCTAAACAAATAGATCTTATTGAATTTCTCACCTTCCAAACACAAAATCTTCTCTCAATTTTAAAGAAAACACTCAAATTTTTCCTCAATTTCCTCATTCTTCTCTAAAGGTTTTTCAAGAAATTAAAGTTCAACTTGTTTTTCTTCTTCAATCAAGGTTAGATTTTGATTCTTTTTCTAGCAATTAAAGTTAAACTTATTTTTAATTGATTAAAAGGCTTTTAAAATCAATTTGAAAGATTATTAAAGGATTTTAAAGAATTGATGATTTTCCCTCTTGAATGCTCATGTGTGATGATTTTTTTTGAAAAATTATAATATGAGATTTTAAGTGTTTAAAATGATTTAGATCTATTAAAAATGATATATAGGATGATTAGAATCATGTTTAAGCAATAGAATCAAGAATTGATTATGGAAATCAAAGATTTCAGTTAGCTAGTCAAATTTTAGGTTTAAGAGGAGGGAGGATGGATCTGAGTTTTTGTTGATGTTTGGTTTTGTTTTTGGTTGTAAATGACCATATTTTATTGTGTTCAATGTATTTGTAAAGTATCGGATCTGTTGGAGTCCTCTACGAGAAAGGTGAAAAGCAAGGAGAAGCTCGTTTAAGCTTTTGACAATCGAGCGAAAGCTAATCAGTGAGTGATATGGAATTGCTGCTTGTAAACACAATTAAATGGGTTAATTGGGAGCTTAGGTTAGCCTAAACATCTATCCTAAGTTCCAAGTGTAAGCCTTATTACTTAAACTTATGTTATTTTGCAAATAATGTTCCTATGTAGTGTGAAATGTATATGATGAGCTATTATGACAAAATGCTATGTGTTTATGACAGTATATGATATGAGGCTTGTTGGTTTTATGCACACTGATGAGATCTATAGTGAATGTGGCTCATTGAGCATTGTGTTGGAACTTGAAAGTGCAATGAAAATTATTACGATAGTGTTGTGAATGTGTTGTATATGACAAGTGAAAATGTGCATAAAATAGTAAGTATTTGTGTATAAATGGATATGTTGTGTAACACCCTATACCCGACCCAATTTCCAGATCCGGGTTACAAAGTGTCACAAGCAAACAACATAACTTCGATGTATTCGGAAAACATAAAATTTAGAATAAGTTTGAATAAGTCTGCTAATCATACTTCATTAATCATTAATAACTTAATAACAAATCAAGTTTGACACTTAATTTACTAATTTATTTGCCAACAAGAGTAATTCGGGTAAAATCCCTGGTTAATTTAATTTTATACAGACTCGTAAAAAAATTTCATTAATGGTTTTTTTGACATAATTACTAAGATTCATACTTAGTTATAATAGTTCTAACCTTGAGGCATAGCCTCAAAGGATGCCCCACTATATGCATGATATCGCTACAACATAAGTCTACTTGGTTTCATGAGTTTTGGCTTGGTCCCTCCTTGATTCTTCGAATTAACCATCCTACCTAAAAAGCACGATAAAACCTGAATAAGTTCAATTGAACTTAGTGAGACATCCAAACCTCCTACTCTTAAGACAATAATATGTACTTGCACTTCATGATCCAAATTCTTGTTAGCCTCAGTCTGACTTGGTACAGACTTGTCATTTATTACCTTCCTGATGAATGTTCTTCTCTTTATAGAACCCATTATCTATATACCATGAATTCATGTCCAATTTCTTATTACTTGATCCACCATTCTATCATATGTGAATTACCTCAATTGACCAGTTTATGGCTGAATAGTGTAAAATAGTTTATTCTGGAGAATTAATATGAGAGATATAGCATTTGGATAACCCTTACATGCAGACTTGCTTTTGGCACCTCTACTTATGCTATCCCACAGACGTATAATCGTACAAGCGGATACATATTCACGGACACTCATTTGACGGATCATCATTACATCTTCCACATGAAAGATGATTCATATGGTCCCTTAACTTACAATAATATTCTTACGACTTCTTATTTAGAAGATTGCCTAGTTGAATTTCTTCCTAGAAGACACTATATGCGGATAATTACCTTTATATTCATATAAGAAGAACATCCAGAAATGAATCTGAATACACAAACTATTTTGCAACATCCACAAGATTTAATTCCATGTTTAGCTTAGACATGACGCTTTAAGAACTGATTTGGTGGACCTTTATAACTTGCATCCATCTTGCAATAATAGTTAGCCTAAACACAGTGGTCTACTCACTGTAACAAATCACTTATGGTCGTATTTCCACATTGAAGACTATATTGGCAGACTTCCACAAATACAATGGTCCTGACGGACTTCCACTTTTAAGATTGTCCTGGCGGACTTCCACAAATATGATGTCATAACGGCAAACTTGTCCTCTGTTGGATTATGCCATGGCCATAGACTTACATTCATATACATGACTATGTCGCAGACCGCCCTGGGTCGTGCCATGGCCCAACCGTGGTCTTTCTCATATATACGACTTAAAGCCTCCAACTCCGAAGACTCTTTATTTGCCCTCAAAGGGCTTTCATATTCATGTGCACATATTCTCGTACATCCCGCCCAAACCTCCACCACACCAATAACATGTGGCACAAAGTGCACAATGTGACATGTTCTTTATCTTTCACCCGTCAACACTTTCCTCCATACTCCACATTTTGTCTATTTACATACATTACATACACAAGCATATCTGCTAAGCTTATTGTTTACTAATACATCAAAAAACACACCAACATATCATCTACTTAACAAAAAAAAAAAAGTATTATTAGCACAAGCAGATTATATGCTTTCACCCAAACACTGATTCAAGCACTAACACTTTGCATGCATACTATTTTCATAGAAATCCTAGATAAGAATTGTAGGAAAAAAATCCGGTTAAAAAATAATTTTATTGCACAACAAAAAATTAAATTTTTGAAAATCAACCTGGTTTGTGATATTTATAGCAATAAATCTTAACTGAAAATGTACTTGTGTTTTTGAATAAACGAATCCTTGATGTTTTCCGGCTTTAAAAAAAATGATCTTATCCACTATTCTCGTATCACGACTTGCTTCGAGTGTGGGCTCGAACCAATTGAACCCAAACACAAAATTAGAAAAATATATTTAAAATTTGAGAATCAATTCTCTCTATTTTTCGACAGAATAACAATATCTCAAAAGATATGTAAATAGTTCAACCGGTGCCATTTATTTATAGAAAGAGAAGGTAGAACCCTTTTAGAGTTGTAGAGGTTTATTTTAAATAGAAAAACAACATCCTACTTGGAGTAGGAGAGGGGTGAACGTCCCACCCTTGTATTTCTACTAGGGTTGTCACTGCCTTCAAGTTATATGAGGGGTTTTGGGCATCTCTCCCATCGAGTCCAATTACGAGTACTTCTTGGGCCCTTTTTAAACTAGTACTTTATAATATGATCCAACCCGATTTAGTTTTTTATTTCCCAAAATAAAATTTAATATTTACTTATTAAATAACTTTCTCATCTCAATTTTACCTTAGTGAAATTTTGACAATTTTACTCCCGATAAAATTTTAACGTTTTTACCCCCGATAAAATTTTAAGAAAATTCGCTCAATATGTCACAACTCAACATGTTCACTATGGTAGAATAGTTTATTTTCATTTTTGAGCTTCAAAATAGTCCAAAAATATAAGCTCATTTTTCCATCATTTTTTTAAGTAATCCTATATAGGATTGCAAGTTCCTATTTCCATTTCCATTTTTGGAAACATGCATTCATTTCCAAATGATTCCATTTCTCTATTTCATATAAAACCATAATTATTCCTAAATGTTTCCCATTTCTCTTTTTCTATTCATTCTGTTCATTTCTATTCAAACACGCAATTCATTTCTAGTTTTAACGAGTTAGCGGAGGGACCGATTAGACATATGTAGTTGAGGCTCAAATTATTTATAATTAAGTTTAGGTTTTTCGCCTATTAATTATAAACTTATTTAGTGACGAAGTCATTCCATTATAGTATCGTGGCTGAGCTCTCCCCAACGACATACCATTACGAAAACAACTACTCAGTGCTCGTCCAATGATCTTGTCATTAGTGTGTTACCCTCATAGGATATCTTTGATCTCTTTGGGATAATATTCATTCTCCCAATATGATTCTAGTTATCTCACAGTAATCATTACATCTTCCTTCATGAAAATTTAATCACTATCAAATAGTGATCAAGTCATCCATCACAAAGATGGACGACCCGTGGCCACGTTTACTTTTCATCAACCATGTAATGCCAATGAAAGGATATCATTTACCCATGTTTTGGGCTATGAATTCCACTGTTGTGAATCACGCTACATACTACAGATTTCGTACATCCAATGCACCAGCTTTCCGTTCCTTATCTATTTGAACAAAGGCTTTTACTTACATCAAAATGTATGAGTCACATATACATAATCCGCCATCCACTCATGATTCAGGTATGCCACACTATGAACGTCACAAGTGAATAAATCAATAAACGGCTTCAGGATCTATTCTTCTTGGGTCTTGTCCGATGTACTGTCAATCCAGTCAATCACATCTATGTCTCTATCTTCTGTGAATCATTCGCTCCGATGCCTAAGACAAGATATATCCCTAATTGGACTTGATAGACGACATATTAGTCTTTTAATCAGTTTTCTCATTTCCAATTAAACTTGGGACATGTTTAGGTTCGTCTACTAATACAACATGTTTTTCCGTATTACAATCCAACAACGTAATATCTATTAGTATTAGTTAAACATTTAGACAACTAATGAGAAACATTTGCTTCCATTTTTTTTTTTGTGTGCAAATATCATATGAGGACAATTATACAAAATATATTAATGTAATTAATGAATTTGTGTTATTAACCAAACTATTTGAAAAATCACAAGTGTATATTGACGAAAATACTACATTTAGGGCACCAGATCTAACAGTCTCCCACTTGCCCTAGTAAAGTAGATGAGTCATGTTTCACATTCTTGTGCCCCTCCATATGTTTCCCAAAGAACTCTCTAGCTATAAGAATCTTAGCTAAACAAATTCCCAAGGTTTGCCCTCATATGCGATCTTTGACTAGGTCTACCATTCCGTCAAACACTACTGTCTCCCTTATGTGTTTTGTCCTTATGTGGTTAATTCAGGTTTAACTATATCCATACTGTTATAGTGTGATAGCTTTTACATACCTCATATTTGGCCATCTATTGTGAAGTTAGTAGTGTATATTGGAAAAATCTCGGTTTGAAAACGATTTTCTTGCACAACGGAAAATTAAAATTTTGAAAACCGACTTGGTTGGTGATATTTATAGCAATAAACCTTAACCGAATACGTACCTATGTTTTGGAATAAGAGGATCCTTGATTTTTCTGACTTTCAACCAAACGATATTCTCCACTATTCTAGTATCACGAACTGCTTCGAGTGTGGGCTTGAACCAGTTGAAACAAAACATAGAACTAAAAAAGTTTTCTTTTTGGGATGAAAACATAAATTCTCTTTTCTTAATAGAAACTGGTAAAATTTTTATTCTGGAAAAATATATTTAAAAGTTGAGAATCAATTCTCTCTATTTTTCAAAAGAATAACAATATCTCAAAAGATATGTAAATAGCTTTACCGATGCCATCCATTTATAGGAAGAGAATGTAGAACCTTTTTAGAGTTGTAGAGGTTTATTTTAAATAGAAAAACATCCTACTCAGAGTAGGAGAGGGGTGAACGTCCCAAACTTGTATTTCTACTAGGGTTGTCGCCCCTTCCATGTTATATGAGGGGTTTTGGGCCTTTCACATCGGGTCTAATTACGAGCACTTCCTAAGCCTTTTGGTTTGACCCAGTACTCTGTAATGTGATCCAACCTGATTCAATTTTTTTGTTTACCAACGTAAACTTTAATATTTACATATTAAATAAATTTTTCAACCTAATTTTACCCAGTAAAGTTTTGAAAATTCTTACCCTCGGTAAAATTTTGAAGATTTTACCCCCGAGAAAATTTCGAGAAAATTCGTTCAATATGTCACAACTCAACATGTCCACTATGACCGAATGGTTTATTTTCATTTTCGGGCTTCAAAACAGTCCAAAAACATATACTCATTCTTCCATCATTTTTAAATTAATCCTATATAGGATTGCAAGTTTCCATTTCTATTTCCATTTCCATTTTTGGAAACCTACATTCATTTCCAAATGATTCTATTTCTCCATTTCGGAGAAAACCATAATCATTCCTGAATGTTTCCCATTTCTCTTTTTCTATTCATTCCGTTCATTTCTATTTAAACACGCAATTCATTTCTGGTTTCAATGAGCCACCGGAGGGACCGATTGGACATATGTAGTTGAGGCTCAAATGGTTTATAATTAAGTTTTGGCTTTTCGCTTATTAATTATAAACTCATTTAGTCATGAATTCGTTCCACTATAGTATCATGACTAAGATCTCCCTAATGACATACAATTACGAAAGCAACTACTCAATGCTCGTCCAATGACCTTGTCATTAATGTGTTACCCTCATAGGATATCCTTGATCTCTTTGGGATGATATCTGTTCTCCCAATATGATTCTATTTTATCTAATGGTAATCGTTACATCTTCTTTCATGAAAGTTAATCGCTATCAAATAGTGATCAAGTCATCCATCACAAAGACGGACAACCCATGGCCACGTTTACTTTTCATCAACCATGTAATGCCAATGAGAGGATATCATTTACCCATGTTTTGGGTTATGAGTTCCACTGTTGTGAATGACGCTACATACTACAAAGTCGTACACTCAACGCTCCAGCTTTCGGTTCCTTATCTTGTAACAACCCTCACTCATCTCCGTCACCGTATCAGGGTCACAAGATGCTACAACAATTAATAGTTCAAAATCATAGAATTCCCAATTCAAAATTTAATTAAAATAGTCATTAATAAAAAAAATTAGTCAAAGATGGTATTCATACATAACAGAGTTTAAAACAAGCCTTAGAAAACAATGAGATGGACTCGAGCATGAAAAAGGACCAAATTATAAATTTTACAAAACTTGAACAAAGTATTGATATCATTGAAATCAATATCGATATTTTTAAAAAGAAATTATCGATACTGGATGAATAGTATCGATACCAAATTTTCATTTTGTCAACTTTTAAAATTGTTCAATTGGTCTGGTACCGATACCCTAATCTATTTTATCAGTACTTTTATAAAAAAATGGTCAAAATCATAAGTTTAAAAGTTCAAAACATGTTCAACTCATACACCTTTCATAAGGATACATCTATACACATATTTTACCTTAGATATAAGCTTATAAACCTTATAATCTCTTATGCAACTAGATTATCATTAATCATTCAATAGACACATTTAAAAACACCAAAACATACCATTTGCCTAGATCTAACCAATATGCCATAAGGCATCATCACAAACAACATTTCAACCTAAAGTTCAACTTCATTTCTATCAATTCCACACTTAGCCAAAAGAATGTCATATGAAATACCAAATTTCCATAACCTTTATCATCAACTAACCAAATTGCAATTCAAGGCATATTATCAATTATCATGACATTCAATGAAAATTCCAAACAAGACATCAACTAACCATTGTTCCAACACAAGTCAAGCTCAATATCACATTCAAACCTCTATATCAAGCCATGATCAACCATACTTTTAACCAACAAGCATAAAACTTTTACACAAGCATAAACATACAATTTATAATGAATACTTATACACATATCCAAGTTACTCCTATTACATGCCACAAATCCCAAATTAATTTTTTTTCAAAGTCTACAAAAGATAGTTGGATAGTGTGATCTTCAACTTGATCTGATTGCTCGGTTCCGCAAAACGAGATCTACAAGAAAACAGGAAAGCAACATGAGTAAGCTTTTACAAGCTTAGTAAGTTCACAGTTTGAAACGTTATAACTTACCGTATAATCACAATTTTATAATTAACAAAATCAATAGCTAACATTAACCCTGTGTAACATCCTAAAATTGAGGCTATTTGAGATTGAATTATTTTTTTTGTGTGTTTGAATTGCTGTGATGTTATTTATGGAATAATAAGGCCTAATTAGGGGTCTCGAGTAGGCTCGGAATAGGAGAAAATTTAATTTGGTAAGCTTTAAGGTAGGGAGCCTTAGTAGGAAGGGGTTACAAGAATAAATGGAGGATTATCTGACACTAAAAAGACCTTGGAAAAGTGGGAAAAGGAAGGCCACTTGGGAGCTGGAAGTGACGCCACAATGAGCAAGGGAGAGCCTGTGTTCGAGTCGCGAAAATCCCTCTTTTTGCTCTTTGAATGGGACGGCATAGGGGGAGAGATTTTCTCTCTTTAAACTCTTTTTTTTGATAATAAGGATAAATAAGGATTTAACTAGATATTAGGTGAATAATCTAAAAAGGTGGCAAGAGAAAAAGTAGGCATGTGTTAATTCAAATTCTTTTGAATTATTTCAAATTAGTGGCCAAGAGAGAAACAAGGAGTTGGCCGAAATTTGAACTCCTCATGAGAGGAGTGGACGGCAAGTATAGGGGGGATAGTGCCGAATTTTTTTAAGTCTTTCCTTTCTAATTTTCGGCTAGTCTTCATCTCTTTTGTTTTTTTTTCATTCTCTCTCAAACCGAAAACACCATTGCCATCTACCTCTCTTATTCTTTTTGACCCTTAGCCGAAACACCTACTCTCTTTCCCTCTCTTTTTCTTTTCTTTTCTTCTCAAAACCGAATCCCTATCTCCCTTTTCTCACTATTTTCTTTTCACTTTAGCCGAATTCTTTTCTCCTTATTTTGTGAAGTCTTGGCCGAATATCAAGCAAGGGTAATCCCTTTTTAGTTTTTCCAATCGGTCATAGAAGAAGGTAGGTATGCTGAAACTCTTCTCCCATATTCTTTTCTCTGTCGACTATCAACAAGGGTAAGAGCCGATTTCGGCATTGGATTGCAAGTATGAATCACCCGATTCGAATCGGTTGTTGTAGGGCCTTCAAGGTGTTGATCTAGTGAAGCCGTCACCTTCGTAATAATTGGTTGGTAAGTAGTGGTAAGGATGTGCTAATAGTTTAATCTCTTTAGTATTATAAGTCAAAGGCTATTAAGTGGCTACTAATGGTTGCCGATTGTAGGGTGGAAGCAGAGGTGTAAAAGTGTACTAAGATTAGTACCGAAGGTATTAGGTAAGGTTTTTGGGTTCAATAATTAACCCTTTGGATATTGTGGTTTGGCCGAATGGCCAAGGACACTAAACCTTTGAGTTTGGCCGAATATAGGGACAAGAGAGCAGGAGGTGGCCGATTGACTCTTTGGGATTTGGAGTTAGCATTTCAATCAGGTGTGTACATACACACTTTATGACTAATTAAAATGCTAAGTATTCTGTGTATGTTAACTCTGATTTGTAGATTTGGGATTTTGTACCATAAAAGGTATAAACAAGGAATTCAGGTACGTCCTTGTTGTTATGATGCTTTTGGGAAGCATGAAATATGTGGCTATGTGGCATATAACATATGGTTGTTGATAAATCTGTTCGATGATTGCTAAATAAACCTATGGGCATGAAATCTGTTAAGTGCATATTATTGATTGATGTGGGTTGCTGAGAGGAGGGGGCAGTGATATTCGTGTCGACGGACACCAGTGGTTTGGTACCACATTGTGACTACGATCACCAGAGGTTTGGCACCTCCAGGGGTTTGGCACCTCATAGCGTCTCGTCCCCGTGGCTTAGCACCACAGTGGGTTGGCCCCACAGTTTACATTATGGGATTGACGCCAGTGATTTGGTATCACACGATGGGTTGGCCCCATCATTTGATTTGTGACTTCGAGTCACCAGTGGTTTGGCACCACCAGTGGTTTGGCACCACCAGTGGTTTGGCACCACAATATGACGGATTTCGTGACTTTAAGTCACCAGTGGTTTGGCACCACCAGTGGTTTGGTACCACACGGGGTAGAGAAAGGTGTTTGGATGGCTAGGTTGGGTGCATGGTTTAGTGCATGTTAATTTGTTATAAATTGTGTATGTTGTTGCACTAAATAGGGGAAGGGTTACACATTGAGTCTTGGTGACTCACCTTCTCCTTAACATTTTTCAGGTGACACGTAGATTGCGGATGAGGAGCCGATGGACTCGAGGTGGCCATGCAAAGGGGATTTGAATTTAATGAACTTGAATTTTAGTTTATTTTATTTTTATTGTTGGTTTTATTTTAATCAAATTATAATAAGGCCTCCTAGAATTATTTTTATTATTTTACATGTTTGAATGATTTGTTTCAAACTATTTAATGATATTAAAATAAGTTCACATGTTTTCTCAAAATTCCTACGCAAAGTGTTTATCGTGCCATCGGGTACATTTAAAATCTATAATAACCCGACTTAATAAATATTATTTTTAAACAAACTAAGTGTGGTTTTAGCAGGATAATTGGAAATGAAGATGATTTCATCAAAACTCAAATCGGCTAAAGGGATTTTCAAAATGGTTTTCTCTATGACATACCAAACTCGGTCGTAATGTTTGGGCCGGGTTTGGGGTGTTACACCCTGCCAATCACAACCATTCAATAGGTGAGTTTAGTAAATACAAGTCATTTAACCACTTCATTTATATAGTATCAACCATTATCAAGTCACGATATAATATCGGAAACCATGAACACATGTACAAATCTTTCACAAGAAATCATAACCAAATATCAGTTACATATCATCATTAAGTCATTTAACCATTAAAAAATTAGCCCAATGAACGGTATTGTGACACCCCAAACCTGGCCTAAACGTTACGACCGAATCTGGCATGTCACATGAAAGGAATGTTTAAAAACTGTGCATTCGTTAAAAAGCTCATATTCTTTATAGTTGTGGTGAGAAATCGAGTTTAAGTAATTTTGAATAAGAAATGGTTTATTATCATTTTAGGAAAATGCCATATTGATCATTTAATAATAAGCAATAAACAAATTGAAAGCTGAAACCAAATAAAATACCCAAGGCCTTATTACATGACAAAAACTCAAATAAAAATAAGTCCAAATATAAGAAACGAATTTACGAGTAAACATATGTATGGCCTCCACGAGTCCACCTCACTCCCAAATCCGCGATCTAATGATTACCCAAAAATTTAACTAAGGGGTGAGTCATCGAGACTCGGTGTGTAAATCCCCATCCAACAGTGCCCTTACACAATTTCATATGAAAATATGCATATCATGCACCCAAACCTAGCCATCCGCAACTCCTTTTTCTACCCCGTGTGGTACCAAACCACCGGGTGGTGCCAAACCATCGTGTCCAAGGACACGATATTCATCAATATTGTGGTGCCAAACCACCGGGTGACTCGAAGTCACGAATAATAGTGATGGGGCCAACCCATCGTGTGATACCAAATCACCGGCGTCCAATCCCGTTGTATTATCGTGGGGCCAACCCATCGTGGTACCAAACCACTGGGACGAGGCGCTATGAGGTGCCAAACCTCCGGTGTCCGGAGACACGAATGTGATACCAAATCACTTTGGTGACTCAAAGTCACTAATAATCCATCGTGTGGGGCCAACCCACGTGTGATACCAAATCACCGCGACGATCCCATATATCAAAAGTGGGGCCAACCCACGGTGGTGTTAACCACGGGGGCGAGTCGCTATGAGGTGCCAAACCTCCGGAGGTGCCAAACCTCTCGGTGACCGTAGTCACAATGTGGTACCAAACCACCGGTGCCCGTCGACACGAATATCACCGCCCCCTCCACTCATATAACCCATGCAATATGACATAATAATTCGTGTATGCGAGATGTCATGTATGCTAGACATATATCAAATATAAGTATAACATGAATTACCATCATAATCGATAGACATAAAACAACATAATCACCCTAATCAACCTCTAAGGGTATATCGGTAATTTACCCACCAAGGGCATTTTCGTAATTTACCCACCAAGGGTATATCGGTAATTTACCCACCAAGGGCATTTCAGGTAATTTCAGACTGAATGGCCTTTCCAAAGGCCCAAATGTCGCCCGAAGCGACCCAACTACCATTTCTCGTCGAATGGACTATTGGGCCTAAAGCCCAATTTTGGCCCACCTAACACAAATCTAGCCACGTTTATGAGATTCACCTAGTCTAGTTCACTATATACTACACCATCATACATTTTACTATATTGGGCCCACGGGCCCATTGGCTTCCCTTCGCCCATCGCGCCCAAGCAAAATTTCAACCCACAAGAATACTATTGATGGCCTCAACTATCGCTGTCGAAGCCCCACACGCGCGCCGCGCGCTCGTGTGGCTACTATTGCCGTGATCGGCACTTCGGCATTTGCCGCTCTCTGCCTAGAGTAGAGAGTTACACACCGATAGGACTCGTGTTAATCCGCTCCGACCACTCCTGTGCCCAACGCGCCTTCCAAGGTGTGTCAACCTCTCCTCTGGAATGCTCTTTATATAGCTAGCTCTTCACCTTCCTTCTTTGTATCTTTCCGATGTGGGATCCTTCACAAGAGAGAGTTTAAATTCAATCAAACTCTTCCCGTCCAGCATCATAAAATAAATACTCCCTTGCTTCTCATGAGATTCGAACCCAGTGCTCCTTGCAACATAATCCACGCTGCTAGCCACTTGGCCACAAGCTCCTCTTGTGTCTAAAACCATGCGCAACTAAATATAAATCTATAGCCAAATTCCGAGGTCCAAGTAAAAGAAAACCAAAATGCAAAAGCCAAGACTTGAACCTTGGACCTCCTTCCTTCCTTATGGCGTCATCCCCTTGCCTCTTAAGTGGCGTCACTTTGCCACTACACCACACACTCCACTTGTGTCATTTTTCCCCACATTTTATTCTTAAGGCCTACTTGCCAACTTCCGTGGTTTTTTTCACCTAAAACCAAAATTCCCCCCCAAGCTAATATTTGATCCGGGACTTCATAAAGCCCTCTAACCTTCCAAAATAACTTACCTAATAAGTCTAACTTGCATTAATGCCGTTCTCAAAAAATTTTAAATCAAGGTCCATTGGGCCCAATCCTACTAGGCCCAATTTCGGGATGTTACAAATCTACCCTCCTTAAAGAAATTTCGTCCTCGAAATTTCCCACTACAGGAACATTCGTACCACCTAACCTACAACGCCGTGCTCACGCTGCGTACTCTGATTCCAATAACCCTAATATACTTTTAACTAGAATTTAGAAATCCTACACATACTAAAAAAACCTAACCATTAAAGCGCACAAATATTTCAGACGCAATCAACTCTATATCCGAACATCACATCCAACCCAAACACACAGAATAGATATTCAAAATACAAACATATAACAAAACAAAGTATCGAAACTTACAAGTCTGATTGGTGCGAGAGACTCGGGTGCCATATTTAAAAAAAAAGAGATATATATTTTCTAAACCATTTTCTAAACCATCTTTTGAAAACATTTTTTTGAACCCAAACCCACAAATGAGTTTTTGAACCTAGGCTCGATACCATAATTGTGACACCCCAAACCCGGCCTAAACGTTACGACCGAATCGGCATGTCACATGAAAGGAATGTTTAAAAAGCGTGCATTCGTTAAAAAAGCTCATATTCTTTATAGTTGTGGTGAGAAATCGAGTTTAAGTAATTTTGAATAAGAAATGGTTTATTATCATTTTAGGAAAATGCCATATTGATCATTTAATAATAAGCAATAAACAAATTGAAAGTCAAAAACCAAATAAAATACCCAAGGCCTTATTACATAACAAAAACTCAAATAAAAATAAGTCCAAATACAAGAAACGAATTTACGAGTAAACATATGTATGGCCTCCACGAGTCCACCTCGGCTCCCAAATCCGCGATCTAATGATTACCCGCAAAATTTAACTAAGGGGTGAGTCATCGAGACTCGGTGTGTAAATCCCCATCCAACAGTGCCCTTACACAATTTCATATGAAAATATGCATATCATGCACCCAAACCTAGCCATCCGCAACTCCTTTTTCTACCCCGTGTGGTACCAAACCACCGGTGGTGCCAAACCACCGGTGTCCAAGGACACGATATTCATCAATATTGTGGTGCCAAACCACTTTGGTGACTCGAAGTCACGAATAATAGTGATGGGGCCAACCCATCGTGTGATACCAAATCACCGGGCCAATCCCGTTGTATTATCTCGTGGGGCCAACCCACTGTGGTACCAAACCACCGGGACGAGGCGCTATGAGGTGCCAAACCTCGTGTCCGGAGACACGAATGTGATACCAAATCACCGGTGACTCAAAGTCACTAATAATCCATCTGTGGGGCCAACCCACGTGTGATACCAAATCACTAGCGGCGATCCCATATATCAAAAGTGGGGCCAACCCACGGTGGTGTTAACCACGGGGGCGAGTCGCTATGAGGTGCCAAACCTCCGGAGGTGCCAAACCTCTGGTGACCGTAGTCACAATGTGGTACCAAACCACCGGTGCCCGTCGACACGAATATCACTTTGCCCTCCACTCATATAACCCATGCAATATGACATAATAATTCGTGTATGCGTTATGTCATGTATGCTAGACATATATCAAATATAAGTATAACATGAATTACCATCATAATCAGATAGACATAAAACAACATAATCACCCTAATCAACCTCTAAGGGTATAACCGTAATTTTACCTACCAAGGGCATTTTCGTAATTTACCCACCAAGGGTATATCGGTAATTTACCCACCAAGGGCATTTTCGTAATTTACCCACCAAGGGTATATCGGTAATTTACCCACCAAGGGCATTTTCGTAATTTACCCACCAAGGGTATATCGGTAATTTACCCACCAAGGGCATTTCAGTAATTTCATACCTGGAATGGCCTTTCCAAAGGCCCAGTGTCGCCCCGAGCGACCCAACTACCATTTCTGGTCGAAATGGACTATTGGGCCTAAAGCCCAATTTTGGCCCATTCGGGCCTACACGCTCGTGTGGCCCACCTAACACAAATCTAGCCACGTTTATGAGATTCACCTAGTCTAGTTCACTATATACTACACCATCATATATTTTACTATATTGGGCCCACGGGCCCATTGGGCCCCCTTCGGCCCATCGCGGCCCAAGCAGCCCCAACCCACAAGAATACTATTGATGGCCTCAACTATCGCGTCGAAGCCCCACACGTGCGCTCGCACGCTCGTGTGGCTACTATTGCCGTGATCGGCGCCGGCATTTGCGCGCTTCTAGACTAGAGTAGAGAGTTACACACACGATAGGACTCGGTGTTAATCCGCGCTCCACCACTCCTGTGCCCAAACGCCTTCCAAGGTGTGTCAACCCTCCTCTGGAATGCTCTTTATATAGCTAGCTCTTCACCTTCCTTCTTTGTATCTTTCCGATGTGGGATCCCTTCGTCGATGAGTTTAAATTCAATCTGAAACTCTTCCCGTCTGCATCGCAAAATAAATACTCCTTGCTTCTCATGAGATTCGAACCAGGCTCCTTTGCAACATAATCCACGCCGCTAGCCACTTGGCCACAAGCTCCTCTTGTGTCTAAAACCATGCGCAACTAAATATAAATCTATAGCCAAATTCGAGGTCCAAGTAAAAAGAAAACCAAAATGCAAAAGCCAAGACTTGAACCTTGGACCTCCTTCCTTCCTTATGGCGTCATCCCCCTTGCCTCTTAAGTGGCGTCACTTTGCCACTACACCACACACTCCACTTGTGTCATTTTTCCCCACATTTTATTCTTAAGGCCTACTTGCCAACTTCCAGGGTTTTTTTTTCACCTAAAACCAAAATTCCCCCAAAGCTAATATTTGATCCCGGGACTTCATAGAAGCCCTCTAACCTTCCAAAATAACTTACCTAATAAGTCTAACTTGCATTAATGCCGTTCTCAAAAAATTTAAATCAAGGTCCATTGGGCCCAATCCTACTAGGCCCAATTTCGGGATGTTACAGGTATAAACAGATATGGATACACGATTATCCACCCAAGACACGTCAGAATACTCAACTGAGTCAGTCTAACCAAGAACACGCCTGAGCACCAAGTGCCTAGCCCGTAGGCTAACATCCCTCTAGTAACACGCTTGGGCACCAAGTGCAAGCCCGTAGGCTTTACATCCGCACCTAGAAACACGCCAGAATCACTGTACATATAACTCGGAAATCCTCAACAAATGTTGGATTCCGTATACTCAATGTATAAAATCAAGTCATGTATCATCATCTCAATCTCATATCAATCTCGTACAGCGCGCAAAATAACCTATCGGCATGCCAATTGTATCCTATCATATGTCCATCCAGGCTCGATACAAGTAATCGTATAACACTTTTCAATTCAATCCACTTTCTCACATTGTACCAATTTGTAACAATTCAATATACATGCATATATATTAAATATACCACAATTCAGAAATCAACATAATATTACAAATTGTACCAAATTAAACCGTATGAACTTACCAGGGCTAAACAGTATAGATTGTAATATCAGAGACTAATAAGCAAGTTTTTACTTTCCACAATTATCTACCAACTATTGATCTAAACAGTAATTTATTTCAATTATCAACCCAAATACTTATAAATAATCCATTTAATGCATATGACTTCTTTATTGAAAATTTTCACAATTGCCATAAACTTTTGCATTTTATTTAATTTAGTCCCTAAAATCGAAACAAGCTTAATTTCAAAATTAATCCCTAACCCATATTGTCGAATTTATTTCCATCCTTAATGAGCCCTCTAATTTTGAAATTTCACAAGAAAACTAAGCAAATTTCAATATTTTATCTATTTAGTCCCTAAACTCAAAACTATTCAAAATTACTTTACAGAACAGTTCAAATCCATCATTAAACTTCAAGCTCAAATATAAACATCAAGAAAGCTTCAAGAACATCAATGAAAAATTTTCAAAACTTTGATAGTTTTACAAAATAGTCCCCATGCTAGATAAATTAAGTTACAACGATCTCAAAAACATAAAATTTACGAGAAAATGGATGAAAATGGACTTACATGCAATTGAATAAACAAGGTCGCAGCTTCCTTAAATTTCAACAATAGTTTTATTAGCTTCTTTTTTTGTTTCATTAATTTATTACTTTAACTTAATTTAATAAACATTTTAACCAATATAAAAATCAACTCTCACAGTATATGACTGGCCATTAACATTAGAAATGGATTAATTGCGATTTAAATCCACCCCATTTCACTTTAATACTCAATTAGTACTTAAACACTAATAATGATTAATTTTTACGATTTTAACGATTTAGTCCTTTTTTTCTTTAATTAACTATCAAATCACTAAAATTTACGAACCAAACTTCAATATAACTATATAGTAACTCCGTAAATATTTAATAAAAATATTTATGAACTCGATTTATAGAAACAAGGTTCTGATACCAATTTTCCAAAACTACATGACTTTAGGGACAACCCACTTGTACTTAACTATTCGTTCAAATAGCAAAAATTATCAGATCAAAATTCTATATAATAATATATTTGACTTGTAAATATTAAATAATAATATTTACGGACTCACTCGTCGAATTTGTGGTTCCGAAACCACTGTTTCTGACACCACTAGAAAACAGTTTGTTACATATTATTTGAACTCAGGCTTTTACTTACATCAAAGTGTACGAGTCACGCACACATAGTCTGCCATCTACTTAGGATTTAGGTATGCCACACTATGAATGTCACAAGTAGGGGTGAGCGTTTGATCGAATCGAATTGAATCGAATGAAAATTTTTTGAGTTAATCGAGTAATCCTAATTTATCATCCTAACTCGATTTGAAATTTTCTCGAATCGAGTCAAGTGAGATGGAATTCGAATCGAATCGAATCGAGTCGATTATATTTGTTCGAGTTAAATTAAAAAAATGATTTTGAGTCCTTGTAACCACTGTCGCCCAACGTAATCAAATTTACCCACCGTAATCAAATTTGTTATTAACTTTCATCCCTACATAATTTATTTATTACTCTTTTATATACGGGTTAGCTTCTTTGCTTGCTTAGTTGCTTCAATTATCTTCTGATTCTTGTCACTATGTATTTTGAAATTAAAAAATATATTAAATGTAAAAAATGTGATTTTTTTTAATAAAATGTGTACCAACGTAAATTTTTAACACAAATATTTTATAGCATCATCAATAATTCAATTTTAACAAAAATTATTAAGATTCAATATGATTAAATAATTCAATAATATAAATAGTGCAAAATATGAAATTTCATTTAATAATATAAATAGTATATATAAATAAAATTATTACTATTTAGGTTTAGGGATTTTTTTGGATGATTTTAATTTTTGATATGGGGGTAAAAGGTGAGAAGTAAAAGTTTAGGGGGGAAAGTGGGGGGAGTAAAAGTTTTTGGGAAAGTAAAGAGGTTTGGGAGTTTAGGGTAAAAATGTATAATATTATAGTTTGATATTCGATTTATTCGAATTTGAAAACCAAACTCGATTCAAACTCAAAATTCAAAAAAAAATTAGTTTACTCGAATAACTCGATTCGTTTAACTCAAAAATCGATTTTTATTTTATTTTTTTGAGTCGAATCGAGTTTTTCTCACCCCTAGTCACAAGTGAATAAATCCATAAATGGATTCAAGATCTATTCTGCTTGGGTCTTGCCCGATGTACTGTCAATCCAGTCAGTCACATCTATGTCTTTATCTTCTAAGAGTCATCCACTCCGATGTTGTAACACCCTAACCCATCTCCGCCGTTGGATTAGGATTACAGAGTATTACGGCACATATCAAAATATTTTACATCATTAAACTATTCATTTATTAATTTAATAACAACATTTGAATCTGCATTTCATTTATAGCAAAATAACATTTACAGGCCTTAAAATGAGCTTATGGGGCCCTAAAAATAGTTTGGGAACAATCAAGAACTAATTTGAATCAAAACAGAAAAACATGAAAGTCTTGAAAAACTTTGGAAACAGGGGTCACACGGCTGTGTGGCCAGGCATTGTGAAAGAGACCAGCTCGTGTGGCCTCAAACATGGTCGTGTGGCTACCCCATACGCCTGTGTGGCTATCCCACACACCCATGTGCTCAAACTGTTTAACTAATTGTGACCGTGTGAAAAATCCTGCACCTAAAATTAATAAGGCACAGGCACACGGCCGTGTGACCGCCCGTGTCCTAGGCCGTGTGCACCTTAAAAAGCTTCTAAAACAAGGCAAACTTTCATCCAACACTTAGGTACCAAGCCAAATCAAAACCAACCATTTCCATACTTTAAAAACACATTCAAAGAAGCCTAAAATATGCCAAAACATTCAACCTAAGTGCCTAACCAATATGTCCTCATTTACACATCAATTCACATATCACACCAAACTAATTTGCATTCAAAGTTCACAAGTCCATACATTAAACACATGCCAAACTTACCATTTCATCCAATCTATTCACATTCAATCTTACCATATTTCAAACACTTCCATGAGACTTATACCAAATTTCCAAAACAAATTTACAAGAACATATACATACCAAAGCCAAAGGCACATACACAAGCAAGTTCAAACAACTTTAAAGCAAGCTAAGATGTAACATATGAAATAAGTTTCCAAACATATAGAAACACACCTATTACATGCCATATAACCCAAAGGTAACCATATCAAAATCTACATATATATATATATATCTAGATAGTGTGATCTTCAGGTTGACCCGATCGCCCGATTCCACAAAATGATATCTACAAGAAAATAGGAAAACGACTCGAGTAAGCTTTTACGAGCTTAGTAAGTTCATAGGTTGAAACATTATAACTTATCGCATAACCACAATTTAATAATTAACAAAATCATTAACTGATACTAACCCTTTCAACCACAACAATTCAACAAGTGAGTTTTGTAATTATGAGTCATTTTAATCATCACATTTATACAGTTTCAACCATTATCAAGTCAAAATTTATTAACGGAAACCATGGGTACATATATAATTCACCATCAAAGCATCATAACTGAAAATCAAATACATATCAATATCATGTCATTTAACCATTAAATTTTCAACTCGATGAAAGATATAAACCAATCCGGATACGTGGTTAACCATCTAGAACACACCAGAATGCTCAAACGATCCAAACCAACCGAGAACACACCTGGGCGCTAAGTGCCTAGCCCGAAGGCTAACATCCCTCCGGAACACACCTGGGCACTAAGTGCCAAGCCCGTAGGCTTTACATCCGCCCCCAGTAACACGCCAGAATCACTGTAAATATATCACGATAGTCCACAACAAAGCTGGACTTCGGTATATTCAGTGGACAGTAACAAATCAATAATCACCATCTCATCACAAACCAAACCCGTAGCGCACGCAATATAACCTATTGGTATGCCAATTGTATCCTATCCTAAATTCATCCGGGCTTGATACATGTAATCGTATAATATTTTACAATTTAATTCATTTTCTCACCTTGAATCATCTTTATGATTATTTCATTATATGTATATAACTATTCAAAAATCATAATTCAAAAGTAAATAAAATATTTCAAATTATACTAAATTAAATCATATGAACTTACCAGGGCTAAACTGTAGAGATAGTGAAAGTTCATGGACTAATCAGCAATTTTCCCTTTTCCATAATTATCTACCGGCTCTTGATCTAAATAGTAGTTTATTTCAATTATCAGCCCCCAAATACTTTATAAATAATCCATTTAATGCATATAATATCATTATTGACATTTTCACAATTGTCCTAAACTTTTACATTTTATTCAATTTAGTCCCTAATATTAAAACGAGCCTATTTTTGCAATTACTTCAAATACCCAATTTTTTCAAACCTTTAACCATATGTAAGCAGTCCCTAAATTCTAAATTTTTTCAATAAAACCCTTCCAAATTTCACATTTTATCTATTTAGTCCTTAAACTCAAAACTATTCAAATTTAATTTACAAAATAGTTCAAACTCATTATTAAGCTTCAAGCTCAAGCATAAACATTAAGAAAGCTTCAAAAACAACAATGGTGATTTTTTTTAACTTTGACAACTTCACAAATTAATCCCTAATCTAGCTAGATATCATTACAACGATAAAAAAAATACAATGGCTTGTCTTGATGTTATGTTGAAGAATCGGTGAAAATAACATGAAAAGATGACAATTTTGTTTTGTTTTTGTTTTATGTTTTAAGAAATTTTCATAATTACCATTTTAACCTTAAAATACAAATAATTTTAATCAAAGCATACAAGCAATCGTCCATATAAATAATTATGGAATAATTGCTACTTAAAACCTTTTATATTAAGTCATTGCATTCAATTAGCCCAATTAAACTATTAAGGAATAACTTTTACAATTGTTACGATTTTGTCCTTTTCTTTAATTAACTAGCCAAACATTAAAATTATTAAACCAAATTTCAATATACTAATATGGTAATTCCGTAAATATTTAATAAAAATATTTATGACTCAGTTTACAGAAAAGAGGTTTTGATACCTCATTTTTCAAAGCCACTTAACTTTAGGGACAACCCACTTGTAATTAACCATTCATTCATATAGAAAAATTCTGTGTAATACTATATTTGACTTAATATTTACAAACTCACTCGTCGGGTTTGTGGTCCCGAAACCATTATTTTCGACACCACTGGAAAACGGGCTGTTACAGATGCCCAAGATAAGGCATCTCCCCAATTGGATTTGATAGACAACATATTAGTCTTTCAATTGGTTTGCTTATTCCGATTAGACTAAGGACATGTTTAGGTTCGTCTACTACTACAAGTTGTCTTTTTGTACTACGATCCGACCATGTAATACCGCTTAATATTAGTTAAACATTAGACAACTAATCAGAAACATTTTCTTCCATTTTGTTTTGCATGCAAAAACCATGTGAGGACAATTATACCAAGTATATTAATGTAATCAATGAATTTTTTTATTAACCAATCTGTCTGGAAAAATTACAAGTGTATATTGACGAAAATACTACACTTAGGGCACTAGATCCAACAATGTAAACCTACTTGACACTTATTCACACTATGGATCCGCCATTTAGGACAAAGACACAGCCCAATGTTGATTTCCTCAAATCCCGACATGTTTGGAAGTCAGAATCAGTATATCCGATAGGAGTGAGACCTACTCCAGAATACACAAGCATATAATCCCTCGTTCTCCATAAATACTTGAGTATATGCTTAACTATTTGTCAGTTTCTTAGTCCTGGTTTCGTCTGATATCGACTTACCAACCCCACTGCAAAATAGATATCTGGGCATTGCATAACACAGCATACATGAGACTTCCTACTGCCGAAGCATAAGGAACCTTGCACATGTTCTCTATTTCTTCCGCTGTTTTAGGACAGTTCTCTAAAGAGATATGAAATCCCGATACGGAAGGTTGATTTCCCTTACTTGAATAGTCCATTTCATAATGCTCCAATATCTTGTCTATGTATAAATCTTGAGATAGTGCTATCACTTTGTTATTTCGGTCACTTAGGATTCGAATACCTAGAACAAAATTAGCTTCTCCCAAGTTCTTCATGCTAAACTGTTGGGTTAACCACAATTTAATTGATGACAATGTCCCTACATCATTTCCAATGAGTAGAATGTCATCCACATATAGAACGAGAAAGACCACTCTCCATCCCCTAAACGTTTGTAAACACAAGGTTTATCTATGTTTTGCTCACATCAAAAATTCTTGATCGCTTGATCAAATCTTTGATTCCATGAGCGGGATGCTTGCTTAAGTCCATATGTGGATCTAAGTAGTTTGCAAACTTTATGCCCATTTCCTTTAACTATATATCCTGTGGGTTGCATCATGTAGATGCTCTCTTCAAGATAGTCGTTCAAAAATGTTGTGCTGACATCCATTTGCCAGATCTCATAATCGAGAGCCACCGAAACAGATAGTAATATACGAATTTACTTGAGCATGACAACTAGAGTGAAGGTTTCTTCGTAATCGATACCTTTTTTCTGAGTATAACATTTTGCTACAAGTCTGGCCTTATAAGTTTCCGCTTTTCCATCCATATTTCTTTTCCTCTTGTAAATCCACTTACACCCTATGGGTTTTATCCCTTTCGGTAAGTCTACAAGTTCTCACACTGACTTGGAATAGATAGAGTCCATTTCAACTTTCATAACTATTTCCCAGAGCTTGGAATCAGCACTTTACATTGCTTCTTCATATGTTAGTGAGTCATCTTCTTCCTATTCAGCAGACGCAGTGTTAAAAAAACTTCCTAGATTGGAAGAACTCAAGTGTAACCCCCTAGACCCGGCCTAGACATTATGGTCGAATCTCGAAGATCACATTGGCCATGACAATGGCCCAGTAAAACATTTAGAAGATTTCTCTTTAAAATTTCCTTGTCAAATCATTTCTAATACTTGTTTTAAGTAAAACTGAATTTAGTTGATCTCTTATCTTTGGAAAAACTTAAGTATAGTGATTTTTTATTGAAAACATTATAATTTATCTAAGACATCGCAGCGGACAAATTTCTAAATAAAAACTTCATTATTTATTTTGAAAATGTAAATTTATCATACAACTCGTAAAAATAGTAGTCTCGTAAATAGATCTGTCGAATTTTGAAAACATAATATTGAGTATTGAAAATCATCCTTATTGAGTTTAAGTTTCATCATAATTATGAAAATCCATCGTAAATTATTATTTTCTCAAACCATTTAAACCATAGTTTTTAAATCCAAATCATGCAGAAAAACTCCTAAATCAAATCCAAGTTTCAAAACCAAAAACCAAACCGAAGTCCCAAAATTAAAGTCCATAATAAGTAAACACACCCCAAAATATCAAATACAAATAACAATAGAGTTAACTGAAAAATGACCGAGAACGCCTACGTAGCCGAGCCCATCCTAGCCTCGATTATCTAAAATATCAGAATTTAAAGGGGTGAGCTTAAAATGTAACACCCCAAACCCGGCCTAGAGGTTATGGCTGAATCCTGGAGTGTTACAAAGAAGTGTTTTGAAACTGTTTTTATTTCGACAAAAACCTTATAAAGTTACTTTGTACCAGCCCAATTTTGGGTCTAGTCGGAACAGTGGTTTTGAGACCACAAATTCGATGCAGTAAAATTTATTTTTATTATATTTTTATGGTCTACAATTTTATGGAATGATTTCGTGAAAATTTCGTTCGAAAATTTTGACGTTTGGTCACTCAATTTAGTTAAAAGGACTAAATTGCAAAAAGTGCAAAATTTGAGTTCTATGTGTTTAAGGTGTCCAATTGCTATGAGATTTTAAATTGAAGGTCCTTAGATGGTAATTAGACCATTTTTTAAGTTATTGGACAAAAATGGACATGGAGTAAGAGAATTTTTATGTTTTAAGTTAGGGGTATTTTGGTCGTTTGGTAATTAAATGAATTAAAAAGCAAAAATCAAACCAAAATCTTGTCCATCTTCTTCATGATAGCCAAAATTTAGAGGAAGCCATAGCTAGGGTTTGGCCACTTTCAAGCTCGATTGTAAGTCCGTTCATGCCCCATTTTTAATGCTCTTTACATTTTTGAAATCGTTGTAACCCGATTTATCTATTTCTACCACAAATTTAAGAAATAATCAAGGTCTAGGGTTTGACCCATGTTAAATATTTGTGTATTTTGATGTTTAATGGTATATTATGCAAGTTTGATGTTGGATAAACAACTTTTACTAAGTGATTTTCAGTAAAAATATAAAAAAGGACCCATTTGTAAAGGTTATAAAATATGTAGTAGAAGTGTGATTTAATAGAAATTGTGGGCTGTTATGAGCATGAATAAAGTTCGGCTAGGCTTGGGTTTTAACGAAATTGAATACGTTTTCATTTTACGAGCCTAGGGACCAAAATGTAAAAAGTTAAAAAGTTAGGGGCAAAAATGTAATTTTTCCATAATGTTATTTTTTGGATTGAATTGGATAATGTGTTTATTAAATGAGCTGAATTTTCTATTATAGATCAAGAAAAATAAAGTTCAGACCTAGATCGGGGGAAAAACAAAGTGTTTGACAATTAGGTCCATTTCATTATTTTTGTACCGAGGTAAGTTTGTATGTAAATAATGCAATGTTATATTTGTATTTTAATGTTTTGATATTGTATGAAATGTATGATTGATTATATGAGTATATTCGACAAAGTTTCAGCAAGAAAGAAATCTCGGTTGAACAGTATGAATAGATAGGATACAAATGTCATGACATTAGGGTTATTGAGATTACGTGTAAGACCATATCTGGGATATGGCATCAATACGAGACTTCGTGTAAGACCATATCTAGGATATGGCATTGATATGAGACTTCGTGTAAGACCATAGCTGGGCTATTGGCATCGATAAGAGATTACATGTAAGACCATATCTGGGATATGGCATTAGTACGGTACTGTGTGTACGAGATTCCTGAGTATCCTTTAGTATTCCAAATGGTTCAACGAGAAATTCAATGGGTATGTCAAAGACGAGAAAGTATTTGATTAGATTACGAGTTGGTACAGGTATGTATGAAAAACTCAAAGGAAATGAATTCGGTATATGACAAACTATTGGTAGGAATGTGATTGAGTATGTTATGTTCATGAAGTTTTAATGACATTATGTTTGATATATGTTATGTTATTCATATGGAAAATGCATGGTTAATGTTGGTTATTATTTGCATATGAACTTACTAAGCTATATAGCTTACTCCCTTTTCTTTCCCTTGTCTTATAGTGTCACCAAGTTAGCTCGGGATTGGAGATCGTCGAAGGTCCATTCACACTATCAACTATTATTTTGGTACCGATGAATTCAACATTTTGAGTTATGGCATGTATGGGGGACTTGGTCATTTTGTTATGTGTCATAATTGATTTGGCCAAATGTGTTGGCTTATATTGGTTGAAAGCTCATTTTGTATAAGGCCATTGGAAATAGGCTATTATTGGTTAAGTATATTCATATGATAATGCCTTTCATGGATGTGGGAATCTACTTGATTTGAGTTGATAAGTATGTGATGTTTGTGTATGATAGATGGTAGCATGTAAATGATGTGTTGTTGTCTTGGTTGTGGCTGATTTGGTTGTATGTATTTGCTTGGTTTGGGTGCTATGTTATGTTGTGTCGGTGTGTACATTAAAGAGTGGCAAAAAGGCTTGGTAAATAGCCTTATTTTTGTCCACATGGGTAGAGACACAAGCGTGTGTCTAGGCCGTGTGTGACACACGGTCTGCTCCACGGGCATGTGTTCCAGCAGTGTGTCCCCTGCACCTTAATTTTGAGAAACAGAATGTCCAGAATATAGCACATGGGTAGAAACACGGGCGTGTGTCTCGACCGTGTATGCTACACGGCCTTGGACACGGGCGTGTGCCTCGGCCGTGTGAAGTCTGCACCTATTTTATGAAAAGTTATGAAAATTGAATCGACCACACGGCCTAGCATACGGGCGTGTGGCACGACCGTGTGGCACAAGTCAGAGAGCACCCTATTTTGAACACGGCCTGTAGCACGGACATGTCTAAGGGTCACACGGGCGTGTCCCTTGGACCACATGGGTGTGTGATCCCTGTAACATGAAAATTTTTCTAAGTTTTGTAAAATTTTCTAAAGTTATCGGTTTAGTCCTGAACCACTTTCAAAGCATGTATTGAGCCTCGTAGGCTCGTTTTAGGGACGATATGAATGTGTATGAAAAGTTTTAATTTGAATGGAAATTTATGACTCCGAAATGTATGTTTGCTTCTGTTTATGTCCGGTAATGCCTCGTACCCTGTTCCGACGTTGAATACGGGTAAGGGGTGTTACATACTTGTTATAAATCCTCCAAATTTTACAAAACATATTCATTTACTAGTTTATTACTGAAATCGTCGTGAGTTTATTCATTCGCCAAAACATAATTTGCAGCGGAAACCTTAAAAGTCATTATATTTTAGAAACACAGTTCGTGTTTTCGAAAAAAACCTTTGTTTACGTAAAATCTTCATTTTCGTAAATCGTTTCGAAAACCAATACAGGATAGAAAATAATCAAAACCAAAACCAACAGTTTATACCATACAGTCCAGAGAGTCCCAAAAATTACAAACTCTCAAATAAATCCAGAATTTTAAAAAAAATACCGAAAACTCAAAGGCAATTTTAACTAGTTGTCACCGCTGAGCCTCTGTCGCACCGACCCGCCTATGTCCGATGGTTACATGTAAAGAACAGACAAACAGATGTGAGTTTTCATAAACTCAGTGTGTAACCCAAAAGAGATAGACATGCAAATGTACACAATATTCTTATATGCAGAACAGATACAAATACGGACTTAAGTCCTTAGTAGATAAAGATATTAGAATTAGATAATCTAGTCAGATATACAGAATCCTACCCACATCCTCTACACACCATCTCCATCCATCCCATCACACTATTTGGGGTTAAAAACACCCACCCGTCCCTACACACCATATAGTGTCGTTACGACACATAACATATAATATGCAGTTAAGCTACCAGAATATGGGCGAAAGGTTGATGTACAGATCACTTCCTCCGCATATACAAATCCCACCCCAAACATAGATACAGAATATAGATACAAAAATAAAAAAAATTAACATGCTTAACATGCTTGTATACAGATAACATAAATACTTAAACAGTACAGTCAGACATACATATCAGTTACCTACTCAAATCAGACTATCAGAATATCAGATCACATGAAAAGGGGTTTGATTAGCCATTACCGACCTTATGGTAGGCCCACGTCGATCGGAATAACTCATGCGACCCTAGGGAAAATTTTAGAATTTTGGGCCCATATGCCTGTGTAGGCCCACACACCCAATTTGACATTGCCCGTGTGGCCCACACGGCCTAGCCCAAAGCCCACACGCCCGTGTGGCCTACATGTAATAGCCCGTTTTTAGTCAAATCAAAATAGTGGTTTTGGGACCACAAATTTGAGGTCAAAATAATTATTTTATTATTATTTTAATTTTTACAATGTGATAGAATAATTGTGTGAAAATTTCATTAAGAAATTTTATTGTTTGAGTGGTCAATTTGATAAAAAGGACTAAATCGCGTAAAGTGCAAAAGTGATGTTCTATTAGCTAAAGGTATTATATGGTTATGAAATTAATTAATAAAGGTCCTTATGTGGTGAATAATCCATTAATTTACTTAGTGGACACTTTTGGACATTAAATGGATGATATTAATGGTTTTTCATTAAGGTTAAATTAGTGAATTTGCAACTAAGGTTAATTAAAATAAAAAAAAACAAAAATTTGGTTCATTCATCTTCTTTAGCCGATTCTAACAAGAAGAATAGCCATTTTTAGGGCTTGATATTCGGCCAAGTTATCTATGCTCAATCAGGTACGATTTTTGTCCTGTTTTTAATAATTTCTATGTTTTTGAGATCGTTGCAGCTTAGTCTAGCTAGCCCAATGACTAATTTGTAAAACTGTTAAAGGTTTAGGGTTTTTCCATTGATGAATCTATGTGTGTTTTGATGTTTGATGATAGAAAATGCATGCTTGTTGTTAGATAAACAACATTTGTAAAGTGATTTTAAGTAAAATGTCCAAATGGGGATTAATTTGTGAAATGTGTAAATTTTGTGGTTAAAGTATGAAATAAATGAAAAATATGGGCTACTAGGGACCTAATTGAAATTTGGCTAGCATGGGTTTTGGTTGAATTGCATGAATTTATGATTTTATGAAATAAGGACTAAATTGTAAAAATGTGGAATATAGGGGCAAATGTGTAAAATTTCCTAAATGTTTAATTCAGACTAAATTGAATAGAGAGATTATTAAATAAGTTAATTTTTATTATATTTAGATCAAGAAAGGTGAAATACAAATTTAGATCGGGGAAAGAACAAAGTTTCGGATTAATCGACTTAATTCGTTGTTTTTGCATTCGAGGTAAGTTCGTATGTAATAAGCTTTGTTGTAATTGTATTTTATACGCTTTGATATTGCATAAACTATAAATAAGACTCTACGGGCATGTTCGAAGACAATTCGGCAAGTATGAAATCTCGGTTGAACCTTAGGAATATATTAGGATACGAATGACATGTCATTAGGGGTTATTATTGTTTTGGGTGCTGGTCCGTACGTTCTACCGGTGGTTGAGTTATCCAGCATGTGTTGCGGATTCTCATCAGCTTGTGTGAGCAGCACCGTGTAGCTACGTCATGACCGTCAGCTTGTGTGAGCAGACCCGTTGATAGCTCAAGAGTGAGCATTATTGAGATATGATATTGAGATAGCTTTGGCTATGTATTGGCACTTCGGTGCAAGATTTTATTGAGATAGCTTCGGCTATATATATTGGCACTTAGGGTGCGAGATTCCCAAGTATCCTATATTATTCCAAATGGTTCAACAGGTATATCGAGGATATGAAATGGTGAGAAATAGATACGTATCAATACAGGTATGTACGGAAATTGAAATATGTATTGAACATATGAAAGAATTGAGTTCATGGTTAAATAGATGATTGAATATATGTTAACATTGTGGTTATATATATTTTGTAGTATGTTATATGCGTATTTTGAATGGTAACTAAATGTTGAGTTTTGCTTATTATTTTCATACGAGCTTCCTAAGCTTTATAGCTTACATCGTTTATTTTTTCGTGTTTTATAGTGAAATCAAGCTAGCTCGAATTCGGGGATCGTCAGAGACTTCATCATACTATCCAACTATCACTTTGTACTTTTGAATTTAAGTATTTTGAGTATATGGCATGTATAGGGATTTTGGGTCATTTTGGTTATGGATTGATAATGAATTTAGCCATTTGAATTGGCTTGTAAATGTCTAAAGTTTGGTTTGTATATAGCCATAGAGTTGGCTTATTTTGATATAGTTGATCATGTATATATAAATATATATATATGTGCATATGGCTTGTGTGATGTGTTGGATGTTGGTTATATGATGCTTGTTGATAATAGGTATTGTGGATGACAAATGGTTGATGAATTTAGAATTAGTATGCTAGTGGGTTTAGGTAAATTGATGCATGTTTGAAAGTGTCCATTTAGTTGAATTGGAAATGTGAATTTGGTATAAAATGGAATAGAATTTTGTGGTACATGTGAGACTTGTTGTTGTTGGTATTGAAATGGTATGGTTTATGCTTGGTTGAGTTAAATGAATGCCTGTATATGCTATGTTTTGGTGCCAAATGGGCTGGTTTAGGTGTGTGCAAGTTTGGGTGGCAAATTGGCTTGTCAAATAGCCTATTTTTGTCCACACGGGTAGAGACACAGGTGTGTATCTCAGCCGTGTGTGACAGACAGTTAGGTTAAACGACCGTGTTTCCACTGGTGTTGAATTAGAGATCAAGTCAGTATGCTCCAGACGGCCTAGCACACGGGCGTGTGACTTGGTCGTGTGGCATAAGTCAGTATACCCTACAGGTTTGGCACGGCCTAGTACATGGCCTGGCACAGGGGCGTGTGTGGCCATTTTTAGGGCACATGGGCTAGCCACACGGGCGTGTGTGTTGGTCGTGTGACCCAAGTCAGAGAGTTACACGGGGTCAGACACAGGCTGGGACACGGCCATGTGCTCCCATTTCGAATGTCCACACGGCCTGTGACACGGGTGTGTCTTTGGCCGTGTGAGACACACGGCTGGGCCACACGGACGTGTGTCCCCTGAATTTTGAAAATTTTTCTAAGTCTCGTAAAAAATCTCTTGAGTTAACGGTTTTGTCCCAAACCACCACAAATGCATGTTTTAGGCCTCGTAGGCTTATACTAAGGACGATATGCATGTTGTTGAATGATGATTATATGAAAATTGAAAATGTATGTGAAATGTGTGTTTAATTGTATAGTAAGTCTAGTAATGCTTCGTAACCCTATTCCGGTGTTGGATACGGGTGAGAGTGTTACATTTATTGGTATCAGAGCTAAGGTTTAGTCGATTCTAGGACTAACATAGTGTATGTGAAAGTCTAGCTATACATGCCATATATAACCTGTGATATTGTGATATCTCCTGACAGTTTAAATCGTGTTTTTATATAGTAAATGTAACACCCCTCACCCATATCCAACTCCGGGATAGGGTTCGAGGCGTTACCGGACTTAAACATTCACAATCATACAAAACCGGGTTACCAAAATTTCGCCCAAAATTAAAACTTTTCAAACACATGCATTTGACCTTGTCATCTATTTAATCACTTATACCACATAACAAGACATTAACACATACCATGGACAAATAGGCTAAGCTCGCATGAAAATAATAAGCAATGCGATAACATGCTATTTTCATATTCTTTCTATTTATTCAATTTCCAGTTAAATGCATATGATACACGAAATACGGTCTGCCAATTGGCACGGTTTCTCTGTTTGCCGTTTGGCATGTTTTTATTCTTTTTATAAACTTTCTCTCAATTTCTTCTTATTTTTCTCCTTTTGACGGCCATTATAATTCTGATTTTCTAGTCCAGATTGAGTACTATAGGGTCCTTTTGAATCATATGGAACAGGATCTGGCGAATTTGAGTCTGCTAGATGAAGAGGAGGAAGCCTTTCAGGAGGAAGCAGATGTGGTGGTAAGGTCATACCAATGTTGCTTAGTGGGAAGATGTTTAACGGATAGTGTCGTTCACTCTCCCTCGTTGCGAAACACCATGGTAGATCTCTGGCATCCCATTGGTGCTATTTGTATAACAGATCTAGGGGATAAAAGGTACCTTTTTCAACTTTTTCATGAGGTGGATCTGAGGAGGGTTCTTGATGGTACGCCTTGGTTCTTTAATAACCATTTGCTTATAATGCAAAGAATCCCTATTGGATGGAACCCTTTAACGTTGTCTTTGGACCAAACTGAATTCTGGGTGCAAGTCCACGAGCTACCTCCTGGGTTGATGACGGAGAACATGGCGAAACAATTCGACAATTTTTGTGGAAAATTCATTGATTATGATATTTCCAATTTAGGATTCAGGAATTTTATGCGTATTCGTGTTTGTATTGATATATCGGTACCTTTGAAACGCAAAAAAAAAAGATACAGATTGGCTCCTCAATGATTGTTTATGCACGATTTAAGTATGAAAAGCTTAGTTTATTTTACTTCATTTGTGGTAAGTTGGGTCATGGTGAAAGCTATTGCCCATACCGACTAAGAATTGAGTCTTCACAAATTACTTTCGATTGGGATATTTCATTGCGAGCAGAGCCCCGAAGGCAGCGCACGGTGGAGAGTAGGTGGCTAAGAGAAGCGGATGGCACAAGGCGGGTAGGAGAAAATTTGGAAACAATCAATCACAATCCTGCAATAAATGTGGGGGAAGATTCTAGGACAAATTTGGGTGGAAATTGTGGCAATCAGATTTCTAATCCTAATTTAATGCCAATAGGATTTATTCACCAGATTAACACTAATGAGATGATTCATGGGAGTAAATGGCGGAAAGATGATTTGAGCATTGTGGGTGCGAAAATTGGGCCTATGGAGTTGGGCTTAGATGAGGAAAATGTTCCGGTGGAGATATTGGATGGTAAAAAATGGCAGAGGCTTGTGGAAAGTTCATCTGATACATTGGACCCCAAGGCAGGAACTGGGTCGTTGATTTTATCGGCTAGCTCTGGTGACCAGAGCAGCCGGGGACAATGAAAATACTAAGCTGGAATGTTCGTGGTTTGGGGAGCCCACGAACCGTTAAAAGGCTCAGAAACAAGTTACGAGCTGTTAATCCCCGCATTTTGTTTCTTATGGAGACAAAATTAAGTGAGAAAAAAATGGAGCTGATTAGACTAAAATGTGGGTTTGAAAATGGCATTGACATTGGTGCTATGGGATCTAGAGGTGGCCTGTCCTTAGGGTGGAAAGGAAACTCACTGGTTAGTCTTAAAAGTTTCTCTTCATTCCATATTGATGTGGAGATTCAGGATATTGATTGTGATGCAAAATGGTGGCTAACCGGTTTTTATGGTAACCCGATTGAATAGGAAAGGAGAGGGTCTTGGAATCTCCTTAGACAATTAAGTGGTGATCTCAATACTCCATGGATTGTTGTGGGGGACTTTAATGAGATTACAAGTTCTTATGAAAAGAGGGGTGGACGCATTCGGTCTAAAAGACAAATGATGGATTTCCGTATGGCATTGGAGTACTGCAATCTTATCGACCTTGGATTCATAGGGCGTTGGTTTACATGGGAAAGAGGTCGATTTAAAGCTACTATTATTAGAGAGAGATTGGATCGTGGGGTAGCGACTCCTAATTGGATTGAGCTCTTTCCAAACTATCAGGTCGAACATTTGACTCACTCCTTTTCTGACCACTGTCCTCTTCTTTTAGACACTATGGGTGGGAGTCGAATGGATATACAGCATAAAGAAAAGAAGTTCCGCTTTGAAGCCAAATGGTTATTAGACAGATCTTTTGAGGGTACGGTTCGTAGATGGTGGGAAGCTTCTTCTGAAAGCATTCCCAATAAATTGGAGATATGGGGCACAATTTATTGCAATGGAGCAGACTCAGGAGTAGGGAAGAGAGGTAAAATCGGGTTCAGCTCGAACAGAGATTGGATGGCCTTTATTCTCAAGATATTTCGGATGATGTCTTAGCTGAGATTGTGGAGGTCCAGCTGGGTCTCAACTTGGAGGCTGATAAGGAGGAAATATATTGGGAGCAAAGAGCCCGTGTTAACTGGATAAAAAATGGGGATCGTAACACGAGTTTTTTTCATAAGATGGCTGGTCAACGTCATTCCCGTGGCAGAATATCTGAGTTGGTGGATGATAATGGTGCTCGGCATTCAGAGCCTGCGATATGCTTAAAGTTGTGTCGGATTATTTTATTGATTTATTTACTGCTTCTGAGACGGGATTGGATGAGCATCTCCTTAATCTAGTGGAAAAAAAGGTTACTGATGGCATGAAAGAATCTTTATTACAAAATTTTACGGAGGAGTAGGTTTGGAATGCTGTAAAATCAATGCCACCTTTGAAAGCCCTAGGAGTTGACGGTTTCCCGCAATCTTTTTCCAATGCTTTTGGCACTTAGTGGGTCCTGAAATCTCGAGATACTGCGTTGATGTACTGAGTGGACGGCAGGAAATTGGTGATATCAACAAAACGAGAATTGTGCTAATCCAAAGATAGATAAGCCGAAAATGATGTCTCAGTTTAGACCTATAAGCCTCTGTAATGTCGTCTATAAAATTATTGCAAAGATGCTGGTATATCGAATGAGTAATATTTTGGGAGAATGTATAAATGAAACTCAAGGGGCTTTTATACCAGGGAGACTCATTTCAGACAATGTTCTGATTGCTTATGAGGTCCTACACTCTCTGAAGATGAAAAAGTGTGGAAAGAAAGGGCACTTTGCTCTCAAATTGGCCATGAGCAAGGCGTATGACCGAGTGGAATGGGATTTTCTAGCAGGAATGATGAAGGCTTTGGGGTTCCATGTTGATTGGATTGTGCTTATTATGATATGTGTCAGTTCCATTACTTATTCTGTTTGTTTCAATGGTGAGGATAGTGAATGCTTTTCGCCATCACGAGTTTTGAGACAAGGAGATCCCCTCAGTCCTTATCTATTCTTAATTTGTGCTGAAGGATTTTCTACCCTTCTGGAGGATGCAAAGCAGAGAGGGAGTATGAAAGGTGCCCCTATTGGTAGGGAAAAACTTTCTATTAACCATTTGTTTTTTGCAGATGATTGCATTCTTTTTGGAGATGCTACACGAGAGGGGGTTGCAACTTTTCGAGACATCATTCAAGAATATGAGATGTGCACAGGGCAGAAGGTGAACTATGACAAATCTTTAGTCTATTTTGGGGCAAATTTAAACGAAGAGATGAAGGAGGAAATCACAAATTTTTTGGGAGTTCGACTGGCATCTAATCCTGAGAAGTATCTGGGACTGCCGATGATGGTGAGGCGAAGAAAAACATGGGCTTTTGCGGACTTTATTGACCGATTTAGAAAGAGAGTTGCAGGATGGAGTCTCTGTTTTCTTTCAATGGGGGGTAAAGAGGTATTCATTAAATCTATTTTGCAAGCTACACCCCTTTATGCCATGCAATGCTTTCTTTTTCCAAAAACGCTATGCCGCAAGTTGGAAAATATAATGAATAAATTCTGGTGGGCGAATAACAAAACGGCAAAGGGTATACATTGGATTTGCTGGGATACGCTTTGTAGGCCAAAGTATTATGGCAGTTTGGGTTTTAAAAATTTATTTTTGTTTAATAAGGCTCTATTAGCAAAGCAAGTTTGGCACATCTTAGTTCAGCCCAAGTGTTTGTTAGCCAGAATTTTAAAAGCCCGTTATTTTCCGTGTTCCGACATTATGTCAGCTAGGATAAGATCTTACCCTTCTTTTACCTGGCGAAGCATCTGTAGTACTTGGGATTTGATTGCGGATGGTATGCTTGTGGCGAATTGGGAAGGGGGATTGTGTTAACATCCGGAATGATCCTGCTACCGGAAAAGAGAACAAATGATTTTCGGTCATGAGATTATACCACCCTGGACAAATGTTAGCCAACTAATAGAAGAGGGTTCTAATACCTGGAACAGGGAGTTGATATACAGCATCGTTGAAAAGAATACTACTGATAGAATTCTTTCAATTCCGCTTGCTAATAGTCGAACGGAGGATACACTGGTCTGGAAGCATGACGGGTCAGGGGACTATACTGTTAAAAGTGGGTACCGTGCCCTAACTACTCTTGTTGATCTACCTACTACAATAAACTCTAATGAGGAGGTTTACAAAAATTTTTACAAATCATTATGGTCACTAAATATCCCAGAAAAAATAAAAATTCATGTCTAGAGATTGTTTAATAATTTGCTTCCCCATTTTAGCAATCTGGCTAGAAGGATGTTAGCTGTGGAGTCTGTTTGTCCTCTGTGTAGGGTTGAGCTGGAAGATTCTAGTCATTTGATGTGGTCCTGTGGCATACTGAAATGCGTGTGGTCTCATTTGCAAGTTCCGGTTCCAGTTCTTGAGGAGTCCTGGTGCAGCAAGAAACGATTAGCACATACTTTTTCTACTGCAGCTGAAAAACACAGATGCACTATTTCAATTTCATTATGGAGTCTATGGTATAGAAGAAATAAACTTATTCATGAAGGAGTCCGTTTTAGTTTGCAAGAGGTCTTGGGTTTTATTCGTGGCTACATCAAAGAAATCAATATACTTCAAAGGACTTTTCAGCCAATCACCAGACCCGGGTCAAAGGAATCATGGAGACCCCCGGATGAAGGAATAATAAAGATTAACTTTGACGCGACTTACAAATCAGATGAAAAAATGGCTACTATAGCAGTTATCGCTAGGGACTCTACTGGAACAATACGAGGAGCAGAAACTTATCTTCTTGAGTATATAGCAGATCCCTTTGTGGCGGAAGCCAGGGCATGCGAACAAGCGTTACTCTTCGCTTTGTCCATGGGATTTAGGCGTCTGGAGGTGGAGGGCGACTCCCTAAAAGTAATCAAAAGTATAAAGAAGAAGGGTGAGGATAGATCGGTACTGAGATCGATTATGCAGAATATCAGACAAATGGGTTTGAGATTTGATGAAATTTCTTACCATCATGTACGGCGGAGGGAAGGCGGAAGAGCTTTTCTGGGAGATGGGTCGGTGGTTTACCTGTTTCGGTGCAGCGGCTTACAGCGAGGGAACGATCGGAAGAAAGTTTAGGGGTTTAAGGTTTGTTGTTGGCCTTGTTCTTGTTGGAAGATGATTCAATCGAGTTTTCCAGGCGCTTCTACAGCGTTTGAACAAGGTTTAGTCCGAATTGCTATATGGGAACTTGGTGTGGCAGACATTTTGATGGCTGGTATGGGTTTCTCGAGAAGATAAGGCGCCTGACGATTGTTGTTTCTGTCTTTTCCTTTCTGCTTTGCTTTTATTGTTTTGTTGATGCTAGATATTTCTGTTTTAATTTTTTTTTGTTGGGCTTTCTGTTATCTATTTCCTTGTTTTGGACTTTAGTCAGGCCTTAATATATCAGCCATTTTTTTTATTCAAAAAAAAATTCCAGTTAAGCTATTTTCTCGAGTCACAGTCATTAAATTATTTATATCTGGAGCTACGGAACTCCAAATTAAGATCCGTAATTTTTTCCTGAAACTAGACTCACATATCTTCTTACCATAAAATTTAAAGAATTTTTTGTTTAGCCAATAAATACAGTTTATTCATTAAAATTTTCCCTGTTTCGCTGTTCGATAGCTCTAACACCTCTTCACTAAAATTAAAATTTCTCATTATACAGAGTTTGGATAACCTTACCGTTTATCTCTCTCGAAAGTAGACTCACCAAGAATTCTGAGAATATAAATTACACACCATAAAAATTTTTATATAATTTTTAGTGATTTTCCAACTTTGGAACAGGGGATTTCTGAAACCATTCAGACCCTGTCTCACCAAAATTTAAATATCTCATAATAGAAAATTTATTTACTCACACCATTTCTTTTATGTGAAAATAGATTCAATAAGATTTAATTTCATATCTCATTAAGTATATAATTCAATTTCTACTATTTATGGTGATTTTTCAAAATCACATAACTGCTGCTGTTTCAATCTATTTTACTGAAAATTTTACTCTCCCATGTTTTCTTTATATTACTTCCATATATGCACACATAACACCAAGCATGTTCAATACTAGCCATACAAATGAATAATCATCACCAATATTTACGAGTACTCATAATGGCGCTTACACCATATCATCCTTACCACAATTTCAATCACGTATCACATATCAAACACATTATGCACATACACACATGGTCACATGCACCCTTGTTCACACAAACACTTGCTCACACGTACATTTTCCACATTTCTCAATTGGTCACATTCACACCTGCACTTATTCATAACATGATCGCACCAATCACCATTAGTAAGTTATCTCATTGAACCCCTTCAGAAAATGCCCGATACTCGGTGGTCTCAGCACATAGCTCCACCTACACATAATTCGGCTTTCTTGTACACATGGTGAAGGTCCCTTATCACCCATGTGACCTAGCCATTCCATCTCGTAACTTTCTTGTCTACATGGCGTCCAACACTAGGAACCACTCATGTGACCTAGCTACTCATAACCCGTAACTTTCTTGTACACATGGTATACACACAGTATTACACATGTGACCTAGTTACATATGAAATTATTATCCCGTAGCTTTCTTGCACGCATGGTGAAAGTCCCTTATCATCCATGTGGCCTAGCTACATATCAAATTTTGCCATCTCGTAGCTTTCTTGTGCACACGGTGAAGGTTCCTTATCACTCGTGTGACCTAGCTACATATTGTCCGTATCTCTCGGTTTTCCGAAGGTTCAATCGAGAATTTCTCATTCCATACATTTTCATATTTTAGTTATCACCCAATGATTTCCATAATATCTAGCAAAATAATTATTGAACAAGTAAAATTAATGCATTATTTACATATCAACTTCCCATTTCACATAATAACCATAGTCATAGAAACTGTAACATCCCCAAACCCGGCCCATTCACTACGACCGAATCTGGTTATGTCACTGGGAAAGACGGTTGGAAATCTTTGACTTTAGAATTAAACTTGAAAATTCTATTAACTTTTGGGAAGTAAGTCCATTAAAAATTATTAAATAATATAAGCTTGTTGAAATCTTCCGAATCAAAACATTATTATAAGTTGCTATAATATGAGTCTCTTGCAAAAATATTCCTAAGTGTAGTGTAAACTTCAACATTAATAAATAGAGTACTTTAAATCAAAGAGGCCCTTATTACATCAAATAAAATTCCAAAATACTGATATAAAATACTTAAATAAAGTAAAACATCCTCTGTATGAAAATCTCCTTCTGCATGGGCCACCTTGTATCCACTCCAACCCGTCCACTAATCACGACTCACCTGCGATGATTAAAAAGTTGGGTGAGTCATACAGACTCAGTGTGTAAGTTAACCACTGAAATCCACCCACATGCTAGCCATATAATATCCCAATTCAAATGCAACAAGTAATATATATCCATTTTAACAATTACCACAATCTGGGCTTGGCCCACATTCAAATCATACTCAAATACTGGGCTAGGCCCATTTCTCAATAAACCACATATCAACTGGGCTTGGCCCATTTCCACGTATGTTCCCAGAACATACCTATCCACATGTCATATTGGGCTTGGCCCATTTCCATATTATTACCAAAAATAATGCAACATGATTCCCAACCCAACCTAGGGTCCATCCGCTACACACCCCCTTATCCAAATTTACTACACACGAGGGGGACTATCGAGTCACCCTCTCCTTTTCCTCCAAAAAGGCAACCAATGCCATCCACGATGTAGCGTATAGCTAACATCAATCCACGATGGAGCACACAAAGAATCCATCAAGCCACGATATGGCATAAAGCCCATATCAATCAAGGTAACCACGCGAACTAAATCGCAAAGATCCACAACGCGACCTCGATCAGCGCCAATCCACGATGTAGCACAAAGTGACATCAACCACGTGCTCAAGTACACCCGCATCTTCTTTTCATATCCCACCCATGCACATGCCACATAAAATATAATCGTGATAATGCATGCACATGCTTATTAATGTCCATAAACATACTCATAAACAAATAATCACACCGCAAT
This sequence comes from Gossypium sturtianum, assembly GCA_025698515.1. Classification (NCBI taxonomy): domain Eukaryota; kingdom Viridiplantae; phylum Streptophyta; class Magnoliopsida; order Malvales; family Malvaceae; genus Gossypium; species Gossypium sturtianum. The sequence goes on from CM046948.1 coordinate 13,434,639, forward strand.
AGATCCGATACTAACCTGGTCATCGCTCTACCCTTTAGGGGTATATATGGCGCACTTATTACTGCACTTGTTAGTAAAACATATAACACATAAAACCCGGAAACAGTGGGTTAGTTACACACCTTATTACTAGGAGTTCTAGACTCTCGATCCTCGACGCTATCGTCTAGCGAAACTACGGCTATTTGCCTAACGTTTTCTGTTGTACGTCCACACCCCGGTGGCCAATCACGTACTGCCGAGACGGCTCTTTTCTTGAACTTTGGGATGGGAGCTTTCCCTTGCCCACTTTGACTGGTATTGGCCTCCATCGAAAGTCACTTAATCAGAACCACACGATTAATCAACAAAGTCATAATCAACTAATTCTAAGCCACTTACTAATATCCTTACCGAAATAATCTGAGATCCCGAAGGCTTCCCTTGCTCTTGTCGATATGCCCCTTAGATGATCGAATCCAAGAGACTTCCTCAATGCTTCCTTCTTTCGGCTACACACAAGAGAACATACTTAATGGCACTATGACATTCGGCCATGCCAAAACTAAGGCCAACCATTCGGTTTTAGCCACTACAACAAGGAATTCATAAATCGATTACTAAGGGCAGAACATACTTACCACTCTTGCTTAAGATTCGGCCAACCACACTAGGACACCAAGGGAGATTTCGGCTTCAAGCAACAAAGAAACACCCAACACTTTCGGCCAAGGTGACAACTAAATAGGGGAAGGAATTTCGGCACACCAAGAGGGAGAGGGAGAGATTTAGCAAAGACTTGAAGAATAATTGGCATTCTACCCCCCCTATTTATAGCATTCGGCCAACCCCCCTTGAAGACTCCAAGATTCGGCCAACACCTTCCTAGCCACTAATTCAATTCCATTTGAATTAGTTCACTTCAAAACAAGTTGAATTACTCCACTATTATCTCATTTATCACAAAAAAACAAATAAATAATAATTATCCCCACTTAATCTAATTAATAAATAATAAAAATAAATAAAAAAACACATTATCCTCATCTAAATAAGAGTCTTCTAGCCGTCCAACACTTCCAAAATTGCTGCCAAAAAGCAACAAAAAAAAATCAAATTCCAAAATGCAGCTCCCTTGGTTCGAACCTGGGACCAGTCTGCTGCACACTTCTCCTCCAACGCCCAGGCCACTCGGCCACATTGATTTTTATGCTAGAAACCCCCCAACGTTTATTTATAAACCCTTCTTATCTCAAGCCCATAACCGCACAAAAATAAAACGCCAACCTGCAGTTCCAGGCGCTCGAACCTGCGCCCTTGCTCTCCTCCAGCGCCTAAGTAGCGCATGAGAGCCACTCCACCAGCCCATCTTTCTTGTCCGAATTCCTCACCATATACCTTTAAGGCCTTACAAAGCCCAACGCCCAAAACAAAATAAAACGCCAAATGCTTCTCCGGCCCCTCGAAACCGCGACCTCACTCCCCTCCAGCGCCTAAGTAGCGCCCAAGAGCCACTTTGCCAATTGGACTTTCATGTCCATCAACTTGGACATTTATTCTTAAGGCCTACCTAGCCCAGTCCCCTGACGCGAAAATAAAACAAAATTGCTGCCGCTTGGACTCGAACCCAAGCCCTCAATGGCGCTATTTCCAGCCTCCTAAAGCAGCGCATGAAGCCACTTTGCCAGATCCTTTCATGTGTCTTAAACTCCATAAAATTATTTTAAGGCCTTCCTGCCCCATTTCCCCTTTTTACCCTAAAAATCTAAAAAAAATTTCTAAGGCATTCCTTGCCTTCTAGGGTTCTCCAAACCCCTAAAAATTCCTCCAACATGACCATAAGCCTACTAACTGCTCGGGTTATGCTCCAAGCGCATAACCCCTAAACCAGGGTGTTACAGAAAACACCTTTAAGCACAACATTTCAACCCATTTTCTATGTCACCTATGTCACCTTTTATCATAAACATATTATTAAATCAATTCACCAACATAATATACTAAACATGTAATTCAGAAAAAAATCAATTTACTACCACAATTTAGGTTTCAAATATACATTACGACATTATTGCAGCATTATTAACACACCAACTTACCCCGGATCCAGAAACGGCAATTTACCATTTTAATCCATAACCTTGCATTTTCCCGATTTAAGCCTGAATCTTGATTTCCTTGATATATATCACATTTAGCCTACTAATTAGTCACATTATTCATATGGGTCCAAAAATCATATTTTTTTACAAATTGCACTTTGACCCCTAAACTTTCACATATTGGTACTTTTGCCCCAATGCTCGTAAATTAAACTTCAGCCCTTATTCTTATGTTTTATAACACGTTGATCATTTTTCTCTTCTATGGCAACTTCAATTTCTCACTAATTCACACACTTATGACCAATTTATAACTTTTACAATTTAACCCCTTTTATACGATTTCATCGAAAATCATCTAATAAAACTCGTTTCTCTAATCAAACATGCATAATCTACCAAAATTCATCAAAATACAGAATTATTCAACATGGGTCAATTTTTAAAATTAAACTCTAGCTCAAAATAATGGTAGAAATAGCTAAACTAAGTTACCGGATTTCAAAAATACGATGAACATTAAAAGCGGGGCTCGCTCGAAACACTTACTATGAAGCTTGAAAAGCTTGAAACCCTTAGCCATGGAGTCTAGAAATTTCTGCACAACTTGAAGAAGATGAGCAGATTTTTTCTTGTATTTTGTCTTTTTATTCATTAAAAACACTAAATGACTAAAATACCCTTAAGGCTTTTCTTTCAATTTTGTCCTATTCATGCCCATTTTTGTCCATCAAGTTATCCAATGGTCTAATTACCTTTTAAGGACCTCCAATTTAAAACTCATAGCAATTTGACACCTCTAATATATAGAACTCAACTTTTGCACTTTTTATAATTTAGTCCTTTTGACTAAATTGAGTGCTCAAACGTCGAAATTTTTTTTAAACGAAGTTTTTACAAAATCTTTCTGTAAAATTGTAGACCATAAAAATATAATAAAAATAAAATTTTCCTCGTCGGATTTGTGATCTCGAAACTACTGTTCCGACTAGGCCCTAATTCGGGATGTTACAGTAAATGGATCCCAATCGAGCTATAGCTGATAATGTTGAGAGTAATGTGCTTGCCTCCATTCACAGAGTAGCACAATCAGAGTCGAGACCCGTATCGGGTAGCCAGGGAGGAGAGGCAAAGGAAGCCTTCTTCCAAATGATGAACAAGTAGTTCACGGAGTTTGTTCGAACAAATCCAGCTGCTCAACAACCTCCACCCTCACCTAATCCCCAACCGGTTCCCATAGCTCCTCAAGGTGTGGAACTTCTACGACTGAATAAGCCACCAATTGGTAAGATTTGGAAATATGGGGCCAAAGAGTTCAGAGCTACTGTTGATGACGATCCCGAGATAGCCGAGTTTTGGCTTGAAAATATTATTCAAGTATTTGATAAACTTTCTTGCACCCCGGCTGAGTGTTTAAAATGTGTTGTATCACTTCTAAGGGACACTGCGTATCAATGGTGGAATACTTTGGTGTCCGTGGTACCGAGAGAAAGAGTTACCTAGGAATTCTTTCAAGTTGAGTTCAGAAAGAAATACATCAGTCAAAGGTTCATTGATCAAAAACGAAAAGAGTTTCTTGAATTGAAACAAGGCCGTATGTCTGTGACTGAATATGAGTGAGAGTTTGTTAGACTCAGTAAATATGCTCGGGAATGTGTTTAAATTGAGGCAATTATGTGTAAAAGATTCGAAGATGGGTTGAACGAGGATATCAGATTGCTAGTTGGAATTCTAAAGTTGAAAGAATTTGTGATGTTAGTTGACAGAGCTTGTAAAGCCGAAGAACTTGGCAAAGAAAAGAAAAAAGTTGATTTCGAGGCTAGAGATTCGAGAAAGAGATCGAGGAGCAAACCATATCAATCCTCGTCAAAAAAATCACGAGATTTATATACATGTTCGAATGCTTCAATCGGGTATCCAAACAGAGATCGTGGAAAGCAATACTCAAATCCTAAAGCTCAAGCTACATTAGTATCGAGTATTGGCAGCGTGAGAAACAATAACCCGAGTGTCAACAGTGTGGTCGACGATATTTTGGAGATTGTTGGATAAATAATAACAATAAAGCTTGTTTCTGATGTGGTTCGCAAGAACACTTTATTCGTGATTGTCCTCAGTTATTCAGGAAAGATAATCTTCAGACTTCAAGGCCGAGTAATACAGTTGCTAGGGGTAAACCACCTCGAAGTGCTGGAATTATGACTAGTAGTAGAGGAACAACAAAGGACTCCGCTGTGAGATCCGAGGCCAGAGCACCTGCTAGAGCTTACGCTATTCGCACTCGCGAAGATGCGTGGCCACCCAATGTTATCACCGGTACATTTTCTCTCTATGACACTAATGTAATTGCATTGATTGATCCTGGATCGACTCATTCATATATTTGTATGAATTTAGTGTCTAGTAAGAGTTTTCTTGTTGAGTCTACTGAGTTTGTAATTAAAGTATCGAACCCATTAGGCAAATATGTTCTAGTTGATAAAGTTTGCAAGAACTGTCCTTTAATGACTCGGGGTTACTGTTTTTCGACGGATTTGATGCTTTTTCCATTTGATGAATTCGATGTATACTGGGTATGGATTGGTTATTTTTGCATGATGTCATTGTGAATTGTAGACGAAAGACTATTGAATTTAAATGTCAAAATAGTGAAATCCTTCGAATTGAATCAGATGAGTCGAGTGGATTGCCTATTGTAATTTCGTCAATGTCAGCTCAGAGATATGTGAGAAAAGGTTGCAAAGCTTACCTTGCTTATGTACTGAATACAAAAGTGTCTGAATCGAAAATTGAATCAGTGCCAGTTGTCTGTGAGTATCCGGATGTGTTTCCAGAAGAGTTACCAGGGTTACCACCGATCAAAGAGGTCGAGTTTGCTATTGAAATAATACCAGGAACATCACTGATATCTATAGCTCCGTACAGAATGGCTCCAACAGAATTGAAAGAGTTGAAAGCGCAGTTGCAAGAGTTAACCGATATAGGTTTTGCACGACCTAGTTTTTCGCCCTGGGATGCACTAGTGTTGTTCGTAAAGAAGAAATATGGATCAATGAGACTTTGTATTGATTATCGTCCGCTCAACAAGGTTACGATTAAGAACAAGTATCCTTTTCCGATAATCGATGATTTGCTTGATCAGTTGAAAGGGGCAACAGTGTTCTCAAAGATTGATTTACGGTCTGGTTATTATCAGTTGAGAGTAAAAGATTCGGATGTGTCGAAAATTGTGTTCAGAACAAGGTACGGGCATTATGAATTTCTTGTTATGCCTTTCGGATTAACTAATGCTCCTGCAGTTTTTATGGATTTGATGAATCAAATCTTTAGACCGTATTTATACAGATTTGTGGTTGTATTCATTGACGACATTCTGATCTATTCACGAGATGAGTTTGAGCATGCCGAGCATTTGAGGATTGTGCTACAAACCTTGAGAGATAAGCAACTATTCGCTAAATTCAGCAACTGCGAGTTTTGGCTAAGAGAAGTCAGATTTTTGGGACATATTGTTTCAACGAAAGGTATACGAGTTGATCCAAGAAAGATTTTTGCAGTTGTTGACTGGAAACCACTGAGAAATGTATCCAAAGTCAGAAGTTTTCTGGGATTAGTTGGTTACTACCGACGTTTTGTTAAAGGATTCTCGATGATTGCTACACCGATGACTAGATTGCTACAAAAAGATGTGAAGTTCGAGTGGTCCAAAAAATGTCAACAGAGTTTTGAATAGTTGAAAACATTGTTAACTAAGGAATTTGTGATTTTTAGCAACCCTTATCCCACCAAATTCGACACACTACCCACATCCAACTACCTCAGACTCCCAACTCCACCGAACCTCTATCAGACAACTGAAACAAAAATATCATCTATGCTCCCACGAGGAATCGAACACAAGACCTCAGGATAAGCTAACACCTTACCACCTGAACCAGCAGGCTCATTCTAATATGAGTTTACTAACAAGAAAATATAACCCAACCCACCAAGGATAAGGCTAGGGTTTAAAATAACAAAATTTTCCAAAAGTGGGACTTGAACCCAAGACCTCATACACACACCCAAAACACTTAGCCACTGAAACAAATACATATTTGTGTTAGATTTCACAAAAACAGGATTAAATTAATCGGGGCGTTACAACTCTACCCCCTAAAAGAAATTTTGACCTCGAAATTTACCTGATCCAAGCGGATAAGGATACTACTGACGCATCAAGTCCTCAGGTTCCCATGTGGCTTCCTCAGTGCCATGATTCTACCACAAAACCTTAACCAATGAAATGGATTTTCTCCTTAGAATCTTAACATCTCGATCCAAAATCTGAACCGGCTCCTCCTCAAATGTCAAATCCGGTCTAACCTCGATCTCCTTAACAGAGACAACGTGAGATGGACTAGACCGATACCGCCTCAACATTGAGATGTGAAACACATCATAGATACGGTCTAACTCTGGAGGTTGCTCTAACTGATAAGCAATCAGTCCCACAGGCTTTAAAATCTGATACGGCGCAATGAACCTAGGACTTAACTTGCCCTTACGACCGAACCGCAGAAATTTCTTCCACAGAGATACCTTAAAGAATACGAAATCACCCACAGATACTCGATATCCCTCCTTTTCAAATCTGCATAAGACTTCTGTCTATCAGAAGCCGCCTTCAGACGATCCCGAATCAATATAACCTTATCTTTAGTCTTGGAAACCAACTCAGGACCCAAAACCCGTCGCTCACCCAATCCAGCCCAACATAGTGGAGTACGACACTTACGACCATACAGAGCCTTGTAAGGTGCCATCTGAATGTTAGACTGGAAACTATTGTTGTAGTTGAACTCAACTAACGGTAGAAAAGCCTCCCAATTACCTCAAAAATCAATCACACAGCTCCGAAGCATAACCTCCAATATTTGAATCACTCTCTCAGACTGACCATCGGTCTGAGGATGGAAAGCAATACTGAAGTCCAATCTCGAATCCAGATCTTCATGGAGTTTCTTCCAAAACTGAGAAGTAAAGCGAGGATCCCTATCAGAGATTATCGAAATAGGAACCCCATGCAGTCTTACAATCTCAAAAATATAGAGCTTCGCTAGCTTTTGCAGAGAGTAGTCCATCCAAACCTGAATAAAATAGGCGAACTTGGTCAATCGATCCACGATGACCCAAATAGAATTATTCTTAGTGGGTGTTAAAGGCAACCCACTAACGAAGTCTATCGTCACACGTTCCTATATCCATAAGGGAATCTTATGGATTGGAGCAAACCCGAAGGCAACTGGTGCTCAGCCTTAACTTGGTGGCATGTCAGACAACGAGAAACAAAATCTATTACCTCTCGTTTCAAACCCGACCACTAGTACAGTTCACGGAGATTCCGGTATATTTTATTACCACTGGGATGCATATCATAAAGGCTACTATGCGCTTCCTTCAAAATTGACTACCTCAGATCGAAATCGTTCGGTACACAAACCCATCCTCGAAAACACATAACTCCTTCTTTATTCAGCCCAAATTCAGATGTGCTGCCACTCTCAACCTGACGAAACCGCAAACCCAGAGGCTCATCCCCTAACTGCTTTTCTTGAATATCCCAATCCAAGTCAACTTAACTTGTAACTCGGCTAATAGACCCCCATCATCAAACAAACTGAAATGAGCGAACATCACCCTCAAATCAGTCATCGCTCTACAACTGAGAGCATCATCCACCACATTTGCCTTACCGAGATGATACTCTATCGTGCAGTCATAATCCTTGAGTAGCTCAATCCATCGACGCTGCCTGAGATTCAAATCTTTTTGAGTAAGGAGGTAAATGAGGCTCTTGTGATCGGTGTAGATGATACACCTCTCACCATACAGATAGTGCCTCCAGATCTTTAACGAAAGCACCACAACAGCTAACTCGAGATCATGCGATGGATAATTCCCCTAGTGTGACTTAAGCTGTCAAGATGCATAAGCCACAACCTTACCATCTTGCATCAATACACATCCCAAATCGACATGCGACGCATCACTATACACCACAAACTCCTTACCAGATTCAGGATGTATCAAAATAAGAGCCTGAGTCAGAACAAACTTGAGCTTCTTGAAACTCAATTGTTGCTCATCAGTCCAGACGAAAGGAACATTCTTGCGTAGAAGCCTAGTCAGATGAACTGCAATTAGTGAGAACCCCTCGATAAACCTCCGATAGTAACCCGCAAGATCCAGAAAACTACGAATCTCAGAAACGTTCTTAGGTTGTTTCCAATCAAGAACAACATTAATCTTCCTAGGATCAACTTGGATCCCTTCAGCAGAAACTATGTGCCCCAGAAATGTTACTTCCCGTAACCAGAATTCACATTCGCTCAACTTAGTAGAGCTATTTCTCTCGGAGTATCTGAAGCACTACTCTAAGATGCTCATCATGCTCATCATCAGTCTCAGAGTACACCAAAATATTATCGATAAAGACTACAAAAAATTGATCCATATATGGCTAAAAAACCCGATTTATCAGATCCATGAATGCAGCTGGAGCATTCGTTAAACCAAAGGGCATAACTAGGAACTCGTAGTGCCCATAACGAGTCCTAAATGTCGTCTTATGAATACCATCTTTCTTAACACTAAGCTGATGATAGTTAGAACGAAGATCTATTTTCGAGAATATGTAGCCCCACAAAACTAATCAAACAGATCATCGATCCTCGGAAGTGGTTACTTATTCTTTACAGTCAGTTTATTCAACTGTCGGTAGTCGATGCACATCCTCATGGTACCATCCTTTTTCTTCACAAATAGAACCAGTGGCCCCCACGGAGACACAAGACAGATGAAACCACGACCTAGAAGCTCTTACAATTGAGCCTTAAGCTCTATAAGCTCCTTAGGTGCCATACGGTAAGGAGCAATGGACACCGGAGTTGTACTTGGTAGAAGCTCAATGCCAAACTCAACTTCCCGATTCGAAGGTAAGGCCTGTAACTCATCAGAAAATACATCCATAAATTCTCTCACTGTTCTAATATCCCCGACAGAAGAGTCCTCAGAAACTGAAACACTGACGTAGGCCAAATACGCCTCACACCCTTTCCGAACCAGTTTTTCGACCACTAAAGGGGAGATCACATTAGATAAGTAATCTTGAAACTCAACGATCACAACCACTTCCTTATCATCCTCGGTCCTCAAAACGACCCTTTTAGTCGCGTAGTCCAAACTAACTCGGTGCTTTACTAACCAATCCATACCAAGAATCAAGTCGAACTCCCTAAACAGTAGCTCCAACAGATTTTCTGAAAACACAACCCGTTGTACTTCTAACGAGACATTCCTATAAAGTCTATTTACCCGAACAAATTACCCCAATGGACTCAGTAAAATAATCTCAATAGAAGTACACTCAACACTAATCCCCAAGTTTTCAGAAATAGTACTAACTACATAGGAGTGTGTAGAACCTATGTCTATCAAAGTAGTATATGGGGCATCAAAAATTAAAAACGTACCCATGATCACATCAGGGGCGTCTCTCTCCTCTCAGCGTCGAGCAGCATAAACCAGTGCAGGCTATCTTGCCTCAGTCTGATTAGCACCTCTGCCCGATGCTCTCTATCCTCGGCTTATACCATTACCTGGTGGCTATTGTACTACCCTCTGAGGCTGAATAAAACCCGATCTCGAAGCTTGCATCTGATCAACATGATACGGACACTCTCTAATCCGATGCTCTAATGACCCACATCGTAGACAAGCCCCCAATCTCCTCTAACACTCGCTCGAATGGTGCCTACCACAATCACTGTAAGGCTGAACCCCAGTAGGAGCAACTGGAACTCCCATTCTAGAAGGCCCATCAGGTTTGGCCCGTTTCTTAGGCCTCTGAATAGAACTAGAGGGCTCTGAATCCCTCTTATTCTTGCCTTTCTCACGGTCTCTATTTTGGCGCTCCACGCGCTTAACCTCTCCGGCGATCTTCGCCTCATCTACCAAAACAACAAACTCTCGCTCCCTCTGCGAAGCTATCAATACCCTCAGGCTGTCCCTCAACCCATCCTCAAAGCGAACACATTTCTCGTACTAAGATGCCACCATGCCTCGAGCGTAGTGGCTCAGTCTTAGAAATTCAGCCTCATACTCGGCCACAGTCTTATCACCTTGCATAAGATTCATGAAATCACACCTACGAGCATCCACATAGCTCGTGCTCACATACTTCCTCTGAAAGGAAGTCTTGAAATAATCTCAATTTAGATGATCTAGTTGAGTACCCTCCTCAACTGATAACCACCATTGATATGCCTCATCGCAAAGCAAAGAAACTGCACCCTTCATTTTCTGCTCAGAAGTGCAGTTGATATCATTCATTATCTTCTCAGTGGCCTCCAACCAATACTCGACCACAGTAGGGGTAACTCCTGTGACGCCCCTAAATAGCTCAGCTCTATTGGACCGAAGTCGTTTAGTTACCGACCTACGGCCCCCAGATCCAGAATAGGGTCCAGCGACCTTCTCCAAAACTCTCAACATGGCTTTGAAAGGTGCATTGTCCCCAGCTGAACGACTTTGAGACCCAATCTCAGTAGTAGGTGAAACCAGTGTCTCGCTTATATCCAAATTCGGCATGCTACCCAGTGAAGAAGACTTAGCTCGAGTCCCCCTATGGCCCCTGCCGCGCCTATGAATACCACGACTGCGAGTTCCACGAGTGCTCATCATAATCTAAATTTTATTTACATTATAAAATTTTATGCATCAATTTCAGTGTTTATTACCAGATGTTTTATGCCTCAGATATCAGAAGTTTAGAAATGTTTCAAAAGTTTAGTCTCTAACCAACTCAGTACAATTTCAGAGAGTTCTAACTACAATGTTTTCTAAGTTCATAAGTACTTACAGGATCGGCCCCGGAGACTCGATGTACCACATATTTATTCAAAAAGAATAAAATTTTATTTGCAAACCAATTCTTTTACAAAACAATTTTCGAACCCAAAATTCACAGCCCGAGTTTTGCAACCTGACTCTGATACCACTAAATGTAACACCCCAAATCTAGCCTAGACGTTATGGCCGAATCCGAGAGTGTTACAAAGAAGGGTTTTGAAACTATTTTTATTTCAACAAAAACCTTATAAAGTTACTTGTTATAAAGTGTCCAAATTTTACAAAAAATATTCATTTACTGGTTTATTACTGAAATCGTCGTGAGTTTATTCATTCGCCAAAACATAATTTGCAGTAGAAATGTTAAAAGTCATTATATTTTAGAAACCCAGTTCGTGTTTCTGGAAAAAAAACTTTTGTTTGCGTAAAATCGTCGTTTCCGTAAATTGTTTCAAAAACCAACGCAAGATAGAAAACAATCAAAACCAAAACCAACAGTTTAAACCATATAGTCCAGAGAGTCCCAAAAATTACAAACTCTCAAATAAATCCAGAATTTTAAAAAAATACCGAAAACTCAAATGCAGTTTTAACTAGTGGTCACCGCTGAGCTTCCGTCGCACCGACCCACCTATGTCCGAGGGTTACCTGTACAGAACAGAAAAACAGATGTGAGTTTTCATAAACTCAGTGTGTAACCCAAAAGAGATAGACATGCAAATGTACCCAATATTCTTATATGCAGAACAGATACAAATACGGACCTAAGTCCTTAGTAGATAAATATATTAGAATCAGATAATCTAGTCAGATATACAGAATCCTACCCACATCTTCTACACACCATCTCCATCCATCCCATCACACTATTTGGGGTTAAAAACACCCACCCGTCCCTACACACCATATAATGTCGATACGACACATAACATATAATATGCAGTTAAGCTACCAGAATATGGGCGAAAGGTTGATGTACAGATCACTTCCTCCGCATATACAAATCCCACCCCAAACATAGATACAGAATATAGATACAGAAATAAAAAATTTAACATGCTTAACATACTTGTATACAGATAACATACATACTTAAACAGTACAGTTAGACATACATATCAGTTACCTACTCAGATCAGACTATCAGAATATCAGATCACATGAAAAAGGGTTTGATTAGCCATTACCGACCCTATGGTAGGCCCACAGTCGATCGGAACGACTCGTGCAACCCTACGGAAATTTTCAAAATTTTGGGCCCACATGCCCGTATGGGCCCACACACCCAATTTAACCTTGCCCGTGTAGCCGACACGACCTGGCCTAAAGCTCATACGCCCAACCTAGCCTAGCCTGTATGGCTCACACGGACAAACATTTTCCATCACACAGTTGTGTCTTACACACGGCCACACCCTCGACAGTCACACAACCGTGTGTCACACACGGCCAGCCACATGGCTGGCCACACGCCCGTGTGACATCGATAGTCTCAATTTTAGAATTTCCCTGAACCTCGTTTTCTCGTGTTAAGGGTACACACCTGGTACGGTTTTGATGCTACTGCAATCTTGAGCCCACCAGAACTGCCAACAAACACGACCACACGCACGAATCAGGCTATTGGAGCGAAATTTGCTGCTACACCACCTTCTTCAACGCAACCACGATGAGCGAAGAACAGATGAAATGTCTATCCCCCACGATTAAGAAGACCAATTCATTGAGCAAAGTAACGAAAGAATAACACAAAAAAGGTTGCAGAAAGAAAAAAAAGAAAGAAGAAGAAGAAGAAGAAAGAGTAACGTCAGAATGTGAAATAGAAAGGGAATTTTTCGGGGAAAAATAAATAAAAATAACATCAAATATTATCCCAACATCCCCGCTAACCACTAACACCCTTTTCCCACCAAATCCGACACACTACCCACATCCAACTACCTCAGAATCCCAACTCCACCGAACATCTATCAGACAACTGAAACAAAAATATCATCTACGCTCCCACGAGGAATAAAACACGAGACCTCAGGAAAAGCTAACACCTTACCACCTGAACCAGCAGGCTCATTCTAATATGAGTTTACTAACAAGAAAATATAACCCAACCCACCAAGGATAAGGCTAGGGTTTAAAATAACAAAATTTTCCAAAAGTGGGACTTGAACCCAAGACCTCATACACACACCCAAAACACTTAGCCACTGAAGCAAATACATATTTGTGTCAGATTTCACAAAAACAGGATTAAATTAATCAGGGCGTTACATAAAAAGCCCAGTGTGGGCCTCAAATAATAATATTCACAGAATAAACTCATATCAACATTAATTTAAACATATCATAGCATATAAATTATTCAATCACGAAATCAGATATGGCAATACGTAATGACGATGTCAATGCAACGCTTTTTAGAAAACAATACAGATTTTTGAAAAACATACCCTACCCAACTCCGCTACACACCAATAAGAGTTCCCCCAAACTCGTCCATCCAATATCACACCAATAATTGTGGACTAGCCACCAGATAGTGTAGTCGTGCTGCCAGAAATAGAATAGTATGGTCGAACCACCCAATAATGCAAATTTACTACCAGATACAGAATAATGTGGTCATGCCACCGGAAAATACAGATTTACTGCCAGATACTTCTTCCATACATTTTTCTCACCCTATCCATGTGATATTTGGATACAGATCAGATTTTCAATAGCATGCTTTACATGCGAATCGGAATATCAAAATATGGCATGCTTAACCATGCGAATCAGATCTCATATTTTTATACATATTTTCACAATGGCATGCTTAACATGCAAACCAGAATATCAGAATAGGGCATACTCAACATGCGAATCCATAAATCAGAATAATAACATATAATATTTTCACATAGATCAAAATATCAATAATCATATTTTCTATAACACCCCAAACCCGGCCCAGAAGTTAGGCCCAAATCTGGCGTGTCACATTGAAGTGTTTTTTGAGAACCATGTTCTCATTAAAAACCCTTCTTAATTAAAAGCTTGAGTAAAATCCCAGTTATGTTAGTTTATTTATTATTATTTAAAACGTGGTGCGTAGAGAAATTATTAAGTTTATTCCCAAAATTTCTTTTCAGTTGCGGAAGCTAAGTTTAAAAGTAACCGATTTACGAAAACGTGATGTTTAAAGATTAAATTGTGAAAGCGTAGTGTTTTGAAAACAGTTATTTGGAAAACCACAATCTACTTTTAACAGATAGGAAACGTAATAACTAAAAATCCCAAATTAAAACCAGAAGTTAAAAGAGGCCTTATTACAACCCAATAAGGAAGCGGTCTAAGTAAGGTATAACAAAATACTAAAACTTAAAGCTGTTCGTAGTGTGGCCACCTCCGAGTCCTCTAGTACGTCGAACCGTTTACTGAGGATTACCTGAAAAATTAAAAAGAGGGGGGTGAGTTTACGAAAACTCAGTGTGTACAACCCTCATCGATCATAAAGTACGCATCACATCAATCCGGGCCTAAGCCCATTATAGTAACAGTGGCATTTGGGCCTTAGCCCATAATAGCCTCAGTTGGGTCTTAGCCCATATCAAATGTCACAGATTACATCTATCTGGCCTAAGCCCATCTCAATAACAGAACAAGTGTATGCAATGCATTAATGCCCATACCAACCCTGCACTCCGTCTCCTGTCCAACCCTGCACTCCTGTGGGGATTTTATCGACCCACCTATCCCTACACTCCTTATGTAGCACCGGTTGCGACACTAACCAATGTTGCAGCAGAGCTGCCAATCGCATAATAAGCTTAAAGCCATCGGTGGATCCACAGTCGTCAAGCGACCATGCGACCCTAACAAATCATATACTTTCTCCAAATCAATGATCCCATCCCCCATGCAGCATAATATCACATGAATGCAAACATACCATAAATGGCATACAATAACAATCATATAACATGTAGGGGTATTTTAGTCATTTTGCCTTTCAGGGACATAACGGTCAATTTACCTTGCAGGGGTATTTCAGTCATTTAACAACTTCCCGAAGGTCTACAGTCGCCTCGAGCGACACAGATAACATATATGGTCAAAACGGTGTATTTGGGCCCAAAGCCCAATATTCGGCCCAAGTGTGCCCACACGCTCGTGTGGCCCATTTAGCCCAAAACTGCCTTTGGCCCTGTGATCGTCATGGTCGGCTCAATATTTCCTATCCATCCACAAAATTTACTCGCGTAGGGCCCATGGCCCATTGGGCCCTACTCGGCCTATTCCGGTCCATTTGGCCCCAAAACGGCCTAAGACCACGAAATGGTCACGGTGGCCTCAACCATCTTATGCCCATATTCGTGGGCTCGGTCCACCACATACGTAATCGCACGCTCGTGTGGCATCATTCGCCGGTATTTCAGCTTTTCGGTATTTATCGATCTACTTGGAGTGGTGTGCGTGTACACACGCTTTTCGGCTCTTTGGCCGATTATCGGTCACAGGGTATTTCTACACACCTGTTTACGAAAATGTGCAGTCAATCCGCAAGCACTCCAACCCTAGACTCGAACATAAACCACCATCAGTCCTCTTTACCACAAGATCCATAATCTTATTTGTTATAACATTTTTAATCTAGATTAGTAATAAAACTTGCCTTGATTGATAAAGGTGCTTAGCCCCCTAATAACGTTGATGAAGGTTAACTACAATCTCATTGCCGAAAATCTATGTCACAGCCGGATTGTTTAGTCACATATCTTAAATCCATATGTAAACTTATTGCAACCGCAAAACCTTAGACTTGATTACTTGGACCAATTGAACGACTTACCAAAAGTAGAGAAAGAGTGAGTAGCGGCAGAAATCGGCTCGTAAAAATGCACCCTCAAATCGAAGCACGAGATGGTGCTCTAATCCCCACAATCGGAACAACAGAGATAAACAGGTGTAATGGAATACTTGGCCGACTACCAGAAAATAATTATCCAACCCGAAACCCCAAAGAAAGAATAAGGGATAAAAAAAGAGAAAGGTAATATTCGGCCACTATGAAGAAAAAGCAAATGGGACGCGAAGAGGAAGAAAGGTAAATGAAGAGGGAGGAAAGGAAAGTGAATTCGGCTAGGATTATGAGAGGAGAAGGGGAGAAGAGAATGGAAATAAAGTTGCTCGAAAGACAAGCCAATTGATAGGAAAAATAGGCCAAAAGAGAATAGCAAGATTCGGCTTGCCACAAAAGGGAGAGTTGAGAAAACAAATAGAACCCGAAAGAAAAATGCCTATTCGGCCAAGGGGAAAAATGTGTAAAATAAAGAAAAGCACCACAATCTCGAAACAAAGACTGCCGAAATTGAATATTGAGCATTCGGCATTTTTCCTACCTGAAATTGTAACACCCCCAAACCCGGCCCACAAGTCTCGTCCGGATCTGGTTATGTCACTGCGGAATGACGGTTAAAAATCTTTGTCTTTAGAGTAAAACTTGAAAATTTTGTTAACTTTTGGAAACCATGTCTTTTCTTTCAAAATTATAAATAAAGCTTTGTTATTAAAAATAATCCATATTAAAACTTTAGTATAAAAATATATAAATACTTTGATTAAATAGGTTGCTAAAACTAAAATTATCTTCACATAATAATTTCTTTTAAGTAAACCATAATATCAAGTAATATCAAAAATAGTGATAACAATAATAATAATAATAATAATAATAAGGCCCTTATTACAAAAATAATTAATCCAAGTACTCGATAATAAAACGCATAAAGAAAAGATTAAAAACGTCCTCTGCATGGGCCACCTTGTATCCACTCCAACCCGATCCGATCATCCTGTCACCTGCGATGTTGGATAAATAATTGGGTGAGTCATACAGACTCGATGTGTAATTAAACCACCGATATCCACCCACATGTTAGCCACAAATCAACCCAATTATAAAATGCGGCATGTAAATATAATCATTTAAACATTACCACAATGCGGGCTTGGCCCACAATCAAATCATATCAAATCTTTGGGCTAGGCCCTTTTCTCATCAATCCATCGATCGTTGGGCTTGGCCCATTTCCACGTATGTTCTCAAAACATACAAATCCACAAGTCATATTGGGCTTGGCCCATTTCCATATCAATTCATAACGAAACCATGCAATCATGATACCCAACCCAATCCTAAGGTCCATCCGCTACACACCCCTTATCCAACCTACCACACACCGCGGGACTATCGAGTCACCCTCTCCTTTTCCCTCCATAAAGGCAACCAATGCCATCCACGATGTAGCGTATAGTGACATCAAACCACGATGGAGCACACAGTAATCCATCAAGCCACGATATGGCATAGAGCCGATATCAATCAAGGTAACCACGCGAACCAAATCGCAAAGATCCACAACGCGACCTCGGTCGGCGCCAATCCACGATGTAGCACAAAGTGACATCAACCACGTACTCGAAGTACACCCGGACCTTCTTTCAAAACCCACCCATGCACATGTAACATAATATGATGCTTGAGATGATGCATGTACATGATATTCACAAATATAGGCATGCTCACATAGTTAAAATCAATTATCACATATTAGCCAATTTGCTACTAACTCCAGTGCGTCATCATACCCTTAGGGTATCCATTACACATATGGCACTTTGCATTCATTAGTAAACATATAGCACAACAGATATCATACAAATCCCGGAAACAATGGTCTAACCACACACCTTATTACTTGGAGTTCTAGACTCTCGATCCTCGATGCTATCGTTTAGTGAGACTACGGCTATTTGCCTAACGTTTTTACATTGTTGGCCCACACCACTCGTGGCCAATCTCGCATGTGCAGAACGGATCTCTTCTTGAACTTTGGGATGGGAGCTTTCCCTTGCCCACTTTGACTGGCACTCGCATCCATCGACGATACGAAATACTGAGATCCCGAAGGCTTTCCTTTGCTTCTATCGATTTGCCCTTACAACCGACTTGGTTTCCTACCAAATCCCGAGTCAAGCGATGGTTCACCTCTTGATGAGTCTAAACCCGAGAGATTCCCCTTTTAAGCTCCTTGGTGCTGGCTACAACAACACAAAACAAAGCATCACCTTGGCCCTTAGAGACATTCGGCCATACCAAAACTAAGGCCAACCATTCGGTTTTGGCCACTAAAACAAGGAATTCATAAATCGATTACTAAGGACAGAACATACTTACCACTCTTGCTTAAGATTCGGCCAACCACACTAGGACACCAAGGGAGATTTCGGCTTCAAGCAACGAAAGAAACACCTAACACTTTCGGCTTTAAAACAAGTCACGAGAACAAAAATAGGTGAATGCTATAGTGGTTCGGCTATGGCTTCCACAGAATAAAAGAAAAAGAGGAAGTGTTTTCCTTGACTTGGTTTCGGCAAGAGGCTAAGGGAAGAATTAGAAATAATTTGGAAAAAAAGAAATGGGGCTAAAATTCGGTTAAGGGATGAGCACACCCCTATTTATAGCCTTCGGTCACTACTCCCACGTGAAGAATCCATCATTCGGCCATCAGCTACTAATTCAAATTAATTTGAATTAGACAACTCCTTCACTATTTAATCCATATTTATCTCTTTACCAAATCAAAAACAATAACCCACTAACAGCCATTATCTCTAATTTCAACTAAAATAATCCTCTAATTATCTAAAATAATAAAGTAATCAAATGCTTATCACCTCCTACCAGCCGAATTCAAAAAGCTAAACAACTCCAATTAAATCTTATCTTCATCCATTCAAAAACAATTTGAATGGTTCCACTATTATCCCACCTATTAAAATAAAGATTAAAAACACCCACTAGATAAAATAAAACCTTATCCTCACCTACCTAAGACTCCATGTGCCGTCCACACCTTCAAATTGCTGCCAAAAAGAATAAAATAAAATTGAACTCCAAAACGCAACTCTCTTGGTTCGAACCTGGAACCACTGCTGCACACCTCTCCTCCAACGCCCAGGCCACTCGGCCACTTTGATTTTTATGCCATAAAGCCACACCATTTAATTTTTAAACCCTTCCTACTCCAAATTTCATAATCAGATATAAAAATAAACACGCCCAAAATGTCTGCTGCAGCCTCGAACCAGCGCCTCTCGCTCACCTCTAGCTCCTATGTGCCGCCACGAGAACCACTTGGCTAAGTTGCTTTGCTTGTGTCAAAAACACGCCCCACTCCTTTTAAGGCTTCCTACCTTGCAACGGCAACATCCAAAAATTAAAATCGGTTTGTTGCCGCTTGGACTCGAACCAGTGCCCTCAATGGCGCAACTTCCACCCCTTTAGCAACGCATTGAGCCACTTTGCCAATCCTTTCTTGTGCCATAACTATCCAAAATTATTTTAAGGCCTTCCCGCCTATTTCCCCTTTACACTAAAAATCCAAAATTTTCCAAAGCCTTCCCCTTTCATCCGAGCATTCTTAAAACTTTAAAACACATCCAAAAACACCCAAAAACCTTCCAACACTGGAATTATACCCAAATTGCATAGCCCCTAAATCAGGGTGTTACAATTCTACCCTCCTTAAAAATAATTTCGTCCTCGAAATTACTTTACTAACAAACGTCCATACAACCTATCTTACCACCTTACGCTTATGCTGCGCACTCTGATCTTACTATGGCTATCGTACCTACACAATCTCTAAGTTCGCGCTCAAAATTCGAAACACCTCTCTTAACAACACAGAAAAGGCTAACTCATAAGCAAGCAAAGTAATTAAAGCATGTACCAAAGCAAAGGAGCTTACCTGATATCACATCCTTGGTTGACTCTGACTAGAACCATTCCTTCCATGACTTGAACCACGACCCCTCGTCGCTCGAGGACAATTCTTAACCAGATGTGCCTTAGATCCACACCGAAAGCATTCTTTACTATTTCCCCAACACTCTCCTGTGTGAGGTCTTCCACATCGAGCACAAGAACGATTCCGATCCACTGGTACAAGTGCACTTACAGGGTTCTCGGTCCTTGGTCTTTTCTGGGCATTACCCAACGATACTGACGGTCCAACCCTTCTCTTATTCTTGTTCCTATTCTTTCTCGATCCTCCTCGATAGTCTTCTTAACCTCTTCAATGATCCGAGCTTTCTCCACTAGCACCGCGAAGTCTCTCTCCCTCTCTGCGAGCAATCGGCGTCGAAGTTCATCTCGCAATCCGTCCTCAAACCGGACGCACCTCTCATAATCAAGTGGCCACAATTCCTTTAGCATACGGCTTAACGGCTGACAAATTCCGCCGTACTCAGGCTATCGACTTACTTCCTTGCACTAGATTTAGAAACGCTTTCGCTGCGAATCCAAGTAGCTTGCTCCAACATACTTTCCTTCGAACTTTTCCTTAAAATATCCCCAATCCACTCGTTCTGCCGGGACACCTTGCCTGACAGTGAGCCACCACCGATAAGCCTCGTCCCGAAGTAATGAAACAACACCTTTCAGCTTTTCTTCGTTGGTACAGTCCAAATCGTCCATGATTCTTTCGACTGCTTCTAGCCAATATTCTGCTACATTTGGAGCTACTCCTGACACTCCTCTAAAGATCTCGGCTCCATTCGATCTAAGCCTTTCCGATACTGGCTTCCGGGTTCCATTTCCCTTACTAACTCCTGCTACTCGTTCTAGCACTCGCAACATGGCCCGCGATACTGCGTCATCTTCACCTATCTGATCTTGTTCCTCTGTGCCCACTGCTGGCGGCACTTCATTTTCTGACCCATGGCCAGACCCTATCGGTTCCGATGCTGCCATTCTACCTCTACTGCGTCCCCTAGAACTCATCTCTATCGTCGCAATTTAATCTGATTAACAAGTTTTATGCATTAGAAATTGTTCCACTATTTAACCACGAGCAAATTTTATGGAATGAAAGATATTTAGAAGTAGTTCTTTCGATCACACAAAGTTTCAGTTCGAGTTTACTACTCTAGTTCAAGAATCACATTCACACACACATCCGTTCATCAACAAGGACACATTCATCACTAGCGACACCTTCATTTCCCAATGAAGCCACATTCCTTCCTCAGTAGAGGCACATTCAGTGGTATCTACCACACACATTCACTATCCAGACATTTCTGCCCGTTTTTACCCCAGGGGTATTTTCGTCATTTTCCTACAGGGGTATTTTGGTAATTTCTGTCAACCAGGGTAATTTTGTAAAGTAAAAATCATTTTAACAAAAGTTTGAGGGTAATACAGTAATTTACACTACAGAGGCATTTTAGTAATTTTGCCACTAGGGGCATTTTGATAATTTTGTAAATCGAGAAAACGTCTTTCAAAATCAGATTTAGAGTTTACAAACCAAAGGGGTAAATTTTGAAAATTTTAAAACTAAGGATTTTAAAACTAGGAATTTTATAAAACGGCACGGCTAGTCCCTTTCGGGTTTTAATAATTGATTTAGCCTATGAACAAGTCCTCTTGGTTAAGGTGAACCGTAGCTACGCACTGGTAGGATTCGAGTAAAGAGGAGGTGAGTCACGAGGACCGCTTAAGTACCAAGCTCTTCATGAATACCAATCCTCGACATGCGTCTGATGGTTGCCACACACTTAACTCTCGCGACTTACTTCACACAAGTTTGTTAATAGTCTTTAAGTCTTATGCATATGTTTGAGTAGACTAGTCCTAGGGTTCAATAGCCCTAATATTCTAATCTACGAGCCCAAATAAGCCCATAACAATTCACATATAACAAATCACTTCAAAAGTCCAAGTACTTACAGTGGACTCGGTAGAGGTACAGTGCCATGCCGTAAAAACTCGAAAAAATTTCTTAAAAGCCCATATTTTTAAAAAGCCCATTTTGAAAATGTTTTGGGCCCAAAACCCTCAAAGCCGAGTTTTGAACCGGCTCGATACTAAATCAGAACACCCCCAAACCCGCCCACAAGTCTCGTCCCGGATCTGGTTATGTCATCTGCGGAATGACGGTTAAAAATCTTTGTCTTTAGAGTAAAACTTGAAAATTTTGTTAACTTTTGAAACCATGTCTTTTCTTTCAAAATTATAAATAAAGCTTTGTTATTAAAAATAATCCATATTAAAACTTTAGTATAAAAATATATAAATACTTTGATTAAATAGGTTGCTAAAACTAAAATTATCTTCACATAATAATTTCTTTTAAGTAAACCATAATATCAAGTAATATCAAAAATAGTGATAACAAAAATAATAATAATAATAATAAGGCCCTTATTACAAAAATAATTAATCCAAGTACTCGATAATAAAACGCATAAAGAAAAGATTAAAAACGTCCTCTGCATGGGCCACCTTGTATCCACTCCAACCCGATCCGATCATCCTGTCACCTGCGATGTTGGATAAATAATTGGGTGAGTCATACAGACTCAGTGTGTAATTAAACCACTGATATCCACCCACATGTTAGCCACAAATCAACCCAATTATAAAATGCAGCATGTAAATATAATCATTTAAACATTACCACAATCTGGGCTTGGCCCACAATCAAATCATATCAAATGCTGGGCTAGGCCCTTTTCTCATCAATCCACTGATCGCTGGGCTTGGCCCATTTCCACGTATGTTCTCAAAACATACAAATCCACAAGTCATATTGGGCTTGGCCCATTTCCATATCAATTCATAACGAAACCATGCAATCATGATACCCAACCCAATCCTAAGGTCCATCCGCTACACACCCCTTATCCGACCTACCACACACTGTGGGGACTATCGAGTCACCCTCTCCTTTTCCCTCCATAAAGGCAACCAATGCCATCCACGATGTAGCGTATAGTCGACATCAAACCACGATGGAGCACACAAAGAATCCATCAAGCCACGATATGGCATAGAGCCGATATCAATCAAGGTAACCACGCGAACCAAATCGCAAAGATCCACAACGCGACCTCGATCAGCGCCAATCCACGATGTAGCACAAAGTCGACATCAACCACGTACTCAAGTACACCCGCACCTTCTTTCAAAACCCACCCATGCACATGTAACATAATATGATGCCGAGATGATGCATGTACATGATATTCACAAATATAGGCATGCTCACATAGTTAAAATCAATTATCACATATTAGCCAATTTGCTACTAACTCAGTCGTCATCATACCCCTTTAGGGTATCCATTACACATATGGCACGCGCATTCATTAGTAAACATATAGCACAAATGATATATCATACAAATCCGGAAACAATGGTCTAACCACACACCTTATTACTTGGAGTTCTAGACTCTCGATCCTCGATGCTATCGTTTAGTGAGACTACGGCTATTTGCCTAACGTTTTTCATTGTTGGCCCACACCACGTGGCCAATCTCTGCATGTGGCAGCAGAAATGGATCTCTTCTTGAACTTTGGGATGGGAGCTTTCCCTTGCCCACTTTGGATCGCTCTCGCATCCATCGACGATACAAAATACTGAGATCCCGAAGGGTTTCTTTGCTTCATCCGATTTGCCCTTTACAACCGACTTGGTTTCCTACCAAATCCCGAGTCAAGCGATGGTTCACCTCTTGATGAGTCTAAACCCGAGAGATTCCCCTTTTAAGCTCCTTGGTGCTGGCTACAACAACACAAAACAAAGCATCACCTTGGCCCTTAGAGACATTCGGCCATACCAAAACTAAGGCCAACTATTCGGTTTTGGCCACTAAAACAAGGAATTCATAAATCGATTACTAAGGACAGAACATACTTACCACTCTTGCTTAAGATTCGGCCAACCACACTAGGACACCAAGGGAGATTTCGGCTTCAAGCAACGAAAGAAACACCTAACACTTTCGGCTTTAAAACAAGTCACGAGAACAAAAATAGGTGAATGCTATAGTGGTTCGGCTATGGCTTCCACAGAATAAAAGAAAAAGAGGAAGTGTTTTCCTTGACTTAGTTTCGGCAAGAGGCTAAGGGGAGAATTAGAAATAATTTGGCAAAAAAGAAATGGGGCTAAAATTCGGTTAAGGGATGAGCACACCCCTATTTATAGCCTTCGGTCACTACTCCCACGTGAAGAATCCATCATTCGGCCATCAGCTACTAATTCAAATTAATTTGAATTAGACAACTCCTTCACTATTTAATCCATATTTATCTCTTTACCAAATCAAAAACAATAACCCACTAACACCATTATCTCTAATTTCAACTAAAATAATCCTCTAATTATCTAAAATAATAAAGTAATCAAATGCTTATCACCTCCTACCAAATTAATTCAAAAAGCTAAACAACTCCAATTAAATCTTATCTTCATCCATTCAAAAACAATTTGAATGGTTCCACTATTATCCCACCTATTAAAATAAAGATTAAAAAACACCCACTAGATAAAATAAAACCTTATCCTCACCTACCTAAGACTCCATGTGCCGTCCACACCTTCAAATTGCTGCCAAAAGAATAAAATAAAATTGAACTCCAAAACGCAACTCTCTTTGGTTCGAACACGGAACCACTTCTTTGGACACCTCTCCTCCAACGCCCAGGCCACTCGGCCACTTTGATTTTTATGCCATAAAGCCACACCATTTAATTTTTAAACCCTTCCTACCCCAACCCATAACTGCATATAAAAATAAACACGCCCAAAATGCTTCTGCAGAAGCCCTCGAACCAGCGCCCCGCTCTCACCTCTAGCTCCTATGTGCCGCACGAGAACCACTTGGCCAAGTTGCTGCTTGTGTCAAAAACACGCCCCAGCTCCTTTTAAGGCTTCCTACCTTGCAACGGCAACATCCAAAAATTAAAATCAGTTTTGTTGCCGCTTGGACTCGAACCAGTGCCCTCAATGGCGCAACTTCCACTTCTTTAGCAACGCATTGAGCCACTTTGCCAATGCCTTTCTTGTGCCATAACTATCCAAAAATTATTTTAAGGCCTTCCTGCCCTATTTCCCCCTTTTACACTAAAAATCCAAAATTTTTCCAAAGCCTTCCCCTTTCATCCGAGCATTCTTAAAACTTTAAAACACATCCAAAAACACCCAAAAACCTTCCAACACTGGAATTATACCCAAATTGCATAGCCCCTAAATCAGGGTGTTACAGAAATGGTGTCCCAAATGATTCCCAAACTGAACCCAAAGCTCCCATAGAGTCCTTATTCGGCTACAACACACCAACTTTGAATTTCCTTGATTTCCTCCAATTATCACTCCATAATCCACTCCTTGAATCACTCACTTGACCAATTCAAACTCTCCAACACAGAGTTCAAATCCAACACAAACTCTTACCCACACAAGAGTAAAAATAAATAATCCCTTTTGCATGCAGTGAGACTTGAACCTCTGTCCTCCTTGCCATACCTGTGACGCCACAACCACTTAACCATAGGCTCTCTTATGTCTCTTTTTAATCACAGTTACTTAATAGGCTTAATACCAGGAGTCAGGGTTCCCCTAATGCTAAAAATAAAAATTTTCCATATGACATGGCTTGAACCCAAGACTTCATAGAAGCCCCCTAACCTTCCAAAATCACTCTCCCAACAGATCCAACATGCAATTGTGCCATTCTCTTGTTCTCAAAAATTTTAAACGCTCCCATGTCCAAGGCCCAATAAGCCCAATTCTACTAGGCCCAATTTCAGGGTGTTACAGTTTCATTAGCCATAAATCACATGACATGAGTAAAGGAGATCACATATTATCATATACTAAAGAATCACCCAAAAAACAAATTATCACCATAAATATTAGATTTTCAATATTTACTTACTTGGTATCCTTGTTTATCGGGTTTTTTTACGAATTTCTTTGAATACGTTCGTATTCAAACATACTAATATTTTCAAAAATCATATAACCTAAAATATTTCATTTATAATATTAATATTATTTACTATTTAATCAATATTATTTATTATTTTCAAGAACAAGTCCCCACACCTTAGATCCGATTGAATAAATCATGGTTTCCTCTTCGAAAGGGGAGTTCGATTCCTTGAGTCACTACAGTATCGATCCAACGCATGAGTCAGTACAGATTTAATAACTAAATTACAACCCTTAATAAAAGAAAGAATTCTTATTCGATAATACTTACGCAAAAAGGCGATCAAATCTCACACTATTACGAATGGGTGGTGATTCCAGGATTTTTGTGTGATACTTCAAAAAAGCACATAAATGAGTAGTTAGTATCCTACTAAATCGAGAATAGTATTGTAAAAATATAACGTGACGATAAACCTTCATACCTACGATAAAACAGAGGAAAAAGGCTCGACGATAAATCTCGAAAAGCCGGTTAAAGAGGGGGATTCGACACTATAAACATAAAATAAAAGAGTTTTAGAAACTAAGATGAAAGATGATATTTTAATTAACAAAAATCTAGATTAATAGATTATGGAAGGAAGTTTCGAAAAGGGGAGGAGAAAGAAGAAAAAAATGAAAAAAATCAGTGGTGGTCGACGGCGGTAGAGATAGGGTGGTGGTGCGGCAACCATGTATGGTGGTGAAGTGGAAGAGGAATGAAGTAAAGAGGCTTTAAAAGTGGTGAAACAAGGAAGAAAAAGCCAAAAACTGGTGGAGAAGGTTGGTGGATGGAAAAGAGGGGAGAGGAGGGAAAAAGTGAAAAAAATAAAATGAAAAGTAGGTTTTTTGGGTGTTATGGTCGGCCTAGGGTAGTCAAAGTAGTCATTTGGTAAGTTTAGGGAAAATGGGAGTAAAAAGTGGATCATGAGCAAAAAGGGGAGTGAAAAGAGGATTTAGATGGTAAGTTGACTCAAAACAAAAATAAAGGAAATCTCCCCCTTTAAGGAAAGGCTTGGACGGCAAGGGGGTATGTTGACCTTCTAGAATGGTCAAAAATTGTGGGTAGGAAAAAAAATAAAAGAGAGTGTGGGGGGTTTGAACATGAGACCTCTAGGATTTAATTAACACACTTAACCACTAGACGAAACACTTCCTTGTGATACATACTTGCATTTTAATAATTAAAATTTAGGGCATGACATCAGGCCTACGAGAAACCCTCTCAATGTGACGAAGCTCCCTATTAGGAGTTGGTTCTGGAACCGTTTTCATAAGGCTTTTTATATTTCCTAAAAGCTTCTCAAGTACCTCTTTACTCCGAGGTTTGAAGTCATTCATGTAACTTTCTTCAAGGAAAGTAGCATGAGTTGACACTATAACAGTTTGTTGTTTCGGGTTATAAAACAAACCACCCTTTGTTCCCTTTGGATATCCTACAAACATGCACAATTCTATCCCTGAGTCCAACTTTTTCACATCTTTATCCAAAACATGGGCTGGGCATCCCTAAATCCTTAAATGTTTTAGACTTGGCTTCTTGTCATGCCACAATTCGTATGGAGTTTTCAATGCTGCCTTAGTTCGCATATTATTCAGAATATAGCAAGTCATTTGTACCGCATATCCCCAGAAAGAGATTGGTAGCTTCGAATAACTTAACATTGAACGTACCATGTCTAACAACATCCGGTTTCTTCTCTCTACCACACCATTCTGTTGTGGAGTCTCAGAGCGGTTAACTTGGATAGAATCTCATTCTTTATGAGGTACCCTGAGAACTCATCAGATAAATATTCCCCATCTCAATCAGACCGAAGTGTCTTTATGGGTAAACCTAGTTGTTTCTCCACTTTCGTACGAAACTCTTTGAATTTATCAAAGGTTTCGCTCTTATGGTGTATTAGGTATACATACCTATATTTGGAATAGTCATCAATAAAGGTTACATAATATTTATAACCATCTCTTGCACTAACGCTCATGGGGCCACATACGTCAGTGTGCGCAAGTTTTAAAGGTTTTCTGCCCTTCGTTCCTATAGCATTAAAAGATCCCTTAGTCATATTACCTTCCAAGCAAAATTCATATTGTGGAAAACCAACTTCTTCTTTTTTTTTTATGAAAGGAAACAAATAAGCAACTAATTAGTGACACTCATACAATCAAAAACAAAACCTCTAGACTGATCCTCCTCTATGAGATTCCGAACCATATCAGGAGGAAAATCAAAAAATTGCAAATCAGCTCTAGAAGATAAAGTTCCTTTTGCCAAGCAATCAGCAACTGCATTGTGCTCCTTGAGAGTATAGCGTAAAAGCCAAAAGTTTTCTTGAGAAAGAATATTCTGAGTTTGCCTAATCAGAGCAGAATTTGTCATAGCTGAAAAACTTCCTTGAATGGCCCGGATAACATCCAGACTATCCGAAAGGATTATTACGCAATCATGACCTCTTCGTTGAACGAGCTTAAGTCCTTCAAAGATGCCCCAGAGTTCAGCTTCAAAAATCGAGCACTTTCCAAGATATCGATTAAAACCAAATAGCCATTGTCCATTTCTATCTCTTGCAACCCCCAGAAGATGCATTTCCACTGTCCAGTCGCACAGCCCCATCTGTGTTGAGGACGATCTTTGATCCATAAACTTGCTCTTCTAAAGGTCATCTTTCACAAGTCTAGTGATTCTTTCTCAGTTAATATGACCAAGTCTCAAATGCCAAAGGTACGCCTCATTAGAGTGAGAAGTTTTAAGTCTTTTATTCTATATTTTAGTCTCAAGCAGTGTGTACATCTTTGGTTTGATATAATAGAGATTATTTGACATCCATCCATTACAGATAAGATTGCAATTTTTAAATATTGCAATTCCATTATTAAAAGTCATAGTCAAGACATCTTTATATAAACATACAACAAAAATTAAGTTTCTTTTTAAACTTGGTACATAGAAAACGTCTTTTAAAATAATCTTTCTAAAATTATTAAAATAAAGAAGTACATCTCATATTGTTTCAGCTGCCACACTTGTCCCGATCCTAGTATGCAATGATAAGCTCTTATCTCTAAGATCTTTCGTCTCCTTTAACCCCTATAGAGAAACACAAACATGATTAGTGGCTCCTGAATCAATGACCCAGTGGTCTATTGAATCTTCCACTAAACAAGCTTCTATCATCAAGAGTCTCATACCTTTGCCTTTGGTAGCTAGGTATTCTTTCCACTCTCCACAGTTTGCCTTGAAGTGTCCTTTCTTATTACAGAAGAAGAATTTAGACATAGATAAGTCTTTAGGCTTTCTAGTTCTCTTCCTTTCCACTTGTGGTGGCCTAGAGACCTTAGCTTTTCCTTTTTTAGCATGCTTCCATTTCCCTTTTGAGGAAGAAGCGATAAATATTTTCGCTTATGCTCTTTGGATCGACTCATTCAACATCAAAACATAGGATTGTAACTCCTTTATGAGTTGTGTAAGTGTCAGGTTTTTTTTGCCAAGGTTATAAGCAGCCCAAAGACCAGCAAAGTCCTTTGACAAGCTTTTGAACACTATCTCAATTTGAGTGTTCTGGTCCAAATTGGCCTCATTGTCTGCGGCCTCAGCAAAGTAGCCCATAAGAGTGATCATATGGTTTTTGACCAAAATGTCGGGCTTTTGTTTGGCATTCATCAAGCTAGTTATGGAAAACTGTTGAGCCAAGGCAGCTTGGCCTCCGAACATGTTGTAACAGCCCAGTTTTAGCTAAATCGAAACAATGGTTTCAAAACCAAAAATATGATGTCTCAAAATTATTTTAATAATATTTTTGGTGTTTACAACATGATAGTATGTATGAGTGAAAATTTCATGAGCTAATTTTATTATTTAATTGCTCAATTTGAGAAAAAGGACTTAATTGCGTAAAATGTAAAAGTTATATTCTATTTGTTAAATGTGTTTAATTGCTATGATTTATTAAACCAAAGGTCCTTATGTTGATATTAGACCATTGGTAGTGTAAGTGGACAATTAAGACCATCCATTATGTGTTTATATATGTTTATAATTAAGGTTAATTGTGGTATTTGATAAATAAGGTTAATATTAATAAAACAAAAGAAAATTTTGTTCATATTATCATCATTTTGAACCGAAAATAAAGGAAGAAGAAAGCCATTTAGGGCTTGAGATATTTGGCCAACTCTAAGCTTGATTAAGGTACGGTTTTAGCTCAGTTTTTGATGATTTCTATGTTTTTGTAATCGTTGCTTCGTGTTCTAACTAGCCTGTACCTTTAATTTCGAAACTATTAAAGATTTTGAGAGTTACCATTGATGAGTTTATGTGTTCTTTGGTGTTTGAAGGTGAAATATGAATTGTTTATGATAGTTTTACATGTTTTGTTAAATGATTTTTGATGAAAATGCATAATAGGGATTAAATTGTGAAATATGCAAATTGAGTGGTTGAAATATGAAATAAATGAAAGTTTTGGGCTGCTAGGGACCTATGTGTAATTCGGCCAAGCTTGGGTTTAATGAAAATTTGTGAATTTTGTGTATTTGTGAAATAGGGACTAAATTGAGTAAATATGAAAGTTTAGGAGTTAATATGCAAATATGCCCAAATGTGTATTTTTGGACTAAATTGAATGAGTAGATGACTAAATGAGTTAATTTTGAATACATATAGATCAAGAAAAAAAGAATTCAGATTTAGATCAGGGGAAAGCAAGGTTATTGTGTTGGCTTCGGGCCATGATATCGGCACTTCGGGTGCGAGTGATACCTTGATTTGGCTACGGGCCATGGTATAGGTATTTCAGAGAGGAGTTACCTTGATTTGGCTATGGGCCATGTTATAGGTACTCCGGGATAAGTTACCTTGATTTGGCTTTGGGCCATGGTATAGGTACTTATCGATTGAGATCCTTGAGTATCTGACTTCTATTCCAAATGGTTCAACAGGTAAATGAAAGATGTGTTTGAGTATGAGATTGGTACGAGATGGTACATGTATGTACGGTAATGAATTGAGTATCAAAACTATGGAATTGATGAGTTTCTTGGTAAGTTATGTGAATGACCATTTGATGGCTTGAGATTTAATGTATTTTGTTATCTTACATTTATATTATTTTAATTGTGAATGATTGGTGAAGTTGTTCATTATGTTAATACAAACTTACTAAGCTATGAAGCTTACTTTGTGTTATTTTTCTATGTTTTATAGTGAATCAAGGCTAGCTCAGATCCGGGAGTCGCCGGGAACATCATCGCACTATCGAATATCTATTTGGTACTTTTGAATTGTGTATATTTGGTATATGGCATGTATAGGCTTGAGTCATTTTGGTGAATGATGTAGCCATTTGAGTTGGCTTATGAATATCTATGTTTGGTTTATATATAGCCAAGGAAGTTGGTATATTTTGGTTAATTGGGTTGTTTTTATAATTGTGCATATGGCTTACGTTATGAGTTGATGAATGAAATAGTGATGCTTGTTGATGATAGGTATTATGAATATCAAATAGTAGCATTTTGAGTATTGATATGCTAGTGAATTAAGGCAAATAATGCATATTCGATGGTAGCCACAATGATGGATTATGATGATGAGTTTTTGGTATAAATTTGAATGGCTTAATTTGGCATTTATATACTTGCATTGTTGATATTGGGAAAACATGTTTTGATCTTGATTTGGTCGCTTGGAATGCCCAATTATGCTATTATTATGTGCCATGTGAGTTATGTAGGTGGATGGTGATTTGGGGTGGCAAAATGGCTTGGTAAATAGCCTATTTTTTTCCACACGGGCAGAGACACGGGCGCGTGTCTCAACCGTGTGTGACCCACAGTCATGTTACACGGCAGTGTGTCCCTTGGTGTTGATATTAAAAGGAAGTCTGTATGCTCCACACGGCCTCACACACGGGCATGTTAAGAATAAACTAATGTTAATGTTAAGAACATAACAAGGACAACAATCATAATAAGAATAAACTAATGTTAATCGTTATTATTTAAGCAAAGATTAAATGAATAAATCAATCTAATATAACTAATATTAAACAATAAGAATAAACTAACTAAATAAAATTCTAGCAAAGAAAATGTAAAAAAAT
Organism: Gossypium sturtianum; assembly: GCA_025698515.1. Taxonomy (NCBI): domain Eukaryota; kingdom Viridiplantae; phylum Streptophyta; class Magnoliopsida; order Malvales; family Malvaceae; genus Gossypium; species Gossypium sturtianum. Next base: position 13,466,525 of record CM046948.1, read on the forward strand.
GAGGGGTGACCGGTAGAGTTTTTGGAGAGGTGGTGGGTAGAGCACGAACGTTGCTGGGTGATACACGGGCGTGTGCTGCGAATAGATGGGGGAACACGGCTGTGTCGCGTCTGCAGATGGGCGTGTATTCCGTCGGCAAGGGCGTGGTCTGGTTTTTTCTATGTGTATATGGAAGAGAGAAGGAGCTAAGAGGTATGGAGAGTTAAGGGAGGAGAGGGGTTCGCTGGTGGCTAGAATGGGATATTGTTTTTAGAGAGAAAACGGCTAGGGTTTTGGTAGTTTGGGGGAAATTTTGGGGAAGACGGGTGTTGGTTGCTTTAAATAGGGGTGGGGGACACGGGCAGGGGCCACGCCCGTGTTCCCTTTATTCAGCCCGTGTTTTTCAAGAATTTTAAATTTAGGCGTGTTTATGTTGTGTCCCACGCCCGTGTCATTTTGTTCTACGCCCGTGCTTCGCAAGTCAGTGTCATCCACGGTCATAGGGCACGGGCGTGTCTTATGCCCGTGTTTGGTTACTCAGTGTTTTCCACGGGTTGCATGCACGGGTGTGTCGCACGCCCGTGTCGATTACTCAGTATCGACCACGTTCGAACCGCACGGGCGTGTGTTTTTATCGTAGCACGTGTTCTCTAAACAATTTCGACCATAGCCGCGTCGCACAGCCGTGTCATTTAGTCAGAGCCCGTGTATCGTATAAATTTTTGTCCTGTTTCTGCACGGTCTCTGCCATGCCCATATACCCATTCGTGGCGTCCACACTGCAGTGTGTAAGGCCGTGTGGTACGTAAACCCTGCGCTTAATAAACCGGTTAGTCTTCCGTTAGTTGCTACAAATTAGAAATATAACTTTAGTGAAGTTAGTGCTCGGGTTGCCTCCCGAGAAGCGCTCGTTTAAAGTCTTAAGCTAGACTTACCCTATTTTCATTTCTAAATGAAGGTTCACTGAGCCGAAGCTCCTCTCTCAAATCCCTAAAATCATCTCCATTATAAATTTTCAGTCGCTGACCATTTACCTTGAATGTGCCACGAGATGGATGAGTTACCTCGATTGTTTATCGCTGTGATTTGTCAAAGTTTTAAAATTTAAAAAGAGAATGATCGAACCTGGAAACTAACTATGACAAAGATTTGAGGCAAGCGCACCTATCGAACAGTAGTATAGTTAAGGCAAGACCGGATTGTCGAACCCAAAGGAACTAAAAGTACTAATACTAACTTTCTTTTTATTATCTAGCCTAAAATAAAGGGAATTGTCGTTTTTAATCTAAATTAACTAACTACTAAGCTAAAGACTCTAAGAAAAAGAAGAATGAATTTGGGGAAATACTTGTGGGAAAAAACCAATTGATTAAGACAATACTTGAGGAAGAATCCACCTAGACTTCACTTGTTATCTAACACTGAACCAGACGATTTATTCACTTGACTTGATCCGTAGGACTCCCTAAGTTATATTAATACCTCCATCGAGGCTACTAACGTCTAACCCTAGGTTGATTAATTGAAATCTCTTTCTAATTAAAACCCCTAGAATTGCATTAACTCGATCTATGGACTCCCATATTAGGTTTCACCCTAATCCGGCAAAATCTCGTCACCCTATGTCTAGGCGTGAGATCAACTCCGCTTAATTATGCTAGATCTACTCTTTGGCAGGGACTTTTGCTCCACCACCTAAGTACATCAAACTTGAATTAATATCCCAGAAATATCAAAACAAGAATTAAGAACACATAATTAAGAAAAAATCAAGTATTTATCATATAGTTCAGAAAACAATAACAAGATCCATCTTAGGTTTCATCCCCCTCAGGTATCTGAGGGGTTTAGTTCATAATGATAGAAGAAAACATCTTAGAAGAAAAGATAAAACAAAACATAAGAAAAAAACCTAAAACTCCCCGAAGGAATTGAAGAGAGATCCTTCGTCTTGAGTATGGGTCCGGCTTCTTGAAATGAATCAACTGGCTTTCTTCGAGTAAATTCCCACAAATCTGCCCTCTTTGGCTCGGCTCCTTGGCCTAGCTGAACGCCCCCTTGAAGGTTGGCCTCTAGGGTGTTTATATAGGCTTTTGGAATCGCTTTCTTTGCCTCTAAGTACCCTAATCCGAATAGAATTTCTCTTTGCCACGGCAGGGACACGCCCTTGGCACACGCCCGTGTAAGTCGTGGTCAGGCCATGTTTAAGTCCATTAATGAGGCACGGTCGTGTGGTCTTGGGCCCAGGCCGTGTCGATTTCATGATTTGGCCCATTTGGTTCGTTTTAAGCCCGTTTCTCGTTCTTTTCATCCTCCGGTGCTTTCCTGAGTATAAAACATGAAAACAAAGGATTAAGAGCACCAAATTACATAATTCAAGGCTTAAATCATCCAAAAGCATTCTAAATGTGGGCTTAAAATATGTTACTATTGCGGTTTATCAAATACCCCCACACTTAAGCTTTTGCTTGTCCTCAAGCAAAATTCTCAACTCACAATTAAAACAAATTTCCTCGATAGTATTCATCAAAAATGTTTCATCATAATTCAAAGATAATTCATACATGGATAATTCAACTCAAACAGTCCTAAAGATTCAAACAATCTAAGTCATACATTTGTAGCATAAAACATAGGTGTTTCCCCTTATCTAAATAATTACCCCTGATTCAAAATCTACAAGGATTGACATCCTCACAAAAGATTCACTCAAATCACTCGAGGTGTTTAAGGTTCAAGAAAAAGCACTCATAAGTCAAACATGAAAAGTTAATCCCATAGGCTTGCATGAAAATCAAATCTCCACCACTATAAAATGAGATGATACACAAATCAAAAGGTCTTTAACAGGGTTGTAACGGGGCTTGGTTAAAGGTGTGGATAAAGGCCGAATTAGAAGGTTAGAATCGAGACTGACCTGACAAATTACCTAACTAGAAACAACGAACTGAATATAAATAATTACACCAATTGAAAATTTGTACTAATAATACTCTAATACGAGCTTTTTCTTCAACAATCGGGATTTAAACGTATAAGCTCACTTAATCACATAACTTATAATGAATACACTTCGATTTTTTTTTAAGAACAAATCAAAAATACATAATAAATGATGAATTACTATCGAAATAAATAGGCAATCGATCAAATCACATCTTGATATAAGGGTAGTCAAAAGGAATGGTGATAACAAAAACAAAGGGTTTTGGGTTAATATTAGTGGGTGAGTCAATAAAAAGGTATATTAGGATCAACGGGGTTCACTAGGGGTTAATTATGAAGGTAGGCTTTTTAGTGGAGTGCGTGGGTTAAATCCTAGGTGCCTTTATCATCTCTGCATATCAAATCAAAGGTGTGGTCTCGACATGTATAATCGGTGCAAGTTCTAGAATAACAAATCAATGTTGACACACTCATAATCAATAAAGTGAGCAAGAAGAAGAATATGTGCTCTAAAGGCTCAAAATCTCACAAACGAAAATTATGGGTTTTTGATGTCAACCTCGTAAATTTCAAACTTCAAAGTAATATTCAAATTCAGGTCGACAACCTAGAAAATTTTTATTCTGAAAAATAGAGTTATCATGCTTGATTCTCTAGTATCTTAAAGTTTAACTTATCAATGACTTAATCTAAAACATATCAATAAAAATCATAAATCATAGGAAATTTTATTCTAATCATAATATGAGAAACTTACTTTAAGAAACAAAATATAATTCAGGGATTTTCAAATAATACTATGGTTAACCTCCCCCCCCCCCACACTTAAGATGTACATTGCCCTCAATGTACAAAGATAGATAATAGCATAATAAAATCATAAGATAGGGACAGAAGTGAAACTTCCTGAATTTCTAGATGGGTTCCTTGCGTTGGAAGTGTAGAAACTCGATTCAGAGGTGAAAGATAAGTTGGAGGAGGTGTCTCTGGTGGTGGCATGGTGGCCATCCACAATCTCTGCACTAGATGAAGAAATTGGGAAGCTCGTGAAGAATTAACCAGGACATAATAAGGAAAATTCAAACTATACTAATTATGTATTTAAAGACAAGAAAGATAAAGAAAAAGACCGTAAAAAGTAAAAGACAAGAAAAATAAGACTTATGGACTGAGGAGTCCTTATTGTTGGATGGTTCGCGAGGTGGGTGTGACTTCTAAGGCCGCGGTGATGTTGGCAGAGGTCGTGGTGGGGTGATTTCCAAGCAGCCTTTAGAACCTACAACCAAGAAACTAAAATAGAATAAACTAAATTAAGCATAAGAGTGCCAAAGAGAAGGAAATTAAAAGAGATGAGAAAAGAAAACTAAAAGCTAAATGGTCTCAAAGACCCTTGGCTTGTCGACTAGATGAAGTGGCCGGCATGAACTTATTTAGATCGGTCTCCCACGGGGAGACTGTGCTTGGTTCCTTTCGCTTCTTCGACATGGTGTGGCTTGATAGTTGGGGAAAGATTAGAGAAGAAAAGAAGGGAGAGGTGAAATCTGAAGAATAGGATGGGAGAAAAGAGATGGGGAGTAGGTGATAAGAAGGAGGGAGAGGTGGTTTAAATAGAATTTTGAGGTCTGGTACTCCCCCACGCCTGTGTACCACGGGCGTGTTGTGTCACACGGTCGTATCGCACGGACGTGTTGTGCTATGTTCGTTTCTCCCACGCCCATGTTTAGGTCGCCACGCCCGCGTATGATCTAACAGTGTCGGCCACGGCCGCATCCCACAGCCGTGGCATGGTGATTGGAGCCCGTGTGACTTCCCTTAGTGTCAGCCACGGCCATATCACACAGCCGTGGCAATTTGTAGTCGTCCATGATCTGGGAATCTTTCGTCATTGGCTCGTACTACCTCTGCTATGTCAGTACGGGAGTCCGTAGTATCCACACGGCCATGGCTATGGCCGTGTGTAAGGTCGTGTGGTATAGAAATCTACACCTTGTTTAGTTAATAGTTAGCTGCTAAAAAGGAGAAATAAAAGTAAAAATAAAATAAACTAAAAAATGTAAAGAGTAACGAAATTAGTGCTCGGGTTGCCTCTCGAGAAGCGCTCGTTTAAAGTCTTAAGCTAGACTTACCTCTCATTCGCATAATCAAGGTGGTTTGAAGAGGTGAAAATCCTTTCTCATGCGATCAATTCGGTTATTGATATATAGTTCAAGTCGAGTAGTGTTTACCTTAAAAGTGCTGAATTTAGGATTGGTTACCTCGACTGTTCCATTTGGTAAGATTTTGAGTACTTGATCTCCTATCTTAAGCTGGGTTGTCCCATCGTTAAGTTTATCGTGGAGTTGCCTCGTTTTTGCTTCGTGTGTTTTTAGTTTCTCTTTGAAGCGAGTCTTCCAATCGTCTAGTTCATCGATCCAAAACCTTCGTTCCTCATAAAATTCTTCTTTATCGACACGAGGTCTAGGATCTGGCATCTGCGAAAGAGCTTCAAGAAACGACAAGTTAATATGGAACTTCTTTGGATTTTTAAGAAATTTACCGAATTGTTCTTCTGTGTGATCTTTTTTTATGGCATTGGGGTATGGCACACGAGCTTGGTACTCTGTAATTACCGGGTTTGGTAAATCATGGCTTACTTCAACCTTACCTTCCTCTACCATATTCTCTTGCTTCAATTTTGGTTCATCTAACCCTTCACTATCGTGAGCAGTTATTGCTTGAGGTTGCTCTCTTGGGTTAGTTTCGGTGTTGCTATGCAAGATACCTTATTGTTGTTCAGATATGATTGATAAACCGTAAAAGTAACATATTTTAATCCCACATTTAGCATGCTTTTGGATGAATTATCCCTTATTTTATGTAATTTGGTGCTCTTAATCCTTTATTTTCATGTTTTATACTCAGGGAAGCACCGGAGGATGGAAAGAATGGAAAACGGGCTTAAAACGGGCCAATTGGGCGAGATCACGAAATCGGAACGGCCTGGACCCAAGACCACACGGCCGTGCCTCATTAATAGAGTCCAACACGGCCTGGCCATGATTTACACGGGCGTGTGCCAAGGCCGTGCCCCTGCTGCGGCCAAGAGGAGTTTTACTTGGATTTGGATACTTGGAGGAAAAGAAACACATTCCAAAGTCTAATTAAACACCCAAATAGGAACTTCACTCAGATTAGTATACTTGGAGACCAAGTAAGGCATCTCCAAGCCTATATAAACATCCTAAGGGGCAACTTAAGTGGGGAGTTCGGCAGAAGCCGGAGCCCAAGGCTATCGTCTAGGGGCGTCTTGCTAGGCCAGAGAAGGCAAATTTGTAAGGATTCACTCGAGGATAGCCAGTTGATTCATCTCTAGAAGCCAGAATTATACTCAAGACGGAGGGACTCTCCTTCAATTCCTTCAGGGAGTTTTAGGGATTTCTTATGTTTTGTTTTATCTTTTCTTATGAGATGTTTTCTTTTATTGTTATGAACTAAACCCTCAGATACCTGAAGGGGATGAAACTTAGATGAATCTTATTATCGTTTGCTGAACTATATGATAAATATTTGATTTGTTCTTAATTATGTGTTCTTAATTCTTGTGTTGATATTTCCGGGATATTGATCCAAGTTTGATGTGCTTAGGTGGAGGAGCAAAAGTCCCTGCCTATGAGTAGATCTAGCATAGTTAAGCGGAGTTGATCGCGCGCCTAGAGATAGGGTGACGAGATTTTGCCGGATTATGGTGAAACCTAATATGGGATTCCATAGATCGAGTTAATGCAATTCTAGGGGTTTTAATTAGAAAGAGATTTCGATTAATCAACCTAGGGTTAGACGTTATTCGCTTTGGGAGAGGATTTAATATACATTAGGGAATCTTACGGATCAAGTCAAATGAATAAATCGTCTGGTTCAAAGTTAGATAACAAGTGAAGTGTAGGTGGATTCTTCCTTGGGTGTCGTCTTAATCAATTGGTTTTTCCTCAAGTTATTTTCCCAAATTCATTCTTCTTTGTCTTAGAGTCTTTAGTTTAGTCATTAATTAATTTAAATTAAACACACAAATTCCCTTTATTTTAGGCTAGATAATAAAAAGAAAGTTAGTATTAGTACTTTTAGTTCCTTTGGGTTCGACATTCCGGTCTTGCCACTAAACTATACTCTTGTTCGATAGGTGCGCTTGCCTCAAATCATTGTCATAGTTAGTTTCGAGTTCGATCATTCTTTTTATAAATTTTAAGACTTTGACATTGCGAAAACAACGATCAAGTTTTTGGCGCAAGTTCTTGGGAACTAAAATATTAAGAAAGCTTAATTTTATTACTTTAGCCATTTTTATTGCAATTTATTTTCATTATTTTTTTATTTTTATTTTTTTTTTTACTTTGCTAATTTTTTCCTCTATTTGCTTTTGGCGAGATAATTTTAGTTTATAGAGAAGATGGCACCAATAATTATCGGTGGCAAGTCATGAGACAATTCCTACTAAAGTAGCCAGCGTCTTCAACCTCGGCGTGGTCACCAGGGTTATCTAACCAGCTAGAGATGATGAATAAAAAGTTTGATGGTTTGTATAGTCTCTCGCAGGTACACCCAATAATGCAATATGACTCAAATCTAGGAGGTGTGGCGAATCCTGAGTACCCACCCTACGGATATGGCATGGAGAACGAACAAGTCCACTATATGGGTAACTATTCTAGACCTCAAAATATTTTTATGATAACACTTATAATGCAGGTTGGAGGTACCATCCCAATTTCTCGTGGGATGATCAAAGTAGCCAAGGACCGGAACTTCCTCCAGATTTTCAATAACCACCTCACCAACAGGAAGAGGAGTCGAACCTCGAGGAGATGCTGACAAAATTTATAGCAGCCTCAGAAAAACATTTCCAAGATACAGAAACACGTTTCCAAAAGATAGAAACAAAACTTGAGGCATCAACACAGGAGATCAAGGATCAGTTTGGTCAGCTTACTAAGCTGATCTCAAAACAACTACAAGAAAGCTTGCCAAGCAACACTGAAACTAACCCAAAAGAGCAAATTCAAGCCGTAACAGCTCATGATAGTGAAAGGTTAGTGGAATCTTACCCAAGGCAAGAGCCTGTGGTAAGTGACGGTAAGGTTGAGGTAAGCCATGATTTAACAAACCCGGTGATTACAGAGTACCAACCCCGTGTGCCATACCCCGATGCGACAAAGAAAGACCACATAGAGGAACAACTCGGTAAGTCTCTTAAACTTTCAAAGAAATTTCATATTAACTTGCGATTTCTAGAAGCTCTTTTGCAAATGCCAGATCATAGACCTCGTGTCGATAAAGAAGAAATTCATAAGGAACGAAGGCTTTGGATCGATGAACTAGACGAATGGAAGACACACTTCAAGGAGAGACTAAAAACACACGAAGCAAAGACGAGGCAACTCCACGACAAACTTAATAATGGGACAACCTAGCTTAAGATAGGAGATCAGGTACTCAAAATCTTCCCAGATGGAACGGTCGAGGTAACACATTCTAATTTCGGCACTTTTGAGGAAAACATTACTCGACTTAAATTTTATATCAATAACCAAATTGATCGCATGAGAAAGGATTTTCACCTCCTCAAACCACCATGACCATACGATTGAGAGGTAAAGTTTAGCTTAAGACTATAAACGAGCGCTTCTCGGGAGGCAACCCGAGCACTAACCCCATTAATTTTTACATTTTTTATTTTTTTTACTTTTATTTTTCCTTTCAGCACCTAACCATAAACTAACCAAAGTACAGATTTCCATACCACACGGCCTTGCACACGGCCGGGGCCGTGGCCGTGTGGCCACCACAGGAAGGTACAACGGCGGGGCCAACTACCAGATTCATAATTTCTATTTAACCCCCTTCTTCCCTTCCTTTTCTCGTTATCTTTCTTCTTTCATTTTCCATTATTTACTTTTATTTTTATTTTTATTTTCTTCATTATCTTCTTCTTATTCTTCGTACCATTTAGATTTAGCTTAGGATACAATAAAATCAGGACGGCTGCTTCGTGGACTCAATTTCAAACGGTTCGAGACGCTTCCCCATGTTCACCTCCAATCCTATCCGGTTTCTTTTCATTGACTCCATCCAAAATTCAGGAAGTTTCACTTCTCTCCCCATCTTACGATTTTATGATTATTTTGATATTATCTATCTTTGTACATTGAGGACAATGTACATCTTAAGTGTGGGGGGGTTAACTATAGTATTATCTGAAAATCCCTGAATGATATCTTGTCTTAAAGTAAGTTTCTCATTTTATGATTAGAATGAAATTCCTTTGATTTATGATTTTTATTTATATATTTTAGATTAATTCATTGATAATTGTGCATTGATAATTAAAGTCTAAGATACTAGAGAATCAAGCATGATAAGTCTATTTTTCAGAAATTAAAAAAATTTTCTAGGTTGTCTACCTGAATTTGAATATTGCTTTGAAATTTGAAATTTACGAGGTTGACATCAAAATAACCATAATTTTTGTGAGATTTTGAGCCTTATAGAGCATCAATTCTTTTTCTTGCTCACTTTATTGATTATGAGTGTGTCAACATTGATTTGTTATTCTAGAACTTGCATTGATTATACATGTCGAGACCACACTTTTGATTTGATATACAGAGAGATGATAAAGGCACTTAGGTTTTAACCCACTTACTCCACTAAAAACCTACCTTCATAATTAACCCTAGTGAACCCTTTTTAATCCTAACAACCCCATTTATTGACTTACCCGCTAATATTAACCCAAAACCCTTTTTATTTGTTATCACCATCCTTTTGACAACCCTTATATCGAGATTTGATTTGATTAGTTGCCTAACTATGATTTTTATTTCAGTAATTTATCCTTTATTATGTATGTACTTATGAAAAAAATCAAGTATATTCATTATTAGTTTTGTGATTAAATGAGCTTATACGTTTGAATATTGAAGAAGAAGCTCGAATTATTAGTACTATTAGTTTTCAATTGATGTAATTACTTATATTCATTCGTTGTTTCGTTAGGTAATTTGTCAATTCAATCTCGATTCTAACCCTCTAATTCACCCTTTATCCATACCTTAACCCAAGCCCCGTTACAACCTCATTAAAGACCTTTTGATTTGTGCATCATCTCATATTATAGTGGTGGAGATCTGATTTTCATGCAAGCCTATGGGATTAACAGTTCATGTTGACTTTTGAGTGCTTAATTCTGAACCTTAAACACTTTGAGTGATTTGAGTGAATCTTTAGTGAGGATGTCAATCCTTGTCGGTATTGAATCAAAGGTAATTATTTAGATGAAGGGAAACACCTATGTTTTATGCTACAATTGTATGACTTAGACTGTTTGAATCTTTAGAACCCTTTAAGTTGAATTATCCATGTATGAATTATCCTTGAATTATGATGAAACATTATTAATGACTATTATGATTTAAGGGAAGTTTGTTTTAATTATGAGTTGAGAATTTTGCTTGAGGACAAGCAAAAGCTTAAGTGTGGGGGTATTTGATAAACCGTAAAAGTAACATATTTTAATCCCACATTTAGCATGCTTTTGGATGAATTATCCCTTATTTTATGTAATTTGGTGCTCTTAATCCTTTATTTTCATGTTTTATACTCAGGGAAGCACCGGAGGATGAAAAGAACAGAAAACGGGCTTAAAACGGGCCAATTGGGCTAGATCACGAAATCGGAACGGCCTGGACCCAAGACCACACGGCTGTGCCTCATTAATAGAGTCCAACACGGCCTGGCCACGATTTACACGGGCGTGTGCCAAGGCCGTGCCCCTGCCGTGGCCAAGAGGAGTTTTACTCGGATTTGGATACTTGGAGACCAAGTAAGGCATCTCCAAGCCTATATAAACATCCTAGGGGGCAACTTAAGCGGGGAGTTTGGCAGAAGCCGGAGCCCAAGGCTATTGATAAACCAAAATAGTAACATATTTTAGGCCCACATTTAGTATGCTTTTGGATGAATTATCCCTTGATTTATGTAAAAAGGTGCTCTTAATCCTTTCTTTTCATGTCTTATACTCAGGAAAGCACCCAAGGACAAAAAGAACGAGAAACGGGCTCAAAACGGACCAAAACGGGCTAAAGAGGAAATCGACACGGCCTGGACTTGGACCCACACGGCCGTGCCAAGTCAATCATCTAGAACACGGTCTAACCCTGACTCACACGGCCGTGTCTCATTAAAGAAATCCAAACACGACCTGGCCACGATTCACACGGGCTTGTGCCATGACCGTGCCTCTGTCGTGGAGAAGAGTAATTTCATTCGGGAAAGGATACTTAGGGAGAAAGAAACGTGTTTCAAAAGCCTATAAATACACCCTAAGTATGACCTAAGAGGGAGAGCCAAAAGCCATCGTCTAGGGGCATCGTGCTAGGCCAGAGAAGGCAGATTTGTGGGGATTCACTCAGGGATAGCCAGTTGATCCATCTCAAGAAGCCAGAATTATACTCAAGACGGAGGATCTCTTCTTCAATTCCTTCAGGGGGTTTTAGGGATTTCTTATGTTTTGTTTTATCTTTTCTCTTGAGATGTTTTTCTTTATTGTTATGAACTAAACCCTTCGGATACCCGAAGGGGATGAAACCTATGATGAATCTTGTTATTTGACTTTTTGAATTATATGATAATAACTTAGTTTGTTCTTAATTGTGTGAACTTAATCCAAATCTAATGTGCTTACGTGGAGGAGGAATAGACCCTGCCTAAGATTAGATCCAACATAATTAAGTGGAGTTGATCGCACGCCTAGTGATAGGGTGACGAGATTTTGTCGGATTAGGGTGAAACCTAATATGGGAGTCCACAGATCGATTTACTGCTATTCTAGGGGGTTATTATAAGAGAACGAGAGTTCCACTAATTAACCTAGGGTTATACGTTATTCGCCTCGAGAGAGGGTTTAATATACGTTAGGGAGTCTTACAGATCAAACTAAGTGAATAAATCGTATGGTTCAGTGTTAGATAACAAGTGAAGTCTAGGTGGATTCTTCCTAGGGTATCTTCTAAATCAACTGAGTTTTTCCCAAGTTATTTTCTAAATTCATTCTTCTTTGTCTTAGAGTCTTTAGTTTATTAGTTAATTAATTTAGACTAATAAACAAACTTCACTTATTTTAGGCTAAATAATAAAAAGAGAGTTAGTATTAGTACTTTTAGTTCCTTTGGGTTCGATAATCTGGTCTTGCCTAAGCTATACTACTGTTCGATAGGTGCACTTACCTCAATCGTTGTCAGAGTTAGTTTCGTGTTCGATCATTCTTTTATAAATTTTAAAGATCTGATTCACGATCGATCACTATCGTCTGCAGGCGTCTTGCTAGGCGGAGAAGGCGATTTGTGGGGATTCACTCGAGGATAGCCAGTTGATTCATCTCTAGAAGCGAAATTATACTCAAGACGGAGGACTCTCCTTCAATTCCTTCAGGGAGTTTTAGGGATTTCTTATGTTTTGTTTTATCTTTTCTTCCGAGATGTTTTCTTTTATTGTTATGAACTAAACCCTCGATACTACTGAGGGGATGAAACTTAGATGAATCTTGTTATCGTTTCTTTGAACTATATGATAAATATTTGACTTGTTCTTAATTATGTGTTCTTAATTCTTGTGTTGATATTTTCGGGATATTGATCCAAGTTTGATGTGCTTAGGTGGAGGAGCAAAAGTCCCTGCCTAAGAGTAGATCTAGCATATTTAAGCGGAGTTGATCGCGCGCCTAGAGATAGGGTGACGAGATTTTGCCGGATTAGGGTGAAACCTAATATGAGATTCCATAGATCGATTTAATGCAATTCTAGGGGTTTTAATTAGAAAGAGATTTCGATTAATCAACCTAGGGTTAGACGTTATTCGCTTCGAGAGAGGGTTTTATATACATTAGGGAATCTTACGGATCAAGTCAAATGAATAAATAGTCTGGTTCAGAGTTAGATAACAAGTGGAGTCTAGGTGGATTCTTCATTGGGTGTCTTCTTAATCAATTGGTTTTTCCTCAAGTTATTTTCTCAAATTCATTCTTCTTTGTCTTAGAGTCTTTAGTTTAGTAGTTAATTAATTTAGATTAAACACACAAATTCCCTTTATTTTAGGCTAGATAATAAAAAGAAAGTTAGTATTAGTACTTTTAGTTCCTTTGGGTTCGACATTCCGGTCTTGCCACTAAACTATACTACTGTTCGATAGGTGCGCTTGCCTCAAATCATTGTCATAGTTAGTTTCCAGGTTCGATCATTCTTTTTATAAATTTTAAGAATTTGACATCGCGAAAACAACGATCAATGATCTTAGTAAGTTGCCCTAATTGGTTCTTGATCCCTTGAATCGATGCTTCTTGATTTTTAAGTGCTGTTTCGGTGTTTTAGAGACGAGTTTCTGACACCGCTATGAATTTTGTCAGCATCTCCTCAAGGTTCGGCTTCTTTTCTTGTGGGTAGGGTTACTGTTGAAAGCCTGGGAGGGGTTGTTGTCTCTGATTTCCTTGACCACCCCATGAGAATTTGGGATGGTACCCCCAGCCTTCATTATAAGTGTTATTGTAAGGATTATTTTGAGGTCTAGAATAGTTACCCGTATAGTTGACATGTTCGTTCTCTGTGCTAGGGTTGTAGGATAGGTATTCTGTGTTGTTCACCCCTCCTCCATTTGTATCGTACTGCATAACTGGATGTTCCTGTGAAGAACTACACAAACCGTAAATTTTATTACTTAAAAGCTCTACCTAGTTTGATAGCATGGTTACTGCGTCGAGGTTGAAGACATTGGCGGTTTCAGTTGGCTTTGTCCTCATAACTTGCCACTGATAGTTATTCAGTTCCATCTCCTTTATAGACTAAAATTACCTGTCAAAAGCAAATTCAAGAAAAATTAGAAAAGTAAAAAAATAAAAATAAAAATAAATTGCATTAAAATGGCTAAAGTAATAAAAATCAAGTGTTTTTAATATTTCAGTTCCCCGGCAACGGCGCCAAAAACTTGATCGCTGTGATTTGTCAAAGTTTTAAAATTTATAAAGAGAATGATCGAACCTGGAAACTAACTATGACAAAGATTTGAGGCAAGCGCACCTATCGAACAGTAGTATAGTTAAGGCAAGACCGGATTGTCGAACCCAAAGGAACTAAAAGTACTAATACTAACTTTCTTTTTATTATCTAGCCTAAAATAAAGGGAATTGTCGTTTTTAATCTAAATTAACTAACTACTAAGCTAAAGACTCTAAGACAAAGAAGAATGAATTTGGGGAAATACTTTTGGGAAAAAAAACCAATTGATTAAGACAATACCCGAGGAAGAATCCACCGAGACTTCACTTGTTATCTAACACTTTGAACTGCATTTATTTATTCACTTGACTTGATCCGTAGGACTCCCTAAGTTATATTAATACCTCCGCCGAGGCTACTAACGTCTAACCCTAGGTTGATTAATTGAAATATCTTTCTAATTAAAACCCCTAGAATTTTATTAACTCGATCTATGGACTCCCATATTAGGTTTCACCCTAATCCGGCAAAATCTCGTCACCCTATGTCTAGGCGCGCGATCAACTCCGCTTAATTATGCTAGATCTACTCTTAGGCAGGGACTTTTGCTCCACCACCTAAGCACATCAAACTTGAATTAATATCCCGAAAATATCAAAACAAGAATTAAGAACACATAATTAAGAACAAATCAAGTATTTATCATATAGTTCAGAAAACAATAACAAGATCCATCTTAGGTTTCATCCCCCTCAGGTATCTGAGGGGTTTAGTTCATAATGATAGAAGAAAACATCCCAGAAGAAAAGATAAAACAAAACATAAGAAAAAACCCTAAAACTCCCTGAAGGAATTGAATAGAGATCCACCGTCTTGAGTATGGCTCCGGCTTCTTGATATGAATCAACTGGCTTTCTTCGAGTAAATTCCCACAAATCTGCCCTCTTTGGCTCGGCTCATTGGCATAGCTGCACGCCCCCTTGAAGGTTGGCCGCTAGGGTGTTTATATAGGCTTTTGGAATGGATTTCTTTGCCTCTAAGTACCCTAATCCGAATAGAATTTCTCTTTGCCATGGCAGGGACACGCCCTTGGCACACGCCCGTGTAAGTCGTGGTCAGGCCGTGTTCAAGTCCATTAATGAGGCACGGCCGTGTGGTCTTGGGCCCAGGCCGTGTCGATTTTGTGGTTTGACCCATTTGGTCCGTTTTAAGCCCATTTCTCGTTCTTTTCATCCTCCGGTGCTTTCCTGAGTATAAAACATGAAAAAAAAATTAAGAGCACCAAATTACATAATTCAAGGCTTAAATCATCCAAAAGCATGCTAAATGTGGGCTTAAAATTTGTTACTATTGCGGTTTATCAATTGTGCCATAGGGAAAAATAGTTTTGATCACGAATGGACCTGACCATCTTGATTTTAGCTTTCCAGGAAACAGTTTGAGCCTTGAATTGTATAGCAGGACTAAGTCTCCTATTTCGAATTGCTTTGATTGCTTTAAACGAGCATCATGGTGTTGTTTTGTTGCCTCCTTATATAGTCGTGAGTTCTCATAGGCATCAGCTCACCATTCATCTAGCTCGTTCATCTGCATCATCCTCTTCTCACCTGCGGTTTTAAGATCGTAATTTAAGAATTTTAAAGCCCAAAAAGCTTTGTGCTCTAACTCGAATGGTAGATGACAAATTTTTCCGTAGACAAGTTTGTATGGGGATGTTCCTAGGGGGGTTTTAAATGCTGTTCTATAAGCCCATAAAACATCGTCTACTTTTAATGCCCAATCTTTTCTGTTTGATTCAACCGTTTTCTCTAAGATGCGCTTAAGCTCTCGATTCGCTACTTCTACTTGCCCACTAGTTTGAGGGTGATAAGGGGTAGCTATCCTGTGGTGTACTCCATATTTTTTTTAAGACTTTATCAAATTGAGTATTACAAAAATGAGTACCCCTATCACTAATAATTTCTCTGGGTGTTCCAAATCGAGAGAACAGTTTCTTAAGAAACTTCACTACTACTCTGGCATCATTAGTAGGTAAAGCTTCGGCTTCCACCCATTTTGACATGTAATCTACTGCTACTAGGATGTATTTATTTCCGAATGAACTAGGAAATGGACCCATAAAATCAATACCCCATACGTCGAATATTTCACATGATAGCATATATGTTTGAGGCATGTCATCGCGTTTAGGATCATTACCTGTTCTTTGGCATTTATCACACGAAGCGACATACCTGTTGGCATCTTTAAACAGAGTGGGCCAATAAAAACCTGATTCGAGTGTTTTATGTGTTGTCTTAATCCTGCTATAATTTCCTCCTGAGGGTCCTGAGTGGCAATGTTCTAGGATTTTGCTTGCTTCTGCCTTCGTGACGCATCTCCGAATTACTTGATCTACACATATACGGAAAAGAAAGGGGTCTTCCCAAAAATAGTTCTTCGCATCAGCAAAGAATCACTTCTTTTGATGATGTGTTAACCTTTTTGGTAGGATGTTAGCAGCTAAATAATTCACAATATCTGCAAACCAGGGTACCTCGGAGTCGGTTATAGAAAAGAGTTGTTCTTCAGGAAAGGAGTCGTTTATCTCACTCTCATCGAGTTCTCTGATATGTGGATTTTCAAGCCTAGAAAGATGATCTGCTGCAAGATTTTCAGCCCCTTTCTTATCCTGAATTTCCAAATCAAATTCCTGCAAGAGTAGAATCCATCTTATGAGTCGAGGTTTTGAATCAGATTTAGTTAAAAGATAGTATCAAATATTGTCTAAATTTATCAAATGCAAAAACCACTGCTAGCAATTCTTTTTCTGTGGTGGTGTAATTTTCTTGTGCAGCCATTAATGTCTTGCTAGCGTAATAGATCAGATGGAAGTGCTTGTCTCTTCGCTGTCCCAAAATTGCACCTACTACAAAATCACTTGCATCACACATTAGTTCAAAGGGTAGATTCCAATCAGGTGCAATTATAATTCAAGCATTTATTAATTTATCTTTGAGGATATTAAATGCATCTAAACATTCCTGATCAAAATTGAAAGGTACATCTTTTTCTAGTAATTTTGTTAAAGGCTTAGCTATTTTAGAAAAAACTTTAATGAATCTTCTATAAAATCCAACATGTCCTAAAAAACTTCTAATAGCCTTGACTGAACTAGGAGGGGGTAATTTTTCTATGGTTTCAACTTTTGCTTTGTCTACCTCAATCCCTTTACTAGAAATTTTATGTCCTAACACAATCCTTTCTCGAACCATAAAGTGACATTTTTCCCAATTTAAAACCAGGTTCGTTTCCTCACATCTCATTAGAACTCGTTTTAAATTTTTGAGGCAAAGATGGAAAGAACTACCGAATACCGAAAAGTCGTCCATAAATACCTCCATAATATCTTCCACAAGTTCATCAAAGATGGCTAGCATGCAGTGCTGAAAAGTAGTAGGAGCATTACATAATCCAAAAGGCATTCTACGATAAGCAAACGTACCGTATGGACATGTGAATTTTGTCTTTTCTTGATCCTCGGGGGCTATTGGGATTTGGAAGTAGCCGGAGAGTCCGTCTAGGAAGCAGTAGTACATATGCCCAGATAATCTCTCTAACATCTGATCAATAAAGGGCAAAGGGAAGTGATCTTTTCGGGTGGCATCGTTCAACTTTCTATAGTCGATACAGACTCTCCAACCCGTGACTATTCTAGTAGGAATCAATTCATTCTTTTCGTTGGCTACAACAGTCATGCCCCCTTTCTTTGGAACGACCTGCACAGGACTTACCTAAGAACTATCAGAAATAGGATAGATTATTCCGGCATCAAGAAGTTTAATTACCTCAGCTTTAACAACTTCTTTCACGTTGGGATTCAATCGTCTTTGAGGTTGCACACATGGTTTATACTCATCTTCCATTAAAATTTTGTGGGTGCAAAATGAGGGCTTATTCCTTTAATGTCAGAAATTTTCCAAGCTATAGCTCTTTTATGTTCCCTTAGTACCTGTAGCAACTCGTCTTTCTCTCTTGGTTCCAGTTCTGAAAAGATAATTACTGGTAGCGTAGAGTTATCCCCTAGGATTGCATATTCTAAGTATTTTGGCAACTGTTTTAATTCTGATTTGGGCAGCTCATCAATAGAGGGTTTTTGTTTTAGTTCGTCGTTGATTTCAATACCCTCTTCTATCGTCTGTCTAGAGGAAGATGTATTAGAATTAAATTCATCAATATCACCATCTACCCCCTCACCTTGTGTAAGACACAGTTCCATCGTGTTGTTATGTATGATTTCCTGCAAAGAATCTTGAACAATGTGATCAGTGGCATCAATAAAATAATAGGAATCATCTTGTTCTCTAGAATATCGCATAGCATCGTAAATTTGAAAAATAATTTCCTCGTCGCCTACCCTTAGCGCAAGTTTACCATCACCGACATCAATAACGGCCCTAGCAGTAGCTAAAAAGGGACGCCCCAAAATTAAAGGTACATCGACATCCACATCCATGTCAAGCACAACAAAATCAATAGGGAATATAAATTTATCAACTTTTACTAGAATATCTTCAATAATTCCCCTGGGATATTTAATAGATCTGTCAGCTAACTGAATACTCATCCTAGTGGGTTTTGGTTCCCCAAGACTAAGTTGCTTAAACATTTTATAAGGCATTAAATTAATACTGGCACCTAAGTCAGCTAGTGCTTTCTCAATGTTTAAACTACCAATTAGACAGGGAATGATGAAACTTCCTGGATCTTTCAATTTGGTTGGATGCTTGTTTTGGATGATGGCTGAACATTCTTCATTAAGTTCCACTGTTGATATCTCTTCAAACTTCCTTTTATTTGTGAGAAGCTCTTTTAGGAATTTTGCGTACGTCGGCATCTGTGAAATAGCTTCAACAAAAGGTAAATTAATATGTAACTGTTTAAAAAGTTCAAGAAATTTACCGTATTGTGCGTCTAAGCGATCTTTCTTCAACTTTGTCGGATATGGGATCGATGGCTTAAATTCTTCACGTGCCGGTGTTACTTTCTCGATTTCCTCATTTTTTTATTTATTAGTTTCTTGTGGCATCTTCTTTTCTGCTTTAACCAATTCCATCCCACTCCTTAATGTCACTACCTTCACTTGCTCTTGTGGTTGTTCTGATATGATCTTGGCAAGTTGTCCTAATTGGTTCTTGGTTCCCTGAATCGATGCTTGTTGATTTTTAAGTATTGTCTCGATGTTTTGAAAGCAGGTTTCTGACACTGCTATGAATTTGGTCAGCATCTCCTCAAGGTTCGGCTTCTTTTCCTGTGGGTAAGGATGTTGTTGGAAGTTTGGAGGGGTTTGTTGTCTTTGGTTTCCTTGACCATCCCATGAAAAATGGGGATGGCTCCTCCAACCTGGATTATAAGTATTGCTATAAGGGTTAGTCTGAAGTCTAGAATTATTACCCATATAGTTTAGCTGTCCGTTTTCCATGCCATGGTTGTAGGATGGATATTCTGTATTGCTCATTCCTCCTCTATTCATATTGCACTGCATAACTGAATGTACCTGCAAAGAATTACACAAACCATCAATCTTTTTATGTAACAGTTCTACTTGATTGGATAGCATGGTTACTACGTTGAGGTTGAAAACTCCGGCTATTTTTGTTGGCCTTGTCCTTGTGACTTGCCACTGATTGTTATTCAGTGACATCTCTTCAATAAACTCGTAGGCCGCTACAGGAGTTTTGTTGTTCAGCGTTTCGCCGGCGGCTGAATCAATTGACTGCCTGGTTGAAGGTTTTACACCATTGTAAAAGGTTTGGACCTATAGCCACAAGGGTAATCCATGGTGTGGGCACCTTCTCAATAGATCTTTGTATCTCTCCCATGCATCATAAAGTGTCTCTAAATCCATCTGCACAAAAGAAGAGATATCATTCCTTAACTTAGCCGTTTTAGCCGGCGAAAAATATTTTAATAAAAAATTTTCGGTCATTTGCTCCCATGTAGTGATTGACCCTCGTGGAAGAGAATTAAGCCACTATTTGGCTTTATTCCTCAAAGAAAAGGGAAATAACCGAAGACGAATGGCTTCATCAGAAACGCCATTTATTTTAAAGGTATCACAGAATTCAAGAAAATTTGCTAAGTGTGTGTTAGGATCCTCATCCTGCAAACCATCGAACTGAACAAACTGTTGTATCATCTGTATAGTGTTAGGTTTCAGTTCAAAATTATTTGCAGCAATAGTAGGTCTAACAATACTTGATTCAGTACCAACTAAACTATGCTTAGCATAATCATACATAGTACGAGGAGCATGATTTTCAGCCACCTCTAGAGGTAGTGGATTACTCTTAGCCATCTCTTCGGTAGTATTGTTCTCGTCTTCTTGCTCTTCTTCTATGTAAGTTAAGCTTCACCTTATTTCTCTACGATTTTTGCGAACGGTTCCTTCAATATCACTGTCGTAAATTAAGGGTCCTGACGGGTTCCTTCTAGTCATAAACTAGAGGTACCTGCAAGGAACAAAGAAAGAGAAAAATTAGCAAAAATAAAAATAAAAGTAAATTGCAAAAAAAAATGGCTAAAGTAATAAAAATTGAGCGTTCTTAATATTTTAGTTCCGCGGCAACGGCGCAAAAAACTTGATCGTTATGTTAGAGTCTTAAAATTTATATAATGAATGATCTAGCCTAGAAACTAACTTTGACAACGATTGAGGCAAGTGCACCTATCGAACAGTAGTACAGTTTAGTGGCAAGACCGAATTGTCGAACCCAAAGGAACCAAAAGTACTAATACTGACTTTCTTTTTATTATTTAGTCTAAAGAATTGAAGTGAATTATTGTTTGATCTAAAATCAACTAACTACTAAGCTAAAGACGCTAAGACAAAGAGAACGAATTGGGGAAATACTTGTGGGAAAAACCAATTGATTAAGACAATACCCAAGGAAGAATCCACCTAGACTTCACTTGTTATCTAACTCAACCGCACGATTTATTCACTTGACCGATCCGTAGGATTCCCTAATTTATATTAATACCTCTCTCGAGGCTACTAACGTCTAACCCTAGGTTGATTAATTGAAATTTCTTTCTAATTAAAACCCTTAGAATTGCATTAACTCGATCTATGGACTCCCATATTAGGGTTGACCCTAATCGCGATTTTAAATCACCC
Organism: Gossypium sturtianum; assembly: GCA_025698515.1. Taxonomy (NCBI): domain Eukaryota; kingdom Viridiplantae; phylum Streptophyta; class Magnoliopsida; order Malvales; family Malvaceae; genus Gossypium; species Gossypium sturtianum. Next base: position 13,487,627 of record CM046948.1, read on the forward strand.
TATCTCTAGGCGCGCGAGCAACTCCGCTTAATTATGCTAGATCTACTCTTAGGCAGGGTCTATTCCTCCTCTGCCTAAGCAAATCAATACTTGAATCAATATCCTAAAATATCAAAACAAGAATTAAGAACACATAATTAAGAACAAATCAAGTATTTATCATATAGCTCAGAAAACAATAACAAGATCCGTCTTAGGTTTCATCCCCCTCAGGTATCTGAGGGTTTAGTTCATAATAACAAAAGAATACATCTCAGAAGAAAAGATAAAACAAAACATAAGAAAAACCCTAAAACCCCCTGAAGGAATTGAAGAGAAGATCTTCCGTCTTGAGTATGACTTCAGCTTCTTGAGATGAATCAACTGGCTTTCTTCGAGTAAATCCCACGATTTTGACCTCTCCGGCTTGGCTCCTTGGCCTAGCTGGATGCCCCCTTGAAGGTTGGCCTTTAGGGTGCTTATATAGGCTTTTGGAAAGTGTTTCTTTGCCTCTAAGTACCCTAATCCGAATAAAATTCTTCTTTTCCACGGCAGGGACATACCCATGGCACACGCCCGTGTAAGTTGAGTTGTAGGCCGTGTTCGAGCCTGCTAAGGAGGCACGGCCTGTGGTGAAATCCCAGGCCGTGTCGATTTCTCACTTTGGCCCATTTGGCCCGTTTTCAGTCTGTTTCTCATTCTTTTCATCCTCCTATGCTCTCCTGAGTATAAAACATGAAATTAAAGGATTAAGAGCACGAAATTCCATAATTCAAGGGATAAATCATCCAAAAGCATGCTAAATGTGGGATTAAAATATGTTACTATTACGGTTTATCACGTATGCTATATGTTATGAATTGATTGGTAATACCTCGTAACCCTATTCTGACGGTGAATACGGGTGAGGGGTGTTACACATGTCTTCTAGCTTGCTAGCATATGGCAACGAGCTATCTCATCAGACTCTTCCCAACATTTTCTAGCCTTAGCTTGAGTGGCTGGTGGGCACTAATTATCAATAAATATTTTAAATTTCTCATAGCTCAGGACAATTATCAGGTTCCTTTTCTATTCCTTATAGTTATTTTGGTTCAGTTTGTTTTCATTGAATATGTTCAATAAGGAAGTTGGTTTCATTTCGAATTGAAAATAGAACATTCATATATTAATATCTTTGTATTAAGTAATTGTTTGAAAACCTTTTGCAACATTACGATATGCATTAAGATGATGCATGTGTCTTACATTAAACCTTGAAAACATTTGTAAGTCATTGCAACGATAATTCCCACACTCATTAAATCAAACCACCTTGGGGTGATCATCATCAACTAGTAAGAAAATGGATTTACATCCAATTAGTGCATGAACCTAATTCCTTAGTCATTCACACGTACTAATAATCGTGTAATATTTGGACATCATTCTAACTTAAGTATAACTCCCTGGAGAGTTACTTAACTAGATTACCTTGAGTGTATAACCATCAACTCAACACCTATCGCATCATACACCACAAATCAGTCATCTTGGGACAATCTCATCGAGTAGCATGCTATGACTAGTTGTCCTCTTTAAAGACAGAATTTCTTAATGTATCGCACGATAATACCTACCACAGGGGTCGACCCAACTATCATATGATCCTAAAAAAATGTTATCTACTTTCAGGAAGTCTCATCAGTGAAATCTACATGACAACGTCTACCTTGGGGCAGGTCCATTTCATGCCATCACAAGAGACCATTGATGGAGGTCGTAGGTCATGTTTAGGGACCTTCTCCCACTCAATATTTTAAAAACATGCAAGCTTTTTAATTTTCAGTTTCAATCATATATGATCAATATATGCATGACAAGTACATGTGGCATTCTTTCCTAAACTATATGGCATGCTTATCTCATACATGAATGACATGTTATGGCAATTTTATAATATTCACATTCATTTATTCATAAAAAACAACATTTTGAATTTCCACAGTTTTTCTGTTAGGGAAAACACTGAAGAAGTGAATATAACCCGTGCACTAGGTAGGATCCAGGAAATGGAGGTGAGTCATATTTGACCACTTAAAAACTAAGCCTTTCTTGGCCAAATCCAATCATAGACAAGCACCTTCTCATTACCACACTTCTCACAGTTATCAAGTAATCTAAAGAAGTGAATGGAACAATACAACACTTGTATTTTATCATTACCACACTTCTTATCTTTAATAGATCAACTGTGGATTATCTCATACATATATATCACAACTATATCATAAATGATTTTTAAACAGATATATAAAGAAATGGGTAATACAAATAAAATTGTCAGCCAAGGTTTCCATGGTTCTATTTCTAGAAAATAAATGAAAAATAAAAATTACATAGTTTTTTATCACAAGGCATTCATTTTGCCTTCGACTGCCATTGCTCCATCTTCTCCATGTCATGGAATCCTTTATGGAAAAAATTATATTTATGTCCTATATTCGTTTCCAACTTATAAGAATTCTATAAATAAAAATAATCATACGTGGATATGATAGTCCATGGTCTATTTCCTAAGAACCACAACCTTGGAAAAAAAAATAATTATATAACAAATATATATAATATTTCATTCATTCACATACATTCCCCTAAACATGCGAATAATTACAAGAATGTCACATCTTATCAAATATTAATCAAACAAGATGAAGAGAGAGATTCAGTCTCAGTTTATACCATAAATATAACACAAACCTGGCTCTAATACCAATTGTTGAAAAGAATCCAGTTTGAAAACGGTTTTTTTGTACAGCAAAAAATTAAAATTTTGAAAATCAAACCAGTTTGTGATATTTATAGCAATAAACCTTAACCGAATACGTACATGTGTTTTCAAATAAGCGAATCTTTGATGTTTTCCAGCTTACAACCAAACGATCTTCTCCTCAATTCTAGTACCACAAACTGCTTCGAGTGTGGATTTGAACCAATTGAACCAAAACAAAAAACCAGAAAAAGTTTTCTTCTTGGGGTGAAAATGGAAATTCTCTCTTCTTAATAGAAATCGGTAAAATTGTTATTCCGGAAAAATATATTTAAAAGTTGAGAATAAATTCTCTCTATTTTTCGACAGAATAACAATATCTCAAAAGATATGTAAATAGCTCTACCGATGCCATCTATTTATAGAAAAAGAAGGTAGAACCCTTTTAGAGTTATAGAGGTTTATTTTAAATAAAAAACTAACATCATACTTAGAGAAGGAGATAGGTGAACATCCCAACCTTGTATTTCTACTAGGGTGGTCGCCTCTTTCAAGTTATATGAAGGGTTTTGGGCCTCTCTCACATCGAGTCCAATTACGAGTACTTCCTAGGCCCTTTGGTTTAACCCAGTACTCTGTAATATAATCCAACCCAATTCACTTTTTCTATTTCCCAAAATAAACTTTAATATTTGCATATTAAATAATTTTCTCATCTCAATCTTACCCCAGTAAAGTTTTAAAAATTCTTACTCTCGGTAAAAATTTAACGATTTTACCCCCAGTAAAATTTCAAGAAAATTAGTTCAATATGTCGCAACTCAACATTTTTCACTACGACCGAATGGTTTATTTTCATTTTCGGGCTTCAAAACAGTCTAAAAACATAAACTCATTCTTCCATCATTTTTTAAGTAATCCTATATAGGATTGCAAGTTTCCATTTCGATTTCTATTTTTGGAAACTTACAGTCATTTTCAAAAGATTCAATTTCTCCATTTCGGAGAAAACCACAATCATTCCTAAATGTTTCCCATTTCTATTTTTCTATTCATTCCGTTCATTTCTATTCAAACACACAATTCATTTCTGGTTTCAACGAGCTAGCGAAGGGACGGATTGGACATATGTAGTTGAGGCTCAAATGATTTATAATTAAGTTCTGAATTTTTTCCTATATATTATAAACTCATTTAGTCACGATGTCATTCCACTATAGTATCGTGACTGAGCTCTCCCTAACGACATACCATTACGAAAGTAACTACTCAATACTCGTCCAATGACCTTGTCATTAGTGTGTTACCCTCATAGGATATCCTTGATCTTTTTGGGATAATATTCGTTCTCTCAATATGATCCTATTTTATCTCACGGTAATCATTACATCTTCCTTCATGAAAAGTTAATCACTATGAAATAATGATCAAGCCATCCATCACAAAGATGGACGACCCCTGGCCACGTTTACTTTTCATCAACCATGTAATGCCAATGAGAGGATATCATTTACTCATGTTTTGGGCTATGAATTCCACTATTGTAAATGATGCTACATACTACAGGAGTCGTACACCCAACGCACCAGCTTTCAATTCCTTATCTATTTGAACTCAGACTTTTACTTACATCAAAATGTACGAGTCACGTATACATAGTCCGCCATCCACTCAGGATTTAGGTATACTATAATATGAATGTTACAAGTGAATAAATTCATAAACGGATTCAGAATCTACTCTTCTTAGGTCTTGTCCGATATACTATCAATCCAGTCAGTTACATCTACGTCTTTATCTTCTGAGAGTGACCGTCTCTGGGCATACTAACATTAAGAGTGGGAATACTACAATAAAATAGAGAGTTATGAGGTAATATTCGCAAGTATTCGGGTTGAGTTGTAATATAGGTTTTACACCGAATTAGGTGAGTACTCCAAGGATCGTACCCAAGGGAGGCGAGTACTAAATCAATCTTAACCTAAACAATTAAAGATCTAATTAATACTTTAAGTCCGTTATAGTATGAGAGTAAAATAAGAAGTATTTTTATGGTTAGTAAAATAAGAAGTATTTTTATGGTTTGTAAAATAATGAAATAAAATATCATAAAAAGAAAATAAAACTGTAAGAGATAGAGATAAATAAAGTAAATCAAATCTGAGGATGGGTGATCAACTCGCTTCGGCAATTCCAATTAACTGTAGTCTTGGGTTCCTCTTCAACCAACTAGTCGCTACCCTAGCAGGATCTTCCGATCTTCTACTAACATAACGAGTCAGCAAGAACTATTTATCTTTCGACCTCACAGTCAAGACTGGCTTAGGTAAAGGTGTTCACGAATGGGCAATACCAATTTTGGATTAATTCCCACCTTTATGACTTCCCAGGGTTTTCAGGCCTAAGGTTTGTTTCACGTTCTTCATTTTCCAAACAGTTGATCCATTGAGTAACCCTACAAAATAGTTAAGAGATCATGCCTCCACTTGCTAATCCCCCATAGAAGGATTAGTTCCTCATGGCTTTCATAAATAACATAGAAATAATGAAAAAATTAATCATAGGGAATGGATTGAAATAGAGAGTTTAAGAAAGCCTAATTCATATTGATGAATAGTGCGAATCCACAGGAGTTGATCTCCTTTACAATCAAATCTCTTGAAGAAAACAAATAACTAAAACTATGAAAACCTAAGAAAGAAAGAAAACAAGATTAAATTTGATGGAAGAAACTAGGTTAATGCTTGGGTGTCTTTAACATGTGCTAAAGGGGCCTATTTATAGCCTTCAGGTGGTCGTCGTCCTTAACCTTAGGTTAGCTGACATTCCCGAGCTTAAAGTTCAATTGTGTAGACCAAGACACCCCCTGTTTCATGTTTTATTCTCATCACAAAGTCGATGTCACGACACACCAGGACTTGTGTCCGACATAGCAACCAGTATGTTCCTCTGTAGCCAAGGGTATGTTGCGACACCCTCAGCCTGTGTCGTAAAATTGAAGGCAGTTTCTCACTTTCTCTATTCTTCTCTCTATGTTGCAACATTAGATCTCCTATGTTGCGACATAGCATCTAGTACTGACATGAAATGCCTTCTAATGGTCTTCTACACATTCACAAAGTACGTTAGCTCTCCCTTAGGCCTCATTCGGCCTTTAAGGTTAATAAAAGACTCAAAATGCACATTTGATTGAATGTAAATAAAACTAAAGAAACTTAATTAAAACACAACAAAAATGATTGTATTCAAGATCCTTAAATGTGAAAACTACTTTAATCTGCTACACCGAATCGCGACTGATCAAACTACATCACACTTAAGTCATTACTTGTCCTTAAGCAACATAAACAAAGATGACAAAAAAAATGACGACCCTTGAGTAAGTATGGTACAAGTATTAATTTCGGAGCATAGGACTTAGACATTTCATGCTTACTAACAATTTCAACATGATGAGTAGTCGACTTACCACTTTTTATAACAAACATCTAAGTTCAGTATGTTACAAAATGTAAAAATATTAAGGTTCTCACCTATAGAAATCCATCAACAAATCATACAAGTACTTTGATTACCCGAACAGAATACAAGTAGTCATTTATGCATATGTTTAGTATGATGCCCATTCATGTATGAGGAGACTTAGGTCACATAGGGATTTTTGGCTTGTAACATTATGTGGCTTAGGACAGGTAAGGAATTCAAAAACATTAAGCATGAAAAGGTTACAAACACAAAAATAGTTTGGCACATCGTATTGATCCCTATTCTTCCCCCCTTAGTGACCTTTACTCGCTCACCGCCTTATTTCTCCTTCTCTCACCTCCCTTGTCTCTCCATATATAGGAAATCATAGCATCACATAGTAACTACGGCTAGCCTACGAGTTTTGGTGCACTAATGAACTAGTTTTTTCTATTGTTGTGACTTTGTCACTGTTCTTTTTCAATTTTCTTCTCACTTAAGAATGCTTTTTGGCTTTTTAGGTACTTTTTCTACTCGTATGGATTTTCTTTACTTTTCTTTTTCATGTTTTGCACTTTTAGGCGAACCTATAATTTCTGTATCACACTAATCTTTCCTATTTCACTCTATTTTTACAACCTCCACCATGATGTATCTACTAAACCCTCAATACGTATGGCCAGACGTCTATAATCGTGCAATACAAGACCAAAGAAAATGGGCATATACAAATTAATATTTTCAAGCTCGGAGTTTGTAATGCGTTTCATCAAAAAGTGTCAAAAGGCTCAAAATTGGTACTAAAGGTGAAGTATATAAACAAAAACAAATTCAACGATTTATTATTCATACTAGCATGTTTGTTTCCTTTTATTTTCTATATCACTTGGTACAAATGATAGCTTAATACCTATTTACAGTGTAACATGTAGAACTTAGTAGTCTAATAATCAAAGGTTTAAAATCACCTATCATCATGCCAGATTTATTCTTAAACACAAGCAACCTATATACATGCTCCTAACCAATCACTTGTATTTCTACAAGCTCAAGCACACAAAAGACAAGAAAAACCAAAGAAAATGTAAAAGTTTGAAGCAATTTTTTTATGTTACCCCCCACACTTTAGTTGACACATTGTCTTCAATGTGTAGCCTAATAATAGATAAGGAAAGAAGTTACTCGATTGATCGTAGTCGCTCCAATTACTAATGGTGGGTGCTTCCTCCTTTGATCGTGTTAGCTCTCGATTTGTTTGTGTCTCCTTCATGTTGGGTTCCTACATAGAAAATTTAAACAAACTGCAACATACTAAAATGTACTTATTAATCCTACTCCTACAAAGTTTAAATTACAATTATCCCAAAATTTAATACAAATCTTTATAAAATTAAAAATAGTTCAATCATCCTCCTCATTGTCCATCTCTCCATCCCCGTCATCCTCCTCTTCTCCTCCTTTCTCTTCGCTTTCCGGCACTTCTTCTTCTTGTTCTATACTCATCGGACCGAACATATCTGATGTATAATTGAGGACTCGGATGTTATTTTGCCTAGTAAACTCTTGAAAAATTGGTCCCAATTCTTGCATCCACTGAATCATCCAGTCTAACTTTGGATTACTATTCTAACCAATGTCTTGTTGAGCTTGTGCCAACCTTTGTATTTTCTTGTTGTCACTTTTTCCAATCTTTTATCTATTTAGCCCGCAGCTCGATATATTGTTGGAACAAGGTGTCCCAGATAATGCTTCGAGATGGTTTCAATGATACTCAGTGGATATCATAGATACACCCGCCTTTTTGCATAAAGCCATCACTAGATAGGGAAAGAATGCTCCCACCTTCTAGCTACTAATGCATCTTCTCATGTAACACCCCTAACCCGTATCCGTCGCCGGAACAGGGTTACGGAGCATTACCAGACCAACAGAATAGTAAACCATTTAAATCATACATTAATATAAACATAATTAAATTTCATTCAGATACATTCATAATGTCCCTTAATCGAGCCCTTGAGGCCCTAAAAATACTATAGAAAAAATCCGGGACTAAATTGAAAACATTTGGAAATTTTAGGAAAAAGTTGCAAAATTTGAATTGCAGGGGTCACACGGTCGTGTGGCCAGGCCGTGTGACTCATATGATTAAAACACACGCCCGTGTCTTAGGCCGTATGGACATTTGAAATAGGGACACACGACCGTGTCCATGCCCGTGTAACTCACTGACTTAGGTCACACGGCCAAGCCGTACGCCAATGTGCTAGGCCGTGTACCCCTTAAAATGACTTCTCATACCCGTGTGCTAGGGCGCGTAACTGCCTGACTTGTATGCCTTGAACCTACAGGGGACACACGGCCATGTTGAGTGGTCGTGTGTCATGCACGGCTGAGACACACGCCCATGTTTCAGGCCATGTGGCCTCAAAATAAACCTTAAAATACAAGTTTACCATTTCAAATTAATTGGAACCTAAGCAAACCATTTACCTATCAAAATACCTATCCAAATTGACTTTAATCATGCCAAAAACATACCAAAATAAGCCTAATTCAGTGCCTAACCAATGTACCCTCATTTTTACCACAAGTATATATAAATTTATATCAAAACATAACATTAATTCAACCTATTAATTCATTCAAGATATCACCTAACAAAACCAACTCAAACATACCATATATTAGCTACTTAACAACCAATTCATCACATACTCTTTTAACCATTCCAGCAAGTATCAAATGGCCATGTACACATATTGATAAGGCAGCAAAAGTATCAAAAGAAGATCAACCAAAGAAATTTGTACAACCATATCCATACTTGACTATTTACATATCCAAAACATTTGTATCATCATTCAACCTATTACATGCCATATAATCTGAAATAAACGTTTCAAAAGCTACCAAAATAAACTAGATAGTGTGACTTGAGTGCTGATCAGATCATCCAACCTTCCGAGTAACTACAAGAACAAAGTTTAACACAAGTAAGCTCAATGAAGCTTAGTAAGTTCGACGTATTAAATCGATAAATCTTACCAAAATGAATACAACAAATCAAAAATTAATATAACAACCATGAAAGTTTCCTGTCATCCACAATCTCAATTGGTAATTCATAACTTATCAATTCAAATTTCAAGTATATATGAAAAATTCATCAGAATTACTCAACAAGTTAACTTACCGAGATTTTCAACTCAAAAAATGACTTACGGATAGAAGTACATCATCAGTCCAACCAAACACACCAGATGATCACTCGATCCAAATCCATCCATCACACCAATGCTCATAAGAGCTAATCCAACCAGCACACCAAAAAGAGAGTATAACACAAGAGTTCGCAACAAATGCTGAACCTCAGTTTACTAGGGCAATATAAAAATAAATCCCTCCAATACCATCTCTCCACTCCAAACCACCATATCACAGCAAAATCCCAACTGTACTCTATCAGCATTCAAATTAAGCCAAGGATCAAGTTTAATATTAAACCTCAATTTACCATTCATCATCAACAATTAAGACTGATTATATAAATTGTAACATGTTAAACTACTTATTAAATTATTTTGATATTAAATTCTAAACCGTACGTACTTACTTGGACCAAATTGTAGGAGTTGCAAAAGTTCAGGGACTATTCTGTAATTTTTCCTTTTCCACGAGTATCTGCGGAATCTTGATCTAAAATGTAAAATTCTTTATTTATAAGCATATATTCCATTTCCAAACCATTTTATAATTAATACCCTTTTATTTTTCAAAATTACACATTTACCTCAAACTTTTACAATTTTTGTAATTTAATCCCTTAACCTTAAATTCATAAAATTAACCATTTTTCTCAAATAAATATTTATCCAAATATACTAGACCCTCAACAGTCCTTAATAAATATCAAATTCACTATCAAACCCCAATATTTTAACATTTTCACAATTTAATCCTAAAATCAAAATTTAACAAAAATCAATTTACAAAATCATCAAATAACATAATCAAAGTTCCAAATACATGGTATTCATAAAAAAACATTCAATATTCATCAATTGAAACTTCCAAAATTTTTAACAGAATCAAAAACAGAGGTACGGGCTTGCTGGACCTAGTTGCAACGATCTCAAAAACGTAAAAAATTATAAGAAACGGAATTAAAAATGACTTACATGCAAGCTTCTAAGCTTAACCGATTGCAAAGCATCCAAAAATGGTGAAAATTTCTTTTGGTTTTGGCAAGAAGATGAAAAAGATGATAAATTTTAACTTTTGTTTTATTAAACATTAATTTACATGTTTATCCTTAAATATATCTTTATAAAATAACCATTTAAAGGCCCATTATTTTCCATCAATGTTATAATGGATTTATTACTCATTAAACCCCTTTTTATTTCATAATTAAGCTATTAAATCTATGGAATTCAAAATTTATTAAATTTTGCACCTTTCTCAATTTAGTCCTTTTTTTTAATTAACTATCTAAACGTTAATATTCCTGAACCAAATTTTAATACGACTATAATGACTCTATCAATATTCTAAAAATAATAATTACGAGCTGACACGATAAAAATTTGTGGTCCCAAAACCACTATTCTGTCACCATTGAAAATCGGGCTGTTACATCCCATGTTCTGGTGGATCCATTTGCCAACACATACCTGTATTTTCTGCAAAATAGCATAGAGTAAAACTACTCTAATGGCATTAACATTAGAAACATTTAAAGCAGGTACAATTCATGTGTAAATGAATTGAATCCACATATTAGCTTCAAGAAACATAATAGCTTGATCAAAAGATATTAGGATATTGGTACCTGCGCGATACTTCCATTCACCCCTTCCTTCAGTTAAAAAGTTTATAATATTATCCATACCTATGTCTCTAAAATATTCTAAGTCAGTTTCATCAATGAAATCATTCTCATAGTATTGAAAATTATAAAAGTTGCAAATTATTCTAGGGGTTACTTGCACCTCTTTCCCTCGCACAAGTACAGTCTCCCATATATGACCTTCAGTATTTCTTGATTCGTGGTCCCGTAGAGATGTATAGAACTCCTGGACAATAGGGACCACGGCATTATCCTTCGGGATCATCCAAAAATGTTCCCATCGATGATATTTGACCAAAGGCCAAATTCCTTTACACTAGATCCTTGATGGATCAAATCCCCTTTCTTGAATGAATGTTTTTCCTTGAAGTTCATTAAAATACTTTTCAACATTCGGATTTAGAAAAGTAGAGGGATTTTGAACCATCGATGGCTTTGTTTCCATTGTTCACCTAACTTTTCTAGGAGGCATGATGTTTCAATCCTAATGACTTACTAAATAAATGATTCAATGGGATAGTAAAAAGTTTGAGTTTAAGAACCCTTAACCTTGAATGTATAGTTGAAGTTCATTTGAATTCCTTACTTCTCCGCAATGTTCATGTTCCTTGTTGCACCAAGTAGGATTGAGAAGTTTGTTAAATGAATTTTGAAAAAAAATTAGGGGTTTAGGGTTTAAAAAGTGTTGAGAGATTTGAGAGAATTTGAGGGATTAAGGTTTAAGAAGTATTTTAATTAGGAGTAAATATGTTTTTAGGTTATAAAATAAGGTTTTAAATGTTTAAAAATTGGGTAAAATTAATGTTTTAGCCGTTGGGTTGCGCAATGGGTCAGGTCAACCCTGTAGAAAATTACAGTGATGTCGTTGCGACATCTCTAGTAGGATACTGATGTTGCGACACAGGGGTTCCGTGTCGCGACACATCTGCCAGTTTGGAGATCTTTGGGGACTATCTGCTACGTTGTGACTTGTTATTTTAATGTCACGACACCGACTTTGTTTCGCCCTAAAGCTCAATCTTAAGGATGTTTCGATCTAACGAAAAACATACATCAAATAAAAGTTAAAATCTAAACTATGTAACTAGTTAAATATACAATAATATACGAATATCATACAGTAATTCACAATTTTGGGTTAATTCCCACCTTGATGACTTCCCAAGGTTGTCAAGCCTAGGGTTTGTTTCACGTTCTTCCTTTTCCAACTAGTTGATCCGTTGCGTAACCTTACAAAACAGTTAAGAGATCATGCCTCCACTCGCTAATCCCCCATAGAAGGATTAGTTCTTCATGGCTTTCATAAACAACATGGAAAGAATGGAAGAATTAATCATAGGGAATGGATTGAAAGATGGAGTTTAAGAAAGCTTGATTGATATTGATGAATAGTGTGAATCCACAGGAGTTGATCTCCTTTACAATCAAGAAAGAAAACAAGACTAAATTTGACAGAAGAAACTAGGTTGATGCTTTAATGTCTTTAACATGTGCTAAAGGGCCCTATTTATAGCCTTCAGGTGGTCGTCGTCCTTAACCCTAGGTTAGTTGACGTTCCTGAGCTTAAAGTTTGATTGTGCAGACCAAAACATCCATGCTTCATGTTTTATTCTTGTCACAAAGTTGATGTCGCGACACACCAAGACCTGTGTCGTGACATAGCAACCAATATGTTCCTTTGCACCCATCTTTAGGGGTATGTCGCGACACCCTCAGCCTGTGTTACGACATTGAAGGCAGTTTCTCACTTTCTCTATTCTGCTCTCTATGTTGTGACATTAATCTCCCATGTTGTGACATAGCATCCAATATTGACTCGAAATGTCTTCTAATGGTCTCCTGCACATTCACGAAGTATGTTAGCTCTCCCTTAGGCCTCATTGGGCCCTTAAGGTTAATAAAAGACTCAATGTTCACATTTTATTAAATGTAAATAAAACTAAAAAAACTTAATTAAAACATAAAAAAATGCTTCTATTCAAGCTCCTTAAATGTGAAAACTAGTTTAATCTGCTACACCGAATCACGGCAAATCAGGGAGTCATCTACTCCAATGCCTAAGAGAAGACATTTCCCCAATTGGACTTGATAGACCACATATTAGTCTTTTAATCGGTTTGCTCATTTTCAATTAGACTAAAGACATGTTTAGGTTTGTCTACTAATACAAGTTGTCTTTTTATATTACGATCCGACCACTTAATAATGCTTAGTATTAGTTAAACATTTAGACAACCAATGAGTAACATTTTCTTTCATTATGCTTTACGTGCAAAAACCATGTGAGGACAATGTAATAAATGAATTTTTTTTATTAACCAAACTGTTCAAAAAATTACAAGTGTATATTGACAAAAATACTACACTTAGATCACGAGATCCAACAAGAACAACTTCTCACAGCAGTTGAACATAAACACAATGTACTCAACATCGCAACATCATACAGCCAGACAATAGTGAACCGGAGTTCGAAAACTCACCTAAAAGTTGTTACTACCATACTAGCTTAGCTTTTCCTTTAACACTAGAACCTCCTTCCTCTTCATTAGCCAAACATCACAACCATATAATGAATCATAATGAAATCATTCATGCACAAGAAAACTATATTCCACTGATATGAAGAGACATTTCAAAGAATAACTGAAATCTTTAACTTCCTTCTTTTTTTCTCAATTTCGTGAACACATAAAGGTTAGGGAGCTTACCAGCTAAAAAAATTCCCAATTACTTATGCACAAACTTTAGTTTCTTCCCTCCATGCAAATCGTTCCTTAATCCATCTTCTTTACCAGTAGACCAGGGAAGAAGATAGAAGAAAGAAAATGAAAATAGATACAAATGAACTTCCCTAGAAATTGACATTCCTTCCATATATATAGTCTTCCACTCATGTTCACTAAAACCCATTCAGTCATTCTCAGATTACTATTTATAATTATGTTGTCTCCCACTAAGGATTTCCTGGTTCAAAAGAAATTGAACAAGATTTGAAATCCAACTATTTACCATTCATCCCATCAAATTTTTTTCTAATTTGAATTAGAGCCTTCATAACATCAAAATTTTCAATTCAATACTCGAAATCATCATTAGGCCAAACCTCAATTTTTCCCGAGGTGTGACATGTTGGCCTTGTGATATCTTTAAATCATTGGATATAGTTGGCATGCCATAGAATTTGAGTACTCACATATGTGTTTGATATTTAGGACATACTGGAGAGATAAGGAATTGTTGAACTAAGCTCCATTCATTGAAACATGTTTGGTGTGTTGGAGAGTATTAGCTTAATGTGTCTCTTTATTTAGGACATGTTAGAATCTTTGAGTCATTAGTGTGTTGGAGATCTATTTATCCAATGTATCGTTTTTTTATACGTGTTTCATAGTTACAAGATGCCAATGTATCATTATTGAGTTATTGAATCATGATTATATGTGTTAAGAGTGCCTTTAGCATTCTTTTAATCTTTGATAATGTGTTTAATTATGGTGTTTAATTGTGGTATTCTTGAGCACTCACTGAGCTTTGTTAAGCTCACACTCGTGTTAAATATTTTGCAAAGAAAAACTTAATCGAAGAGGGAGAAGTGGGCAAGCAAAGTGATCCATTGAAGGCAACTTGGTTGAGTATGTGTTATTTGGATTTTAACTCCCTAAATAAAGGCAATATAGGATTAGTTTTGCTGGGAATAGACTTTCCAATTTGGTACTGTAAATAGACTTTATGGATTGCTGTTAAGGACTTTTAAATTTGGTTTGTGTTTGATTGATGCTTGTGAGTAATGATTCTAAGGATGCATAGTTGTTGATTTAAGTTTTTAGTTAAAGGTAAGCATGATTTTTAGCTAAATAGTGATGTGAATGCTTGAATTGTATTCTGAAAGTTGTGGTAAGTCTAAAATGACCAAATGGTATAAAGTGAACAAATAAGACCTTTGGAAATGCATGATATGCAAATATGGCATGTTGAGTAAATGATTTTGGAGTTAACACTAACATGATAGCTTGACCATTTACTTGAGGGGTCAAATTTTGCTATTGCATGTTTTAGTGTAATTGAGCATGTTTTAAATTATGTATGTATGCTATATGACATGTTAAAATTGAGAAATAGGCTTAAATGCACGAAATTGTATGTTTAGTATTGAGCCAAAATGTCAAATGTAGGTTGCTGGGCTGTTTCTACAGAAATTGCAAACGATGTTACGACAACGTTTGAATGACGTTGCAACGAGGGATCGATGTCAGGATGCCCTTTTTCACGTTTTCCTAACGAGGGGCCTCCTCCAAATCATGTTGTTATGTGGCGATCATGATGCCACAACGTGGCACACTATGTGTTTATGTCTTATTTTGTTTTCTTTGCTATCTAGTCCTAGTTTTTATGCAATGTAATTGGATGTCCAAAATGCTATGAAATGATTTGAAATTTTGCATGACTAAGTTTTATATGTATAATTTTGTAGTGCTACTTACAATTTCACAAAAATGGTTATTCTGAATATTTTGTTATTTTTACGATTTAGTCCCTAAAACCTAGGGGTGTTCAAATGGTTAACCGATGGGTTAACCGAATCAAATTAGTATTAACTGAATTAACATAATTTTTTAATTCTTTAATCATTAATCAAACTAAAATTTTTCAAAAAACATTTAATTGAACTAAAATATTTCGGTTGGTTAATTGTATTAACCAAAATTTATATGTATTTATTTTTTTGGTTAAAACAAGAGTAAAATATATAAAATAAATAAATTGATAATATTCATTTGATCGAATTAACCGAATTAAAACTACATATAATTTGTATTATTAATTATTAAGTTCGGTTAATTCGATTAATAACTCGATTTCGAACTGAATTAATTGATAACCGAACTTTCAAAGAAATCATTAACTGACCTCCAATCGAATTAGATCGGTTAACTGACCGATTAACCGAATTACATCAATTTAGTCGGTTAATTTGTTTTAACTAAAATTTGAACACCCTTACTTAAACCTTTGTTTTAAAATTAACCAAACTTTATTTATTAAATTAAAAATATTATTTTTAATAGAGTTCTAAAAACTGAATGTATGTTTACTTTGGTATTTATAAATATTTTTGTATGTTGAACGAAAATTATGATTTTACCCTTAGGTTTTGTTTGGATGATTTTGATAGATAAACCATGTTATTAGGGTTCGTATGACCATCCATGATTTTTTTATAGTTTGCTATGCATGAAAATGTTATGGTGTGTATAACACCCCTAACCCCTCTCCGTCGTTGGATTAGGGTCACGGGCATTACTAACAAATCAAAACAAATAATCAATCATAATAAACTTGTAAGCTAATCATTAACATTATAATATACAGGGGCAGGTCACGACAATCTAATACTTCCATACTAGAATCTTATACAATCTAATAACGAATCATGCTATGCAATGCTAAACTTGGTCTTCCATTGTCTACACTATTATCACTATTTATCCCTTCTTGAATGCTAGAAGTTAGTTACATACATGACTATTCCAATTATTAACATCAGAGTATTGGTCCATACTCCAACTATTTATTTTCTTTATCTTCGATGATGTTAGTAGAATGCACTTAATTTAGGTTTGCTAATCCATTCCAATTCAAAGTAAAAGTTACTCTTACAGCCCCTATTTCGAGTATACGGGACCCTAAAAATAGTTTAAAAACAGATAGGGACTAATTTGAAATAATTCTAAAAGTTTTGGGCAATTTTCAAAAATTCCTAAAAATAGGGGACACACAATCGTGTGGCCAATCCGTGTGACTCTCGAAGTTGAGACACATGGCTGTGTCCCAGCCTGTGTCCTTGCCCGTGTAACTCACTGACTTGAGACACACGGCCGTGTCTCAGCCTGTGTAACTCACTGACTTGGGTCACACGGTCGTGTGTGACACACGGCCGTGTGCACAAAAATGTACCTTAAAACTCAACTTTCCCATTTCCTACTTACTTGGGCACTAAGCAACTCAATTACCAATCGTTTAAACTATTCAAAACACAATTAAACATGCCCAAAATACACCAAATTCATCACCTAATATGCCTAACCAATGTACCCTCATTGGTACCACATTTTATATGTTCAAATACATCAAACATTCAAAACTTTCATTCATATCACATTTACCATAATTGAACTAGCTTTCCACTCCTAAAGTTACCAAATTTGAAGCTAAGCACATATCAAGCATTATGCTAAGCTACCATACCAACATTGCCTCAACTATAACCACATATATATATACAATTTATCCATCATTTAACTAAGAAACCAAAATATCATCATCATAAACATATCAACAAGGACTCCCTAGGTACATGCCACTACAAAATAAGATATCACCATACTTGAGCTCGGGATTCGTTGTTGGATGCTAAGTCGGCGATAAGTCGAAAAGTACCTAGCCTGGGCACAAAAAAAACCGCACGTTGAGTAAACTTAGTGGTAATTCTATAATCCGAATAATTTAACTTAATATAAGTAATCAAAATGTGAGAATGCAACAAGAAATATTATGCACTTATGTTTCAAATCAATGATACAAAATTTTCCCATTCTTTATTACATCCTCTAAATTCCACATGCTCAAGTACATTTATATCAAAGGCATTTCATATAAAGTTTGAATATTTCAACTCATGCAATGCCATGATTCATCTCTTTGATCAATACTTGAACCCATTTCAAGTTTCATATCTCATTTCATCATTTCATATCACATTTCTCATCTCATATTCATTTCTCATCTTTGCCAATTCAATATTTCTCATCTCATATTCATTTCTCATCTTGGCCATTTCAATATCAATTACATAAATTATTATTAAAATTTCCCCCTATTAAAACGACTTGGACTCGAACGGATACATGAATCCAACCAATACTCCAGTTTGACACCCAGTGCCTCATCGGATAAATCCGAAGTAATAACTGCGCCCAACGCTATATAAATTGACACCCAGTGTCTCATCGGTTAAACCGAAGCAAGTTGGCACCCAGTGCCTCATCGACTCGAGGTCGAAGAAATCCCTAAACTTTTCCTATCCTATGGCAAGCCATCTATATCCGACTCAGTCTGATACAGTTAATAGGGTTTCATTTCACTTTTCAATACAACCAATGTCTCAGTTCTCATATATGCACATAATCACATATAAACATATATTCAATTCAAACTTCATATATTCAATAAATTCATAATATACCAAATCAATCCATTTCAATCGACTATGAATTCAATTCAATTTCAAGTACAAAAGTACTCACCTTAAATACTTATCATATGCAACAATTCAAAATGCAATAATTTATAACTTAGTTCGGATTATAGAAACACAAACCGTGAATTCCGAGCTATTCGACGTCGATTTTATCCTTCCCTTTTTACTCGAGTATTCTAGTATGACATTAGCTACGAAACAAAACAATTAAATCACATCAATATTACACATTTCAATTACACATTAAATTTCAATTTTCATACTATATTTTTGATCGTGTGTCAGAGTCTTAAAAATTTATATAAAGAATGATCGAGCCTAGAAACTAACTATGACAACGATTGAGGCAAGTGCACCTATCGAACAGTAGTATAGTTTAGTGGCAAGATCGGAATGTCGAACCCAAAGGAACCAAGAGTACTAATATTGACTCTCTTTCTATTATTTAACCTAAGATTTAGAGAATTTGTTGTTTAAACTAAAATTAACTAACTACTAAGCTAAAGACGCTAAGACAAAGAGAATGAATTGGGGAAAATATTTGTGGGGAAAACCAATTGATTAAGATAATACCCAAGGAAGAATCCACCTAGACTTCACTTGTTATCTAACTCTGAACCAGATGATTTATTCACTTGACTTGATCCGTAGGATTCCCTAATATATATTAATCCCTCTCTCGAGGCGACCAACGTCTAACACTAGGTTGATTAATTGCAATCTCTTTCTAATTAAAACCCCTAGAATTGCATTAACTCGATCTATGGACTCCCATATTAGGTTTGACCCTAATCCGACAGATTTTTGTCACCCTATCTCTAGGCGTGCGAGCAACTCCGCTTAACTATGCTAGATCTACTCTTAGGCTGGGACTTTTGCTCCACCACCTAAGCTCATCAGTACTTGAATCAATATCCTGGAATATCAAAGCAAGAATTAAGAACACATAATTAAGAACAAATCAGGTATTTATCATATAGTTCAAAGAAACGATAACAAGATTCATCTTAGGTTTGATCCCCTCGTATCCGAGGGTTTAGTTCATAATTATAAAAGAATACATCTCGGGAGAAAAGATAAAACAAAACATAAGAAAAACCTAAAACCCCTGAAGGAATTAAAGAGAAGATCCTCCGTCTTGAGTATGATTAAACTTCTTGAGATGAATCAACTGGCTTTCTTCAAGTAAATTCCACAATTTTGACCTCTTTGGCTCGACTCCTTGGCCTAGCTGGACGCCCCATTGAAGGTTGGCCTCTAGGGTGTTTATATAGGCTTTTGGAATGGTTTTCTTTGCCTCTAAGTACCCTAATCTGAATAAAATTCTTCTATGTCACGTCAGGGACACGCCCATGGCACACGCCCGTGTGAATCGTGGCCAGGCCGTGTTCGTACCTGCTGAAGGAGCACGGCCGTGTGGTCTTGGGCCCAGGCCGTGTCGATTTCGTGTTATGGCCCATTTACTCTGTTTTAGGCCCGTTTCTCGTTCTCTTCATCCTCCGGTGCTCTCCTGAGTATAAAACATGAAATTAAAGGATTAAGAGCACCAAATTACATAATTCAAGGGATAAATCATCCAAAACTATTCTAAATGTGGGTTTAAAATATGTTATTATTATGGTTTATCAAATACCCCCACACTTAAGCTTTTGTTTGTCCTCAAGCAAAATTCTCAACTTACAATTAAAACAAACTTCCTTGATTCATAATATTCATCAATAATGTTTTGTCATAATTCACAGATAATTTATACATGGATAATTCAACTCAAAGAGTCTTAAAGTTGAAAATAGACTCATCATGCTTGATTCTCTAGTATCTTAAAGTTTAAGTTATCAATGTACAATTAACTATGACTTAATCCAAAACATATCAATAAAACTCACAAATCACAGGAAATTTCATTCTAATCATGATATGAGAAAATTACTTAAGAAACAAGACATAATTCAAGATTTGAGAATAATGAAAAAAGTTAGGCACTTTTAAGATTCACCCCCCCACACTTAAGATGTGCATTACCCTCAATGTACAATGATATATAAACAATATAATAGAAAATCAAAATATAGGGAGAGAGATGAAACTTCCTGAATTTTTGGATGGATTCCTTGAGTTGGAAGTGTGGAAACTTTATTCGGAGGTGAAAGATAAGTTAGAGGAGTGGTAGTGTGGTGGTTGCCACTATTGTCAAGCTAGATGAAGAAATTGGGTAGCAGTGAAGAATTAGCCAGGAAATAATAAGACATATTTAAAATAAACTAATTATATATTTAAAGACAAGAAAGATAAAGAGAAAGAAAATAGAAGGTAAAGTAAAATTAAAAGAAGAGATAAATGGACTGAAAAGTCCTTATTGTTGGATGGTTCGCGAGGTGGGCGTGATTTCTAAGGCCGTGGTGTGTGATTCCCAAGCAGCCTGTAGAACCTAAAACCAAGAAACTAAAGTAAGATAAACTAAATTTAGAGGAAGAGAAGTTAAGATAAGGAAAATAAAGGAGATGAGTAAAGAAAAATAAGAGTTAAATGGCCTCAAAGACCCTTGGCTTGTCGAATAATTGAAGCGGCCGGCATGAACTTATGTAGATCGATCTCCCATAGGGAGACTATGCTTAGATCCTTCTGCTTCTTCGACATAGATGTGGTGGAGGTCAAGGGTTTGGGGAAGGACTAAAGAAGAAAAGTATGGAAGGGGAGGGGTCTGAAGAATAGGATGGGAGAAAGGAGGTGGGGAGTAGGTGAGAAGAATGAGGGGGGTTTAAATAGAATTTTCAGGTCTAGTACACTTCCACGCCCGTGTACCATGGGTTTGTCGAGTCACATGGCCGTATCACACGGCCGTGTTATGCTTCTTTCGTTTCTCCCATGCCCATGTTCAGGTCACCACGCCCGTGTAGGATCAAACAGTGTCGACCACGGCCGCATCACACGGTCGTGGCGAGTTAGTTAGAGCCCGTGACTCGAAGATATTATTCGTCCTGACTCGTACTATCTCTACCATGTCAGTACGAACATCCGTAGTATCCACACGGCCACGGCCACGGCCGTGTGTAAGGCCGTGTGGTATGGAAATCTGCACTTTGGTTAGTTTATAATTAGATGCTGAAGTAAAAATAAAAATAAAAAATAACAATAAAAGAATGTAAAAATTAATAGAGTTGGTGCTCGGGTTGCCTCCCGAGAAGCGCTCGTTTATAGTCTTAAGCTAGACTTACCTCTCATTCGCATATTCATGGTGGTTCGAAGAGTTGAACATCCTCTCTCATGCTATCAGTTCTACTATCATGATAAAGTTTGAGTCGAGTAGTGTTTACTTTAAAAGTGCCGAAGATAGGATTACTTACCTCGATTGTTCCGTATGGGAACATATTGATTACCTTAAAAGAGATTTCTTTGTTTGTATTAGGGTTGGGCGGAACAACTCGAGGGTCTGTTTTATCTAACAATACCTGATCTCCTATTTTGAAGTGATTTGTTGTTCCTACTAACTCGTCTGGTGGTTCCTTCGGTTTTACTTCGTGTGATTTTGATTTTTCCTTGAAATGTGTCTTCCACTCGTCTAGTTCATCAATATGAAGCCTTCAGTCCTCATGAATTATTTCCCTGTTGTTATGAGATGTAGGATCTGGCTCGGGTGTGTAGTTCTGTGGTGCTTCCTGAAAAGAAGGTTTAACCGAATGGTCATTAATAGAATTTGTTTTCTCACCTTGATTGCTTGATGTCCTAACCGAGTCGAGAGCCTGAAGACTGATTGATTCGTCACCTACGCGGAGTATGAGTTCACCTGTACCCACATCAATTTTTGTTCTACCAGTCGCTAAAAAGGGTCTCCCTAAAATTAAGGGGATACTATTGTCCTCATCCATGTCTAAAACAACAAAATCTACTGGGAATACGAATTTATCAATCTTTACTAACACATCTTCGATTATACCCCTAGGAATTTGAATAGTCTTATCAGCTAATTGAATGCTCATCCTAGTTTGTTTGGGTTTCCCTAGACCTAGTTGTTGAAACATTTTATACGGCATAACATTTATGCTTGCCCCTAAATCAGCTAAAGCATTATTAATAGATAAACTACCAATTAAACATGGAATTGTAAAACTCCCTGGATCTTTTAATTTTTGTGGTAATTTATTTTGTAGAATTACTGAGCACATTGCGTTTAGTTCCACGTGCGATGCCTCGTCTAACCTTCGTTTATTTGTCAACAACTCCTTTAAAAATCTCCTGGAATCAGGCATCTGCGAGAGAGCTTCAAGAAACGGTAAGTTAATATGTAATTTCTTTAAAAGTTTAAGAAACTTACCGACCTGTTCTTCTGTGTCGTCTTTCTTTAACGCATCGGGGTATGGTATACGAGGTTGGTACTCTTTAATTATCGGTTTCGGCTTATCATGACTTACATCGTTCTTACCTTCCTCTACCACATTCTCTTGGCTTACCTTAGGCTCATCTAACCCTACACTTTCTGGTATTTATGGCTTGAAGTTGCTCCTTTGGGTTAGTTTCTCGTTGTTGCTCGGTAGGGCTTCCTTGCGATCGTTCGGAGATCGACAGCAAGTTGCCCTAAGCGGTTTTTCGATCCCTTGAATCGATGCTTGTTGATTTTTAAGTGTTGTCTCGGTGTTCTGGAAACGAGTTTCTAACATCGCTATGAATTTTGTCAGCATCTCCTCAAGGCTCGGCTTTTTTTCCTGTGGAAAAGGCTGTTGTTGGAAGTTTGGAGGGGGTTGTTGCCTTTGATTTCCTTGACCACCCCATGAGAAATTGGGGTGGTTCTTCCAACCTGGGTTGTAAGTATTGCTATAAGGATTATTTTGAGATCTAAAATTATTACTTACATAGTTCATTTGTTCGCCTTCTATGCCATGTCCGTAGGGTGGGTACTCAGGATTCGCCATACCTCCACTTGCTTCGCACTGCATAACGGGTTGTACCTGCAAAGAACCACATAGACCATCAACCTTCTTATTTAACATCTCTACCTGATTTGATAGCATGGTTACTGCGTCGAGGTTGAAAACACTGGCAACTATCGTGGGCTTTGTTCTCGTGACTTGCCACTGATAGTTATTCAGTGACATCTACTCTATAAATTCGTAAGCTGCTTCAGGTGTTTTTATAATCAGGGTTTCGCCAATAAGCAAATCAATCAACTTTCTGGTTGAAGGGTTTACACTGTTATAAAAGGTTTGGATCTATAGCCACAAGGGTAATCCATGGTGTGGGCACCTTCTCAATAGGTCTTTGTATCTCTCCCATGCATCATAAAGTGTTTCTATATCCGTCTGCACAAAAGAAGAGATATCATTCCTTAACTTGGTCGTTTTAGCCGGTGGAAAATATTTTAATAAAAAATTTTCGGTCATTTGATCCCATGTAGTGATTGATCCTCGGGGGAGAGAATACAACCACTGTTTGGCTTTATTCCTCAATGAAAAGGGAAACAACCGAAGACGTATGTCATCATCAGAAACGCCATTTATTTTAAAGGTATCACAGAATTCTAGAAAATTTGCTAAGTGTGTGTTAGGATCCTCATCCTGCAAACCATCAAACTGAACAAACTGTTGTATCATCTGTATAGTGTTAGGTTTCAATTCGAAATTATTTGCAGCAATAGTAGGTCTAACAATACTCGATTTAGTTCCAGTTAAATTAGGTTTAGCATAATCATACATAGTTCGAGGAGCCTGATTTTCGGCCACCTCTGGAGGTAGCGGATTATTCTCAGCCATCTCTTCGGTGGTATTGGTTTCGTCTTCTTGCTCTTCCTCTATGTAATTTAAGCTTCGCCTTATCTCTCTACGACTTCTACGAACGGTACCTTCAATATCACTGTCGTAAATTAGGGGTCATGTCGGGTTTCTTCTAGTTATAAACTAGAGGTACCTACAAGGAACAAATAAAAGAAGAAAAATTAGCAAAGTTAAAAACAAAATAAAAGTAAATTGCAAAAATAAAAAATGGCTAAAGTAATAAAAACTGAGCGTTCTTAATGTTTTGGTTCCCCGGCAACGGCGCCAAAAACTTGATCGTATGTCAGAGTCTTAAAAATTTATATAAAGAATGATCGAGCCTGGAAACTAACTATGACAATGATTGAGGCAAGCGCACCTATCGAACAGTAGTATAGTTTAGTGGCAAGACCGGAATGTCGAACCCAAAAGAACCAAGAGTACTAATACTGACTCTCTTTCTATTATTTAACCTAAGATTTAAAGAATTTGTTGTTTAAACTAAAATTAACTAACTACTAAGCTAAAGACTCTAAGACAAAGAGAATGAATTGGGGAAAATATTTGTGGGGAAAACCAATTGATTAAGACAATACCCGAGGAAGAATCCACCTAGACTTCACTTGTTATCTAACTCTGAACCAGATGATTTATTCACTTGACTTGATCCGTAGGATTCCCTAATGTATATTAATCCCTCTCTCGAGGCGACCAACGTCTAACCCTAGGTTGATTAATTGAAATCTCTTTCTAATTAAAACCCCTAGAATTACATTAACTAGATCTATGGACTCCCATATTAGGTTTGACCCTAATCCGGTAGATTTTCGTCACCCTATCTCTAGGCGTGCGAGCAACTCCGCTTAACTATGCTAGATCTACTCTTAGGCAGGGACTTTTGCTCTACCACCTAAGCTCATTAGTACTTGAATCAATATCCTGGAATATCAAAGCAAGAATTAAGAACACATAATTAAGAACAAATCAAGTACTTATCATATAGTTCAGCAAACGATAACAAGATTCATCTTATGTTTCATCGCCCTCAGGTATCTGAGGGTTTAGTTCATAATTATAAAAGAATACATCTCAGAAGAAAAGATAAAACAAAACATAAGAAAAACCCTAAAACCCCCTGAAGGAATTAAAGAGAAGATCCTCCGTCTTGAGTATGACTCCGGCTTCTTGAGATGAATCAACTGGCTTTCTTCGAGTAAATTCCACAATTCTGACCTCTCTGGCTCGGCTCCTTGGCCTAGCGTGATGCCCCCTTGAAGGTTGGCCTCTAGGGTGTTTATATAGGCTTTTGGAATGGCTTTCTTTGCCTCTAAGTACCCTAATATGAATAAAATTCTTCTTTGTCACGTCAGGGACACGCCCATGGCACACGCCCATGTGAATCGTGGCCAGGCCGTGTTCGTACCTGCTGAAGGAGCACGGCCGTGTGGTCTTGGGCCCAGGCCGTGTCGATTTCATGTTATGGCCCATTTACTCTGTTTTAGGCCTGTTTCTAGTTCTCTTCATCCTCCTGTGCTCTCCTGAGTATAAAACATGAAATTAAAGGATTAAGAGCACCAAATTACATAATTCAAGGGATAAATCATCCAAAAGTATGCTAAATATGGGTTTAAAATATGTTATTATTACGGTTTATCAATTTTGCTAATTCTTCAATTTAGCCCCTAAACCGAGACTAGTTTTTAACCTTCACATTTAATTTTATATTTTTATAATAATTTCACTCTAAACTATATTTAGCTTCCTCTTTTTCAATTCGACCCTTAATTTTTAATTTTTTACAATTTAGTCCCTATTGCTCAAAATCAACAATTTATTCTACAATTTAGTCCTTTTCCATTTCTAACTTAAAAATCTATCTATTTAATCCCTAATACTTAAACTATTCAACAATGTCAACATCTAAAATCTTGAACAATACTAAAAATTACAACATGGGTCGAGCAGCCCTAAATATCAAGATTCTAAAAATGTAAAAATTATAAGGAAACGACTAAATTGCACTAACCAATTTGAACTTAGACCCCTTAGTCGTGCACCCCTTTCTCTCTTTTCTTCTTTTCTTTTCTTTCTTTCTTTTCTATTAGTTTTGCATGCAATTCTCGTTCCACTTTCTTTATTCTTTCTTTTTATTATATTTTCATTTGATTATTATAACATATATAATATGTATATATATTTCATATTATTTATTATAACATATATATAATAAGTTAACATATATAAATATATATATAAAAGCATCATTAATGCCGTCCACTTTAATGAAACAAAAGCATAATTGTTTCTTTAATCTCTTTAATTTATTTCAATTTATAATTCAACTTTTAACTAATACGCGATTTAGTCTCTGTACCTAAATAACTCTCAATTTCACAAAATTTACTTAACTAGAATCTAATTCTCTACTAACTAACCTTGTAAATATTTAACAAAAATATTTACGGGTTCGTTTCACGGGAACGGAGTCCCGAATCTCACTTTCTGACACCCCTGGCTATCGGGTTATTACAGTGTGAATGGTGGTCTATAGTGTGGTCACGTAAGTGACTAATGTGGCATTTCAGATTCGGATCGGACCGTCTCGACCAAGTTTGGGGCGCCACAACATAGGCTAGCTAAATCAAACTTTCATGATTATAAATCTATAAAAATTATAAGAAAATGACTTGATTTTCATACCTAAGTAGTGTTCGAATGTTGAAGTTAAAACTTTAGGTTTTCTTTCTTCAATGGACGTCAAGGGAAAAATAAAGGAGGAAGATGACACTTCCATCCACTCATTTAACATATATAGTATGTTTAAAGCTTAATTAATTTCACTTAATTAATCTAATCATGGTTTAATTTAATTAAACTATTCACTAATCATACTTAGAGCGGATATGTCATCATCATCCACTATTTCTCATTTAAAAATGGTTTATTTACCATTGGAGACATTTGGTTAATTGATATTTAAATCCTCAAGCCTATAGTGATTGAGCTTTTACAATTTAGTCTCTGAGCTTTAATTAACTATTTTATAGACGAAATTACTTGTCCATTCTTTAGCATATTTTCATATTAACTATGTAAATATTCCTATTTTATATTTACGGACTCGATTTATGAAAATGAGGTTCTGAAATCGTATTTTCCGATATCACTGAAAATCGGTTCATTACACAAATTGTTTGTCAATGGCCTTCAATAACTCTTTGACATTTTTATGTTTTCCAATTGAACTACGTATACTATCATAAATTTTTGTCTTTGTAAACATCATACTAAGGCGATTAGATCGCTCCTATCGTTCATAAAGAGCAATTTCAGCTTGAGAGCTAATAGCAACAGGTGTGGGCGGTTCATCTTTACGAATAGCGTAATCAATGTCCATCCACCCTAAATGAAGAAGTATTCTCTCCTTCCAAATTTTATAGCTCTCACCATTTAAATCGAGTATGTCACATTTTGATATAAAAAAAAAATTCACAGGTCACATTATTGCATAAAAAAATTATAAAAATATTAAGGTAAATAATCATACATCATATTATACCAATGTATAAAATGTAAATAATGCTGCAAAAATATGAATCCTAAAACAAGTAAAAACTGAGTAGGGCTAATTCCTATTTAAAGAGTCGTATTTAAACTTAATAATGAAATTATTATATTATATTCCTGTTCTTAACTCCTGTGGGTAGATTAAAAATATATATAATATTTCATCCTAATTAATCATATAAATATGATAAAAATTCCTTTAGCATAAATTTTATTATATTTCACATGATTAACCACAATTGATCGCATATTACTATATGTGATTTGAAATAAAAACACGATGCATTAAATGGGGAAATTTCATTTTCTTCATCTTCAAACTTTAATTGGGTCAACCCAATCTAATTTAGGGTTAGTTTAACATTACTTTTCAAAAACACTTTTATACTCTTAACAATTCATTTAATTAATATATGTTTCTACAAATTGTTAAGCATAGGAATTTCTTCACAACTTTTGTACATATAGTCATGCATATGCATGTTTTCCTATAAAAAAACGTATTGCATTCATACATTTTATGCTTCTTTCAAATGAAGCATTAACATCTTCAATAAATGCATAAATTATTGAAGGAACTTAAACATCATTTATGTTAATCAAGACATGTACATTTTGGTTACATCATAATCATCATTAATAATGTTTTTAATTAACATAATTTAAATTAATAAAAAGGCTCTCAGACTTCTTCAAAAAAAGCAATTAAGCTCTTGCTTTTTTTCACTCAATTAGGTACTTGAACTTTTAAAATGTATCAAAAATACCCTCAAAATTTTCAAATAAGCAATTAAGCCCCTGCTCTTATTAATAATTAGAAAAAAAATTATAAAAATAAAAAAATAATAAATTTTAGAAAAATTATTAAATTTTAATAAATTTATTAAAAATTTAAATTTATTAAAAATTTAATTTTTTTATAAAAATCATTAAAAAATTGTAAAATTTTATAAAAATCATAAAAAAATTAATGACCCCTAATTTTTTTCAATTAAACTCATCACGTGTCGCAACACAACATGACAGGTGACGAAAAATGATAAAAAAAAAATTAAAAATCAATCAAAGTTATAGGAAAATTATAAAATGCTTCTTTTGGTACGATAAATTTTTTTTATAATTTTTTTTATAATTTTTTTTCACGAAATTTATATTTCTTTACATTTTGTATAATTTTTTTACGACTTTATAAAATTTTATAATTTTTTTTTATATTTCTATATGTTTTATAATTTTTTTTACGATTTTTATATTTTTTTTCTAATTTTTAATATTTGAATTTTTAATTAAAATTTAATAATATTGATTTTAATTTTTTATAATTTTTAATAAAAGTAGGGTCTTAATTGCACTTTTTGAAAAAGTTTGATGGTCTTTTTGATGCATTTTGAAAGTTCAAGTACCCAATTAAGTACAAAAAAAATGTAGGGGCTTAATTGCTTTTTTGGAAAAGGTTTGAGGGCCTTTTTTTAATACATTTTAAAAGTTCAAGTACTGAAACGAGTACCAAAAAAAAACAGAGCCTTAATTACTTTTTTAAAAAATGTTTGAAAACTTTTTACACTTTAAGTAAAAAAAAAAAAAAAAACATCTTGCAAGTGTCAGAGTGTAGAAGATGAAAGCACCTGGTAATGACAAAAAGGTGGAGCAATATGTTATTTTCGGCTATTTTACCAAACTAATCCAAAAAAATTGATATTTACAAAAATAACTCGGGTTAAAAAATAATCACCAAAATGACTTGAAATGAACAGTAGAATGAGGTTTTGGCCTTCTAATGGCCGGTACCAGGGTATTTTTTTTAAAATCGTATCATACTGGTATATAAAAATAACAGTATTTAAAAAAAAATTGGTTCTGACCTTCTAATGGTCGGCACCAAACTACCAGTATTTAAAAAAAAAAATTGGTTCTAGCCTTCTAATGGCCGGCACCAGGTACGAAAAAAAATTCAAATATTTTTTTTTGGTTCTAGCCTTCTAATGGCCGGCACTAGGTACGAAAAAAAAACTCAAATTTTTTTGGGTGCTGGCCTTCTAATGGCCGGCACCAGGTACGAAAAAAATTCAATTTTTTTTTTGGTTCTGGCCTTCTAATGGCCGGTACCAGACTAGTAAAAAAAAATTTGGTGCTGGGCATGTAATGGCCGGCACCAAACCTTATATATAGTGGGTGGTTTGGGTTCTAATAGTGTAAATGAAATTAGAAAAAAAAAATTGAGAGAGCCATCAAAATGAGAGTGTTTTGTAGTATATCATCAAATGAGTTTTTTTGTAGTGGATTGTAGATGAGAGTTTTTCGTAGTGTACAACCGAATTTCAGGGTTGAATTATATACTGTCATGTTTTAACGGAGTTGAATTATATACTGTAATGTCGATCCTAAAGGTTATGCCATTAAGGGTTGGACGATTTTTTGCGCCATAGATGGCTAATCGAGATGTCCAACGCAGATGTACATTATCTATGGTGCAATAACGTTTATTCCGCAACTAGACTATGGTTAGAACCGGTTGGTAGAGTAATAAATTATATTAGGAAAAGTAATAAATTTAAATGAAATGAAATACTGAAATGAAAAGATAAATTTTGGAATGAGAAAAAAATTAAATTTAAATGGAAAGATAGATAATTTAAATAAAATGAATTTAAAATGAAATTTGAATGAAATGAAGAAAAAAAAAAGGTGAAAAGACCCGTCCTGCGTCAGGCCTATGTCACTGAAACAAGGCTAAATTGGCCTTCCAATGGCCGGCCTTAACATTCAACTTTTTTTTTTCATTTCATAATTTTTTTTTCTAATTTTGCCCTTACTTCAGCCAAATGGTCCCCCACTATAAATAGGCTATTCCGACGACCACCGACGACCACCTAGCACCTCCAAACACCTCCGACAACCGCTGTTCCAAACACTATATATAAATTTATTACTCTACCAACCGGTTCCAACCACATCCTAGTTGCGGAATAAACGCTATTGCACCATAGATAATGTCCATCTGTGTTGGACATCTCGATTAGCCATCTATGGCGCAGAAAATCGTCCAACCCTTAATGGCATAACCTTTAGGGTCGACATGACAGTATATAATTCAACTCCATTAAAACATGACAGTATATAATTCAACCCCGAAATTCGGTTGTACACTACGAAAAACTCCAATTTACAATCCACTACAAAAAAACTCATTTGATGATATACTACAAAATACTCTCATTTTGATAGATCTCTCAAAATTTTTTTAAATTCTATTTACACTATCAGAACTCAAACCACCCATTATATATAAGGTTTGGTGCCAGCCATTACATGCCCAGCACCAAAATTTTTTTTTTACTAGTTAGGTGCCGGCCATTAGAGGGTCAGAACCAAAATTTTTTTTTAAATACTGGTAGTCCGGTGTCGGCCATTAGAAGGCCAAAACAAAAAAAAATTAAAAATTTTTTTTCGTACCTGGTGCCGGTCATTAGAAGGGCAACGCCTAAAAAAATTTGAATCTTTTTTTCGTGACTGGTGTTGGCCATTAGAAGGCGAAACCAATTTTTTTTTAAAATATCAGTAGTGCGTGCCGGCCATTAGAAGGCCAGCACATAAAAAAATTTGAATTTTTTTCGTATTTGGTGCCGGCCATTAGAAGGCCAGCACTTAAAAAAAATTGAAATTTTTTTCGTATTTGGTGCCAGCTATTAGAAGGCTAGAACCAATTTTTTTTTTAAATACTGGTAGTCTGGTGCCGGCCATTAGAAGGCCAGAACCAAATTTTTTTTTAAATACTGGTATTTTTGTATACCAGTATGATACGATTTTAAAAAAAAAAATACCCTGGTGGCGGCCATTGGAAGGCCAGAAACAAAAAATTCAATTTTTTAAAGTCTTACACAATCATCAGACAATCATGGGGCCAAAATATCAGGTGGTGCCGGCCATTAGAAGGCCAAAATCCCATTTTACTGTTCATTTCAAGTCATTTTGGTGATTATTTTTTGAACCTAGGTTATTTTTGTAAATATTAATTTTTTTTGGATCAGTTTGATAAAATAGCCGTTATGTTCTTTGAGTTGGAGGGTGTAGCCGTACGCCCTATACGTAAAACTTTCAAGATTTGAGCACTTGGGGACATTTCTGGTTCCAATTTGTCACTAAAAACACTATCATTTAGGTTTGATTTAGTAAATCATTGGATCTTGCGTACACTGAGATTGCTTTGCTAATCATATTTTATGGTTATCTGCACAGATGGAACCTATATGGGGATAGCAGACACCTTAAGCAAAAAAAGCCATATCCTTTTGGTTGGAGATGGGCATAGGAGTGGGGTTTGGGGACTCCAATTGGCACTTTCTTTTGATTTTAGATCACACCCTCCTAACTCAATACCAAACTTGATAATTACAGGTAAGACCCAATCTGTTGGGCCGGATTCCATTTCATATTTGTAGATATTTTAGGATGATTCCAGTGAATATTTATGAACAAGCAAACACTTGTATAATAAAATACGAGAAAATTTGAAGCAAAACAGAACACACAAAAAAAAAAAAAAAAAGGAATATG
The DNA here is from genome assembly GCA_025698515.1 of Gossypium sturtianum. NCBI lineage: Eukaryota > Viridiplantae > Streptophyta > Magnoliopsida > Malvales > Malvaceae > Gossypium > Gossypium sturtianum. The sequence goes on from CM046948.1 coordinate 13,519,798, forward strand.
AGAATATGCTTTCCCACTTCCCACCGAACCAAAAAAGTTAGGTTATTCGAGGCTACACTCCATCTCCATATGATAGTTCAAGTATTCATATCTTCATGGTATATTTTTAAAGATTCTTTTTACTATAATTAACTTATAGGATGTAAAAGTTAAAATAATTTTATATATTTCTATAATTATTTATATATTTAATATTTTAATAATTTAACTATTAAATTTATTAATATATTATATTTATCATGCATGTAAATTTTCGAATTGACCCGATATTTTTATCATACGATCTAAAATGCTCTATATATTAATACATATTCAACGATTGAATTTATTTTACATAAAGCAAATACATCAAATTTGACATGTATAATCTATATAAATATAATAATTGAATCGTTAAAATATTAAACATATAAATAATTATGAAAGTGTGTAAAACATATGAGTAGATCTCTCCCTATTAATGTATTATATAATTTTTTTCTGTCATAAATTTTAATATTTTATGTGTTTTGATTAGAGATGATAATAGATAACGGATATTCAATATTTGCAAATATCATATTTGTTTTAGATATTTTAATTACTATTCACAATAGATTTGTAACATTGCATATATTAATCATTAAATATTCATTATTTATTAATGAATAATCAAATTCACTTTGCTTAGTAAATTATAGATTTAAATATTTGAATGCAGGCAGAAAATTGGAATATTTGAGGATGGTTTAATTAAATTTTCACATATTTAATTTTTTTTATATATTGCTTAAATTATTTGTTGCATGAACATATGGGGTATTACTCATGTTTATCGTGCCTCTGCCTCCTTTCTGCTATAATTTCATCCGTTACTGGATCCTGAAACTATTTGATTCTTTGTCGTTTCGCTGGTAAATTCCTAAAATACCACCGATTTCAATGGGCAAACAGGTACCTTTTCAGGGGCGGAGTCTCCCAAGAGCCCAAATATATAACCTGAAATGACACTACTACCCTTCTTTTTTGACTTAAAAGCGACTCAGGACAAATCTGATAGATTCACGCCACGCTTGAATCTCTACTCACTAGTCGACTCGCAACTGATAGGACTGAGTTAGGTATAACCACCAAAAAAAATTTACTAAAAAAGAGATGGCTCCCTCTTTTGTAACTAACGGCGGTGTAGCCGCCGTTAAAACGACTCCGTTCGCAGGACGTCTCGCCTCCGTTTACAGCGAGGTCCAAACGAGTCGTATCGACCACGCTCTTCCTGTACCTTCTCTTCTCAGAAGCCCCTTCAAAATTGTCGATGGTCCCGCTAGTTCCGCCGCCGGCAACCCTGGTTCTACTCTCTTCACTTCTTTATTCATCTTTTTCATTTTCGATCTAGTTTCTTTTTTTCTTTTTGTAATTTATCTGCATAATCATGCAAGTAGTATTTAGCTCAGTTCACTGAACTGGCAGATTTGTTTCTTGGCAGATGAGATCGCAAAGCTGTTTCCGAATCTCTTCGGGCAGCCCTCGTCTATGCTGGTGCCGAACGGAGTAGACAGTATCGGATCTGATCAGAAGCTAAAGATCGGTGTCGTTTTGTCTGGTGGGCAGGCACCTGGAGGTCACAATGTGATTTGCGGAATTTTCGGTTAGTCTTTTTTTTTTTCCTCAATTACATTGTTTAAATAACATTGCATGTTACTTTAGAATTACGATACTTGTGCTAATGGAAATAAATTTTTTTCCCTTTGGAATGATAGATTACTTGCAGGAGCGTGCTCCAGGTAGCACTTTGTATGGTTTTAGGGGTGGTCCTGCTGGGATCATGAAGGGAAAATACGTAGAATTGACTGCAGATTATATTTACCCTTACAGAAATCAGGTATTATTTGCTAGTATTTACAGAAATGTTAGTGTCAGGAAGCAAAAGAAAATAGTCACCAAATGAAGCCTTAGGATCCTTTTTGAATTTTAGCAGCGCGTGCTTAAATATTAATAGTGTTTGGTAGTAACTATGGCTTTTGGGAATTTTGATGATTTTGAAATTTCTACATTATTATCATGTGAGAAGTTGGTGCGAGTATATGATAAAGTGGCTTCTGCTTAATATTCCTCTTGTTTGTAAGAACAATTTAAACAGTGTGAAAGAGCAGCATGGCTGTGTTTCATGCCACCTGCATTATAGGCTGTGTTATTTCCTTATTAATAAGGTTATGTTGTCTGTTAACTATGCATATTATTATTAATTTTAATTTTGCCTCTATACATTACAACATATGCACTGACCCGTAAAGCAAAGATCCTAACAATTGTGTTTATTTATTCTAACCAGGGTGGCTTTGATATGATCTGTAGTGGGAGAGACAAGATTGAAACTCCTGAGCAGGTAAGGTTACATCTGTAATTCATTCTAGTTATTGAGTTTTTATCAACTAATAATTGCTGAATAAAGTTGGTACGATTTTCAGTTCAAGCAAGCTGAAGAAACAGCAGCAAAGCTTGATCTGGATGGGCTTGTTGTTATTGGTGGGGATGACTCAAACACAAATGCTTGCCTTCTTGCTGAAAACTTCAGGTACAGTTAGAGAAATTTTGTATTGTTGATATATATTGTTGCTGATGGAAAGTATGTATACCATATTACTTTACTTGCTTCTTCAATTTGCCAATTAGGAGTAAAAATCTAAAAACTCGAGTGATTGGATGCCCAAAAACCATCGATGGTGATTTGAAATGCAAAGAAGTTCCTACAAGTTTTGGGTTTGATACTGCTTGCAAAGTAAGGCTTCTGTATTCACATTTTATAGGTCTTTATTTTAACATTTGTGCAAGTATTTCTTATACACCCTTTTGTTGTATATGCCACTGCGTTAGATATGTACTCATGTTTGCTTATCTTCTTATAGATATATGCTGAAATGATTGGGAATGTCATGATAGATGCACGATCAACTGGAAAATATTATCATTGTGAGTGCTTAAAGCTTTCAAATTTCGTGAACCTTTTGAAAGGGTTCATACCTATGTTCATGAATGATTGACTACTTTTTTAATCAGTGTTCATTTATACTACTAAAACACGTGTCTGTTTACCTTTCAAATTAGATTAGGATTGAAGTGACCTCTCTGCCCCTTGCTCTACTGTTGTTATTTATGTTGGTAACACTGTTCAATTCACCTGTCTCTGTAGTTGTACGGCTCATGGGACGTGCAGCTTCACACATTACTTTGGAGTGTGCTTTGCAGACTCATCCTAACATTACTATTATTGGAGAAGAGGTATTTTATAGATCATTCATCCTAGACCACTCTTATTGTAGAAGAGATATTCTATAAACCGTTCTTATGTATCTGACAGTTTTTGTTACTTGTAAGCAATAAGCTTGAAGAAGGTCTATGTTTTGATTGTTTTAGGACATTCTCTTTGTATATTATCAAGTATGCTCATTATTTGTGTGTTCAGTTTTAGGTTTTCTAATGATTACTTGAAGATAAAATGGTTGGTAAAAGTTTATACGGTTTATGTTGCTTTCCAACTCTTCATTTTTCTTAAGTACATGTATCCAATACATATTTGGATATGGGTATGAGGGTACTTCTTCAAAAATATATGAAAACTTGAAAAAATGTCAGCATATATCCAACATCAGCGCGACATCGAAGTAACAGGCTCTTGTAGATACTTCATAAAAGCTTTCTGTACAGATTCAAAGGTAATCAGATTACATCTTGTTGCAGGTTGCTGCCAAGAAGCTGACCCTAAAAAATGTAACAGACTACATGGTTGATGTCATTTGCAAACGTGCTGAACTTGGTTATAACTATGGTGTTATTCTCATTCCTGAAGGTCTTATTGACTTCATTCCTGAGGTACTGTTGGTCATCAGCTGGTCTCTTTTGTCAGATTGAATAGATTGTTCTCATAAAGGTTTTGTAGTTAGGAAATCTATTGCTTTGCTATTCACAAACATCTGCATGTGTACTACTTGACTGAGATGTATGCTTTTGTGTACTTCCAGGTCCAGCAGCTTATTGCTGAACTTAATGAAATTCTGGCACATGATGTTGTTGATGAAAATGGCCTATGGAAAAAGAAACTTACCGATCAATCTCTGAAGCTTTTTGAGTTCTTACCTCAAGCAATTCAAGAACAATTGATGCTTGAAAGGGATCCCCATGGAAATGTTCAGGTATTTACTTTGTAAGGATGTTCCTCTGCTTGTCTTTGTTGCTGAAGTTTTTTATGGCTTCCAAATTCACAATGTTTATTTCTGTTATATATGCTATTAGGTCGCCAAAATAGAAACAGAGAAAATGCTCATTCAAATGGTTGAAAACGAATTGGAAAAGAGGAAGCAGGAAGGTTCTTATAAAGCCAATTTTAAAGGACAGTCACACTTCTTCGGGTACTAATCATGTTAAGAAATGTCGTTTTTTTGTAGGTTTAAGCCTTAGTGCTGAGTGACTAGACCAATAAAGTGTATTTCTTGTGGGATCAATTACTTGTTTCATGTTGGTGACATCTTTCCTTATCTGATTTATAATTTGCAGATATGAAGGTCGGTGTGGTTTGCCTACTAACTTTGATGCGTCATACTGCTATGCTTTGGGCTATGGTGCTGGTGCTCTCCTCCACAGTGGAAAAACCGGATTGATATCATCAGTTTGTTTTGATCCCTTTTTCTGTCTTCTTGCGCCTTCGTATCCTTTTCCTTCTGGGTTATATTGATATTCCATTGCCCTTTTAAATTTAATGCACTAATTGTTTTGGTTTTTCATATTGTAATGTCCACAGGTAGGAAATTTGTGTGCCCCAGTTGAAGAATGGACTGTTGGAGGGACTGCCCTTACATCAATGATGGATGTGGAGAGGAGGCATGGTATTGTTAACTATTCAGCCTATCACATCAATTGACTTTGTCTTATAGAACTTCCATTTCTTATTTCCTTTGTTATTTTATGCTGGTGAAGAAACTTCCTCATCATGTATTTAGTGGCATCTGCATGGCTGCTTTGAATGTGTAAAATGTAATTTAGAACAAAAACATCAACCACGTTATAGTAATGAAATTATCTTCACCTTCTCGTATGCACGATTCTTTCTTTACATTTCTTGTCAGTAATTCTAGTACTTCATTAACTTCAAAATGTTTTGCAGGTAAATTCAAGCCTGTTATCAAGAAGGCAATGGTAGAATTGGATGGTATGATTCAGCACATTTGTTGTTTTGCAAATTTTGTGTATTAAATGCTATTCTAGATCATGATGCCATGATTTATTTGTTGTGATGATTATGCAGGTGCACCATTCAAGAAATTTGCTTCCCTGCGGGAGGAGTGGGCCATTAAAAACTGCTACATTAGTCCTGGTTGGTGTCTACTTTTGTACATGTCACATTCTTTTTATGTGTCATTGAATGCGGTATTTTTTTAAATCCAGTTGTCTTTAATTTTGTCGTTGTTGTATTTTGATATCAGGTCCTATTCAATTTGTTGGGCCAGCTTCTAATGCAGTTAACCACACTCTGCTTCTTGAACTTGGTGCTCAAGCTTAGAGGTATCGATTAAAAAAACTGCTTTCATAGAAGCTTCAATGTCTAGAGATAGCAAGGCAAACTTAATATAGTTCGTTTTACTTGTGAAGGTCTTTTTTGGACCATAAATTAGCTTATCTATGGATTTTGAAGCTCTAAGAACCTCCTATTAAATGTTGCATCATGAACTTGTTCCTGGAATTGAGTTTGAAGTGTTTCAGTTTTCCTTTAGTTTTTATTGATGAATGAGCCACTATTGTCAATGCCCCACACTGTAACTAATGCAACCGAAGGCCTCTTTTTATCTCTGAACCGATGTGCAGCAAGTTCATCTAATAATATAGGGTCCGAAATAACTTCTATGAAGCAACCTTTGCTTTTACAATAGGTAGAGTAGCTGTTTGGATATAATGGAGGAGATTTGATGTAATTCATTTCTCTTGAAGGACTCAATTCTCATGTAAATTTTGATATTTTTTGGATGTACATTTAAAGGAATATGACTTTTCAAGGATGCCCCAAATACATAATAAAATTGAAAAGTTTAGCATATGAGATGGACCATTCTCTTCTTCCTCAGAAATCGCAGTCAATTTATTTGCAGAACAGAGTAGACTAGGATGAGAAAACTTAGCTTCTATATGGTTCTCCCTATGTTTTACTATAGATTACGTTATTTTCTGTACCTTTTTACGGAGAGAGGTGTCTCATAGAGGCTGAAAGCTGTTACTGGATGACGAGCAAGCCCCCTGAAGTTTCAGAAACCAATCCATCTAAAATCTAGACATACATTTCGCTATCATAGCTTAGACCTCCTTTATCTTACACGAAGTAACTGGCGGTTACTGTTAGCGTAATAGTACAAACATTTATGTAGCGTTTGGTTTACAATATTTGAAGTTATCTGAAAATACATTCATATACCTTGAATAGTTTAAAGATTTGGTATTATAAGATGATGTTAATATCATCTTTTACTTGCCTGTTGATGATTCGACATTTTAAATAAATTTACCTTAATTTTTAATCACTTGAATTCATTTTTCCTTTTTTTTTTTTCCTTCAACTATCCATAACCTTTTTTTCACCTGTAAATAGGATTATAAAATGCATTTGAGCATGTTCTTTTGCACTGTCAACCGACTCAATGTCAATTGGTAACATTTCAACTATATTTATTATTTATTTTTTTGACTCATTAACTATAAGTTAAAAAAAAAATAACATTTAGTCTATTATATTATGCTTGAAATACTATTGTTTTTATAACAATTTTATCATTTTTTTATTTAATTTTTTCCTTAGATCATAACTGATAAATGTTTTAATAATTATTTTTTTTCTTTCCTTTTTATGAAAAGAGAAGCCTAGCTTATCTTCTACAATTTTAGTTTATATATTTCAAAAGATGGAATTAATTTAATGTGTAAACTAAAATAGAATAAGTTTCAATTCCTGTGTCCAAAAAAAATGCAAATTTTACGAGGATAATTTAATAAAAAAAAATTTTAGGGTATATTTTATTTCATTAGCAAGTAAAATTTTACATTTTAGCTTGATTAAATATATTCGATTATATGTTATGTAATTTCACATTTTCACAATATTATTAGGAAAATCTTATATTTTATGAATCAAATGTCCTGAAAATGTTATTAGACTAATTCATGGCTTGGGTTATCCTGTTCAAACTTAAAAGGTCGATCAAAATTTGGGAGGCTTAGATAAAAAATATTAAGTCCAAAAAATGAGCCCGTTTATTAAGTTTATATTATATTATACTATGTTATTTTTATATATTAAGTAATTTCTAACACAAAAATTAAATCTATAGTAATAAATAATAAGTTAGAGGGTCTTTAAACCCCCTGAATTTTTTAAAAATAAAATCAATTAAGCTTCTTACTTCTTTTTCTCAATTGAGTAAAGGGACTCAATTGACTGCCAAAAAATATAAGAATTTAATTGGTTTTTTTTGAAAAATTTTAGGGTCTTTAAAGACCTTTTAGCTTAAATATTATTATAATATAATGTAAACATACTAAAAAAAAGTTATATTGCCTATTTATAAAATTTTAATACATGAAAATTATTTAAATTATTAAATATTAAATTAAAAATAATATAAATATTTTTTTAATATGGGTGGGTTTAAATTGGATTTGGGTTAACCATTTACAAATATGAGTAGGCTTGAGTAAAATTTTAAGCCCATATTTCAAGTCGAGCCGTGCTTAAGCAATTATAAAAATATGTTAATATCATGCTTAAGCTTAATTCAACCCGACTCATGAACACCTCTAAATGTTACTGCTAGGCTTATAAATCGATTTAACCAATGAATCTCTCTTTCTATTTGTTTGAGATTGTTTGTATTCAATTTGTGTTCGTTAAAAAATTCAAACTTGTGTAGCATTTATTTATTCTAAAGAACGTCATATAAGTTTTAAAGAAAGTTGCACTTCGATCCTATTTTGTTGATAGAAAGAATGTTAAGGCTTAGTTTGGATGGACGGTGTGTTTACCTCCGGTGAGGTTAAAAACAGCAGTGGCGGTGAGATTAGTTACTGTAGCGGTGAGATTGGACATCAGTGCGATGAGATTAGAAACAATGTGAGTGTGTGTTTGGATTCAAATGCAGCTGTAGCGGTGAGGTGAAAATAAAAAATGACTATTAAGGATATCAGATTAGAATTGATATATAATAGAAGTTTTTAAATTATTTTACTTATATAAAATCATTAAAATATGTGAATTTATAAATTCATTTAATAAAATATTAAAATGTATCTTCCAATATTTTATTATAAATATTTTAATGAATTATATAATCAATTTAAATTATTTATTAGATAAAATGAAAATATATCTTCCAATATTTTATTATAAATATTTTAATGAATTATATAATCAATTTAAATTATTTATTAGATAAATATTTTTTTTAATTAGATAAAATTATTTTTTTTAAGGTTGGGAAAGAAATTAATTTAAGTTTCAAAGATAAAATGGTAAAATAATAACTAAAAGTATGTGTATTTTTGTCTCTTAAAAATACCTACTATCCCACTGGGTTTAATTGCTGCTGAAACCCTCAGCCACTTTTCAGCATATCAGTGTGGTTGAAATCATTTTTCATTGGACTGTGCTGTTGAATCAAACAGTATATCAGTGAGTTTGGTAGCCCTAACTGCACCACACTGATGTTAACAGCTAAACCAAAGGAGCCCTAAATCTATTTGCAAGGTCAAGTTCAAATGGCCATTGAAGAAGAATCATCCCAATACCATGTCTCGAAGACTCTTGGATCAAGGTTATACCAATACTATTACATCAATACAAATGAGATAAAACTCATTCATCATGATCAAGTCTAGAAAAGTCTTGAACTAGACTCAACAATCTAAGATCAAATCTCAAAAACCTTTGGATTCAAACTCTTTTCACACTCATTTTCAAGATCAAACCTTGTAAGCATGTTTCACTTAGTCAAAATCAAGTCTAGAAAATCTTTGAACCCAAACCAAATCAAATTCTAAAACATGCATCTCTCTAAACCCGTGTTTAAGATCAAATTTCAATGACCCTTGAAGCGGCACATTTATCCAAGATCAAGTCAATAAATTCTTGGATCAAAACTTCGTTGAAAAGAAGAATCAAAAGATTTCTTTACATTAAAAAAACTTGCGAAGTTTGCAACTCAAAAGTTATAAATAAAATTCTTTTATTTGCTCCAAATCTTCAAATCTTACTTCAATTCGAATTCGAATTTGAATATATAATAGATCATTTAATAAACAAATCTGAAAATTTTATACATATTCATTTAGTTAACCTGTTAAACTAACATAAATCAAATTATTTATGAGTTATTCAACAAATGTACCTTAGCACCTTAGCTTTATAGAAGTATAGTGATAGGCTGGTGATTGAGAATGACACTTTTGTCATTAAAAGGTAAAATATTGAGGAAATTCATAAAATTAGCAAATTTATACAGTTTTAATTGGAATTCTTTTTTTTCATAGAAAATACGAGTAAACTCAAATACTGAAACTGGGTGACGCTTTAGTGGTTTTTTGAATCAGTGACGAAGAGATATTCTAAACTAAGAAGGTTAATAAAAAATGGGGAAAAGAAAAACAGCACATGTGACATTCTTATATGTCAAAATTAAACAGCTATGATACGAGACAAACACTTCAACCCCCTTTTCAAGCTTTTCTATAGAGCAGTACTGGACCATTTCATGGAGGTTTTTCTGACTTTTATATCATAGATTTTATTATATTTAGTAAATTGTGTTTATGAGAAAGTTATTTATTAGAATATATTTTTAAGAGGGTATTTTGATATTCATGTGTGTGAGTTTATGGTGCATGTCAATCATTTTAATTTTTTTGTGCGGTAATTATTATGATATGATTATTGTATCTTGACATTCATATGTGTTGAGTTTTTGGCAGGGGCGAAGCCAGAACAATTTTTTAGGAGGGGCCGGATGAAATTTTAATTTTTTATAGTTTATATCTTTATAATTTGTAAAGGATTAACTCAAATTTTTTAATTTTAGGGGGCCAAAGTGCAATTTTACCTTTACTAACTTAAAATTTTTAAAAAATTTTAAGGGTCCAAATAGCAATTTTACATTTTAGGGGGGGCCGGGGCCCATGCCAGCCCCCCTGGCTTCGCCCCTGGTTTTTGGTAAATATTTGAGAAGTAAACAATAACAAATTAATTTAATTTTGAAATAATTATAGATAACATTTAATCTTAAACTCGACATATGTTGGTTTGAGTTGTGAACAATTTTTTTTTTTTAAAAAAAAGACAATGTAATTGATTAAATTCTAGCTGAAATTTAAAATAAAGTCGACACATGTGAGTGTCAAGTTTCACATAAAAATCGTAGCAACCTTAATTTTAGAAACCTATAAATAGGCAATCAAATTTGTTAGTTATTCATAAAAAACCAAAACAAATCTTCCACATTTACCTTAAACCTTACATAGCTAGGTACCTCCAAATTATTATCTCTAATTGCACCGTAATGGCTGCCCGCTTATTAAGATGCAAATGAGGGCATATAGCCAAGAATGCAATAACAATTGAGTATTTTCTTATAGTTGGACTTCGTGTTAACATGAATATAGGTCCGCCTGACTAAAGAATCATTCATTAATCTATCACACAAGCCAAATTAAGAGAGTTACTTACCTTCCTTTATTCTTATATGGTTTGATTGGACAATAGAGACTGGAGACCATGTGTTTCATCTCATATGTGGCGAAGTGACAATAACGCTGGAACATGTAGCATTGTACACAATGCCTCCAATGGACAAATGTCTTGTATCTGGAAGATCTGAGCACAATTTAGGGCAAATCCTTTATGAAGCATTTATAATAGGTACCGATCTTCCATTTGATTTCAAATGGCTTTGGGTAAAGTTAGCCTAGTTGATGAAGTGATTCAAGCATTTCCCAGAGAATTGACCGTGCCCTGGTGTGTGTGCACCGAGACTGAGAATTAATACTATTTAATAATTTAAAAGTGACTTTACTATGACAGGTCAATTGTAATATTTATAAGTATTACAATGGAACACTTCGAGTATTCCAAGGATCGAACCCAAGGGATTTCCAAATTGGTAATTGTGTTTATCAAGTTTTACAAGTTAAGAAATTACTAATCTAATCGAGTCGGAAATTATTAGTGGAAGTTTAAATAAAATAAGATTTAAGCTATATCTAAATTAACAAATAAAAATACCAAACTAACTTTCTTCCTTTTTACTAGAAACAATGCAAATTGATTAAAATGATGGTTGAATGAGTCATGGATTATTAACTAAGCTAATAAATCTATGATGTTTATATTGTTTGCTACTTCTAACTAGAAATCTCCTCTTGGTCCCATCTATCTAAATCTTCCACTCGAGGCGTCAATTCTAGTGTAATATACAATTTAATACACTTGAACATGTTGGAAAAATCTCGGTTTGAAAATATTTTTCTTGCACAACAGAAAATTAAAAATTTGAAAACTGATCCGGTTTATGATATTTATAGCAATAAACCTTAACTGAATTCGTACCTGTGTTTTCGACTTAGTGGACGTTCGTTGTTCTCGGTTTTCAACCAAACGATCTTCTTAGCAATTCTCGTACCATGAACTGCTTCGAGTGTGGGCTCGAACCAATTGAATCAAAACACAAAACTAGAAAAAGTTCTCTCCTTTCGGGGTGAAAACTGGTAGAATTGTTATTCCGAAAAAATAAATGTAATAGTTGAGAATAAATTCTCTCTATTTTTTGGCAGAATAACAATCTCTCAAAAATTTGTGAATAACTCTATTGGTGCCATCTATTTATAGGAAGAGAAGGTAGAACCCTTATAAAGTTGTAGAAGTTTATTTCTACTAGAAAAACGATATCCTAATTCAACTAAGATGTAGGGGGCAACAACCCTAGTTAATAATACTAGGTTTTTGGCGTCCCACCTTGTTACGTGATAGACATTTTGGGACTCTCTCACATCGGGTCAAATTATGAGTACTTCTTAGGCCTTTTTGACCCAGTGCTCTGTAATGTGATCCAACTCGATTTAGTTTTTCTATTTTACAAAAAATAAACTTTAATATTTATATATAAAATAATTTTTCATCCCTATTTTACCCCCAACAAAATTTTGACGATTTTACCCCTGATAAAATTTTAACGATTTTGCTCCTGGTAAAAAATTAAGAAAATATGTTCAATATTTCACAACTCAACATGTTCACTATGATCAAATGGTTTACTTTCATTTTTCGTGCTTCAAAACAGTCCAAAAATATAAACTCATTATTCCGATCATTTTTAAGTAATTCATATAGGATTGCAAATGGATCATTTCCATTTTTATTTTCATTTCCATTTCTATTTTTGGAAACCTACATTCATTTCCAAATGATTCCATTTCTCCATTTTAGAGAAAACTGTAATCATTCTTGAATGTTTCTCATTTCTATTCATTTCATTCATTTCTATTTAAACACGCAATTCATTTCTAGTTTCAACAAGCTAGTGGATGGACTGATTGGACATATGTAGTTGAGGCTCAAATGATTTATAATTAAGTTTTGTCTTTTCGCCTATTAATTATAAACTCATTTAGTCACAAAGTCATTCCATTATAGTGTCGTGACTGAGCTCTCCCAAACGACATACCATTACGAAAACAACTACTCAATGCTCGTCCAATGACCTTATCATAAGTGTGTTACCATTATATCTTCCTTCATGAAAAGTCAATCACTATCAAATAGTGATCAAAACATCCATAAAAAAGACGGACGACCCGTGGCTACGTTTACTTTTCATCAACCATGTAATTCCAATAAGAGGATATCATTTACCCATATTTTGGGCTATGGAATCCACTATTGTGAATGATGCTACATACTGCAGATGTCGTACACCCAACGCATTAGCTTTCGGTTTCTTATCTATTTGAACTCAAGCTTTTACTTACATCAAAGTGTATGAGTCACGCATACATAGTTTGCCATCCATTCAGGATTTAGGTATGCCACATGATGAACGTCACAAGTGAATAAATCCATAAACAAATTCAGGATCTATTCTGCTTGGGTCTTGTTTGATGTATTATCAGTCTAGTTAGTCACATTTATGTCTCTATCTTCTGAGAGTCATCCGCTCTGATGCTCAAGACAATGCATCTCCTCAATTAGATTTTATAGATGACATATTAGTCTTGTAATCGGTTTGCTTATTTCCGATTAGACTAAGAACATATTTAGGTTCATTTACTAATACAAACTATCTTTTCGTACTACGATTCGACCACATAATACCGCTTAGTATTAGTTAAACATTTACACAACCAAGAGTAACATTTTCTTCCATTTTGCTTTGTATGCAAAAACCATGTGAGGAAAATATACAAAGTATTAATGTAATTTATGAATAATTTTATTAACCAATCTGTTCAAAAAAATTACAAGTGTACTTAAACGAAAATACTACACTTAGGGCACCAAATCCAAGAGTCTCCCACTTGCCCTAGTGAAGTAGATGAGTCATGTTATGCATTCCTATGCCCTCCATATGTTTCCCAAATAGCTCTCTAGCTATAAGGTTCTTGGCTAAACAAATCCCTTGGGTTTTTCCTCATATGCGATCTTTGACTACATCCACTATTCCGTCAAACACTAACGTCTCCTTTATGATACTTTGTATAAATGTGTTTTGTTATTTATATGGTTTCTTTAAGCTTTAGACATATCCGCAATGCTACAGTGACATAACTTTTTCCCATACCTCATATTCGGCCATCTATAGTGAAGTTAGTATTGCAACCCTGCTTGACATTTATTCACACTATGGACCCGCTGTTTAGGACAAAACACAGCCCAACATCGATTTCCTCGAATCCTGACAGTTTTGGAAGTCAGAATTAGTAAATATGATAGGAGTGAGATCGCCTTTGGAATACACAAGCATATAATTCCTCGTTTTTCACAAATACTTGAATATATGCTTAATTGCTTGCCATTGCATTGGTCTTGGATTTGCCTGATATCGGCTTACCAACCCCACTGCAAAACAGATTTCTAGGCATGTGCATAACATAACATACATGAGACTTCCTACTGCTGAAGCATAAGGAACCTTTATTATGTTCTCTCTTTCTTCTACTATCTTAGGACAGTCCTCTAAAGAGAGATGAAATCCCGATACGGAGGGTCGATTTCCTTTCTTCAAATTGGTCATTGCATAACGCTCCAATATCTTGTTTATGTATGAAGTCTGAGACAGTGCTATCACTTTATTCTTTCGTTCCCTTTGGATTTGAATACCTGGAAAAAATTAGCTTCTTCCAAGTCCTTCATGCTAAATTGTTGGGTTAACTACAGTTTAACCAATGACAATGTCCTTACATCATTTCTAATGAGTAGAATGTCATCGATATATAGAATGAGAAAGACCACCTGTCCATCCCCTAAACTCTTGTAAACACAAGGTTCATCTACGTTTTGCTCAAATCCAAAAGTCTTGACCGCTTGATCGAATCTTTGATTCCATGAGCAGGATGCTTGCTTAAGTCCATATATGGATCTAAGTAGTTTGCAAAATTTATGCTCGTTTTCTTTAGCTATATATCTAGTGGGTTTCATCATGTAGATGCTCTCTTCAAGATAGCTATTTAAAAATGTTGTCTTGACATCCATTTGCCAGATCTCGTAATCGAGAGCCACACTAATAGATAGTAATATGTAGATTGACTTGAGCATGACAATCGAAGAGAAGGTTTCTTCGTAATCGATGTCTTCTTTCTGAGTATAACCTTTTGCTACAAGTCTGGCCTTATAAGTTTTCACTTTTCCATCCGTATTTCTTTCCCTCTTGTAGATCAATTTACACCCTATGAGTTTTATCCCTTTCGATAAGTCTACAAGTTCTCACACTGAGTTGGAATACATAGAGTCCATCTCAGCTTTCATAGTTATTTCCCAGATCTTGAAATGAACACTTTGCATCACTTTAACATATGTGAGTGGGTCATCATCTTCGTGTTCGGTAGACTTAGTTTTAAAAACACTTCCGCCAGATTAGAAGAATGAAGGCCTACGAAAGACCCTTCCGCTGCGACAAGGCTCATTATGTTGCTGATTGTTTGCAAGTATATTATTAAGAGTTGGTTCAGAAACCGTTTCCGTAGGGTTTTGTATATTTCCCGAAAGCTCCTCAAGTACCTCTTTACTCCGAGGTTTGAATTCATTCATGTAACTTTCTTCAAGGAAAGTAGCATGAGTTGAGACTATAACAGTTTGCTCTTTCGGGTTATAAAACAAACCACCCTTTGTTCCTTTTGGATACCCTACAAACATACACAATTATGTCCATCAGTCCAACTTACTCGCATCTTTATCTAATAGTGGGCCAGTCATCCCTAAATCCTAAAATAATTAAGATTCGGTTTCCTGCCATGCCACAATTCGTATGAGGTTTTCGAGGTTGCCTTAGTTGGCACATCATTCAGAATATAGCAAGTCATTTGTACATCGTATCCCCAAAAAGAGATTGGAAGCTTCGAATAACTTAACATCGAACGCACCATGTCTAACAATGTTCGATTTCTTCTCCCTGCCACGCCATTCTGTTGTGGTTTTCTTTTTCTTTTCATTTTTAGTTTAGGTTTTCTCTTTTCTTTTTAGGTTAGACTTTAATCTTGTAGTTTTCTTTCTTCCTTATTGTTAAAGATTTTGTAAACAAGGATGGACAAACTCTTGGGCTTCAATGGAACTTCATCAATTGAATGAGCATATTCTTAAACCATTTTCTTTCATTTTATGCTTACAATATGTTTGATAAAATGCTTGTTTGGAATTTGAGTTTGAGTATGTGCTAAAATTGTTGGATGATTATTTGATTGGTTGTATGTTAGCTTAAGTTAATGTCTATTCTTAATTGATTGGTTGTTCGATTATATCGAAATTTTTAATACTTTAGAATTGATGCCTCAAGCAGAAAACCTAGATAAACGAGACCGAGAGGAGAGTTTATCCTTAGATAGTTCGGTATAATCGTGTTGAGTAGTGAGACCAAGAGGTAACCTATATGCCTAGGTGAGACCGGTAGGTAATCTTAGGTGGTATCTTTTAGTCTAGGATGAGAGAGATTCCTAACTAAAACATTAGGAATCGATATAGGTTCATTTGTTTAATTAGCACTCAACTAATCAATCGATCATCGTTTAATCATTTACATTATCTAAAACATGAAGAAGAAAGTTTAGCTTAGTTAATTTAGTTAATAGTTTAATTTTAGTTTATAAATAATTTTATTTGGACTTGCACTAATAATTTCTGACTCGATTAGATTAGTAATTGCTTAAATTGTAATTAACTTGATAAACACATTTACCCACTTGGCAATTTTTTGGGTTCAACCCCTTAGAATACTTTGTGTTCCATCGGAACTATAAATAATACAACTGACACTGTCCATTTGCAGTTAAAACACGTTTTTAAGTTATTTTATAAAATTATTTGTTTTTCAACACACAAGCGTGTGCAGATCAAGTTGTTGGCACCATCGTTGGGGATTGCGATGGTGTAAATGTGTAGCTAAGTTAGTAACTTTTGAATCAAAATTAGTTAAAAGACAATGAAATTAGATAGTGCTTTTTATTTTGTTGTATAGTGTTTTATTTTTGTGTTTTTAGTTCCATTTTCCTTGTTGAAGATTTAGCTTAATCATGTTTAATAACAATGGATATAAGTGGTCAAGGGGATCAATACAATTATGAAGATCAATCGAGTTCGACGAATGGAGATTTGACAAACCATTGGAGTTATAGTGGCGATTATAGATGGCAAGAATATTTATATGAGTATCCTTATAGGTCGTATGGGTGCGAAGATAGTGCAGATAGCTGCAACCCAGAATGGTTGAGTAGTTATCCTAGGCAAGATTTAAATTCTCCATATTACTATCCGGAAAGCAATATGGAGAGAGACGAGTACGTGGAAGACCCATCCCTTGTTACATGTTTTTGAATGCTGGAGGAGAATGTATCTTTAATCCAAGCTGATGTGTCCTCCATGTCCAAAATGTTGGAGCAATTATGGGATATCCTCTAACACCAAGCCACAATGAACACTCTGATGGAAGATGTCAACCATGATATTCTAGAGCTCGAGAATGAAGGTCATTCCACCTTTGTTAAGCATGATGAGTTGAACATAAATGTTCAACAAGAGCTCGGAGTTGAAGACTGTGACAAGGTTGTGAGAAATGAAGAAGGTGTCTTCACTTCGTTTAACATAGGAGTGGGAGTAGAGTTAGATGTAGTTGAAGAGCTAAATCAGGAATTAAGTGAAAGTGTTAAGGAGCCGACACACTTTTCGACTATCGTTTTGAATGAGTCAACTGACATACTTCACGATCACATATATTCTTCTTCCAATGCAAGAACTGCGGTTCAGGACATCATGACTGTAACACCCCTTACCCGGGTTCTACATCGGGAACCGGGCCCGAGGTGTTACCAAACTCAAACCGCTTAATCGCCACTTAGGCTCAACGTCATTACTCAATATAACCTTATTCTCGACTTACGAGGCCTCACTCATACACACAAGGGCTCTCGAGACTAATCCAGAACTTTTACGATCCTTAAAATTTTTCTCTTATAAACAGGGTCTCACACGCCCGTGCAAGATTAGACACGCCCGTGCATGGACACACACGCCCATGTTCCCTAGCCGTGCTAAAAACTCGAGCATTACGCCAATTGCCCCACGGCCATGCACGCCCGTGCTCCCCAACGTGGTGAACACTAACTTCCTTCGCCACGGCCTCGAGTCTGAGACACACGCCCGTGTGTGGCTATCCTGTGGCCAACATCGATGAATCCCACACGCTCTAGGCACACGCCCGTGTGACTAGTCCGTGGTCTATTCTATTTTCAAATATTAACATGCAGAGGGCCTTGCGGCCACCGCACACGCCCGTGGGCGGCTGACCGTGTGTCACACATGGTCTAGACACACGCCCGTGTGTCTACTACCACATAGTCAAGAACAAGACTAAGTGTCAAGTTCTTTTCACCCTTCTAACATACACAACATATACTCATCTAACACCATCATAATCAACTCAAATTGAAGTGCATTCTCACATAGAAAACTACATCTTTCTTTCATATAATGTAATAGCCAACAACCATGGCATTATACAAAATAAGCTATCCATCTATAGGCCAACACATCTTAGCCATTTACAACAAAATTTACTAACTTATCTAGCCCCTATACATGCCATATACAAAACATTAAGTTTCATGTACCAAAGTGTGCTGATATGTGGGCTATCTTCTGATGATCCTCGCATCTCGGTTCAACGCTTTTAATCTATAAGACAAGGGAAAAGAAAGAGAGTAAGCTTTGAGCTTAGTAAGTTTACACGTAAACAATTAAGCATCATAGTATAAGCCCAACCACAATTAGCATTATACCAACATATAATATACAACTATGCTTACTCTTTCTATCCCTTACCATATTACCAACACATCATGAGTCACATGCTCATAATTATTGAAATGCACCCCTGCATTCAATATCACATTTACACAATATACAATACGTCATCATTGCTCAATAATGCATCCATATAGCTAGCTCACATAGCTAATCCACACAGCTAATCCACATATCTTATCCACACAGCTATTACAAACAGCTAATATACACAATTAATCCACACAACCAATATCTCGGGGTTTCGCACTTAGCACACCGCAATCAATTTATAAGGTGGTATCGCACTTAGCCTACCACAAAGGTAATCATCGTGATCTCGCACATAGCCACTAAATGATATACCTAACGATAGCATCGCACATAGCTAGCTCATTGTCAATATGCATTTGGATGGTATCGCACTTAGCTCACCATCTAGCATTATCACAGCACATGCACAAGTCTATTTACCCAATTATTCATCCATTCACATCTATATTGCATTCATTCTACTTGAACCACATAGGTTCCCAATCATTCTCATTCATTCTCATTCATGCTACACCCTAGCTAGCATTTACAAATTGTAAGTATGAATGCATTGTTTATGCATTGACTTACCTCGATACTCAAAAGTATTGAAATGTGCAATTTAGTCCACCACCTTGCTTTTGCCTCGGTTTCGATTCGGGCTTCGTCTTTCTTGATATATAATGAATAAATCAGCTTATTCAATACACACATTGACTAAATTGACCCACATCTCATACTTTAGCAAAATTACTATTTTTCCCCTAAACTTTCTCATATTTACACTTTAGTCCCAAAGGCTCGTAAAGTGATTTTTATTCAACTTTCTACTCTTTCATGCTTAGCCGAACCACTTACTCAACTAAAGCATTCATCAAATCTCACTAAATCACCCATGTATGACCAAACTTAAGATTTTCACAACTAAGTCCCTACATGCATTTTCATGGAAAACCACTTAGCAAAAGATGTTTCTACTACATCAAGCCTTCATATTCTTCCATAAAACATCAAAATACATGCATGTCATACATATGTACATTTTTGAACATCCATGATAGCTCACCAAATAGCTATAAATAGCTTACTCATGCTATCGGGACTTCAAAAATACGAAGAATATAAAAAACCAGACTTAGGAGCACTTACTAGCAAGCTTGAAAAATTGAAAGAACCCTAACAATGGCTTCTCAAATTTTGGGCAGCTGTGGGAAGAAGATGAATGAATTTCTATCATCTTTTCACCTATTTTAATCACTTAATTGATAAATGACCAAAATGCCCTTTTTGATAAACTTTCAATTTTAACTCATCCATGCCCATTTTTGTCCAAAAATTAGAATTTGGATAAATTTCTATTTAAGGACCTCTAATTAATAATCTAAAGCTCTTTCACACATATAGCTTCTAGAAACACACATTTTGCAACTTTTGCAATTTAGTCCTTTTGGACAATTCAACCACAATTTCACAAAATTGCTTCATGAAACTTTCACACTAGCATGCATACATATTATAAGCCTCAAAAACTCATTCATGACCCTCGGATTTGTGGTCTCGAACCACTATTCCGACTAGGCCCTAAACCGGGATGTTACAATGACTGTTTATGAAGTTGAGTTCGTGTTTCCCGAAGTTATAGTACCTCAAAATGAATTTTGGAGTTGGTTAGGCTTTGGAAGCAAGTGGCTCGTGATGTGGCTATCTAGAAGATCTAAAATAAGACAGCAAAAATGTGCTCAAACGACAAGGGGGTCCTTATTCTGTTCATGAAGAAAAAACATCAATACAAGGTGTTGAGGGCCTCTTGGAAGTTCTTGTACGAGGGGATACGGATTACCCGAAATTTGAAAAATTTTCTTTTTGCTAGTTTTTATGTTGTTTTTATTTTCTTTTTATTGCATATTTTCTTTTTGCAGTGTCTGCTTTGTTTTTCTATGTAGGACTATCTACTGAGAGCTACATAACATTGAGAGCTTTAATGAAGTTTGAAGACTACTCCGCCATTTTGCTGCACATAACCTTAAATCTAGGGAGTTTCTTTAAACTTTATCTTTAGTTAGGACACATTGGGGACAATGTGTAACTTAAGTGTGGGGGTGTACCTAGATTTTATCTATGTGTTTTGTTTGATATTTTCTATTTTTGCACAATTCTTAAAAAAATAAAAAATTTTCAAAAATATTTTCCTTGTTTTTCTTTGATTTTGTTGTTTTTGTATGGTGCTTGGACAATAATTGAACAATAGGCCATGGATTGTAAATATCAGATAAACATGTTGAATTACCAAGCATGTAAGTTTTGTTTGATACTAGATAATTTGATGGTCTTAATTGTAGACTAATTAGTTTGTTAGTTAATTTGTATAATAGATTAGAGGCAATAACCGAAATTGTACAAAATGTGTCGTAGTATGAATGAAGTGTGCAAATCCATTTAGATAAATAAATTGAATTGTAAATTATTCATTTGAATAGATGTATGCATGATTGAAATTGTGTTTTGTGAATAATTTAGGAAATTCCTTAGGCATTGTTTATTAAGCCTAGAGCCCAAAAGCTTTACCTTCTACTTTATACCACTAGTTCTCGTATTTTGAGCCTCAAGTATTGTTTTCTTGTTTAGCCTTATTATTGAAGCCTTAAACCTAAACGAGTCAAGAACTCAACCATTCTCTATCCCAATTCTTAAAATTCACTATGTAATGGACATTGAGCCATGGACATTGATGTTATGGTGGCTTCTTGTGCGGAAAAGAAAATAAGAGACTATGTGATATAGTACATATAGAACCTGTAATAAGCCCATTTTGCCCAGGCCCATGCTTGAAAACAAACCAAAAATAATAAAAATAAAAAATAATAATCCAAAGTCCAGTTTTCTTTCTTAAAAAGTCCAGTTACAACCTGTTACACCCAAGCCCAAAAACACCCAGGCCTAAAACAGCCTACTCAGACCCACTACTCTACCCCAAACCCAATTACACCCAAAACAGACCTAACCCAACTGACCTATAGGGCCCAAAAGGCCCAAAACTAAAATCAGAAACAAGGGTTTCTGGAACCCTAAGAAACCCTCGCGCCGTAAGCGCCCCAGCAGCCCCTTCCTCGCGCCCAAGCCACCAATCGCGCCGCGCTCCTCGTCACTCACCTGCGAAACAAGGAAAGAACACCACAACAAAAGGAAAGAAATGGCAGAAAAACTAGCAAAATAGATTTTGTTTCTATTTTTTTTTCGATTTATTTCAGGGCTATATAAACCCCAAAGCAACATGTAACAGGGATATACACACGGAATACAAAAAATATACTGAAATAAACAAGAAAAACCCATCAAACAGAGGTGATTTCCGATTTTTTTTATTCGCGTTATTCTTTTTATTTTTTTTCTTCGATTTCTGCAAACAGTAAACACACGAGTAATAAAATAAACAGAAAAGATTTTACCTTTCGATTAGCTTTTTAAAAAAAGAAGCTGCGGGCCTTCGGTCGCCATATACGATGGCACGTACGAAGGCGCGTGCAGTGACAAGCGGTGGCCGATCGGGCTGGGGTCCTGGCCTAAGGCCAAAGGACAGAGAGAATTCTCAAAATTTTTTTAAAGACGGGGGGCAAATGAATTTTTTTTCAGAAAACTGACTTATATAGTCTCATAAAAACGACGCCGTTTTAGCTTAAGCCAATAAGCGTTAAAGCGGCGTTGTTTAAAGGCCCTAGACCAGCGTTGACCCCGAAACCGGGTAGGATCCGCGTGTTTTCGTTAAAAGGTCTAATTGCTCAATAAGCCTCTCCGCATTATTTTAATTTTATAATTACGTCTAGTTATATTTTTTTTACAATTGGGCCTAGAATTATTTCTTATATTTCAATTTGGTCCCTCAGGCAATTTAAAGACTGATATCGAACTATTTGTTTAAGAGATAGGGCATAATTGCCAATAAGTCCTTATATTTTTAGCGCGTGTTTCAATATTATCCTTTTTTTATAATTTTGCTCCTGGTTTTATTTATTTTTTGATTTGATCCTTGTTCATTTAATTCTTTTTATTTAATTCTTATTTTTAATTATTTTAGTATTATAATGTATTAAATTATTATCTATTATTTTATTTTATTAAGTTTAATATTATTTATATATACATATTATTTTATAACTTGTATATTAGTTATTATGTTATATGTTTTTTTAATGTTTGTATATTATATTATATTATATCATATATTACTTTTAAAATTTTATTTTGTACAAAATTTATTTATATTGTATAGCATATATATTGTTTATATTATATATATTTAATTTTTATGATTATTGTATTATATATATATTTTTATTTAAAATTTTTATATACTATTTACTTATAATCGTTTTCATCATATATTATCATTTATATATATATACTAAATTATTAAATTAGATATTTATTATAAGTATCCCTATATATTTTTTTCATATACTCAAAGTTTTTTATATATATATTATTCATTTAAAATACATGTTAATCGTTTTATAAATTATCGTATTTTTATTTTCCTTTTTTATTTTGCTATAATATTTATTCAGCGTTTAAATACATCATTTATTTTTTTATTTGATTTTGTTTGAAAAGTTTAATATTCATTTCTTGAATTTTCATTTTTTAATATAAATTTTAATTGCTGGTGATTATTTATATCTTATATTTATTCATGCTCTTTTATTTTTATATTATTGCTTTAGCATAGTCCTTTCATTGCATGTATCACCTGCTACATTACATTATTCTTTCGTTAATTGCCTATGTTGATGTTATTTGTTAATATTATGGTGAATTACTATATGAAATTTATGTTTTGTAATGCATTGATACAATATTTTATTCAAATTATTTTTTAAAAAATATATATTTTACTAAATTGTCGCATTTCTATTCAAAGTTTTTCTAAAAAATATGGTGATACCTAATATTTGGGAGCTTCAAAAAAAATTGTGCCCTAACTCACTGGGTTTCGATTTTTCTCGTTGAACTTAAAATATTACGCATCCCTTTTCTTTCGAAATTGAAACTTATAAATCTCAAATCAAAACTTATTCTCGGGAATTCAAAACGTTACATCCTAACTTATTGGATATGATGTTTTGTATCTCGAGGTAAGAATTTTCTACAAATAAAGGCGAGCCTAGTTTCAAAGTCATGAGATGTTGCATCCTAACTTATTGGGTATAACATTTTATTTCTTTGAGATAAGTAAGTCCTGGTTTTCTTTCAAATAAAAGGATCATATTTCAAATTTTTCAAAATTTCGACACTAGGACATGAGACTATCAATTAGGTACCAAATTTTGGGCGTTACGAGGGTGCTAACCCTTCCTCGTACGTAACCGACTCCCGAACCCGTTTTCTTGTATTATGTGGACCAAAATCAATGTTTTGAAATAAAACGTTTTATAAGGTGATCCAATCACACCTAAGTCAAAAAGAGATTGGTGGCGACTCCCGTTTTTGTTTTTTAAAGTTGATCCCCATTTTTTCAAAAAAATTAAAAATGGTTTCGACAGCTTGGCGACTCCACTGGGGACCAATAAGAGAGTCAAGCCGTAAAATTGATTATTTCTTGTCCTTTTGTCCTAATTTAAAATTTTGATTTCAAAAACCATGATCTTTTTTATTGCATGTGGTTCTATTTTTATAAAATATCTCTGCATTGCATTGCATGACCATTGTGGTCGCACCCTTAAGTGGGAGTGAGAAACTATGCCTTCGTGAGGTTTTCACCTCCGCATGGGCTAGTGGATTGCTTCCGGGATACATCTGTACCTATGTCTTCGTGAAGTTTTCACTTCCGCATGGCCATAGGGAAATGTATTCCCCTGAACTGAACTCGATTCATATGAGCCTATAATGGGTGAGGATCGAGGAATCTGCTGGTTTAGGTACCTCAACTTTAGAGCTAAACCACACGTAGAAAACATAAGGACCCACCCTAAGTAGAACTATACTAAGCCTTAGTGGTTACCCAAATAGGTAGTTGTTATTTTCATTTGCTTTATATGTTATTTCATAATACTAACTTGTTGTGCTTTATTTTTTGGTGCATGTCATTTCATATTTTAAAGAGGTATCGATTCACTGTCAGTTTCTAAGTTAGAAAGCTGGTTATGGAGAACGAGTTCCTTGATAAAGTGGAAGACAATGCAGCCGTCCGTATAAGGTCAGAGCAAACACAATTAGAGAAAGGGGATAGCTTAGCTGAGGGGTATGTGTCGGAACTCTGGGATTTCGCTCGTATTAGTGTCACGCAAAATGAACTCCAGGAGTTAAAAGGAATATGGACCCAGTGGGATGATGAGGCAAGGCAGCTGTTCTATCGTAATTATGGCGATCTACCTTATTTGCTCGACGTCAAGGTAGATAAGCATCTGTTCCGGCTATGAATCGGTTTTGGATTCATGCTTATAGTCATTTGTTTCTCTTTCGAGAAAGTAGATTTAGTGCCCGCGGTGGAGGAATATACAACCTTGCTTCGCTGTCCAAGGATACAAGTCGACAAAGCTTATTCTAGGGCTGCTAGTGTTCCAAGTTTTGTGAAGAAGTTAATGAATATCACTGGGATGAGTGAGCAGTGGGTTGCAGCCAGAATTCAAGAGAAAGGTGAGGGTAAATGCATACCTTGGGTGAGTTTGAGGGACCTGATCCTAACACATCCAGATATAAAGAAGAAGATTGACGTCTTTGCCTTGTGTATTTACGGTTTGGTAATCTTCCCTAAAGCTCTAAGACATGTAGATGAAGCAGTTACTGATCTATTCGATCGACTTGACAAAGGGGCCACACTTGTACCTACAATCTTAGCCGAAATGTTCAGATCTTTGAATGCATGTCGGAGAGCAGGTGAAGGCAGGTTCATTGGATGCGCACAGTTGTTATTAGCCTGGTTTCATAGTCATTTCTGGAAAGTGGAGAAATTTTCTTATCGAGTTTTTTCTGAGAGTTATTCTCCATTAAAAGAAATAGTGGCTACACCCAGGAGAGAAGACGTGTCTGAGGAAAACTGGATGGAGCTCCTTCAAAACCTTCAAGAGGAAGACATCGAGTGGAGGGATCCTTGGATGATTCCCGATGAAATCCTTTATCGGTGTGGGAGTTTTGACTGGGTTCCTTTACTTGGAATTTGGGGAGCCATTAGGTATGCTCCTTTGCTTGTACTGAGGCAATATGGATCAAGACAGTTTGTACCAACGACATATGGACTGGCTCAATGTGAGTTCTCATACAGAGGGGAAAACTATAAGAAGAGGGTTAAGGAGATTTCTGGTGCTTGGAATCAGATTCGTAGGATGAAGAGATTATCCGCAGGCCCAATGACGACCCCAGAATACAGTGGATGGAGGATTAGAAGGATTAATGATAACATCCCCGAGCTGAATCCAAAAGGCGCCCGATCAAGAGAGGAATGCTTGCAAGTGGTCCCATAAGAATTAGAGATCATAAAACAAGATTTCAAAAAGATGAGTTCAGAGTTTGGAAAGCAGATAGAGAAATTGGAAGAAGAAAAGATATACATGAGGTTAGATGTGGATGTTCAAAAATCAGAGGCCGAAAAATTAAGAAAAGGGAAGAAAAGGGTCGAGGAAGATCTGGATGACCTAAAGACGGATTATAAGAAGCTACGTCTATCAATGAAAAATACCGGATTAGGAAAGACTTCGAAATAGTGGCAACAGGAGATTCGAGAGGAAAAAGGCCAAAGCTAACCATTGGGAGAGGAAGTTCCAAGAGATGCAGATGCGAAACGAAGCCCTAGAAAGAAGTTTGGCAGAAAGCCAAAAGGAGAAAAGTGGATTAAAGGCTAAAGTAGCTGAACTGGGACGGTCTCTTCACCACCATCGAAACCGTAATTCTGAAACTGAGTTGAAGTCAAGTTTGAACAGTGATAAACCGAAATAGTAACACATTTTAGGCCCACATTTAGCATACTTTTGGATGAATTATCCCTTGATTTATGTAAAAAAGGTGCTCTTAATCCTTTCTTTTCATGACTTATACTCAGGAAAGCACCCAAGAATAAAAAGAAAGAGAAACGGACTCAAAACGGACCAAAATGGGCCAAAGAAGAAATCGACACGGCCTGGACTAAAGCCCACACAAACGTGCCTCCTCAATATACTAGAACACGGCCTGATATCGATCTACACGGGCGTGTCCTCATTAGAAGTCCGAACACAGCCTGACCACGATTCACACGGGCATGTGCCATGGCCGTGCCTCTGCCATGGAGAAGAGCAATTTCATTCGGGAAAGGATACTTAGGGGCAAAGAAATGTAACATCCTGAAAATGGCCTATGCATTTTTGGTTTAATTGTACGAAATGACATATCTTATATGTTATGAATATATTTTGAACACTTTTGGAAACCTGGAAATGTGTGGAAATGTTAAGTTTAAAAGAGGAAAGTGAACATTTTTAGAACCTTGGAAATGTAAGGAAATGTCTTGTAAGAAAATGTCATGGAAATGTAAGGAAATGTCTTGGAAATGTAAGGAAATGTCTTGTAAGGAAATGTCATGGAAATGTAAGGAAATGTCAAGTTTACAGAGCCGATCGAAAATTTTTGGAAACTTAGAAATGACCTAGAAATGACGAGTTTTAAGGTTTAAAAGGGGAAATTAAGGCAAGGTGGCCTTAAAAGAAAAAGTTTGTGAAATTTGACACCCAAACAGGGTTGGAAAAGTGGCCTGAAGATGGCACTTAGGGCCTCTGGAAATGGCGCCATATGCAAGAGGAATGGGCCTAAGTTCGAGTCACATGGGAAGCAAATAAAAGAAATTTTATTTTGCTACAAGGAGCAGAGAGGTGGACGGCACATGGCTATAAATTAGGAGCTTTTATTATTTTATAAATAGTGGATAAATAAGGGATTTATTTATCATTATTTTCAAGAGATAATTGTTGGATTAAATTCTTTTAATTTGAATAAAGAGATAAAGAGGAAAATAAGGGAGAAGTGATGGCCAAGTAAGGGACTTTGAGTTTAATAATTTCGGCTAAGTAAGGATAGTTGCTAAATTATCTTTTATTTTAAGTGATAATTAAAGGATAAAGTTATCAGATAGAGGAGTGGTGGCCAAGTAAGGGACTCCTTGATGATAATTTCGGCTATAAAAGGAAGGAAGGAGGGCTACTCATCAATTTGTGCTTCCTCCTTTCTCTGCCGAATTCTTAGTGCTCTCTTCTCTTCTTTTCTTTCTTTTATTTTTGCCAAGCCGAAATACCTTGTGTTCTAGCCGAATCCTCCATATTTATTCTTCCTTCTCTTTTCTTTCTAATCCTCCAAAAGCCGAAAGTTGTGAGATCATCATCTAGCCATAGCCGAATCTCTCGAAGGTTGAAGTGAAGGTGCAATCGATTTCTTCAAGTAAGGGTAAGATCTCATTCGGTTTCATCCTTTTTCTTAAGATTTGCCAAATCTAGGACTAACCCCATTAATATCTTGTTGCCGAAACTTTGAAGAGATCTTTCGGGATTTACTAAGTGTCGACTACAAGGAAGGAGAAGTTCTTTTCCGAAGGTACACCATAGGCCACGTGTTCCCTAGTTATTCAAAGAGTTTCGGGATTTAAAATCCACAAGGTAAGTTTAAGTATACTAATCCTACTAGGATTTGGATTTATGGCCGAATGGCTTTTTATTAAAGTAGTAGGTGATTAATCAAATGTAGGGATTAAGGATCCAAGCATTAGATCAAGCTTTTCGGGATCTCAAGGAAATTTTAAGCGAATCAGTGTGTACCCCACACTAATTCTTAATATGTTTTATGGTCGTGCTTAATTAAAGTATGTGATATTAAGAATATGAAAGTGGCTAAGGTACCATGTTATGGTACTAAATACTCAGGTACGTTTCCTACTTCTACTAGGAATATGAAAAATGTTATTTGTAACATGAGAATATGATAAGAATGTGAACTCTGGCATATTATGCATATTATTATATGGGGCATATGGTTTTGTTTTGAAAGGGGAAGTGAATGTGGTGACCTAAGACCACGAACACGGTGATCTAAGACCGTGATATCTGAAAAGTGGTGACCTAAGACCACGGTGATCACGGTGACCTAAGACCGCAGATTTGGAGTGTAACGGAAGGAGGGTCGACTTAGTAGTCCCACGGTGTGACCGGCAGTGCGGGGTGTGTAGCGGATGGACAACTAGGTTTGGGTTTGGGAATGCATCATAACCTGTATTCTATGTTTTGAATGTGTAATATGTGATATGCCCGATTCTATTATGATTTAGTGTCGTGTACACATTGAGTCTGTTTGACTCACCCGTTGGGGAACATTTTTCGGTGTGATGAACAGTGATGGATCGGGACTGGCGAGAACTTGTGGTGGCCATGCTCAACATGAAGTTCATATTTTTGAGGACTCTTGAATTTATTTTAGTACTTTGAACTATTTTGGGAATTATTTGATGTAATAAGGCCATAAGGCCATAGTTGAATTACTTTACACTTATTTTTATTTATTATGATTATGAATTTTATCTATTAAAATTTAATTAAAATTTCTTTTAAACTAAACCCTAAATATTTTGTCACTTAAGATAAAAGGGATTTTAATATAAAACGAACCTGTTTTCAACACAAGCCCAACCCAAAACAATATTTTTCTTAAAATCACACAAGTTTTCCTAAGAACAAAAGAATTTTGAACCAGTTTACTTGAGGAACATACCAAATCTGGTCAAAGCTCGTGGGCCGGGTTTGGGGTGTTTCAAGAAACCTATTTCAAAAGCCTATAAATACACCCTAAGTATGACCTAAAAAGGGGAGGCTCAAAGCCATCGTTTAGGGGTGTCTTGCTAGGCTAGAGAAGGCAGATTTGTGGGGATTCACTCAGGGATAGCCAGTTGATCCATCTCTAGAAGCCAAAATTCTACTCAAGACGGAGGATCTCCTCTTCAATTCCTTCAGGGGGTTTTAGGGATTTCTTATGTTTTGTGTTATCTTTTCTTCTGAGATGTTTTTCTTTATTGTTATGAACTAAACCCTTCAGATACCTGAGGGGGATGAAACCTAGATGAATCTTGTTATTGTTTTCTGAACTATATGATAAATACTTGATTTGTTCTTAATTATGTGTGCTTAATTCTTGTGTTAATATTTCACGGATATTAATTCAAGTTGAATGTGCTTAGGTGGTGGAGCAAAAGTCCCTGCTTAAGAGTAGATCTAGCATAATTAAGCGGAGTTGATCGCACGCCTAGAGATAGGGTGACGAGATTTTGCCGGATTAGGGTGAAACCTAATATGGGATGTCCATAGATCGATTTACTGCTATTCTAGGGGGTTATTAATGGGAAAGAGATTTCAATTAATTAACCTAGGGTTAGACGTTATTCGCCTCGAGAGAGGGTTTAATATACGTTAGGGAGTCTTACGGATCAAGCCAAGTGAATACAAAGTTAGATAACAAGTGAAGTCTAGGTGGATTCTTCCTTGGGTGTCGTCTTAATCAACTGAGTTTTTTCCAAGTTATTCTCCCAATTTCATTCCTCTTTGTCTTAGAATTTTTGGTTTAATAGTTAATTAATTTAGACTAGATAAACAACTTCACTTATTTTAGGCTAAATAATAGAAAGAAAGTTAGTATTAGTACTTTTAGTTCCTTTGGGTTCGATAATCCTGGTCTTGCCTAAGCTATACTACTGCTCGATAGGTGCACTTGCCTCAATCGTTGTCATAGTTAGTTTCGAGTTCGATCATTCTCTTTATAAATTTTAAAACTCTGACTTCACAGCGATCAAGTTTTTGGCACCGTTGCCGGGGAACTAAAATATTAAGAAAGCTCTATTTTTATTACTTTAGCCATTATTATTTTTTATTTATTTTCTGCAATTTAATTTTATTTTTAAGTTTAAATTTTAACTTTTCTAAATTTTTATTTCTTTCTTTTCCTAGTAGGTACCTCGAGTTTATGACTAGAAGGAACCCGAGAGGACCACTAGTATACGACAGTGATATTGAAGCTACCGCTCGTAGAAATCGCAGAGAAATTAGGCGAGCCCTAAATTACCAAGAAGAAGAGCGAGAAGACAGATACAATCCTACTGAAGGGATGGACAAAAATAACCCACCACCATAAGATGTGGCAGAAAATAATGCTCCGCGTACTATGTATGATTATGCTAAACCTCATTTAATAGGAGCAGAATCAAGTATAGTTAGGCCTGCTATAGCTGCTAATAATTTTGAATTAAAGCCTAACACTATACAAATGATTCAAAAATTTGTTCAATTTGATGGTTTGCAGGACGAAGATCCGAGTACTCATATAGCTAATTTTTTAGAGTTCTGTGATATCTTCAAAATAAATGGCGTTTCTGATGATGCCATACGTCTTCGGTTATTTCCCTTTTCATTAAGGAATAAAGCCAAACAGTGGTTAAACTCGTTACCACGAGGGTCAATCACTACATGGGATCAAATGATCGAAAAATTCTTATTAAAATATTTCCCACCGGCCAAAACGGCCAAATTACGCAATGATATCTCTTCTTTTGTGCAGATGGATTTAGAGACATTATATGACGCATGGGAGAGATATAAGGATCTCTTGAGAAGGTGTCCGCACCATGGTTTACCCTTGTGGCTCCAAGTCCAAACTTTCTATAACGGTGTAAACCCCTCAACGAGGCAACTAATTGATTCAGCCGCCGGTGGAACCCTGAACAATAGAACTCCTGAAGTAGCTTACGAGTTTATTGAAGAGATGTCTCTGAATAACTATCAGTGGCAGGTTACAAGGACAAAACCAACAAAATCCGCCGGAGTTTTCAACATGGATGCAGTAACCATGCTATCAACACAGGTGGAGATGATGAATAAAAAGCTTGATAGTTTGTGTTCTTCGTAGGCACACCCAGTAATGCAGTGCGACGCAAGTGGAACCGTGGCGAATCCTGAGTACCCACCCTACCAACCGAGCACCGAAAGCGAACAGATGAACTATATAGGTAACAAATTCAGATCCAATAATAACCCATATAGTAATAATTATAACCCAGGTTGGAGGAACCACCCAAATTTTTCGTGGGGAGGTCAAGGAAATCAAGGAAATCAAAGACAACAACCTCCTCAAAATTTCCAAAATCAGCCCTATCCACAGGAGAAAAAGCCAAACCTTGAAGAGATGCTGACAAGATTCATGGCATCCACAGAAAACCGTCTCCAAGACACTGAAACCACCCTTAAGACCCAACAAGCATCGATCAAAGGGATCGAGAGCCAAGTTAGGGAAGTTACTAAGTCAGTTGAGGAAGTTTCTAAGTAAGTTGGACAACTCGCGAAGCTGATGTCTGAACGATCGTAAGGGCGTCTACCAAGCAACACTGAGAGTAATCCAAATGAGCAAATCCAAGCCATAACAGCTCAAGAAAGTGAAGGATTAGACGAACCCAGTCCAATACAAGGAAACGAGGTAGAAGAAGGTAAAGTTGAGGTAACGCAAGAGAATCCAAAATCGGTAATCAAGGAATACCAACCTCGCATACCATATCCCGAAGCATTAACGAGAGACGACACAAAGGAACAGTTCGGTAAGTTTCTTAAACTTTTAAAGAAATTACATATTAACTTACCGCTACTTGAAGCTCTTTCACAGATGCCAGATTCGAGGAAATTTTTAAAACATCTCTTGAAGAACAAACGCAAATTAGACGAGGATCCACATGTGGAATTAAACGTAGTATGCTCAGCAATGTTACAGAATAGACTACCACAAAAGCTAAAAGATCCAGGGAGTTTTACAATTCCATGTTTAATTGGTAGACTAACTGTTGATAATGCGTTAGCTGATTTAGGGGCAAGCATAAATGTCATGCCTTATAAATTGTTTAAACAATTAGGTATAGGGAAACCCAAGCAAACTAGGATGAGCATTCAATTAGCTGATAAAACTGTTAGAATTCCTAGGGGTATTATCGAAGATGTTCTTGTAAAAATTGACAAATTCGTTTTCCTAGTAGATTTCGTTGTCTTAGATATGGATGAGGATAATTCGATTCCCTTAATTTTAGGAAGACCCTTTTTAGCAACTGCCAGGACTAAAATTGATGTTGATACAGGAGAACTCATACTTTGTGTAGGTAATGAGACGATCACCCTTAAGGCTCTCGACTCGGCCAGAACATCGAGTAATCAAGGTGGGAACGTAAATTCTACTGATAACCATTCGGTTAACCCTTATTTTCAGGAAGCACCAAAGAATACAACTGAACCCGATCCTAAAACACATGCCAACAAGGAAGTAGTTCATGAAGATCGAATGATTAAGATCGATGAGCTAGACGAGTGGAAGACGCACACGACGAAGAACCGGAACCACACAAGGTAAAACCGAAGGAGCCCCCAGAAGAACTCATAGGAACAACAAACCACTTCAAAGTAGGAGATCAGGTACTGTTAGATAAGGCAGATCCTCGAATATCTCCTCCAGACCCTAACACAAACAAAGAAATACCTTTTAGGGTAACCAGTGTTTTCCCATACGGAATAGTCGAGGTAAGTAATCCTATTTTTGGTACTTTTACTATAAACACATTTCGACTTAAACTTTTTCACGAGGATAAAACTGATAGCATGAGGAAAGGCTTCCAACTCCTCAAACCACCCTGAAGATGCAAACGAGAGGAAAGTCTAGCTTAAGACTATAAACGAGCGCTTCTCGGGAGGCAACTCGAGCACTAACCCCATTAACTTTTACATTTTTATTTTTTCTTATTTTTTCTATTTTACCCTTTCTTTATAGTATATAGCTTTAAACTAAAGAAAAAGTGCAGATTTCCAGGCCACACGGCCTAGCACACGGCCGTGGCCGTGGCCGTGTGGATGCCCTAAATCGCCAGTCTTTGCCATGGCGAGGTGGTGGTGCAGTCGAGAGAATCAAATCTTCGAAGTCACGGACTCCAACCACCGCCCCATGGGCACCGCAAAAGCGAATGCCACGCCAGGCGCGACGCGGCCGTGGATGACACTGACTTATCACCAACGGGCGTGACAATCTGTAAAACGGGCGTGGGTGAACCAACACACCTAGACACACGGCCGTGCGAGTCGGCTGTGTGAATCGACACGCCTAAGGAGCACGGGCGTGGGATGGTACCAGTTTGAAAATCTATTTAACCCCTCCCTTCCTCTTCTCCTACTAACTTTCAACCTTCAACCTTTCATTCTCTTTTTCTCTATACCCTTGAGCTACACCAAAACAATGCCAAAGAAGTGAAAAAATCCAAGCACGGTCTCCCCCACGGAGACTGATCTACATAAGTTCATGCCGGCCGCTTCAATCACTCGCCAAGCCAAGGGTCTTTGAGACCAATTATCTGTTCTTTTATTTTTATCTTCTCCTTTATTTTCCTTCTCTTTAACACTCTTATGCTTAATTTAGTTTATTTTATCTTAGTTTCTTAATTTTAGGTTCTAAAGGCTGCTAGGGAATCACGCCACGACCACCACCATATCCTCGACCTTAGAAATCACACCCAACAACAATAAGGACTCTACGGTCCATCCATCTTTTCTTTTAATTTTAATTTCATCTTTATTTTTCTCCACTTTAGCTTGCTTTTCTTTAAATATTCGATTAGTATAGTTTTAATTATTATTATTATATCCTGGCTAATCCTCCATGAGATACCCAATTTCTTCATCTAGCGCAGGATCGTCATCCAGACCGGCCCTCCAACTTATCTTTCACCTCCATCTCAAGGAATCCATCCATAATTCAGGAAGTTTCACTTTTCCCCATATCTTATGATTTTAGTATTATTGTGTTATTAACTAACTTTGTACATTGGGGGCAATGTACATCTTAAGTGTGGGGGGTAAACAACCTAAAAAGGCGCCTAACTTTTTTCATTATTCTCAAATTTCTGGAATTAGGTGTCAAACTTTTTGCATTGTTCTCAAAATCATGAATTTAGTCTTGTTTTTAAGTCATTTTCTCATATTACTAATTAGGATGAAATTTCTAATGATTTATGATTTTTATTGATATGTTTTAAATTAAGTCATTGAT
Source organism: Gossypium sturtianum (assembly GCA_025698515.1). NCBI lineage: Eukaryota > Viridiplantae > Streptophyta > Magnoliopsida > Malvales > Malvaceae > Gossypium > Gossypium sturtianum. The sequence goes on from CM046948.1 coordinate 13,554,428, forward strand.
AATTGTGCATTGATAATTAAATTCTAAAAATACTAGAGAATCAAGCATGATAAGTCTATTTTTCAGAAATTAAAAATTTTCTATGTTGTCTACCTGAATTTGAATATTACTTTGAAGTTTGAAATTTACGAGGTTGATGTCAAAATACCTATATTTTTTGTGAGATTTTGAGCCTTATAGAGCATATATTCTTTTTCATGCTCACTTTATTGACTATGAGTATGTCAACATTGATTTGTTATTCTAAAACTTGCCTCGTTTATACATATCGAGACCACACCTATGATTTGATATACAGAGATGATTAAGGCACCTAGGTTTTAACCCACTAACTCAAGTAAAAGCCTACCTTCACAATTAACCCCTAGTGAACCTCTTTTAATCCTAACAAACCCTTTTTATTGACATAACGCTAATATTAACCCAAAACCCTTTGTATATTTGTTATCACCATTCCTTGACTCCCTTTTTGTCGAGATTTGATTTTGAGCAGTTGCCTAACTATGTTCTATATTTCAGTTGTTAAAGTTCTTTATTATTACTTGATTTGTTCTTAAAAAAAATCAATCGAAGTATATTCATTATTCATTATTAGTTATGTGATTAAGTGAGCTTATACGTTTGAATTCCAAAGATTGAAGAAGAAGCTCGTATTATTAGTTTAAAGTTTCAATCCATTATGTAATTATTCAGTTTATTGTTTCCAGTTAGGTATTTGTCAATTCAATCTCAATTCTAACCTTCTAATTCAGCCTTTATCCACACCTTTAACCCAAGCCCCGTTACAACCCTGACAAAGACCTTTTGATTTGTGCATCATCTCATATTATAGTGGTGGAGATTTGATTTTCAGGCAAGCCTATGGGATTAACTTTTCATGTTCGACTTTTGAGCGCTTTTTCCTGAACCTTAAACACTTTAAGTGATTTGAGTGAATCTCTAGTGAGGATGTCAATCCTTGTCAGTTTTGAATTAAAGGTAATTATTTAGATAAGGAGAGACGCCTATATTTTCGAGCTACAAATCTGTAACGACCCGAAATTAGGTCTAGTAGGATTGGGCCCATTGGGCCTTGAGCGTAGAAGCGTTTTAAAATTTTTTGAGAATAAGAGAAAGACATTATTTCAAGTTGGATTTATTTGGAAGGTGATTTTAGAAAGTTACGGGGTTCTAGGAAGTTTCGGGTTCAAATTGGGCCTTAGCAAAATTTTATGTTTTAGCACTTTAAGGGATATAGTAAGTGACCTTAATGTTTATGGAATTAAATGAGTAATGTGCTAGCATAATTGAGCATATGGCAAAGAGGTTATGGCATTAAGTGAAGAGTATGGAGGGAAGAGGTTCAAATCCCATAATGTGCAAATTTTGACTATTATTTTTGTATTCTTTCCCTAAGTGTCGGCCAAGCTAGTAAATAAGGCAAGTTGGACTTTTTAATTTTGGCAAGGTGGCTAAGGATATTAGGAAAGGATGAAGGTAGGGAAAGAAATCAAAAGAAAAGGCAAATATAAGGGAACATGTTAGCATTTTTCGTGGGGGATGTTTTGGAAAGGTTTTATTTGGTCTATGTTTATCTTTTGGTAAAGATGATAATGGTTTGGGAAAGGGAGAGGGTAGCCGAATTTTGATGGGAGCATTTTGATAGTTTTGGTGTTGGTTAGGCCTAATTCCTTTTGGCATCCCTTGTGTTCATTCTTCCAACTTCTCCTCTCATTGCCGCAACTTCAAGACAATAGTGGGCATTTTCTCTTTTCTTTCTTGTCTTGCCGAAAACACCTAGCCTTTGTGACCAATTATTTTCACTCATCTTCTCTTGAAAACTGAAACTACCGATCCTTCTTTGTTGTCTTGCTACTAGTGCCAAACCGTGTTCTTCATTTCGGTTCATCCCTATTATTAAGGTAAAGGTTCTTTCTTCTTATTCATGTTGTTTGTTCTTTCTTCTCTTGACTTGGCTAAGCCGAAACTCTCATCCCTTGGCTAAGCCGAATCTAGCCACTTGTTGTTTTTTTAAACTCCTCTTATTCTCTTTTGATGAAGGCCGAATCAAGCCATCCTTGCTGCTACTTATCTTTCTCTTAGCCTTGGTTTCGAAAGTTGATTGGGACTCGTTGCAATAGCCAAGGTGCAAGACTGGATTTTAGAATCTAGGAGGGAAGGACCGCGATTGTGGTAAGTGACTCTTGTGAGTGAGTACTTTTGGAATTTTGGAACTTTTAAGAAATCGAGGCTAACTTTTGATCGATTTTATTTTTAGGGGGCAACGAAGAGTGGTTCTTTAGGGAATCCTTATCAGGTGTGTAATCCCGTACCCTTCCGAATATATGTTTGAAATGGTGTGTAATCTCACACCTCTCTGAATGTTTGTATGTAACGTTCTATGATTCGGTCGAAATATCGAAGAAAACCGGAAACCGGCATCCGTGACCACTCGGGCGTGCGTATATTCGTAGTGGTAACCATATTTTGCAATGAAACAGTTTGGTCAGCAGCAGTGACGTGAATTTGAAAAATCACGAAAAATAGGATAAAGGGAATTAGAAAGCGAATAAGATATCGAATTAAATATTACTGTGTCTATTTTTATATGAAAGAAACAAAGAAGGAAGAGGAATTGTATATTCTGTGATATCTTAATTTTAGTGAGACTGGTTCTGATCAACTTTGCAGTTCTCTGTTCTGTCTTGGAAAAATCGTTTAAAATTGTACAAAGGGAATTATGAGTTATAATTTATATGTATAGATCACTTAGTGAGCCTATTTTCAATAGAAACAAGTGGGAGAAACATATGAAAACCGTACAGTGAGATATTTGAATTTTTGGTAAGAGAGGTCAAAACTGTTGGGCAATGAAACAAGGGAATATTTAAGGAATAAAACGTACTAAATGGTTAAGCTAAAATTTCTGGAAAATTTTTAGTAAGAATATATATGAGTCTAGTTTCAAGGAAAATTTACGAATTTAAATTTCGAGTTTCCTAACTCGTGTTATAGTCAATTTAGTCAGTATGACGCAGATGGACAGTTTCAATTTTTATGCCCCAAATTAGTAGTTAAGTTTAGGTTGCGGAATTACCAAAATACCCTTGGAGGGTAAATTATCGAAATACCCCTGGGTTGCGAGATTACCAAATTACCCTTAGTGGGTAAGATTACCGAATTACGAAAATGCCCCTATGGGCCGAATTACGGAAATGCCCCTAAAGGGCCGAATTGTTATATTGCCTTAATGGGTTGATTTGTTATATTGCCTTAACGGGCCGATTTGATATATTGCCTTAACGGGCCGATTTGATATATAGCTATAATGGGCCGATTTGATATATTGCTTAATGGGCCGATATGATATATTGCTAAATGGGCCGATCTGATATATGGCTTAATGGGTCGATTTGATATAATGCCCTAATGGGCCGATTTTGTAAAGTGTTAATGGGCCAAATTGTTTGTAATAAATCTTTGAGTTATTAATTATCGTGGTTATATTGTAAATATTATGATTTACGATGTATGTTGCATTTACATAAGTTGCATGGGATTGGGATATTGATGATCGGGGAAGTGAAATTTGGTGGCTCTGCCACATATTCTGGTGACTCTGTCACATTTTGTCTGGTGGCTAAGCCATGTATATTCTGTTATTCTGGTGGCTTGTCCACAATTCGAATTTGATATAAATGGCTAAATGCCTACGATTGGTGTGTTCGCGGGGTGGGTTGACTTGATCCCCACAGGTGTGTTGGATGGTACGGGTGGTGTGTAGCGGATGGATTATTAGGTTGGTTTGGGATTGCATACATTCATACATTTGCTTCATTTTAAGATTTTTATGTAAAAGGGCTTAGGCCCAAATTTTTGCTATATGGGTTCAGGCCCAGCGGATGACGGTAAGGGGATTTCACACTGAGTTCTTGTAACTCACTCCCCCTTTTTCTTAACCCTTGTAGGTAATGCTCTGTGATGAGGACTTGGGGCCATGGATGACTCGGTGGAGGCCATACTTTTGGAACATTATTTTCGGACTTTAGTAAACTTATTTTTCGTATTATTTCGTTGCTTTTATTATTTCGGGTTTTAAAGTTGTAATAAGGCCTCTGGAGTATTTTATTATTTGCTTTATGGTTGTTATACTTATTATTTTACTTAAATTGTTTAAAATGAGAATTTTCTAAAAACTTAAATAAAGGTTTTCCAAAATCGATTAACAAATGGATTTCATAATAAACTTTTATAAATATTTTAACACGGAAGTTTTCACTCGAACTATCAAACGATATTTTCAAAAGTCACGGTTTTAACGTTCACTACCTTGATTGTTGACTCATCAATCAATCTTTCAAAAATACTTGTATTTTATCTACGTTTCCGCAACGATTTCAAAATGCTTCTGCAACTCTATTTCTAAACATCACATTTTTGTAAATTGTTCATTTCAAATATGCTTTCGCTACTAAAAAGGTTTTTAAAGATTATTACGTTTTCAAGTAGTTAACAATTGCTTAAGTGTTTTTGGTTTTCACAAAGAGGTTGTATTTCTCAAGCAAGTTTTTAATAATCGCAAAGATGGTTTTTACTTCCATGTGACACACCAGATTCGGGCCTAACTTCTAGGCCGGGTTTGGGGTGTTACAAAATCTATGACTTAGATTGTTTGAATCCTTAGGACTCTTTAAATTGAATTATCCATGTATAAATTATCTATGAATTATGATAAGACATTGTTGATAGGAATTATGAATTATTGAAAGTTCGTTTTAATTGTAAGTTGAGAATTTTGCTTGAGGACAAGCAAAAGCTTAAGTGTGGGGGTATTTGATAAACCGAAATAGTAACACATTTTAGGCCCAAATTTAACATACTTTTGGATGAATTATCCCTTGATTTATGTAAAAAATTTCTCTTAATCCTTTCTTTTCATGACTTATACTCAGGAAAGCACCCAAGAATAAAAAGAACGAGAAACGGGCTCAAAACGAACCAAAATGGGCCAAAGAAGAAATCGACATGGCCTGGACTAAAGCCCACACGGCCGTGCCTCCTCAATATACTAGAACACGGCCTGATATCGATCTACACGGGCGTGTCCTCATTAGAAGTCTGAACACGGCCTGACCACGATTCACACGGGCGTGTGCCATGGCCGTGCCTCTGCCGTGGAGAAGAGCAATTTCATTCGGGAAAGGATACTTAGAGGCAAAGAAACCTATTTCAAAAGCCTATAAATACACCCTAAGTATGACCTAAAAAGGGGAGGCCCAAAGCCATCGTTTAGGGGCGTCTTGCTAGGCCAGAGAAGGCAGATTTGTGGGGATTCACTCAGGGATAGCTAGTTGATCCATCTCTAGAAGCCGGAATTCTACTCAAGACGGAGGATCTCCTCTTCAATTCCTTCAAGGGGTTTTAGGGATATCTTATGTTTTGTGTTATCTTTTCTTCTGAGATGTTTTTCTTTATTGTTATGAACTAAACCCTTCAGATACCTGAGGGGGATGAAACCTAGATGAATCTTGTTATTGTTTTCTGAACTATATGATAAATACTTGATTTGTTCTTAATTATGTGTGCTTAATTCTTGTGTTAATATTTCGCAGATATTAATTCAAGTTGAATGTGCTTAGGTGGTGGAGCAAAAGTCCCTGCTTAAGAGTAGATCTAGCATAATTAAGCGGAGTTGATCGCACGCCTAGAGATAGGGTGACGAGATTTTACCGGATTAGGGTGAAACCTAATATGGGATGTCCATAGATCGATTTACTGCTATTCTAGGGGGTTATTAATGGGAAAGAGATTTTAATTAATTAACCTAGGGTTAGACGTTATTTGCCTCGAAAGAGGGTTTAATATACGTTAGGGAGTCTTACTGATCAAGTCAAGTGAATACATCGTCTGGTTCAAAGTTAGATAACAAGTGAAGTCTAGGTGGATTCTTCCTTGGGTGTCGTCTTAATCAACTGAGTTTTTTCCAAGTTATTCTTCCAATTTCATTCTTCTTTGTCTTAGAATTTTTAGTTTAATAGTTAATTAATTTAGACTAGATAAACAACTTCACTTATTTTAGGCTAAATAATAGAAAGAAAGTTAGTATTAGTACTTTTAGTTCCTTTGGGTTCGACAATCCGGTCTTGCCTAAGCTATACTATTATTCGATAGGTGCACTTGCCTCAATCATTGTCATATTTAGTTTCCAGGTTCGATCATTCTCTTTATAAATTTTAAAACTCTGACTTCACAACGATCAAACAGGATTGAGGAAATGAAGGGCAAGATGAAAAAATTAGAATCGGCATTGCAAAATTGTGAACTCCGGATTGAGCTTCTTAAAGCAAGAGAAGGGCATTGGAAGGAAGAGCTCTACTATTCCCATGATCAAGTTAGAAATTGAGATTATCTCATGGGTGAAACAATAGTTCAGATTTGAGAGGTAGCTGATCACCTACAGACTTTGGCAGCACAGGCTGATATGTTGAGCATGAAGTATGAGCTACAGTCCGATCGGGGTCAAGAGCTAGCCTTATTGTTTAGGAAAGTTAAGACTTTGGGCATTAGGGCAAAAGCATATTTGTAGTCCGTTTTATGTAAAGGATTTTGTTTTCTAATAAAGTTTTCTAAATGAAATTGAATCTGAATCGATGCCTTTTTGCATTCATGCATTTGCATTACATTGCATCATTTGCATTAGACTTTTACAAAAGGACCCTAATTAGGTAAAAATATTTCAGTTAAGCTGGAAAACATGGAACAAAGGTTGGAGAGAATAGAGCAAATGCAAATACAGATGCAGGGGCAATTGACCAAGATTTAACAAGAAATGCGGGAACAAATGCTAGATTTCCAAAGGAATATGATGGGCCAGTTAACTCAGTTACTAGCCGGAGGACTTGAAAAAGGGAGTGGCCCAGTGGTCAACAGTGGGGATGATGATGAAGAAATCATTTATTCCCCAGGTTTTTCCTTAATAAGTGTCCCGACTCAACCAGACACGCATTCGCATGGGGTACCCGTCATTATCAGACCCCAATGTTAGACTGATACCTCGGCCCTGTTGAACTTCCCGATGAGCTCAGGTTTTAACCCGGAGGATAATCGAGCCAAACCGGTTGTTCTGGCAGAAACAAAGAAAAGGGGAGAGTGGACTTTAAAGGCCCCAAAGAAGAAGGAAAAGGAAGCAAATAGTACCAGTAGGTATAACAAGGGCCATTCGGAGCCGATTACAGTAAGCCAGCCAAGGACGGTAACTACCAGCCATCAGGTCTCCCCAAGGCAAGAACCCAATCCAAGACCGAACTTAGAAAAACTCCAGTTCACACCCTTCCCATTCACGTATAAGGATTTGTACCAAACTTTGTTTCACGCACATGTTGTATCCCCTTTTTATATAGAACCAATATGGCCCCCATACCCCAAATGGTACGACGTAAATGCCCAATGCGTATACCATGGAGGAATGACAGGGCATTCGATTGAGAACTGCGTCGCTTTTAAAAAGATAGTCGGAAGACTCATCAAATTGGGTGTCGTAAAATTTGATGATCCCTCTGGTGCAGAAAATTCGTTGCCCAACTTTTCTATTAAAGGGGTAAACATTGCAAGTTCCACGATAGATATGGGCATGGGATCTAAGAATGCATCGAGCTCAGGGCCCTAGTGCAAGGCTTGATGGATACTAAATTGAGGAGATCAAAGACCCGATGGGAATGTTGGGGAATCTAAGCATTAACGACAAGAGAACCGGGGAATAAAAGTTTCCAAGCCCTTAAATACTTGGGAAGATTTTAAACAATAGAACTGTTGAAGGGATTCCTGTATTCTTAGAGCTGATCTAAAGTAATATTCAAAACACGCTTGTTGCCTTAAGCCTAGAGGCAATAAGAATCCTTTTGTGAAATAGGCCCGTGTTCGAAATTTTTATTTCAATAAAATGCATCTTTTGGAGCAAATATTCTTTTATTTTTTTCAATTTCATACTGTACAAAAAAATTATTCTTAGTTTTTCTTCTTTTCTTTGTTCTTTGGAAATTCTTTCAAGTATTCTTTCATTCTTTATTCATGACCATACAAATAAATATTCTTTTAATCACTTATTGTTTGGAATCTTCTCTCGAACCTACAATAGGTCTCCAGATATCAATGATGTGAGCAATACTGCTACTGACTCAGAGTCTCTTTTCGAGTAAGATATGTGTCTAGAAGGATCTCAGGACTTTAAAGATGACAGAGATTGTAACTTATCTTCTGATTTGTTAATAATGGTAGAACAAGATGAAAAACAGACCTTACTCTACAAAAGGTCAATAGACATTATGAGAGGTGAAGATTGTAGCCTAGCTCACCACAGAGATAAGGCAAGACATCATTGAGTTATTTTCAAAAATTCAAAGATGTTTTTGCACGATCATATCAAGACACGCTTGGAAAAATCTTAAAAGAGGTCCATAAGGGTGTTTAGAGAACATGCTAATGGTTATACAATAGTCAAGCTAATCATGAGGTTTGGGTACTGTTAATCTACATAGAAGGGGATGGTATCAGCTATGACCGTATTTAAGGAGACAAGATTCATGTGCCTTTTCCAGTTCTTCACACATTTTCCATATGTGGGGCATGGATGTGATGGGGCCAATCTCATCAAAAGCTTTTAGCCAATATCGATTCATCATCGTGGTCGTCGTTTACTTCACTAAGAGGGTGTAAGTAGCTTCATATGCCAATATTACAAGGTCGAAATCATTAAATTCTTTAAAAAAAAAGATCAGACACCGACAAAGAATGCCAAAAAGGACAAAGTCCAAAGTTTGTAGTCTGTTCAAAGATTAGACGCCATATCATAGAGCGACAAAGGCAGCCAAAAAGAAAAAAATAAAAAAACAAAAACAAAACAAGGATTGTAGAAAAGATGACCGAGACTTGTAAAGATTGGCATAAAGAAGTTACTATTTATCTTCTATGATTATCGAACGTTGGCCAGGACTTTTGCCAGAGCAACATCTTACCCATTGGTTTTTGGAATGGAAGCATTTTTGCCAATTGAACCTAATCGAAGAAAAGGTTAAAAGTTATCCATCACTGTCAGGTGATGCAAGCTTACGACAAAGATGTTTATCCTAGAGAATTCCACGAGGGGAACCTGATCTTTCTTTTACAAAAGGATTTCAGAGAAAAGCAGATGCCAAACTGGGAAGGACCTTATGTTGTAGAGAAGGCCTGTTCTGGAGGAGCATTGATATTGACCGAGATGGATGCCAAAGACTGGCCCAATTTGGCGAATTCAGGTTCAGTCAAGAAGTATTTTACCTGAAAGGGGAAAGGCCAAGATGAAAACCCACAAAGGGCACCTTGAGATCAAATTCAAGAAAAAAAAAAGAAGAAAAGAAAAAAGAAAGAAAGAAAAAAGAGGAGAGGCCAAGCGAAAACCCGCAAAGAGCGCTTTGAGACCAACGGGGTTTTGAGCTAAAAACCCGAAAAGGGCAGCTGAATTTTTAATCAAAGATAGGGCATGTGGTAGTCTTTCTATGCCTGAATTAACAACGAGGAAGTATGTTACGTCTTGGGGAATTGACAAAGTACTCTAGATCCTTTAAACACGTATTGAGCTCAAAATGGTCCTCAAGAAGTTTGTACAGAGAAGCTCAGGCTGCGATATCTGGGGCACCTAGCTTCTATCTTACCCATTTTGAATTTGCTATCTTTGATTACTTTATTCTTTTCAAGATACACCCCAATCGATTTTCTTTTATGACCTTGGCTATCTTTGATTACTTTATTCTTTTCAAAGATACACCCCAATCAATTTGCTTTTATTGCCTTGGTTATCTTTGAATAACTTATTTGTTTCGAGCTATGCTCCTGATTAATTTCTTTCCTGTCCATTGTTGTGATCTTTTTCAAGCATTTTATATTGAAATAACGATTAATGGACTAATAATACTTTCATAAAAGGAGTTTCGCATATTACTCTGGAAGCTTCTAAATAATATGAGAATCTGAAACATGACTATTGTTTAGAACTCACTAAGCTTAAGGGTTAGAAATATTGAAAGATGATTATCTCTTCGGATTTTTATTTGATAAGACATTTCGTCGATGATACCATTTCGATAAATGACGAGCAATGAAAACCCAAACATTAAAAATGGATCATTCTCATGCATTTATATATCATTCATACACTTCCAATTAGGAGCATTTGTTTCATTCCGATCATTGTATCCTAATCGTTGTACATTAAAAAAAAAAGGAAAAATGGATCATTCTCATGATATTCTGCACTCATGCAAATGTCGTCCATAATACATTTAGTTAGGAGCATTATATTCATTCTGATCATAGCATCCTAATCATTTGACATAAACATAAGCATATGAAATTGAGTCTATAGGACATGTCCCCAGAGGACGGTGTAGCAACATCGGTGAATTTACAGATCTTATCTCCCTAAGCGGTAGTGGAGCGGATCGAATTTGGCGAAACTTATCTCCATGTATCGGCGATGGAGCAGATTCAAGCCACCAACCTTATCTCTCTGAGGTAGCAAGGGAGCAGGTTGAAGTTTGTAGTCTCATCTTCCTGAGGTAGCAAGGAAGCAGACTAAAGATTGTAGATCTTATCTCCATAAGCGGTAGTGGAGCAGATCGAATTTGGCAAATTTTATCTCCATGTATCGGCAATGGAGCAGATTCAAGCTACCAACCTTATCTCTCTAAGGTAGCAAGGGAGCAGGTTGAAGTTTGTAGTGTAACACCCCTTACCCGTATTCAACGCCGGAACCGGGCACGAGGCGTTACCGTATTAAAATCCTCAAGATCGCCACTTAGGCACAACATGACCACTCTCTTTGGCCATCACAACAACCTCAATCTCGACTTACGAGGCCTCTCTCAAACACACGAGGGATCTCGAGACCATATCAAAAACTCTTACGATCTTAAAATTTTTCTCTTTTATACAGGGCTCACACGCCCATGTAAGATGATGCACGCCCGTGTGTAGACACACACGCCCATGCTCTCCAACCGTGGTGAACACTGACTTTACTAACACGGCCTAGAATCTAGACACACGCCCGTGTGGCTAACTCGTGGCCAACACTGATTAACCCACACGCCCTAGGCACACGCCCGTGTGGCTAGTCCGTGGTCTATTCTGATTAACCCACATGCCCTAGGCACACGCCCGTGTGGCTAGTCCGTGGTCTATTCTAATTTAAAATACTAACATGCAGGGGACACACGACCAAGTCACACACCCACGGGCTGACCGTGTGTCACACATGGCCTAGACACACGCCCGTGTGTCTATCCACATGGACAAGAACAAAGCTATATGCCAAGTTCTTTTCACCCTTCTAGCATACACAACATGCACTCATTCAACACCTCCATAATCAACTCATATGAAGTACAATCTCACATAGATAACTACATCTTTTCATATAATAAAGTGCCAACAACTATGGCATTATAAAAAATAGATTATCCATCTAAAGGCCAACACGTCATAGCCATTTACAACAAAATTCACTAACTTGTCTAGCCCCTATACATGCCATATATAAAACATTGAGTCTAATGTACCAGAGTGTGCTGATAGTGTGGGCGATCTTCCAATTGATCCTCGTATCTCGATTCAACACTTTTGCTCTATAAGACAAGGGAAAAGAAAGGGAGCTTTGAGCTTAGTAAGTTTACACATAAACAATTAAGCACCATAGTATAAGCTAAACAACAATTAGCATTATACTAACATATAATGTATAACTATGCTTACTCTTTCTATCCCTTACCACATTTCCAACACATCATGAGTCACTTACTCATAACCATTGACATGAACCCCTGCATTCAATATCACATTTACACAATATACAACATATCATTATTTCTCGATAATACATCCACACAGCTAATCCACACAGCAAATCCACACAGCTAATGTCTCGGTGGTTCCGCACTTAGCCCACCACAATCAATAAATAAGGTAGTATCGCACTTAGCCTACCATAAAGGTAATTGTAGTGGTTTCGCACATAGCCCACTAGACAATATACCCAACGATAGCATCACACATAGCCAGCTCATCGTCATTATGCATTAAGATGGTATCACACTTAGCCCATCTTTTAGCATTATCACTACACATTCACATATCTATTTACTCAATCATTCATCCATTCACAAAATCTATCATATTCATTCCACTTGAACCACATAGGTTCTCAATCATTCTCAACCGTGCTATACACTAGCTAGCATTAACAAATTGTATGTATGAATGCATTGTTTATACATAGACTTACCTCGATACTCAAAAGTATATAAACGTGCAATTTAGTCCACCACTTTGCTCTTGCCTCGGTTTCGATCCGAGCTTTGTCTTTCTTGATCTATAATGATAATTCAATTCATCAATATACACATTGACTAAATTGACCCACGTCTCATACTTTAGCAAAATTACCCTTTTGCCCCTAAACTTTCTCCTATTTACGCTATTGCCCCAAGGCTCGTAAAGTGATTTTTATTCAACTTTCTAGCCTTTCATGCTTAGACGAATCACTTACTCAACTAAAGCAATCATCAATTCTCACTACATCACACATGTATGACCAAACTCAAGATTTTTACAAACTAGTCCCTACATGCATTTTCTATGAAAACTCATTTAGCAAAAGATGTTTCTACTACATCAAGCTTTTATAATCTTCCATAAAACATCAAAATACATTCATGTCATACATGGCCACATTTTTGAACATCCATCATAGCTCATCAAATAGCTAAAAATAACTTACTCATGCTACAAGGACTTCAAAAATACAAAGAATATCAAAAACGGGGCTTAGATGCACTTACTAGCAAGCTTGAAAATTTTGAAGAACCCTAACAATGGCTCTCTATATTTTTGGCAGCCTTGGAGAATAAGATGAATGAATTTTGTCATCTTTTCTCCTATTTTAATCACTTAATTATTAAATGACCAAAATGCCCTTTTTGATAAACTTTCTATTTTAACTCATCCATGCCAAATTTTGTCCAAAAATTAGAAATTGGGAAAATTGCTATTTAAGGACCTCTAATTAATATTCTAAAGCTATTTCACACAAATAGCTTCTAGAATCTTACATTTTGCAACTTTTGCAATTTAGTCCTTTTTGGACAATTCAACCGCAATTTCACAAATTTGCTTCATGAAACTTTCACACTAGCATGCATACATAGCATAAACCTCAAAAACTCATTCATAAACCTCGGATTTTTGGTCTCGTACCACTATTCCGACTAGGCCCTAAATCAGGATGTTACAACTCTCCCCCTTTAGAGATTTTCGCCCCCGAAAATCTTACCAGTAAAGTGGTTTGGATGTTGCTCTCTCATAGCTTCTTCCGTTTTTCACGTAGCCTCTTCCACACCGTGTTTCTGCCATAACACTTTCACTAGTGCTATGCTCTTATTTCTCAACTGTTTCACTTCTCGAGCCAAGATCTTAGTCGGCTCTTCATCATAAGATATATCCGGTCTTATCTCAATTTTCGTCGAAGGAATCACATGTGAAGGATCGGAGCGATATCGTCGCAACATCGACACATGGAACACATTATGAATCTTTTCCAACTCTACCGGTAAAGACAACCGGTAAGCTACTGGCCCAACTCTGTCTGTAATCTCATACGACCCTATGAATCTTGGACTCAATTTTCCTTTTCGTCCAAATCTCATAATCTTCTTCCATGGGGACACTTTCAAAAACACTTTGTCGCCCACTTCAAACTCAATTTCTTTTCTTTTCAGATCCGCGTACGACTTTTGTCGGTCCGAAGCAACTTTCAGACTATTACGGATTATTTTCACTTTCTCCTCGGTCTCTTTTACTAGATCGACCCCATAGATCCGCTTCTCACTAAGCTCGGTCCAATACAAAGGAGTCCGACACTTACGACCATACAAGGCCTCATACGGAGCCATCCGTATACTTGACTGATAACTGTTGTTGTAAGCAAATTCGACTAAAGGTAGATATCTCTCCCAACTACCCTCGAATTCTAACACATAGCATCGAAGCATATCTTCGAGAACTTGAATCACTCTTTCAGACTGACCATCGGTTTGCGGATGGAATGCAGTACTGAAATTCAACTTTGTTCCCAAAGCCTCTTTCAACCTCTTCCAAAACCTCAAGTGAACCTCGGATCCCTATCCGATATTATAGACACAGTACACCATGTAACCTCACTATCTACGCAACATACAACTCACGGCTAACTTATCCGGTGAATAATCAACACGTCTTCGGAATAAAGTGAGCCGACTTCCTTAGTCTATCCACAACAATCCACACAAAGATCTCTCTTTTTGAGTCATCAAAGCTTACCCCGGTCACAAAATCCATGGTAACCCGATCCCACTTCCATTCGAGTACCAACACTAGCTGAAGCAATCCCAAAGGCACTTGATGCTCAGCTTTCACTTGTTGAAAAATCAGACACTTTGTCACGAACTCTGAAATATCTCTTTTCATACCCGACCACCAATAATACTTCTTCAAATCATTGTACATTTTCGTACTGCTCGGATGTAATGACAAACATCCACTGTGGGCCTCATGCAAAACTTTTCCGATTAACTCTTTATCTCTTGGTACACAAATTCACATCGCAGACAAACAAACAACCATTCGAGCCCACTCGAAAATCGGAATCACTTTCTGATTCACACTTATCTCTCTTAGCTGACATCTCACTGTCATTTCTCTGAGCCTCACATATCTGTTGAACAAATAGTGGCTTAGCTCTCAACTCTGCCAGAATAGCACCATCATCAGACAATGCTAAACTCGTCCTCATAACTCTTAGAGCATACAAGGATTTCCTACTCAGGGCATCCGCAACCACATTCGCTTTTCCCGGGTGGTAATCAATGACTAACTCATAGTCTTTCAACAACTCAAGCCACCGTCTCTGTCGCAAATTCAGATCCTTCTGATCCATCAAATATCTAAAAACTCTTGTGATCCGTAAAGATTCGGCACTTCTCACCATATAAGTAATGTCGCCAAATCTTTAACGCGAAAACAATCGCAGCCAACTCCAAATCATGAGCCAGATAATTCTTCTCATGCGGTTTCAACTGTCTCGAGGCGTAAGCGACTACCTTACCCTTTTGCATCAACACGCAACCGAGACCATTAAACGACGCGTCACTGTAAACTACGAACTCTTTCCCCAATTCTGGTTGAACCAAAATCGGCGCCTCAGTCAACATTGTTTTTAGTCTCTCAAAACTCTGTTGACATGTCTCAGTCCATTCAAACTTGACATCTTTGTGCAATAGTTTCGTCATCGAGGTAGCAATCACAGAGAACCCCTTTACGAAACATCTGTAATATCCTGCTAATCCCAAGAAACTTCTGATTTTTGACACGTTCCTTGGCGATTTCCAATCCACAACAGCCGATATCTTACTTGGGTCAACTCTAACACCATCACCCAACACAATGTGTCCTAGGAATCCGACCTCTCGGAGCCAAAACTCACTCTTGCTAAACTTAGCGTATAACTGCTTATCTCTTAAAGTTTGCAAGACAATTCTCAAATGATCTTCATGATCGTTCTCATCCCGAGAATAGATCAATATGTCATCAATGAAGACAACTACAAACTTGTCCACATATGGTCTAAAAACACGGTTCATCATATCCATAAAAATCGCTGGTGCATTCGTCAAACCAAACGGCATAACCAAAAACTCATAATGGCCATACCTTGTCTGAAATGCAGTTTTCAACACATCCTGCTCTTTCACTCTCAACTGATAATAACCAGACCTCAGGTCTATCTTGGAGAACACTGTAGCTCCCTTCAGTTGATCAAGAAGATCATCTATTCTTGGTAAAGGATACTTATTCTTAACCGTCACTTTGTTAAGCTGTCTATAGTCTATACACAACCTCATAGACCCATCTTTCTTCTTCACAAACAATACCAGAGCACCCCACGGTGAGTAGCTCGGTCTTGCAAAACCCTTATCTGTCAACTCTTGCAACTGAACCTTCAGTTCTTTCAACTCTAAAGGTGCCATCCTATATGGAGCAATCAAAATAGGTGCCGTTCCCGGAACCAACTCAATCCCAAACTCAACCTCTCTCACTGGAGGTAATCCGGGTAACTCTTCCGGGAATACATCCGGATACTCACATACCACTGGCACTGTTTCAAACTTTACTCCAACCTCTTGAGTATTCAACACAAAAGTGAGATAGGACTCACACCCTTTTCTCAAACATTTATCAGCCACTAAGGAAGAAATCATCACTGGTAGACTATTCGATCCACCTGATTCAACCCGAACCACATCTCCACTCTCACATATCAATTCAATAAACTTACTACCACAGTTCACTAAGACACTATGGGTAGTCAACCAATCCATGCCTAGGATTAAATCAAACTCATCGAATGGCAACAACATTAGGTTTCCCGGAAAGCAATGACTCTTAACCATCAAAGGACAATTCTTACACACCTTTTCCACTAACACATGCTTACCTAACGGGTTTGAAATCTTAACCACAAAGTCTGTAGACTCAACAGTCATACTCAAACTAGATGCCAATCTCATGCAAATATAAGAATGAGTAGACCCTGGATCTATTAAAGCAATAACAAGGGTGTCAAAGAGAGAAAAAGTACCCGTTATCACATTAGGGGAGGATGCCTCTTCGCGAGCGCGAATGGCATACGTCCTCGCAGGTGCCCGACCCTCCGGTCTCACAGTAGAGTCTCTAGATGCACCTCTACCACTATTCCCGCCTCTCAAGTTCCTTGGTGGTCTACCCCTTGCAGACACATCACTGGATCTCATCTCTAGCTTCTCTTCCTTATCATTCCTCTCGAGACAATTTCGGATAAAATGGTCTGGGAACCACACTTATAACAGATTTATTCATTACCCCAACACTCTCCAGTGTGATATCTACCACAACTTGGACACTCCGGTTTGTTCTTTGGATTGCCCACACTTTCCATCGAAGTAGCTTGGACTCTCGAACCCGAACGAGTATTGCCCAAGTCTCGATGCGAATAACCCACTGGTGCTGTCGTCCTAGGACTCACTTCCTTGGACCTTTTCTACTGGGCTTGATACGACTTGCCCATCGACCTCTTTCTAACATCTCGGGCTTCACTCACAGCCCTTCTCTTTTCTGTACTCAACTCTTCGGCCTTACTTGCCCTTTCGACCAACACCACAAATTCTTTCAACTCAAAAATACCCACTAGGAGTTTGATGTTCTCATTCAGTCCGTCTTCGAACCTCTTACACAAAATGGTCTCTGTCGACACACATTCTTGAGCGTATTTGCTAAGCCTAACAAACTCACGCTCATATTCCGCTACTGACATTCTTTCTTGCTTCAACTCAAGGAATTCCTTCCTATTTTGATCAGTAAACCGTTGGCTTATATACTTCTTCCGAAACTCTTCCAGAAAGAAGTCCCAGGTCACCCGCTCTCTCGGGACTATTGACGTCAACGTCTTCCACCAATGGTAATCTGAGTCCCTCAGCAAGGATACGACACACTTCAAGCTCTCTTCAGGTGTACAAGAGAGTTCCTCAAACACTCTCATCGAGTTCTCTAACCAGAACTCTGCCCTTTCAGGGTCATCATCAACCTTAGCTCTAAACTCCTCAGCCCCGTGTTTTCTAATCTTATCTACGGGGGGTTTCGATATCCTCACTACATCAATACCTTGAGGAGCCACAAGAAATGGATGAGGTATAGGGGGAGGTGCAGGAGGTTGAGAATTAGGGTTTGATCGAACGTAATCCGAGTACCAATTGCTCATCATCTGGAGAAAGGCTTCTCGTGCCCCTTCCCCTTGACCCCTAGCCTCGGGTCCACTTTGAACAGGCACGGTTCCTTGCGCAGGAGCCGGCGCATTACTAGCTGCTTCATCAGCAGTCAATGGATCGGAATCCATATTCTATATAAAACAAGATTTAAAATCATCAGAAGCCACCACACTATCATTGTACACTTATGGCATGTATAGCTAAACTCTTACACCCGCTACGGTAGTCCTAGAACCGACTAAACCATAGCTCTGATACCACTAAATGTAACACCCCTTACCCGTATTCAACGCCAAAACCGAGCACGAGGCGTTACCGTATTAAAATCCTTAAGATCGCCACCTAGGCACAACATGACCACTCTCTTTGGCCATCACAACAACCTCAATCTCGACTTACGAGGCCTCTCTCAAACACACGAGGGCTCTCGAGACCATATCGAAAACTCTTACGATCTTAAAATTTTTCTCTTTTATACAGGGCTCACACGCCTGTGTAAGATGATGCACGCCCGTGTGTAGACAGACACGCCCATGCTCTCCAACCGTGGTGAACACTGACTTTACTAACACGGCCTAGAGTCTAGACACACGCCCGTGTGGCTAACTCGTGGCCAACACTGATTAACCCACACGCCCTAGGCACACGCCCGTGTGGCTAGTCCGTGGTCTATTCTGATTTAAAATACTAACATGCAGGGGACACACGGCCAAGTCACACGCCCACGGGCTGACCGTGTGTCACACATGGCCTAGACACACGCCCATGTGTCTATCCACATGGACAAGAACAAAGCTATATGCCAAGTTCTTTTCACCCTTCTAGCATACACAACATGCACTCATTCAACACCTCCATAATCAACTCACATGAAGTACAATCTCACATAGATAACTACATCTTTTCATATAATAAAGTGCCAACAACTATGGCATTATACAAAATAGATTATCCATCTAAAGGGCAACACGTCATAGCCATTTACAACAAAATTCACTAACTTGTCTAGCCCCTATACATGCCATATACAAAACATTGAGTCTAATGTACCAGAGTGTGCTGATAGTGTGGGCGATCTTCCAATTGATCCTCGTATCTCGATTCAACACTTTTGCTCTATAAGACAAGGGAAAAGAAAGGGAGTAAGCTTTGAGCTTAGTAAGTTTACACATAAACAATTAAGCACCATAGTATAAGCTAAACAACAATTAGCATTATACTAACATATAATGTACAACTATGCTTACTCTTTCTATCCCTTACCATATTTCCAACACATCATGAGTCACTTACTCATCACCATTGACATGCACCCCTGCATTCAATATCACATTTACACAATATACAACATATCATTATTTCTCGATAATACATCCACACATCTAATCCACACAGCTAATCCACACAGCTAATGTCTCGGTGGTTTCGCACTTAGCCCACCACAATCAATAAATAAGGTAGTATCGCACTTAGCCTACCATAAAGGTAATCGTAGTGGTTTCGCACATAGCCCACTAGACAATATACCCAACGATAGCATCGCACATAGCCAGCTCATCGTCATTATGCATTAAGATGGTATCGCACTTAGCCCATCTTTTAGCATTATCACTACACATTCACATATCTATTTACTCAATCATTCATCCATTCACAAAATCTATCACATTCATTCCACTTGAACCACATAGGTTCTCAATCATTCTCAACCATGCTATACACTAGCTAGCATTAACAAATTGTAAGTATGAATGCATTGTTTATACATAGACTTACCTCGATACTCAAAAGTATAGAAACGTGCAATTTAGTCCACCACTTTGCTCTTGCCTCGGTTTCGATCCGGGCTTTGTCTTTCTTGATCTATAATGATAATTCAACTCATCAATATACACATTGACTAAATTGACCCACATATCACACTTTGGCAAAATTACCCTTTTGCCCCTAAACTTTCTCCTATTTACGCTATTGCCCCAAGGCTCGTAAAGTGATTTTTATTCAACTTTTTAGCCTTTCATGCTTAGCCGAATCACTTACTCAACTAAAACAATCATCAATTCTCACTATATCACACATGTATGACCAAACTCAATATTTTTACAAACTAGTCCCTACATGCATTTTCTATGGAAACTCATTTAGCAAAAAATGTTTCTACTACATCAAGCTTTCATAATCTTCCATAAAACATAAAAATACATGCATGTCATACATGGCCACATTTTTGAACATCCATCATAGCTTATCAAATAGCTAAAAATAGCTTACTCATGCTACAAGGACTTCAAAAATACAAAGAATATCAAAAACGAGGCTTAGATGCACTTACTAGCAAGCTTGAAAATTTTAAAGAACCCTAACAATGGCTCTCTAATTTTTGGCAGCCTTGGATAAGAAGATGAATGAATTTTGTCATCTTTTCTCCTATTTTAATCACTTAATTGTTAAATGACCAAAATGCCCTTTTTGATAAACTTTCTATTTTAACTCATCCATGCCCAATTTTGTCCAAAAATTAGAAATTGGGAAAATTGCTATTTAAGGACCTCTAATTAATATTCTAAAGCTATTTCACACAAATAGCTTCTAGAATCTTACATTTTGCAACTTTTGCAATTTAGTCCTTTTTGGACAATTCAACAGCAATTTCATAAAATTGCTTTATGAAACTTTCACACTAGCATGCATGCATAGCATAAACCTCAAAAACTCATTCATAAACCTCAGATTTGTGGTCTCGCACCACTATTCTGACTAGGCCCTAAATCGGGATGTTACATGTAGTCTCATCTTCCTGAGGTAGCAAGGAAGCAGACTAAAGATTGTAGATCTTATCTCCATAAGCGGTAGTGGAGCAGATCGAATTTGGAAAATCTTATCCCCATGTATTGGCAATGGAGCAGATTCAAATCATCAACCTTATCTCCCTAAAGTAGCAAGGGAGCAGGTTGAAGTTTGTAGTCTTATCTTCCTGATGTAGCAAGGGAGCATACTAAAAATTGTAGATCTTGTCTCCTTGAGATAGCAGTGAGGCAGATTGAAGATGGCGAATCTTATCTTCCCGATGTTTAAAGGGAGCAGATTTTAGCCACTAGCCTTATCTTCCTGATATAGCAAGGAGCAGTCAAGATTATAGTCTTATCTTCCTAATGTAGCAAGGAGCGGACTAAAAATTGTAGATCGGCCTTTCGAGTTTGCGTGAAGCGGTCGAAGATACTAATCTGCATCCCCGAGTTTGCGATGGAAGCAGATTAAAAATAGCGAATCCGGCCTTCCCGATATTGCGATGAAGTAGATCGAAGATACTAACTGCATCCTCGGTTTGCGATGGAGCATTAAAGACAATGCAGATCCGCCTTCACGAGATTTTAGTGAAGCGGTCGAAGATACTAATCTGCATCCACGAGTTTCTGAGTGGAGAAGATTAAAGACAACGAATCTTGCCTTCTGAGATAGCGTGAAGCGGTCGAAGATACCCGTCCGCATCCCCGAGTTTGTAGTGGAGCAGATTGAAGATAGCAGATTTGGCATTCTTGAAGTTGCAGGAAACAGATCGAAGACATCAGATCTTGTCTCCCGAGTTTGCGATGAGAGCGATTGAAGATAGCGATTTGGCATTCCCGAAGTTGCGGGAAGCGGATCGAAGACATCGATCGGCATCCACGAGTTTGCGCATGGAGCAGATTAAAAACAACAAATCGGCTTTCACGAAGTTGCGAAGGAAGCGGATCAAAGACATCGACCTTGCCTCTCTCGAGTTTGCGATGAGAGCAGGCTAAAAGACAGTAGATCTTGTCTCCCTGAAGTTGCAGTGAAGCAGATCGAAAATAGCAAATCTCGTCTTCCTGAAGTTGCAGTGAAGCAGATTGAAGATATTAACCTATCTCCCTGAAGATACAGTCATTTGACAGGACCGGGCAAAATTGGTCCTTCTATAGTCTTTCCTCTATTCTCGTTACACAATAATGAGTAAAGAGGGGCAGCTGTAATAAGCCCATTTTGCCCGGGCCCATGCTTAAAAACAAACCACAAATAATAAAAATAAAAAAAATAAACCAAAGTCCAGTTTTCTTTCTTAAACAGTCCAGTTACAACCTGTTACACCCAAGCCCAAAAACACCCAGGCCTAAAACAGCCTACTCAGACCCACTACTCTACCCCAAACCCAATTACACCCAAAACAGACCTAACCCAACTGACCTACGGGGCCCAAAAGGCCCAAAACTAAAATCAGAAACAAGGGTTTCTGGAACCCTAAGAAACCCTCACGCCGCAAGCGCCCCAACAGCCCCTTCCTCGCGCCCAAGCCACCAATCGCGCCGCGCTCCTCGTCCCTCACCTGCGAAACAAGGAAAGAACACCACAGCAAAAGGAAAGAAATGGCAGAAAAACTAGCAAAACAGATTTTGTTTCTATTTTTTTTTTCGATTTATTTCAGGGCTATATAAACCCCAAAGCAACCTGTAACAGGGATATACACACGAAATACAAAAAATATACTGAAATAAACAAGAAAAACCATCAAACAGGGGTGATTTCTAATTTTTCTTATTCGCGTTATTCTTTTTATTTTTTTTCTTCGATTTCTGCAAACAGTAAACACACGAGTAATAAAATAAACAGAAAAGATTTTACCTTTCGATTAGCTTTTTAAAAAAAGAAGCTGCGGGCCTTCTTCGCCATATACGATGGCACGTCTGGCGCGCGTGCGATGACAAGCGATGGCCGACGGTGTGGGTCCCGCCTAAGGCCAAAGGACAGAGAGAATTCTCAAAATTTTTTTAAAGACGGGGGGCAAATGATTTTTTTTTTCAGAAAACTGACTTATATAGTCTCATAAAATCGACGCCGTTTTAGCTTAAGCCAATAAGCGTTAAAGCGACGTTGTTTAAAGGCCCTAGACCCGCGCGTTGACCCGAAAACCCGAGTAGGATCCGCGTGTTTTCGTTAAAAGGTCTAATTGCTCAATAAGCCTCTCCGCATTATTTTAATTTTATAATTACGTCTAGTTATATTTTTTTTACAATTGGGCCTAGAATTATTTCTTATGTTTCAATTTGGTCCCTCGGGCAATTTAAAGACTGATATCAGAACGGCGCTGTTTAAGAGATAGGGCATAATTGCCCAATAAGTCCTTATATTTTGGCGCGTGTTTCAATATTATCCTTTTTTTATAATTTTGCTCTTGATTTTTATTTATTTTCTGATTTGATCCTTGTTCATTTAATTCTTTTTATTTAATTCTTATTTTTAATTATTTTAGTATTATAATGTATTAAATTATTATCTATTATTTTATTTTATTAAGTTTAATATTATTTATATATTACATATTATTTTATAACTTGTATATTAGTTATTATGTTATATGTTTTTTTAATGTTTGTATATTATATTATATTATATCATATATTACTTTTAAAATTTTATTTTGTACAAAATTTATTTATATTGTATAGCATATATATTGTTTATATTATATATATTTAATTTTTATGATTACTGTATTATATATATATATTTTTATTTAAAAATTTTATATACTATTTACTTATAATCGTTTTCATCATATATTATCATTTATATATATACTAAATTATTAAATTAGATATTTATTATAAGTATCCCTATATATTTTTTTCATATACTCAAAGTTTTTTTTATATATATTATTCATTTAAAATACATGTTAATCGTTTTATAAATTATCGTATTTTTATTTTCCTTTTTTTATTTTGCTATAATATTTATTCAGCGTTTAAATACATCATTTATTTTTTTATTTTATTTGATTTTGTTTGAAAAATTTAATATTCATTTCTTGAATTTTCATTTTTTAATATAAATTTTAATTGCTGGTGATTATTTATATCTTATATTTATTCATGCTCTTTTATTTTTATATTATTGCTTTAGCATAGTCCTTTCATTGCATGTATCACCTACTACATTACATTATTCTTTCGTTAATTGCCTATGTTGATGTTATTTGTTAATATTATGGTGAATTACTATATGAAATTTATGTTTTGTAATGCATTGATACAATATTTTATTCAAATCATTTTTAAAAAAAATATATATTTTACTAAATTGTCGCATTTCTATTCAAAGTTTTTCTAAAAAATATGGTGATACCTAATATTTGGGAGCTTCAAGAAAAATTGTACCCTAACTCACTGGGTTTCGATTTTTCTCGTTGAACTTAAAATATTACGCATCCTTTTTCTTTCGAAATTGAAACTTATAAATTTCAAATCAAAACTTATTCTCGGGAATTCAAAACGTTACATCCTAACTTATTGGATATGATGTTTTGTATCTCGAGGTAAGAATTTTCTACAAATAAAGGCGAGCCTAGTTTCGAAGTCATGAGATGATGCATCCTAACTTATTGGGTATAGCATTTTATTTCTTTGAGATAAGTAAGTCCTGGTTTTCTTTCAAATAAAAGGATCATATTTCAAATTTTTCAAAATTTCGACACTAGGACATGAGATTATCAATTAGGTACCAAATTTTGGGCGTTACGAGGGTGCTAACCCTTCCTCGTACGTAACCGACTCCCGAACCCGTTTTCTTGTATTATGTGGACCAAAATTAATGTTTTGAAATAAAACGTTTTATAAGGTGATCCAATCACACCTAAGTCAAAAAGAGATTGGTGGAGACTCCCGTTTTTGTTTTTTAAAGTCGATCCCCATTTTTTCAAAAAAATTTAAAATGGTTTCGACAGAACCTTTCTAAGTGTGTTAGAAAACAAAAGAAAAATAATCAAAAATCAAAATAAAAATGTTGACTGAATAAAAGCAAGGTGAGGATTAAAAACATTGTGAATGGAAAAGTGCAAGAAGTAACAAAGAGCTTTAAAAATCAAAGGCAAGCTTGGAAAGAAAATCTTTCAAGTCATAATGTATCAACGCTTACTAGTTTTGTATGTGTCAATATTGCATAGTATCTTCTAAAATTTTTGAAAAATAAGGTAGGTGAAAGAAGTTGAAATAAGGAGGTGAATTTATGAATAAATTGGGGACGAATGGGGAACAATGTCATGTGCTTAACCATTTCTAGTGCTTGAAGCCGTTTTGAGTTATCTGTCGTTTTGATTCTAAACCGTCCTAAGCCTCAAAATGTTCCAAGCCTAGAAGACCTTTGAGACCCAAATAATTCACTAACACAATAATTCTTGAATTGCTTGCATTTTTCCAGATGAACATAACCAATTCACAAAAGAAAGAAATGCTAACAACAAAAATAAACTCTATTCTAAAATAAAAGAAAAGAGAAAATAAAATAAAAACCTAAAACTAAGAAAATTAAAAGTAAAAATATGATTTCTTCCTTAGTCTCTACTCTAATCCCCTTAAAATGACTGATTAAGGTAGTATTTATAGGCAAAAAAAATTTAATGCGTCAATTACAAAAATATCCCTATTACTTAACTTAATTAAGATAAATTTGACCCAAAATGTCTTCATGTTGTCCTCTTGCATTTGGCTGCGTTAGACTGAAAGTCATGACATTATAGGACCAATTTTGCCACATTGTCACCAAGGGGCTCTAGGTCGCGACATTGAGAAATTGTGGTCACTTGCTCGACTTTGCTCAATTTCTTCACTCCAGGTCTGGACCTGATATTGCAACATTCATAAGACCAATGTTGCGACCCTGACTTCAAAGGGCTCAGTGTTGCAACATCGAAGGTTGAATGTTGCAAGTTTGAGGAAAGACTCATTGGTTGATGAAAAAAAGGTAATGTTGTGACATTAATATGTGATGTTGCGACCTCGGGGTTAGAGAACTCTAGGTTGCAACATCAATCTCCAAAGGTTGCAACATTGCAACTGCTTGCTCACTTGCTTCCTCATTCTCCTCAATTAAGTCCCTAAAAATTTCTTAACCATAATTAAGTTTATAGAGACATGTAATTGACATTTTTATTTAAATAAATATAAAATAAACTAAAAATTGTAATTGAAAATAAAATCAAAGTATGGAAAAACCATAATAAGATACAAACAATTGCTCAACAAAAAGCTCTTTAAGTGCATAAAGAGCTTAATTTGTCATATAGAAATACGACATATCAAACTCGCCCACACTTATATATTTACTTTTCCACAAGAAAACAACACAAAACATACAACAAGACAACCCTTGAATTATATCGAACAACAAGATACATGGAAACTGCATATTGGATATGCATAAACATATCTAACATACAAATTAGGATTGATGTTTAGCTAACTTAAGTACTTCAAAAATAAATCTACCTAGTTCAATAATTTAAATAGCTAACAAACCTAGAGGCAATTTAAGTAAATGACACCGACCCTAAAGTTGCACTGAGGAAATTGAACCATGTCGCGACATTGGACCTACGGTGTCACGACCTAGAGCCCTTTAAGTAACAGTATCGCGACTTCACATCACCAATGTTGTGACATTGAGTTCGTGATTAAGGGACAAACTGTGGAATTGATGATCAAACATGCCTTCTTTGGAATTATTATTAGGGACAAACTTCTGATTGATGGTTTATTACATTTTCAACTATAAATATAACCTTACATCAACATTTTGGTGATTAAAGGGTGTATTTGGTTCTGTTCTGTTCGGTTTTGAGGCAAAAATTGAACTGAATCGCTCCATTCGATTTTTAACTTTTGAAACCAAAAGTTGTAACACCCCAAACCCGGTCTAACCACTACAACCGAGTCTAGCGTGCTATGGGAAAGAAAATGTTTGAAAATTGACTTGTCAATTTTGTTTAAGGAGAAAACTGTTGAATAATTTTAGAGAAAAAGAATTTGAATCTTGTGGTGTTCAAAACGTGTTAAATCTTGCTTTAGAAAAACTTAGTTGCTCAATTGTTACTCCATACTTATTACTTAATCAGTGAACATTTCAGAAAACACATTCTTATCGAGGTTTTAAAAACAACCAATTCACATTTACCAAGTATGCTTATCGAAAGTTATATAAAAAAACAACCAAATAAAACATCACAGAAATAAAAGTTAGGCGGCCTTATTACAACGAGGAAAACCCAAAATTTAAATAAAACAGCTAAGTCCAAACAGAAAACTTTGATATAAAACAAATGCTGAGCATGGCCACCTCGAGTCCACTCTGGCTCCATATCCACGATCTAAGTCTGATCTGCAAAATGTAAAGGAAGGGGTGAGTCACCTAGACTCAGTGTGTAAGTCCCCATCCCAAGAGAAATTATGCTCTCATAGATCACAATCAAGGCGTGCAATAATAACAACTTACCTGGCATCCTCGCTTTTACCCACAAGGGTATTTTAGTAACCTTTGTCGTCATTTCGGCTTTTACAACACACAACATTAACATATCAAGTATAGAAAGTGTGTAAGAGTTACACACCTGGTTATCGTACTAACGCTCTTTCTTCGCTTCTATGCTCTTCACTCGAGACTACCACTATCGGTCTCACGATCCAACTCCCGATACTTATTCGTTTGGATTTACGGATCCAACCTCCACCGCTCGATTTGTTAATCGAGTTAAAAATAATCCCTTAATCACCAAACCAATTAAACGATGAGATCTCACTAATTAAATAATGATATCACTTAAAACGAATCCTTACCTCCACTGTCGAATCCCGAAAGTCTTTAAGAAAACGTCACCTTCCCACCTATATTCGGCCATCACTAAAGTATTAAACCGATCCCTTAAACGCAATCAAATGAGTACCGAAACACATTCGGCCAAGCCAAAATAACAAGAAAGGCCATTCGGCCGAACCTACCAACCCACCTTCGGCTTTCCACAAATCGGCCATACAGGGCACATCAGATAGAATTCGGCTTCTAGGGGTAGAGAGTGAAATCGACAGGGCCTTTGAACAAGTGATTCGAGTTAGAACTTAATGAAAAGAAAAAGAGAAACCGCAGAGAAGCAAAATCCCGAAACTCACCAGTTAAAGAGAGAGTACTCGGCTTATGGTGCACCTTCTGAGAAATCCACCCTTGTAGATTCGGCTATGGGAGAGGAAGATGAAGACCAGGGTATTCGGCTTTGGAAGAAAAGAATGAAAAGAAGAATGTGTTGAAGAGTTGCGGCAAAGAAAAGAGTTTGAGAGAATAGGAGAATAAGAGAATTTTCGGCTAGAAAAGTAAGTGAGAAAGAAAGAAAAGAAAACGAATGGAAAAGATGGACACTAGGCTTCAAAATTCGGCTACACATGCACACACCTCAGAGTTGGAGTTTCGGCCAACTCTCCCCTCTCCTGATAGCCTTAATCCCTTATCTCATCTATCTCATAACACATCCCTTATCTTACCTTTAAAAGAGACCATCTTCAACCCAACTCTTTCCTTCCTTTTATCATCTTTTATAACTTAAATAAAAAGAATTAAAGCTCCTAAAATGTAGCCACTATGCCGTCCACCCCTTCCCCCTTGAAGTGCCGAAATTTGACCCATCAATTTGGGCCCCAAGCGGCCACACTAGGCCCAACTCCTCCCCCTTGTGACGCCACCTTTATGCCCACTTAAAACACCTCCAAAATTTGGGCCACAAGCCCAACTTGCCACTAAACATAACAATTTAAATTAAAATACTACGAGCAATATTTTTAATAAATTTTTACCCAGATTTAGGCCCAAACCTGAGCCCAATACTCACATCAAAGCCTTTTAACTTACTAATTTATCCATGCAACGTACCAAATGCACAGACCCACAAAATCAGGATATTACAGTTCTACCCCCTTAAAATAAATTTCGACCTCGAAATTTACCTAATCAAAAGAGTTGAGGGTATTGCTGTCGCATGATATCCTCCGGCTCCCATGTCGCTTCCTCCGATCCATGGTTCCGCCATAATACCTTTACCAAAGGGACCGATTTCCTACGCAAAACCTTAACATCCCGATCCAGATCTCATCTTTGGTTCCTCCTCAAAAGACAGTGCGGACTCACCTCAATCTCCTCCACTGGCACCACATGAGACGGATCCGGGCGATAGTGTCTAAGCATGGAAACGTGAAATACATTGTGAATTTGACTCAACTCTGGTGGTAGCTCGAGCTGGTAAGCCACTGGTCCTACTCGCTTCAATACCCGATAAGGCCCAATAAACCTAGGGCTCAACTTGCCTTTCCTACTGAACCTCAGAACCTTCTTCCATGGCGACACTTTCAAGAAGACCCTGTCACCCTCTGCAAACTCGATATCCTTCCGTTTAAGGTCGGCATAAGCCTTCTGCCTGTCTGAAGCTTCTTTCAACCGAGTTCTAATCACCTCCACCTTATCTTCTGTCTCAGCAACCAACTCCGAACCCAATAACTGCCGCTCCCCCAACCCCGTCCAACACGTAGGGGTACGACACTTCCGACCATATAACGCTTCGTATGGTGCCATCTTAATACTCGCCTGATAACTATTGTTATACGCGAACTCCGCCAACGGTAAAAATTCTTCCCAACTGCCTCTGAAATCCAAGACACAACCCCTTAGCATATCTTCCAAGAATTGAATCACCCTTTCCGACTGTCCATCTGACTGGGGATGGAATGCCGTACTGAAATCCAACCTTGTACCAAACGCCTGATGCAAAGCCTTCCAGAACCTTGACGTAAATCTAGGGTCTCTGTCCGAAATAATCGACACTAGCACCCCATGCAACCTTACAATCTCCGCTATATATAGTCTCGCTAGCTTCTGAAGAGAGAAATCCATACGTACAGGTATGAAATGAGCAGACTTCGTCAGACGGTCCACAATCACCCAAACTGCATCCTTTTTAGTGGGTGTGAGGGTAACCCACTCACAAAATCCATTGTGATCCTTTCCCCTTCCATCATGGAATCTTAATCGGTCAGAATAACAACCACGACGGTAATCGATGTTCAGCCTTGACTTGCTGACATGTCAGACACTTACCCATAAATTCTGTTACCTCACGCTTAAGACCCGGCCACCAAAACTGCTCCCGCAAATCCCGATACATCTTACTACCTCCGGATGCATAGCATATGGATCGCTATGTGCCTCTTGCAAAATCTTCTCGCCTTAACTCCACATCCTTAGGCATACACACCTTCCCTTGAAAACATAATACTCTATCGCTGCTCAGACTATACCCCTCCAATCCACCATTCTGCACTTGCAAGCATCGAGCACTTAAGACTTCATCTACCACCAAGCTCCTTAACTCGATCTACCCATGATGGCTTCACCTGTAATTTCGCTAACAGGCTTCCGTCCTCATACAAACTAAGATGAGCGAACATCGCCCTTAAATTCGACACCACTTTCTGACTTAGCGCATCCGCCACCACGTTTGCCTTTCCCGGGTGATATTCAATCGAACAGTCGTAATCCTTTAACAATTCCACCCACCTTTATTGCCTCAAATTCAGCTCCTTCTGAGTCAGCAGATACTTCAAGCTCTTATGGTCCGTGTAGATCACCGACTTCTCCCCGTACAAATAATGCCTCCACACCTTCAAAGCGAAGACCACTGCAGCCAACTCCAGATCATGCGTCGGATAGTTAACTTCATGCGGTCTCAACTGCCGAGACGCATAAGCAACAACCTTCCCCTCCTGCATCAATACACAACCTAACCCCGTATGGGAAGCGTCACAATACACCACAGAATTTTTCCCTGCCACAGGCTGAATCAAGACCGGAGCCTCAGTCAAAACCCTCTTCAGTTTCTCAAAACTCTCCTGCTGCTTATCCGTCCATACAAAAGGTACCTCCTTCCTCAACAACTTTGTCAAAGGTGCCGCTATCGAAGAAAACCCTTCCACAAATCTCCTATAGTAGCCTGCTAACCCCAAGAAACTGCGAATCTCTGCCACCGACTTGAGTGGTTTCCAATCCAATACTGCCTCAATCTTCCAAGGATCCATTCTTATCCCTTCTGCTGATACCACATGCCCCAGAAAAGTAACTTTCTTCAACCAAAACTCACACTTACTAAAATTGGCGTATAATTGCTTTTCCCTTAAAATCTGCAACACTACCCGCAAATACGCGTCGCGTTCCTCTTCCAACCTCGAGTACACCAGAATATCATCTATAAATACTACGCCGAACTGATCCAAGTACGGTTGAAACACCCAGTTCATCATATCCATAAACGCTGCCGGTGCGTTCGTCAACCCGAACGGCATTACTAGAAATTCATAGTGCCTGTATCGAGTACGAAACGCCGTCTTATGGATATCCGCCTCCTTTACCTTAAGTTGGTGATATCCCGACCTCAAATCTATCTTGGAAAAGACCGATGCTCCCTTAAGCTAGTCGAACAGGTCATTTATCCTAGGCAACAGATACTTGTTCTTAATTGTCAATTTATTCAACTGACGGTAGTCTATGCACATTCGCATCGACCCATCCTTTTTCTTAACAAAGAGCACAAGCGCTCCCCAAGGTGATACACTTGGCCGAATGAAACCTCGATCCAATAACTCCTGAATCTGTGCTTTCAACTCCACCAATTCCTTTGGCGCCATCCTATACGGAGCAATAGACACTGGCGCTGTTCCCAGTAGAAGGTCAATACCGAACTCCACCTCTCGATCAGGTGGCAATCCCGGAAGCTTCTCCGGAAAGAAATCGACAAAGTCTTTCACCATTCGAACACCTCCCACAGCCAAATCTTTAGCTTCCAAGGCACAAACATAAACCACAAATGCCTCACATCCTTTCCTTACCATCTTTTCCGCCTTCAGCGCGGACACCACATTAGATAGGTAATTCCTTCTTTCACCTATCATTACCACCTCTTCACCCTCGGCCAATTTTAGCACCATGCGCTTAGCCGCACAGTCTAGTTCTACCCGGTACTTAACCAACCAATCCATTCCTAAGATTAAATCGAACTCCCCGAAGGGTAGTTTCATCAAATCCACTTGAAACACGACCCCTTGAAGTTGTAGGGGTACATCCCTATACAGTTTGTCTACTACCACAGAGTGTCCTAGAGGGCTAACTACTGTCATCTTTCTAGCAGAAATCTCATAGGCTAAGTTTAGAGTTCCCACTACGCTACTAGCTACATATGAGTGTGTTGAACCAACGTCAATCAAAGTAGTATAAGGCAACCTAGAAATTAAAAACGTACTGGTTATGACGTCCGGTGCGTTACCCTCCTCTCGACGTTTGGCTGCATAGACCAACCCAGGCTGTCTAGCATTAGCACCCCCAGCACATCGGCCAGGTGCTCCACGGCCTCAACCATTACCATTACCACCCCTAACTGCACCTCGACCCCTCTGTGGTTGCTGGCCATCTCTCCTGAATTGACCACGTCCTTGACCCTCAGCTTGAGTCCTAGCTAACTTCCGCGGACAATCCCTTATCCGGTGCTCCATTGACCCACACTCAAAGCACCCTCTATTACCAGCCCAACACTCTCTCGAATGAGACTTCCCACATCTAACGCACTAAGGTGGCCACTGAGCAGCAGCAGGCTTTGCGGCTCGATCCGGTCTATCAAATTTAGCCCTTTTCTGAGTACTTCCACCAGACCCTGATAGCCCAAAACTATCCCTGCCTCTATCCTGATTCCGCTTCTCGGTTCGCTTAACCTCCTCAGCTATTTTGGCCTTTTCCACGAGAACGGTGAATTCCCTTTCTCGCTGAGGTGCAATCAACACCCGCAGCTCATCTCTTAGCCCATCCTCGAACCTAACACAGCGCTCATGTTCCGTAGCCACCATACCCCGAGCATACCTACTTAACCTCAAAAATTTTGCCTCGTACTCAGGTACCGACTTACTCCCCTGAACCAAATTCAGGAACGCCCTACATTGCGCATCAGTATAACCAGCTCCCACATACTTCCTCTGATAGGCTGCCTTAAAATAATCCCAGGTGATATCATCGGCCACTGCACCATCCCTGACTGTGAGCCACCACTGATACGACTCATCCCGGAGAAGAGACACTATCCCCTTTAACTTCTCCTCAGTCGAGAAGTCTAAGTCATCCATTATACGTTCTGTTGCCTCTAACCAGTACTCAGCAGTGTTGGGAGCTACACCGGACACCCCCCTAAACACCTCCGCTCCGTTAGCTTGGAGTCGCTCAGCCACCGATTTCCGGGCTCCTGTACCCGCGCCTGCCCCGGCAACTCTCTCCAAAACTCACAGTACCGCCTGGGATATTACATCATTATCACCAGTCTGATCCTGGAACTCAACTCCCTCCGCCGACAGATCTGGCAGCACATTCCCAGACCCATGATAAGACCCTACTGGCTCTAACAAGGTCATCCTACCCCTACCCCGGCCACGCGGCGGACGTCCACGACCTCGTGTACTCATTCTTCCCGTTTGCGTTTATCTGGTTAAGAATTTTATGTATTATTAATTCTGTTCACTGTTTATCCACGAGCAATTTTTATGGAAAATAGTTTTAAAAGTGATTCTTTCGAAGTCGAATCTATCTATAGTTTCAATTTCAGGCTTATCTCCTAGTTCTAAGTGCATTCATCACACAAACAACATCCACAGACCATATTCAACGTGTAGGGGTATTTTTGTCATCTTCACTACTCGAGGGTATTTTTGTAATTTTTACCTACAGGGGTATTTTCGAAATTTTTCCAAAATAAAGTTTCGGGTGATTTTGCAAATTAAGGGTATTTTGGTAATTTGCAACTCGGGGTATCTTGGTAATTTTGTCAATCAGGGGTAGTTTGGTAATTTACAAACCAGGGGTACTTTGGTCTTTTTTTCCAAATTCAGGGTAGTTTTCACAAATCAAGGGGTAATTTGTTAATTTCAAAACTAGGGTTTTTACAAAACAGTGTGGCTGGTCCCTTTCGGGTTTTAATTATCGGATTTAGCCTGTGAACAAGTCTTCATGGTCGAGTGAGCATACCACGCACTGTAGAATTCGAGCGAAGAGGAGGTGAGTCACTAGGACTGCTTAAATACCAAGCTCTTCCTGAATCCAATCCTAGACATGCGCCTGGCTATTGCCACACCCTAACTCGGCGACTTACTCACAGGTTTGTTTGATTCGGCTTAAGTCTTATGTAATTAAGAAGTTGTGTAAACTAATCCTATGGTCCATCAGTTCTACCATGCTCAACTACATCTAAAGCCCCCAAAGCCCACACATAAATAGTAAATCAAAGGTTAGAGTACTTACCTGGGTGCATCGGCGCCGGAGACTCAGGTGCCATGCTTTCCGAAAGAAAAATTATTTTACAAACTCTTAAAACATATTTTGGGCCACAAACCCACAATCGAGCTTTTAAACCTGGCTTTGATACCAAAATGTAACACCTCAAACCCGGTCTAACCACTACAACTGAGTCTGGCGTGCTACGGGAAAGAAAATGTTTGAAAATCAACTTGTCAATTTTGTTTAAGGAGAAAACTGTTGAATAATTTTAGAGAAAACGAATTTGAATCTTGTGGTGTTCAAAACGTGTTAAATCTTGCTTTAGAAAAACTTAGTTGCTCAATTGTTACTCCATACTTATTACTTAATCAGTGAACATTTCAGAAAACACATTCTTATCGAGGTTTTAAAAACAACCAATTCACATTTACCAAGTATGCTTATCGAAAGTTATATAAAAAAAACAACCAAATAAAACATCACAGAAATAAAAGTTAGGTGGCCTTATTACAACGAGGAAAACCCAAAATTTAAATAAAACAGCTAAGTCCAAACAGAAAACTTTGATATAAAACAAATGCTGAGCATGGCCACCTCGAGTCCACTCCGGCTCCATATCCACGATCTAAGTCTGATCTGCAAAATGTAAAGGAAGGGGTGAGTCACCTAGACTCAGTGTGTAAGTCCCCATCCCAAGAGAAATTATGCTCTCATAGATCACAATCAAGGCGTGCAATAATAACAACTTACCCGGCATCCTCGCTTTTACCCACAAGGGTATTTTAGTAACCTTTGCCGTCATTTCGGCTATTACAACACACAACATTAACATATCAAGTATAGAAAGTGTGTAAGAGTTACACACCTGGTTATCGTACTAACGCTCTTACTGCTTCTATGCTACTGTCACTCGAGACTACCACTATCGGTCTACGATCCAACTCCCGATACTTATTCGTTTGGATTTACAGATCCAACCTCCACTGCCTAACTGTTAATCGAGTTCAAAATAATCCCTTAATCACCAAACCAATTAAACGATGAGATCTCACTAATTAAATAATGATATCACTTAAAACGAATCCTTACCTCCACTGTCGAATCCCGAAAGTCTTTAAGAAAACGACACCTTCCCACCTATATTCGGCCATCACTAAAGTATTAAACCGATCCCTTAAACGCAATCAAATGAGTACCGAAACACATTCGGCCAAGCCAAAAGAACAAGAAAGGCCATTCGGCCGAACCTACCAACCCACCTTCGGCTTTCCACAAATCGGCCATACAGGGCACAACAGACAGGATTCGGCTTCTAGGGGTAGAGAGTGAAATCGACAGGGCCTTTGAACAATTGATTCGAGTTAGAACTTAATGAAAAGAAAAAGAGAAACCGCAGAGAAGAAAAATCCCGAAACTCACCAGATTAAAGAGGAGTACTCGGCTTATGGTGCACCTTCGGGAGAAATCCACCCTTGTAGATTTGGCTATGGGAGAGGAAGATGAAGACCAGGGTATTCGGCTTTGGAAGAAAAGAATGAAAAGAAGAATGTGTTGAAGAGTTGCGGTAAAGAAAAGAATTTGAGAGAATATGAGAATAAGAGAATTTTCGGCTAGAAAAGTAAGTGAGAAAGAAAGAAAAGAAAAGAAATGGAAAAGATGGACACTAGGCTTCAAAATTCGGCTACACATGCACACACCTCAGAGTTGGAGTTTCGGCCAACTCTCCCCTCTCCTGATAGCCTTAATCCCTTATCTCATCCATCTCATAACACATCCCTTATCTTACCTTTAAAAGAGACCATCTTCAACCCAACTCTTTCCTTCCTTTTATCATCTTTTATCACTTAAATAAAAAGAATTAAAGCTCCTAAAATGTAGCCACTATGCCGTCCACCCCTTCCCCCTTGAAGTGCCGAAATTTGACCCATCAATTTGGGCCCCAAGCGTCCACACTAGGCCCAACTCCCCCTTGTGATGCCACCTTAATGCCCACTTAAAACACCTCCAAAATTTGGGCCACAAGCCCAACTTGCCACTAAACATAATAATTGAATTTTAGGAAATTGATTTGGGTATTTGATTTTTGCATGAATATGTTCTAAATTTCTTAGGTGATTGGTTAATTTTATTGTAAGTATATAATTTTACACCGAAAGGATAATCTATCGAGTAAAACTTGATTTAGTTTGCCTTAACCGAGTGAGACTAATAGGAGAATTTGATTAAGTTCCTTATTCGGTTAATTGAGATTGAGAGGTAAAATTGGCTAAGTGAGGAAATTCTCAGTTGAGTCCTTTAGGTGTAATTTCATTGCTTACATGAGAGTTAATCGATCATCGTTGTTGCCAATATTATTCTCTATCATTTGAGAGTGTTTATGTTTATTTATTCATTCGTAATTTTTATAAATTCACTTGTTTTGGATTGTTATAATAATTGATTGATTTAGTAGCTCAATAGAATTTCTTGTGCAAGTTATTTCATTTATGTTTTAAATTGAGCAATCTCCTTTAGGTTTGATTCTCGGAGTACTTTCAGTGTTCCGTTGTAACACAAATTAATTACAATTTGACATGTACACTTATAGTACAACCACACTTCATTTTATATCTATATTTTTGCATATTTCAACACATATACGTTAGTGGTCAATACACGTATCCCATTTTCCTATCCTTTAAACCCTAACATATTTCCTTTAATACTTAATCATAAAGAATTACACAATAATTAAATAAGATGATACGATTTATGACTAGGTGTCAAGGAAAATAGGTTATGTTCAGCCCGAATGAAGGGTTTAAGGCTAAGGTATGGGAATGGGATGAATGGATAACCCATTTTTATAGTTTAAACTGCAGGAAAAGTTAAGAGCCATGGGATGCAAGTTTCTCAAGAATACTTAAAGAATCAACATTATTTTATTTATATTAGGTTTTCTTATGTAGGTTCAGGGGTATAGGAATCTCTACAACATCTAAAAAGTATATTGAACTTGACATCCAAGGGTGTGGAGTTAAATAGGAAAAATTAGGGTTCGGGTTCATGTCACACCCAAGTTTTTCTATTCAGCGTTTCGTTCGTTGACTAAGTGAGGTTGTCGATGACTTGTTTATGAACTAGTCAAATTCGCAAGAATTAACTTGTTTCATTTGGCGAAGTTTCTCTTGTGGAATGTTTTGCTAGGTTCCACCATTTTGCAGATTCCTATTCCGCATTTGGTGTGCTTTTCTGTTGTGAATCTGACATTGGCGAGTTTAATTGTAGAAAATAGGTTTATTGTTTTAGAATCCGTAATTGGTAGGCCACATACAGGAAAAGTGTCAAATCCTATGTAGGAAACATGTCATTTCGCATGACACCTATAGAGCCTCGTTAATGGTGTCTGATTAGTGGGATCGTGTCTGATTAGTGGAATCATGTGTGGATGTAAAATGATTAGGTAACCTATATAGTGGAATTATAGGCTAATTCCTATATAAATAGGATAAAAGCTTAACGGAGAACGACTTTAATTTTACATTTCTCTGTTCATCCTTGTTCTTTCTGAAGAAACCTAGTGTGTTCTTCACTGTGTAAAAAAGGTACCAACTTTCATCTTGATTCGTAACTGACTTTTTCAAGCCAACTGCTGGTAAATTCTTCAGTCCTTCTTTAGTTTAATATCAAGGAATGATAGGGTTGTCGGAACCATTTATATAGGTTTCTACTGGAGGTCAGAGGAAAGGAAACTTCATTCTGGTTAACGTTTGCATGTTTCTGATTCTTGTTTTTTCATTAAAGTTCAATTGTTTATATACTTAATAGAGGGTTTAATTTTATTTAGCTAAAGAAACATGAGAAGGCCCTAGTCAAGAAAGGGAAAGAACATGTAGAATAGGAAAAGCTTTTTCTGGTAATCTCTGGTGAGTTCCTTTCACTTGTGTTCCCATTAAATCCCAACTAATTTCATGATAATGTTGTCTTCAAGGTAAGTAAGTTTATTTAAAATCAGTTGTGCATGTTTGTGTTAACAAACTAGAATGATAATAGCAATATATGCATGAATGATTGTAAATGGATACTCTTCCTTGGTGCACAAGCTCCGTATCCGGAATGGCGGAAGCGGGGAAATGGTGGAAGTTGTTGAGATATGATGGGATAAATGTATGGAGATTATGATATGATATGATATTTACTTTTGGTAGGTCATGTAAATGCAAACCACGATTGATGAATGCCCTGGTCTTGCGAGAGAGCACGTAAGTGTTCGAATTCACAAGGAGGATTTGTGGAGGTTCGGTTGGATATATGAAATATCGACTCAATGGAGAAATACTATAAATATTAAACCATGGCTCTTCGGAACGATATGTGGATCAAAAGATAACACAAGGAAGGGGTCCATGAACAGTCCATGTAAAGCATGCAAGTGTTGCTTAAGGTTAATGCACGTGGATAATGCTAAGATGAATGGGTATCCGTGTGATTTGTGCTTAATAGGGAAAAGTATCCGCATGTGAACTAACTTTGGTTAAGGTGTGAAATTGTCTGTGTTTGTGATTAGATATAACTAATATTCGCATGAAAATTGAACTTATTGGTGACTGCATTTAGCGACGGATAGTATCCGCCAATGAACCCTAATTGTTTAGTGTTATAAATCCACCAACGGATCGTACACAACAATATTGGTGTGTCCGTTTGTAAATTGTTGGTATTACTAAGTGGTATAAAAGCCTAGCTTAATTTCACTTCTTGGAAACCTTGTTCGAAAGTTTATTATTTAGCCTTGGAACTCACTAAGTTCATTATGAACTTACTTAATTTCCCCTACCATTTCAGGATTTGTTGAGTAAGTGAACTTTTGAAGGGACTTAGCCAGACAACAAACTCTTTTGTGAGTCATTCATCGTTCTATCGTAACATGTATATCAAATTGGGGTGGCCTGTGGTCTAAATCTTTTGTAATTGAATAATGTAAAGCAAATTTGAATTTCTTTTATATAATCGTTTGTATATAACTAATGATGGCACTTCGCCAATTTATCTACTTTTATGTTATGTGAATTAAGGCTTACTCTTATTTTCCCTTGATTTATGCCTTAATTCTTTCAATCTATTGAGTGACATTTTGGAATGTATACCTTTATTTTCTTTTGGTTTTGTTTTAAAAATACTATTTCGCCAAATGTCATTTTAAGATTATTTTATTAAAATAGTATTGATCGACTTAACTACTAAAACCAATGTTTTTGTCATTACAAAATGATTTATGTTTTTCGATAACATTACCGTTGGCCGGTCAGATGGTCGATTTGGGGTGTTATAATTTTATTGATATCAAAACTTCAATTTAGCCGATTTTGGAAGACCAAATTTAGTAGCAGGCCCTAATATACATGTTATAGGTTTCTGGCTTGTCCCTTATTGAAATGCTATGTTAAGGTTGTGTTTTGTAGTTAATCTTGATTTTTATGTCGACAAATTCTTGAGATGTTACCGATGAAAAGATAGAGAGTAATGTTCCTTCACATTCTAGAGGTCCTAGCCCTACAGCAAGTCTGGGAGCTGTAAGCGGCAAAGCATGTGAAGCCTTGTTAGAGATGATGGGGCACTGGTTTGATCGATTCGTAAATATTGCTCCATCCTCACTCCTCAAAGACCAACTGAAGCGGCACAACCAGTGGCTCCTACACCTTCTACTCCAACTATGAACCCGTCTCGGGGAGACCCTATAAAGGAGATTAAAAAAAGAGTTCTAAGGAATTCAATGGAGGGAAGGATAATGATCCTGTTCTAGCTGAGAATTGGCTATGGGTAAATGAAGAACTGCAATGTACCACATCCAACAGTCTTCATTGTGCAGTCTCTTTGCTTGAAGAAAAGGCTTACCAGTGGTGGCACATTGTGTTAATCATCACCCCTCGGGAGCAAGTGAATTAGGAATTATTTCTGAAGAAGTTTCGTAAGAAGTACATCAACCAGCTCTTCGTCAAGCAAATGAAGAGAGTTTTTAGAGCTCAAGCAAGGGCGGATGGCAGCCTTGGAGTATGAACGCAAATTCATTAGATTGAGCAAGTATGCTCAAGAGTTTGTACCGACAGATGAGAACCTTTGTATTAGGTTCGAATGAGGTTTAAATGAAGAGCTCAGAATGTTGTTGTCTGTGATGGAAATTAGGGACTTCCCTATTTTGATGGCCAAGGCCCAAAGGATAGAGATGACAATCCATGAGAAGAATAAGGTTAAAGACTGTAAGAGGAACAAACGTGGGCAACTGGTTCATTTTTAGTGGCTGGATTTAAGAGGCCCAATGATGTAAAGAGTTGTTCTCATGCACCTTTTAGAGATATTCAAACTATTAGATTCCACTGAGATCAAAGTGTTCGACAAGCCACTTCCATGGCGAGCACTAGTGGCTCCAAGAAGGCAAAGGCTCCTACTTTCAACACTTGTAGGCGAGTTCATGTTGCAACTTGCTGGAAAGTGGTGGACACATGTTATGGATGCGGACCACCCCATCATTTTGTGAGGGATTTCCCAAACAAAAGCGGAGGAAATACTAAGCAGTCAGTGTAAATAGTCTATAAAGCCTAGCTTGAAAAGAGATCGGGAGTAACCGTGAAATCGGGTACCACTCAAGGAGTTCAAAGAAGGACTACAGTGAATCCAAGTTCAAAGGTTTCAGCTAGATCCTACGTAATGTGCGCCAAAGAAGATGCAAAAGCTTCGGATGTGATAACTGGTAATTTTACTTTTTTTGGCATTGGCATTCGTGCATTGATAGACCTGGGGTCAACCCATTTGTATA
The DNA here is from genome assembly GCA_025698515.1 of Gossypium sturtianum. NCBI lineage: Eukaryota > Viridiplantae > Streptophyta > Magnoliopsida > Malvales > Malvaceae > Gossypium > Gossypium sturtianum. Next base: position 13,595,192 of record CM046948.1, read on the forward strand.
TTTGCACTAAGTTTGTAGATGACAAGAGTTTCAAAGTAGCCTCACCAACCTCCTAGGTCATAGTACTATTATTATTAGAGCAATTCAGGACTGTCCGCTGAAATTCGACGAACACATCTTTTCAGCGGATTTGTTATTGTTGAACTTCCATGAGTTCGATGCCATCCTAGGCCTAGATTGGCTGGCTAGACATAACGTGGTTATTGATTGCCATGCCAAAGGTGTATGATTGGTTGCTAAGAAGGGTAATGAAGTACTTATTTCTAGAGAAAGATGTGACATTAGAAACCATGGGAAATGCTAGAAATTGTTGAGATGTGATGGGAGAAATGTATGAAGATTATGATATGATATGAGATTTACCTCTGGTAGGGCGTGTAAATGAAAATCGCAATTGGTGAATGCCCCGACCTTGCGGGGGACCACGAGGTGGTACTGCGAAGTGGTAGCACGAGGTGAGATCGATGAGGTAGTGTGATGTGAGATCGTGAGGTGGTAGTCTAAGGTGAACTTGCAAGGTGATATCGTGATATGGAGATCCAAAGTCGCAACACCCTTGACAATGCTGGAATGAAGAGAATGGAGACCACCAACTGTGTTATCACGATACCGGCCATAGGGTATTGCAAGATCCTTGACGAGGCAGACAAAAGATGACTACAAGGGCAATAATTTTCCAACATGTTCCCTAACCAACATTAGACTTCCAGGGGTATTTTAGTCCAAAACTTTGGGTTGTAATCAAATATTAAAAGCCACTTTTGGCTGAGAACGTGTAGTCTAGGGAGAGATTTTTACTTTAGGGTTTTCTTTCATATTTTAGTTCATCTTTAAGGTAGTTTTCTTATCCATAACTATAGGATTTAGTTTTCCTGCAATCTTCTTTATTTTCCTTGTATTTTCTTAGTTAATTAAGTTAGATTTTACTGTAGCTTTGGTTCATTTATATGGTCAACACCTTAAACTCTTTTGTAATAACATTTTATTCCTCCTTTAATATCAGTCAACTTTTCTTTCTTTCTACTTGTTAAAAATCATAGCTTTAGTATTTTTATTCATCTATCTTGATTCCATCATTGTGCTATCCAAGCTTTTCCAAGAAAGCTTAGGTTTTTATTCACTTCTTTTTAAGTTTAAGGTAATGCTTTTATTGCTTGAATTGTTGCTTGTTGTTGGCTTAGAAATGAGTAGGAGTAGCTAAACCTTAGGTGGTTGGTTGATGGAAGTGTTGTTTAATTAGTTTTTGGTACAGGGACTAAATCGTAAAAATTAGACTACACCAAATAGACTTAAAAACTTAGGAATTATGCCCCTAAGGGAAAATTTAGGTAAGTGAGACCAATAGGAGATCTTATCAGACTCCAATTCGTTAGTATCGGATTAGTTGTTGAGATTGGGAGATAAATCAGGCTAATTTGTCTAAGTTGGTAAAGTTAAGGCCGAGAGTTAAAATGGAACCAATTTAGGAGTTTAAGTGGTTTAGATCCCTAATCCAAAGATTAATTAGCAACATGGAAGTCAACAGACTGTTGCTTGTTATTTAATTGTTGTTTGTTTAATTTTATTTGTTTTAAAATTTAGTCATTTTATGTTTTAGGTAACTAATTAGTTTAATTGAACCTCAAATTATGCATTGTCATGATATAAAAAGTAGTGAGTAGCTAGTTAGAATCCTTCATTGCATGCTTGTCGAGTAGGAATCATTAAATCGCTGACTCATTTGGGTTCGATCCTTGGAATACTCTAGTGTTCCATTGTAACACTATAAATATTACAACTGACCTGTCAAACTTGCAGATACCCCTATATTATAGATTGTTGTAGTGTTGATTCCTGATGCACGCACGCCAGGTAGAGCGGTCACCTATTAGAGATAAATGATGAAAGAGATGTAGGGGTTGAGGTGTGCTCCGACTTATTTGACTAAAGAACTACATAAAATCCAAATTCTTGATTATCATTTCTACCACCGAAGTTAAAAACGATGATAAAGGGACATTACCAAGACCTGATCCCTTTCCAACATTGTGCAAGGATCCACACAGATGGTATGTTGAAGAGGCAAGATTGTCTTAAGTCCAGCTAGGGAGATTCAGGTGCTCAAGAATGACCTTGTTGATGTTCTTATTAATAACTTGACGGTACATGCCATCCTCGTACTCCCAAATACTCCTCTCCTAGACAGAATCACCCTTAGCCCACCTAATTAAACCATTACATATATAACTTAAAGGCTCGAAATTACAATTCGGGACAACTTTCCTTTATATACTGTAACACCCCTTACCCAATCTGGTAGTCGGACCCAATCTATGGAGTGCTACAGTCAAAGCTGGAACAAAACATATTCAATTCACATCGATTATTTCAAATAAACATCGAATTACTTCACAAATATACAATTAACAATCAAATTAAACATAAATCATACAATCATAATAAATTAAATGCATAATCACCAAATATAATTTTTCTCGGGCCTTATATGAGCTTATGTATGCTCTAGTATCAACCTAGAATTTAACTACGACTATTTTGCAACATTTCCAAAATTACAGATCAATTATATCATAAATAAATCTTTCAAATAATCAATCATATCATAAATATTCAAATATTACGATATACAATTAAATTTGAGTCTTAATCGATCTTACGAAAGCTCGCAAGTTGACTTGATCACAAATAAGGATCAAAATGAAGCAACTTCAAAAGATAAGGGCATTCATGAAAAATAAGGGGAAAACGAACCTGTGCCAAGCCGTCTACCTCATTGTGGCAAATGTGGCACAAAAACGAAAATGTCCTCCAGTAGTCAAACGATTGTGTCACTAGACCATGTCTATCACATGACCATGTGGCCATCGCGTGTAACAATTAGGAATTGTGTGAACCAAAAAGTACAAAATTTACAAATAAGAACACGATCGTGCCTCTGGCCTGTGTATCCCATATGGCCGCCCTTGTGGCACCAATTTTGGCTATTTTGAAACCTTTTCAAAAAAACATCACTTAAAACACAATTGTGCATAATTGAATTATAACACCTATAATTACAACCATCCAAAACATGCATAATAAGGTCATTCATTCATGCACTCAACCAAATCAGCCATTCCACATGAACTGTGTACTAAAACATAACATTATACACTATGAAATTTCAACAAATCCAACAAGCCTAAACATCTCAAATATCAAATCCAAACATACTATATTTTATTCACTTAAATCTCTAAACAATATGCCATATAGGCACCAACACAAATCAAGATAACCTTGATCAACATAAGCCATTCAAACATTCCAAAATGGTTCATTACTATACCATTCAATCTATATACCTAAACTTACCATTTGACACCATTTTAATATCATTTCCACATACCAAAACTTATACTACCAAATCACACTCAAATCCAAACAAACCTATCAATCCAAACATGTTATATCAACCTATGGAACATTAGAACTTAGCCATTCACTTGTCTCAAGCATGGCTTACGACAATGCAAAATTTACACACATTTACACAACTTACCAAATCAACCAAAATCAATATCATCATTAGACCAAACTTATAATCTTTCAAGACAACATACATACAAACCCAACCCTATATACATGCCTGATAAACCGAAATAGTAACACATTTTAGGCCCACATTTAGTATGCTTTTGGATGAATTATCCCTTATTTTATGTAAAAAGGTGCTCTTAATCCTTTCTTTTCATGTCTTATACTCAGGAAAGCACCAGGGGATGAAAAGAACGCAAAACGGGCTTAAAACGGGACAAATGGGCCAAAGCATGAAATCGACACGGCCTGGACCAAAGATCACACGGCCGTACCTTTCTAATCATCTAGAACATGGTCTTCCCTCGATTCACACGGCCGTGCCTCATTAAAGAAGTTTGAGCACGGTTTGGCCACGATTCACACGGGCGTGTGCCATGGTCGTGTCCCTGTCACTGGAAAAAGCAATTTCACTCAGATTTGGATGCTTGGAGGCAAAGAAACACACTCCAAAGTCTAATTAAATCCCCAATTAGGAATTGCACTCAAATTAGGATACTTGGAGGCCAAGTAACACATCTCAAAGCCTATATAAACACCCTAGGGGGCAACTTAATAGGAGAGTTTGACAGAAACCCTCTGTCGATGGGAGCCCAAAGCCATCGTCTAAGGGCGTCCTGCTAGGCCAGAGAAGGCAGATTTATGGGGATTCACTCAGGGATAGCCAGTTGATCCATCTCAAGAAGCCAGAATTATACTCAAGACGGAGGATCTCTCCTTCAATTCCTTCAGGGGGTTTTAGGGATTTCTTATGTTTTGTTTTATCTTTTCTCTTGAGATGTTTTCCTTTATTGTTATGAACTAAACCCTTCGGATACCCGAAGGGGATGAAACCTATGATGAATCTTGTTTTTATTTTTTAAATTATATGATAAATACTTAGTTTGTTCTTAATTATGTGAGCTTAATCCAAATTTAATGTGCTTAGGTGGAGGAGGAATAGACCCTGCCTAAGAGTAGATCCAACATAATTAAGCGGAGTTGATCGCACGCCTAGAGATAGGGTGACGAGATTTTGCCGGATTAGGGTGAAACCTAATATGGGAATCCATAGATCGATTTACTGCTATTCTAGGGGGTTATTATAAGAGAACAAGAGTTCCACTAATTAACCTAGGGTTAGACGTTATTCACCTCGAGAGAGGGTTTAATATACATTAGGGAGTCTTACGGATCAAACTAAGTGAATAAATCGTATGGTTCAGTGTTAGATAACGAGTGAAGTCTAGGTGGATTCTTCCTAGGGTATCGTCTAAATCAACTGAGTTTTTCCCAAGTTATTTTCCAAATTCATTCTTCTTTGTCTTAGAGTCTTTAGTTTAGTAGTTAATTAATTTAGATTAATAAACAACTTCACTTATTCTTAGGCTAAATAATAAAAAGAAGGTTAGTATTAGTACTTTTAGTTCCTTTGGGTTCGATAATCCGGTCTTGCCTAAGCTATACTACTGTTCGATAGGTGCACTTGCCTCAATCGTTGTCAGAGTTAGTTTCCAGGTTCGATCATTCTTTTTATAAATTTTAAAGCTTTGATTCACAGCGATCAAGTTTTTGGCGCCGTTGCCGGGGAACTAAAATATTAAGAAAACTCTACTTTTATTACTTTAGCCATTATTATTATTATTATTATTATTATTATTATTATTATTATTATTATTTTGCTAAATTTTCTTTTATTTGCTTTTGTCAGGAAAATTTTAGTTTATAGAGGAGATGGCACTGAATAACTACCAGGTGGCAAGTTATGAGGACAAAGCCAACAAAAGCCGCAATATCTACAACCTCGACCCAATAACTGTGCTATCAACCCGATTAGAGATGATACATAAAAAATTTGATGGTTTATACGGTTCCTCGCAGGCACATCCAGTTATGCAGTGTGAAACAAGCAGAGGCGTGGCGAATCCTGAGTAGCCACCCTACGGACATGGCATGGGAAGCGAACAAGTCAACTATATGGGTGACTATGCTAGACCACAAAATAATTTTTATAATGACACTTATAATGCAGGTTGGAGGTACCATCCAAATTTCTCGTGGGATGATCAAAGTAGCCGAGGACTGGAACTTCTTCCAAATTTTCAACAATCACCTTACCAACAGGAAGAGGAGTCGAACCTCGAGGAGATGCTGACAAAATTCATTGCAGCCACAGATAACCGTCTCCAAGACACTGAAACCGCCCTTAAGACCCAACAAGCATCGATCAAAGGGATCGAGAGCCAAGTTAGGGAAGTCACTGAGTCAGTTGGGGAACTTACTAAGTCAGTTATACAACTCGCTAAGCTGATCTCAGAACTACCACAAGGAAGCTTGCCAAGCAATAATGAAACTAACCCGAGAGAGCAAAATCAAGCCAATTACGATAGTGAAGGGTTAGACGAACCAAACCCAAGGGAAGAACCTGTGGTAAGTGAAGGTAAGGTTGAAGTGTGCCATGATATACCAAAATCGGCAATTACAGAGTACCAACCTCGTGTTCTATATCCCGATGCAATAAAAAAAGACCACACAAAGGAAAAATTCGGTGAACTCACACTTCGTGTAGACGATGAAACAATCACTCTTCAAGCTCTTGACTCAGCTAGGACATCGAGTAATAAAGGTACGAACGTTAATTCTATTGATAACCATTTGGTTCAAATTTCTTTACAGGAAGCATCACGAAATCACCTAGCTGAGCTAGATCTTAGACCTCGTACCCATAAAGAAATAATTCATGAAGAACTAAGGCTTCAGGTCGATGAATTAGACAAGTGGAAAACACACTTTAAAGAGAAACTAGGAATACACGAAGTGAAACCAAAGGAAACCCTGCAGACGAGTGATAGGAACAACAAATCACTTCAAAATAGGGGATCAGGTATTGTTGAATAAGGAAGACCCTCGAATCACCAATTCAGATCTCAAGACAAACGAATAAATCACTTTTGAGGTACTTAATGTCTTCCTATACGGCACAGTCGAGGTAAGCAATCCTAAATTCAACACTTTTGAGGTAAACATTACTCGACTTAAATTATTTATCAAAAACTGAATTGATCGCATGAGAAAGGATTTTCACCTCCTCAAACCACCATGACCATACGAATGAGAGGTAAAGTCTAGCTTAAGACTATAAACGAGCGCTTCTCGGGAGGCAACCCGAGCACTAACCCCATTAATTTTTACATTTTTTCTTTTACTTTTATTTTCCCTTTTTAACACCTAACTATAAACTAACCAAAGTGCAGATTTCCAGACCACACGGCCTTACACATGGCCGTGGCCGTGGCCGTGTGGCCACCACAGGAAGGTACAAGGGCGGGGGCAACCACCAGATCCATAATTTTTATTTAACCCCCTTTTTCCTTTTTTCTTTTCCAGTTGTTTTTTTTCATTTTCCATTATTTACTTTTTTTTTATTTTTTTATTTTTTTTATTCTTATTTCTTTTAATTTCCTTTTATTTTCTTTATTATTTTCTTCTTCTTATTCATTCCATTTAGATTTAGCTTAGGATACAATAAAATTAGGATGGCTGCTTCGAGGACTCAAACAGTTCGAGACATTTCCCCACGTTCACCTCCAATCCTACCCGGTTTCTTTTCATTGGCTTCATCCAAAATTCAGGAAGTTTCACTTCTCTCCCCATCTTACGATTTTATGATTATTTTGATATTATCTATCTTTGTACATTAAGGGCAATGTACATCTTAAGTGTGGGGGGTGAAATCTTAAGTATTCCAAACTTTTTTTCATTATCCTCAAATCCCTGAATTTAGTCTGGTTTTTTAAGTAATTTTCTCATATTACCAATTAGGATGTGATCGCTGTAAATCAGAGTTTTAAAATTTATAAAAGAATGATCGAACCTGGAAACTAACTCTGACAACGATTGAGGCAAGTGCACCTATCGAACAGTAGTATAGCTTAGGCAAGACCGGATTATCGAACCCAAAGGAGCTAAAAGTACTAATACTCACCGTCTTTTTATTATTTAGCCTTAATATAAAGTGATGGTTGTTAAACTAAAATTAATCTACTTACTAAGCTAAGACGCAAAGACAAAAAGAATGAATTCGGGAAATAACTTTTAGAAAAACTCAGTTGACTCAAGCGATACCCTTAGGAAAAATCCACCTAGACTTCACTTGTTATCTAACCTTGAACCATATGATTTATTTACTTAGTTTGATCCGTGAGACTCCCTAACGTATATTAAACCCTCTCTCGAGGCGAATAATGTCTAACCCTAGGTTAATTAGTGGAACTCTCGTTAAACATAATAACCCCTAGAATAGCAGTAAATAGATCTGTGGACTCCCATATTAGGTTTCACCCTAATCCGGCAAAATCTCGTCACCCTATCTCTAGGCGTGCGATCAACTCCGCTTAATTATGTTGGATCTACTCTTAGGCAGGGTCTATTCCTCCTCCACCTAAGCACATTAGATTTGGATTAAGTGCACACAATTAAGAACAAACTAAGTTATTATCATATAATTCAAAAATCAAATAACAAGATTCATCATAGGTTTTATCTCTTCTGGGTATCCAGAAGGTTTAGTTCATAACAATAAAGGAAAACATCTCAAGAGAAAAGATAACACAAAACATAAGAAATCCCTAAAACCCCCTGAAGGAATTGAAGAGGAGATCCTCCGTCTTGAGTAGAATTCCGGCTTCTTGAGATGGATCAACTGGCTATCTTCGAGTGATTCCCACAAATCTGACCTTTTCGGCTTGGCTTTGTGGCCTAGCTTTTCTGCCCCCTTTCAGCTGGTACCTAGGGTGTATTTATAGGCTTTTGAAACACGTTTCTTTCTCCCTAAGTATCCTTTCCCGAATGGAATTTCTCTTCTCCTGGCGGAGCACAAACCATGGCACACGCCTGTAAATCGTGGCCAGGCCGTGTTCGAAACTGTTGAATGAGGCACGACCGTGTAAGTCGCGGTCAAGGCCGTGTTCTAGTAGGAATGGTGGCACGACCGTGTGGCTTGGAGTCCAGGCCGTGTCGATTTTGTGGCTTGGCCCAACTTGGTCCGTTTTAAGCCCGTTTCTCGTTCTTTTCGTCATCGGGTGCTTTCCTGAGTATAAGACATGAAAAGAAAGGATTAAGAGCACCTTTTTACATAAATTGGGGCTGAAATCATTCAAAAGCATACTAAATGTGGGCTTAGAATATGTTACTTTTACGGTTTATCAAATACCCCCACATTTAAGCTTTTGCTTATCCTCAAGCAAAATTCTCAACTTACAATTAAAACGAACTTCCTGTAATTCATGATTCCTATTGATAGTGTCTCATCATAATTCATAGATAATTTATACATGGATAATTCAATTCAAAGTGTCCTAAAAATTCAAACAAATAAGTCATAGATTCACGTAGCACAAAACATAGGAGTTTCCTTCGTCTAAATAATTACCTCTGATTCGGAATCAACAAGGATTGACATCCTCACAAAAGATTCGCTCAAATCACTTAAAGTGTTTAAGGTTCAAAATTTAGGCACTCAAAAGTCAAACATGAAGAGTTAATCCCATAGGCTTGTATGAAAATCAAATCTCCACCACTAAAATATGAGATGAAACACAAATCAAAAGGTCTTTGTTAGGGTTGTAATGGGGCTAAGGTTAAGGTGTGGGGTAAGGCTGAATTAGAGTGTTAGAATCGAGATTGAATCAACAAATTACCTAACTAAGAACTCATGAACTAATTAATAATAAATACATCAATTGAAAACTAATAATACTAATAATACGAGCTTCTTCTTCGATATTTGGAATCCAAACGTATAAGCTCATTTAATCACAACTAATAATGAATAATGGATATACTTTTTTTTTAAGAACAAACTAAATACATAATAAAGGATAAACTACTAAAATTCATAATTAGGCAACTAATTAGATAAAATCTCGATATAAGGGTAGTCAAAAGGAATGGTGATAACAAAAACAAAGGGGTTCTGTGTTAATATTAGTGGGTATGTCAATAAAAAGGGTGTCCGGTTAAAACGGGGTTAACTAGGGGTTAATTTGTGACGGTAGGATTTTTAGGGAATTAGTGGGTTAAATCCTAAGTGCCTTTATCATCTCTGTGAATCAAATCATAAAGTGTGGTCTCGACATGTATAATCGATGCAAGTTCTAGAATAACAAATCAGTGTTGACATACTCATAATCAATAAAGTGAATAAGAAAAAGAATTTATGCTCTATAAGGCTCAAAAACTCTCAAAAATTATGGGTATTTTGATGTCAACCTCGTAAATTTGAAACTTCGAAGTAATATTTAAACTCAGTTCGACAATCTAGCAAATTTTTAATTTCTGAAAAATAGACTTATCATGCTTGATTGTCTAGTATTCTTCAAATTTAATTATCAATGCACAATTATCAATGACTTAATCTAAAACATATCAATAAAAATCATAAATCATCAGAAGTTTCATCCTAATTAGCAATATGAGAAATTTACTTAAAAATAAGACTAAATTCAGGCTTTGAGTTAGGTATCTTTTTAGGTTGTTCACCCCCCACACTTAAGATGTACATTGACCTCAATGTACAAAGATATATAATGACAATTAATATGTAAAATCAAAAGAGAGGGGAGAGAGTGACACTCCCTGAATTGGATGATTTCCTAGAGTTGGCAGTGGTCGTGGTGAAAGATAAGTTGGAGGGCTCGTTTTTGGATGTGGTGGATGCTCACGAGTTTTGCGCTAGATGAAGAAATTAGGGAACTCGTGGAGGATTAGCCAGGATTTATTAAGACAAATTTAAAATAAACTAAATATATAATTAAAGGAAAGAAAAGTAAAGAAAGAGGAAACAAAAATGTAAACGAAATAAAACTAAAAAAATAAAGGGGAATGAGAATCCTTAATGGTGTATGGTTTGCGAGGTGGATGTGACTTCTACGGTCACAGAGGTGTCAAGCATGTGGAAGTGGCGTGATTCCCAAGCACCTTTAGCTCCTAAGTCAAAGAAACTAAGATAGAATAAAATAATTTAAGCGGAAGAGAAGTGTAGATAAGGAAACTTAAGAAAAAGAGAAAAATGAAATAAAAATTAAATAGCCTCAAATATCCTTGGCTTGTTGTTCAGATGAAGCTGCCGGCATGAACTCATGTGAATCGGTCTCCTTTGGGGAGATTGGCCTCTTACGCTTCCTTGCCATGGATATGATATTGTTGTGGCTCAAGAGTCTAAGGATTTCTTAGGGAAAAGGAAAAAGAAAGGACAGAATGGAAGAAGGAAAGAAGAAAGAAGTGGGTTAAGAAGAAAAAGGGTATGATGTTTAAATAGAATTTCAGGTCTGGCGATTTCCCACGCCCGTGGGTTGAGGGTGTGTCGATTCACACGGCCGCCTCGCACGGCCGTGCTCTAGGGAGTGTTGATTCCCCACGCTCGTGTCTAGCCTGTGTTCGACAAGTTAGAATATTAGCACGGTTAGCTGGCACGGGCGTGTTCAGCCCGTGGTTGGCAAGTCAAGAGCCTCACCGACCGTCAAGCAAGCGCGGCGTGTCACTTTGTCGGTGCCCGGGAGTGGTTGAGTCCGTGATTGCCGTAAATTAGTTCATTCGACTTGTACCGCCCTGCCATGTTAGTACCAAGATTCTTGAGGTACACACGGCCACGGCCACGGCCGTGTGCAAGGCCGTGTGTCCTGGAATTCTGCACCCCTTGTTAGTTTATAACTACGTGTTTAGAAAGAAAAGAAGAAAAGAAAAATAAATTGAAAGCAAAATGTGAGAATAATTTATGTTAGTACTCGGGTTGCCTCCCGAGAAGCGCTCGTTTATAGTCTTAAGCTAGACTCTCTTCTCATTTGCATCTTCAGGGTGGTTTGAGGAGTTGGAAGTCCTTCCTTATGTTATTATCTGTATCCTCATGAAAAATTTTAAATCGAGATGCGTTTATAGTAAAAGTACCAAAAATAGGATTACTTACCTCAACTGTTTCGTATGGGAAAACACTGGTTACCCTAAAAGGTATTTCTTTGTTTGTGTTAGGGTCAGGAGGAGATATTCGAGGATCTGCTTCTTCTAACAGTACATTGTCCCCTATTTTGAAGTGGTTTGTTGTTCCTATAAGCTCTTCTGGGGACTCTTTCGGTTTTTCCTCGTGTGGTTCTGGCTCTTCGTCGTGTATCCCTAATTTCTCCTTAAAATGTGTCTTCCACTCGTCTAGATCATCGATCTAAATTCCTCGATCTTCATGAGTTATTTCTTTGTTGGGGTTGGGGTCAGGATCGGGTTCAATTGTATTCTTCGGTGGTGTTTCCTGAAAAGAAGAGTTAACCGAATGGTTATTAGGGAAATTTACGTTTTCACCTTGATTACTCGATGTTCTAGTCAAATCGAGAGCCTTGATGGTGACGGTCTCATTACCTACGCAAAGTATGAGTTCTCCTGCATCAATATCAATTTTAGTCCTGGCAGTGGCTAAAAAGGGTCTTCCTAAAATTAGGGGGATCGAATTATCCTCATCCATGTCTAAGACAACAAAATCTCTTTGGGAAAACGAATCATCAATTTTTACAAGAACATCTTCGATAATACCCTAGGAATTCTAACAGCTTTATCACTAATTGAATGCTCATCCTAGTTTGTTTGGGTTTCCTAGACCTAATTGTTTAAACAATTTATAAGGCATGACATTTATGCTTGCCCCTAAATCAGCTAACGCATTATCAACATTTAGTCTACCAATTAAACATGGAATTGTAAAACTCCCTGGATCTTTTAGTTTCTGTGGTAGCTTATTTTGCAAGATTGCTGAGCACTTTGCGTTGAGTTCCACATGCGAATCTTCATCTAGTTTCCTCTTGTTTGTTAGAAGCTTATTTAAGAATTTCCTTGAATCAGGCATCTGCGAAAGAGCTTCGAGGAGTGGTAAGTTAATGTGTAATTTCTTTAAAAGTTTAAGAAACTTACCGAACTGTTCTTCTGTGTCGTCCCTTTTTACTGCTTCAGGATAAGGTATGCAAGGTTGGTACTCCTTGATTACCGATTTTGGCTTGTCTTGTGTTACCTCAATTTTACCTTTTTCTACCTCATTTCCTTGTGTTGGACTGGGTTCGTCTACTTTTTCGCTTTCTTGAGCTGTTATGGCTTGGATTTGCTCCTTTGGATTAATTTCGGTGATACTCGGTGACGCCCTTGCGGTCGTTTCGGATAATAGCTTTGCAATTTCTCCGATCGATCGGGTAATTTCCTTGATTGCCTTTGTAAGTCCTCCAACTTGGTTCTCGATCATTTTGATCGATGTTTGTTGGGTGTTGAGCGTTACCTCATTTTTTTAGAGACGGGCTTCTGTGGATGCTATGAATTTGTTCAACATCTCTTCAAGACTCGGCTTTTTTCCGTGGATAGGGTGATTTTGGAAATTTTGAGGAGGTTGTTGTCTTTGATTTCCTTGATTTCCTTGTCCTCCCCACGAAAAATTTGGGTGGTTCCTCCAACTGGATTATAATTATTACTATATGGGTTATTATTGGATCCAAATTGTTACCTATATAGTTCATCCGCTCGCTCTCTGGTTGGTAGGGTGGGTACTCGACCGCCACGCCTCCACTTGCGTCGCCTTTGCATCATCATTGGATTTACTGCGAAAGAACACAAACTATCAATCTTCTTATTCATCAACTCTACCTGGTTTGATAGCATGGTTACTACGCCGAGGTTGTAAACTTCGGCCGCTTTTTGTTGGTTTTGTTCTTGTAACTTGCCACCGATAGTTGTTCAAATGACATCTCTTCAATAAACTCGTAGGTCGCCTCGAGTTTTATTATTCAGGGGTTCCACCGTGGTTGAATCAATTAATTGCCTCATTGAAGGATTCACACCGTTGTAAAAGTTTGGACTTGGAGCCACAATGGTAATCCGTGGTGTGGGCATCTCCTCAAGAGATCTTTGTATCTCTCCCATGCATTGTATAATGTCTCTAAATCTATCTCGCACAAAAGAAGATATATCATTACGTAACTTGGCCGTTTTGGCCGGTGGAAAATATTTTAATAGAAATTTTTCGGTCATTTGTTCCCATGTAGTGATTGACCCTCGTGGTAACGCAGTTTAACCATCGCTTTAGCTTTATTTCTTAGTGAAAAGGGAAATAACCAAGACGTATGGCATCATCGAAACACCATTTATTTTGAAGGTATCACGTAACTCTAAAAAGTTAGCTATATGAGTGTTTGGGTCTTCGCCACGCAAACCATCAAATTGAACAAACTGTTGAATCATTTGAATAGTGTTAGGCTTTAATTCAAAATTATTAGCAGCTATAGCAGGCCTAACAATACTCGATTCTGCCTCGTTAAATGAGGTTTAGCATAATCATACATAGTACGAGGAGCATTCTAATCACACATCATTTTGTGGTGGTGGATTATTTTCGTCCATCCCTTCATGTGAGGATCGATCGGTCTTCTCGCTCTCATTGGTAATTTAGGGCTCGCCTAATTTCTCTCACGATTTCTTCGAGCGGTAGCTTCAATATCACTATCGTATTCTAAAGGTCCTCTCGGGTTCCTTCTAGTCATAAACTAGAGGTACCTGCTAGGAAAAGAAAGAAAGAAAATTTAGCAAATTTAAAATTCAAACTAGAAAAAAATTGTGAAAAAAATAAAAACAATGGCTAAAGTAATAAAAATAGAGTTTTCTTAATATTTTAGTTCCCTAACAATGGCGCCAAAACTTGATCATTGTAAATCGAGTTTTAAAATTTATAAAAGAATGATCGAACTCGAAACTAACTCGACAACGATTGAGGCAAGTGCACCTATCGAACAGTAGTATAGCATAGGCAAGACCGGATTATCGAACCCAAAGGAACTAAAAGTACTAATACTCTTCGTCTTTTTATTATTTAGCCTTAATATAAAGTGATGGTTGTTAAACTAAAATTAATCTACTTACTAAGCTAAGACACAAAGACAAAAAGAATGAATTCGGGAAATAACTTTTAGAAAAACTCAGTTGACTCAAGCGATACCCTTAGGAAAAATCCACCTAGACTTCACTTGTTATCTAACCTTGAACCATATGATTTATTTACTTAGTTTGATCCGTGAGACTCCCTAATGTATATTAAACCCTCTCTCAAGGCGAATAACGTCTAACCCTAGGTTAATTAGTGGAACTCTCGTTCGCTTATAATAACCCCCTAGAATAGCAGTAAATCAATCTGTGGACTCCCATATTAGGTTTCACCCTAATCCGACAAAATCTCGTCACCCTGTCTCTAGGCGTGCGATCAACTCCGCTTAATTATGTTGGATCTACTCTTAGGTAGGGTCTATTCCTCCTCCACCTAAGCACATTAGATTTGGATTAAGTGCACACAATTAAGAACAAACTAATTTATTATCATATAATTCAAAAATCAAATAACAAGGTTCATCATAGTTTTCATCCCCTTCGGGTATCCGAAGGTTTAGTTCATAACAATAAAGGAAAACATCTCAAGAGAAAAGATAACACAAAACATAAGAAATCCCTAAAACCCCCTGAAGGAATTGAAGAGGAGATCCTCCGTCTTGAGTAGAATTTCGGCTTCTTAAGATGGATCAACTGGCTATCTTCGAGTGATTCCCACAAATCTGACCTTTTCGGCTTGGCTTTGTAGCCTAGCTTTTCCGCCCCCTTTCAGCTGGTACCTAGGGTGTATTTATAGGCTTTTGAAACACGTTTCTTTCTCCCTAAGTATCCTTTCCCGAATGGAATTTCTTTCTCCACGGCAGAGGCACACGGGCATGGCACACGTAAATAAATCGTGTGCCGGCCGTGTTCAAAATCATGAATGAGGCACGATCAGTGTAAGTCACGGTCAAGGCCGTGTTCTAGTAGGAATGGTGGCACGGCCGTGTGGCTTGGAGTCCAGGCCGTGTCGATTTCGTGGCTTAGCCCAACTTGGTTCGTTTTAAGCTCGTTTCTCGTTCTTTTCATCATCGGGTGCTTTCTTGAGTATAAGACATGAAAAGAAAGGATTAAGAGCACCTTTTTACATAAATTGGGGCTTAAATCATCCAAAAGCATACTAAATGTGGGCTTAGAATATGTTACTTTTACGGTTTATCAGGATGAAATTTCCATGATTTATGATTTTTATTGATATTTTTTAGATTAAGTCATTGATAATTGTGCATTGATAATTAAATTCTAAGAATACTATAGAATCAAGCATGATAAGTCTATTTTTCAGAATTAAAAATTTTTAGGAGGTCTACCTGAATTTAAATATTACTTTGAAGTTTGAAATTTATGAGGTTGACATCAAAATACCCAGAATTTTTGTGAGATTTTGAGCCTTATAGAGCATAAATTCTTTTTCTTGCTCACTTCATTGATTATGAGTGTGTCAACATTGATTTGTTATTCTAGAACTTGCATCGATTATACATGTCGAGACCACACTTTTGATTTGATATACAGAGATGATAAAGGCACCTAGGATCTAACCCACTTACTCCATTAAAAAGCCCACCTTCATAATTAACCCCTAGTGAACCCCGTTTAATCCTAACAACCCATTTATTGACTCACCCACTAATATTAACCGAAAACCCTTTTTATTTGTTATCACCATTCTTTTTAACTACCCTTATATCGAGATTTAATTTGATTAGTTGCCTAATTATGATTTTTATTTCAGTAACTTATCCTTTATTGTGTATTTATTATGTATTTATGATGTTCAAAAAAAATGAAGTATATTCATTATTAGTCATGTGATTAAATGAGGTTACATTTAAATTCCAAATATTGAAGAAAAAGCTAGTAGTATTAGAATTATTAATTTTCAATTAATGTAATTACTTATTATTCAGTTCATTGTTTCTGGTTAAGTAATTTGTCAAATCAGTCTCGATTCTAACCCTCTAATTCAGCCTTATTCCACACCTTTAACCCAAGCCCCGTTACAACCCTAACAAAGACCTTTTGATTTGTGTTTCATCTCATATTTCAGTGGTGGAGATTTGATTTTCATGCAAGCCTATGGGATTAACTCTTCATGTTTGACTTTTGAGTGCCTAAATTTTGAACCTTAAACACTTTGAGTGATTTGAGTGAATCTTTAGTGAGGATGTCAATCCTTGACAATTTCGAATCAGAGGTAATTATTTAGATGAAGGGAAACACCTATGTTTTGTGCTACAAAATATATAGCTTATATTGTTTGAATTTTTAGGACACTTTGAGTTGAATTATCCATGTATAAATTATCCCTGAATTATGATGAGACACTATCAATGACTATTATGAATTATAGAAAGTTCGTTTTAATTGTAAGTTGAGAATTTTGCTTGAGGACAAGCAAAAGCTTAAGTGTGGGGGTATTTGATAAACCGAAATAGTAACACATTTTAGGCCCACATTTAGTATGCTTTTGGATGAATTATCCCTTATTTTATGTAAAAAGGTGCTCTTAATCCTTTCTTTTCATGTCTTATACTCAGGAAAGCACCAGGGGATGAAAAGAACGCAAAACGGGCTTAAAATGGGACAAATGGGCCAAAGCATGAAATCGACACGGCCTGGACCAAAGATCACACAGCCGTGCCTCACTGATCATCTAGAACACGATCTTCCCTCGATTCACACGGCCGTGCCTCATTAGAGAAGTCCGAGCACAGCCTGGCCACGATTCACACGGATGTGTGCCATGGCCGTGTCCCTGTCGCTGGAAAAAGCAATTTCACTTGGATTTGGATGCTTGGAGGCAAAGAAACACACTCCAAAGTCTAATTAAACCCCCAATTAGGAATTTCACTCAAATAAGGATACTTGGAGGCCAAGTAACACATCTCAAAGCCTATATAAACACCCTAGGGGCAACTTAATCGGGAGTTCGACAGAAACCTCTGCACGAGGGAGCCCAAAGCCATCGTCTAGGGGCGTGCGTGCTAGGCCGAGAAGGCGATTTGTGGGGATTCACTCGTGGATAGCCGTTGATCCTTCTCAAGAAGCTGGAATTATACTCAAGACGGAGGATCTCTCCTTCAATTCCTTCAGGGGTTTTAGGGATTTCTTATATTTTGTTTTATCTTTTCTCTTGAGATGTTTTCCTTTATTGTTATGAACTAAACCCTTCTGATACCCAGAAGATGATGAAACCTATGATGAATCTTGTTATTGTTTTCTGAATTATATGATAAATACTTAGTTTGTTCTTAATTATGTGAGCTTAATCCAAATTTAATGTGCTTAGGTGGAGGAGGAATAGACCCTACCTAAGAGTAGATCCAACATAATTAAGCGGAGTTGATCGCACGCCTAGAGATAGGTGACGAGATTTTGCCGGATTAGGGTGAAACCTAATATGGGAATCCATAGATCGATTTACTGCTATTCTAGGGGGTTATTATAAGAGAACGAGAGTTCCACTAATTAACCTAGGGTTAGACGTTATTCACCTCGAGAGAGGGTTTAATATACGTTAGGGAGTCTTACGGATCAAACTAAGTGAATAAATCGTATGGTTCAAAGGTTAGATAACAAGTGAAGTCTAGGTGGATTCTTCCTAGGTATCGTCTAAATCAACCGAGTTTTTCCCAAGTTATTTTCCAAATTCATTCTTCTTTGTCTTAGAGTCTTTAGTTTAGTAGTTAATTAATTTAGATTAATAAACAACTTCACTTATTCTTAGGCTAAATAATAAAAAGAAGGTTAGTATTAGTACTTTTAGTTCCTTTGGGTTCGATATTCCGGTCTTGCCTAAGCTATACTACTATTCGATAGGTGCACTCGCCTCAATTGTTGTCAGAGTTATTTTCCAGGTTCGATCATTCTTTTTATAAATTTTAAAGCTCTGATTCACAGCGATCAATGCCACATAACCAATTCTGGAACAATGAAAAGACTATCGAATCAGAGGCTGGATAGTGTGAGCACCAGGTTTATCTAACTGATGCATTCCATGAAATAACCTATATAGAGATAGAAAAGCAAACAAGATAAGAATTATGAATGCTTAGTAAGTCCAAATGAAAATTCATTTAACTTACCCTAATAAATCAACATTTAAGCAATGAAAACATAATGTAGCTAAGTACAGGCATCTTTTGGAATCTTGTGACTTTCATATACATTTCCATGAAATAATCAAATTGTTAGTTTTCTCATACATCAAGCCTTTATAAAGCAATTCATATATGCATGTACAACAATTCAATATATCCAATTCGTACTCGATTTATAAACGTATATACTTAAGTTCTTATTCATATCACATTTAATCTTCCTATTCATTCGTATTCATTTGATTACTATTTTTTTCCCGGAGAACTATAGCAAATTAACCTCGGATACTCGAGATAAAAATTTCTCACATGAACTGTGAAATATACTTGCTCCCACGAGCTATAAATTGGGACATTAACCTTTACTCGATGCTGCTCACACGAGTTGTGGAGAATCTGCAACGCATGCAAGATCTCAGCCATCGGTAAGGTATCCAACACCAGTACGAGGTACCTGATACTTTTTAGACACCAGTATATAGTAACTGCTGCTTTTTAGACCCTAATGACATGTTATTTGTATCCTAATCTTCACTATGTTCACACGGACCTCAATTTCATATTCATTCTATTTTTAATCTCTTTAATTGTATACTCACTTTTCGTATTTTTGATAAAAATTCAAATACATTCATAGTGAGTTTTCATCATGAATACATCATTCAACCATATCACAACATCAATCAGTCAATACTACATATCTATTCACTATTATCATTTATATTTCTTATTTTACAATTTAGTCTGGTTGATGCCAAAACATTTTATACCTATCATTACTAATTAAAAACAAATTAGCATAATACAAACAAATTTAGAATTAATAGAGTAAGTCCCATACGAACTTACCTGTCAAAAAAATCGTTTTTCTCCTATTTCTATAATTTCTCCTATTTCTCGATTATCATTCGATTGATCCAAATCCCATACGAACTTACCTGTCAAAAATATCGTGTAACAGCCCGTTTTTGGGTCAAATTAGAACAGTGGTTTCGAGACCACAAATCCAAAGTAGAAATATTTATTTTAGTATTTCTTTAAAAACTACAGCATGATAGAATGATTGTGTGAAAATTTCGTTAAGAAATTTTGTCGATTCAGTACTCAATTTGTCTAGAAAGAAAAAATTACAATAGGTGCAAAAATTGAATTTTATAAGTTAAAGGTGTCTAATTGCTATGAAATTTTAATTGGAAGTCTTTATGTAGTAATTAGACCATTATACTTTTGGGTGGACAAAAATGGACATGGCTAGGTAAAATTTTAAACTTATGCATTAAGGGTATTTTAGTAATTTGGTAAATAAGGACAAAATTAACTAAATAAAAGTGTCCATCTTCTTCAGTTTAGTCCCCCATAGCCGAAATTTTTAAAAAGCCATGGCTAGGGTTTTTGTCCAAGCATTCAAGCTCGATTGTAAGTCCGTTCTTGTCCCGTTTTTAATGATTTCTATATTTTTGAGATCGTTGTAACTTGATCTACCTATTCCAAGGACTAATTTGAGAGAAAGTTAAAGTCTAGAATTTTACCCATGTTTAATATGCATGTATTTTGATGTTTGATGATAGAAAATGCATGTTTATAGTTAGTTAAACAACATTTGTAAAGTGATTTTCGGTAAAAAGTCAAATAGGGACTTATTTGTAAAAGGTTATAAAATGTGTAGAAAATTGTGAATAAATGAAAAATATGGGCTGTTATGAGTACAAGTAATATTTGGCTAGGCTTGGGTTGTGATGAAATTGAATGAAATTCATTTTACAAGCCAAGGGACTAAATTTTAAAAAGTTGAAATGTTAGGGGTAAAAATGTAATTTTTTCCATAAGGTGTTTTTGGGCTATATTGAATAATTTGATGATTAAATAAGTTAAATGTGGTATTATAGATCAAGAAAAATGAATTCCGGGTCTAGATCGGGGGAAAAACAAAGTAATTGATGAATATCTCATTTACGTCGTTTTTGTAACCGAGGTAAGTTCATATGTTAAATAAGCATCATTATAATTGTATTTTAAATACTTTAATATTGCATAAATTGTATGAACTGCTCTGTAACAGCCCGGTTTAGACCCTAGTCAGAATAGTGGTTTCGGGACCACAAATCCCAGTTAAAAAAATATTTTAATATTATTTTCTATGTTTATAGTATGTGAATTGATATGTGTGAAAATTTCGTATGAAAATTTTATCGTTTGTGTGCCGATTTGATAAAAGGATTTAATTGCAGAAAATGTAAAAGTTGTGTTCTACTTGATGAAGTGCCGAATTGACATGGCTTCTTAAATGAAAGGTCCTTATGTTGTTATTAGACCATGATTAAGGTTAATGGACATTAATGACCATCCAATAAGTGATTTTTAATTGTTATAAAGCAAGGGTAAATTGGTAAACTAGTTATTATATGATGATGAATAAAACATAAAAATCAAATTAGTGCTTCATTCATCTTTGTTTGCCGAAATTGAAGAAAGAAAAGCCAGGGTTCTTGTTGTAACACCCCTTACCCGGGTTCTACGCTGGAACCGGGCCCGAGGCGTCACCGTAAAAAAAAATCTCATGATCACCACTTAGGATCATCGTGACTACTCTCTTAAGTCACCTCAACAACCTCATTCTCGACTTACGAGGCCTCGCTCATGCCCTTAAGAGCTCTCGAGACTATATCGAAACTTTTTCGTATCTTAAAAAAAATTTCTCTTTTATACTGGGCTCACAAGCCCGTGTAGAATGAGACACGCCCGTGTGTATACACACACGCCCATGCCTTCAACCCGTGTCTGAAAACCCAAGCATTCTGCCAATGTCACACGGCTAAGGCACACGCCCGTGCCTCCCAACCGTGGTGAACACTAACTTTACCCACACGGCCTCAAAGCTTAGTCACACGCCCGTGTGACTAGCCCGTGGTCTATCCTGACTTAAAAGGATCAACTTGCAGGGGACACACGGCCAAGTCACACGCTCGTGGGTTGACCGTGTGTCACACATGGTCTAGACACACGCCCGTGTGTCTATCCACATGGACAAGAACAAAGGTATATGCTAAGCTCTTCTCACCCCTACAACATACCCAACATGCACTCATCAAACACATCCATAATTAACTTAAAAGAAATCACCATTTCACATGGATAACTAAATCTTTTTCATATAAAATAATAACCAACAACTATGGCATTATACAAAATAGATTATTCAACTATAGGCTAACACATCCTAGCCATTTACAACATAATTCCCTAACTTGTCTAGCCCCTATACGTGCCATGACTCATAAGAACTTGAAACATCATACCAAGCGTCTATCCGTTAGTGTGAAAACATCTCTGACGGCCTCCAACCCGAGCTAGATAAAATAACCTATAAGAGATGAGAAAGGAAGAGGAGTAAGCAATAATGCTTAGTAAGTTCATATGCAAATAAGAATCAACTATTAATATCCATATGATTATGCTCAATCATAAGGTATTAGAATGAGTTTTACTCTTGAACTCACAGGTACCTATTCAATCATTCATAATGCTTACTCATTTTGTCTCTTACCACATTCTAACCATATCTCGGGCTTAATGCTCGCATTCATTAACTTACCATACCACAAGCCAATTCGCTCGTTTAATTAGCATACATTCCTGTACTGATCATCACAAGATCATATAAAACAACACATCACGCATTCTCAATAAACCACTCATACTACTAATCTCTCGGTGGTTACGCACTTAGCCCACCATTGAATCTCTTATAGGGTGGTATCACACTTAGCCCACCATCGTTCTTTAATAGGGTGGTATCGCACTTAGCCCACCATTTGAAACTAAACTCGATGGTATCGCACACAGCCCATCGGTAATGAATAATAAGGTGGTAATGCACTTAGCCCACCATTAATAACATTGTTGATGGTATCGCACACAGCCCATCACTAATAATTAGGAAGGTGGTATCGCACACAGCCCACCATCATTATACATTTACGAATATACATATATATCCACATGCATTTCTCTATTTCAAATGTTCATCTGAGAACATCCTCACACACTGACATTCTTACATAGATTTCTACAATAATCATTTACTTTTACGCATTGCATTTATAAAATCAACATTTGCAATTAAGATGCATCATACGCACATGACCCACTATGGGTTCATCACATACCAAATTCACCTTAATTTAGTTCTAACACATACATGTACCTCTCATGATACAACTACATACATTCTCGTTTTCAACATACCTGTTGAAACACTCAAATTGTTAAGTAACACCTTTGAATCTCATACATATAATATCACCTCAACATCCTGCCTCTGATAGGGTCTCACATGAAATATCACATCGATGCCATGTCCTCGACATGGCCTTATTCAATATCTCACACCGAGGCCATATTCTAAATATGGTCTTATACGGGACCTTAATTATCATCATATCTTATCATTTGCTTTCCCTATATTCCTAAATAAAATTCTCTTGACATCTCGTTAAAATATATTCAATACACCCATAGTGTAATTATACATTCCATACGACATTGGAATATTAAATACTTCACTTAGAGTTGCATAATTTAGCACATGAACTTACCTCGATGCCGAAAGGGCCTGAAAAAGGAACTTTTGCCCACCATTCCTCTTTTCACCCATTCTAGGTCCGAAATTCGATTTCTTTAATCTAAAACAACGGAATTTACCAATTTAATCACTTACAAATCATAATATATCATAATCTACACTCTAGGCAAAAATGACTATTTTGCCCCTACACTTTGGCAAAATTACGATTTTGCCCCTAGGCTTGTAAATAATTTTTTATCACATTTTCTCGATAAACAAGCCTAGCTGAACATTTAATCCTCTTACACTATCCAAAATTCCAACTATTTCATGCCTAAATGAACAAATTACCATTTGCATCATAAGCCATTTTAGGTATTTTTCATGAAAATCCTTTCACAAAAGTTGTTTATCAAACAACTAGGATTCATTTTCTTCCATAAAAACTCAACAACCAACCTAAAATCTCTCATGGTAAGTCCCTAGACTTTCAACCATATTGCATAATAGTCCCTTCTTTAGAAAGCTTAAGCTTTGGGGACTCCAAAAGTATAATTTTTATCAAGAGAAGCTAGCAAAATCACTTACTTGAGATGATGAGAAGTGGCTAAAAATTTCAGCTTCCATGGGGGTTTTCTTCTTCAATTTCGGCAGAGAAAGGAAAATGGGGAAGGAAGATGACCACTTAATATTTTAAATTAGCATTTGCTTATGTCATCATGTACCAACCCATACCAAAATTTTGACTTTTCAACCTTTTATTTTCTACTTGGCTGGCCATCACCTTAAAGTTGGCCTATGTTCTCATTAAAGACCCCCACATTATGCTCCATAACTATTTGGCACCTCTAGCAAATAAAATAGAATTTTTGCACTTTTTGCGATTTAGTCCTTTTTCACAATTTAGCTAGAAATCGCTAAAATTAAGGCACCAAAATTTTCATGCATCCTTAAAAACATGTTATAACACATATCATAACATAAAAAATTAATTTTATCTAACCTCGAATTAGCGATTCCGAGATCACTATTCTGACTAGCCCCTAAATCGGCTGTTACAACTCTCCCCCCTTAGGGATTTTCGTCCCCGAAAATCTTATCAGAAGGAGTTGCTACCAACATTCTTAAAACGTTTCCATAAACTCTTCAAAATCACAAATCCACTTATCCTCAAGTTTCTCTTGTCATCAACCTTTAAGCTATCACACACAAGGTTGAAGCATCACTTGCGACCCAGGAGTAATCCACTAATTTAGAACTCTGCACACATCCAAATGATCATTCGGATCTTTACCGGTTGATTTACTACAATTCAATGACATTTCCCCTTCTTGGGAATTTTGTCAAACCAAATTCAAATCTATAAGGTTTTATCTCACTTTCTCATTAAAGCATTTACCGATCAGTAATAATCTTGACTTGTACGCTTTGAAAACTCATCTTTTAGTGGTCAACTACTTCGACCCTAAACTCACCATATCGTGAAATGTACTCTCATCACAAAACATTTATGCACCTAATCACTTCCTTATTCTTGCATTAGTAGACATGCTACTACTAAATCTCATACCAAAACTTCTGTATAAGTTCTGGATTCATCATAACTCAAAGTCTATCTTGAGGAAGCATCAACAATAGGAATCTTATCCAACATGGATCTATCATCCAGACATCTGTACTATATCTATTATCTGAGAAGTATTACACTAACTATACTCACCACTGTAATAGCTCAAGCTGTTTCACTATTTCATCTTCAAAATCTTCTGTAGTATAGGATACCCTCACTCATTAAATTTCAGAAAATGCACATCGATTTTCCCCATGGATCATTACAAAACATCTAGCTCACAACATAGATACAAAAGTAATCGTCTTGGATCACCAACCTGTCAACTCTTTTTCTCAATTCAGACTGAACTCAATACTAGAACTTTCAATTAATAGTTCCTTTTATAGCTTTCAACTCAACCATCGCGTTTTGAACATTTCAATGAGAATATCTTCGTATAATGCTCTCTACTCACGAACACACAGAAATTTACTCTCTTTGTTGATTCATGCGTGAATATACATAGAACTCGAATCATATCTCAATACATTAATCTACTCTTTTCTCCACACTGAAAACATATTTCAAGCACACTCTCATCTGAGTTTTTCACTGCTATATTAATCTAAAACCTTTACCATCATCACATCTCACAATAGCAGGTACAATCTTGATCAAGTCAATAATTCTATTCGGCCTGTCCGAAAACTCATCACATGACGTGAAACTCATGATTTCACTCCTTATACAAGAATTATCTCCAGCTTCCCCCTCAAATCACCCGAATAGGGTTACGATGAGATAAAAGAATGTCAATTCCAACTACTAAACCGACAACCGTTTAATATAATTTCACAATCGGCTAACATTCTCACACAATCTTGATTCATGAGATAAACAACCCCATCGCCCCTGAGAGGCAAAAGATATTAACACGTAATACTTAAAGAGATCATTATGATCCATACAACTATGGTTATCATAACTGAATACTCTCACAGTTCAAACATTGTTTCTTTAACCATTTCGTCCTCAACTCTTTAACAATTTCTTTCGTTAATGAACATCAACTTAAGAAGATCTCGATAAACATACACCTCAGGCTTCCTATTCACTTGAATCAAATAGCCTAGGCTAACTTTTTCTTTGCTCTTAACATTGAATAATCAATACAATCGTCAAAGTATTCAGACATACTTACTCACAATTGCCTTTATTAAGCACATACCGTGCCACACTCCGTACTCATTTCCATGCGACTCGTTCACGAGTGCCTGTATTCACTCATTCACATGACTGTAGTGCAATTCTCCTTTCTACCTCTAGACTCATCTATCTGTCCCAAAGATCACTAGGGATACTTAAAAACGCAATATATTATCATTAACATAATTTCAAAGCCAATGCCATACTCTAGAGGTGATCTTATATGGAAACACTTCTAAATGCCAATGCCAATGCCATATTCAAAATATGGTCTTATATGGACTGCCACCTCAAGTATCGATGCCATATTCCGGATATGAACTTATACTATTCTCGTGTTCATTGTAGTCCCCTAGGACTTCAACCTCATGTTCAACAACAATTTCTCTATTTAATAGGGTATCATGCATCAACGTGATACAAAGCATTCTCAATTATGCTAACATAATTATTGCATTAATCGAATACAAACTTACTCAAGTTAACTCTCATAACATCTCATCATAATTCAATAGTGGTAAGGGGGTGAGGTCGTAGCGTCCCATAACTTGACTCTCGTGACCACATACATATGATTTAACATTCATCATCAATGAGATATCATCATAGTCACACAACTTACCCCAAGTGAGTTCTCACTTTTATCACATAACATTTTATATTATGTCACTTGCATGACAATGTATGGTAAGATCTGCTTATTTCTTGCATATGAGCTTACTAAGCTATAAAGCTTACTTCGTTTTATTTTTGTAACACCCCCAAACCCGGCCCACAAGTCCTGACCGGATCTGGTTATGTCACTGCGGAATCCGTTTGCAAAATCTTTGACTTTAGAATAAGACTTGAAAATTTATTATCTCTGAAAATCATGTCCATTTAAAAATTATTAAATAATATAAGCTTGTTGAAATCTTCCGAATTAAAACATTATTATAAGTTGCTATAATATGAATCTTTTATAAAATATTCCTAAGTGTAGTGTAAACTTCAACATTAATAAATAGAGTACTTTAAATCAAAGAGGCCCTTATTACATCAAATAAAATTCCAAAATACCGATAATATAAAATACTTAAATAAAGTAAAACATCTTCTCGCATGAAAATCTCCTCTCGCATGGGCCACCTTGTATCCACTCCAACCCGCCCACTTATCACGACTCACCGCGATGATTAAAAAGTTGGGTGAGTCATACAGCACTCGAGGTGTAAGTTAACCACCGAAATCCACCCACATGCTAGCCACATAATATCCCAATTATCAAATGCACAAGTAATATGTATTCATTTTAACAACTACCACTATCCGGGCTTGGCCCACATTCAAATCATGCTCAAACACCGGGCTTGGCCCATTTCTCAATAAACCACATATCAACTGGCTTGGCCCATTTCCACGTATGTTCCCAAAACATACCTATCCACATGTCATATTGGGCTTGGCCCATTTCCATATTATTACAAAAATAATGCAACATGATTCCCAACCCAACCTAGGGTCCATCCGCTACACACCCCTTATCCAAATTTACCACACACCGTGGACTATCGAGTCACCCTCTCCTTTTCCCTCCAAAAGGCAACCAATGCCATCCACGATGTAGCGTATAGCTAACATCAAACCACGATGGAGCACACAAAGAATCCATCAAGCCACGATATGGCATAAAGCCCATATCAATCAAGGTAACCACGCCGAACCAAATCCCAAAGATCCACAACGCGACCTCGTCGGCAACAAATCCACGATGTAGCACAAAGTCGACATCAACCACGCACTCAAGTACACCCGCATCTTCTTTTCATAACCCACCCATGCACATGCCACATAAAATATATTCGTGATCATGCATGCACATGCTTATTAATGTCCATAAACATACTCATAAACAAATAATCACACCGCAATAGATCCGATACTAACTCGGTCATCGCTATACCCTTTAGGGGTATATATGGCACACTTATTACTGCACTTGTTAGTAAAACATATAACACATAAAACCCCTAAACAAGTGGGTTAGTTACACACCTTATTACTAGGAGTTCTAGACTCTCGATCCTCGACGCTATCGCTCAGCGAAACTACGGCTTTTTGCCTATCGCTTTCGTTGTTGGCCCACACCGGTGGCCAATCTCGCATGCAGTAAACGGATCTCTTCTTGAACTTTGGGATGGGAGCTTTCCTTGCCCACTTTGACTGGTATTCGCATCCATAACGATATCTAATCAAAACTCGGCTAATACAGATCTCAAACGAATAATCATAAACTACTCATCCTTACCGACGAGTCTTGAAATCCCGAAAGCTCCTTAATCATCGCTAAAACTCCTTCCAACCGACTTGGTTTCCTACCAAATCCCGAGTCAAGCGATGGTTCACCTTGATGAGTCTAAACCCGAGAGATTCCCCTTTTTAGCTCCTTGGTGCTGGCTACAATGACACAAAACAAAGCATCACCTTGGCCCTTAGAGACATTCGGCCATACCAAAACTAAGGCCAACCATTCGGTTTTGGCCACCAAAACAAGGAATTCATAAAACGATTGCTAAGGGTAGAACATACTTACCACTCTTGCTTAAGATTCGGCCAACCACACTAGGACACCAAGGGAGATTTCGTCTTTAAGCAACAAAGAAACACCTAACACTTTCGGCCAAGGTGACAACTAAATAGGGGAAGGAATTTCGGCACACCAAGAGGGAGAGGGAGAGATTTGCAAAAGACTTGAAGAATAATTGGCATTCTACCCCCCCTATTTATAGCATTCGGCCAACCCCCCTTGAAGACTCCAAGATTTGGCCAACACCTTCCTAGCCACTAATTCAATTCCATTTGAATTAGTTCAATTCAAAACAAGTTGAATTACTCCACTATTATCCCACTTATCAAAAAAATAAATAATAGATAAATAAAAATAAAAAAACACATTATCCTCATCTAAATAAGAGTCTTCTAGCCGTCCAACACTTCCAAAATTGCTGCCAAAAAGCAACAAAAAATTAAATTCCAAAACGCAGCTCCTTGGTTCAACTCGGGACCACCGCCGCACACCTTGCCCCCAACGCCTGTGCCACTCGGCCACTTTGATTTTTATGCTAGAAACCCCAACATTTATTCTTAAACCCTTCTTATCTCAGCCCATAACCGCCAAAAAAATAAACGCCAACTCTGCGCCTCCAGCGCTCGAACTCGCGCCCCGCTATATCCTCCAGCGCCTAAGTGGCGCATGAGAGCCACTCCACCAGCCCATCTTTCTTGTCCGAATTCTCACCATAAACCTTTAAGGCCTTACAAAGCCCAACGCCCAAAACAAAGAAAATAAAACGCCACTTTTGTTGCCGCCTATACTCGAACCTGTGCCCTCAATGGCCCTACCTTCAACAAGATAACCACTTTGCCAACCTGGACTTCCATGTCCATCCACTTGGACATTTATTTTTAAGGCCTTCCTAGCCCAAATCCCTTGTCGCAAAAATAAAACAACATTGCTGCCGCTTGACTCGAACCCAAGCCCCCATCGCGCTACTTCCACTTCCTAAAGCAAATGCATGAAGCCACTTTGCGAGATCCTCTCTTATGCTTTAAACGCACAATTAATTCTTTTAAACCCTCAAAACCAAGCCCCCTCTTTATTACTTAGAAATCCAAAATTTTCCACAGCTT
This sequence comes from Gossypium sturtianum, assembly GCA_025698515.1. NCBI lineage: Eukaryota > Viridiplantae > Streptophyta > Magnoliopsida > Malvales > Malvaceae > Gossypium > Gossypium sturtianum. The sequence continues at coordinate 13,624,776 of CM046948.1, forward strand.
TCCCCTATTATCCGAGCATTCTCAAAACTTCTAAAACACCTCTAAACACACCCAAAAACCTACCAACACCCGAATTACACACAACCTGCATAGCCCCTAAACCAGGGTGTTACAATTCTACCCTCCTTAAAATAATTTCGTCCTCGAAATTACTTTACTAACAAACGTCCATACAACCTTTCTTACCACCTTACGCTTATTCTGCGCAACTCTGATCTTACTAATGCTATCGTACCTACACAATCTCTAAGTTCGCGCTCAACATTCGAAATACCTCTCTTAGCAACACAGAAAAGGCTAACCTATAAGCAAGCAAAGTAGTTAAGGCATGTACCAAAGCAAAGGAACTTACCTAATATCACATCCTTGGTTGACTCTGACTAGAACCATTCCTTCCATGACTTGAACCACGACCCCTCGTCGCTCGAGGACAATTCTTAACTAAATGTGCCTTAGACCCGCACTGAAAACATTCTTTACTATTTCCCCAACACTCTCCTGTGTGAGGTCTTCCACATCGAGCACAAGAACGATTCCGATCCACTGGTACAAGTGCACTTACAGGGTTCTCGATCCTTGGTCTTTTCTAGACATTACCAAACGATGCTGACGGTCCAATATTTCTCTTGTTCTCGTTCCTATTCTTCTCTCGGTTTTCTCTTATAGTCTTTTTAACCTCTTCGGCAATCCGAGCTTTCTACCGAATGGCAAAATCCCTTTCTCTTTGTGGCGCGATCAACTCCCGCAACTCATCTCGCAGCCCATCTTCGAATCGAACACTCCTTTCATAATCAGTAGCCACGATTCCTTTGGCGTAGTGACTTAACCGCACAAATTCGCGCTCGTGACTCAATTTATCGACTTACTTCCTTGCACTAGATTTAGAAACGCTTTCCTTTGCGAGTCCAAATAACTTGCTCCAACGCATTTTCCTTCAAACTTTTCCTTAAAGTACTCCCAATCCAATCGATCTGCCGGTACACCTTGTTTGACAGCTGAGCCACCAACGATAAGCTTCGGCCCGGAGAAGCGAAACAAAGACCTTTTAGCTTTTCTTCGTTGGTACACCCAAATCGCCCATGATTCTCTCAATCGCTTCTAGCCAATATTCGCTATATTCGAGCTACTCGGATACTCCTCTAAAGATCTCGGCTCCGCTTCGATCCGAGCTTCTGACATCGACTTCCGAGCTCCGCTTCCTACACTAGCTCACGCTACTCGCCGAGCACTCGCAACATGGCCCGCGATCATCAAGGTCATCTTCACCTATCGATCTTGTTCCTCCGCGCCCACTGCTGGCGGCACTTCACTTTCTGACCCATGGCCAGACCCTATCGGTTCCGATGCGACCATTCTACCTCTACCGCGTCCCCTAGAGTTCATCTCTATCGTCGCAATTTAATCTGATTAAGGAGTTTTATGCATTAGAAATTTGGTTCCACTATTTAACCACGAGCATATTTTATGAAAAGAATTTCTAGAGGTAGTTCTTTCGATCACACAAAGTTTCAGTTCGAGTTTACTACTCTAGTTCAAGAATCACATTCACACACACATCCGTTCATCAACAAAACCACATTCCTTCCTCAGTAAAGGCACACTCAGTGGTATCCACCACACACATTCACTATCCAGACATCTCTCACTGCTTTCACCCTGTGTATTTTCGTCATTTTCCTACTGGGTATTTTTTTACGTCATAAACCAGAGCGATTCAAAAACTTTAATAGGTCAGGATCTTTTTGAAATTCCCAAAATTGAAGAGTATTTTCGAAAATTTTGCAAATTAAAGGTACAACAGGATTTTGGTAACCAAGGGTATTTTGGTAATTTTGGGTAACTTGAGACAATGTTGTTCAAAACCAGATTTAGGGTTTACAAACCAAAGGGGTAAATTTTGGAAATTTTAAAACTAAGGGTTTTAAAACAGTGAGGCAAATCCCTTTCGGGTTTTAATAATTGGTTTAGCCTATGATCAAGTCCTCTTGGTTAAGGTGAACCGTAGCTACGCACAAGGTAGGATTCCAGCGAAGAGGAGGTGAGTCACGAGGATCGCTTAAGTACTGTGCTCTTCCTGATCCACTCCTAGACATGCGCACAATGGTTGCCACACCTTAACTCGACGACTTAATCACAGGTTTGTTTAGTAATTTTTAAGTCTTATGTATATGTTTGAGTAGACTAGCCCTAGGGTTCAATAGATCCTAGTTCACTAATCTACGAGCCCAACTAAGCCCATAACAGTTCATATATCAAATTACTTCACAAGTCTGAAGTACTTACCTGATGGACTTTGGGTCGGAGGTACAGGTGCCATGCCAGAATAACCTGAAAAATTTCTTAAAAGCCCATATTTCGAATAGTCCGTTTTGAAAATGTTTTTGGGCCCAACACCCTCAAAGCCGAGTTTTGAACCAGTGCTCGATACCAAATCAGAACACCCCAAAACCCGCCCACAAGTCCCGACCAGGATCTGGTTATGTCAACAAGCGAATCCGCTTTGCAAAATCTTTGACTTTAGAATAAGACTTGAAAATTTATTATCTCTGAAAATCATGTCCATTTAAAAATTATTAAATAATATAAGCTTGTTGAAATCTTCCGAATTAAAACATTATTATAAGTTTCTATAATATGAATCTTTTGCGAAAATATTCCTAAGTGTAGTGTAAACTTCAACATTAATAAATAGAGTACTTTAAATCAAAGAGGCCCTTATTACATCAAATAAAATTCCAAAATACTGATAATATAAAATACTTAAATAAAGTAAAACATCTTCTGCATGAAAATCTCCTTCTGCATGGGCCACCTTGTATCCACTCCAACCCGTCCACTAATCACGACTCACCTGCGATGATTAAAAAGTTGGGTGAGTCATACAGACTCAGTGTGTAAGTTAACCACTGAAATCCACCCACATGCTAGCCACATAATATCCCAATTATCAAATGCACAAGTAATATGTATTCATTTTAACAACTACCACTATCTGGGCTTGGCCCACATTCAAATCATGCTCAAACACTGGGCTTGGCCCATTTCTCAATAAACCACATATCAACTGGGCTTGGCCCATTTCCACGTATGTTCCCAAAACATACCTATCCACATGTCATATTGGGCTTGGCCCATTTCCATATTATTACAAAAATAATGCAACATGATTCCCAACCCAACCTAGGGTCCATCCGCTACACACCCCCTTATCCAAATTTACCACACACACGGGGGACTATCGAGTCACCCTCTCCTTTTCCCTCCAAAAAGGCAACCAATGCCATCCACGATGTAGCGTATAGCTAACATCAAACCACGATGGAGCACACAGCAATCCATCAAGCCACGATATGGCATAAAGCCCATATCAATCAAGGTAACCACGCGAACCAAATCACAAAGATCCACAACGCGACCTCAGTCAGCGCCAATCCACGATGTAGCACAAAGCTGACATCAACCACGTACTCGAAGTACACCCGTACCTTCTTTTCATAACCCACCCATGCACATGCCACATAAAATATATTCGTGATCATGCATGCACATGCTTATTAATGTCCATAAACATACTCATAAACAAATAATCACACTGCAATAGATCCGATACTAACCTGGTCATCGCTATACCCTTTAGGGGTATATATGGCACACTTATTACTGCACTTGTTAGTAAAACATATAACACATAAAACCCGGAAACAGTGGGTTAGTTACACACCTTATTACTAGGAGTTCTAGACTCTCGATCCTCGACGCTATCGTCTAGCGAAACTACGGCTTTTTGCTATCGTTTCTGTTGTTGGCCCACACCTCGTGGCCAATCTCGCATGTGCACAGAAACGGATCTCTTCTTGAACTTTGGGATGGGAGCTTTCCCTTGCCCACTTTGACTGGTATTCGCATCCATAACGATATCTAATCAAAACTCGGTTAATACAGATCTCAAACGAATAATCATAAACTACTCATCCTTACCGACAGAGTCTTGAAATCCCGAAAGCTCCTTAATCACTGCTAAAACTCCTTCCAACCGACTTGGTTTCCTACCAAATCCCGAGTCAAGCGATGGTTCACCTTGATGAGTCTAAACCCGAGAGATTCCCCTTTTTAGCTCCTTGGTGCTGGCTACAATGACACAAAACAAAGCATCACCTTGGCCCTTAGAGACATTCGGCCATACCAAAACTAAGGCCAACCATTCGGTTTTGGCCACCAAAACAAGGAATTCATAAAACGATTGCTAAGGGTAGAACATACTTACCACTCTTGCTTAAGATTCGGCCAACCACACTAGGACACCAAGGGAGATTTCGTCTTTAAGCAACAAAGAAACACCTAACACTTTCGGCCAAGGTGACAACTAAATAGGGGAAGGAATTTCGGCACACCAAGAGGGAGAGGGAGAGATTTGCAAAAGACTTGAAGAATAATTGGCATTCTACCCCCCCTATTTATAGCATTCGGCCAACCCCCCTTGAAGACTCTAAGATTTGGCCAACACCTTCCTAGCCACTAATTCAATTCCATTTGAATTAGTTCAATTCAAAACAAGTTGAATTACTCCACTATTATCCCACTTATCAAAAAAATAAATAATAGATAAATAAAAATAAAAAAAAAAACACATTATCCTCATCTAAATAAGAGTCTTCTAGCCGTCCAACACTTCCAAAATTGCTGCCAAAAAGCAACAAAAAATTAAATTCCAAAACGCAGCTCCCTTGGTTCGAACCTGGGACCAGCTGCCGCACACCTTGCCCCCAACGCCCAGGCCACTCGGCCACTTTGATTTTTATGCTAGAAAACCCCAACATTTATTCTTAAACCCTTCTTATCTCAGCCCATAACCGCCCAAAAAAATAAAACGCCAACCTGCAGCTCCAGGCGCTCGAACCTGCGCCCCTGCTATCCTCCAGCGCCTAAGTGGCGCATGAGAGCCACTCCACCAGCCCATCTTTCTTGTCCGAATTCCTCACCATAAACCTTTAAGGCCTTACAAAGCCCAACGCCCAAAACAAAGAAAATAAAACGCCACTTTTGTTGCCGCCTATACTCGAACCCAGGCCCTCAATGGCCCTACCTTCAGCGCATAACCACTTTGCCAACTGGACTTCCATGTCCATCCACTTTGACATTTATTTTTAAGGCCTTCCTAGCCCAGTCCCTTGTCGCAAAAATAAAACAACATTGCTTCTAGCTTGGACTCGAACCCAAGCCCCCAGCGCGCTACTTCCAACCCCTAAAGCGGCGCATGAAGCCACTTTGCGGATCCTCTTATGCTTTAAACGCCCAATTAATTCTTTTAAACCCTCAAAACCAAGCCCCTCTTTATTACTTAGAAATCCAAAATTTTCCACACTTTCCCCTATTATCCGAGCATTCTCAAAACTTCTAAAACACCTCTAAACACACCCAAAACCTACCAACACCCGAATTACACACAACCTGCATAGCCCCTAAACCAGGGGTTACAATTCTACCCTCCTTAAAATAATTTCGTCCTCGAAATTACTTTACTAACAAACGTCCATACAACCTTTCTTACCACCTTACGCTTATCTTTGCGCAACTCTGATCTTACTAAGGCTATCGTGCCTACACAATCTCTAAGTTCGCTCAACATTCGAAATACCTCTCTTAGCAACACAGAAAAGGCTAACCTATAAGCAAGCAAAGTAGTTAAGGCATGTACCAAAGCAAAGGAACTTACCTAATATCACATCCTTGGTTGACTCTGACTAGAACCATTCCTTCCATGACTTGAACCACAACCCCTCGTCGCTCGAGGACAATTCTTAACTAAATGTGCCTTAGACCCGCACTGAAAACATTCTTTACTATTTCCCCAACACTCTCCTGTGTGAGGTCTTCCACATCGAGCACAAGAACGATTCCGATCCACTGGTACAAGTGCACTTACAGGGTTCTCGATCCTTGGTCTTTTCTGGACATTACCAAACGATGCTGACGGTCCAATATTTCTCTTGTTCTCGTTCCTATTCTTCTCTCGGTTTTCTCTTATAGTCTTTTTAACCTCTTCGGCAATCCGAGCTTTCTCTACCAGAATGGCAAAATCCCTTTCTCTTTGTGGCGCGATCAACTCCCGCAACTCATCTCGCAGCCCATCTTCGAATCGAACACTCCTTTCATAATCAGTAGCAACGATTCCTTTGGCGTACTGACTTAACCGCACAAATTCCGCTTCGTACTCAGCTATCGACTTACTTCCTTGCACTAGATTTAGAAACGCTTTCCTTTGCGAGTCCAAATAACTTGCTCCAACGTACTTTCCTTCAAACTTTTCCTTAAAGTACTCCCAATCCAATCGATCTGCCGGTACACCTTGTTTGACAGTGAGCCACCAACGATAAGCTTCGTCCCGAAGAAGCGAAACAGCACCTTTTAGCTTTTCTTCGTTGGTACAGTCCAAATCGTCCATGATTCTCTCAACTGCTTCTAGCCAATATTCTGCTATATTCGGAGCTACTCCAGATACTCCTCTAAAGATCTCGGCTCCGTTCGATCTGAGCTTCTCGGACACTAACTTCCGAGCTCCGCTTCCTACACTAGCTCCTGCTACTCGCTCGAGCACTCGCAACATGGCCCGCGATACTGCGTCATCTTCACCTATCTGATCTTGTTCCTCCGCGCCCACTGCTGGCGGCACTTCACTTTCTGACCCATGGCCAGACCCTATCGGTTCCGATGCGGCCATTCTACCTCTACCGCGTCCCCTAGAGTTCATCTCTATCGTCGCAATTTAATCTGATTAAGGAGTTTTATGCATTAGAAATTTGGTTCCACTATTTAACCACGAGCATATTTTATGAAAAGAATTTCTAGAGGTAGTTCTTTCGATCACACAAAGTTTCAGTTCGAGTTTACTACTCTAGTTCAAGAATCACATTCACACACACATCCGTTCATCAACAAAACCACATTCCTTCCTCAGTAAAGGCACACTCAGTGGTATCCACCACACACATTCACTATCCAGACATCTCTGCCTGTTTTCACCCCAGGGGTATTTTCGTCATTTTCCTACAGGGGTATTTTCGTCATAAACCAGAGCGATTCAAAAACTTTAATAGGTCAGGATCTTTTTGAAATTCCCAAAATTGAAGAGTATTTTCGAAAATTTTGCAAATTAAAGGTACAACAGGATTTTGGTAACCAGGGGTATTTTGGTAATTTTGGGTAACTTGAGACAATGTTGTTCAAAACCAGATTTAGGGTTTACAAACCAAAGGGGTAAATTTTGGAAATTTTAAAACTAAGGGTTTTAAAACAGTGAGGCAAATCCCTTTCGGGTTTTAATAATTGGTTTAGCCTATGATCAAGTCCTCTTGGTTAAGGTGAACCGTAGCTACGCACAAGGTAGGATTCCAGCGAAGAGGAGGTGAGTCACGAGGACTGCTTAAGTACCAGGCTCTTCCGGATCCACTCCTAGACATGCGCACAATGGTTGCCACACCTTAACTCGACGACTTAATCACAGGTTTGTTTAGTAATTTTTAAGTCTTATGTATATGTTTGAGTAGACTAGCCCTAGGGTTCAACAGATCCTAGTTCACTAATCTACGAGCCCAACTAAGCCCATAACAGTTCATATATCAAATTACTTCACAAGTCTGAAGTACTTACCTGATGGACTTTGGGTCGGAGGTACAGGTGCCATGCCAGAATAACCTGAAAAATTTCTTAAAAGCCCATATTTCGAATAGTCCGTTTTGAAAATGTTTTTGGGCCCAACACCCTCAAAGCCGAGTTTTGAACCAGGCTCTGATACCAAACTGTAACACCCCCAAACCCGGCCCACAAGTCCTGACCGGATCTGGTTATGTCACTACGGAATCCGTTTGCAAAATCTTTGACTTTAGAATAAGACTTGAAAATTTATTATCTCTGAAAATCATGTCCATTTAAAAATTATTAAATAATATAAGCTTGTTGAAATCTTCCGAATTAAAACATTATTATAAGTTGCTATAATATGAATCTTTTGCGAAAATATTCCTAAGTGTAGTGTAAACTTCAACATTAATAAATAGAGTACTTTAAATCAAAGAGGCCCTTATTACATCAAATAAAATTCCAAAATACTGATAATATAAAATACTTAAATAAAGTAAAACATCTTCTGCATGAAAATCTCCTTCTGCATGGGCCACCTTGTATCCACTCCAACCCGTCCACTTATCACGACTCACCGCGATGATTAAAAAGTTGGGTGAGTCATACTGACTCGGTGTGTAAGTTAACCACTGAAATCCACCCACATGCTAGCCACATAATATCCCAATTATCAAATGCACAAGTAATATGTATTCATTTTAACAACTACCACTATCTGGGCTTGGCCCACATTCAAATCATGCTCAAACACTTTGGCTTGGCCCATTTCTCAATAAACCACATATCAACTGGGGCTTGGCCCATTTCACGTATGTTCCCAAAACATACCTATCCACATGTCATATTGGGCTTGGCCCATTTCCATATTATTACAAAAATAATGCAACATGATTCCCAACCCAACCTAGGGTCCATCCGCTACACACCCCCTTATCCAAACCTACCACACACACGGGGGACTATCGAGTCACCCTCTCCTTTTCCCTCCAAAAAGGCAACCAATGCCATCCACGATGTAGCGTATAGCTAACATCAAACCACGATGGAGCACACACGGCAATCCATCAAGCCACGATATGGCATAAAGCCCATATCAATCAAGGTAACCACGCAAACCAAATCGCAAAGATCCACAACGCGACCTCAGTCAGCGCCAATCCACGATGTAGCACAAAGCTGACATCAACCACGTACTCGAAGTACACCCGTACCTTCTTTTCATAACCCACCCATGCACATGCCACATAAAATATATTCGTGATCATGCATGCACATGCTTATTAATGTCCATAAACATACTCATAAACAAATAATCACACTGCAATAGATCCGATACTAACCTGGTCATCGCTATACCCTTTAGGGGTATATATGGCACACTTATTACTGCACTTGTTAGTAAAACATATAACACATAAAACCCGGAAACAGTGGGTTAGTTACACACCTTATTACTAGGAGTTCTAGACTCTCGATCCTCGACGCTATCGTCTAGCGAAACTACGGCTTTTTGCCTATCGTTTCCTGTTGTTGGCCCACACCCTGGTGGCCAATCTCGCATGCTGGAAAACGGATCTCTTCTTGAACTTTGGGATGGGAGCTTTCCCTTGCCCACTTTGACTGGTATTCGCATCCATAACGATATCTAATCAAAACTCGGTTAATATAGATCTCAAACGAATAATCATAAACTACTCATCCTTACCGACAGAGTCTTGAAATCCCGAAAGCTTCTTAATCACTGCTAAAACTCCTTCCAACCGACTTGGTTTCCTACCAAATCCCGAGTCAAGCGATGGTTCACCTTGATGAGTCTAAACCCGAGAGATTCCCCTTTTTAGCTCCTTGGTGCTGGCTACAACGACACAAAACAAAGCATCACCTTGGCCCTTAGAGACATTCGGCCATACCAAAACTAAGGCCAACCATTCGGTTTTGGCCACCAAAACAAGGAATTCATAAAACGATTGCTAAGGGTAGAACATACTTACCACTCTTGCTTAAGATTCGGCCAACCACACTAGGACACCAAGGGAGATTTCGTCTTTAAGCAACAAAGAAACACCTAACACTTTCGGCCAAGGTGACAACTAAATAGGGGAAGGAATTTCTGCACACCAAGAGGGAGAGGAGAGATTTGCAAAGACTTGAAGAATAATTGGCATTCTACCCCTATTTATAGCATTCGCCAACCCCCTTGAAGACTCCAAGATTTGGCCAACACCTTCCTAGCCACTAATTCAATTCCATTTGAATTAGTTCAATTCAAAACAAGTTGAATTACTCCACTATTATCCCACTTATCAAAAAAATAAATAATAGATAAATAAAAATAAATAAAAAAACACATTATCCTCATCTAAATAAGAGTCTTCTAGCCAGTCCAACACTTCCAAAATTGCTTTGCCAAAAAGCAACAAAAATTAAATTCCAAAATGCGCAGCCTCCTTGGTTCGAACACAGGGACCAGTGCGCGTACACCTTGCCCCCAACGCCCAGGCCACTCGGCCACTTTGATTTTTATGCTAGAAACCCCCAACATTTATTCTTAAACCCTTCTTATCTCAGCCCATAACCGCCCAAAAAAATAAAACGCCAACTCAGCGGCTCAGTGCGCTCGAACTGCGCCCTGCTATCCTCCAGCGCCTAAGTGGCGCATGAGAGCCACTCCACCAGCCCATCTTTCTTGTCCGAATTCCTCACCATAAACCTTTAAGGCCTTACAAAGCCCAACGCCCAAAACAAAGAAAATAAAACGCCACTTTTGTTGCCGCCTATACTCGAACCCAGGCCCTCAATGGCCCTACCTTCAGCGCATAACCACTTTGCCAACTGGACTTCCATGTCCATCCACTTGGACATTTATTTTTAAGGCCTTCCTAGCCCAATCCCTTGTCGCAAAAATAAAACAACATTGCTGCCGCTTGGACTCGAACCCAAGCCCCCCACTGGCGCTACTTCCAGCCCCCTAAAGCAGCGCATGAAGCCACTTTGCCAGATCCTCTCTTATGCTTTAAACGCCCAATTAATTCTTTTAAACCCTCAAAACCAAGCCCCCTCTTTATTACTTAGAAATCCAAAATTTTCCACAGCTTTCCCCTATTATCCGAGCATTCTCAAAACTTCTAAAACACCTCTAAACACACCCAAAAACCTACCAACACCCGAATTACACACAACCTGCATAGCCCCTAAACCAGGGTGTTACAATTTTTCCACGTTTTATAGTGTTACCAAGCTAGCTCAGGTTGGAGATTGTCAGAGATCGCGTCACTCTATCAAACCGTCATTTTGGGTATTGATGATCTTAACATTTTGAGTATATGGCATGTATAGGGACTTGGTCATTTTGTTATATGTGTCATTATGAATGTGGCCAAATGTATTGGCTTGTAATTGTCAAAGGCTTGATTTGGTTTTTTGCCATTGAAATTGGCTCATTTTGGTTAAATTGGTTGTAAGCATATATATATATATACATATGCATGTATGTGCCAATATTCTTCTTTGATGTAGTTTATATTAATTTACTAAATGTTGATTGTGGCCTAATGACTTGTGGTGACTGGATGAGTTTGGTTTATTGGTATACTAGAGTTTCTTGATAAGTTAATGCAAGTGGAAAGTAGTCTTAGTCGTGTTTTTGTATGTGAAATTGGTATGTTTGATTTGGCATAATGAAATGTCATGAGCATGATAGATGATGGTATTTCTTTGACATGTACTGGCCATGATTGTGGATGTTTGTTTGCCTAAGTATACCATGATTCATGCCATTGAATTTGTGTATGTGTATGTGTTAATGAGGGTGGCAAACGGCTTGGTAAATAGCCTTTATTTTGTCCACACGGGTAGGCACACAGGCGTGTGTCTAGGCCGTGTGTGACAAACGGCCTGTTCCATTGGCATGTGTTTTGGCCGTGTGTCCCCTGCACATTAATTTTGAGAAACAAAATGCTCAGAATTGAGCACACGGGCAGAGACACGGGCGTGTGTCTCAGCCGTGTGAGGGACACGGCCTTAAGCACGGACGTGTGTCCTGATCGTGTAATGTCTACACCTATTTATGAAAATTTAATTAACCACACGGCCTAGCACACGGGCGTGTGACTCGGCCGTGTGACTTCAATTTGTTCATACCTTGCAAGTCAGAGAGTTACACGAGTTAGGGACACGGGCGTGTGTGACCACACGGCCTGCCCACATGGGCGTGTCCTAAACCACACGGGCGTGTGACCCCTGTACATGGCAAAAATTTTCTAGGTTTTCTAAAAATTTCCCAAGTTCTCGGTTTAGTCCCGAACCACTTCCAAAGCATGTTTTGGGCCTCGTAGGCTCGTATTAGGGACTTTATGATTGAATACAAATGGTTTTAATTTGGATGCAAATTTATGACTCAGTTTGTATGTTCACTTGCAATGTAAGTCCGGTAATGCCTCGTACCCTATTCCGGCGTTGAATACGGGTAAGGGGTGTTACACATTGTTTTTCTCTTATTTCTGTAATTTCTCCTATTTCTCAATTATCATCCGATTGATCCAAATCCTGATCTATAATAATTCATTTCAATTTATCAATTCTAAACATCGTTTAGCAGTTTATTTCGACAATATATCAATTCAATTTTGATTTTACAAAATTTCCCTAAAGTTTCACATTTTATTCAATTTAGTCCCTAAAACCAAAATAGTTATATCTTTCAATTTTAAGCTTCCTTCTTCAATCTAATTTTAGTTTCATCCTTCTATAACCCTTTAAAATCAATACTTATATAAATTTCATGTCAATTCCAACATATTTTCATTTTAGACCCTAAGCTCAAAACTAAAAAAATTCACTTTACAAATTAGTCCTTAATCAATTATAAGCTTACAACCAAGCCATTTAACAACAAAAATCAAAAACTATCAATGGAAACATTTCAAAACTTCAACAATTTTACGATCGAACCTCCGGGTTAGCTAAATCAAACTTTCGGGATTCCAAAAACATAAAAATTACAAGAAACGGATGAAAAATGACTTACCAATTTTGAAGAACAAGTTAGCTGAAAGCTTTGGCTTTCTCTTTAATGGAGAAATGGTGAAAATAGGAAGAAGAAAACATGATAATGTCACCTTTTAGTTTTGTTTTTATGTTTTATTATTGTTTTCTTAATTTTAACATTAAAATAGCATATAATTTGCTAATTTTAAGACATTAACCGTCCATTATAGATTAAATAGTGGTCGATTGCTACTTAGACCCTTGAACGATTATAATATCAGCATTTTAGCTAATAAAAATCAATAGCGATTATTTTTTTCGGTTTTTATTATTTAGTCCTTGTACATAAGTTAATCACTAATTCGAAAAAAATTATCTATCCAAAATTCAATAACACAATAATAGAGTAGTAAATATTAAATAATAATATTTATTGACTCGATCATTGGATAACGGGGTTCTAAAACCACCATTTCTGGTACCATCAAAAACTGAGTTGTTACAACTCTCTCCCTTAAGAAATTTTGTCCTTGAAATTTTTACTTGAGAATAATATGTTTGAATACTATGATCTCATTGATTCTTCCATTTTCTTCAACACTAATACCATGCCAATATCATAATATTGTTACTAACTGTATCTGTTTACTTCGAAATTCTTTAACTTCTCGAGTCAGAATTCTAATTAATTCTTCATTGTATATCAAATCAAGCTGTAACTTCCTATCGTCAGGAAATATCACATAAGTAGGGCCAGATCAATATTGTTGATTTACCATAATTCGATGTAACAGATTAAACTAGTTTTCGCACTTTAGGAGCTTGAACATAAGTATTTTAGTTATGTTTTAATTACTTTCATCAAAGTTTAGTTAAGTGTAATAAAATGTGCTATCCAAGTCTTTTATTGACCTTAGGGGCCGAATGAGGCCTAAAGGTGAGCTAATACACTTTCTGAGTGTACAGGAGACCATTAGAAGGAATAATAACTCAATATTGGTCACTAGGTTGCAACACAAAGCATTAGATGTCGCAACATAGGGAGCAGAACTGAAGAAGTCCAAGACTGCCTTCAATGTCGCAACACAGTATGAGGATGTCGCGACATACCCCTGAAGATACCCTGAAGCTGAACATATTTCCCTAGTTAAAGACGACGACCATCCTAAGTCTATAAATAGGCTCAGCTAACACATGTTGTGGACACCTTTTCCTTTGTATAATTTTCTCTTTAGTTTTGGATTTTAGTTTTTCTTTTCCTTTAGGCTTTAGCCTTTATCTCCCCTCACTAATCCCCTAAAGGATGATTAGTTCCTCATCGATCTAATAAACAATATGAACTTGAATAAAAGAATGAACATAAAGAACGATTCCATCAACTATTCAGGACAGGAAGAACCTAAACATTAGGCCTAACAACCCTAGGAAGTCATCAAGGTGGGAATTAACCCAAAATTGGTATGGTCTATCCATGAACATCTTAACCCTGAACCCGTCTGGACTGTGAGTTCAAAAGATAAGTAGTTCTTGCTGACTCAGTATTTCAGTGGACGTATCAAAAGATCCTGCTAGGGTACTAACTAGTTGATTAAACAAGAGAACTCGGAACGACAGTTGATTAAGATTACCGAAGTGAGCTAATCACCCATGCCCATATTTGATATATATATTTCTTTAATTGATTTCTTGCTTTTCATTCATTTAATTTTCCTTTATTTCTTTTATTATTATAAACCAAAAAGTCTTCTTTTAATTCTTCATACTATAATCTGATTAAAGTATTAAATAGTTCTACTTAAGTTAAACTTAGAATTAATTTAGTACTCGCCTCCCTTGGGTATGATCCTCAGAGTACTCACCTACTCCGTTGTAACTATATTACAACCTGACCTGTATACTTACGGATATCGTTTTCCATATCTTTTGTGCAGGATTTCTACTCTGGACGTTGGTACGTCCGAAGGCGGTCAATTGTTGTAATATACTATTTAATATACAATTCATTTGTTCTGTTTGTTCATTAATCGGATAATGAAACGCCACACCAATGTTTAGTTACCTTTTTTAGTGAATATTCAGCTCAGATGAAAAGAAAAGTGTGCTAATTTTATCTAATTGTCAACTTATAACTTAGACTGCGTCTTTCATTCCAGTGACAATAGTACGTCCATTATGAAATCTTCAATAACTCGCTCTTATTTCGTTCCTGAATCATCACAAATTATAACTAACTTGTTGGAATCTGATGCTTGACTTTATATTGCTGATATATCAGACATCTTGTTATTTATTCTGAAATCTCTCTTTCATACTCAGCCATAAATACAACTATTTTAATATTACTACATATTTTATTACTTCCGAATGAACAAAATAGATCCAGATGTGAGCTTCACGCAATTTATCTTGTTTTAGGTATGAATCTTTTGGTAAACGTAAACAATTTCAAAAACGTAGCTTTTTGTTATTATCTATACTAAACTCAAAAATCTGGTTATTCCTTTAACAAATCCTCGTTTAACCAGCAATTTTGGATTTTCTATCTATAATTCTAAAATTCTCTGAGTAAATGTCGGTTTAGCTCTCGAGTCTATTGAAAAAAAAAAGAATCGTGATAATTTAGAGTAAAATGAGTATTCACAATAAGCTTTGTCAACCATTTCCTAACATGATAAAACTAGCAGTTTTCTATAATAGTTTCATTAAGGGTAATACGACCACCGCGAAGCCTTAATTAACCATATGTAACACTTACCCAATCTCAGAAATTGTGCTCTTTTGTACATTCTTCGGAGGTTTCCAAAACACATCTGATGACCTTTTGTTTGGATTAACCCGAATACCTTTAGTCGACATTTCATGTTTCAAGGATACTACCTCTAGAAGTCAAATTTCACACTTGAAGAATATTTTTGCATACCATGATCTTCTCGTAAAGTTTGAAACACCATTCCCAGATGCTGAGCATGTTCAGTTTCATTTTTCGAGTAAATCAGAATGTCGGCAGTGCGGGCCAACAAATATCCATCTTTTTACAATGACTTTTTTCAACTTTCTGAAATAATCTTGAATCTCAAAGTTTTATCTTTTTACACTCAATCGAATGAACTCTCGATTTAATAATTCTTGCAACTAGTCTTCAATCCTTTCAATGCTGTCGGTGCTACTCCATACGGTGAAATAGATATTCGAGCAATTCCAAGTACTAATTCAATAACAAATTCAACTTTTCTTCCATGCGACCACCCTGAAAAATCTTCTGAGAACATGTTAGAGTATCTATTAACCGTCAGAACTTATTTCATCTTTAATCTCTATATTCTTGTATCTAGAATGCAAAGCCTTCTCTAATCAGTTTTGAGTAGATAACACCAATATGCTATTGGTGAAACATTCAGATCTATCATCTCGATAACCGATTTACTCTTTTGATATCACAATGCAATCCACTTTTGTTTGTAGTTTCTATCATTTCGTAACAAGTCAACCAATCTATATCATGAATAATTTCAAATTTTTTAATGGCAATAACATTAGATCAACAGAAAATTTATAGTTTCGTATTTTCAATGAACACTTTTTACACATCTATATATTAATAACATATTGATCTAACAGGTTCATTACTTTAACATCATGTTAAATCCACTCTATTGGCATATTTCTTTTGGTCATTAGTGCAGTGCAACTGTAAAAAGGCAGTGATTCAAGGTAAATCAATGTATATATAGAAATTTCAAATTTTAAAGAAATGTATAGGTAAAAACATTAGGAACAGAAACCTCCCCATGAGCTCGAATAACATAAACCCTGACAGTAGCTTGAGCTTCAAATCTGATAGTCGTATTTTTAATCTACACTTTATTAGCCCCCCACACTATCATTATTGTAACACACCTAACCCGTATCTGTCGCTGAATTAGGGTTACGGAGCATTACCGATTAATCAAAAAACATTTATCACCATAACATTAAATAAATTAGTCTCAATTAGAATCATATCAAACATATGCATTTGGTCCCTAAATCGAGCCTTCGATGCCCTAAAAATAGCTTAGAAGTAATTTGGGACTAATTTGAAACAAGATAGAAGTTTTAAGAAAAAGTTACAAAAATGTTAAAACAGGGGTCACATGGCCGTGTGGCCAGCCTGTGTAACAATCGAACAAAGGGACACACGGTCGTGTCCCAGCCCGTGTCCTCACCCATGTAACTCACTGAGTTGGGTCACACAGCCGTGTCGCAAGTCGTGTGCCAGGCCGTGTAACTCTCTGACTTGCCATACACGGCCGTGTCACAGACGTATGCTAGGTCGTGTAACTTACTGACTTAAAACACTTGAAATTTATAAATTACACACGGCCACACAGCAGTGTGAGAGGCTGTGTCCCAGGCCGTGTGATCCAAAAATTACCCTAAATTCATGTCATTTCAAGGCCAAACCATATCTAACCAACCATTCCATTTGAGCACACATTCAAGGGATAAAAACATCATTCAAACACACATAAACATACCATTTCAAACATCCTAATTCATCTAACTGATATGCCATTCAAAGGCACCACAATTGTATCAAAACATCATGGATCAAACCAAAGCAACATAGCTACTTTTCAAGCATATAACCTAGTTCAATTATCTACCAAATCATATCACAAATGACCATTTCAAAGCCATCACAAACATACCAAAAGACTTTGCATTTCAATCATCACAGACATACCAAAAAGACTTTGCATTTCAATCACCTAAAAGTGGTCAAAATGACCTAACTTAACAAAGCATTACAAGTCTATTAAACCAAACATAAACTTCAAAGGAATAAACATACTAAATCAACTATTTACACACTCATGAACTACCATTACAAAAGGTCCTATACAGGCCATTTATAACCTTAGCCAAAATACACAAAAACTACCGAAATGGTTTCTGGATAGTGTGATAGGTCTTCGATGAGTTTCCAACCAATCGAGCTTCCGATAATCTATAAAACAAAGGAAAGTAACTATGTAAGCAACTAGTGCTTAGTAAGCTCGTATAAACTCAAACAAAACTTGCCATTTCATTAGCACAATTTATAGAGTAAACACAATATCATAACCAAGACCATAAGCTTAGCATAAGCCTATACAAGCACCATCAAACTCACAAGTTAGTATGCTTATCCATTATACAAATGTATTCAATCATATAGTAAGTAAGTTTCACCTATACATCATTTAATTCATCAACTTTTTTCATATAATCATGAACCGTTTCATTTGTATACTTACCATTTCATTTTCTTTTCTTATGCGTTGAACCATCTAGAATTGCATCGGATACTTTGGAATACTCACACACATAGTGTGCCTTTCCATATAGCCGTAACCTTTCCTTTTCAATAATGCTCACACGAGCTGTGAAATGGGCATGTTCACACGAGTTGTGGGTCGGAATGTTAGCTACACGATGCTGCTCACACAAGTTGTGGAGAATCCACAACAAATGCAAGACCTCAGCCATCGGTAGGACATTTAAGACCAGCACCTGAAACATGAAGTCCCTAATGACATGTCATTCGTATCCTATGAATTCTTAAGGTTTAAACGGGATTCGTTATCCGTCAATTATTCATACATCGATACATTTATAATTTCAAGTCCATTTATATTAACGCAACATAACAAATAATAAATTTAACTAACATTAATACGATCATAGTTCATACGAACTTACCTCGATAACTAGTGTCGTAGAAGTAGAATCTGAAACTAATTTGAAGCTTTAGCCTTTCCTCGATTTAAGTCTGGTTGTTGTTTATTTTGATCTACATAGATAATTTCATTCAATTAAGTACTTCTAGTATTCAATTTAATCCATAATTCATGTTTATATAAAAATTACAAAAATACCCCTAACATTTTAACTTTTCATAATTTAGTCCTTAAGCTCATAATTTGAAATTTAACCATTTTAATCCTTCATACAAGCTAACTGAATTTCTTAAGGACTCATAACAACCCACTTAAATCATTATTTCATCATTTTACCATGAAATTTTATTATTTTCACAAATAAATCCCTAAATATAATTTCATCAAAAATCACTTAACAAAACATGTTTATTTTACAACCAAGATTAATAATCTATCAAATAACTTCAAAACACATTCAAAAAAATCCATGGCAAGCCCCTCAAGCTTTAAAATTTTGCAAATTAACCCCTGGGCCAGCTAGATTAAGCTAAAACGAACACAAAAACATAAAAATCACTAAAAATGGGGCTTGAAAACCTACCATGCATGAAGAAATCAAAACTGAAGTTCTGTCCCCCTTCAATGGAAATTTTTGGTTCAAACATAAGAAAAGAAAGAAGATGATAGCTTGTATTGCCTTTAATTTACTTAATCTTTTAACCTAATTATCAAATTACCATACTAACCTTTAAAATCCATTGAAATTTCATTAAAACCTATCCATAAATTTCCACTAACATATACCATGGTATAATTACCATATAAGTCCATAGCTTTCCTTTCCATAGCCATTTAGCCTTTTTAACTAATAGAATTCAACTTTTACACCTTTTACGATTTAGTCCTTTTTACCTAATTAACCATTTAAACATCAAAATTTCTTAACAAAACTTTAATACGTCCTTAATATAATCCCGTAGAAATTAAATAAATATTAAAATAATAACTCACTCGTCGGAATTGTGGTCCCAAAACCACTATTTTTGGCACAACTGAAAACGAGCTGTTACAATTATATTCCTAGTTGTCTACTTTTCTAAGGAGTGGCCATAGATTTCATACTTTATTTCTTGTTTCGATCCATCCAGTTCAGACAATCTCATTTCCAATGTTCCTTGGAACCACACAAATGCAAGCCTTACAATTTAGCCAATACTCACCTCAATGAGTTTTCCACCATGAATACAAACCGATCTATCCATTTTGTGAACACTTCCAACACTGGCTGCTGATGTAGTTTGGGATTTCAAGCTACTCAATTTTGGCTTATGTTTTCGTGAAAATTCTGACGAAGAAATGACCATGAACATCTCTCTTATTCTTCAGTGAATGAGCCGGGAATGATCTAATTGTACTCTGTTATCGAAATCTTAGATTCTCAACTTGGTCAATTTCCTTTCACTGCATATGTCTTCCATTTACTATGAATGTTCAGATAAAATTATAAACTCTTTCAATTTCAAAGCTCTCACTAGCATCTGTATGTTTTCGTTTAGACCGTATTCAAAACGAGTACACATTTCAGCTTCTATCGATACAATATCTCTGGTATATTTGCCAAGTCCAATAAATTCTTGTTCATACTCTGCTACAGACATAATTCACTATTTCAGCTCTAGAAATTCTATATGTCTCTTTTCTAGGTACAGTCTACTAGTGTATTTTTTTTTTGAACTCTAATTGGAAGAAATTACAACTTACTCAACCTTTAAGAACAACGGTTGTCAAAGTTATTCACCTTTGGCATGCTTCATCTTTCAAAGTGACAGTGCTTCAGACTGTCTTTAGAAGAACATACTATTTCATCAAAACTAACTGAGTATTGTTCCAACAACTATTCAACTCTGGCTCGATCATCATTATTTTACCTCAAAACTTCAGTTCACATTACTAAATCTTATCAATTAGAGGTCTGTAAACATTTAACGAATTTTAAGGACATGGGGTGCCATAGAAGGCACAATTGGGAGGTGGAGGTTGCAGAGCCACAAAATTAGCTCGCATAATCTCTAAGAATCACTAGGTCAACACTTGAAAGAATACATTTTTCACTTTATTTTCACAAACTTGCGGAACGAAATTACTATAGATTACTTCTTGGTCGAAAGCAGGAACATTATTATCAACATCATCAGGTACGACACGATTAGACTAGGCTGACATCTTTAAATTTATAATAAAAATAGGGTTAGATCGGATCAGAAAACTTCACACTATTGTAGGTTATTGTGGCATTTATTTCTAGACTTTATGGCATTTATTTCTATACTTTATGGCATTTATTTCTAGACTTTATACGTGCTATGTTCAGTCCTAGAATCAACTAAACAGTAGCTTTGATATTACTAAATGTAACACCCCTTACCTGGTCCAGTCGCCAGACCCGAGCTACAGAGTGTTACAGTCAAAGCCGAAACAAAACACATTCAATTCACATCAATTATTTAAAATAAACATGGAATTACTTCACAAATACACAATTAACATTCAGATTGAACATGAATCATACAATCATAATCAATTCAATGTATAATCACCAAATAAAATTTTTCTTGGGCCTTATATGAGCTTACATATGCTCTAATATCAACCTAGAATTAAACTAAGACTAATTTGCAACATTTTCAAAATTACATATCAATTATATCATAAATAAATCATTCAAATATTATGATATACAATTAAATTCAAGTCTTAATCGAGCTTATGAAAGCTCTTAAGTTGACCTGAGCACAAATAAGGATCAAATTGAAACATTTTCAAAAGATAAGGGCATTCATGAAAAACAGAGGGCACATGACCGTGTGCCCAGATCGTGTATCTCATTATGGTCGTGTGGCACAAAAATTAGTCACACGATCGTGTCACTAGACCATGTCTGCCACACGGCTTTGTGGTCAGCCCGTGTAACAATCGAGAACTGAGTGAACCAAAAAGTAAAAAAATTTACAAATAAGCACACGACCATATGGCCGCCCGTATGGTACCAATTTTGGCTATTTTGAAACCTTTTCAAAACAACATCACTTAAAACACATTGGTGCATAATTGAATTATAACACCTGCACTTAAAACCATCCAAAACATGCATAATAGGGTCATTCATTCATGCACTCAACCAAATCAACCATTCCACATTACTAAAACATAACATTATACACTATGAACTTTCAACAAACCTAAACATCTCAAATACCAAATCCAAACACACTATATTTCATTCACTTAAATCTCTAATCGATATGTTGTATAGGCACCAACACAAATCAAGATGAAACCATAACCAAAATAAAACATTATAACTATAACAGTCCAATGTCCATTCATAAAAACAGTCTAGATTACAAAAAAAAAAAAATAGGCCCAAAGAAACAAACTGGCCCAAACCTAGCCTATTACACAAAACCCAAAGGTACCAGCCCAAATGTTTTCTAAATAGACCTAAACCGAATGGCCCGATTTTTTAGAACGGCCCGGATGGCCCAAAGGATTTTGGGACAGACCGAAACCCTAAGGGTTCCAGGAGCTAACAGCGCCGCACGCGTGCCCCTACACGCACCACCACGCGCGCCACCACGCAGCCTCCGTATGCCACGTCCGCCTTTCATACCTGCAAACGAATAGAAGAGAAACGACAGCAAAAAAAGGGAAACAAAAATTGTATTACGATATTCTTTTTCTTTTCTTCTTCTTGGTTATAAAAAGAAAGCCAAAAAACGATTGTAAGGGGACAATTTTACGCATATAGAATATATACAGAAAATACAGAGAAACCGAAAAGTTTTTCTGAAAAGGTGATTTCCGATTCTGAGTTTCTTTAAAGTTTCCTATTCTATTATTTCGACTGGATTGATCTTCTTTTTTTAATCTATTGCATACAAAGAGAGAAAAGAAATAAATATTTACCCGCTTATCGCCGTCACCGGATCCCTATTCGCTTCGTTGAAATTGAAGCCGGAATGGGGATTTGGGAGTGAAACGCTTCCGAGCATAAGCGCAAAAAGGGCTATGCCCGATGTTCATCTGATGCCTTCGCCAATTCTTGAAGCGCCTGGCAGTCGGATGGCCCCTGACGATGGGTTTTTGAGGCGACTGATTAAGGGGAGGGTTAGGAGTGTTTAGGTTTCTTTTTCTTTCTGTTTTAAGGGACTAGGTAACTTAGAATTAGGTTTTTTTTAGCTTTATTAAAGCGCACGAAACCACACCGTTTAGGCCTGTTTCAGTGGCTCTAAAACAGTGTCGCATCGATCGACCCGACTTGACCCGATCAAATACCCATGGGATCCGCGTGTTTTTGCGGTGATGGGATATTTGCGCAATCAGTCCTCCTTTTCTGCATCGCTATATGATTAGATCCGCCATGCATTTTCTTTATTTTTTAAAATTGATCTCTGTAAATCGCGCACTGTTCTAATTCGGTCCAATCCGTGCGCAGCGTTTTCGCGAATGGAAATATTGTTTTTTTTAGTCCTCGTTCATTTATGCGCATTTTATTTAAGTCCTTAATTCTGTTTTTTATTTGTTTAAAAAATATACTTTTGATTTTGTTTCTTATTTCAATTGAGTTATTTCAATCATTCATTATTTTGATTATTTTAATATATTATGTTGAATTCTTTTACTGATTTTACACTATTTTAATTTGATTGTTTTGACTTTCATTTATACATATTCTTTGTCATTTTATTTTATAACTTATTTATCTTGAAGATCACTTTTGTATATATATTTCTAGGTTTCAAGAATTTGTATGATATTTAATTTGAATATTTCTATATTTTATATACATATACGTATAATTTATATTAAAATTATTTTTATACTATATATATATATATCATTGATTTCACATTATTTTATGCATATATATTTTTTAATCTATTATGTTTATTATTTTTAAATCCTCTTAAAGATCTTATTTTATTATATAGTATATAATTAATAAATCTTTTGTAATTGTTTTCTTTTATGTTTCTTTTATTTTATCATAAATTTTTTATATGTATTTTCCACACCTTTATATATTATTTTCTATATCATTCATATTGATTTTTTATTTTATGAATGTTATTTATTTAGATTAATACATGTATTACTTTGTATAATTCACTTGGATTTTCTCTTTATATAATATTTATTTGTGAATCCTTTTTTATTAATTATCTCTATTTTTGTTTATTAACCTATTTCACACTTTTACATGCAACTTCAAAACTTTTGTATATAACTGATAATTCGTTTAACATTGGTGGAAAATGGTTGTTATTTTATGTTATTCATTTTCTTCTACATATTTGTCGCATGTGAATTGTGTCAATTTGTTTGAGATTCTTTTTAAGAAAACTGTCTTTTCAATTTATGGATTTTGAATGTTAATATTCGTAAAGTATATGTGTATTGTCATCGTATGTGTATTAATTTAGTTTCTTGGTATTTTCATGTGATGTTGTTCCTTTATATGTTATTGTTGCCATATTATTATTCTACACCCAATATTATGATTTTGCTTTTCATTATCGAATAGTGATCGAATAAAAGCATTTGGAGTCAATTCTAAAATAGCGTATTTCAAAATAAGGCAATATTTGTGTGTTTGGAATTTCGAGGAATCGTGCCCTATCGTGCTGTGTTTCGGTTTTCTGTTTGACCTAATAACCAAATATCCTTTTTAAAGTTGTCCATGTTTTCAAAAAATAAGGCAATATTCCGTGTTTGGAAACTTGAGGAATCGTGCCCTGTCGTGCTGGGTTTCGGTTTTTCGTTTATCCAAATAATTTGATATCCTTATAAAAATCTCAACGCATGAATTTTGGAAATCATGAGAGGATCTTGGCATCGAGGGTTTGAAACGTCATATGCTATCGTGCTGGATGTGATATTTTATTCTTTCGGAACAAGAGAATCTCAATATCCAATTCGAGTTATGTAAATTTTTAATTTTTTTTTAAAACGGAATTGTATTCTAAAATCGTTTCAAATTTTTGACATTAGGACATCAATTAATCAGTTTGGTACCAATTTTGGGCGTTGTGAGGGTGCTAATACTTCCTCACACATAACCGACTTCCGAACCTGTTTTCTTAGATTTCGTAGACCAAAATTATTGTTTTAATAAATATAAAATGTTCTATTAAAATAATCCTTCATAAGGTGACCCGGTCACACCTCGAATAAAGGATCGGTGGCGACTCCATATTTCATTTTAAAGTCGATCCCCGTTCATTGCGAATCCAAAAAAATGGTTTTCACAATGAACTTTCAACAAACCTAAACATCTCAAATATCAAATCCAAACACACTATATTTCATTCACTTAAATCTCTAATCGATATGTCGTATAGGAACCAACACAAATCAAGATGACCTTTATCAACATACTATACCATTCAAGCTATACACCTAAACTTACCATTTGACACCATTTTAATATCATTTCCATATACCAAAACTTATACTACCAAATCACACTTAAAGCCAAACAAACCTATCAATCCAAAAATGTTATATCAACCTATGAAACATTAGAACTTAGCCATTCACTTGTCTCAAGAATGGCTTACCACAATGCCGAATTTACACACATTTGCGCAACTTACCAAATTATCCAAAATCAATATTGTGAACAGCCCAATTTGTCCGGGCCCATAAAAACTAAACCAAACCCATTACATCAGACCAAAACAAATTAAATCCCAACCCAATCCAAAAACCTAAACACCCAAATCACCAGCCCAAACCCGAATGGCCCAATATCAGACCCAAAACAAAACCCAAACAAACCAACCCAAATTAAGCCCAAACCAAACCTAAAAAATAAACCCAATTCAGCCTAACCCGAGGCCCAATTACCCAATAGTCAAACTAGGGTTTCAGAAAAGCTGAAACCCAGGCTAGCCTTCGGCGCACCTGCCCACTGCCGCCTCTGCCATCAACCACCCCTCCACTTGCAACACCACCTACAGGGAAAAGAAGAAAAGACAGCAAAAAATAATGATATTGTAAAATGGCTATATAAGCCAAGCAAAAATCCATTTTAATTATCGGACATATTTTGAATACAAAAAAAAAAAGAGCAAAGATTCAAGCACAAAAAAACAGTAAGCAGTTGAAAGAAAGAAAGAACGGGCTAAGGTCTTACTCTTTTATTTTTCTTCTTGTTTTCTTTCTTTCGAAACAGTATACATATACACATATTTCTTCATTTCTTTTTTTTTTCAAAATTATATACGCATATATATATAAAGAATATATCAAAAAAAAACTTACCTTTTTTTACCAAAAAAAATCGCGACTTTTGACTCCCCGCCACGTAGACGCGCGCCAGTGACTGGGCCAATGGCAAGGCAGCAGTTGGATCGGCCTGGAATCCCACCGGCTCTCAGGCCCTGCAGAGAGAAAAAAAAGGGGATGTTTTTTTAAAAAAAACTAATGAAAATGAAATTTTTTTAGATTTTTAAGTTATATAGGCTATACAAAACGACGCAGTTTTGGTCGGCGTCCCTAAGCCCCAAAACGACATCGTTTTGCCCTGGCCCGACCCGATCCGACCCACTCCGGCCTAGGATCCGCACGTAGTTTAATGGAAGGGCTAATTGCGCTTTTAGCCCTTCCGTTTTTTTATGGTTTTGCAATTCAGTTTATTTTATTTGTAATTTTGCCCCATAATTTATTGCGGTTTTCAATTAGGCCCATATTCGAACGACGTTGTTTTGGAGGATGGGGATTAATTGCCCTTTTGGTCCCTCCTTGTTATTCATGCGTTCAATGTGGTCCTTTTTCTTTTTATTTATTTCGAATTTGCCCTGAACTTCAGTTTTACATTCAATTTAGTCCCTTTTTTAATTATTTTGCAATTTTATTATTATTATTATTATTATTATTATTATTATTATTATTATTATTACTATTAATGTTATTATTATTATTATTACTACTACTACTATTACTATTACTATTATTTTTTATTTCTTTTATTTCTTTTATATTTATTACTATTTTCACTATTATTATTATCACTATTATTTATTTAAATTTTTACTATTATTATTCATTTATTATTATTATTATTATTATTATTATTATTATTATTATTGTACTACTACTATTATTATTATTATTATTATTATTATTATTATTATTATTATTGTTATTATTATTATTATTATTACTACTACTATTACTATTATCATTTTTTTATTTAATTCCTATTACTATTATTATTATGTCATTATTATTACTATTGTTATTGTTATTATTTTCATTACTATTTTATCGTGTGTCAGAGTTTTAAAAAATTAAATAATGAGAATGATCGAACCTGGAAACTAACTATGACAACGATTGAGGCAAGTGCACCTATCGAATAGTAGTATAGCTTAGGCAAGACCGGATTGTCAAACCCAAAGGAACTAAAAGTACTAATACTATCTTTTTTTTTATTATTTAGCCTAAAATAAAGGGAATTTGTTGTTTTAAATCTAAATTAATTAACTACTAAATTAAAGACTCTAAGACAAAGAAGAATGAATTTGGGAAAATAACTTGAGGAAAAACCAATTGATTAAGACGACACCCAAGGAAGAATCCACCTAGACTTTACTTGTTATCTAACTCTGAACCAGACGATTTATTCACTTGACTTGATCCGTAAGATTCCCTAATGTATATTAAACCCTCTCTCGAGGCGAATAACGTCTAACCCTAGGTTGATTAATTGAAATCTCTTTCTAATTAAAACCCCTAGAATCACATTAACTCGATCTATGGAATCCCATATTAGGTTTCACCCTAATCCGCAAAATCTCGTCACCCTATCTCTAGGCGCGATCAACTCCGCTTAACTATGCTAGATCTACTCTTAGGCGAGAATTTTGCTCCTCCACCTAAGCACATCAAACTTGAAGTAATATCCATGAAATATCAACACAAGAATTAAGAACACATAATTAAGAACAAGTCAAATATTTATCATATAGTTCAAGAAACGATAACAAGATTCATCTAAGTTTCATCCCCTCGTGTATCTCGAGGGTTTAGTTCATAATAATAAAAGAAAACATCTCGTAAAGAAAAGATAAAACAAAACATAAGAACTCCCTAAAACTCCCTGAAGGAAATTAAGGAGAAATCCTCCGTCTTGAGTATAATTCCGCTTCAAGAGATGAATCAATGGCTATCCTCCAAATAAATCCCCACAAATCTACCTTCTCGCCTAGCAAGACGCCCCAAAAGGTACTGGGCTCCCGTTTAGGTCATACTTAGGTGTATATATAGGCTTTTGAAAAGTGTTTCTTTGCCCCTAAGTATCCCAATCCGAATGAAACTTCTCTTTGCCACGGCAGGGGCACGGCCATGGCACACGCCCGTGTGAATCGTGGCCAGGCCATGTTGGGTCGACTAATGAGGCACGGCCGTGTGATCTTGGGCTCAGGCCGTGTTCGAGATTATTAAGGAGGCACGACCGTGTGGTCTTGGGTCCAGGCCGTGTCGATTTCGTGATGTGGCCCATTTGGCCCGTTTTAAGCCCGTTTCTTATTCTTTTCATCCTCCAGTGCTTTCCTGAGTATAACACATGAAAATAAAGGATTAAGAGCACCAAATTACATAAAATAAGGGACAATTCATCCAAAAGCATGCTAAATGTGGGATTAAAATATGTTACTTTTACGGTTTATCAAATACCCCCACACTTAAGCTTTTGCTTGTCCTCAAGCAAAATTCTCAACTCATAATTAAAACAAACTTCCCTCAATTCATAATAGTCATTGAATGTGTTTCATCATAATCCAAGGATAATTTATACATGGATAATTCAACTCAAAGAGTCCTAAAGATTCAAACAATCTAAGTCATACATTTGTAGCATAAAACATAGGTGTTTCCCCTCATCTAAATAATTACCTCTGATTCAAAATCGACAAGAATTGACATCCTCACTAAAGATTCACTCAAATCACTCGAAGTGTTTAAGGTTCAGAATTAAGCACTCAAAAGTCAAACATGAAGAGTTAATCCCATAGGCTTGTATGAAAATCAAATCTCCATCACTATAATATGAGATGATACACAAATCAAAAGGTCTTTAATAGGGTTGTAACGGGGCTTGGGTTAAAAGTATGGATAAAGGCTGAATTAGAGGGTTAGAATCGAGATTGAATTGACAAATTACCTAACTAGAAAAAATGAACTGATAAATAATTACATCAATTGAAAACTTGTACTAATAATACTCTAATACGAGCTTCTTCTTCAGTAATTGGAATTTAAACGTATAAGCTCACTTAATCACAAAACTAATAATGAATACACTTTGATTTTTTTTTTAAAGAACAAGTCACAAATAATAATAAAGAACTTTAACAACTGAAATATAGAACATAGTTAGGTAACTGCTCAAAATCAAATCTCGACAAAAAGGGTAGTCAAGAGGAATGGTGATAACAAATACAGACTGGGTTTTGGGTTAATATTAGTGGGTGAGTCAATAAATAGGGTTGTTAGGATTAAAAGGGGTTCACTAAGGGTTAATTATGGAGGTAGGTTTTTTTAGTGGAGTGAGTGGGTTAAATCCTAGGTGCCTCCATCATCTCTGTATATCAAATCAAAGGTGTGCTCTCGACATGTATAATCGATGCAAGTTCTAGAATAACTAATCAATGTTGACACACTCATAATCAAAAAGTGAGCAAGAAAAAGAATATATACTTTATAAGGCTCAAAATCTCACAAAAATTATGGGTATTTTTGATGTCATCCTCGTAAATTTCAAACTTCAAAGTAATATTTAAATTCAGGTAGACAACCTAGAAAATTTTTAATTTTGAAAAATAGACTTATCATGCTTGATTCTCTAATATTCTTAGAATCTAATCATCAATGCACAATTATCAATGAATTAATCTAAAACATATCGATAAAAATCATAAATCATGGAAAGTTTCATTTTAATCATAATATGAGAAACTTACTTTAAGACAAGGTATAATTCAGGGATTTTCAAATAATGCTATAGTTAACCCCCCCCCCCACACACTTAAGATGTACATTGCCCTCAATGTACAAAGATAGATAATAGCAAAATAAAATCATACGATAGGGAGAGAGGTGAAACTTCCTGAATTTTGGATAAAGTCAATGAAAAGAAACCGGATAGGATTGGAGGTGAATGTGGGGAAGCGCCTCGAACCGTTTGAACTTGAATCCTCAAAGTAGACGGTCTTATTTTATTGTATTCTAAGCTAAATCTAAATGCCATTGAGAAAAAGAAAAATAATAAAGGAAGTAAAAATAAAAATAAAAATAAAAATAAAATAAAAAATAAAATAAAAAATAAAAATAAAAATAAAAATAAAAGTATACAATTAAATAGAGATACGGTCCACGCCCATGTGCCTACCCGTGGTGTCCACACGGCCACTGCCATGGCCGTGTGCAAGGTCGTGTGGGTGTGGAAACCTACGCCTAAATACAAAAAGAAATAAAACGAAACTAATTAGTAGAGTTAGTGCTCGGGTTGCCTCCTGAGAAGCGCTCGTTTAAAGTCTTGAGCTAGACTTACCCCTTATTCGCATTATCAGGGTGGTTTGAGGAGGTGAAAATCCTTTCTCA
Organism: Gossypium sturtianum; assembly: GCA_025698515.1. NCBI lineage: Eukaryota > Viridiplantae > Streptophyta > Magnoliopsida > Malvales > Malvaceae > Gossypium > Gossypium sturtianum. The sequence goes on from CM046948.1 coordinate 13,654,751, forward strand.
TGCGTTCAATTCGGTTTTTGATATATAGTTTAAGTCGAGTAGTGTTTACCTTAAAAGTGCTGAATTTAGGATTAGTTACCTCGACTGTTCCATCTAGGAAGATTTTGAGTACCTGATCTCCTATCTTAAGCTGGGTTGTCCCATCGTTAAGTTTCTCGTGGAGTTGCCTCATTTTTTGCTTCGTGTATTTTTGGTTTCTCTTTGAAGTGTATCTTCCACTCGTCTAGTTCATCGATCCGAAGCCTTCGTTCCTTATGAATTACTTCTTTATTGGCACGGGATCCAGGATTAGGTTTAGTTTTGTAGCTTCGTGGTGTTTCCTGTGAGGAAGGTTGAATAGTTTGGTCATCAATTGAATTTACTTTCTCACCTCTATCACTTGATGTCCTAGCTGAGTCAAGAGCTTTAAGACTGATTGATTCGTCACCTACACGAAGTATGAGTTCACTTGCGTCGACATCAATTTTGGTTCTGGCAGTTGCTAAAAAAGGTCTTCCCAAAATTAAGGGAATATTATTGTCCTCGTTCATGTCTAAAACTACAAAGTCTACTGGGAATACGAATTTATCAATTTTGACTAGAACATTCTCTATTATACCCCTAGGAATTCTGATAGTTTTATCAGTTAATTGAATGCTCATCCTAGTTTGTTTGGGTTTCCCTAGACCTAGTTGTTTAAACATTTTATAAGACATAACATTGATGCTTGCCCCTAAATCTGCTAAAGCATTATTAATAGATAAACTACCAATTAAACATGGAATTGTAAAACTCCCTGGATCTTTTAATTTTCGTGGCAGTTTATTTTGTAGAATTGCTGAGCACATTGCTTTTAGCTCCACATGCGATTCCTCGTCTAGCTTCCGTTTGTTTGTCAACAGCTCTTTTAAAAATTTTCTATAATCGAGCATCTGCGAAAGAGCTTCGAGAAACGGTAAGTTAATATGTAATTTCTTTAAAATTTTAAGAAACTTACCAAACTGTTCCTCTCTGTTGTCCTTCTTCATTGCTTCGGGATATGGTATACGAGGTTGGTACTCTGTAATTGCCGGGTTTGGTAAATTATGGCTTACCTCAACCTTACCTTTACTTACCACAAGTTCTACCCTTGGGTCAGATTCCACTAACCTTTCACTGTCATGAGCTGTTACGGCTTGAATTTGCTCTTTTGGGTTAGTTTCAGTGTTGCTTGGCAAGCTTTCTTGTGGTTGTTCTAAGATCAGCTTAGCAGGCTGACCTAACTGATCCTCGATCCCTTGAATCGAGGCTTCTTGTTTCGTTTCTATATTTTAGAAACGTGTTTCTATGTTTGCTATGAATTTTGCCAGCATCTCTTCAAGGTTCGACTCATCTTCCTGTTGGTGAGGTGGTTGTTGAAAATCTGGATTTTCTGTGGCCGCTATGAATTTTGTCAGCATCTCCTCAAGACTCGACTTCTCTTCCTGTTGGTGAGGTGGTTGTTGAAAATTTGGAGGAAGTTCCTGTCTTTGGCTACCTTGATCATCCCACGAGAAATTGGGATGGTACCTCCAACCTGTATTATAAGTGTCACTATAAAAATTATTTTGAGGTCTAGAATGGTTACCCATATAGTGGACTTGTTTGTTCTCCATGCCATATCCGTAGGGTGGGTACTCAGGATTCGCCATGCCTCCGCTTGTTCCATACTGTATAACTGGATGTATCTGCGAAGAACACAAATCATCAAACTTTTTATTTAACATCTCTAACTGGTTTGATAGCCTAGTTATTGGGTCGAGGTTGTAGATATCGGCTGCTTTTGTTGGCTTTGTCCTCATAATTTACCACTGATAGTTATTCAATGGCATCTCCTCTTTCTTCCAGAATCAAATAAAAGAAAATTTAGCAAAGTAAAAAAAAATTAAAATAATAATAATAATAATAATAATGGCTAAAGTAATAAAAATTGAGCTTTCTTAATATTTTAGTTCCCCAGCAACGGCGCCAAAAACTTGATCGTGTCTCAGAGTTTTAAAATTTTAAATACTGAGAATGATCGAACCTGGAAACTAACTATGACAACGATTGAGGCAAGTGCACCTATCGAATAGTAGTATAGCTTAGGCAAGACCGGATTGTCGAACCCAAAGGAACTAAAAGTACTAATACTAACTTTCTTTTTATTATTTAGCCTAAAATAAAGGGAATTTGTTGTTTTAAATCTAAATTAATTAACTACTAAATTAAAGACTCTAAGACAAAGAAGAATGAATTTGGGAAAATAACTTGAGGAAAAACCAATTGATTAAGACGACACCCAAGGAAGAATCCACCTAGACTTCACTTGTTATCTAACTCTGAACCAGATGGTTTATTCACTTGACTTGATCCGTAAGATTCCCTAATGTATATTAAACCCTCTCTCGAGGCGAATAACGTCTAACCCTAGGTTGATTAATTGAAATCTCTTTCTAATTAAAACCCCTAGAATCGCATTAACTCGATCTATGGAATTCCATATTAGGTTTCACCCTAATCCGGCAAAATCTCGTCACCCTATCTCTAGGCGCGCGATCAACTCCGCTTAACTATACTAGATCTACTCTTAGGCAGGGACTTTTGCTCCTCCACCTAAGCACATCAAACTTGAATTACTATCCGCGAAATATCAACACAAGAATTAAGAACACATAATTAAGAACAAGTCAAATATTTATCATATAGTTCAGTAAACGATAACAAGATTCATCTAAGTTTCATCCCCCTCAGGTATCTGAGGGTTTAGTTCATAACAATAAAAGAAAACATCTCAAAAGAAAAGATAAAATAAAAAATAAGAAATCCCTAAAACTCCCTGAAGGAAATTAAGGAGAAATCCTCCGTCTTGAGTATAATTTCGGCTTCTAGAGATGAATCAACTGGCTATCCTCGAGCGAATCCCCACAAATCGCTTCTTCTGCGCTAGCAAGACGCCCCTGTCAAAGGTATTGGGCTCCCCGTTTTAGGTCATACTTAGGGTGTATATATAGGCTTTTGGAATGTGTTTCTTTGCCCCTAAGTATCCCAATCCAAATGAAACTTCTCTTTGCCACGGCAGGGGCACGGCCATGGCACACGCCCGTGTGAATCGTGGCCAGGCCGTCTTGGGTCGACTAATGAGGCACGGCTGTGTGATCTTGGGCTCGGCCGTGTTCGAGATTATTAAGGAGGCACCCGCCGCAGTGGTCTTGGGTCCAGGCCGTTTCGATTTCGTGATGTGGCCCATTTGGCCCGTTTTAAGCCCGTTTCTCGTTCTTTTCATCCTCCGGTGCTTTCCTGAGTATAACACATGAAAATAAAGGATTAAGAGCACCAAATTACATAAAATAAGGGATAATTCATCCAAAAGCATGCTAAATGTGGGATTAAAATATGTTACTTTTACGGTTTATCACTATTACAGTTATATTTTCTTTTTGTGTTTATTTACTTATTGTTTTTTTTCGCTCGTATTATTGTCATTTACACTAACGCATTTATTATTCTTTCATTATGCATATTAGTACCGTAATTCATTTTTTACATTTTACTACAAAATTGTGCCACATTAGTCTTTACCCTTTACATAAATTTTTTTAAAAAATCAGCAAGTTTTCGTATTTCGAGATTCGAAAAGTCGTATCCTAACTTACGGGGTTCCGATTTTCTCGATAAATCCGAATCACGAACGTTTTTAAAGCATTTTTAATAATCTCAGGAGTTGCGAAAAGATCGTATTCTAACTTACGGAATATGATTTCTTTCTAAAACCGAGATAATCGAATACTTTTCAAAATAAATAAATTTTTCGGCGTTTATTCTCGTATCGAGAATTTAAGACATTGTGTCCTAACTTACGAGACGTAATTCTTTTTCTCAATTAATACGAAATATGCCCTGTTTTCAAAAAATTTCAATTTTATAACAAAGGATCGTATTTTAAAATTTTCTTCAAATTTTCAATTTTCGACACTAAAGACATCAATTAATCAATTAGGTACCAATTTTGGGCGTATCGAGGGTGCTAACCCTTCCTCGTGCGTAACCGACTCCCGAACCCGTTTTCTGAATTTCGTAGACCAAAAATCATTGTTTTAGTAAATTTAAACTTTTATTAAAATGATTGAATTACGAGGTGACCCGATCACACCTCATAAAAAAAGGATTGGTGGCGACTCTATTTTTTCGTTTTAAAAAAATGGTTTCGACAGCTTGGCGACTCCACTGGGGACTAAAAATAAGAGAGTTAAGCCACGAGTTGATTACTTTTTGTCTTTTTTTTTGAAAATTGAAAACTTGGTTTAAATTTACAATCATTTCGTTGCATTTCATCCGTCTTTGTTACAATCTTCATCATTTTGGTTTATAATCGCTTTACCGGTTTGAATTTTTGATATGTTTCTGCATATTGCATTACATGACCGCTCGATTATACTCTTTTAAGTGGGAGTGAAAAACTATTCCTTCGTGAGGTCTTCACCTCCGTGCAGGATAGTGGATTGCTTTCGGGATACATCCGTACCTATGTCTTCGTGAGATTTTCATCTCCGTGCAGCCATAGGGAAATGTATTCCCTTGAACTGAACTCGGTCCATATGAGCCTATAATGGGTGAGGATCGAGGAATCTGCTGGCTCAGGTACCTTTACTCTAGAACCAAACCCCATATAGCGAACCTTAAGAGCCTATCTTAGGTAGAGCCGCGCCAAACCCTAATGGTTACCCGAGTAGGTACTTTATTATTCCTTGCTTACTTTAAACTGTGTATGAAGTACTGACTTGCTTTGTTTTTACTTTGATTGTAATTGCATGGCATATTCATCACAAAAAAGGTATTGATTCACATTCGGTTGTTAAATAGATAACTTGTCATGGAAAAGGGGTTTCTTGATAAAGTGGAGGATAATGCGGCTGCCCGGATATGGGCCGAAACAACGCAGCAAGAGAAAGGCGATAGTCTTACAGAGGGATACGTGTCAGAGTTATGGGATTTTACTCGTATCAGCGTAACCCAGAATAATCTTCAAGAGATGAAAGAACTATGGGACCAGTGGAATGATGAGATCAAGCAACTATTCTACTATAATTACGGTGACTTACCCTATCTACTCGATATCAAGGTGACGAACACCTATTCCGAGCTATCGCTCAGTATTGGAACCCTGCTTATAGTTGCTTTACTTTTGGAAAAATGGATTTGGTACCTACCGTAGAAGAGTACACAGCCTTACTCTGTTGCCCGAAGATTCAAACTGACAAGGCTTATTCGAGAGCTGCTAATGTCCCCACATTCTGAAAAAAGATGATGAACATTACAGGGATGAGCAAGCAGTGGATTACAGCCTGGATCAAGCAAAAATGAGACTGTAAATGCATCCCTTGGAGAAATTTGAGGGATTTGATCCTAGCGCATCCTGATATGAAGAAAAGGGTTAACGTTTTTACTTTGAGCATTTATGGACTGGTTATCTTCCCCAAGGCCTTGGGGCATGTAGATGAGGCAGTATCGGATCTCTTTGACCAACTTGACAAAAGGGTCACACTAGTTTCTGCGATTCTGGCCGAAACCTTTAGGTCCCTAAACGCATGCTGAAGAGCGGGTGAAGGGAGATTCATCGAATGTGCACAACTCTTGATAGCGTGGGTCCACAGCCATTTTTGGAACATGGAAAAGGTCTCATATCGAATCTTCTCCAAAAACTATTATCCGCTGAAGGAGTTAGTAGCTACGCCGAGACGGGATGATATTACGGAAGAAAAATGGATGATGATTCTGTAAAATCTGCAAGAAGAAGACGTAGAATAGAGAGCCCCTTGGATGGTTCCTGACGAGATCTTATATCGGTGTGGAGATTTTGATTGGGTTCTCCTGCTTGGAATATGAGGAGCTGTCGGGTATGCCCCTCTACTCGTGTTAAGATAGTACAGGTCGAGACAGTTTACGCCAGCAACACAGGGTTTAGCTCAGTGCGAGTTTGTGTATAAAGGAGATAATTACAAAAAAAAAGTTTGTGAAATATCGAACGCCTGAAACCGAACTCGTAGAATGAAAAGGTTTGCTGCCAACCCGATGACAACCCCTGAGTATGACCGGTGGTGGAGTCAGAGAATCAACGACAACATCCCTACGTCAAACCAAGAAAACTTCCGATCAATAGAGGAACACTTGCAGGTGATCCCATCTGAACTAGAGATCACCAAACACGATTTTGAGAGAAAGAGTTCGGAGCTAGAAAAAAGAATAGAGCAATTGGAAGAGGAGAAAATGTAGCTGAGACTTGATGTCGACGTCCAGAAACTAGAAGTCGAAAAGCTGAGAAAGGGAAAGAATAAGGCTGAAGAGGATTTGGACAGTTTGTAAATAGACTACAAAAAGCTACGGAGGTCAATGAGAACCGCTGGTTTGGGAAAAACGTCAGAACAATGGCGGTAAGAAATTAAAGAGGAAAAAAGTAGAGCTAGCCAATGGGAAAAGAAAGTCCGAGATGCTCAAGCTCGAGAAGATACTCCAAAAAGGAGTTTGGTGGAAAGTCAAAACGAGAAGGAGGGATTAAAGACTCGGGTGTCAGAGTTAGAAAGATCATTGTATTAGTATTGTAGTCCTAACTCTGTAATCGAGTTGAAGGCTAGTCTGAGTACAATTGAAGAACTAAAATGGAAGATAGAAGAACTTGCAACCGCACTGCAAAACTGTGAACTTCAGGTTGAACTCCTTGAGGCGAATAACGAGTGGTGGAAGGAGCAGCTTCATCAATCACAAGATCGGGTCAGAGATAGGGATTACATCATGGGTGCAGCCCTGGCTCAAGTGCGAGAGGTGGCGGATCACTTACAAACCTTAGCAGTCCAGGCTGATGTACTAAGTTTAAAGTACGAGTCAGAGTCAGAGTCAGATCGAGGCCGAGAGTTAGCTTGGCTTCTTAGGAAGTTCAAGGCCTTAAGTATTAGGGCGAGGCCTTATATGTAATCCGTTTTATGTAAAGAAATTTGTTTTCTAGAAAAGTTATTCTAATGAAATTGAATCAGAATCAATGCCTTTTTGTTGCATACATTTCAAGCATCAGCATTACATTGCATCATGTGCATTAAATCTCACAAAGAGACCCTAAAGTTATGGCAGTTACCCTGGAACATCGTTACAGTACACGAGGAAAAACTAAAGCCATGGACCAAAGGTTGGAAAGATTGGAACAAATGTAAAAAGAGATACAGGATCAACTGCAAGTACAGATGCAAGAACAGTTGGCCAAAATCCAACAAGATATGAGGGATCATATGCTAGAATCCCAAAGGAATATGATGAGCCAACTAACCCAGTTGCTGACTGGAGGGTTAGATAAAGGAAAAAGCCCTATGGTTAATACCGGAGATGATAACGAGGACCCTACTTATCCTCCGAGTTTTACCCCAACAAACATCCAGGTACAACCAAACGCATATCCACAAAGGGTGTCCGTCAACATCAGACCCCAATATCAGACTAGTACCTCGGCACCGGTGAACTTGCCAGTGGGTTTAGGATCCAACCCAGGAGACAATCCAGTAAATCCCGTCGTCCCTGATGATATAGCAGAGATGGAAAAAGCGAGAGTGGAACTCCCAAAGCAACTGGAAGACAGATCCAAATGGCTAGAGGAGAAATTCAAAGCGTTGAAAAGTGCTGATTACCATAGCGGAATTGAGTCTGGTCCCAGATCTAGTGCTCCCTCCGAAGTTCAAAATGCCGAAATTTGAAAAATATAATGGGACCAGCTGTCCTGAGGCTCACATTACAATGTTCTATCGGAGGATGATCGGATATATCAGTAATGATCAGTTATTGATTCACTGTTTCCAGGACAGCTTGACTGGGGCCGCGGCCAAATGGTATAATCAGCTAAGTCGTGCCCAGATTAATTCGTGGAATGACTTGGCACAAGCCTTCATGAAACAATATGGCCACGTGACAGATATGGCGCCTGACAGAATCACATTACAGAATATGGAGAAAAAGCCAAATGAAAACTTCAGGCAATATGCTCAAAGGTGGAGGGAGGTCGCCACGCAAGTCCAACCACCTCTGATTGAAAAAGAAATGACAATGCTCTTCATTAATACCCTGAAGGCACCATTCATTAATCACATGCTGGGAAGCGCAACTAATAGTTACTCGGATATAGTGATGTCTGGAGAAATGATAGAGAACGCAATAAGATGTGAAAAAATAGAAGCCGGGGAAAATGCCAAGAGATTGGCCCCAAGGAAAAAGGAAAGTGAAGTGAATAATATGAACACGGGTTACTCAAAGCCGATTACTGTGAGCCAACCAAGAACGGTAACCACTGGTCATCAAGGCCTACCAAGACAAGAGTCTAACACAAGGCAAAATACAGAGAAACTCCAGTTTACGTCCATTCCATTGACGTATAGGGAGTTGTACCAAAATTTATTTGATGCGCATGTAGTAGCCCCTTTCTACCTCAAGACCATGCAACCCCCATACCCCAAATGGTACGACGCAAACACCCAATGTGAATACCATGTGGGGATCACGAGACATTCGATAGAATACTGCACCACTTTCAAAAAGTTAGTCGAAAGGTTCATCAAAATGGGTATTGTGAAATTTGATAGTCCATCGGGCGCAGAAAATCTGTTACCCAACCATGCGGAAAAGGGGGTAAATGCGATAGTCGAGAATGTGGGGAAGAAAATCAAGATGTATATTGCAGAGGTGAAAACCCCGTTGAGAGAAGTTTGGAAGAAAATGGTGGAAAGGGGGCTAATCACATAAGACTCGAGGAACAGGTCCCAAGAAGCAAGGAATTATTGTGAGTTCCATGATGAAGAAGATCATGAGATTCAGAAATGTAGTGAATTCAGGGCCTTAATACAGGGTCTAATGGACAACAAAGAGCTAGAGTTATTTGAGTATACCGAAGAAGAAGAGGTGTGCTCCTCAGAAGGAGGGTCGATAGAAAAGGTCTATGGGGCCAATCGTCCGGTGGTAATCATCACACGACCAAGAATCAATGAAGCCGGAGCACAAATTGCACCTAGAGTCGTAATCCAAAAACCCGTTATTTTTCCTTATAAAGACAGCAAAAGGGTACCTTAGAACTATGACTATAATGTGACAATCCCGGGAGAGGAAAACCCGGTTAACACATTAGAAGAAGGTCCAAACGTGGGTTTCTATACGCGCAGCAGAAGGTGCTATGATACTCCAAATACAAAAGCCGAACTTGTTAAAGGAAAATCCTTGGCGATCGAACAAAGGAAAGAGAAGCCAGAACTACCTATTAATGAGTCGGTAAATGAGAAAGAAGCTAAGGAATTCTTGAAATTCCTAAAACACAATGAGTATAGTGTCGTGGAACAATCACACAAGCAGCTAGCTCGTATATCGGTACTAGCTTTACTCTTGAGCTCGGAAACACACCGTAACGCGCTAATGAAGGTGTTAAACGAAACCTACGTTGCTGATGATATTTCTTTACACAAGCTAGACCGTCTTGTCAACAACATAAGCGCCGATAATTTTATCTTCTTTAATGACGATGAAATACCATCGGGGGGCATGGGATCTACTAAAGCTCTGCACATCACCACCCGCTGCAAGGGATATACATTACCCGATGTATTGATTGACAATGGATCGGCACTGAATGTATTGCCTCTTTCCACATTGAACAGGTTGCCTGTAGACAGTTTTCACATGAAGACATGCCAAAACATAGTGAGGGCATTCGATGGCACTGAAAGGAAGGTAATGGGGAGGATTGAGATACCTCTCTTGATCGATCCAAACATATACGAGGTAGACTTCTTAGTGATGGACATCAAGCCTTCTTACAATTTCCTATTGAGAAGGCCGTGAATTCATTCAGCAGGGGCGGTACCATCATCACTGCACCAAAAGCTAAAGTTGGTAACAGAGGGCCAACTGATAACGATAAACGCGAAAGAAGACATTATTGCATCTGTTACCAATGATGCGTCATACATAGAGGCTGATGGTGAGGCGATAGAATGTTCCTTTCGGTCACTGGAATTTGTGAATGCAACATTTATTGTCGAGGGAAGCAAGATCCCAATGCCCAAAATATCCAAAGCTACGAGGATGAGCTTACAACTGACTGTGGGAAAACGAACATTGCCTGGAAAGGGACTAATACCTCCATAGACGGGTTGAAGTACCAATCTTGACTGACAAACGGGATCGTTTTGGCTTGGGGTATAAGCCAGACGCGAAGCAAAGGAAAAAGGAATTGGAGAAGAAGCAGAAGAGAAGAAGAGCGCGATTAAGTGGGGTAGAAGTCAAATGGGAACCAATAACCTTCCCCCATATATCCAGAACATTCGTTTCAGGAGGAATTATTCACCTTGAACGGAAGATGACGAGAAAAGAAATTACTGAAGATATGATGGAAATCTGAGCATCAACGCCATATCTGAAGAAGGAATGGTGGAAGAAAACTTGTCGGGCATTTGCCCTTACAAGCCTGGAAGTGTTCTGAACAATTGGACTGCGGAAGAGATTCATGTAGTTTTTAGAGCTAATTCAGACTAATGTTCAGAACACGCTTATTGCTTTAAGCCTAGAAGAAATAAGAATCCTTTTTGTGAAATAGGCTTATGGCCAACATCTTTATTTGAATGAAAAATGCATTTTTGTGTCTCATTCTGAGCAAATATTCTTTTATTCCTTTATTTCATTCATATTCATACCACATAAATATTTATTCTCAGATTCATTTGTTCTTTGGGTCTCCCTTCTTACCTACAACAGGTCTCCAGATATCAACGACATAAGCGATGCTGCTACTGACCCAAAATATCCTTTTGAGCGAGATATGTGTCTAGAGGGATCTTAGGACTTTGAAGATGACAGAGATTGTGACTTGTCTCAGGATTTGTTAAGGATGGTAGAACAAGAAAAGAAATAGATCCTACCTCACAAAGATTCGGTAGAAATAGTGAACCTAGGAGACAGACAAGAAAAGAAAGAAGTGAAGATCGGAGCTTGTATTATCGTGGAGACAAAGCAAGACATCATTGAGTTACTCCAAGAATTCAAAGATGTTTTCGCATGGTCGTATCAAGTAATGCCCGGGCTAAGCACTGATATCATGGTACACCGGCTGCCCATAAAAGAGGAGTGCAAGTCAGTCCAACAGAAACTTCAAAGGATGAGGCCAGATGTTCTGCTGAAAATAAAAGAAGAGGTCAAGAAGAAATTTGAAGCTGGTTTCCTGCAAGTGGTTAAATACTCAGAGTGGGTAGCCAATATCGTCCCCGTCCCTAAGAAAGATGGGAAAGTACGAATGTGTGTAGACTATAGGGATCTGAACAAGGCTAGCCCGAAAGACAATTTCCCGTTGCCTCACATCGACACCTTCGTGGACAATACGGCGGGTTATTCGCTGTTCTCCTTTATGGATGGCTTCTTAAGATACAACCAGATAAAGATGCATCCTGAAGACATGGATAAGACCACATTTTTAACCATGTGGGGAACGTTTTGCTATAAGGTGATGCCATTTGGACTGAAAAACGTGGGAGCGACATATCAGATAGCCATGGTAACCATGTTCCATGATATGATGCACAAAGAAATTGAAGAGGAGCATGTGCAAGTCTTGAGGAAATTATTCTTTAGGAAATTATTCTTGAGGTTGAGGAAATTCCAGCTAAAGCTTAATCCAGCAAAATGTACCTTCGGGGACAGGTAAGGGAAACTGCTAGGATTCATAGTTAGTGAAAAGGGGATTGAGATTGACCCAGAAAAAGTCAAGGCCATACAAGAATTGCCTCCGCCGCGCACTCAAAAAGAAGTTCGAGGTTTCCAAGGAAGATTAAATTACATTGCCTGGTTCATTTCACAACTAACTGAGAAATGTGACCCCATATTCCATCTTCTTAAGAAACACAATCCAGGTGTATGGGACGACGAATGCCAAAAAACCTTTGACAAGGTAAAACAATACCTGTCCAATGCCCCAGTGTTGACGCCGCCTAGTCCAGATAAGCCATTGATTCTGTATTTTACAGTATTTGATAATTCTATGGGATGTGTGCTTGGCCAACACAATGAGTCAGGAAAGAAAGAAAAAGTGATACACTACCTCAGTAAGAAATTCACTGAGTGTGAAATGAGATACTCGTCAATTGAAAAGATATGTTGTGCATTGATCTGGACAACTCGGAGACTGAGACAGTACATGTTGTACCATATGACTTGGCTAGTCTCGAAACTAGACCCTCTAAAGTACATGATGGAGTCAACCACTTTGAATGGAAGGATGGCCCAATGGCAAATTCTATTTTCTGAATTTGACATAGTCTATGTGAATTAGAAGGCTGTAAAAGGGAGCGCAATAGCTGATTTTCTAGCCAGTAGAGCTCTAGAAGATTATGAGCCTTTGAAATTTGACTTCCCAAATAAGGATCTAATGTATGTGGCAACCGCCGAAGAAGACGCTCCAGAAGATCGTCCTTGGAAACTGAACTTCGACGGAGCATCAAACGCTGTTGGCAACGGAATTGGGGCAGTCCTGATATCCCCAAATGGAGATCATTATCCATTTACTTGCAAATTGGATTTTGATTACACAAATAATATGGCAGAGTACGAAGCATGTATCATGGGAATCCGTGCGGCCATAGAACGCAAAATCAAAGTACTAGAGGTGTATGGGGATTCTGCACTAGTGATCTATCAGCTCAAAGGTGAATAGGAAACAAGAGACCCCAAATTGATCAATTATCGAAAGATAGTTCTGGAATTAATTAAGGAGTTCGATGATATCACCTTCCGTTACCTCCCACGAGATGAAAACCAAATGGCTGACGCTTTGGCTACATTAGCTTCTATGATCAGAGTAAATAAACAAGAGGATGTGAAGCCTATCCAAATGAGTATTTACGAGGCTTCAGCTTATTGCCACAACATCGAAGAAGAAGAAGAAAGAGATGATCACCCCTGGTATCATGATATACTGCAATACATGAAGAATCGTGAATACCCTGACCAAGCAACTGAGAATGATAAAAGGACTTTGAGAAGACTGGCCAGTGACTACGTCTTAGACGGGGAGATCCTATACAAAAGAAGAAAGGATCAGGTGCTACTAAGATGTATAGATACTGTCGAGGCTAAGAAAATCTTGGAAGAAGTCCATGAAGGTGTCTGCGGAACACATGCTAACGGTTTTACAATGGCCAGGAAAATCATGAGATTCTGGTATTATTGGTCCACCATGGAAGGGGATTGCATCAATTATGCCAAGAAGTGCCATAAGTGCCAAATTTATGGGGACAAGATTCACATGCCTCCTTCACCTCTTCATGTTATGACTTCTCCATGGCCTTTCTCTATGTGGGGCATGGATGTCATTAGACCGATATCGCCAAAAGCTTTAAATGGGCATCGATTCATCTTTGTGGTCATCGACTACTTCACCAAGTGGGTAGAAGTCACTTCATATGCCAATGTCACAAAGTCAGCAGTCAGTAGGTTCTTAAAGAAAGAAATCATACGCCGGTATAGAATGCTAGAAAGGATCATATCGGACAATGCATTGAATTTGAACAACAGCACGATAGCAGAGGTCTACAGTCAGTTCAAAATTAAACACCACAACTCGTCACCATATCGCCCAAAAATGAATGGTGCAGTTGAGGCGGCTAATAAGAATACCAAGAGGATTGTGGGGAAAATGACTGAGACTTATAGAGATTGGCATTAGAAGTTACCATTTGCTCTCTATGCTTATCGAACATCGGTCACTCCTCTATCAAGGCAACTCCTTTCTCATTGGTCTATGGAATGGAGGCAGTCTTACCCATCGAGGTTGAGATTCCTTCCCTTCGAGTCTTGTCAGAGCTGAAGTTGGATGAAGCAGAATGTGTAACATCCCGAAATTGGGCCTAAAAGAGTTGGGCCTATTGGGCCCCGAGCGTAGAAGCATCTTAGAATTTTTGAGAATATGAGAATGGTATAAATGCAAGTTGGACCTATTAGGTGAGTGATTTTGAAAGGTTAGAGGGCTTCCATGAAGTCCCGGGATCAAACCTGAGCTTTAGGAAAAATTTTGGTTTTAGGTGAATAAAACCCTGGGAGTTAGAAGGTAGGCTTTAAGAATAAAATGAGGAGAAAAATGACACAAGAGGGGTTGTGGTGAAGTGGCAAAGTGGTGCCACTTAGGGAGCAAGGAAGTGACGCCACACAAGGAAGCAAGGGGTCCAAGGTTCAAGTCTTGGCGCTTGCATTTCATTTTGATTTATTTTTAAGTGAACTTAGACGTTGGCCATAGACTTATATTTAGTTGCGCATGATTTTAGACACAAGAGAAGCTTGTGGCCTAGTGGCTAGCAGCGTGGATTAAGTTACGGGGGAGCCTGAGTTTGAATCCCATCGCAAGCAAAAAGGGATATTTATTTTGCTAAATTTGGACGGCCAGAGTTTGTGTTGAATTTAAATTCTACTGAAGGAGGGATCCCACATCGGAAAGCTAGCAAGAGGGAAGATGAGAAGCTGGCTTTAAATAGAGCAAACGGAGAAGAGACACACCTTTCTTGGCTTATCACTTTACTTTGTGGCGTGCTCGTTTGGGTTAGCCGTTGGGTCACGGTGGTGGTAACCGAAGTTGATCGACACACCCCCTTGGGGGTCAAGGGTGCGATCATTGTTGGCTTCTGCGCAGAATAGTGTTCAGAGCGCGGATTAACTTTAGATTCCTATCAGGTGTGTATTTCGCCCTACTCTAGCTATAGAGCGGCAAATGCTGAAATACCGGTCACACGGCGATGGCAGCCACACGAGCGTGCGAGCACACGTGTGGGAGCTTCAACGAGATAGTTGAGGCCCTCATGAGTGTTCTCATGGGTTTAGGCTGTCTTGGGCCGAGTGGGCCCAATGGGCCCGTGGCCCATATGAATAAATTGTATGATTATGTAGTAGGTATTGAACTGGTCTAGGTGAATCTCATATCTGTGGTTAGATTTGGGCTAAATGGGCCACACGAGCGTGTGGGCCCACTTGGGCCAAGAATGGGCCTTAGGCCCATTCACATCATTATCTCTGTTTAGAATACTTGAGTCGCTCGAGGTGACTGTAGACCCTTTGGAAGGCTGTAAATTACCGAAATACCCTTAAGTGGGTAAACTACCGAAATAGCCTTAAGTGGGTAAATTACCGAAATACCCTCGGTGGGTAAAATTACCGATATACCCTTGGTGGGTAAATTACCGAAATACCCTTAAGTGGGTAAATTACCAAAATACCCTTGGAGGGTAAATTACCAAAATGCCCCTGGGCTGCGAAATTACTCAAATACCCTCGATGGGTTGAATGATTGTTTTACCCTCGGTGTTGTTAAGTAACGATTGTATGTTTACCTTACACTTGTATATGTTGCTATGTTTATTGCATGTTATCATGTTGCATGGGGCGGGTTAACGAATGAAGAAGCGATGTAGCTCGTGGCATAGCCACAATATATTTATATATATATACATAATTATGACTCGGTGGCTCACCACAAACATTGTGATTAGCGCTTGCTTACAATAATATTGTGTGATTGGCGGGGTGGGTTGACTTGATTCCCACAGTGTGATTATGGTACACGGGGTGTCTTTGGTTGGATTGGGTTGGGTTGCACTACTTCATCCGCATTATTTCATTTGCACTACTTCATTTACACTACCATGATTATAGGGCTTAGGCCCGCATTGATGTCCCCGGGCTCGGGCTCGATTAATGTCATTTAGAGGATTGCACAATCGAGTTTTCGTAACTCACCCTTTTCTTTAACCTCGCGCAGTAATCCCCGGCAATAGAGGATTTGGAGTCGTGGAGGACTCGGTGGTGGCCATACAACGGAGATTTCTCTCAAACTTTAGTAAATTCAGTTTTTACTTTACCTTTAAGATTATTTATTTTGGGGTGATGTTTTGTAATAAGGCCATTAGTATATTTTTTTTCTTTTAACCTTTCAATTATAACAGTTAAACTTATAAAAATGGGGTTTTCTTAAAATAGTAACAATTGTTTTCTAAAATATCACGTTAACATAAATTTTCAAAATCGGTTTTCATAACAAAGGCAGTTTTCAAGTTAATTACAACTTTTCTAAAATGGACACTGAGTGAATCGGGTTTTTTTTATAAACAACCAACGTAACTCGGAGTTTTCAAAAGAGATGCAAACATTTCCAAGGAACGCTTAGTTTAAACAACCCTTCTATGTGACATGCTAGATCCGGCCATAACGTCTAGGCCGGGTTTGGGGTGTTACAGAATGGATCCAATCCCGATATGATCAGCTAAACTTGATTGAAGAAAAAAGGTTGAAAGCCATTTGTCATGGTCATATGTACCAAAAACGAATGATGCAAGCTTACAACAAAAAGGTTCGTCTTAGAAAATTCCGTGAGGGGGACTTGGTATTGAAGAATATCATTCCCATACAAAAGGATTTCAGAGGAAAATGGATGTCAAACTGGGAAGGACCTTATGTGGTAAAGAAGGCCTTTTCTGGAGGAGCGTTGATATTAACTGAAATGGATGGCAAGACTTTGCCTAATCCAGTGAATTCAGACTCAGTCAAGAAATACTTCACTTGAAAAAAAAATGGGGAGAGGCCAAGGCGAAAACTCGCAAAGGGTGCTTTGAGACCAAAGGGGTTTTGAATTGAAAACCCAAGAAAAGGGCAATTCAAATTTTGATCGAAGTTGGGGTATGCGGTAGTCTTGCTATGCCTGAATTAACAATGAGGAGGTATGCTACATTTTGGGGTATCGAAAAAATACTCTTGATCTCCTAAACACATGTTGAGCTCTAAACAGTCCTCAAGAAGTTCGTACAGAGAAGCTCAGGCTGCGATATTTGGGGCACTTATTTTTCCTCTCACATATTTTATATTCCAGCAATGTTTGATTTCTTTGATTAATTCATTCTTTTCAGATTTTGTTCCTGATAAATTTCAGCTTTGTCCATCATTAGGACCTTTTTCAAGCATTTTGCATTGAAATAACGATTATTGGACTAATAATACTTTCAATAAAGAAGTTCTACATATTATTCTGAAAGCTTCTAAATAGTACGGGGACCTGAAACAGGACTATTATTTAGAACTAACCAAACCCAAGAGTTGGAAACATTTGAGAAAGAATAGTCTAAATTATGGCTATTTCTTCGGATTTTCTATCAAAGATATCAGCTGAACAAGAAGACAGGATGTTGCGACAGTGACAGAACCTTGATTAACAACGAGCAATGACAACTCAAACATCAAAAAGGGATCATTCTCATGCATTCATGCAAATATCATTCATACACATCTAATTAGGAGCATTTGATTCATTCTGATCATGACATCCTAATCATTTGGCATAAGCAGAGGCCCATGAAATCGATTCTACACGTCATGTCCCTCAAAGGACGATGTAACAAGATCGGTGAATCCACAAATCTCATCTCCCTGAAGTAGCAGTGGAGCAGATTGAAGTTGTAGATCTTATCTCCTTGAAGTTGTAGTGGAGTAGATCGAAGATGGCAAATATTATCTTCCTGAAGTTGTAGTGGAGCAAATTGAAGCCACCAGCCTTATCTCCCTGAAGTTGCAGCGGAGCAGACTGAAAACAGCGAATCTTATTTCCCTGGCATTGCAGTGGAACAGATTAAAGCTACAAATTATGGCGGATCTTATCTTCCTGAAGTTGCAGTGGAGCTGATTGAAGCCACCAGCCTTATCTCCCTGAAGTTGCAGCGGAGCAGACTGAAGATAGCGAATCTTATTTCCATTGACGTTGCAGTGGAATAGATTGAAGCTATAATTACAAATCTTATCTCTCTGAAGTTGCAGTAGAGTAGATCAAAACAAACCTTATCTCCCTGAAGTTGCAGTGGAGCAGGTTGAAGTCACTAGTCTTATCTCCCTGAAGTTGCAGTGGAGCAAACTGAAGACAGTTAATCCTATCTCTCTGAAGTTGCAGTGGAGCGGATTAAAACGATGAATCCTATACCTCTGAAGTCGCAGTAGGTCGGATTGAATTTACCATAGCAAGTCTTATCTCCCTGAAGTTGCAGTGGAACAGACTAAAACCACAAATCTTGTCTCCCTGAAGTGGCAGTAGGAGCAGACTGAAGATAGCGGATCTTATCTCCCTGAAGTTGCAGCGGAGCAGATTGAAGCTACAAGGCCCTATCTCCCTAAAGTGGTGGTGGAGTGGATCAAAGCAACAAGATGCAGTGGACTGGAATGAAGCTACTTGAAGAAGAGAGGCACCAAAACAAGTCGAGACTCAGCAAGACCAGGCAAAATGGGTCTTTCTTAAAAGTCTTTGCTCCATTCCCGTTACACGACAATGAGCAAAGAGGGGCAGCTGTGAACAGCCCAATTTGCCCGGGCCCATAAAAACTAAACCAAACCCATTACATCAGAC
This sequence comes from Gossypium sturtianum, assembly GCA_025698515.1. Classification (NCBI taxonomy): domain Eukaryota; kingdom Viridiplantae; phylum Streptophyta; class Magnoliopsida; order Malvales; family Malvaceae; genus Gossypium; species Gossypium sturtianum. The sequence goes on from CM046948.1 coordinate 13,673,160, forward strand.
CCAAACAAATTAAATCCCAACCCAATCCAAAACCTAAACACCCAAATCACCAGCCCAAACCCGAATGGCCCAATATCAGACCCAAAACAAAACCCAAACAAACCAACCCAAATTAAGCCCAAACCAAACCTAAAAACTAAACCCAATTCAGCCTAACCCGAGGCCTAATTACCCAATAGTCAAACTAGGGTTTCAGAAAAGCTGAAACCCTAGCTAGCCTTCGGCGCACCTGCCCACTGCCGCATCTGCCATCAACCACCCCTCCACTTGCATAGCTAGCTGCAGGGAAAAGAAGAAAAGACAGCAAAAAATAATGATATTGTAAAATGGCTATATAAGCCAAGCAAAAATCCATTGTAATTATCAGGCATATTTTGAATACAAAAAAAAAAAAAAAGAGCAAAGATTCAAGCACAAAAAAACAGTAAGCAGTTGAAAGAAAGAACGGGCTAAGGTCTTACTCTTTTATTTTTCTTCTTGTTTTCTTTTTTTCGAAACAGTATACATATACACATATTTCTTCATTTCTTTTTTTTTTCAAAATTATATATGCATATATATATAAAGAATATATCAAAAAAAGAAACTTACGTTTTTTTACCAAAAAAAAACGCGACTTCTGGACTCTCTACCGCGTAGAGGCGCATACGCGCGCTGCAAATGGCCGCAGCGATGGTCTGTCGGAATCCCACCAGCTCTCAGGCCCTACAGAGAGAAAAAAAAGGGGGGTTGTTTTTTTTTAAAAAAAATTTGATGAAAATGAATTTTTTTTAGATTTTTAAATTATATAGGCTATACAAAACGACACCGTTTTGGTCGGCGTCCCTAAGCCCCAAAACGACGTCGTTTTGCCCTGGCCCGACCCGATCCGACCCGCTCGGGCCTAGGATCCGCGCGTTTTTTAATGGAAGTGCTAATTGCGCTTTTAGCCCTTCCGTTTTTTATGGTTTTGCAATTCAATTTATTTTATTTGCAATTTTGCCCCATAATTTATTGCAGTTTTCAATTTGGCCCATATTCGAACGACGTCTTTTTGGAGGACAGGGATTAATTGCCCTTTTGGTTCCTCCTTGTTATTCGCGCGTTCAATGTGGTCTTTTTTATTTTTATTTATTTCGAATTTGCCCTGAACTTCTGCTTTACATTCAATTTAGTTCCTTTTTAATTATTTTGCAATTATTATTATTATTAAAATTTATTATTATTTTATTTCTTTTATATTTATTACTATTTTTTCTATTATTATTATTATCACTATTATTTATTTAAATTTTTACTATTATTATTCATTTATTATTATTATTATTATTATTATTATTATTATTATTATTATTATTATTGCTATTATTATTTTTCTACTACTACTACTACTATTATTATTATTATTATTATTATTATTATTATTATTACTACTATTACTATTATCAATTTTTTTATTTAATTCCTATTACTATTATTATTATGTCATTATTATTACTATTATTATTGCTATTATTTTCATTACTATTATAGTTATATTTTCTTTTGTGTTTATTTACTTATTGTTTTTTATTTTATTTTATTTTATTTTATTTTTGGCTTGATTATTTTATTTTATTTTATTTTATTTTCGCTCGTATTATTATCATTTACACTAACGCATTTATTATTCTTTCACTATGCATATTAGTACCGTAATTCATTTTTTACATTTTACTACAAAATCGTGCCACATTAGTCTTTACCCGTTACATAAATTTTTTTTAAAAATCAGCAAATTTTCGTATTTCGAGATTCGAGATTCGAAAAGTCGTACCCTAACTTACGGGTTTCCAATTTTCTCGATAAATTCGAATTACGAACGTTTTTAAAGCATTTTTAATAATCTCGGGAGTTGCGAAAAGATCGTATTCTAACTTACGGAATATGATTTCTTTCTAAAACCGAGATAATCAAATACTTTTCAAAATAAATAAATTTTTCGGCATTTATTCTCGTATCGGGAATTTAAGATATTGTGTCCTAACTTACGGGACGTAATTCTTTTTCTCGATTAATACGAAATATGCCCTATTTTTGAAAATTTTCAATTTTATAACAAAGGATTGTATTTTAAAATTTTCTTCAAATTTTTAATTTTCGACACTAAAGACATCAATTAATCAACTAGGTACCAATTTTGGGCGTATCGAGGGTGCTAACCCTTCCTCGTGCGTAACCGACTCCCGAACCCGTTTTCTGAATTTTGTAGACCAAAAATCATTGTTTTAGTAAATTTAAACTTTTATTAAAATGATTGAATTACGAGGTGACCCGATCACACCTCATAAAAAAAAGGATTGGTGGCGACTCCCTTTTTTCGTTTTCAAAAAAATGGTTTCGACAAATATCATCATTAGACCAAACTTATAATCATTCAAGGCAACATAAATACAAACCCAACCCTATATACATGCCATATAACCAATCCTGGAATAATGAAAAGACTACTAGATTAGAGGCTGGATAGTGTGAGCATCGGGTTTATCTGACCAAATCGTTTCGCGAAATAACCTATACAGAGATAGAAAAGCAAACAAGATAAACATTATGAATGCTTAGTAAGTACGAGCATCTTTTGGCATCTTGTTACTGTCATATACATTTCCATGAAATAATCAAATTGTTAGTTTGCCCATACATCAAGCTTTTATAAAGCAATTCACATATAAATGTACAACAATTCAATATAGCATGACATATGATATCCAATTCGTACTCGATTTATAAATGTATATACTTAAGTTCTTATTCATATCACATTTAATCTTCCTATTCATTCGTATTCATTTAATTACTATTTTTTCCTAGAGAACTATAGCAAATTAACCTTGGATTCTCAGGATAAAAATTGCTCACATGAGCTGTAAATCGGGATATTAACCTTTAATTGATGCTACTCACACGAGCTGTGGAGAATCTGCAATACATGTAGGATCTCAGCCATCGGTAAGGCATCCAACATCAGTACGAGGTACCTAATACTTTTTAGACACCGGTACAGAATACCTGTTGCTTTTTAGACCCTAATGACATGTCATTTGTATCCTAATCATTCATTATGTTCACACATGCCTCAATTTAAAATTCATTCTATTTTTAATCTCTATAATTGTATACTCACTTTTCGTATTTCCGATAACAATTCACATACATTCACAGTGAGTTTTCGTCATGAATACATCATTCAACCATATCAAAACTTCAATCAGTCAATACTACACATCTATTCACTATTATCATTTATATTTCTTTTTTGACAATTTAGTCTGATTGATGCCAAAACATTTTATACTTATTATTACTAATTAAAAACAAGGTAGTATAGTAGAAACAAATTTAGAATTAATAGAGTAAGTCTCATATGAACTTACCTATCGAAAACAACCAACAAAAAGTTGAGAACTCTAAAGATAAAGTAGAATGGTTTTTAAATAAAATTATATAAACTTAATGTTTCAAAATTAAAGTATAAAAGTCTAAATTTTAATAGACTTTTAACATATTTAAACCTTTATAATAACATAGTGAAATAATCTTTCATGGAACTGACAATATATAAGGAATGAAAGCTTAAAATATGCTTTAAATTTTTACACTTTTTAAAATTTAAAAATTTAGTCTCAATACTTTTATTTTATAAAATTTAGTCTATTGACTTTTTAGATTTTAAAATTTAAGTTCAATTGTTAACATTATTAAATTTTTTTCATTAAATTTGTTGTTATGACATTTTTTAAATAAAAAAAATATTCACTTGATAACAATGTAATAAAAAAATGACTTTATAATTAACTTGAATTTAATAAAAAAATAACAATACTAACTATTAAACTTTAATTTTAAAATGACTAAATTACTATTTTTCGAAAAATACATAAATTTCTGGCACATTTTAACCTAAATCAAAGATCAAAGCTGTAGATTTGATGCAGACTTTTATTTGATTTGCACAGCTATCCACATGACTTTTACCATTTCACTTTTTGGGTAGGCTTCATAATAATATAAAAGTAGAGAGAGTTTGCCCTCGGAAAAGACACCCCAACAATGGCGAAAACCAGTTTTTCTTTTCAACAAATCAACAATACCGGCGAGTTAAGAGAGAACCCAGAAAGGGGACCAATTCAACAATTGAAACACTAGGGTGACGTTCATTATAGCTTTCACATGGCTCCTTGTTCAAATTTATAGCCTATTATATGGTGACAGCTATTGTGAACCATTTTTATGTTAATTATGCCCACATAAATGCTTTAATTTGTCGGATTAAAAGTGAGAAAGATGGTGTTTTATCGACCATTAATGATATTTTGTAAGTACAATTACTTGAACACTTTTTAAGCACTTTTATGAAGTTTTTTTTTGAAAAAAAATGTGAGTGTGTAAAATTGAAAAATTGTTTTAGGAGTAAAAAAATGAATAGTAAATTTTTAAAGGGATTAAAAGTATAATTTTATTATTATATTAATTTATAATTTCACAATCTTTGAAGGGACTAAAGGACCAATTTATCATTTGAGAGCAAAGATCACTGCCTGCTCCTTTCTACACCACTGTCTGCCCATGCCTATGCCCTTGCTTCTTAACCTAATTTTCAACAATTTTAACGTCTATTTACTATGTGATTTATCTTGAATTTCTTCTCTCCGTCAAAAGTAAAATCATGTATTATTTCTCTTTCTTTCTTTTATTTCTAACTCCATTATTAATATTCTTAAAAAATTAAATAAATTGAAATTTTCAATCAATTATATTAGTAATTCAAGATATTTGTATACAAACTTAAAAGTTTATATTCAAATAAATTCTGATTCAAATATAAATTTATGATTGTACGATCAATTCAACAATTCAATTAATTATGTTGGTAATTCAAGACATGTAGGGTTTAGATTTGAACAAATTCCAATTCAATTGAAGATTTGTTATTGTAAGATTAATTGGACAAATAATTGTAAGATTAATTAGATAATTCAATTGATTATGTTTGTAATTCGAGACATGTGTATACAAGTTTAGGGTTTATATTCGAATAAATTTTGATTTAATTGTAAATTTATTATTGTACGATTAATTGGATAATTCAATTGGTTTTATAATTCAAAATATGTGTGTACGAGTTTAGGGTCTATATTCAAACATAAACCGATTCAATCAATTGGATAATTCAATTGGTTATGTTCAAAATTTGAGACATGTGCATATGAGTTTAGGGTTCATATTCGAACAAATTTTGATTCAATTGTAAATTCATGATTATACGATTAATTGAATAAATGATTGTACAATTAATTAGAATTCTCTCAGTTACGTTCATAATTCAAGACATGTGGATATGAGTGTAGGGTTTACACTTTAACAACTTTCAATTCAATTGTAACTTTATGATTATAGATTAATTGAATAATGCAATCAATTACGCCCGTAATTAGAGACATGTGTATGTGAGTTTAGGGTTATATTTGATAATGGACCAATTCAATTGAAACAATTAATTTGATCATTCAACTGGTTACTTTCGTAATTTGAGACATTTATATATGAGTTTAGGGTTTATATTCGAACAAAATTCAATTCAACTGTAAGTTTATGAGTGTACAATCAATTGAATAATTCAATCGATTACGTTAGTAATTCGAGGCACGTGTATATGTGTTTAGGGTTTATATTCAAACAAATTATGTTCCAACAGTAAAATTATGATTGTACAATTAATTGGATAATTCAATTGATTACATTCATAATTATTTTTAAGGAATTATGTTCATAATTCAAGAAATGAGTACATGAGTTTTGGGTTTATATTTGAACAAACTCTGATTTGATTATGATTGTATGATTAATTGGAAATTTCAATTGATTACGTTTGTAAATCGAGAAATCAGACATGTGTATATGATTTTAGGGTTTATATTTAAACAAAGTCTGGTTCAATTTGAAATTAAGGATTGTATCGTTAATTGAATAATTCAATTGGTTAAGTTTGATATTGAGACATGTATATACGAGTTTATATTTAAATTTACACATAGAATGATTCAATTAGAAATTTGTGGTTGTGCAGTTAATTTTATAATTCAATCAATTAGTTGAACAATCATATAATTCTATTCAGTTATAATACAATGATATATCAATATTCTAAATAAAACAATTAAATAAAATGACCACACATAAGTAATTATATATTCACCAGAAATCATGAAAAATATAAATAAAACTGGCTAGATCATATAATGATAGAATTGGACTCTAAGTTACGGCTTATTGATCGAATGTTCATTTACCTCAAAAATAATTTAGGTTGAAATTATCATTATACGAAAAAAAGTAATGATGAAATCTAAGTTAGAAACATATGAAATACAAATTAAATGAAAGGAAGGGACTAGATTAAATAAATTAAAATTAAATTAAGGATCATGCTATAAACATTAAAATCAAATCACTCCATAGGCAAGCTAAGGTTTCATTAAAAAAAAAATCAAAATCAGATGAAAGATCAAAAGTTTAAAACCTAAGAGACCCAAAACAAAACCCCAATTTAAATGATGAAAAAGGAAAATTAATCAAACATAGAACTAATAAAATAATTTGAAGTTACCATATGAAGATTAAATTAAAGTGTGAGAAATTTAGGCATTGAAAGAATCAAACATATTATTCTTTTCATTAATCTCAATTTCTCTTAGAATGTTTTGAAAAAGAAAAAAGAAAAAGATTTTCTAGCAAAAAGTTAAAATTAAACAATTAACTAATCAATGGTCTCTACTCATGTTATTTAAAATTTGTTTGATTGGCTCACTGAATGCAGAAGTCTTAAAATCAAACTAATATTTATTTTTTTGAAAGAAAATTTTAATTTAAAGAAAATTTTAATTTATCCATTACCATATAATCTTAGAGAAAAGAAAGAAACTAACATTTGTTTTTCATGGTGAAGATGAGTTTTATTAATACGATAAAGTCTTTAACTTCAGCAGCAATAGAACATTATAGCATATTGACAATTGATTTTGTCATAACTTAAGCACAACATATCTAAGGTGGTTGCAACCATCTATCACGACAAAAAAATTAGCCTTGGATGGTCCAAAACGACGGGCAAAATCAACAAAAGAATTGAGCATCTACCAAACTGGAAAGGACAATAACAAATCCTTCTCTAATAACACTTGCAAAAACAAGACTACATCTATAAACAAGACTAAATACTTGTATAATACAAGACAAAAACTTCCAAAAGTGAAGACTTTATTAAATAATGAAAAAAACACATAAAATTTAAGATAATACAAGTCCAAATCAACTAATCAAATCATTTATTATTCCAAAATATTCTAAAAAAAACTGACAAAAGACACAATTTAAGTATTTATGACCAACCTACTTTCCAAGAAAATTTGCCAGTGATTGATGGAAGTTCAGCGACGACAAATATTATTATTTATCCATTACAACTTACGAATATAATAAAAATACTCATAAAATAGATATGCAACGACAGGCAACCTAAGATGAATAGCGCTATTGGACAAACAAAAGAAAAGAAGTAAACTCTAAAAAAATGAAAAAGTTTTAAAAGTAAACTATGAGTAAAATTAAATTAATATTAAATTAAATAATTAAATGATGAATCCTCTCACTCAAGTCATTAAAACATTTTTGATTGGCTCGCTAACCAAATCAAGTTAATATATTGTATTTTCAAATTTGAGGTAACAGATTATTTTAAGTTTTTGAGTTAGCATATTTTAATGGGATATTATTTTTCAAAAATCTAACTGCTTAAATAAAAAGTTCACCATAAAAATTCACATTGTGGTCGACACCATTTTTCCTAAAAAACAGGGGCGTAGCTTGGGGGGCTAGCGTGGCCCCGGTCCCCCCTAAAATGTAAAATTGCTATTTTGGCCCTTAAAATTTTTTAAAAAATTTAAATTAGTAAAGGTAAAATTACACTTTGGCCCCCCCTAAAATTAGAAAAATTCAATTTAATCCTTTACAAATTATAAAGATATAAACTATAAAAAATTAAAATTTTATCCGCCCCCCCTAAAAAATTCTTTTGGCTTCGCCCCTGCTAGAAAATAAGTAAACTCAAATACTAAAACCAACTGATGCTTTAGTGGTCTTTTGAATCAATAACGAAGAGAGATTCTAAAGGTTAAAATATATATTCTTCTTTAAGAATTTAATTTTTTTATTTTTCAAATATTAAAATTCAAGTCCAATCAATAATATTGTTAAAATTATTTTGTTAAATTTAAGTTCATTAATATCATTTTTTTTAGTTACATTGGTACTAAGTAAGTATTTTTATTTTTTTTATTTTAAAATGTCAAACCAACAAATTTAACAAAAAAGAATTCAATAATATTAACAATTGTACTTGAATTTTAAAATCTAAAAAATAAAAATTCAATTTTATAAAAGGTACAAGTGCCTATAACAAATTTTAACCATTCAAAACTGAGAGAGTTAATAAAAAAGGATGGAGTAAAAAACAGCACATGTGACATTCTTATATGTCAAAATTAAACAGCTACGAAAGGAGACATACCCTTTCCAAGCTTTTCTAAATGGCAGTACTGGACCATTTCGTGGAGCTAACAATATATATAATTTCTTTAAAAAGAAAAACAAGATATATTGAATTTTTTTTTTTTTGATGGAATCTGCTTTACGGTATGTAAAAATTAATTATTTTGGATTCTGTGGCTGTCATTGTTAACAATATCGCATTCAATATTTAAATTTGAATTTTCTCTTAAAAATACAATATATTTTACTATTATCCTCGATATTTATTAATGACAAAATAAGTTGATTTGATGCAAATTTTCATTTGTATAGTCGCGTGGCTTTACCATTGCTCATTTTGGGTAGGTTTAATATCAATGTACAGAGATATTGTTGTGGGGAAAGACACCTCAACAATGGCGAAAACCACTTTTTTTTTTTGTCATCATAATTCATTTGGACTGAAGAGATAAACAGGAAAGGGGACCCAATACAACAAATGAAATAATGGGGTGGTTTATTCAAAAAATTAATAAAAATAATGGGGTGGCGTTCTTTTTTAGGTTCTTTTTGTTCTCTTCGTTCATGGCTTCCACATGGGTGATCGTTTTTTGTCACAAAACAAAAGGCATAAACAAAGGGGAAAATAAAATCTCAACCATTCTCTTATTTTCCTTTCACACTTTCCCACAACCCAAACAATGCCATTTAAGTGTTCATTTTTGTTAGTTCTCAATTATGATTTTGCATGCTTTCAACTTTTCAACTTAGTGCGAATGGTTGTAAGAGAGTATTAGTGTTGAGGGGAGTTGGATCTCCGACTATCAATAGAAAGTATTGTTTCATTCGAGGGTGAGAATACTTCGATTAATAGTTGCTGTAGATATGACCTACAAGGTCACGGGAGAGGTGTCACTATTATTTGGAATATTAATTATGCAAAGTGTACTTGCGAGGATTAAACAATCAACTAAGGCTTTATATGATGCTTTACTTTAGCATACCTAGTAGCCCAATGGTAGTGTTCTTATCCACTAAAACCCTTTAAGGGCTTGAGTTCGAACCCACCAAGATAAAAAATGATAAAATATTTCCTTGATAGACCCCAAACGCTCTCGATAAACTCTATAAACCCCTTGAGGCTAAAATTGAGCATAGATATCTCGGGAACAATACCCAATTGTTCGAGGTCTAAGTCAGCTGCTCAGAGAACGATACTTCAAAGACTTCTCCCAATAAAAGAGTCGATTTCCCCTCAACAAAAAGGCGCTTTATATGCTTTACCTTAGCATACCTGGCCACCCCCCTAAAATGAAAAAAATTTCCATTTAACTCTCTTTAAAATTTATAAAATTTTAAATTAGTAATTGTATAATTGCACTTTAACCTCCTAAAAATGATAAAAATTTGATTTAATCCTTTAAAGATTATAAAGATATAGGCTATTAAAATGGTGAAATTACTTTTTTACTATCGTAAAAATATACAATTAAATTCCGACCCCAAAAATAATTTTCTGATTTCGCCCCTGCCTGATACCACAAGTCGTATCTACATCATTCATCAATCAAGACGCTCTCCCGAGTGAGAGACAACTCTTGAGTGGACAATATCTTTCGTTGAGGGTTTAAGCAATTGAGATCAGATTTCAAAACTAAGAGTAGGGATTAAAACCAAATCCATTTCCTAATTTACAAATTGTAGTGTGTACAAAGAAAAACAGAACTTTCCAACCCTCTGTCTCTCTGTAATACCATTTGACTTTTATGCTCATCCCATGCATGTATCAGATCCATTGGTGATTGTTTTAAGACTTAAATCAAAATGGTATCAAAATTATATTTTTACTTTTGGTATTTAATTTTTTTTTTACATATGGTATTTAAATTTCGTTGACTAAACTATATTAGTTTGGGTAAACTATACGACAGTTCACTTAATTATGAGTTATTTATTTTTGGTTATTTAATTATATTTTTTTTTAAATTGGTCACTTAACTACTTAATATTATTATTTGAGATTCATTTCTATTAATTGCACTGACGGGAGGGTGATGTGATAATTAAAAAATTAGTATAATAATAAATTTAGCCCTCAACTTTTACATAGCATATCGATTTAGTCCTAACTTAAAAAAAAATTAACCCTCAAAATTTACAAATGATCTCAATTTGATCCTAATTCTAAAAAATTCAAAGAAATATATTAAAATACATAAATATTTTCAAAAAAATATAATAATAAATTAAAATTTTTATTAATATTAAATAAAAGGGTAAACTATACAAAAAGTCACCTAACTATGTCCACATTCCTATGGTGATCACTCAACTTTAAAAATTTTCAATTTAGGTACTAACATTTGAATTCATTGATGTTTTGGTTACCACCGTTAAATTGATAACGAAAAGCCTTTTTGAACTGGTATAATAACACATTTAGTCCTCACTACTTATATGTTCTATCAATTTTGTCCTAATTCTTAATAATTCAATAAACCCAACCCTTCATAATTATAAATTCTATCAATTTCTTTAAATTTCTTAGCCAAAACTTTGAGCCATTTCTCAATTATAATTTTTTAACCCAAAATGAATTTAATGGTTAATTGACATATTATTTATAGTGATAATATTATATTAAGTTTAATAATTAACAATGTTATCTTTGTTTTTCATTATTAAATATTGACTTTGCAATTAAAAGTTAAAACATTTATAAAACCTAATTTTTGTTTTATTTGTGTTTTATAATTGGGTGGGTGCAATTTAAGATTTAACCAATACTGTAATGCCAGGTTGTCAAATTAAAATTCTTTGAATACTTTATTTACTTTGACTTTCATATTTCCCTATCCAAATATTGATACGATTCATTAATGAAATTTATAGGAAATAATATCACTTTTATATTTCTATCAGAAAATGATATTCAAACTCAAATTAAATAATAATAATAATTAAGCTCTTGCTGTTCTTTTCTTTCTTTTTTCACTCAATTGGATACTTGAACTTTTAAAATGTATCAAAAAGACTTTCAAACTTTTTATAAAAAGAGCAATTAAGCTCCTACTTTTCTTTTTCACTCAATTGGATACTTGAACTGTCAAAATACATCAAAAATGCCTTTGACCGTTAACTTTAACAGTTGGCCGTTATAGTTAACTACCCTTATTTTTTTTTTTAGTTAAAGCCACCTCATGTCACAACCACAACATGACATGTGGCAAAAAATATAAAAATAAAAATCAATAAAAGTTATAAAAATTATAAACTTTTTTAAATTTTTAATAAAAATATCTAAAATTTATTAAAAATATAAAAATCGTAAAAAAATAAAAAATCATAAAAATTATAAAATGCAACAAAAAGGCCCTTTAACCATTAACTTTAACCGTTGATCATTAAAGTTAACGACCCCAATTTTTTTTTTAGTTAAAGTCATCATATGTCGCAACACAGTATGACATGTGACGAAAAATGATAAAAAAAATAAAAATCAATAAAAGTTATAGAAAAATTATAAAATGCTTCTTTTGGTACAATAATTTTTATAATTTTTTACGAATTTTATATTTCTTTACATTTTTTTATAATTTTCTTATGACTTTATAAAAATTTATAATTTTTTTCTATATTTCTATATATTTTATATTTTTTTACGATTTTTATTTTTTATAAGTTTTTTGCCACATGTCACGCCGTAGTTGTGACACGTGATTGCTTTAACTAAAAAAAATTAGGGGCGATTAACTTTAACTGTCAACTGTTACAATTAACGGTCAAAAAAACCTTTTTTATACATTTTGACCGTTTAAATATCTAATTAAGTGCAAAAAAAAAAACTTAATTATTTTTTAAAAAAATGAAAGTTTTTTACCCCTTAACCAAAGAATTTTATATAACACTAAAGATGAAGAAAGAAAGGACAGTTGAAAAATAATTGTAAATTTGTTGGTTTATTAACTAGGAAAATATTTTTAAATATTTTATATTATGAATATTAATAAATATTATGAATGTGATAACAAAAACAAACAAATTTTGCATTTCTTTCGACAATTGATTAGGAAATAGATAACGAAAATTTTGCATGTTTCAAGGTTAGGTCTAATTCAATCCTCCAATTCAAAAACTTAAATTTAGTATTTGCTACATTTGCTGTTTATTTTATTTTATTTTACAAGCGGTTTTAAAAAAGTATTATATATTTTTTATTATATTTTTATAAGATATTTGTCACTATTAATGGTATTTATACCAGATATTATTTCATAATAAAATTATATTAATTTATTTACATAATTTAATTTAATTATAAAGAGAGAATGTAGGGAGTACGTAAGGATCATACTGAAATATCTGCCTTTGTTTTAAAAGATTAAAATATATAAAAATTTAAAATAAAATTTTAGTTGTGTAGTAAAATTAAAATTTTACTCATCGGGTTCAAATTTCATCTTTAATATTTTTAAATGAAGAGATTAAAATATTTTTAAATAGTATAACTTATTTTAAATACAAAAAAATATTTTTATAATTTCTCTAATTGAATTAATATCTAATTGACTCGTGATACTGACTCAATAAAAAAAATTTCTTCGAAGCTTTTCTTGAATTTTCTAGTAATTATTTTTTAAATAAAATTCATGAAATTAAAAAGAAAAAAGGGCAGCGAGGTGACAGTGATAAGAGTATATTAGCTAACACTGTTGTGGATCCTACCTATTATCATCTAAATTACAGGCTTAACGAATCGAGTTTCGATCCTTTAATTATATTTAAATCATTTGTTCCTTTTAATAAAACACACACACTTTACGAATTAAAAAATAAATAAAGGGTATAGTAAGTGTAATGCACGTGTTAAGGATATAATTTTAATGCTTTGTAGTTTAGTTGTCCTATCTTGTATATATCAATTAAAATATCTTTGTTTAATATTTTAAAATTGATAAGTAATAAATATTAAAAAGAATAACATAAAATAAATAACGTTATATGATTGTATTTGGTTGTATAAATAACGTTTCAATTTTCATGGCTTTATTTTCGGACCTTTCTCCGCTCATTTATTTATGATATCTACAAATTGTTGAAAATATTTGTCTACTATATATCCTTGCAAAATCATAAAAATCTATCTTTAAAGTTAGTTTTTGTATTTGTTTCCTAAGATTACCTTCTTCAAGATTTTCTGCAATATTTTTTTAACAGATAGTGTATTTTTTTTATTCTACAAGTAGTCTTAAAAAATTGACATATGTTTTTTTTAATGTTTTACTATATCCCTAAAGGACACTTGACAACCCTCTAACTCTATTTGTAGAGTCTAAAAACTTCACTAGCACTAAAAGTATACCAAATATTTTCCCATTAACAAATAGATAAACTGGTACATAATTAGTGAATATAATAATAAACCAAACAAATAATAAAATATATAATACTTAAATAATAAATAATTCTAATTAAATTATTATGTAAAACTTTAAAACTAAAGTAATTATTGAGTTTTATTTATAAAGTTGGGAAACAACATAAAATTGAATAAAAAAATCATATAATTAAAATCGAAGAAAATACAACAAGAGTTTAAATTATAAATAAAAAGTAATAATTAAAATTAAACCCAAAAATCAAATTTGAAATCAAAACTAAAACTAAAACTAAAATTTAAATAAAAATATAGAAAAAAATTGATAAAAGATGAAAGGATTAAAATCGTAACTAAATCTCGTGTTCAAATCATATAAGGAATAAAAATCCTTTGCGATCATACGGATGAGGTGATAGGAGACCTAATTGGTTTGAAGATGGAACTTAATATGAAGATAGACAAAAAGGAGTTATATTGGGAGCAAAGGTCGAGGGCTAACTGGTTGAAGATGGGAGATTGTAATACGACTTTCTTCCACAGATTTACTTCTTAGAGGCGTCAAATAAATCATATTAAGGAGCTAAAAAGGGAGGATGACTTGATTACTTCAAATAAAGATGAGATGGCAGGGATTATAAAGGATCATTTCTTCAATTTGTTCAAATCAAAAGAGGGTGGGAGTTTGGAGAGTGGTTGGGAAGGCATGAATAGATGTATAACGGAGGAAATGAATTGAGAATTGATGGAGGTTTACAAAATCGAAGGGATCTAAATAGCTTTCAAAGATATGACTCCTCTGAAGGCTGCCGGGGATGATGGATTTCCAACACATTTCTTTCAAAAAATTTGGCACATTGTTGGTCAGGATGTGGGTGATTACTGTTTCAATGTTCTAAATGGAGGTAATTCTTTGGAAGCTATTAATTCTACTCTTATTGTTTTAATTCCAAAAATTTCTCGACCAAATAGGTTGAAGGATTTCAGGCCTATTAGCCTATGTTCGATTCTATATAAAATTATATCAAAAATAGTGGCTAATCGCTTTCGACAAGTACTTGACAATTATATTGATGAAGCACAGAGTGCTTTTATTCCAGGGAGAATGATAATAGATAATGTGTTATTGGCCCATGAGATTTTTCATACTTTTAAGCAAAGGAGAATTGGTAAGAAAGGATCTTTTTTACGCTCAAATTAGATATGAGTAAGGCATATGATAGGGTTGAGTGGGGGGTTTTGCGAGAGATGATGCTGAGAATGGGTTTTAAGGGGTGTGTGGTTGGATTTGATTATGAAGTGTATTTCTTCAGTTTTGTATTCAATGTGCATTAATGGTGAAGTGGGTGAAAGGTTTAAGCTGTCAAGTGGACCCGCTGAGTCCTTACTTGTTTCTAATTTGTGGGTAGGGTTTGTCGACATTGACGATATCGCCATATTTTTCCACTCTTTACACTTCTTTGTAGAAATTTCAATTGTATTGTTAGTCTTTTTGATGGAAATGGTAGATGGGTTACTGAGTGTCAAGATATTGAAAATTTGGTTTAGGATCACTTCGTCCAACTTTTTACCACTTTCTAGGAAGTATCTAGTTCTGCCTCTTTAAGATTTACTCTTAACTGGCCTAGACTTTTTACTTCGAAAGCTCAATCCCTTCTTGCAGATGTTTCCCCTGTTGATATCGCCAAGGCAGCCTAGTCTTTCAAACTCCTGAAGGCCCCTGGTCCAGATGGCCTTCACCCATTTTCCTTCCAACAATGCTGACCCGATGTTAAACACAAAGTAATTAGGACAATTTTTGGGATATTCTCTAAAGCTTCTATTCCGCCTTCGTTAAATGACACTCTGATTTCCCTGATTCATAAGTCCAGAGAAGCTACCTCAATTTCTCAATTTCTTTCGATTAACCTGTGTATTACAGTTTACAAAACCGTTACCAAAGTACGGGTTATGAAGCTTAGACCTATTCTACGCAAGATAGTATCCCCCTTTCAAGGTAGTTTTGTGCTTGGAAGGTAGCCTGATAAACCATAATTTATACATATTTTAACCCCATGCTTAGCTTATTTTTGGATGAGTTTTCATTAGATTTGATGAATTCGATGCTCCTAATCCTATAATTTCATGTTTTATACTCGGGAGAGCTTAGGGAGTCAAAAAGAACGAGAAATGGGCCAAAAAGAACGAGAAACGGGCCAAAAAGGGACAAAATGGGCCTATCTTAGAATTCAACACGGCCTGGACCATTTGACACGGCCGTGTGTTGCAAGAAGAATCGAACACGGCCTGGATTAAGGTACACGGGCAGACCACACGGTCGTGTGTGGTGAGCAGGAGCGAGCACGGCCCAAGACTATCGTACACGGGCGTGTCACACGGGCGTGTCCCTACCGTATCAAAGACTAATTCTATCCGGAAAAGGTTACTTGTGAGCAAAGAAAGACGTTCCAAAGCCTATATAAACACCCTAGGGGGCGACCTAAAAGAGGACACTAAATAGAACGCAGAAAATACTCGAAGATAGCCATCGGAAGCAGCTCGGAGGAAGGATCTCCATCAAGACTGAAGATCTCCCATCAAGTTCTTTAGAAGTTTTTGGGTTTTCTTATGTTTTGTAGTTTTCCTTATTCTATGATGTTTCCTTCTATCAGTATGAACTAAACCCCTTAGATACCTAAGGGGATGAAACCTAAGACGGATCTTATTATTATTTGATTTATAAGATAAATACTTGTTCTTATTCTCAATTGTGAGTTCTTATTCTTGTTTTGATAATTCAGGTTATTGATTCAAGTCGAATGTGCTTATTCAGTGGAGCAAAAGTCCCTGTTTAAGAGTAGATCAACACGATTAAGCGGAGTTGATTGCAACCCTAGACATAGGGCGACGAAAATATGTCGGATTAGAGTCAAATCTAATAAGGGAATCCATAGATCGAGTTAATGCGACAATATGGGTTTTAATTAGAAAGAGATTTCAATTAATCAACCTAGAGTCAGTTGTTTTTAGTCTCGAGAGAGATATTAACATAAATCAGGGATTTCTACGGATTAAGACAAGTGAATAAATCATATGAATCAAAAGTAATAAGTGAAGTCTAGGTGGATTCTTCCTTAGGTATTACTTATCACATAAGTTGTCTAAAAGTATTCTCCAAATTCTTTCGTTGTCGTGTTTTTAATTAAGTTTTAGTTTTAAAAGAAATCACTCCAATTTTTAGGCTAGATAATAAAAGGATAGTAATTACTAGTACTCTTGGTCCTTTTGGATACGATATTACCAGTCTTACCGTAACTATACTATTAAACGATAGGTGCGCTTGCCTTTATTGTTGTCATAGTTAGTTTTAGACACATCAAGTTTTTGATGCCGTTTTCGGGGACTAAGATATTAGGAACACTAAATTTTTATTACTTTAGCCATTTTTTATTTTATTACAATTTATTTTTGTTTTTATTTTAAATTACTAACTTCTCTATTTCTTTGTTTCTGGCAGGTGTCTCTAGTTTATGACTAGAAGGAACCCGTCAGGACCTTTACTTTACGACAGTGAAATTGAAAGTACAGCTCATAGAAACCGAAGAGAAATAAGGCGAAGTCTAAAATACATAGAAGAAGAGCAAGAAGACGAAACTAATACTACAGAAGAGATGGCTGATAATAATCCGCTACCTCCTGTGGTTGTCGCAGACCCGGTGAATCAAAATCCTGCTCCTCGTACTATGTATGATTATGCTAAACCTAATTTAACATGAACCGAATCAAGTATTGTTAGACCTGCTATTGCTGCAAATAATTTTGAACTGAAACCTAACACTATACAGATGATACAATAGTTTGTTCAATTTGATGGTTTGCAGGATGAGGATCCAAATAATCACTTGGCAAATTTTCTGGAGTTTTGCGATACTTTCAAAATTAATGGCATCTCTGATGATGCCATTCGCCTTCGGTTGTTTCCCTTCTCGTTGAGGAACAAAGCTAAACAGTGGTTGAACTCGTTACCACGAGGATCAATCACTACATGGGACCAAATGACCGAAAATTTTTTACTTAAATATTTTCCGCCAGCTAAAATGGCTAAGTTGAGGAACGATATCTCTTCTTTTGTGCAGATGGATTTAGAAACACTTTACGATGCATGGGAGAGATACAAGGATCTATTGAGAAGGTGCCCTCATCATGGGTTACCTTTGTGGCTTCAGGTTCATACCTTTTACAATGGTGTGAACCCCTCAACTAGGCAATTGATCGATTCAGCCGCAGGTGGAACCCTAAATAATAAAACCCCTGAAGCGGCTTATGAGTTTATAGAGGAGATGGCACTGAATAACTATCAGTGGCAAGTTATGAGGACAAAGCCAACAAAAGCCGCCAGTGTTTTCAACTTTGACGCAGTGACCATGCTATCAAACCAGGTAGAACTGTTAAATAAAAAGATTGATGGTTTGTGTGATTCTTTGCAGGTACATCCAGTAATGCAATGCGACACAAATGGGGGAGGAATGAGCAATACAGAATATTCATCCTACAATTCTGGCATGGGGAATAAGCAGCTGAATTATATGGGTAATAACTCTAAACCTCCAAATAATCCTTACAATAATACATATAATCCAGGATGGAAGAACTACCCAAATTTCTCATGGGATAATGAAAGGAACCAAAGACCGCAAATTCCTTCAGTTTTCCAGCCATCCTACCAGTAAGAGAGAAAGTCGAAACTTGAAGATATGCTAGCAAAGTTTATTTCGGTGCCAGAGACTCATTTTCAGAATACCGAAACAACGTTGAAAAATCAGCAAGCGTCGATTCAAGGGCTTGAGAATCAAATTGGACAACTGGTTAAGTTAGTTTCCGAAAGACAATCAGGTAGCTTACCTAGTAACACCAAACCCAAACCAAAAGAGCAAGTGAAGGCAGTTACGCTAAGGAGTGGGAAGGAGTTGGTTGAAACTGAAAAGAAGATGCCACAAGAAACTGATAAGGCAAAGGGTGAGGAAGTAAATGAGAATATAACACCGGTACTTAAAGAGTATATACCACCGATCCCATATCTGGCAAAGTTGAAGAAAGACCGCATGGACGCACAATTCGGTAAATTTCTTAAACTTTTTAAACAATTACGTATTAACTTACCTTTTGTTGAAGTTATTTCGCAGATGCCTACGTACGCAAAATTCTTAAAAGAGCTTTTAACAAATAAAAGGAAGTTTGAAGAGCTATCAACCGTGGAGCTTAACGAGGAATGTTCAGCTATTCTCCAAAATAAGCTACCAACCAAATTGAAAGATCCAGGAAGTTTCACTATTCCCTGTTTAATTGGTAGTTTAAATATTGAGAAAGCATTAGCTGATTTAGGTGCCAGTATTAATTTAATGCCTTATAAAATGTTCAAGCAAATTTTGGTCTTGGGGAACCAAATCCCACTAGGATGAGTATCCAATTAGTTGATAGATCTATTAAATATCCTAGGGGAATTATTGAAGATGTTTTGGTAAAAGTTGATAAATTCATATTCCCTGTTGATTTTGTTGTGCTTGACATGGATGAGGACGTTGAGGTGCCCTTAATTTTAGGACGCCCATTTTTAGCTACTGCTAGGCCTGCTATTGATGTAGGTGATGGTAAACTTATGCTCAGGATAGGTGACGAGGAAATTATTTTTAAAATTTATGATGCTATGCGATACTCTAGAGAGCAAGATGATTCCTGTTATTTTATCGATACTATTGATCATTCTATTCAAGATTCTTTTCAGGAAATCATACATAAAGACACGTTGGAACTGTGTCTTGCCCAAGGAGAGGAGGCCGATGACGATACCAATGAGATGGGGAGGTAAAAATTTCTTCCCAAGACAAAAGAAGTATGAGGGCATTGAAATAAACGATTTAACTAAAACAAAAACCCTCTATTGAAGAGCCCCCAAATTGGAATTGAAACAGATTACCAAATCACTTAGAGTATGCATTCCTGAGATAATTCTACACTACACAGTAATTATTTCTTCGTGGAACCCAATGAGAAAGACGAGTTAATACAGTACTAAAGGAGCATAGAAGAGCCATAGCTTGGAAAATTTCTCGACATTAAAGGGATAAGCCCATCGCTTTGCACCCACAAAATTTTAATAGAAGATGAATATAAACCATGTGTGTAACCTCAAAGACGATTAAATCCCAACATGAAGGAAGTTGTTAAAGCCGAGGTAATTAAACTTCTAGATGCTTTGGAATTATTTATCCTATTTCGGATGATGATTTGGGTAAGTCCTGCGGAGTTGTTCCAAAGAAGGGAGGCATGATCATTATAGCCAACGAGAAGAATGAATTGATTCCAACAAGGACAGTCACAGGTTGGAGAGTTTGCATTGATTATAGGAAATTAAACGATGTCACGAGAAAAGATCACTTTCCCTTACCATTCATTGATAAGATGTTAGAAAGATTATCTGGCATATGTACTATTGCTTCTTGGACGGACTCTCTAGCTACTTCCAAATCCCTATAGTCCCTGAGGATCAAGAAAAGACAACATTTACATGTCCATACGGTACGTTTGCTTATCGTATAATGCCTTTTGGATTATGTAATGCTCCTGCTACTTTTCAGCGCTGCATGTTAGCCATATTTGACGAACTTGTGGAGGACATCATGGAGGTATTTATGGACGACTTTTCGGTATTTGGTAATTCTTTCCACCTTTGCCTTAAAAATCTAAAACGAGTTCTAATGAGATGTGAGGAAACGAACCTTGTGCTTAATTGGGAAAAGTGTCACTTTATGGTTTGAGAAGGGATTGTGTTAGGTCACAAAATTTCTAGTAAAGGGATTGAGGTTGATAAAGCAAAAATTGAAACCATAGAAAAATTACCTCATCCTAGTTTAGTTAAGGCTATTAGAAGCTTTTTAGGACACGCTGGATTTTATAGAAGATTTATTAAGGATTTTTCTAAAATAGCTAAGCCTCTAACTAAATTACTAGAAAAAGATGTGCCTTTCAATTTTGATCAGGAATGTTTAGACGCATTTAATACCCTCAAAAATAAATTAATAAATGTTTCGATTATAATTGCACCTGATTGGAATTTACCCTTCGAACTAATGTGTGATGCGAGTGATTTTGTAGTAGGTGTGGTTTTGGGACAGCGAAGAGACAAGCATTTTCAGCCAATTTATTACGCTAGCAAAACATTGACAAGCGCGCAAAGAAAATTACACCACCACGAAAAAGTGTTGCTAGTTTGTGGTTTTGCATTTGATAAATTTAGACAAAGATTTGATATTATCTAAAGTTGTCGTTTACACTCGACCATTCACTCTTTCGTTATCTTTTAACTAAATCGATGCAAAACCTCGACTCATAAGATGGATTTTACTCTTACAGGAATTTGATTTGGAAATTCAGGATAAGAAATGAGCTGAAAACCTCGCGGCAGACCATCTTTCTAGGCTTGAAAATCCACATATCAAGGAACTCGATGAAAGTGAGATAAATGACTTGTTTCTTGAAGAACAACTCTTTGCTATTTTCGACTCCGAGGTACATTGGTTTGCAGATATTGCGAATTATTTAACTGCTAACATCCTGTCAAAAGGGTTAACACATCATCAAAAGAAGCGATTCTTTGCTGATGTGAAAAACTATTTTTGGGAGGACCCTTTTCTTTTTCGTATATGTGCAGATCAAGTAATTCGGAGATGTGTTACAAAGACAGAAGCAAGTAAAATACTAGAACATTGCCATTCAGGACCATCAGGAGGACATTATAGTTGGATTAGGACAACACATAAAACGCTCGAATCAGGTTTTTATTGGCCCACTCTGTTCAAGGACGCTAACAGGTATGTTGCTTCGTGTGATAGATGTCAGAGAACAGGTAATATCTCTAAACGTGATGAAATGCCTCAAACATATATGCTATCATGTGAAATATTTGATCTATGGGGTATTGATTTTATGGGTCCATTCCCTAGCTCATTTGGAAATAAATACATCTTAGTAGCAGTTGATTATATGTCAAAATGGGTGGAAGCTCAAGCTTTACCTACTAATGATGCTAGAGTGGTAGTAAGATTTCTTAAGAAACTCTTCTCTCGATTTGGAACACCTAGAGCAATTATTAGTGATAGGGGTACCCATTTTTGTAATACTCAATTTGATAAAGTCTTAAAGAAATATGGAGTACACCACAGAACAGCTACCCCTTATCACCCTTAAACCAGTGGACAAGTGGAAGTAGCAAATCAAGAGCTTAAGCGTATTCTAGAGAAAATGGTAGAATCGAACAGGAAAGATTGGGCATTAAAAGTAGACGATGCTTTATAGGCCTATAGAACCGCTTTAAAACTCCCATAGGAACATCCCCATACTGCACTTGTCTCACGAAAAGAGTTGTCATCTACCATTTGAATTAGAGCACAAAGCATTTTGGGCTACAAAATTCTTAAATTACGATCTTAAACTTGCAAGTGAGAAAAGATTGATACAGTTGAACGAGCTAGATGAGTGGCGAGCGAATGCTTACGAGAATTCACGTTTATACAAAGAAGCAACAAAGCGACGCCATGATGCTCGTTTGAAGCAACCTAAGCAGTTTGAAGTTGGAGATCTTGTTCTACTATACAATTCGAAGCTCAAATTGTTCCCTGGAAAGTTGAAATCAAGATGGTCAGGTCCATTCGTAATCAAAACCATTTTTCCCTATGGCACAATCGAGGTAACTCATCCGAATCATGGCACATTCAAGGTAAACGGTCAACGCCCTAAACTATATAACGGTGAGGATTTTAGAGATATTAGAGAGGACCTTCAGCTCCATGAACCTCCATAAAGAGCGGATACAAGGTAAGTCTAGCTTAGGACTCTAAACAAGCGCTTCTCGGGAGGCAACCCGAACACTAACCCCATTGATATTCATATTTTTTATTTTTAGCACCTAACTAAAAACTAACCAGATTAATAAGCGCAGGTTTCCATACCACACGGCCTTACACACGGGCGTGGCCGTGTGGACACCACGGGTAGGCACATCGGCGTGGCGGATACCGTGCGTGTAACAGCCCGGTTTAGACCCTAGTCAGAATAGTAGTTTCGGGACCACCTAATCGAGTCAAAATATTTATTTTATTATTCTATTAGTATTTTCAGCATGATAGTATTACGGTATAAAAGTTTCATAAAGAAATTTTATCGATTAAATAGTTAATTCGCGTAAAGCGATAATTATGAGTTCTATTGCATAAATGGCTTAAATGACATTGGTTGTCTTAGTGGGAGTCCTTGCATGGCAATTATACCATTGCCTTTTTGAATGGACGGTAGTGGGCTTAAGTTTGCATAGCTTTATGTTTTATTAATAAGGTTAAATTTGTAAATTGGTTAATATATGTTATATTAGTAAAATAAAATAGAAAAATGTCTTTATTTTCTTCATGCATGGCCGATTATAAGAAAGAAAAGAATTCTTATTCACATTTTTAAGGTTCGGCTATATTGATGCTTGATTAAGGTATGTATTGAACTCGGTTTTTGATAATTTTTACGTTTTTGAGATCGTTGCTTAGTAATCTACAAAGCCCATGCCCTAATTTCTGAAATTGGTGATGTTTTTAAAATATGCCATTGTTGAATACTTATGTATTTTGATGATTCTTGATAAATTATTGATGGTTGTTTATAGATATACAAGTTTTATAAAGTGATTTTTGACAAAATTGAGTATTTGGGATTAAATTGAAAAAGATAGAATTTTTGTGGTTAGAAATGTGAATAAAATAAAAATATGGGCTGCTTTGATGCTATAGAAAATTCGGTTATGAATGGGTATATGAAAATTTTGTGTAATTTTGCATATTTATGTATTTTGGACTAAAGTGTTAAAATGTGATAGTATAAGGGTTATTTTATAAATAGGTCAAATTGCATGTTTATGGATTAAATTGAATGTGTTGGTGATTAGATGGGTTGAATTTGAATTAATATAGATCAAGAGAAACAATTATCGGAATTAGATCAAGGAAAACAGAAAGTAGACGAATAGTCGACGGATTACGAGGTAAGTTCGTATAGCTAAAAATCAAACTGTTAGTTATGTGTAATTATTTAAATTGAATATATATATGTATGCGTAATGAATAATTTACTAGAATTATCGGCTCTATGAATATGTTGCTGCCACCGAATTATATGATTAATTGATACAAAAATTATATGTTACAAGTATCTGAATACAAGTTTCCTGATACATGATTATATGATTAAATATATTATATGGTACAAGAACTATATGAGTAAATGTTATAAGAGATATAAGAAGTACATGATATATGTTACATAATTTATATGAGATTATATGCTAAATGAAATATAAGTTACATGGATTATATGTTACAATTATATGTGTACATGATACATAATACTTGGTATACATGATTTATATGTTACAGGAATTACATGATTTATACGAATACATGCTATACGAATTACATGAATTACATGGATATTATATTGCTACAAGAGTTATATGATTTACATGAATGTATGTTATACAGGTTACATGATTTACATGAATTGACTGCTACACGAATAGATGAATTATAAAGATGATGTGTTACATGAATTATATAAGTTACAAGATGAAATCTTATATGAGATATTTGATGGGTATAAATGAAATGAGAGATGAATTAGATATTAAATAGACATTATAAGTTTGGTTTCTTCCTTGTGAATGGATGAACTATTGTTCTTACTTGATGAATTGATGTTATACGGTATAATTCGCTATCGGTTATATGAATGTGTTACTGTGTCATTTGAATGGAAATAAATTGATATGAATATTATGTGAATTTAAATGCTTATTGTTTTTACTCATGATGTTTTGATGAAATATGAATAGGTAATATTTATATGGTATAAGTATAGATGGCTACCAAGTATATGGTTCTTAATGAGCAAGATAATCGAGTATTCAATGATAGTTTCATTGATTTGATCTGAAAAGATGACGATGTGAAAATAGAAATGAGGATATGAATCAATGATGGTATATGTGTAATACTCGACAAGTAAGTGACATTGATAAATTCATGTGATACGTGAGTAGATTTGATAAATTACGCATGAATTACATGACTATTAAGGAAATAAATATTGAATTAAATAAGGCTGGTTCAAAAGCAATCAAATTGCTTAAAATGACAAGCTAATTGTTAAATCTTTTATATAGTGTTGTTAATTATACGAGCTTACTAAGCTTATTAGCTTACTCTGTTTATTCTCTGTATTTTACAGTGATTCAAATGCTTGCTCGGGTTGGAAGTCATCGAAGATTTCATCACACTATCTAGGGGTAATTGGTATTTCTAAACTCTTTGATGTGGGGTAATATGGCATGTATAGGCTAGTTAATAAGTTGAATTATATGGTCACTTGTGTATATGAATGAGATATGATCTGTTGTATTTTGATCAAGCTATGTGATATGGCTTAAGTGAAAATGGTTGATTTGATATAGAAGTATTATATGATGTATTCATCTTGTTATAGTTTTGTTAATTGGCATTTTGGTATAGATGATATATATACTTGAACATATTATGCAAATGATGCTTGTAGGTACATGTCATAAGAGTCGTGAAACCGCTTAAACTAAGCTCAGTTTTGTGCCACACGGTCAGAGCACACAAGCGTGTGACTTGACCGTGTGACCCTATTTCGTAAGTTGTCCTATATCTTTTATATGTTATTAAATTATTCCCCATTGTGTGATTAGAATTTTATATGCTCGTTTTAAGCATGCTATGAAAATGAATGCTTGATATTATTGAATTGAGATGATGTTTGATAAAAGTTAAAATTTTACTGTTCCAAACTGTGTTACAAGTCCGGTAATTCCCCTTACCTATTCCGGCGACGGTTATGGGATAGGGGTGTTACAGTGCGGGCCAAGGACAGAAATATTCCCTAAAAACACGGGCTACGATAAAACGCCGCGGCCGTGCGACACAGCCATGGTCAAAACTGACTCAAAAACACGGGCTATGATAAAAGGCCACGGCCATGCGATACGGTCGTGGTCGATACTGAGTAAGTGACACGGGCAAGTAACACGCCCGTGCCAAAAAGCCGTGGGTGAAACTGAGTAAGTCACACGGGCATGCGACACGCCCATGCCAATAGGCCGTGGTCGACACTGACTAAATTACCACGGGCGTGCTAACCTCTACACGGGCGTGGGAGAAACGAACGAAGCAGCACACGACCGTGCGATCAGGTCGTGTGACCCAACACACCTAGGGAAAACGGGCATGGGGCACGACCCAGATGCGCCCAATTTCAAAATTTACGAAACACACGGGCTACAGTAGGCACACGGCCGTGGGCCTTGACCGTGTGCCCCAATTTCTATTTAAACCACACCACTATTCATTTTCTCCCCAAAATTTTTCCCCTCCCCACAAACCCTAGCCGCTCTCCACTCTCCCTACTCAGTCCAGCCACCACCGTCAACACCCCCCTCCTCCTTTCTCCTTCCCTTTCTTACTCAAGCATACAACACGCAGTCCACGCCCGTGTAAGGACGACACGCCCGCGTGCCACCACCACGACCGTGTGCCTCCTCCCACCACCTCACCGTCAGTCACCATTGTTTTACCCTCCATTTCTTTTATTATTTTTCTATTTTCTTAATTATCATTCTCTTCATCATTATTTGTAGCATTATTAGACTTTCTTTCATAGACTATGTTAATTTCTATTCTCTTATTCTATAATTCTTAATGCTAAATATTCTGATATTTCTCATTGTTAGACAAGTCATCTTATTATTAATTAACTGATTCCTCTTCTCTTCATCAATATTGCTTTCTCATTATTCAATAGACTTATTTGTTCTTAGTTTTCAGTGTTAGGATTATCACAAGAATTTATTGATTAGTAGGATCCTACATCCTTGGTTGGTTAATGATACTTGGTAATTGTACGTCTTTTGCAAGTACGTAATGACTCCCCCAAGTGGGAAGAAGACCGCCGTTCCCGCTTCAAAAAAGTGAAAAGGTGTCGGTGCGACCTCCTCAAGCGTTTCTACCGAAGTACGCCACCCATTCCTACAGTTTCCTTCGGAACCCCAAGAGGAGCTCTTTCGGTTACTTCGCGCACGACCCCTCGGCGTGGAGAGGTGTATTGATTGGGCCGCCCTAGAGAAGGTCCAGCTAGACAACGCGGTTCGAGCCCTTTTATCTATCGACCCGTGGGGACACTTCTTTGATATCATCGAGCCTATATACCTAGAGCTTACTTTGGAGTTCTATTCTACTTTCCACCTCCAGACGGTCATGACGAACTTTGACGACTCTGGCACAATCCAATTTTGTCTCGGAGGCCTCGTACATGAGCTGAGTGTCCCACAGTTCGGAGCCGCTTTGGGACTTTACACCGAGGAGTTCATGGAGGATGACGACTTCGAGGATCTCCATCTCCATATCCACTGCTCCCCTTCATCATGTTGGAACGACTTGGTCCCTGTCTCAGCGACATATGATCCCAGCCACTCTAAGGCCTCCGCTCTCGCCCCATCATTGAGGAACTTACACGCCATCCTGGCACATACTTTGACAGGTAGGCGAGAGAGCACCGGCGTTGTCAACACCCACGACGCCTACTTTTTATGGTGCATGGCGAACGGGCACATTTTTGACTTAGCTTACTTCATCGCCCGCGCCATTCAGCATCAGACAGAGCGGCATAAGAGAGGAGTCATCTCCATGGGCCCATTCATCACACGCCTGGCTTGATACTTTAGGCTCATCAACACCGCAGCTCAATCCTTCTTGTTCACCCTTATCGGACAAATGTCCCCGCAGGGCATTCAGATAATGCTGCACATGAGGGTGATTGAGCGCCGACGTGGGTTTGATCCACCGCAGTATCGGCTCTCGCAACCCACCGAGCAGGACGATCCAGAGAACATTACTGATGATGTCCTCCCACAGCACGAGGAGCCACCGTCTGCGCCACCACCGCCACGCCGACCAGCTCATGTGGCAGCTTCTCTGACTGACATTTCTGAGCGCATCACTAGGTTCGAACAGTATTATACGCAGCAATTTAATGACAACGCTCGACGATTCGACGGCATCGAGGCGACGCTGCAACAGATTTGTCAGCACTTTCACATATCGCCGCCACTTCTACCTCGCGACGCATCTGACGATGAGGACCTTTGAGTCTAATTATTTTATTTTCTATTTCTATTTTCCTTTTATTTTTATTTCTAGTCCATTTCCCTTTATATTTTGTATTATAATTCCAAAAGACTTATCTTTTATATTTTGAACTTTATTTTAGTTTTTATAATTATTCCTAATCGAGTAATCTCGTAACCTTCTTCCACAGTTGTATTTATGTTCTTAATAGTTGCTCAGAATTATGCACTTCACTTTGCTATATCTACAATTCCGCGTCAACTACTGCATGGATTTCATCCAAAATTCAGGAAGTTTCACTTCTCTTCCTCTCTTATGATGTTCTTATTATATTGTCATTATATATCTTTGTACATTGAGGACAATGTACATCTTAAGTGTGGGGAGGCTATTTAATTGATTATCAGAAAATCCCTGAATTATGTCTTGTTCTTAAGTAATTTGCTCATATTGCTATTAGAATGAAACTTCTATTGATTTATGATTTTCATTGATATGTTTTGGATTAAGTCATAGGTAATTGTACATGGATAGTTTAAACTTTAAGACATTAGAGAATCAAGCATGATAAGTCTATTTTCCGTAATCAAAAACTGTTTTAGGTTGTTTCCCTAAATTTAAATATTACTTTGAAGTTTGAAATTTGCAAGGTTGACATCAAAAACCATAATTTTTGTGAGATTTTGAGCCTTTTAGAGCATATTCTCTTCTTTCTCACTTTATTAATTATGAGTGTGTCAACATTGATTTGTTATTCTAGAACTTGCTTCGATTATACATGTCGAGACCACACTTTTGATTTGATATACTGAGATGATAAAGGCACCTAGGATTTAACCCACTTACTCCATAAAAAGCCTACCGTCATAATTAACCCCTAGTGAACCCCTTTGAATCCTAATAAATCGTTTCTTGATTTACCCTTAATATTAACCCAAAACTCAATCTTTTTTATTCATTAAGAATTTTCCCTATTTGAATTAACCCCTTTTTTATCGAGAGTTGATTTGAGCAGTTGCCTAACTATGTTCTTTATTTCGATTGTTAAATTATTATTATAAATACTTGTTCTTATTCTTAAAAAAAATTGGAAATCTATTCATTATTAGTTCTTTGTTATTGGAGCTTAAGCAGTTAATTTCACATTTTGAGAAGAAGCTCGTGTCATTAATATTAAGGTTTCAATTGATGTAATTATTCAGTATTAGTCCAATTTTTCTAGTTAGGTAATTTATCAATTCAATCTCGATTTTAACCCTCCTTTTCAGCCTTTATCCACACCTTTAACCCAAGCCCCATTACAACCCTTTAAAAGACCTTTTGATTTGTGTATCATCTCATTTTATAGTGGTGGAGATTTGATTTTCATGCAAGCCTATGGGATTAACTTTTCATGTTTGACTTTTGAGTGCTTAATTTTGAACCTTAAACACTTTGAGTGATTTGAGTGAATCTTTAGTGAGGATGTCATACTTGTCGATTTTGAATCAAGGGTAATTATTTAGGTAAGGGGAAACACCTATGTTTTCATGCTATAAAAATCTATGACTTAGATTGTTTGAATCTCTAGGACTCTTCTAGTTAAATTTTCAATGTATGAATTATCTATGAATTATGATGAGACATTATGAATGAGAATTATGAATTGAGGAAGTTAATTTTAATTATAAGTTGAGGATTTTGCTTGATGACAAGTAAAGGCTTAAGTGTGGGGATATTTGATAAACCATAATTTATACATATTTTAACCCCATGCTTAGCTTATTTTTGGATGAGTTTTTATTATATTTGATGAATTCGATGCTCTTAATCCTTTAATTTCATGTTTTATACTCAGGAGAGCTTAGGGAGTCGAAAAGAACGAGAAATGGGCCAAAAAGGGATAAAATGGGCCTATCTTAGAATTCAACACGGCCTGGACCATTTGACACGGCCATGTGTTGCGAGCAGAATTGAACACGGCCTGGATCAACATACACGGGCAGACCACACGACCGTGTGTGGTGAGTAGGAGCGAGCACGGCCCAAGACTATCGTACACGGGCGTGTCCCTGCCGTATCAAAGACTAATTCTATCCGAAAAAGGTTACTTGTGAGCAAAGAAAGACGTTCCAAATCCTATATAAACACCCTAGGGGGCGACCTAAAAGAGGACGCTGAATAGAACGCAGAAAATACTCGAAGATAGCCGTCGGAAGCAGCTCGGAGGAAGGATCTCCATCAAGACTGAAGATCTCCCATCAAGTTCTTTAGAAGTTTTTGGGTTTTCTTATGTTTTGTAGTTTTCTTTATTCTATGATGTTTCCTTCTATCAGTATGAACTAAACCCCTTAGATACCTAAGGGGATGAAACCTAAGACGGGTCTTGTTATTATTTGATTTATAAGATAAATACTTGTTCTTATTCTTAATTGTGAGTTCTTATTCTTGTTTTGATAATTCAGGTTATTGATTCAAGTCGAATGTGCTTATTCAGTGGAGCAAAAGTCCCTGTTTAAGAGTAGATCAACACGATTAAGCGGAGTTGATTGCAACCCTAGACATAGAGGCTTACGAAAAACCGCTTCGGATTAGAGTCAAATCTAATAAGGGAATCCATAGATCGAGTTAATGCGACAATAGGGGTTTTAATTAGAAAGAGATTCCAATTAATCAACCTAGAGTCGCTTTGTTTTTAGTCTCGAGAGAGATATTAACATAAATCATGGATTTCTACGATTAAGACAAGTGAATAAATCATATGAATCAAAAGTAATAAGTGAAGTCTAGGTGGATTCTTCCTTAGGTATTACTTATCACATAAGTTGTCTAAAAGTATTCTCCCAATTCTTTCGTTGTCGTGTTTTTAATTAAGTTTTAGTTTTAAAAGAAATCACTCCAATTTTTAGGCTAGATAATAAAATGATAGTAATTACTAGTACTCTTGGTTATTGTGGATACGATATTACCAGTCTTACCATAACTATACTATTAAACAATAGGTGCGCTTGCCTTTATTGTTGTCATAGTTAGTTTTAGACACATCACAGCCTTTGGATAACGCCATTATTGTCCAAGAGATCATGCACTCATTCAAGAAGGTAAAAGGGAAGAAGGAAGTCATAGTCATTAAACGTGATTTGGAGAAAACGTATGACAAGTTGGAATGGAGCTTCATTAAGAAAGTCCTACACTTTTTTAGGTTTTTGAATTCCTAGATAAATCTTATCATGAGTTGAGTTACTACTACCTCCTACACAGTTCTGTTAAATGGTTTTAAGCTTAAGTCCTTCAATCCTTCTCGTGGAATTAGATAAGGAGATCCTCTCTCTTCCTACTTGTTTATCTTATACATGGAATTTCTTAATTTCCAAATCTTTCGTGCCATTGATCAAAAGGAATGGAAACTAATTTGAGCATTGAGGAGTGGATCGAGTTTCTCCCATCTTTTATTCAGTAATGATGTCATCCTCTTTGGGGTATAGAAGGCAGACATTGGATCTATCTATAAAGGAATCTGGTCAGTGTATTAACTTTCAGAAATCTAGAATAGTTTTCTCTCCCAACTGTCTAGCAAGTATAAAGGCTCGGATAGTTAATTTCTTAGGAATTTTGGAATCCTCGAACATTTGGAAATATCTAGGATTTTCAATCTTTCCTGGACGTTCATCTTGAAGAGATTTTAACTTCATTGTAGATAAGTGTTTTTAGTGGTGTCAGAAACAGTGGTTTCGGGACCACAAATCAGACGAATAAGTTCATAATAGTTATTATGAATTTTGATTTGATTAAATCTTAGTTTATTGACTAAATAGTAAATGTAAGTTGTATGCCCCAAAAGTCAAGTGGTTCCAGAAAATGAGTTATCGGGACCTCGTTTCTGAAAATCGAGATCGTAAATATTTTTAGGTTGGAGTTACTATTTAGGTCTATAAAGGTTTCATTTAGAAATTTTATTGTTTAATTAGTTAATTAAAGAAAAATGACTAATTTAAAAAAGACACAAAATTTAATTGCTATTGAATTTTAATGATTAATTGACTTAATTAACATAAGTGGAAGGATTTAAATGGTAAATATACAAGTTTTATATAGTGGGACGGCTAGTAGGTAAATTTTATACATTTTATGCATTAAATTTTAATGTTAATAATAATAAAACATATAATAATAAAAGTAAAATATAACAAAATCATCATCATGTTTACTTTTCTTCTTTGGAAACTGAATGTTCCATTGAAGAATATTCAAAGTTTCGGTCATCTCCTTTGTGTTTGCATAGTATGTAACTTTGATCCGTTTTTAGTAAATTTTTTGTGTTTTTGAGGTCGTTGTAGTTTAATCTAACTAACCTAGGGATTAATTTGTAGAACTGTTAAATGTTTTAAATTATTCCATTGATGAATTGGTGATGTTTTTGAAGTTTTATAATAGATTTATAAGCTTAATAGTTAAATAAGACAATTTTGTAAAGTGATTTTGGTTAATTTTTATGTTAAGGGACTAAATTGCTAAAATAGTAAAGTTATATGGAATTATTGTGAAATTTTGATAAATGTGGGCTGATTAGAGACTATATAGAAATTGGCTAGCATGAGTTTTGCTTACATGTGGATAATTTGTAAGTATTGGGCTTAAGGACTAAATTGCATAAAGGGTAAAATGTTAGGGTAAATTTGTAAATTTGCAATGAAAGGGCTCATAAGCTTAAGTTTAATAATTTGAAATGTTTGGATGGATTAATTGAATGAAAATTATTATTTTAGATCAAGAAACAATACAATTGGACTCGAATCGTGGAAAAGCTAAATTAACGGATTAGTCGTCGGCCTTGTTTTCGCAACCGTTTTTGGTCTAGGTAAGTTCGTATATTGTTTAAGCTTGTTAATTTTTATTTTGGATGAATATTTAATTA
Source organism: Gossypium sturtianum (assembly GCA_025698515.1). Classification (NCBI taxonomy): domain Eukaryota; kingdom Viridiplantae; phylum Streptophyta; class Magnoliopsida; order Malvales; family Malvaceae; genus Gossypium; species Gossypium sturtianum. The sequence continues at coordinate 13,706,188 of CM046948.1, forward strand.
ATTTTGTGTTTTGTATAATTTTAATTATTTATAAAATGTTAACCAGTGATTTGAACTAATCGTATTGTTAATCAAATTGATGATTATGTGTGAAAAACGTGAATTTCATGGATGTATATTTGAGATGGTATAATGGAATGAAGTTAAAGGATTAGATATGGAATCTGTCCTGTTTGAACCTCGTGAATACTTAGGATACAAATGACATTCATTAGAGGTTATTTACAGTTTCGGGTGCTGGTCTTAGATGTCCTACCGATGGCTGAGGTCATGCATTTGTTGCGGATTCTCCATAGCTCATGTAAGTAGCATCGTGTAGCCTAACATCCCGACCCACAGCTTGTGTGAGCAAGCCCATTTCACAGCTCATGTGAGCATATATGGTTACATGTTACATTCACAGCTTGTGTGAGCATTTCTCAAGTATCCAATATTATTTCATTTGGTTCAACGGGTGATAAAGGCTTAAATAAATGTGTATATATATGAAATGTTATGTGATTAAGACATGTGAATTGGAAAATGTTGATATAAATACTTGAAATGAGAAGCGATGTTATCGAATATATGATGGATGAAATATGTACGAAAATGTTTATTATTACATGTTCCATGATTTCTTGGAATTATATGTTTAGTTGATACACCTACTAACCTTGTGAAGTTGTGTGTATAGGAATAAAATGTGTGCACATGATCTAATGAATGAACTCATGCTTGAATGGGTTAAATATAACATGTTTGGTAAGTTTAAGTTCACATTATATGAGCTTACTAAGCTAATTGCTTATGTTAGTTGTTTATCTTTCTGTAGGTCAACGGAAAGTTCAATCGGTTGGAATCAAGCCGGAGTACATTTACACTATCCATCCTTAATATTAGTAGAAGTTTTGGTTATTTTGATTTTGGGTTATAAATGGCATGTACTAGGAGCCTTTAAGTTATTTTGTTTATGATGATGTTGTTTATAAGCTAGTTTGAGTAAGCTTTGTGGTTGTATATATATGTTTGGTATCTTTGGGTTATGTTTGAGACTTGAAGTGCTTTTAGTTATTGTTAAGTGCCTATTGTGATTAACTTGAGATATTGTTAATAGTTGTGATGAAAAGGAGGAAATGACATATCTTTAAGGTAATGTTTTGTAAATATTGAGAATGTGTTTGTTTGGATGTTTATTTTGTGGTACCAATGAGGGTACATTGGTTAGGCACTGAAGTTAATTTCTATTCGGTGTATTATGGTGTGTTTGATGCAATTTGAATAGGTAAAAATGGTAAGAATTGGTTTGTCTTGGTGTTTAAAAAAGGGGTTGATGAATTGGCTTGCATTAAGGGTCATTTTGGAAGTACACAGCCTGGGACACGGGCTATCACATGGCCGTGTGTCACACATGGTCACCCCACATGGCTGTGTGTCATTTTAATTTTAAGTGCAGGTTGGTCCACATGATCTCAAAGAGTTATACGGCCTGGTGACACAGTCGTGTGACCTTATTTCGAATATACATACGGTCTGACACACGGCCTGTGACACGACCGTGTGATGTTATTTCGAATACTCACACGTGCGGGCACACAGGCTAGAACACGACCTTGTGTCCCATATTTCGAATTGTACATGGTTAGCCACACGACCATGTTTTTGAGCCATATAGCTTGGGCTTTTCACACGGCCGTGTGACCCTTGTTTCCAAAATTTTTAAATTTTTCTAAAATTTTCTATTTCATTTAAAATTAATCCCTGATTGTTCCTAAACTATTTTTAAGGCTTCGTAAGCTCGATTTAAGGCCCATAAAGGTATTTATGCTTTGAATGAAAATTGGAATTAAATGTTAATATTTTTAAATTGGTTAATTGTTCAATGTGATGTTAATTGTTTCAAATTGTATTGTAATACTCCATAGCCTTAATCCGGCAACGGAGCCGAGTTAGGGGTGTTACAACTCATCCATGAAAATGATAGTATTTGGGCTAAGTTACTCATGGCCAAATGTGTCTAGGATCTTAGGAATTCTTTATCGGCTTCAAATGTTTTACCGACTTGGAAATCCCTCCAGAGTATTAGCTCGCTCCTAGCTTCTGGATTCAGATAGGTGATAAAGGATGGTCATTTTGTGAACTTTTGGATGGATAACTGGTTGAGCATGGGACCTTTGAGAGATTTGCTCCAATGACCGTTACTAAGGGAGGAGGAACTCATGACTTTTAAACAAGTGCGGGACAAGTGGGAAGATCAAGGGCCTTCATGTCTTTCTTTGAATTTACCCCAAGTTTTGATTGATACATTCTTAAGTACCCCCATTCCAAATTTTCCCAATGTTCTTGATTCCTTATGCTAAGGGTGCACGAGTGATGTGAGCTTTTATTTGGCTAATGCTTTTGATATTGCTACTGGTATTGATACCATAATCCCTGATCCTAATACAAGGACCACTCAAGATTAAATTTTTTCTTTGAAAATGTGGGCATCACGCATTTCCAACAAGGACCTTCCTTAGAAGTAGACATCTTCTATTGGAGGACCCTTGTCCATGGTGCTCTGCAACCCCTGAAGAGATCTTCCACATTCTTCAAGATTGTGCTACTACTCAAAATATTTGGGAATCCTTGTCTAATTTGATTCTTTGTAGACCGATACCTCAGTCCTCTTGGATAGACTAGCTTACTGTTAACTTGTCCTTTGAGGAATTGACTTCTTCTCCTAGCCTCCCCTGGTATATGGTGTTTGTATTTGCTCTTTGGGAATTTTGTTGACTCAAAATGTTGTTATTTTTGGAACTCCTCGTCCCCAAAAAAATTGTGTTCATAGAGTGTTATTAGCGATAGGGGAATTTGTTGCTTATTCTTCTATAATTCATCGTATTCCTCTCCCTACCTTTGCCCCGATCTCTTGGAAACCTCTTGATAGAAACTGATTCAAACTTAATATCGAGGGGTCAGCTCTTGGAAATCCAAGAAAGGCAAGAGTAGGAGCAATTATTCAAGATTATCAGGGCAATTGGGTGATTGGCTTCTATAGACACCTCTCTTGTGCTAGTAGTGTCAAAGTCGAACCGTGGGCACTTAAAAATGGGCTTCAACTAGCTAGATCTTTTAACCTTAACGACCTTGAGATTGAAGTTGGTGCCACCATTGTTATTTCCTTCATGTCAAATAATAACTCTACTCATTTGACTTTATCTCCTTTGATTAATGAGTACAAGATGTTATGGCAATCTTTGACTACTAGGCCTTTGCTGCATGTTTTTCAAGAAGGGAACAAATGCTTTGATGCATTTGCCCGATTAAGGAGTAGTTTCCAGTTTAACTATTTTTCGGACGAGGGTTTACCTTTTAGTTTTCTTAATATTTTTATTAATCCACCTAGTTGTTTAACTACTCTTTTAAATTTTTATGAATCTATTTCCTTTTTCCAACAAATAAAAAATCATTAAGAACCCAACAAATCAATTTCCTAGGTTCAAGGATCAAGCAGTTAGGATATTTTAAATTTACAAACTTTCTAATTTGGATCAACTACATCCAAGGTTACAAAACTATTAGTAACTTTACGTTTTGGACACCCAACTTCAAAAAGTTATAAAATGATCAGTAAACTATTAAAAAAATTTCATTTATCACGGGGCTATTAAAATCGTTGTCGTATGACATTCTCTGTTCATACCGCCTACACCAACCGAAAACTCTCCTTCCCCTTCTCTCCTATGGTTCAGTTTAGTGACTTAAATGAAAACTTTCGAATAGTTTAGTGACTATTTTGCAACTTTTTAAATTTGAGTGACCAAAACGTAAATTTACTAATAACTTAGTGACTTTAAGTATAGTTTACCCTTTAAGTTTATTGTTGGGACTTCAATTTTTATAATTACTAATATTTTTAGTCAACTAATTATTGATAAAGTGATAAACTATTTATGTTATTTAAATTTTCATTCACATCTGATCCCAAATTACCATTCCTTCTACCCCTTAATGGAAATATATATATATATTGTTTGTTTAACCAGTGTATGTAAACATTAATTATAGTATTTATACTTATATGTGATAATCTAATATTAGTTCACATATCTCTTTCGATAAACATTTTCTTCAAATAAATGCAATAACTGACAATTATTTTTGGTAATTTTAAATGCATTGATGAATATGTTATTATCATTTTTTTTTTAAGAAATATGTTATTATATATAGTAATTACGAATTTAAGACTCCCATTTCCATATTCCAAAATATAATAATATGATTGATACTACTAAAATCATCACATGAAAATGAAATATACCTAAATATGTGTATCATACATAAATATGCTCATAATTCAATAATCAATATACATATGATTTTACCTTCCACCAACAACATGAAGACAAATTTGTATTATTAGGCATATGTTTCTTTAATTAAAAGAAAGAATTATTAGGCATGTATTAATAACTTTAAATGGGGTGTTTAAAATATTATTAGAGGTGTTGATGGTATATTGAGTCAAGTTTATAATTAGTAGCATACATAGTTATTAAAGATGTTCAAATTTGTATAGATTCGTTCGTATTTTTATGGAACCTTCCCATCACATCATCTATGGTTATTTTCTAATTATTTAATGACATTTCAACAATTTTTTCCATGTCATTGACACATAATTTTAATATTTTTTTACCTTGAATCTTGAACCTTGAATGTAGAATCTTAAATCTCAAATCCTAACCCCTAAACTTGATTTAGGGTTCAGAATTCAAGGTTCGAGGTTCAAGTTCGGGGTTTAAAATTCAGAGTTCAATGTAAAAAAATTATCAAAATTATACATCCATAACATAAAAAATTATTAAAATATTATTAAATAATTAAAAATAGATCATAAATAATTTAATAGGAAAGATTCATAAAATAAATTTCCCTAAAATAATATATTTATAAAAAAAATCATAAATTTTCTTTTTATTTGTTTGTTATGTAGGGTCCGCACTTCCCTCCCCTTTCTCGGTGTTCACTCAAAACGAAAAGAACTCTCACTTTCTTTTTTCAACCATCAAATTCTCATTTCTCACCAATTTTTTTCTCTTCCGAAATGGAGAGCCAAAAAACATTAAACGCAGAACTCGAAAATCTATCACCATGCGGCAGTGGAAGGAGGAGTACAAGCAACCATTCAAGTTCACCCGAGTTCGAGTTCTGGATGGTCCGAAACCCGCCTTTTCCCGAACCCGACCTCATCTCTGCCGATGAACTATTCGTTAATGGCGTTCTCCGTCCTCTCCATCTCTTACCCAACAAACAACCCGAAGAGAACCCACAAATAGACTCAAATCAACCCGCATCACAACCTCATATACCCGACCCAGACCCCGAACCTGACCCTATTATAACATCGGATCCGGTTCCTGTATTGTCAGCTTCGAAACGGTGGAGAGATATCTTTAAGAAAGAAAAAGGAAAAAACGGAAAACAAAGTAAAAAAGACAAGGACAAAGAGAAAGAGAAGAAGAATCATAGTCCGAGTCAAAGCGGTGCCAGTGGAGCTGAGTTGAATATAAATATTTGGCCTTTTTCAAGGAGCAGATCTGCCGGTACCCGGCCCAGGATGACAGCCCGGTCGACGGGTACCCGTAAGGTAAGTAGCGCCCCGTGCTCCCGAAGCAACTCGGCGGGTGAATCCAAGTCTCGAAAGTGGCCGAGCAGCCCCGGCCGGGCAAGGGTTCACTTGGGCCGAAGCAGCCCAGTTTGGCAGGTCCGGCGCGGAAGTTCCCCCGCAAAGACTGTCGATGTTACGGGTCGGAGTGCTGAAAAGAGTAGCGTTAGAAAAGAAGTTACCGAGACGCGTGGCGGTAAAATTGGTACGAGTGGAAACAACGCTAACAAAGCCAAGGTTTTGAATTTGCATGTGCCAATGTGCATTGGGTATAGGCATCATTTGAATTGTAGAACCGATGAAAATAGTGCGATGCTCGCCGGTAATAGTACCGGCAGCGATGGTGGCGGCAATGTTAGAAGCAGCGACGCCAACGTTGGAAGTGGTAGTAATTTTTTTAATTTGCGCAATCTTTTCACTAAGAAAGTTTATTAAGCGTGTTAATCATTATTAACCCCCTTTTTCCCCTTTTAAAACACCTTATTTAGTTGGGTGAATATATCTCATTAAGTTGGATATAAATAGTGTTTTTAATTTTTTTTTTCTCTTAAATATTTGTGTAGACAGAAAACTAGTTCTCGTAAATCTTACTATTTGTTTTGTACTACTTGTACGTATTTTAATTAGAAATGTTGATTTTTCGCCAATAAAATGTACATCTTTTAGAGAAAACTCAGTGTGCAATTGATGAACCAAATCTTCAATGGCTAGTGGAGCTGTCTGTGATGACTATGTCATCAACATACACCACAAGGTAAATGGTGTCCTTTGAATCTTTGTAGATAAAAAATGAAAGACGAGAAGCACTTGGTGCTTTGCAAATCAACTGTGTGATGCTTACAAACTAGCTGAGAACCATCGGATGTCTAATCTTTATATACCCCACGTGAATTCTGAAGAAGCATGGGTGTAGAAGTGGGTTTAAATTCCTCATCAATCACCTGTTGTGTACCATTTGCATAAAGGAAACATGTGGTCATCAAAGATTACATTGCTAGACACAAAAGTTCTCCCATGCTCATCTTGACATTTTATACCTATGATGCATAGGACTGTACCTAAGAAAGGTACAAGCATGTGACCTAAACACCGACTTATGAGAGTTAAAAGGACTTTTCATAAGATGATGAAAGTGTACCAAGCACCTTAGAAGGTAAACTATTGATTACATTCATCAACAATTACAAAACTATTATTCGTCACTATGGCAGGCATGTGTGAGCTAACAAAGTGATGGACTCCCTCGCTGATAGAAACGATAGAGTCCACCTTCTATAGCCTCTAACAGCACTTCATTTATCATACTTAACAACATAGTGCGCCATGAAATTCAAAATAAAAATGAGTATCCTTAGCAAACTTAAAAATTTATATGAGATTTTTTGTGTGTGATATATTTAACAAGCTGCACCTCCACTATTGTTGACCCATCTAATTCAGTTTTTTGAAACTGTGAAATTTGTGGGATTTTTTTTAATATTGATATTCTTGATAAATTTGAGAATTTTAGAAATGGATAAAGGTAAAGGTTGAATAGAATGGTTTTCCTTTTTCATAAATTCCATGTTGGCATTATTATATGTAGAAATACACGTCATATGGATGTAACTTTTAGCTCTACAAATGCAGATGAGCTGTGAAGTAGAAATACCTAGAATAATCCTTATTTGAACGCATTGGAAAAAGCTTGAGCCTTACTGTTTTGAAAGATTTTACTTTAATATAGCTAACTCATAATTTGGTCTCAATTTTTTTTTTAAGTAGAATAATTTCATTAAAAGGTTACCAAAGAGTACACAGTCCCAAAAGCCTAGAAAACAAAACATGAAATACATGGATTAAAATGGTCCAACCCAACCCGAAAGGAGACAAATCCTACTCCTACCATTTTTAATCTGCTGCAGTTAGAGCTGCTTATAGGTAAGATCATCCGTCTAAGCTCGAATATATATTCGAAAAATGAGTTTGGGTAAAATTTAGGACCCATTTTCTATATGGGTTGGGCTTTAGGCAAGAATTTTTTGCTTGAGCTAGGCCTAATTTGAATATATTATGTTATAAAAATTAATTATATATGTTAAATAATTATTATATATATTGAACCACTAACCTAATAAAAATTAAACCCATTAGCTAAAACCCTAAAAAATTAACCCAACCCAAAATATAAAATTTTAAAAAGTAATATTTAATACAATAAAATATTTATTATATTTATGGTAGTGTTTTTTTAATATAAATATTTTTAATGTGTTAAAAAATATTTATTTTAGTGTTTTTAGTGCATTTAGTGTATTATATATATTTTTTTAAAATTTTATTTTTAAATAAAAAATGAATCTAAAAAATCAAATTTGGGAGGGTTGGGTTGAGTTGAGATTGGGTTTACCTTTATTAAATTGGGTTAGATTTAAAAAAAAATAAGTTTATTTTTTAGGCTAGGCCCGAGCTTCAAAATCTTGTCTAGCTATCATATATGGGCTCGACCCACCAATAAGCACCTCTAGTTGTAGTGGGATGAGGAGAGGAAATGGGAACTTCAATCCCGATGAAGCTTTCGTACTCCTAACCTACATGCTTGTTATCGAGGAGAAGCCAAGACCTATGGAGGGTCCAAGAGTACCACCGTTGACACCGTGGAACACGTCTGGACCATCGATTGCTGTAAACCTTGTGCCTTTGAGAGGGAATCAACATCCAAATCGCAAAGATCCAGAACAATTTGATTGACATCGCCATGCACGAGCCTTCAAGGCCAAACGTCAACAATGTTCTACCCTATGCAACATCCTTGCCAAAATGAACAAAAACAAGGCCAAGAAGGCTTTCGACCAGACTAAAGGAGACAAACTCTTGGACAAAAAACTATGGAAAGCCCATGGGGAAGCCGATGGTTTTCGGGGCGAAGCCAGGGGGGCTGGCATGGGCCCCGGCCCCCCCTAAAAGGTAAAATTTCTATTTAGGCCTTTGAATTTTTTTTAAAATTTTAAATTAGTAAAGGTAAAATTGCACTTTGGCCCCCCTAAAATTATAAAAATTCGATTTAATCTTTTACAAATTAGAAAGATATAAACTATAAAAAATTAAAATTTCATCCGGCCTTCCCTAAAAAATTATCCTGATTTCGCCCCTGGATGGTTTCTCCTCCATCTCTACGGCAATTGAAAACCAAGTCGAAGTGGGGGGACCCGATTATTCTACCAAAAATAAGGAAAAGGAAAAGAAGAGGACGAGAACGAAGATCGAAAGGAGACATGAAGGGAGAGAGAGAGAGGAGAAGGGAGCCGACCACTTTCGGTCGCTAAAGTGTGGCAAAACTAGTTCTTAGGAATTACAAAATGTGAGAGAAAAGTACAAAGACAAGGAGCCAAAGAAAATTGAACATCTAAGCTTCTTAATAACTACATGTCATTATCAACACTTGTTTAAAGTAATGGTTAAAGCTCTACGTCCAAAATTATATGGGTTCAAATCTTGATATCCCCTCCTGTTAGGCATCTAGATAATACGGGTTAAAATTTTGACATCCCCTTCTTATCTCTTAGTATTGTATTAAAAAAAAAAAAAAAAGCTTCTTTTGGTTTCAAGAAACAAATACCATTTTCATTTTTGTTTTCTTGGAAAATGGAAAAAAATAAGGAATATTTTAGTTGGTATTTTTAAAAATGATTTTTAGATAATAAAAAATGAAAATATGTGAAAATTAGAAAATAGTAAGAAGTTATTGTCAAAACCATTTTTTTATTTAGAAAACGGGCCGACTTTAAAAAGGAAAATGGAGTCGCCACCAATCTTTTTTGAAGTGCGATTGGGCCACTTTTGAAAACGTTTTGGTCTACGAATTTTAAGAAAACGGGTTCGGGAGTCGATTACGCACGAGGAAGGATTAGCACCCTCGGAGCGCCCAAAATTGGTACCTTATTGATTGATTAATGTCCTAATATCGAAAATTGGAATAGATTTTAAAATACGAACCCTTTAAAAACATTCGGGTAATTTGAATTGGATATTGAAATTCTCTTGTTCCGAAAGGATGAAATATCACATCCAGCACGTTAGGATACGATATTTCAAACCTTTAACACCAAGATCATTTCATGATTTTCAAATTTCATGCATTGTCATTTTAAAAGAGTCTTCCATTATTTGGCCAAACGAAAGAAACGAAACCCAACACGTTAGGGCACGGTTCCTCAAATTTCCAAACATGAAATATTGCCTTATTTTTGAAGTTGAGAAAACACGATCAGAATTTTAAAAGGATATTTAGTCCTTTGGATGAGCGAAAAATTGAAACCCAGCACGTTAGGGCACAGTTTCCCAGAACTTCCAAGCACAAAATATTGCCTTGTTTTTAATTTTAAAAAACGGACACAGTCTTAAAGGATATTTAATAATTTGGTCAAACGGAAAATCGAAACCCAGCACGTTAGGGTACGATTCCCTGAATTTCCAAACACAAAATATTGCCTTGTAAAAAAACTTTTTATAAGCTTGGGCAAGAAAAAGTGGCAGCGGAAAATAGGATAAATGATAGCATTAATAATAAAGAAAACGATAAATAATAAATGTAATAAGAATGAGATCAAAATATCCATAATAATATAAGAAACAAAAATAATAATGCTAATAAAAAATATAAAAATAATAATAATGAAAATGGTAACAACAACATTGATAAAAATAAAATAATAATAATAATAATAAATATAATTATAAGAATAATAATGTATAATAAAATAGTGATAGTAATAAAATAATAGTGGTAAAAATATCAGTAATAGAATGGTATAATAATAAATATAATATTAATAATAAATATAATTAGAGTAATGATAAAAATAAGGGTAATAATAAAATAATAAGTATAATAAAAAAAAGTAATAATAATGGTAGGTAATAATAATATATAGTAATAAAATTAATGAATATAATAATAATAAAAGGGGTAAGTATTAAAATAATAATGAAAATAATGGATATAATCATAATATAAAAAAAAATTTAAAGTAAACAAGAATATATATATAACAATAGTAAATATAATAGAAATATAATAATAATATACATATAAAAAAGGTAATAAAAAAATAAAAAAATAATTAACTTAATGGTAAAATAGCAAAATAATAAAAAAAGGGACCAAATTGAATCAAAAACAGAAACTTTGGGCCAAATCGGGAATAAAAAAAACCTGATTGTAAAACCATGAAAAAGCGGAGGGGCTAAATGCGCAATTAGCCCCTCCCTAAAAAACGCGGATCCTTGCCTCATGCGGGTCGGGTCACGAGTTAGAGGCCCAAAACGACGTCGTTTTGGCCTCTGACCCCCCATTTCAAAACGGCGCCGTATTATAATAGTATAAAAGCCCAAATTTCCTTCAAAAATTTCATTTTTTCATTTCTTTCAAAAAAAACTGAAACTCTCTAAAAAAACTCTCAAGCCCTCCCCATTCCGGCCAAATCACGATCACCGGACCTCTGTCAGCCGCCATCGATGCCGCCGCCGGCCACCGCGCACGGTGGTCAGAAATCGCAAAACTGTAAGTTTTTTATTCCTCTTTTTTAATGTATTTTTTTGTTGTTTTAAAAATAAATAAAAAAAAAATGAAACCTTTTAAAAGAAATACGGAAAAAAGAAAAATAAAAAAAAATAAAAGCAACCTTTTAGTATTCGGGTATTTACTCGATGATCTTGCTGTTTGTATTTGGGATTTGAATTTTTTTCTTCTATTTCTGTCAAAAAAAAAAAGGTCCTGTTTACATTGAAATATTCGGCTTTTATAGCCTCTTTTTACAGATGATTTCCCCTATTTTACAGGTGCGTGGAGGAAGAGGAGACTTCACGTGGGTATGGCAGACGCGCACACGATGCGGCGTGCGTGGAGGCTCTTTGGTGCGGGGGTGGTTGCGGCGCTACTCCTTCTAAAAACCCTAGGGTTTTCATTAATGCTTGAAAAATTGGGCCACTTGGGCCTGCTGATTTGGGTTTGTTTTTTTATTTTTTGTTTGCTGGTTAATTTTTGGTATTGGTTTAATTGGTCCTGGGCCCGGGCATAATTTAGGCCCAACAGCTGCCCCTCTTTGCTCGTTGTCGTGTAACGAGAATAGAGCAAAGACTTTAAAAGGGCCAATTTTGCCCGGTCTACTGAGTCTTGATTTCTTGACGCCTCCTTTTTTCAAGTAGCCCTGCTTTAGCTCACTGCATTTCCAGGGGTATAGGAGTTTTGTTTTAATCTGCTCCGCTACTACTTATGATTTATAATCTTTAACCTGTTACCCTACTGCTTAGGGAATTAAGGCTCATCGTCCTCGATTTGCTCTACTCCATCTTCGATCTTCTCCACTATTACTCAGTGGAGATAAGATCTGCTATCTTCAGCTTGTTACCCTACTACTCAGGGGATTAAGGCTTGTCGTCTTCGATCTGCTCCACTCCTGCTCAGTAGAGATAAGATATGCTATCCTCAGCCTGTTACCCTACTGCTTAGGGAATTAAGATCTATAATTTTCAGCCTGTTACCCTACTGCTTATGGGATTAAGGCTCATCGTCTTCGATCTGTTACCCTACTGCTTAGGGAATTAAGATCTATAATTTTCAGCCTGTTACCCTACTGCTTAGGGGATTAAGGCTCATCGTCTTCGATCTGTTACCCTACTGCTTAGGGAATTAAGATCTGTAATTTTCGGCCTGTTACCCTACTGCTTAGGGGATTAAGGCTCATCGTCTTCGATCTGTTACCCTACTTCTTAGGGAATTAAGATCTGTAATTTTCGGCCTGTTACCCTACTGCTTAGGGGATTAAGGCTCATCGTCTTCGATCTGTTACCCTACTGCTTAGGGAATTAAGATCTGTAATTTTCGGCTTGTTACCCTACTGCTTAGGGGATTAAGGCTCATCATCTTCGATCTGTTACCCTACTGCTTAGGGAATTAATATCTGTAATTTTCGGCCTGTTACCCTACTGCTTAGGGGATTAAGGCTCATCGTCTTCGATCTGTTACCCTACTACTTAGGGAATTAATATCTGTAATTTTCGGCTGTTACCCTCTTGCTTGGGGATTAAGGCTTATCGTCTTCGATCCGTTTCCCTCTTCGCTTAGGGAATTAAGATCTGTAATTTTCGACTGTTACCCTACCGCTTGGGGATTAAGGCTCATCGTCTTCGATCCGTTACCCTACTTGCTAGGGAATTAAGATATGTAATTTTCGGCCTGTTACCCTACTGCTTAGGGGGTTAAGGCTCATCATCTTCGATCTATTACCCTACTGCTTAGGGAATTAAGATCTGTAATTTTCGGCCTGTTACCCTACTGCTTAGGGGGTTAAGGCTCATCATCTTCGATCTATTACCCTAACTTTTAGGGAATTAAGATCTGTAATTTTCGACTGTTACCCTACCGCTTAGGGGGTTAAGGCTCATCGTCTTCTATCTGTTACCCTACTGCTTAGGGAATTAAAATCTGTAATTTTCGGCCTGTTGCCCTACTGCTTAGGGGGTTAAGGCTCATCATCTTCGATCTGTTACCCTACTGCTTAGGGAATTAAGATCTGTAATTTTCAGCCTGTTGCCCTACTGCTTAGGGGGTTAAGGCTCATCATCTTCGATCTGTTACCCTACTGCTTAAGGAATTAAGATCTGTAATTTTCGACCTTTTACACTACTGCTTAGAGGATTAAGGCTCATCGTCTTCGATCTGTTACCCTACTGCTTAGGGAATTAAGATCTGTAACTTTCGGCCTGTTACCCTACTGCTTAGGAGGTTAAGGCTCATCGTCTTCGATCTGTTACCCTACTGCTTAGGGAATTAAGATCTGTAATTTTCGGCCTGTTACTCTACTGCTTAGGGGATTAAGGCTCATCGTCTTCGATCTGTTACCCTACTGCTTAGGGAATTAAGATCTGTAATTTTCGGCCTGTTACCCTACTGCTTAGGGGATTAAGGCTCATTGTCTTCGATCTATTACCCTACTGCTTAGGGAATTAAAATCTGTAATTTTCGGCCTGTTACCCTACTGCTTAGGGGATTAAGGCTCATCGTCTTCGATCTGTTACCCTACTGCTTAGAGAATTAAGATCTGTAATTTTTGGCCTGTTACCCTACTGCTTAGGGGATTAAGGCTCATCGTCTTCGATCTGTTACACTCCTACTCAGTGGGATAAGATCTGCTATCTTCTGTAACTTCAATCAATTTTGCTACATTGTCCTCTGGGGAACCTACCTGTAGAATTGATTTCATGGGGTCTATGCTTATACCAAATGATTAGAATGTCATGATTGAAAAATGCTCCTAACCAATGTATTACGAATGAATGAATGAATGCAAAATGTCATGAACATGATCCAATTTTTAACTTTTGGGCTATCATTGCTCGCTGTTTGTCAGGGCGATATTCCCAATGTATGTCTTCTTGTTCTACTGATACTTCTAACAGAGAATCTGAAGATGTCGTCACTGCTTAGACTCTTATTTTAGGGGTTCCGAGCCCTTTAAGCCTGGTGAGTTCTAAATAATTGTCCTGTTTCGGATTTTTGTATTATTTAGAGATTTGCAGAGTAATATCCAGAACTTCTTTAATGAAAACATTAGTAGTTCATTGATCATTATTTCAATATACAATGCTTGAAAAAGAGATCATTACAATGGATAAGAAGGAAATTACTTAGGAGCATTGCTCGAAACAAGCCATTTAAGCAAAGATAGCAAATGCAACCCAGAAGGAAATTTATTGGTAGTGTAAAATAAAATAGCAAGGTAAGATGGAAACTAGGTGCCCCAGATATCGCAGCATGAACTTCTCTGTTCAAACTTCTTGAGGACCATTTTAAGCTCAATATGTGTTTAGGGGATCCGGAGTACTTTGTCGATGCCCCAAGACGAAACATACTTCCTCATTGTTAATTCAAGCCTGGCAAGACTATTGTATGTCCCATCATAATTTGATCATAATTTGAGTCGCCTTTTTTGGGTTTTCGACTCAAAGCCCATTTGGTCTCAAAGCGCCCTTTGCGGGTTTTCACCTTGGCCTCTCATATTTTTTTCTTTTTTTTTTTGAACTCAAGACGCCCCTTTTGCGAGTTTTCGCATCGGCCCATTTTCCTTCTTAAGCGAAGTGTTTCCTGACTGAGTCTGCATTAACTGGGTTTGGCTGACTCTTGCCGTCCATCTCGGCTAGTACCAATGCTCCTCTAGAAAAAGGCCTTCTTTTCAACATAAGGTCTTTCCCAATTAGGCATCCTCTTTCCTCTGAAGTCCTTTTGCATAGGGAGGATCTTTTCAATAACAAGTCTCTTTCATGGAACATTCTGGGGTGGACTTTTTGTTGTAACCCCGCATCATTCGCTTCTGGTACATTTGACCATGACGGATGGCTCTTAACCTTTTTCCTCGATCAGATTCAATTGATCATACCGAGATTGAACCCATTCCGCTTCATCCAACTTTAGCTCTGACAAAATTCGGAGAGAAGGAATTTTAACTTGCACTCATAAGCCAATGAGAAAGGTGTTGCCCCGGTGGAGGTCTTGACCAACATTTGAGAAGCATAAAGGGTAAATGATAATTTCTCCCTGCCAATCTTTACAAGTCTCAATCATCTTTCGGAATCTTTTTAGATTTTTTTTCTTTTCTTTTTTTTTTGAATTCGAATTCAGATTTTGAATTTGAATTCGATGACTGTTGACTTTGTAACTTTGGCCCATGAAGCGACCTTCACCCTCTTAGCGAAGCAATTTGACAATCACGAAGATGAATTGGTGCCGACTAGATGCTTTTGACGAGATCGTCCCCATAACATCCATGCCTCCCGTATAGGGGAAAAAAATGGAGGAATCACATAAGTATTGTCTTTCTCAATTTGGCGTTCACGGCATAACTGATGAAACCTCATTTTTATGGTAGACCAACAGTACCTAAACCTTATAATCGGCCTAGCTATCAGAAAACTCTTAGCATGTGCTTTTTCGAACACTCCATAGCCTCCTCGCATCTAGGCATATCTTGATACGATCATGCAAATATATCTTTAAATTCTTGGAATAACTCAATGACGTCTCGCTTCGTTTCTGTGGTGGGCAAGACTTCGATCTTCACTCCTTTCCTAGACTCGCAATGTCCACTGACCCTTTGTACGGTAGAGTCTATTTTCATCTTGTTCTACCATCTTTAACAAATCAAAAGGTAAGTTATAATCTCTGACATCTTCAAAATCCTCAGATCCTTTTAGACCCATATCTCACTTAAAAGGGAGTCCGTAACAGCGTTGCTAATGTCTTGATATCTGGGTACCTATTGTAGGTACGAAGGCAAATTCCAAAGAATAAACGATTCTAAGGATGATTATCTATGATCACAAATGATGAAAGAAAGAACATTCCAGATAACAAAAGAATATATAGTATGACATGGAAGAAAATATTTGCTCGACATGAAACATAAAAATGCATTTTTATTGAAAATAAATGATGTTTGAACATGAGCCTATTTCACAAAAGATTCTTATTGTTTTTAGGCTTAAAACAACAAGTGTGTTTTGAACATTACTCTGTGTTAGCTCTAAAAACTACAGGAATTTCCTCTGCAGTCCAGTTGTTAAGAACACTTCCAGGCTCATAGGGCAGAAGCTTGGAAAAGTCTATTCCCTAGTTCCCTCTTCGAATATGTCGTTAATGTTTAGATTCCCCCAACGTTCCCACTGGATCTTTGATCTCTTCAAGTTATTATCCATCAATTCTTGCACTAGGGCCCTGGGCTCGATGCATTCTTGGATCTCATGCCCCTATCTATCATGGAACTCATAATGTTTACCCCTTTAACAGAAATGTTAGGTAACAGATTTTCTGCACCAGAGGGATCATCAAATTTTATGATACCCAATTTGATGAGTCTTTTGATCATCTTTTTAAAAGAGCTGCAGTTATCGATCGAATGCCCTGTGATTCCCCCATGGTATTCGCATTGGGCATTTACGTCGTACCATTTGGGGTATGGGGACCGTATTGGTTTTACATAAAAAGGGGCCACAACATGTACGCTCGACAAAATTTGGTACAACTCCTATACGTGATTGGGATGGGTGTGTCTTGGGGTTTTTTGAGAGTTTGGTCTTGGGTGGTTCTTGCCTTGGTGAGATTGGCGGCGCTGCGATTCTTCATCGCCCTGGTCGGCTTATCAGAATCGGCTCCGAATAGCCATTGTTATAAACATTCGCTTCATTTTCCTTCTTCTTCGAGGCCTTTAAAGTCCACTCTCCCCTTTCCTTTGTTCCTGCCAGGACAACCGGTTTGGCTTGATCATCCTTCGGGTTAAAACCTGAACCTATCGGGAAGTTCAACAGGGCCGAGGTGTCAGTCTGACGTTGGGGTCCGATAATAACGGGTACCCCATGCGAATGCGTGTCTGGTTGGATCGGAACACTTATCGGGAAAAAACTTAGGGAATAAATGATGTCTTCATTATCATCCTCACTGTTGACCACTGAGCCACTCCTTTTTTCAAGTCCTGTGGCTAGTAACTGGGTTAACTGGCCCATCATATTCCTTTGGAATTCCAACATTTGCTCCCGCATTTCTTGTTGAATTTTGGTCAATTGCTCCTGCATCTGTATCTGCATTTGCTCTATTCTTCCCAATCTTTGATCCATGGCTTTTGTTTTTCTTCGAGTGTAGTAGCGATGTTCCAGGGTAACTATAATACGACCTCTAGTTAATAGGGTTCTTTTATGACATTTAATGCATATGATGCGATGTAATGCAAATGCATGAAATGCAATACAAATGAATGAATGCAAAAAGAAAGAGAGGCGTTGATTCTGAACTCAATTCCGTTAGAAGAACTTTTCTAGAAAATGAATCTCTTTACATAAAACGGATTACATATGTGGCTTCGTCCTCATAGTCCAAGTGAAGACACCAATCCTTTTCTTCGTATCCAGATGTTATGGTCGTGTCCCATGAACCTTCTCAATAGATGCCTCTTCTAGCTCATTGTTGCTTGATCCAGGCCGTGACTCTTCACTCACATATCCTCCGCGACGCTCATAAGCTTCTTTAAGAAAGTCGAGATATGACGGCTCTTGAATAGTCTTTGTCGGCTTGAATCCTCGGGCAAAGTCTTGTATTCTTCTGCGGACTATCAGCCTTCTCTCGTTGTTTACCTGGACTATATTCGAATGACCGTATTATAACCCACTTTATCAAGTAATCCATTTCCTTATGACAAACTCTTCTATTTAGCAATCGAATATGAATCAACACCTCCTTTCTATGATGATGAAATGCAATGTGGTCATAAACAAAAGAAAATACGTTAGTGTCATATATAGATGGTAAAAATTAAACACCCATCCAGGTGACTGCTAGGGTTCAACATAGTTCTACCTAAAGTGGGCTCCTAGGATTTACTATATGTGGTTTGGTTCTAAGGGAAAAAGGGTACCTGAACCAACAGATTTCTCAATCCTCACCCATTATAGACTCATACAGACCGAGTTCAGTTCAGGGGAATACATTTCCCTATGGCTGCACGGAGATGAAAATCTCACGAAGACATAGGTACGGATGTATCCCGAAAGCGATCCACTATCCTGCACGGAGGTGAAAACCTCACGAAGGAGTAGCTTCTCACTCTCACTTAAAAGGTGTGACCACAACGGTCATGCAATATGATGCAGGAATATCCTATGAGACTCAAACCACAACAATCATATGACGCGACACAAACTAATGCGATGGAAGAATCAAAATCAAATTTTAATTTTCAATAAAAGGACATCAATCAGTCAATTCTACAACTTGACTCTCTTATTGATCCCCAGTGGAGTCGCCAAGCTGTCGAAACCATTTTTTTGTTTGAAAAACGGGCCGACTTTAAAAAGGAAAATGGAGTCGCCACCAATCTTTTTTGAAGTGCGATTGGGCCACTTTTAAAAATGTTTTGGTCTACGAATTTTAAGAAAACGGGTTCGGGAGTCGATTACGCACGAGGAAGGATTAGCACCCTCGCAACGCCCAAAATGGGTACCTTATTGATTGATTAATGTCCTAATATCGAAAATTGGAATAGATTTTAAAATACGAACCCTTTAAAAACGTTCGGATAATTTGAATTGGATATCGAAATTCTCTTGTTCCGAAAGGATGAAATATCACATCCAGCACGTTAGGATACGGTATTTCAAACCTTTAACATCAAGATCATTTCATGATTTCCAAAT
The DNA here is from genome assembly GCA_025698515.1 of Gossypium sturtianum. Taxonomy (NCBI): domain Eukaryota; kingdom Viridiplantae; phylum Streptophyta; class Magnoliopsida; order Malvales; family Malvaceae; genus Gossypium; species Gossypium sturtianum. Next base: position 13,725,038 of record CM046948.1, read on the forward strand.
TTCATGCATTGTCATTTTAAAAGGGTCTTCTATTATTTGGCCAAACGAAAGAAACAAAACCCAGCACGTTAGGGCACGGTTCCTCAAATTTCCAAACATGAAATATTGCCTTATTTTTGAAGTTGAGAAAACACGATCAGAATTTTAAAAGGATATTTAGTCCTTTGGACGAGCGAAAAATTGAAACCCAAAGACGTTAGGGGCACGCTTTCCCGAACTTCCAAACACAAAATATTGCCTTGTTTTTAATTTTAAAAAACGGACACAGTCTTAAAGGATATTTAGTAATTTGGTCAAACGGAAAACCGAAACCCAGTACGTTAGGGCACGATTCCCTGAATTTCCAAACACAAAATATTGCCTTATAAAAAAACTTTTTATAAGCTTGGGCAAGAAAAAGTGGCAGCGAAAAATAGGATAAACGATAGCATTAATAATAAAGAAAACGATAAATAATAAATGTAATAAGAATGAGAGCAAAATATCCATAATAATATAAGAAACAAAAATAATAATGCTAATAAAAATATAAAAATAATAATAATGAAAATGGTAACAACAACATTGATAAAAATAAAAAAATAAAAAAATAAAAAATATAATTATAAGAATAATAATGTATAATAAAATAGTGATAGTAATAAAATAATAGTGGTAAAAAATATCAGTAATAGAATGGTATAATAATAAATATAATATTAATAATAAATATAATTAGAGTAATGATAAAAATAAGGGTAATAATAAAATAATAAGTATAATAAAAAAGTAATAATAATGGTAGGTAATAATAATATATAGTAATAAAATTAATGAATATAATAATAATAACAGGGGTAAGTATTAAAATAATAATGAAAATAATGGATATAATCACAATATAAAAAAAAATTAAAGTAAACAAGAATATATATATAACAATAGTAAATATAATAGAAATATAATAATATACATATAAAAAAGGTAATAAAAATAGGAGGTAATAAAAAAATAAAAAATAATTAACTTAATGGTAAAATAGCAAAATAATCAAAAAGGGACCAAATTGAATCAAAAACAGAAACTTTGGGCCAAATCGAGAATAAAAAAACCTGATTGTAAAACCATAAAAAAGCGGAGGGGCTAACTGCGCAATTAGCCCCTCCCTAAAAAAACGCGGATCCTTGCCTCATGCGGGTCGGGTCACGGGTCAGAGGCCCAAAACGACGTCGTTTTGGCCTCTGACCCCCCATTTCAAAACGGCGCCGTATTATAATAGTATAAAAGCCCAAATTTCCTTCAAAAATTTCATTTTTTCATTTCTTTAAAAAAAAAACTGAAACTCTCTAAAAAAACTCTCAAACCCTCCCCATTCCGGCCAAATCACGATCACCGGACCTCCGTCGACCTCCATCGATGCCGTCGTCGACCACCGCGCACGGTGGTCGAAAATCGCAAAACTGTAAGTTTTTTATTCCTCTTTTTTATGTATTTTTTTGTTGTTTTAAAAAAAATAAAAAAATAAAAAAAATATGAAACCTTTTAAAAGAAATACGGAAAAAAGAAAAATAAAAAAAAATAAAAGCAACCTTTTAGTATTTGGGTATTTACTCGCTGATCTTGCTGTTTGTATTTGGGATTTGAATTTTTTTCTTCTATTCCTGTAAAAAAAAAAAGGTCCCGTTTACATTGAAATATTCGGCTTTTATAGCCTCTTTTTACAGATGATTTCCCCTATTTTACAGGTGCGTGGAGGAAGAGGAGACTTCACGTGGGTGTGGCGGACGCGCGCACGATGCGGCGTGCGTGGAGGCTGCTGGTGCGGGGTGGTTGCGGCGCTACTCCTTCTAAAAACCCCTAGGGTTTTCTGTTAATGCTTGAAAAAATTGGGCCACTTGGGCCTGCTGATTTGGGTTTGTTTTTTTATTTTTTGTTTGGTGGTTAATTTTTTGGTATTGGTTTAATTGGTCCTGGCCCGGGCATAATTTAGGCCCAACAGTTATTTTCATTGTTTTCACTAAAAATGTTTTGTAAAAGTGAAAAATGATGAAAACAAAAAATTTTAACTTTAAATAAATTGGCTCTGGCTTAAACCCATATAAATGAAAAAATATTCTTTTTTTTCAAACTTTTTTCTAATATTAAATTTGGTACATTAGTTTGAATTCATATAAATATAATTTTATTTTGAGAAAAATAATTATCAAATGTTTTCATTATTAAAAATGTTTTTATTTTTATTTTATCAAATGTGTTTTTTAATTTAAAAAATAGAAAATAAAAAAATTTATATTAAAAAACCAAACCAAGTATTTATGGCATCGAATAATAATAAGAAAAAAAGTTCTGAATTTAGTGAAGACCGGGTTGGAAAGATTGGGTATAGTTTGAGTTTGGTAACTGCAGAATCTAAGTTGGATACTGGAATAGCCCACCCCATAATCTGTTGGGTTAAATTGGCCTAATAATATAATTGTTGTTTAAATTATTATTTTTGAAATTATCACGACATGACATTATTATTAATTAGTTTATAGTCATGGAGAAAGGATCGTATGAAATTGTAATTTTTCATTATTTTTATTCAACTTGACAAACTAGATTTTTTCTCTTGATTTTCAACTTTTTCCTCTTAAACAATTTAAATTCAACTAAAAATACTAAAAATCAAAAGGAAAAATTTAATTTATTATGCTATTAGAAAGGGATAGGTATAACTTGAAATTACAATTTCATAAAATATTTCTCTCTATAGCTGGTAGTATGTAAAAATATAAATTTAGTTGAAATATGGATTATGTTTTTGAGTATAAATCACATTTATAAAATTATGGTGTTTCATGTTCATTTTTAAGAGAATTTGGTTTAATTATGCTCGGTACTTGTTCTTTTCGTACTTTTGAAATATAGGCCTTTTACTATGAAGAATTGTGGTTGTTAATGACTGCAAAGAAGGATTAAATTACAAAAGTCTAAAGAGTATAGGGACCGAAAGTAATTAAACCGGAGAATTTTGGACATCCTTAGTTCCAGAACTTCCAGGTTCCAGCCCAACATGCAATTTACATTTTTACTCTTGTGGAAGAAGAAAAGACTGCTTGCTTCCACATCTAAGAAACCTGCTTTCTCCCATTAGCCACTGACGTTTTCCAGTGCTTTCCAACCTTAGCTTTTAAACAAACACAGAAGGGAGGAATCTAGAGAGGCTAAGCGAGTGCGGTTCCATTTTTATCTCCAATGGCAGTTTTCGACCGGCTTGTAAGGACTACTGCTCGTTCATGGCGAAGGATCGTCTCTCCTAAAACCCTAACCCTAACCCCTTTACCTTCTCCCTCGCGTCAGTTCCCTCCTCCTCCTCTCTACCACCGTAAGTTTCTTCCTCTATTTCTTCTATTTATTTTCCTTAAATTTTTTACACACTCAGTGACGGGAAATTAAGGGATCTAATGTGTGAATCACTTAAAAATGGACTGAAATTTCTGTTTGCAATTTAGTCAAATGGAATTTTCTTTTGTAAAAATTTGATTGTCATTTGGTGATTAACAATGTTTTCTCCTTGGGATGCTTTCGCTTGTTTTTGTGCATTTATCTGATGCTTCTTTGTTGATTGATTGGCTGTTGGACTTGTGGTTTATTGCTAGTGAAGGTTTAGCAAGTCTTGGTGTTTAGTCCGTGTTGCCTAGATTGCTTATACCGTGGTGGGTTGCATTTTCCATTTTAATCTTTTGGGAAGATATTATCGTTATATGCAGGTTTCCCTCGAATCTCAAATTTTACTATTGGGTCAGATGTCCAGCAGCTAAGATTGGTGGCTGCTGCTTCAGGGTCATACTCTATACTTCCGGCTGTATTAGCTGGTTTGCTTGGAGCGGGAATGATAGAAACAACTTATGCTGATGCTGATGCTGATGAGGTTTGTGCGATTTATACTTCTTGGTACAGTTGATGATGTTTCCTGCATTTTTATTTTGGCCCCCATCTTTTGTTACCTACTGTATGTATCACCATTCCCGAAATAAGCACCCTAAATATGTGTTGCTCAATACTAATTGTTGGTAATGTAAAAAATATTTTCAGAATATTTTCAGTTACGGAAAATCTTCTGACTGTTGCAAAAATTATTTTCTGTTGAGGACTATTTTTGGAAATTGACATTGCTATTTTACTATTTTGCCTCTTCAGAAAACAGGATAAATAGCAAACCATTGTTCTCATTTTACACAACACAACAAAAGGCAAACAACTTTTCTCATTCTTCTTTTCTCTGAAATTTTGGTGTTTTACTAAATTACATTAAAGGGATATTCTGTCTAGGAGATTAGGTTTTAAATGGGACCGTCTGTGACCCTTTCAATCTTTCCTGAGAATTGAACCTAGTGTGGTTTAACCGGCTTTCTTCCAATTTATTTCTCGATCTTATTATCCGATTCCTTTTGGGAAGAACAATACCAATTGTGTTTCACTTTTTTCATTCGAGTGTACGAATATTGAAGTACTGTGTTAATTGTGGGGGTGACGTCCACTACATGATTACATTGATCTCGGTGAATTTGCTTCTAAGACAGTGGTTCTTCCACGACACAGTGATTATTTCATTCATTTACGCTCTGTTTATTTGTCCTATCAGTGCTAATGGTTTTGTTTTGCAGTAGTATATTTCCAACAATTTAGAAGCAAATTCATACTACTGTTTAAACATGAGAATCGGGTAAAGGAAAACGAATTACAGTGCACTTGTGGATCGTTGGAGCAATTGAAGTCTCCTATTGAGGCAATCGAGTTTGAGGGCACTTGAATAGTGCAATAGTGTGCCAAGTTGTGTTGGAATGGTTGCAAGCTTCATCTGTGTTGGCCAGCGGGCCATTGTGATCAAGATGAGCTTGGAAGGCCTAGCGAGATTGAGCGGTCAGAGACCACTCGAGATTATGGCATGGTAAGCCAATTTTGTATTTTTTGTTGTGCAGGCCAACAGACCTATTGAGTCGAGCAAGGCAGATGCAAGTCTTGACTTTGAGCCGAGCTTGGTACCGCAAGCTTGTAACCCTAGTGGGGGCATTAAAGTGGTGGTACACAAGCTCATTCTGCCTAGTCATATTCCTTGTGGTTTAATTTTGGCTTGCCCATTGCAAGCTTAGAGTTGAGTTATGGGGCTTGGGTGTAAACTCTGGGTTTCGTGGCTCCTAGATTGAAGGATTATTGAGTCTGAGAGCTTGAACAAGAGAACCAATGGGGGATGTCTTGTTCAGGCAACCTCTGAGATTGAGATCGAGATCGACCTAGTTTGGTGGTGCCGCATGTGTTGTAGTTGGCCAAGATGACCACACCTAGTGAGGTGACCTTAGAGGGGTCGAGAGGGCCTAAGTTGGGGATGACCAATGAGTCTGAATTTCCCATGTTGAGAATTTTAGTGTTGGTGCCACAAGGGGCAGTTGACATAAACTACGTCCAAAGGGACGCATCCAGCGGGATGTTGTAAGAGTGTGGTTTGTGCTACATCTAAAGGGATATATTTTTGAGTATCAAAGACATGATAATATTCAGTCGACAAAGGGTCATACCATCAAGGGTCCCTAAAGGTTGTAACTTGATGATTATGTGGCATTGAGTCCAAGTGTTCGGTGGAGGAATGAGCATAGACGAGACTACACCAATAATTGAGATGAGACCAAGTTAAGTCTATATCCGATGTGTATTGAATGGATCATAACCTTAGGCCTTGAAGGTCCAAGATGGACTTGAGACTGAAATATCAACTCGATGCAACAAGGTTATTAAAGTTGTAGCTCCATGTTGATGAGGGCATCAACATAGTAAGTGGGGGAGGGTGTTATGGTCCACAATTTACTATGTTAGTTATCAAGGTTGAGCTTTTTCCAAATGGTCTTAAGTGAAATTAAAAGTATAGTAACTTGGAAGTTGGAATTTATTGGATACCCTGCAATTCTAGAGGGATGTTGTGATACAAATTGGGTAATTGATAAAGTTAGCCTTATAAGTGGATATGTCTTTACTTTGGCTGGAACAACTATTTCTTGCAAGTCTGCTAAACAGACGTGTATTGCTCGCTTCACGATGAAATCAGAATTTATAACTTTTGATTTACCCGGGCAAGAGGCCGAGTGACTTAGAAATTTACTTGCAAAGACTCCTTTATGGAAAAAATCGACATCTCCCATATCTCTATTATGTAATTTACAAGTCGCAATTTGCGTTGCTAAGAGCCAAGCTTACAATGGTAGGAAAAGACATATTTCGAATAAAGATATGAATCTGTGAGACATTTAATAAAGAATGGAGTTCTTGCTTTGGAGTATGTGAGGTCTGAAAGAAACTTAGCTGATCCACTAACCAAAGAGTTAAGTAAGAAAATGATTCTTGATTCATCGAAAGGGATGGGTCTTAAGGTCAGTGGTTGAGGAATTCATAATGGATTCCCAACTTAGATTTTTAAGTTCAATATGGTCAAACGAAATCATGGAAAGACACATAGTGTACATTTTACCTATCCCTATGACAAACGATGTACATGCATAAGATTGTGTTTTTACTCTTAATGAATTAATATCCCAAGGTTTGAGTGGTCCTATTGAGATGGACTTGATGAATTTACCAACATATGAGGTTGAGTTTCTTACTCTTAATGAGTTCATATTTCAGAGTTTGGGTGGTCCTATTGAGACGAACTTAATGAATTCACAGAATTTAAAATTGAGATGATGAGCTTAATAAATGCTTTTAATAGTTTCGTAGTCCTGATTCGAGTAGTCTATATTGAGATAAACTTGATGAAATCATCTACGTAAGTGTGAAAAACTAGCCACATTCTATGAAAGACATTGAACCGTCTTTCTAGAGCACTTACTAGCATCCCGAGGTGTATTGGCTAAAATTTGGTCTATTGCAGAACTTCAATTGGATCTAAGGTTAGTCGTGGGTTATGAGTTAACCCTTATATTAACAAGTTCAAAATTTTCACTTGTTAAATAGAAAACCACTCATTTCACTATATACTAGTTCAAATCCAAAAGATACTAGTGCTTAAGCGGCTAATTTTGTTGTTACTCTTCTCATGTTTTACCTTTCTTATATTTACAAAATTTTCAATTTTTTTGCATTAGTGGAAGAATGTTGGTAATGCAAAAAATATATTTAGAATATTTTTAGTTGCAGAAAATCCTCTAATTGTTGCAGACAATATTTTCAAAATATTTTTGATTGAGGAAATTCTTTGCTATTTTTGAAAACTAACACTACTATTTTACCATTTTGCTCTTTCAGAAAACAGTATAAATAGTAGGCCATTCTTCTCATTTTACACAACACGGTAAAAGGCAAACAACTTTCCTCATTCTTCTTTTCTCTGAAATTCTGGTGTTTTACTAAATTACATTAGAGGGATATTCTGTCTAGGAGATTGGGTTTTAAGCGGTAGCGTCTGTGACCCCTTTAATCTTTCCTAGGAATTGAACCTGTGTGGTTTAGCCGGTTTTCTTCCAATTTATTTCCTGATTCCTTTCGAGGAGAGCAATACCAATTGTGGAACACAATCTTTATTCGAGTGTACAAATATTAAAGTACTGTGTTAACCTTGGGGTGTTACGTCTACTACACGATTATATTGATCAGGGCGAATTTGCTTCTAAGGCAGTAGTTCTTCAATGACACAATGATTATTTCATTTATTTACACTTTGTTTATTTGTCCTATCAGTGCTAACGATTTTGTTTTGCAATAGTATATTTTCAACACTAATGAATGCGTACCATATTCTTACGCTTGTTATGATGATTTGGAGATGCATTATTTGAATTGATTATGGAAACTAGCTTCTTGCAGGTCTCCTCCAAACCTCCTCTCCCATCAGAACCTCCTACAAGTCATGTCGACCTTGAGGAAACTGCCAAGAAAGAGAGGCAGCGAATTGAACAGATGCTTAAAGATAAGGGAATACGATATGGTTCTTATCCTCGGTTTACTGTTGCTGTCAAGGGCCAAAAGGTTGTTTCTGTTCATTTATTTTTTCCCCTTGGATGGCATAGCCTGTTTTGTGGGTTAGATAGGGTGGGTCATGGTGATGATCCTAATGAACAATTTATTCTTTCTGATGATTTAGTGTTATACTATATTATATATATTAAATAGTTTATTTTCTGAATGCATGTTTCACTGCTAATTGTCATCTGTTGGTTATATGTGTATAACTGGATTCATGGTATTTCTGCTCGGCTCAAGTATTTTTAACAGGATACACTTGTTATAGGTAACAATCAAGTTCCAGATTCCTCCTTCATGTGAAGTTGCACAGTTGGTTGCAAACCTTGTTTCACATCTTGGGCTGAAGGTTGATGAGCGAGGTGGTGGTTCCGATGTGCTATTACGTGCATGGGACAGGTTGTCAATGATAAAGTTCTTTTCAAATCTAAAGCTGCATTTATGTTGGCATTAAATTATGCGAAGTTCCAACCTTTTTGTTGTTTCAGTTCAGTGGCCTGGCAGCTGACACTTAATCCACTGGAGAAACAGAAGGAAACTGGAGTCAATGAGGGACATTCAGTATATAGGAGTGGAGATGAAGGGGATTTATGCATCCTCATTTTCCGTTCACTCATAAGCTCTGACAAAGCGGTTGGTCTTAGTTTCTTACAGTTTCTAACAATATTGTAGTATGAGTGAGATTGCATTATTTTTTATTTTATTTTTATGTTTCACAGAGTAACTGTTCAATCATACAATTTATCATAGGAAATTGAGTTTATAAAGCAAGGAAGTTTGAATCCGAAGGAGCTTGATGCCTTCGTATCTGCCTTAGAACTAGCAGGTGGAAGGTTTGCACAAAGTAGCTCTCTGGTAAACAAACCAAGGGAAGGTTCTGCACAGATACCTGCACAAAAATCAATCTCTAGCCTGGAGGCCATGGGGGTAAGAATTTATGGACTTGATGCACCACATCAGAATAAACCATACAGTGAGATATCATGGGACAATATTGCTGGATACGACCAACAAAAACAGTATGTAAAGACTTGACAAATATTATATCCTTTATTTTTTCCATTTTTGGTCAAACATAGATTAGCGGAGATGGTGTTTCGCATATTTATTTCACACATACAACTTCTCATTTTGTTAGAGAAATAGAAGATACAATTTTGCTGGCTCTAAATAGTCCTCAAGTATATGATGATATAGCTCGTGGGACTCGCCAAAAATTTGAGTCAAATAGACCAAGAGCTGTGCTCTTTGAAGGACCTCCCGGTTTGCTTTTCAACCCAGAGAAATATTGATTCATTTTCCTGGAAATGTAATATTGAACTGATTCATTTATGTCAAAATTTTAAGTATTGCAGGTACAGGGAAGACATCTTGTGCTCGTGTTATTGCTAATCAGGCGGTGAGCAACAAGTTTCTTATCTAGAACGTTGATGGTTATAATACATTTAGTTAAACATTAAAATTGTTTTTGTTGCTTGGTATAGTTTGCTTTATTCTTTGTAGAATAAGTCGTACAAGTTTGATAGTTTCTGTAGGAGACTGTTTTATTTGAATGTGTAATGGAACTGAAGCATGTTCATGCTTTGCAGGGTGTCCCATTGCTCTATGTACCACTTGAGATTGTTGTGTCAAAGTACTACGGTGAAAGTGAAAGGTTACTGGGGCAAGTTTTCTCTCTTGCCAATCAGCTCCCTGATGGTGCTATCATATTTTTGGATGAGGTAAATGAAGCAAGTAATGATCAATAAACGAGGCTTCCCTTTTAGTTAATCAGCCACTGGTTTCCTTCCTCTTTTTTACCATCAGTCAATTTGCATTCATTTATATTAGATTGTTGACAAGACAGCCTACATTGCAGGTTGATTCTTTTGCCACTGCTCGTGGTGGTGAAATTCATGAAGCTACACGTCGAATTTTGTCAGTGCTATTGCGACAGGTTAAATTAAATTTTCAAGTAGTTTTGGTTTCTAGGGAAAATTAACCGCTTAGCAAGCCTTTTTAAAACATGAACTTCTGATTATTTTAGGTTTTAAGAGTTATGTTTCTCATCAGTTCAGCATTCAATGTCCTTGCTACATTTCAATTGTAGCCTATTATTACCTCTGCTCTGTGCCAAACGGTTATGCTTAATGAATCCGAAAATGTCACAAAATCAAAGAATGATTCTTAAACATCATCAACAATGGTTATGAAGAAGAAGTCCTAATCTTATAGGAGGAAGTTTTGCTGGTCTGCTGTGTATAAATTTTTACTAATTATCCTCTGTGGAAAACATTTCAAGAATTATATTTTGCCTACTATATTGTACGAGTAACATTGATCAAGTTTTCTGGATGCCTAAATAACGGTGCTGTTATGGTACCATTAATGAAATTGTATTATTTTTTTTTTTCTTCAGATTGATGGATTTGAACAGGACAAAAAAGTAGTAGTCATTGCTGCTACAAATAGAAAACAAGATCTTGATCCTGCATTGATTAGGTAAAGTAGATGCTGTTCCAGTCCCTTTTGGAGAGCCTAATTGTTTCTTAAACCAATGAATTGTTTCTGATTCAGTCTTTGTTTGCAGTCGTTTTGATTCAATGATTGTCTTTGGTCTACCCGATGAGCACAACCGTCAGCAAATAGCAGCTCAGTATGCAAAGCATCTTACAGAATCCGAGTTGGCTGAACTTGCTCGAATCACCGACAAGTAAGTTGAATTTGTTATCATAATTTCTGCAGTACATTCAATGTCTCTAAATATGACCAAAGCTAAGTAGAAAAACCTCCTGTTTAATATCTGAAAGTTCTCTACTAGGATTAAACATTTTTTTCAAATAGAACTTATCTTCTACCATTCGCATGCATCATTTAACAAATAATTAACCAACCTTGCCTATCGACATATCCAGAATGTCTGGTAGGGACATCCGGGATGCATGCCAACAAGCAGAGCGGTCATGGGCGTCAAAGGTATTAGCTATCTGACCTTAAGTCCCAATATGTTTTGATCTATAAATACCATGTTCTACCATTTACATTCATTCATGGTTTTCACAGCTTATTCGAGGACAAGCAACAAATAACAAAGAACAACCATCTCTCCCACCTTTGGAGGAATACATCAGAAGTGCCACTAATCGAAGACAGGCCCTACTCAGTGTTGCAGAGCAGAGAAACCAAAACCCAAGCCCTCGTATGAAGAAACCTCCATTAGATTTGTTGTCTTTGCAATCTACAGCACTTTAGGTGATTACATTTGTAGAGAGACAAAGGACTTTTGCAGAGAGAGAGAGAGATTTTTCATTTAATATAATAATCAGTACATTACATAGATATAGTATATAAAATCCCAGCTTCATTTTCATCCTCAATTTTGATAAATAAACCAAAGATTATTCAATTAATTTTAGTGAAACTTCAGAAGATTAAGTTGCACTGCAACAAGCTCAGCAGCAAAGCTCCTTGTCTGAATTTGAAAGGAAGAAAAAAAGTTACTTTTATAACGATATTGATAATATCGTTATTGTCGTTAAAGTGATGATTCTGATTTTCTTTTTACTGATGAATTTGTATTATTGATAACAGTTAAGGGATTAAATCTGTAATTTTAGCATAGTAGAGGGACTAAAACCATAATTAGATAGAGAGAAAAATCGAGAGAAACGACACTTTTTTTTACCTAACAGAGGAATCCCTTGGTTCGTCATCTGCTCCACGCTTCCGTTTCCTGGTATCAGCGTCTCTGGCAACAAACGAAGCGATCTGGGACTGAGTTCGCAACATCATCCGAGTCAATTCGGCCTCGGATTCCGCCCTCCGTTTCTCCGCCTCACATCTGGAAGCTTCCATTGCCTTGACCATCTCCATCCCGGCTAGCTCCATCCTAAGAATCGAATCAGAGAAGACACGAAGACCGGCGGAGAGATCAGTGAAGGGCGTGGAATCACAATCAGAGTCGCAGTCGTCGGAATCAAAAGTGGGTGGACTATTGGAATCTTCTTCGTCGAGGTTTGGAGTGTCGGAGGGGTGTGGGTTAGAGAAAAACCCAGCATCGCAGGTGTATTTTAGACAATTATCGTCTTTGGTGAGGGTCGGATTGGGTGGAGCAGTCGGGTCCGCCATTAACGCTACGAGTAGAGGCTTTGCTCTGCCTGGGTACACAATATCAGTAAAGAGGATAAGAGTTTACTGGGTTGTTGCTAACTGGTCGGTAAAAATGAGACAAAAGTGGATGCCATGTCATAGTTTGTTCCTTACTCAGGGTCCCACCATTTAAGCATCCAAGTTTCTATTACATTATTATTATTTTATAATATTATCCACATGTGGCGTCTTTTACATTATTAATAATACGAAAATAAAAATAAAAAAAATACCAAAATGTGGGCAAAATAACACCTATAGGCGGTTTTTTTAATTAATTAGGACTTTAGCCCAAATTTAAAATTAATTAGAAAAATAAGTCAATTTAAATGGAAAACGCATTTAGCTGGGCGCATTTTTTGTACAGGTGTTAGGAAAGCGTGCCTAGTTAGGTGTGTTTTTCATTTCTCTCTCTAGGGTTAAGACTTTTTAATTATTTAGGGTTAATGTTTTATTTTATTAAGATTAGGGTTTAGGGTATCTTGAAAGTGTTTAGAGTTTTCAACTGAAATGACGAAAATTCTTAAGTAGTTTTGAGGGGTTGGGGATGTAATAACGTGCTTCAGCATACATACATTTCATATGTCATGGCGGGATAGGACCATGACCTTAGAAACCCATTGTGGAGAAATTCGATTTCTGCATACATTTGGTTCACATACCTTTCTCTGAACTTCTCCAGAAAAAACTCCCAATCAATCATCTCCTCTAGAGTCACATTGGTCAATGTTTCCCACCACTGGTAGGCTTCTCCTTCCAGCAATGACATGACACACAAGAGACTATCTTCTAATATGCATTTTAATTCCTTTATCACTCTGTAAACTCGAGACAATCACTGTTCAACCATAGTCAGATTATCACCTTTGTCACCCAGAAATTCCTTAGCACCCCTCTAACGTATTTTTTTCACAGGGTCTCCTTTAGGTGGAGTTACAATCAATACTGGTGGTGTAGGTGGTGATGGGCGAACCACTTCTGATTGTGGTTGCTGAGGCCATTGAGGTTGGGGTGCTTGAGTATTCCTCATAAATTTATCAAACATTTGTGCCATCATCGTAAAGAAGACGTTTCCGAAAGTATTTCCAGTTGCTCCCAAACCAGCTGCAGGTGCTTCCTCTGGAATAGGGGGCACATGACTTTCAATTTCTTCACTGGTCACTTCTTTTGATTCTTCAGACATTGTTGTCACACTATAAAAAAATTCAGATTAGTTTAAATCACAAGGACTATGCCAGAGGCGTATCATGCATGCTAGGGCGTGACACAACTTTTGGTTTTTTCGAAAATCAGCTTAACCTTGGATTTGATACCAAACATGAAACACGCCAAATCCGACCCTATGATAGGATCCAAGCTTGATGTGTCACTACTCAAAATCAAACTAACTTGTGGCAAAACAATTTGGCGGAAGCTTTATAAAATTATTACAAAAGTATACATATAAACACATGATAGTTGTGGTTTTACTAAAGCTTGAAATAAATCATTAACAGTTTGAAATAACGTTCAAGACATTTGGTGTATAAGTTCAAATATATTAACTTCATTAATCAGAATGTAATAATTCAAATCCAGACATTAATACTTAATAGAAATATCGTACAAACAGAGTTTTGTCAAAATAAAAGTTCTTTATGCAGTTCCTTTCAAAAATACATTTATACGTTATCCAAAAGAGTCATGCATGATACAGAACAAAACAGTCAGCTCACAATAGCAGCAACATGTAAACAGAAAAATATATAGGATTTTTCCTATGTAATTTATCATATTTTTACTTAAATTCGTTGTTAAAACTAAGTAATTGTTTAATAAATTAATGAAATATGTAAAAATATGAAATTAGGACATAGAAATTATTAAAATGTGATTTTATGCTTTATTATATAGTTTCCATGCAATAAATAGCTTATTTTGTATTAATTTGAATATATTATATTTTTTAAGATAAAGTGGGCCACGCATGATTAAATTAAATAATAAAATATAAAATTATATTTAGTAATTCATTTTAAAATATTTCATTAATAATTTGGGTTTTAATTAATTAATTAAATTGGATAAATTTTATTCTTTGGTCCTCAAACTTGTTGATTTATTCTGGACAGGTCTGATAGCTTTGCTGGATTACAAAACCGTCCAAATTGGAGACCAAGTCAACCCAATATTCGGCTACACATGGCTGTCCATTTAAACCATTCTTTGGTTTAATTACACAAGGTCCTTGCAGTGTTGAAGAAATTAGAGATTTGCCCGAAGATTTACGATTGACCGATTCTCAGTCCTGAGTTGTGTGGCATCCAAAATTGCTTAAAAATAAAGCAAAAATTAAGTCAAAAGCCACTAAGCATGGCCGACCACAATTTGAGGAGATTTGAAGAGGTTAACATCCACTATTTTTAGCAAACTATCCCCCTCTCCTCATCTATAAATAAGATCCTCTCATTCCCTCATTCATCATCCCTCAATCATTACGCATTCATTCTCATCATTCATCATTCTCTCTTCTCTCCAAATTCTCTTAGCCTTTTCCATTCCCACGCCTAGCATCATATCTTCATAGAGATTTTAGTAATTAAGCCTCTTAAAGAACCCTTGGTCGGCCACCTTGGAGAGCCATCAGCAAATGAACAAAGCAAAGGAACGAAGGAGCCTCGTCAGTCAGAGTCTTGGGTGACAGCCACTCTGAATTGGGTTTAATCTTTCTTTTCTTTAATTTAATCTAAAGATGTTTGCTATGTGTTCTTTGTTCTTGTTTACAACAATGTTAGCTTAATTTTATTTAAGCTAGGATGATTGCTTTGATTAAATAATATTTATTTGATTCATGCTTATAATGTTTGTGCCTCAATCGACCATGTTTTCAATTAAAATCAAGTCTGTATTTCGTTCATACGTGATTGAAATGCACCTGAATTAGCTGAGCGATCCTGACCAGACGACGGCTAATGGACACATAATTGAAATGTGCATGCTCTATTTAGATCCTGACCCGATTAAATTGTGGGTTGCATAACAACTCGACCAAGCTCATTATCTCGCATAGTTTTTAGATTTGTGTGATTAAATCTGTTTCAAACTCCGACACGTCCTCAAGTTACCTCACACGAATGCTAAGAAACCCTTAGTAAATAAGGATCGAGTAAAATGCGTATTTACTAAGTAAAGGATTCCGAAAGGACCTAATTTGGTTTCCAAACTCATGAAAGATCGAGTTGCCATGGAATGTTTTTCCGAATGTTATTAAGCATGTTGATAATAAATTGAGTTTAATTAAAGTAATTGTCCTAGTTTATTTATGTTATAATTGTTGCAAATTGTGTTTAATTTTACTAAAATCTATTTCATTCATATAGTTTGCATACTTAGGATAATTTGCATTAGGGATCATTGCATTTAGTTTAATATATTTTAATCACCACTTCTCAACTATATTGTGTTTTTATTTACCAAATTGTTAATATAATTTTACAAATTAAGTGACTTAGCACAAATACAATCCCTATAGAGACGATAACTCGATACTTACTTATTACTTGATAACGACTGTGTACACTTGCACAAACCTATGCGTTACAAGTTTTTGGCGCCATTGCCGGGGATTGTCAACTGTTGCCATAGTCATTTTTTTTTCGTGAAATTATTTATTTTCAATTTGATTCATTTCTAACATTACTAAATTATTCTTTTTAATTTTTGTGATTTTATTTTCATGTGTTAATGAGCATAGATCGAATTATCGATTTACTCCCTGTAGACCCTGAAATTGAGCGAACTTTCAAACAAAGAAGACGTGAACGAACAGCTCAAAGACAAGTCGAGATGGACCTTGGAAATCAGAATCAAGACCAAGGTAATGAAGCCGATCATGTACGAAATCCCATCCTCATTGCCAATGATAGGGATCGATGCATCAGAAAATATGCTGTGCCACTTTTCAGTGAGTTAAATCTAGGAATTAGAAGGCCAAATATTGAGGCAACTCAACTTGAATTGAAACCAGTGATGTTTCAAATGCTACAAACGGTGGGCTAATTTAGTGGTATGCCCACGGAAGGTCCACATCTTTACCTTCGATTGTTTATGGAGGTGACTGATTCATTCAAGATAGCCGGTGTGACTGAAGACGCATTGAGGTTGAAGTTGTTTCCGTACTCGTTGCGAGATCAAGCACGAGCATGGCTCAATTCATTGCCACCAAGTTCCATATCTACATGGCAAGAATTAGCAGAGAGATTTTTGGTTAAGTATTTCCAACCTAGCAAAAACGCTAAGTTGAGGAACGAGATCACAACTTTCCAACAATTGGATGACGAGTCTTTGTATGAGGCTTGGGAGCGATTCAAGGAGTTACTTCGTAAGTGTCCTCATCATGGGATTCCTCATTGTATCCAGTTGGAGACATTCTATAATGGTCTCAATACACATACAATATTGATAGTAGATGCTTCCGCGAATGGTGCAATATTGTCTAAGTCTTATAATGAGGCTTATGAGATCATCGAGAGGATCGCGAGTAATAACTATCAATGGCCAACAAATCGAACAGCTTCAGGAAGACGTGTAGCCGGAGTTCATGAAGTTGACGCCCTCACTTCGTTATCACTCGGTATCGTCTATTTCCTCTATGTTAAAAACAGTTTTACGCTAATAGTGCTAATAATTTTGCAGCTTCGACCACCAAGTCCGTTTGAAGTAGTTTCCTGTGTGTACTGTGGGGGAGGTCATTCTTTTGAGAATTGTCCATCAAATCCTGAGTCAGTGTACTATGTGGGGAACCAATATCAAAATAGAAGTGGACAAGGACCCCAGTCCAACTTCTACAGTCCTTCATAGCGTAATCATCCTAACTTTTCTTGTAGCAACCAAGGAAATGGGCCGAACAATAACTTATTGCAGCAAAGACCCAACCAATCTCAAGGGTTTAATCAGCAAGCTCCAAAACCATCTCAAGCTGAGGCATCAAACAGTTTGGAGAACTTTTTGAAAGAGTACATGACAAAGAATGAATCTTTAATCCAAAGCCAAGCAGCAACACTGAAAAATTTGGAAAACCAAATGGGTCAGTTAGCTATGGAGCTTTGTAATAGACCACAAGGAACCTTGCCGAGCGATACTGAGAATCCAAGAAATTTGGGTAAAGAACATATCAAGGCAGTGGCATTGCGAAGTGGTAAAATTCTGGAACCTCGATTGATTGATGTCGAAGATAAGCCCGTTGAGAAGAATCAACCAGCTGTTGAAATTCCTACATCAAAGGAATTAGAATTTGCAAAGTCTGACAAGGTAAACCCTGACTTAGTGAATTCAGATATTTTAACATCTTCTTTGGATGCAGATTTACCTACTCAGAAAAGTTGTCCAGTTCAACCGAAAGTTCTATCACCTCCATATCCGCAAAGATTGCAGCAACACAAGCAGAAACAGGAGGTGCAATTCAAGAAGTTTTTGGATGTTCTAAAGCAGTTACACATCAATATTCCGTTGGTGGAGGCTTTAGAAAAAATGCCGAATTATGTGAAGTTTATGAAGGATATACTGTCCAAAGAGAAACAACTGAGTGAGTATGAGACTGTTTTCTTGACAAAGGAGTGCAGTGCGTTCCTGCAGAACAAATTACCACCGAAATTGAAAGACCCAGGAAGCTTTACTATACCCTGTAACATTGGTAAATCTTACTGTGGTAAAGCTTTGTGTGACTTAGGAGTGAGTATCAACTTGATGCCTAAGTCTATTTTCAAGATGTTAGAGATAAGTGAAGTAAGACCTACAATTGTGACGCTTCAGCTAGCGGATCGATCTTTAGCATATCCCGAAGGAAAGATCGATGATGTTTTGGTAGGAGTCGATAAATTTATTTTTCCTACTGATTTCATTGTCTTAGATTTTGAAGCAGACAAGGAAGTGCCGATCATCCTTGGGAGACCTTTCTTAGCCACGGGAAGAATGTTAATTGATGTGCAGAAAAGTGAACTCACCATGCGAGTTCAAGACGATCAGGTAACCTTTAACATTCTTAAAGCGATGAAATTTCCCGATCCGATAGAAGAGTGTTCAGTTCTGGAAGAGATATAAACCTTGGTTTCTATGGAAAGCAATTTTAAAGAAGATCCATTGGAGAAAGCCTTAGATCTTGACCCTTTGGAGGATGAAGAAGGTGAAGAAAACATGGCTTTGATGGAAGCCAATTCGAGAAATTTTGTTCAATCCACACGATTTGAACTGTTGGAGTTGGAAGTCAGAGAATTTGTGCAACCCAAGTTGTCAATTGAAGAACCACCTAAAATCGAACTAAAGGTACTTCCTTCCCATTTGAAATATGTTTATTTAGGTGACTGTTCTACTTTGCCTATGATTATTTCAACAGAACTGACGAAAGATTAAGAGGAGCAACTAATTGCTATTCTAAAGAAATTTAAAAAAGTAATTGGTTGGACCATAGCTGATATTCGAGGTATAAGCCCTTCTTTTTGCATGCATAAAATCATTTTAGAAGAAGGTGAAAGAGCTCGAATTGATGGGCAAAGGAGGATCAATCCTATTATGAAAGAAGTTGTGAGAAAGGAAGTGATCAAATGGTTAGATGCAGGAATCATCTATCCTATTTCAGATAGTTCGTGGGTAAGTCCGGTGCAGTGTGTGCCGAAGAAAGGTGGAATCACGGTTGTTGAAAATGAGTGTAACGAGTTAATTCCCACGAGAACTGTTACCGGTTGGAGAATCTGTATTGATTACAGAAAGTTGAACAAAGCCACTCGGAAGGACCATTTTTCGTTGCCTTTTATGGATCAGATGTTAGATCGACTGGAAGGTAATGGATTCTATTGTTTTTTAGATGGCTATTCGAGATATAACTAAATAGTTGTAGCCCCAGAGGACCAAAATAAAACAACCTTTACTTGTCCATACGGTACGTTTGCTTTTAGGCGAATGCCTTTTGGTTTATGCAATGCACCTGCAACTTGTCAATGATGCATGATGGCAATATTTACTAATATGGTTGAAAATTTTGTTGAGGTTTTCATGGATGATTTTTCTGTTTTTGGTAACAATTATGATATCTGTTTGAGTAATTTGGCTAAGGTACTGAAGAGATGCAAGAGACGAATCTTGTTCTTAATTGGGAAAAATGCCATTTTATGGTCAATGCAGGGATTGTCTTAGGTCATAAAATCTCAAAGAAAGGAATTGAAGTTGATAAAGCAAAGGTGGACGTAATTGAAAGATTACCGACCCCAATGAATGTGAAAGGAGTCAGAAGTTTCTTAGGCCATGCCGGTTTTTACCGAAGGTTTATCAAAGATTTCTCGAAAATTTCTAAACCATTGTGTTTGTTGTTAGAGAAAGATACAGTGTTTGATTTCAACAAAGCATGTTTGGAAGGTTTTGAAGATCTAAAGAAGCGGTTAATCTCAGCCCCAATAATCATTACACCTGATTGGAACTCACCTTTTGAGTTGATGTGCGATGCAAGTGACTATGCCGTTAGAGCTGTGATGGGTCAAAGAAGAAACAAAGTGTTTCACCCTATTTACTATGCAAGTAGAACTTTGACGGGAGCCCAACTCAATTATACGGTAACCGAAAAGGAACTCTTCACTATAGTTTTTGCTTTTGACAAATTCCGCTAATATCTTATAGGTACCAAAGTTACAGTATTTACTGACCATGCGGCCATTAAATACTTGCTCATGAAGAAAGATGCAAAACCAAGGCTAATTTCTTGGATACTTTTACTCCAAGAATTTGACCTTGAGATCCAAGACAGAAAAGGTGTCAAAAATCATATAGCTGATCATCTGTCGAGGTTGGAGCAAGATGAGGTAACTCAGTCATGTGTGCCTATCAACGAGAATTTCCTAGATGAACACTTATTTGAGGTAAATTGAATTCATGAAATACCCTGGTTTGCTGATTTTGCCAATTATCTTGCATGTGGAATAATTCCTCGAGAAATGAAATACCAACAAAGGAAAAAATTCCTTCATGATAGTCGGTATTATCTTTGGGAGGATCCGTTTTTGTTTAAACAATGTGCAGATAATATAATCCGAAAGTGTGTAGCTGAAAGCGAGATTGTTGAGATCTTGTATCATTTCCATTCATCTCCAAGTGGGGGACACTTTGGTGGTTCACGTCTTCGCAAAGAAATATTTTGCAAAGCGCATTTCTTTTAGGCCTACACTATTTAAAGATGCTTATGCTTATGTGAAGAATCGTGATAAATGCCAAAGGACCGGAAATATATCAAGGAGGAATGAGATGCCCTTGACAAACATTTTAGAGATTGAATTGTTCGACGTATGGGGCATTGATTTCTTAGGCCCGTTTCCTTCTTCGTATGGGAACAAATACATCTTAGTCATTGTGGACTATGTATCCAAGTGGGTTGAAGCTGAAGCATACCCTACAAATGATTCTAACATAAGTATGTGTTTACATGATTTGGGACACCAAGAGCTATTATTAGTGATGAAGGTTCTCACTTTGTGAACAAATGACTTAAGTGGTTACTTGACAAATATGATGTGAAGCACAAGATTGCTACTGCCTATCACCCCCAGTTTAATGGGCAAGTTGAAAGAGTGAATCGCGAAATCAAAGGTATCCTTGAAAAGGTAGCACACCCTAGCAAAAAAGATTGGTCTCGAAGGCTCGATGATGTATTATGGGCCTATCAAACAACATTTAAGACACCGTTAGGAATGACTCCTTATCGGTTAGTCTTTGGAAAGGCATGTCATTTGCCATTAGAGTTGGAGAATAAAGCTCACTAGGCTTTGAAGCAGTTGAACTTTGATCTTAATCAAGCCGGTGAGAGAAGGATGTTACAACTTGATGAGTTGGAAGAGTTGAGGTTGTTTTCCTATGAGAATGCCAAAATGTGTAAAGAAAGATCAAAGAGATGCCATGATAGTCATATACAACCTCGCGAGTTTAAAGAAGGTCAGAAGGTTTTGTCGTTTAATTCAAGGTTGAAGTTATTTCCTGGGAAGCTTAAATCCCGATGGAAAGGACCTTATACCATCTACCGAGTTTATCCTTATGGAGCTATTGAATTATACAACAAATACAGAGGTACGTTTAAAGTTAATGGTCAGCGTCTCAAACACTACTGGGATGGAAAGTTGAGCGAGTTGAATCCTCGTTCAAATTAACAGACCCTTAATTTTTCATGAACTCATTTTGTAAATAAATAAATAATTAGAACTTATTTTATTAATTATTACATTTAATTAATTTTGTCTAAGGAGATTGGAACTTAAGCGGGACCATTGTGACCCCTCCAACCTTTCTTGGGAATTAATTTAATGTAATTTGTTAAGAAGAAATTTTCTAATTAAGATTTAAAATTTTTAAGTTTCATTTGTTCTGTTTAAATTTTAAATTTTTATGTTAATAAAGGGGGTCAAATTTGGCCCAAGTACTAATAAGTTTTTTTAGTAAGATATAGTCTGAGTTTGAGGCCCAAGACAGCAAAAAGGAGGGAAAAATCCATGCCTTGCCGTCACACCCATTGCTTGCCGCCCAAGTAACCCTAATGTAGCTAAATTTTTGCTACATGTTTCCCTAATTTTTCCCTATATAAACCCCTCTCTATTCTACTAATTTTCATATCCCCCAAAGCAATTTGCTTACACCCTAAAAATCCCTAAATCTCCCTTTTGTGCTGTCAACCTCAAATCCCGAAAGAAACACTAGTTCTCTTCCCTTTTTTGCCGAAATTCCCTATTTCTACCGCAAAGAGATTGTCAAAGCATCGCCATTGCTGTCTCACACCGTTGTCGCCGCCGCACCCTGTCGTTGCTGTCGCACATCGTCGTCGCTGTCGCACCATCCTTGCCGTTGCAAGATTTTTGCCGTAGCAAGTTCTACCCACTTTTTAGATTTCTCTTTTCTCTCTTGTACAGAAACTTTGCCGAATTTTCGGGAAAAGATACCATGTCTCGCAAATGAACCAGATCTTCAAAGACTACTCTTGAAAACCCAATTTTGATCGATGAAGAAGTGAAAGAGAGATTTGATTCAATCTTCAAGCATCAACCTATGATGCCGGAAAAAGGTTTTGACTTGAAGAGTAATGATTTGATGGTTGTTCCTACACTGATTAGAAAGAAAATCAATACTCTCAAGTGGGAACGATGTTGTGATGCTCGTTCACTTCCCGATGATGAACTAGTTCGAGAATTCTATGCTAGTTTGACTACGCAAGATGCTACTGAAGTCATCATTCGAAAGAAAAAGGTACCTCTTACTTCTAAGTCCATCAATGATTTATTTAATTTAGCTGATGTTGAAGAAGATGGGTACTACCCTATGATGAACAATATCAATTGGGATTTTCTTCAACAAGTGCTTGATGTTGTGACAAATCCGGGATCCCAAAGGATTATAAGAAAATATGGGCTTGTCGAAGAGAATACTTAAAACCAATAGCAAAGGTATGGTTTTATTTCGTTCGCTACAGTTTTATGCCTATCTCACATAGTTCCACCGTCTCGATGGAACAGATGCTTTTGTTATATGCAATTTTGACAGAAAAGTCCATTAATGTTGAGAAAATTATCCTCAAGGAGATTCACGATTGTGCTAAAAAGAAGGCAGGAAGTGCTTATTTCCCATCATTAATCACTTCACTTTGCTTAAAGGCCCGTGTTAAAACACAAGCAAATCTAAAGGGGCGATATGTTCAAGGATGCATTACAAATTATGATCTTGAAAGATTAGTAGAGAGGGTGCATGAGCTGAATCAAGGCGATCAAGAAGAGCCAACTGAGCTGGATACTGAGGAGTCAACAGATGGAACTGCAACTGAAGCTAATTCAGTTACAGACACTGAAGAGGAAGCATCTGATAAGGAACCGAACATTCCTGAACCAAGGGTTGAGCTAGAAGAAGAACCAGCCAAGCTAGGTGTTGAACCTGAATATACAACTCCCATGCCGACTTCTGCAAGTACTTCAAGGAAATCAGAGTTGTCAATTTTGATGGATATGTGCAAGTTCATGCACAATCAACAACAAACTTACTGGAAATAGGCAAAAATTAGAGATGACTCAATTCGAAATACTTTTAAGAATATCTTTAATACTTTTGTTCTTGTGTTCCCAGATGCTATCTTTGAGACATGGACGGAAGATACTGACTATGCAAGCGGAGATGGAGCTAAAGAAGACAAGGGGAATGAGTTAGAAAAATAAAAGGGGGGATTCTTGTCTTGTTATTTATTTAATTATTTTTAGGTCCTTAGGAATTTATTTCTTTCGTAATTAGGATTTAATTTCTGCAGAATAAAACATAGCAAGCATGAACAAACTTAACACTTCTTTAGAAAGAATAAGACTAAGTGATGTGGTAATGGGAATGAACATGTCTAGGACTGGGTTATTAGGGAAGACTTGGTATTTAAGCAGTCTTAATGACTCACCTCTCTTTCTTTACAACCCTACCTGGTGTTCAGTTTTCATTCATTACTTTGTTCTTGCAATGAGGACATTGCTTCTTTTTAAAGGGGGGTAAGGCAAATAAATTGCTCAAACTTTTAAAATTTTCAAGTATGTTTCAATCATTTCTTTCATAAGTATGTTTTAATAAATGAATGTTTAGAGATATTTTTTTTACTGAGATAGTTTGTATGCAAGTATGAATGATGATTTTATCTAAGTGAAAATATGTTATCATGAAGAATGGAATGCTTGTATAATCTTAGCCTTAGTAATGTTTGCCATGAAAACTTAGTTTCTTTTGAGATTAGACACGCATGAAGGTTTATATCTTTAAAATTGACTTAGTAACTTTCTTGAGGCGAAATCCTAGGGGACATAAAAATCTAAAATGATATAGGCACTATTTCTTTGGACCGTTTGAGCCTTTTGAAGCCAACCCTATGATATTAGACTCTTGAAACTGTAATTTTGAGCTTAAAGGCCTGTTTTTTGCAATGAACCTACATTATAAGCCAATTACCATCTTTTTAAAGTTATCCTAATTTTGTGCACCTATCTTAACTAAAGTTGTCTTGGGAATCAACATTTGAGGAAATTTTCATAAAGATGTATGTGCTCATGCTAAAAAAAAAAAAAAAGAGAGTGAAGAAAAGTTTGCTCAGTTTCCAAAAAGGAAAAAATGTATGAGCTTGAGTTCAAAATAAGTTTGGGGGTGTTCCAAAGGTTCACTTAAAGATAAAGGTTGTATTACGATAAAACCAAGACAAAGTTAAAGGTTAAGATTTTTTAAAATCGAAATGTCCCATCTCTTAAAATTTCTACCTTTAACCGAGCCCCATTACAACCTTATAAAAGACCTATTGATTTGATGATTATGTCACCTAAATTAGTGGAGAGGAAGTCCTGAGTTCAACATATGAAGATCATAAATAAGCCTTGTGATTGTTTGCTTGATTGATAGGAAATTATGTTGAATGAAGAATGTTATCTATGGCTGTGACATACATGCAAACTATGATTCATGTTGGCATATTTTGAAGCTTAGTATAATCTTAAGGAATGTTTGCATATGAATTACTTGTTAATAAAGAAGATCGATAAGCATGAAGTTATTAATGCATGATTATGGGACAAAGATTGATGCTGCTTACACAATTAGCAATTTTGCCTTAGCAAGACCTTTTGCTGTGCATAAACATTACTCGGGACGAGCAATGATTTAAGTTTGGGGGTGTGTAAACGGAAAAATATAGAGGATTTTTCCTATGCAATTTATCACCTTTTTACTTAAGTCCATTACAAAAACTAAGTAATTGTTTAATAAATTAATGAAATATGTGAAAATATGAAATTAGGACATAGAAATTATTAAAATGTGATTTTATGCTTTATTATATAGTTTTCATGCAATAAATGGCTTATTTTATATTAATTTGAATATATTATATTTTTTAAGACATAAAGTGGGCCATGCATGATTAAATTAAATAATAAAATATAAAATTATATTTAATAATTCATTTTAAAATATTTCATTAATAATTTGGGTTTTAATTAATTAATTAAATTGGATAAATTTTATTCTTTGGTCTTCTAACTTGTTGATTTATTCTGGGCAGGTCTGATAGCTTTGCTGGGTTACAAAACCGTCCAAATTGGAGACCAAGTCAACCCAATATTCGGCTACACACGACTGTCCATTTAAACCATTATTTGGTTTAATTACACAAGGTCCTTGCAGTGTTGAAGAAATTAGAGATTTGCCCGAAGATTTATGATTGACCGATTCTCAGTCCTGAGTTGTGTGGAATCCAAAATTGCTTAAAAATCAAGCAAAAATCAAGTCAAAAGCCACTAAGCATGGCCGGCTACAATTTGAGGAGATTTGAAGAGGTTAACATCCACTATTTTTGGCAAACTATCCCCCTCTCCTCACCTATAAATAAGACCCTCTCATTCCCTCATTCATCATCCCTCAATCATTACTCATTCATACTCATCATTCATCATTCTCTCTTCTCTCCAAATTCTCTTAGCCTTTTCCATTCCCACGCCTAGCATCATATCTTCATAGAGATTGTAGTAATTAAGCCTCTTAAAGAACCCTTGGTTGGCCACCTTGGAGAGCCATCAGCAAATGAGCAAAGCAAAGGAACAAAGGAGCCTCGTCAGTCAGAGTCTTGGGTGACAGCCACTCTGAATTGGGTTTAATCTTTCTTTTCTTTAATTTAATATAAAGATGTTTTCTATGTGTTCTTTGTTCTTGTTTACAACAATGTTAGCTTAATTTTATTTAAGCTAGGATGATTGCTTTGATTAAATAATATTTATTTGATTCAAGCTTATAATGTTTGTGCCTCAATCGACCATGTTTTCAATTAAAATCAAGTCTGTATTTCGTTCATACGTGATTGAAATGCACCTGAATTAGCTGAACGATCCTGACCAGACGATGGCTAATGGACACATAATTGAAATGTGCATGCTCTATTTAGATCCTGACCCGATTAAATTGTAGGTTGCATAAAAACTCTAACCAAGCTCTGTTATCTGCATAGTTTTTAGATTTGTGTGATTAAACTGTTTCAAACCTGACACGTCCCTGTTACCTCACACGAATGCTAAGAAACCCTTAGTAAATAAGGATCAGTAAAATGCGTATTTACTAAGTAAAGGATTCCGAAAGGACCTAATGTGGTTTCCAAACTCATGAAAGATCGAGTTGCCATGGAGTGTTTTTTCGAATGTTATTAAGCATGTTGATAATAAATTGAGTTTAATTAATGTAATTGTCCTAGTTTATTTATGTTATAATTGTTGCAAATTGTGTTTAATTTTACTAAAATCTATTTCATTCATATAGTTTGCATACTTAGGATAATTTGCATTAGGGATCATTGCATTTAGTTTAATATATTTTAATCACCACTTCTAAACTATATTGTGTTTTTATTTACCAAATTGTTAATATAATTTTACAAATTAAGTGACTTAGCACAAATACAATCCCTGTGGAGACGATAACTCGATACTTACTTATTACTTGATAACGACTGTGTACACTTGCACAAACCTATGCGTTACACAACAATCTGGCATAGTCCTTTTAACAAAGTCTTCCTTCAGTCAGCCCGCTTGAGAAGGAAAAGGTAATGGAGTAAGTTCATATGAACTTAGTGAGTTCCAAAGATATATTATACATATCTTTACTTACAATACAATTGAACCTTTTCGAGGGACTTATACACGATAAACATAGTACTCCCAATGGCTTATACAAAATTGATCTGCTATGAATTACACTATTATTTACGTCCTTTTTACACATAACTTTACTTGTTTAATAGTTAAATCAAAGCATCTTAGTATATATTTAGGTTTTCATGCTTAAAGTAGTAGCTTATGCTTTTTAGTAGTTTTATTAAATTTTAAATATCTAAATAAGTTTACATGGTATTGTAGGAAAAATCGGTAACTAAAGATGCCTATTCGGGCCGAAACTGATGCCTGTTTTACGACACCAAGACACTGATGTCGAAACATCGAAGACAGAAGCAAAAACAAGTCCTGGAGTGAAATTGCCCTCGATGTCACGACACGCCCCCTGCTATTTCGTGACACACCCTTTGTGTTGCAACACCGCTTTTGCGCGGCCCAAAAAAAAGTCTCTACACGTGATAATTGCATTTTTGAGGGAAATTAAGAGTATTTGTCCTAGTCAAACTCTAAGGCCTTCAATGATAATTTAGGCACTTTAATATTCCGAATTTAGCCTATATAATGGCCATTATAATAAGTTTAAACACACAATTTTAGGGAGACAAAAATTATTCTTAGGTTTTTACTTTATTCTTAGTTTTCACTTAGGTTATTTTATGTTCTTGTAATCGGAAGATCCTATTCCGAAGTGAGACTTTCGCGAGTGGAGATTGTTCTGGAGCCACGCTTTCATCAATAATTCCATGAGCATCTATTTTCCTTATTATATTCTTTATATATCTTTCTTTAATAATCTTAATTGAATGTTTGTGTAAAGATTAGAATAAATTTGTGCTTTCTCTATATTTCTCATGTTTCAATTGTACTAATCTTATTAATTAATTGATTGATAGAGTTTATTTGGATTGGTTAGATCTGGTTGAGTGTTATTAAACCTTATGATTGACGACCCTAGGAAATCATTTAGGTAGGAATTAACCCAAAATCGGTATTGCTTACCAAGCATCACTTAGCATATCAGTGGCTAGGGAAGGAAGAACATAAACCCTAGGCTTGACGACCCTAGGAAGTCATATAGGTGGGAATTAACTCAAAATTGGTATTGCCTATCCGTGAAAACCTTACCTTACCCCGGTTTGTACTGCATCATCGAGAGGTGAGTAGTCTTGCCGTCTAGTTAGGTTAGTAGAAGACTAAAAAGCCCAGCTAGGTTAATTAGTAACCAACCATTGAGAATCCTACATTAATAATTAATTAGGTAAAATAATTGGATTTAGGCTAAAGGAACTTGAGTAGTTGAAACAAGGAATAGGAAAAGCCGATACATAAACCTAAAAGTAGATTTAGGTTTTGTTAAATTTATTTAGTTTATTGTTATCACCTTGCTTCTTGATTAACACTACTAATTCGTGACTTAAGTAGTAGTAATTATTTTTGGTAAATGGCTTAATAGTAATTTTTCCCAAACTGCAATCCCTTGGGTACGATCCTCGGAATACTTACCAAGTGTTTCGTTGTAAACAAACTATATGACAACCTGACCCGTATACTTGCGGACATAGCCTCAGTATTCATATATTTAGTTACAGTATTCACACTCTAGACGTTAGTACGTCTGGAGGCGGTCAAAAACATAGATAGACTCAATGCGCCAACTTACTTATCACTTGGGTGTATATTGTACTCCAGTTTAACACAACTCATGCAACTCATCTTCATGCCAGACACGTACCCAGAATTCAGAACCAGAAGCATATCATACAATATCATTCACATACATTCTCTCGCTTAACTCATCATATCATTTTCATTTAGAATAGCATGTTTTATCGTGATCGGCCAATCCGATTTGCAATGTAACTACCCTACTAGAGGCTACACAAACTTATCTCATTTTCTCTATCACCACATATCAAATTATATCTTACATATCAGAAATAGATGGTAGTGGTTTAAGCATGAAGAATGACGCTTATTTCATATCACAGACAAGCCGATCTCAGACTGACAACTTTGGATAATTATTATCCACATATAAAACTTTCATCCATTAAATAGGAGGATTACTTACCTTATATGAATTATGTAAACAAGAAATTTACAACACATGGAAGTAAGAAAGAACTCACCAAAAATTCTAGCATAATCTACAAAGCAAGTCCTTTGCCTTTATCACTTAGACCTTCGTTAGCTTCTTGAACTAAAAGAAAAATATTTATACATGTCAGATCATCAATCTATCAAATCTGATCATGTATACAAGAATCAACAAAACTTAATCTAAAATCAGAGAGTTTCCTTCCTCATACACCATTCTAACAACTATGCATGTAGTACGACAAACACGTAAATGGCTTTAATGATAACTTAAAGGTTCATCATAAATTACCAGTGAGCTGGTACTAATGTATAAGTTAGCTAAATATTGCAAACCTTCACTTTGAAGAAGTTCTTTAAACTTAAGTTTTTTAGAGACTTTTATAGGAAATCAAGAAAGAAGAAGAAGACGTAAAAGTGTCCAAAAAGACCATCCCTATCCTTATATACTTAAGCACAGAGACAATGATAAGTGGAAAAAATCAGATAATTCTACTAACTCTCTTGATTCACGTGATTAAGTGCACTTAACAAAATTTAAGTCTTATCATCTATAGTAGGCTAGTTCTGTTTTAACTAGACCTTAATTTAACTAACCAAATCACCATGCTAAAATAATAAACAAAATTAAACAATTGCGAACTTAACGAATTCGCCCAAAACATCTATGTTGGGTGGATACTTAACAGAAGAGTCTTTCAAACCTTAGAGCTCGCCAAAACTAGAAGTTCACCAAATGACATATTACCCAAAATTCTATACTTAGCTAGAAAGAATACTTTACTTACTCAAATCTATCCTTAATTTACCTTCTATACGCCAAACAGTAACCAAATATGGAGACTTGCAGATTCCTTTGGGAACCATCATGGATTGCTTAAAATAATTGGGAACTAATAAAAGGACCGCTTGCGCTAAGGTAGCTTTGTCAGCTAGAGAAAGTTGTCTGGCATCCCAACTCTGCAATTTGTACGAACCTTTTCTGTCATGAATCTCAATGTGTTGTTAGTTACCTTTTCATGAAACAGAGGACACCTAAATAGTATCCAAGATTCTGTACTCTTTGAAAAGCAAATAGAACACTTATCAGCCCTCTCAGTGTATCATCAACTCCACTAGAAAAGAGAATGTTTGTTTTTCGAGCATTAATCTTATGGCCAAAAAAAGCAAAAAAGTGCTCTAAAATTTCTTTAAGTAATCGGGCTTACTGCATGCCCGCTTTACTAAAAATAACCAAATCATCTGCAAAGAAAAGGTGTGATAAGGTTGGTCCGGACTGAGCTAACTGGATAGGAAACCACTTATCGTTTGAAATTTTAGAATGAATGCTATGTCCAAGCCATTCCATGCACAACACAAAGAGATATGGAGACAATGGGCACCCCTGACGGATCCCTCTGGAAGGCCTAAATTTATGTGTTGAAACCCCATTCTACAAAACTTGCATGGTAGAATTTGTGATAGCTGACATAATTACATTTCTAAGAAAATTTGGAATACCTGTAGCCTGGAGAGAGACATCAGTAAAATCCCATCGCACCCTGTCATAGGCTTTCTCTAAATCAATTTTAATCGCCATCAATCGCTTCTTATTATTTTTACCTTTCATGAAATGAATCACTTCCTGCACTATAACGATATTATCTGTGATGTTCTTTCCCGCAATAAAACTAGCTTGCTCTTGCACAATGATCTTGGGGAAAATAAATTTGAAGCGAGTAGCTATTATCTTCATAATCAACTTGTATAAAATAGAACAAAGACTTATAGGGCAAAACTGGGCAAAACTTTTAGGACTTGAGACCCTAGAAATAAGAACAATCAATGTATTATTCAACTTTGGATCTATACTTGTAACACCCCACACCCGGCCTAGACGTTATGACCGGATCTAGCATGCCTCATCAGGTGTTGTTTGAAAACTTTGTGTTCATTGGAAAACTCATCTACGAATCAAAACTTTCTAACGTTTAAAAATCCCGATTTTCGTTGCTTATTAACAAAACCAGTTTTACTCGAAATCATTCCTTTTTAAAAATATTATTATGCATCAATTATTTTGTTTTTAAAACCTTGTCTGTTACGGAGGTTTGGTTTAAACAGTTGCGGAAACGTGATATTTTAAAAATAGTAGTTATTGTTTTAAAACCCGTGTTTAATAAATTAGCAGTTTGTAAAGAAATACCAATTAAAAGTTAAAAACAATTCCAATGGCCTTATTACAAAAATTATTAACCCAAAAATTAAAGTAAAGTAAACTAAAATAAAATATCTAAATTAACCCCAAGAACATACAGGACGTGTGGCCACCTCCGAGTCCCTCGTAGCTCCAAATCCTCTAAGGCTGGGAATTACCTGCACAGTTAAAGAGAAAGGGTGAGTTACGAGAACTCAGTGTGTAATCCCCTTATTACACCCACAGTTTGGGCCCAAGCCCATACAGTATCAATCTGGGCCTAAGCCCTATTCAATAACGATGCAGTAAAACCCTATTCGAGAATTGATGCAGGCGAAGCCCCAATCGATGATGATGCAGGCCAAAGCCCTATGATATGCAAAACAAATATGTACCCAACCCGGTCCAACCAACACACCACCCATACCAACCAACACACCTGTGGAGACCAAGTCAACCCACCCAACCAGCACACCAATAACGCAGACTAGCTGCTAATAATAGTATACGTGGCTGAGCCACTAAATCAGTATAACGTGGCAAAAGCCACTAAATCAGTATAACGTGGCAGAGCCACCGGTACAGTGCTTTCTCCAAATCTATAACCCAACCCATGCAGTATGACGTGTCTTAGTTAGATCATGTAAGCACTGTATCACCATCAACATCAATCATACAATTAGTACTCATACATCAATGATCCTACCACTAAGGGTAAAACGATCATTTTGAGGTAAAATGGTAATTTCGCCTCTCGGGGGTATTTCGGTAATTTTACCTACCAAGGGTATTTCGGTAATTTACCCATCAAGGGTAATTCGATAATTTACCCACCAAGGGTAATTTGGTAATTTTACTCATCTACGGCCTTTCCGGAGGCTAACTATCGCCCCTAGCGACACAGGTTCCATTTCTGGTCAAAACGGTATAATTGGGCCTAAAATCCAATTTCGGCCCAAACGGGCCCACACGCTCGTGTGGCTCAAACAACCCATTTTCGGTCTCGGATCTAAAGACTTCACATCCGTAACAATCGTCTGGCACTTACCACGGATTTCGCCCCTGTGGGCCCATTAACCCCTTAGGCCCACTTAGCCCACTTCGGTTCAACAAGGCCCATTACAGCCTCAGTTCCGCGAGAGAGTTCGAGTCACTCCCAACAGTCTATTGCCAACACTATTGACTCAGTTTAACTTCACGAGCGCTCGCACACTCGAGAGCTCTCAGTTGCCGATACTTCGGCTTTTCAGTATTTCGACTTTTAGCCGATGCACAGAACATCGCATATCAGAATAAACAGTGGTGTGAGATTAGACACCTTGATTACGAGTTGTGGTTTCAATCGCTTACAAGACACCTATGATAACGATTTGCCATTAGTTAGTCTCAACCTTTGATAACCCTTAATGTTGAAACACCCTACTAGACTAACTTCACTTACCGCGATCTGCGATCTCCTGCTGTGCAACAGTAATCGACTCTATCCCTTGGCTACGGAAACCAAGTCCCTAGCAATATTTGATGAACACAAAGAAAAAGTGTTAGTAATCATCCAACATCCCCCACAGAGGAGAGAGACCAAAGTTTACTCTTGTAGTCACAAGAATTCTAACTAACAACAAATTAAGAGAGTTTTTACATTACTCCACTCTTACCAACACCAACGAACGACAACAATCGACAGTTGTCTAACAATAGGATTCGGCCCCAACCACCAAGATCAAAAAGATTCAGAACGAAGAGGGTATGCAGATTCGGCTTACAAGGTTCGGCCAGCAAAGGAGAACCGACACTTCAAGAAGAAAAGTATTCGGCCTAGGGAGAAATCAAAAAGGGAGAAGTGTGGCTATGGCTTAGAGGTAAAGAAAAGAAACGAACGATTACTAAGAAAAGAAATGAGAAGAAGGAAGGAAATAAGATGAGAGTAAAGGCTTACCAATTCGGCACTTAGTAGGAAAAATGAAGGAGGAAGAAGAAGAGAGAATGAAATAAAAACAAGGTGGATTCGGCAGAGGTCAAAGAAAAGAAAGAAGAAGAAAAAATAAAAAGAAAAGGCCTGAAACGTCTCAAGGTACCACAATGCAAACACTCCCCGAAGAACAAACCAAAGAAGATTCGGCACACTCCCCTCTCAAAAATCGAATATGCACTTCCAAATGACCCCTCTCCAGCCGAAATTCCCACTTAGCCACACTCCCACTTTCGGCCAACACTTCCACACACATCACTTCCTTGATTTTCTCCCTTTCCTTCTCCTGCTATTGCTCCCCCATCCATTTGAATTATTTGACCAAGTCTCCAACTCCCCTTGAAGAGTTTGATCCGAACTCTATTTCCTTCACTCACCTGTCACAAAATAAAAGCCTCCAATTTGCAATCTGTGGGATTCGAACCCATCCCTTCCTTGCTCTCCCCTTGACGCCACAGCACTAAGCCACATGCTCATCTTGTGTTACTAAAACACACACAAATTTACTTAAGTCCTACAACTGCCAACCCTCTCCACTGAAGGGCCAAAAACTAAAATTTTTCCCAGGCTTAGACTCGAACCCAGGCCTCCTTAGGACCCCCAAACACACTCAAACAGCTAGCCGATCAAGCACAACATGCATTTAAGCAAAAATTACAAACCCCTAACTTTTAGGGTGTTACAACTCTACCCCCCTTGAAAAAATTTCGGCCTCAAAATTTACCTGATTAAAAGGGATGAGGGTATTGCTGTCGCATCGCCTCATCAGGCTCCCACGTGGCTTCCTCTGAACCGTGATTACGCCACAGCACCTTGACTAATGGAACAGCTTTCCTCCTCAGTACTTTAACATCACGATCTAGTATCTGTACCGGTTCTTCCTCAAAAGTCATATCAGGTCTAACCTCGATCTCCTCCACCGGCACTATATGAGAAGGATCAGAACGGTATCGCCTCAGCATAGAAACGTGGAATACAATATGTATACGGCTTAACTCAGGAGGCAGTTCCAGCTGTTAGGCGACCGATCCCACACGCTTTACTATCCGGTAAGGTCCGATAAATCTAGGGCTCAGCTTGCCCTTCCGCCCAAATCTCAGAATCTTCTTCCACGGTGAGACCTTTAAGAAAACATAATCTCCCACTGCAAACTCAATCTCTTTGCGCTTCAAATTAGCGTACGAATTCTGCCTATCCGATGCTTCTTTTAACCGATCTCAGATCAATCTTACCTTCTCCTTGATTTCAGCTACTAATTCTGGTCCCAACATTCGCCGTTCACCCAATTCTGTCCAACAAGTAGGGGTACGACACCTACGACCATATAGCACCTCATATGGTGCCATCTGTATACTGGATTGGTAGCTGTTGTTGTAAGCAAATTTTGCCAACAGTAAATAGTCTTCCCAACTGCCTTTGAAATCAATCACACAGCTTCTTAGCATGTCTTCCAAAATTTGAATTACCCTCTCTGACTGACCATCGGTCTGAGGATGAAATGCCGTGCTGAAATCTAGTCTTGTACCCAAAGCTTCGTGTAACACTCTCCAAAATTGAGATGTGAATCTAGGGTCCCTATCCGAAATGATAGACACTGGTACCCCATGTAATCTCACAATATCCGCCACGTAGAACTTGGCCAACTTCTGCAACGAGTAATCAGTGCGAACTGGTATGAAGTGGGCGGACTTAGTCAGTCGATCTACAATAACCCATACCGAATCTTTCTTAGTAGGTGTCAGGGGTAGCCCACTAACAAAATCCAAGGTTACCATCTCCCACTTCCAGAGTGGAATTTTAACGGGTTGTAGCAATCCAGAAGGCAGTTGATGCTCAGCCTTCACTTGCTGGCATGTCAAACACTTACTTACAAAATCGGTGACCTCACGCTTAAGTCCTGGCCACCAGTACAGTTCACGTAGATCTCGGTATAACTTGTTTCCACCAGGATGCAAAGCGTATGGGCTATTATGCGCCTCTCGTAGAATAGACTGCCTTAACTCAGAATCCCTCGGTACACAAACTCTCCCACAGAAACATAACACTCCCTCAGTATTCAACCCAAAATCCGCAGTCTCTCCCTTCTTCACCAGTTGAAAACGAGGGACCAACGACTTATCCAGCAATTGTTTCTCTTTAATTTGAACTATCCACGTCGGTTTCACCTGAAGCTCTACTAACAGACTACCGTCCTCAAACAGGCTGAGGCGAGCGAACATTGCTCTTAAATCAGATACAACCTTACGGCTCAATGCGTCCGCTACCACGTTGGCTTTCCCTGGATGATACTCGATCGAACAATCATAATCCTTAAGCAACTCTATCCATCTTCGTTGCCTAAGATTCAACTCCTTGTGAGTAAGGAAGTACTTGAGACTTTTATGGTCGGTATAAACGATCGACTTCTCCCCGTACAAGTAGTGTCTCCAAATCTTTAGTGCGAATACCACCGCAGCTAATTCCAAGTCATGCATAGGATAATTCACCTCGTGCGGCCTAAGTTGACGGGACGCATAAGCCACCACCTTCCCCTCTTGCATCAGCACACAACCCAAACCCGTGTGCGACGTATCACAGTAGACAATGAATTCCTTTCCAACCTCTGGTTGAATTAATACCAGGGCTTCAGTCAGAATCTTCTTCAGTTTCTCAAAACTCTCTTGCTGTTTATCAGCCCAAACAAATGGTACTCATTTACTTAGTAACTTAGTTAGGGGTGCAGCAATCAGTGAAAACCCCTCAACGAACCATCTGTAATACCCAGCCAGACCCAGAAAGCTTTGAATCTCAGATACCGACTTCGGTGGCTTCCAATCTAGTACGGCCTCAACTTTCCGCGGATCAACCCTAATCCCCTCGGTAGACACGACATGTCCCAAAAATGTCACCTCTTTCAGCCAGAACTCGCACTTGCTGAATTTGGCATAAAGTTGCTTCTCCCTCAATATTTGCAGGACAACTCGTAGATGTGAATCATGCTCCTCCTCGGTTCTTGAATACACCAGAATATCATCTATAAACACCACCACAAACCGGTCTAAGTAGGGTTGGAAGACCCGGTTCATCATATCCATGAAAGCAGCTGGTGCATTCGTTAGCCCAAACGGTATGACCAAAAACTCGTAGTGTCCATAACGAGTCCGAAATGCAGTCTTGTACACATCTGCCTCCTTAACCCTTAACTGATGGTATCCCGATCTAAGATCTATCTTGGAGAAAACCACGGCTCCTCGCAGCTGATCAAATAGATCGTCTATTCTTGGTAAAGGGTACTTGTTCTTAATCGTCAGTTTATTCAATTGACGATAATCGATACACATGCGCATTGACCCATCCTTATTCTTTACGAACAGTACCAGTGCTCCCCACGGTGACACACTCGGTCGGATGAATCCTTGATCCAGTAGCTCTTGGATCTGAGCATTTAATTCTACCAGCTCCTTCGGCGCCATCCTATAAGGGGTGATGGACGCCGGAGCCATTCCCGGTAGGAGCTCAATGCCGAATTCGACCTCACGGTTTGGTGGAAACCTCAAAAGCTCTTCAGGAAATACATCCGAAAACTCCTTTACCGTCCTGACATCCCCAACAGACAAACCTTTAACATCAGATGTGCTAACATAAGCTAGGAACGCCTCGCAACCTTTGCGAACCAGCTTCTCAGCCCTTAATGCTGAGATTACATTGGATAGATAATCCCTTCGCTCCCCTATCACGACCACTTCCTCAATCTCTGAAGACTTTAGTACCATACGTTTAGCAGCGCAATCCAAATTTGCACGGTGTTTCACTAACCAATCCATGCCCAAAATGAGATCGAACTCGCCAAACGGCAGTTCCATCAAATCCACCGGAAAGACAACCCATTGGACCTCTAGAGGCACATCTCTAAATAGTTTATTCACTCTAATCGACTGTCCTAGTGGACTAATCACTGACAGTTCCCTATCAGCAAGTTCAAACGGTAAGCCCAACGTTCCCGACACAGTACATGCAACATATGAGTGCGTAGACCCAATGTCAATTAAAGCTGTAAATGGCACATCATGAATGATGAACGTACCAGTTATGACGTCAGGTGCATCGCCATCCTCTCGACGTCGAGCAGCATATACCAACACTGGCTATCTCGCCTCCCTGTTACCAGCACCTCTACCCGGTGCTCTTCGACCTCGTCCAAACCTATTTCCCTCTCTGGCTGGACCACGGCCTCTCGGTGGCTGCTGACCACCTCTCTCTGGCTGCACATAACCCTGACCTGCAGCTTGCATCTGAACGGGCCTCTGAGTATAGTCTCTAACCTAATGATCCCTGGACCCACATCTGAAGCACGCCCCAGTTCTTTTCCAGCACTCTCCCAAATGAGATCTCCCACACTCAGCGCAAGGCTGCAGTCTGACCGCAACATTAGAAACCCTAACTCGGGCTGGCCCATCAAACCTAGGCCTCTTTCTAGGCCCACCATAAGAACTTGAAGGCCCAAAATTCCTCTTACCTCTGCCCCTATCCTGTTCACGGTTCTGACGCTCTGAGCGTTTCACATTCTCGGCAATCTTAGCCTTCTCAACCAGGGCAGCAAAGTCTCTTTCCCTCTGCAGGGCTATCAGTACCCGCAACTCATCCCAGAGACCATCCTCAAACCACACGCAGCGCTCATATTCAGTCGTGACTATGCCCCGAGCATACCGGCTTAACAGTAGAAACTCTGCCTTATACTCTGCTACAGACTTATTCCCCTGAACCAGATTCAGAAATTCCTGTCTCCGGGCATCCACATAACTTGCCCCGATATATTTTCCTTGGAAGGCCGCCTTAAATAAATCCCATGTCACACGGTCGGCCTGCGTGCCTTCCCTCACGGTAAGCCACCATTGATATGCCTCATCTCGCAGTAAAGACACTGCTCCCTTCAACTTTTGCTCCACTGTGAAGTCAAGATCATCCAGAGATGCCCCTGAAGATTTCTGCCCCGTTCGATCGGAGTCGCTCAGAAATTAACCCTCGGGCCACTGACCCAGTACTCGCTCTAGCAACCCTCTCCAGAACCCGTAGCATCGCTTGGGACAAAGCATCATCCTCTCGGCTCGATCCACGAGACCCGTTTGATCCATCGGTGATACCGGCATCATCCTTTTCGGGCATATGTCACGATCTTTGAGGACCAGCCCTAGCACCTCGGCCTCTACCACGGCCACGTGTACTCCTTCCGCGACCTCTTGTGCTCATATCGATGTAGCGTATTTTCTGATTAAAAAGTTTTATGAATCAGCTTATAGTTCATGTAATTATTAACAGATATCTTATGAAAAGCAGTAATTAGGGTTGTTCTCGTTGATCGCATTTACTACAGTTTCAGTCTCCTATAGTTTCGGTTTCTACAACTAAGGAGTTTCAGTATACTACTACTGTCCTTAGTAGTTTCTTAGTACAACCATTTCAGCATATAACAAAGTATAGTGCAAAGAAACTTACGAATTTGGTGCCGGAGACTCGGTGTGCCACACTTTTGGTAATATCACTACTTTTCTAAACCAGAATTTAAACAGATTTGGAAAATTTTTAAAACCTATTCCACAGCCGAGTTTTGTAACCTGGCTCTGATACCACTAAATGTAACACCCACACCCGGCCTAGACGTTATGACCGGATCTAGCGTGCCTCATCAGGTGTTGTTTGAAAACTTTGTGTTCATTGGAAAACTCATCTACAAATCAAAACTTTCTACCGTTTAAAAATCTTGATTTTCATTGCTTATTAACAAAACTAGTTTTACTCAAAATCATTTCTTTTTAAAAATATTATTATGCATCTATTATTTTGTTTTTAAAACCTTGTTTGTTACGGAGGTTTGGTTTAAACAGTTGCGGAAACGTGATATTTTAAAAATAGTAGTTATTGTTTTAAAACCCATGTTTAATAAATTAGCAGTTTGTAAAGAAATACCAATTAAAAGTTAAAAACAATTCCAATGGCCTTATTACAAAAATTATTAACCCAAAAATTAAAGTAAAGTAAACTAAAATTAAATATCTAAATTAACCCCAAGAACATACAGGACGTGTGGCCACCTCCGAGTCCCTCGCAGCTCCAAATCCTCTAAGCAGTATGACGTGTCATAGTTAGATCATGTAAGCAGTGTATCACCATCAACATCAATCATACAATTAGTACTCATACATCAATGATCCTACCACTAAGGGTAAAACGATTATTTGGGGGTAAAACGGTAATTTTACCCCTCGAGGGTATTTCAGGAATTTTACCCACCAAGGGTATTTCGATAATTTACCCATTAAGGGTAATTCAGTAATTTACCCACCAAGGGTAATTCAGTAATTTACCCACTAAGGGTAATTCAGTAATTTACCCACCAAGGGTAATTCGGTAATTTTACTCATCTACGGCCTTTTCGGAGGCCAACTGTCGCCCCTAGCGACACAGGTTCCATTTCTGGTCAAAACGGTGCAATTGGGTCTAAAATCCAATTTCGTCCCAAACGGGCCCACATGCTCGTGTGGCCCAAACAACCCATTTTTGGTCTCGGATCTATAGACTTCGCAGCCGCAACAATCGTCTGGCACTTACCACGGATTTCACCCCTGTGGGCCCATTAACCCCTTGGGCCCACTTAGCCCACTTCAGCTCAACAAGGCCCATTACAGCCTCAGTTCCGTGAGAGAGTTCGAGTCACTCCCAACAGTCTATCGCCAACACTATTGACTCAATTTAACTCCACGAGCGCTCGCACACTCGAGAGCTCTCAGTTGCCGATACTCCAGCTTTTCGGTATTTCAGCTTTTAGCCGATGCACAGAACATCGCATATCAGAATAAATAGTGGTGTGAGATTACACACCTTGATTACGAGTTGTGGTTTCAACTACTTCCAAGACACCTATGATAACGATTGGCCATTAGTTAGTCTCAACCTTTGATAACCCTTAATATTGAAACACCCTACTAGACTAACTTCACTTACCACGATCCGCGATCTCTGGCACGTGCAAGATGTCGGCTCATCCTTTGGCTCACGAAACCAAGTCCCTAGCAATAATTGATGAACACAAAGAAAAAGTGTTAGTAATCATCCAACATTCGGCCTCCCCACAGAGGAGAGAGACCGAAGTTTACTCTTGCAGTCACAAGAATTCTAACTAACAACAAATTAAGAGAGTTTTTACATTACTCCACTCTTACCAACACCAACGAACGACAACAATCGACGCGTTGTCTAACAACAAGATTATTTGACCACCAAGATAAAAAGATTCGAGCGAAGAGGGTATGCAGATTCGGCTTACAAGGTTCGGCCAGAAAAAGGAGAACCGACACTTCAAGAAGAAAAGTATTCGACCTAGGGAGAAATCAAAAAGGGAGAAGTGTGGCTACGGCTTAGAGGTAAAGAAAAGAAACGAACGATTAGTAAGAAGAGAAATGAGAAGAAGGAAGGAAAGAAGATGAGAGTAAAGGCTTACCAATTCGGCACTTAGCAAGAAAAATGAAAGAGGAAGAAGAAGAGAGAATGAAATAAAAATAAGGTGGATTCGGCAGAGGTCAAAGAAAAGAAAGAAGAAGAAAAAATGAAAAGAAAAGGCCTGAAACGTCTCAAGGTACCACAATGCAAACACTCTCCAAAGAACAAACCAAAGAAGATTCGGCACACTCCCCTCTCAAAAATCGAATATGCACTTCCAAATGACCCCTCTCCAGCCGAAATTCCCACTTAGCCACACTCCCACTTTCGGCTAACACTTCCACACACATCACTTCCTTGATTTTCTCCCTTTCCTTCTCCTACTATTGCTCCCCTCCATCCATTTGAATTATTTGACCAAGTCTCCAACTCCCCTTGAAGAGTTTGATCCGAACTCTGCTTCCTCCACTCACCTGTCACAAAATAAAAGCCTCCAATTTGCAATCTGTGGGATTCGAACCCCTCCCTTCCTTGCTCAGCCCTTGACGCCACACCACTAAGCCACATACTCATCTTGTGTTACTAAAACACACACAAATTTACTTAAGCCCTACAACTGCCAACCCTCTCCACTAAAGGGTCAAAAACTAAAATTTTTCCCAAGCTCAGACTCGAACCCAGGCCTCCTTAGGACCCCCAAACATACTCAAACAGCTAGCCAATCAAGCACAACATGCATTTAAGAAAAAATTACAAACCCCTAACTTTTAGGGCGTTACAATACTTCCTCCAGCAAATACCATTTTAACCTACTCACAAACGTCACTGCCAACTATCCCTACTAGTTCTAAAAAAGAGAGGGCTTGAAAGCCACCACTTTTCAGATTCTTTAAAGGGACGATGTCAAATAATGTCGTTTTAATTTCCTCATAAGAAACCGCCCTACCTAAAAATTCAACATCACAATCATCAAGACGTGGAAAAAGATTGGAAGGTAATCCCCTCATAGGATTTAGGACATCACCAAAAAACTTTTGAAAAAAGCCAACTGCTTCGAACTGAAGGACATCCGGATCATAAATCCAATCACCATCAATATTTCACAAAGTAGTGATCGGTTACACTTCTTCTTTGGAGCAAATGGTTGTGGAAAAACTTAGTGCTTCGATCTCCTAGGTTGAGCCAGTCACATCTAGCTTTTTGTTTCCATGGTAATTTTTTATGATGAAGAATGACCTCCAACTCCTCTCGTACCTTCATTTCCAGCTGGAACCGACGATTTGAATTAGAACATTCCAATTCCCTTTGAATGGCCGATAACTTATTTATCAATCATCTTTTACGAGTCCCAATATGTTCGTAAATAGATTTATTCTACTCCTTTATGCTAGAAGTAAATTAAAATAGTGAGGCTGACATACTTCTATTAAAGTTCCACTTACTGACCTACCGTCAAATGTAGTATTTAATTTGGATCAATTCCGCACTTAAGGAGATTGTTTTCTATGCAATTAAGGATTTTAGATTATGTTTTTTAGTATTTAGACCTTAAGATAAAATATTAATAAAATAAGTATTTTTTTGACACATTTTGCAAGTGTTGTGACCCAATAGGCCCAATTGACGTGGAAGCAAGGGAAGAGTGATGCACAAGCTTTTTAGGACATCAAAGCATAAAACAAATGACTAAGGCTGGAATTGAATGTCGTGTCGCGCCGCATAAAGGGTGTGGCGTGACATAGGTCGACTTCTTGCCCAAGTAATTTGGGGTTATTTTCGTCTGCCTAATCAACTTTATACGAAGACCTAGGACGTGCCAAAGTCCTAATTTGAGCTACCAACACCTCTATAAATAAGACATTAGAGGTTTGATGTAACTAAGTCGTCCTAGACACCTTCAAAAACCCTAGTAGTTTAGGAGTAGGATTAGATTATTTTCTTTTCGACTTTTTATAGCTCTTTTGTTTTTCCTCTTGAAATCTGTTTTGATTCAAGAGTTTATTTATATTATCAAAGTATTTAATTTATATTTTCTTTTGCATTTGATTTAACTCTTTATTTCGATTAAGAGATTTTCTACTCCGTTCCCTATTCGATATTTAGTCAATGATTATTCAAATGTCTTGTCTCTCCTGAATCAATTGTGTTCTTCACATGATTTATTCAATCGATATAGAGATTATGAATAACATGTGTCATACCCCAAAACTAGCTGATTTGAATTTAAGGCGCTTAGACACTAAGTTGTTTGTTTGGCACACTCTGGTAGTTTGTTCACCAAATTGTAAGCTTTTGGTGAATTGAGTATTCGCTCATGAATGTATACCATGATTTATTTCTTGACCTGTTCTTCAATAGAATAAAGAATTAGATAAATGAAAAGTAAGCCCTATGTAGGTTACCGCCAAAGGGATAGTACGCCTAGTTTGCTCAAGCACTGTGAAGAACAAGTTTTGGTAACTAGATCTGATTAGAAACCAACTGAACTGACTGGTCAAATAGCATATGGACAAGACTTTCATTTATGTTTCTTCAGAATTCTGTAGGCCATTAGGTAGGGAATATTTTGAAATTTCTTGACATTTGTCAAATTCCACTAAACGGAAGTGGATTATATATACATGTGAGGTGGGTTCGTGAGAAGAGTTTCTTCTTCATTCAAGATGATTCTTTAATTATTTCTTTTTCTTAAATATTAAATGTTATTTTTTGGTTGCTCTTCTTATGGAAACTGGAAGCTAAGGGTTCTTGGAATAAACAGAGGGCGTTCCATCTCCTGGAAAATCTGTCAAATCTGCATGTTAAGAGTAAGGATGCTATGAAGTATATAGACTTTAAGTTATGAATAAGAATCCTTGCATGGGGTTATCTGTAGATGAAATGTTAGTAATCTGATTGTAAATGGGCTTTAATGGTAAATTCATATTCTTTAATCAGTTGTTGCTACTGGTTCGATCTGGATGACTGAGTCTGGAGCTGATAGTTGCAGTAGGAAAGCCTCATGTGAGTTCTTAATCTCGACTCCTATAATTCTTTCTAGATAAAACTTTTGTGATCAATGTTCCAGTACCGGTGAATGAGTATTTGAATAACTATTGAAAATATATGTGAGATCTTGATATAGTGTCCTCGTGAGTCTCGTATGCAATGGACTGTATGCATGGATGCATATGATTCTGTGAAACAACTGTTTATGTGTGTCTGAGATGTATACTATGATACGTGATCGTGTGATGTGTGTGTGAAATGTGTATTAAGCATGATTTGGTTAAGAATATGAGTATAGCCAATTTGAATGTGTACGCTTGTTAGATATATGAGGTGTGATTGAAAAATATGAAGAAATAGGGTGTAACTGACTGTTGAGAGGTTTTGAGATGTGAGTTTTGACATCGCGGTGGTTTTCAATGAAGTCAATTGGGATAGTAAAAACAAGTTACGATATGATATATCTGAAGAAAGTTCATGACCATGGTATATTCTAGAAAGGGCAGATGCGCCACATTTATTTACTAGGGTTTTTTTGTGTCCCAAGACGATGATGGGCAAACCTCACGCGATTGTGAGTTTAAGCAAATCCATATCACAAACACGACAATTCACTTGAGGCTCCTAGGTGGCATTTTATTTAGCCTTTGTGGCGTACTCTGATAGTCTTTGTGGTGTATTCTGTATGTTGCCTTTGTGGCGTACTTTGATAGCCTTTGTGGCATATTTTGTATGTTGCCTTTATGGCGTGCTCTGATAGTCTTTGTGGCGTATTCTATCTGGCCCTTGTGGCGTACTCTGATAAGTTTATGTTAAAGATATGATATGTCTGAAGTTATTTGGTATGAGAATTTCTGTGATGAAATAGAATAAGTCTTAAGGGAAGTTTCTTGAAAAGAAGTATGAATCAATATGTTCAAAGAGGGTATATGTCGTAGTTATCTATCAGTTTAGTATATGGGCGTAATCAATATAAGAGTCTGACAATTTGAGTTATCTATGCTATTAAGGTGGAATCTTGAGTTATATAATATTCATTGTATCTGAATAGTATCATGTCTTGATCTGTGATC
The DNA here is from genome assembly GCA_025698515.1 of Gossypium sturtianum. NCBI lineage: Eukaryota > Viridiplantae > Streptophyta > Magnoliopsida > Malvales > Malvaceae > Gossypium > Gossypium sturtianum. The sequence continues at coordinate 13,769,522 of CM046948.1, forward strand.
TGGTGGAATCTGAGTCGTTCATTATCATAGGGGTCTCCAGCCCTGTAGTAAATTTGTGTGGAATTCTTTTGAATGATCTGGAGTGTTTATCATCAGTATGATTAAGTATGAACAGTAAGTGGTATTCGTCAAGTATAGTGCCTGCAATTACTTGTTCTAGAATAACTGTTAAAAGTTGTCTAAAGAGAAAAAGAAAAATGTAGTATTGTCTGTTAAGATCTGGAGTCAATCGAGCAGTTAGATGAATGATGAGATGTTAGGAATGATAAGTGGCGTATAAGAATGAAATTATATAACTGGTAAAGTGAAGGTATCCTTAAAAGAAAGATATGGGGAAATCCAAATATTCAAGATGAAGAATTTATCAAGAAAGGATAAAAGGTATGTGATGTTCAAAACTCACTAAGTTCCTCTAAACTTACTAGTGTCATACTTATGTTTCAGGTATGGCTGTTTAAGAGAGTTTGCTTGGAGGGGCAACGCAAGGGACGCGTCAGAGATGCAGTGTACGAGGATATTATGCATATAGTGGATGTTTTGGAAAAACTAGCATTAAGTAGGACTATGTCCTAAGAGCCGGTCTTTTGTAAGCCTATGTGTTGTAATAATTTTGTAGCAAGTCTGATGTATTATGCATTAATTTTTAAATACTTTCTTTCTTTTTTAATATGGAGTCCTTAAATAAAATAATAAGAAAAATGTTCTAAGTAAGTTACAATTATTAACTGTTTACAAAATTTTTTAAGTGGTTTACATGGTAACAACCGAGATTCAAACCTAGTGAATCGGGTCGGGTTGAGGGCGTTACAACATGAGTGGCTAAATCCCTTAGGGGAGATTAACGAGTGGTTGGGATGAGATTAACGTAGGATTTAGGGTTTCTTGATAAAGAGTAGTTGCTAAGAGTTACGTGTGATTAAACCACTAGGGTTGACAACCCTAGGAAGTTATCATAGGCTAGAAGAGGTTGCGAGATAAGTCGAACAGAGTAAAACGTAATTTATCCTAGTTAAAAAAGTGAAGTCAGGAGATAAACGAGTATCAACCTATAGATTAGTTAATTAGTGGTCGGGAGGTAATAATTGGTTAATCGGTAGCTAATTCGCCCTAAAACCCTAATCCGAAGTTAATTGTAAACCCTGAAGCGAGTTACTCTTCCTGATTGATTTATTAAGTTAAATCATTTTTTATTATTTTTCTTTCTTTCTTTCTTTTTTTATTTTTATATCATCAACTTATTTTATGGTTTATCGTAATATAAAAATTAATTACTGCTACTTAGACTTATTATTGTAAAAATTGTTTTCATAGTTTATTCCATCCTTCCTTGGATATGATCCTCGGAATACTTCCAAAGTATTTCGTTGTACTAAACTATATTAAATTTGACTCGTGCACTTGCGAACACCGTTTTAATTCTTTTATATTTTTGGTGTGATATTTAACTATAAACGATAACACATTTATAGGCGGTCAAGTTGTTGGCGTCGTTGCCGGGGAGGTTTCGACAATAAATTTTGAAAATAAATTTTAACAATTAATAAGATAAATAGGAATGTTAGGACCTATAGACATGATTTTTAATTTTTGTGTAATTATTTTTATTTTCTTTTCAGGTCGTTTATGACCCGAAGCTCCTGCATTCCAATCGAGTCGTACCCAGATTTGGAGCAAATTATTAGGAAAAATCGTCAAACAATAAACATCAATCCACCCGCGTTTATAACTTTACCTTGGGAAAACCCGTTATTTGAGGAGCCACGAGAGCAACAAGTGAATAACCGGGAAAAAGTCCCAATGGCTCAGCGGACGTTGCGCAAGTACACCCTACCTACACTAGACGCGGTACGAGGAAGTATAGAATGGTCGGCGATTAATTCCAATAACTCCGAAATAAAGACAACCACTATCTAGATGATCTAAAATATGCTGTAGTTCAAGAGGAATATGGTTGAAGACCCAAATCAGCACTTGAAGTGGTTTCTTCAACTATGTGACACCTTCAAATACAAAGGGGTATTCGATGATGTTGTACGTCTTCGGTTATTCCCGTTTTCATTTAACGACAACACGGCCGATTGGTTAGACTCATTAGAACTAGGTTCTATTACAAAATGGAACGATCTAGTGGAAAAATTTCTCTATAAATTTTTACCGATTAGTTGAACCATTTAGTTGAGGCGAGAAATTGCAAATTTTAAAAAATTTGAAGGTGAATCCTTGTACGAGGCGTGGGAACAATTCAAGATGATGTTAAGAAAGTGGTTGCACCATGGACTGCAAGCATGACTCTAGATACAAATATTTTATAATGGTGTTGATGGACACATTAAATCGAGCTCAAACGGAGCATCTGGTGGGTCTCTTATGTTCCATACGTAGGAAAGGGCTTATAAAATCATAGTAGACATGACCATGAATTCGTACAGGTGGCTAAATGAGAGGTTTATGTACAAATCTAAGCCTTCGACGGTGAAAGCAGTAAACGAAGAGAATGACAATGATAGGTTCCAATGAATCCTTGAAAAGCTTACCATTTAGAGACACTCATCAAGTCGACGAGAGCAGAGCCACATTATGAGAACCAACCAGAAGAGGCGAGCTATGTAAGTAATAGGAGTCGAGATCCCTATTTAAATACCTATAATCCCAGTTGGAGGGATCATTCAAACTTCAAATGGGAAGGTAATCAAGGAGGTGCAAATCAAGTACAAAATCGATCGAACCCTCCTTACCAACCTTCACCAATACAACAAAGAGTCGTGGGAAATAGCCATGTTGTATGTGGTCAAAGATTTGATCGACTAGAGGGGGAGATGCAATTATGAAGACGGATATTCGACAAGTCCAAGCTACTTGTGGAGGACTTGAGTCCCGAATGGATAACATCTGTGACCAAATGAGCCAGCTCATGACAATGTTCCAAAAACAAAATGGTCAAAATCTCCCTAGTAATACAGAGAACAACCGTCGAAGAGATGGAAAAGAGCACACAAAGGCGATTGCATTGAGATCGGACAAGTCACTAAAGTTGTCAATCATGCCCATCCATGAAGAATAGGAGGTTCTCGAAGAGGTCGACGAACCCACGGAGGAAAAAGAAGCCAAGCACCATGAGCCGATCGAGGAGGTAATCGAACCGGTGTCTGATCCAGTAATGTCAAACCCAAGCAAAAAAAGTGTACCATTCCCGACGAGAGTAGAGGACAAGCAAAAAGGGGAAGAGGTAGATTTTATAAATTTTCTTAATTTATTTAAATCTTTCAATTTTAATTTTCCACTATTAGAACTTATTGGTAAAATTCCGAAGTATGCCAAGTATTTAAAGGAAATTATGAAACGACATAGGAAAATGAAAAACGATGAGCAATTTGACATTGATGCCTCGTGTAGCACGCTAATTACAAAGAAGATACCCTCGAAGTTAGATTCGGGTAGTTTCACAATCCCAATAAAGCCCTTTGTAATTTAGGGACAGCATAACTTTAATATCCCTATCAATCTATCAGACACTTAGACTCGAGGAATCTTAAAAATACCTCGATAACGCTATAACTAGCCGATAGATCCTTGGTGCACCCAAAGAGTGTACTTGAGGATGTATTGGTTAAAGTACGGGGATTTATAATTCCCGTTGACTTTGTAGTCTTTGACTTCTATGAAGATCGAGAAATCCCTTGGTCGTGTCCAAACTAACTATGACAACGAATAAGGCAAGCGCACCTATCGTTCGGTAGTATAGCTATGGCAAGACCAGAAATATCGTATCCTCAAAGACCAAGAGTACTAGTAGTTACTATCCTTTTATTATTTAGCCTAAGTATTAAGGGAATCGATGTTTAATTAACTAATTACTAAGCTAAGGATGCTAAGACATAGAGAGTGAATTGGGAAAATACTTTTGGGGAAAAACCAGTTGATTAAGACAATACCCGAGGAAGAATCCACCTAGACTTCACTTGTTATCTAACTCTGAACCAGACGATTTATTCACTTGACTTGATCCATAGGATTCCCTAATTTATATTAATACCTCTTTCGAGGCTACTAACGTCTAACCCTGGGTTGATTAATTGAAATCTCTTTCTAATTAAAACCCCTAGTGTTTCATTAACTCGATCTATGGACTCCCATATTAGGTTTGACCCTAATCCGGCAGATTTTCGTCATCCTATCTCTAGGGTTGTGATCAACTCCACTTAACTATGCTAGATCTACTCTTAAACAGGGACTTTTGCTCCACTGCCTAAGCACATCAATACTTGAATCAATATCCTGAAATATTAAAACAAGAATTAAGAACACATAATTAAGAACAAATCAAGTATTTATCATATAGTTCAGAAAACAATAACAAGATCCGTCTTGGGTTTCATCCCCCTCAGGTATTTGAGGGGTTTAGTTCATAATCATAAAAGAATACATCTCAGAAGAAAATATAAAACAAAACATAAGAAAACCCTAAAACCCCCTGAAGGAAATTGAAGGGAAGATCTTCCGTCTTGAGTGTGATTTCGGCTTCTGAGATGTATCAACTGGCTTTCTTGGAGTAATCCCTTGTGTTCAGCCCTTTCTGGCTTCGCTCTCGTCAAAAGCCCTGACAGAAGGCTTCTGTCGAACTCCCCCTTTAGGTTGCCCTCTAGGGTGTTTATATAGGCTTTCGAGATGCCTTACTTGGCCCACAAATATCCTAATCCGATTAGAATTACAACGGGTCACGACAGAGACACGCCCGTGGAGCACGCCCGTGTGAATCGAGCCCAGACCATGTTCGGGCCTGCTAAGGTGGCACGGCCGTGTTGATTTCTCACTTTGGCCCATTTTCTCTGTTTTCAGCCCGTTTCTCGTTCTTTTCATCCTCCGATGCTCTCCTAAGTATAAAACATGAAATTATAGGATTAGGAGCATCAAATTCCACAATTCAAGGGATAATTCATCCAAAGAGCATGCTAAATGTGGGTTTAAAATATGTATATATTATGGTTTATCATCCCTATTTTGTTGGGTAGGCCATTTGTTTCGACTGCTAAGTTGACCATTGATCTCGAGCGAAATGAGCTAATCATAAAGATCGATGAAGAAATAGAAGTGTTCAAGTGTCTTGGTGATTCCCAAAGTGAGGGGTTAGATAGGGAGGAGTGCTATGCCTTATTTAATTTAATCCTTAACAACCTCGATCGAAGCTTGAGTTGTGTAAGTGGAATAAGAAGCGATTGGAAGAGTCGAGATGGGCGAGATTGACAGTTGAATTTGATGGTAAAGTTTAAGGAATTTTTGGACAAGTCCGGTAGCACAACATAGATTTTTAACCATCAAACTTAATCAATTTGTAAATATTGTATACTAAATTGTTTTTAGTTTGTTAGATGTAGGAATTAGAATTTTTATTTTGTGTGAGAATTAGTAGGAAACAGGCTTCCAATAGCAATGGAGGAGATAGACGTTAGTAGGATACATGTACGGACGACCAATGACCTTCTATAAGTCCTGGAGAGGCCAAATCGAAGCCATGTTGCCACGCAACAATCCCATGGAAAGATGAATCCTATCATCGTATCGTGCCACACTGCACCTATGGCGTGACACATCCTTGAATTCAATACAAAAATAGGGGTAAAATTATTGTTGTGTCACACTATGCACACCCTGTGGCGCTACATGTAGGCCATTTTTGGCAACTTTCCATTCTTGATTCAACGTGATCTTCAGAGATTTTCACCAAGATTGGGCAACAGGTAAAGCCCTAGATGGCTTCTATATATTTCCCTTACCAGCTACCACACCCTTCAAGCCATCATAGTCACCCAAAGCAATGTTTGCCAACCTTTTCTTCGGGATTCCATGAATTCCCCTGTTTTCCCTCTATTTCGAAACCCTAAACCATGCATAGTAACCTTTCCGATAGCAAATCTATGGCAGATAGCCACGCCTACCTTTGGGAAAGAGAGCTCAAAAGTAAACTTCTTGCTACTCAATGTAAAATCCCGTTACAAGAACGAGGTTTCGAATCTATTCACACATTGAAGAGAAAAACGTGTGAGTTAATTTAATACCATCGATGGGAGAAGTTTTGCCCAACTCCAGCCAAGTCAGTGTACCTTCTAGTCCTTCAAGAATTTTACGCTGCTTTGAAGGAAACGAATGCAAATAGACCGATTGAGGTACCATGGATTCAATTTTCAGTCCGAGGGAAGGTATTATGACATTCCACTATATCTCTGTGATTTAGTACAATAAACTGACCTAATGTATTTCTGGATAGAGAATATGATCGACATAATCAAACTCATAATGGACGGAAAAGGTGAGTGGAAACGCCACTTAGGAATGGACTATCCTATATTATTCTCCCAAGCAAAGTTAACTATGATAGCGCGGATGTGGTTGAAATTCTTTAGTACTTTACGGTTATATCCAATAACAATACGTTCCAAGCAACTTTTTTGTATGCAATTTTAACAAAGGAATGAATTTTTGTAGGAACATGGATATATAGAAGCACGCTCCAATGTGCATGGAAAAATAAGGTGGAATTACTGTTCTCGCACTTAGTAACATCCATAAGCCGACAAGCAAAGGTGTCGATGGGACAATCAGGTCGTGTCTTACCACCAAGCAAGTTTTCGATCTTGGAACCAAGTATGGAATACCTTATAGGGAATCAAAAACAAAAGAGAGCGATAAAGACCAGAATACGTCAAGGCAAGAATGTGTTACCCAATTCAGACTGGATCGTTCAATGGATGCAAGAAGTCGGACCAATTTTTGAATACTATGCATGAAAAAGCGAGATGAAGCTACCTCAATTCCCAGATGATAAGTACAAGGCAAAGATCGAACTAAGCAAGGAGAGGGAATTGGAAGAAGAGGAAAACCCTGAAGAAGACCTGGAGAAAGACCTAGAGGAGGAATCAAAAGGCAAACAAAGCAAATCATACGAAGCGTTGGATCCTGATTCCAATTAACTTTGAACATTTTCATATATTTGGATTGTGTACTCTATATTTTTATTGTGGATGGTTTTTAATTTTTGCTATAGTTTTAATTAGTTAAGATTTATTATTTTCTATATATATTTGTGTGCTTTTTATTTTTCTTTGTAAGAACCTCATAAATTTTTTTACGACACTACATTTGCGAGTCAAAATCAAAAGGAGGAGGAGTCCAACCAATTGAGTTATACGTATCACGCCAATCGAGTAACCTCTTCCCTTTATAGTTTTAATTGCACATTAGGGAAAGTGTAGGGGTGACTTAGGAAAATTTTTTAAAAAAATTGTTTCCGTTATTTTATTTTCTTTATTTTAGTAGTTTTTAGTTTTTAATTGCATGTTTGTGCTTAAGCTTGAAAAAATACAAGTGACTGGTTAGGAGCATATAGCTAGGTTGTCTGTTTAAATTGTAAATTTAGCTTGAAATTAAATAATTTAGGTTGTTTATATTTAGTTTATTAGACTATAAATAGGTAAAAGAGATTAAATACACCAAATGATAAAAGTATATACGAATAGGTAATTATGTTTTTAGAAGTATAAGATGTTTGAATTTAAAATAAAATACTCTGTAAAGTCCATGGTTAATGAAAGGGTGCAGTATGACTAACAGAACCCTTATAAAAAGTTCTTGAGAAAAATCTCGATCATATCAACACAAATAAAAAAATCATAAGGGGTTATTGGAGAAATATTACTACATTAGAGTTCAAAGTATGGTAAAAAAATAAATCGAGTAGGAAAAAATATTCGAACTGACTATGCTCTGCAAAAATAAATACTATATTCGTATATACATTTTGATGGAGATATATATTTAATTTTCTTTAACTTGTTTACTTTGTAATTATGGAACTAATTTATTAGGTGTAAATAACTTTGAATTGTTTAACTTTCTAGCTAGAGTTATATATTTACTCAAATCCCGCTAGTGTCAATACTCCGATCTAATTGCATGTATAAAACTAGCTCAAGTACATTTTCTTTCTTTGCATGTTTATTTCTTGCTTTTAGTTTTAGTTTTTATTTTATTTCAGGTAGTTTGCTTGAGGACAAGCAAAGACTTAAGTGTGGGAGTATTTGACCTGTCGCCAAATGTAGTAGTTAATTCGGGTCAATTATGCACTTAAGGAGCTTGTTTTCTATGCAATTTAGGATTTTATATTATGTTTTCAGTATTTAGACCTTAGGATAAAATATTAATAAAATACGTGTTTTTTTAACAAATTTTGTAAGTGTTGTGACCCAATAGGCCGACACGGGCCATATGTTGTTCTAATATGTTCAATTGAGTGTGTAGGATGAAGATATAAATGCTCAGTTGACGTGGAAGCAAGGGAGGAATGATGCAAAAGCTTCTCGAGACGTCAAAGCACAAAACAAATGACTAAGGCTAGAATTGAGTGTCGTGTCACGCCACGCAAGGGGTGTGGCACGACACAGGTCGACTTCTTGCCCAAGTAATTTGGGGTTATTTTTTTTGCGCAATCAACTTAATACGAAGACCTAAGACGTGCCGAAAACCTAATTTGGGCCGCTAACACCTCTATAAATAAGACATTAGGGGTTTGAAGTAACTAAGTCGTCTTAGACGCATTCAAAAACCTTAGTAGTTTAGAAGTAGGATTAGATTATTTTCTTTTCAGCTTTTTATAACTCTTTTTGTTTTTCCTTTTGAAATCAGTTTTGATTCAAGAGTTTATTTATATTATTAAAGTATTCAGTTTATATTTTCTTTTGCATTTGATTTAATTCTTTATTCTGATCAATAGATTTGCTACTCTGCTCCCTATTCGATATTCAATCTACTATTATTCAAATCTCTTTTCTCTCCCTAATCAATTGTGTTCTTCACATGATTTATTCAATCGAGATAGAGATTATGAATAAAATGAGTGGCTAAATCCCTTAGAGGATATTAACGAGTGGATAGGGATGTGATTAACGGAGGATTTAGGGTTTTTTGAGAAGGATTAGTTTGTATGAATTGCATGTGCTTAACCCATTAAGATTGACAATCTTAGGAAGTTATCATAGGGTAGACGAGGTCGGGAGATAAGTCAAACCGAGTAAATCATAATTTATCTTGGGTGAGAAAGTGAGGCCGAGAGATAAGGGAGTATCAACCAATCGATTAGTTAATTAGAGGCCGGGAGGTAATAATAGGCTAATCGGTAGCTAATTCACCCTAAAACCCTAATTCGAAGTTAATTGCAAATCCTAAAGCGAGTTAATATTGCTGATTGGTTTATTGATTTAATTTGTTTGTTTATTTTACTTTTTTATTTTTTTATTTATTTTTATCTCATCAACTTATTTTATGGTTTATTGTAATATATGAATTAATTGCTACTATTTAGACTTATTATTGTAAAAAGTGTTTTCATAGTTTATTCCATCCTCCCTTGGGTACGATCCTCGGAAAACTCCCAAAGTATTTCTTTGTACTAAACTATATTACAATTTGACTCGTGCACTTGCGAACACTGCCGTTTTAATTCTTATATGTTTTTTGTGTGATATTCAACTAAAAATAATAACAAGTTTATAGGCGTTCACTTTCCTTGGACAAAGTCTAAGAAATTTTGATGCTCAGTCCACCTCGCCAAAAAAGGGGAAAACGTTCCCCTAGACATGTTGAGCTCCGAACTTAAGGATAGTAGAAGAAGCCTATGATCGGATTTAATTCTCGGGAGGTGAGTAACCATGCTATTAGGAAAGGTTTCCATCCAAACATCGTTGCCAAGAGCTCGATCAAGCCTATCAAAAATACCACATCTTTACTAGTAAAGGAAGGCCCTCTGAACCCCAAGTCCTGTAATTCAGCCGAATCAACAAAGTCACCAAATAGATAGTATCTCCTCCCACTAGAATGTCCGCCTTTATTGTTACTAGAGGAAAGGATTTCATTAAATTCCCTAATAGCCACCTAAGGAATTTATTCTAAAGGGATAAACAATTTCAAAGTCTCCCAAAGAAGCTTATATTTCTATCTGTTAGGACTACCGTAAACAAAAAAGATGAAAACTGAATTTGAGGGAATACTTCTTAGAAGTCGAATCAAAATAAATTGGGGATGATTCCAAACCACCTCAGCCCAAATTGAGTCTTCCAACCAACCCAATTGCCTCTAATATAACCAATTGCTTCCACACGATGAGAACACTGAAACCCCAACTTCGCAACGATAGTGTCTACTTTGGCACCACTAACTCTCGACTCAAGAAGACTAACAATATCTAGTTTGTACTTCAAATACTCTCAAAAAATACGAGAAAATTTAACGCTAGTGTAACACCCCAAACCCGGCCTAGACGTTATGACCGGATCTAGCATGTCACATAGAAGGGTTGTTTAAAAGCTAAGCGACCGTTAAAAATGTTGCATCTCTTTTTGAAACTCCGAGTTTCATTGTTTGTTTGAAAAAAATGCGATTTGCTTAATGTCCGTTTTTGTAAAGTTGTTATTATTTTTGAAAAACTATTTTTCTTGTGAAAATCGAACTTGAATAGTTGCGGAAATGTGATATTTTGAAAATAGCTATTGTCGTTTTAAGAAAATCCAGAGTGTAACCATTTATAGTTTGAATATACCCGAAATGAAAGTTTAAGGGAAAAATAAAATCCAATGGCCTTATTACATAATATTAAAACCCAAATTAATAATAATCTTAAAATGAAGCAAAATGGAAATTTACTAAAGTTTGTGAGAAGTACTTCGATGTATGGCCACCACAGAGTCCTCCGCAGCTCCAAATCCTCTAACGCTGGGGATCACCTGCAAGATTAAAGCAGAGGGGTGAGTTACGAGAACTCAGTGTGTAATCCCTTAATCAGTCATTAACTGGGCCCGAGCCCATACGGAAGCAGACTGGGCCGAATCCCTATTCGGTAACAATCTGGGCCTTAGCCCTATAAACATGATAATGCAAACAGAGTATGCAGCCCAACCCAATCCAACCAAACACACCCCCGTACCAACCCTACACACATGTGGGGACCAAGTCCACCCACCCACTTTCTACACACCAAGAATGCAGCCGAGCTGCCAGATTATAAGCGGCTTAGAGCCGTCGGTAGGTCCACAGTCGTCTCGGGCGACCCGTGCGACCCTAACAGAGAAATTGGTGGGTCCACAGTCGTCTCGGGCGACCAGTGCGACCTTAACAGATCAATCACTTCCTCCAATTACAATATCCCATCCCAATGCAATATGTAGTGACATATTAATTCAGTGCATGCAATAATGTACCATCATAACAGTTAAATAGAACACACAAAATCATACCAAATCAACCCCTAAGGGTACAACAGTAATTTTCACCCACCGAGGGTATTTTAGTAATTTACCCACCAAGGGTATTTCAGTAATTTACCCCTTTAACGGCCCTTCCATAGGCCTATTGTCACCTCGAGCGACTCAGAACCCCTTTTGGGTCTCTACGGTACAGTTGGGCCAAAAATCCATTTTAGGACCAAACGGGCCCACACGCTCGTGTGGCCCATTAAACATGATTTCGGTCTCAGTTTTGCAATTTTCGCAACCGTATCTATCACTTGGTCGTTTTCTGTCAATTTCACCCATCTGGGCCGGATAGCCTATTGGGCCCATTTGGCCCGTTTCGGCTCGATTTGGCCCGTTACAGCCTCAGTTTCGTGAGAGTGCTCGTGACACCCTCAACAATCTATTGCCATTGTTCGCGTCTTGGTTTAACACCACGAGCGTTCGCACGCTCGAGTGGTCACGGTTGTCGGTTTTTCGACTTTTCGGCTTTCGGCTGAGTCACAGAACATTGCAAGCATTCATCCAGAGGGGTTTGAGATTACACACCTGATTTGGATTTTCGAAAGAACCACTCTTCGTTGCCCCTAGAATAATACCGATCAAAAGTTAGCCTCGACTAGAATCACTTACCACAAACGTGATCTTCTCTACAGAGTTCTAAAAATCCAGCCTTGCTTTCTGGCTACCACCACAAATACCTAAAAGAACCCATTGATGCACCAAAGAGGTTAGCATCCAAGCAATATTCGGTTCTCCTATAAGAAAGGAAGAAACCGACGCCAACTTCACAAAATAGGATCACATGGATGAAACTAGAATCGAATTAAAAGGTGTTAGAATAACTTCGCCTTACCGAAACCAAGATTAACGAGCTACACTCGATAGTTGCTAACGAATTCGGCCTACCCCCAATAAGAGTGTTTCGGCTTAAGCTTCGAAAAGAAAGAAATAAGATATTAAGAGAACGAGAGAATGTTGTGTTCGGTTAGAGAAAGAATAATAGTGTGGAGGAAAAAGAAAGAGAATGAATGTAAAGGCTTACCACGTTCGGCCAACAAAAGAGAACCCAAACTCCAACCGATTAATATACAGCTTAAAGGAAAATCACATAGAAGAGGTGTGGCTATTCGGCTTAAAGGGAAGAGAAGAAAGGTTGAAGAAGAAAAATGCATGAGTGGTCAATCTTACAAGCAAATTCGGCCAAATCACAAATGGGAGAAAGAAAGAGGGAAGAAAAGTGTACAAAGATAAGAAGAATAGTATGCCAAATGAGAAAACCCGAAATGCTCTAAGTGGAAAAAAAAAAGCTGAAAATGGGAGAAAAACCAACTGAGAATTCGGCTAAGGTTCATAGTGAGGAGAAAATGACTTGAAAATGCCTCCAAAGTGCTAAAATGACCCTTTGTATTTTCCAAAGACCAAACAAAGAAGAATTCGGCACACCCCTTGACACAACCGAATGTGCACTTTCCAAAAAATCCAAAAACCTTGGCCGAAAATCCCCCTTTACTTCCCCACATTCGGTCAACTCCCCCTCACTCATCAATCCCCACGATTTTCTCCATAAATCCCTCCTTAATTCACTCCCCATCTCTCATTCAAATTCCCCCAACAACCTTGACCAATTCAAACTCCTCTCCATTAGCATTTGATCCCAACACAACCTCTTACTTTCTCCTGAGCAAAATAAAAGCCTTCCATTTTCCATCTATAGGATTCGAACCCTTCTCCTCCTACTCTGCCAATGACGCCACAGCCACCACACCACACACTCCACTTGTGTCTCCTAAACACACCCAATTTTACTTAAGTCCTACTCCCAGTAGCCCTCTCCCCTAAAGAGCCAAAAATCAAAATTTTTCCTATGGCCTAACTTGAACCCGGGACTTCCTAGAAACCCCGTAACCTTCCAAAATCACCTTCCTAACAGGTCCAACTTGAAATAATGCCGTTCTCATATTCCAAAAAAAAATTTCTAAAATGCTTCTACGCTCGGGGCCCAATAGGCCCAATTCTCCTAGGCCCAATTTCAGGGCGTTACAGGTAGCACAGCCCTGGCAAGTCCAAGAAAAAATGGATAGATTCATGATCATAACAAAAAGAAAAAGAACCAGACTTTACTACCTTGACAGCATCGTGTCTTCCAACTATTTATCTGTCTCATTCAGATCACCCTTGCTGGATTCAAGTTCTAGTTGAAAGGTATTGAGCTCAACCATGGAATTCATTGAATCGGATAAAGGGAATCGAGAGCTTCCAGTCATTTTAAATTGACTCCTACGGCCTCATAATGATTTGTTAAGCTTCCCCTCACTCATGTCAATACCATTTTTCTCACTAGCTCCTCGCCTTTTAACACAAAAATTTACGTTACCAAAGTTATCGAACTGTCGCCCTCCATTGTACATATGGAATTCGGATGCAAATTCTCCTTAAAAGTAATAGTTTAATGCTTCTCGGGATCCAAAACACTGTCGCTCATCGATACTCCAATATCCACCGGTCATTCGAAGGTTGGGTTAAAATGAGATGTGGTTGCACATTGAATTTCAACACTCATGCTTGTTTCGACTACAATGCCAGATTCGTTAGAGAAGAAAACAGGTAAGGACTCGGGTTCATAAGCAGGTTCAATTTGATCCATCTACACTTGGGCCTCCACAACCTGACTTCACCAAATTCCCTTGGACCAATCCATTCTCTTGCAGCAGCTGCCTACTTGGGCCTTTCAAAGCTTTCCTCACTGTATAAGCTTCCCCACTTAAAACCGCTAGTCCAGACTGTCTCCATTGAATTGCCTTATTATACTGCCCAAATTTCTCCCGATATGCCCAGGACCCATTCTTCCATTATTAGTCAAAGCATCTTGAATTTCACTGTCCAAATTCCTTGCCTTTATTACGTGATTCCATTAAATTCTCAGAATCTAACACATTTTCACCCTCCTCCTTATCTAGGGAAAGCAACGCATTAAAACGAGATCCCCCAATCTTTTCTGTCAGATTTTTCGTTCTCGTCTTTTGGGATTCCCTTGATTTTCTTCTGGATTTTCTCTCAACCAGCATCTAAGGCTCGTAAGCCTTTATTCCTTTCACCGTGCCAACCTTCGCCCTAAATGTATCAGTCGTTAAAACCCGTACCTTTGATTGTGACATAACCCCATCGGCCTTTGGACAAGATTCGTTCACGTGACCATATCGCCCACAAGAAAAGCAAACCATCGGTAATGATTCGTACTCAACACGTTAGGGGTGCCATTAATCAAGTCCTAAGAGATCAGCAGTTTTTCCAATTGAATATATACTGCCATACGAGCAAACTAACCTCTCGCTCTAATATTCATATTAAAATCTAGTTTAGCAACCTTCCCCACCATTTCTCCAATCTCCCAGAGGACCTTTCTCTTATACATGTACCTCGGAAGGCTTGGTAATCTAACCCAAGTCATCACAACGCTTGGGTAAGGTTGCACATGGCCCAAGGCTACACCATCAAGTATTATTCTTAGATGATCCAGGATCCTTGAGAGAGCACCATTTTGAAATCCTATTGCGGGGAAGGCCTCCAAAAGCTGTAAACCCTATTGCGGTGGGTTGCATACCCTATTTTCAACCCCTAAAATTTTAGCACCACCATAGTAGACATATCTTTGATGAGGAGTTGATGTACCCTTTCCGAAAACTCAATCGAAGGAATGCCATTAACAGTTGACCTCGTGATATCCCCTTCGCAATAATCAAAATCATCAACCACTTCTAATTATGTATTTTCAACCACCCTTTCCAGATCAGTAAGGTTTTTCACCATTAATCTCTCTTTCCAAGAAAAAGTCGGTTCAGGAGTCAAATCCATAACCTTGACTACGTTCGCTTCTACGTTCTTATCCTTAAACCGCACCTTCTTAATGATTCGGTCTTCTGTAGAACGTGCCTCATCCCCATCACCCTCACAGAGAGAACTCGCCATTGGTAAGAATCTAAATATTAAGACAATGAAATTGTTCATAATGAAGGCAATGAATTTTTTTATCGAAAAAGGCAATGAAATTGTTCACTCAAAGTCAACAATTATTAAGCATTGACACCCATAAACAACAAGCATACTTAATGGGAGTGTTTAAATTTGATTCTTTTTAGCATTTACTTGTTGAAAAAGTATTACCCCGATTAAAAAAAATTCAATTTTTTGTTGTATTTATTTAATTAATGTAGTACTTTGTAATTTTATTTACTACGAAGCATAACTATAAGGAATACAGATATATACATCTATATATATAGATATATCCATATTTTTATTCAAACGGGAATTTAGCAATTGACTAAACTAATTTTGTCACACCCCAAAATATAAGGGGTTAATTGCAAAAAAAATAACCAAGAAATTGAATAGGTTTGATGGTTAAGTAGTTTGTGCATTCTTTAGAGATCTTAGGTTCAAACCACTCCTCCCCCATTTCTTTTCTTTTTACTTTTAGCAAATTAGGATAAAAATCACACTAAAATATATATTATTACAAGTGAAAACTTAATAAGAAATAGGCTTAGGCCTAATTGTTACATGCTTGCATCTCTCCCTTGGATACCCATGTTTGAGCCACCCTAAAACCCTTTTCATTTCCATTTATTTTGGTAGCAAGGGAAAATTACCATGCATCCCCTTGAAGTTTGAAAACCCTAGGTATTTAGTCACTCTTTTCCTAATTACATTAGGATTGTAAAACCCTGAACTTGGGCCTAGTAGAATTGGGCCTTGGGCATGAAAGTGTGTAAAATTTTTTAGAACAAGAGAACGGCACAAATGCATGTTGGATCTGTTAGGTGAGTGATTTTGGAAGGTTAGGGGGCTTCTAAGAAGTCCTGGGTTCAAGTCATGTCATTTGGGAAATTTTTATTTTTTAGCATTAGGGGAAACTTGACTCCTGGTATTAAGCCTTTTAAGTAATTAAGATTAAATTGTGACACAAGAGGAGCTAGTGGCTTAGTGGTAAGTGGCATAGGGAGTGAAGCTTATGGTCTGAGGTTCAAGTCTCTTGAGGAGCAAGGGAGGTTTTATTTTGCAACATGGATGGCAAGCGTTGTGGTGGATTCAAACTCTTTGGAGTGGTTGTGGACTTGGTAAAAGGGGGAGAGTATCATGGGATATGGATGATGGTTGTTGGGGATTTGGAGGAAGAAAATGTGGAGAGATTTTAGGGGAGAATTAAGGAGTTTGATTTAGAAGGGAGTTTGTGCCGAATTTGAAAAGGGAAAAGCATAGGAATTTCGGCTGAGGGAAGATTGTGTTGGTCATTTTGGCTTGGGAGGAGCATTGTGGTATATGCATTTGCCAAAATTCCCTTTTACTTTCTCTCTTTTTGTTTCAGTCAATAGTGGTTAGTCAGTTTGGTGAAAAACTCTCCCATTTCTTCTTCTCTCTTTTTCTTCTTCAATTTGTTTCTACTCTAGCCGAATGCACTATAGGCCCTCTCAGGTATTCTGCATCTTATCATCTCTTCTTTGATTGCTTTGTTAAGCCGAATACGTCCCCTTCTCCTCCCTCATCATTTATTTTGCTTCTCCCTTCTCTTCTCCTAAGCCGAATCCTATTCTCTCTTCCCTTTCCCAAACTCTTTTCCCTTATTTTGTAGTACTGAGTTAGTTCCTTGGCCGAATAGGTGTTTATCTGTTGGTCTCATTTTGTTGCCAAGATTTGCTTCTTTCTTCTTAAACCTTGCCGAATTGATCTTGTCTCTTGCCATACGTCTTCTTTCGGTTTCTAAAACTTCTCAAGTTGTAGAAGAGTTTTCAAGTATCATTGGAGCATTCGAATCTACCTTTTTCTTTCGTTCGAATATCTAAGGAAATCAAGAGATTATCATGGAGGCAAGTGATAGCCAGTCTGAGGAGGGATCAGGAAGAGTGCCTACTGGAAATGGAATCGTAGTCTCTGCTCCCAAGTTTAAGAGGTGTTCGGTGTCTGCTATTCGGGACTTTCCGCCAGGATGTGGAAGGGTGGCTGCACCAAACTCTGGTTCGAGTAGGCTAATCACAGTCGACCGATCTAGTCAAGGCAAGTGGTAGTCGACCTCTCGATTAAGTGGTTGTTCAGAGTCTTTCTAACACTATTTGATAAGTGATTAACTGAATGTTATGTTTGAATATAGGTTCTGGCGATCGTGAATTCTTAGTACTCTACGTGATCAGGTGTGTAACTTTGTGCTCTGTTGATGATCGGCGGAAAAGCCGAAAGTGTGTATTAGTACCGTAATTGCTAATTGATCAAAAGTCGATAGAGTGTGAATGTTTTTCACACGGTGTTAGCTATAGCGGCAAATGCCAAAATGTCGAATTGTCGAAAAGCCGAAGGATTGGGCTTTTGGGCCACATGAGCGTGCGAACGCTCATATGATCAACCGAGCTCACGAAACGTGGGCGTACGACGAGGAAGGCCGCCATGAGCGATCTCATGGGCTTGGGCCGGAATGGGCCGTATGGTCCCAATGGGCCCGTGGGCCCGCGTGGGTAAACTTTAATGTTAAGTGGGACGTAGATAGACTTGTCATGTCGCGCACATGACTTAGGTAGTTCTGGGCCTCGTTGGGCCAAAATGGGCTGTGTGGGCCCAGTGGGCTTGTGGGCCCACACAGATAAAATGTATGTGATGTGGTAAGTGTTGTTTGGACTGTGTCGTGTACATAACTATGGTTGTTTCTGGGCTAAATGGGCCACACGAGTGTGTGGGCCCACTTGGGCCGAGTAATGAGCCTTAGGCCCATTTACACTGTTGTGACTATTTATGTTACTAAAGTCGCTCGAGGCGACGGTGGACTTTCTGCTGGGTCGCTGAGACCCCGATTTGCGTAAATTACTGAAATACCCTCTATTTGTAAAATTACTGAAATACCCCTGGTTTGCAAAATTACCGAAATACCCCTGATTTGCAAAATTACCGAAATACCCCCGATTTGCAAAATTACCGAAATACCCCCAATTTGCAAAGTTACAGAAATACCCCCGATTTGCAAAATTATCAAAATACCCCTGATTTGTAAAATTACCAAAATACCCCCGATTTGTAAAATTACCGAAATACCCTAATAGGGTAAAATGACTATTTTGCCCTTGTGGGTAAATGACTGACTTAGACTATGAATTTATCTGAATTAACGGTGATCGTATGACTGTGTTTTAACTGACTTGACTGTGGGCGTGTGACTGATATGCTGTTAATATATGTTGAAATGACTGTTACTGAGCATGGTCTTTTTGCATACACGTGTAACGAATGAGCATGACATTGATACGGAGGAAGTTCTTATAGGGCCGCACGGGTCGCATGAGACGGCTGTGGATCCAGTATTGATCTGATAGGATCGCACGGGTCACATGAGACGAATGTGGATCCAGTATTGATCTGTTAAGGTCACACGGATCGCATGAGATTACTGTGGACCAACGGACGGCTTAAAGCCGCGTAATCTGATTATGGCAAAGTACCAACCTAAATATGGCTCTGTGCCATCTTGATTATGGCTGTGTGCCAATCGTATTTACCCGTGGCTATGTGCCCAACATATATATCGATGACTCTGTGTCGATCATATTTACCCAAGGCTGTGTGTCGATTATATTACCGTCGCTGATGGTTATGTGCCAAACATAATATAATTACTGATGGCTTTGTGCCAATTATAATACCGCTACTAAAGGCTTAGAGTCGTATATATATACTAGCAGCTTTGCTGCGATTTCGGTTAGGGCCGCAACCGGTGCTAACATTGGTGTCTTTGGGCCGGGTGGGTTTCGCTTTATCCCCACGTAAGTGTAGGGTTGGTACGGGTGGTGTGTTGGTTTGGATCGGGGTGGGATGCATCCTCATACTATTGCATATATGTTATGAGATCTGTCCATCGCATCGGGCTTAGGCCACTTGTTCTCATTATTGGTTTGGGCTAGGCCCAATTGATTCTCGTTATGGGTCATGACCCAAATGGTATTGTAGTGGGCTTTGGCCCACGATGCTTTGATCTGGACTATACTACTACGGTTAAAGGGCTTTGGCCCGCATCAAGCTTCGGTTTTTGTTTCAGATAATCGATCGCTTGTGACACCCTTTACACGGGTTCTACGCCGAGAATCGGGCCCGAGGTGTTACCAAACTCAAACCACTTGATCGCCATATAGGCTCAACGTAATTACTCTCTATACCCTTAGCTTCAACTTACGAGACCTCACTCATACATACGAAGGCTCTCGAGACTAAACCGGAACTTTTTCCAACCTTAAAATTTTTTTCTTCCAAACAGGTCTTACACGCCCGTGCAAGATTAGACACGCCCGTGCATAGGCACACACGCCCATGTCCCCAGACCGTGCCTAAAAACCCAGTATTCTGCCAATTTGCCCACGGTTAAGGCACACGCCCATGCATTTTGGGAACACGCCCGTGTACCCTATCACACGTCCGTGCCTTTCACCCGTGGTCGACACTGACTAATCACACGCGGTTTTGACACGCCCGTGGGCCTAAACCGTGTGCCATACCTTAGTATTCTGACTTATTCAACACGGCCTCGGCACACCCGTGTGCTTTAACCGTGTGACCATTCCAATTCTAATTTTAAAGTGCAGACTTCACACGGCCTAGACACACGCCCGTGTGCCTACCCATGTGAACTAGAACAAGGCTATTTGCCAAGCTCTTTGCATCCCTATAGCTTACACAACTTATACTTATCCATTACATTCATAATCACTCAAATTGAATTGCCATCCCACATAGATAAATACATCTTTTCATATAACATAATAGCCAACCACAATGGCATTATACAAATACAATTATCCCATAACACATTTAGGCCAAAACATTTGGCACAAAAACAATGACTTAATCAAACTCATGTACTAGCCCTATACATGCCATGACTCATAATGACTTGATACCTCATACCAAGTGTCTCCTCGATAGTGTGAAAATATCTCCGGCGGTCTCCAACCCGAGCTAGCTAAATTAACCTATAAGAGATGAGAAAGAAAGAGGAGTAAGCAATAATGCTTAGTAAGTTCATATGCAAATAAAAATCAACTATCAATATTCATATGCTTATACTCAATCACAGGGTATTAGAATGAGTTTTACTCTTGAACTCACAGTTACATATTCAATCATTTATAATGCTTACTCATTTCGTCCCTTACCATATTCTAACCGTATCTCGGGCTTACTGCTCGCATTCATTAACTTACTATGCCACAAGCCAATTCGCTCGTTTCATTAGCATACATCCTACACTGATCATCACAAGACCATATAAAACAATACAACATGCATTCTCAATAAACC
Source organism: Gossypium sturtianum (assembly GCA_025698515.1). Taxonomy (NCBI): domain Eukaryota; kingdom Viridiplantae; phylum Streptophyta; class Magnoliopsida; order Malvales; family Malvaceae; genus Gossypium; species Gossypium sturtianum. Next base: position 13,790,125 of record CM046948.1, read on the forward strand.
ACTCATACTACCAATCTCTCGGTGGCTACGCACTTAGCCCACCATTGAATCTCTTATAGGGTGGTATCGCACACAGCCCACCAATCATTTATAAGCGATGGTATCGCATTACGACCATCGACACTAATTTATCGTGTGGTAACGCACACAACCCACACCGATAATAGTGTATTTGATGGTATCGCGCATGCCCCATCAATTAATAATTAATCAGGTGGTAACGCACACAGCCCTCCGATAATAATATAGTTGATGGTATCGCACACAGCCCATCAACAACCATCAATGAGGTGCATTTGCACAAGCTCACCGTTACTATATATTCACAAATATTTATCCACATACATTTCTCTAATTCAAATGTTCATCCGTGAACATCCTCACTCACTATCATTCTTACTTAACTTTCTACGATACTCTCAGTATTTACACAAAGACATCAATGAATCTATCTCGTGCAACTAAGGTACATTAATAACACATATCCCACTAGGGTTTCATCGTATCTTGAATTCATCTCACTCAGTTCTAACACTTACTTGTACTCCTCGTGGCACAACCACATACATTCAACACATCCGTTAATCATTCAAATTGTTAAATAACTCTCTGGAGTCTCATACACATAGTTTCTTTGACATCATACCCCAATGCGGTCTTACACATATTGACATATCGATACCATGTCCTTGACATGGACTTATACAAACTCTTATATCGAGGCCATCTTCCAATATGGTCTTACTCGAGACTTTAACCATCATTAAATCACACTATATACATTTTCCATTACTCTTAAACTCAATTCTCTTGACATCTCATCAAAGATATTTCACACATTCATAGAGTAAATCTACATTCCATACAGCATTGGAATACTAATTTAACTCGTACATATTTACAACAATCGCACATGAACTTACCTCGATGTCGAAAGGGCCGAAAAGGGACTTTTTGCCTACATTTCTCTTTTCATCTGTTCTAGTCCGAAACTCGTTTTCTTTGATCTAGAATAATGAAATTCACTGATTTATTCATTTATAAATCATAATATACCATAATACACACTTTAGGCAAAAATGACAATTTTATCCCTATACTTTGGTAAAATTACGATTTTGCCCCTAGGCTCGTAAATAAATTTTCATCACATTTTCTTGTTAAAAAAGTCTAGCTGAACATTTAATCCTCTTACAACCATCCACAATTCCATCAATTTCATGCTTAAATGAACAAATTACCACTTTTGCATTTTAGTCCCAATTAGGTGTTTTCATGACAACACCTTTCACAAAAGTTGTTTCTCATCATCCTACCATTCATTTTCTTACATAAAAACTCAACAAACAACATGAAATCTATCATGGAAAGTCCCTAGACTTTCAACCATATTGCAAACTAGTCCCCTATTTAGAAAGCTTAAGCTTTGGGGACTCCAAAAGTACAAAAATTATCAACTAAAGCCATCAAAATCACTTACTTGTGAGGAGAATTGCTTGCTGAAATTTTAAGCTTCTAAAACCCCTCCCATGGCTGCCATTTTTGGTTGGAGAAGAAAAATAAATAAAAAGATGATAACTTTTTCTTATATCCTCTTATTTTATTCATTTTCTCCAACTAATATCACTAACCTTTAATCACAATAAATGCACTTGTCCCCTTTAAATTCTTTGACCAGCCAAGCCACTTAACAAGGTCAAGTTGCACATTTGGGACCTCCAATTATAATCCATAGCTATTTGGCACCTTTAGAAATTAAAATAGAACTTTCGCACTTTATGCGATTTAGTCCTTTTTCGCAATTAAGCCCTCAATCGCTAAAATTAAAGCACCAAAATTCTCATGCCTCTTTATAAACATTTTATAACACATAAAATAATATCAAAATATTTTTCTTCAACCTCGAATTAGTGGTCCCGAGACCACTGTTCCGACTAGCCCCTAAATCGGGCTGTTACACTGTTACTCTAGTAAGGGGATTACACACTGAGTTTTCGTAAACTCACCCCATTTTTAACTGTGCAGGTAATCCCCAGCCTTAGACGGATCGATGCTGCGAGGGACTCGGAGAAGGCCACACACTGCTTATGTTTTCCGTTTTGATTGCTTACATTCCAGTATTTTGATTTGGGTTGTAATAAGGCCTCTTTAAGTTTCTGGATTTTAACTTTGGGTTTTTATTTATGTTTGAATTATATCCGTTAGAAGTAAATCACGGTTTTCCAAAATGCTAATAGTTTTTAAAACAACACTACGTTTTCGCTACATTTTCGGAATGGTTTCGCGACTTAATCTTTTTCGTAAATCGATTACTCTCAAAGTTAGCTTCCGCAATTAAAAAGATATTTTGGGAATAAAATTAATAATTTTTCAATGTACCACGTTTAAAAATAAACTAACGTAACTGGGATTTTACTTAAGCTTTTAAATAAGAAGGGTTTTCAATGAAAACATGGTTTTCGAAAAACACTTCAATGTGACACGCTAGATTCGGGCCTAACTTCTAGGCCGGGTTTGGGGTGTTACAAGGATTTTGTTTTATTTTTCATTCCAATTAGAATTTCTCTTCCTTTACTCTTTATCTTCTTTTTTTTTCCAGTTTTCTCCCCCTTTTCTTTTCATCATACTTTAATTTTACCACTGAGAATTATTTTTACTTTTCCTGAATCAAAATAAATTCATGTTAAACCGTTTCTCTATCAGTTGCCAAATTCATCGTCCATAGCCCCAAATCTTTTTCAAAAGTTCAGTAAATATTCTCGTTTCAATTAGTGGAACTCATAAAATCTCAAGTAGCATCGATCCATGCTAATTTTTCAATTCAATTATGTTATCTTGCTATTCTTGCCAGATCTTTCCATTAATCTCATCAAATCTTTAAATCAATTGCTAATTCGTGCAAAAATATCATTTGAATGACCTATTTTAGGTGTGTCAGATCAGACTCGTCTGCAAGGGATGCCGTTCGGGCTTTTAGTGAAAGGTGCGTGTTCTTTTACAAGCGAATCGGGGCAAACAGTGCTTAGGATTAGGGCCACATGATTTTTCACACGGGCATATGGACCACACGGCCTTTTACATGGCCATGTGCCTTTGAAACACTAGGCTAGTTCGAATCTCTCACGACCAAGATCCTCCTACACGGCTTGCCACACAGCTTTGTCTCTCCTGTTACTTAATTTTGCAAATTCCACACGACTACAGTCTGTTACACATCCTGGTCACATGGTCATGTAACCCCTCTACACAGCTTCAACCCTCTCACACAGCCTGGCCATACGGCCATGTGACCCTTATCTTTAGAATTTTACAGTTTTGCCCATAATTTTATAATTTGTTCAGTTTAATCCCTAGATAGTCCCTGAACTATTTTTAGAGATTTACTTCTTTCAATTGAATCTATGAGAATATGAATATTGGAATGCATGTTCTAATTAACCAAAATAGTATTGTATATACATGTTAAGTGAATAATATATGCCTAATGCATCTGTACAACTGATGGTATGTTGAACATGCATTATATTATTGTTAAATCGAACACATGATAAGCATGTCTTTTGCTACTAAATTGATCCGTTAGAAGCATAGTAATTACTACTGTATTGTTTTGTTAAAAGCATATTAAATGCCACCATATTAATCGGTTTTGAATATACCTTATTGTATTACATGTGGTGGGACGATATGTACGGAGGAAGTATTGGTAGTTCATCTTGTGCATCCACAGCCATTAGTAGTGTTTTTCCCTTAACTGCAATTATGTTGTGCATCCACAATCTATTGGCAGCTCTTACCTGTAGACATGTTGTGCATCCACAGCTAGTGGTAGATTTTATCTGCATTATTTTGTTATCTACCTACAGCCATAAGCAGATTCCATCTGCGGTGTTTTTGTTGTGTATCCAGAACCATAGGAAAATTCCATCTGCGGTGTTTTTGTTGTGTGTCCACAGCCATTAGCAATTTATCCACAAACCATTGGTGGTTAAAACCACAACCAAGTGTGTAGATGGTTGGAGTTCAGGGGAACTCCCATTGTAGTGTGTAGCCGTGGGGTAGGACCCTTTTCTATTAAACCAAAACTTTATTGCATTCACAAAAGCATGTGCATACAATTCTGAGATTTCAAGATGTCATATATGTATATACTGTTGAGTGATCTAAAATACCGATAATCTGAAATTACTATTGTGAGTTATTCTATGTATCGTGTTTTTGTATGCTTAGTAGTTTGCACTGATTTTCTTATGATGGAACTTACACTGAGCTTCATAGCTCACTCATTTTTTATTTCCTTCTCTACTAATAACCCACCAGGTTAGGATACAGACACGACATCCGGAGGGTCTTAGCTTGGTTTTATCTATTAAAATATTTTAGGCTTTTTATTTGATAAATCTATTATTCGTAGACTATATTATTTTATTTTGAATTGTGGCATGAGATATAGGATTTGGGTTATATATATATATATATAGCTTGCATGACATTTAATTTGATTTTAGGATATCAGATTATGAATAGTAATTATATCTGCATGAACCAAACTGGGTGAAAGGAAAATTTTGGGTCCAGAAGTGATAAAAGAGTCTGAGGGGAAAATCAAATTGATTCAAGATAGAATAAAAGCGACTTTGGATAGGTAGAAGTCATATGCGGACTTAAAGAGGAAAGACATTGACTACAGTGTCAGAGATCAAATCTTCCTAAAAGTGTCCCCATGGCAAAAAGTGTTGAGGTTCAGGCAAAAAGGTAAATTAAGTCCTAGGTTTATCGGACCTTATAGAATTCTTAAAAGATTCGGTCCAGTAGCGTACCAACTAGAATTACCTCCAGAATTGGACCATATTCATGATGTATTCCACGTCTCTATGTTAAGAATATACTGATCCAACCCTTCTCATATCGTACCAATTGAAGAGATTGAGGTGAGACCGGATTTGTCCTTCGAAGTAGAACCCGTACAAATTCTAGATTATGACGTAAAGATTCTGAGAAGGAAACGGATCCCACTTCTCAAGGTTCTGTGGCAGAACCACGACACTGAGGAGACCACATAGGAACCAGAAGATGCGCTATTCTATGTGTCGTGTTTTTGTATGCTTAGTTGTTTGCACTTTTTTTTTTTTTGTGATGGAACTCACACTGAGCTTCATAGCTCATTTCCTTCTCTATAGATAACCCACCAGGTTAGGACGCGAACACGACATCCAGAGGGTCTTGGCTCGGTTTATTTATTAAAATATTTTAGGCTTTTTATTTGATAATTCTATTATTCATAAACTATATTATTTTATTTTGAATTGTGGTACGGGACATAGGATTTGGGTTTATATATATAATATAGCTTGCATGACATTTGATTTGAGTTTAGGACATTAGATTATGAATAGTAATTAAAAACTAAATTGAATATCTCTTTCCATTGCTAGATTATAACTGAATTTTGGGTAATAAATAAATTAGGAATTAGCTAAGTTTCAAAAGAAATCACCATTATACGAAAAAATATAACTTAATCGATTTTTATTAATTCATGAGTTTTTATGAAAATTTAACTAAGTTTTCTTCTAAATTCAACAAATTTTTTAAGACGACTATTTTATAAACTCTTTTAGCTTATTGGGTCATTTCGGTGACTAATGTAATCTTCCGAATTCGAATCTAACACCTAGGCCGGGTTGGGGAGGTTAAAAATTTTAAGCATTTAAATGAAAAACTAAATTACTATAAAGTTTGCAACTTTGAACAATATGTACACGTGGCAACTTCTAAACTATGCCACATTGGGTTACTTTCCTAAATTGTAACTTTGTATTACTTGAGTGTATATATAAATATATATAATAACTTGTCATTCGAATATGAGTAAAATTTTCACCTACAAAGAACTGTTATGTTAATATTTTATTATTTTTGACATAATATTTCACAACACAATGTTAAACAACATTCACAATTATGATTATTAAAATTAATTAATAGTAAAACTATGGAATATAAAATAATAATGAATAAACATATCAAATAATAATGAAAATCACATCTTTTATGATAATGGAAACAAAGCCTATTAAATAATGCTAAAATATGATTTTTTTCAGTAATATTTTAGATATTATTTTGAATGAAATTACCTTACTAATGCATATATTTATAGTGTTAAACATAGTTTTAATTTATATATAATTGTACCACAAATTAAGTGATAATTAATTTAAAATAATAATTATAATTAATATGAATCCAAAGGTTAAATAAGTGATGATGACTGTTACATTGATAATAAAATATTATAAATATGAGAAACATAGATAATACAAAATAATAATTCTTAATTGATTGGTTTTCTTTATCTTAATTTTTCAAATAGATATGAATTATACTATTTATTGAGTTGGGATTTGTGTTGAGTTGAACTAATTTAATTAGATACAATTAGTATTTATAAAAATAATAATATTTAATTTAATTATAAAATATTTTTATGTTATTTTGAATTTTGATATATAATTAAGAATAAATAAATAAATTTATACATTATCAATTAGATTACCGATATATTGATATAATATTTATAAATATATAATATTAATCTCACACACATTTAATTTTTATTAATTATAAAAAAAATGGTTTAAGATTTATATATATAAATTAAATTCATTTAATTAAATTTTTTTGGATTTTTATTATTTTTAATTTATCCAATTATATTCAACGATTTTATAGATTTATAATTTTATTAATTAATAATATATTATGTTATTTTTTAATTAGAACTTTTAAAAGATATGATCAAATTAATTAACTTCACTCTAATATATTATCATATTAATTAATATTATTTTTTATTATTATCACATAATAATACTAATAAATTATTTTTTTATGTCAATTTAGTAAATATAATTAACAATAAAAGGTATTCTTTTCAGTTCAAAAGCTTTTCCAAATTCATGTTTTTATATATACTAATTTCTAATGGCACAAGTGTTACATGTAATTTTATGTGTCTAACTTTCTAATTAGTTTTTACATAATATATTTTTAATTCATTATTCGAATTGTTAAATATAACTAAAATATATTAGTTTATTTAACAATTCAAATATAAAAAAAATTCAAATACCATATTCAAATATTGATATTTTGTAGATCAATAATTTTTTTTAATAATATTAAAAAAATTTCAAATCATAATTAAAATACTTGTACTATTTTTGACCTACAATATAATTTTTATTACATGTAATCATTATTTAAAATAATAACTAATAAACATTATTAAAATATATTGATTGTTTTGATAATTCAAATTAGTACTAATAAAAGTTTTCTATTATTTAAGAATTTTTTAAAACAATAAAAAAAGAAATTTTCTAAAATAAACTCATCACTATATAATTTTTATTTTTAATATCAAGTAAAAAATGTTAAAAATAACTCTTTTTTTTGAGGTAATATGACTGGATTATTATTACTAAAAGAAAAACAGCACAACTGAATTGGGCTAAAGTCCAAAGAACAAAACCGGATCAAACTAAAGAAAAAACCAGGAAACAAGCCTACGTAAAATGAAAAAGCAGTTCTAAAATAATCAAAACCAGAAAAAACAAAACAACGTTTCAAAATTTGAAAAACACCTACCAAATCGTAAAAAAAAACCGGCGTGCATCATTAGTGCCTTCACACGTCCCACCATCCAAATTTAATGGGAGCGGGTTTCCAGGTAAAGTGATAAAGTTCTGCTCCCTACCCTTAAGCCTTCCATTTACTCATGCCGTTTCAGTTCCTCTTTGATGAAAACCCAAAAACATTTCTCCGTAGAAGTTTCACACAAAGAACGGCTAGGTGACTCATTTTTCCTCCCTCCGCTCCCTCTTCTCCTTCCGATTTCTCTGGCGGTCGATCCTGTTTCCTAATACTCGCTGCCCGCGCTGAGCTTCAGCAGAAAGCTTTAACTCCCTTTCTGTAAAGTTCTCTCCTGTTCTTCAAAGAGTCTTTTGCTATCAGATGTGCTAGAATGTTACTAGATCTGGGGATGAAATCAAAACTTAACATGCTAAAATCTGACTTCTTTTGATGTATATCGAAAATATATGAGCCAATATGTGATCTGTCTACCGAATCCTGTCCGCATTTTTTAATAACTGTTAAAGAATCACCCTCGATGATGACGTTCTTCTCTTGCATGTCGATGCCTAACTGAATCACCTCACGACAAGCCAAAGCTTCAGCCGCGAACGCGGAACACACCTTCTTGTGTACTCTGGATTTCGAAACAAGAACAGATCCGGTGGTGTCTTTGGCCACTACTCCTGAAGCAGAAAGGTGCGCCTGTACATCAAAAGCACCGTCAAAATTTATTTTCACCGTCTGAAAAGGTGGGTGTTGCCATTTCTTTACAGTTTTTGAAACTTCAACTGCTTTGGGTTTTGCTCCATCAATTTCTTTTACATAATTTCTCACAAAGTCAGCAATCTCCTTTCCCGATTTACTTCTCCTTTCATGAATCCGAGTGTTCCTATCCCCCCATAAGGCCCAGAGAGCTACACAGAAAAGGCGGCATAAGTCTAAAGACATAAAAGCAAAACACGAGATAAGCCACTGTTGAAAATCTCCATTAGTGTCTTGTATCAACTGTATTTCAGTTAAATGTGACCACATATCGACTGATACTGAACAATCTCTGAATAGGTGACTCAACGTTTCAGATCCCAGACCACAGCGAGGGCAAGAACTATCGAAATTTAACTTCTTGAGCGATAAATTTACCCGTGTGGGTATATAGTTCCAGGAAGCTTTCCACGTGTTAATTTTAATCTTTGTAGGTAGTTCAGTAGACCATAATTTTTTGTAAAAATCAAAGTAGCTAAAATGCACCGCATAAGCGATAGGATCGAGGCTCTGTAGTAGTTTATAGGTACTCTTGACCGAAAACACCCCCGTTGGTTCACCCCTCCATACCAAAAAATCATCATGTGGAGACTGTGCTAGCGGAATGCGAAGAATCTTGTCCACCTCGTCAGCTCCAAAGGTATATTCGATCTCCTCTCTATTCCATTCTCTTGTTTGACGATGAATAAGTACTTCAACTTTATTATCACTTGAACCTGAGTAAGAAGATAATAAACTGGAATTAACAAGATCGGGCACCCACACATCATTAACGATCGAGATACTAGAGCCTGTTCCAACTTTCCAAATTAGCCCTTAAAAATAACTTTTTTAATATAATTGTTATTGTAAAAACTTTTTTAAAAATGTGGAATTATCAAAAAATCTATTTTACATAACTTTTTAATTAATATTTCTAAATTAAATATTATAGTTATATTTAAATGTCAATTTAGTAATATGATAAAAGCTAAAAGGTAATTTTATCAGTTTAAAAGTTTTTCCAAATTCGTGGTTATATATATTATAGATATATTCTAATTAAGTTACAAAGATGTGATGTATTCTCAGAGTGCCACATCATTACATGAAATTTTAAATGTTTTATATAAAATCTAAAAATATAAAAGAACTTATAAAAATAATTAAAATTTATAAAGAAATTGTATATTTTTTTATTTTTAAAAAAATTGTTTAAAAAATCAAAAATATAAAAATAAAATATTTTTTTTGTCAAATTCAACAACCGACTGAATATTGCTTTATCTCAAATTTCAAAATAACCTATCCATGACCAAATGGGCAGCACTTGGGAACAGGAACTTAATTTCCGAGGGTTTTCCATTTCTAATGGCCAAGATAGGTACGTTTGGAAATATAACTTTTCAGGACTTTTTTCAGTGAAGGATGCTTATCGTTACCTCTCCAACCAAAATGAGCTCAGCACATCTGTAACTACACTCTATGTAAATTGGAGGGCTCTTTGGAAAATTCAGCTTCCAAAAAAAAATTATGGTGTTCCTTGGGAAATTGTGTCGTAACTACCTCCCTCTCATGATAGAACTGTGTGCTCGAAATATTACATGTTCAAAATGTCATTTATGTGACTGCCTGGATGAAAACAACGACCACCAATTTCGCACATGCTCCTTTTCCAGAGCCATATGGTTTGGTTTTAAATACTTGCCAGAGCACATGTTCTCATGATAGAACTGTGTGCTGAAAATATTACAACATGTTCAAAATGTCCTTTGTTTGACCGCCTGGATGAAAACAACGACCACCTGTTTCACACATGCTCTTTTTCTAGAGCCAAAAGGTTTGTTCTAAATATTCCATCCGATCAAAATACTTCTGTCACACCCCGATATATTTAGGGTTAATTGAAATGATTAAGCAAGAAATGAGTTATAGGCTTAATGGTTAAGTGTTAGAGCCCCTCCCTAGAGACCCAAGTTTGAGCCTTCTTCCTCCTATTTATTTATTTTGATCTTCGACAAGGCTTGTGTAACACCCCTAACCCGTAACCATCGCCGGAATAGGGTTAAGAGGTATTACCAATCATTTCAGAACATTTAATTTCATTCCACATCAAACAAGGCAATTCACATTCATATAGTCCCTTAATTAGGTCAACGAGACCTTAATCATGCATTAGAAAGGGGCCGGGACTAAACCGAACACACGAAAATTTCTGAAAATCAAATATTTTTCAAAGCTACAGAGGCCACATGCCCGTGTGGGTGGGCCGTGTGTCTCACACGGCCTCGGACACGCCCATGTGTCCAAGCCGTGGCAAAATAGGGCATACATACCGACTTGTCCACAAGGCCTGAGACACGCCCGTGTGCCTCACCTGTGGTCGACACTGACTTGCACCACACGGTCAGTTACACGCCCATATGTCCAGCCTGTGGTGGAGTCTGACTTGTTTTGAAACACAACCACGAAGGACACGGTCGAGCCACACGCCTGTGTGCTCAACCGTGTGGGAAATTATAGGCCATTTGCAAGGCCAATTTACCACCCACACTAAGGGTCTCACTTACAAGCACAAACCAATTCAATTTCATACCTCATATAGCATTCAAACATATCAAAACACACTCAATTTAATCTCTTAACATCATCATTCATTATTCCAAACAAATCCATCTATACCTATCAATCCAAAGTATCAATTACATGACAAAAACTTTTAATTCATGCACCATTTAATCTCAACCATACCATAGCATGAACACACTATCTCCATATTACCAAAACATATCATAAGGTCATTCACTAGAACAAACATTCACATCTTGACCAATCTTTACTCAAACCCAAAACATATACCAAATCATTAACTTATCTAGCCATACCACATGGCAAGATCCAAACATCTCAAAATATACCATATCTACTAGCCTATACATGCCATATTCAAATATATACATCTTCCAAAAGTACCAAAATAGACAGCCGATAGTGTGATTGAGTCGCTGACGATCCCCGGATCCGAGCTAGCTTTAAATACACTATAAAACAGAGAAACACTTCACACAGTGAGCTTTAAAGCTTAGTAAGTTCGTAATATAATACATTTAACTCAATAATTCAATTACAATACACAATATAAATCATCACTTAGATTAATTCACAATAATGCACAATCTCAACCATATCTAATACTCACATCACTATCATTCATTTATTTCCAAATTCATCAATCACATAAGTTCCATACATACCTTTGCCAACACTTAGTTAATGACAAATTTTGCTACTCAATGTTTGATATCACCTTTCGATCAATCTTCATTATTCCTTCGATTCAATCGCACACTTAGTGCCCATTTCATAGCCGAAGCTTAAATATCATCGCACACTTAGTGCCTTTACATTAAACTGAATTTATCTCGGTATCGCACACACAGTGCCAATCAATAAAGACGAGGCTTCTATTACTTCGCACACACAGTGCTATTCACCTCTGTTTCGATTCTAATTACGCACACTTAGTGCCACATTTCTCAATTCCACATATAACATTTTAATTCAATAATCACATATTCATTAATTTCATAGAACTTAAACATAAATTAAAACAACTCGTATTATATCCGAACTTACCTCGGACGTCGAAGTAACAAAACGAGTCGATTAATCGAGCACTTTATCTTTGCCTCGATCTCGATCCAAATCCCTTTTTTCTTGATCTATACATATTCAAATTTAGCTCATTCAATCACCAAATCATTCAATTTAGTCCAAACACACATATTTAGGGCATTTTACAAAATAGCCCTCACATTTTCACATTTCGACACTTTAGTCCCTATTTCACAAAATCACAAAATAAGCATAATTTCCTTGTACCCATGCCTAGCCGAATTTTCACATGCTTCATATAAGCCCATATATTTCATTTATTTCACATTTTAGTCCCTCAAAATATTACTTTCACAATTTAGTCCAAATTACTCAAATTCATAAAAAATCCCAAGACAAAACATGTTAATCTAACACATATATTTCATATTTCATCAACTAACATCACAAAGCTTAAACATTCATCAATTGCACATCTCATAATCTTCATTAAATTCCAAAATTAAAGCATGGGCTTGAGAGAACACGAAGCAACGATTACAAAAACGTAGAAATTATCAAAAATCGAAACCAAAACATACCTTAATCAAGCTTTACCATTGCCGAATTTTTAAGAACTCAAACCCCTTTGTTTTCTTTTCTTATTTTCAGTGGATGAACACAATTAAAATGGCCACCACTTTGTCTTTATTTGTAACACCCCTCACCCGTGTCCAACTCCGGAACAGGGTTCGAGGCGTTACTGTACTTCAACATTCACAATCATACAAAACCGGGTTACCAAATTTCGCCCAAAATTAAAACTTTCCAAACACATGCATTTGACTTTGTCATCTATTTAATCACTTATACCACATAACAAGACATTAACACATACCATGGACAAATAGGCTTATAAGCCAAAATCATTATAAGCCACATCTCATGGCTATAATCAACAATTCACTATAAGCCAATACATTTGGCTAATCACAACAACATCCATCATAGAAAAAAAACTAAGTCCCTATAAATGCCACTCACTTGAAAACATTTAACATACACATGCCAATACTCCAAGGATAATGGCCCGATAGTGTGATACTGCCTCCGACGATCTCCAACCCTGAGCTGACCTGACAAAACTAAAAGAAATGGAAGGGAGGGAGTAAGCTTTACGCTTAGTAAGCTTGCATGAAACTAATAAGCAATGTGATAACATGTTATTTTCATATTCTTCCTATTTATTCAAATTCCAGTTAAGCTCTTTTCTTGAGTCACAGTCATTAAATTATTTATATTTGGAGCTACGGAACTCCAAATTAAGATCCGTAAATTTTCCATGAAATTAGACTCACATATCTTCTTACCATAAAATTTCTAGAATTTTTGGTTTAGCCAATCAATACAGTTTATTCATTAAAGATTCCCCTATTTTACTGTTCGACTATTCTGACCTCTCTTCACTACGAATCAATTTTATCCTCGTACAGAGTTCATATGACCTTCTTATTTTGTTCAGGATTTCAGGAATATAAATTATATCCCACAATTATTTTTTTACAATTTTTAATGATTTTTCCAAGACAGAACAGGGGATCACGTAATCATTCTGAATTAGTCTCACAGAAATTCAAATATCTCAAAATATACGAATAATTTGTTTTCTATGTTTCATTTATATGAAAATAGACTCAATAAGCTTTAAATCAATATCTCATACAACTTATAATTCAATCTCTACTATTTTTAGTGATTTTTCAAACTCATGTCACTGCTGCTGTCCAAACAGTTTTATTGTAAATTTTTGCTCTCTCTTTCACTTTAGTTGTGTTCATCACTTGCCTATACCAACCTTTCCAATTTCCGATTACATATCGAACATATTGTTCATACGTACATTTTCCACATTTCTCAATTGGTCACATTCACACTTTGCACTTATTCATAACATGATCGCACCAATCATCATTTGTAAATTATCTCGTTGAACCCCTTCGGAAAATGTCTGATACTCGGTGGTCTCAGCACATAGCTCCACCTACACATAATTCGACTTTCTTGTACACATGGTGAAGGTCCCTTATCACCCATGTGACCTAGCCATTCCATCTCGTAACTTTCTTGTCTACATGGTGTCCAACACTAGGAACCACTCATGTGACCTAGCTACTCATAACCCGTAACTTTCTTGTACACATGGTATACACACAGTATTACACATGTGACCTAGTTACATATGAAATTATTATCCCGTAGCTTTTTTGCACACAAGGTGAAAGTCCCTTATCATCCATGTGGCCTAGCTACATATCAAATTTTGCCATCTAGTAGCTTTCTTGTGCACACGGTGAAGGTCCCTTATCACTCGTGTGGCCTAGCTACATATTGTCCGTATCTCTCAGTTTTCTAAAGGTTCAATCGAGAATTTCCCATTCCATTCATTTTCATATTTTAGTTTTCACCCAATGATTTCCATAATATCTAGTAAGATAATTATTGTACAAGTAAAATAAATGCATTATTTACATATAAACTTTCTTGTCGAAATCTCGTCAGGTACAACCGTGTACCAACTCATACAACCCATGTAATATCAATTTAACATTCAATTCTTGTAACATTAATTTGCCATTCAATTTCACAAGACACAACAAACATTACATTTTCCATACCATACATACCATCCATCAACTTCTCCTAAACATATTAAATCATACAATTTATGCCATATTAATAGAGAATTACAATTCAAGCATGGTGTTGCATTATTATTAACACACGAACTTACCTCGAATGCCGAAACGACCATTTTACCAACTTTCTCGATTTTCGATTTTCCTCCAGTTCTAGGTCCAAATCTCGTTTTTCGGGGTCTAAAACATCACATTTCACTTATTTAATTAGTGTACTACTCAAAACAGTCCCTAACTCAAACTTTTGCAAAATTACAATTTTGCCCCTAAATTTTTGCATAATTATGATTTTGCCCCTAGGCTTGAAAATTAAACTTTATTCCTTTTTCTTATGTTTTATGACATGCTGAACATTTTTCCCTTCTATAGCAACTTCAAATTCTTACTATAACACATAATTATGAACAATAACAACTTTTACCAATTAGCTCGTTTTACTCGTTTTCACCGAAAATCACTTAGTAAAAATCGTTCCTCTACTCATAAACATGCATAATCTACCAAAATTCATCAAAATACACAATTATTCAACATGGGTCAATTTTTAAAATTAAACTCTAGCTCAAAATAATGGTAGAAATAGCTAAACTAAGTTACCGGGATTTCAAAAATACGATGAACATTAAAAACGGGGCTTAGAAACACTTACTATGAAGCTTGAAAAGCTTGAAACCCTTAGCCATGGAGTCTAGAAATTTTCGGCAGCAACTTGAAGAAGATGAGCAGATTTTTTTCTTGTATTTTTTCTTTTTTTATTCATTAAAACACTAAATGACTAAAATACCCTTAAGGCTTTTCTTTCAATTTTGTCCTATTCATGCCCATTTTTGTCCATCAAGTTATCCAATGGTCTAATTACCTTTTAAGGACCTCCAATTTAAAACTCATAGCAATTTGACACCTTTAATATATATCGAACTCAACTTTTGCACTTTTTACAATTTAGTTCTTCTGACTAAATTGAGTGCCCAAACGTCGAAATTTTCGAACGAAATTTTCACGAAATCTTTCCGTGAAATCGTAGACCATAAAAATATAATAAAAATAAATTTTCCTCATCAGATTTGTGATCTCAAAACCACTGTTCCGACTAGGCCCTAATTCGGGATGTTACATTATTTTTATTATAATCACATTAATATACATTTTACCATAATAGCCTTAATGAATTAATAAAAGAAACTATATAACACAAGCCCATAACCGTCCACTACATTGTTCAATGGTCTAATATCCACTTAAGGACTTCACCATTGTTAAGCCATGTCAATTAAGTACTTTAACAATCAGCACACTGCTTTTGCATTTTATGCGATTAAATCCTTTTTGCAAATTAAGCACACAATCGAAAAAAATTTCACACAGAAATTTCACACATGCTTAATCATATACTGTAAACACAAAAAATAATATTAAAATATTTTTTAGACTCAGATTTGTGGTCCCGAAACCACTGTTCCGACTAGGGTCTAAACCGGGCTGTTACAGCTTGGGTAAAATTGTTTGTGTCACCCTTAGGGTTTACAAACCCTAGGTATTTAATCAATTTTTTTTCCTTACTTTGATCATTCACATTCCCTGTTTTCAAATGCTAATAGAAACTACCTTCCATTTTCTTTTTCCTCTTTTCAAATTCATGCACCCAAATTTTTCTCTTACTGAATTGTTCCCCGTTCATTCGATTTCTAACGGTGTTTAGATTTTTCATCAATAGCATCTGTAATCTTTTCCAAAGGTCAGTAAATACTATTTATCTTTAATGATTAGATCTTGTATTTCCGTAATATCATTATCCCATGTTAATCTTTCGAATCAATTAATCAATCTTTTCCAAATCTTGTCAAAATCTTGATACCAATTTTTAATCCGTGTGTATTTGTCATTGAAGGATAGAATTTAGGTGAATCAGATCAAAATGAATCATGACGGTTGTCGATCGAACTCGTGGTGAAAGGTGTGTGTCTCTTCAAAGTGAATCGGTGGTGAACGTGTACAATTTTAGGGCCACATGGGTGGACCACACATCCCTCTACACTTGTAAATCTTAGGGTAGTTCATCAATCACACGGCCAAAACCTGTTACACTGCCTACCACACAGTCGTGTCCTTACTATAGGGTATTTTAGTGTTTTCCACGCGACATCAACGGTTACACGGCCTCGCCACACGGTCGTGTGATCCCTATTTTACAATTTTGCTTAAAATTTTTTGATATGTTCAGTTTAATCCCTGCATAGTCCCTGAATTGTTTAACATGGAGGATTTATTTGCCATTGGTGGCAAAGGTTATGATAATGGTGATGATGTTGTATCCTAGCGATGTTGCAGGGAGTTGTTAAAGCCCAAACTGCATCTAATGAACCGAGTGTTCCGACCATTTCTTGATTAGTTCATCGTTTGTTTATCGATGACATCTTGGTTTATTCTAAATCTGAAACTGAACATGATAAGCATCTTAGAGTGGTTTTACAAATCCTTCAAGAGAAGAAGCTCTATGCGAAACTGAGTAAATGTAAGTTTTGGCTTAACGAAGTAATGTTTCTAAGTCATGTGGTATCTGCTGAAGGTATCCGAATGGATCCAAAAAATATAGGGGCTATTTTGGAATGGAAACAACCCAAAAAAATTTCTGAGATTTGAATTTTCCTTGGTTTAGTTGGGTCTTATCGGAGGTTTTTTGAAGGGTTCTATTTGATTGCTAATCCTTTAACTAAGCTGTTAAGGAAGAATGTTCTGTTGAAATGGTCGAATGATCAGCAAGCTAACTTTGAAAAGCTAAATTTTGTGTTGACTCAACCTCCGGTGTTGATCCAGCCTGAGTCGAGAAAGGAGTATGTAGTGTATAATGATGCATCTTACACTGGCCTTGGATGTATGTTGTTGCAAGATGGAAAAGTAGTTGACTATGAACCGAAATAGTTGAAACCGCATGAGTGCAACTATCTGACTCATGGTATGGAGTTGGCAGCCGTGGTATTCGTATTGAAAATTTAGAGACACTACATGTATGGTGAGGAGTGCTACATCTATACAAATCGCAAGAGTCCCAAGTATCTTCTCACCCAAAATGAGTTGAACTTAAGGCAATGGAGGTGGATTAAATTACTAAAAGACTATGACTATGTGATTAAGTATTATCTCGACAAAGCCAATGTTGTGGCGGATGCTTTGAGTAGGAAGCAGATGATTGATTTAAGAGCGATGTTTGTTAGGTTAAGTATGGTTGATGAGGGAAGTTTACTAGTAGAATTGAAAGTGAAACCTACCTTGGTCAGTAAGATTAAGGATAAACAATCACTAGATGTGTCATTGTCACCACGGATTAAGCAGGTTGAGGATGGTAAGACTGAGGATTTTAGGTTCAATGCAGATGGTATTCTATGTTTCCGATGGAGGTATTGTGTGTTGAATAACAAGGATCTAAGACAATCCATTCTTCAGGAAATGCATAGTAGCCATTATACTATGCATCCTGGAGAGAACAAGTTGTAGCGGGATTTAAGAGAACTGTACTGGTGGTCTGGTCTGAAACAAGAAGTGACAGATTTTATAGCTAAGTGTTTAACGTGTCAGCAAGTAAAAGTAGAACATCAGTTTCCTTTTGGCTTGTTACGGCCAGTTAAGATTCCCAAGTGGAAATGGGAACGGGTAACCATGCACTTTGTTATTGGGTTACCTTTAACACCCACTAAGAAATATTCAATTTAGGTAATAGTGGACCGATTGACAAAGTCAACTCATTTCTTACATGTCTTTACTGGCTAAGTTTTACATTTCAGAGATTGTGAGATTGCATGGGGTACCAGTATCTATTACTTTAGATTGAGATCATCATTTTACATCTCAGTTCTGGAAGAAACTACATGAGGCACTGGGTACTCGTTTGGACTCTAGTACAGTCTTCCATCCGGAGATTGATGGACAGTTCGAGCAAGTCATTCAAATCATGAAAGATATGTTAAGAGGTTGCATTATTGACTTTCGAGGTAGGTGGGAAGAGCACTTGCCTCTGGCTGAATTTGCCTATAATAATTTTTAGTCACGTATACAGATGACACCTTATGAGGCCTTATATGGTCGTAAGTGCCAAACACCACTGTGTTGGACTGAGCTGAATGAAAGGAAAGTTTTGGGTCCCAAACTAGTACATGAAATTAAGGGGAAATTTGATTTAATTCAGGATAGACTAAAAGCTGCTTCGGATAGACAGAAGTCGCTTGCTGACCTAAAAAGAAAGGACGTTGAGTATAGTGTCAGAGATCAAGTTTTTTTGAAAGTGTCTCTTTGGAAGAAAGTGTTGAGGTTCGAATAGAATGGCAAGTTAAGTCCTAGGTTTATCGAACTTTATAGAATCCTTAAGAGAGTCGGTCCTATGGCGTACTGATAAACCGCAATAGTAACATATTTTAAGCCCACATTTAGCATGCTTTTGGATGATTTAAGCCTTGAATTATGTAATTTGGTGCTCTTAATCCTTTGTTTTCATGTTTTACACTCAGGAAAGCATCGGAGGATGAAAAGAACGAGAACAGGGCTTAAAACGGACCAAATGGGCCAAATCATGAAATTGACACGGCCTGAGCCCAAGACCACATGGCCGTGCCTCATTAATGGACTCGAACACGGCCTGACCACGACTTATACGGGCGTGTGCTAAGGGCGTGTCCCTGCCGTGGCAAAGCAAAATTCTATTCGGATTAGGGTACTTAGAGGCAAAGAAAGCCATTCCAAAAGCCTATATAAACACCCTAGAGGCCAACCTTTAAGGGGGCGTGCAGCTAGGCCAAGGAGCCGAGCCAAAGAGGGCAGATTTGTGGGAATTTACTCGAAGAAAGCCAGTTGATTCATCTCAAGAAGCCGGAGCCATACTCAAGACGGAGGATCTCTCTTCAATTCCTTCAGGGGGTTTTAGGGTTTTTCTTATGTTTTGTTTTATCTTTTCTTCTGAGATGTTTTCTTTTATCATTATGAACTAAACCCTCAGATACCTGAGGGGGATGAAACCTAAGATGGATCTTTTTATTGTTTTCTGAACTATATGATAAATACTTGATTTGTTCTTAATTATGTGTTCTTAATTCTTTTTTTGGTATTTCCAGGATATTAATTCAAGTTTGATGTGCTTAGGTGGTGGAGCAAAAGTCCTTGCCTAAGAGTAGATCTAGCATAATTAAGCGGAGTTGATCGCACGCCTAGACATAGGGTGACAAGATTTTGCCGGATTAGGGTGAAACCTAATATGGGAGTCCATAGATCGAGTTAATGCAATTCTAGGGGTTTTAATTAGAAAGAGATTTCAATTAATCAACCTAGGGTTAGACGTTAGTAGCCTCGACGGAGGTATTAATATAAATTAGGGAATCTTACGGATCAAGTCAAGTGAATAAATCGTCTGATTCAGTGTTAGATAACAAGTGAAGTCTAGGTGGATTCTTCCTCGGGTATTGTCCTAATCAAATTGGTTTTTCCCACAAGTATTTCCCAAAATTCATTCTTCTTTGTCTTAGAGTCTTTAGCTTAGTAGTTAGTTAATTTAGATTAAAAACGACAATTCCCTTTATTTTAGGCTAAATAAAAAAAGAAAGTTAGTATTAGTACTTTTAGTTCCTTTGGGTTCGACAATCCGGTCTTGCCTTAACTATACTACTGTTCGATAGGTGCCACCTTGCCTCAAATCGTTGTCATAGTTACTTTCCAGGTTCGATCATTCTCTTTTTATAACTTTTAAAACTTTGAAAAATCATAGCGATCAAGTTTTTGGCGCCGTTGCCGGGGAACTAAAATATTAAGAAAGCTCAATTTTTATTACTTTAGCCATTTTTTATTTTTTTGCGATTTAATTTTATTTCTTATTTTGTTTTTAACTTTGCTAATTTTCCTTCTTTTGTTCCTTTCAGGTACCTCTAGTTTATGACTAGAAGGAACCCGACAGGACCCCTAATTTACGACAGTGAAATTGAAGCAACCGCTCGCAGAAACCGAAGAGAAATTAGGCGAAGCTTAAATTACACAGAAGAAGAGCAAGAAAATGTCACCGATACCACCAAAGAGATGGCTGAAAATAATCCGCTACTTCCAGAGGTGGCCGAAAATCAGGCTCCCCGAACTATGTATGATTATGCTAAGCCTAGTTTAGTTGGTACTGAATCTAGTATTTTTAGACCTACTATTGCTGCAAATAATTTCGAATTGAAACATAACACTATACAGATGATACAACAGTTTGTTCAGTTTGATGGTTTGCAGGATGAGGATCCTAACACACATTTAGCGAATTTTCAAGAGTTCTGTGACACCTTCAAAATAAATGGCGTTACTGATGATGCCATACGTCTTCGGTTATTTCCCTTTTCTTTGATGAATAAAGCCAAACAGTGGTTCCATTCTCTTCCACGAGGGTCAATCACTACATGGGATCAAATGACCGAAAATTTTTTATTGAAATATTTTCCATCGCGCCAAAACGGCCAAGTTAAGGAATGATATCTCTTCTTTTGTGCGTATGGATTTAGAGACACTTTACGATGCATGGGAGAGATACAAGGATTTGATGAGAAGGTGCCCACACCATGGATTACCCTTGTGGCTACTGTGTCCAAACTTTTTACAACGGTGAGAACCCCTCAACATGCAATTAATCGATTCAACCACGGCCGAACTTTGAATAATAAAACTCTGAAGCGGCCTATGAGTTTATAGAAGAGATGTCATTGAATAACTACCAGTGGCAAGTTACAAGGACAAGGCCAACAAAAGCAAACGGAGTTTTCAACCTCGACACAGTTACCATGCTATCAAATCAGGTAGAGGTGTTAAATAAAAAGATTGATGGTTTGTGTTCTTCGCAGGTAAATCCGGTCATGCAGTGCGACGCAAGTGGAGGCGTGGTGAATCCTGAGTACCCACCCTACCATCCGGGCACAGAGAGCGAACAGATTAGCTATATGGGTAACAACTTTAGATCTAACAATAACCCTTATAGTAATACTTATAATCCAGGTTGGAGGAACCACCCCAATTTTTCATGGGGTGGTCAAGGAAATCAAAGACAACAACCCCTCCAAATTTTCAAAATTAGCCCTACCCATAGGAAAAGAAGTTGAACCTTGAGGAGATGCTGACAAAATTCATAGCATTCTCAGAAACCCGTCTTCAAAAAGCTGAGACAACACTTGAAAGTCAGCAAGCATCGATTCAAGAGATCAAGAATCAGGTAGGTCAACTTACCAAGATCATGTCAGAACGACCACAAGGTAGGTTGCCAAGCAACACGGAGACTAACCCTAAGGAGCAAATTCAAGCCATATCAGCTCATGATAATGTAGGGTTAGATGAGCCCAATCTAAGGCAAGAAAATGTGGTAGGAAAAGGTAAGGTTGAGGTAACCCAAGAAAAGCCAAAACCGGTAATCAAAGAGTACCAACCTCGCATACCATAACCCGAAGCAATGAGGAGAGACGACACAGAGGAACAATTCGGTAAGTTTCTTAAACTTTTAAAGAAATTACATATTAACTTACCGTTACTTAAAGCTCTTTCGCAGATGCCAGATTCTAGGAAATTTTTAAAAGAGCTTTTGACAAACAAGCGAAGGGTAGACGAAACATCGCATGTGGAGCTAAACGCAATGTGCTCGGCAATTCTACAAAATAAACTACCACGAAAATTAAAAGATCTAGGGAGTTTTACAATTCCATGCTTAATTGGTATTTTATCTATTGATAATACGTTAGCTAATTTAGGGGCAAGCATAAATGTCATGCCTTATAAAATGTTTAAACAACTAGGTCTAGGGAAACCCAAACAAACTAGGATGAGCATTCAATTAGCTGATAAAACTATTTGAATTCCTAGGGGTATAATCGAAGATGTGTTAGTAAAGATTGATAAATTCGTATTCCCAGTAGACTTTATAGTTTTAGACATGGATGAGGACAATAGTATCCCCTTAATTTTAGGAAGACCCTTTTTAGCGATTGCCAGAACTAAAATTGATGTGGGTACAGGTGAATTAATACTCCGTGTAGGTGACGAATCAATCAGTCTTCAGGCTCTCGACTCAGCTAGGACATCGAGCAATCAAGGTGAGAAAATAAATTCTATTAATGACCATTCGGTTAAACCTTCTTTTCAGGAAGCACCACGGAACTACACACCTGAGCCAGATCCTACACCTCATAACAATAAGAAAATAACTCATGAGGATCGAAGGCTTCAAGTTGATGACCTAGACGAGTGGAAGACACATTTCAAGGAGAAACTAGGAATACACGAAGTAAAACCGAAGGAACTACCAGACGAGTTAGTAGGAACAACAAATCACTTCAAAATCGGAGATCAGGTATTATTAGACAAAGCAGACCCTCGAATACCTCCTCCTGACCCTGATACAAACAAAGAAATCCCTTTTAGGGTAATCACGGTTTTCCCATACGGAACAGTCGAGGTAAGTAATCCTACATTTGGCACTTTTAAAATAAACGCTACTCGACTTGAACTATACACGGATAATAGGACAGATAGCATGAGGAAAGATGTTCAACTCTTCAAACCACCCTGATTATGCGAATGAGAGCTAAGTCTAGCTTAAGACTTTAAACGAGCGCTTCTCGGGAGGCAATCTGAGCACTAATTCCGATACTCTTTACATTTTTTAGTTTATTTTATTTTTACTTTTATTTCTCCTTTTTAGTAGATAACTATTAACTAAACAAGGTGTAGATTTCTATACCACACGGCCTTACACACGGCCGTGGTCGTGGCCGTGTGGATACTACGGACTTCCGTACTGACATAGCAGAGGTAGTACGAGCCAATGACGAAAGATTCCCAGATCACGGATGACTACAAATTGCCACGGCCGTGTGATATGGCCGTGGCCGACACTAAGGGAAGTCACACGGGCTCCAATCACCACGCCACGGCCGTGCGATGCGGCCGTGGCCGACACTGTTAGATCATACACGGGCGTGGCGACCTGAACATGGGCGTGGAAGAAACGAACATAGCACAACACGGCCGTGCGATACGGCTGTGTGACACAACACGCCCATGGTACACGGGCGTGGGGGAGTACCAGACCTCAAAATTCTATTTAAACCACCTCCCCCTCCTTCTTCTCACCTACTCCCCATCTCCTTTCTCCCATCCTATTCTTCAGATTTCACCTCTCCCTTCTTTTCTTCTCTAATCTTTCCCCAACTATCAAGCCACACCATGTCGAAGAAGCGAAAGGAACCAAGCACAGTCTCCCCGTGGGAGACCGATCTAAATAAGTTCATGCCGGCCGCTTCATCTAGTCGACAAGCCAAGGGTCTTTCAGACCATTTAGCTTTTAGTTTTCTTTTCTCATCTCTTTTAATTTCCTTCTCTTTGACACTCTTATGCTTAATTTAGTTTATTCTATTTTAGTTTCTTGGTTGTAGGTTCTAAAGGCTGCTTGGGAATCACCCCACCACGACCTCTGCCAACATCACCGCGGCCTTAGAAGTCACACCCACAATAAGGGCTCCTCAGTCCATAAGTCTTTTCTTTTTCTTGTCTTTTACTTTTTACGGTCTTTCTCTTTATCTTTCTTGTCTTTAAATACATAATTAGTATAGTTTGAATTTTCCTTATTATGTCCTGGTTAATTCTTCACGAGCTTCCCAATTTCGTCATCTAGCGCAAAGATTGTGGACGACCACCATGCCACCACCAAAGACGCCTCCTCCAACTTATCTTTCACCTCCGAATCGAGTTTCTACACTTCCAACACAAGGAACCCATCCAGAAATTTAGGAAGTTTCACTTCTCTCCCTATCTTATGACTTTATTATGCTATTATCTATCTTTGTACATTGAGGGCAATGTACATCTTAAGTGTGGGGGGGGTTAACCATAGTATTATTTGAAAATCCCTGAATTATGCCTTGTTTCTTAAAGTAAGTTTCTCATATTATGATTAGAATGAAATTTCCTATGATTTATGATTTTTATTTATATGTTTTAGATTAAGTCATTGATAATTGTGCATTGATAATTTAAACTTTAAGATACTAGAGAGTCAAGCATGATAAGACTATTTTTCAAGAATAAATTTTTTTTAGGTTGTCGACCTGAATTTGAATATTACTTTGAAGTTTGAAATTTACGAGGTTGACATCAAAAACCCATAATTTTTGTCGAAACCATTTTTTTAAAATGAGTTTTGAAAAACGGGAATCGACTTTAAAAATATGGAAATGGAGTCGCCACCGATCTTTTATTCGAGGTGTGATCGGATCACCTTGAGATGGATTATTTTAATAAAACATTGTGATTTATTAAAACAATAATTTTGGTCTCACGAAATCTAAGAAAACAGGTTCGGATCTAAGTTACGCATTTAGGAAGGATTAGCACCCTCGCAACGCCCAAAATTGGTACCAAATTGATTAATTAATGTCTTAATGCCGAAAATTTGAAAAGGTTCTAGATTACGATCCATTTACTTAAGATATCTTTGGACAGAATCGTATTGGATGCCAAAGCTTCTTATTTCGAAGAAATAAAATGCCATACTCTGTAAGTTAGGGCACAACATCTTTTATTCTCGAAATTGGATTTATCCCTCGACATTCAATGCTTGTACATTTAAAAATAAGAAGGATATTCCATTATTTGGGTCAAATGAAAAATCGCAACCCAGTAAGTTAAGGCACTATTTCTCAAAATTCCCGAATACGGAATATTGCCTTTGTTCTTTT
Organism: Gossypium sturtianum; assembly: GCA_025698515.1. Lineage (NCBI taxonomy): Eukaryota > Viridiplantae > Streptophyta > Magnoliopsida > Malvales > Malvaceae > Gossypium > Gossypium sturtianum. Next base: position 13,815,524 of record CM046948.1, read on the forward strand.
AAAAATCTTATCTCGAGATAATAAAATATCACACTCAGCAAGTTAGGGCGCAATATCTCAAAAATCCCAAGAATAAGTTTGTTTATTTAAAAAAATATGTATTTTAATTTAAGAGAGAAAGGATACTCGGTTGCTAGGTTTTAACAAGGAAAATCGGAACTCAGTAGGTTAGAGCATGATTTTCTCGAAACCTCTAAACATGAGCATTGCCTTATGATTTTAAAACCAAAATGTCATTAAAACACTACATTTTCCATGAGATATAATGTAATACTAATACCCAAAGCAATATAATAATCCATACTTCAAACTTCACAATGATAAATCACAAATAATTAATAGTTACAAATTAACAAATTACAATTCATATGCTAGCACTAATCATATAATGAAATTAACAATTGAAGAAAATGTAGCAAAATATTATAAAGAAGATATGATATTCATGAGGTGAAAAGTTTATTATAAAAAATGTATACATAGATAGCAACATATAAAAGTATTTATAATGAAATAAAACATGGTTTTTTTTATATTAATAAATTAAATACAATAGATTTAAAATGGAACAACATATATATATACAATTTTAAATGAAACTAAATGTACATATAGATAGGTTTAAGAAGAAATAATGTGAAAACCAATAATATACATAATGAATAAATCAATAATATATATACATAAGAATAATTCAATATAAATAATAAGTATATATTTAAAATATATATAGAATTAATAAAAATCATATAAAAATAGATAATAGCTAAAACAATAAAATATTTAGTATTAAATATTAATTGAAAGAATAATTAAAGAATTCAATAAACAAATAACTAACTAAATAATTTTAAGGATTGAAATACAATGCGCGCGAAATTAATAAGGACCAGATCGTAAAATAATCCAATTAGCTTGAGCACGCTGCGTTTGGATAGGACTATATTGCGACAGTCGTCGTGAGAGCCGAGGGACTAAGTGCGTAAATAATCTTTTAACGCGAAGGGCACGGATCCGGTCACAAAAGCTGGTCGACGCGCGGATCCACACCCTCCTAAACGACACCGCTTTTGTATTATTACTTAAAAAAAAGGGGTTTAATAAACCTTAAGACTAATCAAAAACCTTAATCCTTTCATTTTAGTAACCCGAACCCTAGCCCCTTTTCTTTCCCCTCGTTTTTCGCAATCCAGACGCTCTCCCTTCGCCGATCTTCTTCAATAGATTTAAAAACCCCTTTTTAAGAAACATTTCAGCCCCTTCAGATTCTCAATCAACTCGTGCCTTTTGTTCCACTAAAACGCCACCATAACGACGAGTAGTGGTGCACTGAGGTTCGATTTGATCGACGTCCTCGCCTAACCCCGATCGCGACGAGCAAGCGAGAACAGAATCTCATAAAGGTAATCTTCCTTTTTCTTTTTAGTGTATTTTTACATGCACAAAGAAAATAAATTAAAGGCCAACAGAATAAGAAAAAAAATGGAAATCGAAAAGAAAACCTTCAATTTCTTTTTGTTGATTCGTATTTTCCTCTGCTTTCTCTATATTCATCCGTGTAAAAAAATCCCCTTTACAAATTGATTTCGGCTTCATTTATAGCCCGATGGAATAATAAAAAGATACAAAAAGAATCCTTTTGCCTAGTCGTATATTCTGTTATTTGGCTATACGTTGTCGCTTTCTGTTGTTGTTTGTTTCTTTGTATGCAGTGATCATCGTGGAGACGGGGTGGCCCGAGTGCTCTGCGGGCGTGGAAGCCGAGCAACGTGGGTGCCGCGAGGCGCGTGGAGATCGCACGAGGGTACTGGAGTATTCGGAATCTCCGAGGCGTGCGTGGGTGTACGCGGGGAGCTCAAGAGGCGCGTGGGGAAAACAGCGCATGAATAGTCTAGAGATTTCTAGGGTTTCACTTGTTCTGATTTGTTTTGGGCCAGAATCAGCTGATTCGAGTTTTGGGCTAGGTCTAGTTAATTGGGTCTTGGATTTGGGCTTATTATTTGTATAAAATTAATGGGTTTGTATTTGGACTGTTCTAAAAGGGACTTTTATTAATTTGGATTTTGGCTTTTATTTCTGGGTTTTAATTGTAAAAGGACTGTGGACTTTATTAATTGGGTTTTTGTAACTGTTTATGGACTTTTAAGGACTTTTGTTTTATTTTATTCTTGCTCTTTTTTGGTTTTTTAGTTTTTAATTTTTGTTTGGTTAATGGGCCCGGGCATAAATTGGGTCTTACAATTTTTGTTTGTGAGATTTTGAGCTTTTAGAGCATATATTCTTCTTCTTGCTCACTTTATTGATTATGAGTGTGTCAACATTGATTTGTTATTCTAGAACTTGCACCGATTATACATGTCGAGACCACACCTTTGATTTGATATACTAAGATGATAAAGGCACCTAGGATTTAACCCACTCACTCCACTAAAAAGCCTACCTTTATAATTAACCCCTAGTGAACCCCGTTGATCCTAATAACCCTTTTTATTGACTCACCCACTAATATTAACCCAAAACCCTTTGTTTTTGTTATCACCATTCCTTTTGACTACCCTTATATCGAGATGTGATTTGATCGATTGCCTATTTATTTCGATAGTAAACTCATCATTTATTACGTATTTTTGATTTGTTCTAAAAAAAATCGAAGTATATTCATTATTAGTTCTGTGATTAAGTGAGCTTATACGTTTAAATCCCAATTGTTGAAGAAAAAGCTCTTATTAGAGTATTATTAGTACAAATTTTCAATTGATGCAATTATTTATATTCAGTTCATTGTTTCTAGTTAGGTAATTTGTCAATTCAATCTCGATTCTAACCTTCTAATCCGGCCTTTATCCACACCTTTAACCAAGCCCCGTTACAACCCTGTTAAAGACCTTTTGATTTGTGTATCATCTCATTTTATAGTGGTGGAGATTTGATTTTCATGCAAGCCTATGGGATTAACTTTTCATGTTTGACTTATGAGTGCCTTTTCTTGAACCTTAAACACCTCGAGTGATTTGAGTGAATCTTTTGTGAGGATGTCAATCCTTGTTAATTTTGAATCAGGGGTAATTATTTAGATAGGGGGAAACACCTATGTTTTATGCTACAAATGTATGACTTAGATTGTTTGAATCTTTAGGACTCTTTGAGTTGAATTATCCATGTATGAATTATCTTTGAATTATGATGAAACATTTTTGATGAATATTATGAATTGAGGAAGTTCGTTTTAATTATGAGTTGAGAATTTTACCTGAGGACAAGCAAAAGCTTAAGTGTAGGGGTATTTGATAAACCGCAATAGTAACATATTTTAAGCCCACATTTAGCATGCTTTTCGATGATTTAAGCCTTGAATTATGTAATTTGGTGCTCTTAATCCTTTTTTTTCATGTTTTATACTCAGGAAAGCACCGGAGGATGAAAAGAATGAGAAACGGGCTTAAAACGGACCAAATGGGCCAAATCACGAAATCGACACGGCCTGGGCCCAAGACCACACGGCCGTGCCTCATTAATGGACTCGAACACGGCCTGACCACGACTTACACGGGCGTGTGCCAGGGGCGTGTCCCTGCCGTGGCAAAGCGAAATTCTATTCGGATTAGGGTACTTAGAGGCAAAGAAAGCCATTCCAAAAGCCTATATAAACACCCTAGAGGCCAACCTTCAAGGGGGCATGCAGCTAGGCCAAGGAGCCGAGCCAAATAGGGCAGATTTGTGGGAATTTACTTGAAGAAAGCCAGCTGATTCATCTCAAGAAGCCAGAGCCATACTCAAGACGGAGGATCTCTCTTCAATTCCTTCAGGTAGTTTTAGGGTTTTTCTTATATTTTGTTTTATCTTTTCTTCTGAGATGTTTTCTTTTATCATTATGAACTAAACCCTCAGATACCTGAGGGGGATGAAACCTAAGATGGATCTTGTTATTATTTTCTAAACTATATGATAAATACTTGATTTGTTCTTAATTATGTGTTCTTAATTCTTGTTTTGGTATTTCCGGGATATTAATTCAAGTTTGATGTGCTTAGGTGGTGGAGCAAAAGTCCCTGCCTAAGAGTAGATCTAGCATAATTAAGCGGAGTTGATCGCACGCCTAGACATAGGGTGACGAGATTTTGCTGAATTAGGGTGAAACCTAATATGGGAGTCCATATATCGAATTAATGCAATTCTAGGGGTTTTAATTAGAAAGAGATTTCAATTAATCAACCTAGGGTTAGACGTTAGTAGCCTCGACGGAGGTATTAATATAAATTAGGGAATTCTACAGATCAAGTCAAGTGAATAAATCGTGCAGTTCAAAGGTTAGATAACAAGTGAAGTCTAGGTGGATTCTTCCTGCATTGTCCTAATCAAATTGGTTTTTCCCACAAGTATTTCCCTAAATTCATTCTTCTTTGTCTTAGAGTCTTTAGCTTAGTAGTTAGTTAATTTAGATTAAAAACGACAATTCCCTTTATTTTAGGCTAAATAATAAAAGAAAGTTAGTATTAGTACTTTTAGTTCCTTTGGGTTCGATAATCCGGTCTTACCTTAACTATACTACTGTTCGATAGGTGCCACCTTGCTTCAAATCATTGTCATAGTTACTTTCCAGGTTCTATCATTCTCTTTTTATAAATTTTAAAACTTTGACAAATCACAGTGATCACGTACCAATTAGAATTACCTCGTAAATTGGACTGTATCCATGATGTATTCTATGTTTCCATGTTGAGACGATACCGATCGGACCCTTCCCATATTGTTCCGATCGAAGAGATTAAGGCAAGAACGGATTTGCCCTTTGAGGAGCCTGTAAAAATTCTAGATTATGAGGAAAAGGCTCTTAGAAGGAAACAAATTCCACTTGTTAAGGTTCTGTGGCGGAACAATGACACATAGGAGGCCATATAGGAACTAGAGGACACAATTCGTCAATAGTATCCTCATCTATTCGAATCAAGTAAATTTTGAGGAAAAAATTTATTTTAAGGAGGGGAGAGTTGTTACCCCCCCGATATATTTGGGTTTCATTGAAATGATTAAGCAAAAATGAGTTATAGGCTTAATGGTTATGTGTTAGAGCCCCCCTTAGAAACCCAAGTTTGAGCCCCCTTCCTCAATTTATTTATTTTGATTTCGGCAAGACTTGGGTAAAATTTCTTATGTCGCCCCTAAGGTTTACAAACCCTAGGTATTTAATCAACTTTTTCCCTTATTTTGATCATTCACATTCTCTCTTTTCAAACTCTAATATAAATTGCCTTCCACTTTCTTTTTCCTCTTTTTCTTTCTCATTCTTCATATTCCATCTTTTGTGCTGCTGAATTTTTCCCTTACTGAATTGTTCCCCACTTATTTTATTTCTAATGTCGTTTATATCTATCACAAATAGCACCCATAATCTTTGCCAAAGGTCAGTAAGTACTATTTATTTTCAATGATTAGATATCGTATTTTCGTAATATCATTATCCTACGTTAATATTTTGAATGAATTAATCAATCCTTTTCAAATCTTGTCAAAATCATGATACCAATCGTTAATATTCGTGTCTTTGTCATTGAAGGATCAGATTTAAGTGAATCAGGATAGAATTGATCATGAGGGTTGTCAATCGAACTCGTGGCCAAAGGTGTGTGTCTTTTCCAAGTTAATCGGTAGTGATCGTGTGCAATTTTAGAGCTACACGGTTTCCCACATGGCCGTGTGGACCACACGGCCATGTGCACCTGTAAATCTTAGGGTAGTTCATGAATCACATGGCTAAAACATGTTACACAGCCTGTCACACACCCGTGTTCTTACTGTAGGGTACTTTAGCATTTTCCACACTGCATCAAGCTATTACACGGCTTGGCCACACGACTGTGTATCCCTTCCCACACGGCCTCATCCTCTCACACGACCGTGTGACCGCTGTTTTACAATTTTGCCCAGAATTTTGTGATACGTTCAGTTTAGTCCCTACATAGTCCCTTAATTATTTTTAGAATTTATGTAGACTCAATTAAGACCCTGATATTATGTATATTTTGGAATCTGTGATTTGATTGATTGAATCATTACTGTTATATGCATAATATGTGAATGATACATGTCTATTATCCCTGTATTTTCGATAAACTATTTTGTTATTACTGCTTTTGTCTTACTGATTACATGTTAAGCATGTCTACTGCTACTGTTGAACTAAATACATGTTAAAGCATGTCTACTGTGTTTGCACTGTTATGTTACATGCATGTCATATTGCATAGCATAGGGTGGGACGATATGAACGGAAGAAGTACTAGCAGTTTAATAATCTACAAACACTGGTGGTTTTATCCACAACTTACTAGTGGTTTACTTGCAAATTTTTTATCTGAAAATAATGGTGGTTTACCCATAATTTTTACTAGCAGTTTATTTGCAAATTACTGGTGGTTTATCCATAACGCAGTGTGTAGAGATGGATGAGTTCTGGGGAACTCTTACTATGGTGGGCAGCGGAGTTGGGTAGAATATTTTTTTGATAAACTGAAATTGCATTGTCATTCAGAGGGTTTGTCTTGGATAATTTTTTAATCAGAAGTATTTTAGACATAATATTTATAATTTTTTTTATTTGGGAACTATATTGTTTGATTTGAATTGTGGCATGAGACTTAAATTTTGGGTTAATTTTGGCATGAATGACATTTAAGTTGGTTAGGTTATTGAATTCTGGAATTTAATTAAAGATGCATGAAATTTGGTTTTTAAATCAAAACCCTGTTGATTATCACTTTCCGCTGCAATATTATGAATGAGTTTTTGAGTAGCAAATAAATTGGAAGACAACTTTTGAAAAATTAACATTAAAAACAAATCGTTTTTTCTGGAAAATTGTAACCTTTAGTGAAAAAGAGATATTGTTGGAAAATATGGACATCGCATATATAATAAGGGTAATTACATGTTATTATTTAATATCATAATAGGTTAACCCAAATTAAAAGTGATCTAATTTGGTTAAGGTTTATTGGGATTTAATTATTAAACAAAGTATGGGTCAAATATGTGTAGATACTCTAGTAACTAATTTCTAATTAATGATGGGCTGATTAGAAATTAGGGTTTTCCTTTGCAAACAAACTCTTTCATGCGACTATAAAATGGCTCTCACATACCAAGCTTCATTGTCCCTCACTCATATAATTTCTCTCAATTCCTTTCTATTTCTCCACTATAAACCAACTCCCAGTCGTAAAAATTTCGGCCGCTAATAATATTTGGTTTACGTTCGATGTATTCTTGAGTCGTTGGTGATGCGATATCGCTCGAAGCCACACACATTTCATATATCATGCCGAGAAGGGATCATTGCCTCTAAATCTTATCCTAGAAAAGTCGGTTATGGGGTGATTTTGCTTTCTACAGTCAAGGGTGGAAGTCAATGTGGAGGTCTCAATCAACGACCATTATGTGGTAATGGATCGGGGTATAACTGGGGAGCCCGTTGACGATCGTTATGCGGGCACGAGCTCAATCTTTTTGAATACCCAAAAATGATGCCCTATAAATATCATATAGAAGCTTGAGGGCATATTCATACGAAAAAACTTTGGGGCTTCTATCTATAATCGGTGTAATTTTTTTCTCTATTTCCAGGACACCGATACATTTAACCTTCCTTCTTATTCGAACGTTGGCATCATCGTCGACGCAAGAGGACTCTCAGGTAGGGAGCAGCTGTTTCCGTGTAGTAAAAGTGATGCTCCTTTCGGAGTGAAGACGATTGTTGTTATTACAAAACCCATTAATAACTACAACCGCTGTCGCGCCGACCCGAGCTTGACCTCTACTATGCCAAAACATCCTCTCTCTCCTCCTGAGAGCCCTCTTGTGTCCACCTCGATGTCAACCTTCGAACAAGAATGAAAGGTTAGAGATATTAGGTGCTTGGAAATAGAGAAAAAAATTATGTTGATTACACCGGAAGTCCCTAGAGTTTTTCTATATGATTATGGCATCAATCTTATGTATGGTATATACAAGGCATTGTTTGTGGGTATCCAAAAAGCTTCAACTCCTGACCGCATAACGACCGTCACCTGGCCCCTCAGTTATACTCGAACTGGTAACCACATCACAACCGCCGACTGGAACCTTCACATTGACTTTGACCCCTGATCGTATCAAGCGTTATTTCCCCGAGCAGATGAAGAAATAATTTTTGTATCTCAAACAAGAAAGGATGTCAATGATGGAATATGAACGTGAGTTTGTTAGACTCAGTCGTTATGCTAAGTACATTTTCCAGTTAGAAAAAGAAATGTGTGATAAGTTCGAGTGGGGCCGGATAGATGAAATTCGTGCTCTTGTAGTAGCTTCAGAATGTAAAAGTTTAACAGCTATGACAACCAAAGCTCATAAAATGGAAACAATTATTTGATACAAGAGTAGGAATTTTGAAAGAGAAAGAATGAAGGGTAGATTGTCTAGCCCTCCACCTTTAACAAGTTTTAAGAAGCCCAAAGCTCAGACTTTTTCAACATCAAGAAGAGATTCGCAGCGTACGAGTTCAGGTGTGAAGGATTTAGTAAACAAACTATTTTGATGGCAAGCTCTAGTGGATCTAGAGTAATGAGAAATGTTAACTGTGAGCACTGTGGAAGAAACCAATGAGAAGAACGTTGGAGGCATTTTAGAGCATGTTTTGGATGTGGATCTAAAGATGATCTGGTTAAGCATTGTCCCTCTAGAATAGATGTAAGTAAAAAAAAAAATCAGTTCGTGGGCCTCAGAAGTTTCAACAAGACGCTACGTCTGGAGTGGCAGCAAAGTCTGACTCAATGCAGGGAACACCAAGTAAATGTTTTATTAAGGGAAGTTTAGGAGTATCCGCCTAAGCGTATATAATGAAGGTAAGAAAAAGATGTTGATCTACCAGAAGTTATAATGAGTAAATTTTATTTCTTCGAAAGCAGTATTTATGCATTAATAGATCTAGGATCAACTCATTCTTATATCTCTACTAAAGTTGTAGAGGGTCTAAGTCTTGAGGTTGTGTATTCTAAAATGAATGTGTTAGTGACTAATTCACTGGGTCAAAGTACTATGATTAATAAGATGATAAAGAATTTCCCGTTAGTGTTTGGTGAGTACACTTTCTTGGCAGACTTGTTGTTACTAAGTTTCCATGAGTTTGATGCTATCTTAGGATTGGATTGGTTGATTAGACATAATGTTATGGTAGACTGTCATGCTAGAGGTGTGCGTTTGTTGACTACTGAGGGTAAGAAAGTATTAATGCCCGGTGAACAGAATGGTTTGGCAAATAGAATAATTTATGTTGTATCCGCTAGAAAATTGATAGTTAAGGGCGCAGATGTTTATTTGGTGTACGTTAGTGATTCATCTGAATCAGGAAAAGACATCAGTCAAGTTCTAATTGTAAAGGATTTCCCAGATGTGTTTCTAGGAAAGCTTCTAGGGATGCCACCTGATAGAGAAGTGGAGTTTTCAATTGAATTGGAACCTGGTACAATGCCTATCTCCTGTACTCCTTACAAAATGGCATTGTTAGAACTAAAAGAGTTGAAAGCACAGTTGCAAGATCTGTTGGATAGGGGATTTATACGACCAAGTGTTTCACCATGGGTGCGCCAATTTTATTTTTGAAGAAAAAGGATGGAACACTACGACTATGTATAGATTATCTTCAGTTGAAAAAGGTAACAATAAAGAATAAGTATCATTTGCCCGAAATTGAAGATTTGTTTGATCAGTTGTGTAGGGATATAATTTTCTCTAAGACTGATCTGCTATCTGGATATTATCAAGTAAAGATCAGAGGTGATGATGTCCCTAAGATTGCATTTCCATCAAGGTATGACCTTTATGAATTCATGGTAATCCCCTTTGACTTAACAAATATGCCTGCAATATTCATAAACTTGATGAATAGAGTGTTTCTGGTGGGGTTTTTTTTATTATATTTTGGTTTACTCTAAGAATGAATTTGATCATGAGGAACACTTGAGGATTGTGCTAAGAACATTACGTGAGAATCAGTTATATGTCAAGTTCAGTAAGTGTGAATTCTAGGTGAGAGAAATACATTTTCTGGGCCATGTGATTTTGTTGAAGGTATTAAAGTGGATCCTGATAATGTGAAAGAAGTACTTGAATGGAATCCACCAAAAAATGTCATTGAAGTTTGCAATTTTTGGGGGCTAGTAGGCTACGATAGAAGGTTTGTGAAAGGATTTTTCAATATTGTCAACTCCTCTCACTCGACTGTTGAAAAAGAAAGAAAATTTTGAATGGACTGATGAGTGTCAACAAAGTTTTGAAAAGTTGAAAACAGTCTTGATTGGAGCTCTAGTATTAGCACAACCAGAACCTAGCATAGAGTATACTATTTACACCGATGCTTCACTGAATGGGCTTGGATGTGTGTTTATACAAAAAGTTAAGGTTGTGGCTTATGCAGTGCGCCAACTCAAACCACATGAGAGGAACTATCCAGCCCATGATTTGGAACTGGAAGCAGTAGTTTTGGTGTTAAAGATATGGAGACACTATCTGTATGGGGAAAATGCCGAGTGTACTCTGATCACAAGAGCCTAAGGTATTTGATGACACAGAAATATTTGAATCTACGCCAAAGACACTGGATGGAACTGCTAAAAGATTATAATTTGGATATAGAGTATCATCCTAGAAAAGCTAATGTTGTGGCTGATGCTTTGAGCACAAAAATAATGGCAGCATTAGTATCTCGTCGAGCAAGAGTAAGTATGGTTAATGATGAATATTTATTGGTAGAGCTGATTGTTAGACCAACTTTTCTCTCTAAAATTCTAGCAGAGAGAATGAAAGATGTGCAGTGTGATTTGTATAAAAAGCATATGATGTCTGATAATGCAACAAAGTTCAGTTAGGCAAAGATGGTGAACTGTGATCCATGGGAAGAATTTATGTTCCAGCTGAAAAAGGCTAAAGGAAAGAACTTCTAAGAGAGGCTCATCAAAGACCCTTCTTACTCTATCCAGAAGGTGTCAAGATGTATAGAGATTTGAAAAGTTTATACTGGTGGCCTGGAATGAAGAGAGAAATCACAAAATATGTTTCAACTTTTCTGATTTGCCAAAGATTTAAAGCAGAGCATCAAGTTCCTTCGGGTAAGTTGTATCCTTTGGAGATACTAGAGTGGAAATGAGATAAAATTACTATGGATTTTGTATCAGGACCACCTCTCAATCCTTCAAAGAAGAATTTAGTTTGGGTGATAGTGGATCGACTTTCTAAGTCAGCTCATTTTCTGCCAGTACACACCACTTATTCACTGGAAAAGTTAGTTGAGATCTATGTCTCTAAGATAGTGTGCCTTCATAGAATTCCATCTTCCATAGTTTCAGATAGAGATCCAAAGTTTGCATCAAGAGTCTTGAAACAACTCAAGAGTCTTGAAACAACTGTAAGGATCATTAGGAACCAAGTTGCAATTCAATACTGCATTTCACCCTCGACAGATGGTCAGTCTAAAAAAGTTATTCAAGTCCTGGAAGACATGTATGAAACTGTAAGTTAAAAAGGTACTAAAATAACTATATAATTTAGAGTTATCAAGTACATGAATAGTTAAGTAAGTACTCAACTAAATTCAATTTTATCATTTTTATATATATAATTTAAATAAATTTTTAATAACATTTATTCACATAGGTTTTTCACTAATATACTTAAACTTTTAATTCATTTTCCAAAACATAAAATAATTTAAATTAAATTTATAACTTATAGTTTTTACTTTAACACATATATCACTATAACAGTTTTACTTTCACATATCACTTTTGCAGTCCTTAATGAGTCTCAGAGGAGTTTCAATAATTTCGATACATTGTAGAGCTCCAAGCCAAAATAGAACTTCTGGCCTTTAATGGAACTCTGATAACAAAACTCCAGAAAATATACAAAACTCCATTAAACACATCACATAACCCATTTATCCTCTCCTAATCCCCTCCAAACCCTCGCAGCACCAACTCGGTTCCTATGTGAACCTCCAATTGTAACACCCCAAACCCGTCTCTGTTGTCAAATTAAGGTTACGGAGTGTTACTGCATAAAACAGAACCTTTGAATTCAAAACAAAACAAATAATTCAACTTAAGCTTAAACTCTAATATTTTAATTCAATCATAGCAAACATATATATTTGGGCCTTAAATCGAGCTTTTGGGGCCGTAAAAACAATTTAGGGACCAAATCGAAACAAATCAAATAGTTCAGGAAAAACATGAACAGTGGTGAAACAAGGGTTACACGGTCGTGTGGCCAGGCCATGTGACACAGCCTAGACTGTGTGGATATTCGAAGAAGGGACACACGACTGTGTCTCGTCCCGTGTGTTTGCCCGTGTGTGCATTCGAAATAGGGCCACACGACTGTGTCGCAGACCGTGTGCTGGCTCGTGTGCCTATTCAGAGTTGGGTCACACGGCCGTGTCACCAGGCCGTGTAACACTCTAATGTCGTGTAGTTCAACTTGCACTTAAAATTTAAAAGACACAGGGTCATGTGGGTTGGCGGTGTGTGACACACGGCCGTGTGACAGCCCGTGTCATAGGTTGTGTGTAGTACAGTTTGCCCCTAAAACAAGCCATTTCAAACACCATTTCTTAACTTTCAAGCTATACCATCTATAGGTACTTTCACATGCTTAAAATCACATTCAAAACACTAACAACATGCCAAACATTCATCCATCCTATGTCTAACCAATATGTCATTCAAAGGCACCACATTTCACACACCAACTTAGTCCCATTCACCATTTCAAAGTCTTAATTTGAACCTATGCCAACCATACCAAATAACCATTCCAAAACATGTTATCATCTATCATCATTAACCATAACAAGCTTGGCACCACTCAAAAAAGCCAAATCACTTGAATAACTTGTAACCTATTATGTGCCATTTATAATCATTACTAATTTAACCAAAGAATACCAAAAGGATTGAGGGATAGTGTGATCGCGCTCCGACGCAATTCCAACCGATTAAGCTTTCCGATAACCTACAAAACATAGAAAATAAATACATAAGCAACTAGTGCTTAGTAAGCTCGTATTTGGAACTTAAACTTACAAAACATTAATGATTAAACATTAGAACATTGCTCATTTAAAATTATGCATACTTTTCCTTCCAATTCACAACACATCACAAGGTTAATTCCTCAATCTTTTACTCAATTTGTTCCCTTTTCATTTTATATTCATATACCATCATTTTCCATTCCATGTTTCCATAACACAGTTCTTTCGCATACGCATCCATTCATTAAAACTTAAATCATCCGTTGAATCAAATGAAATAACATCAAATACTTGGAAAGTACTCATATAACCATTTAATTCTTTAAACACCATAAACATCATTAGTTAACATATTTATAGACAAATGAAACATATAATCACACCAAGGCATAATATTCAGTTCAAACTATACTAGTTTAAATATTCATCTATCAAAATATATCACAAATCGCACATGGTGAGTATTTATCCCTTTCTTATTCTCATCAACTCCCTCGCATTTCATAACATTTACATTTCTAAATAAAATAATGTTCTGGAAGGATCACCGGTGATCGGTGAAATCAGACGTCCCTTGTCTGTTTAGGAGTCAAAGTCGACTCGTTTAAAGCGGAGGCAACTTGGTTATAGGAGGGAAAAAGGTATGATTGTTTCGTATAAGAGAGGTTCTCTTTTAGATTCAAGTTTTGAAAAGATAGGGTACTGCGTTTGTGGAAATCAAACCCGGGTCAGTTTTGATTTGGCAATGCACAAGTCGAAGACTAGAAGTCTTCCAGCTTCTAAGGACAATTTTGACTCAATTAATGTCCTGCATAGTTCGAGATAAGCCTATGACGGGCTTTGGGAAAGAAGATGTTGTGGAAATCGAGTCAAGGTGGAGATTTGTGGAGTTATGCCTCATTTTTTTCGGCTTTTCTTCTCCCAATTAAACTTTAATTTTATTTTCTCACTTAAACTTTGATTAATGTAAGTTATTTTAATATTATTTGAACTACAAATAGACCATTTTTTCCACCCTAGAAAAATAACCCATAAAACATTTAGGTATTAGCTTTTACAAGCTTTTAGAGAATTTTATTTTTACGTTTTGAGAGTTCTTATTTCGGGTTTAGGGTTTAGTTTTATCTCAATCTTTTGTACTCTTCGTTTTTTTTTTCATTTTAGTGAAATTACCTTTGCTTGTGGTTTTTTATTCACTCCGGAGGGGGTTTTCACGTAAAATATTTGTGTTCAATCTTTTCAATTTCTTCGTTATTTTACTTGTTCGTTGCTTAACCGGGTTTATCCCCAATATATTTTTTAAAACAATATTAAAATTGAAAAAAAATGTTTATATTTTTCATTTTGAAGACACTTTTTTTTGAAATTATAATTTTATTTATGATTTTTTGAAATTTTATATTTTTTATAAATCTTAAATTATTTTTGGTTTGACATATAAAATAAAATGGTGTCATGTTAGCCATGGAAGGTTAAGGGTTAATTAGTTCCAAATAAAAGAGTAGAGGCCAAATTTGTCATTATGCCTTATATATAGAACTCCAAAATAAGTATTTAACGACATAATTTTAATGAATGGACTATTTTACTCCTTCATCTAATGTACATGGACCAATTAGTCCATTTTTCAATAGAGGGATCAAAATGCAATTCAGAGTAGAGTATGGAGAATACTATGGTGCTTTTATCAAATTTTAAAACATATAGATTAAATTATATTGTATCATTCATATCTATCTGTCATCCCTGTCATTAATTTGGATGTTATATATCAATTTGAATATGACATGAAACATATTTACAACATATAGATTAAATTATAAACATGTGTAACTATGCATGGACAACTTGAATATGATATGTTAAAAATTACTATCAATAAAATTTATGTGAGTTATTCTTATTTTTAACTCTTCAAAACCAAATTGTCCATTCAATAGGTACACACGTGTTTATAACTTGATTCACATGTTTCAAATATGCTACATGTCATATTTGAGTCGGTATTTAACATCAAAGTTATTTGCAAGGCTAATGGAATGACTTAATTGATACAAAATTAATACTCTGAGGACTCAATTAGAAAGATTTAAAATTTAGAACCATTTTAAATTTAGCATAATATCATATTTAGCACTTAACATTTTCATCTATTGTCAATTTGGCCCTTATTATTTTTTGAGCTAAATTTGACCCTTAACCTTTTAAAAAGAGTCAAATTTAACCATCAATCTTTTGAAAGAGTCGAAATGAATTTTTTTTCAATGATAATACTAACTAAAAGGTTAAATTTTTAAATACGATAGCCTACATAACGATGAATGTATACTCCATGCTAATTTTTTTTTGAATTTTTATAAACTTTTTATATTTTTTAAATTTTGATTTTGATTTATTTCGGTATTTTTATTTTTATAATTTTTGAATTATTTGTTAGCATGAGATATAAGATAAATAATGTTATGTTAGTATGATGTGCACGTGGATTGTCATACAAGTTATCACGCCAAAAATAGATAAAAATTAACATTTTAGTTATCATTTCCGTTAAAAAAAAAGTGATTTGACTCTTTTTTGAAAGGTTAAAGGTCAAATATAACTCAAAAAAATAGGGGTCAATTTGAGAAAATGTAAACGTTGAAAGCTAAATTTATTATTATACATTTAAATTTTATGTACTAATTTAAGCAGGTTTGGTGAAAGTAACTATATTATTAAATAATTCATTTAGTGTAAAGCCCATTATGGAACCTCAGAAAAGGGCGATGGCCTAAAGATTTTAAGTTGGGCTTTGATTGTAGATGAAAGTTTACCGTCAACCTCAATTCACTTACGTTGGCTGATGGGGTTTAACATATGTAATTTTTATAATATTTGAATTTGTAAATATATTTTAAAATTATAATTCATTTATTATCTGGATTAAATTTTAATGTTATTATTAGAATTCGGGTTGAATAAATTATCCATAGGGTATTTGAATTTGCTGAATATTCTAATTTCATAAGTAAAAAAAAAAATCTAATTTTTTTTTTAAAAATAAAATAGATAAAGGATTACAAACACAAGGATTAAACTCTAAATCTCATGTTAGTCAACTTAAAATCCGCACAAATTTATCACTGAGTCAATGTCGTGATTGACACAACCGGTTGTTTCTACATGCATAGATGTTTAATTACATACATAGATGCATATTTGATGCTCACATATAACTCTTAAGCAACGTGGGGTTCCATGGGTGATGCTGTGGGGTAAGTGGTAACAAAGGGAGAGGGTTGGGGCGGGGGACGTGCGGTTCCATTGATTGTGGTTTTACATAAGATTGGACGTGAAAAAGCAAGATGTCGGCCAGAACCTAACAAATGCTTCCCATCGGTATGATTTAAGCAAATCGGGTTTGGTCGATAAAGGGCCCGCCGCCCCCCCTTTTGCTCTTTACCCCATGTGCATGTGGTAGCCACGAACCCCTTCACAAGCTCACACCACAAACTCCAGCTGATGCTTCTTTATGCTTTGGTGCCTTTACACCACCATCGAATTTTGAATGATGAGAGATGAGTATTGATTAGGGCATATAACGGAGTCTTGTCATGAGCCAAAGCCACTAATGGAATAAACGATAAAGCTAAGCCAACTGCCAATGGAGATGAGACTTTCAGAATCCAAAACACGACCCTACCCTATCTTTTCTTACTAATTTCTTCAAACATTATTTTTGTCAAATCCACCCCTAAACACTACTGTTTGTTTTTAATACATATATTACAATATTTTGTATTAAGATTTATTTATTTTATAAATTAAAAATATAATATGTTAAAGAAATGCAATTTAGA
Source organism: Gossypium sturtianum (assembly GCA_025698515.1). Taxonomy (NCBI): domain Eukaryota; kingdom Viridiplantae; phylum Streptophyta; class Magnoliopsida; order Malvales; family Malvaceae; genus Gossypium; species Gossypium sturtianum. Next base: position 13,832,426 of record CM046948.1, read on the forward strand.
AAATAATCAACTTTAAAATATAATTAAAAATAATGTAATTAGAGCAAAAACAAATTAATAAAAAAAGCATAATTATCTTTAAAATTTTTAGCAAAATTGTTTTGAACTAAGTAATAAAAGTTCACAAAAGTGAACGAAGTGATATCTGGGAAAAAAAAAAGGTTAAACAGTTGCATGCCTTTAAAACAAATAGAACAATTCAATATAAAAAAACACCAAAGAAACTTATGATCAAAAAATTTAAAAAAAAACAAAAACAAACAAACCTAACTTAAGATTAAGTAAATTTTTTTATAATATGCATATTGGTTTTATGGTTCATGTTCGGGATTTGTGATTGTCCCTCTTAACAATATTGTATTTAAAGTTCGAACTTACGTTCTCCTCTTAAGAATACAATGTGCCTTACCATTTTTTATTAATTAAGTAACCTTATGTTTAAGGAATTTGACTAACAAACACAATCCTGTAATAAGAATGAATCCCAAGAAAGCATAGATTTTTATTGACTGTAGAAATTAACTAAATCCTAACAATTCCTCTCTTAAACTAAATGTTGGAAGCACTCAATTTATTTTAGACTTAGAACAAACTCCCAATAATTCTCGCAGCTTCAAAAAGACATCCAACTTGAGTGGTTTAGTCATCAAGTCAGTCAATTGTTGTTGTCTGGCACAATGCACCAATTCCATTATACTATCTTTCGTGAGCTCTCGCAATAAATGAAATTGCACATCTATGTGCTTACTATGACCATGCATGGGATTTTTTGGAAGTATGATTGCAAAACTATTATCACAACAAATAATAGTTGTCTTGTCTTGATTTGAATCCGACTTTTGCAACACCCATTTTAACCAAACTACTTGACATGCACACAAGGCAGCAACAATAACTTTAGCCTCTATAGTAGATAAACTTACTACTCCCGAGATTAATAGAAACACATAGTCAGATGTGCTTTTCTTATCTTCCAAATCTCTAGCATAATCACTATCCGTGTAAGCAATGAGTTCATCATCTCCTCCCTTCCTATAAAAAATCTCAAACTCAAATGTACCATTCAAATACCTCAACACCATTTTAGCCGCCTATAAATGATGCTTGGTGGAATTCTTCTTATACCTACTAATAAGACGTACTGTAAGAGCTCAATTTTGACCGGGCTTTAAAATAAACCAAATAAAAACCAGTGTTTTTAAATTGTCCATTTACAATTATGAAACCCATTAACAGCAGCCCAAATCCTACCCAAACAGATGCCATCAGACTACCCTGACCCAATTACACTCGTAGCCCACTTACAACCTAAACCAGACTACTCAAACCCGTAGCCCATTTACCATCAGCAACCCAAACCAACCTAAACCCACTAACCCAAAACCTATGTGGCCCAAGGGAGCCCAGAACCTTCGGCAGTTAGGAGACCTAGGGTTTCTTGGAAACCCTAGCGCCGCAAAGGCAGAAGTCAGATCGTCGCGCCTTTGGTCCGCCCCTCGTCAAGCCGCAATTTGCGCACCGATAACGCCGTCATCGCCGAGATCTTCTCGATCACCTGCAAGAAAAGGAAAGCTGAGCAGCAAAACTTGGCAACGAATAGGCTAGAATCAATATTTTCCTTTTTCATTTTTTCTTTTCGGGTTATAAAAACCCATCATTCTGTAACTAAAGGGGAGGGAGGAACGGGGAGAATAAACACGGTTACACACGGATACACACAAAGAGATATCAAGAAACAAAAATCAATAAAAAGAAAGTTTTTTTTTAGGTGATTCTCCTTTTTATTGTCATTTATTTTATTTTTATTTTATTTTATATATCCTTGCGCATATAACCCACTGTTTAAAGAAAAAGAATAAAGAAACGGAGGATTACCTTCTGGAGAACGACAGAAATTAGGAGTTCTGGGCCTCCGACCACGGAGGCGCGTGTGGCACGTGAGGAGCATCGCACGGATACCAGGGCGAGACGAGAAGACAGCATTCCAGAGAATTCTGGAACCTTTTTTAAAAAAAATTAGATTCATAATGTTTTTTTTTATAAAAATGGGTTTTTATAAACTCAAAGAAACGACGCCGTTTTGACCACGCATAACCCGCGCGTTGACCCGGATCCGAACAAAGGGTCCGCGTGTTTTTATTGAGAATGGGAAAATTACCCTTTTGATCCCTCCGTTATTTTATTTAATTTAACTGTGTCCTATTAATTGATCTATTTTGTAAATCAGCCCTGTAAGCCTGCTTATATTTCAATTTAATCCTTTTTCTTTCCTCTTTTATATATTTTTTTAAAATTTAATATTAATTTATTTATTATGTTAAATATTTTATAATAATTATCTATATTAATTCGTAAATATCTATTATTTTGTCTTATTATTATATATTATATTATTTTTAAGCACTACATATTATATAATATTATAATTATTTTTAAGGTGTTCATTTTTTTATTTTATTTTTTGAATCATTTTATTTTTTTAACATGTTTATATTATTGTTCTTTTTATCTATTTAGATTTGTATAAAATATGTTCATAGTGAATTTTATTGTTTATACTTCATCATATAGTTGCAATTGCTTAGTATAGGAATTATTATTTGTTGTATTTCATATTATTATTGCATATCCTAAATATTAGCATGTTATAATTGTTATTTTTTAAATAATGTACAAATGCAATATTGCCACATGGTTATGGTTTAAAATAAAAAATACATTTTCACAAAATTAATATTTTATTTAAAGATTTTTAAAATGAGGCAATGTTTTGGTATTTAGGAATTCGGGAAATAATGCCCAATCGTGCTGGGTGTTGATTTTCCGTTTGGCTAAATAACTAAATATCCTTTTTAACAAGTTTTATAAATTATGAGACAATCTTAGTGACGAGGGTTAAGAATATCATGTCCAATCGTGCTGGATGTAATATTCATAATCTTTCGGATCGAAGAACTCTCATATTTTAAAGCAAATTGATCAAAATTTTTAGAAATCATATTTTTAATACTTTTAAATTTCAAACATTTGGACACAATTTTATCGATTAGGTACCAATTTTGGGCGTTATGAGGGTGCTAACCCTTCCTCATACGTAACCGACTCCCGAGCCTGTTTTCTAGTTTTTCGTAGACTAAAATTATATGTTTTAAATAAAACGTTTTAAAAGGTGATCCAATCACACCTAAGTAAAAAGGATTGGTGGCGACTCCCGTTTTTGTTTTTAAAGTCGATCCCCATTTTTCAAAACCCGATTTTAAAATGGTTTCGACACGTACCACAGATATCATATCCAATCGAGTTGCTATGAGATACATGAGACTACCCACAGTTTGTTTATAGTAAGTCTTGTCTACCTTAAATCCATCCTTATCACTCATGAGATTAAAGCTAGGTACTATTGGATTATGGGCAAAATTACTTTTATCCATCTCAAACTTCTATAGTACCTCCAAAGCATAGTTCTTTTTACTAATAAAAATTTCATTTGATCATTGTAAGACCTCCAAACCAAGGAAATATATCATCCTTCCAAGATTTGTTATGTCAAACTAGTGCTTTATGGAATCTTTAAATTCTGCAAACATTAATTCATCATTACCAGTAAAAATAATATCATCAACATAAAAACTTACAATTAAGACTTTTTCATCTTTCTTTGTCTTCATGAACAAAATATGTTTATGATCACACTTTTCAAAACCTTCATGAAATATGCTTCTATACGGCTATACCATGCCCGCGGAGCTTGCTTAAGCCTACAAAGTGCCTTATTCAACTTGTAAACTTTTTGCTCATTGCCCTTTTGGACTTAATCACAAGGTTGTTCCATAAAAGCATTTTCATTCAACTCATCGTGAAAAAATGCATTTTCATTCAACTCATCGTGAAAAAATGCAAACTTTACGTCAAGCTGGTATATGGATCCTCCTCTTTGATTTGTGAGTGCGGTCACCAACAAAATTGTCTCTATATGCACCATAGATGCAAAAACTTTCGTGTAATCGAATCCATGTTGTTGGGCATACCCCTTCACTACAAGTCTAGCCTTGTGGTTACTTCTTCATTCTCATCAAATTTAGTCTTATAAACCTATTTAACTCCAATTCTTTTTCATCCTTTAGGAAAATCCAATAATTCCCATATGTTATTCATGTTTATTGCTTCTATATCTGCATCGATGACTTGCCTCTATTTTTTACTTTTCACGGCATCTTCTAAGTGAATAGGATCAATGTCAATGTAACACCCCTTGCACGGCCTGATTGTCGGACCTGAGTTACAAAGTGCTACAGAAAAACAGAGACATTCACATGCAAAGTCATCAAAGAAATCTATTTTAAAGTCATCCTAATTCTAATCTAATCATACACATATAGTAGAGGTATAAACATATATGGGATTAATCAAGTTTTAAAACAACATTATTAGTTTTATATATTTTATAATTCTATATGAAAACTTTTAAACAAAACAAGCCGAGGTGGTTCGTCAGAAAATGTCCACCCAAAGTCTATTTGCCAGATAACTATCCGTTATGCATTTTTATTACTTTATTATTATCCGTCAAGCAATCCGCATTTATAAGTCCGCCAAATGAATGCAGAAGATGATTCACCATATCCTGGTAGTTATTATGTATGCCAAGACCACTCGTTCTAATCATTCTTGCCATATTGGCCCATCTTTGGAGAATATGCCAACTGTTTCAATTTACTTAATTCGCATATCATTTTCCGCCTAAACTATTTGTCTAACATTATGTGTTTATAAGGTCCGTCATTTAACCAAAATAACTTAACACATTCAACACATGCATTCATTTCCATTTCAAGTGTACTAAGTCTATGCCAACATTCAAACAAGCATTATGAATGATTATATGTATCCTTAAATACCATCATCATTCATATCACATTCAATGTCACAAAATGGACCTTTAAACCACTAAAACCTTATATACATTCCACTTGGCCGAACGTAGAGTTTAAAATAAATCTACCGAAACAGGAGCTGGATAGTGTAAGTTGTGGATCAATTCGCCTGTAAAGTTCTACCAAAATCACTACAAGAAAGGGGAATTTAAACAGAATAAGCATTAAAATGCTTAGTCAGTTCATATGTTTAAAACATTAAACTCACCTCGTAAAACATTCATATATATAACTTAACTAAATTCTCTATCTTGCCAACACATTCCACATGTACAAGGTGAGTACATTACATTCACACATATAACATATTCCAAACACAACATTATTCATTCATACCTTATTTTAATTCATATATATCATACCATCAATATTTCTATTTCAGAAATGTTCAGCCTAACGAATCAACCTAAATAGAAGGGAAGACGAAGGTAACCATCTGATAACACGTCAGTTTGCGCATAAGAGTTATTCCAATTGATAACACACTAGATGCACATAGTGCAAAGCCTATAGGCTAAATATTCTCCCCCGATAACATGCCAAATTGCTCATAAGAGCTTTCCAACTGATAACACACCAGATGCACATAGTATAAAGCTCGTAGGCTAAATATTCTCCCCTGGTAACATGCCAAATTGCTCATAAGAGCTTTTTAACTGATAACACGCCAGAACCTCTAGAAATATTAAATTGGAAATCCGTAACAAATGCAAGATTTCAAAAAACTTCAGTAAACTTCCCTTATCTTCTTCACATCTCCCTTCTTCTTATACAGTGCACAAATACCCCAATTGGCATGCAAATTGTATCCTCTGTTCATTTGGGCTCCAAGTACATATAAACACTTTCTTTTTACTAATCAACATCATTCCCACATTATCAATACAAGTTTATTAACATTTTCCATATACATTTACATTCAAACATTTCATGAATAAACATAACAACCATATGAACTTACCTGGTACAGTAGCGGAAATTAAACATCAATGATCAATCCGTGATCTTTCCTTTTCCTTTATTATCTACTAGTTGATTAGGTTCTTGATATGCAAAGTCAATTAGTCAAGAGAGATTAGAGTTTTTCTTTCTTCTACAAAGAATGATGTTTTCGGTGGAGGAAGACGAAAATGAGACTCTATTTCCATCCACTTCAACCTGTAACACATAATACTTTAATTTCATGGTTAAATGAAAATTAACAAGTGTCCCTACTAAACATTGACACAACTGGAAAAAACATGCAGGAGTCGTTATTTACCACCTTAAACCTTAATCAATTCTTATTAACTTAATTAACTAGTTATTCGCTAATTCTTACTATTTAGTCCATGCATTTTCATTTCTAACTTGCTAACCGTATTTACGAAATCAAACACCAATAAAAACAAAATAATGAACTTGTAAATATTATTAAATAATATTTACTGACTCTATCATTAGAATTGTGGTCCCGGAACCACTGTTTGCGACATCTCTATAAATCAGGTTGTTATAGTCAATAACATCAAACATGACCATATCAACTTCTTCTTTAGAGAGTCATTCACTTTTTTCATAGTCTCACATCCAAACTGATGGTTTCTTCTTCTTTCCTTAATGCACAGTAGAATAGTGATCTTCAGATAGAGAGTCAAAGGATAGGTTTTCCTCTTGATCATCGGGGCTGAAATCATTCTCTTCTTCAAGCTTAACAATAAGAATTGCTTCTTCATCACACTCATCCCACTCTAAGTCACACACAATGGATTCTTTATACTCATTATCCCAATCCTAATTCTTGTCTTCTTCAAATACAACATCCCTATTGATAATGATCCTCTGTGAAATTGGATCATACAACCTATAAGCATTTGATTCCTCATTAGCTCTCAACAGAATGCAACAAGAGCTCTTATCATCGAGCTTGGTTCTTGATAAGGATGATTGCAGAAGAAAGATCATAGTTTGTCCAAGTCACAGATTTGACTTAGGGCTCTAGATGTTCGGAAAGAAACTTGGATTTTGAAACAAACTAAAACACAAACAAATCCAAGTTAGATAAAAAAATTGAAGAAAAATAATTGAAATAAATAAACTAAGATGAGTAAAATAGAACAATAAAATAAAAAAGAAGAAACTAAAGACAATATATTGAAAAGATGGAACGTGACATGTAGAAGTCCTAAGGAGTCTTGGAAACAAGAAGAATCCAAACCCCCTTCAAGCGGCTCTAATTTCCCCTCCAAGAAAGAAAACTTGGCAAGAAAAAATTTAAAGATGATCCCACAATCTGAAAAGATTGTTAAAATACTTCTAAAAGAAAACTCAAGAAAAATTCTTAAAAAAGAAAAAACTAAAAGAGAAGTTGAATAATAACAAATTGAATGAATTGTGTATAATGCATATACGCTACCTAAATAAATCTAAATAAAACTCTTAAGTATACTAGAACTCTAATTAAACTAAACAAGAAGTAGTTTTAAACTAACTTTTCTTGTTGACATAAAACTCTTAAATAACTTAAAATACTTAATAATTATAAAATATTCAGAAATAATAAAATAATCAGAGTTGATAAATATAATATTAGGATCATATATAATAAAAATTAAGCCTAAAACTGGAACCCAATATGATTTAAACTCAAATTAAAAGCCTGAAACTAGTAATTTCCATCATAATCCCGTCTAAAAAATCTGTTCGCACAGTCTTCACTAAAATGGTCATAACTTGAGCTCCCGAACTCAAAATCAAGTTATTCAAAGTGTGTTTCGAAGCTAAGAGATAGATCTTCGAATGCCATGCAGACATCTTAACCAAGAAATGACTGTATCCCATCTAAAAAGTCGTTACAAGTCTGATGATTTTCCAAACTTGAAAATTAGCAATTTCGGTTAATGAAATTTAATAAATTTCACCCCATCCGTGCATGTATCATTCCCCATTTCCTCGAAAAGGTTCATCCTTGAGTCTTGTCTTTGTTTGAATAATAAAGAATCATTATCATAGGTGGAATGATTTAATAGAGCTCCTCGCAAAGGATAAACAAATTCCTGAAAGAATAGAACAAGTCCACTAGACAAATTCAAGTTAGGGTTAGTGAAAACATAATCATTCCTTCCTTTCAAATAGGTTCTCTTTTTCAATGTGAATTGAACTCTATAATTTTACTTTGTAGTAATTTTCACTCACCAAAATTGGACCATTAAATTGATTTTTATCGCTCAAGGTCTCTTATTGTAACACCCCTAACCCATATCTGTTGTCGGAACATGGTTACGGAGCATTACTGGACTTTACGGATTAATTACGAACATTTCATAATCTTTAATACATATATCATAACTCATTCATATAACACTCATATGGTCCCTTATATGGGCCCTCGAAGCCCAAAATAGGCGTTAGAAGTAAATCGAGACTAGACCGGAGACTTCAAGAAGTTTTCGCAAAATGTCAAAAAAAAATTTAGAAACAGGGGACACACGCCCGTGTGGCCAAACCGTGTGGCTCACACGGCCAGGAGACACGCCTGTGTCTTAGGCCATGTGGGCATTCGATGTGAGACACACGGCCGTGTCTCAGCTCGTGCCCTTACCCGTGTAACTCTCTGGCTTGTGTCACACGGCCAACCACACGCCCGTGTGCTAGGCTGTGTGCAAAGTGTAGGGGTCACACGGCCAAGCCACACGCCCGTATGCTAGGCCGTGTGTAAAAACCTGGGCATTCTGTTTTGAAATTTCAAAGTGCAGGGGACACACGGCCAAACCACATGCCCATGTGCCAGGCCGTGTGTCACACACGGCTGAGACAAACGCCCGTGTATCTGCCCGTGTGGACGAAAATAGGTCATTTTAAGGCCACTTTTCTCACCCTTTTAAGATATCAACCTGCATACAACACTCTCATATACCAATATCTCAACCAAACAACCAAAACAAGCCAAAACACATTCTCAATATGACATAACATCACCAACACTTCATTTACTTATACTTACCTATTTAACTCCATACATAAATTTATCAAGTACTATTACTATCTACTTACCATCAAACATTTAAGATTCATAACTATATTTCAATCTATTTCATTATTAAACCAACCCTATACATGCCATATAAACCAAAATTTACATTGTAAAACTGCCGGATTAAACTGGATAATGTGGCTTGATGTGTCGATCCGATCCTACGATCTCACATTAATCTACAAGAAACATTAAATAACACGAGTAAGCTTAATGAAGCTTAGTAAGTTCATAGGCTTTAAATATAAATCTTATCGAACATACTAAATTAAGCATTTCACAAACATTTCCTTCCAATCACAACTTCGATTGATGAATTCACATAATTGAGCTCAATATCAACAATTACTTAATTTCTTTCACATTAATTCCATATATCACTTACCACTTTTGATCAAATTAGAGAATGCCTTATGGATTTAAGTACATCGTTTTCTCTGTGCCATAGTCCAACTATGGTCTTACACATGTATTGCCATGGCCCTGCCATGGTCTTACATTCATAGTGCCATAACCCAGTTATAGTCTTATCATCAGGATGCCATAGCCCAGCTATGGTCTTACACGTATATATACTACCATGGTCCAACCATGGGCTTACGTCCAAGGTGCCATAACCCAGTTATGGTCTTTTCATTAAAATGCCATAGCCCAGCTATGGTCTTACATTTAAACATTGCCATGGTCCAACCATGGTCTTATCCGTCAATTCATCTTGTGTCACGGAACGATCGTACTCAATCCTTCGTTCCACTTAATTTGAACTTTCAATTCAATTTTCATATTTTTACAATAATCATAATTCAATAACAAAAATATGAAATAATACATTATATCATTCCTAAATTAACAATTAATCATGAAAGTTCAACCATATGAACTTACCTGGGCCAATTTGTAGAATTTGTTGTAATTCAGGGACTATTCAACTAATTTCCCTTTTTCACGATTTTCTTCGGGTTCTTGATCTATAATATAAAATTATTCATTCATTAGCATCTAATTCAATTATAATTCACTTCACAATTTATGCCCTTCAATTTTTGAAATTACACATTTACCCTAAATTTTACAATTTTTACAATTTAGTCCCTTATCAATTTTCCCACCAAATAAGCTATTTTTTTTCTCAATTAACACTTTATCTAAATATTCTAAGCTATTACACAACCTTTGATAAAAAAAATTTAATACTAAACCCTAAGATTCAATCTTTTCACAATTTGGTCCTAATAATAAATTTCTATTGAAATCACTTGATAAATTCATCATATAATAAAATTAAACCTTCAAATCCATATTAATTCATTATAAACTTCCAGCACTCATTAATGGTAACTTTCAAAATCACCCATGAAATAAAAAACTAATGAATTAAATAGTTGGACATAATTGTAAAAGTCTCAAAAACACAAAAATTTCAAGAAAAGAGCAAGAATTGAACTCACATGTAGTAAAAATATGAAAAACCAGCTTTTGGAGGACCTCCTATGGCTGTTTTTGGCTAAATATTGATGAAGAAATGTCTAGATTCAATTTGGTCACTTATTTTTATTTTTACCTTAATTTCCCAAATGACCATTTTGCCCCTAAGTCATAAAATTTCAAGATTTTTTCTCTGCACAAACCGTTTCAGCCTTCTAAAAATGTGTAATTGCCTTTTTGGTCCTCCTTTATTTACCACTTAAGCTATTTAATCCCTATTTCTTTAATTGGAAAGTTTTGCACCTTTTTCAATTTAGTCCTTTTTAATTAATTAACTGTTAAGACGTTAAAATTTTCTAGCGAAACTTTAACACTAACTCAAAGACACTCCATAAATATTTTTATAAATATTTATGGCTCGATTTATGAAATCGAGGTCTCGATACCTCGTTTTCGAGACTAATTAACCTAACACTTATTTCTAAAGCACAAATCACTATTTCATAGCTTTCCTAAATTCACGATTGGCTCATAAACACTAAATAATAAAATTTTCAAATTCACTTGTCAGATTTTAGTGGTCTCGAACCACTATTTCTGACACCACTGAAAATTGGGCTGTTACACTTATCTCTCAGTCTTTTTACATGAATTATCCTCACTTCCCTTTAACCCCTCACAAAAAGTTTGTAAATTAAATTCATCATAATAAAACTCTTTAAGAAGATAATTAAGGTCTAAATCGTCCAAATTTATAGGCTCTAGGAAACAATTCTTACTATCAACTTTTTTTGGTTCATAATGTTCACTCTCACCTTCATTATAGTTCGCACTATTACTATCAACTTCTTCGACATCAACTTTGAAACAAGGTGCAATGTTAGATATAAACTCAACAATAGGCACAAAATCACACTTACTGTATTTACAAATGGTGTCACTTGAAGTTTTTTGCTCATTTATATCATCATCGTCAATGATAGCAGTAGACGAAGACTCCTCAATATATAGGCTTTGTGTCATACTTACATTCCTCGGCTTGCAAGGATGTTTTCTTAAATGAATATGTTGGACATTCAGAGGCTTTGTGATCCTTCACATTAAACCACATGCACTTGCTAGCTCGTTCTCTTTGTTCTACCATAAGTCGTTTAAGCTTGCAGAAGATGTCATGTTTTTTGTACCAATGCCTTTCTTGACAAGTCCATGAACAATAGAAGGTTGAACGATATTGGAAACAACATGTTTGTGTGGGTTTTTTTACAAATATGACATCTATGCTTTGCCCAAGGTTTATCATTTTTAGTTTTCATTTGAGCCAAAGTTTGGCTGAAATTTTGTTGAACTGCCTCGTGATGAAGGACTTGAGTTTCCAATGTGTCGAATTTATTTTCCAAACGCTCTTGCGCCTCTTTGAAATCTTTCTGAATTTCGTCAAACAGTTTTGTAACACCCCTAACCCGTATCCGTCGTCGAATTGGGATTACGAGGCATTACCGGTCATATCACAGTCCATACAGAAATCCATTACATTTCACAACTCAAAAGTCAATCATATCAATGCTCACAAGTTAATCAAATATCGAGTCTTAAAATCATAACAATATAACCATTAAATTCATGATATTCGAACACTTTATTTAAAACTATGTTTGTTTCATTTTATAAACTAGGCACATAAATAACAATACCAATCCGTAACACATGATTTTATAATCATTAACTTGTAAAACTTTAACTATCATTATAACAAATTTCTATGTACATTTAGCTTTATTGTAATATGCACAAGTCACCATAAAAACCATAGCTATAATAAATTCCAATACAAAACTATCCATAATAACATTATAGGCTAACCATCATATCAAAATTTATACACAATTAACAAATTCATTTCCTTGCTTATTCAGCTATCAAGGTTAACCACATCGATAGTACAAATTGTGCTATTTCCTAATCATAACAAAGTTGACCATTTCACAACCAATTAACTCATAGGCATAAATTATTAACTAAATCTATTACTAGCCGAATATAAACCTACATTTAATTCAATTATTAACAAATCATAAAACCAATACAACATGTTTATAATATATAATCATGAAATCAAACCAATTCATCCTATTTCATAAGTACAATTGTCGAATTAAATTATATTTGTTACACATATTATGCATTGTACCAAAATGTCAAACAAAACCAACTTGCTTCTTATCAATTCGGCTAGCAAAATTAATCCTGAAACACTTTCCTCGATTGTCAATTAAAAACTAAACCTATATAGCCAATTCACATTCAATACATAATCCACATTATAAAATCATACATAAAACTTCACATTTCCAAAACAAACCTAATCAATATAACCTATACACATTCGGACTTATAATCATTCAACCTATACACATTGACATTTAAATAGTTTCTAACCTTTATACATTCGAACATAAATTCATCAATTTACTTCATCACCGAACCAAATTACAAAACCAACCACAAATACAAATCTAATCATGTTTCAAGCTTACTAAATGAGCTATTTATAAGTCATTCATAACATTACACAACCAAGATATATAACCCAAAACACCATTCATACATGTCATGGAACATACTTACCAAAACATGCAAATACCATGACCAAAATTACACAACTATCAACTAACTCATTAATCAATCAAACCATATAACCAAACACCATGCATAAACACACCATGAAATATACTTCCATAATAAGCTAATGCCATGACCGAATACACATAAGCCTTAATATCAAGATTAAGCCATTTTCGCATGGCTATATATATATATATATATATATATACATGCCCAAAAATCAAACTCAAACATTCCATCTATGCTATACATGCCATAAGCCCAAATTCAACTTAGTAATATACCGAAAGAAACAGTCGATAGTGTGATAGGCTTTGCTGACGATCCCCGAGCTCATAACGTGACTCCAAAATCTATAAAACAAAGGTAAACAAGAACACACACACAGTAAGCTATTTAAGCTTAGTAAGTCATAAGCAAAAACATATATATATATAAACACTTGCATAATAACATTAGGTTAATAAGGCTAAATACCCCAAATATCAATCACCATTATCATTTAATACTAAGATCACATTTTACTTTCACACATAAATTTCATATAGCCGATTACACATATTAACTTCACAAAGCCGAATAAGTAATGTTCACCTAATCTATCACATTATTCACATAACATTTTATCATTTCAAATAACCAACTTACCTTGTTTCCATATAAACAAATAACTAACACATACCTAAACTTGTAATTCAATTACACATTCGGTCTTTACTTCACATTGCCCGTTGAACCATTCGGAATTAAAAAGGATACGCGGATAGTCGAAAGCTCGTACAATGCCAACATCCCAGACGTGGTCTTACATGTAATCACATATCGATGCCACTGTCCCAGACAGGGTCTTACACGAATCAAATACGATGCCAATGTCCCAGATATGGTCTTACACGTAAACACAAGTCGATGCCAACGTCTCAGACGTGGTCTTACACGATAACACATATCGGAAATCCTATGTCATGACAAATGTATCCTATCTATTCCTAGGGTTCGTACGGGACTTTCGGACGTTGAATCTCGATCGAATCGAACTCGAAATATAGCTCCTTTGCTCAATACACATTCGGCCATACACAAATATATTCACAAAAATTCCATTCATCATGTAACACACACACATATATATATATATATATATATATATTATCAAATTTAACGACATTTAAATGCTTATTGACTTACCTCGGATATCGACGGACGAAATCAACTACTCGACTACTTTTGACTTCCCCCGATCTAATTCTGTTTTCTTTCGTTCTTGATCTAAATAAATTCAAATTTAACTAATTTAATTACACATTCATTCAATTTAATCCAAAAACACATAAATTGGCAAATTACCATTTTGCCCCTAACATTTCACACTTTTTGCAATTTAGTCCCTATTGCATAAAACACAAAATACACAAAATTTACCTATCTCATGCTAGGGCCGAATATTCATAAGCTCCATAAAAGTCCATATATTTCATTTATTTCACATTTTAGTCCCTCAAAAATTTATTTTCACAATTTAGTCCAAATTACTCAAATTTATCAAAAATTCAAAGACAAAACATGTTAATCTTTCACATATCTTTAATATTTCATCATCAAACAACAAAGATCACAAGCTATCATCAATGGCTTAACTCAAAATATTCATCAAAACCAAAAATTGAAGCATGGGTTTTGTACATTTCATAGCAACGATCTCAAAAACGTAAAAAATATCAATAACCGAGCTAGTTACATACCTTAATCAAGCTTGACAATGGCCGAATACCCTAGCTTATGTTTCTTTCTTTGTTTTCTTTGTTTCGGTCACAAAAAGGATGAGAGAATGGCTTTTAAATTTTATGTTTTATTATATGTTAATATAATATGTTATTAATTATTTTAACTTATAAAATTAATGTATAAAAACTATATAATAACCTTAATGCCGTCCACTCACTTGTATAATGGGTTAATTACATCATTAAGCCTCCAAATTATAAAGACAACAACAATTAGGCACTTTCTTATTTAATCATCAAATTTTCATTTTACGCGATTAAGCCCTTTTATTTAATCGGACACTTAAACAACGAAATTAAAACACGAAAATTTAACACAAGCAAATTCACACATAATAAACACTGAAAATAATTTTAAAATATTTTTTGGACTCGGATTTGTGGTCCCGAAACCACTATTTCAATTAGAATCAAAATCGGGTTGTTACAAGTATTGTAACTTGGTCCATGGTATCCATGGATGAATCATGCTCCTCGTCCTTACTACGTGTACGTACCATTATTAGAGGTTGAAATCAAAACACTCAGAAAAAAAAAAAAGAAGAAGAAGAAGAAGAAGAAGCAAACCCTATTGTTATGCACTCAGAAATAAAAATCAAATTCTCAATGAGGTAAGAATTATTCTTATGATTCTTTTAAAAGTGTTTATATCAATTAATCAGAATGTATTAGAATCAAACTGACAAAGCAAATCTAGTAGTATTATGAGTCCAAAATCAGCTAGACACGGGCGAATCCAGAACAAATTTTTAGGGGGCCAAATGAAAATTTAGTTTTTTATAGTCTATATCTTTATAATTTTTAAAGAATTAAATCGAATTTCTATAATTTTAGGGGGGGCCAAAGTATAATTTTACCTTTACTAATTTAAAATTTTAAAAAAAAATTCAATGGCCTAAATATAAATTTTCCATTTAGGGGGGCCAGGGCCACTGCCAGCCCCCCCTTGTATCCGCCTCTGGCTAGACACCAAAAAATTGTGTTGCACGCAGGTAGGAATGTGTAACGTGCTTTAACTTACTAACACAAGAAACAATAAAGTGTTAGAATGTGTAAAGGAACAATAAAAAGCAAAAACAAATGAAAACCTAAGACTAAGAGTCAATGAAAATCCCTGAAACCCGAAAACCTGAAAAAAATCGTGAAGCAACTTGACAAACTTCGTTGAAGGTGTTCCTAATTTCCAAAAATCACAAAATTTAAACTGGAGCCTCCTCAAATAATGTATATTTGATTTGGAAATTTTAGCACGAAATTCAACCCACAGAATATTTTTTTTTAGTTTGTTCTTTCTTCGTATTTTTCTTTTTTGTACTTTTTCAATCACTTTTTTTGTGGAAATTATTTTTTATATATTCTAAAATAGTGCCAATAAATAGTATGTAAAATTTCAAATCATTTGAAAATCATTTACCCGTTGAAAAATATTTTTTTCCGAAAACTTTTTGGGTAAAACAAAATTGTTTTGAGGCTATTTGTTGGAAATCAATTTTATAAGAACACAAAGAACACCTAAAATGCCCAAATCTAAATACCAAATGATAAGGATGATTGCGGAAGAAGGATCATAGTTTGTCCAAGTCGCAGATTTGACTTAGAGTTCTAGACGTTCGGAAAGAAACTTGGATCTTGAAACAACCTGAAACACAAACGAATTCAAGTTAGATAAAAAAATTGAAGAAAAACAATTGAAATAAATAAACTAAGATAAGTAAAATAGAACAATAAAGAAGAAAATAAGGAAGATAGATGGAAAAGATGGAACGTGGCGTGTAAAGTCCTAAGGAGCCTTGATAATAAGAAGAATCTATAACCCCTTTCAAGCGACTCTAATTTTCCCTCAAGGAAAAAAAAAATTGGTAAGAAAAAGTTTGAAGATGATATTCCCACAATCTGAAAAGATTGTTAAAACTCTTCTAAAAGAAAACTCAAGAAAAATTCTTAAAAATGAAAAACTCAAAGAGAATTTGAATAATAATCAATTGAATGAATTGTATACAATGAAAAGACCTTTATATAGGCTAGCTAAATAAATCTAAATAAAACTCTTAAGTATATTACAACTCTAGTTAACCTAATCAAGAAGTAGT
The DNA here is from genome assembly GCA_025698515.1 of Gossypium sturtianum. NCBI lineage: Eukaryota > Viridiplantae > Streptophyta > Magnoliopsida > Malvales > Malvaceae > Gossypium > Gossypium sturtianum. The sequence goes on from CM046948.1 coordinate 13,849,293, forward strand.
TTTAAACTAAACTTTCTTCTTGACATAAAACTCCTAAATAACTTGAAATACTTAATAATTATAAAAAAATCAGAATAATAAAATAATAAGAGCTGATAAATACAATATTAAGCTCATATATAATAAAAATTAAGCCTAAAACTCGAACCTAATATGATTTAAACTCGAATTAAAAGCCCGAAACTTGTAATTCCCATTATAATCCCGTCTAGAAATTCTACTCGTGCAATATTCACTAAAATGGTCATAGCTTGAGCTCCCGAACTCAAAATCGAGTGATTCAAAGTGCGTTTTGAAGCTAAGAGATAGATCTTAGAAAGCCATGCAGACATCTTATCCAAGAAATGCCTAGATTCCATCCAAAAAGTCGTCGCAAATCTGATGATTTCCCAAACTTGAAAATTGACAGCTTCGATTAATGAAATTTAATAAACTTCACCCCATCCGTGAATGTATCAGTTCTAGTTTTGACAGGCACATACACATAAGAAAGGCAGCGAAAAACTCTAAAGTACTCAACTGAAGGCTTGTCTCCACTCCATGTTTCATTTGGAGTCATATTTTTCACTACTCGCATAGGACTTCAATTCAAAACATGTATTGTTTAATTAACTGCTTCAAGCGAGTTTTCTTTTCTGAAAGAATACTATGAACCATTTTCATGATGGTTCTATTCTTTCCCTCCACAACTTTGCTCTTTTGTGGTGTGTATGTAGTTGTCAATTTTTTGTATCAATCATGTAATTATGTTAACTTAGCCGTTATTTTGGACATTGAATACTAATTTGAATATGATAGAAAGCCTATTTAAAATATGTGCAACAATTTATAAACATATGTATACTTATAACATAAACATGTTGGATATGAAAAACAAACAGTATCAAAAAAAATTAATAGGACCATTTTCTTTTCTTTTTTTATTTTAAAAACATTAAATCCAAGTTAATGGGGAAGTTACACACATGTTTACAATTCGATTTATGTATTTTAAATATGCTTCACATCAAAATTGAACTAGCATTAATACCCAAGCTAATGACTAAGTTAACAAAAGGACATATTCGATATGATATTGGTAATTTCAAAATTCAATTAAAATAATTTAAGGTTTAGAAACAATTTAATATATGTCGTACACGTACATGATTGATCACATTATTTTGTGTGTTCAAATTATTATAAATTTTTTAATGGAATTATACTAGTTTTATACTTTAGCAATTTTGTTTACGTAGATTTTGACATGTTCATTTATATGCATCATATTTATGTAAATTTTCGCATAGTTTGTAATTCGTTATAATGACTCATTTAAAAAATGATTTTATATAAATTATAATACATATTATAGTTTTATTGTGCATATTTTACTTTTAGTGTCATCAAATATTCTTATTATTATTATTTTTTTGTGATATGTCTTAATACATCTCATATTTTATATCTTTTATTATTGTTTATTCTTAACTTTAAATTCATTTATTTAAAAATTAAATTATTACACATTAATAAAAAAAATATTATTATTTTATAGAAAAAAAAATATTATTTAACAATCCAAAGCGAAATGAGAGAATATTCTACTGGTATTAAATGAAATCACTAAACGTACTAAATTATTTCCTAAAATTTTAGGACAATTAAATATTTTAACTTTTTATATGGACACATGTCAATCATTTAGGGATGCCACTTTTTGAAATAATAGGTTGTCGTATATGATTTCTTTTTCTTTTTATCTATATATTTTTCTATGAACTCAAAATTCAATCTAATTCATCTAAATAAATTCAATTTGACTATAAAAAGTTAAAGAATATAAACTCGAATTTGAGCCAAATTTAAAGTAGACATTAACCCCAAAACTTAAATAACGACAACTTAGAAAGATTTCAATCAAAATAACCTTAATTTGAAATTATTGAAACAAATATTATGAGATAAGTCAAAACTAAATTAATCATAAAATTTTTCAAGTTCCGACTTAAAAATTGAGCCTCAAAAATTATTCAAACTTTAAACTTAAATGATGTGAATCCAAAATAAACTTAACTCGAAACAATCCAAATTCAAAATTAATATGAACTTGAAACTAATGTGAACACAAATCTATCTCGAAACAAAATAACTTAAGAATTTTACAACTTAATTTAAATCGAATCAACCTAAAACTAATCCAATTTTCCTCAATTGATATATCACCCAAAAAAACCGTCATCTGTATAATTTATTTATTATTTTAAATACCAATTGAAAACACAATAAATTTTAAATTTCTTTTTATAAAATTAAAAAACCTCACTACGACTATATCGAATAATTCTTCAATTTACATTTACTTATGTGCGGTGAAGATGAGATCTTACTAGTCTAGGATGCTAGTAGCACAGTAATTGAAAGCATTAATTTGTTGTTGTTTTTCACATTGATATAATCCCTAAATCTGGTATTGATTTAGTCTTGTGGTAAAACCAATTATGATTCGCACAGTTCTGACTCTTGTTGTCCAACGCAATTGGTAATTGCATCAAATTGACATAAACAATGCCTTTCTACAAGGCAAACTTGACAATGAAGTCTACATGTCCCAGCCTTCCAGTTTCAAGCATCCTAATTTTCCAAATTATGTCTAACGGTTGCAAAAGGTCATTTATGGACTCCAACAAGCACCTAAAACATGGTATGATGCTCTTACAACTTTCTTGGTGAAAATTGGATTCAAAATGTCTGCATGCGACAATTCTCTAGTTGTCCTACATAATATGGAAGCTACTCTTTATATATTGATATATATGGATGATTCATCATATCATCGGTAATAATAAATCGCTTATTCAAAATGTTATTCAATTACTTGTTAAGCAATTTTCACTTAAATATCTTGTTAGAATTAAGTGACCCGAATCCTTATTTAAATAAAGTACAATGGTAAAATAAAATAAAAGAAGAATCTCTATAGAACTACACTTCTTTTATTTTATTTTAAATAAGATTTTTTAAATCTTATTAAACTTCATCTATTTGATATTGATTAGAATAAGGTGTTTCAATTTTACTACACTCCTATTAGAATATGGTTTTATAAGCCTATAAATAGACATAGTCTATTCCTCTTGTAATTATTCGAATTCGACATAGTGAATTTTCTTCTCCTCTGCCCGTGGTTTTTTTCCCGAAAGGGTTTTCCACGTAAAATCTGTGTGTTCTTTAATTTTTATTTCTCTTTTCTTTGCGATATATTGTCATTACCGACGTTATATTTTTAACAAATTGGTATCAGAGCTTCCGGGTTTTTCATCTCGATCACGGTAATGGCGTCTTTGAAATATGAAATTCCGCTGTTGGATCGCAACACCAGATTCGCGTTGTGGCAGATAAAGATGCAGGTAGTTCTTGCACAGATGGATTTAGAGGAAGCCCTGCTAGGGGTAGATAAGATGCCTTCGACATTGACGGAGGAAGAGAAGAAGCGCAAGGAAAAGCATTAACACAGTTACATCTGCATTTGTCTAACGAAATTTTGTAGGATGTGATGAAGGAGAAGACTGTCGCTGCATTATGGAAGAGGCTAGAACAAATATGTATGTCGAAAACTCTAACCAACAAGTTGCATATGAAGCAACGTCTTTATGCTCATCGTTTGGAGGAAGGTGCGTCTGTGCACGAACACTTAACAGTGTTTAAAGAAATTCTCTCAAACTTGGAGCCCATGGAGGTTCAGTATGATAAGGAAGATCTAGGGTTGATTCTACTTTGTTCGTTGCCCCCATCTTATTCAACCTTCAGAGACACGATTTTATATAGCCGCGAGTCTCTCACAGTTGATGAGGTTTATGATTCTTTGACCTCGTATGATAAGATAAAGCATCTTGTGGTTAAACCCGACTCTCAGGGAGAGGGTCTCATTGTTCGTGGGAGACGAGATCAGAATGTTGATGATGATCGTGGAAGGACACAGGAACGAAATCCTCGCGGTAAATCTAAGGGCAGATCGAAGTCTTCAAACAGAGGTAAAACTTGTAACTTCCGCAAGAAGAAAGGGCACATTAAATCTGAGTGTTATAAGCTACAAAACAAGATTAAAAGGGAGGCTGCGAATCAAAAGGGAAAATAACTAGAAAATTCCAGTGAAGCTGATGTTGTAGAAGACTACAGCGATGGTAAACTTCTAGTCGCTTCTGTCAACAATTCTAAAGTGAGCGAGGAGTGGATACTTGATTCAGGTTGTACCTTCCACATGAGTCCCAATCGGGATTGGTTTACAACTTACGAAACAGTGTCTGAAGGTGTTGTTTTGATGGGAAATAATGATTCGTGTAAAATCGCAGGTGTTGGAACAATTAAAGTTAATATGTTTGAATGGGGGATAAGAACACTTCGTTTTTTCACAAGAGTGCTTCACAAAGAAGGCATATTAATCAAATTAGGGGTCTACAAAGAACTGATGGGTCTGTTGCGACAAATGAGAAAGAGATTGAGGAGATTGTACGAAGATACTTTACTGATTTATTTGAATCGAGGGGAGTTGGTGATGTAACGCACATTTTATCAGGAGTAAATTCTTGCATATCAGAAAGCATGAATCAAAAATTGATGGTTTCTTACACGAAAATGGAGATTATCGAGGCACTGAAGGGAATGGGTCCGACAAAGGCTGCTGGTTTTCATGGTTTTCCGATGATCTTTTATCAAAAATTTTGGCACATAGTGGGAAGGGACACTAGCGAATTTTGCTTGGAAGCGCTGAATAATGGAAATCCGTTAGATGAGATCAATAGAACAATGGTGGTGCTGATCCCGAAAACTGCGACCCCCACAAATCTGAAGAATTTCCGACCTATAAGCCTATGTACAGTGATTTACAAAATCATTGCAAAGACTGTCGCTAATCGATTAAAAATGGTGTTGGAAGAATGTATCGACGATTCTCAAAGTGCATTTGTCCCTGGAAGACTTATTACTGACAATGTGCTGCTAGCCTACGAGGTACTTCATTCTCTTAAGAATAAAAGAACGGGACGGAAAGGCTTTATGGCATTAAAGCTTGACATGAGTAAAGCCTATGACAGAGTGCAATGGCCATTTGTAGAAGGAGTTATGTCCAAGATGGGTTTTACAGAAGATTTTATTCAACTCATTACTCGTTGCCTTAATTCTGTCCGGTACACTATTTTAATTAATGGGAAAGAAGGATCGAGCTTTAGGTCCACAAGAGGCTTAAGACAAGGAGATCCGTTAAGTCCTTATCTTTTTATGTTTTGTGGAGAGGGATTATCAGCACTAATGAGATTGGCTTGTGAAGGAAATAAGATCAGGGGCGCAAAGGTGTGTAGAGGCTCTCCAACAATTACTCATCTTATGTTTGCGGATGACTGCATTTTGTTTGGGGAAGCTTCAAACAGAGGAGTTAACGTAATCAAAGATATTCTCACGGAATATGAAACGTGTTCGGGGCAGTGTGTTAACTTTGAAAAATCGACGGTGTTCTTTAGTTCGAATGTTAATGACCAGGATAGGAATTTGGCGGTTCAGATTCTTGGGGTTCGATGTTCAAGCGATCCTGAGAAATATTTAGGCCTCCCAAACATGGTGGGGCGTAAAAAAAATGGGCTTTCCAAGTATTAAAAGATAGGCTAAAACAGAAAATCAACAATTGGAGCATAAAGCATATCTCACAATGAGGTAAGGAAGTTTTTATAAAAGCTGTATTACAAGCTATTCCTACATATACAATGTCTTGCTTCCTTCTACCAAAATCGTTATGTTCGGATTTAAAAAATATTATGAGTTCATTCTGGTGGAACAAAAACAACGGCAAGAGAGGAATGCATTGGTGTTCTTGGAAAGCGTTGAGCGTTTCAAAGGAAGCAGGTGGAATGGGCTTTTGTGATTTGAATTCTTTTAATATTGCTTTGCTAGCCAAACAGGGGTGGCGTTTATTACGTAATCCTAATTCGTTACTAGCGCGAACTTTGAAGGCTAAATATTACAAAAACTCAGATTTCCTCAAATCAGAATTGGGTAATTTACCTTCTTTTACCTGGAAGAGCTTGTGAGCGGCAAAAGGTCTTATTTTGCAAGGGATGGGCTGGAGGATTGGAGATGGAAAGAAAGTATCTATCTGGAACGACAAATGGATCCCTGGAAATGAAACGCTTAATAGTCAGAACTGAGATGTGAATTCAAATCTAGAAATCATTGCAGATCTGTTTGAGTCAAATATACGGAGATGGGATGAAGATTTAGTCCATAATACCTTCACTGCGAGAGTTGCTGAGAAGATCTTAAGTATTCCGCTATCCCGAAACCTTCATGAAGACTTTGTTATCTGGTAAGAAGAACCGACTGGGGAGTTCTCAGTCCGAAGTGGACACCGACTACTCTCACAAAATGGGCAGATTCAAATACAGGACAACTTCAAAAAATTTTTCAAACGCTTGTGGAACCTAGATCTACCCGCTAAAATTAAAATTACAACTTAGCGAAGCTTCTGTAACTTTTTGCCTAACTACAGTAATTTATATTACAGAAGATTAATGGGGTCACACCGTCAAGATGCCATATGGAAGCGGAAACGAGGGAGCATCTATTCAGAGACTGTCCTGTTACAAAGGAAACATGGGAAAAATTAGACATTGTTGGACATGTTTCAGAAGAGAGTATGGAGTATAATGAATGGTTACGGAAATTTTTTGAAGATAATTCGTTGAACAAGTGCAGAAAATTCGTATGTGCATTATGGGGGATTTGGTCATTCAGGAACAAACTCATTCATGAAAATGAAATAAAGACAGGGACCCAAATTGCAGAGTTCGTATCAAACTATTTAAGGGAACTTGACGGGGTAAAGCAAATATTACCTGATAGATGCGCATACACGAATAGGTGGGAAGCTCCTCCAGGGATCTTTTAGAGGATTAACTTTGACGCGGCTTTCAACAGACAAAGAAATGAATCGTGTTCTGGGTTAGTAATTAGAAATGAAAAAGCAAAGGTCTTGTGTTCAAAAACTATATTTAATAAAAACATACCGACTGCGTTTGCTGCGGAGGCGCTAGCATGTTTCCAGGCCATCGATCTGGGACTCCAACTTAGTCTACGGGATGTGGAAATTGAAGGCGATGCAAGGACGGTGATCAGAAAACTACAAGGAAAAGAGGAAGACAGGTCGGAAATAGCGGCGTATATTAAAGACTCAAAGGAAATGGCTCTACAATACAAACATTGTGTTTTTCTGTTTTTACATAGAGAAGCAAACGAGGTTGCGCATAAAATTGCTTCTGAGGGTTTAAAAAAAGGGAAAATACTTATCTGTCGAATAGGGTTCCGACTGGAGTTGAATCGGCAATGATGGCAGATCGCAGGAGAACGGAAACTGAGCAAGAACAAAGACGACGAAGCTGTTAAAGGAGAAGATGAAAGGTTGAGAGAGGATGCTGTTGGTGTTTGGGGGTATCTCTGTTGAGAAGAACAAAAGAGGTTTCGAAAAAGAAACTATGAGTCTTTTTGGAAATGATGGGAACCATTAAATGCGTTTCTGATAACTTCACCAACACCGTTTGAGATTTCCAAGATGGGGTATAATATTGACAACAGCTGGGACGCAACCCGTATAGCTTCCCCATCGTTATATGATGCTGGACCTAGTGGATCTTGGGCCGATTGATTTGTTTAGAGTGTTTGTTTTTTAAGTTTAGTTCTGATGCTTTAATTTTGGGCTTAGGTGTTTTATTTCGTATTAGTTTGCTTTAATTTTGCTGATGTTTGTTTCTTTATGTTTTCTGACTTTGAGTTGGCCTAATTTTATGAAAGTCCAGTATATTTTTATCAAAAAAAAAGTTAATATGTTTGATGAAATTGTCAGAATACTTAGTGATGTACGACATGTTCCAGAATTGAAGAGAAATTTAATTTCGTTAAGTACTCTTGATTCAAAAGGGTACAAATACATAGCTGAAAGTGGGATTTTGAAGATTTCCAAAGGTTCCTCGTTGTGATGAAAGGGCGGTAGAAAGACTGTCAAGTTATATGTTTTGAGGGTTTCTCATCATTATTGGTGATGCAAATTGTCGCTTCCTCTTCCTTGTCAGATGATGATATTACTAAACTTTGGCATATGCGCCTAGGGCATATGAGTGAGAATGGCATGGCAGAATTGAGAAAAAGAGGACTTCTTGATGGGCAAGGAATTTGTAAACTGAAGTTCTGTGAGCACTGCGTTTTTGGGAAGCAAAAGAGAGTTCGATTCACCAGAGGAATCCATAACACGAAGGGAACATTGGAGTATATTCATTCTGATCTGTGGGGGCCATCAAGAGTGCCTTCGAGAGGTGGAGCTAATTATATGCTAACTTTTATTGATGATTTTTCCAAAAATGTTTGGGCATTCTTTCTGAAGCAGAAAAGCGATGTGTTTTCCACATTTAAGTCTTGGAAAACTATGATTGAAAAATAGATGGGAAAACAAATAAAATACCTCCGTACAGACAATGGCTTAGAGTTTTGTTCTGATGAGTTTAATAAACTGTACAAGTCAGAAGGGATCGTGAGACACTTGACAGTTCGACATACTCCACAGCAAAACAGCGTTGCAGAACGAATGAACAGAATGATCATGGAGAAGGTTCGATGTATGTTGTCAAATGCCAACTTACCAAAGTCGTTTTGGGCAAGCAAAATTTCTCTCGCATGTTTTTGATCAACCGATCTCCATCCGCTGCCATTGAGAAAAAGACTCCACAAGAGGTATGGTCCGGTAATCCTGCTAATTATTCGATTTAAAGATCTTTGGGTGTCCTGCGTATGCTCATGTTGATAATGGAAAATTGGAACCGAGATCCATTAAATGTGTTTTTCTTGGCTATAAAGCTGGTGTAAAAGGGTATAAGTTATGGTGTCCTGAAAATAGAAAAGTTGTGATTAGTAGAGATGTTGTTTTTGATGAAACTGCTATGCTACCTAACTTATCTCTTAAAGACTCTTCAAATAAAGAAAATCAAAAGCAGATGGAGCATCAGATTAATACAGAGTCGACTTCTCAAGCCAGTACAAAAATTGAGAATAGAGTTACTTCTTCACCACAATACTCTATTGCCAAAAACAGAACTAGAAGAGAAATTAAACCTCCAAAGAAGTATGCCGAGGCTGATCTAGTTGCTTATACTTTAAATGTAGCCGAAGATATAGATGCAAACCAAGAGCCGTCTAATTATTCTGATGCGGTTAGCTGTGAAGACTCAAAAAAATGGATGTTTGCTGTGTAAGAGAAGATGGAATCACTCTACAAAAATAGAACATGGGATCTTGTGAAACTTCCTAAAGGTAAAAAGGCTGTTCGTTGTAAATGGGTGTTTAAAAAGAAAAAAAGGACTCCAGGAGTTGAAGAACCCAGATATAAAGCAAGGCTTGTTGTAAAGGGTTACAGTCAAATTCCAGGAGTGGACTTCACAGATGTGTTCTCCCCAGTTGTGAAGCATAGTTCGATTCGAGCTTTGCTTGGTATTGTGGCCATGCATGATTTGGAGCTTGAGCAGTTAGATGTAAAAACTGCATTTTTGCATGGAGAACTTGAGGAAGATATTTACATGCAACAACTAGAGGGTTTTACAGTCTCAGAAAAGGAGGACTATGTTTACTTGCTGAAAAAGTCCCTTTACGGTTTGAAACAGTCACCAAGACAGTGGTACAAGAGATTTGATTCCTTTATGACTTCTCATGATTCTAAAAGAAGTAGTTTTGACAGCTGTGTTTACTTTATGAAAAATAGTGATGGTTTTTTTGTGTATCTACTTCTTTATGTTGATGGCATGTTAATAGCAGCAAAAGATAAATGAGAGATAAGAAAGGTCAAAGCCCAACTAAGTGAAGAATTTGAGATGAAAGATTTGGGACTAGCAAAGAAGATACTTGGTATGGAGATTCTCAGAGATAGAAAAGCAAGTAAATTGTACTTAAGTCAGAAGGGATACATTGAGAAAGTTCTTTGCAGGTTCAATATGCAGAGTGCTAAGCCCATTAGTACTCCTTTAGCACCATTTCGCACTTTCATCGGCTTTGTCTCCACAATCAGATGATGAGATTGAGTACATGTCACATGTTTCATACTCTAGTGCAATGGGATCTCTCATGTATGCTATGGTTTGTTCACGTCCAAATTTATCATATGCAATCGAGCAGCGATTAGCGATACATGGCGAATCCTCAGTAAAGAACATTGGAAAGCGATTCAAAGTGGATTTTAATATACTTACGAGGTACTACGATGTTTGCTTACGCTTTGGAAGAACTAGAGATGGAGTCATTGGGTATGTTGATGCTGATTTTGCTGGAGACCTTGATAGAAGAAGATCTCTCATTTGGTTATGTCTTTACAATCGGAGGTTGTGCAATCGGTTGGAAAGCTACTTTGCAAACTACACGCTTTGTCTACCACTCAAGCCGAGTACATGGCGATTATCGAGGCTTGTAAAGAAGCTATTTGGTTGAAGGGACTCTTTAGTGAGCTCAATGAAGACCTTCAAATCAACACGATATTTTGTGACAATCAGTGCCATCTTCCTTACAAAAGATCAAATGTTTCATGAGAGAACAAAACACATTGATGTTTGGTATCATTTTGTTCGTGATATTATTGCTCATGGTGATATTGTTGTGAGCAAAATTAGTAGTCATGAAAATCCTGCAGATATGATGACTAAGTCACTTCCTATAACCAAGTTTGAACATTACTTAGACTTGGTTGGTGTTCATTGTTGAAGTTAAACCCTTAAGGGGTTTTATGGAAGAGGTGGGGAACTTGTTCGTTGAGAGTTCGCGATAAAGAACTTGTTCATTGAGAATTCGTGTCAAGGTGGAGATTGTTAGAATTAAGTGACTCGAATCCTTATTTAAATAAAATACAATGGTAAAATAAAATAAAAGAAGAATCCCTATAGAACTACACTTCTTTTATTTTATTTTAAATAAGGTTTTTTAAACCTTATTAAACTCCATCTATTTGATATTGATTAGAATAATGTGTTTCAATCTTACTACACTCTTATTAGAATATGGTTTTACAAGCTTATAAATAGACATAGTCTATTCCTCTTGTAATTATTCGAATTCGACGAAGTAAATTTTCTTCTCCTCTGCCCGTGGTTTTTTTCCCGAAAGGGTTTTCCACGTAAAATCTGTGTGTTCTTTAATTTTTATTTCTCTTTTCTTTGCGATATATTGTCATTACCGACGTTATATTTTTAACATATCTTGGATTGTTGCATTCTTTCTTGAGTATTAAAGTTTTTTGTGATGATAACGGGTTATTCTTGACTCAATCTAAATATAATCAAAAGGTACTTCATGATTATAATATGAACAAGAGTAAGGGTATTCAATTGCTTATGAGTATGTTTGAGACATTAATTGTTTATGATGAAGCTCCTAAAATAGATGCCAAAGACTATAGGAGTGTCCTAGAAAACTTCAATATCTATCTTTCACAAGACCAGACAAATCTTTCTCAATCAATAAGCTTACTCAATTCAGCAACTCCCCATCCGTCAATCACTAAAAAGCAATAAAAAGTTTCCTTCGATATCTCAAGGAAACTGTCTTTTTTATAGCATATGTATTTCCTCTAAGTCCATTCTGCTCTCTACATGTATGACAATGTCGTTGGCTAGTGATATCATTGATTGTTATTCTGTCATCGGGGATATCATCTATTTTGGGTCTACTCCAATTCTTTGGTGTTCTAAAAAACAACACTATTTCTCATTTATTTATGAAAGTAGAATATCGTGCTGTAGTTGTTGCTTTTTCCGAAACACACTTGCTCAAAGACCTCCATGTCTTACTCCCACATTGCCATTGATTATGTGACAATATTGGTGTCACCTATATTGCTACAAATTCAGTGCACCACACCAAATTAAAACATTTAGAAATTAATATTCACTTTGTTCATGAACAAGTGCGATGTTGTCAAGTTTGTTTTACTTATATTCATTCCCCTGACCAACTTGCTGATCCTTCCACCAAGATTTTGTCGAATTTTACCTTTCAATGAATTCTTCCCAAGTTAGGTGTTGTTGCACCACACCTAACTTACACTCACACCATGTTTGGTTCAATGTAATGGCTATTCTATTACATGCCTATTACAACCTTATTCTGCAAGCCCACACAAACAGCAGTTTGGTTGAGTGGAATACCCTATTACGGGTGTATTCCATTTCAGCCTTACGCGGAGAATATAGAGCATTTCTATTCCCTCCCCTCCTCACCGAATGGTCATTCGTTGTTTAGAAAATCATTCATCTCCCCAATTTTACCCTCCCCAATTTCTCACCTTCCTTTCTTCCTTAAACTCCAACCAGTAGCACTTCTCTCACTCATCTCCTTCTGGTAAACATTTTCCTCTCTTCCTTTATTCCTTTCGTTTTCCTCTCTACAAATTTTTCTTAGCCTAAATTTTTTTTCTTCTCTTTTTTTTATCCATTTGAGTAGATTTTGCTTCCTTCGCCGATTTTGCTTCCTTCGCCTTCATCGGAGTCTTCTTCAAGTAAATCTTTTCACTTTTCCATTGTTTCTTTAGTTTTCCTCTCTGCCAATTTAAGTAGAGTCTGTTGTGGATTTTTTTTTCCTGATTTGATAGCTTACTTAAATGGCCAGTCATGGCTAAGAACAACACTAGAAAGATTAAAAAGCTTTATGATCATGAATCAAGGGCCTTATCTCAACCCCTTCATCTCCTTCCATCCTCCCCAACCTGCTTCTATTCCGTCTCAATCGCTTCACATTAATTATTTATTTATTAAGCCCAGAATTTCACTTTAAATTTTGTTTCATTATAAATTATTGTTTTTTTGTTAAATTCTTTAACCTTAGTTTTAATTTCTCTTCCTGAGTTTCTCTATATATTTAATTTTATAATATTCTGTTGCATTTCTTGTTTTTATTTTTCCCCTTTTGGGGGAGATTTTGTGGTAATTTGTAATGAAAAATGAATGGCGAATTAGAATCACCAGCCAATGCCAATGTACGATTCAGGTGCCGCGAACATGCAACGGAACATTGACGAAGAAGAAGACGATGACGTTCCAGGCGAAGCCGGAGGAGGAGGGGAAGAGTCCGTGGATAACCCTCAGATTGGATTTCAAGAAAATGGTGCCGTTGTTGCGGTTATGAATAATGGCATGGACGAAGCTTCTCATGCCCACGTTTATGGTCAAGGATCTGATTCAACCTCTGCTCCTGGTAATGGTGGCGCTGATCAGCTCACCCTATCGTTTCAAGGGGAGGTTTATGTCTTTGATTCCGTTTCTCCTGACAAGGTTCGTTTTCCTTTTCATCTGGGCCTTTTAGTTTTGAATTTGATTCGTATGTTTGTTTTTTAAATGTTGAATTTTTTATTTAAATTGTTCACTTGTTGCATCTGGTTTTAGGCTGATTGGATGGATTTAATGATTTTTTTTGTTAGTTTGGTGAATTATGTGGTGGCCTATCCTATTTTAATGCTAATTTAGCTTATGACTCATTGGTTTTTGCATCTATATTCAAATTTCAATTAGTTATTTGTTACTCAATTTCAGATATCAAAGTTTGTTCTTGTTTCTTCCCTCCTCCCCTTCTTCACTAGTTGGTTAATTTTTGGAAAATAAGAGTAATCTCATGAATTTGCTCTTTCAGGCATCCAAAGAACACAAATGTCGTGGAGGGTATGGTTAAAGCTCTTGCTCGAGTTGTTTCAAGTGTACAGGTGAAACATTGTTCATTAAGTTTCAATCATGTCAGTTTTTATTAGTTTCCTGTTCACAAGGATTTGATCGTCTCTAGGTGTATTTATTTGAAAATCTGTAGTTTGTCTTTGTTTCACTGTTTGATTTTCGTGAGGTTGAATAAATTTTAGCTTACTGTGAGATCAAACTTTCGACATTTTCCTTCACTTCAACCCTGCCATATTTCTTTCTCAATTTTTGTTCTCTATCATCTGTTGGCTCTGCCGTGACTTCATCAACTGTTTGTCTATTAACTTATGATAGCTGGACTATTTTCTTGTTCATTGTGAGTTTTTACATTTAGACACTTTCAACTTGGGGAGTTTATTTTAATACAGATGAGATACTTGAGGACACATTAAACCCTTCTCTAACATTATTTTCTATATGTTAGTTTCTTGAGACAAGTGAAGAGAGCCTGGCAGCAGTTGCGGGGATGTTCAGTAGCAAAGCTAAAGGTGATATGCTTTCTTTCTTGTTTTAAATTTTGGATTTGTAGTTCATCTTGTCCAATGTGCTTTGCTATCGTTGGCTATGTTTATCCTTAGTATCTGCAGATAAAATGAGAAATTGAATTTTTGTTTCATTTGATCCAGCAACTTTGGAATTAAGAAAAAAAAATGCGTTGCCACTGTTTTCCAAAGATGACATGGTTTCTTTTCGGCATTTGCAATTAATTGGAATTAAAACTGCTAGAATATAGAAGATTGAAAATATGAAATGTGTCCATCTTCCTGTCTGGAAGAAGGAAAGGAAATAATTTCATAGAACTGAGTATTACAGTGATTGCAAATGTGGTAGTCGATTTTTTGTTTTATTTTGCATAAGTAGCTACGGATTGTTATTACTAGAACTGAAATTCTTCAGCAGTGCCACCCTGTAGTGTTCTTAACTGCTACATTTAGTTACTTATCTGTAAAAATACATCTGTAAAAAGAATGATCCTGTTGAAAAATCTGTAAATGAGTTTCACTGGTGGCCAAATCTTTGAAATACAATAGAAATTTCCTAGGTCATATTGGTTTCATCGCACACAGCTCATAGCTCAATATATATGCAGATAGTTAGTTTTTAGACTTTAGAGATGTCCTTCTCTTAGTTAAATGGATTGATGTATCAGATGCATCCCCTCCATTAACAGTACATTGGTATGTAGACTTACAACTATTCCATAGTTTCTTGCTTAATAACTTTATTACTGTGATGTTGGTTTGTGATTGGCAGGAATTGAGTGGAGTCTTGACAATGATGCATCAAATGCTGCAGTCCTGGTTGCTAGCGAGGCACATGCTATTTCTTTGGCAATTGAAGGTTTGCTGGGTGTTGTCTTTACTTAGATAAAATCTTAGTTATTGGATTTTTTTTATGTCTAAGTCTTTACTTAGAAAGACAAGTGTATGGTAAAAATAAAATACATGTGTAATAAATATTGTACATACATTTGTAATACATGTATGCATTTACTTATTATTTAAGTAAATATTTAATGTATTTATTATTAAATTGATATTATGTGATGAATAAATTAAATTAAGACAAATGTATGGTGCATATGGTGACATGTGTGATACTAATATACATACATTTGTAAAATACATGTATATTTACTTATTATATAAGTATATTATTAAATTATATATTATTATTAAGTAAAAGATATTTATATAATAAATAGATTAAAGAAAAACAAGTGTGATCATATAAATGGATACAAATGTTAAAAGAATATTTGTTATTAAATAGATTTTTATAATAGATATTTATTAAGTTATTATATTTTATATATATATATATATATATATTGGTTTAATGAAATAAAGAAAGAAAAGAGTAGAAATAGAAACAGCAGAAAGCCAAACGAAATAGAGAGCAGGGGAAGGAAAGAAAGAAAAAGAGAAAAGAAAGAAGAAAAGGAAAATTAAAAGTTTGAAGTTTGGAAGTTTTATAGGTAAGTCAATTTAGCCCTTTTTACTTAATTTTGATGTTTTAGAAGCCTTGGAACAAGGTTTTGATGAAGTTAAGTTGATATTTTGAAAGATAGTTAATTATTAGACATTGTTCATGATGAATAAAATGATGAATTAAGGATTAAATTGATAGAAATTCAAGTTAAGAATGAAATAAGGATTGAATTGTAAAGTAATTTATAAGTTTTGAATAGTATGGACTAAATTGAAATAATTTCGAAATTATGGTTTAATGCTGAAATTAGAAAGTTGAATTTAGTTTAAAGTGGAAATTGGATAGAAATATTAAGTTAAATGTGAAGAATAAAAGTTAGTCTTGATTTAGGGATTAAGTTGGAATTAAGGCAAAAGTTGGATAGAAATTGAAATATCCAATATGAAAATTGAAAGATAGTGTATTTTGATAGTATATATATTTTTATAGTATTATATATTTTGATTTTTTAATTCATATAATAATTATATTAAGAATGTTATTAAATTATATTTAATAATAATTATGTTAAAATATGATTAAATTATTTATTATTTTTATTAAATTACTTTCAATAATAATCTTATTAAAATTTATTAACAATAACAATAATCATCTACCTAAAAGAAATTTTGCTAAGGGTATTCTGGTCATTTTAGTTCTTTTCCTTATGCTATTATAACATCATTCCATTCAACCAAACACAAGAATTCTATTACAGCTCTATTTCATTCCATTCAACCAAACAGTTGAATTATTTATTACAGCTCTATTCCATTATACCTCTATTTCATTACAGCTCTATTCAATTACAGTCCTATTCCATTACAGTGAACTAAACGTACCCTCATTATTTTGAATTACTTTCTTTGATTTTTATTCTCTGCAAACTTTTTTTTCTCTATAATGGGATTTTATGTAATTTTTATAATGATTTTACAGATAAATAAGATCTTGTCATGAGAAAAACAATGAGAAGGTTTTGAACTTTTGAATTACACTTTATTTCTTGATTTCCACTTCACCCTTACTTTCTCTCCCACAAACAAGTGATTAAATCATACAACTAGAATCAGTAGTCATTTCATTACTATATGGTTAAGAAAAGGTGGATTATCTTTAGAACGATATCATAGCTTAATTAAACCCTAAACTTAGAAAAAGGAAAATACAATCATCAATAATAATCGAAGAAAAGGGGTTCTGAATTAATTGTTAATTTGGTATTCATAGCTGGGCTCATCACACGAAGCGGTCAAGAAAGAACAGAAAATTAAACTCCAAATATCTTTCCTTTCAATCTTTCTTATCTGTCAAATTGAATTCCAGGTCTCGCAGATATTGCAGTCTCTTTCTTTCCCTTTCATTTCTCTTTTCTTTTTTGTTTAATCTATCACCTTCTTATCATGCAACTGTTGATGGATATGACGTAAAGTAATTCATAAAAAATAAAAAAGGGAAAAAGCTTTTGCTTAGGAACTCAAATAAGCCTACATTTTTATTATAGGATACTCAACTTATTGAGAATTAAGCTTACTTTAATATTTATATTATTTTCTTTTTACTATATCCATTTTCATCTTTTAATTTTAAAATTTTAATAATATAATATTATAAGATTGTACCATATTAGTATTTAAAATTTTATATAAAATTTTAAAGTATTACAATTTTAAAGTGTTACATTCAGTGATCAATAGTAAAACATATTAGATCATAAATTTTTTTTTCAATTAATTCGATCGATTCAACTGATAATAATTAATTAATTAATTAAAATTTTATAAAAATAAAAAATATATAAAACTAATTCAACCTATTTAACTGTCGATTTTTATCTTAATTTTTAGTTGTTACTAATTTCAAGTAATTTTTGAGTCAATTAGTTCAACTTCTTTACTTAGATTGTTATATAGATCAGCTATATGTTTATCCAATCCTATCATATTTTAATAATATTAATTACATCATCAAATTTTAATAAAATTTAAATTCGTCAGATTTAAAAATAAAAATAAATAAATAATAGTATAAATATTAAAATAGGGACTAAAAATTATATTATCCTTTTATTATATCCTATCAAGCGGCATTGCCACCCACATACATTCACTGCTTTTTCACTGCGTCAAAATTTATAAACCAGTGACGTCTCTCTTAACATTTCTCCTTTGCTTTTATTCTTATGCTGTTGTGATGGATTCGCGTACTATGCCCTCTTTTTTACCCTTTTATTCGTCGTCTCTTCGAGCCCTAGCCCTGGGAACTTCTGCTCTTAGACCCCTAACCCTAACTCTAACCCTGACACAAAAACCCTTAACTCAGATGTTGCAATAGAAAGGGAAGAACCATAAGTTAAACCTTCTCTTTCTTTTTGGGTTTATTGGCTTTTATAGCAAAATACCAGTAGTAATGTTATGGAAAAACTAATATACATACATTATGTTTGAAGAAATGAAAAACGAAAAAGAAATGTTACTTTAAAAAAACAAGAAAAACGAAAAAGAAAGGTGTCCCACCCTAGGAACTCTTTTCCTTTTTCTAGGTTTTCTTAATAATTTAGTAGTGGGGACACGTTGAATTTAGAAGTGATAATAAGTCGGATTAAATTTGAGTCGAGTTTATATATAATATTAATATATTTTATTTTTATTTAAATTTAATTAGATTCAAAATATTGATTTAAAATTTTATTTAAATTTGTACATATTTATAAATGGCTAATTCAAATAGCTCGTTTATATTTTTTTTAAAATTTAAATATGTATTTATATTGTTTAATATTTTTATTTATTAAAATATATATAATCACTTTAGCAATTTTTAATGTTTAAATTATTACTATATATTTAACCTTTATATGCTATAAATTATGTTATATATAAAAATAGTATAACATAAAATATTACTAACCTAAAAATGGGCCAAGTCGGGTTCAGGCCTTGAATGTTCAAGTCTAAACTCGGTCCATATTTTAAACAGACTTAATTTTTTTGCCCAAACTCATTTTTCGAGCATAATATTTTTGTTCAAATCCTTTCAAATTTCGAGTAGATCTTCGAGCTTGGACAGTTAACCTGAACCATGAGCAAGTCTAATTGAATCTTGGGTTATTTAATTATATAAAATATATTTAGAAAATCACACATAATTAAATATGAACCTGAGAAACTATAACTTTTAACATCTTTATTTTGCATTTTTCAATTTTCAATTAAAATCTTATTTATATTTATCTATTTTTTTATAAATATAGTTTATTTCATAATTTTTTTTATTTACATTGTGAGTATATTATAATTTAGTATTAGTATTGTGTTTTAATATGTTGTCAGTGGCCAGCAAAGTAAGGATGCAATAGTCAATCTCATCATTTGATACACCAATGATGAAAGTTCAATCACGAAAGCCCTCTCTGATTTATGAGTATAGAAAAATAGGGTAATATAATTTTATTTATATTTATTTTGGTGCCTATAATCTTTTTCTATTTTAGTCTCTAAATTTAAAATATATAAAAATTTAATGATGTGATGTAATTGGTGTCATATTTAATATTTTAATAATTAGATATGTGGTTGAACATGTCATATCATCATTTTTTTATTTAACCAGTTCAATCGATCCAACTGACATATCAACAATAATTAAATAAGTAAATAAGAATTTATAAAAATCTAAAAAAATATAAAAAACATCTTCAACTATTAATTTTTATCTCGGTTTTCTATTTTTACCAATTTCAAGCCATTTTTAAGTCAAATGGTTCAACCCCTTTGTTCAAATCATTATATGGATTAATTTTTAGCCCTACAACCTAATCCTATT
Source organism: Gossypium sturtianum (assembly GCA_025698515.1). Lineage (NCBI taxonomy): Eukaryota > Viridiplantae > Streptophyta > Magnoliopsida > Malvales > Malvaceae > Gossypium > Gossypium sturtianum. The sequence goes on from CM046948.1 coordinate 13,868,825, forward strand.
TCAGTAACACTAATTATATTATCAAATATAGATACTAAAGTAGATCCAATTTCCAATTTTGAGAAAACCCTATATTATAAAAAAAAAAATCTGCCAAATGCATTTATTGCAAACTCTTAATTATGTTCAATGGTTTGTGTGATTTTACACCACGAACATTAGACTTTGGTCCATCGTTGTTCTTTGGGTTTTATAGTAGGTGGGTGCATTTGCTGCAATATTCTACTTTCTTGAAGAATGTTAGGAATATGATATTATAGTTAATATTAATAGTTACAGATGAGACTATTAACTTTATAAAGCACGAGTGACTACTTTCACATCGAGAATCCTTCTTTGAAATAACAAAATTATTAGGACGATATCAATATTTGCCTTGATTATATGTAACTTTCAATGCAGCTAATGAGAGTTGGATTGGTTTAGTGCCGAGTCAAATTATCAAGTTGAACATGGAAGAAAATTTTGCAAACTGATACTGCAGGGTGTGCTGTATTGCGTACCAAGGTTTTTAGAGAAAACTATGCATGGAAAGTAGTTCAACAGAAAGTTTTGCATACATTCACATACTACTACAACACTTATGTACTGGATCCACTGCTTCCCTGGAAGAAGCACATGTATGTATGTTGTTTTGCCGTTTGTATAACATCCGTTTCAATGTAAGCAAGCTAAGCTAGCATAGTATAAGATTCTCCAATAATAAAAGACTTTTTTTTTTTTTTTCTAAATTTAACTGCAGCATCAGGATATATATATATATATTAATATCGGAATGCATGAAATATTCTATATGCTATAGACTTGTATTCATCGTGCACAACATGATATAGTCTTTGATAATGAGAGTTTGCAACCAAATCCCGTCTTGAAAGTGAAAGGAGAATATATATATATGCTTATATATGTGAGCTAAAAAACAAGGATAGGTACCATGGTAGCGATTGCAGAAAGCAGTATTAATTCAGTAAGATAGGAGCATAGCATAAGAAGGGGGTAGTGTTAGTGCGTGGCACAAAGAAATTTAGGTGGATTCATAGGGAGACAATTTGTTGAAGCTTGATTGGAGCCGTATCTAATGGACGCATGGTGCTCTCATACACACATAGCTTTGATAGATGGGGAGAGAGAGAGAGAGAGAGACATTCGGACTGTCCCACTTGGTTTACCAGCTTTTTGTAGTTGAAAACAACTTTATCTTTTCCATATTTTCTATGTTAAATAATTGCGGATTAGATGCTATGGGTGGAACTAACAATGAGTGTAAGAGATTTTTAATATCTAAAGGAAAAAAGATTTTGTCTAGCGTGTTCTGTTCATCTTCACTCCCCTTGTCCTTTTATCTATCAAATTTTTGCCTCTTCCAAAAATCACACCCTTTATTACTCTTTTATTACGCAAGCTTCAATATCTGGGGTTTTTTAATTATACTTTTTTTTTTTTTGTTCACGAGAATAAAGTTTATTTTATGATAAATTATTTATATTTTTCAGAATAATTGTATCGAGAAGATTTATTATTACTGTTGGTGATTAAAAAAAATTTTAAATTTTTTATGTTTTACAATAACATCAAACTTCAATTAAATTCAAAATTCATCCCAATGAGATTTTGAAATAGAAATAAAGTTAATTTTATTACCTTAATTTATAAGATTAAAACTCAAAAGTTTATACTAACTTAATTCGTATTCTCCCTTATTTTTTCTCCTATAAAGAGGTTTAACCCTAATCATTTGGGCAAACTCTCTCCTTCCCTCTTCTTTGATCCTTTCTTTCATCTCCATCTTTTCATCTCACTTTCTTTCTCCTTTCTTTTACTTATTTGGGGCTCCTTTGTCGATCGTTGATCTTCATTTGTTAGTTGAGGTTGTTCTCCAACCTTTTATCTTTCTCATTTCCTTTATAGGAATTACAATGAAGTTGGACGAAAGCGAATATTGTTAAATTATTGATACATTTTGCTCCACCATCTACACCACTCTACTATAAATATATAATTTTGAAAATTATTATCACTTTCATGGATATTAGATGTATTCATCTCCGCTCCACCCACTGCACTTTAATTTAATTTTTGTTACTTATTTTTAGTATTTGTAATTTTTTAAAAGTTAAATAAATATTTAAACATAAAATATATAGTTTTTTTTCTATATGACGTTATTACATTTTTACCTTTTTAATAGCTTATATATACAAGGATAAAATGATAATTTTATATAGTGGAACGAGTCGGGTCAAGGCAAGGTAAATAATTATCGTAACCGTTTCATACCCACTATCCAAAATAGAAAATGCACCCTATCCTGCCCCACATCCACTTTTCAAACAAAAAAAATTCACTCCATTCGAAGTGGATCGATTTGGGTCTTGTCATCTCTATTCCTTCCTCACCCATTTTCCCTCTTTCTTTATTTTTTCTCTCTCCCTTTCCTTCCATCCATCATCCTTTCTTTCCTTTTTGCCATGTCTCCTACTTCTTCATCCACCCCTTTTTTTTTTCTGACATAATAGGCTTGTGTTGCTTGAAATAATAATTTTCCTAAGACTTTGTCCCCTAGCTTCTCCTTAGGAAGCTTTTTTGAGTCGATGAAGATCCAAGTTTTCTTGAGTCAATGGTAATTCAATGTTCTCGGGTATGTGGTAACTTGATTAATTGAGTCCAAACTAGTTTTTTTTTACATCTGATCTAAAGATTTACGTTTTATGAGGTTTCACAAGTTTTTTTGAGGGGCAAATTCATTAATGTCAGATCCAATGCACCTAGTCGTATATTTTATTCTAATAGTTGAGCACCCAACACTACACCAAAACAGACTTTTAGCGGCGTTTTTAGTGGTATTTTAAAGAAAAACGCCGCCAATATTATACATTAGCGGCGTTTGAAAGAAAACACCGCAGAAAAATGAGCAATAAACGCCGCTAAAAAGGATAAATAGCGGCGTTTTTTCCCCAAACGCCGCTAAAGGTCAGAGCATTAGCGGCGCTTTTGAAAAAACACCGCTAAAGGTCAGAGCATTAGCGGCGCTTTTGAAAAAACGCCGCTAAAGGTCAGATCATTAGCGGCGCTTCTGAAAAAACGCCGCTAAAGGTCAGAGCATTAGCGGCGCTTCTGAAAAAATGCCGCTAAAGGTCAGATCATTAGCGGCGCTTTTGTGAAAGCGCCGCTAAATGTCAAAATATTAGCCGCTAAAGGTCCGCAAAGATGTTAATCAATACGACGATGTTTTGTAATTGAGCATGTCATTAGCTGCGTTTTTTTAAAAAACGCCGCAAAAATAAATAATTTAAGGGTTATGGTTTTAGGGGTTGGCTATTAGGCATTAGGGGTTAGTGTTATTAATAAAAAATTAATTTATTTTAGGGTCTATATAAGCATTAACATTCTATTTTAGGGTTGGCTATTAGGCATTAGGGGTGAGATTGCATTTTTTACTTACAAATTAATTTCAACCCATAACAAAATCTGATTGTGTATCTGTTTATCCCTAAACCTTAAACGATCTAAACCCTAAACTCTAAACCATAGATCTAGATTCTAAACCCTAAATCATAACTCTAAACACACAACCATAAACCCTTAAACCTCAAACACTAAACCATTAACCATTAATCTTCATAGTTTAGGGTCTAGGGTTTAGATTTAGGGTTGAGGGTTTAAGATTTAAGATTAAGGGTTAGGTTAGGGTTTAGGCCGGGTTTATAGTTTAGTTTTTAGTATTTTAGAGTTATGGGGTTTTGGGTTTAGTGCTTACACCATATCGAATAATAAAGTTAGAGTCTTAGTAGTGTTTAGGGATTTAAGTATTAGGGATTTTGATAAAATAGATAAAAATCATATTATTTTAGGGTTTAGGTAAGCAATTAGATTATTTCTTTAATTACTTCTGCAACTTGTAATATATATATGAGTTAAGGTGTATAATTTAGGGTTACGAGGTAGGTGTATAATTTAGGGTTTTAGGATTTAGGTATGAGAAATTAAATTATAAAATCAGTACAAATTAAACATATTGTTAGAAACAAAACAAAATTAATTTAAAGGAATCTAATTAATAATTTAAAAAATTATTAATATTGAAGGTATTAGCGTCGTTTTGAGAAAAAAATATTTTGAAAATATTGTTAGAAGGGATTCGGGTTTAGGGGATTATGTTTTAGGGTTTAGGATTTGAGATTTGGGGTTTAGGGTTTATATTTTGAAACTTATTGTTTTTGTTTTCTTACATAAAAAATATATATAAAAATTATGTCATGTATCTAATTCTTTTAAATATTGCTCAAAGTTTCAAAAATTATTTATTTAAAATTGATATGAATTATATAATAATTAAATATAAAATTGTAATAAAAGTCAAGCACTCTTTCATCTAGCCTCTTCTATTTATTATTTAACTAGTTTAATTATATTAATTAAAACGTACTTTTTTAAATTTAATATTTAAAATCTTTAAAAAAATTTAATAACACTTAGAAAAAAATTGAAACAAATAACATAGAAAAATATGTGTTAAAAATGAAAAAAATGAAAATACAATTATTTAAAATAATAATAAAGATATATGGGTATATGACTGATTTATTTTAAATTTATATATTAAATATTTTACTATATAAATGCAAAAAAGATAATATTAATATTATTATATTAAATTATCATTATAGTTTTAATTAATTAAACGTAAAAGAGATCATATATTAAACTAGATTGCTTAAAACTCAATTTAAAAAAAAATAATTCTATTGGCCAAGTTAAAATTAATTTCATTATCAATTACTATTTTTTTACAAATAAGGTATATTGTTTGAAACAAAGAAAAATTAGTTTAAAAGGAAATTAAGAAAAAATTAAAGTATTAAAATTTATTACTATGAAAGACATTCAAAAACGCCGCAAGACAAAACGGTGTCGTTTCAGTAATTTTTTTGGCATTTGTGGCGTTTTTACTGAAACCGCCACTAAAGGTCGGGAATTAGCGGCGTTTTTAAAAAGCGCCGCAAAATGCAAATTTTAAATGATGTCGTTTTTGTTTCATTCATTCCGGAAACCACTAAGCTGGACGACGTCGTTTTGTTAAAATGCAAAGAAGTTTAGTGGCGCTACTGGATAAACGCCGCTAAATGTCAGGCGTTAGTGGCGCTAATATTAAAAACGCCGCAAAATGTATTTTGCTTTTGAGCAAAACGGTGCCGTTTTTCTGTGCTCCGTTTTATCCCCATCCAAACCCCGAAATCCCTTATTGTTTTATCCCTAAATCCCTAACCTTACTGTTTTCCCCTAAAAAATTACCCAAAATCCCTAACTCCTAGAATCCGCTCCGGTGAATCCTCCGCCAAGTTAAGAAAATCATTGACAACAACATCTTGCGCCACCAGTTTTCTTCTTTAATCTACCTAGGTACTTATTTCGTGTTTTTTTCTGGTGCTTATGTTTTTCAATTTTGGATCAACTTTGAACGAAATTAATTTCTTTTCAATCTATTGCAGATAGCTTAGATTGTACAAGTTCTTACATTTTTAGGGCTTGACTTCCCATTTCCAGTTTTATGCTTGTTGACGTTTTTTTTTTTTGGTTTGGTGGTGCAGCAGACAAGCCTGTTTGGAACTGTGTGAGTACTCCGAACTATAGGCTTATGATTTTATACTTCTTGTAATCTTTTCAGATGGTGCTAATTATTAAGTCTGCTTTAGGACAAAGTGAAAAAGTGGAAAGCCGTGTACAAAAATTTCCCAAAGACTCACCTTTTACACTCTAAGGTTTACAAATACAATACAAGAGTTTTTTTTTTTAAATTTAATTACAATTCTAAGCAATTTCCCAAAATTTTGGAAGAAAAATTATTATATAGTCTGGTGAATGTTTCCATTTTTTTTTAACTTGGGGCTGGTTATGTTTAGCTAAAGAGGTGGGTGAAGAGCATTGTGGGAAAGACAAGGAGCATTGTGGGAAAGACAAGTAAAATTATATTATTTTGAGATTGTTTTCTTGTTTTTATATTTTTATATAAAATTAATAAAAATTCGTACATGATAAGATTTGAACTTAAAGCACTATAATTCCTTTAGATTTTATCTATTCACCAACTTCGATTATTTCTTGTTAAAGTTTCATTATATATACCATTATGTAAATTTATCATTTACTTGCTAAATGATTTAAGTCACTATGACATAACCTCTAAACAAGTTTCATTTAGATCAATTATATAATGCCTTTAAGACAGGGGACGGCTATAAGTTTATCTTCGGGGACAAAATTATATTATAAAATTTTAAAAGGGTCAAAGTATAATTTTATCTTTATACATGCTTGTTATTATAGAATTTCAAAGGGATTAAATAGAAAAATTTTCAACTTTGGGGGCCAAAGTGTATTTTTACCATAAAACTAACTTATAATTTTAAAAACTTCTAAGAACTAAAATAATAATTTATCTTTTTTTTTGGGAACGCACTGCCTACCCCCTGACCCGTCCCTACTTTAAGAGGATATCATTAACTCTTAATGAGAATTATGATTCCATATCTATAACTAAGTCACACCATGCATAAGTTTTATACCCCATGTATTGACTTATTTGCTTACTACTTTTATTATACTTTAGTCTACAAAGACACCAAAGCATATAAGTTATACAAGTGTAGGCATATACTTACTCATGATTAAGGTTATACTTTAGTCTACATCTGAAATTTGTGGTTTTACAACAAATTGTGATCGAACTCGACCTTTGTCATTATCTTTATGAACCAAAGATAGATTTACCTTTGTACTTTTAACTCCATATTGAAATTTGTGGTTTTACTTTTATTTGATTAGATTCTAAAACAACTAATCATTATTTTTTTAAAAATGTAGGAGTTGTTTGTTTTCTTATTTGTCTTCCGGAATGTCAAGAGAGTGTGTATGATAAATTAGCTTTCAGCCTTGAGATGTTTGCTTAGTTGATGAAACAAGTGCATCTTCCACAAGTGCATCTTCCACCATCGCATCTTCTCGTTACACACGCATTGCTAGAAATTCAGTTTGTCCAAATTGTTGACCCCAAATTATATTTAAAGGTTTATAATTGTATTCCACAATTGCAATCATCACAGCATTATTAATTTCCTTCAACACTCTCCTACTAACTTGGAAATCTGATTTACAATTCTTCAAACAAAAGGAGACTGATTCTGAGATAAATTTTAACCATTGATTCTTTTTTTACGAGATAAATTTACAATTCTTCAAACAAAACGTTTTGTTTTTTTTCAACTTAACAAAATTAGAATACTAGTGTTTAATAATGTATGTGAATAGACTTTTTATTTTAATAAATTTTAAATGTATTTGTTATAGGTTGTATTGAGAAAGGTATCCGTACTTTAAAAGTGAGTAGAATTGAAGAGGACTGTGATCGACTACTGAATTGACTATTTTTCTTTCGGTCAAAGAATGTGAGTATTAGTTTTTAGTAAATAGCATTTTTGTAATTAATCAATAGCTTTTGTTAATTCATATGTTGTTTGTATTTCGATTCTTCGCTTCCTCTCTGCTCGTGCATCAGCCGGATTGGATTTCTTTGGTAATAACTATTAAGGTTCGTTTTAGTTCAAAATTCAGATCAATAACAGTTATATCATGATGAATTTGACCAAATTGCTGTCCAAATTGCGGTTTATTATCCTGCTTGGTTGGTATATATGTTATTTTGTTCTATTGCTGTCCAAAAAAAAAAAGATTCAAAGTATATAGGCTGGAAACCTAACGGGTTGCCTTATATCTCACTGTAAGATATAACGGATCCTCCCGAGTGTAACAATGCCACGTATGATGAATATTAAAGAATTTCTGTCTAAATTGCTGTTTATTATTGTTTGCTTTATTATTAATAATGTTTGAACAACCTCCAAATTGCTATCTAATCATGCCGCTTAGATTTTTACAAGCTCCTGTGTATTATTTTTAAAATTTAAGGTACGATGCGATATAAAAAATAATATAAACAAAATATAAAAGTTAATTTTTTAAGAATACTTAGATTTATATGGCTTTTGGTTTATTACTAATTACTAATTTTTATATTAATAATGTTTGATTTTAATATTTAATATTTTCAATTTTTTCCAAAATGGTAATAATATTTTGTTATCGTTATAATAATATTGATCATTATTTAAATATGTTTTATTATTAAAAATAAATTATTTTTTAGAAGAAGTAATTTAAAAACTTTTAAATTTAAAAACTTATAAATATTTTGTTATCAATATAATAATATAGATCATTATTTAAATATGTTTTAATATAGAAAATAAATTCTTTTTTAAAAGAAGTAAGTTAAAAACTTTTTAAATTTACAACATCACAACAAATTTCAATTATACAAAACATATAATAACATTTTCCAAATTACCTCAAACGAAAAACTAAAACCAATCAATATTAAAAAAACTACAATGTAATGCATGCCATAGATGTTCACACCTCAACCGATTCTCGATTTGAAATTTTAATTTAACTTACATAATACATAATACATAACTTACATAAAATTATTTAACTTACATAATACATAACTTACATAGCTTTCATCAAATAATTTAACTTACATAATACATAACTTACATAACTTACATAATACTTGTATAGATTAAAAAAAGATTCAAAGTATATAGGTTTGAAAACTCGACGGGTTGCCTTATATCTCAATCATTAGATATAATGGATCCTCCTAGGTGTAACAATGCCACGTATGATGAATCTTAAAGAATACATAACTCGATTATATATGTGATCATATCAAGATTTACATAAATTATAAATTAACAATTTAGCCTCAGTAATTTATTGTCAACTTTAGACTTCAACAACTACGAAATGGATAGGAGTTGGATGAAATTGTCAAGGTAAACAACGGCTATCGAAATGGAGTAGAAACTTTTCTGATTTCGCATTTCAAAATGCAAGCCAAGAGAATATGATTCTTTGTCCGTGTAAGAAGTGTTGCAATATCAATTGGCATTATCGTGAAGTTATCTACGAACATCTTGTTGTTGATGGCTTTGTCCGGGGGTACAAAAAATGGTTTTTTCATGGAGAGTGTACATCTAGTGGAGCATCTTCATCGATGAATCTGGGTTATCCTCATAGTGCTTACAATCCGAATGTTAGAGATGATAACATGGAAGGCATGTTGCGGGATGCTTTTAATATGTGCAGTGATGGTTTCGGGTTATTTCCACCTGAATTGGGTGCAACCGATGATTATAATTCCGGTGGAAATACTTTCACTGAAGGGGGAAGAAGTGTACCTGATGAACAGCCAAATGAAGAAGCGACGAGGTTCTACACGTTACTTGGTGAAATGAATGAAGAACTGTATGAGGGATCAAAATTTTCCAAACTGTCTTTCTGTATTCGTCTTTTTCACTTGAAATGTTTGGGAGGATGGACCGGAAACTCGTTGACAATGCTGTTAGAGTTTCTGCAAGAAATGTTCCCGTTTGCGAAAATTCCTCAATCTTCCAAATACATGAAAAAACTGATAAAGGATTTGGGCCTTGGCTACAACAAAATTCATAGTTGCCCAAATGACTGCATGTTGTATTGGGGTGACCGGATAAACCAACGATCTTTGTCATGTATATGCGGTCAATCCCGTTGGATTAATAGAAATACGAGAGGATGGTAACGAGGAAGATCACGATACACGATCAAGGAAGCAGCCAGTTAAGATTTTGCGGTATTTTCCGCTAATACCAAGGCTTCAACGACTTTTCATGTCGTCGAAGACAGTCGAGTCAATGACGTGGCACCGTTATGGACGAACCGATGATGGATTGTTAAGGCATCCTGCAGATTCTTTAGCTTGAAAATCTTTTGACTCCAAATTTCCAAGCTTTGCAAGCGATCCTCTGAGTGTGAGGCTTGGGCTAGCATCCGATGGATTTAACCCTTACAAACTCATGAGCACAACAGCGTATAGTACTTGGCTTTGTGCTTGTTCCATACAATTTGCCTCCATGGGTTTACATGAAACAATCATCCTTTATCTTGTCTATGATTATACCGGAGAGAAAGGGCCCGGAATGATATTGACGTCTATTTGCAGCCACTTGTTGAAGAGTTAAAACAACTATGGGCTGGTGTTGAGACATATGATGCAATGAGAAAAAAGAACTTTAATTTACGTGCAGCTTTGATGTGGACTATTAATGACTTCCCGGCTTATGCTAATTTATCTGGTTGGAGTACCAGGGGACGTTATGCTTGTCCGTGTTATGCTGCGCAGACATGTTCGCAATGGTTATATAATGGGAATAAGTTCTCTTACATGGGGCATCGTCGGTGGTTACCGGAAAATCATAGATTTAGATTTCAGAGTGCTCGGTTTGACTGCATCAAGAGTTCGAGAGCTCCCTTCGCATCGGTGGATCCGAAATATTGTTAATGTTGAAAGATATGAATTTCATTTATGGGAAGATGAATCAACCGGCCAACCCGAGAAGAAATAGAAGATCTAGGGATGATTCTAATGATGAATCTGATGAAGAGGACGATCCTAATGAGGCGGACTTGTGGAAAAAAGAAGTATTTTTTTGAGTTGCCTTATTGGGAGCATCGATTTTACGCCATAATCTTGATGTCATGCATATTGAGAAAAATGTCTGCGAGAACATCATTGAGACTATTTTGAATGTCGATGGAAAATCGAAAGACAATCTTCGAGTCGACTTGATTTAGTCCACATGGGAATTCGGCGTGAGCTTCATCCCCAAGCACTTCCGAATATGAAATATCGATTGTCACTTTGCTATTTTTTCAATGTCGAATGCGGAGAAAGAAGTGTTCGTATGGTGTTGAAGGATATAAAGGTCCCGGATGCGTATGCATCAAATATATCTCGATGTGTGAGTCTTAAGGATCGAAGACTATATGGCTTAAAATCGCATGACTATCACATCTTGATGCAAGACTTCTTGCGCGGTTGCTATATACGGTGTTCTATGTCGAAAAGGTGACGTCTTGTGTAATTGAACCATCAAATATAATGAAAGGCATTTATGGTAAAGTTTTGAATGTTCAAGAACTTGAGACACTACAAGATCGAGCCGCATTGACTTTATGCAATCTGGAGAAGATCTTTCCGCCTTCCTTCTTCACAATTATGGTGCACTTGTTAATTCATCTCCTGCGTGAAGTAATACTTGGTGGACCCGTTTTCTATCGATGGATGTATCCCATTGAAAGGTCTTACTTTATTTGCAAATTATTCCTTCATTCACCTTAATGCCTTTAGTTGCAACTTTTGATAATGTTATATATCGTGTTTAGGTTCCTATCCAAATTAAAGTCTTACTGCCGCAATAAGCGTTATCCGGAAGGATCAATTGCTGAGGGCTACTTGGCAGAGGAATGTATGACTTTCTGTTCGAGGTATTTGGAAGATGTTGAAACAAGAATGAACATACCAAGTAGAAATGCTGGGTTCACAGATCATAACTTGGCCGAAACTTATTTATTTCAAAGTTTCGGAGAACCGATCGGCAAAGTCGAAATCGCAGAATTAAACGATAGATCGTGGGTCCAAGCACATCGATACATTCTTTTTCATCACGATTCAATGGAACCATTTCGGAAGTAAGTTCTAGAATTTGATAAATACTCATCAATTATAATTTGTTTGTCTTCTAACAAAGTAAATCTTTTTTAAACGTAGTGAGTACAAACAAATATTGAGAGCTCGTTCACGATCCCGAAGATTAAATCGGCGAGAAATTAATAAGTTGTTCACAGAATCATTCCATGAATGGTTAAGCCAAATGGTATGCAATTTAAGTTTTCATTGACAAGTAATAATGTTTTCTCATAACATTTATAATTACTCGATTTACTTTCGATTCAATAGGTTTGGAGTCGGAATGAAGTTAATGACGAAGTTAAATGGCTTTCACAAGGTCCAAACAGAATAGTGAAAAGATATAGTGCCTTCCTCATCAACGGATACCGATTTCATAAAAGGTATCGCGAGAGATTGAGGAGAACCCAAAATTGTGGAATCGTTGTTAATTCTTCAATTACAAGTTATGCTAGTGCTAGGGACAGTAATCCTGTCGAGGGGAATTTGGAGTATTACGGACTTATTACTGACATCATTGAGTTGGATTATTACGAAAAATGCAAAGTTGTCTTATTTCGAGGTGATTGGGCTGATGTGAATACGGCTCGCGGAATTAAAAACGATCAATATGGCTTTACAATGGTAAATTTCTCTCGATTGATTCACACCGAGAACAAGCGATAGACGAGCCGTATGTGTTTTCTTCTCAAGTTAAACAAGTTTTTTACTCGGAAGATCCAACTGATGAGGGTTGGTACGTTGTACTTCGAAACACCCCTAGAGACTTCTTCGACATTGGCAGTGGAAGTAGATATGACATAGTCGAAAGATTAGAAACATTTCCTTTTCCAGAACAAAACTTAAATGAAAATATCCCTAGTACTAGTCAACAATTTCAATGGGTTCGTCAGGATGTGGACGAAGATATTTACGAAATATGATTTAGTAAGATTTTACGATTTATTATTTATATGTAATCTTATAATTTTAATGTTGGGCATGTTATATAATTTAACTATTTTAAATGTACTATTATTATTGTTATTTGTTACTAAAATGTTGAACTATTTCATGTGTATTACAGGAAAAATGCCTAGAAGACGATTACGAGACTTAAACATTGTCCACACTACTCCAAATTTAGAAGAAGCAAATAGTGAACAACAAACAGTTGTTGGATCTTCTAGTCTGCCGGACATAGATGATGAGCCTGGAGAATTTGAAAGTAATGTTAAGTTTATTTTACATGCATGTTGAATTTTATTATTGATTCATTTTTCAATTTTAATATAATAATATATCATTTTTCAAATTGAAGGTGGTGGGGCCAGAGAGGCGGGGACGTACATTACTTAAAGATTTATACGACTTAGAGCCTCACCGGTCGTGTTAAAGTAAGGAGAAACAATCATGGCCAGCCTATTGGATCTCAAGCTCGATCATAGCGAGCTATTTGGGCATTATAGCACGAAATGCCAATATGTTGCCCATTAACTACGAATCATGGCATCACATGCCCGATGCCAACAAAAATCGAGCTCTCGATAATATTAAGGTAACAAAGCGTGAATGTAATTTATAATACTTTAATTTAACTTTCATTTATATTAACTTTTAAACTTTTTTCTTGAGGGTAGATTTACTTTAGAGGTCTCCATGAATATGTTAAGAAGACATTGGGTAAAAATGGAGAGATAATAAAAGCACGCTAAAAAAACAATATTTTAAGAAAGACATAAGCCTCGACAAAAAATTGCGAAATGTCCCACGGGAATGTTGAGGTACCAATGGGAAGATCAAGTTAGATTCTGGAATTCAAAGAAAAGAGAGGTATTACGTGCTTGTAAAGTCTTATAAAATTTTCGGTTTATCGTATTTACTATATACATAATTCAAATTCCATTATTTAGGGCCGTGAGCGAGTTGGAACAAGCGTGACGAAACAAAAATTTACGCACACCGCAGAGTTCCGTAAGTTTTGCTTGTGTAGCCGAGGCCGAGGTATTATAATTTATTATTTCTTTCAAATATTAATGACTTTATACTACTAAATTATATTTTTCTCGCTATAATGTAGGAAGCTTAAATGCAGTCAAAAAGTTGGGCGCCTTGACTTTTTGACATTACGCATAGGAAGAAGGGCGGATCTCCGATGACATCCGGCTGCGAGAAATTTTGGTATATTTACTTAATAATTGATTTATTATAAATATTTATAATGTTTAATTATAGTACTTTAATTCATCGTTTGTAGTTTTAATTTTATAATTTTAAGTTATGTTGCATTCTTTTTTATTATATATTTCGTTTCTAACTCTTTCGTTGATTTATTAGGATAAACTAAAGGAGAAGAAGGCGGAGTATGAAACGGTTGCTTCGAGTGATAGTTTTGTTAATCTCGAGGAGATTGATAACAAGATTATTACTGATGCTTTGGGTCCTGAGAGGTACGACTGCTTCGATTGATAGTTCTGTTAATCTTGAGTATATTTATAACTAAATTATCACTAATGTTTTGGGTCTTAAAAGGTATGGTCGGGTTCGATGTCAAGGATCTGGGGTTACCCCGACCCAATATTTTGGATCCGGCTCCCAGCAGTACATGCCTTCCGGGAGTCAATCTCGTGCTGAAGTTCAGAGACTAAAAGACCAGATAGCTCAGATGGAAGCGAGCACACCGAGCAAATTTCTCAACTTAGAGCGGAGGCAAAGAATGAGGAGGCAGAGCATATTGCTCAACTTAGAGCGGAGGCGTGAATGAGGAGGCAGAACATACATAAAGTATGAAGAACTCCAACTCTACACTTGAGGCTATGATGAAGATGTTCCAGCAATGCATGAGAGGCCGCCTTCTTAGACATTTGTTTTCTTGTTGTAAGATGATTTTTAACATTATGACATTTAACATTATTGTAAGAATTGTTTGAATTATACTTCATTTATTAATGTATATCATATATCTTTTATTAAATTTGAAGTATCATTTAGATTTAATGCTTTTAGTGAGATTTAAATGTTTTATTTGCTGTATTGAGTTGAAATTATATGCAATTGCTGTTGTTTTTGGTTTGTTTTAATGCAGGGAGGGTAGGATATTGGAGAAAATGAGCATTGCAAATCTGTGCAAATTAGCGGCGTTTGTGTTAAAAGCGCCGCTAAAAGTCCTTACCTTTAGCGGCGTTTTTTCAAGAAGCGCCGCTAAAAGCCCACACCTTTTGCGGCGTTTTTTTGAAAAGCGCCGCTAAAAGCCCCTACCTTTAGCGGCGTTTTTTTGATAAGCGCCGCTAAAAGCCCCTACCTTTAGCGGCGTTTTTGAAAAGCGCGCTACTAAAAGCCCATACCTTTGCGGCGTTTTTGTTAAAAGCGCCGCTAAAAGCCCCTACCTTTAGCGGCGTTTTTAAAAGCGCGCTAAAAGTCCATACCTTTGCGGCGTTTTTGTTAAAAGCGCCCGCTAAAAGCTCCTACCTTTAGCGGCGTTTTTTTTAAAAGCGCCGCTAAAAGCCCATACCTTTAGCGGCGTTTTTTCACAAAAAAAGGCCACTAAATTTTGCGGCGTTTTTTGCGGCGCTTTCGAAAGCGCCGCAAAGACTATTAGTGGCGCTTAAAAACGCCGCTAAAAGCCCAAAAAAACGCCGCTAAAAGTCTGTTTTGGTGTAGTGCAATGATATGGTTCAATGCACCGATCTGTATATTTCATTCCGGTGGTTGAGCACCCAATTATGTGACTTTCGCATTTTTATTAGCATTATTTCTTAAGGTTTGATATTTTCTCGACATGATTTGACTTTCAACCAAGTGTTTATTTAGTGTATGTTTCTTTAGACATAATTTTTAATATACTAGTCTTCATGGCTCCTTTCCTTCGATTGTAATGAACTACATATCAATTAAAATTCTATTTGAACAAAAAAAAGAAGAAGCTTGAACATTCATTTAAAAATATCGAATTTTTAACTATTCAACCTAAAAAATGTTGGTATTATAAATACTTTTGCAAGTTAATGTTATAGAGAAATAAAAACTCATTTCACCCTAAACGAGTTTAATATAACTTGGGCCAATTATACTAGCTTGGGTCAATTATACTAGACATTCCCTAACTATGGCACATAATTTAAGTTAATCCCAAACTTCAAAATGTTAAACTTGTATCATCAAATAATTTTATCAGTGCGTCTCTTTGTTAGCTTAGTCATACCTTAGACATTAAATGTTTATTTGGACCTAATGTAGAGCATATTTATAATATGTGATCAAATATTAAATTCATATATACTTATTACATGAAAAGTTTGAATTTTATAACAAAAAGAGAGAGAAACTTGAATTTGAGATGTTACAAAAAAAAAAAAACATTGATTACACTATCTATTTTTAACACGATAGACCGAACTATTTATGCAGTAGGTATATGTTAGTAGTTTATAATATTGGTATGTAGTAATATTTTTTTATCTAAAAAAATTTAACTAATTATAATTATTAAAGGATAGATCATGTGTTGAAAAGACATAACTTTTGTATGAAAAGTTATTACATAAAAACATAACTTTATGTAAAATTACTTATAAAACATTACAACTTTATAAAAGATATCTTATTAAAAGATACATCCATATAAAAGGGTATCTCATAAAAAGATACACCTATTAAATGATTATATAAATAACTTCTATGTTAATCATTTTCATTATTTGCTTGGAGCGTTAAGGGTTTTGTTGTATTTTAGAAGCATTTTTCCATACCTCAAAGCCATCATATTTTAGTAACTTCATTTTTATTTTTCTTGTTTCAAAGTCATGGTCTATTTTCTAACGATATACCCATGTTCTAAATATTCTTTGCATCAAATCGAATATGACATTTAGCGCTCAAGTTAAATTAAAGCTAATATAATGGCCTAGTTGATATGATATTAAGGAGGCGATTGATTCACTGAATGTAAGATTACTTTTAGTAATATGATAAGATTGTGGAAACGTAATACTACTCAACATACTACTAAGTATGTTATATTATCTTTTATGATTTATTTGGTTGAAATGTAAGATTTTGTTGCAAGAATGTCCACTTATCCCTCTTCGCATTTGAAGAAAATCCTATAAACCCATTTGAGATCTATTTACTAAGAAATTTTTAAAATAAATATATATACCCTTATTGTTATTTATCCATGTTTTCTATTTAGTTTATTTATTTTCCTATTTTTAGTTACAATTAAAAAAAATATTTACATATTGAAGTGGTATAAAATTAAATATATTTGAATTATTTTATAAATAATTATATATGTTTTAAAATGTACATTTAATTCATTTATATATTAAAATTGAGATGAATTAATTAATTTTTATTTAAAATTAATTAGTTATAATTAATTAAAAGATTCTGATGAAAAATAATTTGACTAGAACATAAAATTAAAAAAATAAAGAAAAAATTCATCTCAAAGTTAATATTATAAATAATTAAAAATTAAAATCTTAACATGTACTTGCATAATAAATTATTAAAAATAAACAAAATATTAAAAAGGATAAAAAACAAAACAAAATATAATCATCATTAATAACAATTTTTACATAATAACTTACAATTAATTAAACCTTAACTTACTATGTAAATCGTGGACGAGTTCTTAGTTTATATTTATTATGATTTATATTTCACTATATGTGGATTTTGTATAGTTTTATTCAAGTATAAATCATATGTTGATTATGGGTTTGGCCATACTTTATAATGATTAAATTTGATTATAGTTATTTGGATGTAGTTCTTTGTAATTGTAATTGTGACTGTACATATAACATTAAAAAAATATTTACATATATTAATTTAAAAATACATTATGTTTAACATATGATAATATTAGAATATAGTGCAATTTATAACATAAATTAATAATAATTAATACATTTTTATAGATATTAGATTTTTATTATTTTAATTAAAAATGATTGGATATAAAAATTAAAAATTAAAAAAAAATATTATAATAATTAATTAATAAATGGTAAAGTTGTTTTTTAATTTAAAATTCATTTGAAAATGAAACCCTAAAAGGGTAAATGAATCATACGACGGGTAAGTAGATTTTTGTTCAAACCTCAGCTGTTTGAATATATTTTTCTTACTAATTTGTTATTTTCATAAAATTTATTTTTAGCACGTATAAGTAGAAAATTTGAAATAATTTCAAACGTTATTAGAATGCAAATTATTTCTTTCCCTATAGATGAATTTTTGAAATTTACAATAAAATTTACAAAATAACATATATTTCTCAAAAAATATATAAGAATTTATTTTTTAAAATAATTGTATTTTTGAAATGAAAAAAATTGTGATAAATGGACATATTATTAATTCCAATGTGACATAAGACCTATTAAAAGTAGAAGTATTAGGTAAAGTTTTGTGTAAATGGAGTCGATCTAATCCAAAGATATAAGTGTTGAGATAAGTTGTGTTGAATGAGTTAAGTGGCACTCGACAGTGCCCATTGCAAACAACCATTGAGGCAGTAAAGTTACTTGACATATTTGAGTTGGCAATTTAATGAAGCAAAATCTTTGGATTAGTTAATGTGTTGATATTTTGAAAATGTTATGGTTCATCTATGGAAACCAATCAGTGGCTATTAAAGATTGGATTGGATTCGAATGAATCAAGACAACCCTTGCTTTAAGGAGATTCAAACGAGATTGTGCTGTTGATTTTAAGAGATCATATGTTCGACAGATTGTGCTTTTAATTGTTTATATTGTAATAGCTATTTTCCAAGAGTTGCTTCGTATTCATTTAGATTCTATATTATCAAGTCGAAATTGATATATTCTAGGAGGTTTGTCTAGGTTATGTATGAGAGCATACTGAGAGCATTTGTATTCGTTCATTGAGGAACTTTTTTTTGTGACAGTGCAAACTGTCTTGTAAAACTTGTGCGTTTACTACCCAAATTCTAAGGGGAGAATTTGGAGGTGAGTGTTCTAGTATTTAAGTACAAAGGTGAGATTTCTATACTTGGAAAGTAATCGAGTGCAATTCACTTGTTGTATTGTGAATTAAAGATAGTGGAATTGCTCACTGAGTTAGTCTTCACAGACATAGGGAAACCTAACTGCGTAAACAAAGTCTTAGTGTTCTTTGTTTTTGTTTTCATAGTTTTTGGCGGTGTCAAGCGATAATGACAGTTGCAATCAAGCACTTCCATTAGCCACTTTGATATTCAACAAACAACAACTATAGGTAGCCACAATAAGTATTAATATAATTGAATCTAATTCATTTGATAAAAAAGATAACTAAGGTGTTGTTTGATAAACTAAAAAGTTAAGTGTTGAAAATTAAAGTATGAAATTTATAGTACAATATTTTATAAGTGTTGAATTTACGTTATAAAATTGCTTGTTATGTTAGTAAAAATTAAATACTAAAAATAATTATATCATTTGATAATAATAAATCTTACTTTTTTATTGAAAGTTACTTATTTCTTAATTTAATATTATTAATATTATTTTGGAGAGCTTTGGATAAAAATTATATATAATAAATTTAACATTTCGTTTTATTAACAAAAGTAAATAGAAAATTGATTTTGAATATTGTTTTTAAAAATAAAATTAACTTACTTTTTTAATATTAAGTGATAAGTAATTATCCACCTATTTATTTTATTCAACACTTTTTAAAAAAAAAAAACTGAATTAAGTGAAAATTTATTATGGTAATCAAACACATATAAAAAAAAAAGATGTTTAAACTTTTCAATGATTTATTAAACACACGCTAAGGTTATGTTTGATTAATTGAAAAATTAAGATATAATAAACCAAAATTATAAGAAAGAGAAAAAATTGTAATAAAATCAATAATACCTTAAGGGTGCATCTAGTTAGTCAAATATAAGATTTTTGATAATAAAATTATGGGAATGTAAGATTACAGATGAAATGTTGGATATTTTACATTACTCTATTGGATCATTTAGCTGGAATGAAATATTTTAGTGTTTGATTCACAGAATGTAAAATTATCTAAAAACATATTTTACTAATTATTATTACAAAATTTATTCTTCTTGACAAGTTTAATTCATTCGATTTTTTAACTCTCAACTTTCACAAAATTGTGATAAATTATTGTAATTTTTATTTTTATTATAATTTATATATTAATAAGTAAATATATATTATTAAAATAAATTTATAAAAACATTATTATAATAATTCATGAAAAGTTATTGTTTTACTGGTCATAATTTGTAAATCATACTTAAAAATTTTAATTATAATCATAATTAAGATATTGATAAATAAATCATTAAATTAAATATAATAATTATAACTTTAAAATATGGCATCTTCATATTGTTTCACCGTTAGGAGAATGAGAGTTTTTTTTTTTTAATTAGAAAATTGAAAAAAAAAGGATGAAATTGATTAAACTAATAAAAAAGAGTAAATTTGTTCAAAATTTAAGATTACACTTATAATCTAAATTAACCTAATAATAAGTGGTATTAATATGATTCTTATATTATGATATTTTGACACTCTTCGAGAACGTAAAATTACGGGATGTTGAAATATTGACAATTTAAACAATATAATATTATTTCGAAATATAAAATTATAGGATAAAATGTTACCTTCCACGAATCAAATGCATCCTAATAATTTTACATTACATGAGAAATATGTAGTATTGAAATTAACACGTATATTACCAAAAGATAGTTGGAAATGTAAATGTACCTACTTAAGATAATTTTCAAAATCCAAATAATGGAATGCAATTCTAGAATATTACATTACCATAATAATTAAATATCATTTCATACTTCTAATAACATTTGAATTTAGTCAATTAAATCCTAACTCGATTTGTATGAGTATTGTAACTAATAAAAGAGAAGGTGAGTTCGAGTATATTGAAGCACATTATCTTCTTATTTATAGATTAAAAATGATAACAGAAAAAAAAAGCAAAAAGTAAAACTGAAAACAGTATGTACACTACATAACACAACATTTACATAAAATAAAAGAAAGTTGAAGAAGAAGAAGGAGAAGGAGAAGAGGAGTTTAATGAATTGATGATTTCGTGGCCCATAAAACCATTTCCCACTAGTTTGCCTTATAGTCTTCCTCGATTTGATCGTTTCATCCCTCTATTGTTGTATTATTATTATTTATCGGTTTCCTTTTTGTAATATATGGAGTAAACGATAAATAACAAATTATAAACGTCTAATCTCCCTCACTTATCTGTTTTTTTCTCTTTGTAGTTTGCCAGTAAAATGGCAGTGCATCAGTTAGCGGTGCAAGAAAAGAGGGGAGAGTTTTCATCGGGAAGGTAAAGCTTTGCATATCCCCAGCCACAGGCAGTCAGCCACCAGTACTGCCTCAAACACACCCCCACTATTTCCCCCACACCTGCTTAATAGTAGAGCCATGAGATTTGAAGTTCTTTCAATGCCTTATTTTCTTTCTGCATAGCCCGCGTGCGTTCTGCAAACACACCAAACCCCCTTCCCCTTCCTTTTTTCTGTTTTTCTTTTCTTCCAAACAAGTGCAAAAGAAGCTCGAGAGACAGAGAGGATTTTGTAATAGAAAGTGAGAATTAATGCTCTCTGCTAATGACTAGGAAGCTCAACAAACAAACTCCCATTTTCCAAAGGAAATCTGAGCAGGCTTTGCCAGGTTAGCCCCAGAGAGTAAAATCCCACATTTTTCTCAAACTCCACTACCTCCTGCTGCTGCTGCTATCACTATTTAGGAGTTCCTATGAAAAGCCTGTTGTTTGTAGCATAAATCTCGGGAGAGTTGTAGAGATATTAACAATCTTTAGGGCAAAAAAATAGATTGCGTAGGAAAGAGAAGAGAGAGAAAATGGGTTGTGTTGTTATATAGCAAAGCCCTTGAGGGAACAAACTAGAGGGGGAAACGAAAAGAAAGATAAGATAGTGAGAGATAATGGAAGGTGGTTCCAATAGCACTTCTTGCATGATGGCTTTTGGACACAATAGTAATGGACTGTGTCCTATGACGATGATGCATCATCCCATGACTTCTCATCTTCATCCTCAACATCAACATCAACATCATCATCATCATCCTAATTCTGGCTCAAGCTCCTTATTTCTTCCCCAACCTCCCACCAACAATCAAGATCAGAACCACAATAGCAGCAGTGGTTCCTCTATGATTCTAGACGATCAACACAACACCACCACCAGCAACAACAACAATACTGGATGTTATTTCATGGAGAGCAACGATGGAAGCTCTTCTGTCAAGGCTAAGATTATGGCTCATCCTCACTACCACCGTCTCTTAGCTGCCTATGTTAATTGTCAAAAGGTGAAAAACTTAAAAAAGAAAAAAAAAAAGCTATACTGATTTGACTTAGGGACCTGCTACCCAATTGCCCCATTAAACGCTCCCCTTTCCAAATCTTTCTCATCGCTATATCCCTCTAGTTTAGAGAACAGGCTTTAATGCTTGTGCCATTGAACAATTTTTGGCTTATGAGGGAACTTCATTTTGCAACTATCAACACAAACTAGTTTCTCATTTGTTTTGTTTGACTGCATCTAAAATATTTTTTTGTGTTGAAAGTGAGAGGTCATAAGTCTTCCTGAGTAATAAATACGTATGATGGAGACGTGAGTTTTTAAGTTTTTCCCTAATAATTATGAAGATATATATATATTTTTCCCTTTCTAACGGAAACAAAACCAAGCAGGTAGGAGCGCCACCTGAAGTGGTGGCTAGATTAGAGGAAGCATGCGCATCTGCCGCCACTATGGGTCCTACTAGGACCGGCTGCATAGGCGAAGATCCTGCACTAGATCAGTTCATGGAAGCTTATTGTGAGATGCTGACTAAATACGAGCAAGAACTCACTAAACCCTTCAAGGAAGCCATGCTTTTCCTCCAAAGGGTCGAGTCTCAGTTCAAAGCCCTCACCGTTTCCTCTCCAAATCCTGGTGATAACCTCTCTCTCTCTCTCCTTTGTCTTTGTAAACTGTGCTAATACTATATTAAATTAAAAACCAACATGCATGTCTATAGATCTTGGGACATGTAGCTTTATTAATTATCAAAACAATATATGCATGTTCTCCAAATTTTTGCTACACCTTGTGAAGTCATGTCGTTTGCTAGATACGGGACACTTTTTTTCCACCTTTTCGAAGTTCAACCTTAGAAGGAAATGCCTTGTCAACATATGCTAGTAAACATGGGAAGATGTCTTGTTTCGTTATGTAACTATGCTAGAAAAATAAGACCTTTGGCCAACAACAGTTTAACTTAGGTTTGATATGTTGAAGATTGTAGAGTGAAGTAATATCTGGGGCAACCAACTACACTACTACCTAGTTTGGTTGCTAAGTCTTCTGAAAATGGAATAACAATGGAAACTATATATGCTGCACTGCTTTCTAGGGCTAGCCTACATCATGTTGTGAGGAAAGGTACTATAGTACTTAGAAGACTGAAATTATAACTATGCTGTCAAAGAGATTGAACAATACTTGTTTTTAGAAGAATTTAAGGTTTTGATCAAACTAGGGTTATAGATGGATTAGAGGCTTTAGTTTGGGGAATCAAAACCCTAGATTTGGGGTTCATTTGGAAGGGTTTTGCAAAGTGTCAAGGGACTGATACTTATTTTAACGGGTCAGGTATAGGGGTTGCCCAAGGATAGAGCCCGGGACAGGTGTCAGCTGAAGACTTGATTCCCATTTTGTGGCGCTTCTCAAAAGAATTTGATATTCAGAGGCTTGCTGCACTTGCCTTGAGTGATGGAACTCATTAAATTTGAAGCTTTTTAATCCATTGAGGCAGTTAATCATACTGGTTTCTATATATTATAAGATATTGTACTTAACAGATCTTTACTTCCTAAGTTTATATAGAAATTATTATCCCCAAGAAATTGAAATGGATCATCCTTTAGTTCCTATAAATTAATTTCAGCAGTTTCTAGTTCTTTCATTTTCTGGTCCTAATTTTCAGGCTTCAATACGGAACTTCATTTTTTTAATGATTTAATGTTTTCTTCATGGTATATGGTATACCATTTCTGCCATTGTCATGATCAACATGTTGGCATCATGAAATTCCGGCTCCTGATTGTATGTTCGAGTTCACCCACTTTCATTTGCTTTTATTTTTTAGACTGTCATTTAGGTTTTCTACAAATTAATCAAGCATTTGGGTTAAGTTCTTTAATTAGCATTTAGATACATCATACATTGCATCTACTAGTGGTTTGGGGTAGGTGTTCTTTCATGTTTTCTTTTTTCTCTTGGCATATTAGAAGTTAGGGTTGCTTCATCTCGAAATGTCTGATAATAACATTGTAGGAGGTATTAATATGAAACTCCACGAGACCATGGTCTTTGGTTTTCCGAAGTAGTAATTGAGGCATTGCATTATGATGAGTCAAACTTGACTTTAGGGTGTATTCAGATTGCTATCATCTGAAATCTTATAAGGATCCCCGTCTCGAGATATGAAGTTTGACTTAGAAATTAGATCAGTTATATGATTCTCCCTTCTTTTTGTGTTGGTTCTCGAGAACAAGTGCCCTTAGCTTTAGAGAAAGCATGGCCAAATTCGGTTTAGAGACATCTGATGGACAGAAGTCTACTCAAAAGCATCTTAGGTCTTGACATGTGTTTTACATGATGCACAGATTGATTCGGTACTAGGAGACATTTTCTTTTTGAAATTGCTTACTAATTCATTCTCTTTCAGCTTGTGGAGAGGGTGTCGACAGGAATGCATCATCTGAGGAAGATGTCGATGTGAACAACAATTTCATTGATCCCCTTGCAGAAGATCGAGAACTTAAAGGTCAGCTTCTGCGGAAGTACAGTGGATATTTAGGCAGTCTGAAGCAGGAGTTTATGAAGAAGAGGAAGAAAGGGAAGTTGCCTAAGGAAGCCAGGCAACAGTTGCTGGATTGGTGGAGTCGACATTACAAATGGCCTTACCCGTCGGTAAGTACAAATTGCAGAACTTTGCGAACTCGAAATGCATGCTTCGGCACATACTATTATTTGTGAGGAACAGTCTACTTGCTTCTTAATTCATGCCTTGGTAACATATTACTCACTGCTTGCATTCAATGCAGTCTTGGGGGAATATACATTTTTCCTATGGTTCATTGTAAATCTGCAATTTATCTGCTAACTGTATATCTATCTCTGACCAAACCGAAATTTCTAACAGGAGTCGCAAAAGCTCGCCTTGGCAGAGTCAACTGGTCTGGATCAGAAGCAGATAAACAACTGGTTCATCAATCAAAGGAAAAGGCACTGGAAACCATCTGAAGATATGCAGTTTGTGGTAATGGATGCTGCCCATCCACACTATTATATGGACAATGTTTTGGGCAATCCCTTCCCTATGGATCTCTCTCCAACGCTTCTCTAAAGAAAAAAAATGTATGTGGTTCTATATTGCTGCTGCATTTACATGCAAAGCTGTCATATAATGTATTTGATGGAAGTATATTTATAGCATCGTATTATCGTATGCATGCATACCTCGTGTATGCGGTTCTAGGCTATTTATTATATATTATTAAGCTGTGACTGTTAAAATCTAATATATATATATATATATATATATGTGTGTGTGTGTGTGTGTGTTTGATTTTTGTTTTTGTTTTCCATGGGAGGGGTAAATTGCTTCAAGAGAAATGTACTGTTGACATCAAACATGTTATTTTAGTTTAATCTGTTAACATTAATGCCATTGCCATGTTTGTAGCTCTTTTATTGTTTGTGTTTGATATTTTTTTTTTTTACTTTTTAATTTGTATTGTGTTTGATTTTTCCAGAAATTTTTTAAAAATAAATTAAAAGCTTTATTCAATATATTTTGATTCCTAAGACAAGTTTTTGAGGAAAAATAAAAATATTTTTAATGAAAAGAAATAAAAGACCCAAAGCATGAAATTGAAACATTTATTTTACTTAGTAAACCTACATTCTTCTCTCCAGGTTGCCTTCGAGCTTCCAGCCTTCCACCTTAACAGCTTGATTTATTTTATTAGTGGATTTTGAGTTATTCTTTCTTCATCTTCATTTATTTTCTTTTTCTTGAATTTGAAGTCAAAGAAAGGGAGAGCTTGTTATAGTATTCACTCTAAAAGCTTTTATGATCAACATCCATTGGACATAATGTGAAGAAGTTTAGTTTAAAATTTGCTTTTGGATCTGTTGTGCCTGAGTTTGGGTTCAGTTCAGAAATTGTTTTTGTTTTCTTAATTCATTTGGGTTTGACCCTTTTAATTTTTATTAGTTTTTGGATTGAGGCCTGCTAGGGTTGGATTTTCTAATCTTGGGTTTAGGGGCTTGAGAAATACCTATTCAACGGTTCTGTTCGTGGTTCAATCGTTCCAAGTCAAATAGTTTAACTTCTTTCTATAAATTGATATGCCAATCGGTTCGGTTTAAATAACCATGGAAAATGGACATGTTACATAATCATACTTTTTACTATTTAATCTTCATTGTTTTGATCTCTGCAAAATTGATATAAATAAAGTAATTACATTACAAATACACTTAATAAAGTAATTATATTACAAATACACTAGATATAAGATAAATGCTTTATATGTACTTCTTTTGCAATAATACCTCTTTTATATAGCATATTCTTCGTGTATATTTCCTTTTGTATTAAAAATAATATTGAAATTTGGAATTATAAAGAACATAAATTATAATATTAAATTAAAAAAAAAAAAACAGGTAAATTGACATATAGCAATCATAATAATTCATGATAAACAAGAAAGATGTCTACACTAAATTAATAAATACATATAATATTAATGATTAAAAATAATGGTTGAAAACATTTTTCACCTATATCAAACAAACAAAAACGGTTTTTTTCTAACCTTTATCTCATATGTTTTCAACTTCAAGTAAATGTGAACCTGAATTTATATTGCTTAAAAAAGAGAGTGCAAGTGATGGTCGAAGTGGCTGTGGAAGGGGACATTTCGTATGGTACTGCGATAAACAAAAAAAATAAAAATAAAACTAATGGTCATTAAACTAACTATAATTACGACTAAGGTAAACGCACTTATCGAACAATAATATAGTTATGGTGAGTAGGGAATATCGTATCCACGAGAACTAAAAGTACTAGTAATTACCCTTTTTTCTATTATTTAGCCGACAAATTAGAGTGATTGTTTTTAATCTAAAATTACTAAACTAATCTAACTAAGAACGCAACAGAGAATGAAATAGGAAAATAATTGAAGATAACCAATGAGATAGACAATACCCAGGAAAGAATCTACCTAGACTTCACCTATTATTATGAATCTGAATTAAACGATTTATTCACTTGTATCTTGATCCGTAGAAATCCCTAAATTATATTAATATATCTTTCGAGAGTAAGAACAACTGACTCTATGTTGATTAATTGAAATATCTTTCTAATTAAAACTCTATTGTCGCATTAACTCGATCTATAGATTCCTCTATTAGATTTGACTCTAATCCGGTAGATTTATGTCGTCCTATTTCTAGGATTGCATGCAACTTCACTCAATTATGCTAGATCTACTCTTAAACAAGGACTTTTGCTCCACTGAAATAACCACATTAAACTTGAATTAGTATTTCAGAAATATTAAAACAAGAAATAAACATACATAATTGAGAACAAGAATCAAATATTTATCGCGTAAATCAGAAATTAAATAATAAGATTCATCATAGGTTTCATCTTCCCTAGGTATCTAGGGAATTTAGTTCATAATCCTGAATAGAAACATCTCAAAGTTAGGATAACAACAAGACATTAAGAAACCCAATAAAATTTCGAATGAAATTAAATGGAGATCTTTGATCTTGAAGGAGATCCGTTTCCGAGTTGATTCCGATGGCTTTATTCTAGTGCTCTCTTCAATCTTCTCTGAGTGCCCCCTTAGGTCTTCTTCTAATTGGTATTTATAGACTTTAGAATGCTTAGAAAGCCTAAAAATTTGGTTTTTCTGCGTATTTAGGAAGCATGGTGCGATATCGATACAGGCTGGCACACGGGCGTGTGGCCAACCCGTGTGGAAATGCCCAGGTCGTGTGGATATTGGAAACAACTCTATTTGTTCGATTTTGGCTCATTTTTTGCTCCTTTCGCTTCCAAATGCTCTCATTTGTATAGAAACATGAATTTAAAGGATTAGGAGCATCAAATTCACTAATTTACACAATTAATCATCCAAAAACACATTAAGAATGAGATTAAAATATGTTACCTTTACAGCTTATCAAATATCCCTACATTTAAGCGTTTGCTTGTCCTCAATCAAAATCCTAAACTCACATTAAAAATAATATTTCTCAACTTGTAATTCCCATAAATAATGTCTCAAAATAATCCATAAATAATCATGCATTGGCAATTCAACTAAAAGAGCACTAAAGTCTCAAACAATCCAAGCTAAAATTTTTAAACACGAAAACATAGGTGTTTCTCCTTCTCTAAGTAATTACCTTTAATTCAAAATCGACAAGAACTGGCATCCTCATTAAAGATTCACTCAAATCATTCAAAGTGTTTAAGGTTCAAGAATAAGCACTTAATAGTCAAACATGAAAAGTCATTACCATAGGCTTGCATGAAAATCAAATCTCCACCACTATAAAATGATATGATACACAAATCAAAATGTCTTTAAAAGGTTGTAGTGGGGCTTAGGTTAAGTGATGGAACTCAAAACTAACTATTATTTCGACAAAGGCAAGCACACCTATCGAACAGTAGTATAGCTGTGGTGAGTCTGGAATATCGTATCCTCAAGGACCAAGAGCACTAGTATTAACTATCTTTTTATTATCTAGCCTAATAATTAAGGGGATTTATTTTTAATCTAAAATTTACTAACTAATTTAACTAACTATGAACGCGACAGAGAGTAAATTGGGAAAATATTTTGAAACAACTTTTATATGAGATAAGCAATACCTAAGGAAGAATCCACCTAGACTTCACTTATTACTTTTGATTCATGCGATTTATTCACTTGGCTTAATCCGTAAAAATCCCTAAATTATATTAATACCTCTTTCGAGGCTACTAACAACTGACTCTAGGTTGATTAATTGAAATCTCTTTCTAATTAAAACCCCTATTGTCGCATTAACTCGATCTATGGATTCCCTTATTAGGTTTGACCCTAATCCAGTGATTTTAAATCGCCCTATCTCTAGGGTTGCAATCAACTCCGCTTAATTGTGTTGATCTACTCTTAAATAGGGAATTTTGCTCCACTGAATAAGCACATTCGACTTGAATCAATAACATGAATTATCAAAACAAGAATAAGAACTCACAATTAAGAATAAGCACAAGTATTTATCTCATAAATCAAATAATAATAAGATCTGTCTTAGGTTTCATCCCCTTAGATATCTAAGGGATTTAGTTCATACTAAAAGAGGGAAACATCGTAAAAGAGGAAAAACAACAAAACATAAGAAAACCCAAAAACTCCTAAAGAACTTGATGGGAGATCTTCAGTCTTGATGGAGATCCTTCTCCTAAGCTGTTCCCGACGGCTGTCTTGGAGTATTTTCTCCTTCTACTCGGCGTCTATTCGACGTCCTGTCGAGCTCTCCTTTTAGGTTGCCTCCTAGGGTGTTTATACAGGCTTTGAGATGCCATACTTGGCCCACAAGTATCCTATTCCGAATAGAATTCATCCTGATTTCGGCAGGGACACGCCCGTGTGACACGTCCGTGGTGGACTCCTTCGGCCGTGGTCGATTCCGCTCGCCACACACGGTCGTGGCCAATGGTCCAGGCCGTGTTGATTTCCTAGGTAGGCCCATTTTGCCCTTTTTTGGCCCGTTTCTCGTACTTTTCGACTTCCTAAGCTCTCCTGAGTATAAAACATGAAATTAAGAGATTAGGAGCATCGAATTCATCAAATTCAATCAAAATTCATCCAAAAGTAAGCTAAGCATGTGGTTAAAATATGTGTAAATTATGGTTTATCAAATATCCCCACACTTAAGCCTTTGCTTGTCCTCAAGCAAAATCCTCAACTCACAATTAAAATTAACTCCCTCAATTCATAATCCTCGTCAATAATGTTTCATCATAATTCATAGATAATTCATACATTGATAATTTAACTAAAAGAGTCCTAGAGATTCAAACAATCTAAGTCATAAATTTTTATAGCATGAAAACATAGGTGTTTCCCCTCACCTAAATAATTACCTCTGATTCAAAACCGACAAGTATTGACATCCTCACTAAAGATTCACTCAAATCACTCAAAGTGTTTAAGGTTCAAATTAAGCACTCAGAAGTTAAACATGAAAAGTTAATCCCATAGGCTTGCATGAAAATCAAATCTCCACCACTATAAAATGAGATGATACACAAATCAAAAGGTCTTTTAACGGGTTGTAATGGGGCTTGGGTTAAAGGTGTGGATAAAGGCTGAATTAGAGGGTTAGTATCGAGATTTAATTGATAAATTACCTACTAGGAAAATTGGACTAATACTGAATAATTACATTAATTGAAAACTTAATACTAATAACACGAGCTTGTTCTAAAGATAATGAAATTAACAGTTTAAGCTCATAACACTAATAATGAATAAATTTCCCTCTTTTTTTTTTTAGGAATAAGTATTTACAATAATAAGATATAATTTAACAACTAAAATAAATAATGTAGTTAGGCAACTGATCAAATCAAATCTCGATATAAGGGTAGTTAAGAGAAATGGTGATAATAAATACAAAATGAGTTTTGGTTTAATATTAATGGGTGAGTCAAGAAATGGTTGATTAGGCTTCAAGGGGGTCACTAGGGGTTAATTAAACGAGTAGGCTTTTTAGTGGAATAAGTGGGTTAAAACCTAGGTGCCTTTATCATCTCAGTATATCAAATCAAAGGTGTGGTCTCGACATGTATGATCGAAGAAAGTTCTAGAATAACAAATCAATGTTGACACACTCATAATCAATAAAGTGAGCAAGAAAAGATATATGCTCTAAAAGGTTCAAAATCTCACAAAAATTATGGTTTTTGATGTCAACCTTGCAAATTTCAAACTTCAAAGTAATATTTAAATTTAGGAAAACAACCTAGAAATTTTAATTACGGAAAATAGACTTATCATGCTTGATTCCCTAATATCTTAAAGTTTAAATCATCAATGCACAATTAACTATGACTTAATCCAAAACATATCAATGAAAATCATAAATCAAAAGAAATTTCATTCTAACAGTAATATGAGAAAATTACTTAAGACAAGATATCATTTAGGGACAGTATTGTTGACACCTCCCCACACTTAAGACGTACATTGTCCTCAATGTACAAAGATAGATATCGAGAAAGTATAAAATCATAAGATAGGGAGAGAAGTGAACTTCCTGAACTTTGGATGGAGTCAAGGAAAAGAAACAGTAAGTTAGGCATAGATGAAGTTGGAGGTGGATACTAGGGTCGTGGTGTGGTGATTCCCTAACAGCCTTTCGAACCTAAATTAAAGAAATCAAAATATAATAATAAAAATTTAGCACAAGAAAGATAAAGAGAAGGAAAATAAAAGAGAAGAGAAAAGAAAAAGAAAAATTAAATGGACTCAAAGGTCCTTGTCTTGTCGAGTAAATGAAGCGCCCGACATGAACTTATGTAGATCGGTCTCGCACGGGGAGACTGTGCTAGGGTCCTTTCGCTTCTTCGACATAGAGATGGTGGTGAGGATGGTGAAAGAAAAAGAATGAGGGGAAGTGGAAGGAAAATGAAGGGAGAAGATAGTGAGAAAAGAAAGGGGTGTGGTGGCTGGGGTTTGGGAGAAGAAGAATTTGGGGAGAAAATGAGAAGAAGGGGGTTTTTAAATAGGAATCAGAGACCTGGTTGCTGTCCACGCCCGTGTGCCATAGGTATGTTAGGTCACACGGCCATATCGCACGGCCGTGTGGTGGCTCGTTCGTTTCTCCCACGCCTGTGTAGAGGTTTCCATGCCTGTGTAGCTTTCTCAGTGTCGGCCACGGCCGTATCGCACGATCGTGGCATTTTATCGCCGCCCGTGGTTTGGGAATTTTTTCGTCCTTGGTCCGTACAATCTCTGCCACGCCGGTGTGTAAATTCGTGGTGTCCACACGACCACGGCCACGCCCGTGTGCAAGGCCGTGTGGTAGGGAAAAATGCGCTTCATTAATTTGGTTAGTTTTGAGTCAGGTGCTAAAAATCGAAATTATGACATTAGTGAAGTTAGTGCTCGGGTTGCCTCCCGAGAAGCACTTGTTTAGAGTCTTAAGCTAGACTTACCTTTCATTCGCATAATCATGGTGGTTTGAGGAGTTGAAACTCCTTATTCTTGCTATCAATTGTATTGAAATAAGGTTTTAGACGAGTACGATTTACCTTGAAAGTGCCAAATTTGGAATAAGTTACCTCGACTGTACCGTATGGGAAGATATTCAGTACCGTGAAAGGGGTTATTCCATTAGGTTCAGAAGTGGCAACACGAGGATCTGTATTATCCATTAGAACTCGGTCTCCAACCTTGAAGTAGTTTGCCTTGTCTTTAGGTTCTTTATGGATTTGCCTTAGTTTTGCTTCGTGTTTTATTGGTTTCTCCTTAACATGTGGCTTCCACTCGTCTAGTTCATTGATCTGAAGCCTCCGCTCCTCATGAGTTGTTTCTTTGTTGGCACGAGGTCTAGGATATGGCTCAGTTGTGTAATTTCGTGGTGTTTCCTGAAAAGAAGGTTGAACCAAATGGTCATTAATAGAATTTATGTTCTCACCTCTATTACTTGATGTTCTAGCCGAGTCAAGAGCCTGAAGAGTGATCGTTTCATCACCTACACGAAGTGTGAGTTCACCTGTACCAACATCAATTCTAGTTTTAGCAGTTGCTAAAAAGGGTCTTCCTAAAATTAAAGGAACAGTATTGTCCTCATCCATGTCTAAGACAACAAAGTCTACTAGGAATATGAATTTATCAATTTTTACTAGTACATCTTCGATTATACCCCTAGGAACTCTAATGGTTTTATCAGCTAATTGGATGCTCATCCTAGTTTGTTTGGGTTTCCCAATACCTAGTTGTTTAAACATTTTATAAGGCATAACATTGATGCTTGCCTCTAAATCAGCTAAAGCATTATTAACAGATAAACTACCAATTAAGCACGGAATTGTAAAAGTCCCTGGATCTTTTAACTTTCGTGGTAGTTTATTTTGTAGAATTGCTGACCACACTGCGTTTAGCTTCACATGAAACGTATCGTCTAACTTCTATTTGTTTGTCAAAAGCTCTTTTAAAAATTTCCTTGAATCTGGCATCTGCGAAAGAGCTTCAAGAAACGGTAAGTTAATATGTAATTTCTTTAGAAGTTTAAGAAATTTATCGAATTGTTCCTCTGTGTGGTCTTTCTTTATCGCATTGGGGTATGGC
Organism: Gossypium sturtianum; assembly: GCA_025698515.1. NCBI lineage: Eukaryota > Viridiplantae > Streptophyta > Magnoliopsida > Malvales > Malvaceae > Gossypium > Gossypium sturtianum. The sequence goes on from CM046948.1 coordinate 13,901,928, forward strand.
ACACGAGGTTGGTACTCTGTAATTACCGGTTTTGGTTTATCATGGCTTACCTCAACCTTACCCTCTTCTACCATATTCTCTTGCCTCAATTTCGATTCATCTAACCCTTCACTATCGTGAGCAGAAACGGCATGAAGTTGCTCCTTTGGGTTAGTTTCAGTGTTGCTTGGCAAGTTTCCTTGTGGTCGTTCTGAGATCAGCTTAGCAAGCTGACCTATTTGGTTCTCTAGCCCTTGAATTGAAACTTGTTGATTTTTGAGTGCTGTTTCAGAGTTTTGGAAACGGGTTTCTGACACCGCGATGAATTTTGTTAGCATCTCCTCAAGGTTTGACTTCTTCTCTTGTGGGTAGGGTTGTTGTTGAAAGCCTGGAGGGGGTTGTTGTCTCTGATTTTGATGGCCACCCCATGAGAAATTTGGATGGTTTTTCTAACCTGGATTGTAAGTGTTACTATAAGGGTTATTTTGAGGTCTAGAATTATTACCCATATAGTTCATCTACTCGTTTTCTATGCCAGGGTTGTAGGGTGGGTATTCTGTATTGTTTGTCCCTCCTCCATTTGTATCGCACTGCATTACTGGATGTACCTACGAGGAACCACACAAACCATCAATTTTCTTATTAAGAAGTTCTACCTGATTTGATAGCATGGTTACTGCGTCGAGGTTGAAAACACTGGCGGCTTTTGTTGGCCTTGTCCTTGTAACTTGCCACTGATAGTTATTCAGTGACATCTCCTCTATAAACTCATAAGCCGCTTTAGGGGTTTTGTTATTTAGGGTTCCACCGGCGGCTGAATCAATCAATTGTCTGGTTGAGGGGTTCACACCGTTGTAAAAGGTTTGAACCTATAGCCACAAAGGTAACCCATGGTGAGGGCACCTTCTCAGTAGATCCTTATATCTCTCCCATGCATCATAGAGTGTTTCTAGATCCATCTGCACAAAGGAAGAAATATCATTCCTCAACTTAGCCGTTTTAGCCAGCGGAAAATATTTAAGTAGAAATTTTTCGGTCATTTGATCCCATGTAGTGATTGATCCTTGTGGTATCGAGTTCAACCACTGTTTAGCTTTGTTCCTCAACGAGAAGGGAAACAACCGAAGACGAATGGAATCATCAGAAATGCCATTTGTTTTGAAAGTGTCGCAAAACTCTAGAAAATTTGCCAAGTGATTGTTTGGATCCTCATCCTGCAAACCATCAAACTGAACAAACTGCTGAATCATCTGTATAGTGTTAGGTTTCAGTTCAAAATTATTTGCAACAATAGCAGGTCTAACAATACTTGATTCGGTTCCTGTTAAAGTAGGTTTAACATAATGATACATAGTACGAGGAGCAGGATTTTGATTCACTGGGTTTGCGGCAACCACAGGAGGTAGCGGATTATTATCAGCCATCTCTTCTGTAGTATTAGTTTCGTCTTCTTGCTCTTCTTCTATGTATTGTAGGCTTCGCCTTATTTCTCTTCGGTTTCTGCGAGCTGTACTTTCAATCTCACTGTCAAAAAGCAAGGGTCCTTACGGGTTTCGTCTAGTCATAAACTAGAGACTCCTGCCAGAAGCAAAGAAAGAAAAATTAGAAAGGTAGACAAGAAATTAAATTACAATAAAAAGTAAAAATAATGGCTAAAGTAATAAAAATTTAGTGTTCCTAAGGCAACGGCGCCAAAAACTTGATGGAACTCGAAACTAACTATTATTTTGACAAAGGCAAGCGCACCTATCGAACAGTAGTATAGCTGTGGTGAGTCCGGAATATCGTATCCTCAAGGACCAAGAGCACTAGTATTAACTATCTTTTTATTATCTAGTCTAATAATTAAGGGGATTTATTTTTAATCTAAAATTTACTAACTAATTTAACTAACTATGAACGCGACAGAGAGTAAATTGGGAAAATATTTTGAAACAACTTTTATATGAGATAAGCAATACCTAAGGAAGAATCCACCTAGACTTCACTTATTACTTTTGATTCATGCAATTTATTCACTTGGCTTAATCCGTAGAAATCCCTAAATTATATTAATACCTCTTTCGAGGCTACTAACAACTGACTCTAGGTTGATTAATTGAAATCTCTTTCTAATTAAAACCCCTATTGTCGCATTAACTCGATCTATGGATTCCCTTATTAGGTTTGACCCTAATCCAGCAGATTTTTGTCGCCCTATCTCTAGGGTTGCAATCAACTCCGCTTAATTATGTTGATCTACTCTTAAACAGGGACTTTTGCTCCACTGAATAAGCACATTCGACTTGAATCAATAACCTGAATTATCAAAACAAGAATAAGAACTCACAATTAAGAATAAGCACAAGTATTTATCTCATAAATCAAATAATAATAAGACCAGTCTTAGGTTTCATCCCATTATATCTAAGGGATTTAGTTCATACTAAAAGAGGGAAACATCATAAAAGAGGAAAAACAACAAAACATAAGAAAAGCCAAAAACTCCTAAAGAACTTGATGGGAGATCTTCAGTCTTGATGGAGATCCTTCTCCTAAACTGTTCCCGACGACTGTCTTGGAGTATTTTCTCCTTCTACTCGGCGTCTATTCGACGTCCTGTCGAGCTCTCCTTTTAGGTTGCCCTCTAGGGTGTTTATATAGGGTTTGAGATGCCTTACTTGGCCCACAAGTATCCTATTTCGAATAGAATTCATCCTGATTTCGGCAGGGACACGCCCGTGGTGGACTCCTTCGGCCGTGGTCGATTCCGTTCGCCACACACGGCCGTGGCCAATGGTCCAAGCTGTGTTGATTTCTTAGGTAGGCCCGTTTTGCCCCTTTTTGGCCCGTTTCTCGTCCTTTTCGACTTCCTAAGCTCTCCTGAGTATAAAACATGAAATTAAGAGATTAGGAGCATCGAATTCATCAAATTCAATCAAAATTCATCCAAAAGTAAGCTAAGCATGGGGTTAAAATATGTGTAAATTATGGTTTATCATTAAGGGTGTGGAGAAAGGCCGAAAAATATGGTTAAAATCAAGATCGAATTGATAAATTACCAAACTAGAAAAATAACAAATACTGAATTAAAAACAAGTGCATAAATCAAGAACTATTCAAGAATAAGAAAACGAGCTTCTTCTCAAAATATGAATTTAACTGTTCAAGCTCATAGAACTAAATAATAAAAAAATGTAAATATATATATATATGATTTTTTTCGATTTTTTTTAACAATAAGAAATAATTCAGTAAATCAAACAAAAAAGCATAGTTAGGCAACTAACCAAATAAAATCTCGACAAAAAGGGAGTTAATAAAATGGGAAAAATTCTCAACGAACAAAAAATGAGTTATGGGTTAACATTAATGGGTAATTTAAGAAACGGTGTGTTAGGCTCAATGGGGTTCACTAAGGGTTAATTATGTAGGTAGGCTTTTTATGGGATAAGTGGGTTAAAACCTAAGTGCCTTTATCATCTTAGTGTATCAAATCAAAATGTGTGGTTTCGACATATATAACCGACGCAAGTTCTAGAAAAACAAATCAAATTAACACACTCATAACCAATAATAAAACGAGCAAGAAAAATGTATGCTCTAAAGGCTCAAAATCTCACAAAAAAATCATGGTTTTTTATGTCAATCTTGCAAATCTCAAACTTTAAGATAATACTTCAATAAAGAGAAACAACCTAAAAATTTTAATTTCTGAAACATAGCCTATCATGCTTGATTCTCTCATGTCTTCAAGTTTAAATCAACCAATACACAATTATCTACAAATTAATCCAAAACACATCAATAAAAATCTCAAATTGATAAAAATTCATTCTAATAGAAGTATGAGAAAATTACTTAAACACAAGACATAATTCAGGGATTTTCTAATAATTATATAAATAACCTCCCCACACTTAAGATGTACATTGTCCTTAATGTACAAACATATATAATCACAGTATAAATAGAATATCATAAGAGAGGGAGAAAACTGAAACTACCCTGAATATTGGATGAAATTGACAGAATGGTGAAAAGCAGAATTGTAGACAAATCTAGATGTAGTGTGTGATTCCAAGCAAACTAATAAGAAAATAAACACAAACAGTGCAGAAGATTAAGGGGTTACTAACTCGATTAGAAACAACCATAAAAAATAAAAATATAGTTCAAAAGATAAAAACGAAATAAGTTTAAGACAATAAAAATAAAAATAAAACAAATAAACTTAATGGTCCTCATCATCAGAAGTGTCAGTGTCGTGAGTCGTCGGTGCTGAGGAGGAGATATAGAGATGCTGACAGATCTGCTGCAATGTCGCGTCAATACTATTGAACCTATAAAAGCAGTGCTGCTCGACGCGAGTGGACTGCTCAGAGAGGTCCGCCAAAGTAGCAGTAGAAGAAATATGACGGTGACTCGAAGGTGGAAGATGAGGTGGGTCCTCGTGATGGAAAGGGACATTATTAGTGAAGTCCTTGGGTTCATTCTGAGAGTCAGAATGAAATAATCGGTACTGAGGAGGATCTACTCCACGAAGCTGCTCGATCATCCTCATATGGGTCATGCTCGATATTCCCTGTGGGGACATCTGGCCGGTGAGTGTAAGCGTAGAAGACTACTCTGGTGTGTTGAGGAGACCGAAGTGTCGAGCAAATTGAGTCACATAAGGGCCTTAACATATAGGACCCTTCCTGTTGCGGTATGTCTGATGGCGGAAAGCGAGGGCGATGAAGTAGGCTAAATAAAAAATATGCCTTGTGGCCATACTCCATAAAAAAATAGGCATTGGTAGTACTAACGACTCCGGTGCTCTCTCTCCTATTGGTCAAACTATGAGCTAAAAAGGCATGAATATACCGTAAAGCTGGAGGGAGAGAAGACGCCTTCGAGTGACTCGCGTCATAAGGTGTCGTACTCGCCATAAGATCCACCCATCAACTAGATGGCGAGTAGTGGATGTGCCGATGTAGGCGGAGGAAGTTCTCGGCACTCATAAGCTCCTCAATGTATAGTCCCAAAGTAACGCCGAACTCAGGGACACTCATATGGCGCACCAGGCCACCGAGTCTGAAAGTGATGGTACCCGGCTCGTCATGAGTCGTCATCTTATGTTGGAGAGTAAATGTTGAGCAGAACTCCAAAGTCAGCTCCATGTATGTGGGCTCGATGATAGGGAAGAACCGGTCCCACGAGGCTGTGGTGATAAAGGCACGCACATGATTAGCTAGGTGGACCTGCTCCAAAGCGGCCCAATCAATACATCGGCCTAAGCCGAGTGTCCGCAAATGAAGTAGCTGAAATAATTCCTCCTGGGGACTCGCTGAAAATCAGAGATAAGGGTGGCAGACCTCAGTGGAGGCGCTCGAGGAGAAGGTCGCGCTAGGTGTTTTTCGCTTTTTTGAAGCAGGGACGGCGACCTTGGATTTTCTTCGTGTGTTCGTCATGATGAATATGGAATAAAGCAATCAAATAATCAAGTATTAAAACAAAACGAAGTAGACGGGCGAACCGAACATAATAGGAGCAAGCCAATAACTGATGCCACAATCAAAGGTAACATCAATAACTAAACAAATTAAAGAAATCGATAGTGAACAGATTATAAACAAGAATTCGAAATACATATCAAAAGACATATGAATTAGTATTAACCAATCAAGAATAATGGTACTAAAACTTAGAAGATGGCTGTAAGAATCAAACGAAACCAAGAACTTTCAAAGCAATAAACAACAGTGCAAAAATAAGAATCATAAATAACTACTGAAACACACTATGCTAGGCTAAAATTAATATTCGTAGACATAACAAAACCAAATGGAATAAGAAAAGTGGGAGGAACACAATATTAAATAGAATAAAAATAACAAAATAATATTTAGAACTGAAAAGAAAACTAAAACCAAAGCAAAAGAAAACAAATAGATAATAATAATAAGAGAATAGATGAAATAAAATAAAATAAATGATAAACAATTAAGAATAAAAAAACAAAGAAATAAAATAATAAAATAAAATAAGGAAAAAGAAGGGCAAACGGTGGTTGACCGACGGTGGGATCGTGGCGATTCTGACGGGACGACTGAAGGGGTACGACGGTGGAGCGCTGGTGGGTCAGGGCGGGTCCTGCGCGTGGGTGCTTGAATGAGGGAGAAGTACTAGTGATGGGGATAAAGGGAAAGGGAGAGGGGGCTGTTGCGTGGTGGTGCGGGGAGAGAAAGGCCGAGGGAGGGGTGGTTTAGTGAGCGGGGTGACGAGGTGGGGGTTTGGTCTGCGCGAGAGTGTGGTGCGGGCGGCTTGGGTGAGGGAGAGGTGAGGGAGGAGAGAAATAAGGGGGAAAGGATGGGGGCGACAGTAGTGGTATGGAGTCGAGCTTGGGGAAGGGAGAAGTGAGGAAGAATCGGGTAGGAGAAGGTGAGAGAGGGGGCGACGATAGTGGCTGAAATATAGAGGGTAAGGAAGCGGTGGCGACTAGGGTTGGTGGGGAAGTTGGGAAAGAAGACAAAACAAAGGTAGGCCTAGGGTTTTTAAGGGTGACACGATCGTGTAAGGGTCAATGTTGGGCCACATGGCCGTGTCACAAGCCCATGTGGTTCCTTTTCGGCTCGTGTGCGTTTTTAAAAAATACAGGCCCAGCCTTCGCACGGCCTCAGACACGCCTGTGTCGCACAACCGTGTGCAACTTCTTTCGCTTCTACCACGCCTATGTTAAAGCCCACACGCCCGTGTGGCTCGGCCGTGTCTCGCGCACAACTGTGTGCCTTGCCCGTGTAACTCTGTAACTTGATTTAAAAATTGAAAAATTAGCTCCAAGTTTCACACGGCCTAGGACACGCCGTGTAGCCAAGTCGTGTTGTGCACACGGCCATGTCGCATGCCGATGTGGACTATTTTAGGTTGTGTAATAGTCGAATTTTAGAAAAATTATGTCCCAGGATCCACACGGCCAAGGACACGCCCGTGTGTCCAGGCCGTAGGTCAAAAACATTTTTAAAATTTTTGAAAATTAATTAATTTTTTAAAAATATCATGAAATAAAATTAAGAAAATTAGCAGTGTTAACACTCGGGTTGCCTCCCGAGAAGCGCTTATTCATAGTCTAAGCTCGACTTACCTCGTATTCGCACGGTTACGGTGGTTCACGGAGTCGAAAATTTTCTTTCTCGATATCAATTTTATTATCAAAATAAGGTTTGAGTCGAGTAATATTTACCTTAAATGTACCGAATTTAGAATGAGATACCTCGACTGTACCGTATAGAAAGACATTCAGTACCGTAAAGGGATTTGATCCGTTTGCATCAAGATCTGAAATGGAAATTCGAGGATCCATTTTATCTAGCAGTACTTTGTCCCCAACCTTAAATTGGTTCGTTCTATCCACAGGCTTGCCAAGGCGTCGTTTTAGCTCTTCATCGTGTTTTTTTGGTTTCTCCTTGACATGTGTTCGCCATTCATCTAGTCATTGATCTATAACATTCGTTCTTCATGAGTCGTTCTATTTTTGTCGTGTGGCTCCATTACGTTTTTCCGATGGAGTTCCTGCAAAGAAGGTTGAGCCACAAGGTTACTCATATTAACAGATGTCGTATAATCATCTCAATCTCTAGATTTCTTAGCAGAATCACGAGCTTGGAGAGTATTTGTTTCATCACATATACGAAGTATTAATTCACTTGTACCAACATCAATAATAGTTCTAGCAGTTGCTAAAAATGGCCGACCTAGAATCAGAGGTACATCATTATCCTCATCCATGTCTAAAACAACAAAATCTACTGGGAATATGAATTTATCAATTTTTACAAGAACATCTTCAATAATACCCCTAGGAAATCTAATGGTTCTATCTGCTAATTGAATACTCATCCTAGTTTGTTTGGGTTTCCCAAAACCTAATTGCTTAAACATTTTATAAGGCATGACATTAATACTAGCCCTTAAATAAGCCAAAGCATTATTAACATCCAAACTACCAATTAAACAAAGAATAGTAAAACTCCCTGGATCTTTCAATTTGTTCGGTAATTTTTATATTGCAAAATGGCTGAGCAAACTGCATTTAGCTCCACATACGACGAATCATCTAACTTCCTTTTGTTTGCCAAAAGCTCCTTTAAAAATTTAACGGAATTGGGCATTTGCGAAAGAGCTTCAACAAACGGTAAGTTAATATGTAATTTTTTTTAAAAGTTTAAGAAACTTACCAAATTGTTTCTTTGTGTAGTCTTTCTTCGTCGCATTAGGATATGGAGCTCAAGGTTTATATTCTTTACCAACTGATTTTTGTTCATTCTGACTTACCTCAAACTTACCGTTACTTACCACACTTTCTTGCCTCAGTTTTGATTCAGATTCAACTAACCCTTCTTCATATCGCACAGTAATTGTATGAAGTTTTTCCCTTGGTTAGTTTCGGTATTGCTAGGCAAACTACCTTATGGCCATTCTGAAATTAACTTAGTAAGTTGGGCTATTTGGTTCTCGAGCCCTTGAATCGATGCTTGTTGATTTTTAAGCACTGCTTCAGTGTTTTGAAAGCAGGTTTCTGACACCGAGATAAACTTCATCAACATCTCCTCTAGGTTCGGCTTTTTCTATTACTGGTAAGGTTGTTGTTGGAAGCCTGGAGGGGGTTGTGATCTTTGGTTTCCTTGACCACCCCATGAGAAATTTGGGTGGTTCCTCCATCCTGCATTATAGTTATTACTATAAGGGTTATTTTGAGGTTTAGAATTATTACTTATATAATTTATTTGCTCATTCTCCATGCTAGGACCGAAGGGTATATATTCTGGATTATTTATTTCACCTCCATTTGCATCGCATTGCATCACCAGATATACCTGCGTAGAAGCACATAAACCATCAATTTTCTTATATAAAAGTTCTACCTGATTCGATAACATGGTGACCGCATCTAAGTTAAAAACACCGTCTGCTTTCATCGACTTTGTTCTCATGACCTGCCACTGATAATTATTCAGTTCCATCTCCTCTTTAAATTCATAAGCCGCTTCAGGTGTTTATTATTAAGTGTTCCACTGACTGCTACATCGATCAAATACCTAGTTGAGGGGTTCAAATCGCTGTAGAAGGTCTGAACCTGTAGCCATAGAGGTAACCCATGGTGAGGGCACCTTCTCAGTAAATCCTTATATCTCTCCCATGCATCATATAAGGTCTCTAAGTCGATCTGAACGAAGGAATAGATATCATTCCTTAACTTGGCAGCCTTAGCTAGTGGGGAGTACTTCAGTAGGAATTTCTCAGTCATTTGATCCCATGTAGTGATAGAACCTCGTGGTAAGGAATTCAACCATTGTTTAGCTTTGTTCCTTAACGAGAAGGGGAACAACCGTAGGAGAATGGCGTTGTCAGAAACGCCGTTTATCTTGAAAGTATCACAGACTTCCAGAAAATTAGCTAAATGAGTATTTGGATCTTCGTCTTTCAAACCATCGAACTGAACAAATTGTTGTACCATCTGAATAGTGTTCGACTTCAGTTCGAAATTATTCGCAGCAATGGTGGGTCTCACAATACTCGATTCAGCCCTAGTTAGAGTGGGCTTGGCGTAATCGTACATAGTACGAGGAGCAGAATTTGGATTTGCAGGATTTTCAGCAACCACAGGAGGCAGCTGATTATGCTGGTTATCACCCATCTCCTCAGTATTAATAATAACGTCCTCCTGCTCGTCTATTATACTCTGTCGACTCTGCCTTGCTTCTCTATGATTTTTGCGAGCTTTAATTTCAATCTTACTGTCAAATAATAATGGTCCTGACCGGTTTCTTCTAGTCATAAACTAAAGGAACCTGCCAGAAGCAAATAAAAGAAAAATTAGAAAACAAAAATTAAACTAAAAACAAAAATAAAATGCAATAAAAATAAACGGCTAAATTAATAAAAATAAAGTGTTCCTAATATTTTAGTCCCGGTAACGGCACCAAAAACTTGATGGTCACTAAACTAACTATAATTACGACTAAGGCAAGCGCACCTATCAAACAATAGTATAGTTATGGTGAGTAGGGAATATCGTATCCACGATGACTAAAAGTACTAGTAATTACCGTTTTTTCTATTATTTAGTCGACAAATTGGAGTGATTGTTTTTAATCTAAAATTACTAAACTAATCTAACTAAGAACGCAACAAAGAATGAAATAGGAAAATAATCGAAGATAACCAATGAGATAGACAATCCCAAGAAAGAATCCACCTAGACTTTACCTATTATTATGAATCTGAATTAAACGATTTATTGACTTGTATCTTGATCTGTAGAAATCCCTAAATTATATTAATATATCTTTCAAGAGTAAGAAAAACTGACTCTAGGTTGATTAATTGAAATATCTTTCTAATTAAAACCCCTATTGTCGCATTAACTCGATCTATGGATTCCCCTATTAGATTTGACTCTAATCCGGTAGATTTATGTCGTCCTATTTCTAGGATTGCATCCACTCAATTATGCTAGATCTACTCTTAAACAAGGACTTTTACTCTACTGAAATAACCACATTAAACTTGAATTAATATTTCAAAAATATTAAAAATAGAAATAAACATACTTAATTGAGAACAAAATCAAGTATTTATCGCGTAAATTGGAAATCAAACAATAAGATTCATCATAGGTTTCATCTTCCCTAGGTATCTAGGGAATTTAGTTCATAATCCTGAATAGAAACATCTCAAAGTTAGGATAACAACAAGACATAAAGAAATTCAATAAAACATAGAAGGAAATTAAATAGAGATCTTCGATCTTGAAGGAGATCCACTTTCGAGTTGATTCCGATAGCGTTCTTCGAGTGTTCTCTTCAATCTTCTCTGAGTGCCCCCTTTGGTCTTCTTCTAATTGGTATTTATAGACTTTAAAATGCTCAGAAAGCCTAAAAATTGGGTTTTTTCGTGTATTTAGGAAGCAAGGTGCGATATCAACACAGATTGGCACATGGGCGTATGGCCAGCCCGTGTGGAAATGCCCAGGCCGTGTGGATCCTGGAAACAGCTCTATTTGCCCGATTTTGGCTCGTTTTTCGCTCCTTTCGCTCCCAAATGCTCTCCTAAGTATAGAAACATGAATTTAAAGGATTAGGAGCATCAAATTCACTAATTTACATAATTAATCATCAAAAAACGCCTTAAGAATGAGATTAAAATATGTTACTTTTTCAGCTTATCAAGAACACAAAAATTGTTTACACAATTTGATTTTCTTACATCTGCTAGTCTAGTTTAATGAGTAAACATAATGTCTTTAATCTCAATAGAACAAGTGATTTTAGTTTAATCACAACCTAATATAACAATCACTTTTATACCTAAAGATTTAACTCACTTACATTTAAGTTACTCTTTTGAAAATTTAGGTTGTAAAACAAGCAATAAAATTTTTTTACATTGTTACAAAAATGTTCCTATATGAATTAAAAAGAGCTCTAAATACTCTGTTACAAAATGTATACAAGTCTCTTATATATACAAAAGGTTCGAGACTTGTTAACATACTAGAGATCAATTTCATTTTAATTCCTATTAAACAATAGCTAAAATAACTAACTACAATATTTTAATAAAGAGCAAAGTAAAGTGGATTGTTAAGAGCTATGTTTCCAATGTTCTTGATCCAATCTCTACAAAGCAAGGGATTCAACATGTAAAATCATATTCGATCCAATCAAATCTTCAAAGACTCGTTCCACAAGATGGATCTTCAAATATATGTCAACATGTGTCCTCAAAATAATTTAAGTCATTGTCCAGTTGATTTGGTTAAAATAAATTCCAACTACAAACAAGGTAAGTTATGCTTCTTATCAAAGTGCTAATTGAAGTGGCCACTTCCGTTGGAACTTGATAGCCGCAAACAAAACTTTCCTCGATGATAAAACATCTATCAATGTTGAATAAGCCTTTCCTATTTAGAGCACAATACATCTTCACAAAGTAACTTTTAATCCATTTTAATCTAGGCAAATATCATCAAATCAATCATCATTAACATAAGGATACAAAATATCACTAAGTCAACTCACACCTTCATGGATTGAATATCTTAATTATAATATATAATCAATTTTCCTTAATATAAGGATACAAAAGATCATATAGTTAGCTCATATATTCATGGATTGCATATTTTAATGTATAAGGTAAACAAACCACATAAGAATTCTTGAAAAATAATATTGCTTGATTCAATCTCTTCTCTAATGATAAACACGAGACTGTCTACAAGCAAATCATCAAAATATTTTGGTCAAACAAGCCAAAAATTAAGGTAAGTTATGTGCCTGGTGTAGGTGTAACAGCCCGATTTTGGGTCTAGTCGGAACAGTGGTTTTGGGGCCACAAATTTGACGTAAGAAAATTTATTTTCTATTATATTTTTATGGTCAGCAATTTCACGAAATAATTTCATGAAAATTTCGTTCGAAAATTTTGACATTTGGGCACTCAATTTAGTCAAAAGGACTAAATCATAAAAAAGTGCAAAACTTGAGTTCTAGAAGCTAGAGGTGTCTAATTGCTATGAAATTTTAAATTGCAGGTACTTAAATGGTAATTAGACCATTGGTTAAGTTGATGGACAAAAATGGACATGGTTTGGTATATTTCTAAAGTTTTTCATTAAGGGCAATTTGGTTATTTGGTAATTAAAATGAATTAAAAACAAAATTAAAAGCCAATTTTTGTCCATCTTCAACCCCATGTCCGAATTTCACAAGGGGAAACAATGGATAGGTTTTTTCAAGCTTCCAAGCTCGATTGTAAGTCCGTTCTAGCCCCGTTTTTAATAATTTTTATGTTTTTGAAATCCTCGTAACAAGATCTATCTATTTCTACCACTAATTTGAAGAGATATCAAAGTTTAAAATTTTACCTATGTTGAATATTTGTGTATTTTGATGTTTGATGGTAGAAAATGAATGTTAGTTGTTTGTTAAGCGACTTTTGCTAAGTGATTTTCGGTGAAAATGTAAAAAAGGACTAATTTGTAAAAGTTATAAAATAAGTAGTAAAAATGTGTTTTAATGGAAATTGTGGGCTGCTATAGTTATGAAAATGGTTCAGCTAGGCTTTTTTATTAAAGAAATTGAATAGATTTCATTTTACGAGCCTAGAGGAAAAAAAATATAAATATGTCAAAGTTTGGGGGCAAAAATGTAATTTTTCCATAATATAATTTTTGGACTGAATTGAATAAGGTGAATAATAAATGAGTGAAATATGATATTATAGATCAAGAAAAATGAGGCTCGGACCTAGAACGGAGGAAAAATGAGTAATTGACGGTTAAGTCCTTTTGCCATTTTGATGCCGAGGTAAGTTCGTATGTAAATAATACATTGTTATTTATGCTTTAATTTCTTTATTATTATATGAATTGTGATTTACTCTTGAATGAAATCGACAAAGTTCGAAAAACGAGAAATCTCGGTTGAACCTTAGGAATAGGTAGGATACAAATGTCATGACATTAGGGTTACTGAGATTATGTGTAAGACCATATCTGGGATATGGCATCAATATGAGACATTCGTGTAAGACCATATCTGAGATATGGCATCAATATGAGACATTCGTGTAAGACTATATCTGGGATATGGCATCGATATGAGACTTCGTGTAAGACCATATCTGGGATATGACATCGATATGAGTTTCGTGTAAGACCATAGCTGGGCTATTGACATCGATATGAGATCCCATGTAAGACCATATCTGGGATATGGCATTTGTATGGTACTATGTGCGCGAGATTCCCGAGTATCCTTTAGTATTCCAAGTGGTTCAACGGGAAAATTCAACGATTATGTCAAAGACAAAGATGAATATGAGATTATGTTGAAATGGTACAAGTATGTACGTAAGGTTTATAATAAATGATTTCACGATATTGTGAGTTTATGTTCACTATGGGGATGACTTTGTGATGATCTTGTGATTATTGGTCTATACTTATGATGTATGAAATACGAGTTAAACCCGGTTGGCGATTATGTGATTGGCCTTCGGACTAAATTAAGTTATGATATAGTATGCTTATTTCGCATAAATTGTGATTTATCGTATGTGAGAAAAAGGGAAGGTTGGCATAAATTCCTATTAAAATGAAAGATGTAAGAGTATATGCTTGAAATGTAAATGCTCATAACTAATGTGTATGTTTTATGGGAGGTTTGAAATGGTTTGTTGATTGTGGAAAGTGATATGTTATTTTTATGACTGAGTAAGATGTGTTCATTAAGTGTAAAGTCATTTATTTGACTTAAGTTATGTTACTCATATGATTAAGTAAGTTATGCTCATGAAGTTTAATGACATTTATGTTAATTTATGTCATGTTATTCATATGACAATGTATAATTAATGTTGTTTATTATTTGCATATGAATTTACTAAGCTTTATAGCTTACCCCCTTCCTTTTCCATGTTTTAGAGTGCAGTCAAGCTAGCTCGGGTTGGAGATCACTGGAGATTTTATCACACTATCAAGCAATCACTTCGAATATTGATGAATTCAAGTATGTTGAGTCTATGGCATGTATAGGGACTAGGTTAATTTGTTGTATGTGTCATTATTAATTTGGCCATATATGGTGGCTTGTAGTTATTAATGCTTCATCTTATACATAGCCATGATTGATGGCTTATGCTGATTATAAGTTCATTCATATGTTAATGTCCTCTTATGGATGTGAAATTAGTATGTTTCTAATGGGCTAAGTATGATTTTTTAAGCATGATAAATGATGGCATGAGAATGACATGTTATTGTCTTAGTTGTGAGTGTTTGGTTGTCTAAGTGATAAACCGTAATATATACATATTTTAATCCCACATTTAGCATACTTTTGGATGATTTAATCCCTTTAATTGTGGAATTTGATGCTCCTAATCCTTTAATTTCATGTTTTATACTTAGGAGAGCATCGGAGGATGAAAAGAACGAGAAACGAGCAGAAAATGGAGAAAATGGGCCAAAGTAAGAAATTCACACGGCCGTGCCACCTTAGCAGGCCCAAACACAGCCTGGGCTCGACTCATACGGGCGTTCCACACGGGCGTGCCCCTGCCTTGACCTGTTTTAATTACATTCGGATTAGGGTACTTGTGGGCCAAGAAAGGCATTCCGAAAGCCTATATAAACTCCCTAGAGGGCAACCTAAAAGGGGAGTTCGACAGAAGCCTTCTGTCAGGGCTTTTGATAGGGAGCGAGGCCAGAGAGGGCTGAACACAAGGGATTACTCCAAGAAAGCCAGTTGATCCATCTCAGAAGCCGGAATCATGCTCAAGACGGAAGATCTTCCCTTCAATTTTCTTCAGGGGGTTTTAGGGTTTTTCTTATGTTTTTTATTTACTTTCTGCTGAGATGTATTCTTTATTAAACATGAACTAAACCCCTCAAATACCTGAGGGGGATGAAACCTAAGACGAATCTTGTTATTGTTTTCTGAACTATATGATAAATACATGATTTTTTCTTAATTATGTGTTCTTAATTCTTGTTTTAATATTTCAGGATATTGATTCAAGTATTGATGTGCTTAGGCAGTGGAGCAAAAGTCCCTATTTAAGAGTAGATTTAGCATAGTTAAGCGGAGTTGATCGCAACCCTAGAGATAGGATGACGAAAATCTGCCGGATTAGGGTCAAACCTAATATGGGAGTCCATAGATCGAGTTAATGCAACACTAGGGGTTTTAATTAGAAAGAGATTTCAATTAATCAACCTAGGGTTAGACGTTAGTATCCTCGAAAGAGGTATTAATATAAATTAGGGAATCCTACGGATCAAGTCAAGTGAATAAATCGTGCAGTTCGAGTTAAATAACAAGTGAAGTCTAGGTGGATTCTTCCTCGGGTATTGTTTTAATCAACTGGTTTTCCCAAAAGTATTTTCCCAATTCACTCTCTGTGTCTTAGCATCTTTAGTTTAGTAATTAGTTAATTAAACATCGATTCTCTTAATACTTAGGCTAGATAATAAAAAGATAGTAACTACTAGTACTCTTGGTCCTTGAGGATACGATATTTCCGGTCTTGCCATAGCTATACTACCGAACGATAGGTGCGCTTGCCTTATTCGTTGTCATAGTTAGTTTGTACACGATCAAGTCTTTGGCGCCGTTGTCGGGGACTAAGATATTAGGAACGCTAAATTTTTATTACTTTAGCCATTTTTATATTTTTATTTTTAACTTTGCTAATTTTTCTCTTATTTGTTTCTGATAGGTATCTCTAGTTTATGACTAGAAGAAACCCGTCATGACCCTTGATTGTCAGTGAATAATTATTAGTGGCAAGTCATGAGGACAAAGCCTAATAAAGCAGTCGGTGTTTTCAACCTAGACGCGGTCACCATGTTATCTAACCAGGTAGAGCTTTTAAATAAAAAAATGATGGTTTGTATGGTTCTACGCAGGTACACCCAATAATGCAATGTGACTCAAATCTAGGAGTGATGAGCAATACAGAATATCCACTTTACAACCCGAGCGCTGAAAACGAACAAGTTCACTATATGGGTAATAATCCTCGACCTCAAAATAATCCTTATAGTAACACTTACAATGCAGGTTGGAGGAATCATCCCAATTTCTCATGGGGAGGTCAAGGAAATCCAGGAAATCAAAGACCACCACCCCCTCCGGGATTTCAGCAACCACCTTACCAACAGGAAAAGAAACCAAACCTTGAGGAGATATTGGAAAAATTCATCTCGGTGTCGTGAGACTCATTCCCGAGAATCAAAAGCGATGTTGAAAACTCAACAAGAATCGATTCAAAGGATTGAGAATCAAATTGGACAATTAGTCAAGATAGTTTCCGAAAGGCAACCAGGTAACTTACATAGTAACACCAACCCAAAAGAACATGTGAAGGCAGTTACACTAAAGAGTGGAAAGGGGTTGGTTGAAGCTGAAAAGAAGATGCCACGAGAAATTAATAAGGAAAAAGGTGAGGAAGTAAACGAGAATGTAATACCGAAACCTAAAGAGTATAACCCACCGATCCCATATCCAGCAAAGTTGAAGAAAGACCACATGGACGCACAATTCGGTAAGTTTATCGAACTCTTTAAACAATTACATATTAATGTACCTTTTGTTGAAGCTATTTCATAGATGCCTACGTACGTAAAATTCTTAAAAGAGCTTTTAACAAATAAAAGGAAGTTTGAAGAGCTATCAACAGTGGAACTTAACGAGGAATGCTCAGCTATTCTCCAAAATAAGCTACCAACAAAATTGAAAGATCCAGGGAGTTCTACTATTCCTTGTTTAATTGGTAGTTTAAATGTTAACCATGCTTTGCTGATTTAGGGGCAAGTATTAATGTCATGCCCTGTAATATGTTCCTCAAACAACCATTATGCAAATAACAGGTAATTCTAGCTCAAGACTTTAAACGAGCGCTTCTCGGGAGGCAACACGAGCACTAACCCCATTAATTTTCATATTTTTGATTTTTAGCACCTAACTAAAAACTAACCAAATTTTTAGGCGCAGGTTTCCCTACCCACACGGCCTTGCACACGGGCGTGGCCGTGGCCATACGGAAACAGGACAAAACTAATCCCAAAACACGGGCTACGATAAAACGCCACGGCCGTGCGATTCGGCCATGGTCGAAACTGAGAAATCTACACGGGCGTGCGACACGCCCGTGGGACCTTTGTGTCCATTTATTTTTTCTTATTTTCATTTTTAATGTCTTTTCTTTTATCTTTCTCGTCTTTAATTTATATTATTATATTTTGATTTCTTTAATTTAGGTTCAAGGGGCTGTTAACGAACGACCACACCACCACCAGAGTATCCTCCCCACCTTCACCTCTCTCCAACTTTACCGTTTCTTTTCATTGACTCCATCCAAAATTCAGGAAGTTTCACGTCTCTCCCTATCTTATGATTTTATTACTATATTGCTATTATCTATCTCTGTACATTGAGGACAATGTACATCTTAAGTGTGGGGGGGTTAACTACAGTATTAATTGAAAATCCCTGAATTATGTCTTATTCTTAAGTAATTTTCTCATATTACTATTAGAATGAAAATTCTATTAATTTATGATTATCATTGATATGCTTCGGGTTAAGTCATAGGTAATTGTACATTGATGGTTTAAACTTTAAGATATTAGAGAATCAAGCATGATAAGTCTATTTTTTAAAAATTAAAAATTTTCTAGGTTGTTTCCCTAAATTTAAATATTACTTTGAAGTTTGAAATTTGCAAGGTTGACATCAAAAATCATAATTTTTGTGAGATCTTGAGCCTTTTAGAGCATATATTTTTCGTGCTCACTTTATTGTTGGTTATGAGTGTGTCAACATTGATTTGTTATTCTAGAACTTACTTCGATTATGCATGTCAAGACCACACTTTTGATTTGATATACTGAGATGATAAAGGCACCTAGGTTTTAACCCACTTACTCCATAAAAATCCTACCTTCATAATTAACCCTTAGTGAACCCCTTTGAAACTAACAAACCATTTCTTGACTCACCCATTAATATTAACCCAAAACCCACTGATAAACCGTAAAAGTAACATATTTTAATCCCATATTTAGCATACTTTTGGATGATTTATCCCTTGATTTATGTAAAAAGGTGCTCTTAATCCTTTCTTTTCATGTTTTATACACAGGAAAGCACCAGAGGATGGAAAGAACGAGAAACGGGCTCAAAACAGACCAAATTAGGCCAAAGTGAAAATTGACACGGCTTGGACTTGAGCCAACACGGGCGTGTCTCCTTGACAGACTAGAACACGGCCTGATCACGATTTACACGGCGTGTCACCTCATTAAAAGTCCGAACACGGCCTAAAGACGATTCACACGGGCGTGTGCCATGGCCGTCCCCTGCGCGCGAGAAGAGCAATTTCACTCGAGAAAAAAAGATACTTAGGGGCAAAGAAACCGATTTGAAAAGCCTATATAAACACCCTAAGTATAACCTAGAAGAGGGGGTGAGCTAGGCCAAGGAGCCGAGCCAAAAAGGTCGATTTGTGGGAAACACTCGAAGATAGCCGCTGATCCATCTCAAGAAGCTGAAATTCTACTCAAGACGGCGGATCTCTCCTTCAATTCCTTCAGGGGGTTTTAGGGATTTCTTATGTTTTGTTTTATCTTTTCTTCTGAGATGTTTTCTTTTATTGTTATGAACTAAACCCTTCAGATACCTGAAGGGGATGAAACTTAGATGAATCTTGTTATCGTTTGCTGAACTATATGATAAATACTTGATTTGTTCTTAATTATGTGTTCTTAATTCTTGTGTTAATATTTCCGGGATATTGATTCAAGTTTGATGTGCTTAGGTGGAGGAGCAAAAGTCCCTGCTTAAGAGTAGATCTAGCATAATTAAGCGGAGTTGATCGCGCGCCTAGAGATAGGGTGACGAGATTTTGCCGAATTAGGGTGAAACCTAATATGAGAGTCCATAGATCGAGTTAATGCAATTCTAGGGGTTTTAATTAGAAAGAGATTTCAATTAATCAACCTAGGGTTAGACGTTATTCGCTTCGAGAGAGGGTTTAATATACATTAGGGATTCTTACGGATCAAGTCAAGTGAATAAATTGTCTGGTTCAGAGTTAGATAACAAGTGAAGTCTAGGTGGCTTCTTCCTAAGGGTATCGTCTTAATCAACTGAGTTTCTTCAACAGTATTTCCCCAATTCATTCTTTTTTTCTTTGCGTCTTTAGCTTAGTAGTTAGTTAAATTTAGATTAAATAAAAACTTCACTTATTTTAGGCTAGATAATAAAAAGAAAATTAGTATTAGTACTTTTGGTTCCTTTGGGTTCGACAATCCGATCTTGCCTAAGCTATACTACTGTTCGATAGGTGCGCTTGCCTCAAATCGTTGTCATAGTTAGTTTCTAGGTTCGATCATTCTCATTATAAATTTAAAACTCTGAAATCACAGCGATCAAGTTTTTGGCGCCGTTGCCGGGGAACTAAAATATTAAGAAAGCTCTATTTTTATTACTTTAGCCATTATTTTCCGCAATTTAATTTTAATTTTAATTTTAATTTTGTTTTGTTTTTAATTTTGCTAAATTTTCTTTCTTTCTTTTCCTAGCAGGTACCTCTAGTTTATGACTAGAAGGAACCCGAGATGACCACTAGTATACGACAGGTGATATTGAAGCTACCGCTCAGAATCGTAGAGAAATTAGGCGAGCCCTAAATTACACAAAAAGAGCGAGAAGGCGGATCCAATCCTACCAAGGGATGGACGAGAATAATCCACCACCACAAGATGTGGCGAAAATAATGCTCGCGTATTATGTATGATTATGCTAAACCTCATTTAACGGAGCGAGAATCAAGTATTGTTAGGCTCTGCTATAGTCGCTAATAATTTTGAATTAAAGCCTAACACTATACAAATGATTCAACAATTTGTTCAATTTGATGGTTTACAGGACGAAGACCCAAATACTCATATAGCTAATTTTTTAGAGTTCTGTGATACCTTCAAAATAAATGGCGTTTTTGATGATGCCATCCGTCTTCGGTTATTTCCCTTTTCATTAAGGAATAAAGCCAAACAGTGGTTAAACTCGTTACCACGAGGGTCAATCACTACATGGGATCAAATGATTGAAATTTTTTTATTAAAATATTTCCCACTGGCCAAAACGGCCAAATTACGGAATGATATCTCTTCTTTTGTGCAGATGGATTTAGAGACATTATACGACGCGTGGGAGAGATACAAGGATCTCTTGAGAAGGTGTCTGCACCATGGTTTACCCTTGTGGCTCCAAGTCCAAACTTTCTATAACGGTGTAAAACCTCAATGAGGCAACTAATTAATTCAAATTGTCGGAGGAACCCCGAACAATAGAACTCTGGCAAGCGACCTAAGAGTTTATTGAAGAGATGTCATCAATAACTATCGCAGGCGTGTTACAAGGACAAAACCAACAAAATCACCGAGTTTTCAACCTCGACGCAAATAACCATGCTATCAACACAGTAGAGATGATGAATAAAAAGCTTGATAGTTTGTGTTCTTCGTAGGTACATCCAATGAATGCAATCATGAAGCAAATGGAACTGTGGCGAATCCTCGAGTACCCACCCTACCAACCGGCACGAAAAGCGAACAGATGAACTATATAGGTAATAATTTCGAGATCTAATAATAACTCTTATAGTAATACTTATAATCCAGTTTGAGGAAACCACCCAAATTTTTCATGGGGAGGACAAGGAAATCAAGGAATTCAAAGACAACAACCTCCTCAAAATTTCCAAAATCACCCTATCCACAGAAAAGAAGCCGAACCTTGAAGAGATGTCGACAAAATTCATGGCGACCACGGATAACCGTCTCCAAGACACTCAAACCACCCTTAAGAATCAACAGCATCAATTAAGGGATCGAGAAGTCAAGTTGCGAAACTTACTAAGACAGTTGGACAACTTGCAAAGATAATTTCCGAACGACCGCAAGGGCATCTACCAAGCAACACTGAGATTAACCCAAAGGAGCAAATCCAAGCTATCACAGCTCATGATAGTATAGGGTTAGATGAACCCAATCCAATACAAGAAAATGAGGTAGAGAAAGGTAAAGTTGAGGTAACACAAGAAAAGCCAAAACTGGCAATCAAAAAGTACCAACCTCGCATTCCTTATCCCGAAGCGATGAAGAGAGATGATACAGAGGAACAGTTCGGTAAGTTTCTTAAACTTTTAAAGAAATTAAATATTAACTTACCGCTACTTGAAGCCCTTTGCAGATGCCAGATTCTAGAAAATTTTTAAAAGAGCTTTTGACGAACAAACGAATGATAGACGAGGCATCACACGTGGAACTAAACGCAATGTGCTCGGCAATCTTGCAAAATAAACTACCACGGAAATTAAAAGATCCAGGGAGTTTTACAATTCCATGCTTAATTGGTAGTTTACCTATTGATAATGCGTTAGCCGATTTAGGGGCAAGCATAAATGTCATGCCTTATAAATTGTTTAAACAACTAGGTCTAGGGAAACCCAAAACAAACTAGGATGAGCATCCAACTAGCTGATAAAACTGTTAGAATTCCTAGGGGTATTATCGAAGATGTTCTTGTAAAAATTGATAAATTCGTTTTCCTAGTAGATTTTGTTGTCTTAGACATGGATGAGGATAATAGTATCCCCTTAATTTTAGGAAGACCCTTTTTAGAAACTGCTAGAACAAAAATTGATGTTGGTACATGAGAACTCATACTTCATGTAGGTGACGAATCGATCAGTTTACAAGCTCTTGACTCGACCAGGACAACAATTGATGAAGGTGAGAAAGTAAATTCAGTTGATAACCAAGTTGTTCAACTTCCACCGCAGGAAACACCACAAGGTTACAAACCTGAGCCGAATCATGGACCCCATGATAACAAAGAAGAAGTACATAAGGAACGAAGCCATAGGGACAATAAATTAGAAGAGTGGAAATCACAATTCAAAGAAGAACCGGAACCACACGAAGTAAAATCGACGGAGCCCCCAGAAGAGCTCATAGGAACAACAAACCACTTCAAAATAGGAGACCAGGTACTGTTAGATAAAGCAGATCCTCGCATCATTACATCAGACCTGAACACAAACGAAGAAATTCCTCTTGAGGTACACAATATTTTCCCATACGAAACAGTCGAGGTAAGTAATCCTATTTTTGGTACTTTCAATATAAACGCTTCTCGACTTAAACTTTATCAAGGAAATAGAATTGATAGCATGAGGGAAGATATTCAAATTTTTAAACCACCCTGATTTTTTTGCGAATACGAGGAAAGTCTAGCTTAAGACTTTAAACGAGCGCTTCTCGGGAGGCAACTCGAGCACTAATTCTAATTACTTTTGTATTTGTTTTCATTTTATTTTCTTTTCTTCTCTTAGTCTTAAACACCTAGTTTTAAACTAACCAAAAGTGCAGATTTCCAACCCACACGGCCTTGCACACGACCGTGGCAGTGTGGAGGTACAAAATCTCCATACTGACAATGGCAGAAGCGGTACAAGTCAGAAAGAATCAAATCTTCAAGTCACGGACTCCAACCGCCACCCCACGGGCACCGGCAAAACACCACGATCGTGCGACGCGGCCGTGGACGACACTGACTTATCACCAACGGGCGTGGCAATCTGTAAAATGGGCGTGAGAGACATGAAAGACGCTCAACACGGCCGTGCGATGCGGCCGTGGTCGACACTGGTAGTTTATACACGGGCATGGTAACCAGAACATGGGCGTGGGAGAAACGATACGATGCATAACACGGCCGTGCGAGGCGGCCGTGTGAATCAACACGCCTATGGTACACTGCGTGGGAATGTACCGACTTGAGAATTCTATTTAAACCACCCACCCTCCGTCTTCTCACCCATTCAAATTTATTCGGTTTTTATTTTCTTTCTCAACCCTCTCCCTACTTTTCTTCTCCAATACATTCCCAAAACCCTTGAGCTACACCAAATGCCAAGAAGCGGAAGGAATCAAGCATAGTCTCCAAGAGGGAGACAGATCTATATAAGTTCATGCCTACCGCTTCAATCATTCGACAAGCCAAGGATATTTGAGGCCATTTAGTTTTTATTTCGTTTTTCTCTTACTCGCTTCAATTTCCTTATCTTTACTTCTCTTACGCTTAATTTAACTTATTTTATTTTAGTTTCTTGGTTTTAGGTTCTTCAGTCGCTTGGGAATCACACCACGACCACCACCATATCCACACATTTTTAGAAATCACACTCCAACAATAAGGACTCTACGGTCCATTTATCTTTTCTTTTAATTTTAGTTCACTTTTTATTTTTCTTCACTTTAGCTTGCTTTTCTTTAATTAGTTAATTAGTATAGTTTTAATTATTATTATGATATCCTGGCTAATCCTCCATGAGCTACCCAATTTCTTCATCTATCTAGAGCAGGGATCGTCATAAAGAACGACCCTCCAACTTATCTTTCACCTCCAACGCAAGGATTTCATCCATAATTCAGGAGTTTCATTTCTCTCCATATCTTTTGAATTTATACTTAATTGTCTATATATATATCTTTGTACATTGAGGGCAATGTACATCTTAAGTGTGGGGGGGTGAACAACCTAAAAATGTTCCTAACTTTTTCATTATTCTCAAATTCTGAAATTAGGTGCCAAACTTTTTGCATTATTCTCAAATCCTCGAATTTTAATTTGTTTTTAAGTAATTTTCTCATATTACTAATTAGGATGAAATTTCTGATGATTTATGACTTTTATTGATATGTTTTAGATTAAGTCATTGATAATTGTGCATTGATAATTAAATTATAAGATACTAGAGAATCAAGCATGATAAGTCTATTTTTCATAAATTAAAAATTTTTCTAGGTTGTCTACCTGAATTTAAAATATTACTTTGAAGTTTGAAAATTACGAGGATGACATCAAAATACCCATAATTTTTGTGAGATTTTGAGCCTTATTAGAGCATATATTCTTTTTCATGCTCGCTTTTTGATTATGAGTGTGTCAACATTGAACTGTTATTCTAGAACTTGCATCGATTATACATGTCGAGACCACACCTTTGATTTGATATACAGAAATGATAAAGGCACCTAGGATTTAACCCACTTACTCCATAAAAAGCCTACCTTCATAATTAACCTGTAACACCCCAAACCCGACCCATTCACTACGACCGAATTTGAAATGCCACTGCGGAACACGTTCGAAAATATTCTTACTTAAGAGTAAAAACCGTTAAAAATTTGTTGCCTTTAATAAAACATTTTTTTGTGACTTAAAATATTCTAAGTAAAAATTTAATTGTTATAAAATACCGGATTCAAAACTTTATTATGTACAGATTTAAGAAAATAAAACCATTGGCGATAGATACCTCAATTGTCAATCCATAATAAAACATAATAATAAGATACTTAATAAAAATACTTAAATACTTTAATGGGCCTTATTACAATAAACACTTAATCAAAATACTAAAAATATAAATACTTAATTAATTAAAATATATTTCGCATGGGCCACCTTGTATCCACTCCAAACCCGGTCCAAGCATCACCAAATGTTGGTAAAAATTGGGTGAGTCATACAGCACTGGTGTGTGTAATTAAACCACCAATTCCACCCACATGTTAACCACATATTATCCCATATATCGAGATAACAAATATCATATTCACATATTACCACATTCGGGCTTGGCCCATATTCATATCACATTCATATAATAGATAATGAGTTTATGCAAAGTGCACCCAACCCAACCAAGGGTCCGTCAGTTACTCCTACCTTAGCGGACTCCTGCCCAAGGCCGTGGCTAATCCACCGATCAACTAAGTGATCCCACATATCTTACCTTGGCGCACTTTGTTGCCAAGACCGTGGTCGAGCCACCGATCACCTAAGTGATCCCACATATCTTACCTTGGCGGACTTGTCGCTCAAGGCCGTGGTGTTTGAGCCACCGATCACCTAAGTGATCCCACATATCATTCACCCCACGGTGATGCACACACAATATCAACCGCCGAGGTGGGCACCTAGCCAACACCTCCCTTGATGAAGCACATAGCTAACATCAAGCGCTAACGTAGCACAAGGCTAACATTAGACCACGCATATATAAAGTACACCCTTTCCTTCGATAGTCACATTCATATCCCATCCCATGCACATGCAACATATGATAATGTCATAACATAGTAAAATAATGCATGCACATGCTATTCGGCATACAAACATATTCTCATTGGCATATTCACATTCTTAATAATTAACACTCGACTGATTTTCGATATACCCCTTAAGGGTAACCATTCACAATCGCCACTGCACATATTAGCATTTACACAACACATACAATATACCATAAACCCGAAAAACAGTGGGTTAATCACACACCTTATAACTTGGAGAACTACGCTTTCGATACCGATGCTATTACTAGGCGACACTACGACTATTTGCCTACTTTCTTGTTCTGACGCTGGTCCACACCCCGGTGGCCAATCTCGAATCACAAATGACTCTTTTCTTAAACTTTGGGGTAGGGACCTTCTCTTTTTCCTCTTGACTGGCATCCATGTCCATTAATGATATCTTTAATCGTAACCATCGGTTAAACAAGAATACTTTAATCTAAATATTTTGAATCGAAACTATACTTACTAAATATCCTTACCACAATGATCTCGAGTCTCGAAGCTTGCTATACACTTCGCGATTTTCCTAAATCACCATAGATAGAATCGGTCAACCATTTATTCCCATAAAGTGGCCTATGGCCGAATATCACAAGTCACTTACCTTGATGACTTCAATTCCCGAAAGGCTCCCTAAAGTCGGCACTATACGTTGCTTACTCTTAGCGATAAATTTCCGAATCACCCTCCTAGGTGCGGCCACAACCAAGAAATAGAACTAGATCTTCAACCTTCTGGCTTTTGAAAGATTCGCTAATATCCTAATTAACAAAGGCACATTCGACTATTCAAGAAAAATATAATGAATTGGGTTGAAAGGAAGAAAAAGAAGGGAAAGTGAGAGATTACAAGAATTTCGGTAATGGTAACAAAGAAGATTCGCTTTACTAGAAAAAAAGAACAAAAGAACTTTCTTGGCTTTAAAATTTTGGCAATGGAGAGATCAAGGAAAGAAATAAAAATAAAAATATGAACTCCCTTCTATTAAAATTCGCACACATGGAAGAAAGAAAACCAAATTTTCTAGCAGCTCTCTCCTTAAAAGCTTCAAGGCCGAATAGCACACCTCAAGAGTCCTACAACTGCCACCATCTAATCCCTATTAAAACTCTTATTTTATCCCCATATCACCTATTCAAAAACAATTAAAATATCGCCACCCTTATCTTCTATCTTAACTAAATAACTAAATAAATAAAAGAAAAAAAAAAAAAGATTTATCCAAATTAATTTAAAAACCAAAAGCTAGCTTAATCTTAATCTATTTGAAGATCCCATGTGCCGCCCACTCGCCTCTCCAACTCACAAAATGAAAATAAAAAATAAAACACCCCTTATGCTGCCATTGAGCTTCGAACCAGCGACCTCCTGGAACCATAAACTGCAGCTAACGTCCCAGCCAATTTGCCAAGGCGCCATTTGTGATGTGATTCACCCAAAACTTCTTTTAACACCTCTTTTCCCTAGCTCCCTTATCTCAACGCCAAAACCAAAAATAAAAACACGCTTGTCGCCGCCTTGATTCAACCAGTGCCCTTATTGGCGTCCTTCCCAAGCCTTAAAGTAGCGCATGGAAGCCACCTTACCAAAGCCTTTCTTATGCTAAGAATGCCTACAAAAATTTCTTTAAAGCCTTCTTAGCCCAATTCCCTTTTTAACGCTAAAAAAAATTAAAAGCCCATCTGCTTCCCATGTTACTCGAACCCCTTCCCCTTGGCACTCCCTTTGCACCTTAGCGCCTCAAGCCACTTTGCCAATTAATTTCTTGTGTCCTAATATTCCACAAAATTCTTTTAAGGCCTTCTTGCCTAGTTTCCCCTTTTTACTCTTAAATCCAAAATTTTTCCAAAGCTTTCACCCTCATTCTAAAGTTCTAAAAACTCTTAAAACATCTCCAAATACCCTTAAAACCCACTAGCACTTGGGTTATGCTCCAAACGCATAACCCCTAATCTAGGATGTTACGCTTCTACCCTCCTTAAAAATAATTTCGTCCTCGAAATTACTTACTCGACGAATAATCGTACATCCTAACTCACCGCACTACGCTTATGTCACAAGACTGATCTTAATAAATCTAACACATCCCCTAGAACTCATTTCTAACGTCGCGATTTAATCTGATTAAAAGTTTTATGCATTAGTATTTGTTCCACTGCTCAACCGCGAACAATTTTATGAAAAGAATTTCTAGAAGTGGTTCTTTCGATCGAACAAAGTTTCAGTTCAAGTTTACTATTCTAATTCATAGAATCACATTCACATTCATCCACAACATTCACTTCACCACTTTGGGCATTTCCGATCATTCCCTACCCTGTGGGTAATTTCGTCATTTTTCCTATAGGGGTATTTTGGTAATAAATCGAGGTCACCAAAATAATCTTTAAAAATCAAGGGATTTTGAAATCTCCAAGTTTCGAGGGTATTTTTGAAAATATTTTTCAAATCAAAGGTATTGCTTAAAATTTCGTAAATCGGGTTTATTTTGGTAATTTTGGAAGTCGGGGGCATTTTAGTAATTTCCAAATCAAGGTATCTTAACATTTTGCAGAAATAGAATTTTCTGTATTTCAGTAAAGTAGAAATATTTTAACAAAAGTCGAGGGTATTTTTGAAAATCTTAAAAACTAAGGGTATTTTAGTAATTTACAATACAGAGGCATTTTTCTAATTTTGTAAATCGAGATATTTTGGAAAAAATTCATAATAATCTTTTACTACAATTAAAAGGGTAATTTAGGGATTTTAAAACTAGGAATTTTATAAAATCGCATGGCTAGTCCCTTTCGGGTTTTAATGATTGATTTAGCCCGTGAATAAGTCCTCTTGGTTAGGGTGAACAGTTACTACGCACTGTAGGATTCGAGTAAAGAGGAGGTGAGTCACTAGGACCGCTTAAATACCAAGCTCTTCATCGAATCCACTCCTAGACATGCGCACAGCTTGATTGCCACACCCCTAGCTCGGCGACTTACTTCACAGTGTTTGTTTAATAGTCCTTAAGTCTTATGCATGTGTTTGAGTGCACTAGCCCTAGGGTTCATCGGATCCTAGTTCACTAATCTACGCTCCTTCATACTTATAACATTCACATACACATTTCACTTGATGAGTCACGGTACTTACCTGGTGGATCATGGGTTGGAGATACAAAGCCATGCCGAATATCCTCAAATAAAAACCCATATTTTGAAAAGCCCATTTTTGAAAACATTTTGGGACCCAAAACCCTCAAAGCCGAGTTTTGAACCGAGCTCGATACCAATTTTGTAACACCCCAAACCCGGCCCATTCACTACGAATCGAATTTGAAATGCCATCTGCTGAACACGTTCAAAAATATTCTTACTTAAGAGTAAAAACCGTTAAAAATTTGTTGCCTTTAATAAAACATTTTTTGTGACTTAAAATATTCTAAGTAAAAATTTAATTGTTATAAAATACCGGATTCAAAACTTTATTATGTACAGATTTAAGAAAATAAAACCATTGGCGATAGATACCTCAATTGTCAATCCATAATAAAACATAATAATAAGATACTTAATAAAAATACTTAAATACTTTAATGGGCCTTATTACAATAAACACTTAATCAAAATACTGAAAATATAAATACTTAATTAATTAAAATATATTTCTGCATGGGCCACCTTGTATCCACTCCAAACCCGGTCCAAGCATCACCAAATGTTGGTAAAAATTGGGTGAGTCATACGGACTCGATGTGTAATTAAACCACCGAATTCCACCCACATGTTAACCACATATTATCCCATATATCGATAACAAATATCATATTCACATATTACCACATTCTGGGCTTGGCCCATATTCATATCACATTCATATAATAGATAATGAGTTTATGCAAAGTGCACCCAACCCAACCTATGGTCCGTCCGTTACTCCTACCTTAGCGGACTCCGCCCCAAGGCCGTGGCTAATCCACCGATCAACTAAGTGATCCCACATATCTTACCTTGGCGGACTTGTCGCTCAAGGCCGTGGTCGAGCCACCGATCACCTAAGTGATCCCACATATCTTACCTTGGCGGACTTGTCGCTCAAGGCCGTGGTCGAGCCACCGATCACCTAAGTGATCCACATATCATTCACCCACGGTGATGCACACAGCTATCAACCGCCGAGGTGGGCACCTAGCCAACACCTCCCTTGATGAAGCACATAGCTAACATCAAGCGCTAACGTAGCACAAGGCTAACATTAGACCACGTACATAAAAGTACACCCTTTCCTTCGATAGTCACATTCATATCCCATCCCATGCACATGCAACATATGATAATGTCATAACATAGTAAAATAATGCATGCACATGCTATTCGGCATACAAACATATTCTCATTGGCATATTCACATTCTTAATAATTAACACTCTGACTGATTTCCGATATACCCTTAAGGGTAACCATTCACAATCGCCACTCGCACATATTAGCATTTACACAACACATACAATATACCATAAACCCAAAAAACAGTGGGTTAATCACACACCTTATAACTTGGAGAACTACGCTTTCGATACCGATACTATTACTAGGCGACACTACGGCTATTTGCCTACTTTCTTGTTCTGACGCTGGTCCACACCTCGGTGGCCAATCTCGAATCGCTAAACAACTCTTTTCTTAAACTTTAGGGTAGGGACCTTCTCTTTCCCTCTTAATCGGCATCCATGTCCATTAATGATATCTTTAATCGTAACCATCGGTTAAACAAGAATACTTTAATCTAAATATTTTGAATCGAAACTATACTTACTAAATATCCTTACCACAATGATCTGAGTCTCGAAGCTTGCTATACACTTCAGTCGATTTTCCTAAATCACCATAGATAGAATCGGTCAACCATTTATTCCCATAAAGTGGCCTATGGCCGAATATCACAAGTCACTTACCTTGATGACTTCAATTCCCGAAGGCTCCCCTAAAGTCGGCACTATACGTTGCTTACTCTTAGCGATAAATTTCCCGAATCACCTCCTAGGTGCGGCCACAACCAAGAAATAGAACTAGATCTTCAACCTTCGGCTTTTGAAACAGATTCGGCTAATATCCTAATTAACAAAGGCACATTCGGCTATTCAAGAAAAATATAATGAATTGGGTTGAAAGGAAGAAAAAGAAGGAAAGTGAGAGATTACAAGAATTTCGGTAATGGTAACAAAGAAGATTCGGCTTTACTAGAAAAAAAGAACAAAAGAACTTTCTTGGCTTTAAAATTTTGGCAATGGAGAGATCAAGGAAAGAAATAAAAATAAAAATATGAACTCCTTCTATTAAAATTCGGCACACATGGAAGAAAGAAAACCAAATTTTTGGCAACTCTCTCCTTAAAAGCTTCAAGGCCGAATAGCACACCTCAAGAGTCCTACAATCGCCACCATCTAATCCCTATTAAAACTCTTATTTTATCCCCATATCACCTATTCAAAAACAATTAAAATATCATACCCTTATCTTCTATCTTAACTAAATAACTAAATAAATAAAAGAAAAAATAGCATTTATCCAAATTTAATTTAAAAACCAAAAGCTAGCTTAATCTATTTGAAGATCCCATGTGCCGCCCATCGCTCTCCAACTCACGCAAAAATGAAAATAAAAATAAACACCCTTATGTCGCCATTGAGCTTCAACCAAATGACCTCCTAGAACCATAAATCTGCACCTAACGTCCCCACCAATTTGCCAAGGCGCCATTTGTGATGTGATTCACCCAAAACTTCTTTTAACACCTCTTTTCCCTAGCTCCCTTATCTCAACGCCAAAACCAAAAATAAAAACACGCTTGCTGCCACCCTGATTCGAACCCAGGCCCTTATTGGCATCCTTCCCAAGCCTTAAAGTAGCGCATGGAAGCCACCTTACCAAAGCCTTTCTTTTGCTAAGAATGCCTACAAAAATTTCTTTAAAGCCTTCTTAGCCCAATTCCCTTTTTAACGCTAAAAAAATTAAAAGCCCATCTGCTTCCCATGTTACTCGAACCCCTTCCCCTTGGCACTACCTTTGCACCTTAGCGCCTCAAGCCACTTTGCCAATTAATTTCTTGTGTCCTAATATTCCACAAAATTCTTTTAAGGCCTTCTTGCCTAGTTTCCCCTTTTTACTCTTAAATCCAAAATTTTTCCAAAGCTTTCACCCTCATTCTAAAGTTCTAAAAACTCTTAAAACATCTCCAAATACCCTTAAAACCCACTAGCACTTGGGTTATGCTCCAAACGCATAACCCCTAATCTAGGATGTTACAGTTCTACCCTCCTTAAAAATAATTTCGTCCTCGAAATTACTTACTAACGAATAATCGTACATCCTAACTCACCGCACTACGCTTATGCTGCGCACTCTGATCTTAACAAATCTAACACATCCCCTAGAACTCATTTCTAACGTCGCGATTTAATCTGATTAAAAATTTTTATGCATTAGTATTTGTTCCAATCATTTAACCATGAACAATTTTATGAAAAGAATTTCTAGAAGTGGTTCTTTCGATCGAACAAAGTTTCAGTTCAAGTTTACTATTCTAATTCAGAGAATCACATTCACATTCATCCACAACATTCACTTCACCACTTTGGGCATTTTCGATCATTCCCTACCCCAGGGGTAATTTCGTCATTTTTCCTATAGGGGTATTTTGGTAATAAATCGAGGTCACCAAAAATAATCTTTAAAAATTAAGGGATTTTGAAATCTCCAAGTTTCGAGGGTATTTTTGAAAATATTTTTCAAATCAAAGGTATTACCAAATTTCGAAATCGGGTTTATTTTGGTAATTTTGGAAGTCGTGGGCATTTTAGTAATTTCCAAATCTGGGTATCTTAACATTTTGCAGAAATAGAATTTTCTGGTATTTCTGTAAAGTAGAAATATTTTAACAAAAGTCGAGGGTATTTTTGAAAATCTTAAAAACTAAGGGTATTTTAGTAATTTACAATACAGGGGCATTTTTCTAATTTTGTAAATCGGAGATATTTTGGAAAAAAATTCACAATAATCTTTTACTACAATTAAAAGGGTAATTTAGGGATTTTAAAACTAGGAATTTTATAAAATCAAGATGGCTAGTCCCTTCGGGTTTTAATGATTGGTTTAGCCCGTGAATAAGTCCTCTTGGTTAGGGTGAACTGTTACTACGCACTGCAGGATTCGAGTAAAGAGGAGGTGAGTCACTAGGACTTCTTAAATACCAAGCTCTTATCGAATCCACTCCTAGACATGCGCACAACAGTTGCCACACCTAGCTCGGCGACTTACTTCACAGTGTTTGTTTAATAGTCCTTAAGTCTTATGCATGTGTTTGAGTGCACTAGCCCTAGGGTTCAAAGCAGATCCTAGTTCACTAATCTACGTTCCTTCATACTTATAACATTCACATACACATTTCACTTCAGTGAGTCACGGGTACTTACCGTGGATCATGGTCGGAGATACAGTGCCATGCCGAAATATCCTGAAATAAAAGCCCATATTTTGAAAAGCCCATTTTTGAAAACATTTTGGGACCCAAAACCCTCAAAGCCGAGTTTTGAACCGGGCTCTGATACCAATTTTGTAACACCCCAAACCCGGCCCATTCACTACGATCGAATTTGAAATGCCATCTGCGAACACGTTCAAAAATATTCTTACTTAAGAGTAAAAACCGTTAAAAATTTGTTGCCTTTAATAAAACATTTTTTGTGACTTAAAATGTTCTAAGTAAAAATTTAATTGTTATAAAATACTGATTCAAAACTTTATTATGTACAGATTTAAGAAAATAAAACCATTGGCGATAGATACCTCAATTGTCAATCCATAATAAAACATAATAATAAGATACTTAATAAAAATACTTAAATACTTTAATGGGCCTTATTACAATAAACACTTAATCAAAATACTGAAAATATAAATACTTAATTAATTAAAATATATTTCTGCATGGGCCACCTTGTATCCACTCCAAACCCGGTCCAAGCATCACCGAAAATGTTGGTAAAAATTGGGTGAGTCATACGCACTCGATTGTGTAATTAAACCACTGAATTCCACCCACATGTTAACCACATATTATCCCATATATCAGATAACAAATATCATATTCACATATTACCACATTCTGGGCTTGGCCCATATTCATATCACATTCATATAATAGATAATGAGTTTATGCAAAGTGCACCCAACCCAACCTAGGGTCCGTCCGTTACTCCTACCTTAGCAGACTCCCTGCCCAAAGCCGTGGCTAATCCACCGATCAACTAAGTGATCCCACATATCTTACCTTGGCAGACTTGCTGCTCAAGGCCGTGGCTGAGCCACCGATCACCTAAGTGATCCCACATATCTTACCTTGGCGCACTTGTCGCTCAAGGCCGTGGTTGAGCCACCGATCACCTAAGTGATCCCACATATCATTCACCCACGGTGATGCACACAAACTATCAACCGCCGAGGTGGGCACCTAGCCAACACCTCCCTTGATGAAGCACATAGCTAACATCAAGCGCTAACGTAGCACAAGGCTAACATTAGACCACGTACATAAAGTACACCCTTTCCTTCGATAGTCACATTCATATCCCATCCCATGCACATGCAACATATGATAATTTCATAACATATTAAAATAATGCATGCACATGCTATTCGGCATACAAACATATTCTCATTGGCATATTCACATTCTTAATAATTAACACGACTGATTTCCGATATACCCTTAAGGGTAACCATTCACAATCGCCACTTTGCACATATTAGCATTTACACAACACATACAATATACCATAAACCCGAAAAACAGTGGGTTAATCACACACCTTATAACTTGGAGAACTGCGCTTTCGATACCGATGCTATTACTAGGCGACACTACGGCTATTTGCCTACTTTCTTGTTCTGACGCTGGTCCACACCCCGGTGGCCAATCTCGAATCACCCAAAACGACTCTTTTCTTAAACTTTGGGGTAGGGACCTTCTCTTTCCCCTCCCGATCGCATCCATGTCCATTAATGATATCTTTAATCGAACCATCGGTTAAACAAAGAATACTTTAATCTAAATATTTTGAATCGAAACTATACTTACTAAATATCCTTACCACAATGATCTGAGTCTCGAAGCTTGCTATACACTTCAGTCGATTTTCCTAAATCACCATAGATAGAATCGGTCAACCATTTATTCCCATAAAGTGGCCTATGGCCGAATATCACAAGTCACTTACCTTGATGACTTCAATTCCCGAAAGGCTCCCCTAAAGTCGGCACTATACGTTGCTTACTCTTAGCGATAAATTTCCCGAATCACCCTCCTAGGTGCAAAATACAACCAAGAAATAGAACTAGATCTTCAACCTTCGGCTTTTGAAACAGATTCGGCTAATATCCTAATTAACAAAGGCACATTCGGCTATTCAAGAAAAATATAATGAATTGGGTTGAAAGGAAGAAAAAGAAGGGAAAGTGAGAGATTACAAGAATTTTGGTAATGGTAACAAAGAAGATTCGGCTTTACTAGAAAAAAAAGAACAAAAGAACTTTCTTGGCTTTAAAATTTTGGCAATGGAGAGATCAAGGAAAGAAATAAAAAATAAAAATATGAACTCCCTACTATTAAAATTCGGCACACATGGAAGAAAGAAAACCAAATTTTCGGCAGCTCTCTCCTTAAAAGCTTCAAGGCCGAATAGCACACCTCAAGAGTCCTACAATCTGCCACCATCTAATCCCTATTAAAACTCTTATTTTATCCCCATATCACCTATTCAAAACAATTAAAATATCGCCACCCTTATCTTCTATCTTAACTAAATAACTAAATAAATAAAAGAAAAAAAAAAGATTTATCCAAATTAATTTAAAAACCAAAAGCTAGCTTAATCTTAATCTATTTGAAGATCCCATGTGCCGCCCATCGCCTCTCAACTCTGCAAAATGAAAATAAAAATAAAACACCCTTATACGCCATTGAGCTTGAACCAAATGACCTCCTAGAACCATAAATCTGCAACTAACGTCCCACCAATTTGCCAAGGCGCCATTTGTGATGTGATTCACCCAAAACTTCTTTTAACACCTCTTTTCCTAGCTCCCTTATCTCAACGCCAAAACCAAAAATAAAAACACGCTTGCTTGTTGCTTGCCTTGATTCGAACCAGGCCCTTATTGGCGCCCTTCCCAAGCCTTAAAGTAGCGCATGGAAGCCACCTTACCAAAGCCTTTCTTATGCTAAGAATGCCTACAAAAATTTCTTTAAAGCCTTCTTAGCCCAATTCCCTTTTTAACGCTAAAAAAAATTTAAAGCCCATCCGCTTCCCATGTTACTCGAACCCCTTCCCCTTTGGCACTCCTTTGCACCTTAGCGCCTCAAGCCACTTTGCCAATTACTTTCTTGTGTCCTAATATTCCACAAAATTCTTTTAAGGCCTTCTTGCCTAGTTTCCCCTTTTTACTCTTAATTCCAAAATTTTTCCAAAGCTTTCACCCTCATTCTAAAGTTCTAAAAACTCTTAAAACATCTCCAAATACCCTTAAAACCCACTAGCACTTGGGTTATGCTCCAAATGCATAACCCCTAATCTAGGATGTTACATAACCCCTAGTGAACCCCTTTGATCCTAACAACCCTTTTTATTGACCCACCCACTAATATTAACCCAAAACCCTTTGTATTTGTTATCACCATTCTTCTTGACTACCCTTTTTGTCGAGATTTGATTTGACCAGTTGCCTAACTATGTTCTTTATTTCAGTTGTTAAAGTTCTTTACTTGATTTACTCTTAAAAAAAAATCGATCGAAGTATATTCATTATTAGTTTTGAGATTAGGTGAGCTTATACGTTAAATTCCAATTATTGAAGAAAAAGCTCGTATTATTAGTTTCAAAGTTTCAATTCATGTAATTATTTATTATTCAGTTCATTGTTTCTAGTTAGGTAATTTGTCAATTCGATCTCGATTCTAACCCTCCAATTCAGCCTTTATCCACACCTTAACCCAAGCCCGTTACAAACCCTTTCAAAGACCTTTTGATTTGTGCATCATCTCATATTACAGTGGTGGAGATTTGATTTTCATGCAAGCCTATGGGATTAACTTTTCAGGTTTGACGTTTGAGTGCTTAATTCTGAACCTTAAACACTTCGAGTGATTTGAGTGAATCTTTTGTGAGGATGTCAATCATTGTAGGTTTTGGATCAGAGGTAATTATTTAGATGAGGGGAAACACATATGTTTTGTTCTACAAATGTATGACTTATATTGTTTGAATCTTTAGGACTCTTTGAGTTAAATTATCCATGTATAAATTATCTATGAATTATGATGAGACATTGTTGATAGGAATATTGAATCATGGAAAGTTTGTTTTAATTGTAAGTTGAGAATTTTTCTTGAGGACAAGCAAAAGTTTAAGTGTGGGGGTATGTGATAAACCGTAAAAGTAACATATTTTAATCCCACATTTAGCATACTTTTGGATGATTTATCCCTTGATTTATGTAAAAAGGTTCTCTTAATCCTTTCTTTTCATGTTTTATACTCAGGAAAGCACCAGAGGATGGAAAGAACGAGAAACGGGCTCAAAACGGACCAAATTGGGCCAAAGTGAAAATCGACACGGCCTGGACTTGAGCCAACACGGGCGTGTCTCCTTGATAGACTAGAACACGGCCTGATCACGATTTACACGGGCGTGTCACCTCATTAAAAGTCCAAACACGGCCTAAAGACGATTCACACGGGCGTGTGCCATGGCCGTGTCCCTATCGTGGAGAAGAGCAATTTCACTCGAAAAAGGATACTTAGGGGCAAAGAAACCTATTTCAAAATCCTATATAAACACCCTAAGTATAACCTAGAAGAGGGGGGTGAGCTAGGCCAAGGAGCCGAGCCGAAAAGGTCAGATTTGTGGGAAACACTCGAAGATAGCCAGTTGATCCATCTCAAGAAGCCGAAATTCTACTCAAGACGGCGGATCTCTCCTTCAATTCCTTCAGGGGGTTTTAGGGATTTCTTATGTTTTGTTTTATCTTTTCTTCTGAGATGTTTTCTTTTATTGTTATGAACTAAACCCTTCAGATACCTGAAGGGGATGAAACTTAGAAGAATCTTGTTATCGTTTGCTGAACTATATGATAAATACTTGATTTTTTCTTAATTATGTGTTCTTAATTCTTGTGTTAATATTTCCAGGATATTGATTCAAGTTTGATGTGCTTAGGTGGAGGAGCAAAAGTCCCTGCTTAAGAGTAGATCTAGCATAATTAAGCGGAGTTGATCGCGCGCCTAGAGATAGGGTGACGAGATTTTGCTGGATTAGGGTGAAACCTAATATGGGAGTCCATAGATCGAGTTAATGCAATTCTAGGGGTTTTAATTAGAAAGAGATTTCAATTAATCAACCTAGGGTTAGACGTTATTTACTTCGAGAGAGGGTTTAATATACATTAGGGAGTCTTACGGATCAAGTCAAGTGAATAAATCGTCTGGTTCAGAGTTAGATAACAAGTGAAGTCTAGGTGGCTTCTTTTTATTTTAGATTAAATAACAACTTCACTTATTTTAGGCTAGATAATAAAAATAAAGTTAGTATTAGTACTTTTGGTTCCTTTGGGTTCGACAATCCGGTCTTGCCTAAGCTATACTACTGTTCGATAGGTGCGCTTGCCTCAAATCGTTGTCATAGTTAGTTTCTAGGTTCGATCATTCTCATTATAAATTTAAAACTCTGAAATCACAGCGATCACCCACTTTGTATTTGTTATCACCATTTCTCTTGACTACCCTTATATCGAGATTTGATTTGATCGGTTGCTTAACTATTTTCTTTATTTCAGTTGTTAAATTCTATCTTATTATTATTGTATGATTTGTTCTTAAAAAAAACGAAGTATAGTCATTATTAGTTCTATGTTATTTGAGCTTACATTTAATTTTACATTTTGAGAAGAAGCTCGTGTTATTAGTGATGAATTCTTAATTGATGTAATAATTCAAGCTTTAGTTATTTTTCAAGTTAGGTAATTTATCAATTCAGTCTCGATACTAACCCTTTAATTTAGCCTTTATCCACACCTTTAACCCAAGCCCCGTTACAACCCATAAAAGACCTTTTGATTTGTGTATCATATCATTTTACAGTGGTGGAGATTTGATTTTCATGCAAGCCTATGAGATTAACTTTTCATGTTTGACTCTTGAGTGCTTAATTTCTAACCTTAAACACTTTGAGTGATTTGAGTGAACCTTTAGTGAGGATGTCAATTTTTGTCGATTTTGAATTAAAGGTGATTATTTAGGTAAGGGGAAACACCTATTTTTCGTACTATAAAAATTATGACTTTGATTGTTTGAATCTTTAGGAACCTTCTGGTTAAATTATCAATGTATGAATTGCCTATGAATTATGAGGAAACATTATTGATGAAGGTTATGAATTGAGGAAATTCAATTTTAATTGTGAGTTGAGAATTTTGATTGAGGACAAGGAAATGCTTAAGTGTGGGGTATTTGATAAACCGTAATATATACATATTTTAATCCCACATTTAGCATACTTTTGGATGATTTAATCCCTTGAATTGTGGAATTTGATGCTCCGAATCCTTTAATTTCATGTTTTATACTTAGGAGAGCATCGGGGGATGAAAAAACGAGAAGTGCGCCGAAAACGGAGAAAATGGGCCAAAGTAAGAAATTCACACGGCCTGGAGTTCACCACCGGCCGTGCCACCTTAGCAGGCCCGAACACGGCCTGGGCTCGACTCACACGCAGGCGTTCCACACGGCGTGCCCGCATGACTGTTTTTAATTCCATTCGGATTAGGGTACTTGTGGGCCAAGAAAGGCATTCCAAAAGCCTATATAAACACCCTAGAGGGCAACCTAAAAGGGGAGTTTGACAGAAGCCTTCTGTCAGGGCTTTTGACAGGGAGCGAGGCCAGAGAGGGCTAAACACAGGGGATTACTCCAAGAAAGCCAGTTGATCCATCTCAGAAGCCGGAATCACGCTCAAGAAGGAAGATCTTCCCTTCAATTTCCTTCAGGGGGTTTTAGGGTTTTTCTTATGTTTTGTTATGTACTTTCTTCTAAGATGTATTCTTTATTAAACATGAACTAAACCCCTCAAATACCTGAGGGGGATGAAACCTAAGACGAATCTTGTTATTTTTTTTGAACTATATGATAAATACATGATTTGTTCTTAATTATGTGTTCTTAATTCTTGTTTTAATATTTCAGGATATTGATTCAAGTATTGATGTGCTTAGGCAGTGGAGCAAAAGTCCCTGTTTAAGAGTAGATTTAGCATAGTTAAGCGGAGTTGATCGCAACCCTAGAGATAGGATGACGAAATTCTGCCGGATTAGGGTCAAACTTAATATGGGAGTCCATAGATCAAGTTAATGCAACACTAGGGGTTTTAATTAGAAAGAGATTTCAATTAATCAACCTAGGGTTAGACGTTAGTAGCCTTGAAAGAGGTATTAATATAAATTAGGGAATCCTACGGATCAAGTCAAGTGAATAAATCGTCTGGTTCAGAGTTAAATAACAAGTGAAGTCTAGGTGGATTCTTCCTTGGGTATTGTCTTAATCAACTGGTTTTCCCAAAAGTATTTTCCCAATTCACTCTCTGTGTCTTAGCATATTTAGTTTAGTAATTAGTTAATTAAACATCGATTCTCTTAATACTTAGGCTAGATAATAAAAAGATAGTAACTACTAGTACTCTTGGTCCTTGAGGATACGATATTTTCGGTCTTGCCATAGCTATACTACCGAACGATAAGTGCGCTTGCCTTATTCATTGTCATAGTTAGTTTGGATACGATCACTAAGTATAATATGTTTTGTGCCTATGAATTGATATGAGTGTATGTGTGAATAAGGGTGGCAAATGGCTTGGTAAACAACTTTATTATTGTCCACACGGGCATGTGTCTAGGCCGTGTGTGACACACGGTCAGCCCTATGGGTGTGTGATCCGGCCGTGTGTCCCCTGCAGCTCAATTTTGGCAAAACAGAATGTCCAGAATTGAGCACACGGGCAGAGAAACGGGCGTGTGTCTCAGTCGTGTGTGCTACACGGCCTAACACACGGGCGTGTGACCTCAATTTGATGATGACATCATAAACAGAATGCTCCCTAAGGTCGACACAGCCCGAAGCACGGGCGTGTGGTATGCCACACGGGCGTGTCCCTTAACCCACACAGGCGTGTGGTCCTGTTTCATGATGATTTTTTTCTAAGTTTTGTAAATTTTCCTGAGTTCCTGGTTTAGTCTCGAACCACTCCCGAAGCATGTTTCAGGCCTCGTAGGCTCGTTTTCGGGACAATATGAATGTGTTTGAAAATTTTTAAATTTGAGTGGAATTTCATGTCTCGAAAATGTATGTTTGCTTGTGTTATAAGTTCGGTAATGCCTCGAGCCCTGTTCTGACGTTGATGTAACGTCCCGAATTTTGGGCCTAGAGGTATGGGGTCTTAGGCATAGGGGAAGTGAGGAGTTGCACATAGGTAGTGAGTTGTGCAATTTAGTGACAAGAATGGGCCTGCTGGTCTGGTGGATAAATGGAGTGTTATTATGCTTGAGATCCTGTGTTCGAATCCCTGCGTGAGCTAGGGAGATATTTTGTGCACTTTTTTTTTCATTTAGATATTATTTTATTATAATAATTATTTGATATTTTTGTTATGTTAAAAATTATTATTGTTATTATTATTTATTATTTATTATAAATTTTCTATTTTAACGTTTCTTCTCCCTTCTCCTCTTTGTTTTTCTTTCATTTTTTTCTTATTGCTCAAACATTTTTAACTGCGGTTTCGGGATTGTCGCTCCTCGGCCATTCTCTTCATCGGCAAATCAGGTGTGGGATTCAAATATGGTTACTACTTTCTATTTTTAAATAGATTACTATCTTGTTTTAAGAATCACCTTTCTTTGGCTTTTCGTAGTTATGCATTACCCCTTCATTTTTGAGTTTTTAGACGATAGAAGTGAAGGGAAATCGTTGTTTTCTAATATATGTCGATAGGGTAAAGGTTAGGGACTATTACGGTGGCCTAAACGGTGTTCTCGGGGCTGAATTAGGGTCTCCGACCAATTTTGGGTGCCACACGGGCGTGTGGCCGATTTGGGGATTTTTGTTGGAATCCACACGACCGTGTCCTCTGAGCACACGGGCGTGTGAGTTTGGGGAATTAGGGATTTGGAGTCACACGGCCTGGCCACACGGCCATGTGACAGATTTGAAAAAATTAGGGTTCCCACGAGGGCGTGTGCGTCGGGACGCACCGTCGTGTGACTGATTTAGGGCCTAGGGATTCCACACGGGCGTGTGTTATGGGACACACGGTCGTGTCTGATGACCACACGGGCGTGTGACACCTTCGCACGGCCGTGTCTGCCCTGCACCTAATATTAGGGAAATTGGACAGTGAGTTACACGACCTGTTCACTCGGCTGTGTCCCTGCACCACACGGGCGTGTGCCTCTGTCACACGGCCGTGTGCCACCCCTCACACGGGCGTTGGATCCCTAAACGACCTGGATTGCTCCACACGGATAGAGCACACGAGCGTGTGGCCCTAACTCGCCAAATTTTGATTTTAGGGCAAATCGAATGCCATTGTGAGTCTATGTGTTCCAACCCCTCGACTAAGCTTACTGAGGGTGAATACGATTATGTTCTGAATTCGAATTATGTACTGTTTGTAAGTGAATGTGTGCTAAGCTAGGTACTGAATCTGAGTGCATAAGTGTATGCGTTTACAGAATCGATTGGTATTCGTAAGTGATCGCTTACAATGATCGCTGAAATTGTATTCTGAATTGGTGCATTTGCATTCATACATCTGCATATAAAGTATTTTGGGTTGGGATTTTGAAGAGAAGGAAGATTTACAATTTGGCAGTTTAACTGCATACTGAAGCCCCTAATACCCAGAGGGTCGAGGCGATCCCCATACCGAGGGTCGTGGGCGATTTGGTATCTGCATCGCGATTTCCGCACTACATCAGATCAAAGACATACGCCGGCATCGCTGCGTATCATTGACTAATCTGGAAGTTTTACTGCAACTCATCGGTATAGCGGATTACCGCATTGCACTGTGCCGCATGTACGTTAGCTACGCTACGTACCACTATCTGATCTGGAATATTATTTGGAGGTCTTTAAAGGGAAATTAGCCCCTTAAATAATAGTTGGCCGGCCATAGGAGACAAACATTGACAAAATTGGTAAAAGTAGTTGATATTAGGTGGACTAAATTGATGTTTTATATTAAAATAAAGAAAGAAAAGATATAATATTTTCTCCTTCTTTCTTCCACCAAAAATTAGCAGTAAATAGATGTTTTAAAGCTTCAAAAATTTCAGCACACTCTCCTCCATACAAGTAAGTGTTCTAGTGATCCTTTCTTGAGAAAAATTGTACTTTTGGAACCCCTAAAGCTTAAGCTTTCTATAGAGGGGACTATTTTGTAAGATGGTGAAGAGTTTAGAGTTTTTCCATGAGAGATTTTAAGTTGTTTACTGCATTTTTATGGAAGAAAATGGGCCTTAGTTGTTAGATGAACAACTTTTGTGAAAGGTGTTACCATGAAAACACCTAAAAGGACCTTTTTGTAAAGGTTGTAAAGTATGTAGTAAATGTGTGAAATGTTGAGTTTTTATGGTAGCCATAAGAGAAATAAATGTTCACCTAGGCTCGATAAAGGTAGAGATTTGATTAGAATTGATTTTTGAGCCTAGGGGTAAAATGGTCATTTTGCAAAAGTCTAAGGGCAAAATAGTAATTTTTCCAAAGCATGGTTATTGAAATGCATTTATTAATGTGATTATTAAATGAGCTAATTTGCTATTATAGATCAAGAAGAACCAAGAATTTACCTCGATCGAGGAAAGAACAAAGTATCGGACTAGATCGACGATCTAACTTATTTTGAAATCGAGGTAAGTTTGTATGTGATAAATTCAACATTTATGCTAGTATGTTTGAGAATGTTTGATATTATAATGTTACATGACATTCTATGAAATTGAGTATTGGTACTGAATGAAAAGGATGATAAAAGTTAAGATGTTGAAGTCTCGGTTGGACTATAATAAATGTGAAAATGCTATCATCGAGACATGAGTTGAATAAGGTCCTGTGTAAGACCATGTCGGGGACATGGCCTCGGCACTGAATTGAGATTCCGTATAAGAGCATATATGGGATATGGATTCGGTATTGAATATGAGAATCGTATAAGACCATTTTCGGGATATGGCATCGATACTTGAAGTGAGATTCCGTATAAGACCTTATCCGGGATATGGCATCGACACTCAGATGTGACCCCATATAAGACCACGTCTGGGATGTGGCATTGGCTTCGTGTTTATATTAATGATGATGAATACTCATCTTTGATGTATCCCTAGTGAATTAATGGGATAAATAGATAAGCTTGGAAATATAAATGAGATTAGTACTAAAGTCATGTGATTGAGTGAATACAGGTACCCGTGAATAATTCACGAGGAATGTTTACGTTATGTGGCATGGTATATGCAAAACAAGAATAAGTACGAGTAAGTTATGGCAAATGTTTATGACTTTGTGTGGTTATCCAATGCCATGAACTGATGTCATTATGAACTTATTGTTGCTATTTATTTTCATGCAAACTTACTAAGCTTTATACTTACCCCTCTCATTTCCCTATTCCTTGTAGCATTTCCAAGTTAGTTCGAGGGTTCGTGGGACGTCGGAGTTCGGAATTCACACTATCGACTACGTTTTGGTATAGCCAAGTTAGATTCATTTTGAGTATGGCATGTATAGGACTTGAGTACTTTGTTATGTCATTTTGATAACCAATGTGTCAGCTAAGTTATCAAAGTCATTTTGTAAATGGTCATTGTAATTGGGCCAACACATGACAAGTTTATTTTATTCAATGATGATGAAATTATGAAGTTTATGCTTGTGTGGATGCTTGAATTGAGTTTTTGGAAGTGCCTTAGGGTCATGATCTATGTTGTAATGAAATGGTGTAAGTATGGTTTCTATGTAGGGTGGCATTTGGCTTGGAATATAGCCTTTTAATTGTCCACACGGGTAGATACACGGGCGTGTGTCTAAGC
Source organism: Gossypium sturtianum (assembly GCA_025698515.1). Classification (NCBI taxonomy): domain Eukaryota; kingdom Viridiplantae; phylum Streptophyta; class Magnoliopsida; order Malvales; family Malvaceae; genus Gossypium; species Gossypium sturtianum. Next base: position 13,946,820 of record CM046948.1, read on the forward strand.
CGTGTGTGACACATGGCCAGCCCTATGGACATGTTGTTCGGCTGTGTGCCCTCTTGCATGCTATATTTTCAATTCAGTATACTCAGTAGTAAACACACGGACAGAGACACGGCCGTGTGTCTCAGCCGTGTGGGAGGCACGACTATGGACATGGGCGTTTGCCCAGGCTGTGTGAAGTCTTCACCTAAAATTAGGACTATAATTCGACACACGACCTAAGGACACAGGCGTGTGCCTTGGCCGTGTGACCTTAGTGAGGTGATGACGTCACAAACAGAATGCCAAGGTTTTGGCACACGGGCTAAGACACGGGCGTGTCGAGGCCGTGTGAGGGACACGGGCTAAACACACGGGCGTGTGATAGGCCGTGTAATGCAAGTCAGTGTCGACCACGGGTATAGAACACGGGCATGTGAAATGCCACACGGGCGTGTCCCATTCTTCACACGGGCGTGTGGCCCTGATTCATGTCAAAATTTTCTAAGTGTTTGAGAGTTTTCAATTTGGTCCCGAAACATTATGAGTATACGTATAGGGTCTCGTAGACCCATAATAGGAAAGTTACGATTAGAAATGAAAAAGTTTTAAGTTAGGACGAAATTTTATAGCCCAAAGTTGTAAGTTTAAGCATGATAAGTTCGGTAATGCCTCGTATTCGGTTCCCGCGCTGAATACGGGTAAGGGGTGTTTCATTTAGTGGTATCAGAGCCACAGTTTAGTCAGTTTTCAGACTAACGTAGCGTAAGTATGAGTCTAGCTATACATGCCATATGTAAGAGTATTTGTGTAATGATAGTGTGACGACTCCTGACGGCTTGACTTGTGTTTTTATATGGTAATGGACCCCGATCAGACTGCAGCTGATGATGCTGCGAGTAATGCGCCGACTCCCGCTCAAGGGACTGCGCCAGTAGATAGTAGACCCGAGACCTTAGGTTAGGGAGAAGAGGATTGAGAAGCCTTTCTCCATATGATGTGCAATTGGTACACTGAGTACATTCGAGCAAATCCTAATGCTCAACCCCCTCTAACCCCACCTATTCCTCAGCCCGCTCCTGTAGCTCATCAGGTGGTAAAGGTAGTAAGGAGAGAAAGGCCTCTGGTCGACAAGATCTGAAAACAAGGAGCCGATGAATTTTGGGCCAGTAAGGATGATGATCCGAAGAGGGCGGAATTCTGGCTTGAGAATACCATCAGGGTATTCAACGAGCTATCATGCACGTCTGAAGAGTGCATAAAGTGTGCGGTATCTCTATTGAGAGATTTAGCCTATCAGTGGTGGAACACCCTTGTGTCGGTGGTACCAAGAGAGAGGATAAGTTGGGAATTCTTCCAAGAGGAGTTCCGGAAGAAATATGTTAGTCAAAGATTCATTGACCAGAAGAGGAAAGAGTTCTTAGAGTTATAGCAGGGCCGAATGACGGTGGCTGAATACGAACGCGAATTCGTAAGGCTTAGTAAGTATGCCCGGGAGTACGTGTCTATAGAGACTATCATGTGCAAAAGGTTCGAGGATGGGTTAAATGAAGATATCCGTTTATATGTTGGAGTCCTCGAACTAAAAGAATTTGTGTTGTTAGTAGATAGAGCCTATAAAGCTGAAGAGTTGGCCAAAGAGAAAAGAAGAGCTGAGATTGAGTCCAGTGACTCGAGAAAGAGACAACTGAGTAGGTCCTACCAATCCTCATCTAAGAAATCAAGGATTTTGCTACTCGATCAGCCACTTCGACCGGGTTTTCAAACCGAAGTAAGGGCAAACAATTCTCGGGGTCTAGGGCTCAGGCTACTTCGGTTGCTAGTGTTGGCAATGCCCGAACGAGTAGACCGGAATGTCTGTAGTGTGGCAGACGTCATTCTAGTGAGTTCCGAGCAAACAAGAAGGCTTGTTTCAAGTGTGGGTCTCTAGACCACTTTATCAGAGATTGCCCTGAGAAGGGTGAGAAAGAGAAACCTCAGAATGCAAGACCGGGAAATATTACTAGAGGAAGACCACCGAGAAACCCAGGAAATGAGATGAGTGGCAAGAATTCATCTAGAGAGCAGACTGCGAGAGTGGAGAGTAGAGCACCGGTGAGAACATATGCCATTCGTGCTCGCGAAGAGGCGTCCTCCCCTGATGTGATCACGGGTACATTTTCTCTTTATGATACTTGTGTTATAGCTTTAATTGATCCGGGATCTACCCACTCGTATATTTGCATGAAATTAGTCTCTAGCATGAGCACGCCTATAGAGTTTACTGAATTTGTAATAAGAGTGTCGAATCCTCTAGGCAAATGTGTATTGGTTGATAGAACATGCAAAGGTTGCCCTTTGATGATTAGGGGTCATTGTTTTCCTGCAAATCTCATGTTATTACCGTTTGATGTGTTCGATGTCATCCTTTGGATGGATTGGTTAGTTACTCATGATGTGATTGTAAATTGTGGAAAGAAGTTTATTGAGTTAAAATGTGAAAGTGGGGATCTTATTCGTGTTGAATCAGATAAGCAAGACAGATCACCAGTAGTGATATCATCCTTGTTGACTCAGAAGTATTTAAGAAAGGGGTATGAAGCTTACCTTGCTTTCGTAATGAATGCTAAAGAGACTGGGTTGAAAATTGAGTCGGTAACCATAGTGTGCGAATATCCGGATATTTTCCCGGAGGAATTGCCAGGGTTACCTCCGGTTAGGGAGATTGAATTTTGGATTGAGTTAGCTCCGGGTACCGCCCCCATTTCTATTGCTCCGTATAGAATGGCTCCAATCGAGCTGAGAGAATTGAAAGCACATTTTTTAGAACTAACGGATAAAGTCTTTGCAAGACCGAGTTTTTCTCCGTGGGGTGCTCTCATATTATTTGTAAAGAAGAAAGATGGTTCTATGAGGTTATGCATAGATTATCGGCAACTTAATAAGGTAACTATGAAGAACAAGTACCCGTTGCCAAGAATTGATGATTTGTTTGATCAATTGAAGGGAGCCACAATGTTTTCCAAAATAGACTTAAGGTCTGGGTACAATCAAATGAGAGTCAAGGACTCGGATGTTCCGAAAACTGCATTTCGGACGAGGTATGGCCACTACGAATTTTTGGTTATGCCTTTTGGTTTAACAAATGCCCCAGCCGTTTTCATGAACTTGATGAATCGCATTTTTTGGCTATATTTGGATAAATACGTCGTGGTTGATGGTCTCGAAACTAACTAATAATTCGAAAAAGGCAAGCGCACCTATCGAATAGTAGTATAGATCTGGTGAGTCCGGAATATCGTATCCTCAAGGACTAAAATTACTAGTAATAACTATCTTTCTACTATTTAACCTAATAATTAAGGGGATTTATTTTAATCTAAATTTTAATTAACTAATTAACTATGAACGCGACAGAGAGTGAAGAAAGTAATCGAAATAAACCAATGAATAAAGACAATACCCAAGGAAGAATCCACCTAGACTTCACTTATTATTCTGACTCTGAATTAAATGATTTATTCACTTGACTTGATTCGTAGAAATCCCTAAATTATGTTAATATCTCTTTCGAGACTAAAAACAACTGACTCTAGGTTGATTAATTGAAATCTTTTTCTAATTAAAACCCCTATCATCGCATTAACTCGATCTATGGTTTCCCTTATTAGATTTGACTCTAATCCGGCAGATTTATGTCTTCCTATTTCTAGGGTTGCAATCAACTCCGCTTAATTATGCTAGATCTTCTCTTAAACAGGGACTTTTGCTCCACTGAATAAGCACATCAAACTTGAATTAATATCCTGAAAATATTAAAGCAAGGGTTAAGAACACATAATTAAGAACAAGAACAAGTATTTATCATGTATTTTAGATAATTAAATAATAAGATCCATCATAGGTTTCATCCTCCCTAGGTATCTAGGGAGTTTAGTTCATAACGTAAAAGGAAAACATATTAGAATCAAGAAAACAACAAGACATAAAGAACCCAAAAACTTCTAAAGAACTTGATGGAGATCTTTAATCTTGGAGTGGATCTGCTTCCGAGATGATTTCGATGGCTTCCTTCGAGTAATTTCTTCGTTCTACTCTGCGTGCTCTGCATCCTCCTTTAGGTTCTCTTCTAGTGTGTATTTTTAGACTTTAGAATGCTCAGAAACCCAAAAAATTAGTTTTTTCTGCGTAACAGGGAAGCAGGGTGCGAAATCGACACGGGCTGGCACATGGGCGTGTGCCCAGCCCGTGTGGATCCTGAAAACTCCGATTTTGGCCCCCTTTTCACTCCTTTTGCTCCCAAATGCTCTCCTAAGTATAGAAACATGAATTTAAGGGATTAGGAGCATCAAATTCACTAATTCTCATCATAAATCATCCAAATATATGCCAAGCATGGAATTAAAATTTGTTACATTTATGGTTTATCAAATATCCCCAAACTTAAGTATTTGCTTGTCCTCAAGCAAAATCTTCAACTCACAATTAAAATTAAGCTTTCTCAATTCATAATTCTCATCAATAATGTTTTATCATAATTCAAAAATAATCACACATTGATAGTTTAACTAAAAGAGCACTAAAGGTTCAAACAATCCAAGTCACACATTTTTATAGCATGAAAACATAGGTGTTTCCCCTTATCTAAATAATTACCTTTAATTCAAAACCGACAACATTCGACATCCTCACTAAAGATTTGGTCATATCACTCAAAGTGTTTAAGGTTCAAAAATTAAGCGCTCAAAAGTCAAACAATGAAAAGTTATTACCATAGGCTTGCATGAAAATCAAATCTCCACCACTATAAAATGAGATGATACACAAATCAAAAGGTCTTTAAAGGGTTGTAATGGCGCTTGGGTTAAAGGTGTGGATAAAGGCTGAAAAGGAAGGTTAAAATCGAGATCGAATTGATAATTTACCTAACTAGAAAAATAAACTAATACTGAATAATTACATCAATTAAAAACTTATCAATAATAACATGAGCTTCTTCTCAAAATGTGAAATTAACCGTTTAAGCTCAAATAACATAGAACTAGTAATAATTAAAATAAATGTACATATTTTTTTTTCACTTTTTTTCTTACTTTTTTTTTCATTTTTTTTTGAGTTAAGGATAAAAGAGATAATTTAACAACTGGAAAAAAAGAACATAGTTAGGCAACTGACCAAATCAAATCTCGACAAAAAAGGGGTCAATACAATAGGAAAAATTCTCAATGAATGAAAAAGAATGAGTTATGGGTTAATATTAAGGGTAGATCAAGAAACGGTTTATTAGGCTCAAAGGGGTTCACTAAGGGTTAATTAAGAAGGTAGGCTTTTTGGGATAAGTGGGTTAAAACCTAGGTGCCTTTATCATCTCAGTATATCAAATCAAAGGTGTGTTCTTAATATGTATAATCGAAGCAAGTTCTAGAATAACAAATCAATATTGACACACTCATAACCAATAATAAAGTGAGCAAGAAAAGTGTATGCTCTAAAGGCTCAAAATCTCACAAAAATTACGGTTTTGATGTCAATCTCGTAAATCTCAAACTTCAAGGTAATATTTAAATTTAGGGAAACAACCTAGCAATTTTTTTTTTTATTCTGAAAATAGACTTATCATGCTTGATTCTCTAATGTCTTAAAGTTTAAACAATCAATGCATAATTACCTATGAATTTAATCTAAAACATATCAATAAAAATCACAAATCGATAAGAATTCATTCTAATAGTAAAATGAGAAAATTACTTGAATACAAGACATAATTCAGCGATTTTCTAATAATCATATAAATAACCTCCCTACACTTAAGATGTAAATTTTCCTCAATGTATGAATATATATAATGACAGTACAAGTAGAATATCATAAGAGAGGGAGAGGAGTGAAACTGCCCTGAATTTGGATGAAGTCCTCAAATTAGTGACTAGCGGAAATGTAGAGAAGGCTAAATGTAGTGCATGATTCTGAGCAAGCTATTAAGAAAATAAACACAACTGGTGGAGAAGATTAAAGGATTACTCAATTAGGAACAACCATAATAACTAAAATATAGTTCAAAATATAATAGACAACTCTTTAAAAGAAAATAAGAAACATAAAAGACAAATAAAATAAAAATAAAAATAAAAACAAAAACAAAAACAAAAATAGAAATAGAAATAAGATAAAACAAGAAAACAAAATAAGAAAAGAGAAAAGGGGTTCGGGTTTTTATGGGGTGACACGGTTGTGTGAGGGTCCCTGTTGAGCCACACGGCCGTGTCACACGCCCTTTTGGCTTGTTTTCAACCCGTGTTCATCGAGGAAAAAAAATAGCCTAGTCTTTACACGGCCTAGGACATGCCCGTGTGTCCAGGCCGTGTGGTTCACACGGTCAAGTCGCACGGCCATGTATATCATCCTTCGCTTCTCCCACGCCCGTGTGGCTAGGCCGTGTCTCGCACACGGCTTTGTACCGTGCCCGTGTAACTCTCTGACTTTTTTTAAAATTAAAAAAAAATTGTTCCAGGTTTCACACGGCCTAGGACACGCCTGTGTGTCCAGGCCGTGTGGTCCACATGGCCGTGTCGCACGCCCGTGTGGTTTAATTTAGGGCCGTGTCTCTGTCGATTTTTGGGAAAATTTTTGCCCTGTTTCCATACAGCCAAGGACACGCCCGTGTGGGTCAAAAACCTATATTTAAATATGAAAATAAGTAAAAATAAACTAATTAGTAGGGTTAGTGCTCGGGTTGCCTCCCGAGAAGAGCTTATTTAGAGTCTAAGCTCGACTTACCTCTCATTCGCATGGTCATGGTGGTTTGAGGAGTTGAAACTCTTCTCTCCTGCTATCAGTTCTAACATCAAAATAAGGTTTAAGTCTAGTACTATTTACCTTAAAAGTACCAAATTTAGAATGAGTTACCTCGACTGTACCGTATGGGAAGACATTTAGTATCGTAAAGGGAGTTGCTCCGTTTGCATTAGTCTTTGAAGTGACAACTCAAGGATCCATTTTATCTAACAGTACGTGGTCCCCAACCTTAAATTGATTGGTTCTATCCTTAAGCTCGACATGGTGTTGGTGTTGCTTCTGCTCCTCTTTGACATAAGTCTGCCATTCGTCTAGTTCATCTATCTGTAGCATTCGTCTTTCATGGATGGTTCCATTGTTAGCGCATGAACCAGAACGTGGCTCATTTGTGTTTTTCGAAAGAGTTTCCTGTAAAGAGGGTTGAATCCCATGATTAGTCTTATTAACAGGATTTATAGAATCGTCTTTATTACTTGATGTCTTAACCGAATAACGAGCTTGGACCGTGATCGTATCATCACCTACACGAAGTGTGAGTTCACCTGTACCAACATCAATGATAGTTCTAGCAGTTGCTAAAAAGGGGTGTCCTAAAATTAAAGGGACATCACTATCCTCATCCATGTCTAGGATAACAAAATCAACTGGGAATATGAATTTATCAATTTTTACGAGTACATCTTCAACAATACCCCTAGGAAATCTAATGGTTTTATCTGCTAATTGAATGTTCATCCTAGTTTGTTTGGGTTTCCCAAGACCTAGTTGTTTAAACATTTTGTAAGGCATGACATTAATACTTGCCCCTAAATCAGTTAAAGCATTATTTACATTTAAACTACCAATTAAACAAGGAATAGTAAAACTTCCTGGATCCTTCAATTTGTTGGGTACTTTATTTTGTAAGATAGCTGAGCACACTGCATTTAGCTCCACGTGCGACAAATCATCTAACTTCCATTTGTTTGCCAAAAGCTCTTTTAAAAAATTTAACTGAGTTGGGCATCTGCGAAAGAGCTTCAATAAATGGTAAGTTAATATGCAACTTTTTCAAAAGTTTAAGAAATTTACCGAATTGTTCATTTGTGCGGTCTTTCTTTGTCGCGTTGGGATATGGCACACGAGGTGTATACTCTTTACTTACCGGTTTTTGTGCACTGTGGCTCACCTCAACCTTACCTTTACTTACCAAAATTTCTTGCCTCGGTTCAGATTCAGATTCTACTAACCCTTCTTCGTCGCTCACAGTGATGGCATGGAGTTGCTCTCTTGGGTTAGTTTCGGTGTTACTCGGCAAGCTACATTGTGGTCGTTCTGAGATCAGCTTAACAAGCTGACCTATTTGGTTCTCGAGCCCTTGAATCGGCGCTTGTTGATTTTTGAGTGCTGTTTCGATGTTTTGAAAACGGGTTTCTGACACCGAGATGAATTTTGTTAGCATCTCTTCAAGGTTTGGCTTCTTCTCCTGTTGGTAGGGTTGTTGTTGAAAGCCTGGAGGGGGTTGTGGTCTCTAATTTCCTTGACCACCCCATGAGAAATTAGAATGGTTCCTCCAACCTGCATTGTAAGTGTTACTATAGGGTTTATTCTGACGTCTAGAATTATTACCCATATAGTGGACTTGCTCATTCTCTGTGCTCGGGTTGTAAGATGGATATTCTGTGGTGTTCATCCCTCCTTTATTTGTGTTGTATTGCATCACCGGATGTACCTACGAAGAACTATACAAACCATCAATTTTCTTATTTAAGAGATCTACCTGGTTTGATAGCATGGTGACCGCGTCAACGTTAAAAACACCGACTGCTTTCATTGGCTTTGTCCTCATGACTTGCCACTGATAATTATTCAGTGGCATCTCCTCTATAAACTCATAAGCCTCCTCAGGTGTTTTGTTACTTAGGTACTACCGCCGTAGTCGCATCGATCGGTTCCTAGGCCGAGGGTTCAAACCGTTGTAGAAAGTTTGAACCTGTAGCCATAGAGGTAACCCATGGTGGGGGCACCTTCTCAATAAGTCCTTATACCTCTCCCATGCATCGTAAAGAGTTTCTAAATCCATCTGCACAAAAGAAGAGATATCATTCCTCAACTTTGCCGTTTTAGCCGGCGGAAAATACTTTAATAGAAACTTTTCGGTCATTTGTTCCCAAGTAGTGATGGAACCAAGTGGTAACGAGTTCAACTACTGTTTAGCTTTATTCCTCAATGAAAAAGGAAATAACCTAAGGCGAATGGCATCGACAGAAATGCCATTAATTTTGAAAGTATCGCAAAATTCTAGAAAGTTGGCTAAATGAGTATTTGGATCCTCATTCTGTAAACCATCAAACTGAACACATTGTTGGATCATCTATATTGTGTTTGGCTTCAGCTCAAATTTATTTGCAGCAACAGCAGGCCTCACAATACTCGACTCAGCCCCAGTCAAATTAGGCTTAGCATAATCGTACATAGTACAAGGAGCAGGATTTGCGGCAACCACATGAGGTAGCAGATTATTATCAGCCATCTCCTCGGTACTATTAGTATCGTCCTCTTGCTCTTCCTCTATATATTGTAGGCTTCATCTTATTTCTCTACTGTTTCTGCGAGTGGTACTTTCTATCTCACTGTAAAAAAGCAATGGTCCTGACGGGTTCCTTCTAGTCATAAACTAAAAATACCTGCCAGAAGAAAATAAAAGAAAAGTTAGTAAATTAAAATAAAAACAAAAATAAATTGCAATAAAAATAAAAAAAATGGCTAAAGTAATAAAAATTAAGCGTTCCTAATATCTTAGTCCCCGGAAACGGCACAAAAAACTTGGTGGTCTTGAAAATAACTAATAATTCGACAAAGGCAATCGCACCTATCGAATAGTAGTATAGATATGGTGAGTCCGGAATATCGTATCCACAAGGACTAAAATTACTAGTAATAACTATCTTTCTATTATTTAGCCTAATAATTAAGGGTATTTATTTTAATCTAAATTTTAATTAACTAATTAACTATGAACGCGACAGAGAGTGAAGAAAGTAATCGAAATAAACCAATGAATAAAGACAATACCCAAGGAAGAATCCACCTAGACTTCACTTACAAAAACTTGGTGGGCTCAAAACTAACTAATATTTTGACAAAGGCAAGCGCACCTATCGAACAGTAGTATAGCTTTGATGAGTCCGGAATATCGTATCCTCAAGGACTAAAATTACTAGTAATAACTATCTTTCTATTATTTAGCCTAATAATTAAAGGGATTCGTTTTAATCTAAATTTTAACTAACTAATTAACTATGAGCGCAACAGAGAGTGAAGAAAGTAATCAAAATAAACCAATAAATAAAGACAATACCCAGGGAAGAATCCACCTAGACTTCATTTATTATTCTGACTCTGAATTAAACGATTTATTCACTTGACTTGATCCGTAGAAATCCCTGATTTATGTTAATATCTCTTTCGAGACTAAGAACAACTGACTCTAGGTTGATTAATTGAAATATCTTTCTAATTAAAACCCCTATCGTCACATTAACTAGATCTATGGATTCCCTTATTAGATTTGACTCTAATCCGGCAGATTTATGTCGTCCTATTTCTAGGGTTGCAATCAACTCCGCTTAATTATGCTAGATCTACTCTTAAACAGGGACTTTTGCTCCACTGAATAAGCACATCCAATCTTGAATTAATATCCTGAAAATATTAAAGCAAGAATTAAGAACACATAATTAAGAACAAGAACAAATATTTATCATGTAATTCAGATAATTAAATAATAAGATTCGTCTTAAGTTTCATCCTCCCTAGGTATTTAGGGAGTTTAGTTCATAACGTAAAAGGAAAACATCTTAGAATTAAGAAAACAACAAGACATAAAGAACCCAAAAACTTCTAAAGAACTTGATGGAGATCTTCAATCTTGGAGTGGATCTTGCTTCCGAGATGATTCTAACGGCTTCCTTCAAGTAATTTCTTCGATCTACTCTGCGTGTCCCCTTAGGTCTTCTTCTGGTGTGTATTTATAGACTTTAGAATGCTTAAAAACCCTAAAAATTGGCTTTTTCTGCGTGAAATCGAAGCAGGGTGCGACAGGGACACGGGCGTGTGATCAGCCCGTGTGAGGGTGCCCAGGCTGTGTGCAACTTTGCATGGCTCTCGATCGACACAGGCTGGCACACGGGCATGTGTCCATCCCGTATGGTTCACACGGGCATGTGCTCTGCCCATGTGGTTCTGGCTTGGTCGTGTGGATCCTTAATATGGTCCGTTTTGTCCGATTTTGGCCTATTTTTCGTTCCTTTCGCTCCCCTATGCTCTCTTAAGTATAGAAACATGAATTTAAATGATTAGGAGCATCGAATTCACCAAATTATATAAATAAACATCTGATCGTTATTTTTTTATGCGATGTCAAAGTCTTAAAATTTATAAATGAGAATGATCGAACCTAGAAACTAACTATGACAACGATTTGAGGCAAGTGCACCTATCGAACAGTAGTATAGTTAAGGCAAGACCGGAATGTCGAACCCAAAGGAACTAAAAGTACTAATACTAACTTTCTTTTTATTATCTAGCCAAAAATAAAAGGAATTTGTTATTTAATCTAAATTAACTAATTATTAAACTAAAAAATCTAAGTCAAAGAAGAATGAATTTGGGGAAAATACTTGTGGGAAAAACCAATTGATAAAGACAATACCCAAGGAAGAATCCACCTAGACTTCACTTGTTATCTAACTCTGAACCAGACGATTTATTCATTTGACTTGATCCGTAAGATTTCCTAATGTATATTAAACCCTCTCTCGAAGCGAATAACGTTTAACCCTAGGTTGATTAATTGAAATCTCTTTCTAATTAAAACCCCTAGAATTGTATTAACTCGATCTATGGAATCCCATATTAGGTTTCACCCTAATCCGGCAAAATCTCGTCACCCTATCTCTAGGCGTGCGATCAACTCCGCTTAACTATGCTAGATCTACTCTTAGGCAGGGACTTTTGCTCCTCCACCTAAGCACATCAAACTTGAATTAATATCCGCGAAATATCAACACAAGAATTAAGAACAAATAATTAAGAACAAGTCAAATATTTATCATATAGTTCAGCAAACGATAACAAGATTCATCTAAGTTTCATCCCCCTCAGGTATCTAAGGGTTTAGCTCATAACAATAAAAGAAAACATCTCAGAAGAAAAGATAAAAAGAACAAAAGAAATCCCTAAAACCCCCTGAAGGAATTGAAGAGGAGATCCTCCGTCTTGAGTATGATTTCGGCTTCTTGAGATGGATCAACTGGCTATCTTCAAGTAAACCTCCACAAATCTGCCTCCTTTGGCCTAGCAAGACACCCCTTGACAACAGCCTTGGGCTCCCCTCGATAGAGGGTTTTTGTCCAACTCCCCTTTTAAGTTGCCCCCTAAGGTGTTTATATAGGCTTTGAGATGCCTTACTTGGTCTCCAAGTATCCTAATCTGAGTTAAATTCCTATTTAAGTGTTTAAATATGCTTTAGAATGTGTTTCTTTGCCACCAAGTATCCAAATTTGAGAAAAACTCCTCTTGGCTGTGGCAGGGCACGGCCATGGAACACGCCCGTGTAAATCGTGGCCAGGCCATGTTGGGTCTATTGGTGAGGCACGGCCGTGTGGTCTTGGGCCCAGGCCGTGTCGATTTCGTGATGTGGCCCATTTGGCCCATTTTAAGCCTGTTTCTTGTTCTTTTCATCCTCCGGTGCTTCCCTGAGTATAAAACATGAAAACAAAGGATTAAGAGCACCAAATGACATAAAATAAGGGATAATTCATCCAAAAGCATGCTAAATGTGGGATTAAAATATGTTACTTTTACGGTTTATCAAATACCCCCATACTTAAGCTTTTGCTTGTCCTCAAGCAAAATTCTCAACTCATAATTAAAACGAACTTCCTCGATTCATAATATTCATCAATAGTGTTTCATCATAATTCAAACATAATTTATACATGGATGATTCAACTCAAAGAGTCCTAAAGATTCAAACAATCTAAGTCATACCTTTGTAGCACAAAACATAGGTGTTTCCCCTCATCTAAATAGTTGCCTCTGATTCAAAATCGACAAGGATTGACATCCTCACTAAAGATTCACTCAAATCACTCGAGGTGTTTAAGGTTCAAGAAAAAAACACTCAAAAGTCAAACATGAAGAGTTAATCCCATAGGCTTGCATGAAAATCAAATCTCCACCACTATAATATGAGATGATACACAAATCAAAAGGTCTTTAACAAGGTTGTAACGGGGTTTGGGTTAAAGGTGTGGATAAAGGCTGAATTAGAAGGTTAGAATCGAGATTGAGTTGACAAATTACCTAACTAGAAACAATGAACTGAATATAAATGATTACATCAATTGAAAACTTGTAATAATAATACCATTACCACTACTAATACGAGCTTCTTTTTCAACAATTGGAAATTTAGATGTATAAGCTCACTTGATCACAGAACTAATAATGAATATACTTTGATTTGATTTTTTTTAAAGAACAATTCACAAATACATAATAAATGATGAATTTACTGTCGAAATAATTAGGCAATCGATCAAATCAAATCTCGATATAAGGGTAGTCAAAAGGAATGGTGATAACGAAAATGAAGGGTTTTGGGTTAATATTAGCGGTTGAGTTAATAAAAAGGGTTGTTAGGATTAAACGGGGTTCACTAGGGGTTAATTGTGAAGGTAGGCTTCTAGTGGAGTAAGTGGATTAAATCCTAGGTGCCTTCATCATCTCTGTATATCAAATCAAAGGTGTAGTCTCGGCATGTATAATCGATGCAAGTTCTAGAATAACAAATCAATGTTGACACACTCATAATCAATAAGGTGAGCAAGAAAAAGAATATATGCTCTATAAGGCTCAAAATCTCACAAAAATTATGCGTATTTTGATGCCATTCTTGTAAATTTCAAATTTCAAAGTAATATTTAAATTTAGGTAGACAACCTAGAATTTTTTTTTTCTAAAAAATAGACTTATCATGCTTGACTCTCTAGTATCTTAAAGTTTAATCATCAATGCACAATTATCAATGACTTAATCCAAAACATATCAATAAAAATCATAAATCAGGGAAATTTTCATTCTAATCATAATATGAGAAACTTACTTTGAGGAACAAGACATAATTCAGGGATTTTCAAATAATACTATAGTTAACCCCCCACACTTAAGATGTACATTGCCCTCAATGTACAAAGATAGATGATAGCAAAATAATAAAATCATAAGATAGGAAGAGAAGTGAAACTTCCTGAATTTTGGATGGAGTTAATGAAAAGAAACCGGATAGGATTGGCAGAGGTGACGTGGGGGAGCGCCTTGAACCGTTTGAATTTGAATCCTCGAAGCAGCTGGCCTGATTTTATTGTATCCCAAGCTAAATCTAAATGGCATGAAGAATAAGAAGAAAATAATAAATAAAAGAAAAATAAAAGAAATAAAAATAACAATAACAATAAGAATAAAAGTAAATAATGGAAATTGAAAGAAGAAAGACAATTGGAAAAGAAAAAGGAAGAAGGGGGTTTAAATAGAGATGCAGCCCGTGTTTTAGGAAAAATTTTGTCCTGTTGCCACACGTCTATGGCCACACCCTTTTACCTACCTATGGTGCCCACATGGCCACGGCCACAGCCGTGTGCAAGGCCGTGTGAGTATGGATAACCTGCGCCTAAACAATGGAAATAAATAAAACTAAACTAATTAGTAGGGTTAGTGCTTGGGTTGCCTCCCGAGAAGTGTTCGTTTAAAGTCTTGAGCTAGACTTACCTCTCATTCGCATTATCAGGGTGGTTTGAGGAGGTGAAAATCCTTTCTCATGCGATCAATTCGGTTTTTGCTATATAGTTTAAGTCGAGTAGTGTTTACCTTAAAAGTGCTGAATTTAGGATTAGTTACCTCGACTGTTCCATCTGGAAAGATTTTGAGTACCTGATCTCCTATCTTAAGCTGGGTTGTCCCATTGTTAAGTTTGTCGTGGAGTTGTCTCATTTTTGCTTCGTGTATTTTTAGTTCCTCTTTGAAGTGTGTCTTCCACTCGTCTAGTTCATCGATCCGAAGCCTTCGTTCTTCATGAATTTTTTTTATCGTCACGAGGTTTAGGATCTGGCATCTGCAATAGAGCTTCAAGAAATGGCAAGTTAATATGAAATTTCTTTGGCAGTTTAAGAGACTTACCGACTTGTTCCTCTGTGTGATCTTTCTTTATCGTATTGGGGTATGGCACACGAGTTTGGTACTCTGTACTTACCGAGTTTATTAGATCATGGCTTACCTCAACCTTACCTTCACTTACCACAGGCTCTTGCCTAAAATTGGGCTCGTTTGACTCTTCACTATCTTGAGCTGTTATGGCTTGAATTTGCTCCTTTTCCCTAGGTAAGCTTTCTGATTGTATTTCAGAAACTAACTTAGTAAGTTGCCCAATTTGATCCTTGAGCTCCTGTGTCGATGTTTCCTGTTTTTCAGGTTTTGTTTCTATATTTTGGAAACGTGTTTCCGTTGCTGCTATGAATTTTGTCAGCATCTCCTCAAGGTTCGACTCCTCTTCCTGTTGATGAGATGGTTGTTGAAAATTTAGAGGAAGTTCCGGTCTTTGGCTACTTTGATCATCCCACAAGAAATTGGGATGGTACCTCTAACCTGCATTATAAGTGTCACTATAAAAATTATTTTGAGGACTAAAATAGTTACCCATATAGTGGACTTGTTCGTCCTCCATGCCATATCCGTAGGGTGGGTACTCAGGATTCGCCACGCCTCCGCTTGTTTCGTACTGCATAACTGGATGTACCTGCGAAGAACCGTATAAACCATCAAATTTTTTATGTAACATCTCTAACTGGTTTGATAGCCTGGTTACTGCGTCGAGGTTGTAGATATCGGCTGCTTTTGTTGGCTTTGTCCTCATAACTTGCCACTGATAGTTATTCAGTGCCATCTCCTCTATTTACCTGTCAAAATCAAATGAAAGAAAAATTAGCAAAATAAAAAAAATAAAATTTAATTGCAAAAATAAAAATATGGCTAGAGTAATAAAAATTGAGCGTTCTTAATATTTTAGTTCCCCGGCAACGGCACCAAAAACTTGATCGTTGTTTTTTTATGCGATGTCAAAGTCTTAAAATTTATAAATGAGAATGATCGAACCTAAAAACTAACTATGACAACGATTTGAGGCAAGCGCACCTATCGAACAGTAGTATAGTTAAGGCAAGACTGGAATGTCGAACCCAAAGGAACTAAAAGTACTAATACTAACTTTCTTTTTATTATCTAGCCTAAAATAAAGGGAATTTGTTATTTAATCTAAATTAACTAATTATTAAACTAAAGACTCTAAGACAAAGAAGAATGAATTTGGGGAAAATACTTGTGGGAAAAACCAATTGATAAAGACAATACCCAAGGAAGAATCCACCTAGACTTCACTTGTTATCTAACTCTGAACCAGACGATTTATTCATTTGACTTGATCCGTAAGATTCCCTAATTTATATTAAACCCTCTCTCGAAGAGAATAACGTCTAACCCTAGGTTGATTAATTGAAATCTCTTTCTAATTAAAACCCCTAGAATTGCATTAACTCGATCTATGGAATCCCATATTAGGTTTCACCCTAATCCGGCAAAATCTCGTCACCCTATCTCTAGGCGTGCGATCAACTCCACTTAACTATGCTAGATCTACTCTTAGGCAGGGACTTTTGCTCCTCCACCTAAGCACATAAAACTTGAATTAATATCCGCGAAATATCAACACAAGAATTAAGAACAAATAATTAAGAACAAGTCAAATATTTATCATATAGTTCAGAAAACGATAACAAGATTCATCTAAGTTTCGTCCCCCTCAGGTATCTGAGGGTTTAGTTCATAACAATAAAAGAAAAAATCTCAAAAGAAAAGATAAAACAAAACATAAGAAATCCCTAAAACCCTCTAAAGGAATTGAAGAGGAGATCCTCCGTCTTGAGTTTGATTCTGGCTTCTTGAGATGGATCAACTGGCTATCTTCAAGTAAACCTCCACAAATCTGTCTCATTTGGCCTAGCAAGACACCCCTTGACAACAGCCTTGGGCTCCCCTCGACAGAGGGTTTTTGTCCAACTCCCCTTTTAAGTTGCCCCCTAAGGTGTTTATATAGGCTTTGAGATGCCTTACTTGGTCTCCAAGTATCCTAATCTGAGCTAAATTCCTATTTAAGTGTTTAAATATGCTTTGGAATGTGTTTCTTTGCCACCAAGTATCCAAATCCGAGAAAAACTCCTCTTGGCCGCGGCAGGGGCACGGCCATGGCACACGCCCGTGTAAATCGTGGCCAGGCCGTGTTGGGTCTATTGGTGAGGCACGGCCGTGTGGTCTTGGGCCCAGGCCGTGTCGATTTTGTGATGTGGCCCATTTGGCCCTTTTTAAGCCCGTTTCTTGTTCTTTTCATCCTCCGGTGCTTTATTGAGTATAAAACATGAAAATAAAGGATTAAGAGCACCAAATGACATAAAATAAGGGATAATTCATCCAAAAGCATGCTAAATGTGGGATTAAAATATGTTACTTTTACGGTTTATCAACATCCAAAAACACGCTAAACGTGGGATTAAAATGTGTTACTTTTATGGGCGTGTGGCCAGCTCATGTGGCTCACATGGGCATGTGCCCAGCCCGTGTGGATCCTGAAAACTCTGATTTTGGCCCCTTTTTCGCTCCTTTTGCTCCCAAATGCTCTCCTAAGTATAGAAACATGAATTTAAGGGATTAGGAGCATCAAATTCACTAATTCTCATCATAAATCATCCAAAATATGCCAAGCATGGAATTAAAATATGTTACATTTATGGTTTATCAAATATCCCCACACTTAAGCATTTGCTTGTCCTCAATCAAAATCCTCAACTCACAATTAAAATTAAGCTTTCTCAATTCATAATTCTCATCAGTAATGTTTTATCATAATTCATAAATAATCACACATTGATAGTTAAACTAAAAGAGCACTAAAGATTCAAACAATCCAAGTCACACATTTTTATAGCATGAAAACATAGGTGTTTCCCCTTATCTAAATAATTACCTTTAATTCAAAACCGAAAAGATTCGACATCCTTACTAAAGATTCACTCAAATCACTCAAAGTGTTTAAGGTTCAAAAATTAAGCGCTCAAAAGTCAAACAATGAAAAGTTATTACCATAGGCTTGCATGAAAATCAAATCTCCACCACTATAAAATGAGATGATACACAAATCAAAAGGTCTTTAAAGGGTTGTAATGGGGCTTGGGTTAAAGGTGTGGATAAAGGCTGAAAAGGAAGGTTAAAATCGAGATCGAATTGACAATTTACCTAGCTAGAAAAATAAACTAATACTGAATAATTACATCAATTGAAAACTTATCAAGAAAACTTATCAATAATAACACGAGCTTCTTCTCAAAATGTGAAATTAACCGTTTAAGCTCAAATAACATAGAACTAGTAATAATTAAAATAAATGTACATATTTTTTTTCACTTTTTTTTTTACTTTTTTTTTCACTTTTTTTTTGAGTTAAGGATAAAAGAGATAATTTAACAATTGGAACAAAAGAACATAGTTAGGCAACTGACCAAATCAAATCTCGACAAAAAGGGAGTCAATACAATAGGAAAAATTCCCAATGAATCAAAAAGAATGAGTTATGGGTTAATATTAAGGGTAGATTAAGAAACGGTTTATTAGGCTCAAAGGGGTTCACTAAGGGTTAATTATGAAGGTAGGCTTTTTGGGATAAGTGGGTTAAAACCTAGGTGCCTTTATCATCTCAGTATATCAAATCAAAGGTGTGGTCTCAATATGTATAATCAAAGCAAGTTCTAGAATAACAAATCAAAATTGACACACTCATAACCAATAATAAAGTGAGCAAGAAAAGTGTATGCTCTAAAGGCTCAAAATCTCACAAAAATTACGGTTTTTGATGTCAATTTCGTAAATCTCAAACTTCAAGGTAATATTTAAATTTAGGGAAACAACCTAGCAATTTTTTTTATTCTGAAAATAAACTTATCATGCTTGATTCTCTAATGTCTTAAAGTTTAAACAATCAATGCACAATTACCTATGAATTTAATCAGAACATATCAAAAAAAATCACAAATCGATAAGAAATCATTCTAATAGTAAAATGAGAAAATTACTTGAATACAAGACATAATTCAGGAATTTTCTAATAATCATATAAATAACCTTCCCACACTTAAGATGTACATTGTCCTCAATGTATGAATATATATAATGACAGTATAAGTAGAATATCATAAGAGTGGGAGAGGAGTGAAACTGCCTTGAATTTGGATGAAGTCCTCAAATTAGTGACTAGCGGAATTGTAGAGATGGCTAAATGTAGTGCATGATTCTGAGCAAGCTATTAAGAAAATAAATACAACTGGTGGAGAAGATTAAAGGATTACTCAATTAGGAACAACCATAATAAATAAAATATAGTTCAAAATATAATAGACAACTCTTTAAAAGATAATAAGAAACATAAAAGACAAATAAAAATAAAAATAAAAACAAAAACAAAAACAAAAACAAAAACAAAAATAGAAATAGAAATAAGATAAAACAAGAAGACAAAATAAGAAAAGAGAAAAGGGGTTCGGGTTTTTATGGGGTGACATGGTTGTGTGAGGGTCCCTGTTGAGCCACACGGCCGTGTCACACGCCCATGTGGCTTGTTTTCAACCCGTGTTCGTCGAGGAAAAAAAATGGCCCAGTCTTCACACGGCCGAGTCGCACGGCCATGTATATCATCCTTCGCATCTCCCACACCCGTGTGACCTCCCGCACGCCCGTGTGGCTAGGCCGTGTCTCGCACACTGCCGTGTGCCTTGCCCGTATAACTCTCTGACTTGTTTTAAAATTCAAAAATTTTGTTCCAGGTTTCACACGGCCGTGTCGCACGCCCGTGTGGTTTAATTTAAGGCCGTGTCTCTATCAATTTTTGGGAAAATTTTAGCCCTATTTCTATACGGCCAAGGACATGCCCGTGTGCCTAGGCCGTATGGGTCAAAAACCTGCATTTAAACATGAAAAGAAGTAAAAATAAACTAATTAGTAGGGTTAGTGCTCGGGTTACCTCCCGAGAAGCGCTTATTTAGAGTCTAAGCTCGACTTACCTCTAATTCGCATGGTCATGGTGGTTTAAGGAGTTGAAACTCCTCTCTCCTGCTATCAGTTCTAACATCAAAATAAGGTTTAAGTCGAGTACTATTTACCTTAAAAGTACCAAATTTAGAATGAGTTATCTCGACTGTACCGTATGGGAAGACATTTAGTATCGTAAAGGGAGTTGCTTTGGGATAAACTAAAATAGTAACATATTTTAATCCCAGATTTAGTATGCTTTTGGATGAATTATCCCTTATATTATATAATTTGGTGCTCTTAATCCTTTCTTTTCATGATATATACTTAGGAAAGCACCAGGGGATGAAAAGAACACAAAACGGGCTTAAAATGGGACAAATGGGCCAAAGCATGAAATGGACACGGCCTGAACTAAAGCCCACACGGCCGTGCCTCCTCAAAATACTAGAACACGGCCTAATCACAATCTACACGGACGTGTCCTCATTAGAAGTCCGAACACGGCCTGGCCACGATTCACACGGGCGTGTGCCCTGGCCGTGCCTCTGCCGTGGAGAAAAGCAATTTCATTCGGGAAAGGATACTTAGGGGCAAAGAAGCCTATTTCAAAAGCCTATAAATACACCCTAAGTATGACCTAAAAAGGGAGGCCCAAAGCCATCGTTTAGAGGCGTCTTGCTAGGCCAGAGAAGGCAGATTTGTGGGGATTCACTCAGGGATAGCCAGTTGATCCATCTCTAGAAGCCGGAATTCTACTCAAGACGGAGGATCTCCTCTTCAATTCCTTCAGAGGGTTTTAGGGATTTCTTATGTTTTGTGTTATCTTTTCTTCTGAGATGTTTTTCTTTACTATCATGAACTAAACCCTTCAGATGCCTGAGGGGGATGAAACCTAGATGAATATTGTTATTGTTTTCTGAACTATATGATAAATACTTGATTTGTTCTTAATTATGTGTGCTTAATTCTTGTGTTGATATTTCGCGGATATTAATTCAAGTCGAATGTGCTTAGGTGGTGGAGCAAAAGTCTCTGCTTAAGAGTAGATCTAGCATAATTAAGCGGAGTTGATCGCGCGCCTAGAGATAGGGTGACGAGATTTTGCCGGATTAGGGTGAAACCTAATATGGGAATCCATAGATCGATTTACTGCTATTCTAGGGGGTTATTAATGGGAAAGAGATTTCAATTAATTAACCTAGGATTAGACATTATTCGCCTCGAGAGAGGGTTTAATATACGTTAGGGAGTCCTACGGATCAAGTCAAGTGAATAAATCGTCTGGTTCGGTGTTAGATAACAAGTGGAGTCTAGGTGGATTCTTCCTAAGGGTATCATCTTAATCAACTGAGTTTTTCCCAAGTATTTCCCCTATTCATTCTTTTTGTCTTTGCGTCTTTAGCTTAGTAATTAGTTAATTTAGATTAATAAACAACTTCACTTATTTTAGGCTAAATAATAGAAAGAAAGTTAGTATTAGTACTTTTAGTTCCTTTGGGTTCGACAATCTGGTCTTGCCTAAGCTATACTATTGTTCGATAGGTGCACTTGCCTCAATCGTTGTCATAGTTAGTTTCCAGGTTCGATCATTATCTTTATAAATTTTAAAACTCTGACTTCACAGCGATCAAGTTTTTGGCGCCGTTGCCGGGGAACTAAAATATTAAGAAAACTCTATTTTTATTACTTTAGCCATTATTATTAATATTATTTTTTACTTTGCTAAATTTTCTTTTATTTGCTTTTGTCAGGAAAATTTTAGTTTATAGAGAAAATGTCATTGAATAACTCATCGGTGGGAAGTTACAAGGACAAGGCCACCCAAGCGACCGAGTGTCTTCAACCTCGACGTACACCCAATAATGCAATATGACTCAAATCTAGGAGGCGTGGCGAATACTGAGTACCCACCCTATGGATATGGCATGGAGAACGAACAAGTCCACTATATGGGTAACTATTCTAGACCTCAAAATAATTTTTATCATAACACTTATAATGCAGGTTGGAGGTACCATCCCAATTTCTCGTGGGATGATCAAAGTAGCCAAAGACCGGAACTTCCTCCAAACTTTCAACAACCACCTCACCAACAGGAAGAGGAGTCGAACTTTGAAGAGATGCTAACAAAATTCATGGCAGCTACAGATAACCGTCTCCAAAAAACTGAGACAACACTTAATGACCAACAAGCATCGATCAAAGGGATCAAGAACCAAATTGAGGAACTTACTGAGTCAGTTGGGAACTTACTAAGTCAGTTATACAACTTGCTAAGCTGATCTCAGAACTACCACAAGGAAGCTTGCCAAGCAATACTGAAACTAACCCGAGAGAGCAAAATCAAGCCATTTACGATAGTGAAGGGTTAGACGAACCAAACCCAAGGGAAGAACCTGTGGTAAGTGAAGGTAAGGTTGAAGTGTGCCATGATATTCCAAAACCGGAAATTACAGAGTACCAACCTCGTGTGCCATATCCCGATGCAATAAAGAAAGACCACACAGAGGAAGAATTCGGTGAATTCACACTTCGTATAGACGACGAAACAATCACTCTTCAAGCTCTTGACTCAGCTAGGACATTGAGTAATAAAGGTACGAACGTTAATTCTATTGATAACCATTTGGTTCAACCTTCTTTACAGGGAAGCATCACGAAATACCTAGCTGAGCTAGATCTTAGACCTCGTACCCATAAAGAAATAATTCATGAAGAACTAAGGCTTGGTCGATGAACTACACGTGGGAAAACACACTTTAAAGAGAAACTAGGAATACACGAAGTGAAACCAAAGAAACCCAGCAGACAGTGATAGGAACAACAAATCACTTCAAAATAGGGGATCAAGTATTGTTGAATAAGGAAGACCCTCGAATCACCAATTCAGACCTCAAGACAAACGAAGAAATCACTTTTGAGGTACTTAATGTCTTCCTATACGGCACAGTCGAGGTAAGTAATCCTAAACTCAACACTTTTGAGGTAAACACTACTCGACTTAAACTTTATATCCACAACCGAATTGATCGCATGAGAAAGGATTTTCACCTCCTCAAACCACCTTGACCATACGAATGAGAGGTAAAGTCTAGCTTAAGACTATAAACGAGCGCTTCTCGGGAGGCAACCCGAGCACTACCCCATTAATTTTTACATTTTTAATTCTTTTTTTTAGCACCTAACTATAAACTAACCAAAGTGCAGATTTCCAGGCCGCACGCCTTACACACGGCCGTGGCCGTGGCCGTGTGGCCACCACAGGAAGGTACAAGGGCGGGGGCAACCATCAGATCCATAATTTTTATTTAACCCCCTTCTTCCTTTTTCTTTTCCAATTGTTTTTCTTTTTTTTCATTTTCTATTATTTACTTTTATTTTTATTTTTATTTTTATTTCTTTTAATTTCCTTTTAATTTCTTTATTATTTTCTTCTTATTATTCATTCCATTTAGATTTAGCTTAGGATACAATAAAATTAGGATGGCTGCTTCGAGGACTCAAACAGTTCGAGACGTTTCCCCACGTTCATCTCCAATCCTATCCGGTTTCTTTTCATTGGCTTCATCCAAAATTCAGGAAGTTTCACTTCTCTCCCCATCTTACGATTTTATGATTATTTTGATATTATCTATCTTTGTACATTGAGGACAATGTACATCTTAAGTGTGGGGGGGTTAACTATAGCATTATCTAAAAATCCCTGAATTATTCCTTGTCCTACAGTAAGTTTCTCATATTATGACTAGAATGAAATTCCCCTGATTTATGATTTTTATTGATATGTTTTAGATTAAGTCATTGATACTTGTGCATTGATAATTAAATTCTAAGAATACTAGAGAATCAGGCATGATAAGTCTATTTTTCAAGAATTAAAAATTTTTTAGGATGTCTACCTGAATTTAAATATTACTTTGAAGTTTGAAATTTACGAGGTTGACATCAAAATACCCATAATTTTTGTGAGATTTTGAGCCTTATAGAGCATAAATTCTTTTTCTTGCTCACTTTATTGATTATGAGTATGTCAACACTGATTTGTTATTCTAGAACTTGCATAGATTATACATGTCGAGACCACACTTTTTGATTTGATACACAGAGATGATAAAGGCACCTAGGATCTAACCCACTTACTCCATTAAAAAGCCTACCTTCATAATTAACCCCTAGTGAACTCCGTTTAATCCTAACAACCCATTTATTGACTTACCCACTAATATTAACCCAAAACCCTTTTTATTTGTTTTCACCATCCTCTTTAACTACCCTTATATCGAGAGTTGATTTTGATTAGTTGCCTAACTATGATTTTTACTTCAGTAATTTATCCTTTATTATGTACTTATTATGTACTCATAAAAATAAAAAAATAAAATAAAAAATCGAAATATATTCATTATTAGCTTTGTGATTAAATGAGCTTACACATTTAAATTCCAAATATTGAAGAAAAAGCTCGTAGTATTAGAATTATTAATTTTCAATTAATGTAATTACTTATTATTCAGTTCATTGTTTCTGGTTAGGTAATTTAGCAATTCAGTCTCGATTCTAACCCTCTAATTCAGTCTTATTCCACACCTTTAACCCAAGCCCCGTTACAACCCTTTCAAAGACCTTTTGATTTGTGTTTCATCTCATATGTTAGTGGTGGAGATTTGATTCTCATGCAAGACTATGGGATTAACTCTTCATGTTTGGCTTTTGAGTGCCTAATTTTGAACCTTAAACACTTTGAGTGATTTGAGTGATTCTTTAAGTGAGGATGTCAGTCCTTGTCGATTTTAAATCAGAGGTAATTGTTTAGATGAAGGGAAACACCTATGTTTTGTTCTACAAATGTATGACTTAGACTGTTTGAATTTTTAGGACTCTTTGAGTTGAATTATCCATGTATGAATTATCTCTGAATTATGATGAAACATTATCAATGACTATTATGAATTATAGAAAGTTCGTTTTAATTGTAAGTTGAGAATTTTGCTTGAGGACAAGCAAAAGCTTAAGTGTGGGGGTATTTGATAAACCGAAATAGTGACATATTTTAATCCCACATTTAGTATGCTTTTGGATGAATTATCCCTTATATTATGTAATTTGGTGCTCTTAATCCTTTCTTTTCATGATATATACTCAGAAAAGCACCAGGGGATGAAAAGAACACAAAACAGGCTTAAAACAGGACAAATGGGCCAAAGCATGAAATCGACACGGCCTGAACTAAAGCCCACACGGTCGTGCCTCCTCAAAATATTAGAACACGGCCTAATCACGATCTACACGGACGTGTCCTCATTAGAAGTTCGAACACGGCCTGGCCACGATTCACACGGGTGTGTGCCCTGGCCGTGCCTCTGCCGTGGAGAAGAGAAATTTCATTCGGGAAAGGATACTTAGGGGTAAAGAAACCTATTTCAAAAGCCCATAAATACACCCTAAGTATGACCTAAAAAGGGAGGTCCAAAGCCATCGTTTAGGGGCGTCTTGCTAGGCCAGAGAAGGCAAATTTGTGGGGATTCACTCAGGGATAGCCAGTTGATCCATCTCTAGAAGCTGGAATTCTACTCAAGACGGAGGATCTCCTCTTCAATTCCTTCAGGGGGTTTTAGGGATTTCTTATGTTTTGTGTTATCTTTTCTTCTGAGATGTTTTTCTTTACTATTATGAACTAAACCCTTCAGATGCCTGAGGGGGATGAAACCTAGATGAATCTTGTTATTGTTTTTTGAACTATATGATAAATACTTGATTTATTCTTAATTATGTGTGCTTAATTCTTGTGTTGATATTTTGCGGATATTAATTCAAGTCGAATGTGCTTAGGTGGTGGAGCAAAAGTCCCTGCTTAAGAGTAGATCTAGCATAATTAAGCGGAGTTGATCGCGCGCCTAGAGATAGGGTGACGAGATTTTACCGGATTAGGGTGAAACCTAATATGGGAATCCATAGATCGATTTACTGCTATTCTAGGGGGTTATTAATGGGAAAGAGATTTCAATTAATTAACCTAGGATTAGACGTTATTTGACTCGAGAGAGGGTTTAATATACGTTAGAGAGTCCTACGGATCAAGTCAAGTGAATAAATCGTCTGGTTCAGTGTTAGATAACAAGTGGAGTCTAGGTGGATTCTTCCTAAGGGTATCGTCTTAATCAACTGAGTTTTTCCCAAGTATTTCCCCAATTCATTCTTTTTGTCTTTACGTCTTTAGCTTAGTAATTAGTTAATTTAGATTAATAAACAACTTCACTTATTTTAGGCTAAATAATAGAAAGAAAGTTAGTATTAGTACTTTTAGTTCCTTTGGGTTCGACAATCCGGTCTTGCCTAAGCTATACTACTGTTCGATAGGTGCACTTGCCTCAATCGTTGTCATAGTTAGTTTCCAGGTTCGATCATTATCTTTATAAATTTTAAAACTCTGACTTCACAGCGATCACTTCATTTTCATTAGGCTTTAGAATGCTCAGAAACCCTAAAAATTGGGTTTTTTCACGTAACAGGGAAGCAGGGTGCGAAATTGACACGGGCTGGCACATGGGTGTGTGGCCACCCCGTGTGGCTCACATGGGCGTGTGGCCAGCTCGTGTAGATCCTGAAAACTCTGATTTTGGCCCCTTTTTTGCTCCTTTTGCTCCCAAATGTTCTCCTAATTATAGAAACATGAATTTAAGGGATTAGGAGCATCAAATTCACTAATTCTCATCATAAATCATCCAAAAATATGCCAAGCATGGAATTAAAATATGTTACATTTATGGTTTATCAGTGGTCTTCATTGATGATATACTGATCTACTCTCGAGATGAAAACGAACATGCCGAGCATTTGAGAAAGGTTCTACAAATTTTGAGAGATAAACAATTGTGCGCCAAGTTTAGTAAAAGTGAATTTTGGCTTAAGGAAGTTGGATTTTTGGGGCACATTGTCTCGGAAGATGGAATTAGAGTCGACCTGAGTAAGATTTTGGCAATTGTTGAATGGAAACCGCCAAAGAACGTAACTGAAGTGAGGAGTTTTCTGGGCCTAACTGGCTATTATAGGCGTTTTGTCAAGGGGTTTTCCATGATAGCAACTCCGATGACGAGATTATTGCAAAAAGATGTGAATTTTGATTGGACAGAAAAGTGCCAACATAGTTTTGAGAAACTAAAGGCATTGTTGACTGAGGCTCCTGTTTTGGTGCAACCTGAGCCCGGAAGAGAACTTGTGGTTTACAGTGATGCATCCATGAATGGATTGGGTTGTGTACTTATGCAAGAGGGCAAGGTGATTGCATATGCTTCTAGACAATTAAAGCCGCACGAGAAGAACTACTCGACCCATGATTTAGAGTTGGCTGCCATTGTGTTTGCATTAAAGATATGGAGACACAATTTATATGGTGAAAGGTACCGGATATTCACCGACCATAAAAGCCTAAAATATTTGATGACTCAAAAAGACTTGAATTTGAGGCAATGAAGATGGTTAGAGCTGATCAAAGATTATGAGTTAGTGATTGACTACCATCCGGAAAAGGCGAACGTGGTCGCCGATGCTTTGAGCAGAAAATCCTTGTTTGCGCTGAGAGCCATGAATACACGGATGGCTTTGTCAGATGATGGTTCTATTCTAGCCGAGTTGAGGGCTAGACCATTGTTTCTCCAAGAGATTTGCGAAGCTCAGAAAGATGACTGCAACCTACAAGCCAAAAAAGTTATAAACGAGTCAAATGTTGAGTCAGACTTTCGGGTAAGTCCTGACGGATGTTTGATGTTTCGAGATAGGGTCTGTGTACCCAAAAATGATGAAATTATTCGAAATATTTTGCATGAAGCACATAGCGGATGTTTAACTGTGCACCCAGGCAGCACGAAGATGTACAATGACTTGAGGAAGTGGTATTGGTGGCCGAGTATGAAGAAAGACATCTCTGAGTTTGTATCGAGATGCCTAATTTGTCAACAAGTGAAGGCTGAACACCAAGTGCCTTCAGGTCTACTTCAGCCTATTATGGCCCCCGAGTGGAAATGGGACCGTATTACTATGGACTTCGTGACGGGTTTACCGTTGACGCAGATAAAGAAAGATGCTGAATGGGTTGTAGTCGATAGACTTACGAAGTTAGCCCATTTCATACCAGTACGAGTCGATTATTCTCTCGATAAGTTGGCAAATTTGTATGTGTCAGAGATAGTAAGACTTCATGGTGTACCGTTGTCAATCATTTCGGATAGAGATCCGAGATTCACATCACGGTTTTGGAAAAAGTTACAAGGGGCTTTGGGCACGAAATTGAGTTTCAGTACAGCTTTCCATCTACAAACCGACAGGCAGTCGGAGAGAGTGATACAGAAGCTTGAAGACATGCTTCGATGTTGTGTTTTGGAATTCCAAGGTAATTGGAAAAAAATACTTACCGTTGGTGGAATTTGCCTACAACAACAGTTTTCAGTCAAGTTTGAAGACGGCACCTTATGAAGCATTGTACGGGCGTAAGTGTCGAACGCACTTGTATTGGACAGAACTCAGAGAGAATCAGATTCACAAGGTTGACTTGGTCAGGGAAACCCAAAAGAAAGTAAAGGTGATACGTGAATGTCTGAAAGCGGCCTCAGATGGACAAAAGTCTTATTCAGATTTAAAACGGAAAGAGATTGAGTTCCAAGTAGGTGATAAAGTATTTCTGAAAGTATCACCATGGAGAAAAGTCCTCAGATTTGGCCGGAAAAGCAAATTGAGTCCGCGCTTTATCGGACCTTATGAAGTTACCGAGAGGATAGTATCGGTAGCTTATCGTTTGGCCTTGCCACCTGAGCTGGAAAAGATTAACAATGTCTTCCACGTGTCCATGTTACGCCGATGCCGTTTGGACCCTTCATGCCATCAGAAGTAGAGATTCAACCGGACATGACTTATAGCGAAAAGCCGGTTAAGATTTTGGCACGAGAGGTCAAACAACTGAGAAACAAAAGTATAGCTCTTGTTAAAGTACTATGGTAGAGACATGGGATAGAAGAGGCTACTTGGGAACCCGAAGAGACCATGAGAAACCAGTATCCCAACCTTTTTACCGGTAAGATTTTCGAGGACGAAAATTCTTAAAGAGGGAAGAATTGTAACAGCCCGATTTAGGGGCTAATCGGAACAGTGGTTTTGGAACCACTAATCCAAGGTTAGAGAAAATTATTTTCATGTTATTTTATGAGTTAGAGCATGATTATATAAGTGTATGAAAATTTTGGTGCTTTAATTTTAGCGATTTCATGTTTAATCGCGAAAAAAGACTAAATCGCATAAAGTACAAAAGTTCAATTTTACAAGCTAAGGGTGCCAAATAGCTATGAAATATTATTTGGAGGTCTTTCAAGGGCAATTAGCCCCTTAAATAATAGTTGGCCGGCCATAGGAGACAAACATTGACAAAATTGGTCAAGGTAGTTGATATTAGGTGGACTAAATTGATGTTTTATATTAAAATAAAGAAAGAATTCTTTCTTCCACTGAAAATTAGCAGCAAATAGGGGTTTGAAAGCTTCAAAAATTTCAGCACACTCTCCTCCATACAAGTAAGTGTTCTAGTGATCCTTTCTTGATAAAAATTATACTTTTGGAACCCCTAAAGCTTAAGCTTTCTATAGAGGGGACTATTTTGTAAGATGGTGAAGAGTTTAGAGTTTTTCCATGAGAGCTTTCAAGTTGTTTGCTGCATTTTTATGGAATAAAATGAGCCTTAGTTGTTAGATGAACAACTTTTGTGAAAGGTGTTACCATGAAAACACCTAAAAGGACATTTTTGTAAAGGTTGTAAAGTATGTAGTAAATGTGTGAAATGTTGAGTTTTGATGGTAGCCATAAGAGAAATAAATGTTCACCTAGGCTCGATAAAGGTAGAGATTTGATTAGAATTGACTTTCAAGCCTAGGGGTAAAATGGTCATTTTGCAAAAGTCTAATGGCAAAATAGTAATTTTGCCAAAGCATGGTTATTGAAATGCATTTATTAATGTGATTGTTAAATGAGCTAATTTTCTATTATAGATCAAGAAGAACCAAGAATTTACCTCGACCGGGGAAAGAACAAAGTATAGGACTAGATCGACGATCTAGCTTATTTTAAAATCGAGGTAAGTTTGTATGTGATAAATTCAACATTTATGCTAGTATGTTTGAGAATGTTTGATATTATAATGTTACATGACATTCTATGAAATTGAGTATTGGTACTGAATGAGAAGGATGATAAAAGTTGAGATGTTGAAGTCCTGGTTGGACTATAATAAATGTGAAAATGCTATCATCGAGACATGAGATGAATAAGGTCCCGTGTAAGACCATGTCGGGTACATGGCCTCGGCACCGAATTGAGATTTCGTATAAGACCATATCTGGTATATGGCTTCGGTATTGAATATGAGAATCGTATAAGACCATATCCGAGATATGGCATCGATACTTGAAGTGAGATTCCGTATAAGACCATATCCGGGATATGGCATCGGCACTCAGAGGTGACCCCATATAAGACCACGTCTGGGATGTGGCATTGGCTTCGCGTTTATATTAATGACGATGAATACTCGTCTTTGATGTATCCCTAGTGAATTAGTGGGATAAATAGATAAGCTTGGAAATATAAATGAGATTAGTACTAAAGTCATGTGATTGAGTGAATACAGGTACCCGTGAATAATTCACGAGGAATGTTTACGATATGTGGCATGGTATATGCAAAATAAAAACAAGTACGAGTAAGTTATGGCAAATGTTTATGACTTTGTGTGGTTATCCAATGCCATGAATTGATGTCATTATGAACTTATTGTTGCTATTTATTTTCATGCAAACTTACTAAGCTTTATGCTTACCCTTCTCATTTCCCTATTCCTTGTAGCATTGCCAAGTTAGTTCGAGGGTTCGTGGGACGTTGGAGTTCGGAATTCACACTATCGACTACGTTTTGGTATAGCCAAGTTAGATTCATTTTGAGTATGGCATGTATAGGACTTGAGTACTTTGTTATGTCATTTTAATAGCCAATGTGTCGGCTATTTAAGTTATGAAAGTCATTTTGTAAATGGTCATTGGAATTGGGCCAATACATGACAAGTTTATTTTTATTTAATGATGATGAAATTATGAAGTTTATGCTTCTGTGGATGCTTGAATTGAGTTTTTGGAAGTGCCTTAGGGTCATGATCTATGTTGTAATGAAATGGTGTAAGTATGGTTGCTATGTAGGGTGGCATTTGGCTTGGAATATAGCCTTTTTATTGTCCACACGAGTAGATACACGGGCGTGTGTCTAAGCCGTGTGTGACACACGGCCAGCCCCATGGGCGTGTTGTTCGACCGTGTGTCCTCTTGCATGCTAGGTTTGCAAGTCAGTATATTCAGTAGTAAACACACGGACAGAGACACGGCCATGTATCTCAGCCGTGTGGGAGGCACATCAATGGACATGGGCATGTGCCCAGGCCGTGTGAAGTCTGCACCTAAAATTAGGAATATAATTCGACACACGGCCTAAGGACACGGGCGTGTGCCTTGGCCGTGTAACCTTAGTGAGGTGATGACGTCACAAACAGAATGCCAAGGTTTTGGCACATGAGCTAAGACACGGGCGTGTCGAGGCCGTGTGAGGGACACGGGCTAAACACACGGGCGTGTGATCAGTCGTGTGATGCAAGTCAATGTCGACCACGGGTATGGAACACGGGCATGTGAAATGCCACACGGGCGTGTCCCATTCTTCACACGGGCGTGTAGCCCTGATTCATGTCAAAATTTTCTAAGTGTTTGAGAGTTTCCGGTTTGGTCCTGAAACATCACGAGTATACGTATAGGGTCTCGTAGACCCATAATAGGGAAGTTACGATTATAAATGAAAAAGTTTTAAGTTAGGACAAAATTTTATAGCCCAAAGTTGTAAGTTTAAGCATGATAAGTTCGGTAATGCCTCGTATCCGGTTCCCGCGCTGAATACGGGTAAGGGGTGTTACATGCACACTGTTAGCCCCAATTCCTAGAGGGCCGAGGGCGGTCCCAATTCCCTGAGGGTCGAGGACAATGCTGATGATCATCGTTTTCGGGCAACCCGGGATGACATCCTATGAAGTATAAGGTTGGATGGGCTTTTCGAGGTCCTACTCGGAGTGCAAGGATGGGTGGGTTGATTAAATCCCCCTAGTAAGTGTAGGGTTGGACGGAGATGGTGTGTTGGCTGGATGGATGGGCTTTTCGAGGTCCTACTCATATGCATCTGGATGAATTTATGTGACTGAATGTGACTGTACTACTCGACTGAAATGTCTGATTGATCAGTTTGGCTGAATGTGATACAATGACTGAATGTGATAATATGACTGAATGTGTTACTGATCGACTGATAGGCAAGGGTGCCTATGCGATTTCTATATACTTTCTCTATAAATGTCTGACTGAACTGTTATTGTGATAGTGTGACTGACTTGTGAACTGTTGCTATTGTATTTGAATAGCGCGTGAGGTTAGGTGTGTCTGTTGTTCCATATGACTGTAAGGATATATGGTGTGTGTTTGCTGTTGGGCGAACTCGCTTAACTGTTATCTGTCTGTAAATGTGTTCTTCTTTAGAACTGCTTCTAGTTCTCTATTTTCGCTTCTGTAGTTTAGCTGGTTTGATCTCACACTGAGCTCGAGTAGCTCACCCCCTCTTCTGTTTCCCCTCTTCAGGTACAATTTTGGATTCTAGATCTTTGGACTCGATGCGCGGAGGACTCGAGCGATCTTGGTGTAAATGAGTTATAAGCTTTTATTTTCAGGTTTAATTATTTTTCGTTTAAATTGAACTGTAAAGTTTCATAATACTGTGGTACAACTTTTGTTTTAAGTTTTCCTTCGTAAGTGTTATACTGTTGAACTTACTGGGTAATTTAAATGATTAGACATTTTTGAATTGATTCGGGATAAACGTTTTTGGAATTAAATTTTTAAACGACTTGATTTGTAAAATTTTCTCACGATCACTTCGGTGATCAATATAGCATCCTGGATTCGGTCTAGACTTCTAGCCTGGGTTTGGGGTGTTACATTTAGTGGTATCAGAGCCAGGTTTGCAAAAACTCGGCCTGTGTTTTCTACGTGGTCATATGCGCAAATAAATGATTTTTAAAAATATTTAAAAAACTTACCATAGGAAATTGAAATGGTTTGAAGTTTGTAAAGTGATTTACGGAAAAGACTTGTCTGAGACTCCGATGCTGGTCTAGGTAGAAATTCAAAACTGTGATATTTGAACATTTAGATTTTTGTATTTATTCTGTGTGTGTTCTGAAAATGTAGATTTTCAGAGTTAGCCATACAACTTACATGGAATCTGAGGGTAAACAGGATCACGATGAGTCGTCTACTCCTCCAGGGTGTGAGACTGTTCAGGAACCAGTAGTCAATGTGAGTTCGCCAGCCCTGGGTAGTGATAACCCAGAGGTTGGTACTAAGGCACTAACCCGGTTAGTAAGGGAAATGCTAGAGGAAGTGTTTGAGGCCAGAATAAGAGGAATTAGTGAAACACTACAGGCTAGGTGCGTAGACTGTATGAAGAAGAGAGATCGCAGCTCTCTGAGGTTGGAGCCTCGTTCTGCGAAGCGTGCTAGGATGCATTTGAATGATAGTAAAGG
The DNA here is from genome assembly GCA_025698515.1 of Gossypium sturtianum. NCBI lineage: Eukaryota > Viridiplantae > Streptophyta > Magnoliopsida > Malvales > Malvaceae > Gossypium > Gossypium sturtianum. The sequence continues at coordinate 13,980,385 of CM046948.1, forward strand.
TAGTGCCGGTAGTGGCACGAGCATATCGTCTTGTGAGCACTGTAAGGGGCGCCATGCGGGCGATTGCTAGAGGAAGTCATGAGTGTGTCTGAGATGCGGGTCCACTGAGCATCGGGTTTGAGATTTTCCTCAGCGCTCTTGAGCCGGTATGGTTAAGTGTGTTTGGATGTGTTTATTTGAGCTTTGGAATTGTGTGTACACGATAGCTGTGTATCTGCTTCAGTGGTTATGTGTTCTGGGTGTGTTTGAGAGGTTCCAGGTTCAATTTTACGGTAGTAGTGATTTGGTATCAGAGTGCGCAGCAGAAGCGTAGTGGAGTAGTTGGTTATACGACGAAACTGTTAGTTGGAAATTTCGGGGATGAAATTTCTTTAAGGAGGGGTGAATTATAACGCCCTGAATTTTGGGCCTAGAGGTATGGGGTCTTGGGCATAGGGACAGTAAGGAGTTGCACATAGGTAGTGACTTGTGCAATTTAGTGACAGGAATGGGCCTGCTGGTCCGGTGGATAAGTGGAGTGTTATTATGCTTGAGGTCCAGTGTTCGAATCCCTGCGTAAGCTAGGGAGATATTTTGTGCACTTTTTTTTTTTCATTTAGATATTATTTTATTATAATAATTATTTGATACTTTGGTTATGTTACAAATTATTATTATTATTATTATTTTTTTTTAATTTTTATTTTCTATTTTGACGTTTCTTCTCCCTTCTCCTCTCTATTTTTCTTTCGTTTGTTTTTTTCTTATTGCTCAAACATTTTTAACTGCGATTTCGGGATTGTCGCTCCTCGGCCGTTCTCTTCATCGTTAAATCAGGTGTGGGATTTGAATCTGGTTACTACTTTTTGTTTTTAAATCGATTGCTATCTTGTTTTAAGAATCCCTTTCCTTCGGCTTTTCGTAGTTATGCATTACCCCTTTGTTTTTGAGTTTTTAGACGATAGAAGTGAAGGGAAATCATTGTTTTCTAATATATGTCGATAGGGTAAAGGTTAGGGACTGTTACGGTGGCCTAAACGGTGTTCTCAGGGCTGAATTGGGGTGGTTTCGTAGCGTCCCCGACGGCCACACGGGCGTGTGCTGAGGCACACGGTCGTGTGGATTTGTGAATTAAGGTTTCCGGCCGATTTTGGGTGCCACACGGCCTGGCCACAAGGGCGTGTGGCCGATTTGGAAATTTTTCTCGGAATCTACACGGCCGTGTCCTCTGAGCACACAGTCGTGTGAGTTAGGGGAATTAGGGATTTAGAGTCATACGACCTGGCCACACAGCCGTGTGACAGATTTGGGAAAATTAGGGTTCCCACACGGGCATGTGCTTCGGGACGCACAGCCGTGTGACTGATTTGGGGCCCAGGGATTCCATACAGGCATGTGTTATGGGACACACGGCTGTGTCTGCCCTGCACCTAATATTAGGGAAATTGGACAGTGAGTTACACGGCCTGTTTACACGGCCGCATCCCTACACCACACGGACGTGTGCCTCTGTCACACGACCGTGTGCCACCCTTCACACGGGCGTTGGATCCCCACACGGCCTTGATTGCTCCACACGGCCAGAGCACACGGGCATGTGGCCCTAACTCGCCAAATTCTGATTTTAGGGCAAATCGAATGCCATAGTGAGTTTATGTGTTCCAACCCCTCAACTAAGCTTACTGAGGGTGAATACGATTATGTTCTGACTTCGAATTATGTACTGCTTGTAAGTGAATGTATGCTATGCTAGGTTCTGAATCTGAGTGCATAAGTGTGTACGTTTCTGTAGTTTAGCTGGTTTGATCTCACACTGAGCTCGAGTAGCCCACCCTCTCTTCTGTTTCCCCTCTTCAGGTACAGTTTTGGATTTTGGATGCTGGACTCAGTACGCGGAGGACTCAGACAATCTTGGTGTAAATGAGTTATAAGCTTTTATTTTCAAGTTTAATTGTTATTCGTTTAAGTTGAGCTGTAAAGTTTCATAATACTGTGGTACAACTTTTGTTTTAATTTTTCATTCGTAAGTGTTATACTGTTGAACATACTGGGTAATTTAAATGATTAGATGTTTTTGAATTGATTCGGGATAAACGTTTTCAGAATTAAATTTTTAAACGACTTGATTTGTAAAATTTTCTCACGATCACTTCGGTGATCAATGTAGCATCCTGGATTCGGTCTAGACTTCTAGGCTGGGTTTGGGGTGTTGAAGTTGAATACGGGAAAGGGGTGTTAAATTTAGTGGTATCAGAGCTATGGTTTAGTCGATTCTCAGACTAACATAGCGTTCGTAAGTCTAGTTATACATGCCATGTTACCACCTGTGATAGTGTGATATCTCCCGACTCTGACGAGAACTGTCTTGCTGAGACAAATATGCTTTCCAACCGAGCTATTTTCGATAGTACTAAAAGAGATATTGAGATATTTGAAATGTGTTTATGATGAGAGGGAACTTTGAATGGTATGAATAGAATCCCATGATGTGTATGTGATAATGTACGAAATGAGATAACTATAAGTTGAGAAATGTGGAAATGTGGAATGAAATGAAAGTTTATATGGTGATAAGTCCATCCATGTTTGTTTGGCATTCATAGGATATTAGGTGCCCAACATATTTGATTAAGTGAATATGATAAGTGCACTTACACAAATTGACGGAATGTGTGTTTATGTATACTTGCTTGAATAAGTGTAATCAGTATGTTCATATTGTTGAATCTTATGTTTAATTGTTAAATTAGAGATAATATAATGTTTTGTTTTATGTCTTTATTATTGAACCATGAATATTATAATAGTATGAAAATTGAATTGGAAGATCAAATTGAGTAGAACGCAGGAAATGAGTACGATCGTTCAATGATGAATTGACGGATAAGACCATGGTTGGACCATGGCAAAGTATGGAATGTAATACCATAGCTGGGCTATGGCATTTGTAATGACCCAAAATTCACGGGCACCGGAAAAGCGAGTTATAGGGCCTCCGTCTTAGTGAACCGAGTTTGTAAATATTTATTAGGAATATTTGTAAGGCTAGTTGTGTGTTTAATTAGGCTTTAATTAAGTGAATTTAGCTTAACTAAGAGAAATTAGGAAAAAGGGCTAAATTGAATAAGGGGTAAAAGTAGAATTATAAATTAATAAAAAGAAAGGGGGACCAAAATGGAAAATATACCATTCACCATAAATGAGGCGGCAAATGTTGATAAAAATCTAAGATTTTTATTGTTTAATTATTATTAAATTATAATGTATATAATTATTTTATTATATGGTAATTTATATTAGTTATAAATTAAAAATATTATATTATATGAATAAATCAAAAATTTTCCAAATGGATGGTGATGATATTGTACAATTGTAAAAAAAATATATGTACATTTGTAATACTTATATTTAATTAATAAATAGATATTTATTATTTAAAAGATATTTATTAGATAAATAATTAAATTGTGAGATTTTGTATAATAAACAAATTGGATAGTGAAAATTGTAATAATGTAAATATATACATTTGTATTTTATTTATTTATTTACTTTAAAATAAGTAAAAGATAATTATTAATTAAATAATTATATTATGAGATTTTTGTGTATGATAAACAAATTAAGTGATGACAAATGTAATGTAAATGTGTGTTATTAAAAGATATTTATTATAATTATTATTACCATTATTATCATTATTAACTAATATATATATATATATATATATAAGATATAAAAGAAATGAAATAAAGAAAGAAAGCAAAAGAAAGAAAGAATAGCAGAAGCCATTCGAAAACAAGAAGAAAGAAAGGGGAAAGAAAAGAAAAAGGGGAAAACTAGGATTTGAAGGTTTAAAGCTTTAATAGGTAAGTCAATTAAGTCTTTTTTTACTTAATGTTGATGTTTTAGAAGCTTTAGAACAAGGTTTTGATGAAATTAAGTTGATACTTTGAAAGTTCATAGGTTTATAAGTATAGTTCATGTTGAACAAAAAGATGAATTAGGGATTTAATTGAATGAATTTCAAGTTAGATTTGGTAAGGGATTGAATTGTAAAAGAAGCTATAAGTTTTGTGTTTAAAGGACTAAATTGAAAGAAATTTTAAATTATAATTTTATTATGAGCATTAGATAGTTAAGTGAAATATGAAAGGAAATTGAATAGAAATGAAGTATGAATTGAATTATAAAAGTAAATGAGTTAATTAGGATTAAATTGGAATTAGGGTATAAATTGAATAGAAATTCAATCATTTATTATAAATTAGTGCTGTAATTAATAAGTGTAAATTATTATTATTTTCGTAGTTAGCAAAGAATCCGAGGCATCGGCACCGAAAGGAAAGGAAAAGTTATCGAGGAGTAATCGAATAAATCTGGGTTTGTATTACTATAATTCAAATCTATTTATTATTAATTGTTATATTTTAATTAAAATGCATGGTAGATAAATTTAGGAAAGTAATTGAAATAATGATATTGATTTGAATGAAATTGATTTAAAAATGTTTGTGGCTATTGAAATTGAATGTGAACAAATTGGAAATTAAAAGTGATTTGAATTGAATCAAAATGAATTGAATGAAGAAAATATGTGATTATTTGAAATGTATATTAACTGAAAAGTGATTAGTGATTTGAACTTGATTGAAAAATTAATCAAAAATATGAATTGAATAAAAGTGAATTAAATTATGAATATGGTGAATATGTGAATTGTGTATTGATTAAAAAGTGGATTGAATTGAATCAAAGTATGATTATATGTGATTATCTGAAATATGTATTGGTATTGAATTGTATATTGATTAGAAAGTGAAAAGGTGAACTTGAATTGAATTGTGATTGAATTGAAAGAGAATTTGAAATAAATAAAAAATGATTTGAATACCCTATTAACTAGTCGGGCTGAGTCGGATATAGTTGGCATGCCATAGGATTTAGAAGAGTACGGGATATATCGGCTTTGCCGATCAGGCACTTTATGTGTCGTTTATCAGGCACTTTATGTGTCGTATTTCAAGCACCTCGTGTGTCGTATCAGACACCTCGTGTGTCGTTTCAGGCACTTATGTGTCGTATACTGATCAGGTACTATGTACCGTTTTAGGCACAATGTGCCGTACTTGTAACATCCTGGAAAGGGCCTATGCATTTTCGGTTTAATTGTACGAAATGACAAGTCTTAAGCACTATGAATAAATTTTTGGTATTTTTTGGAATTCTAGAAATGCATAGAAATGGAAATGAACATTTTGGAAACTTGAACATTTTTGGAAACCTGAACATTTTGGAAACTCAACATTTCGGAAACACGAAATGTAAGAAAAATGGCAAGTTCTGAGCCGATCGAAAATTTTAGGAAACTTAGAAATGATGCCGAAATGTCAAATTTTAAAGTTCAAAATAGGAAATAAGGGCTAGAGGGCCTTAAAAAAAAAGTTGGAGAAGTTTGACACACAAACAGGCTTGGAAAAGTGGCACAAGATGCCACTTAGGGCCTCTGGAAATGGCGCCACATACAGGGAAATAGGCCTGAGTTCGAGTCACTTGAGAAGCAAATAAATAAGTTTTATTTTTGCTTCCAAGGCTGAGGTGGGCGGCATGGGTTTCTAGAAAAGGAAAAGTTTTATTTGCATAAATATGTGAATAATAAGTGATAAATAAAGGATTTTCTTTTAAGAAAATTGAGGAGATAATTGATGGATTAAAGGCTTTTATCTTTTAAATAAAAGAGATAATATTATCAAAAGAGGAGTGGTGGCCAAGTAAGGGACTCCTAGGCTGATAATTTCGGCTATAAAAGGAGGGCGGGAGGGCTACTCATCAACGTTTGCTTTCTCTTCCTCTGTGCCGAAATTTTCCTAGCTCTCTCCCCTCTCTGCGAATTTTCTTTAAGCAAAATCCATCTCCTCTTCTTCTATTTTCTTCTCTGTTTCTCTTGTCAAAGCCGAATCTTTGTTGATTCTAAGTAAAGGAGCAATCAACTACGACATCTAAAGGGGTCTACAACTGTCGAATATAAGGATCAAGGATCTAAGGTAAGATAAATTTATTTGATTAAAGGTTATGATGTATATGTTAGATTAAATCTAACATGAAGATTTCGACAGACATATAGGGCAAGGAATCCTCTTCAGATTTGGAAAGCACATAGATCTAATCGGCCAAGGCTTATTTTTGGTATTTAGAATTATTTTTCATTGATCCAAAAGTCAGAAACTGACAAAATTACATGATTTAGTGTTAGCCGATTTCAAGGAAAAGGGATACTAGTAATTTTTGGGAACTTGATCAATCCAATCGGCAAACAAGGTAAGTATTAGTAATACCATTCCTATTGGGATTTGGTTTTAAAATCGAAAAGGTTATTAATGTGTTTTTGTATGATGGGCCGAATATAGGAATTAACAGATCTAAACTTTAGATCGGTAGATCGTTCTTCGGGATTTCAAGGAATCTATTAAGCCAATCAGGTGTGTACCCATACTAATCTTCAATAAATTGTATGGCAATTAATAATTATATGAATATGCATAAGAATGTGAATGTGGTCAAGTACCACAAATGAAAGAGTACTCAGGTACGTTTCCTACTTCTGATAGGATTATGAATATGTTATATTTTGAACATGTGAATAGTAACATGAATGAGAAATATGTATGTTATATATGTTATAAAATTCATGGGACATTCGGGATCTATGTGAAAGGGGAAGAAGGTGTTGACTTCGGTCTCACCAACGGAATATGGTGACTACGGTCACAAAATTTGAATATGGTAACTTCGGTTACATTATCTGAATTTGGTAACTTCGGTTACATTATTTGAATATGGTGTCTAATGACACAAATTATATGGGTGATGAGCACGTCATTGCGGTGATCGCTTCTTCGATGGTGTGTAGCGGATGGAGGGTTGACTTAGTAGTCCCCACGGTGTGATTGGCGGGTACGGGTGGTGTGTAGCGGATGGACAAATAGGTTTGGGTTTGGGTTGCATCATTCTTTTTTATATGAATATGAATTTGATATGAACATGTATGCCTGATTTGTTGAATGTTAGTATGATGTACACATTGAGTCTGTTGACTCACCCCGTTGTGGGAACTATTTTCAGGTGATGAATAGTGACTGATCGGGACGGTAGACCTTGAGGTGGCCATGCTTCACTTGAAGATTTTATTTGGAATTTGGACTTTATATTTTCTAAGTACTTTTAATTTATTTTTGGGTTATTTGATGTAATAAGGCCATAAGGCCCAAGTGGATTTCTTTATTTTGCTTTACTTTTAATTATCATGTTACGAACTATTCTAAATTAAGTTTAAGAAAAAAATGATTTCTTTAAAAATAAACCCTAAAATTATCTTGTCACCTAAATTAAAATTGGACTTTCGAAATTGATTAAATGGGTTCCCAATCTAAGCCCAACTCAAAACAATATTTTTCCAAAATTTCACTAAGTAACAAAGAACTTGAAAACCGGTTTACTTAAGGAACATACCAGATCCGGTTCAGGCTCGTGGGCCGGGTGTGGGGTGTTTCAGTACTGGTGTGTTTGGGTTGGAATCCGTGTATCCGTCAAAGTCCGGGTTTGTTAATAGGGTGAATAACTAAAATAAGAAAATTAAATAAATTTGATTAATCGTACTATTAAAAATATGAGAAAGTGAAATTATGAATTGAAATGTGAATTGAAATTGAGATATCAAAATAAGAAGTGAAAATAGAATGAATTGGAAATAATGAAATAGTGTATGAGTTAATTGAATATAATCTTATGAATTAATTATAATTATTTTTATTGAAAATATTGGTTTAAATAATTATTGAAAGACTAATGTTGTAAGGTTTTTGATATGGAATAGAATATGTTATTGAATTAGGATATAGAAATGAAATATATGAAATAATGATTTTATGAAATGGTTATTGATGAAATGCATGAAATGGATATTGATATAATAAGAAGATATATAAATTAAAATAAAGAAAAGCTATTTAAGATACATATTATTAGAATAAATTTAAAGTTTAAATGCATGAATGATTTATTGAAGGTAAAATAGTGGTAAGATTTAATGTTTGTATATATTATTTTTACCTTAAGTATTTGAATTATAGTAATACCACTGAGTGTATACTCAGCGTACGGTTTGTTTTCGTGCGCAGATTAGGTACAAAAATTTTTGAGAGTCGAATTTGTGATTGCAAGCTTTCATCTCATCACATCTTCAAGCAACAACAGGGTATGTTTTAAAATTTTGAATAGAATGGCATGTACTTAGGAAAAATTAAGTATGTCCCAAGTAGTAGTAATGGATTTAAATTTAACTTATTTAAATTTATTCTTTATCCATTTTTATGTTCAAATATAATAGTAATTAGCCAAGAATTACTTTGGCACCAAATGCAATATTCCTATATCAGGTTCCTTGAGTCGAACATGGTATAGGGGTGTTACAGCATTTCAGTGAAAAGACCATAACTGGGTTATGGCATTGTGATGCGTGTAAGACCCTGGCAGGGCCATGGCAAAATATGTGTAAGGCCATAGTTGGACTATGGCGACAAGTAAACGACGTACTCGAACCCGTAAGACGTTCTCTAATTTAACAAGTATTGGTAAGTGATACTGAAGTTAAGTGTTGGAATTTAATTAGATATTGATATTGAATTTAATTAAGTAAATTCATCGTTTGAAATTGTGGATGACAGAAAATATTTGTAAAATAAATAAGTATATTAATTTGCTTAGAGTGAATTATATGATTATGATGATATTACGTTGATGATGAATGCAAAGTCATATGCGTGTATTTATGAGAGTCAAGTTAGAGGCTTTACGACCTCACCCCCTTACTAGTGTTGCTTTATAATGAAAATTCATGAGAATCATGTTGAATAAGTCCATAAGTGTGAAACTGAAGAGTCCAGTGGTGAAATAATTAGTAATGCATACAGAGATGAGAATAGTTTGGAAAGTGAAAACAGTTTTGGAAGAAATATAAGAATGTTTTAAAGATTATACAGATTATGCAATGTCACGGATAAAGAAAAAGTTAGTCTCGGCTAATTGACTCAATCGGGTATGAAGTCTAAAGATATGTTTGCTGAAATTTCTCCTGAATTGGTTTCGTTAGTGAGTGGAGTAATACGAGGTTCATGATAACAAAATTAGTCAGAGAAATGATGTCTGAATTGTAAAGATGTCTGAGTATAACAATTATGGTTAAATAGATTACAATTATGTGATTGTCCGTTTTCTGATGAAATTCTTATCGAGTGAGAATGTTAGCTAACTCTAGTGTTAGATGAAAGCACTGATGGTCTGTTTATTTTATGATTGGCATTACCTTATCTCTTCGAGATTCTATTCTAATATGTTAGAGTAAAGACGATGGTAAAAATTTATGTGAGGTTATTCTTCTGTTTCTACTGGATGTTGTTCTGTCTTGTATATAAATATTTGGAATGTGTATTAACTCTGTTACGATGGAATTCCAAAGCTGGTAAGTATTATTTTTCTTCTGGTTTTCTCTGAGAAATTATCAGATCTTCAGTATTATTTTCTTATGAGTTATGTTCTCAGACTTCCGGTATGGTATCATAATTGGGTTTTCTTATCATCCTTATTGTGTAAATTATCGGACATGGCTCATCTTTAAAGTATGTTTTTTGGTCTGTGATGGCAATGCTTATTGTGATTGTATTTCTGGATTCGATAATAGGAATATGGTGATTCTGGTATCAGGATTTCTCTAATTTTCGTGGAAGAAATTGACATCGGCAAGGGTATAAATGGTGAGAGCACAAGCTTAAATTATATAGCAGTTTTCTTTCCTTAGGTAAATTTGAATAAAGTCGATGAGTTCAAGTGGGATATTTGTTTCCTCGAGCTAATACAATTGAAAAGATCTTTGATTAGCATGTTAAGAGAATTTTGAAAGATTTTGTGTTTGAGTTGTTTTCTCAGCATAAAGAAAAGAGTACTTTGATATGTTATTATTCGATAGTTGAAATCAACTCAGTTGTTTTTATTAGAGTGAACTGATTTGTTGAGATGTAATTTAGAGACGGCCACTTCTATGTTTGTGTTGTGAATTTGATGACTTCGTGTGTTCGACGGGAAATGTAACGTACTTCCTAGTCCAAAGGGTTAAGTATCTAATGTCGAAGAAAGATCTGAATTTAAAACAGCGTGAAGGTTTTGAGATGTTAAAGGACTGTGAGTAGTTATCGATTAACCTTTGGGAAAGCAAGTATAATTACAGATGCCTGAATTGAAAATTCTTTATTTATTTTATGAGTACTGGTTACATGACTAATCTTATTGATGATGGTCTGATTCTAGCTAAGTTAAAAACTAAATCAATGCTTTCCTTGCGAGTTTGAGAAGCTCATAAATGTGTTAGTGAATGGTAAGCTAAATGAGTACAGTATGAGTCGAATTTTTTATTCTGAATTTCAGGTCTGACCTGATGGCTGATGTTATTTCTCTGAGATAGAAATTGCGTGTAAATGAATCCAGAGCTTATGCTGAAGTTTTTTGTACGAGGCTCAATAGTAGCACATCTGTTCATCCAAGAGTAATAAAATGTGCAGTTATATGAAGTAGATGTTCTGGTGATTGAGTATGTACCATAATATTTTTGAATTTATGTTTAGATGTCTATTTGTTAGCAAGTAAGCCAAACATAAAGAGCATTCAGGACTATTGCAGTCAGTGATAATACTAGTGTGCTATGAGATAGAGTCACTATAGATTTCGTATCGGGACTACCTATATCCCCGAAATGGATGGTGTTGTTTGAATGTTGATCATTTGACAAAATTCGCATGATTTTTTCAGTATGTACCGAGTTCTTATTTGACAGATCAACTGAGTATATGTGTTCCTGAGAGAGTAATTTAGATCTTTGACGATATACTCCGGCATTGCGTGCTAAAGTTCAAAGGTTATTGGAAAGAGATATACGAGGTTAAATCAATTTGTGATTCTGAGAAGTTAGTGAAAGCGTTTCATGAGAGTTGAAAACAACTTCTTCTGGTAAGATTTTCGGGGACGAAAATCCCTAAAGGGAGGAGAGTTGTAACAGCCCGATTTTGGGTCTAGTCAGAACAGTAGTTTCGGGGCCACAAATTCGACGTAAGAAAATTTATTTTCTATTATATTTTTATGTTCAGCAATTTCACGGAATGATTTTGTGAAAATTTCGTTTGAAAATTTCGACGTTTCGGCACTCAATTTAGTCAAAAGGACTAAATCGTAAAAAGTGAAAAACTTGAGTTCTAGAAGCTAGAGGTGTCTAATTGCTATGAAATTTTAAATTGGAGGTCCTTAAATGGTAATTATACCATTGGTTAAGTTGATGGACAAAAATGGACATGGTTTGGTATATTTCTAAAGTTTTTCATTAAGGGCAATTTGGTCATTTGGTAATTAAAATGAATTAAAAACAAAATTAAAAGCCAATCTTTGTCCATCTTCAACCCCATGGCCGAAGTTCACAAGGGGAAACCATGGCTAGGGTTTTTCAAGCTTCCAAGCTCGATTGTAAGTCTGTTCTAGCCCCGTTTTTAATGATTTTTACGTTTTTGAAATCCTCGTAACAAGATCTATCTATTTCTACCACTAATTTGAAGAGATATCAAAGTTTAAAATTTTACCCATGTTGAATATTTGTGTATTTTGATGTTTTATGGTAGAAAATGAATGTTAGTTGTTTGTTAAGCGGCTTTTGCTAATTGATTTTCGGTGAAAATGTCAAAAAGGACTAATTTGTAAAAGTTATAAAATGAGTATAAAAATGTGTTTTAATGAAAATTGTGGGCTGCTATAGTTATGAAAATGGTTCAGCTAGGCTTGTTTATTAAAGAAATTGAATAGATTTCATTTTACGAGCCTAGGGGCAAAAATGTAAATATGTCAAAGTTTGGGGCAAAAATGTAATTTTGCCATAATATGATTTTTGGACTGAATTGAATAAGGTGAATAATAAATGAGTGAAATGTGATATTATAGATCAAGAAAAACAAGGCTCAAACCTAGAACGGAGGAAAAACGAGTAATTGACGATTAAGTCCTTTTTCCATTTTGATGCCGAGGTAAGTTCGTATGTAAATAATGCATTGTTATTTATGCTTTAATTGCTTTATTATTATATGAATTGTGATTTACTCTTGAATAAAATCGAGAAAGTTCGACAAACGAGAAATCCCTGTTGAACCTTAGGAATAGGTATAATACAAATGTCATGACATTAGGGTTACTGAGATTATGTGTAAGACCATATATGGGATATGGCATCAATATGAGACTTAGTGTAAGACCATATCTGGGATATGGCATCGATATGAGATTTCGTATAAGACCATAGCTGGGCTATTGGCATCGATATGAGATCCCATGTAAGACCATATCTGGGATATGGCATTGGTATGGTACTATGTGCGCGAGATTCCCGAGTATCCTTTAGTATTCCAAGTGGTTCAACGGGAAAATTCAACGATTATGTCAAAGACAAAGATGAATATGAGATTATGTTGAAACGATACATGTATGTACGTAAGGTTTATAATCAATGATTTCACGATATTGTGAGTTTATGTTCACTACGGGGATGACTTTGTGATGATCTTGTGATTATTGGTCTATACTTGTGATGTATGAAATACGTAGTAAATTCGGTTGACGATTATGTGATTGGCCTTCGGACTAAATTGAGTTATGATATAGTATGCTTATTTCGCATAAATTGTGATTTATCGTATGTGAGAAAAAGGGAAGATTGGCATAAATTCCTATTAAAATGAAAGATGTAAAAGTATATGCTTGAAACGTAAATGCTCATAATTAATGTGTATGTTTTATGGGAGGCTTGAAATGGTTTGTTGATTGTGGAAAATGATATGTTATTTTTATGACTGAGTAAGATGTGTTCATTAAGTGTAAAATCATTTATTTGACTTAAGTTATGTTACTCATATGATTGAGAAAGTTATGCTCATGAAGTTTAATGACATTTATGTTAATTTATGTCATGTTATTTATATGACAATGTATAATTAATGTTGTTTATTATTTACATATGAATTTACTAAGCTTTATAGCTTACCCCCTTCCTTTCCCATATTTTAGAGTGCAATCAAGCTAGCTCGGGTTGGAGATCACTGGAGATTTTATCACACTATCAAGCTATCACTACGGGTATTGATAAATTCAAGTATGTTGAGTCTATGGCATGTATAGGGACTAGGTTAATTTGTTGTATGTGTCATTATTAATTTGGCCATATGTGGTGGCTTGTAGTTATTAATGCTTCATCTTATACATAGCCATGATTGATGGCTTATGCTGATTATAAGTTCATTCATATGTTAATGTCCTCTTGTGGATGTGAAATTAGTATATGTTTCTAATGGGCTAAGTATGATGTTTTAAGCATGATAAATGATGGCATGAGAATGACATGTTATTGTCTTAGTTGTGAGTGTTTGGTTGTCTAAGTATGATATGTTTTGTGCCTATGAAATGATGTGAGTGTATGTGTGAATAAGGGTGGCAAATAGCTTGGTAAACAACCTTATTATTGTCCACACCGGTAGACACAAGGGCGTGTGTCTAGGCCGTGTGTGACACACGGTCAGCCCCATAGGCGTGTGATCCGGCCGTGTGTCCCCTGCACCTCAATTTTGGCAAAATAGAATGTTCAGAATTGAGCACACAGGTAGAGACACGGGCGTGTGTCTCAGCCGTGTGTGCTACACGGCCTAGCACACGGGCGTGTGACTTGGCCGTGTGACCTCAATTTGATAATGACGTCATAAAAAAAATGCTCCCTAAGGTGGACACGGCCCGAAGCACGGGCGTGTGTATGCCACACGGGCGTGTCCCTTAACCCACACGGGCGTGTGGTCCTGTTTCATGATGAAATTTTTCTAAGTTTTGTAAATTTTCTTGAGTTCCCGATTTAGTCCCGAACCACTCCCGAAGCATGTTTCGGGCCTCGTAGACTCGTTTTAAGGATAATATGAATGTGTTTGAACAACTTTAAATTTGAGTGGAATTTCATGTCTCGGAAATGTATGTTTGCTTGTGTTATAAGTCTGGTAATGCCTCGAGCCCTGTTCCAGCATTGAATACGGGAAAGGGGTGTTACAGTAGGGATAGTCGAAGTGGCCACTTTTATTGGCATATAGATAACCACTTTAAAAACTTACCTCAACAACTCTTATTTGACATTTTTGACCAAAAACCCTACAACCAATTTTTCAAGCAATAAACGCAACACAAGCTTCATCAAAATCAAGTGTGAAACTCCCCCTTAAACTCAGCTTATTCTCCCCTTTTTTGGACAAAAAGCCCAAATGAATTTAGGGTAATTGCAACCGAAGAAACATCTATATAAGTTGAAGTTTTATCAAAACAAAAAATAATGACATGTGAGTAGCATCATGAATAAACAAATCAAATAATAACAACATCAGGCATAGAAAAGAAAAACTCTCTTATTAATACCATCAATACTCTCTCTTTTAGTTGTAGCATCAACGCACTTCCCACAATAAGATGTTTCAGTAAGGAGCACAACGGATACCAACTCATCAACACTTTTGTATGTGGGAGATGTAACTCGTGAAACAACAAGAATTTTTACCATGAGATCCTGAGGGAGTAATAATATCTTCATGTAAATATCCAAAAGTTGTTGAATCAGTTACCACTTCACTCTTTACTTGTTCATCAATCAACCGATGATCTTTTTTCACCAATATTTATTTTTGGTTGAACCTTGAGTGAATTGCAACATGTCTTCTAACACTTCCCCTTCTTAGATTTTTTAACATCTTATAACAATGTGGTTTGATATAATCAACCATGCTAATATAATGGCAAATAATCCTTATGTTTTCACATTCCTTCATTTCATGTAATGATATTTCATTTTTCCTCCATACATTTTCTTACTTCCAACCTCGCGATGTGCCACGAGAAGTGAGCACTTCCATTGACACTTCAATTTTTCGAATTTAATCTTTCAAAATTTTGATTAAATACTCGACAAAATAACACTTCAAAAGCACACCCCTGTTGTCCATGTATGGCAACCTTTAAATAGGCTATGTATAATTTTATCCCGAGTCGAACTAGGATAGGGCAATAGTTTTCAACACATCCAATCCTACTTGATGTAAATCTTGATCAGCTCCTTGGCAAATAAGTTTCTTGCTTGAAGTAAATCTGATCAATGACTTATCCTTTAAGATGTCAAGAAGTTCTGGTAAAAAAAAAAAAAGTTTTAATTCAAATCGAAACTGTCAAACCCACATGAATAAGACTTTAAACCCTTTCAAATATACTTTCCTTGCTCATAAAAACATGTACAACATGTCTTTTATTTTCTGGTTAGTATAAACCTCTACTATTATATTTCTACGAGTCAAAATTGTCAACAACACAAGATATATTTTGACTACACTGAAAACAACAATAAAAGTTTCCAACATGTCCACTTATGCACGTAGATTTTAGATGTAATATTCTTTTGTTTGAATATATGTGCACGTGTGTTTAATATCTAGAAAAAATGATCTTGAGAGGTTTTGATTTTGAAGAAAAGGAGAAGGGAGAAAAAGAAAATGAGAAGAGAGGAAAATGAATAAGAAAAAAGAAAGTAAAAGAAAATTTATTATATTGCTCAAAAAAGAAAAAGTATAGCGGCTATTTATATACTTTGATATAAAGTTTTTGTCTAAAATAATGATATTAACATGTCACATGATAATGTTAATGATCATATAATATTTTTTTCAAGTTTGATAAGCAAAACATAATTTAAACTATACTAAATTACTAAACCTAATGAATAAATCGATATTTCAAAAAAGCTACAAGTTACTTCTTTATAAATTGGGTCAGTGGACTTTAACCATTTATTTATTGTCCACTTCAATGGCTTTTAGGGGTGTGTATAATTTGATTAAAATTAAATTAATTAAATGGAAAAAATTAGTTCAATAAATCAGTCTATCTCTGAAATTAGTCTGATCAAAATCAGTTAAATTTTTTTTAAAATATCAGTTATAGATTAATTTGGTTTGAAAGCGATTTATTATCTAAATTAATTGATTAGTCGAAATTAATAATAAATATTATATTTTATATAAAAATAAAATTATAATAGAATGGACCCAACAATCAATTGAATTAATCGAAGTTAGTTTATTTAAGTTAATTATTTTCGCAAAAAGTTTGATTTTATTAATAGTAAAATATTTTAAAATTTTTATTAATTTGATTAATAACAGTTGACTTTACATATTAACTAACTCATCTTTCGTTGTAAGTAATAGCTTCATCTAAATAAAAGTTTAGTTCATTCGGCGGCCTAAATCAAATACTATTGTATCATTGGGGATTCTAAGTAAAGCCTAACACACAATTCTGTTTGACCCTAAGCACTAGAAATAAGAAATTCATTTTGGAATTTAGTTTATTTATTTTTATTT
Source organism: Gossypium sturtianum (assembly GCA_025698515.1). Classification (NCBI taxonomy): domain Eukaryota; kingdom Viridiplantae; phylum Streptophyta; class Magnoliopsida; order Malvales; family Malvaceae; genus Gossypium; species Gossypium sturtianum. The sequence goes on from CM046948.1 coordinate 13,996,884, forward strand.
TTTGGAATTTAGTCACTCTACTTTTTAGATTTTAGAATTTAATTATAATTATTAATAAAGTTAATTTTTTTATTAAATATATTGATATGACATTTTGAAATTAAAAAAAAAATTGATAGCCATGTAAAAAAATAAATTTAAAATCCGAAAAAGAAAAGGGATCAAATTCCTTTAAATAAATAAAAAAATGGATTAAATTCTAAAGGTATGAAGATTACAAGGACTTAGAGCATATTTTAACAAAAAATAAAACATGCAAAGACGAGCGGCAAGCGTGATGGGTTTTCGCTATTCTATTTTTAGTACCACTTGCTAAACCCACTTTGCCTCCATTCTAAAAAATCGACGCCCCGTTCCATAGACAACGTCCCCTGTGCTCATTTCTTCGGTTTGATTCCCTCCTCATCCATTTTCATGGTATGTTCTCATTTTAGTTAGCATTTTATTTGTCCGTTCCTATATTTGATTAAGAATTTATTAATTTTCTTTTTTGGATGAATGATGAAATTCATTAATCTAAGAATGCAGTTAAACAACTACAAAAGAACAAAAAAAAACACTGTACAGTAACTTTAAGCTATACAAAAAAATTAACCAATGATACCCCAAAAAGCACAAAGTGAAGCATTAACATGATCAGTTCTATTGATTGGTCTTCCTCCTAAGCGAGCTCGCACAATCTCTTTAATCTGCACCAAGACAACATCTTCAGTCAAGAAAGATGCACCAAAATACCTCTTGTTTCTCTGTCTCCGTATAACATACAAATATCACTCCAAGCAAGCTTCAGTATAGCAACAAGCAAGGAATTTCCTTTTAAGTTTCAATATCGCCCAAGTTAACTCTTACCTCCAAGTTCCCACAGCCCTATGAATGGAGCAAAGGTAAAAAACTGACTGCCACACCTTCTTTGAAAAACAACACTCAAAGAAAATGTGATCACATCTCTCTGCAGCATCCATGAAGAAAAAGCAACAAGTATCAACCGAAATCCCAAAAACAAGCAAACGATCCCAGGTTGGGAGTTTATTAAAAATGATCATCCAAGCAATAAGAGAATGTTTGGGAATATGTAAAAGGAACCATAGCAAATGGTGCCATTCCACCTTTATACCAGGAGTTCTAATTGCCTCCCACAATCGAGAAGTACTTACTTTAGAATTAGCAAACTGTTGAGAAGTGATAGCAACCAAAGGCTTCAACTTAAGCATCATTCGCCAATTCTAGCTACTCATTGAAGTAGGAGCCACATCTAGAAAACTCCTACCCTTTAACACATATTAACTAACCCAAGCGATTCAAAGAGACCTCTCTCCTGTAACCAAGGCACGGATAAGCTACGAAATACAAGTTTGATTCCATTCTACCATATTTTTTTAGTCCCAAACCCCCTTTAGATTTAGGTAAACAAATCGCCTTCCAACAAACACGAGCCCCTCGACTCGAGCCAACCTTCCATTTCCAAAAGAAGCTAAGACAATATTGATAAACCTTCTTAAGAACACTCTTAGGCATTAGAAATTGACGACTCCAATAGGCTTGCACACTAAAGATCACAACCTTAATGAGTTGCAGTCTACCAGCATAACTCAAGTGCTTAGTAGAGCACCATTGAATCCTATCCAGAATCTTATTAGTTAAAGCAACAGTCAGACTGAGAAAGCTTTCGAGAAACAAGATGAATACTAAGGTACCTCACTAGTAGCCTACCAAATTTAAACCCTATGCAAGTAGTCATGAGAGTCAACTCCTTTTGAGGCACCCCAACAACAAACAATTCACTTTTGGAGACGTTGAGTTGCAACCCAAAAAGTAAGTAAAACTATTGAAGAACACAATAAACACCAGCCACCGAATTAGTAGTGCCCTTTGAAAAATAAGAAAATCATTGACAAACATTAGATTAGTCAATCGCACTTGAAGGCACTTAGGATGATACTTGAAGAGAGCATTTATGACAGCAACATCCAATAACATGGATGACACATCCATTGCAAGCATAAAGAGGTAAGGAGATAGAAGATCTCCCTATTGAATACCTTTTCTCCCTCGAAAGAACCCACAAGGCTTCCATTAAGGGAGATAGAGAACCGAGGAGTAGTTAAATAAACTTTAATAACTTAAAGAACTTTTAAGGGAACCCTTGAGCTCTAAGTAATGAAAGCAAAAAGCCTCAGTGCAAATAATAAAACACCTTTTGAATATCAACCTTCAAGGCACATCTAAGAGAAATATGTCTTCTACCATACTCTCGTATTAGCTCATGAGCTAACACGTTATTATTAATGATACTACACCCTCTAGCAAAGGCACTCTGAATATTAGAAATCAAAGCAGGCAGAAAATGAGTCATTCTATTAACCAAAACCTTGATTATGCACTTATAAACTAAACTACAACAAGAAATAGGTCGAAAATCCTTTACATAGCTAGGATTATCACACTTGGGAACCAAGGAAATTGAAGTAGCATTAAAGGCAGCTAAGAGAGTGGAGGATGCAAAAAAGTACTAGATAGCCTCAAGAAAATTAGGCCCCACTATACCCCATGCAGATTTGAAGAAACAAGCTGTGAAACCGTCAGGACCAGGGGCTTTCTCATTCCCCTGCCCAAAAATAATTGTCTTTATCTCCTCATTGGTAATAGGGCTAGTCAACACATGATGAGTATCATTAGACAATTTAGGCAGTAACTCCTGAAACAAATAATCTAGGCATTCAACAACATTGGAATCAACTGCACCAAGAAGATTTTGATAAAACCCCAAAATTTTTACAGAAATTTAATCAAAAGATTCCAACCAATTACTAGCTGCAAAAAAAAGAGAAGTAACAGTGTGCTTATTCCTCTTAACTACAACAGTACTATGAAAAAATCTAGTGCTTTGATCCCCCTCCTTGATCCACATACTCAAGCTTTTTTTTGATAAAAACATGCTTCAGCCTCTTGCAAAACCAAAAGATCAGCTCTCACCCGATCAATATGACCATTTCTAACTAGATCACCTAACAACAAAGCAAGTTGCAGGCTCTCCAGCTCCTCAGCCTTAGCCTTAACTCGAGTAGAAATATTACAAAAAGCCTTAGTGTTGAGCATTTTCAAGACAGACTTAAGTCTCTTAAGCTTGGTAAATAACTTCAACATAGGATCACCTACCACAGTAGGCTACTAAGATTCAGCAACAAGCTACAAAAACCTATCATCCTTAGCCTAAAAATTAAAGAACCGAAAAGGCTTTGGCAAGGATTACACAAGTCGCTCTGATAAACCGTAATATATACATATTTTAATCCCACAATTAGCATACTTTTGGATGATTTAATCCCTTGAATTGTGAAATTTAACGCTCATAATCCTTTAATTTCATGTTTTATACTTAGGAGAGCATCGGAGGATGAAAAGAATGAGAAACGACCTGAAAACGGAGAAAATGGGCCAAAGTAAGAAATTCACACGACCTAGAGTTCACCACACAGTAGTACCACACTCAAGCCCGAGCCGAACACGGCTGGGCTCTCGACTCACACAGCAGCGTTCCATGCAGGCGTGCCCCTGTCTTGACCTGTTTTAATTCCATTCGGATTAGGGTACTTGTGGGCCAAGAAAGGCATTCCGAAAGCCTATATAAACATCCTGGAGAGCGACCTAAAGGGGGGCAAAGCCAGAGAGGGCTGAACACAGGAAATTACTCGAACACAGCCAGTTGAATCATCCTAGAAGCCGAAATCACACTCAAGATGGAAGATCTTCCCTTCAATTTCCTTCAGGGGGTTTTAGGGTTTTTCTTATGTTTTTTTATTTACTTTCTTCTGAGATGTATTCTTTATTAAATATGAACTAAACCCCTCAAATACCTGAGGGGGATGAAACCTAAGACGGATCTTGTTATTATTTTCTGAACTGTATGATAAATACTTGATTTGTTCTTAATTACATGTTCTTAATTCTTGCTTTAATATTTCAGGATATTGATTCAAGTATTGATGTGCTTAGGCGATGGAGCAAAAGTCCTGTTTAAGAGTAGATCTAGCATAGTTAAGCGGAGTTGATCGCAACCCCAGAGATAGGATGACGAAAATCTACTCTGGATTAGGGTCAAACCTAATATGGGAGTCCATAGATCGAGTTAATGCAACACTAGGGGTTTTAATTAGAAAGAGATTTCAATTAATCAACCTAGGGTTAGGCGTTATTAGTCTCGAAAGGGATAATAATATAAATTAGGAATCCTACGGATCAAGTCAAGTGAATAAATCGTGCAGTTCGAGTTAAGTAATAAGTGAAGTCTAGGTGGATTCTTCCTCGGGTATTGTCTTAATCAACTGGTTTTCCCAAAAGTATTTTCCCAATTCATTCTCTGTGTCTTAGCATCCTTAGTTTAGTAATTAGTTAATTAAACATCGATTCCTTTAATACTTAGGCTAGATAATAAAAAGATAGTAACTACTAGTACTCTTAGTCCTTGAGGATACGATATTTTCGGTCTTGCCATAGCTATTGATCGTTGGTATCGGTAGTCTTAATATTTATATAATGAATGATCTAGCCTAGAAACTAACTATCACCACGATTGAGGCAAGTGCACCTATCGAACAGTAGTATAGCTTAGTGGCAAGATCGGATTGTCGAACCCAAAGGAACCAAAAGTACTAATACTGACTTTCTTTTTATTATTTAGCCTAAAGATTAAGGGATTTGTTGTTATTCTAAAATTAACTAACTACTAAGCTAAAGACGTTAAGACTCAGAGAATGAATTGGGGAAAATACTTGTGGGAAAAACCAATTGATTAAGACAATACCCAAGGAGGAATCCACCTAGACTTCACTTGTTATTTAACTCTGAACTGACATTTATTTATTCACTTGACTCGATCCGTAGGATTCCCTAATTTATATTAATGCCTCTCTCGAGGCTACTAACGTCTAACCCTAGGTTGATTAATTGAAATCTCTTTCTAATTAAAACCCCTAGGATTGCATTAACTCGATCTATGGACTCCCATAATAGGTTTGACCCTAATCCGGCAGATTTTCGTCATCCTATCTCTAGGGTTGCGATCAACTCCGCTTAACTATGCTAGATCTACTCTTAGACAGGGTCTATTCCTCCTCTCGCTAAGCACATCAATACTTGAATCAAGATCCTGAAATATCAAAACAAGAATTAAGAACACATAATTAAGAACAAATTAAGTATTTATCATATAGTTCAAAAATAATAACAAGATCCGTCTTAGGTTTCATCCCCTCGTATCTCGAGGAGTTTAGTTCATAATCATAAAAGAATACATCTCGGAAGAAAAGATAAAACAAAACATAAGAAAACCCTAAAACCCCTCAAGGAATTGAAGGAGAGATCCTCCGTCTTGAGTATGATTTCGGCTTCTTTAGATGAATCAACTGGCTTTCTTCGAGTAAATCCCACAATTCTGACCTCTCTGGCTTGGCTCCTTGGCCTAGCTGGACGCCCCCTGACCAAAAGCACCTTTTAGGTTACACTTAGGGTGTTTATATAGGCTTCGGAATGTGTTTCTTCGCCTCTAAGTATCCTAATCCGAGTGAAATTCTTCTTTTCCACGGCAGGGACACGCCCGTGCAACACGCCCGTGTGATTCGAATTGTAGACCGTTGTTGGGTCTGCTAGGGAGGCACGGCCGTGTGGTGAAACCCCAGGCCGTGTTGATTTCCTACTTTGGCCCATTTGGTCCGTTTTTGGCCCGTTTCTTGTTCTTTTCATCCTCCTATGCTTTCCTAAGTATAAAACATGAAAATAAAGGATTAGAAGCATCAAATTCCACAATTCAGGGAATAAATCATCCAAAAGTATGCTAAATGTGGGATTAAAATTTGAACATATTACGGTTTATCAAATACCCCCACACTTAAGCTTTTGCTTGTCCTCAAGCAAAATTCTCAACTTACAATTAAGAACTAACTTTCCTCAGTTCATGATTCTCATTAACAATGTCTCATCATAATTCATAGATAATTCATTCGTGGATAATTCAACTCAAAGAGTCCTAAAGATTCAAACAATCTAAGTCATATATTTTTGTAGCATGAAAACATAGGTGTTTCCCCTCATCTAAATAATTACCTCTAATTCAAAATCGACAAGGGTTGACATCCTCACTAAAGATTCACTCAAATCACTCGAAGTGTTTAAGTTTCAGGATAAAGCACTCGTAAGTCAAACATGAAAAGTTAATCCCATAGGCTTGCATGAAAATCAAATCTCCACCACTATAATATGAATGATACACAAATCAAAAGGTCTTTAAAAAGGGTTGTAACGGGGCTTGGGTTAAAGGTGTGGATAAAGGCTAAATTAGAGGGTTAGAATCGAGATTGACTTGACAAATTACCTAACTAGAAACAACGAACTGATAATGATTAATTACATCAATTGAAAACTTGTAATACTAATAGCACGAGCTTCTTTTAAAGATGTGAATTTAACTATTTTAAGCTCATATAACATATAACTAATGATGAATAGATTTTCTAACGTTTTTTTTTTAAGAACAAATCAAGTAATAGGAAAGAACTTTAACAACTGAAATATAGAACATAGTTAGGCAACTGTTCAAAATCAAATCTCGACAAAAAGGGAGTCAAGGAATGGTGATAACAAATACAGGATGGGTTTTGGGTTAATATTAATGAGTGAGTCAATAAAAGGGTTGTTAGGATTAAAGGGGTTCACTAGGGGTTAATTGTGAGGGTAGGCTTTTAATGGAGTAAGTGGGTTAAAACTTAAGTGCCTTTGTCATCTCTGTATATCAAATCAAAGGTGTGGTCTCGACATGTATAATCGAAGCAAGTTCTAGAATAACAAATCAATGTTGACACACTTATAATCAATAAAGTGAGCAAGAAAAAGAATATGCTTTAAAAGGCTCAAAATCTCACAAAAAAATTATGGGTTTTTGATGTCAACCTCGCAAATTTCAAACTTCAAGGTAATAACTAAATTTAGGTCAACAACCTAGCAAATTTTTAATTCTAAAAAAATAGACTTATCATGCTTGATTCTCGACTATCTTAAAGTTTAAATCATCAATGTTCAATTAACTATGACTTAATCCAAAGCATATTAATAAAAATCATAAATCAAAGGAAATTTCATTTTAATCGTAATATGAGACAATTATTTAACAACAAGGCCTAATTCAGGGATTTGAGAATAATGCAAAAAGTTAGGCACTTTTAAGATTCACCCCCCCCCCCCCCACACTTAAGATGTACATTGCCCTCAATGTACAAAGATAGATATCCACAATGTAGTAAGAAAATCATAAGGTAAGGAGGAGAGTGAAACTTCCTGAATTTTGGGTGGAGTCCAAGGAAAGAAACGAGGGGAATTTGGGTCGAGTTGGAGGAGGCGTTTCTGGTGGTATGGTGGCCGCCCACAATTGCTGCGCTAGATGAAAAAATTGGGTAGCTCGTGAAGAAAAAGCCAGGAAATAATAAGAACAATTCAAAATATACTAATTATATATTTAAAGAAAATAAAGATAAGAGAAAGAAAAATAAAAAGTAAAATAAAATTAAAAGAGAAGATTAATGGACTGAAAAGTCCTTATTGTTAGATGTTTGGCGAGGTGGGTGTGATTTCTAAGGCCGTGGTGTGTGATTCCCAAGCAGCCTTTAGAACCTAAAACCAAGAAACTAAAATAAAATAAAATTATTTAAGCACAAGCGAACTAAATAGAAGGAAAATAAAGGAGAAGAGAGAAGAAAAAGAAAAACTAAGTGGCCTCAAATGTCCTCGGCTTGCCGAGTGAATAAAGCGGCTGTCATGAACTTATGAAGATCAGTCTTCCACATGGAGACTGTGCTCGGATTCTTCCGTTTCTTTGACATGGATAATGTTAAAACGAAGATTTTGGGGCAGGAGAATGAGAGAAAATGGAAAGGGGGGAGAGTGTAAAGGGTATGGATGAAAGGGAATGGGTGAGAAATGGAACAAGGGGTGTTTTAAATAGAAGTTTCAAATCTGGTACATCCCCACGCTCGTGTACTATGGGCGTGTTGAGTCACACGGTCATGTCGCACGGCCGTTTCGTGCTTCGTTCATTTCTCCCACGCCTATTTCGTGGTCACCACGCCCATGTTTGATAAAATAGTGTTGACCACGGCTATATTGCACGGCCGTGGTATGTAGTCGGAGCCCGTGTATCTTTCTCAGTGTCGGCCACGGCCATATCGCACGGTCGTGGCAGTTTATAACCGTCCGTGATCTGGGGATCTTTCGTCATCGGCTCGTACAACCTCTGCCATGTCAGTACAGAAATCTATGGTGTCCACACGGCCACGGCCATGGCCGTGTGTAGGGCCGTGTGGTATGGAAATCTGTACTTTGGTTAGTTAATAGTTAGATGCTAAAAAGGAGAAATAAATGTAGAAATAAATGTAAAAATAAACGGAGTTAGTGCTCGGGTTGTCTCCCGAGAAGCGCTTGTTTAAAGTCTTAAGCTAGACTTACCTCTCATTCGCATTTTCATGGTGGTTTGAGGAGTTGGAAATCATTTCTCGTGTTATCAGTTCCATTATCATGATAAAGTTTGAGTCGAGTAGCGTTTACCTTAAAAGTGTCGAATGTAGGATTACTTACCTTGACTGTTCTGTATGGGAAGACATTACGTACCTCAAGAAGGACTTCTTCATTTGTATTCATGTTTAATGTGGTGATTCGGGGGTTTCCCTTATTCAACAATACCTGATCTCCTATTTTGAAGTGATTTGTCGTCCTTATAAGCTCATCTGGGGGTTCCCTTGGTTTTTCTTCGTCTGATTTTGATTTTTCCTTGAAATGTGTCTTCCACTCGTCTAGTTCATCAATATGAAGCCTTCGATCCTCATGAATTACTTCTTTGTTGTAATGATGTCTAGGATCCGCTCGGGCTGTGTGGTTCTGTTATGTTTCTGAAAAGAAGGCTTAATCGAATGGTCATTAATAAAATTAATTTTCTCACATTGATGACTTGATGTTCTAGCCGAGTCAAGAGCCTGAAGAGTGACTGTCTCCTCACCTACACGAAGTATGAGTTCACCTGTATCAATGTCAATTTTAGTTCTAGCAGTTGCTAAAAGGGTCTTCCCAATAAAAGGGATTGTGTTGTCCTCATCCATGTCTAAAACAACAAAGTCTCATGGAATACAAATTTATCAATTTTCACGAGTACATCTTCAATTATACCTCTAGGAATTCTAATAGTTTTATCAGCTAATTAAATGCTCATCCTGGTTTGTTTGGGTTTCCCTAGACCTAGTTGTTTAAACATTTTATAAGGCATAACATTTATACTTGCCCCTAAATCAGCTAAAGCATTATCAACAGATAAACTACCAATTAAGCATGGAATTGTAAAACTCCCTGGATCTTTTAATTTTTGTGGTAGTCGATTTTGCAACATTGCTGAGCATACTGCGTTCAGTTCCACATGTGACTCCTCGTCTAACTTTCGTTTGTTTGTCAGAAGCTCTTTTAAAAATTTCCTTGAATCTGGCATCTGCGAAAGAGCTTCAAGAAACGGTAAGTTGATATGTAATTTCTTTAAAAGTTTAAGAAACTTACCGTACTGTTCCTCTGTGTTGTCTATCTTCATTGCTTCGGGATATGGTATGCGAGGTTGGCACTCTTTAATTACCGGTTTTGGTTTATTATGACTTATTTCAACCTTACCTCCCTCTACCGCATTTTCTTACCTTAAATTGGGCTCATCTGACCCTACACTATCATGAGCTGTTATGGCTTGAATTTGTTCCTTTGGGTTAGTTTCAGTGTTGCTTGGCAAGCTAACTTGTGGTCGTTCTGATATGATCTTTGCAAGTTGTCCTAATTGGTTCTCGATCCCTTGGATCGATGCTTGTTGATTTTTAAGTGTTGTTTTGGTGTTTTGGAAACGTGTTTCTGACACCGCTATGAATTTTATAAGCATCTCCTCAAGGTTTGGCTTCTTTTCTTGTGGGTAGGGCTATTGTTGGAAGTTTGGAGGGGGTTGTTGTCTCTGATTTCCTTGCCCACCCCATGAAAAATTGGGGTGGTTCCTCCAACATGGATTATAAGTATTACTATAAGGGTTATTTTGAGATTTGAAATTGTTACTCATATAGTGACATTGCTCGTTCTCAGTGCTCGGGTTGTAGGGTGGATATTCTGTATTGCTCATCCCTCCTCCATTCATATCGCCTTTGCATTCTTTGGATGTACTGCGAAGAACCACATAAGCCATCAATCTTTTTAGTTAAAATCTCTACCGATTTGATAGCATGGTTCTTTGCGTCGAGGTTGAAAACACTAGCGGCTTTTGTTGGCCTTGTCCTTGTGACTTGCCACCGATAATTATTCATGACATCTCTTCAATAAACTCGTGGGCGACCTCGGTGTTTTGTTATTCAAGGTTCATGCGTGGTCAATCAATCAACCGCTCGGTTGAAGGGTTTACACCATTATAAAAGGTTTGGACTTGTAGCCACAAGGGTAATCCATGGTGTGGGCACCTTCTCAATAAATCATTGTATCTCTCCCATGCATCATATAGTGTTTCTAGATCCATCTGCACAAAAGAAGAGATATCATTTCTTAACTTGGCCGTTTTGGCCGATGGAAAATATTTTAACAAGAATTTTTCGGTCATTTGATCCCATGTAGTGATTGACCCTCGTGGAAGAGAATTCAACCACTGTTTGGCTTTATTTCTCAAAGAAAAGGGGAATAACCGAAGACGAATGGCATCATCAGAAACGCTATTTATTTTGAAGGTATCATAGAATTCAAAAAAATTCGCTAAGTGTGTGTTAGGATCCTCATCCTGCAAACCATCAAACTGAACAAACTGTTGTATCATCTGTATAGTGTTAGGTTTTAATTCGAAATTATTTGCAGCAATAGTGGGTCTAACAATAGTTGATTCAGTACCAACTAAACTAGGCTTAGCATAATCATACATAATACGATGAGCAGGATTTTGATCCATTTGGTTTGCGGCAACTACATGTGGTAGCGGATTGTTATCAGCCATCTCTTCGGTAGTATTGGTTTCATCTTCTTGCTCTTCTTCTATGTAATTTAAGCTTCGCCTTATTTCTCTACGATTTTTGCGAATCTACCTTCAATATCACTGTCAGAAATTAAGGGTCCTCGTCGGGTTCCTTCTAGTCATAAACTAGAGGTACCTGCAAGGAACAAATAAAAGAAAGAAAATTAGCAATGTCAAAAACAAAATAAAAGTAAATTGCAAAAATTAAAAATGGCTAAAGTAATAAAAATTAAGCATTCTTAATATTTTGGTTCCCCGGCAACGGCGCCAAAAACTTGATCGTTGGTATCGATAGTCTTAATATTTATATAATGAATGATCTAGCCTAGAAACTAACTATCACCACGATTGAGGCAAGTGCACCTATCGAACAGTAGTATAGCTTAGTGGCAAGACCGAATTGTCGAACCCAAAGGAACCAAAAGTACTAATACTGACTTTCTTTTTATTATTTAGCCTAAAGATTAAGGGATTTGTTGTTATTCTAAAATTAACTAACTACTAAGCTAAAGACGCTAAGACTCAGAGAATGAATTGGGGAAAATACTTGTGGGAAAAACCAATTGATTAAGACAATACCCAAGGAGGAGTCCACCTAGACTTCACTTGTTATTTAACTCTGAACCAAACGATTTATTCACTTGACCTGATCCGTAGGATTCCCTAATTTATATTAATACCTCTCTCGAGGCTACTAACGTCTAATCCTAGGTTGATTAATTGAAATCTCTTTCTAATTAAAACCCCTAGGATTGCATTAACTCAATCTATGGACTCCCATATTAGGTTTGACCCTAATCCGGCAGATTTTCGTCATCCTATCTCTAGGGTTGCGATCAAATCCGCTTAACTATGCTAAATCTACTCTTAGACAGGGTCTATTCCTCCTCTGCCTAAGCATATCAATACTTGAATCAATATCCTGAAATATCAAAACAAGAATTAAGAACACATAATTAAGAACTAATCAAGTATTTATCATATAGTTTAGAAAACAATAACAAGATCCGTCTTAGGTTTCATCCCCCTCAGGTATCTGAGGAGTTTAGTTCATAATCATAAAAAAATACATCTCAGAAGAAAAGATAAAACAAAACGTAAGAAAACCCTAAAACCCCCTGAAGGAATTGAAGGAGAGATCCTCCATCTTGAGTATGATTTCGGCTTCTTGAGATGAATCATTTGGCTTTCTTCGAGTAAATCCCACAATTCTGACCTCTCTGGCTTGGCTCCTTGGCCTAGCTGGATGCCCCCTGACCAAAAGCACCTTTTAGGTTATACTTAGGGTGTTTATATAGGCTTTGGAATGTGTTTCTTCGCCTCTAAGTATCCTAATCCGAGTGAAATTCCTCTTTGCCACGGCAGACACGCGCGCAACAACACGCCCGTGTGAATCGAATTGTAGACCGTGGTTGGGTCTGCTAGGGAGGCACGGCCGTATGGTGAAACCCTATGCCGTGTTGATTTCCTACTTTGGCCCATTTGGTCCGTTTTTGGCCCGTTTCTCGTTCTTTTCATCCTCCTATGCTTTCCTAAGTATAAAACATGAAAATAAAGGATTAGAAGCACCAAATTCCACAATTCAAGGAATAAATCATCCAAAAGTATGCTAAATGTGGGATTAAAATATGAACATATTACGGTTTATCAGCTATACTACCGAACGATAGGTGCGCTTGCCTTATTCGTTGTCATAGTTAGTTTGGACACGATCAAGTTTTTGGCGCCGTTGCCGGGGACTAAGATATTAGAAAAACTAGATTTTTATTACTTTAGCCATTTTATTTATTTGCAATTTATTTTTATTTTTTATTTTATTTTAACTTTGCTAATTTTTCTTTTATTTGCTTCTGGCAGGTAATTCTAGTTTATGACTAGAAGGAACTCGTCAGGACCATTACTCTTTGATAGTGATATAGAAGGAACCATTCTCAGAACTCGTAGAGAGATAAGGTGAAGCCTACAGTACATACAAGAAGAGCAAGAGGACGACACCAATACTATCGAAGAGATGGCTGACAATAATCCGCTACCTCCTGATGTTGCCGCAAACCCGGTGAATCAAAATATTGCTCCTCGTACTATGTATGATTATGCTAAACCTACTTTAACAGGAACCGAATCAAGTATTGTTAGACCTGCTATTGCTGCAAATAATTTTGAATTGAAACCTAACACTATACAAATGATTCAACAATTTGTTCAGTTTGATGGTTTGCAGGATGAAGATCCAAACAATCACTTAGCAAATTTTCTAGAATTTTGCGACACTTTCAAAATAAATGGCGTTTCTGATGATGCCATTCGTCTTCGGTTATTTCCCTTTTCATTAAGGAACAAAGCTAAACAGTGGTTGAACTTGTTACCTCGAGGATCAATCACTACATGTGATCAAATGACCGAAAAAATTTTATTAAAATATTTTTCGCCGGCAAAAACGGCTAAGTTGAGGAATGATATCTCTTCTTTTGTGCAGATGGATTTAGAGACACTTTACGACGCATGGGAGAGATACAAGGATTTGTTGAGAAGGTGCCCTCACCATGGGTTACCTTTGTGGCTACAGGTTCAAACCTTTTATAACGGTGTGAACCCCTCGACTAGGCAGTTGATTGATTGACGGCGGCGAACCCTCGAATAACAAAACACCAAGCGGCTTATGAGTTTATAGAGGAGATGTCATTGAATAACTATCGCGGGCAAGTTACAAGGACAAGGCCAACAAAAGCCGCTAGTGTTTTCAACCTCGACGCAGTAACCATGCTATCAAATCAGGTAGAACTTTTAAATAAGAAAATTGATAGTTTATATGGTTCTTCGCAGGTACACCCAGTGATGCAGTGCGATGTAAATGGAGGAGGGATGAGCAATACAGAGTACCAGCCTTACAACCCAAGCATTGAAAATGAGCAGATGAACTATATGGGCAATAATTTTAGATATCAAAATAACCCCTATAGTAACAATTATAATCCAGGTTGGAGGAACCATCCAAACTTCTCATGGGGTGGTCAAGGAAATCAGAGACAACAACCCTCTCCAGGCTTTCAACAGCAACCCTACCCATAGGAGAGGAAGCCGAACCTTGAAGAGATGCTAACAAAATTCATCGGGGTGTCAGAGACACGTTTCCAAAACACTGAAACAGCACTTAAAAATCAACAAGCATCAATCCAAGGGATTGAGAACCAATTAGGACAACTTACTAAGATTATATCTGAACGACCACAAGGCAGCTTGCCAAGCAACACTGAAACTAACCCAAAGGAGCAACTTCAAGCCATAACTGCTCACGATAGTGAAGGGTTAGATGAACCAGAACAGAGGCAAGAGAATATGGTAGAAGAAGGTAAGGTTGAGGTAAGCCATGATAAACCAAAACCGGTAATTACAGAGTACCAACCTCGAGTGTCATACCCCAATGCGATGAAGAAAGACCACACAGATGAACAATTCGGTAAATTTTTTAAACTTCTGAAAAAATTACATATTAACTTACCGTTTCTTAAAGCTCTTCCGCAGATGCCAGATTCAAGGAAATTTTTAAAAGAGCTTTTGACGAACAAACGGAGATTAGACGAGGCGTCACATGTGGACCTAAACGCAGTGTGCTCAGCAATTTTGCAAAATAAACTACCACGAAAATTAAAAGATCTAGGGAGTTTTACAATTCTGTGTTTAATTGGTAGTTTATCCATTAATAATGCCTTAGCTGATTTAGGGGCAAGCATAAATGTTATCCCTTATAAAATGTTTAAACAGCTAGGTCTAGGGAAACCCAAACAAACTAGGATGAGCATTCAATTAGCTGATAAGACTATTAGAGTTCCTAGGGGTATAATCGAAGATGTACTAGTAAAAATTGACAAATTCATATTCCTAGTAGACTTTGTCATTCTAGACATGAATGAGGATAATGATGTTCCTTTAATATTAGGACGGCCTTTTTTAGCAACTGCTAGGACCATTATCGATGTTGATACAGGGGAAGTAACACTTCGTGTAGGTGATGACATGATTAAACTCAAAGCACGTGATTCTGACAGAATATCTAACGATCAAGAGAATACAAGTCATGTTAATATAAATAAACTTAACATTCAATCTTCTTTACAGGAAATCTCTCAGGAAAAGATAACAGAGCCAAGATCTAGTGTTCATACTGAGAATAAAACTGTTTATGAGGAACGAAGGTTACAAACCGATGAACTAGACGAGTGGAAGACACATTTCAAGGAGGAACTAAGAACACACGAAGAAAAACCGAGAGAACCCCCAGACGGGCTTATAGGAACAGAAAATCACTTCAAAATTGGAGATCAGGTACTGTTAGATGCAATCGATCCTCGAATTAGCACCTCAGAGCTTAAAGCAAACGAAGCGACTCCTCTCACGGTACTCAATGTTTTCCCATACGGAACAGTCGAGGTAACCAATCCCACATTCGGCACTTTTAAGGTAAACGCCACTCGACTCAAACTATATAAGAATCATACGACTGATAGCAGGGGAGAGGAGTTTCAACTGCTAAAACCACCATGAATACACGAATGAGAGGTAAGTCTAGCTTAAGATTTTAAACAAGCGCTTCTCGGGAGGCAACCCGAGCACTAACCCCTTTAATTTTCATATCTTTGATTTTTAGCACCTAACTAAAGACTAACCAAGTTAAATAAAGCGTAGGTTTCCGTACCACACGGCCTTGCACACGGGCGTGGCCGTAGCCATGTGGACATCACGGATTTTTACACTGGCATGGCAGAGATCGTACGAATCAAGGACGAAAGAAATCCCCAAATCACGGACGGCGATAAAATACCACGACCGTGCGATACGGCCGTGGTCAACACTGAGAAAGTCATACGGGTATGAGACACGCCCGTGCTTTGAGGCCGTGGCCGACACTGAGAAAGATACATGGGCATGGAAACCTTTATACAAGCGTGGGAGAAACGAACAAGCCACCACACGGCCGTGCGGCCGGACACGCCCATGGCAGACGGGCATGGGGAGTTACCAAATCCCTGATTTCTATTTAAAACCCCCCTCTTCTCACTTCCTCTCCAATTTTCTCTTCTTTTAAAACCCCATCCACCACACCCCTCTCTTTTCTCACTATCTTCTCCCTTCATTTTCCTTTCCCCTTCCCCTCATTCTTTTTTTTTCACCATCCTCACCACCATCCCCATGTCGAAGAAGCGAAAGGACCCTAGCACAGTCTCCCCGTGCGAGACCGATCCACATAAGTTCATGCCAGCCGCTTCATTTACTCGACAAGCCAAGGACATTTGAGTCCATTTATTTTACCTATGTCTTTTCTCTTCTCCTTTATTTTCCTTCTCTTTATCTCTCTTGTGCTAAATCTATATTATTATATTTTGCTTTCGTTTATTTAGGTCCTAAAGGCTGCTAGGGAATTACCACACCACGACCCTAGTATCCACCACTACCGGCACATCCTCCTCCAACTCGGCTCGAATTTCCCTCGTTTCTTTTCTTTTACTCCACCCAAACTTCAGGAAGTTTCACTTCTCTCCCTACCTTATGATTTTCTTACTATATTGTGAATATCTATTTTTGTACATTGAGAACAATGTACATCTTAAGTGTGGGGAGGTGTCAACAATACTGTCCATGAATGATATCTTGTCTTAAGTAATTTTCTCATATTACTGTTAGAATGAAATTTCTTTTGATTTATGATTTTCATTGATATGTTTTGGATTAAGTCATAGTTAATTGTGCATTGATGATCTAAACTTTAAGATATTAGAGAATCAAGCATGATAAGTCTATTTTTCTGTAATTAAAATTTCTAGGTTGTTTTCCTAAATTTAAATATTACTTTGAAGTTTCAAATTTAAAAGGTTGACATCAAAAACCCATAATTTTTGTGAGATCTTGAGCCTTTTAGAGCATACATTCTTTTCTTGCTCACTTTATTGATTATGAGTGTGTCAACATTGATTTGTTATTCTAGAACTTGCTTCGATCATACATGTCGAGACCACACCTATGATTTGATATACTGAGATGATAAAGGCACCTAGGTTTTAACTCACTTATTCCACTAAAAAGCCTACCCGTTTAATTAACCCCTAGTGAACCCTTTGAAACCTAATCAACCGTTTCTTGACTCAACCATTAATATTAACCCAAAACCCACTTTGTATTTGTTATCACCAATTCTCTTGACTACCCTTATATCGAGATTTGATTTGATTGGTTGCTTAACTATTTTCTTTATTTCAGTTGTTAAATTTTATCTTATTATTATTGTACGTGCTTATTCTAAAAAAAAAATCTAAGAATCTATTCATTATTACTTCTTTGTTATTGGAGCTTAAGCAGTTAATTTTACATTTTGAGAAGAAGCTCGTGTTATTAGTGATGAATTCTTAATTGATGTAATTATTAAAGTTTTAGTTATTTTTGTAGTTAGGTAATTTATGAATTCAATCTCGATTCTAACCCTTTAATTCAGCCTTTATCCACACCTTTAACCCAAGCCCCGTTACAACCCATAAAAGACCTTTTGATTTGTGTATCATATCATTTTACAGTGGTGGAGATTTGATTTTCATGCAAGCCTATGGGATTAACTTTTCATGTTTGACTCTTGAGTGCTTATTTTTGAACCTTAAACACCTTGAGTGATTTGAGTGAACCCTTAGTGAGGATGTCAATTCTTGTTGATTTTGAATTAAAGGTGATTATTTAGGTAAGGGGAAACACCTATTTTTCGTATTATAAAAACTATGACTTTGATTGTTTGAATCTTTAGGAACCTTCTGGTTAAATTATCAATGTATGAATTACCTATGAATTATGATGAAACATTATTGATGAAGATTATGAATTGAGGAAATTCGATTTTAATTGTGAGTTGAGAATTTTGCTTGAGGACAAGCAAATGCTTAAGTGTGGGGGTATTTGATAAAACGTAATATATACATATTTTAATCCCACATTTAGCATACTTTTGGATGATTTAATCCCTTGAATTGTGGAATTTGATGCTCCTAATCCTTTAATTTCATGTTTTATACTTAGGAGAGCATCGGAGGATGAAAAGAACGAGAAACGGGCTGAAAACGGAGAAAATGGGCCAAAGTAAGAAATTCACACGGCCTGGAGTTCACCACACGGCCATTGCCACTCAAAGAGCTTTGAACACGGCTGGCTCGACTCACACGCAGGCGTTCCACACGGGCGTGCCCCTGCCTTAACCTGTTTTAATTCCATTCGGATTAGGGTACTTGTGGGCCAAGAAAGGCATTCCAAAAGCCTATATAAACACCCTGGAGAGCGACCTAAAGGGGGGCGAAGCCAGAGAAGGCTGAACACAGGAAATTACTAGAAGACAGCCAGTTGAATCATCCCAGAAGCCGAAATCACACTCAAGACGGAAGATTTTCCCTTCAATTTCCTTCAGGGGGTTTTAGGGTTTTTCTTATGTTTTGTTATTTACTTTCTTCCGAGATGTATTCTTTATTAAACATGAACTAAACCCTCAAATATCTCGAGGGGATGAAACCTAAGATGGATCTTGTTATTGTTTTCTCAATCGTATAATAAATACTTGATTTGTTCTTAATTATGTGTTCTTAATTCTTGCTTTAATATTTCGTGATATTGATTCAAGTATTGATGTGCTTAGGCGATGGAGCAAAAGTCCTGTTTAAGAGTAGATCTAGCATAGTTAAGCGAGTTGATCGCAACCCCAGAGATAGGATGACGAAAAATCTGCGGATTAGGGTCAAACCTAATATGGGAGTCCATAGATCGAGTTAATGCAACACTAGGGGTTTTAATTAGAAAGAGATTTCAATTAATCAACCTAGGGTTAGACGTTATTAGTCTCGAAAGGGATAATAATATAAATTAGGAAATCCTACGAATCAAGTCAAGTGAATAAATCGTCTGGTTCAGAGTTAAGTAATAAGTGAAGTCTAGGTGGATTATTCCTCGGGTATTGTCTTAATCAACTGGTTTTCCCAAAAGTATTTTCCCAATTCATTCTTTGAGTCTTAGCATCTTTAGCTTAGTAATTAGTTAATTAAACATTGATTCCCTTAATACTTAGGCTAGATAATAAAAAGATAGTAACTACTAGTACTCTTAGTCCTTGAGGATACGATATTTTCGGTCTTGCCATAGCTATACTATCGAACGATAGGTGTGCTTGCCTTATTCGTTGTCATAGTTAGTTTGGCCACGATCACGCTCCAACCAGACAATAGAAGGACAATGATTCGAACAACCAAGAGAAGCAAACTCAACCCGTGAATGAGGCAGAAACCGCAACCAAGCTACATTAACAAGAACTCTGTCAAGCTTCTTCGCAATCGGCCTATCCAATTGATTATTAGACCAAGTGAAAATAGGACCAAAATAAGCATGATCAAATATTTCAATCTCTCTAACCAAAGCTTTAAAATCCTTCACATCAACAGTAAAAGACTGAGAATTGTTAAAAAAAGAACTCTCTTTAGACGAAAGCTTGACATTAAAGTCACCACCTAACAACCATGAAGCATCACCAACATGGCCACTCATAGAACACCAGTGAGACCATAGCTCTCGACGAGAAACACCATCATTACAAGCATAAATAGCTGAAAAGAAGACTTTATGATGTTGCACTTGCACACTGCATGTAATACATTGACCAAAGACATACAACACAGCCACAATACAAGCACTCTTCCAAATAAGCAAAATCCTACTATTAACAACATGATCATAATTGCAAACAAAGTTCCACCCCTGAAAATACTTTCCCAAAATAACCAAAGCATTATTACACTTAACTCTAGTTTCCAACAAATAACAAACATCAATCTTCAATCTAACTAACCAATCAACTACAAGTTTTTGCTTTAGAGGATTATTAAACCCCCTAATATTCCAAAAGAGAATAATCATGGAACACGAGGAGAATGTGTACCTCTTTTACCACATTATTTTCCTCGCCCTTTAGTAGGAGAATTATTCATCTTCTTCTTACCTTTGTCAAGGTTATCTTGCTTTGTAGCTATCAAAGATCTCACAAGAGGAGCTACTGCCAGCGAGGCCAACCTAGGCTTCCAAGAAGAAAACTCAAGTTGTTCAATTTCATTATCATCATCAACAACATCTTGCTCAACATCAATATCATCAGTAACAACATCATTAAAATCCACAAGCTCAACGCCCAAAGCCTCAAATCTATTATTAGATCCCACAAACAAACATGCTTCGATTTAAGAGTAGGGGAAAGATCTACAACCACGAATTTACCGTTAGAGGGGACTTCAAAAGTTGAAGTCAAAGCTGCACCACCATCAGGAGCACTCTCATTTCGGACCGTAACAAATTTTTCAGGAACAGAAATTTGAGCAATGTTTGCACCATCTGGCTTAACTCTCTAAATTTTCACATCATTCTTCTTAGAACAGTGCTTACCAAAATGATTGAAAGGTCGACACTGTAAATAACGCATCAGCAGCCATGGTACTTCAACTCTAATAGAAACAAAAGAACCATCACACATTTCAACATTAATAAAACAATGGAGTTCAAAATCAACAGAAATCTCAACACACAACTTTGCATAAACAAGACGTTGTTGCAAAGCTGTGATATTACCCATGTAAATGGGAGTACCAAGTGCACTTGCAATGTAGCTAAGCCCCTTTTAAGTAAAAAGCTCTAAAAGGACTCGACTTAACTGAACACAAATTGGCATACTATCAAGGGACAAATCCAATCTCTGGAGATTAGGCTCTCACTTCCTCAGCACCATCGGCTTGTTCTCGACGTGCCAAGGGCTATGATTTAGAACCCAATCTCAAGCAACAGAAGAAGAAAATTGAAAAATCAACAGATTTTCACCTACCATCTTGACTTCAATAGCCCGCTATTTACTCCAAAGCATATCGACCAACTTCTACAGAGAACCAAAATTAGGAGGCCGCCCAAGAAATTGAGCCACTAGCGAGTGCTGCCACCTCCAAATCCCTTCATCAAACACAGCAGCTGGAGGTTTGACAGTAATAAAACCACCATGGACTTTAGGTGGAAAAAACTCCGAATTTTACTTAGAAGACGAATCAAAAAGCTTCCTCTAATCCAGAGCTTGTGAAGAGAACATAACACAAAATCAAAGCCAAGAAGCAACAAGTAACACAAAATAAATAAGAAAACGAAGAAAATTAAGCTAACCCCCTTCCCAAATCAAGAAGAAACAACAAGGAACCAAAAGAACTCTCGCGTGCCAAAAGCCAGCTAATGTGCACCGAGATGGTTCTCTTAACGTAATCCTTAACTCTGAACACTAAAAAGAAGCTTTGTTTCTACTCTATTAATTTATTAAGTTTATTCTTAAGATAAGTAATGATTTAATTAGAAACTGAGTTGAATTCCAACTCATTTAGGTTCTATTGTATTTGTAGCTTCTTAGCTTTTCAGGGGGAACTATTTTGTATTCTTTTTTGGCTATTCTTTTAGCTTATTTTAAGTTCTTTTTATATGAAATTTTATCAAACACTTCGTGCTCATAATATTAGATGCAGAAGTTTGAATTGGGTTTATGAATATATTATTAAAACATTTCACTGAATTTATGATCTCTAGTCTCAGGATAAGTTTTTAACCGTGTGAAGCTTGAGGTGTAGATGAATAGGTGACTTTGTTCTTGCTACTATTGAATAAGTAGTTTCTGGTTTTTGGGACTATGGCTTTGATATCTCAAGAATGATTATGCGTTCTTTTGGGTCATTGTCTGCCTTGGGGCTACGCAATTCCGCAACTGTCACATCTCGTTCACGTCATGCTTCGGATAAGAATAATATACTAACTTGACAACATTGTTCGTTTGCTTATCTGTGATTTCAGTACTTGACATACCTTTTTTTTGCTTCCTAACCAAACTTCAGTGGCCGTATTTTGGTGGATAACTTACCTCTTGTAGAATATTTTAGCTTTTCTAAGGTTTGTTGTCATTTTGTTTTTTTTTCCTTGAATGTATCTTGCACAGAATTTATCTAATATGGTAGGGAAACAATTTTAGAAAAGGGGTTGTTCTAGTGAACTAGTTAATGGTTCAATTATTTTAAGTACACTTCATGGTTAATTTAGAAAGGACGGATAAGGATATGTTATAATGAGCTTATTATTTTTGCATCTACCGGAGGAGCCAGAATACCCGTAATAGGTATTGTAAGAATTCTTTGTTTCATTCTGTTGCTACCCCCTTCTAGTTTGCGTTTTTGATCTAGTAATGTTGTTAATGTGTTTAACATGCTAGCCTATTGTTTTCTTCTCTATCTTAGATGTCCTTTGTATTTAACCTATACTACTTATATTTGATGTAGAATGGTCCCCTTGCTTGCCGGAGTTTTTCAACTTCAGTTTTGACTTCTGATTCAAGCGGAGATGCTTTTCCATCCAATTTACTGTCTTCAAAGACTATACTAACACCAGAGTGTACTATAGGTATGGGAAATAATATGAAACTGTATTCTTGTATGTAGCTGTTTGCTTTTGAAAAAGTGATACTTGTAAGTAGTGGCACTTTCCTTTACAGTAGTTTGAAACCAATTTGCTTTGGTTGGATTTTGGAAACCTTAGTGGTATTCTCCTTAGCTTTCTAAATGGTCTACAGATTGATAGATGGTGACCTACAATTGTTACTGGATCACTTCTTCTTCTTTTTTTAAATTGGCTTCCGTGGTTAAACTTGCCTCGAGAAATTGTCTTTACAGATGCCAACTTTTGAGCCTGAGTTTCCACAGTCGGTTTCTGTTGCCTTCCATTTGGCATCTCATGCTTGTTAGACTAAGATCAGCTTATAAGCATTTCAGTAATAGGAGGGATATGACAGTATTGTTGTAAAAAAATAGAATGTCGGTAATGACAATATATATCACAAAGAAAAGAGAAAGAAAAATTAAAGAACACACATATTTTTACGTGAAAACCCTTTCGGGAAAAAACCACGGGCAGAAGAGAAGAAAATTCACTATGTCGAATTCGAATGATCACAAGAGGAGTAGACTATGTCTATTTATAGGCTTGTAAAACCATATTCTAATAAGAGTGTAGTAAGATTGAAACACCTTATTCTAATCAATATCAAATATATGAAATTTAATAAGGTTTAAAAAACCTTATTCTAAAATAAAATAAAAGAAGTGCAGTTCTATATGGATTTTACTTTTATTTTATTTTACCACTGTATTTTATTTAAATAAGGATTCGGGTCACTCAATTCTAACAATCTCCACCTTGACACGAATTCTCAATGAACAAGTTCTTCATCGCGAACTCTCAACGAACAAGTTCTCCACCACTTCCATAAAACTCTTTAAGGGTTTAACTTCAACAATGAACACCAACCAAGTCTAAGCAATGCTCAAAATTGGTTATAGGAAGTGACTTAGTCATCATATTTGCAGGATTTTCATGAGTACTAATTTTGCTCACAACAATATCACCACGAGCAATAATATTACGAACAAAATTATACCAAACATCAATGTGTTTTGTTCTCTCATGAAACATTTGATCTTTTATAAGGAAGATGGCACTCTAACTGTCACAAAATACTGTACTGATTTGAAGGTCTTCATTGAGTTCACTAAAGATTCCCTTCAACCAAATGGCTTCTTTACAAGCCTTAGTAATCGCCATGTACACAGCTTCAGTGGTAGACAAAGCGACTGTAGTTTGCAAAGTGGATTTCCAACTGATTGCACAACCTTCGATTGTAAAGGCATAACCTGTGAGAGATCTTCTTCTATCAAGGTCTCTAGCAAAATCAGCATCAACATACCCAATGACTTTATCTCTAGTTCTTCCAAACTGTAAGCAAACATAAGTAGTACCTCGTAAGTATCTTAAAATCCACTGAATTGCTTTCCAATGTTCTTTACCGGGATTCGCCATGTATTTGCTAACTGTACTGACTGCATATGATAAATCTGGACGTGAACAAACCATAGTATACATGAGAGATCCCACTACACTAGAGTATGGAACATGTGACATGTACTCAATCTCATCATCTGATTGTGGAGATAAAGCCGATGAAAGTCTGAAATGGGCTGCTAAATGAATACTAACAAGCTTAGCACTCTGCATATTGAACCTACAAAGAACTTTCTCAATGTACCCCTTCTAACTTAGGTACAATTTACTTGTTTTTCTACCTCTAAGAATCTCCATACCAAGTATCTTCTTTGCTGGTCCCAAATTTTTAATCTTAAATTCTTCACATAGCTGGGCTTTGAACTTTCTTATCTCTCCTTTATCTTTCGATGCTATCAACATGTCATCAACATAAAGGAGTAGATACACCAAAGAACCATCATTGTTTTTTCTTAAAGTAAACACAACTTTCAAATCTACTTCTTTTGAAATCATAGAAGTCATAAAGGAATCAAACCTCTTGTACCACTGTCTTGGTGATTGTTCCAAACTGTAAAGGGACTTTTTTAGCAAGCAAACATTGTCCTCTTTTTCTGAGACTGTAAAATCCTGTGGTTGTTGTATGTAAATATCCTCCTCAAGTTCCCAATGAAAAAATACAGTTTTTACATCTAACTGCTCAAGCTCTAAATCATGCATGGCCACAATACCAAGCAAAGCTCGAATCGAACTATGCTTCACAACTAGGGAGAACACATCTGTGAAGTCCACTCCTGGAATTTGACTGTAACCCTTTGCAACAAGCCTTCCTTTAAATCTGGGTTCTTCAACTCCTAGAATCCCTTCTTTCTTTTTAAACACCTATTTACAACGAACAGCCTTTTACCTTTAGGAAGTTTCACAAGATCCCATGTTCTATTTTTGTGGAGTGATTCCATCTCCTCTTGCATAGCTAACATCCACTTTTCTAAGTCTTCACAGCTAACCGCCTCAGAATAATTAGATGGCTCTTGGTTTGCATCTATATCTTCAGCAACATTTAAAGCATAAGCAACTAGATCAGCCTCGGCATACTTCTTTGGAGGTTTAATTTCTCTTCTAGTTTTGTTTTTGGCGATAGAGTATTTTGGTGAAGAAGCAACTCTATTCTGAATTTTTGTACTGGCTTGAGGAGTCAGCTCTGTTGTAGATTCTGGATTAATCTGATGCTCCACCTGCTTTTGATTTTCTTTTTTGGAAGAGTCTTTAAGAGATAAGTTAGGTAGCATAGCAGTTTCATAAAAAACAACATCTCTGCTAATCACAACTTTTCTAATTTCAGGATACCATAACTTATACCCTTTTACACCAGTTTTATAACCAAGAAAAACACATTTAATGGATCTCGGTTCCAATTTTCCATTATCAACATGAGCATACGTAGGACACCCAAAGATCTTTAAATCAGAATAGTCAGCAGGATTACCAGACCATACCTCTTATGGAGTCTTTTTTTCAATGGCAACGGATGGAGATCGGTTGATCAAAAAACATGCAGTAGAGGCTGCTTTAGCCCAAAACGACTTTGGTAAGTTGGCATTTGACAAAATATATCGAACCTTCTCCATGATCATTTTGTTCATTCATTCTGCAATGTCGTTTTGCTGTGGAGTATGACGAACTGTCAAGTGTCTCACGATCCCTTCTAACTAGCACAGTTTATTAAACTCATCAGAATAGAACTCTAAGCCATTTTCTGTGTGGAGGTATTTTATTTGTTTTCCAGTCTGTTTTTCAATCATAGTTTTTCAAGACTTAAATGCGGAAAACACATCGCTTTTCTACTTCAGGAAGAACGCCCAAACTTTTCTAGAAAAATCATCAATAAAAGTTAGCATATAATTAGCTCCACCTCTCGAAGGCATTCTAGATAGCCCCTACAGATCAGAATGAATGTACTCCAACGTTTTCTTTGTGTTATGGATTCCTCTGGTGAATCGAACTCTCTTTTGCTTCCAAAAACACAGTGCTCACAGAATTTCAGTTTGCAAATTCCTTACCCATCAATAAGTCCTCTTTTGCTCAATTCTGCCATGACATTCTCACTCATATGCCCTAGGCGCATATGCCAAAGTTTAGTAATATCATCATCTGACAAGGAAGAGGAAACGACAATTTGCATCACCATAGAATAGTAAAACCCCTGCGCAGAACATATAACTTGGCGCTCTTTCTCCGCCTTTTCATCACAACGAGGAACCTTTGAAATCTTCAAAACCCCACTTTCAGCTGTGTATTTGTACCTTTTTGAATCAAGAGTACTTAACGAAATTAAATTTCTCTTCAATTCTGGAACATGTCGTACGTCACTAAGTATTCTGACAACTCCATCAAATATCTTAACTTTAATTGTTCCAACACCTGCGATTTTACACGAAGCATTATTTCCCATCAAAACAACACCTTCAGACACTGTTTCGTAAGTTGTAAACCAATCCCGATTCGGACTCATGTGGAAGGTGCAGCCTGAATCAAGTATCCACTCATCGCTCACTTCAGAATTGTTAACAGAAGCGATTAGAAGTTCACCATCGCTGTAGTCTTCTACAACATCAGCTTTACCGAAATTTTCTAGTTGTTTTCCCTTTTGATTCGCAGCCTCCCTTTTGATATTGTTCTGTAGCTTATAGCACTCAGATTTAATGTGCCCTTTCTTCTTGTAGAAGTTACAAGTTTTACCTCTGTTTGAATACTTCAATCTACCCTTAGATTTACCGCGATGATTCTGTTCCTGTGTCCTTCCACGATCATCATCAGCATTCCGATATTGTCTCCCACGAACAATGAGACCCTCTCCCTAAGAGTCGATTTTAATCACAAGATGCTTCATCTTATCATACGAGATCAAAGAATCATAAACCTCATCAACTGTGAGAGACTCGCGGCTATATAAAATCGTGTCTCTAAAGGTTGAATAAGACGAGGGCAACAAACTAAGTAGAATCAACCCTAGATCTTCCTTATCATATTGAACCTCCATGGCTTCCAAGTTTGAGAGAATTTCTTTAAACACTGTCAAGTGTTCGTGCATAGGCGCACCTTCCTCCAAATAATGAGCATAAAGACGCTGTTTCATATACAGCTTGCTGGTTAGAGTTTTCGACATACATATTTGTTCCAGCCTCTTCCATAATCTAGCGGCGGTCTTCTCATTCATCACATCCTGCAAAATTTCGTTAGACAAATGCAGATGTAACTGTGTTAACGCCTTTCGATCCTTGCGCTTCTTCTCTTCCTCCGTCAATGTCGAAGGCATCTTATCTACCCCTAGCAGGGCTTCCTCTAATTCCATCTATGCAAGAACTATCTGCATCTTTATCTGCCACAACGCGGATCTGGTGTTGCGATCCAACAACAGAATTTCATACTTCAAAGACGCCATTACCGTGATTGAGATGAAGAACCCGGAAGCTCGGATACCAGTTTGTTAAAAAATAGAATGTAGGTAATGACAATATATATCGCAAAGAAAAGAGAAAGAAAAATTAAAGAACACACAGATTTTTATGTGAAAACCCTTTTGGGAAAAAACCACGGGCAGAGGAGAAGAAAATTTACTATGTCGAATTCAAATGATCACAAGAGGAGTAGACTATGTCTATTTATAAGCTTGTAAAATCATATTCTAATAAGAGTGTAGTAAGATTGAAACACCTTATTCTAATCAATATCAAATACATGGAGTTTAATAAGGTTTAAAAAACCTTATTCTAAAATAAAATAAAAAAAGTGTAATTCTATATAGATTTTACTTTTATTTTATTTTACCACTGTATTTTATTTAAATAAGAATTCGGATCACTCAATTCTAACCGTTGTTATGTTTTTAAAATTAGCTGCATTGTTGTATTGAATTAATGTATCATGGTGCAGGACTTTTTGAAGACCTAGTAATTCCCGTGACAAATTTTCATGATGAAGGCAAGGGATTCATGGTTTTGCCTGGTGATGTTTTTAATGTGCCTTTCTAGTATTATGGCAGCTTGCAAAACGACAACAGTTGCCGCTTCATCCTTCCTTTTGGATTCTTGAAGAACACACTTCTATGGCCTTCTTGGTGTTATTGTGAAATTCTTTAGTTTATTCCTCATGGGTTTTTGAACTTTTACTTTCTTAGCTTCTTTCCTTTCTGTCCTCCTATTTCCAAACATGCTGTTTTAACAAATTTTCTAACAATGCAATAGGTCTGTTACGTATGAAGGTTAGTGACAATTGAATGGTCAACAGGGAACACATTCAACAAAAACTATTAGTGAGGTTAGTGGGACAGGTAGAAAGCCTTGGCAACAAAAGGGTCTTGGTCGAGCAATGCATGGAACCCTGCGTGGTCCCCAGGTGATTCATTTGTCTGCTCTTTGATTTTAATAAGTTTCATATTAGCCTTCTATGACCTATAATCAAATACAAGGGATTGATAACAGTTTCGAGGTGGTTCTACCATGCATGGCCCTAAGCCAAGAAGTCATGCTATTAAGTTGAATAAGAAGGTTCGACGTCTTGGACTGAAGATTGCACTATCTGCTCGTGCTGCTGAAGAGAAGGTAACAGGTATCATCTGGCTTGTGTATAAACGAGCTTAGAATTAGAACATTACTTATGCCAAACAAAGTTATTCAGTCCTCATTGAGTACTAAAACCTACTGATGACTATGGCACAATTTAACAGCTTCATGTCTTCGAGGATTTGGAGGCCCCTCCACATAAGACCAAAAATATTGTGAACTATGTAAATCAAATGGAGAATACCAAGAAAGTACTGCTGGTGGATGGTGACCCCATAAATGATAATTTGAAGCTAGCTACCCAAAATCTACATTATGTCAATGTCTTGCCATCAATTGTAAGTTGTGTTAATAGTGATAACACAGTGTTTCCATTGTTACTATAATATGGTCAAACTACTGGCTCGCCTTTGTCATGAATGATGAGTGAAACACCATCTTATAAGCTTATTATAACCGTCATCATGATAGCTTTAGATTTAAAATTAGTCCAGTGCTCCTTGTATTTGTTTGTTACGTACTGTCATAGGGACTCAAATCATGTTGTGTGATTGCCTTAATAAGTTGTTTGTGTGTGATATTGCAGGGCTTGAATGTGTATAGCATCTTGCTGCACGATACGTTAGTGATGTCCCGTGATGCTGTTGACAGGATTGTTGAGCGAATGCGCACTCCGATCAACCGCTGAACTGCAATTGTGTGTATTGTCTTCTGTTAGTATCCTCTTGAACGTAGAAGCAGCGGAAAGAAATGAGAACCCAAATAATTTGGCATGGCTGGATGTATATTCATTTTTGTTGAGCCAAAACCAGAGGTGGTTTGTTACCTTCTCCCAAATGTATGGTAAATTTCCTTCTTGGAACATGGTTTTGCTAGGGCTGACAAATTCGTAAATGTATTTGGTTCGTGGTTCACAGGTAAAACACCGCAATTGAATTTTACCTTTTATTTAATTTGTAATTGTTTTTAAATTCATTATAATATAAAAATAATTATTTTATATTATATAAAATAAAATAATTAACAACTTGATGAAATGCAAAACCAAATTACTGTATGGAAATTGACAATTCTATTCCAAATTAATCTAAATTGAATCATTATCACTTGCTTGTGCTATGGATATATATAGAAGCATCAATTCATAATTACTTCGTTTTTTCTCAATAAAAATGCCACAATAACATTTAAATACTTTAATTAATTAAGTTTTATACGATATATATTCTAAAAATAATTTTGTTGAAATTATTTTTTAGTACGGTCAACCCTCTCAATAGCAAATTTTCATTTGCATGTCAAAATTTTGCTTGTTATAGAGAGACAGTTGTTATAGAAAGATAATTTTTGTAAATTTCCATATAACAACTGCACGTGTTTATGCTTTTATGTATATTTTATTTCACATTTATTTATATGATTAATTACGAAGTTCATAAAATGAACAATTCAATTAATTAGTACGAGTTATCTACCATTCAAAAAATATTAGTATGAGTCATCAAATTCAAGTAATCAATTTATAAGTTTATTGAATTGATATATTTAGCTCCACTAATTGAAGTTTATTTTCATTTAATAAAATATGATTAATAGGTTTTCCATGTGAAACTCAAACATTTTATTAAAATAATATTTTAATTAAGATAATTTTTATTAATAAATTATAATTAACAGGCTTGCTTATATGAGATAGCTATAATATTACTAAAATTTTAGACAATATATTGTTATAGAGAATTAATTTAATAAAGAATATACTTCATAATTATGGTTTTACTGTTATAAGTGAAAAATTATTATAGAGTGTTAAAATAAAACATAAAAAGTTGATTCTACTAGAAACTTGATTGTTATAACGAAATGCTTTTATAACAGATTGTTATAGAGAGTTGACAGTATATTTTTAAAAAATTTATTCATAATAAATTTCAATTAATACAAGGTCAAATTCTACTATTAGACCATGTACTTTGTGTAAGTTGTTGATTTAGTACATGTACTTTTAGAATTTGAAAATTTTAGCCCTAACCAAATGATAACTATTAATTGAATTCAATAAGTCAAGTTTTGTTATTTTTAAAATTTGATGTGTCAAACATATTATCACATGTGTAATGCTATATCTGTTTGTTATTTTTCACATATTACTCACAAAAAATCAATTAATGGATTTAATGACCGTCATTTGCATTAAGACTAAAATTTTGAAATTCAAAGAATATAGCTACTAAGAATGATTCAATTGGTGAACGTAGAGTAAATCTATAACTTTACGCATAATACAATACTAATAACATAATTTAAGCAAACATATTTAACTGTTATCACTGGGTCACGATTAAATTTTCAAAATTCAAAAAGTACGGGACTAAAATTGATCAAATTAAAATACAGGTACTAGATCCACAATTTACACAAAGTACTGGGTCTAATAGCAGAATTTGACCTAAAAAAACAGATAGAGACAAATTTAATTATAGGAGTAACTAGTAAGCATCAACTATGCTGAAATCTCTAAGATTATGGGCCTCATTTGCTGGCCATGCCCATTGACTGAAGCTGTAAAGCGTGAATGAGTGTGAGTCCGAGTGAACTCAGCATGCCAATTTCCAAGTCTCAAAGCTGGAGCCCAGCAGTGAAGTATTAATTACAGAAAAAAAAATGGGTTGGAAATGAAATGGGATGGCACTGGTGAAAGGTGAAGTTGGAATATGTAATTAAGCCTAAGCTAAAGACAAATATGATCTGGAACTCTAACAGCAAGCATGCTCTTGTTTTCATTGGAACATTCAGAATGATTACAACAAAAATACACTTTTAACTTATCCTCATCGTTATAATAAAATCACAATCTCTTCATTGTACAGTCTCTAGATAGTGTCCTTCCTTCTTGTCTGGCATGTCTTTACTCCATCTCTCTCCCATGAGGGCAACTTAGAACTTTGTCTTTCTTCCTTTAATTCTTCAAGACTTACCAGTTTCACTTTTTGAACCTAAAGGTTGCAGCTTTCCTCTAAACCTCTAGTCTTCAACAGTGTTCAAACCCTAGCTTCCATGGCAAAAACTAGACCAGGGGTCTCTGCACCCAAGCTCAAAGCAGGGAAGAAGGACCTCCATTCTTACACCATTAGAGGCACCAACAAAATTGTTAGAGGTAGGTAAATGGTTTATATGTATATATACGCCTACATCTTACTTATATGCCCTTAAAAATTGTTGAATCTTGGCATTTCGTTTTTGTCAATATGAAATTTTCAAATATGTTGGCTAACGTCGGTTTTGATGGTTAAGGAGTCAACCCTTTGTTGATGGGTTTAATGGATGCAAAGGCATTCGTGTTGAAAGATGCTAAGGTGGTGGCTTTGCGCCTTGGGATCGTTCAATGCATCTATAACTCCATGTTCACATTAATGTATATGCAATTAAGTGGGTGTTAAGTGATGTTGCTTGTGATGTTTTTGCAGTGGGGGATTGTATTCTGATGCGTCCTTCTGATATCGGTAAGCCCCCCTATGTGGCCCGGGTTGAGAAAATCGAATCAGATAACAGGAACAACTTCAAGGTTCGAGTGCGATGGTATTACCGTCCTGAGGAATCACTTGGAGGAAGGAGGCAATTCCATGGAGCAAAGGAGCTGTTTTTGTCTGACCACTATGATGTGCAGAGTGCTCAAACCGTTGAAGGGAAGTGCATTGTTCATTCTTTCAAGAACTACACTAAGCTTGAGAATTTTGGGGCTGAGGACTACTATTGTAGATTTGAATATAAAGCTGCTACCGGAGCCTTTACACCTGATCGAGTTGCTGTGTGAGTAGTATGACTTGTTGGTTTGTGAAATACGAGGACTGCTATGACTTGTTCAAATATAAAGCATTTATTCCTTGGTGCCCCTGGGCTTTTCTCTTTTGAAGGTACTGCAAATGTGAAATGCCCTACAATCCTGATGATCTTATGGTTCAATGTGAGGGTTGCAAGGATTGGTATGGTGTTTATGCTTCCTTATATGATTTCCAGGTGCTACATGCCTGATAAGTTTGTAAGGTTGCTGTAATTTTCTCCTTACCATTCTTGTAGGTATCATCCTGCTTGTGTAGGCATGACAATTGAAGAAGCAAAAATGTTGGAACATTTTGTCTGTTTTGAATGTTCCGAGGATGATTTCAAACAATATCAGAATGGATTTCATGCATCACCGGTATCTGATGCAAAGGTAGGGCCAATTTTCAACCATTTTCTCGTGATCAAGGCTGATTGCTATTTGCTAATCCTCTAATACACAACTTGCCGGTTCAATTTCTGGTTTCCTATTAGGACGATTAGAAAGTAAGGAGAAAATAACAGGAATTTTCATCATGCGCAAATCATGCATCAAACTAAATGCAGCACGAAAACGGTATTGGCATATTGTAGTTCCAATAATAATTTACAAATACTCCAACTCGTAGAAGTTACTTTGAGCAGTGATAAGAGTCCTTGATTTCTTGCACAATATGAAAACTTACTTTAGTTTATATTTCACTATATCAACATGTTTATTTCACTGAGCATACTGTATTCGGTAGTAGCTTACAAGTTCTTCATTAGGTATCGCTATCATCGTTTCTTCCTGGTTTTTTCCCGGCTATTATAGGGGACGGTAATCAATGTACATACATTTCCTTAACCAACACTTTTATCTTGCTGGTTATGATTCCTAGCCATTGTTGATATATATATAGTTCGACTGCCTACGATATCTCATGCTATGAATGTTGAATCATGCCTATACACGCCCCTGATTTATTGATTGGTTTTGTGCCTATATCGAGCAGTGTACATTTATCATTTCCATTTTTTTTACGTTTTTAAGATTAGCATTACTTTTGGCTATGAAGAGGGAAATTTTAGATGTAAAAATGTCACTGCATATAAGAGGAAAAATCCTTTTATCTTTATACTTAGCTTAGGAAACTCTAATGTGTTTTGAGGTTATGCCTCTACTTCTCATATTTATGATCTTTTTCCAGGTGGAGTCTAAAAGACAAAAGAGATGAGTAAACCATGGGAAAGTTTTTTGTTGCATGAGAGAAGACTAGTTACGCAGATTTAGCTTGTAGGCCGTTGCTATGTGAGCTGTATATTGTAGAAATTGTGTGCTTTGTCCACACTGGTGGCTGGTTAGTAACTTATGTGTAGGAGACATCATTTGTATCTGTGTTAGGTTTAGGAGATTAATGTCTGTGCAGGAGGATCAATATTCTGTAGTTCTCTGATGTTGAACCGATATTTTCGGGTAACTCATCTTATTGACTTATTGATTATGCTTTGCCATCTTACTTGGGAAAAAGTGCAAAAACTCTGTTGAGAACTCAAGAAAAGCATTTTTCCAGAGTTTATGAGATTGTGATTAAGAAAAGTTAGTGCAGGATTGATGGACTTTGTAATGATGAGAACTCGTCAATAGTTTCAGTTATTTTTTTGAAGCAATGCATCTTTCATGGTGGGTTTGGTGTGAATTGGCATGGGCAAAACATGATCAGCCTGATTCAATCTTTATTAGCAACCAGATTTTATTTGAATCTAAGCAGAAAATAAAGGTAACCGCTAGAATTCTTCAAGTGGGGCTCAATTTCATAAAAGGAAACAGCTTTAATCACGTTAACAATGTGGCTAATGACCATTTATGAGTTCGTAACTTGCTATTGCCTTTTATATTTAAACACAACAAACTCCACAAAGTAAACACATTTCCTTCCATTGTAAAACATGGCAACCAGGGTTGATGTATCGGCTGCATCCAGTTATGCAGTTCTTCTCCTCCATCTTCTTGCTATCAGCACTATTGCATCTGTTGTAGAAGAGAGATCGATATATTTGATTTTGATGGAAGGAGAACCAGTAGCATTTCATGGTGATGTTCTATCTAGTCAACAAGGAAGAAGATTCGACCCCAAAAGGTTATAAAAGAGCATTTCAAATTATAGTTTTGGATTATCTCTTTAGTAATTTAACACTTTGCTTGTTTTCTGTATGAATGATTAGTGAAGCTTACAAAGTTCATGCAAACAAGTTGGTAGATTCTCATGATCAAGTTCTTGAAAGCACTCTAGATAAGGGAAGCTATAACAAGCTATACAGCTTCAAACATGTCCTTAATGGCTTTGCTGTCCACACTACACCATCTCAGGTTGTTGTTTTCTTAGTACTTTGTTAGCCATTGTTTCATTCTCTGACTGTAATAGCTATGAAAATTTTCAGGCTAAGAAACTACAACTTGCTCAAGGAGTGAAATTGGTTGAAAGAGATCGAAGAGCCAAATCGATGACTACTTATACTCCAGAGTTCTTAGGGTTACCTCAAACCGTGTGGACTCAAGAAGGAGGTGACAGAAACGCAGGAGATGGGATTGTTATGGGTTTTGTTGACACAGGGATCAACCCCTTTCACCCAAGCTTTGCTTATGACATACTCAACCCTTTAACGTCCAATCTCTCTCATTTTTCTGGTGCATGTGAAATGGGTCCTCTATTCCCACCGTTTTCGTGCAATGGTAAGATAGTTTCCGCCCGATTTTTCATAGCTGGGGCTCAAGCAGCCGCTTCTCTTAATGCTACCATAGACATTCCTTCACCGGCTGATGCTGTTGGCCATGGAAGGTAATATATGAAACAAATAAGGTAATGTATTCATTACTGTGTATTTATTTTCCTTGGTTTGTAACGCTGGAGACATGTCCTTTGGATCAGCCACGTTGCATCAATTGCCGCTGGAAATGCTGGGGTCCCTGTGACGGTTAACGGCTTCTATTATGGACGAGCCAGTGGGATGGCACCGCGTGCAAGGTCTCTTTTACTTGGTTCCTTGTTGCAGAATTTGTTTTCTGGTATTATGGGATCATTCTAGTAATGATATCGACTATTGGTTGCTTTTTGGAAATAGAGTTGCTGTTTATAAGGCTGTCTATCCAACAGTGGGAACCCTTGCGGATGTGGTTGCAGCAATTGATCAAGTAGGGCATTGAAATCTACATAATTTTCTAACATAACCATGTTACCAATATAATATTGTGCTGTGACACCACAGGCAGTAGCAGATGGAGTGGATATCTTAACGCTGTCGATCGGACCGGAGGAACCACCACAAGATACGGTCACATTCTTGAGCATTTTTGACATAGCCATGTTATTCGCACGAAGAGCCGGGGTTTTCGTGGTGCAGGCTGCGGGAAACTCAGGTCCTGGTCCTTCGACAGTATTGTCTTACAGCCCTTGGGTTGTCGGTGCAGCCGCTTCCAGGACAGATCGAAGATACACTGCTTCTCTTCTCCTAGGAAATGGCCTAAATGTTTCTGGTGTGGGGTTATCAGGTAATAATGCATTCTTTTACCATCAGTGATTAGTTTAAAACCCTTAAAAGTTGACAATAACATATGCATCATACGTGTCTTTGCTAGCTCCAACATTTGGAAATGGATCATTACTGTATAGGCTGGTGTTGGCTAAGGATGCAATCAATTTGAGTGGAGCATTCCCTAGGACCCCGGAGTACGTCGAAGAGTGCCAACATCCAGAAGCTTTTGACCCTAATGTAGTGAGGGGTAGTATTGTTATATGCAGTTTCTCCGCCGGTTTCTATAACGAGACATCCACCTTAACAGCCATTTTTGACACTGCAAGAGTTCTTGGATTTATGGGGTTTGTTCTTGTTGCAAATCCAAGTTATGGTGATTTCATTGGGCAACCAATTCCTTTTTCTGTTTCTGGCGCTTTAATCCCAAAAGTTGCAGATGCAAAGGTAAAAAATAGTTTTATCACTCCACAGCAGGCAATTTTCCCATTGTAATCAACCAGTTCTTATACAATCTTTATGTTTGTTTGTAGATTGTTTCTCAATATTATGAACAACAAACATTAAGGGATGCAAGAGGCATTGTAAGACAGTTCAACGCCAGAGCTAATATACAAGACGGTAGAGTTGCCTCGTTTGGTGTCCAAGCACCCATTGTTAGCAGATTCTCTTCAAGGGGACCCAGTTTTATTGACATCAACCGGAACCCTTCTGATGTACTAAAACCTGATATTCTTGCCCCAGGAAATGAAATTTGGGCAGCCTGGAGCCCCTTGAGTGCCCTGGATCCAATTCTGACAGGTTACAATTTTGCTCTTCTGTCGGGTTCAAGCATGGCTGCACCTCATGTTGCAGGAATTGCAGCACTAATTAAGCAAAAGTACCCTTCCTGGAACCCATCGATGATTGCATCGGCAATCTCAACCACGGCCACGAAGTTTGATAACAATGGTGGGATTATAATGGCTGAAGGATTCAATATCGGGAGCTTGTATTCTTCTAATAATTTTGATTTTGGCGCTGGCTTTGTTAATCCAACTCATGCCATGGATCCAGGCTTGGTCTTATCATCAGGTAAACCTTTTCACATTTCCAAATTCTACCATCAAGCTTGACCAATATATGTAACTTTGTTCTTTATAATGTCATCATGAAGCAGAATTTGAAGATTATATCAGCTTTTTGTGTTCAATGCCCTTCATTGATCGCTTTGCAATCAGAGCCGCCACCAGAGTGTGGTGCGGTCAGTCCTTTGGCCACCCTGCTAACTTGAACATACCGTCGGTGACCATATCTGCACTAAGAAGATCACTGACAGTGAGACGGAGTTTCAAGAACGTAGCCACCAAACCGGAGACATACGTAAGCTTAGCAATACCACCAAATGGGACAACCATCACCTTGCGTCCACCTTGGTTTACTATAGCTCCGGAGGGAACCCAAGATTTAGACATAGATATCAATGTGATTAAATCGCCCAATGAGTTCAGCTTTGGTGAAATTATTTTAACAGGAAGCTTAAATCACATTGTGAGAATGCCGGTAACGATTAGGCCAGTTTCAATTGTCTAATAGGTAATCACCAGAGAAGTATGACCAAATGGAGATCAAAAGACGAGAGTAAACTAAAAATGAAAAACAAGACAGCAAAACAAAGGAATGTCTATGTACTTTATTTCTATGAATTAAAGTAAAACCTTTTTTTTAATTATTATTAAGAAGATGCAAAACGTGAATGTGCATCATAATGTTCCAATAATACAGCTATATATTTGCAGTGTAAACTATAAACTTTCTGACAATGTTATATAATTACAGAACCTCTTTTTCCTTTCACTCTTTCCTTTCCATTTCTTGAGTTTGATTCTCTTCTGGTTTCAACTCACACTCAAAATGACATGTCGATAATCTCATGATCTGGAGTTCTATATGAAAATCCGGATTCATCACTCGATCTCCTTTTGACCACGCTTGCTCTTTGCACTAACCTCACTAAAGCTTGCACAACCTCAGACATGGGAGGTCGAAACTCGGGTTCCGGCTGCATATAAGAACATTTCCTAGTTAGCAATTTTTCTTTTCTTTACCCTACAAAACCACTTAGGTTAACTTTATCCAACTTGTCCAAAGCTTTCGTAAATTCTTTTACCTGAACACAGAGAGCAATGATGTCGGCAAAGCGTGACAGAGATTTCGCGGGGTACATGCCATTTAGTGCAGGATCTACCATTTTTGCTAGGGCATCTATATCATGTAGTTGAGGTGTAGCCCATCTCACAAGCGATTGCTCGGATCTCACCCTTGAACTAAAAAATGCAGAATACACCACAAAAAAAATTACTTACAGATAGTACCATAAGAATGCCAAGATAGTAAGATACAGAGATTGTTATCTACTCGATGGAAACTGAAAAGGGTTTTACCTGTCTAGTGGCTTCCGACCAGTCAGTAGTTCCAACATCACTACCCCGAAACTGTATACATCACTCTTTACAGTATATACTCCTGACAATGCAAACTCAGGAGCACTATAACCGAATGAACCAACCATCTGTGTTGAAACCTGCGCAACATTAAACAAATAAAAAGAGTCAAGAGCTAGTGTAAAACTTCCCTTAACAGACAGCAGTGGAGCGCAACCTTGTTTGCTGATGATTCATTTTTATTATTGAAAGAAACTTTTTACCTGTCTCTCGGTATTTGGTGTAAGTGCAGCCAAACCACAGTCTGACAAGTGAGGATTGAGCTCTTCATCAAGTAGGATGTTTGCAGACTTGAAATTTCTATGTACAACTGAAGGCAAACACACTTCATGCAAGTACCTGAAACATCTTTAT
The DNA here is from genome assembly GCA_025698515.1 of Gossypium sturtianum. Lineage (NCBI taxonomy): Eukaryota > Viridiplantae > Streptophyta > Magnoliopsida > Malvales > Malvaceae > Gossypium > Gossypium sturtianum. Next base: position 14,035,550 of record CM046948.1, read on the forward strand.
CAGAAAGGGACATATGCAAGCAAGCAGCCAAATGCTGGCAACACGTATGAGAGACTCAAAAATATCATACACATATAACATACTCTAAGGCCCGGGCAGTGCCAAGTGCCACTCTGACACGTGCATTCCAGCTTAACATCTTGCTACCATCATCAGAAAAGTGCAGCATATCATGAAGACTACCGTTTCCTATATATTCATATACCAGAAGACGCTGTCCATGCTCTGCACAGTATCCAGCCAATGTAACGATATTGGGATGCCTCAAGCGTGACATACTGGATATAGCTTCCAGAAAATTGTCTTCCTCTTGTAACGATAATGCCGCATTGTCAATTTTTTTTATAGCCATAGTCTACATCAAACAAGATGAAAAGAGTTAGCTATCATTGTGAATTAAGTCTTGTATTATTTCACAAGTTATCCGACACGGGTTTTTTCTACTGAGAGAACTTTAATAGTAAACATTTATTACAATAAGTTACCTTTCCGTTCGGAAACTCTGCCTTGTAAACACGACCAAGGGAACCTTCACCAATAAGATATTCTTGACTAAAACTATTAGTTGCTGCTTGTAAGGAAGCAACAGTATATGATGTAGCAGTGATGGGTGATTTCATTCTGTTTAGAGATCCATTTTTGGACATCCTTTCGACCATTACTGGTTCTGCCTGTAGGGGTTTCAAATCTACAACAGCAGCAACATTTTTCACCCTCTGCTCTTGCGTCTCGGTATGTACTGTAAAAAAATGAAGCAGGAAAAAGGTTCCAGTAAGATTATGCTGAGCAAAAGAAGGTGAACTAGAATCAATTCTCTCGAATTTATTGTTAGTACGGGACAACGAATATCACCAACAATTTTTTCATTTTTTGAAATTGATAGCTTTCTTGAAGTGTTTTCTTTTTGGCCAACAATGACCAATTCTTTAAAATCTATAGCTCTATTGAAGAAATCATTGTTTTCAATCAATAGTAACCAAAACAACACTTGACTAATTGACATGAAAGGACTCAAACAATTTTCAAAATATATTGATCCACTAACTAAGCAACACAAAGTTATAGAAATAAGACATCTGCCTATCAGTTACTCGAGTCTAAAATGTTCACTTTCATGAGAACTAAAGAGATCCACTCCCTAAAGAATGTAGCTCCTCTTTAACATCATGTTTTCAATTTTCCAAACTAAAATACTGTAGGGAAAACAGAAAGATGAAGAAGGAAACCTACCATTGCCGGTGCTAACGGAAAGATTTGCCCTTGAAGCTCTTGCACCGCTCACCTTTCTTTTATGTTTGCGGATGCAGAAAACAAAAGCAAGTACTGCCACAACAAGAAGTAATAAAGAGCAAAGAACTATGCCTACAATAATTCCGGCTGATAGTCCATTATCTGAATCTGATGATTGACCATGAGAAGCCGGGGATGTATGACCTCCAGATCCAGAATTATGTTTATTATGAGATCTACCCGGAGGGGCAGGTTCATTGGTAAAGGAGTTGCCATCATATCTGTTTCATTTTTTATAATGAAGTTAAAATTTTGCATAAACTAGATTCAGAAGAGCATATTAGCAGTAATACCATATCGAGACTTACATAAAAGTTGGGATTGAAAAAAGCTCTTGAGGAATTGAGCCATTGAAGTGGTTCTTTGCAACATTTCTGTTAAGAATCAAGGTTGCATAAGAACAGACTGAAAGAGAGTAAAAACCCAAGTCGAGTACGAGAAAAGTAACTTACAGAGTTGTCAAAGATAAACCCGAAAGGACATTAAGAGAACCAGTCAATTGATTGTTCTGCATATACCTGCCATAAGTTCAGGTATCAATAGCACTTGGTCAAGCTCCATGACTATGATAGATTTTCTCTTTTATTTTTTACTTTTTTAAAGTAACACTTACAGTGTAGAAAGATTGCTCAATGAGCTAAATGAAGGAGGAAGATCACCACTAAAGTTGTTGAAGGAAAGATCCCTGCATTAACAAGGTACCCAAACTACACCGGTTAGGAAAATATTCAAACAGACTACGAGAGACCTAAACAACGTTCCAAACAATTCAGAATCGATAATTGACATTACGAATTTTACAAAACCATCTAATCGCCGTACCACCATGAGAGACCTAAAGAAAAACATGGTATATGATCTTCAAAAGACAAACCGGGAAATATGTTAATTGCATGGCTTCAAAATCAGTTCAGTAATTATCCAAATACAACTGAAACAGAACTTTGAGTATTTGAACTGGACAGCAATAAGTGGAATACTGAAGCAGCAAGGAACAACAACTTAGATCGCATAATTCTACATAAGAAATGTATACGGTTAAGTTCTCTTACAAAGTCCCGAGTCTGGCAAGATTAGCAAAATAGTCTCCAACAGAGAGGGAGAGCATATTATGGCTTACATTCCTGTAACCAAAGATTTAGAATTAGGGAATGAAAGAAAGTTCGGGTTCGGTTGTGTGATTAGTAAAATAAAACATCATGGCTTTCGAGATAATATCACTTACAAGTAAGTGAGAGTAATCATAGTAGAAATGGAATAAGGAAGATTCGCACTGAAGTTGTTACCAGCAAGATTCCTGCATGATCATATAATAAATAAGAATCATAAAACCTAAGCATTTCCCCAAAAAATGAAAACAACAGAAAAATAAATCAGAGACATTACACGCTCGTAACATTCGGCGGCAACTGGTAGGGGATTGTATCATGAAGGTTGTTGTTGCTCAAATCACTAACATAATACAAAGAAAAAAAGGCAATGAACTAATTAGATGATTAAAAAAGAGTTACTATCTTAAACGAATATCGGCATCAGAGCAACGGAATAAGCTTACAGTGTTTTCAAAGACATAAGATCAGAGAGCAAGTATCCCATGGTTCCAGAAAGTCCTAACCCAGAAATATCACTGTTATATCAACAATAAGAAGCATACATCAACCAAAACCCTAAACCGATCAAACTACAAATTTCCAAAAGATAAATAGATATATCAGAAAATATATACAATCTCCTACAGAGAAACGACGGCTGAGCCCTCACAGGTAACCCCTTCCCATGATTCTCCACATGGATCACCACCATTAGTTTTCCAATTTGTTAACTTTGAAGGACTGTTCAATGAAGTGTACATAACCTGAAGCGCTTGAACTGTCCACAAATAAGGAAAGAAAACAACTTAATAACAAATCCTCAGGTTCCAAACAGAACTAAAATCAAGGAATCAAAGCAATTAAATTTTCCCTTAATGAAACAACACAGCATAATAAAAGATCAAGGTCAGAGTTCATATCTTTACTAATCACATTCACATCTAAGCCAAAAAAAGTCAAATATATATATATATAGACTTGCCAAGCTAATCAGATAACCAAATCACCAATGCCTTAAACAATAAAATCCAGAAAAAGAATCAAAATGAGAAACGAGAAATACCATCGGAAGAATCAGTGACACATTGAGCTGGAGTGGAAGCAAAGATCAAACCGAGTACGACTAACTCATTGAGCAGCAAACGAGTCATGGAAAGAGAAAAGGGTCTGTTACTGTAACCCATTGCTAGCTTCTTTTGTTTATAATTTTTGGGGTTGTTGATTTAGTGTAGTTGTTGCAGTTGATATTGGCAGCTGTATAGAGGTGAGGATCAGTTGAGGTGGAGCACATGATAAAGAACCATGGACATTCAAAAGCAGCTGAAGAAGAAATACAAGGAAGAAGAAAGAGAAGAAAACGGGAAGAAGAAATAGTTGTTGGGAGACATCGCCATTAAAGAAAAAAGAAAGAAAAGAGAGATCCGAAGCTTGAGGGGGATGGTATAGGGTAGTAAATGAAGAGTGTGTGTGTGTGTGTGTGTGTTTTTATTACATGTGAAGAGTGTTTCGCGTTGTGGGTGTCGGTCAAATTTGAAAAAAAAAAAAAAAAAAGTCGGTAGTGAAAATGTTGTAAGAAAAAACAAGAGTTGTAAAGTAGACTAGAAAAAACAGGGAAAAGGGGTTTGGTTGGGACATGGTATGGAAGCAAAGTATTGACAATTTAGCACTTGTTTGCTCAGGTTCCTTTCACTGTCACATTCGAGTTTCGATCCTCTTTCTTTTCTCTTCATTGTCTTGTTCTTGGACTTTCGCTTTCACGTTTCGCTGTGTTGGAATTTGGAATTAGCTAAACTGAGAGAGATGAGAAAGCCTCCGCTCTTCTTTTTCCCCTTTGCTGGTAAACTAAAATTTTAATTTAATCAGTATTTTATCTAAATTCGTTTTCCAATCACAGTATATATATTTCCATCTATTATTTTTGTTTTTCACTGCAACAAGAGGTGAACTAAGATACTTTATGTTGAAAATTAAGATAAAATTGTATTTTAAGTTAAATATAATACTGAAATTATTTAAATTGAAATATTAATTTTGCGGGTAAAAATACAATTTTCCATTTAAAATGATAAAAAATTTAAAGAAAAAAATAAATTAACAGATCAATCAAATAATAACATGTGATAGCTTTTGATTTAATCTAATATTTTTCTCGTAAAAAATTAGAAAATAAAAATAAAAATATTAAGATTGATATAATCTTATTAAAATTATAAAAAAAACTATAAAATTAATAAAAAGTACTAGATTTCTTAAAAAAATAATAAGAAATTGTAAAATAATATAAAAAATATTTAAAATATTAAAATGGATATAAACTTATAAAAAATTTATAAAAACTTCAACAGGATTGATTAGCCCAAAATCAGTAAGGGTACTAGTCCTGGGAAAGTCATTAGACCGAGTGACCTGAGAATCAGGCAGTTGAACCGATTTTTTATTTTTTAATATTCTTATCAAACCAAAATTTCATTATCTAACTATTAGCATATGTCATAATGAAATATTCAAACCAAGATTTTCAGAACTGGACCAGTAGTCGAACCAATCAGACTATCAGTTTGCCAGTTCGACTGATCCATCTAGTTCAATTAAATAAAACATTAAAAAATAAAAAATATTTAAAAAATCGACTCAACCGTTCTAGGTCAACTTATCTAATGGTTTTCTCCAGGCTAGTACCCTTGTTGATTTCGGTCTAATTGATCCAATCGACTAATTCGATCAAGTTCAAGTATTTATGATTTTTTTTATAATTTTTATAAGTTTATTTTAATTTTAATATTTTTAATACTTTTTTATGATTTTTATAGAATTTAATATGTTTTTATAAAATTTTAAATATGTTTTATTAATTTTATGAAAAATTATAAATTATTAGATTTTTAATATTTTTTATAGTATTTATATTTTTTTTATAAGTTGATATCAATTTTCATATTTTTAATATTTAATATATATTTTTATAATTTTAAGATTTTTAATTATTTTGATGAGAAAAATATTAGATTAAATTAGAAGTTGTCACGTGTCACCATCTGATTGATCCGTCAATTTATTTTAATAGTCAGTGTGATCAATGATGAAAACCGTTAACTAATTATCAATAAAAATTTGATTAGATATGAATTTAATTAATTTTTTTACATTTCCTTAAAAACTTTTTTGACTTGGTATAATCAAGGGACCAAGATTTTTGGTTGGCCCTAGCTTCGTTTGAGTCGAATGAACTTTGACGGCCCTTTGCGAGCATATAATTCGCATTTTTATCAAATTTCATGGTCAAAACCTGGCTTTAATTCGTTTGGCCTTGTAACAAAAACGACGTAAATACTTATATTTCAAGATTTAATGTATTTAGGAGGTAAAATCTGAACCCTCCTCAATAGACTTTTTTCTTTTATAATATTTAATTGATGTAAATATAATACAATAAACCCTAAATTCTATGGACTTATATATATATATATATATATATAATGTGTTTGTTGTATTAAAAACTCAAATTGGGAGTGTGTCAATATCCATAAAAATGATCATGAGCCAGACATGATCAACATTACCTTCTTAAAGAAAGATGTGAAATCAAACTTTGAATACAATATTAATAAAAACAACAATCACAAAAACCAAAACAAAAGGAGGCATATTGGGAGTGGTTTTGATATTGAAACCAACAATGTGAACAGTGTGATGATGTTGGAGATGTGGGGAAGGGCAACAAGGACCATACCACAGCCTGCCTGCCCAGTTGATTTCGTCGGAATATCTGAAAAGGACTAAAATCTCCCAATCAAGAAAACTTTCCCTTTATTGTATTTTTCTTTTTGACTTTGGGCTCTTTTGAATAACTTTATAGCGGGTGGTGATGATTAAAAGCAACCTCCAGCTATTTAGTTTTTGCTTTCCTAACAAAATGAATGAATCATTAACCTAACAAAAGTTGCATAATTTTGAGAAAAACAAAAGCAAAGTGATTATTTATAATACTAATAAAATGAGGGTGCACTGAATTATAGAGAGTAGAAATATGTATTAAAATCTTTAGTCTATCACATTGGTCGAAATGGGCTTCACCACTCTCATATCGCTCAATTACGATTTTGCCGATTAATGGCTAGTTTGGCAATGCTTTTGAAAAGTGTTATGGAAAAGTGTTTTTGAGAAGCACTTCTGAAAAGTCAAAAATTCCAGCCAAAAGCAGCTTGTTCTGCATAGCTTTTCCTCCAAAAGTACTTTTGGAGCCAGAAGTGCTTTTGAAAAGCAATGAAGAACTGGCCCTAAGACTGCGCCTATACCCCACATTTCGCGGATTATAGATATAAAAGATGCGTATGTAGATGGCACGTGGAGGCTGGACCTCATTCAAGATATGTCTTAAATCTTTCTTCGCTTGGCTCACATATCAGCTCTTCGATACCAATGTGGTCTAACTAGAAAGCTATTGTGTGCCCTGAGTTAAAAAACACAAGCAAAATTCGATTAGATTGAACTTTTTTGAATTTTTAGTTAATTGAATAGAGTTATTCAAGTATTTCAAACCAATTTGAATAAGATCGAGTCAAGTTAAATTTTACAATTTGAATAACTCGAATAACATATTAGTATAAATATTCTTTTGGTTCTCGTCAATTTCGAAAATGATCAAATTAGTTCCTCTCAACAAAAATTACAAAATAATTTTCAAAAATTCAAAAACTTTATAAAAAATTCCAAATTTTCATTAAATTCTTAAAAAAAAAAAACTATAAGATTCATAAAATTTCAAAAAATAAAAAAATTTTAAAGAATATATAAAAATTGGTTAAATTTTATAAATTTAAATTTTTTGCAAAATAATAAATTTTAGGACTTAAATAAGTAAATTATTGATTCAAATTTATCATACTAAAGTATCTTGTTTGCTTTTAAGAATTTTCAAATATATACAATTTCAAATTTATGTGTTCTAGCTTGAAATTAGTTATATTGTAATAATATTTTAATCTAACATGTTTAAGTTTTTTAATTTAACTTGAATAATTTCACATGACTCGATTCAAAAAAAAAAATTAAATCGAGTCAGAATGATAAAATAGGACTCGTCAGCTCGACTAACTCAAAATTTTTTTTACTCGATTTGATTCGACCGTGTCGAAACCATTTTTTCGTTTTTGGAACAACGGTGATCGACCTAAAAAATATAGTGTAGAGTCGCCACCAACCCTTTTTGTTTAGGTGTGATTGGATCACCTTGTAAAATTTTTATTGGTCTGCGAAATTAATGACGAAAAGGGTTCGGAAGTCGGTTACGCACAAGGAAGGGTTAGCACCCTCGTACGCCCCAGAACGGGTACCAAATCAATTAATTAATGTCCTTACGTTGAAAATTTGAAAATGTTTAAAATATACTTTTTTTTTAAAAAGGGTTAATTTAATGTTGAATTTGAATCTCAAGATTAACTCGTTTCGAAGGAATAAAAATATCATACCCAGTACGTTAGGATATAACACGTTTACATCTCGACACCGAGATCATCTTTGATCTTCAAAACATGCAATTAAAAAGGGTATTTGGCTATTTGGTTGGACGAAAAATTGACACCCAGTACGTTAGGGCATAATTTTTCGACCTTCCAAACGCACAATTATTGCCTTATTTTGGAAAAAAGTTTTTAAATACACAATCTTAAATTCGGCTCAAAATGCATTTTTAATGAAATGGAACATTTAGTAGAGACTTGAATACATTAGAAATCGAGGTATGATAAGATGCATAAACATTAATCATGAAATATACACAAATTAAATATCATATTAATAACAGGCTATAAAATATAATAATCTTACCGAACTGACAATGACAAATTAGCATAAAATTAATGTTGAATTTGAATCTCAAGATTAACTCGTTTCGAAGGAATAAAAATATCATACCCGATGCGTTAGGATATAACACGCTTATATCTCGACACCGAGATCATCTTTGATCTTCAAAACATGCAATTAAAAAGGGTATTTGGCTATTTGGTTGGACGGAAAATTGACACCCAGTACGTTAGGGCATAATTTTCCGACCTTCCAAACGCACAAATATTGCCTTATTTTGAAAAAAGTTTTTAAATACACAATCTTAAACTCGGCTCAAAATGCATTTTTAATGGAATGAAACATTTAATAGAGACTTGAATATATTGGAATTTGAGATATAATACAACAAGATGTACAAACATTAATCACGAAATATACCCAAATTAAACATCATATTAACAATAGGCTATAAAATGTAATGATTCTACAAAATTAATCATAGCAAGTTAACATAAAATAAAATCTTGGATGTTAACAAAAATATTTAAAATAAATAGAATAAGTTGATTTAGAAATTAACACTTTATGAGATTATTTACAATAAAATAATTTATGAATATTCTTATTAGAACTTATTTTAAAGAGAGAATTTATGCATTATATATATATATATATATATATATATATATGTATGTAAACATATACAAATAATAAGATATAAAAATATATGAAATGAATTAAAATATACAATAGATACTCTTTCAAATTAATACATTATATAAAAAAATGCATATATATAAGTAATTTTAAATGAAATAAAATATAAATTTAAAATGAAATATACATATGAAATAATACATAAAAATATTATATGTATATATATATATACAAAATAACCACCTATACTTGTATTTAAATATTATATAAATCGTTAAAGAAATATCTAATATATGTTTTTGAAAGTAAATATTTGTATCCTATCAATTAATTAAGTATACATCAATAAAATAAATTACAACATTATAGAATTAATTTCAAAATAATTTAATTAAAAAAAATTGAATGGTAAATGAATTTAAGGTTATAAAAAGAATTTACAAAATTAGCACTTAATTGCAATAAAAATAAAACTAGAAATCGATTTCATGAATAAACAAAATTACCTAAACAGAATCGAGGATCATATTTAATTTCGCATAGAAAATAAGGGATCAATCTGGCAAATATTCTAATATCTAAAACGCGGCGCATACACAGGACTAGATTGAAAAGAAGCGCGAATTACATGGATTAATTGAGAAATAATTAAAACATATAACAGGCTTAGTCAAAAATCAGTACAATAGATAGGGACTTAATGCGCAAATACTCCATTATCACAAAAGACGCGCGGATCCTGTGGTTTTGAATCAGGTCGGGTCGGGGCAGATTCACACGGCGCCGTTTCAAACTTATTGAAATGAAATTGAATGGTGTCGTCCTCTTAATGTATTAAAACCATAATTTAAAAAAAAAAAGATTAACATTTTATTTTAAAAAACAAACCCTAACCCCATTCGTTATCCTCCTCAGCCGCAATCCAAAACCCTCTCCGTCTACCACTAAATCGCCACCATAACAGTAAGTAGTGATATACGAACAGTCCGATTTGCTTCAATAATACCGATCTTAAAGCCTCGCTCTTTAACCCACGTCTAGCTCCGATTGCGACGGAGAAAACGAAGTATATTCACGACGGTTTATTCAACATCTTCGCCTAACTCCGATTGCGACGGAGAAGACGAAGACCAAACGTTTGTTATGGTAAACTCTTTCCTTCTTTTTATTTACAAATGGACACAAAAGACAGAAAGAAAAAGAAAAGAAAGCACGCAGAAGGAAAACGAAAGCCACAAGATTCCTTTTACCTTTCAATTTTTGATTTCTGATTTTTGTATTTTTTTTGCGTATGTATTCGTGTGTGTCCTCTTTACTGTTTACAACTGGCCCTTTATATAGCCAAAAAAATGAAAAATCTCAAATCAAAATACACATTTTTGCTATTCTGTATTCCGTTATTTGGGTACTGCTTTCGCTTTTCTTCTCGCAGGTTCTGGTACATGTTGAAACTGCAGATGTGGCCATGCTGCACTGGAAACCGTTTGTGTGAGGGCCGTTGCTGATGACTGTGGCACGGATGCATACAGGGCGCGCGTGGGTGCACGTGTGCATGAAAGAAAGCTGCGGCGCACGAAAGATCTGGAAGCTTTCTAGGGTTTCCTTCGGTTCTGCTTTGTTTCGGGCTAGAGTCTGGTTCCGGGCTTCAATCGGATTTAGGGTTAATTTGGGCTCGGGTTTAGGAATCGGGTTTTGAATTTGGGCTGTTATTTGCTTAAATTATTTGTATTTGGACTATTATTATTGGACTGTTATTATTGGTTTTATTTTGGTTTTAATAAAAATGGGCCGGGCAAAATGGGCCTCTTACAGACCGAATGCTCATCCCTACCGTGAGTGGTTGACCACTATAACACTAACACCAAACACAAGTTAAGATTGTTGGATCTAGTGCCATGAGAGTAGTATATTCGTTTATAAAACTTATAATTTTTTCGAATAGATTGGTTAATAAAACAAATTCATTTATTAAAATTAATATACTTTGTATTATTGTCCTCAAATGGTTTTTGCATGCAAAACAAAATAGAAGCAAATGTTGCTCATTGATTGTCTATTGTTTAAACTTAAGCGATGTTATGTGGTCGGATCATAGTACGGAAAGACAACTTGTATTAGTAGACAAACCTACACATGTCCTCAGTCAAATCAGAAATGAGCAAATTGATTGAAAAACTAATATGTAGTTTATCAAGTCCAATTGGGGAGATGCATTGTCTTGGGTATCGGAGCGGATGACTCCCAAGAGATACAAACATAGATGTGATTGAATGGACTAATAGTATATCGGATTGGGACCAAGAAGAATAGATCTTGAATCCGTTATTGATTTATTCACTTGTGATGTTTATAGTGTAATAGCTCAAATTTCAGCGATGTCGAAAATAGTGGTTCGAGACCACTAAATTTGGCAAATGAACTCGTAGATTATATTATTTAATATTTAAGAGCCAAATGTAGCTTTTAAAAGATTTTTGAAATAGTAAATTGTGTTTTATAAAGATTTATTTGATCAAGAAATCGAGAAAAAGAGGTATCAAGATCTCGGTATTATAAATCGAGTCATAAATATTTTTATGAATATTTGCAGAATGTCAATAAGGTAGTACTAAAATTTCGTTAGAAAATTTTAATGTTTGGGTAGTTAATTAAAGAAAAGGGACTAAATTGAAAAAGGTGTAAAAGTTGCTAGAAGGATTAAATAGCTTAATTGTCAAATGAGGAAGGAACTAAAGTGCAAATAAACCAAAAGGGGATATTTTGGGCGGCAATAGCTGAGAAAAATCAGGAAATGTGTGAAATAAGGGCAAAATTGGAAAATTGCAAAATTTAGCTAAATAAAAATGGGACCAAATTGGAATATCTAGAATTCTCTTCATTTCTATTCATTTTCATCAGCTGAAAGACAGCCATGGGAGAGAGTTCAAGCTGGTTTTCATACTCAAGCTTCATGTAAGTTTAATTCTTGCTTTCTCCTTGAAATTTCTATGTTTTTGGACTTTTACAATTGGGTCCAACTTATTAATTCATTAGTTTTTGATTCTATGGCTAATTTTTAAAGTTGATGTGGATTAGTGATGGAATAATATGATGAATAAATATTGAATTGAAGCTTTAATTTTGTTATATGATGATTTTATCAAGTGAAATTGATGGAAATTGGCATTAGGACCTAATTGTGAAGGAGTTGAAATTAAGGCCTAGTGTTAAAATTTTGATTTTAAAAGGTTATGAAGTAGTTTAAAATGATAGAGAAAAGTATTAAATGAGAAAATTAGCTCAATTGAGGGGTTAATTGAGCAAGGATTGAATTGTATGAAATGTGGAATTTGGGACAAAATAGAAATCAACATGTTACACTAAAGCAGTTTTGGACAGCAGCAGTTGTCTAACTTTGAAAAATCACCAAAAATTGTAGAAATTGAATTAGAAGCTGAGTGAGTTATGGAATTAAAGCTTGTTGAATCTATTTTCATATAAAAGAAACAGAGAAAGAAAAAGAAGTCTACATATTGAGATATTTAAATATTGGTAAGACTGGTTTAGAATAACTTCGTGATCCCCTGTTCTTACTTTAGAAATTCACTAAAAATTGTACAAAAATAATTATGAGTTATAATTTATATTTTTGTATTCCTTAATGAGTCTATTTTCATTAGAAATAATCAGAAACACTATATGAAAATCGTACTATGAGATAATTGATTTTTAGTGAAGAGAGGTCAGAGCTGTCGGACTGTGTAACAGGGGAGAACTTAACTAATAAACTGTACTAATTGGCCACACCAAAAATTCTGGAAAAACTATAGTAAGAAGATATGTGAGTCTAGTTTCAAAGAAAATTAATGGATCTTAATTTGGAGTTCTGTAGCTCAAGATAAAAATAATTTAGTGACTATGACACGGATGGACAGCTTGAGTATTCACATAAGTAAATAGTGAAAATTATAGATAATGTTACTTACAAGTGTTTTGTTTATACTAAGGATGTGGATGGAGAGGAGGAGGAGGAAAAATAATATATGAATGACTTGTGTATAAATTGATTACATGCTCGATTATAATTGATAAATGTTGAATTAGAAAAATTGAACTTGTGAGTTTATATGGCTAAATTTTAGTAATCATTTGTTAATTTTATGAACTTCATGATGTGTTATTTCATATGTATTGATGATAAAATCGTGAATAATGTAAAAGCATGAAAATTGAATAAATGATCAACTTGGGCTCTTCAGTTCAGTGACAAGATGAATTGACGGAAAATACTATGGTTGAACCATGGCAACAAGTGATAAGTGATAGGTTCGGCTACACTTATCTGATCAAGGACAAATGAAAGTGAATAGTGGTAGCTCCGGCTACCTGATCAGTGAAAAGTGGTAGCTCCGGCTACCTGATCAGTGAAAAGTGGTAGCTCCGGCTACCTGATCAGTGAAAAGTGGTAGCTTCGGCTACAAGCGATAAGTGGTTTCCTTGTAAGACCATATATGGGATATGGCATTGATGTGATACGAGTTTAAGATGTAAGACCATAGCTACGTGTTTAAGATGTAAGACCATAGCTAGGCTATGGCATTCTAATGAAAAGTGATGAATTGACGGATAAGACCATGGGTGTCCATGGCAAAGTGTGAAATGTAGGTATGGTATTAACCATACTGAGTTGTAAAATGTGGCACTGAGTAACACCGTGTAGCTTGTCATGATCGACAGCTTGTGTGAGCAGACTAATTCTATAAGGCGTTCACTAATCTTACAAAGTTTGGTAAGTGTTACACGGAATTATGTGATATAAGGAAATACGAGTTGATGAGACATGAACATAGAACTTGATTGATGAATGAATTCATTTGTGATTATATATTTGTACACCCTTGAGTGTATTATCCGTATGAATTGATATTCCAAATGAGTTAATGAGAAAAGTTCTAATATGAAATAATCTGTAATTTGAAATGAAATATTATGAAACCGTTACTTGAAATACATTGGTATATCTTGTATATGTCATTTGAATTCATAATGTGGAAAGGAAATGCATGTGGAAATTTGAGATGATGATATCGGTACATGGAATCTATTGGTGGATATATACATCCAAATTTATATGATAAATTTTAGTGAACATTGAAATTGGACTCAATAAGTGATTTGTCAATTTAAATTGTGATTGGCGTGAAGAGTTAGTGAGTTGTGTGTCTATGAATTGTTACACGTATTTCTGCAAAACACGAGGAAATGGTGGTACTTGATACATGGAAATATGAGATTGTGATACATCCGATAAAAATATGGAATATGTTTGATAAATGTATTTATTCATAATTATAGAACTGTACACCTCAAGTGTACTATTTGTGTAAAGATAATTATTTCAAATTATCTGTAAGTGTTCTCAGACTCAAATGCCTCGCACTGCTGTTAGGTGTCAAATACAGGTAAGGGGTGTTACATATAGTGCGACATACCTAAATCCTGAGTGGATGGTAGACTATGTATGTGTGACTCGTACACTTTGATATAAGTAAAAACTTGAGTTCAAATAGATAAGGAACCGAAAGCTGTTGCGTATAATGTACGACTTCTACAATATGTAGCTCCATTCACAACAATGGAATTCATAGTCCGAGACATGTAAATGATATCTCTCATAGGCATTACATGGTTGATGAAAAGTAAGCGTGGCCACGAGTCGTTCATCTTTGTGATTGATGACTTGATCACTATTTGATAGTGATTGACTTTTCATGAAGGAAGATATAATGGTTACCATGAGATAAAATGGGATAATATTGAAAGAGCGGATATTATTCCAAAGAGATCAAGGTCATTGGATGAGTACTGAGTAGTTGCTTTCGTAATGATATGTGGTTATGGAGAGCTTAATCATAATACTATAGTGGAATGACTTCGTGACTAAATGAGTTTATAATTAATAGGCGAAAAGCCGACACTTAATTACAAATCATTTGAGTCCTAATTACATATGTCCAATAGGTCCATCCGCTAGTTCGTTGAAATTAGAAATGAATTACAAATTTGAATAGAAATGAACAGAATGAATAGGAAAAGAGAAATGAAAAACATTCAAGAATGATTATGATTTTTTCTGAAATGGAAAAATGGAATCATTTGAAAATTAATGTAGATTTCCAAAAATGGAATTGGAAATGGAAATGATCCATTTGCAATTCTATATGGATTACTTAAAAATCACATTATAAAGTACTGAGTCAAAAGGCTAAAAAAATACTCGTAATTTAAGTTTTTTAGAATGACATCAATCTGGTTACAACATAACCTTTCCCCAAGACACATATGCCTAATGTAATTTTATTTTTTCGACACGTGTTAGATTACGTAGAGTATTAAATAGAAATACTTTTGTAAAAATTATGATATGGGCATTTTTATTGGATATCTAAAAGGTTGCATCTTAGGATATCTATTATAATTTAAAATTTTATATAAAGTTGGGTAGAAATATGGTTAGCTTAGTAGTGTTAAACTGTGAATAAAAAATAGAATGAATTTTCATTTCTGTTATGGAATCAATCACAAATGAAAGAGATGAGTTCGAAAAGTATGCTACTATGCTTATTCCCTTTTGCTTTTGCATGCTGCCCCCATCATCTTTGTCTTTCACTTTCCTTCACCATATAACCTACCCAACAACAATCCAATTTTATTCCTCTCTTTTTTACCGCATATTCGATGTTGGGCCGTCACAGTCTCGAGTAGTTCGGCATTTACTATGTTAAAAAGGTTTTTATTGATTTTTTGGATAGAGTTTTACTTTAATTATTTAAATTAAATTATTATTTTGGGAGTGATAAAAATTTATATATATTTTTTTTTTGTTTATGGAGCCAAGTTCCTTCATCCTTGCATTAGAGGCTGTTAAAAATATAACGTCGGTAATAACAATATATCGCAAAGAAAAGAGAAATAAAAATTAAAGAACACACAGATTTTATGTGGAAAACCTTTTCGGGGAAAAAACCACGGGCAGAGGAGAAGAAAATTCACTATGTCGAATTCGAATTATTACAAGAGGAATAGACTATATCTATTTATAGGCTTGTAAAACCATATTCTAATAGGAGTGTAGTAAGATTGAAACACCTTATTCTAACCAATATCAAATAGATGGAGTTTAATAAGGTTTAAACACCTTATTCTAAAATAAAATAAAAGAAGTGTAGTTCTATAGGGATTCTTCTTTTATTTTATTTTACCATTGTATTTTATTTAAATAAGGATTCGGGTCACTTAATTCTAACAATCTCCACCTTGACACGAATTCTCAATGAACAAGTTCTTCATCGCGAACTTTCAACGAACAAGTTCCCCACCTCTTCCATAAAACCCCTTAAGGGTTTAACTTCAACAATGAACACCAACCAGGTCTAAGCAATGCTCAAACTTGGTTATAGGAAGTGACTTAGTCATCATATCTGCAGGATTTTCATTAGTACTAATTTTGCTCACAACAATATCACCACGAGCAATAATATCACGAACAAAATGATACCGAACATCAATGTGTTTTGTTCTCTCATGAAACATTTGATCTTTTGTAAGGAAGATGGCACTCTAACTGTCAAAAAATACTGTGCTGATTTGAAGGTCTTCATTGAGCTCACTAAAGAGTCCCTTCAACCAAATAGCTTCTTTACAAGCCTCGATGAATCGCCATGTACTCACTTTCATGGTAGACAAAGCGATCGTAATTTGCAAAGTAGCTTTCCAACTGATTGCACAACCTCCGATTGTAAAGATATAACCAGTGAGAGATCTTCTTCTATCAAGGTATCCAGCAAAATCAGCATCAACATACCCAATGACTCCATCTCTAGTTCTTCCAAACGGGATTCGCCATGTATCTGCTAACTACACTGACTGTATATGATAAATCTGGACGTGAACAAACCATAGCATACATGAGAGATCCCACTGCACTAGAGTATGGAACATGTGACATGTACTCAATCTCATCATCTGATTGTGGAGACAAAGCCGATGAAAGTCTGAAATGAGCTGTTAAAGGAATACTAACAGGCTTAGTACTCTGCATATTGAACCTGCAAAGAACTTTCTCAATGTACCCATTCTGACTTAGGTACAATTTACTTGCTTTTCTATCTTTGAGAATCTCCATACCAAGTATCTTCTTTGCTAGTCCCAAATCTTTCATCTCAAATTCTTCACTTAGTTGGGCTTTGACCTTTCTTATCTCTCCTTTATCTTTTGCTGCTATCAACATGTCATCAACATAAAGAAGTAGATACACAAAAGAACCATCACTGCTTTTCTTAAAGTAAACACAAATTTTGCCAAAACTACTTCTTTTAAAATCATGAGAAGTCATAAAGGAATCAAACCTCTTGTACCACTGTCTTGGTGATCAAGTTTCAAATCAGTAAAGGGACTTTTTCAAAGAAGCAAACATAGTCCTTTTTTTTTTTGATCAGAAAACCTCTCTGTTGTTGCATGTAAATATCTTCCTCAAGTTCTCCATGCAAAAATGCGCTTTTTACATCTAATCGCTCAAGCTCCAAATCATGCATGGCCACAATTCCAAGCAAAGCTCGAATCGAACTATGCTTCACAACTGGGAGAACACATCTCTGTGAATTCCACTCTTGGAATTTGATCAGAACCTTTGCAACAAGCATTGCTTTATATCTCGGGTTCTTCAACTCCTGGAGTCCCTTCTTTCTTTTTAAACACCCATTTACAAATGAACAACCTTTTTACCTTTAGGAAGTTTCACAAGATCCCATGTTCTGTTTTTGTAGAGTGATTCCATCTCCTCTTGCATAGCAAACATCCACTTTTTCGAGTCTTCACACTAAACCGCCTCGAGAATAATTAGACGGCTCTTGGTTTGCATCTATATCTTCGGCCACATTTAAAGCATAAGCAACTAGATCACTTTCGGCATACTTCTTTGGAGGTTTAATTTCTCTTCTAGTTCTGCTTTTGGCGATAGAGTATTGTAGTGAAGAAGCAACTCTATTCTTAATTTTTGTACTGGCTTGAGGAGTCAACTCTGTATTAATCTAATGCTCCACCTACTTTTGATTTTCTTTATTGGAAGAGTCTTTAAGAGATAAGTTAGGTAGCATAGCAGTTTCATCAAAAA
Organism: Gossypium sturtianum; assembly: GCA_025698515.1. Classification (NCBI taxonomy): domain Eukaryota; kingdom Viridiplantae; phylum Streptophyta; class Magnoliopsida; order Malvales; family Malvaceae; genus Gossypium; species Gossypium sturtianum. The sequence continues at coordinate 14,053,526 of CM046948.1, forward strand.
CAACATCTCTACTAATCACAACTTTTCTATTTTCAGGACACCATAACTTATACCCTTTTACACCAGCTTTATAACCAAGAAAAACACATTTAATGGATCTCGGTTCCAATTTTCCATTATCAACATGAGCATACGCAGGACACCTATAGATCTTTAAATCAGAATAATTAGCAGGATTACCAGACCATACCTCTTGTGGAGTCTTTTTCTCAATGGCAACAGATGGAGATCAGTTGATCAAAAAACATGCGGTAGAGGCTGCTTCGGCCCAAAACGAATTTGGTAAGTTGGCATTTGACAACATACATCGAACCTTCTCCATGATCGTTCTATTCATTCGTTCTGCAACACCGTTTTGCTGTGGAGTATGACGAACTGTCAAGTGTCTCACGATCCCTTCTGACTTGCACAGTTTATCAAACTCATCAGAACAAAACTCTAAGCCATTGTTTGTGTGGAGGTATTTTATTTGTTTTACCGTCTGTTTTTCAATCATAGTTTTCCAAGACTTAAATGCGGAAAACACATCGCTTTTCTGCTTCAGGAAGAATGCCCAAACTTTTCTAGAAAAATCATCAATAAAAGTTAGCAAATAATTAGCTCCACCTCTCGAAGGCACTCTTGATGGCCCCCACAGATCAGAATGAATATACTTCAACGTTTCCTTCGTGTTATGGATTCCTCTGGTGAATCGAACTCTCTTTTGCTTCCCAAAAATGCAGTGCTCACAGAACTTCAGTTTGCAAATTCATTGCCCATCAAGAAGTCCTCTTTTGCTCAATTCTGCCATGCCATTCTCACTCATATGCGCTAGGCGCATATGCCAAAGTTTAGTAATATCATCATCTGACAAGGAAGAGGAAGCGACAGCTGCATCACCAATAACAGTAAAACCCTGCAAAACATATAACTTGGCAGTCTTTCTATGCCCTTTCATCACAACGAGGGAACTTTTGGAAATCTTTAAAATCCCACTTTCAGCTGTGTATTTGTACCATTTTGAATCAAGAGTACTTAACGAAATTAAATTTCTCTTCAATTTTGGAACATGTCGTACGTCACTCAGTATTCTGATAACTCCATCAAACATCTTAACTTTAATTGTTCCAACACCTACGATTTTACACGAAACATTATTTCCCATCAAAACAACACCTTCGCATAATCGCTTTAAGTAAGTTGTAAACCAATCCCGATTGGGACTTATGTGGAAGGTGCAGCCTGAATCAAGTATCCACTCATCGCTCATTTTAGAATTGTTAACAGAAGTGACTAGAAGTTCACCATTGCTGTAGTCTTCTACAACATCAGCTTCACCGGAATTTTCTAGTTGTTTTCCCTTTTGATTCGCAGCCTCCCTTTTAATCTTATTCTGTAGCTTATAGCACTCAGATTTAATGTGTCATTTCTTCTTGCAGAAGTTACAAGTTTTACCTATGTTTGAAGACTTCGATCTACCCTTAGATTTACCGCGAGGATTCCGTTCCTGTGTCCTTCCATGATCATCATCAACATTCCGATCTTGTCTCCCTCGAACAATGAGACCCTCTCCCTGAGAGTCGAGTTTAACCACAAGATGTTTCATCTTATCATACGAGGTCAAAGAATCATAAACCTCATCAACTGTGAGAGACTTACGGCTATATAAAATCGTGTCTCTGAAGGTTGAATAAGACGGGGGCAACGAACAAAGTAGAATCAACCCTAGATCTTCCTTATCATACTGAACCTCCATGGCCTCCAAGTTTGAGAGAATTTCTTTAAATATTGTTAAGTGTTCGTGCACAGACGCACCTTCTTCCAAACGATGAGCATAAAGACGTTGCTTCATATGCAACTTGCTGGTTAGAGTTTTCGACATACATATTTGGTCTAGCCTCTTCCATAATGCAGCGGCAGTCTTCTCCTTCATCACATCCTGCAAAATTTCGTTAGACAAATACAGATGTAACTGTGTTAACGCCTTTCGATCCTTGAGCTTCTTCTCTTTCTCCGTCAATGTCGAAGGCATCTTATCTACCCCTAGCAGTGCTTCCTCTAAATCCATCTGTGCAAGAATTGTCTGCATCTTTATCTGCCACAATGCGAATCTGGTGTTGCGATCCAATAGCAGAATTTCATACTTCAAAGACGCCATTACCGTGATCGAGATGAAAAAACCCGAAAGCTCGGATACCAATTTGTTAAAAAATATAACATTGGTAATGACAATATATCGCAAAGAAAAGAGAAATAAAAATTAAAGAACATACAGATTTTACGTGGAAAACCCTTTCGGGAAAAAACCACGGGCAGAGGAGAAGAAAATTCACTATGTCGAATTCGAATTATTATAAGAGGAATAAACTATGTCTATTTATAGGCTTGTAAAACCATATTCTAATAGGAGTGTAGTAAGATTGAAACACCTTATTCTAATCAATATCAAATAGATGGAGTTTAATAAGGTTTAAAAAACCTTATTTAAAATAAAATAAAAGAAGTGTAATTTTATAGAGCTTCTTCTTTTATTTTATTTTACCATTTTATTTTATTTAAATAAGGATTCGAGTCACTTAATTCTAACAGAGACATTAAGCCATTAACTGTGCCATGAAAATATAAGCTGCTTTTTTTTTTTTTTTCATCTCTAGATATTTAAATTTACGTCATTATATATATGACTGCACTCTTATTAAAATTGATACCGATTAATCTAGTGCTTTCACTTTTGATAAGAGTGTATCTTTTTGTGTTATGAGTGACGAAATTTTTTAAGATTTAAAACCATAATTCTAAATTATATTTTCATGACATGAGGATTAAATTAAATTAAAAAACACCCTAAAATTAATATTATGAAAATATGGTGGAAAATGAACCGCCACCCCCACATGGTTGCCATCCCCTGAGAGACCTAACAGTTTAGTGTCAGCAAAAATAAATGAAAATAAAGGATGGTTAATAGGCTGGCAGGAAGGAGGGACCTCCTCTCCATATAATTGCCTGCACTTGTTTGCTAATTAGAAGACGACTCTGATCCATAGATTTATTACATTTTCTGTTTTTAAAATTCTGATTAAAAGAAAAAAACTAAATTTGGGACAGCGTGAGTTTTTTATATTAGTTTATTATATCTTGGAAATTGCTTTCCTAACCCTTGTATTTTCGGTTCATTCAACATATAAAAATGTAAACAATTATTTATAAAAATATATATTTTTACCTCATATTATATTTTAATCACTTATGCTTGAAATGTTATGTTTTAGTCATTTACGTTATTATTTTGTTACGAAGTGGTCACTATACCATTAAACTCCGTTACCTCCCTAACTGCAGTCCTATGTGGCAGTCCAGATAGGTTTTAAATGCCAACTTGGATATCCTATGTGCCAGTCTAAATTAAATTTATTTAATTAAAAACTTATTTTTTTCCCAGCAACTGGACATCCAAGTTGGCATTTAAAACCCATTTGGACAGCCACATATGATTGTCTTTAGGGAGGTAATGGATTTTAACGGTAGAGTGACCACTTCATAACAAAACGATAATGTAAGTGACTAAAATGTAACATTTCAAACATAAGTGACTAAAATGTAATTTGAAACAAATAAAAGTGACTATTTTTATAGTTTACCCTTTTACTTATTGTTTGATAGAAGGTTTTTTTAGTTTAAAATACAATTAAATGAACAACAAGATTGACACTACCAAACAAGCTTAAGAAGCTCAACTAGGAATCTTAATTTAGTTGGAAATGGAATTTATAAAGAAGCTGGAATTCTTGCTGTCTAATTTTAGAATAAGGCATAAAGTGAAGCAACAAAATCACAAATTCCCTCAATTATTCCAGAAGTGAATGGAATTAGCCAGGGACTTATTCAATAAAAATTTTTGGGCTATTTCCAATGAGTTGAGGGTGTTAAGAGTTAGATTATATTTTGTCTCCTCTACTAAGAAAATAGGTAAACTAGTTTATGTGCATTAGATTAAAGAGTAAATTTGTCATTTCTATTAAAAATTTCATCTATTTGTACTGTTAAAAATTAGTGTGATTGATGAAATAACCAGATAGTGTCACGTGTACCTCATACTGATGTGCAGATTTTATGAACCAATTCGAATTCTTTCATCTTTGGCATGGGGATAGAAAAAGGAGAGGAGACAGAATTATAATGTTAAGATTTGAATAGTGAAATGGAGGAATCAAAGAATCCAACATGATTGACGAATATTTGCACTTTGTGTGGTTTGTCTTTTTCTTGAATTATAAGTAAGATTTATGGGATTACAAGTAAGACCACATGAGGGCCATACTATTATGAGGTAAACAAAGGCTGGCTATTGGATTATAATATAAGATTGATCAAAAGTAGGTCGGAACTGATTAGGTCTTTGTGGAAGAAAGATTTAGGGTTGTCTGAATATTAATTTTTTTGAATGGAAAAAGCTATGTTCAACAATCTCCAGCTTTACCAGAAGAAAAATCTATGCATTGTTATTACAGATATTTTATATATTCAAACTTTCATATTCTTTCCCATAATCATGCTTGATTCTATTAAATCGAGCGTGGGAAGGAGATTTAAAAAAAAAAAAAAAAATCTGAGCTAAGATATGCATCCAATACCTACTTTAGGGATATGCAATTTTATTTATCATATTTAAAAAATATTTTTTATTTTATTTAGAAAAATTTATATATTGCTTGAAACATTAAGAACAAATTTAATATTTTTGTATTTAGACTTCTCATCCTTGGATGAACCTAAACTTAGTTATAACAATTAAGTTATATAAGATGTTTGGGTAAGTAATGATGGTGGTTCACATCGTGTGTGGTGTGGAGTAGATTTGTCTATGGGTCGGGTCAAGTTTGATCTTGACAAAATTTTAGGCCCATTGGCCCAAAATTTTACCCAACCCTAGCCCGAATAAAAATGCTAACACCCAGGCCTAACCCGGTCGTATTAATTTTTTTATATTAATTTTTATATAATTTTTTTTAAAAATATAATACATAAAAAATACTAAAAACATTAAAATAAATGTTTCCCAATAAATTAAAAATAAATTTAAAAAAATCTTTATACTTAAATAACAATAACATAGGTGTAACTTAACAAACAAATGCATCTAAAATAGTAGCAAACTTAACAATAAAATAAGAGTTATACAATATCCAAATAAAAACAACAAAATAATAGCAACTTAATAGTGAAATAGCAACAAAATTGTGAGAAAATAACAATTTTTTTTCTTTTTGCAAATTTGGGTTGAGCCTAGGCCAAAAAACCTTACCTGAGGCCTAACCCGTTTAGAAAACAAACTTTAATTTTTTATTCAAACCCTCTCACTTTTCGGATGGGCCTTCAGACCGGCCCTATCCATGGACAAGTCTAGTGTAGAGAGCCACTAACATTTTCAACTTTGCATATCTCATTTTCATATATCATGATAATCAACAATTTCATTTCACTTTTGTCATTACCCTATTGATCATAGTGAAATTATGCCCCTATTAATCAACTATGAATCATGAACGAATATATGGATTAATCTTGTAACACTATAAATAATTGTGCACAAGCCTCAAATAGGCAAAACTGCACCAATGCGTATAAAAACATTTCTTTCCCTGATACTCCAATAATACATACAAGTGTCAAATATCAAGCGCGAATAGAATACACACAAGTGTTAATCTTTATCCACCACAATAAACAAATTCTATGACATGTCAACTATACCCGAATCATTTTCAATATTATTTAATAGGACATTTATTATTATAACATATAGTAGAAACATCAAACACTATCAATTGCTATCATATATCATCAAGTTTCAATCATTTAATCGTTGCATCTATATCAATTCAAAATAATATCATGCATTTTTAAAATAAATAAACTTTATGACATAACAACTATATTCCAAATTATTTCTAACATTATTTAATAAAACATTTATTATTATAACATATTATAGAAATATCAAACACTATCAATTGCTATCATATATCATCACATTTCAATCATTTAATCACTGGATCAATATTGATTAAAAAACAACATCATGCATTTTCATAAATTGCTAACATGCACTAAGCATAAATTTGCATAGCGTCAATCATGCATTAAAAACACATGTAATCAACATCATCTCATTATCAATGATCTCTAAATTAGATTACTTAATCTATTATAATAAACGTTGATAATGGCGCTAAAATGATTGCAAAGCAATAAAAAAAGAAAAAAAAAAAGAACACACAAATTTTACGTGGAAACCCTTTAGGGGAAAAACCACGGGCAGAGGAAAATAAATTCTGATGCGTCGTTGAGAGCACAAAAAATATCCTATCCCTATAAAATAATGAAAAAGAATAGTATAAGGGAAGTAGGGTCAAATCCTCAGGGACTGGATTTGCACAAGTGCTTGTTCCTTGAAATCCCGGACAGAATCGTACCCAAGAAAACCTGCGTACCTGGAAACAAAAATAAAAAAATAGAATTAAAAGTTTTGAGTGAATTGAAATTACAAAAATTAAAATTAAAATAGTAGAGATAAACAGAGTTGAGGAAAAAGAGTTTCTTATGGATAGATTCCAGCCTCCGGTTGTCTCGATCCGCCTTGGGTTCAATCCTCGGATTTTAGGTGATCCTTCTCAAACAGAATAAGCCAGTTATAGTGGAAGAGGACCCCTACGACCACCAGCTCCAAGATTTTAGACTTACGATTTAGAGGAACCTGACTCTAGCCAACAATCGCTTTTGTGGGACCATCTTATACTAGATCATCACTTCTCAATGGCGAATGCCATGCCATTTTGTCTCTTGGGCTCGCCAACCTCTGACGCAGTAAGCTAACGAACCGACTGTGCAACCTTCCCAAAACATACAAAGCGGCCGTTCCTTGCACAAGTTGAAAAGATCACCTTTTAAGGGACATGGACAGAAGCGTCAGCCCCGTAATGCGGAGAAACGATGAATACTCGTTGAGAAGGCTAAGCGCGGATTCTAAGCCTCATAAACCCTTTTGGGGAATTTCGACAACCTTTGGCTAGATAAGTTTAGTGGCTCATGATTTTTGGGGAAAAAAATAAATGTAATGGAAATAGAATTTTTATTGAATAATATGAAGGGAAATAAGGCTAAACTTTTTGGGGGGAGAGTGTTTACAGAAAAGATGAGTGAAATTTGTGTCACTCCATCCCCTATTTATAGTACTAGGAAACCTAGTCTATTCCTACTTAAATTCTAAAAGATAAATACAAATAATTAAAGATAATTAAAGATAAATAAAGATAAATGCTAAAATTAAATCTAAATAATAATTTTTAATAATTATCCTAATATAATTAAAAATTAAATAGAGTCTTGTGTTTATAAAAATCTCTTCTTTGCACTTTTGCCCCCCAAGTCTTCCATACTTTGCATTTCTAGCACCACTTCTCTCCTACTTCGCATGTTGGCCCATTTCATCTTTAAATTCACGCTTTTAGTCCCCAAATTTTCTTTTTCCTTCGATTTTAAGTCCGTTCTAGCCCCGTTTTTAATGATTTTTACGTTTTTGAAATCCTCGTAACAAGATCTATCTATTTCTACCACTAATTTGAGATATGGTTAAAGTCTAGGGTTTTGACCCATGATGAATATGTGTGTATTTTGATGTTTAATGGTAGAAAATACATGTTTATGGTTAGAGAAATGACTTTTACTAAGTGATTTTCGGTGAAAATGCCTAAAAGGACTAATTTGTAAAAGTTATAAATATGTCATAAAAGTGTGTTTTAATGGAAATTGTGGGCTGTTATAGTTATGAAAATGGTTCGGCTAGGCTTAAAGTACAAATAAATTGAATGAAAATCATTTTACGAGCCTAGGGGCAAAAGTGTAAATATGACAAAGTTTAGGGGCAAAAATGTAATTTTTCCAAATATGATTTTTTGGGCTGATTTGATTAGTATAATGATTAAGTAAGTTAAATGTGATGTTTTAGATCAAGAAAAATAAGGTTCAGATCTAGATCAGAGAAAAACAAGTAATTGACGAATAAGTCATTTTCACCGATTTTGCTTTCGAGGTAAGTTTGTATGTAAATAATGCATCGTTTTTACTTACGTTTTTATGTTTTGATAAATTTTATGAGATGTGGATGAATATTGAACGAAATTGACAAAGTACCGAAATGTGAGAAATTTCCCGGTTGAACCTTAGGAATACAATAGGATACAAGTGACATGTCACTAGGGACCTATGTGAAATTGTGACTAAGTAAATCCGGGTGCTGGTCTTAAGTTCTACCAGTGGCTGGGTATATCGGCATGTGTTGCGGATACCGACGACCTTGTGTGCAAAAGACCGAGTAGTAACGAATGACCCGATACTTGTGTGAAGCACTCAGTGAAAGTGAATAGCTTGAGAATGAGCCTCTATGTGAAAAGTGATGTGAAGTAGCTTTGGTTACAAGTGTGGCACTTATGTGAAAACTTCCGATGTATCCAATAACATTTCGATGTGTTCAACGGGAAAATGACTAAGTGTAATTGAATGTGATTATGTGATGAACAAGTGCAGGTACATGTGTATATATATTCATGAGCAATGTTCTCGATATGTGATCGAACTTTGGTAAGGTTGATATGGAGTAAGTGTTACAATGAAGACTTGTAAATATTTGATGATGACTAGCTATTGGCATGGCTAACTATGGATATACTTTAGTGTTATATGTGTGTAAATAAGAAATAATACAAAGAAAACATGATAGAGTAAAATTAGCAATAAAACAGTTTGGACAGCAGTAGTTGTATCACTTTGAAAAATCACCAAAAATGGTGGAAATCGGATTAGAGGTTGAATAAGATATGAAAGTAAAGCTTATTGAGTCTATTTACATAAAGAAACGGTGTAAGCAAAAGAATTTCATATTCTGAGATATTTGAATTTTTGTGAGACAGAGTTAGAATGATTTCGGAATCCCCTGTTCTGACTTGGTAAAATCATTAAAAATTGTACAAAAATAATTATTGGTTATAATTTACATTATTAAAATCCTTAATGAGTCTATTTTCAAAATAAACACATGGGAACATCATCCGAATCCCGTACGAAGAGTTAATTATTTTTTAGTGAAGAAAGGTCGAAACTGTTAGACAGCAGAACAGGGGAGACTTCAAAGAATAAACTGTACTTATTGGCTAAACCAAAAATTCTAAAAATTTTATGATAATAATATATGTGAGTCTAGTTTCAGGAAAAATTAACGGATCTTAATTTTAAGTTCCGTAGCTCAAGATATAAATAATTTAGTGACTGTGACTCGAGTAGACAGCTTGAGATGAACATAAGTAAATAGTGAAATTTTGTGCAATTATGATTGTATTACCTTGAGAACATATTGTGAGAATTTGTGAAAACATATTAATAAATTGCTTATTATTTTCATATGGGCTTAATAAGCTATATAGCTTACCCCCTTCCTTTCCTTTTTCCTATAGTGTCACAAAGGCTAGCTCGGGTTGGAGATCGTCGGAGATTCTATCACCCTATCAAGCTTTTGACTGGTATCAATGCCTTCAAGTAATTTAAGTCTATGGAATGTATAGGGACTTAGTCATTTTGTGTATGTGTTATTATATTTTGGAAAAATGTATTGGCTTGTAATGGTTAAAGGTTATTGTAGTATGTAGCCATGCTAATTGGCTTATATTGCTAGTTGATTGTAAGCCTATATATATTATTTATATGCCAATGTCTTATGATGTGAGCTGTGTTTGCATGATACATGATGAGTTGTGGGTTATGGCCTAAATACCTAATGGTTGAATGTGCTAGTAGTCTTGATGTCGAATGGCTAAGTTTGGCTCAATGGTATGGTATGATAATTAGATATAATTATGCATGTATAAGAGTTGTTGAGGATGCATATTGAGTGTGACCCTGTTTTGATGAAAAAATTTCTGAGTTTTTCAAAGTTTCCCGTTTAGTCCCGAACCGCTTCCAAAGCATGTTTTGGGCCTCGTAGGTCCATATTAGGGACTCTATGATTGAATATGAAAAGTTTTAAATTTGGATGGAAATTCGTGACTCGAAAATGATCGGTTATAGGTGATTAAGTCCGGTAATGCCTCGTACCCTATTCCGGCGACGGATACGGGTAAGGGGTGTTACATTTTAGTGGTATCAGAGCTATGGTTTAGTCGGTTCTCGGACTAACGTAGCGTGTGTGAGAGTCTAGCTATACATGCCATATAACTTGTGATAGTGTGATATCTCCCGATCCTGGCAAAATTGTCTTGTTGAGACAGAGATGCCTTCCAACCGAGCTATTTTGACAATGCTGAAAGTAGTACTAAGGTATTCGAAAATGTGTTTATGATGAGTCGAAACTTGACAAGGTATGAATAAAAATTCATGATTTGTATGTGATGACGTGCAAAATGAAATTGGAATAAGCTGAGAAACATGAAAAAAATGTGAAATGGAATGAAAGTTTATGTTGTGGTAAGCTTGTCTATGTTTGCTTGGTAATCATATGATGTTATGTGCCTAACTTGTTTGATTAAGTGAATGTGATAAGTGATCTTTATTCAAAATTGAAGGAATGTGTGTTTATGTACACTTGTTTGAATAAATGCAATCTGTAAGTTCGTGTGACATAAATATGTATGTAAATTTTCCTGAAGTGAATTATATGATTGTGATGATATTATGTTAATGATGGGTGCTAAGTCATATGTGTGTAATCATGAGAGTCGAGTTAGAGGCTTTACGACCTCACCCCCTTACCAATAGAGCTATATGCCATAAGAGTTATGAGATTTATATTGAATGAGCTCATAAGTGTGAAACTAAAGAGTTCAGTGGTGAAATAATTAGTAATGCATACAGAGATGAGAATAGTTTGGAAAGTGAAAACAGTTTTGGGAAGAATATCATAATGTTTTAAAGATTATACAGATTATGCAATGTCACGTATAAAGAAAAAGTTAGTCTTGGTTAATCGACTCAATCAGGTATGATGTCTAAAGTATGTATTTGCTGGAAATTCTCCCAGATCGGTTTTCATTAGTGAACGAAATAATACGGGGTTCAAGATGACAAAATTAGTCAGAGAAATGATATTTGCGTTGTAAAGATGTCTGTGTGTGACAGTTACAGTTGAGTAATAATGACTCTCTTCTGGACATTCTATGTGTTCATACATTCTCAGAGGCATATGTAATTGCTCGTTTTCTGATGAAATTCTTATTGTATGAGAATGCTAGTTAACTAAAATGTTAGATGGAAGCCCTGTTGGTCTGGTTGGTTTATGATAAGCATTTCCTTGTCTTTTCGGGATTCTGTTCTAATACGTTGGAATGAAGTCGATGGTAAAAAAAATTATATAAGACTATTCTTCTGTTTCTACTGATTATGGTTTTGTTTTATATATTCGAAAAATATATTATCTCTGTTACAATGGAATTCCAGAGCCGGTAAGCATTGCTTTCTTCTGGTTTTCTCTAAGGAATCATCAAATCTTTATTATTTCTTATGAGTTATGTTCTCGAATTTCTGGTGTGGTATCATATCTTGGATTTCTTTATCTCGGTTTTTCCTATTATTCTTATTTCATGAACTATCAACTATGGTTTATCTTTAAAGTGTGTTCTCCGGTTTGTGATAATTATGTCTATTATGATTATATTTCTGGTTCGATTCTAAGAACGTGGTTATTCTGGTATCTGGATTTCTCTAATTTTCATGTAAGGAATTAACATTGGCAAATGTATAAATGATGGAAGCTCAAGCCCAAATTGTATGATGGTTCTCTTTTCACAGGTAAGTTTGATTAGAGTCAATGCGTTCAGTCAGGATATTTGTTTTCTTGAGCTAATACGGTTGTAAGGATCTTTGACTAGCTTGTTTGGGAAATTTCGAAATATTGTGAGTAATAATCGATTTACCTTTGGAAAAACAAGTACGGTTACGGATGCTTGATTGGAAAATCTTGATTATTTTGTGAATATTGGTCATGTGATTGATCTTATTTGGTGACGATCCGATTCAGTTAAATTAAAAACTAAAGTGATGTTTTCTCTGCGAGTTTGAGAAGCTTATAAATGTGTTAATGAATGGTAATCTGAATGAGTTCAGAGTGAATCGACTTAGATTTTAAATTTCAGGAGGGACCTGATTTCTGTCATTATTATCATTGTTCTAAAATAGAAATTGCTTATAGAAGAATCCAGTGATTATTCAAAATTTTTTGTACGAGGTTCAGTAGTAGCTCGTCTGTTCAATCAGAGAGTAACAAAATGTACAGTTATTTGAAGTAAATGTTCTGGTGTACGGGTATAGAAACCGATATTTCTGATTCTGTGTTCAGATGTTGATTTGTGAACAGGTTAAAGTCGAATAACAAGAGCATTCAGGACTATTACAGTCAGTGATAATATTGGTGTGTTGTGAGATAGAGTTACTATAGATTTCATATCGGGATTATCTTTATCGCTAAAAAAGGAAAATTTTATTTGGATTGTGGTAAATCATTTGTTAAAAGTCCGCATCATCATTTCGGCATGTACGGATTCCTTATTTTGACAGATCGGTTGAGTATATGTGTTTCTGAGAAAGTAATCCAGACCTTTGTTAATATGCTCCGACACTGTGTGTTAAAGTTCAAAGATGATTAGAAAGAGATTTATGAACTTGATTTGATTTGTGATTTTGAGAAAAGTGAAAGTAATTTGTGAAAGTTGAAAATAGCTTCAGACCGACATGACGAATATGCAGATTGGAAAGTTTAGGATATTAGATATCAGATTCGAAGACAGAGTGTTTCTAGAATATACTACCTTGAAGGAGAATCTTCGATGAGTTAGAAGAAACTATGAGTAAGATGCTCTAATCTCTTGTCTGGTAAGATTTTCGGGGACGAAAATCCTTAAAGGGGGGAGAGTTGTAACAGCCTAATTTTGGTCCTAGTCGAAACAGTGGTTTCGGGACCACAAATTCGACATAAGAAAATTTATTTTTATTATATTTTTATGGTCTACGATTTCACGAAAAGATTTCGTGAAAATTTCGTTCAAAAATTTTAACGTTTGGGCACTCAATTTAGTCAAAAGGACTAAATTGTAAAAGTGCAAAAGTTGAGTTCTACATACTAGAGGTGTCCAATTGTTATGAAATTTTAAATTGGAGGTCCTTATATGGTAATTAGACCATTGTTTAAGTTGGTGGACAAAAATGGACATGGTTAGGCATGTTTCCAAAGTTTTTCATTAAGGGCATTTTGGTTATTTAGTTATTAAAATGAATTAAAAACAAAATTAAAAGCCAATTTCTGTCCATCTTCAACCCCTTGGCCGAAACTTTCATGGAGAAACCATGTCTAGGGTTTTTCAAGCTTCCAAAATCGATTGTAAGTCCGTTCTAGCCCCGTTTTTAATGATTTTTACGTTTTTGAAATCCTCGTAACAAGATCTATCTATTTCTACCACTAATTTGAGATATGGTTAAAGTCTAGGGTTTTGACCCATGATGAATATGTGTGTATTTTGATGTTTAATGGTAGAAAATGCATGTTTATGGTTAGATAAATGACTTTTACTAAGTGATTTTCGGTGAAAAAGCCTAAAAAGACTAATTTGTAAAAGTTATAAATATGTCATAAAAGTGTGTTTTAATGGAAATTGTGGGCTGTTATAGTTATGAAAATGGTTCGGCTAGGCTTAAAGTACAAAGAAATTGAATGAAAATCATTTTACGAGCCTAGAGGCAAAAGTGTAAATATGATAAAGTTTAGGGGCAAAATGTAAATTTTTCAAATATGATTTTTGGGCTGAGTTGATTAGTATTAATTAAGTTAAATGTGATGTTTTAGATCAAGAAAAACAAGGTTCAGATCTAGATCGGGGAAAAAACAAGTAATTGACGAATAAGTCCTTTTCACCGGTTTTGCTTTCGAGGTAAGTTTGTATGTAAATAATGCATCGTTTTTACTTACGTTTTTATGTTTTGATAAATTTTATGAGATGTGGCTGAATATTGAACGAAAGTGACAAAGTATCGAAATGTGAGAAATTTCTCGGTTGAACCTTAAGAATAGAATATGATACAAGTGACATGTCACTAGGGACCTATGTGAAATCTATTTGAAATTGTGACTAAGTGAATCCGGGTGCTGGTCTTAAGTTCTACCAGTGGCTGGGCATACCGGCATGTGTTGCGGATACCTGACAGCTTGTGTGAGCAGCACTGAGTAGTAACGAATGACTGACAGCTTGTGTGAGCAGACCCCTGAAAGTGAATAGCTCGAGAACGAGCCTCTATGTGAAAAGTGATGTGAAGTAGCTTTGGCTACAAGTGTGGCACTTATGTGTAAACTTCCGATGTATCCAATAATATTCCGATGTGTTCAACGGGAAAATGACTAAGTGTAATTGAATGTGATTATGTGATGAACAAGTGCAGGTACATATGTATATATATTCATGAGCAATGTGCTCGATATGTGATCGAACTTTGGTAAGGTTGATATGGAGTAAGTGTTACAATGAAGGCTTGTAAATATTTGATGATTACTAGCTATTGGCATGGCTAACTATGGATATACTTTAGTGTTATATGTGTGTAAATGAGAATTAATACAAAGAAAACATGATAGAGTAAAATTAGCAATAAAACAGTTTGGACAGCAGCAGTTGTATCACTTTGAAAAATCACCAAAAATGGTGAAAATCGAATTAGAGGTTGAATAAGATATGAAATTAAAGCTTATTAAGTATATTTTCACATACAATAAATGGTGTAAGCAAAAGGATTTCATATTCTTAGATATTTGAATTTTTGTGAGATAGAGTTAGAATGATTTCGGAATCCCCTATTCTGACTTGGGAAAATCATTAAAAATTGTAAAAAAATAATTATTGGTTATAATTTACATGATTAAAATCCTTAAGGAGTATATTTTCAAAATAAATAAACAAAAACATCATCTGAATCCCATACAAAGAGTTAATTAATTTTTAGTGAAGAAAGGTCGAAACTGTCAGATAGCAGAACATGGGAGACTTTAAAGAATAAAATGTACTTATTGGATAAACCAAAAATTCTGAAAATTTTATGGTAATAAGATATGTGAGTTTAGTTTCAAGAAAAATTAACGGATTTTAATTTGGAGTTCCTTAGATCAAGATATAAATAATTTACTGACTGTGACTCGAGTAGACAGCTTGAGATGAACATACGTAAATAGTGAAATTTTGTGCAATTATGATTGTATTACCTTGAGAACATATTGTGAGAATTTGTGAAAACATGTTAATAAATTGCTTATTATTTTCATATGGGCTTACTAAGCTATATAGCTTACCCCCTTCTTTTCCTTTTTCCTATAGTGTCACGGAAGCTAGCTCGGGTTGGAGATCGTTGGAGATTCTATCACACTATCAAGCTTTTGACTGGTATCAATGCCTTCAAGTAATTTAAGTCTATGGAATGTATAGGGACTTAGTCATTTTGTGTATGTGTTATTATGTTTTGGCAAAATGTATTGGCTTGTAATGGTTAAAGGTTATTGTAGTATGTAGCCATGCTAATTGGCTTATATTGCTAGTTGATTGTAAGCCTATATATTATTTATATGCCAATGTCTTGTGATGTGAGCTGTGTTTGCATGATATATGATGAGTTGTGGGTTATGGCCTAAATACCTAATGGTTGAATGTGTTAGTAGTCTTGATGTCGAATGGCTAAGTTTGGTTCAATGGTATGGTATGATAATTAGATATAATTATGCATGTATAAGAGTTGTTGATGATGCATATTGAGTGTGACCCTGTTTTGATGAATTTTTTTTTGAGTTTTTCAAAGTTTCCCGTTTAGTCCCGAACCGCTTCCAAAGCATGTTTTGGGCCTCGTAGGTCCATATTAGGGACTCTATGATTGAATATGAAAAGTTTTAAATTTGGATGGAAATTTGTGACTCAGAAATGATCGGTTATAGGTGATTAAGTCCGGTAATGCCTCGTATCCTATTCCGGCGATGGATACGGGTAAGGGGTGTTACATGACGTGAAAAGAGATGACAACCAAGCACCCCACCCCGGTTACTCAGCCCAATATACTCCTAATTTATTATATTTTTCTTCAGAACATATCGAACCTTTTGACGCTGGCGAGATGATGACCAAGCACCCCACCACAGTTACTCAAATTTCAACATATTCCTAATTTTTTTAATTCCGGTTAGCGGAGTTTACCTAACATGTCACACAACCTTTTGATGCGAAATAGGATGACAACCCAATCACCCTACCCCGGTTACTCAGTCAGTCACATTTTAAGATGTACTCATAACCACGAAAACATCAAAATTTATTATTAATGAAACAAAATTTTAATTTGGAGGACTGGGGAAAATAATCAAGTGTCAAAAATAAGTTTCGACAACTACCTAACAGTCATGAACATAATTTCAGCATTCAATTTTCATTAAGTGTTCTCTTTACATTTAGACTTAATCGATTTTACTATAAGCAAGATAGGGTTAACTCTATCAATCATAATTATTCAGCCTAAAAGAAATAAAACAGTGGAGATGAAATCAAACAGGAAAAATCATAACTAACTCAGCAGACAAGAATCATGCATGTAGGTCAAACAGTGGGAAAGTCGTGGTCAAATTCTTGGGCATCAAAAGAGGCAGAATATTCTAAAAAAAATAAATGTGGGCAGAAACGAGCACAAGGCAGCAACAGCAGTAACACAATAGTAAAAGCAATAGATAAAACGACAGAAATAATGAGGAATGCCTCCCCCTACTTAAAACACATTGTCCTCGATGTGAAAGAAAAAGGAAAAAGAAAAATAGGTGAAAGTAAAAGGGTTTAGAAAAACTCTCCATGTAGTCATTGTCGTTCACGCATAGCTGCAAGGAGGGGAAGGTTTGGCGTTGCGTGGTGATGAGGTGGGCGAGTCGCGCAGTGGAGATGGAGATGGAGACGACGTGGGCTAGTCCTTACCATGGTGTTTGAAAAATCGGTGGTGGGGGGTGAGGAAGAAGGTGCGGCGGCTGGTGGGGTTTTGGGTGAAAAATGGGATAAATTTTTAGGGTTTGAGGGTATATAGATAGAGTGTTTGG
This sequence comes from Gossypium sturtianum, assembly GCA_025698515.1. Taxonomy (NCBI): domain Eukaryota; kingdom Viridiplantae; phylum Streptophyta; class Magnoliopsida; order Malvales; family Malvaceae; genus Gossypium; species Gossypium sturtianum. The sequence continues at coordinate 14,070,648 of CM046948.1, forward strand.
CTGAAGGGTGGGGTGTTTCGGTGCAGGTTTTGGTTTGTATAAAGCAAGGACGCGCTATTCCTACTTGGAATTGGGATAGAATAAGGGATGTTTGTGAAAGTATGCCAATTCCTGAGTATTTTCCTCGTCAGTTTACCTAGACAGAAGAAGAGAAATTTATTAATATTCAAACAAAATAAAGTAATATAAAATAAAATAAAATAATAAATAATAAAATAAAATAAAAATTGGGTTGCCTCCCAACAAGCGTTGTTTAACGTCGCTAGCTTGACGCCTCAACTAGTATTGGGGCTGTTCCAACTGAATTCTTTCATTCGTATGGGCTGGGGAATTCTCCTTTTTTACCACATCCACCATATTTGGGTTCAATCGTCCTTGTGCCTCTTTCTTTGGTTTTGTATTTTCCTCCAAAAAAATCTTATGTGTACCTGTCAAGGGGTTAATCCCTTTTAAGTCGGCAATGGTCTCATCATTCTCCAAAAATACGTATTTGAGATGCTTGGGAAGTGGTTTGAATTCCGTGTCTGGTACCTGCACAACAGAAGGTAGAAATTTAGTATCCATAGGAGCCAATAATTCATTAACAGATTCAAAATCATCAAACATCATTTTAGATTTATCTTCATAAGTCGACTCAAAAGTTTCTTCTATTAATGAGTCAATTATGTCGACACGGTTTACGTTCAAGATTTCACTTGGGTGACTAATAGCGTCGTAAACTTTAAACTTCACAATCTCCCCGTCAAACTCTATCGTGAGGGTTTCGCTACGCACATCAATCTTAGTATTTGCAGTACTAAGGAAAGGTCGCCCCAACAAGATGTCTGAAGATTCAGGAGTGCTATCCTCCTCCATTTTTATCGCATAAAAATCTGCAGGGAAAATAAGACCGTTGACTTTGACTAATACGTCCTTAAGGACTCATTCGGGATGCACAATAGACCTGTCTGCCAACTGAATGATAACACCTGTTTTCGTCAAAAAACCCGCGTTAAGTGATTCATAAATAGAAAAAGGCATGACATTTATGGAGGCCCCTAAATCACACATAGCTTTTTTAATTCCTAAGTGGCCTATTTTGCATGGTATTGCGAACATGCCCCTATCTTTGCATTTCGCTGGCATCTTCCGCTCTAACACTGCGAATACATTCTCACCAACGCTTACCCTTTCATTACCAGTTAATTTTCACTTGTTGGTGCAGAGCTCTTTAAGGAACTTGGCATATGGCGGAATTTGTTTGATGGCATCCAACAATGGTATGTTGATCTCGACATTTCTGAATGTTTCGAGGATCTCCTTGTCCTCTCTACCTTTCCGACATTGGTTCAATCGTCCTGGAAATAGAGGTTGAATTATGGGCAATGGAGGTTTCGCTCGGACCTGTTCATCGTTCTCGTACTTTTCTTGGGCGGAATCTTGGCCAAGATTTCTGCCAGGAATTGGTTCCAGTACTTTTCCACTTCGCAACGTCACTGCATGTGCATGTTGTCTTGGATTAGATTCCGTTTGTGACGGCAGCTTCTCTTGTGAGTTCATTTTCTCAAATTGATGCGGTTAACTCTCTTATAGACGCCTCGATTTTCTGTTGAAAATTCTTTGTTTCTTTTTGAAAATCAAGAGTTTGCCGTAGTATTTGCTGTTGGAAATCAACAGTTTGCTGTTGTATCTGCTGTTGGAAATCAAGCACATTAGCTGCTAATTTATTGACCATGGTTTCTAGAGAGGTACATGAATCTTGCGTTTGTTGTGGAAACCGATTTTGGTATGGCTGGTTATACTGTAGGTTTGCCCCATAACTCAAGTTGGGATGGTCTCTCCATCCTGGGTTGTAGGTATTAGCGTAGGGGTCATATCGCCTTTGTGGTGGCCTAGGAAAGTTTCCCACAGCATCCAAATGGGCCATAGTATCATCATACAAACTAGGACATGCATCAGTTGTATGCTCAGGTGTAGCACATATTCCGCATAGTCAGACTGGTTTTACTTTTCCTGCAACAAGAGAGTTCACAATATTAGTAAGTCTATCAATTTTATCTTTTAAGGTTGAATTACTTAGCTGGTGAACCCTTCTAGGAGGCTCAGGATTGGCTCGAAATTGTTGAGTATTTGCAGCCATCGTGGATATCAAGTCCCTTGCTTGTTGGGGATTCATGTTGACCAACGCTCCTCCACTGGCGGCATCTACCATATTCATCTCTATGGGCTTTAAGCCCTCATAAAAGTATTGGAGCAGTGACTGTTTTGTTATACCATGTTGTGGGCAACTTGCACACAACTTCTTAAATCACTCCCAATAGTCATAAAGAGACTCTGATTCTTTTTGCCTTATCCTAATGATCTCCCTTCGTAACTCAGCTGCACGTGATGTTGGAAAAATCCTGTTGAGAAACAAACGAGAAAGATCAGCCCAAGTTGTAATAGATCCAGGGGGAAGATAAAATAACCATTCCCTAGCAGAATCTGCTAGGGAAAAGGGAAAGCACGCAATTTGATTTGATCCTCAATTACCCCCTGAGGTTTCATGCTAAGGAAAACCATATGAAACTCTTTCAGATGTTTATGGGGATTTTCTTTTTACAACCCACGAAAAGTTGGCAGTAATTGGATTAAACCTGACTTCAGTTTAGAATCAGTATCCATAGTAGGATACGCAATGCACAATGGTGGTTGTTCTGCCGGAGCTTCGGCCAGTTGCCGAATCGTTTCAGCCATAGGTTGAGGTGCTAGATTCAGGTTTTCGTTAACCCTAGCGTTAAGCACTTCTTCTGGTGAATCGACTTCTACTTTTTTGCTTTTTCGTTAACCCTAGACTCAACTTCGTCGTCGACTTCGATTTCTAGTGGTGGGTTACCCTGAGTCCCAACCACTCCTGACTGCTTTTTCCGTAACTTTGTCTCCTTTCGATTAGCTCTCGCAATCTTCTCTATTTCTGAATTAAATGCAAGAATACCTGGAGTAGATCTGGTCATAAGAAACAAAGAAACAAGATTAGTACGTTACCAGTCCTCGGCAACGACGCCAAAATTTGATGCGCCGTTAAGAGCACCAAAAATATCCTATCCCTATAAAATAATAAAAAAGAATAGTATAAGGGAAGTAGGGTCAAATCCTCAGGGATTGGATTTGCACAAGTGCTTGTTCCTCGAAATCCCGGACAGAATCGTGCCCAAGAAAACCTGCGTACCTGGAAAAAAAATAAAAAAAACATAATTAAAAGTTTTGAGTGAATTGAAATTACGAAAATTAAAATTAAAATAGTAGAGATAAATAGAGTTGAGGAAAAAAAGTTTCTTATGGATAGATTCCAGCCTCCGGTTGTCTCGATCCGCCTTGGGTTCAATCCTCGGCTTTTAGGTGATCCTTCTCAAACAGAATAAGCTAGTTATAGTGGAAGAGGACGCCTACGACCACCAGCTCCAAGATTTTAGACTTACGATTTAGAGGAACCTGACTCTAGCCAACAATTGTGGGACCATCTTATACTAGATCATCACTTCTCAATGGCGAATGCCACGCCATTTTGTCTCTTAGGCTCACCAACCTCTGACGCAGTAAGCTAACAAACCGACTGTGCAACCTTCCCAAAACATACAAAGCGGCCGTTCCTTGCACAAGTTGAAAAGATCACCTTTTAAGGGACATGGACAGAAGCGTCAGCCCCGTAATGCGGAGAAACGATGAATACTCGTTGAGAAGGCTAAGCGCGGATTCTAAGCCTCATAAACCCTTTTGGGGAATTTCGACAACCTTTGGCTAGATAAGTATAGTGGCTCATGATTTTTGGGAAAAAAAAATGTAATGGAAATAGAATTTTTATTGAATAATATGAAGGGAAATAAGGCTAAGCTTTTTGGGGGAGAGAGTGTTTACAGAAAATATGAGTGAAATTTGTGTCACTCCATCCCCTATTTATAGTACTAGGAAACCTAGTCTATTCCTACTTAAATTCTAAAAGATAAATACAAATAAATAAAGATAATTAAAGATAAATAAAGATAAATGCTAAAATTAAATCTAAATAATAATTTTTAATAATTATCCTAATATAATTAAAAATTAAATAAAGTCTTGTGTTTATAAAAATCTCTTCTTTTTGCATTTTTGCCCTCCAAGTCTTCCATACTTTGCATTTCTGGCACCACTTCTCTCCTACTTCGCATGTTGGCCCATTTCATCTTTAAGTTTACGCTTTTAGTCCCCAAATTTTCTTTTGCCTTCGATTTAGTCCCTACAAGATAAAAAACCATAAATAGCTCAAATTAGTAGGATCATACTCAAAATAAATGTGTAATTAATACATAAAAATATGTCATTCTAGAGTATTATCAAATTCACTGATGTTGAAAACCGAATTATACTAGAGGAGTTTTGACTACACCTATTCAAAGGTTGAAAAACCTTGTTCTAACCAAAGTTAAATAGAAGAATAATAGTTCTATACGAATTCAACTTATGCTGTATGGTCCGTACATCCCCGGTCACAACCCTACTAAAATTTTGTATTTAATGGGTCGCCCTCACAGATCTCCTTATTTTGTCACTGTATTTATTTTTTCAACAAGTGACGGGATTTAAATTACACAATCTCTAACATAATCGAATCTATATTATAAAATGGAGTTAAACTAGCACAAATCAAACCATCAATCTTTGATGATTCAATCACTTTCTTTACTTGCTAAAGAAATAAGGATTTGATCAAAGAAATCAAAAGAAAACTTTATTGTTTTGTTTTTCTTTTTAAAATTCCAACACGAGCAATCTGAAATCTTAAAGAGAAAACCAAATGTTTGATGGAAAGACCAATTTTTAAGTAGAAAACCAATCGTGTAAATGCTTTGAAAAAACCCGTACCCTCCAAACCAAATTTTAAAATGGACGCCATTTACTATTAAGGGTTATGAAAAATTACAAATTAAAGATATCTCCTAACTAAAATTTTATTTTCTAATTTTCTCACATTAGCCCTAATAATTTTGCTACTCTTATTATCTAATCCATAAGCCTTAAATTCTCAATTCTCAATTTTAACTAATCTACCTCTCTAATTAATGAACCAGTGACCACTATTGTGTCCATTTTTAAAAACTTTTAATTTTAAGAAATCTGACCCAAGACATGTAAAGTGAAGGCATATGATTGATTTCTCCTGATCACTTTTCTTAGAAAGAAAAGGAATTAGAACATGATTGTCTCTTTAGTAAAGTACAAGCTAAGATATGATTTGGATGTATCCTCTTTTTCAAGCTTGATGAGCTTAAAAAGTTCAAAACATTAATGAGATTGAATTTAATATGATGATCGACTTTGATAGCATCGTGACAATGCTTTCTCTGTGATGATGGATGTTCAGTAAAGTCTTTCATGAATTTTTACTTTGTCTTGCACATATCCCATCTTCCTACTACAATCTAGTTTCTAAACTTTGCTGGACTTAAATAACTAAGCTTCGATTAAATAATTTGCTAGTGAAATATAGGGTTTTTAAGTGACTTTTAGAAAAAAAATTTCCCAATTTCGCCATAGCAATTGTATTGACGACGACAAGTAGTCACAAAATGGATAAAACACAAGCAGCAGGAAGGTTTTCCAGGGATTGATCAAAGAAATTAACCCCGCATCATGAAACTGTTCTAATTAACTTCTGAGTAATGCTTCTATCTATCTATATATGTACTATTATTTATATTTTCTATATGTTCTATACATATTTCAACACAATGAGGCCATACAGCACTTACAGCACGGGTAGACCTGTAATGACTATCTCTCTCTATCTCTATATATGATGTATTGGATTATTACTAGTCGCCGTCGGAACAGCTGAAAAAGGCATCGGAAAGCTGGAGTCGGTTCACTTGCCGGTTTCTTGAACATATTCCCTCATTAGTTTTGTGTTGGATTCATCCACCATCTGCATCCCAAAAACAAGAATCATTTCTACATATAAAATATTCAAGGATTAACCAAAGGTGAAACTAAAAAAAAAAGAAGAGATTTCCTGACCTTGAAAACTAAACGCTTCAAGTTGTCCCACTCGAAATCACGTTTGCAATATGCAGATCTAACCTGTAAAAACATAAACCAGGCTTTTGCCTATTAGATTTTAGCATTAAAATGTTTATAAAAAGATGGAGAAAATAATATCCCATTTTTGCTGACCTCTAAGATGCGGAGGGCTGTCATGTAGATGTGGTGCCAAATGGAAATTCCAATGAAATTCATAAGAAAAATTGAATATACAATAATCAATGTTCATCACCAAACACTAAACTATGTAACTATGTATGGAATGGAGTGAATAATAAAGGTATTAATATACCTAGAGTTTTATGCCTTGAAGATTCCCTCATCAAGCTGGCACAGAACTTGTCCCCATCATTCAAAGAGTGGGTATTCAGGAACTCCATCAAATCCTTGTAAGCTTCAGGGTTATAGCTCTGCTCTCACAAACCTTCAAAATTAATATATACATATACATGCATGATTTACGTTGAGTAACCCTAATACAAGAGCAATATGATGGCGAAGAGGACCTGAAGTTGAGCACTGACTATCTTAACTGTTATGTAATTGAAGAAATCGTGGAGGTTTTTGGCTGCCTTGGCCTCTGGTGATGCCCCATTACCTGCAGAAACAAGAAAACAAAGAACAACTCTCATCATCATTGAGTTGAAAAGGAAAAACTCATGCAACCATGCATGATAAGACCGAGGCATTGCTGGAGTTCGATGGAGTTTTATTGATAAGAAAATAAAGTTTTTTCTTTACTTTGTTTAAAGATCCGACTGACTCGTGTTCAAATTTAATTAAGGTTTAATATAATTATTGGATACCATAAGTGTCTTAGAAAAAAGAGCGAAGGAAATGCTTACCAGGGACATACATCTTATGGCAGTTTAATGGAGTAGCATGGGAGGTTCTATGGTTCAACGGGGAAGAAGGTGGAAAACCCACATTACTTTTGAATGGTTTAGAAGGGAGAAAGGAGGGTTGAGTTAGTGGAAGAAGCGCAAGGCTCGCCATTGATGATTGATAGATAGAGTTTAGAAAGCTTGAATATTTTGGATAAGCTCTTTGTTTTATAACAACTTGGAATCTGAACTCAAATATGAAATATCTCTGCTTCACCTCATAAATATCTGCCTACCTACACGTGGAAAGTACATTTTCAAGTAGAAAGTAGAGATGTTCCTGTATGAGTTTGGCCACTAGTTTGTTATCCAATCAAATGATAAAAAGATTGTATTATACGTAAATTGTTTTTAAATTAAGTTATAATTATAGTGTTTAAATTTAGGATTTAATATTATTAATTAGATGAAATATTTTATCTTTTAATTAAAATTGTTGAGGTTGAATTTTTTCATAAAAATAATCATTTTAATATATATTGTGTTGGAAATGTATTTTTAAGAGAAAATCATGTAATCATTTTAACCAGAATAGTTAAGTATGTTAATTATTTAGATTAATTAATATCATTGTAAAAGAAAAAGACCGAATTACGTCAAATTAAAATATAAAGACTAAATCTCAAATGCGAGCATAATAAAGAGATCAAAACTACAATTTTATTGTATCTTATAATGACTCAAAAGAATAAAAAACATCCATAATACTAATTAGTTCAAATAATTAGCACACTTAATAATCATGCCAAAATAATTTAATAATAAATTATAATGATTAAATAATAAATTTAAGTACCAAAAATGAAATTTAACAATTTCTCAATGATGTAAAAGAATGATGGACTGATGATCTTAGAGCTTTCCTTATATAAATTATAATTTTTATTAAATTTTTAAATATAAAGAAGTTAAGATACTTTTAATATAATATATTTAATTTTTATATAATATAAATTACATAATGGTATATAAAAAGGAAAAATTAAATTATAAACTTAAATATTTTTAATGGATTCAAATTTTAAATATTGAAGCTTTAGCTAGATTCATTTAAAGTTTAAATTTTTACTTCACTTTGTTTTAAACCCTTTCAAATGTTAATTGAATCCAATAATTCAATCCGTAAATAAAATTAACTTTCCAAATATATAGGAATAAATGCTAAATTTATACATGAATTTTGGTTTAATATGCAATATGATGCATGAATTTTAATTTGGTACAATTATATACATGAGACTTGAATTATAGTTCATATGTATACATAAAAATTTGATTTTGATTCAATTGTACGCATTCAAAAAATGAATACATACATTTAATTTAATATTTGTCTAACATATTTGTTTGTGTATGAAATATATCAATGTAAAATGGTACTAATTTGATAATTTTGTCAATGATTTGTGAAAATTGAATCAAATAAATTTTTTTGTATAAAATTATACAAAATCAAAGTTTACGTATGATATTACACTTTGAATCAAAATTCATATATAATTTTCATATTTTTTTTCCATATATATATTAGAGGTATGAAAAATTATCGAAGTGTTATATTGAGATATTCCCTTTTTATATATTATATATGGTATTAACTTATATGAAATAGTGGTTAAAATTGTTATCAAAGACCAATTTCGCACGAGTTCGAACTATGTTACCTCTACTCTATATCTAATATTGTATAAGAAAAAAACCATTGTTGGGCCCAGAAATTTCTTAGAAAGGCAAATATTAGGGCCCAAGTTAGGAACAACCAATCAGTTAGTTTATCCCCAACATTATCCCCATTCTGTTTCCTCTGCAACCTCTTCTCACTCTTTCAAAGCTAAGTCTTTCTTCTCTTCTTTGAGCCTTAATTTCATGACCAGAAAATGAATTTAACCCATACTAAACTCCAACCATTTCCTCACTCTCCTCCTCTCACTCATCCTACGTTTCTCTTTTCAAGCAGAAGTCTTCTTCCATTCCCAAGAAATTTGAAACCTGCCCACGTTAGTCCTTCGTTTCTGTATAAAAAGCATACTCTTTTACGTTATGGTTGTTCCGGAGTTAGCAGGAGTAGAACCAGGAGCTCCATAAGTGAAGTTGAAGAGGAGCAAAAACAGAAGCCAGTGCTTGTGAAAAGGGCATATCCGTTTGATGAAATTGAGCCCAAATGGCAGCGTTATTGGGAACAAAATCGAACCTTTCGTACACCTAATGATGTTGATACTTCTAAACCTAAATTTTATGTCCTTGACATGTTCCCTTATCCCAGGTCCATTTCTCTATTTTTAATGGTTGTATTTTCATTGCTTGGAGTTCCACTGATAAATATGTAGGAACTGGATAGTTCAGGGAGTTGCATTCCCCTTGAGGCCTGATGGGTCTTTTTTTTCTTCTTCTTCTTTTTAGTGAGTTTTTTTGAATGAATGTTTGTGTTAAATGTTTGCAGTGGAGCTGGATTGCATGTTGGGCACCCACTGGGATATACGGCCACAGACATTCTTGCTAGGTTCAAACGAATGCAAGGTTACAATGTGTTGCATCCAATGGGATGGGATGCTTTTGGATTGCCTGCTGAGCAATATGCAATTGAGGTTTGTGTTGAAATCGTTGATTAGGTAATTCTCATTATTGTGCAATGCCATGATTCAGTTTTTAATTTATTAATTGCTTTCATAATGTGGTTGGCAGACTGGAACTCACCCAAAGCTCACAACATTGAGGAACATTAATCGCTTCCGCTCCCAGGTTATTACTCTTTGTTATGCTTGGAGATCAATTTATGTGAAATGTATATGATGAATTGTTGATAGTAGAGATTTTAGAAGTTACATCTTACTGTCTTGCATGTTTCTCATGTTTATTACCAATCAATTATATATAGAGACAGTATTTGATTCTGTGTTTATTTAGAGAAAAAGAATGAAAATATATGGTCAAAGTCCTCCACTTTCAAAGAGGCAAAGAGTTATAAATGTAACCCATTTAGTTGGTCATTATGAGAAAGCTTCTTTCTCAGAAGCTTTTATTGTTTTCTTTATGTATAGCTTCTTAAGTCTGCCAATTTCTGGTCATCTTGGCAGTTGGTTTGATAGCTCTGCTCATCTTTGTGATTAGCTTGAATAACCTCTTACCCGATCATTTACTTGCAGCTTAAATCATTGGGTTTCTCATATGACTGGGACCGTGAAATATCCACCATAGAACCTGAGTACTATAAATGGACCCAATGGATCTTTCTTCAATTGTTAAAGAGAGGATTGGCCTACCAGGTCTGGCTTATGACTAGTTTTGAGTTCATTATTCCTATTATTATTTTAGTACATCCCCAATCAATACTCAATCTGATGGTTGATCTAAATCTAAGCTCAGGCTGAAGTACCGGTTAATTGGTGTCCAGCTCTTGGTACTGTTCTTGCAAATGAGGAGGTCGTGGATGGTGTCAGTGAGCGTGGGGGTCATCCTGTTATCAGAAAGGTATGTTAGTTTCATTATTTCTGCTCTGTGTCTCTAGTTTTCTAAGTTTAGAGACTTCTCTTATTCCCAGTTTTTGTGAATGTTTAATATTTTACAGTGTCATTGTTTATTACCAAGCAGTCAATGCGGCAATGGATGCTGAAGATTACTGCTTATGCCGATCGTCTTCTTGAAGATTTAGATGAACTTGACTGGCCTGAAAGTATCAAAGAAATGCAAAGGAACTGGATTGGGAGGTCAGAGGGTGCTGAAGTTGAATTTTGTGTTCTTGACAGTGATGGAAGGGAAACAGACATGAAAGTTACAGTCTATACTACCAGGCCTGATACCATATTTGGTGCAACGTATTTCCTTGCCCCCTGTTCTTAGGTGTCTTTATTTCAATATAATAGTTGAAGAATTTTATTCTCACCGGTTATTTGTATGCAGGTATTTAGTCGTGGCACCGGAGTATACCCTTTTGTCATCAATAGTATCTACAGAGCAGAGGGAAAGTGTATGTTACTGTTTCCTTTCTAACCTACCATTTTCTTTTAGTAACATCAGTAACTTGAGGACAATGAATCTTACAATTCAGGTGGAGGAATATCAAGACATTGCCTCTAGAAAGAGTGATCTTGAAAGGACTGAACTTCAGAAGGAGAAAACAGGAGTCTTCAGTGGTTGCTATGCCAAAAATCCGACAAGTGGGGAACCAATTCCAATATGGGTTGCAGATTATGTGTTGGGGAGGTGTGTTTGACTTGATTCTCCATTTGTATTTGTTATGAATTGGTGATGCTTATATGCTGCCCATTTGTCTGTTTTCTCTACAATAAAATCTGATATGGACAATTTTTACCAATTCACAAGAAAAAAAAAAAATTTTATTTGTGCAGTTACGGAACTGGAGCAATTATGGCTGTCCCTGCACATGATGCTCGTGACCATGAGTTTGCCTCAAAGTTTAATATTCCAATCAAATGGGTTGTGACACCCAATAATGGAAGTTGTTTTGAATCTGGGAAGGCTTATTCAGGAGAAGGCATCATTGTTAATTCTTCAAATTTGAAGGTGGGCCTTGACATCAATGGCTTGTCAAGCAAAGAAGCAGCTTACAGAGTTATTGAGTGGGCAGAGAAAGTTGGGAAGGGGAAGAAAAAGGTTACTTTTCTTGGTTACCTGAAACGTTTTGTCAGTGAAAGGGATGGATATGACCATAATCATGTATATTTCTGTCATTGTTCGCTTAAGCAGTTGTTTTATCTATTAGGTGAACTACAAGTTGAGGGACTGGCTTTTTGCTCGGCAACGATATTGGGGGGAACCTATCCCAGTCATCTTCTTAGAAGATAGTGGTGAGAGCCTTCCAGTTCTTGAATCTGAACTGCCCCTTACCCTTCCTGAATTGGATGATTTTACTCCAAGTGGAACAGGGGAACCACCACTGTCCAAAGCTGTGTCTTGGGTACAATCTTAGCCCTTGGTTCTTTTATTATTTCATTCACCTATCCTCGTACTTATGCAAATGATATGGTTAATCATGCATTAATTTTGATCCCTTAATCTATCTCAGGTCAAAACCATAGATCCTTCATCTGGGAAACCTGCCACGAGAGAAACAAACACGATGCCGCAATGGGCTGGCTCTTGCTGGTAAAGCACCAGTAATTACCTTCCGTAGTTTAATTCTATCATTAAACATCTCTTCAGTAGTTGCTTCTTCTACCATTTTTTCTTTCTTCTTAGAAATGCCTTGGATGCTTCATAAGGAAGATGTAAGATAATGAAATAGGGATATCTTCTTGAAAGATAAAGGTCATCTAAAAAATTGTGGAATATGAAACTGAAAGTTGGGAATCTCTATTGATATATAAGAGAATGCTTGCTGATTCATGTTGGCTTGATGGAGAAATCAGTGTAGTCTTTTATTGTTAATTTGGTAGAATGTTGTTGTCTCATACTTTTCCATCTTTGTTCAGGTACTATTTGAGATTTATGGACCCCAAAAACTCCAATGAATTAGTTGATAAGGCAAAAGAAAAGTAAGGGCATCTTTTCATCGTTTGACATGAATTCTCTAAGTTTTCTCTCTATAACAAAATTTATTTTTGTCGTCAGGTTTTCATGAAGAACCTAAGAAAGCTTTTCTGTGCATTTTATTGCCTTGTTTCTTTGCTTTCCTTAATTATATCTCTACATCTAGGTATTGGAGCCCAGTTGATGTCTATGTTGGTGGTGCTGAGCATGCTGTTCTCCATTTACTTTATTCAAGGTTCTGGCACAAGGTAAGTCTGGATTCTATCGTTTATGAAAATATGCACGTATGGTTTCCAAAGTGATAGCCAAGGGCCACTTCACATGTAGAACTGTTTATAGAACATGATTGAACATTCTTTTTGTTTTATTTTCTATTGAATGATGCTATCTTGGATGAAAAACAAGTCTGCCTTCTTAAATATTTTACACAGGATTGCTACTAAATTATTTATGTTTTGGGCTAATATAGGACCAAATTTAACATATTTAGAGCCTCAACATAAAAGATCAGTTGTCTTTCTGCTACTATTCTCATATTCAACCAGGGTAATGCTGTTCTTATGACTGGAAGGTTCTGTAGAGATACAGAGGGACATGCAGTCCTAACTTGATTGTGTGCTGCCTAAGAGCGAGAACAAACTGTTTGGTTTTCTTTTTGGAAATCAAAACTGTCTAATTTTATTTCTACACATTGCTGATACGGATTTCCGATTCTATATTTCAGGTTCTATATGACATTGATGTTGTATCAACCAAAGAGCCTTTCAAATGTGTTATAAATCAGGGGATTATTCTTGGGGAAGTAAGCAAACTTTCTTGTACATAGTAAAGTGATAATACAATCGAAGCTTTTCTTATGCTTGGAGTGGCAGGTTCAATATACGGCTTGCAAAGACACAGATGGAAACTATATATCTGCAGACTCTGCTGATGACTTAGGTGAATACCTTCAAGAAAACATTCCAGAGGAAAGAGTAAGTTTTTCAACATGTTTTGATATGGTTCCGTTTCCTTTGTTGTTCACTTACTGTACTGAATATGAGCCTATAAATTCTGGCAGTCATCTTGTTATATTCTGTGATTCCCTTTGTAGGTTGTGAAGTCTGGGGAGTTTTTTGTGTTGAAAGACAACCCAAACATTCGTTTGATTGCACGTGCTCATAAAATGAGTAAAAGTAAGGGAAATGTTGTCAATCCTGATGATGTCGTTTCTGAATATGGTGCAGATTCTCTTCGATTATACGAAATGTTCATGGGACCATTTCGGTAATATTTGGTTGGATTTATTTTAGTATTTTGTCATCATTTATAATGAGGGAACCCAACAAAGATGCCTATTGCATTTTGCTTGTAGAGACTCAAAAACATGGAATACTAGTGGCATTGAAGGGGTCCATCGATTTTTGGGACGAACTTGGAGGCTGATTGTTGGCTCACCCTTACATCATGGTGCATTCAAGGATGGAACATTGGTTACTGATGAGGAACCTACTACGGAACAGCTTCGCGCTCTCCATAAATGCATAGCTAAGGTCATGTTCTACACTCTTTTGACGGCAATGTTGCATTATCTGCAAAGAAGTATACACTTCCTACAGGATTATAGTCTTTATAGATGGTTTATAATGACCAATTTATTATGCCTTTATGTTAAATAACCCAGGAATTCTCCTGATCAGATAATATTTTATCACTGTGATCCAGAAGGAATTTCATCAATTTAGCCATTTATGAGTGCACAACTAACAAGAATAGTGAAACCTAAGATCCTTAGTAGCTTTCTGAGAGAAGATTAAATTTTTTAATCAGGTGACAGAGGAAATCGAAGGGACAAGGTTCAACACTGGAATTTCTGCAATGATGGAGTTCATTAATGCAGCATATAAGGTTTTATTCATTGAGCAAATGAAGCTCGACCTTTTTTTTGGTCTTTTCTCTTTTGCTATATACAGGCAGATCCTTATACTGATTTTGGTACACATAGAATAAATAACATGAATACTTTCCTCTTCTTGATGTTTTTTATATGTATTTTTTTAAGGAATAGTACATCCTTGGCTTTTAATTACCTTGTGATGTTGTGGGGGTAGTTGGTGTTAAAAGTACAGTGTGCATATCAGGTCTGAAGCAAAGTTGAATATGCTTGTGATCTACCTACATAAGTTGTTTATCTGCTAATCTGCAAAGGCCCACACTTGTGCACCATCCTTGGGAAGATTTTATTTTGGGGCAATTGCCTTCAGTCATTTTTAACATTTTTTTTAGTTAGGTCCTGTTAAATCACTTTTCGTGTGATGTCTACGAGAATGCCACCTCGATATTCTTCAGTTTTCTGTTTGATGCTTGTGTTTGTGTATTTGTGATCTGATTTCTTCTTTCAATTCATGCCATCAGTGGGATAAGCAGCCAAATGCAATTATTGAAGCATTTGTCTTGTTGCTTTCACCTTATGCACCTCACATGGCTGAGGAGCTTTGGTCTCGCCTTGGTCATCCAGATTCAATAGCATACGAGGCCTTCCCTAAGGTATAATTTCTGTTCAAATTTATATTTACATAATTTTACTACTCGTATTTGTAGAATCACCTGCTACAGGACAGGGGGGAAGGGGTTTGGCGATGTGATTACCTCAATCTTATTCATACTCCGATGACAGGCTGATCCTGCGTACTTGAAGGAATCAACCGTCATACTACCTGTCCAGATAAATGGCAAGACTAGAGGTACAATTCAGGTCGAAAAAGGATGTTCAGAGGAGGATGCATTTACATTAGCTTCACAAGACGAGAAACTCTCAAAATATCTCAATGGGAAACCGATCAAAAAGAGAATCTTTGTTCCTGGAAAGATCTTAAACGTTATATTGGATCGTCAAAACGTCAAGGCAGGAAGCATCCAATAATTTTCGTGCACCGGCATTTATATATGTGCCCCACATTTTTAAATGCAGAGATCCCAAACAGTTTTGAGTACAGCATCCTTGCTTCCACGTTGCAAATGCAAACTAGTGCATATATTAAAGAGTACAGGTTCTAACATTTCAAGTTTTAAATCATACAAACAGATTTGACAAGCTTTGAACGTTAAAACAGCTGTTTTTTTTTTCTTTTTTTCTTTTTACAGGAACAAGGCAGCTCCCTACAGGATTGGTCTTTGGATATTTGGCTTTAGGGTTTAGGCATCCGTTAAATTGGAATTACATGTTTATATATAGATAGATGATACTTGTTGTAACATTTTAAAGCTAATATATAAATCTCTCATGATCTTGGTGTGCAAAATTGCAAAATCCGAAGATTCCTTTGTCTCTGAATCTGTAACTTAAAGATTTTAATTTTATCCGTTACCCAAAACCCAACAACTTGATGGCATTGGTTCATGGTATACATTAACTTACCTTTGAAGGAAAAATGGGCTAACAACCATGAGCCCAACATATTTTAATGGCGGTGGCCGGTGGCGTCGGTAAGTGGGAAAATGAAATTAATAAACCAACCCAAAACGACAATTTCGGAGTTGACGTGGGCGAGACAATAGATTGGAATAATCCCGACCCAACGCAACCTAATAACCTACGCACGCAGTAATTCTTAATTTTAAAATGCTCTGTCTCTGTCTCTCTCTAGCTGTAGCTATGGGTATAAAAACCCTTCACTGTGAACACGTTTATCTTCTCTTTCCTGTCCTTGTTTTCTTGAAACTTGTTGATTGATGATTGGATTATTTATGCTAATTAATGATATAATTTATGAAGATGCTGATAAAAGGCTTGATCTTGAGTAGGCAGTGATCGGTTGCCGCCGGATGAAGCATGACGAAGAAAGCTGCCGCCGTTGCTCCGGTACTAGTGCGCCATGTTATCTGGTTAGGCTGGAAACTCGTCGTCTTCCTATCCTTCGCTCTTTGCTTCATCGCTCTCCTCCGCCTCCATTTCTCCCCCGACATCTCTTCTCCTACTAACTCTCTCTCTCGTACCCGTTGGAGATCTCGTATTCCTCGCTATAACTTCGATGGTCCCCCTAAGATCGCTTTTCTCTTCCTGGCCCGCCTCAACCTCCCTCTCGATTTTCTCTGGGGTAGCTTTTTCGAGGTTCGTTTCCCTTTTACTCCCCGAAAACCCCTCTGCCTTTTTCAAATTTCAGCTAATTTTGATGTGGGACTTCCTTACAGAACGCTGACGCAGCCAATTTCTCCATTTATATACACTCCGCCCCTGGCTTCGTCTTCGACGAGACGACTTCTCGATCGCATTTCTTTTATAACCGGCAATTGACTGATAGCATTCAGGTGATTACTCGTTAAAAGATTTAAACTTAAAAAAAAAAAAAAGCTCAATAAAAAAGGGTATGGGTGACCTCATATTTTTTGTTGCAGGTAGCATGGGGAGAATCAAGTATGATAGAAGCTGAAAGATTGTTACTTGCAACTGCTCTACAGGATGCTGCGAATCAAAGATTTGTTCTTCTCTCTGACAGGTCTGGACTTTTTAACTAATTACCTTGATGGGTATTTTTGTTTATATTATAATTAATTAAATGAAGGGTTTCCTTTTTTTTTTTTTATTATAGCAAGTTGTTTTATCTTTGTGCAGTTGTGTTCCTCTATACAACTTCAGCTATATCTATAGATATCTTATGGCTTCTTCTAGGAGTTTCGTTGACAGGTAGATGGCGGGCCTTTTTCATTCTTGAGGTGCCAAGCATTGATTCATAGCTTTTCCTTTGTATTTTGTACATCTGGGGAAAGAAAGTTGTATTAGTTTTAAACAAATCCTTGTTTTGATTTGAAGAAATGAAAATCTTGTTTTGCAGCTTTCTTGATTTAAAGGATGGGCGTTACCACCCAAAAATGGCTCCGGTAATACCAAGGGACAAGTGGCGAAAAGGATCTCAGGTTATTTATTGGGAATGTTGATCAATTGACTGCTGATCTCGAATTCATAGAACTTCATAATAGCTTTAACAAGAACATCCTAATACACAGTCTAATTCCTTATGCGAACCGAACTGGCTTTAATGTTGATAATTGCTGTTGTATAAAGTGTCCTTTGCTTCCTGTCCTGACTGCAAATCCAACTGATTTCAGTAGCCAAATGGATGGATTGTTCATGTTTCAGTCATAATTATGTGCATTTCTACGAGCTTCAATACACAATTGAATTTAAATTGCCTTGGATTTGCAGTGGATCTCTTTGATAAGGAGCCATGCTGAAGTCGTTGTAGATGATGAGGTTGTTCTTCCAGTTTTTAAGAAATTCTGCAAGGTATGCAATTTATTATATCATGTGTTTACTTTCAATTTGATTTCTCTTTTTGTTATTGTGAAATATTTGTGACCTCGAATTTTGTCTCCATAGAGCTCTTTTCCCCCTTTCTTTGGCTTACTGCTTTACTGCATAAATGTTACGATAGTATTCTGGTCTTCTTTTGGTGTAATCCTAAACTCTTTTTGGTGATATCCTCTTTTGATTTGATTTACTGAAGTAAAAAGTATGCTCTGAAATGTTTATCGATTATGCTAAGTCTAGTATAAATTGAAAACTATATTCTAAACTAGTCAACAGGACAACTGTTTGATGCCATGCATGACTCCCCAACGATATTTTTTAGGTTCTGTTAGCACATGCTGGATCATATGGAACTGCAATCTGAAATTTAAATTTTCTTCTTGGTTTGCAGCGACGCCCTGCTGTGGACACCAGTAAAGGAAAGCTGAATCTTGTAAGCGAGTTCAATCCCCAAATGAATGCAATCAGGCTGACTGATTGGGGTATTGTGATCAAGAATATGTTTCCCTTTTTATGTGATTGATGACTTCTTTTTGATTGGGCAGAAACTTCAAAAGCAACACAATTGTATCCCAGATGAACATTATGTGCCAACGTTGATTGCTGTAAGTAAAGAATCAATATAAATTGGTCTCTTTGGTTGTATATATAGCTTTCTGATTTTGTTACATTCGGAATCACATTTTCTAATTGTTCCAAGTGTTTTCTTTTTCTTTCTTGTCAGATGAGTGAGCTCGAAGGTGACATAGAACGAAGAACACTGACCTATACACTGTGGAATCAATCTGCTACAAAAATGGATAACAAAGCTTGGCATCCTGTAACATTCAACTATGCAGATGCAAGCCCTAAACGACTCAAAGAAATAAAGGTTTGTCATTTTGCCTCATTTCTACTGCTTGTTGGACAACTTATTTTTTGCATTGGCCTGATATCTTTCTTCAAATGAATTTCTCTACTTTGGCCAAAGAAACTTTTAACAATCAAGTTTTGCGTAGTGCTGTATTGACCATGTTTTTTACCGTGTTTTGCTTATTTGAACAGGATATCAACCATGTACACTACGAGAGCGAAGCCCGGACGGAGTGGTGTCAAACTAACTCTACATTTGTTCCCTGCTTTTTATTTGCAAGGAAGTTTTCGCGAGGAGCTGCCATGCGTATCTTGAGCGAGGGGGTGGTTGGCCCCTTCGACGCCTCCTCGTTATTAGGCAATTCTTAGTGACTGCCAATCGCAATTTCTCGCACCACCTAACTCTCAGCTCATCCGCTTGTAAGAACAATTAGGGTGGCAAGCAGAATGCCTGCTAAAAGTTTTGCTGATGTACAACACTACCGTAAACGCAGAGTAGCTTTTAGTTTCAAAACAGAATTTCAAGAGGCATATAAAAGAGTTGGAAGATCAAACATAGTACAGGAGTTGGGTACCACCATTGCTATTGGTGTCCCTAATTAAATGACGAGAAAAGTCTGATTGATCGTATTTGTTTACAGGCTTGGAAAAGCTCGACATTTTTATTACATTCTGTATCATTATTTTAGTGTAATAACATAATTACAGTAATTATTTATAGTCATTACAATGATCATTTGGCCTATCTAAATAACTTATATCGGCGAAGGTTAATTTATTTACTTTTACCCCTTTATCTACCTAAACAATGAACCATAACACTGAACACAAAGACCCAAAATTTGCAGTCAGAAACCTAAACCTTCAACCACATCAATTATGAAATCAAAACCATGAATGTAATGCTTGTAATGTTCCCTTTTTCATACTCAAAAGTCAACATCTTATTGGACCTCTTATAAAAACCATCCATCCAAGAACATATCATGAACTTCTTTCATCTTGAAGTTCACACCCGCTTCACTCATTTCCCACCACAGAATTGACAGTGTTGCAACTATTTCTTCATGTTTTGGATGAGCGGTTTGACCGGAGAAAAATGTGGTAACTCTGCCATGCAGGTCAATAATACTCCATCCTGGGAGTTTTCTCAAGCCTAGGGACCTCATTTGGGTCCATGCTTCCCCCATGCGATTCCATCTACTCATAGAAGCATAACAGTGTGCTATCTGGACATAGTTTCCGGCACTATTAGGCTTCAACATGATGACATCTTGGGCAATAATGCTGCCGAGTTCCAGGTTACCGTTTGCTCGACAGGTATCAAGAAGCATGCTTAAAACATAAGCAGCAGGCTCTAGGAAGTTACCCTTGTAGAAGTTATAAGCTTCCTCCACCCTTCCAGCTCGACAAAGGAGATCTACAATGCAAGCATGGTGCTCAACTCCTCGTTGAACACCAAAATCTCTAGACATTGACTCAAATATGCTCAGACCCTGGTCAACAAGCCCATTGTGACTGCAGGCAGAGAGAATTGAAAGGAAAATCACCTTATTTGGTTTCATTCCAGAGTGCAGAAGCTCAAAATACATGCTTAAAGCTGTCTCCCCTTTGCCATGACTACCATATCCAGCAATAATTGTACTCCATGAGATTAAGTCCCATTGCAACATCTCCCTAAAACACTTAACAGCTGAGTCTAAATCACCACATTTACAATACATGTCCACCAGAGCTGTATCCACCAAGATGCATGGCCTAAGACAACTTCTAATTACAAAGTTGTGGAACCACTTCCCCTGATGGAGAGCACCAGTAGATGCAGACATTTGAAGCAGGGTGACAACAGTTATTGAATCAGGTTTTTGAAGGGTTGACCTCATTTTATTGAAGAAGAAGAAGGCCTTAGATAAATAGTCATTTTGGGCACATCCGGCAATAATTGCATTCCAAGAGACCGAATCCTTTCTATCCATCCTCTCAAAAACTGCACAACTTTGCTCCAAATGACCACACTTGGCATACATGGTAAGAAGGGAGTTTTGGGCTGGAATATCTATTGTCAATCCTTGCCTTAAAAGGTAAGCATGGATGGAAGTTCCTAAATTAAAAGCTCCCATGTGTGCACAAGCAGCAAGAGCACTAGTTATGGTGGCAGTGGATGGAACTACTCTTGACTTTAACATATCATAGAAAACTGCCAGGGCCTTGTCTGCACAAGTATTTTGCACTAGCCCAGAGATCATTGCTGTCCATAAAACCACATCTTTTTCAGATACCTCTTCAAAAATCTGATATGCAGCATTGCTATTCCCACAGCTTAAATACATAACTATAAGTGCTGTTTGAACATGCGCATCTGAATCTAACCCACCTCTTAAAATTTGTCCATGCACCTTCCTTCCTATATCAAGCTTACTCTGTGCTGCCACAGCAGTAAGCAAAGAACCAAAAGTTTGCTGATCAGGGTCCATACTTTCTACCTTCATTCTATATAAAAGTTGCAAAATTTCTTCAACATTCCCCAACTGAGCATAACCTGAAATCAAAGAATTCCATGAAATTTTATCTCTCTGGTCCATAAATTCAAACAAACCTCTTGCTTCCCTAATACTCCCACATTTGATATATGCACTTAATAAAGAATTCCCCAAAGTTATATCCGATTCAAAGCCATATAAAACCGCACAGCCATGTAAAGCTTGTACGTAGGCAAAGTTCAATGCTCCAGAGAGTAAGCTTAAGAAAGTAACCGGACTAGGCTCAACCCCATTGCATCGCATTTCATTATACATAGAAAAAGCATTGTCCAGAACGCCAGCACGACAATAGCAGCCAATAATGGCAGTCCAGGGAACAACATCTCTATTGGGCGTTTTATCGAAAACCTTGCGAGCATTCGTGGTGCGATCGAATTTCGCATAAAAATTTATCAAAGAAGATGCGGTGTAAGAATCTGAAGAAAACCCATGATGCACAATGTGTTGGTGGATGGAAAGGCCGAGGGAAAAGAGGTTTAGAGAGGTGCAGGCTTTGAGGAGGCTGGGGAATGTGTAGGAATCAGGCGGTGTGTTGGATTTGAGCATGGAAATGTAGGTGAAGAGGACTTCATCGTAGGACCCTTGTGAGGAGAGACGGTTAATGGTGGAATTGAACGATTTGGTGGTGCTGCTAGTAGTTGTAGTGGATATTATTTTGTTCATCACTCATCTTACACCTTTAGATAGGCACATAAAGCTTGAATCCTTGGAAGGTTTTACAAAGATTAACTTTTTAGCTTTGCATTTCTAGTTCTTAGTTGTAGCAGTTTTAATTTCAAACAAATCTGGTCGACTGAGCAATTAAGTTGTAGCGATATGCTTCTAAATTTAATATTTCCTGGAATTTGGTATATGAATTTGACACATTTTTCTTAATTAGGTATTTAAATTTATTAAATCTTGTACAAATTACTCTAATATATTAGTAGTGTTAATTTTTTATGAGATAACAAAAATCATCGATGTATGACCGATATGCAATAAATGACATTAATTTTTTTTTATATTTTATATGTTCAATTATTTTTATTTTTAATATTATTATTTTAATTTAATATAATGAATTTATTTTCTTTTAGATTTTTAGATTTTTTCAATATCCAGTCGTTAAACATAACAAAGCATGATTTTTTTAACACAAATTTCCTTTGATATTGACATATTTTTATGGTATTGAGGGCTTTGTGAGGATAAATAATGCTTTATTAACAGTTAATAAGTAAAATTTAAGCATATTGTTCAGCAAAAAAGAAAAAACTCCAAATAAATAAGTCATTCATACCATTAAATTTTATGCCTTCTATCTCGTATTGGTCATACATTAATTATTTCTATCCTCTCATAAAAAACTAAGAGTTAGTATTTTGATGTAATTTGTACAATATTTGACAAAGTTTAAATACTAAATTGGAAAAAAAAAAAGTTGAGATATTAGAATAAAGTGTCAAGCTCAAGTACTAAATTGAAAAAAAAGAAAAAAACTAAGGTATCAAATTAAAAAATTTATCAGATTCAGGAACCAAATATTATATTAATAATTTTCCAATGGAACAGTGATCATATCATTACATTTATTAGCATTAATTTTGATGGAATAAACAAGTTCCATGGATTATAAGATAGATCAGTATCTTTTCACCTTTTCTTTCTCTTCACGTACGAGAACAACAGACCGAGGATTGTGTTTGCCTACAACTCTTTTAATAAACAACGCAATGAAGATCTAAAGATTAAGCCCCTCTACTTCATAAGCTTTGTTTCATTTTTTCTTGAGATATTCCCTTGCTCCAAAGATGGTTGATCCAACTCTGACATTCGTACTGCCCATTTCAATCTGCAAAAAAGAACGACACAATCCATTACATAAACACTTCCTCCTAAGCTTTAAAACTATTGAATGCTACTGCTATGGGGTTTGCCTTCTTCCATGTTTCCACTCTTCTTTATTCTTAGATACTCTTGTCCATATCCCGACATGAGTATAAAGATATGACCTCAAAGAACTCTTAAAATACATGAGAAACTTATGAAATATTGAGCATACTCATATTTGAGACACATCCAAGTCTGAGTAAACATAGCATGGCTTTGTGCATAAGATGCGACAAGGGGCACCGACATTGTACGATACTTTAGCGGTAAATTGTAGACAAAGCCAAAATTACTAAGTGGTAATATGCAAATAGTCCTTACAGCTAGCTCAAAATCACTAGACATTCCCATTGATAGTTCACATTGTTCTTCAGGTATTCCAAGAGCCTTGCAGACCTCACTTCTGCAATTTGCTAATGTCTGGCAATTTCAATAAATAAAAAAAGAATTGTAAGATAAATTAAAAAAAATGAAACAACGTAAAGATAAACCAAGATAAGAAGTTCATCCACCTTGAAATTCTCTGGCGTTGATGTATAATCAGGCATCCCTATTGTCATCAGTCCACAAAACTGAAGGTTCGGACAATTCAGACTAACATGTTTTACAAGTTCCACACAACCTGAAGGCTCTACACCAGATTTTGCTGCAACAACATGATGCAGGGCGAAACTATCAAAACGATTTCCAAGCGACTGATGAAAGCTTCAATATACGAACTATAGGATAACAACACATTTGTTGGCAAATATAGTTGACCTAATCTCACAGCATATTTAGCCCCAATGAACTGGGTTTTTCTATTTTCAATTTCCACATTGATTTAACATATTATGGAACTGGGGAGATAAAGAAACCAGATCAGTTTTATCTAATAAGTTTGAACAAGCAAGCCTTAAAACAACTCAACTAAATATATATATATATATATATATTAGGTGGTAATGCAATAAAAACAAACTTACATTCCTCGCCACTGGTATTCACCTGGACTAATACTTTTAAAGGCTTTCTTTCAAAGCTTCCAACAACACGATTAAGATGATTTGCAATCTGGTCCAAAATAAGGAAGATGCTCACTGATGAGTGATGACTAATATATATAATATATATATATTTGGCCACAATATGATTGCTGATCTTGAAGCTATCAATCAATAGCCATGATATAATGATTATTGATATAAGAAAACAAAAACATACCGGTCTTTCTCGCTAAAATCAGATTCTAAAATAGCTATAAATTAAGGTTGTATCTAATTGTGTCTGCAATTATAAAGAATACCTTATAGCAACTAATAGAAAATAAACAGAAAACTTTAGAACTCCTTAATTTACCTTCTCATCATCTACAGTTTCCACCATGGCAAGGTTTGGCACACCAGCTGCACGACAATGAATAATAAGAAAAACCAACTGAAGTAAATGTTCTATTTCAAATATCCATAACAAGGAGAAGCTTAAAAGTAGTAAGAAACTAAAAATGTGAACATGATATCGAAAATACATTGATAACCCACAAAGAAAGAAGTACTAATCTTCTAACTATACAATTACTAGAAGAAAAGTAGGAGCAAGGCAGGAAATTTTTGTTAGGAGGCCAAAATAAAAAAAAAAAAATTTGGGTTCTAGCTAAAAAATTTGTATTAAAATGATTTAAATTGAATATTTATTTTTTTGGAGGGACCAAAAATATAGTTTTTCTATCTAAGGAAGGACTAAAAGAGATCAAATTAAATTATTAATTTCAAAATTGGCTAAAAAGGGAATTACACCAACGCCCCTGAAGAAAAGGGTAGCTTTGCTTACCAATCAAAGGCTTCACTTTATTGCTCTGCAAATTCCCAATAAAATGCCACTCTATGTCATCCGGAAGCTGCAATTGTAGGCAAAACAATTTTATTACTTTGGAGCTTTATTTTTAAAATGTAAAATAGTCCTTGTATGTAAGAAAAGTTCGACAAATTCCATGCTTTTTTCTTTTCGAAGGAAATGAGAAAAGAACCTGAGGAGCTTTTTCGACGATTTCCTGGACATAGTTTTCACCGAAACAGCGATGACCAGCGTCGTACACTTGGCGAATGACGGAGACGGGTTTGGTTTTACTGACGGCAACCACACGGATCCGCTGCGATTCACGACCACACCGCTCGGCGGTCTGGTGGACTCTCTGGAGAACGGAGCGGAGAGCGGATGCAGCCAATCCGTCCATCGCCCCCGCGGAAGCTGCCATCTCTTCTTGTTGTAGATGTTGTGGGTTGTCGGCTTTGCACTCTTCCAGATTGTTCATCAGCGCTTGTGATTCGTGTTTCCCTTGCTGTCTTTTTTTTTCCCCTTTCCTTCCGCTCAGTTCAGCGTCAGGATTAAGCCAAACGTTGCGTTTTAGCCTTGGGACAACCCGGTGCGTTTATTATTTTGTTTTCGGCTGTTTTACAGAAATAATACAAAAATAATAGTTTATTACCCAAAGACCCATTTTTATTTACTCAAGAAAAATTGAGTTTCTCAAGGGCCCGCCGATTTGGGCCTTGGAAAACTGAATTCCTTTTTTCATATTTTGTAGTGCTTTGTTTTCAAGGGATCATCTTTCCGGAAGATCAAGGAAGACCACTGGTTGCCCGGTCTTGGCTCCCCTGTTTCAACACCGCTACCTACAGATGCATACAGTGATGCAACCATGTTGTTTGTAATTATAGACGAAAACATAATTTCACCCATATAAAAATGTTAGCACTTGGTTTAACTTGTTAAGCATGCAAATGTCTTTTTTTCTAGAATGTTAGTTATGCATACTTAAATTTTCTTTTAAAGATTGAATTAGATACATGTATTATGTAGCTATATTTATATTATATGCATATAGTCCCACATTGAATATCCATAGTAAATTACTAATATAATTCTACAGTATCTTGGTCCATGCAACCATGTTATTGTACAGCATGGAAATCTTACTTCAACTAAAAAAACTCTCTTTTTTTCTCTTAAATCGTGTGTGCCACCTACTCAGTTTTCCTCCTATAAAGATCTTTCAGTTTTATTTCTCTCTGTAAAACCATGGCTTCCCTTACCCTTATCTCTCTCCCTTTGCTTTCACTCCTTTTCTTAAACTTTGCTTATTCATCACCACTACCCAACAACGCCTCTGCATCGCTACTGTACAATGTCTCCACTATTTCCACTGTGAAGCTTATGAATGTCATCGACTCTTGCTGGCGAACCATTAACTGGGCTACCAATCGAGAAGCATTGGCTGATTGTTCGGTTGGCTTCGGGAAAGCATCGATAGGTGGGAAATATGGACCGATATATCTAGTTACCACCCCTTACGATGACCCCGTCAACCCTACACCTGGCACGCTTCGTTTCGGTGTCATTCAATCGAGTCCGCTTTGGATCATTTTCGCTACTGATATGGTTATCACGCTCAAAAATGAACTTATAGTCAATAGTTTCAAGACCATTGATGGAAGAGGAGCTAACGTGGAGATTGCATATGGACCCTGCATAACCATTCACGGCGTTACTGATGTTATCATACATGGGATTAGCATACATGACTGCAAGCCCGGGGTGGCTGGTTTAGTTCGGAGCTCCCCGACATATGTAGGGAAACGTGGGGGCAGCGACGGAGATGCTGTTAGCATTTTTTCTTCTTCCAACATTTGGATCGATCATTGCTATCTTGCTCGTTCTGCGGATGGTCTTATCGATGTCATTCATGCTTCGACGGATGTCACGATCTCTAATAACTATTTCGCTCAACATGATAAAGTCATCATTAAGATTGCATTTTCCTTTTTTGTTATGGCATCCGTTGTTTTCTTTTAACCTATTAATCGTACCTGATTTGCAGGTTATGCTGTTAGGCCACAGCGACGACTTCGCTGCCGATGAAGTTATGAAAGTTACGTTGGTTTTCAACCGGTTTGGAGAGGGTCTTATAGAGAGGATGCCAAGGTAAGTTTCTAACCATATATTATGCTCATTTTATCTGATTTATACATGTAAATCGATGGCCGTGACAGGGTCCGGATAGGCTACGCTCATGTTGCCAACAACCGATACGATGAATGGAAGATGTATGCCATTGGTGGCAGCGCTAATCCAACCATTTTCAGCGAAGGAAACTACTTCATAGCTCCCGATGATCCAGGGTCCAAAGAGGTTACCAAGAGAGAAACAAATAATTGGGAAACTTGGAGATGGCAGAGTTCAAAAGATGTGTTTATAAATGGTGCTTATTTCGTTCCATCGGGCCATGGAAGTTCCGATCCTCTTTACACCATGACTCAATCCTTCATTGTTGCTCCAGGATACATGGTCCCTGATTTAACAGCCGATGCTGGTCCTTTACATTGTCTTCTTGACAGACCATGCATGCTATAAAAGACCGTAGAACTCATTACATATCTTCTTTATTTCTCGATTCGATTCGACTCAACTTTTTCTTACCAAAGATATTATTTATAGTACAAAAATAGTTTAATTTGAACTGAATTGTTCAGTTAAAAAGAACCAAATAAAGAAAGGTATGCTTAGTTTGGAAGAAAAGAATAAAGTTTGAGCTTGATTTTCACTTTGTTTTAGAAAAGCCTATTCTCATTGCTTTGAACCCCACATGTTACAGGTGCTTTAGCTCTTACTTTCTTCAATAACCAAATGCTGAACCCAATTCCTATGGCTCCAGCTGCTGAAACTGCAGTTACAGTCCCTGCAATAATATGAATTAATCGAAGTTTCGATCTTTGTTTTTTTTATATACAAAGTTCATCACCTACAAATAATCAAATGCTAAACCGAAAAGGTTCAGAAATTTAACCTGCAATGACTCCTGCTCTACTGTGCCATGAAATGTCATGATCTGCAGAACATGTAACACTCAACGATTGACAAAAATGTAATCAGAAAATTCATGGCAATCAGAAAATGTACCTTTACAGTAGGAGGTGACATTTCCCTTCTTACATAGACACAAGAAATTCCCTGTTTTCGTATCGAATCCGCATGTTCCAGCTCCCATTGATGGATCCTGGCACTGAAGGCAGCGTGTAGTTACGGGCACATCGAAATCGACTCGAATTCCATATTCAGGTACCTGGTTATAAGGAGAACCAGCAGTTGCACCAACAGTTGTCCAATACACACTAGTATATGAAGCGCAATACTTCAGCATCAGCCTTAAGGATTCGGTCGCTTTCGGGTAGTAAGAGCAGCAAGAACTGCCACCTAATGCGGTGGCGCATTCAGGTAAATGCTTGCAAAGATAACTACCGCTATCACATGACGAACCGCACTGCTCGGGAAATCTTTGACAGAAGATAGGCTTCGGCTCAACGATCACATGATCCTTGCTGCAGTTGAAGAAGAGGTAGTCATTTTCAGGGGACAATGATAAATGTGTGCCTGTGTCAAGGCTAAAAGGCCTAACCGGACGGAAGTTATCGCCATCTCGACAATTCCACATAAATGGGTCGATTACGAGAATATGAGGATCAAAGTAACTAATGCTACGTACAGGGTATCTACCGGAGGGTGTACGAAGCTCGAGCTTGCCGGGGTCGGAGCAAGCAAGCATGTGTCTGTAATAAGGGTTGCCACAACCATCATCAATTCCGAAAGGGTAGTTTATAGGGATATCACCACAGCTGCTTCTGCAAAGGCTTGCTTGAGCTTCTATGAGGCTAAGAGATGGAAATATGAATAGAATTATAAAGGAACATAAACAGATCAGAGAATCCATTAGAGTTGTGGTGGAAGGGAAGGTTCTGTTTTGTTTTAACTTCAAGCAATCATAAGAGGAAATAAAGTGAAGTCTTGATGAGAGAAAGAATATCGGTTAAAAGTTATGATTTAAGATTTAGAGTTTATTGATTAAATGATATAATTTAGGGTAAATTATAAAATAGTCACTTTTGTTTGCCTCAGATTACATTTTAGTCACTTATGTTTGAAATGTTACGTTTTGGTCACTTACGTTATCGTTTTGTTACGAAGTGGTCACTCTACCGTTAAACTCCGTTACCTCCCTAACGGCGGTCCTACGTGGTGATCCAAATGGATTTTAAATGCCAATTTGGATGTCCTATGTTGCAGTCCAAATTAATTTTATTTAATTAAAAACCTATTTTTATCCCAGCAACTGGACATCCAAGTTGGCATTTAAAACCCATTTGGACTGCCACGTATAACCGCCATTAAGGAAGTAACAGAGTCTAACGATAGAATAACCACTTCGTAATAAAATGATAATGTAACTGACTAAAACGTAACATTTCAAACATAAATGACTAAAATATAATCTGAGACAAACAAAAGTAACTATTTTATAGTTTACCCTATAATTTAAGGTTAAGGGTTTAGAATTATATATTTAGAATCTAGGGTCATGATTTAAGGTTTATAAATCAAGATTTAGGATTTAGGGTTGAGTAATTAGGATTTAAAGTTTAGTATCATGGTTTAGAGTTTAAATTTTTTTAGGTTAAATTATTACCTTAGTCACTTTAAAATTAGATCATTCCAAATTTTTTTATTAATTTAGTTGTTTTCGTTAAAGAAATTGACTAAATTAATCACTTCACCGGTAAATTTAACAGAATGCACTCATCTCTCTCTTTTTTTTAAAAAAAATTCTTTCTTGTTTTTTTTTTTTCATCTTCTCCTTTTTAACTTAGGGTTGGTTTGGATGGGCGATTGAGTGCGGTGCGGTGCGTTTAGCTTACTTTTTGTCTCACGCTATAGTATTGCTACAGTATCTAATCTCGCCGCCGCCGCTGTTTTTACACTAACCGCAGGTAAACGCACCGCCCATCCAAACCCACCCTTAGAAACCTTTGCTGCCACCTCCCTTAAAAATATCGTTGCTTCCTCCGTTGAACACAGCTAGCAAGCATTGTCCTGTCAATGAACAATGCTGAGGGATGTTTCTTCTTTCTCCCTATTTTCCTTATTTTACTTCTCCTTTCTTCTCCATACCTACGACTGCCACTTCTCACATTCGTTGTTGTGATCATCCCACATTAAATTTTGATTCAAAACCACTAAAGTGAAGTGCAAAGCCTCCTCTTCAAATATATAGGATTAGATTTATCAAAAAATCCCTCAAAAATTGTGAGGCGGCTCCCAAAGCTTTAGAATTCTTATGCTTCAATCTCCTAATCTCATCATCGATATGATATGATTTTGAGATGTCTTTTTACTTTTGAGCTTGTTGACAGTGATTCAAAAGAAGCAACAATGATATCTTTAAGGGAGACGGTGGTGACTAGGGTTCTCATTTTAGAAGGGAGATGATGAAGAAAATGAGAGGAGGGAGGAAAATAGGGGAAAAAAAAGAAAAGAGAAAAGAAGAAAATTTAAAAAAATTAAAAAAAAAATAGATTTAATGGTTGAATGATAAGTTTGATCAATTTTTTTTTAAACGGAGATGACCAAATTTACAATAAAGAATAAAATTAAATGATTAAAATAGAAAGGACTTAATTTTAGAGTGATTAATGAGGTAGTTTATCCATTTTTATATTTATATACAAATGTAACTATATTTAAAATTTTAATGGATAAAATACAAAATAATGCATCTCAAAGAAAAGAACTTCCCTGTTTTAGTTTTTCCTTTGTTTTGTCTTGATTTTTAATAATATAAAATGTCGAAACCACTTTTTTTGAAAATGGGGATCGACTAGGGTTTTGAAAACAGAAATAAAAGTGGGAGTCGCCACCGATCTTTATTAGGTGTGATCGGATCACCTTCGTTTTAATAAAACGTTTTGGTTTACTAAAACAATGTTTTTTTGGTCTACGAAATTTGAGAAAACAAGTTCGGGAGTCGGTTACATGCGAGGAAGAATTAGTACCCTCGTCACGCCCAAAATTGGTACCAAATTGATTAATTAATGTCTCAATGTCAAAAGTTGAAAATTTGAAAAAGATTTTAAAAATACAATCTCTTTTAAAAATATTTGAATTTTCTCGAATTGGATATTATGATTCTCTCGTTCCGAAGGAATAAAATATCACATCCAGCACGTTAGGACACGATAATTTAAATCCTCGAACCCGACATCATCTCATGATTCCCGAGACTCATGCATTTGAAGATATCAAAAGGATATTCAATTATTTGGCTAAGCGAAAAACTGAAACCCAGCACGTTAGGGCACGATTTCTCGGATTTCCAAACACGGAATATTGCCTTATTTTGAAAAACTTATCTCGGGGTATCCAGATGTCATGTCCAGTAAGTTAGGGCACAACATTTCAAATTTCCGAGGACAAGTATTTTATTTAAAACTTGTATTGCGATTTTAAGAAGGATATTCCGTTATTCTGATTGAACGAGGAAAACCGGAACCCAGTAAGTTAGGGCTCGATTTCTAGAATCTTTAATACGAAATATCGATTATTATAAAATTTGACGTATCGGGTAAAGGTTAACGTAAATTGATTTGATAAGAAGATAAATTACAAAGCTAGGTTACATAATAGAATGATTATTAATAGATTAATGTAAATGGTAATGACAAAGACAAAAATAAAGAAATAAAACGAACGAGTTATTAACAGAAGAAATAATAAGTAAAAAGAATGTATGCAATGATACTAAGTTAACTAATTTAATGATATAATAACGGTAATAACAATAGTAATGCAATAATAATAATAAAGAATAATGATAATAATACATTTATAATAATAATAATAAAATGAATAAAAATAATATACAAATAATAACAATAATAATAATAATAAAATAATAGTAATGATAATAATAAAATAATAATAAAAGTAAAAATGCTAAAAAATAAGAAATAGTAAAAATAAAATAATATTCATGATATCAGTAAGAAAAATAAAATAATAATAGTAATAATAGTGGTAATTAATAAACAAATAATAAAAATATATATATAAAAATAATAATAGTAATAATAATAATGATAATGATAATAATAATCATACTAATTTTGATACTAAAATAGCTAGAATAACTAAAAGGGATTAAATCGAGCTTGAAACAGAAGTTTTGGGGCAAATCTGAAGTAAATAAGAGAGAAAAGGACTAAATTGCATGCGAAAATAGCTAGGAAGGACTAAAATGGGCAATAAACCTTTCCTGCAAAACGCGCAACATTAGGGGAGGGCTGATTGAAAAACAAAATAATTTACAAGGTGAAATTAAAAACTAAAATAAACTTAATTGCGAATAAATAAAAAAGCGGAAGGGCTAAAAGTGCAATTAGCCCTTCCGTTGAAAACACGGGATCCTAGGCCTGGAGCGGGTCGGATCTCGGGTCGGAGGGGCAAAACGACGTCGTTTTGGGGCTTTTGGACGCCGGCCAAAACGGCGTCATTTTATATGGCTATATAAGCCAAATTTTTCTTAAAAATTTCATTTTTTTCTGCTTTGTTTAAAAACTAACCCTTCCTTTCTTTTTGTTTTCTCTGCGCAGTTCGTGGTGACGGCAAGACTCGGCCAGCTCAAGTCATTAGCGCCCGCACGTGCAGCAATGAGAGCCCCAACAGTAAAAGTTTTATTTTTTTTCTTTAAAATATGTATGTATATATGTATGTTACAAAGGAAGAGTGAAAAAATAAAAAAAAGGGCTTCGAAAATGATAAAAATTGCACCTTTTTCGACTTCTGTTTTTATCCTTTTAGTGTTTTTTTTTTTTTACGTTTAATCGATGCTAGCTAGCCTCTGATCTTTGTTCTGTTGTTTGAATCTTTGTATTTTTTTTATAATAAAAAATAAGGTCCTTTTACAATGGTTTAAAATCGGCTTTTATAGCCGTTTCCTATAAACTTTTTGTCATTTCTGTTTTAATTTTTGCAGGTGTTCTTGGGCGGTGGCAACATAAGTGGCTCGACGGCGACGAGGGGCGATCTTTGCAGCGTGGCGATGGCGGTGGCGTGAGAAAGGTCGACGGTGCTAGGCTAATTTAGGGTTTTAGAAACCCTAAATTTTTCTGAAAAAATTTTAATGTTTTGGGCCTGTTAATGGGTTTTAGTTGGGTTTGATTTGATGGGCTTGTTTTGTGTTCAATGAGTTGTGATTCAATTGGCTGTAATGGGTCTGGGCAAATTGGTTTATTGGGTATCGGGCTACTTGGGCAATTGGGCTTGAGTTTAGTTTTTGTTTGTGGATTTTTAATTGTGGTAGTTTGGGTAGTTTAAGTGGTATGGGTTTGTTTGTACATGGGCCGGGCAAATTATGGGCCTTACAGCTGCCCCTCTTTACTCATTGTCGTGCAACGGGAATGGAGCAAAAACTTTTAAGAAAGGCCAATTTTGCCCGGTCTAGCTTAGTCTTGACTTCTTCGGTGCTCCTTTTCTTCAGGTATCCTCATTTCAGTCCACCACATCTTGTTGCTTTGACTCGCACCACCGCCACTTCAGAGAGATGGGACCTGTAGTTTCAATCTACTCACTGCAACCTCAAGGGAGATAAGATTGTTTCGATTTGCTTTATTACCACTTTAGAGAGATACGATCAATTCTTTTATAGCATCAATCTGTTCCACTGCAACTTCAGGGAAAATAGATTTGCTATCTTTAGTATGTTCCACTACAACTTCAGAGGTATATGATTCGTCGTTTTAATCCTCTCCACTGCAACTTCAGGGAGATAAGATTTGATGTCTTCGATCTGCTTCCTGCAACTTCAAGAATGCCAGATCTGCTATTTTTAATCTGCTCCACTGCAAACTCAGGGAGACAAGATTTGATGTTTTTGATCTGCTCCTGCAACTTCAGGAATGCCAGATCTGCTATCTTCAATCTGCTCCTGCAACTTCAGGAATGCCAGACCTGCTATCTTCAATCTGCTCCTGCAATTTCAGGAATGCCAGACCTGCTATCTTTAATCTGCTCCTGCAACTTCAGGAATGCCAGACCTGCTAACTTCAATCTGCTCCTGCCAGACCTGCTAACTTCAATCTGCTCCTGCAACTTTAGGAATGCCAGACCTGCTAGTTTCAATCTGCTCACTGCAACCTCAAGGGAGATAAGATTGTTTCGATTTGCTTTATTACCACTTTAGAGAGATACGATCAGTTCTTTTATAGCTTCAATCTGTTCCACTGCAACTTCAGGGAAAATAGATTTGTTATCTTTAGTATGTTTCACTGCAACTTCAGAGGTATAGGATTTATCGTTTTAATCCTCACCACTGCAACTTCAGGGAGATAAGATTTGATGTCTTCGATCTGCTTCCTGCAACTTCAAGAATGCCAGATCTGCTATTTTTAATCCGCTCCACTACAAACTCAGGGAGACAAGATCTGATGTTTTTGATCTGCTCCTGCAACTTCAGGAATGCCAGATCTGTTATCTTCAATCTGCTCCTGCAACTTCAGGAATGCTAGACCTGCTATCTTCAATCTGCTCCTGCAACTTCAGGAATGCCATATCTGCTATCTTTAATATGCTCCACTGCAAACTCAGGGAGACAAGATCTGATGTCTTCGATATGCTCCTGCAACTTCGGGAATGCCGGATCTGCTATCTTCAATCTGCTCCACTACAAACTCGGGAGACAAGATCGATGTCTTCGATCCGCTCCTGCAACCGTGGAATGCCGATCGCTATCTTCAATCTGCTCCCACTTTGCAAACTCAATGAGACAAGATCGATGTCTTCGATGCGCTCCTGCAACTTCGGGAATGCGGATCGCTATCTTCAATCTGCTCCATCGCAAACTCAAGGAGACAAGATCGATGTCTTTAACTGCTCTCAGTAACCGGGAATGCCAGATCTGCTATCTTCAATCTGCTCCACTACAAACTCAGGGAGACAAGATCTGATGTCTTCGATCTGCCCCTGCAACTTCAGGGATGCCAGATCTGCTATTTTTAGTCTGCTGCACTGCAAACTCAGGGAGACAAGACTATAATCTTCAGTCTGCTCCACTACCATCTCGAGGGAACAAAGTCTGAACTTTCCAATTTGCTTCCTTACTATCTCAGGAAGACTTCAATCTTCAGTCTGCTCCACTACCATCTCGAGGGAACAAAATCTGAACTTTTCAATTTGCTTCCTTACTATCTCAAGAAGACTTCAATTTTCAGTCTGCTCCACTACCATCTCGAGGGAACAAAATCTGAACTTTTCAATTTGCTTCCTTACTATCTCAGGAAGACTTCAATATTCAGTCTGCTCCACTACCATCTCGAGAGAACAGATATGAACTTTTCAATTTGCTTCCTTACTATCTCAGGAAGACTTTAATCTTCAGTCTGCTCCACTACCATCTCGAGGGAACAAAATTTGAACTTTTTAGTCTGCTTCCTTGCTACATCAGGAAGACTTCAATTTTCAGTCTGCTCCACTACCATCTCGAGGGAACAAAATCTAAACTTTTCAATTTGCTTCCTTACTATCTCAAGAAGACTTAAATCTTCAGTCTGCTCCACTACCATCTCGAGGGAACAAAATCTGAACTTTTTAATTTGCTTCCTTACTATCTCAGGAAGACTTCAATCTTCAGTCTGCTCCACTACCATCTCGAGGGAACAAAATCTGAACTTTTCAATTTGCTTCCTTGCTACATCAGGAAGATAAGACCAATGGTTAAAATCTGCTCCATTGCCAATACATGGAGATAGGATTCGCCAATTTTGACATGCTCCACTACTGCTTAGGGAGATAAGATCTGTGAATTCACCGATATTGCTACACCGTCCTCTGAGGGACATATCCTGTAGACTCTATTCCACATACATATGTTTATGCCGAATGATCAGGATGCTATGATCAGAGTGAATCAAATGCTCCTAGCCACACTTGTTATGAAAGCAAAAAATGTCATTTTCTCTCTTTTTTTGTTTTTTTTATGTACCATGGTTAAAATACAATGATCGGAATGAATCAAATGCTACTAACCAAATGATATTTTGGGTGACATTTGCACGAATGCAGACTATCATGAGAATGATCTTTGTATAATGATTAGAATGCAATGATCGGAATGAACCAAATGCTTCTAACTAAATGTGTTTTGCATGATAAATGCAAAGTTTCATGAGAATGATCTTTTTTAATATTTAAGGCGTCATTGCTCGTTGTTCATCAAGGTTCTATCACTGATGCGTTACCATGCTTTCTCGTTCAGCTGGTATCTTTGACAGAAAACCCAAAGAAACAACCATATTTTGCTTCAGCAAGCTTGCACCGCTGTAATTTCAGAGTCCCTTTCCTTGAACTTTATGACATAAAATTTGTACCTCCCACTGCAACTTCAGGGGAATAACATTTGGTTTCTTCCATCTATCCAGTTACCACTCAGAGGTACGGAATTTGTATTATCGACTTGATCTGTTACACCATTCCCTGGGTGTAATGACCAGATGAATGTAGGGTATCTTTTTCTTTTCCCGAGAATGATCCCCTTCTACATCTGGGTTGACATTGCTCGTCCTTTGTCAAGATGGTATCACCGACGAAACGTCTTGTATTTCTATTCTACCAATAAAAATCCAAAAGGGATAATCATCTTTCAATATTTCAAACCCTCAGGCTTGGTGAGTTTTAAACAATAGTCCTGTTTTAGGTTCCTACACTATTTAAAAGCTTCCAGAGTAATATGCGAAACTCCTTTTATGAAAGTATTATTAGTCCAATAATCATTATTTCAATATAAAATTCTTGAAAAAGATCATAACAATGGACGTAAAAGGAATTAATCAGGAGCATAGCTCGAAACAAATAAGCTAATCAAAGATAACCAAGGCAATAACAGAAAATTGATTGGTGTATCTTAAAAAGAATAAAGTAAGCAAAAATAGCCAATGCTATAAAAGAAAATTGATTAGGGTGTATCTTTGAAAAGAATAAAGTAATCAAAGACAACGAATTTAAAAATGGGTAAGATAGAAGCTAGGTGCCCCAGATATCTCAGCCTAAGCTTCTCTGTTCAAACTTCTTGAGGACCATTTTAAGCTCGATATGTGTTTAGGGGATCCGAAGTACTTTGTCGATGCCCCAAGACGCAACATACTTCTTCATTGTTAATTCAAGCGTAGCAAGACTACTGTATGCCCTACTTTCAATCAAAATTTGAACTGCCCTTTTCAACTCAAATCCCCTTTGGTCTCAAGGCGCCCTTTGCGGGTTTTCGTCTTGGCCTCTCCCCCTTTTTTTTATTTTTTTTAGAAGTTTCAAAGCGCCCTTTGCGGGTTTTCACCTTGGCCTTTTCTTCTTTTCAACCAAAGTATTTTTTCACTAAATCCTAGTTCACAGGATTGGGTAAGCTTTTCCCATCCATTTCAGTCAGAATCAGTGCACCTCCAGAGAAAGCTTTCTTCACCACATATGGTCCTTCCCAATTCGGCATCCATTTTCCTCTGAAATCCTTTTGTATAGGAAGGATCTTTTTCATTACAAGGTCTCCTTCATGGAATTCTCTAGGGCGAACCTTCTTGTTATAGGCCCGTATCATTTACTTTTGGTACACTTGACCATGAGGATGACCTTTAGCCTCTCTTCTTCGATCAAGTTTAGCTAATCATATTGGGACTTGATCCATTCCGCTTCATCCGACTTCAACTTTGATAAAACTCAGATAGAGGAATCTTGACTTCCATGGGAAAAATTGTCTCTATTCCATAAATCAATGAGAAATGTGTTGCCCCTGTGAGGGTTCTACCAGACGTTCGACAAACACATATGCCAGTCTTCACGAGTCTCAATCTTTTTTCGGTGATCCCCTCTTTTTTTTTTTGCTGCATTGAGAGTGGGATTTGATGACTGTCAACATCGTAAGATTGACATATGAAGCGACTTTCACCATCTTAGTGAAGTAACCGACATCCACGAGAATGAATTCATGTTGGCCAGAAGCTTTTGATAAGACTGGCTTAACAACATCCATGCCCCACATATAGGAAAAATGGGGGAGGCACATAAGTCTTGTCTTCTTCAATTTGGCATTTACGGCGTAACTACTGTAATTCCCTTTCTTGATAAACCAGTAGCTCGAACCTCTTGATTAGCCTGGCCGTTGTAGAACCATTAACATGGGTTCTTTAAACATCAATCTTTAACAGAATACCCACGTTTCAGTAGCCTAGGCGTGTTTTGATGTGATCATGCGAAAACATCTTTGAATTCTTGGAGATAACTCAATGATGCCTTGTCTTATTCCATGCGGTGAGCTAAGCTTCCATCTTCATCTCCTTCGTTAGCTCGTAATGTCCACTGACACTTCGTAAGGTAGGATCTACCATTCTTAATAAGTTAGGAAATAAGTTGCAATCTCTGTCATCTTCTAAGTCCTTAGATCCCTCTAGACACATATCTCACTAGAAAGGGAGTCAGTAACAGCGTCACTCATATTATTGATATTTGGGGACTCATTGTGAGCATGAAGGTAAATTTCAGAGAATAAATGATTCCAAGAATGATTATTTATGAATGAAAAATGAAGGGATATTCAAAAGAATGCATAGTATGAAAAAGAAAAAAAATATTTGTTCAAAAAGATACATTTTACTGACATAGTAATTCTGGACACAAGCCTATTTCACAAAAGAAATCTCATTGCTTCTAGGCTTAAAGTAACAAGTGCGTTTTGTATATTGCTCTAAGTAAGCTTTAAATACTATAGGAATTTCTTCCGCAGTCTTATTGTCCAAAACGCTCCCAGGTTCATGTTTCTGCATTTGGCGCGTCATCTAACTTCACAATACCCATGTTGATGAATTTTTCCACCAATTTCTTGAAAGTAAGGCAATTTTCTATCGAATGCCCTGTGACCCCCGCGTGGTACTCACACTGGGCATTTGGGTCATACCATTTTGGGTATGGAGGTTGCATCGGTTTCGTGTAATGGGGAGCTACAACATGCATATCAAATAAGTTTTGGTATAACTCCCTATACGTCGTGGGAATAGGTGTGAACTGGGCTTTTTCTAAATTCAATATTGGATTGGGTTTTTGCTTTGGGGAGACCAGATAACTGGTAACTGCCTTCTTTGGCTGGTTTACTATAAACGGCTTCGAATGACCCTTGTTACACCCACTCGTATTATTCACATCCTTGTCTTTCCTCTTCGGGATCTTTGAAGCCCACTCTCTCTTTTTCTTTGTCTCTGCTAGGCCAAGAACAACAGGATTGACTCGATCATCACCAGGACCCATCGGAAAGTTCAGCAGTACCGAGGTATTAGTCTGATATTGGGATCAGATAATGACGGGTACTGCATGCGAATGCGTGTCTGGTTGAGTCGGGACACTTGTTGGGGAATAAACAATGTCATCATCATCATCCACACTGTTGACCATTGGGCCATTCTTTTTTTCAAGTCCTCCGGCTAGTAACTGGGTTAACTGGCCCATCATATTCCTTTGGAATTCTAGCATTTGTTCCCGTATTTCTTGTTAAATTTTGGTTAATTGCTCCTGCATCTGCATTTGCATTTGCTCTATTCTTTCCAACCTTCGGTCCATGGCTTTCTAGGTTAACTGAAATAATTTTACCTAATTAGGACTTTTCTACAAATTTTAATGCATATGATGAGATGTAATGCAAATGCATGAAATGCAATGCAAATGCATGGAATGAATGCAAAAAGAAAGAGAGGTGTTGATTATGAATTCAATTCCATTAGAAGAACTTTTCTAAAAAATAAATTTCTTTACATAAAACGGATTGCATATACGGCTTTGTCCTCATAGTCCAGGTGAAAACACCAATCATTTTCTTCGTATCCGGATGTTATGGTCGTGTCCCGTGAACTTTCTCAATAGATGCCTCATCTAGCTCTTTGTTGCTTGGTCCAGGCCGTACCTCTTCACTCACTTATCCTCCGCGATGTCCATAAGCTTCTTTAAGAAAATTGAGACATGATGACTCTCGAATAATTCTTGTCGGCTTGAATCCTCAGGCAAAGTCTTGTATTCTTCTGCGAACTATCAGCCTTCTCTCGTTGTTTACATGGACTATGTTCGAACGACTGTATTATAATCCACTTTATCAAGTAACCCATTTCCTTATGACAAACTCTTCTATTTAGCAATCGAATATGAATCAACACATCCTTTCTAAGATGATGCGGTGCGATGCAATGCAATGCAATCATAAACAAAACAAAATATGTTAGCACAGGAGAAATAAATAAAATAGAGTACCTATCCGGGTGACCACTAAAGTTTGGTACAATTCTACCTAGGGTAGGCTCTTAGGGCTCACTATGTGGTTCGGTTCTAAGGTAAAGGTACCCGAACCGGCAGATTCCTCGATCCTCACTCATTATAGGCTCATACAGACCGAGTTCGGTTCAGGGGGATACATTTCCCTATGGCCATGCGAAGATAAAAATCTCACAAAACACATAGGTACGGATGTATCCTGGAAGCAATCCACTAGCCCATGCGGAGGTGAAAACCTCACGAAGGCGTAGTTTCTTACTCCCACTTAAAAGGGTAAAAATCGGACGATTATGCAATATGATGCGCGAAAGTAAACTAAGTGTGATGAAAAATACCATTCAATCAAAACAAAACAAGTCAGTATTTTACACACAGCTTAAAGCAAGCAAGAAATAAAGCACATACTCGGGTAACCACTAGGGTTTGGCGTGGCTCTACCTAAGGTGGGCTCTTAAGGCTTGCTATATGAGGTTCGGTTCTAAAGAGAGGTACCCGAACTAGCAGATTCCTCGATCCTCACCCATTATAGGTTCATACGGACCGAGTTTAGTTCAGGGGAATACATTTCCCTATGGCTGCACGGAGATGAAAATCTCACAAAGACATAGGTACGGATGTATCCCGAAAGCGATTCACTATCCTGCACGGAGGTGAAAACCTCACGAATGAGTAGCTTCTCACTCCCACTTAAAAAGGCATGACCCGACGGCCATGCAATATGATGCAAAAGTATTCTACAAGACTCGAACCACAGCAACCAAATGAGGTGACGCAAGTGAATAAAAGGATCGTAATTTTTCAAATCAGATTTTCAATCTTCGACAACAAGACAAAAAACAATCAATTTTATGGCTCGACTCTCTGAAGTCCCCAGTGGAGTCGCCAAACTGTCGAAACCATTTTTTTTTAAAACGGGGATCGACTAGGGTTTTGAAAATGGAAATAAAAGTGGGAGTCGCCACCGATCTTTATTAGGTGTGATAGGATCACCTTTGTTTTAATAAAACGTTTTGGTTTACTAAAACAATGTTTTTTTGGTCTCCGAAATTTGAGAAAATAGGTTCGGGAGTCGGTTACATGCGAGGAAAGATTAGCACCCTCGTCACGCCCAAAATTGGTACCAAATTGATTAATTAATGTCTCAATGTCAAAAGTTAAAAATTTGAAAAAGATTTTAAAAATACGATATCTTTTAAAAATATTTGAATTTTCTCGAATTGGATATTAAGATTCTCTCGTTCCGAAGGAATAAAATATCACATCCAGCACGTTAGGACACGATAATTTAAATCCTTGAACCCGAGATCATCTCATGATTCCCGAGACTCATGCATTTGAAGATATCAAAAGGATATTTGATTATTTGGCTAAGCGAAAAACTGAAACCCAGCACGTTAGGGCACGATTTCTCGGATTTCCAAACACGGAATATTGTCTTATTTTGAAAAACTTATCTCGGGGTATCCAGATGTCGTGTCCAGTAAGTTAGGGCACAACATTTCGAATTTTCGAGGACAAGTATTTTATTTAAAACTTGTATTGCGATTTTAAGAAGGATATTCCGTTATTCTGATTGAACGAGGAAAACCGGAACCCAGTAAGTTAGGGCTCGATTTCTCAGATCTTTAATACAAAATATCGATTATTATAAAATTTGACGTATCGGGTAAAGGTTAACGTAAATTGATTTGATAAGAAGATAAATTACAAAGCTAGGTTACATAATAGAATGATTATTAATAGATTAATGTAAATGGTAATGACAAAGACAAAAATAAAGAAATAAAACGAACGAGTTATTAACAGAAGAAATAATAAGTAAAAAGAATGTATGCAATGATACTAAGTTAACTAATTTAATGATACAATAACGATAATAACAATAGTAATGCAATAATAATAATAAAGAATAATGATAATAATACATTTATAATAATAATAATAAAAGGAATAATAATATACAAATAATAACAATAATAATAATAACAAAATAATAGTAATGATAATAATAAAATAATAATAAAAGTAAAAATGCTAAAAAATAAGAAATAGTAAAAATAAAACAATATTCATGATATCAGTAAGAAAAATAAAATAATAATAGTAATAATAGTGGTAATTAATAAAAAAATAATAAAAATATATAAAAATAATAATAATAGTAATAATAATAATAATAATAATGATAATAATAATAATCATACTAATTTTGATACTAAAATAGCTAGAATAACTAAAAGGGATTAAATCGAGCTTGAAACAGAAGTTTTGGGGCAAATCCGAAGTAAATAAGAGAGAAAAGGACTAAATTGCATGCAAAAATAGCCAGGAAGGACTAAAATGGGCAATAAACCTTTCCTACAAAACGCGCAACATTAGGGGAGGGCTGATTGAAAAACAAAATAATTTATAGGGCGAAATTAAAAACTAAAATAAACTTAATTGCGAATAAATAAAAAAGAGGAAGGGCTAAAAGTGCAATTAGCCCTTCCGTTTAAAACACGCGGATCCTAGGCCTGGAGCGGGTCGGATCTCGGGTCGGAGGGACAAAACGACGTCGTTTTGGGGCTTTTGGACGCCGGCCAAAACGGCGTCATTTTATATGGCTATATAAGCCAAAATTTTCTTAAAAATTTCATTTTTTTTGCTTTGTTTAAAAGCTAACCCTTCCTTTCTTTTTGTTTTCTCTGCAGATTCAGGGTGACGGCGAGACTCGGCCAGTTCATGCCGCTGAGCTCGTCGCCGTGCGCCACCGCATGCTGCACGGCCCGAGCCCCGAACAGGTAAAAATTTTATTTTTTTTCTTTAAAATATGTATGTATATATGTATGTTACAAAGGAAGAGTGAAAAAAGAAAAAAAAAGGGCTTCGAAAATGATAAAAATTGCACCTTTTTCGACTTCTGTTTTTAGCCTTTTAGTGTTTTTTCTTTTTGCGTTTAATCGATGCTAGCTAGCCTCTGATCTTTATTCTGTTGTTTGAATCTTTGTATTTTTTTATAATAAAAAACAAGGTCCTTTTACAATGGTTTAAAATCGGCTTTTATAGCCGTTTCCTATAAACTTTCTGTCATTTCTGTTTTAATTTTTGCAGTGTTCTTGGGCGGTGGCAACAAGTGGCTCTGGCGACAGCGAGCGCGGTCTTCGCAGCGTGGCGGATGGCGAGGCGGCGAGAAAGGTCGGCGGCGCTAGGCTAATTTAGGGTTTTAGAAACCCTAAATTTTTCTGAAAAATTTTTAATGTTTTGGGCCTATTAATGGGTTTTAGTTGGGTTTGATTTGATGGGCTTGTTTTGTGTTCAATGAATTGTGATTTAATTGGCTGTAATAGGTCTGGGCAAATTGGTTTATTGGGTATCGGGCTACTTGGGCAATTGAGCTTGAGTTTAGTTTTTGTTTGTGGATTTTTAATTGTGGTAGTTT
Organism: Gossypium sturtianum; assembly: GCA_025698515.1. NCBI lineage: Eukaryota > Viridiplantae > Streptophyta > Magnoliopsida > Malvales > Malvaceae > Gossypium > Gossypium sturtianum. The sequence continues at coordinate 14,114,175 of CM046948.1, forward strand.
GGATAGTTTAAGTGGTATGGGTTTGTTTGTACATGGGCCGGGCAAATTATGTGCCTTACATAAAAAATATCGGTGGTTTGTTTCATGCTTTGAGGAGATTGTTGGATAAGTTTATATAATGTCTTTAAGAAGAGATATTAATAATTTTAAATTTTGAATTTCGTGTATTCACTTCAAAATCTGATTAGAATTATTCAAAGTGAAACAAACAATAATAAGAAAGAATAATGAAGTTTGTCTACCTGTTCTTCTAATCCTCCCCACTACAAAGAACAAAAAAAAAAAAAACTAAACTAAACTATAAACATGTAATCTCCTTCTCATCCCCAAATGAAAAACATGGAAAAAGTGAACAAAGGAAAAAAATGATTAAAAAAAGAGAGTGCTAATCTATTGTCTGCTGTTTGTGGTGTTACCATTGTTGTTATTGTTGTTGGAAGTGTTGCTGCTACTATTTGGGTGAGCACCGCCAATGATGGAGGTGATGGCGGCGGCAAGGGCGGCGGTGAAGCTCGGGTCGTTAGCGATAGCTGCCGTGGCAGCACTTACTGTGTCAGCCAGTGTGGATTGCTGAGGCTGCTGTAGTTGTGAAGAAGACACAATATCTCGAGACAACTGTAAGCCTGAGAATTTTGATTGGTTATACAGTGCTTGACCAAAAACTTGAGGAAACTGTGTTGCTGATGTTGAGGTTGAGTTTTGGGGTTGGCCTGGAAATGGGACATGGAATTGTGTGTTCGGTCTTTGGAACTGTAGAGCGTTGGGTGAGTGAGTAAGGTCTAATGTTACAGTCGGGAATGGAGCCGAAGCTGAGATTGTCGCCATTGAAGAACATGGAAGCATTGCCCTTGGAAACAAATTCGGGTTCATCATCCCATCCCCACTATGCATCGACCCCGACAGCAACATGGTAGCCGCTGAGGCCGTAGTCGACGCCATTGCCATTGCAGCTGGAGGAAGCGGGTGATTATGGTTGCCTTCGTAAGTGGTTATCAAGATCGTTCGATCTTCCGCGCAGCGTTGAACCTGGGAATCACACACCAAAAGTATACAAAATCAGTTTCGACCCTCGAAAATCTAAGATAAAAACACGATAGCGTTACAGACGAAAGATTGAAACATACTTGTTTCCTAACAGGACAACCAACTGCCATCGTACATCGGTAATAAGCTCGAGGACAGGGATTCCCTTTCGCCATCTTTTGTCCATATTTTCTCCATTGGCATCCGTCGCTTATCTGCATCAATCACTTCTTGAGATCGATTTTTTACGAATACTAGATTAAAGCAGTAACATACACACACACACACACATATATATATATATATATACACACACGTACCATGGGAGCCTCTGATCGAGCTCGAACCGAAACACGAGCTTTTCTCATGGTAGCCTCAGTGGCTTGATCGATTGGCTTTGATGGATTCATCTTTTGGAGTTTGTTACGACCCAAGTTTTCAGATTCTGGGCTTTCTTCCCTACCGATTCTCTTTCCATCCCGGAAACTAGAACTCTCTTGATCCAACTGAGAAACTGGGTTTTTGGTTTTCAAATAATCCTTAGGTGATGTAACTTGAACGTTGTTGGGAGGCGACCCTGAAGGCGTTCTTTCTTCTGAGGAAGAATGAGACGGCTCATGATCGGTTTCAGCTATGCCCGATGGGCGTAGATCCATGAATTGTCTAGGCAGAATCAGACTCGCTTCTTGTTTCTTCACTTCATTAATCTGAATATCCATATCAAAAGATTTACTACTTAAAACCAAACCCTTTGAAACATCATCACTCCTACTACTAACACTAGTATTAAGGTTGTTTACCTCATGTCTTTGATGTTGTTGCATTAAGGTTACGAGGTGCATCTGGAGAGCACTGTAATTGTTGCTGACATCGTTAACCATGTCTTTTAGCTTCTGGTTTTCAGCATTCATACGTTTCAATTCCACTTGTAATTGCGCCACCTCATTCTTGACTCGTTTATCGTCCACATCCGATGATACTCCATCGTCAACCGTTGATTGATCGCTTCCAGCGTTAGCAGTGAGAAGATTCAACCCCGTCTATATATATATATATATATATATATCAACAACAATTCAGTCTAAATGTAATATGTTGCATCATTGCATGTGTAAGGAGTAAGGACCAAAAATGCATTATTCTTACATTAACATCCAACCGAGCACAATCAGCATGAAAGCTCTCCTTCTTGACATTGACAGTAGCGGCAGAGAAAAAGTCAAGCTCATCAACAGGGAGCCGATTCTCATCAGAGGAGGTGCCGGTGCCACTGTCATGGGGGTCGTCCCTGGAACAAGGAAGGGAAACAGGGAAGTGAAACATGTTTGGATTCTGGTTTAACCTAGTACTGGAACTGGAACTGGAACTGGTATTGTCGGGAAACAAATTAGATAGAGAATGAAGGGCAAGCCCACATCTTTTGTCCATAAAAAAGAAGAAGAAGAAGAAGAAAGGAAAGATAGGAGAAACGAAAGAAAGAGAAGAGAAGAGAAAATGGAGCAAAGATGGCGTTGAAAGAGAGAAATGGGTGTAAATATGGGCGTTTGTCAAGTGCGACTAGTCTTTTACCGGTGCTATGGGATCGCCTATAAATTGGGTGTGGACCTTGGACCAATATTGGATTTTTCGGAATTTATTATTACTATTATTTTCTTTTATGGGATTCTTTTTTTAATATTATTATGTAAGATGTTTAGTCGACTGACAACTGGCATTTGGCCCCACCTTCCCCCCCTTTTCTAATGGCCTCATTACCCTTTTGGGGCCATCGCCATTGACCAAATTACCTACGCTTCAGTAACTTTTTTTAATCCCTTCTGCTTTTCACTATTAGCAGTAACTTTAGATTTTACTTTTGGTTAAAATATGCTCTAAGTCCCTATATTTTTATTTTTAAAAATTTAATTCTTTTACTTTTCAAATTTTAAAATTCAAGTTCAATTATTTATAGGTGTGTCATTTTGGAATAAACAGATATGCACATGATAGTAATATAACAAGAAAAATGATGTAATAAACCTGAAAATTAAAAGGACTAAATTCTTTGAAATAAAAGTAGGATAACTAAATTTTATATATACAAAGAGTATAAAGACTTAGAACATTGTTTAACCTTTACTATTTTCTTTCTTAATTTATCATAAAAGATTTATTTAATTCTCACTTTGAGATTTTTCTATAAAAAAAACACCAGTATTTTTATTTTTTATTTTGAAAGAATGCAGTAAATTAATATACGAAAATACATTCTTATCCCAAGTTGTTTGAAATTGAAAATGTTTAGTTCATGTAATATTATGTTAAATATTAATTTTGAATTTCAATATGTAAATTAAAAAGGTAAAACATGGGGAGAGAGAGAGGGGGGTTCCAGTGTGAATCGGGCTAGGACGGAAAATATGGAGTTGTTGAACGTTTTAGAAAGAAATAAGAGGTTTCGTCTACAATTTGGTCAACAAAGGCTTTGACTATTACTTTTTTCCCCCTTTAAATCAAGAGGCAAAAAAGGCAAATGGAGAAAGAAATCCACCGTCCCGAAGGGTGCGGCACGTTCCACGTGATTAAAATAAAAATGAGAGGTAAGAGGAGCTCCAAGCCAAGTCAACGAATTTGACGGCCCGGCTCTGTTATTACCGGTGACCTGATTCAGCAGTCAGTTGCCCAATTACTGTCTTGGTCTTTACTTGGCCTACCCACACATTTTAGATCTTATCTCTCTTTGACTGTTCACCGGTGGGACCGAGTCCTTTGCTTACACTTTCTTTTTTTCTTTTCCTCTTTAAAATATCATTTTTATGTAAAATGTTTTAATTAAGTACTTGACGTAATAAATATTCTAGAGGCCAACTTATTATTAGAATTCATCACGGGCGGGGTTGGTTCGGGGTGGTTTAATATAAAATTTTAGGTTTATTTTTTAGTCTAGATACTGTTCAACTCGAAAAATAAGTTTAAAATTTTGTTTAAATCTACTTGTATTAATTTTTTTATATAAAAGTAAATTTAAAAAATATAGCACATCAAATATACTTAAAATATTAAAATAAATATTTTCTAACAAATTAAAAATATATTTAAAAAAAATATTTATACTTAAATAACACTAAAATTATAAGCAAGTGTATCTAAAATAGTAGCAAAATTAATAATGAAACAAGAATTATACAATACCAAAATAATATTTAATCTGCTTGTATTAATTTTTTATATAAAAGTAAATTTAAAAAATATAACACATCAAATATACTTAAAACATTAAAATAAATATTTTCCAACAAATTAAAAATATATTTTAAAAAATATTTATGCTTAAATAACACTAAAATTGTAAGCAATTGCCTCTAAAACAATAGCAAAATTAATAATAAAACAAGAATTATACAATACTCAAATAATAACAACAAAATAGTAGTAATATAACATTAAAACAACAGTAAATAGCAGAGAAAAAAAATAGGCAAATTCATGCCACACTTGGGCCAAAAAATCTTACCCGAGGTCCAGCTCATTTAGAAATGGATCTTTTTTTTATCCAAACCTATTTTTCGAACTTATATTTTTAGCTAAAACCTCCCATTTTTCGAGCGAACCTTCAAACTTGGACGAGTGGTTTAACTCATGATTAGTTTTACTTTAATTTATTCAAATTCAATTGTAAGTAATGTTTTTTAAGTGTTAGAAAAAAATCATAAATTAATTTGATTAAAACATAAGAAAAGAACAAATTCGTGTAAATACATAAACTGCATGAAGAACATAGGTACATGCATGGGGAAGTAGTGGGCTTCTTTTTCTCACTAATAACATGTGAAATGCTTTTCCATGTATAATTAACCTTTCTCTTCTTTTAAACGTTGTAGACCATATTTTTCAACATGTTGTCACAACCTTTTTATTTCACTTTTTTTTTTCTCAATGAACTTTTTTGAAAATTGAAAATTATCATTGTGGAAATTGAATGAAGGCCAAAAAAGTTAAACTCTGATTCTTTACTCTTGACTAAGAATTTAAAGAATGAGGTTTCATACATTTAAATCAATCCCACTTAAAACATATAAATATTAAAGTAAAACAAGTTTTTCTTAAGTATTTCTTAATAATGATTAAGCTTTAGTTCAATTGGTATGAGCATTGATATTAATGTAGGAAGATATGGGTTCGAGTGCGCTGAAGTATATCATCCTCCTATTTATGAGTTGGGGAGGAGCTATGAGTAGTTCTAAGTATTGTGTCAAAAAGAACATATATAATAAACTTTAAATTTTGTTTAAACCTATCAATATTTCTCTTTCAGAAGGCTAATCTAATTTCATTTTACCAGCCTTTTTTTTAATTTTTTAAAAATCAATATATGTTAATTTTAAATTGAGATAAGGTTAAATTTAGCTTTCAATGTCTACATATTATGTCAATTTAGACCTTATTTTTTTAGTTAAATTTGACCATTAATTTTTTAAAAAAGAGTTAAAATCACTTTTTTAATAGAATTGTTGACTAAAACATTTTTTTATCAATGTTGATGCGACAACTCACATGATACTTTCATGTTGACATGACACTATTCATCTTATATACCACGTCAACAAATGTTTTTAAAATTATAAAAAAATAAAAAAATTATAAAAAGTTCTTAATTGTGAAAAAAATAGCATGATACATGTAGATTACATTGCAATATGCCATGTTAAAAAATTTAACGTTTTAGTCCGTATTTCCATTAAAAAAATAAAAATTTAATTCTTTTTAAAAGGTTGGTGGTCAAATTCGACTTTTTTTAAAAAGTTGAGAGCTAAATTTAACTAAAAAAAAGAAGAATAAAAGTCAAACTAACAAAAAATATAAAGGTTAGTATTATATCTTTTTAATTTAATATTTAATGTTTAATGTTTTTTTGTACAAACTTGTTTTTTAAGGTCCAAACCTTTACAAATATCTTACTTAATTTGGATTTTGAATAAATAAATTGATGTTTAAATAATGGGAATAAAAAAAATGGAAAGGATATGAGGCGATATTTGTATGTAAAATGAAAAAAGGGGACGTGGGCATGGACTTTTTTGCAGTTTGGTTTGGCGTACGGCACAAGTATGAAGTATGAAATTTCATTTTGATGGGGTTGGACTTAGAAATTTCCCAAAAGGACATTAATGTTTTATTAAGGAAACTAGCAATAGCATCCTTTTCAAACATACGGCGCCCAAATGTAAGAATTTTAAGGAAAAGGGTTTCTTCCCCATACTATCAAACCTAATTCCATTCAAAATCAAAGCTGTGTTTTGTTCGCAATATGTTTGGATTTCCACACACCTTTAAAACGTGGGTATAATAAGGTTTTAATGTTATCCATTATTAGGCAGTACTTCATCTCTAACCTTAAATCCATCCACTTCATTGAAAATATATATATATATATTCATGCTACATTCATATTGGAATTTAAAAATTTTACAAATAAAATTAACATTGTTGGGGCTTGACCCGTATAAACACTATACCAAAACAGACTTTTAGCGGCGTTTTTAGTGGCGTTTTAATGAAAAACGCCGCAAATATTATACATTAGCGGCGTTTGAAAGAAAACGTCGCAAAAAGTTGAGCAATAGCGGCGTTTATTTCCAAAATGCCGCTAAAAAAGAGAAATAGCGGCGTTTTTTCCCCAAACGCCGCTAAAGATCTGAGCATTAGCGGCGCTTTTAAAGAAACGCCGCTAAAGCTCTGAGCATTAGCGGCGCTTTTAAAAAAAATGCCGCTAAAGACCTGAGCATTAGCGGCGCTTTTAAAAAAACGCCGCTAAAAGTTTTTCATATTTTTTTCTTATTCTTGCTTTGAATTATATTTTATTTTGATACGTTCACTTATAAGCAATGAGAAAGTTTCATTTTAGTTACTTAATTATGAAAAGTTACAAATTGCTAACTAAATAATTTAGAAGTTTTCATTTAAGTTACAAATTAAACTATTAAAATTGATTTAGGGTTTAATGTTTAGTATGTTAATTTCATGGTTTAGGGTTTGTTATTTTGGTGTATGGGTTTAGTGTTTTAAAGTTTGTTGTTTGGGTTTATTGTATAGTGTTTAATATCTTAGTGTTTACCGGTATTAAGGTTTAAGTGTTAGTGGTTAGGGGTTAATGTTTAGGGTTAAGGGTTTAGGGGGAAATGGTTAATGGGTTAGGGTTTTGGGTTTAAGGTTTATGGTTTGTGGGTTTAGGGGAAATGGTTAATGTGTTAGGTTTCTGAGTTTAGGGTTTATGGTTTAAGTTTAGGATTTTAGGGTTTAGGGTTTAGGGTGTTAACTATATGACCCAAAATCCAAAACAAAATCCTCATGAGGATTTATGGTTAATGTGTTAGCTATTAAAATATATGTTTTGTACTACACTAACATTGGCCACATGAATTCCCAAAAAGTTGGTCTCGGATTATGGTTTAAGGTTTGCAGTTTAGAGTTTAGGGTTCAAGTTTTATGATCTAAAATTTATGGTTTGGGGTTTTGAGTTTGAGGTTTAGGTTTTTGGTGTTTGTGGTTTAGGGTATAATATTTAGGGTCTAGGGTTTATGATTTAGGGATTAGTCTTGGATTTTTTAGAATATAAATCAAAATAAGATAAATGTAAATTATTATTTTAAAAATATATATATCAAAATGGGTTAAATCCCAAAAGCATACATGAACAATGGTTTAGTGTGCAATTGTATACATGAACTTTAATTTGATCCAGATCTTGTAAAATATTAACACAATTATTGATATAATTAACATCATTTTTATTTATATATTTCATACATAAAAATTTATATTTATTCAATATAAAAATATATTAATGTATTTATATTTTAAAATAATGTGTATGATTAAATCAAAATTAAAGTTTTAACTATACATTTAAACCACAATTAGAATTTCACATCTAGAATTACACATTAAACCAAAATTCATATATAATTCTGAGATGTATCTATATCAAAATTTAGGTGTATACATATAATTAAATACCATTTATATAAAAATCTAAACAACTAATGCAGATCATGCTTAAAAGAATAATGTTGATGTAAAAAGAAAGAAAAAAGAAATTCCTAAAAGAGTTGATAATAGTAATTAAATTTTTAAAATTTAATAATAAAAATTAAAAAATTAAAAATTTAATATTTTAATTAAAAAGTTCAATACTCAAAATATAATAAAAATAAAAATAAAAAAAAAATAATCTCAAAAGAAAAAAAAAAATATAAGTTAAAAATGAAAAAAAAAAAATGTAATAGTGGCGTACAAAAACACCACAAAAAATAGAGCTATAGACGCCACAAAATTTCATTAGTTTAAATAAACGATGCCGAATCAGTATATCGGTTTAATAAAAATCTAAGGCTCGCTCCAGGCAGATTCACTTGAATAGGAAGTTGAATCGTGACCTAGCTATTGGATTTGTTCTTCGCTACCCACCTTCTGTCTTCCTTACTTTCTATCTTGTCTAAGCTTGCAGGATTTTCCTCATCCGCTGTATTGAATCTAGCCGGCTTACGAGATAGATGTAACATAATCCCCGGAGAAGGATCCCAAGGAAGGAAACTAATCCAAGGGCTTACGCTTAGAAAAAAAGGAGTGGATTAGGGCTTGCTTAGGTTACAGTGGGCAGACATCCCAAGAGAGTGAAGTACGCATTCAGCCTCCGAATCAGACTAGCCCACAGCCCCCTGCATTCATCCTGAGAGTTCTATTCCGGGAAAGTGCTATTAACTCTTCCTAAACAGCGGATTCCTGTTACTTAGTTTTTTAACAGAGAAAATTTTCCTATATCGGTTTCCCAAAATCAGTCTACTCCGATTCGCTCTACTTTCGCCAAACAAACGCAAGATTTGTAGATTCATTTCTCTTGTCTCTCCGCCTCCGAATCAATGGTGAGCCCCTCGCTCTTTCTCTTCTTTTTTATTTTTTTGGTTGTTTTCTATATCTTAACTATAATCTAGGGTTTTAGTGTCAAGATAGATCTTGATTTCGGGTTCTGAATCTCTCGCTTTCAGGTTTGTATACTTTGTTTTTACAGATTTTAATTACAGCTTTTGGTTCTTTAGTGCACAAGAATTTCTCTTTACATAATCAAGTCATTGACTTGCAGGTACATTTCCCCATAGAGCTGATCCTATTTTATAATTATGCTGTTTAATTAACTGGAACTATTCTATTTTAGCTGTCATTTATCAGCAGGTCGTTGAAGAATTGGAACTGGTATTATTTTAGCTGCCACTTTCAATTGGAGCAAAAATGCTTAAAGAAGTTCTAAAGTTTGGCCCTATAGTGGAATGATGTTCCCTTCCTCTCCTTTTCTGCTATGGAAACTGAACATTACTATTTTCCCCCAACTTTTTGACTCATAGTACTGCTAGGGTTTAATTAGCAATTTCTTTTAAGAAAATAGCTCTTTCTAGGCCTTCCTGGGAAGCATTTATACAGTTGTGATGTAACCAAAGTCTTTGTTGTCCTTCACTAGAATAAAAGGCGGAAAACATGGTTCTCTTTTATAATGCTATTGGCAGGTGTTGGACCTAAGTTTAACTTTATTTATCCCTTAGAGCCTGCTTAGGTGGGGGCTGGGGAAGAGTGATTTGGTCCTGGTGTATAGGCCTTTAGACTTCGTATTGTTTGTGTGGTTAATTGTGTTGATATGAATTGATTCGATAGGCATGATCTTTGCTTAGATACAGTGTTCACACTGATAGCTCATGGATTTACAAATCTAGAATTATTGGCATTGAGTTGGTAGGTTTTAAAGTGAAAATCCTAATTGTATTAAAGTATGAAAATCTGAAGTGATCACTTGACTTTATGATGTGGTGTCAACTGATATTCGTTTGTGTTATAAAGATCTAATACACTTTATTGAAGATACAGCAGCATCCAGAAGTCTGGTTGTTTCCATGAAATACAAAAATATTAACATGGGATGAATTCTTAGTGGTTCAGAAGCATGCTGATGGACAGATCTCTGTTACATTTTCACTTTATGCGTATTTGTAGGTTGAGCTTTGTGGTTGATCCTAGCTAGGAAATTTAGTTTTCTTGAGTTTTAGAGGCCAGTCCTGGAAAGACTTTTTCATCTGATTTACTCTCATGTCTAATTTCAAAGGTTAATTTTGATTTGCAACCAATTAACCCTGCATGCTGTAAAAATCGTTGCCATATTCAGCATACTACTTTTGATTCAGGTTTCATCCTGCTTGTATAGAAATGACAGCAGAGGATGCTAAAAGACTTGACCACTTCTTTTGTGAAACTTGTTCTTCTGAAGGTAAGAAAAAGTTACGGAATTCCCATGCTGCTTCCAGACCCTCGGATACAAAGGTCTTCCCGATTCCTCGCCCTTTCATTCATTTTTGGTATTCTTTATTAGTTATTCACCACACAGTCTGTATCTGTAAGTGCTTATCTGGCTGCCTGCTTGTATGATTTAAGTTCCTGTTTAAAATGTGCTAATGGTATCACCAAATTCTTCAGCTGGTATGTATTATCAACTGATTCTTACTGCTGTTAACTTGCATGAGAAGTTAATGCCTCAATGATTTATTTATTGAGACTATGTTTTGATTATTACTTTTTGCTTCTGAAAAAGTTGCCATGAAACTAACTATGTCAAATAGATATAAAATAATGCACATTCAAACATATTTGTCTGGTAGGCCCACTAGCTGAAGTGAGTTGATCCATACTTGAGACTAAGGTGAGCGTATGTGTTTTTGAACTTGTATTGTATAAAAAAGGAACATATTTGTCTCATATAACATAAAAATGCTCCATAGTTTGTAGTCACAAATTTGGTTTCTTATCATGCAAAAATATTAGTATGTGTTTTTGTATGGAAATGCAATTTTAGCTTCATTTCTTTGAACTAAAGGAAAACAGTAATGACAAAATGAAGCCTCTGCTTGCAAATACCTTTTCAAACATATAAAATCTAGGTTTAGTGTACTTAATAATAATTAAGTGAATGTCCATCTGCTCATACTATAGGATCCACCTACGACTCATTGTTAACCAGTTAATATGAGAAAACTTGCTAAACAAAAATTGTTTCTTGATTGCAGGACCAAATTTCAATTATGAATATTAGATTACAAGCTTGCAATACGTCAGACACTTTTGATACCATTTCCATATTACAAGAGAGTGATCATATTGGACTTATGTTGCTGATTGAGGTAACCATGCCAACTCCGAAGGAATAGGTCCCAGATTAGTTTCTGTTTCAATAAGCTTTGGTGGGATGCTTATATTTGCAATGATGCTTGGGCTTGTTTCTGATGCAATTTCTGAGAAGCTTGATTCGTTGAGAAAAGGAAGAAGTGAGGTTGTTGAGCAAAACCACACTCTAATTCTTGGGTGGAGTGATAAATTGGTAAACTTTTAATCAGACAATTTATCTATGGTTACAAATCTCATTGGGTTTGGTCTATTAAGTTTGTGCACTCTTGGTTGATGTAATTCATTTTCCTCCTGAATAAAGGCCAATCTTTCTAGTATTTGGACCTTTACATATATTTACACCATGTGCATATGTATTATATATTGTTTAATGTCTGTTGGTACATGATGAAGGAAGTTGATTGAAGAAATATAATTAGTTATCTTTTGGGTTCAATCAGAAATTTTGGACACTTGTGTTTATATTTGACATTTTCCCCTCATGGTTGAGTTTATAAGCACTTATGTTGTTGATTTCAGTTGTTGTAAATTATGATATTGAGATATCTACTGTGTTGATTCTCTTTGTTTCCTTCTTCCCCCCCCCCTTTAATAAAAAAAAATATTATTCTCTCTGGTTTTCCATCCCTAGTTCTTTTTATTTCTCCCTAATTTCTTCTCTCTCTCTCTCTGTCTCTGAAGTTTTCCTATAATCTCTACTCCCTAACTCTTTCCAGATTCTTGTTCTACATCATACAAACATCTGAATTTGTCTTTGCACATACCTTATGCAAGATCCAGGGCTTACCGCCTGATTTAATGTTCAGTATAGAATTACGTTTCTGAATTCACAGAAGACACTTTGGCATTTTCGTTTAGTATTTTAAAAATTGTTGTGTTCCACTTTGATGACCTATGAGTACCTCTACAAATTTCAGACTCAACATTATATATATGACAGGTTTTATGCTGTTGTTCTCTACATTGTTGATTATTTTGTTGTCAATGCAGGGTTCATTGCTCAATCAACTTGTCATAGCTAATGAGAGTTTGGGTGGAGGGATTGTTGTGGTGATGGCTGAACGGAACAAGGAGGAGATGGAGCTAGATATTGTTCAGGTCTACCCTTTTGTGTTTCAGTATTATCTGGGCTTAGCTTTCTGTTGATTTTGGGTGTAGAGCTTTTAAGGACTACTTTTAACTGATACTGATCTTGGTGCTAATTTATGGCAAATTTTCAGGTCATTACCTCTTTACATGGGAATATAGAGGTATGCATTGTCTTTCAGTTATCGTGCCTTCTTTTTTTCAGTTATTATTTTGCAGTGTTGTAATGTAACTGTCCCTTTAATTTCTATAATTTAGTCACCACATTCACTCTTGGCTAGTGATGTTTTACACATAAAGCACTGCTTTCAACTCTGCTGCTTTGTTTGGATAATGTTAATTCTAATGGAAGGTTTTGGCCATATGGAACTAAGTTGATTAGTGAATACAATGATAATATAATGTAATGGAGCGGTAGTAGGAGCAGCTATCTCCGTATCAAAGTTGGTGCCACTTTCATTGTTAATTTAGGTAGTGCTTAAGTCACTACTTTTCTGTACATGACCATCTTAGGTGTCCAGTTGAGGATTTTGTCAATTTTATTTGGTGCCTCACTTACATGACCATCTTAAGTGGTAGATGACATTTGCTCCCAAATCCAAGTAACATAGAAGGGCATCTGCTGGGGGATAGAGTATTGCGTAGCAAAGCTTTTAGATACATGAATTAATAACTGTTTGATGCCTTATTTTAACTCTTCACTATTTGAAAGTAAATATATTTTACATATTGATTTGTTACTATTGGTTTTAGGATGAGGTCATGTCATTTTATGCATTAAATTATGATAACCTTTAATGTCTCGTTACAAACACACTCACCTTGTCTTATTCATATTGGATTTTATATTTTAAACTATGTATATATTCAGAATTAGTGAAATGTTCTTTGATACTTGCAGTTTCAGGAGTTAACAAATATGAGAGTAATCTAGAAAGTGTCTGTAACTAGTTTCTTTCACTGTTGAGTGAGTTAAGCAGTAGGCTAATCCATCCATGTACATGATAGAAATCTGATTTTTCAAGTAGTTGATGAGCTGACAGCTATGTATGATATGAATCTATTTTATTGGGTATACATTTTAAATCAATATGTTTAACCTTATATATCCTGTGGGGCTTTGATTACGAAAGAACCTGGTTTAATTTCAAGTTCTTGGTTTTATTTGTCAAAGGATTTGATTATTCTATTGTAGGAGCAAAAATGTTTTTATCTGATATATGTTTTTAGTCTGCAAATATTAGTTTCTATCTTCAACGTAGCGAAGTATTTATCTGAACTTATCCCTTATTTCGAAGGATATACATCTGATTCTTCAAAAGTTTAGTACATCTATATTCTTTTAGCATTTAATTTCTCCATTGGATTATCATATTAAATTAATTCTGTGAAAATCAATGTTCTGCAGTTGTTAATCCGAAGATCGTCTTTATTCCGCTGCTTATATTTGAAATAGCTATTTTGATTGATAATATCAGGTATATTTATTTAACCATTATGTTGATCCTCTATTTGTGGTTGAGTACTTACTGGTACTATAAAACTCTTGTGCCTATTAACTAAATAGATTTTGTTCACGTTTTGGCTCTAGCCAATAAGAATCTGAAATCCCTGTTATGCAATTCTTTTGGAATTTGCTTTAATATCTTCTTTTCTTTTAATATGCAGTGTGGAAGTTGATTGCCCCAGTTGTGAAGCAACAACCTAAAGTGATGAACAATGAGGAGTCAGTGCAGCAGATAAATAACTCAAACTCGCCATGATTTTGTTTTGCTGATGAAATTTTATCACATCCTTATTGTTTATTTCTTTATTCTTTCCCCCACTTCTTTTATTGGCTGGTTTTACGGTGTGGCTTAATTTGTTAATTAAAATCCTAGTATTGATTGGCTTAATTTTTTTTTTTGGTTTAAATGTTATAGGCTGAAAAATGTTTAATTTTACTATTTTTCCCTTAAATTTTTTTATAATATTTTAATCTTATTCTTCTTTTATAATATATTTTTTTATTTTTCATGACCTTTAGCGGCGTTTTTAAAAAAGTGCCGCTAAAGGTCATGCTTTTAGTGGCGTTTTCAGAAAAACTGCCACTAAAGGTCAAGCTTTCTGTGGCGTTTTTAGAGAAAGCGTCGCTAAAGGTCATGCTTTTAGTGGCGTTTGTAAAGAAAGCGTCGCTAAAGCCCTGACTTTTAGCGGCGTTTGTGGGAAAAGTGCCGCTAAAAGTCATGATCTTTAGCGGCTTTTTTTTCTCATAAACGCCGTTAAAGTTTGCGGCGTTTGTTTTAGCGGCGTTTTTACGGCGCTTTCGAAAGCGCCGCAAATACTATTAGTGGCGCTTATAAACGCCGCTAAAAGTCTGTTTTGGTGTAGTGAAACAACGAAATAGAAAAGGTAGAATAGATCGAACATAAATTTTACGTGGAAAACTTCTCCGAAGAGGATAAAAACCACAAGCAAAAGAGGCTTCAACTTTTCACTAAATAAGTAAACAAATGAGAGTACAATATGAAGAAAATAAACCTAAATATACTAAACATACATTACCCAAAACCCTGAATATAAAGCCCTAACTCTCATAGAGTTCTCTCAAAAAGGGTACAAAACTCTCTCCATAGTTACCACGAAAACTCTAACCAAAACTTATCTGCGACTATATCTTGTCGCCCCCAAAAGAAAAACCTTGTAGTACTACATCTTTAATTGTCTCTTAATTGAAAAACCTTGTAGTACTACATCTTTAATTGTCTCTTAATTGACCTCTTTAAATAGGTTAAGATTAGAGTTCTAATCATACTAAAGTATCCCTAGAATAATCAGAGTCTAACTGGGAGAAGAAGTCTTACTTGAAGTCTAAAACATGGCTACCAAATAGGAGAACAAGTCGTGACATCGCAACATCCCATTCGCCTCGTCACAACGTTGTCCCAACGAGCCGACATTCCTCTTCCCGACGTCAGACCTGTTTTGGCCCTTCTTCAGTTACTCGTCAATTCTCGTCTAAGGTACCTGTAACATGTCCAATAAATGCAAGGCACACCCCACAAGGATAATGATAAGTGTGTAAGAAATAATACAAAATTATATATATATATATATATGGGACAAATTTGTAACTCTATTTAAGGAATTAAAAAAAAATGCACACTACCAATATATCAATTTTAAAAATATGATATGAATACATAAATTATTTATATATAAGTAAGGATAACAATAGGACGGAATGGAATGGATTTTGCTCGTCCTAACAATAATTTAACTTTTACATCTTTTTCCCTAATTTTGGCCTGAACTTAATTTTTTTTTAACTTAATATCTCAACCTCCACCTTAAAAAAAAAAGTCTCGCTGTCTTCCCTAACCCACCCTAAAATATTAATTAATTTTTAAAAATTAAACAAAATGAGTATTAATAAAATCTTATAAAAATTAAAAATATTTAACTAAAAAATATAAAAAAATAGTTAAAATATTATAAAATCTTACATGGATAAAGGGTTTAGCATTTTAGCTCATAAGTATTGTTACCGTTGCAATAACAAAGATGATGTAGGTTCGAACGCGTTTAAGTATACATTTATTATTTATAAAATTAAAAGAGAGGTATTTTGATAAATCTTTCTAGAAGACAAAGTGGTTTTTGTTAAAAACCTAATCCTACCCCCAAAATTTTAAATGAAAACCTACCCCTCTCCGCAATTAATTTTAAAAAATTAGTCTTTTATACTGTTGATTAAATTGGAATTCATCCAATTTGGATAATTTTACTATTCTTACATGAAAAATTATAAATATTAAATACTTTAAATATAATTACATAAATATGCATTTATATTTATATTAAGTCCTTAACTAAGTTTGGCATCACGAACCAATTAAGTACTAATTTTATTGGAAAATTACTAAAAAAGCATTTTATATACAAAGTAAGTTATATTATTATGAGAGTTTTTTTTTTTTTTAAATAGAGTTATAAGTGTAAAAAACCTTTAAGAATACACAAAAAAAAAAGCCTCTTGCCTTAATTCGCACTAAATAGAGCTCGTGTCATTAACAAAAAAAACTCAATTAAGCCTTTCCTTTAATAATTTCCATCTTTGACCATGTTGGTCATTAAAATAAACTAACAGACTAATCAGGTGGTGACATGTGACAACTTCTAATTTAATCTTCCATTTTTTTCACAAAAATCATAAAAAAATCTTGAAAAATAAAAAAATATAAAAATTATTATAAAAAATATTCTTAAAAATATTTAGAGAATTTAAAAATATTAAAAATTTATATAAACTTATAAAAGTTATAAAAATTTCATAAAATATTATTTATAAGTTTTTTAATGATTTTTTATATTATAAAAAATTCTAATAAATTATAAAAAAATATAAAATTAATAAAACATATTAAAGAATTTAAAATTTCATAAAAAATATAAAAATATAAAAAAATTCAAAAAAAAACCTCTAATAAATTATAAAAAATAAGAAATTATAAAAAAGAGTGATTTAAACCTCTAAAATTACCATAATGAACACATTGTTGGCATCCATTACCCTTAGTGTAGTTATTTCATCATGTATGCATGTAATTTTTTGTACATGGTTTAATAAAATTTTGTCGTTTATATTACTATCTTTCGTATTTGTTCTCAATGGTTTTTTCATGAAAAGCAAAATGTATAAACAAATATTGGCTCACTAATTACATAATGTTTAACTAATATTAAGTTGCATCATGTGGTCAGAAAATAATGCGAGAAGACAACTTATATTAGCGAGTAATCTAATTGATGAAGAATCAAAATTGAGCAAATTGGTTCAATGGACTATAATGTTGTCTATCAAGTCCAATTGAGGAGATACCTTGTCTTGGGTATCAAAGCGAATGACTCTCAAAAGAAAAACATAAGTGTGATTGTCTAGATTGATAATACATCGGACAAGACCCAAGATGAATTTATTCTAGATTCACTTACAGATTTATTTACTTGTGATGTATTGATGTTTATAGTGGGACTTACCTTAATCTTGAGTAAGTAATTAACTGTGTATGTAACTTGTATAGTTTGATATATTAAAACCCTGAGTTCAATTGGTAATAAAGCTGAAAGTTGGTATGTTGGGTATACGACTTATGTATGACATAACCTTATAACAATGAAACTCATGGCCCAACAAAGGATAAATGATATACTATCATTAGCATTACATGGTTGATGAAAAATAAATGTGACCACAGGTCATTTGTCTTAATAGACTTTTTCATGAAGGAAGAAGCAATGGTTACTATGAGATAAAATAAGATCATATTGGATGAACGAATTTAACCTAAAGTGATAAAAGATATCCTATGAGGGTAACACACAAATGACAAGGTCATTGGACAAACATGTAAATTAATTTGCTTTGGTAAAGGTATATCATAAAGGAGAGTTCAACCATGATACTTTTAGTGGATTAACTCCATGACTAAATAATGTTGTAATTAATAGACGAGGAGTCGAAACTTAATTTCTAATTATTTGAGCCTAATTATATATGTCCAACCAGTCTATCCACTAGCTCATCACAACCCTATAAGGATTGCATTTGAATCGATACGCTGAATTAATGAAAACAACGAATAGAAAAATAGATTGCATGTATTACTATTTGTAGTGAATACATTTTCTCACATAAGAACAAGAGATGACTTAGTGACTAATTTAAATTTTTTGAATTATTATTTCATTTATTGTAATAAATAATTGAATTTCAATGTGAAAATTAAATTAATAAGCCATCATAGTTTTACATAACAAGACAATTAAATTTATTTACTCATACATTTTAGTACGAAAAAGTCATCATGACTTTAATGAGAATAGTGTTCTGTTGAGAACATAATTTAATTGAGTGAATTAATTGAATTTATTTTAATTAAATAAATAATATTTAGGGAATATAAAACGGCTTATTAAGGTGGATAAATTATATGAGTTGGTAAAAAAACCATGGGCGGCACATTTGACATCTTTAAGGTTTCAAAAGGGATGTGTTGCCCACCATACAGTCCCTGTGGGACTATGTGCGATTTTTATTAAAATATTATTAGTTTGTCTTTTCTTGTTCAAGTAGGACTCTTGTGATTTTCTTTATAAATAAATTAGATGTTGAGTGTAGTCACTGATCTGTCGTAATTCAGTATAACAAATTAAACTAGTTTTCGCATCTGAGGAGCTTGAATACAAATATTTTTATTTAGTTTTAGTTGAGTTTTTAGAATTTCATTTACATTTAATAAAAAGTGTAATTTGAGTCTTTTATTGACTTTAGGGGTCGAATGAGGCTTAAGGGTGAGCTAATATACTTTGTGAGTGTGTAGGAGACCATTAGAAGGTGTACCAACTTAATATTGGTCACTTTGTTGCAACACAGGGAGTTTGATGTCGCAACATAAGGAGCAGAGCACAAGAATCCTAAGACTGCCTTCAGTGTCGCGACACACCCCTGAAGCTACCGTGAGTACGAGCATACTACTTTCGATGTTGTGAAACAAGAACTAGGGTGTCACAACATCAATTTTTTACGGGAAGTAATTATGAGCCAGGGGCATTTTGGTCAGCACAATCAAATATTAAGCACAGGAGCGTTAGCTGACTTAGGGTTGAGGACGACAACAACCCTAACTCTATAAATAGGCTCTTAAACACTTGTTAAAGGACAACTTTCATACTTTATAATTTTCTTTTGTAATATCAGTTTTCAGTTTTTCATTTTTCTTAGGCTTTAGGTTATTTTCAATTTTTCTATTTGCATTTGTCAGGAGACTTGATTTGTGGAACTTGATCAACTCTTTATGGATTTCGTACTTCAATCAATACAATTTAGGATTCTTTTAAACCTTCGTATCTTGATTCGTTATTAATATTTATCTTTCGTATCAAGTTTATTGTGTTTTTGAGATCCATGAGGAACTAATCCTCTTATAGAGGATTAGCGAGTGGAGGTATGATTAATTGATTGTTGTGCAGGATTTTCTTAGTGGATCAATTGTTCGGGAGATGAAGAACTTAAACCAAGGTTTGACGACCCTAGGAAGTCATCTAGGTGGGAATTAATCCAAAATTTGTATGGCCTATCCGTGAACACCTTAGCCTCGAATCGGTTTGGACTTTGAGGTCGAGAAATAAGTAGTTCTTCTCGACTCGTTAGTTTAGTGGAAGATCGAAAGATCAGGGTAACGACTAGTTGATTGAACAGGGAACCCGAAGTGATAATTAGTTATGATTACCGAAGCGAGCTAATCACCCATGCTCAGATCTGATTCAGTTTTTATATTAAGTTTACCAAAGTCTTTTCTTTAAATTATTTTATTCTTTATTTACAAAAATACCAAAAATATTTCTTTATGTTTATTCATAATATAACTTACTTAAAGTACTAATTAACTCTATTTGTGCTTAGGTTAGGATTAATTTAGTGCTCACCTCCCTTAGGTGCAATCCTCGGAGTACTCACTTACTTCATTGTAACTATATTACAACCTGACCCGTATACTTGCAGACACCGCCTATTTGATATATTTTGTGCAGGATTCTTACTTTGGACGTTAGTACATTTGGAGGCAGTCAGTCACTCTATCGAAAAATAGAGAGATTTATTCTTAAATAAATTTTACTTTTGTAAGAACTTGAGTCAGGTTTCTTGCCTATAGAGAGATTTAATTTTCCCTATTGGAAAATTAAAAGTTTTCATTATGTGATCAGTTCATGAATTAGAACTCATTCTTTAAGCAAATCAAAAGTTCGAAAATAGTGGAGAAGATCGTGTTGGTTGAAAGTCGAAAAATGACTAGAGCCACTTAGTCAAAAACACATGTACTAATTTAGTAAACTTTATTGTTATAAATAACACAAAGGCTCAGATTTTAGAAAAATTGAAAATTTCCATTCTGTAAATAAAATATTTTCTAAATCGAATTTTTCCAATATACATAACATTGGACCAACCGATAGATAATGGGAATAGTTGTCAAATCGTTAGGGTCATTTTCCTGTTGAATAAAATATTTTCGATCTTCCATAAGTAAAACGATAATTGCAAGATCCTCTCCATTTTAACGATAATTTATTATTTAAATTTTTTTATCTCTGGATTTTTAAGTACAATATATTAGTTTGGACTTTGAAAACTTGAAAATTGTTTGCTAAGAATTGTATAATATAAAATATTTTTGGTATGGTTAGATACTATAAAACCAAAAATTTATTATCCAATGGTTGCAAACATTAGCACATGTCAACATGAAATATTCTAATGACTATTCCCATTATCCAACGGTTGGTTTGATGTCACATGTACATTTTGATTTTGGGGATTTAATTTCCAAAATTTGGAACCAATAAATGAATTTTTATATAATTATAATATGGCATAATATCAAAAATAGCCCTTAACATTTGGTTGTTTGGTCATTTTGGCCCTTAACATTTTTTTGGGACCACTTTCACACCTAATATTTTTGGGGGGTCAAATTGGCCTGTTTTTAACGGAGATGCTGACGTAGCCGTTAGGTGACTAACGACGCTGGTTTGGAATTTTTTTTACTTCACCTAGGCCCCAACACATTTGACACCTAATTAAAATTAAAATTAATTAAAAAAAAAGAATCAGATATTAAAAAAAAAAGAGAAGACCGATCGATCCTAAAAACAAAAAACTCTTGAATTAGTTAATAAAGAGAGAGAGAGAGAGAGAGAGAGCAGACAGTGAACCCTAACTTGAGAAGGTAAGAAAATTGTGCGAAAGAAAATTACCTAAAGGTTATTGCAAAATCACATTTGATTTTGGATGATATATTGGGGTATGTTTTTAAAATTTTTCATTTTGAAAATATTATGTATATTATTTCGGTTTATGTTTAGGGTTTTTGAGTTTGGGGATTTTGGTTTAGGTTGTCGAATTTAGGGATTTTGGGTTAGAAGTTTTGATTTTGGGGATTTTCATTTAGGGTATTTTGATTTTGGGGATTTTCGTTTAGGGTTTTCAATTTTTTAAAACATTGGTTTAGGGTTTTGCTACTAATTAAAAGAGGAATTTCATGTATTTTAGTTTTTGGCTACTAACGAAATCGAAATCCCTCAATAAACCCAAAAGCCAAAAAAGAGGACTTTTTGATTGTTTCATTTGATAAATCTGTAAGTTTGATTATACTTTTTTGTTAAATGCACGAATTTTAGGTGAGGGTTATAATGTTTGTTGGTGGGGGCAATAGTTCTAGGCATAATTCAGTAGGTGAACTTATTGAAGTAGTCCTTCCATCTTTTGTTGTTGTTATGTTATTAAATATATAAACCCTATCAGATTTGATTATATAATTATTAAATCATTTAACTTTATATGCATTCTGTATTGTTTATAATATTTAATATTTTGTTTGTCTATACCTTTTCTGGTTACACTTTGTTTGTCCGTTAGTATGGAATCTTACTATTTTCTAACTTTTGTAATATGTTTTTTTATTGTTTAAATTGCAGATGTCTACAGAGGATGAATACTACATAAACTTGTATGTTGGGGGTAAATCTGTACGTGATCTTTATGTTAGGTATTTTGGTGGTGAGATGGTGAAGCTTAAAGAGGATCTAGATACGATAACGTATTTTGAGTTGTGTAAAATAGTTAAAAAAGAGTTAGGGTTTAATACAGTGCAACTAATTTATTTCCATGTACCTGGTAGTAGGACTTTGCAGGATAACCAGTAGGACTTTGTAGGATAACCTTAGGGTTTTGTGGAATGACAATAACACTATTGACATGTTGAATTACTAGGTTAAGCATAAGGAGATAGACCTGTTGATACGAACTTGTTTCGGTGATGATTCAAGTCGTTTAGATTTCCTGATCGTTAAAATGAGAAGTATCGTTCGAAATAGAACAAAGGGGTTAAATTCGGCCAGACATGGTATTCAGTCTCCAAAATAGGTTCAAAATGGCTAGGTGTAGTGATGATGATTAGTTGGCTATCAAAGAAAAACAAAGGAATAAGAAATAGTTTGGTTGGGATGGAATTGGATCGAAGTGAACTTAAGAATCAAGAATGAACCAACACTATGATTGAGTGCTGACCCGAAACTTATAAGGTGGATGGATGTTGAAGGATAGATTGACCGTGTCCCTCTATCAAGAATGATAGGAACCAATTGGTATATGGGTGAACGACACACTCGGTTTAGGAGTGATAAGTTAAAAAAGAAACAAGGTAGACGCCACTAGCTCTTGCTAGATATGTCAGCTTGAGTCTTAAAACGAAATAGGAGAGTTGGAAAACTCACAAAATGTTATAAACATTCAAAAGGTAGCAAAAAGTCCATTACAATGAGCTGATTACAAGTATTTATAGTGCTAGATAAAGGCCTAGCCGAATAGTCACAATGATCAGCTTAAATGAGTCATTATTACAATGAAATAAAACTTAATCAATAAGCACAAACTCTTAAATTCCTCTAAGCCTAAGCAACTCCAACCATCAATATGATTTATTGCTCCAATTCAGCTGATTTAATGAGCTTGAATGCTTAGGTATCATTCTTGAGCAGCCAAAGAGTTTTTAGAATAAGCTTTAAATTCCCTCTTGGCAGCCGAATAGACACCAGCAATAAGCTTTAAATTTCCACTTGGCAGCCGAATAGACACCAACAATTTTATTGATATTTTGAGCACTTGGAGAAGGGGAATAGACTGCTGAATTTAAATGATGCAAAATGCTCTTCTTAAATGTTATAACAGCCGCATTTAACACTTTATAACAGCTCCCTTGTACATAACTTATTCCAGCTGAATAGTCACTTAAAAACATTAACAAACACATTAAACACATTAAACACATTTAAACATTAAACACATTAAACTTAATAAGCTTAATTAATAAACTGTTAAATAAACACATTCAACAGTAATTTATTCCAGGAACTAAGAAATGCATAAATTAATTATTGAACATACAACTCAAATTTATTTAAAATAAAAATAAACACACTTTAATTAATGCAATAAAATGTAACAGCCAAATTAAATAACATACTTATATAAACAAACTCACACATATTAAACAACTAAGATGCTTAAATGCATGGTTTAAGATGCAAACTAAATAAACAAATGAGTTACTTAATGCAAGACTTAATTTAATGATGCAGACTTAAACTAACATGGGAGTTACATAATGCATGACATAATTTATGATGCAGAACACACAAAGTGCAAGTCAAAATTAAAATATGCAAACTTATTAATTTAAATAAAACTTTATTAAATTAAAAAGTCCTTAAAAAATTTGGCCCAATAATCAATCAGGCCTATGAGATGTTTCATCTTGCACTTGGGCCCCTCAAGTTTAGGCCAAATCTCGATGGCGTCGAGTTGCGTCGTAACATGATGTGACCGGGTTCACATCACCTGTATGTAGAGCATGAGATTGGCACAGCTATTTTTGTTGATGATGATTTAATGTTAGCTGTAGCAACTGTGGAAGGTGCTGGTGATGGTAACGAAGGTGTTGAGGTTGTTGGCAGTAAAGGTGGTGAGGGTGTTGAAGGTTTAAAAGGGGAGGGTGTTGAGGTTACTGGCAATAAATGTGGTGAGGGTGGTAAAGGTTTAGGTGGGGAGGGTGTTGAGGTTGTTAGCAGTAAATGTGGTGATGGTGGTGAGGTTGAGGGTGGTGAAGGCTTAAATGGGGAGGGTGCTGAGATTGCTGAAAATAAAAGTAGTAAGTGTAACCCCTTAAACCGGGCCTAAACATTACGACCCAATTTAAGCAATTATATGGGCCATAAAGGCGACCAAAACGTTTTTATAAGAAAAATCCATTTGTCCTTGAAACATGTCATTTTGAAAATATCATGTTCTTTTTAATAAAACTTATTTGTTCCTTTTTATTAAAATACTTGTATTATAACTTAGTTTTGAAAACACATTTGCAGCAGATACTAATTCTTAAAAATGTTTAATGATCATTTAAAACTGAAATCCAATATAAGCAATCCATGCAATAATTCCAAAATATCAGAAAGGAAGCTCCCCATGCCATAATCCACAATTTAAAATAAAGTCCCAAAAAAATTATTAAAACAAACCCAAATTAAAGTCCATAAAAATCCGTAAATGATATAAAGTCCATAATTTATTAAAAAGTTCACATCCAAGAGCATCACCGAAAATATGCATCCAAGTCCTAATTACGAAGACAACTTGAAACATACACATAAGATGGGTGAGCTTACAAGCCCAGTGTGAGATCATCAAAATATTGTTACATAACAACACATCGATTAAACACATTCATTTTAATATGTATATCATATTCGTAGAAATATCAAATCACCATAGATACACATTCATGAATATA
The DNA here is from genome assembly GCA_025698515.1 of Gossypium sturtianum. Lineage (NCBI taxonomy): Eukaryota > Viridiplantae > Streptophyta > Magnoliopsida > Malvales > Malvaceae > Gossypium > Gossypium sturtianum. The sequence goes on from CM046948.1 coordinate 14,138,870, forward strand.
TCGAGACATATTTATGTAACAATGCACATTATGAAGAATTTCCTACCCATCTCTGCTACACTCCAATATCGAGTTTCCAAGAACCCGTCCATCTAATAGCACACCATTTGTGGACAAGCTACCACATAATTACCGATAAAAAGGCCACATAACACATTGTGGTCAAGCCACCATATAATTGCCAATAACAGTCACATAATCGCAGATAAACTGCCACATAACTTTCACCTTTCACAAAACTCACCCCATGCATGTGATATGGCCATTTGTCAAATTTAACACATATAATTCACTTTTCACATTTTTCATGTAATAATGTTCATAATCTCACATAACACATATTTCTCAATTTTACACATATGCATGTAAACATGTCCACATTTTCATATATCACATAATATTCGCTTTTATTCACTTAAGCATACTTTAATATACTTTTCATATTAAATCATGGATCTCATTACATACACATATGTCACACATTTAAATCATCAACATACCAGATAAGCCATGTATTACATAACATAGAGATGAGATTTGTATGCATGTCATCATCACATACATCAACACATTACAAAACATGCCTTTCATGAAACTAATGGGTTTCTTCTTGATGAATTTTTCAACTCCTCTTGGAGTACTTAATGTACTCTCAATTAATTATTTAATATCATATTATTAAAATGAAAGTGAACATATTACGCACAAATTAAAGGTTTAAATCCAATACCTTATGTTGTAAATCCGATTGCCATAATCCCTTTTAACAATTTCACTCAATCTATCTCGCAAGACAATCTAACACATAAGTAACGTTTATTAACTAGGATCCTTTGATAACATTTTCGTCACTTAAAAGATCGATTATTAAAAGTCTCAACAACGCTCACCCCACAATTTAAGACTCTCGAAATGAGGATTTCCAATTGTGAAGTTAGGGGTCTCCCTTATGAATATCGTTCGGCCCTTCAAAGTCGATATGAAATTGTATTAGTACGATAATAATCAAAAAATAAAATATTATATTGACACTATGACACTATACCATTCAACCAAGATATGAAACCTTTAAATGAAGGATTTTACGATCCAAATAACCACACTTACATTTGATTCAATACGGAATGGCTGATGAATCGAGGAAGGAATGAGATCGATGATTTGAGTGATCTAAAATTATTGATAAAGTGAAGAGAAAATATGATTTTATTCAATTAAAGAGTCGGCAAGTGAAAGAGGAAGAAAAATGAAGAATCTCGGCCACCAACAACGACAACGATGGCAGCTCGGTGGTGGTCCAACGATGGTGGAGTAGCAGTCTGACGACAATCCGGTGATGGTGGAGTGGCAGTTCGACGGTGGAGGGCTATGGGGTTTCAACGAAAAAGAGGGGGAGAAAGGAGTGAGAAAAGAAAATAAGGTAAAGAAGGAGAAGGATCCGCGGTGGCTTGTGGTGGCGGTCAGCAGTAGAAGTCAGGAGAAGCGAGGAAGGGAGGTGCTTATGGTGGCTAAAAGGTGTGTTGGTGGTCGTACAAGGGTTGGTTGTGGTGGAGGAAGAGCAAAGACAAAAGAAAAGGGATGGTGGTTCTTTTTTTTTTTTTCAAGTTGAGAGAAAATAGAGGTGAAAGAAATGAAAAAAAAAGAATAAGGGAGAATGAATGAGGTAGGGAGGACAAAGGGTGGTGAAAGCTTGGTCAACTGTGACTAGGTTCAATGAACCACAACAAAAGGCAATATATGAAGTTTTGGCAAGGGAGAGAGATATAGAGTAAAAAGGGGATCATGTTACCTCAACATATTGTAAGTTTGACTCATAAAGAGGAAAAGGAATCCTCCTAAACATGGTAACAATTGGGTGGATGGCAAGCACATTATGCATATGGAAATTGTGTTAAATTTTTTTTAAAAAAAATATAATAATAAGGGGACTTAAACTTAAGACCTTTAGGATAGCTTAAGTGCACTTAACCACTTGACCACTTCACTTCCCTATTTTAATTCCTACCACATTTATTTTAAAAACATGGTGTGACCTTTGTTAAGGTTTGAGGCAAGATTGCACCATATTGAAAATAGTGTGAGGGAAGGGATTCGAACACAAGTCATCATGGACAGCTCCACCACTACTCAACCACTATACTTGATATTTATTAATATTAAAAGATCATCTAAAATAAATAAATAAATAATAACTAAAATTCGGGCGACCACTATCTCGGTTCATTATCCTAATTTCTACTAACCCCATTTTTAGGATGTGACAGTGAGGGTGGTGAAGGTGTTGAAGGTTTAGGTGGGGGAGGGTGTTGAGGTTGCTGGTAGCCAATATGGTGAGGGTGTTAAAGTTTTAGATGGTTTAGATACATCTATTGAAGGGTTAGAAGAGGGTGATGGAGATTTAAATAGTAGTGTTGAAAAAGCTAGTGAGGAGGGGGTTGAGGATGAAAGTGATAGTGATTCAAAGGATGAGAATGTTTATTTGATGAATGTGATGTACTTTTCAGACAGTGATGATGATGAAGAGCTTCAATAAGCTAGGCAAAAGGTGAGGGAAGTGGAGGAGAAAACTAGTGGGAAAGTTAAGGAAACAGTATTTGATGAGATTGAAAGTGAAAGCTTTGAAGAGCAGTTTGAGGCTGAGGTCCCTAAAGAAGTCGAGGGTGAAGGACTAAATAATAAAGTTGGTAGGGAAGAAGAGGGAAATGAGACTAAATATTTTGATAGTGATGATCATGGGAGCATACTTGGGTCAGATGATGATGAAAATACTGATGCTTGTAGATGAAGAAATGGGTTCCCCACATACAATCCAAACTCAGCAAGTCCACACTTTTGTATTGGGATGCTGTTTAAAAATGGTAAGCAATTCAAATCCGCAATTCGTAAGTAGTCAATGTGTTGTAGAAGGGAAATTAAGATAATGAAGAATGAACCAAATAGGTTTAGAGTTAAATGCATTGTATCTAAAAAGTGTAAATGGGGAATATTTGCAAGTTACAGTAATATGTCCAGGTGCATGCAAGTGAAAAGTTTTCATGATGAGCATAACTGTTGTGATTTTTTTTCTCAGTCTGGCACGAGTACAAGAACTAGAAGCCAAAAAAGGATGGTATATTAGGAACTTATCAGCACACAAGAATCCATTGCAACAAAGAAGATGAAGAAATGAATTGAGATGTTATTCTAACTAAACATTTTGTTTGTTTGTTGAAATAGTTGCTTAACATGTTTTTTTGTTTGCCATTACATGTAATAGTTGCTTAAGATATTTTTTGTATTTCAGGCTTCTAGGACTTGCTTGAAGTTGGTATAATAATGATGGTATATGTAACAATTTGATGTTGTATACCATTACTGCTATAGGCAACTATGTGGGTCTAGGGTCATTTTGTTAGTTACTATTTTGAACATGACATACAATGTCAAATATCCAACATTTTAGTACATGTAACTTCTTTTTTCAACAAATATTCTTTTGTTCATTTTGCTCGTAGACCTTTCATTATACTTCCCTCAAATTTGCTACAAACACAAATTCGAATGTGACAATTAATGTCAACAATAAAGTTTGAAGGTACTAGATATACAAAACACAAGAACATGACACCATACTTTTCAAATTTTAACATTCCTAAATAATGTGACACATAAGATAAATAATACACTGCAAATAAACATTTTCTTATAAAACTCTTTCTCTTTCTTGAGTGATTTAAATTTTTGCTTCAAGCTCTTAATCTTTGTGTTTAATTCAATATGATCCACAACATCATGATTGACCTCTTTTGTTTGGCTATCATTGCCCACATTTTGCACACTACCACTCTCAGACATATCAATATTATAGCTTCTACTACCACTCTCAAACATCTCAACAATTCCACACTTCATAATATGCTTCCTAAGTATTGTAATTCACGTATTACTTCATTTGCCCTGTTACACAACTTATCATCATACCACTTAAAAAAATTTGCATCCACCAACCTACAACTCACATAAAAAAGTTCTACTTTTTATTATATAAAACCTACAATTCACTCAAAAATCTAATGTTATGACGAATTGTAGCACTAATTTATTCCAGCCGACACAAATTCAAACAAACTAAAAAAATCTCCAATTTCTTATAAACCCGAAAACAAATTGGCTAATTGATACAAAAATAAAACAAACTAAAAAGATCCCTAATTTCTTATGAACCCTAAAACAAATTGGCTAAATATATGCTTACCCAAAAATCTGAGCAACCATAATACCTTCTACTTGGGTTTAAATTGCTCCACGAAGTCTCTCTCGGAGCTAACTTGTTACAGAAACATGTTATTTTCTCTCCATCATAAACGAACTCCCCTCATAATGAAGAAACCAGCTTTGAATAAGGCTACTTCTCCATTGATAACTTCCAACCACTTATTTCAAACAATATTTTCGATTCTTTTACTAACCCACTAGATTTTAAGCTTCGATTTCTGCAGAATTTTAGTGGAGAATAAGAGGATTCGAGATTTAGGGTTATTCATTTAGGAGCTCTTACATTGTTTTAATTGTGTCCGTGTGTGTTTAAGGGTTTTTTTAATTTTAAATTCATTTGTTGACATGGCATATACGAAAAAATAATGCCACGTCAGCATTTACATATATTTGGCTCCTAGATGAAGTAAAAAAAAAATCCAAATCAGCGCCGTTAGTCACCTAACGGTCACGTCAACATCTTTGTTAAAACAGACCAATTTGACCAAAAAAACGTTAGGTATGAAAGTGATAAAAAAATGTTAAGGGCCAAAGTGACCAAACAGTTAAATGTTAGGAGTGAATTAAGGCGAGCAACTTAATTGATATTATTGAAATTTTCTTAATGAATTATATATATATATATGCTTTTTATATTTTATATAAAATCAATAAAAATGGTGATAATAAAATTTATACCCATAACAAAATGAATTTTAAATATATAAAATTAGCATTTCTACCCAAAATTCATTTAAATTTTATATAAACTTTTTTTCATTATATGTTGGATGTATATGAAAACATGCTTATTGGAAATATTCAAGATTTCTTCTCTATAGGATGTTTGACAACAAAAAATGATCAAAGTCAAAGTAATAGGAGGTATTATTTAAGTATCCCCAAAAGAAAAGGGGGTTGGCTTTGGTTGTAAACACACCACACCAAACTTTGATTAATTAATGATGCATGTGGTTGTTATGAATATTGTCCTCCTTTATTAAAACATATTAAAGGAAATCTTAATATTTTTTTTTATTAAAGTTTTGAGTAAATTAGAATATTTAATAATTTATTTTATGTAAAAATTTTGTAGATAATTAATTGATATATTGGATGTGATTTTTTTAATTATTCGATAAGTAAAATTAAGAAATTATCACATTTCATTAACAGATATTTTAAATAAGTAAATAAAATAATTTTTTTTTAATTTCGCTTGTAAAGTTGAGAAAATCCCACCACTAATGTACCAAACGATAATCCTAAAACTATTTTGATAAAATGATATCTTCGACTAATATGATAAAAATATCATATTGATTTGCGACTTTATGTACAAAGTACAATTATATTGGTATTCAATGTTCTAACATATTGTATATGAGGGAAAGGTACACATACATTATAGAGAAAGAAAGAAAAGGGTGTTATATACTCAAATGAAAGATAAATGAATTGATGATTTTATTCACATAGTTTGAGCCTTCTAGAACAAGTTTTAAATTAGCTAAAAATAGTATAAAAAAAATCAAATAAAAAATCATTTGGTAAATTTTAAATGTTAGGGATATTGTGTTATTCACCTAATAAATCTCAACAATTCGTCCCTTATATTTTTAGTTTAATACATACTTGCTACTTGATGCAAACTTGATTTTTCAAATATTTTTCTGAATCTAATAAATAATGTCAACTTGAGGGACATGCTAAATACATTAACAACTTGATCTTCATTTTGCGAGTCTCTAGTTCAATTGTCCTTCGTCACTTTAAGATATCGTAGAAAGTAATATTTAACATCAATATGCTTGCTTCTTCCATATAGTATAGGATTATTTGACCTTAGTAGTTGAGTTGTTATCACAAAAAATTATAATGACTCTTATTTGCTTGAATCGTAACTCTTTGAGGATTCTCCTAAGCCAAATAGCTTGACAAGCACAAACTATAACAACAAATCTAACTTATGTGCTTAAATATAATGTGACGATAGATTGCATCTTTGATGATCATGAAATAGCCGCTATAACAAGTATAAAAACATAGCCTGAAGTACTCTTTCTATCATATTGGTCTCCTACATAAGCATTATGAGTGAAGTCAATAATCAAATTTGACTTTTCACTTTTTGTTTGTTTGTAATACATCCCAAAATTCTTGATTCCTTGTGGGTAACTAAGAATTCTCTTGGAAACTAACATGTGCCTTTTTGTTAAACTCTCCATATACCTACTAATAAGATTCATATAATATATAATGTCCGATCTTCTAGCAGTAAGATCTCCATAACCCTACAATTTGCTTGTAAAGTGTGATATCCCTCACATCCTTTATTTAGCTTCAAGCCAAACTAAATTGGAGTATTGGTAGGGTTACAATTGTTCATATCTTGAGTTTATTCAAAATTTCTCCTCCATACTTTTTTTGGGAAACAAAAAAATCATCATTAGATTACATCACTTCTAGGCAAAAAAAGTAATGTATCTTCCCAAAATTAAACATCGCAAATTCATGTATAGCAAATATTTTGAAAACATCAAACATGATATTATCATTCTTAATAAAAATAAGATTATCAACGTATAAGCACACGAGAATTTTCTCATAATCTCCAATTTTAACAAAAAAATATGTGCTCATATGAACATTTCTTAAATAATAGAATTTTCCTTTTCATATTTCTAGTTAATGAAAAAAAAATATAAAGTTTAACATTTTTATTTATTATTATATTATTATGAATTAATTTAAAAAAAGTCTTTTAACATATTCAAAATTATTGGATAAAATTTCTTATGAAGTAAATTTACTTGACCAAATATTTCAATAAAATCAATTTTTTTTTTATAAATGTGATAAATGTTATAATAAAAAAATTTAAAATATCAAAATCAATACTATAATAAATAACAAAAGATATCTTAATGAGCTCAATTTTTTTTTTCAAATTTTGTTTATTATATATATATATTATATAAATCATAGTGATAGGTGAATTACAATCCAACTCATTCATAAATATTTATTTTACTTACACAATGCTGGTAAGCTCCACATACCCATATAGCCCAAATAATAATTGATAACGTAACTAAAAATGAGAAAGCAAAAAATTGAGCTGTTAAAGGCAAAGGCAAAAGACTGACACAATCAGATTTTCACATAGAACAAACCGACGAAACAAAGGTAAAAGACGAAAACGATTGAACTATTAACTCCAACGCACCCATAGCTCACCCTCTCTCCCTTCTGCACCTCCTATCATCCTCCAAACCTTTCATCAGCTCAAATCCACACTGGAAAAAAAAAAAAAAAACAGAAATAAGTGGATTTTCTTTGAAATATGAACAAATTCATAATGGGGACACCAGCTAGCAATATTAGTTAGGTATAGAGGCTTAAAATTTTATCTAAATTCGTCTATATTTGTAAAAGATTAATCCAAGTTTATTTTAGGCTCACTAATATTATTTTTTAATTTTTTTAAAAATACTTATATTATATTATTTTAATAATTAATAATGAATAGTTTTTTATTTTTATTTATTTATTGAATTTTTTATGTAGTAATCTTAACATTATTTTAATGTTTTAGATTAGAGTAGTATTATATATTTAGTATAAGTTTATTTTTTTTAATATGTCACAAATTACATAATATATAAAAATAAAAATATTATAAACTTAAAAACGGGTCGGGCTCGGGCTTTGAATGTTTAAGCCCAAGTCCAACCTATATTTTAAATGGACGTAACTTTTTTCCCAAACCCATTTCTCGAACCTAAATTTTTTATTTAAACTCTTTCAAATTTCAGGCGAACCTTCTAGTCCAAACAAGTAAAAGTTGTAGTTACGCAATCTAAAATATTCACCCAAAGTAGTTTTCAAATAAATGGTTGTCTTTGATTTACACGTTAAGTTGAAATATGTAGGTAGTGGCGCATGGTGTGGTGGTGGAGGGTCAAACTACAATAACGACCTTATAGACTTTGATTCACAAAATTGGCAACTCAAGTTCTTTTAAACCAATTTCCACCCTTTTACTTCTTATAATAAACCATATACTTAATTCCAAAAAAAAACAAACATATACTGATTTTATGGGATTTGTCTGCCATTTTACACCTTCCCTTTTTTCACTCCCACCATTTCCCTCTCCCTTAACCAAAGACAAAAGACATGGAGTTGAATGCTTTTTGCTTCTTCTTTTTTTTTTTTTTCTTTTCTTTTTGGTGCCTTTCTTTTTTAGCCCAAAATTAGTATAAGTGGATTGTACACATATGAGAGTCTTTTTCCATGTACAGAGTAATCCAATGATACTTACATTGTATTTGGGTCAATTTTAAGTTTAGGCCCCTTTCATTTTTGATGAATTAAGTTTTGGATTAAATAGATTTGGGTAAGGTTATCTTTTTAAGAAAAAATGATTAAGATTGGAATTATAGAAATTTTTTGGATAAACCTCGAAAGCCTACAGCTCCTGAAAGGACGAAGGCAAAAAGCATTAGGCAGCATGTGGGTAGACTGATTTGTTACGTAAAACAAATGAAAGGGCCCTTTAAAACCCAAGCCATGCAAAACGCCTGAAGCCCGATCTTCAAATTGAGCTGCTACCCATTAACTTATATTTTTATCTGCAAAAAGTTAGCTTTTTCAACGTTTGTCTAATTTTCACACATAAATCAATGTGAAATTATATACCTAATAATTCTAAATATAATGTGTTGTGTAGCTTTTTTTTCTGATAGTGTGCATTTTGTTATAAAAATATTTTACTATCATTAAAGGTTTTTTCAACGATGATTTAAAAATTATAATAATAAGAAAAACTTTATAAAAATGTTTCTCTTTTTTTTTTCAAGTTGTTTACTTCTTATCTTTTGTTTTTGCTCAACGATGGTTTCAGCTTCCGGGCTGGCTATCGTCCTTCCTCTCCTATCAACCCTTTCTGTCTTCTTCTCATTCACTACACATGTCTTTTTTCTTTTCAGTTTGCAAATCTATTTTGTTGGTATCTTTGTTGTCTTCACAAGTTGTGATGGACAGATGATGGTGTTTGTCGTTCTCTAAAACTCCACCGGCCACCAATAGTTTTTCTTGGAAAGTGGGTGGTTTTTCGTCAACTTCTTAATTTGTTTCTTTTTTTAGAGTATTTCAGAATAATAAATTATTTCACGTGTCGATTTGGAATTTTTGTTGTCTTAAGTTTTAAATGTTTTTTTGTTTGTTTTTTCATTATTTAATAAGTCTTCAATTTTAGAAGTTTTTGTCTCTTGTAGCATGTTTTTTAGTCTTGTTTATGCATGTAATCTTAGTTTTACAAGTAATTTTAGGGATGATTTTGTTGTCGTCCTCTCTAGTTTGGTGAATGCTCAATTCTTTTATCAATTTTTGCTCGCCGCTTTGGACCATCCAGGGCCGATTTCCTTATTGTATTAAGTGCTTGCAATCACTCCAGATATGTCGTGCTTAAGTTGTGACAAAGGCAATTGTCAACGTATCATAATGTTCTATTGATGCTAAGGCTAAAGCTTTTGTTGTGTTGATGGAGTTTGCCCTTCATCATCTACGACGAGTGTTTACTATTTTTTCTCTGAATTATATGGTTCCATTCATTAAATGAATAATGAATTTACCTCTAAAAAAATAAAATAAAAATATATTGTTAACATTATAAAATAAAGAATAAAAGAGAATATATAGTAAGACAAATAGGAGAACAAAGAGAAGTACATATTTTATTGATCAATAGAGATATTTACAATATATCTCTAAATTCTATTATTTATAGACATAAGAAGTATAAATAAAATAAAATTATATTCCTAATGGATATTAGAGTCTTAAAGTACATCAAACTTCTTATTCTAATGGTCATCCACTTCTATAATAATAAAATATTTATAACACTCTTCCTTAGATGTCTATCGATAGATAATATACCTCGCTAAAACTTTACTAAGATAAAAACCCTAAGGGAAAAAAATCTTAGTGAAGGAAAAAGAGTACACATATCTATAATACATATAACATGCTGCCTCATTAAAAATCTTACTAAGAAAACCCAATGGGACAAAACCTCAATTAAGGAAAAAAGAGTACTACGTGTATTTACTCTCTTTCATAACAACATCACATGACATCTCATATTCTACATATTTCAATCTTCAATACTAGCTTTTCAAATGATTACTTGAATGAATTTGCTAAACGTTTAAATCATCATTCTTTTGGAATCCATGGGTGAGGAAGAATTTTGGGGAAATATATTTTGATCTCTTCAAGAGTTCCAACAATAATTATAACAAACTTTGATAATGATCCTTCTATAATAATACATTTGTTCAATCAATTCAATAAATATTTATGCAAATATATTGAATAATTTCTTGAGAATTTCTACATGCTTCTAGCATTATAAATCTTTAAGTATTTTAATACAAGCTTCCACTATATAGTGATTCATATAATTGTTATAACAATTGTTGAGACCTAGTGCCCTTAGTGTAGTATTTTTGTCTAAGTTTACTTGTATTTTTTTGAACAAACTAGTTTAATAAAATATCTATTAGTTACATTATACTCTTTTTATATTATCCTCAACGTTTTTGCACGCAAAGCAAAATGAAAGTAAATATTGACTCACTGGTTATCTAATGTTTAATTAATACAAAGCAGTATTATGTGGTTGAATCATAATACGAAAAGACAACTTATATTAGTAGATGAACCTAAACATATCCTTAGTCTAACCAGAAATGAGCAAACCAATTGAAAGACTAATATGCCACTATCAAGTCCAATTTGGGAGATGCTTTGTCATGAGCATCGGAGCAGATGACTCCTAAAAGATAAAGACATAGATGTGACTGACTGAATTAACAATACATTAGATAGGACCCAAGTAAAATAGATCCTAGATCCATTTATGGATTTATTCACTTGTGACGTTCATAGTGTGACATACCTTTATCCTGGGTGGATGATGGACTATGTATGCGCGATTCATATAATTTGATATAAGTAAAAACCTGAGTTCAAAAAGATAAGGAAGCGAACGCTAGTGCATTGGTATATGACTTTTGCAGTATATAACACCATTCACAATAGTGGAATTTATAGCCCAACTAATGGGTAAATGATATCCTCTCATCGACATTACATGTTAGATGAAAAGTAAAAGTGGTCACGGGTCATTTTTCTTTGTGATAAATGACTTGATTACTATTTGATAGTAATTGCCTTTTCGTGAAGGAAGATGTAATGGTTACCATAAGATAAAATAGGATCATATTGGGAGAAGGAATTTATCTCAAAAAGATTAATGATATCCTATGAGAGTAATACACTTATGACAAGGTCATTGGATGAATACTAATTAAGTAGCTTTCTAATGGTATGTATTAGGGATAGCTCTGTCACGATATTATAGTGGAATGACTTCATGACTAAATAAGTTTATAAATTATAGGTGAAAAGCGAGAACCTAATTATAAATTATTTGAGCCCTAATTTTTATATTCCCAATCGGTCTCTCCGCTAGCTCGTTGAAACTAGAAATGAATTGCATGTAGAACAAAATGAATAGAAACGAATGGAAATAATGAAGTTAGAGAAATGGGTCACATTCACAAATGAATGTGTTTTCTCAATAAGTATGAAAATGACTTGAGAATTAATTTAAGGTTTTCAAATTATTATTTAATTAATTATAATTAAACAATTGAAGTTCGAAAATGGAATTAAATTAATGAGTCACTATGAGTCCGTTGAATATGGAAATTAAATATATCTCCTCATAGATTCTTTTACAGAGAATTGGGTTGAGAAAATTATTTAATTAGAAAATTAATTTAGTTAATCTGATTAATTAATTAAATAATATTTATTTTTGGGAAATAGAAAATATATATTGGGTTGAATTAAATTATAAGTGCTGGGTTAGAAGTTTAGGAAGTACATATAATTGGATCAATACATGAGAGACCCAATCTGCCTCACGTTACATGTGAGGGGCAACAACCCTAAAAGAATCTAAGAGGGTGTGCCGCCCCTTCTCTTCTAATTATACTAGAAGAGTATTTTTCTATTAAATACATATTATTTGTTTAAGTATTTTTCAACCAGCATTCTTCTATCTCTCTTTATAAATAGATGACACTAGTAAACCTATTTATACATAAGTTTCACATATTGTTATTTTGCCAAGAAGTTGTGTGAATTTAGTTCCTAAAAATAAATTCTATTTTATGGGAATTGAAATTTCTATCTATTTCTATTTGAGAGAATTACTTTCCTACTGAAAGTAATTAAATCTTTTCTTGTTTTATCTTTGGTTAGTGTTGATTGAGCCCACACTCAACACAATTCGAGGTACGAGGAAAGAGGAGAAGTTCATTCAGTTGAAAGCAGAGAACGATATAATTCCATCTTGCACAAAGCACATGTACTTTTCGGGAAAATTTTATTACTATAAATATCACACACCGGCTCGATTTTCAAGTTTTCAAATTGCCACTGTGGTTGAAAATTGTTTTCTAAACTAAAATTTTCGACAATTGGTATCAGAGTTAGGTTATTCCATGTTTATAGAATAAATCGATACCGAATTCTATCTCTTTTTCATTGATAAAAGAGGACGAAAACGAAAAAGATCATATTTAAGTTGTTCGACTCGACAAAAGAAATATTCAAATCTAACCTAAAAAGAAGAAACCAAATAGATTTATGAAAACAAGAAAAACAAATAAACTAACTAAAATAAGAAATTTAAGGATAAAGAATAAATATTCAAAATAATAAATAAAGAAATAAACGATAGAATAAAAAGTGAAAGATGAATTGAATAAACCGATGGATAAGACAGATAGATGGATAAGTGTCCAATTGAACCCTTTGAGATATAAACTCCAACAAACTCAATTAATGACTCTAATCAACCCTTCAAGAAACAATATTTGGAAAATTGAATGACAAAGAATGAATTCTCATGACTCCTTTAAGAAAATCAAGAAGAAAAATGCTTCTAAAAATTTAACACTCCGATACACGACCCGATCGCTGGGTCCGAGTTACAATGTGTTACATTTGTTTCTGGAATAACTACAATCAAATTTCGTATGAATTTCACCATTAAATAATTAATTTCAATCAAAAAATGTATGCCATACATTAAACAATTGTTTCTGGGTCTTACATGAGCTTACGAAAGCTCTAAAGTTAACTCGAGATCGAAAATGACCAAATTGTAACAATTTCAAAACATTGGGTTGGTGTCGTGAGACAACATAATGAGTAGGCCTCATTACAGTGACCAAAACTCGACAATTCGCCGTGGCATGGCAACCTAGTCTTGTCGCGACGGTCACTGTTCGACGTCGTGACGTGACATACTATTTTCAAATGGTTAAATTTTGGTACATGTTTACAAACACCTAAAACATTTCAATTTCAATTTCAATAATAATTTCAACCAAATTTGTATACCAAATGAGTTCATTATGTATAAATGTACCATTTATTCACACAAACATTCAACCATTTCTTTCAAGTCCTTCATTGGACTAATTGGCATTTATATACATATGCATATTAACAAATTACCAAATAGACTATTAATGTATCACAAAACATGTCTAACCCAAAAGTTATGACATTTATAATTTCATATATATAATATATGGCCAAACTGAATTACAAATTCCAACTCAACCTAGGTATATGCCATATAACCAACAAAATAAACTATACAAACATTGTTAAGTCTACGATTTTTGTCTGGATGCTATAGTCGATGCTCGGGACCTCGATATAAACCTAACATTTGCACGAAAAACAAACTATATGTAACACCCCAAACCCGGCCCATTCACTACGACCGAATTTGAAATGCCACTGCGGAACACGTTCGAAAATATTCTTACTTAAGAGTAAAAACCGTTAAAAATTTGTTGCCTTTAATAAAACATTTTTTGTGACTTAAAATATTCTAAGTAAAAATTTAATTGTTATAAAATACCGGATTCAAAACTTTATTATGTACAGTTAAGAAAATAAAACCATTGGCGATAGATACCTCAATTGTCAATCCATAATAAAACATAATAATAAAGATACTTAATAAAAATACTTAAATACTTTAATGGGCCTTATTACAATAAACACTTAATCAAAATACTGAAAATATAAATACTTAATTAATTAAAATATCTTTCTGCATGGGCCACCTTGTATCCACTCCAAACCCGGTCCAAGCATCACCTGAAATGTTGGTAAAAATTGGGTGAGTCATACAGGACTCGGTGTGTAATTAAACCACTGAATTCCACCCACATGTTAACCACATATTATCCCATATATCAGATAACAAATATCATATTCACATATTACCACATTCTGGGCTTGGCCCATATTCATATCACATTCATATAATAGGGTAGTTAACCACAAAATTTCCACATACTTTGGGCTTAGCCCATTTCCACACCGATCCACATTCATATCTTTGGGCTTGGCCCTTTTCTTAATAATCCACATATCAACTGGGCCTAGCCCATTTTCACATTAATCCACAAATCAAAATAATATGCAAAGTTATGCAATTATGAAGCCCAACCCAACCTAGGGTCCATTCGTTACTCCTACCTTAGCGACTCCCTGCCCAAGGCCGTGGCTAATCCACCGTTCACATAGTGAACCACATATCTTACCTTGGCAGACTTGCTGCTCAAGGCCGTGGCTAATCCACCGATCACATAGTGATCCACATATCTTACCTTGGCGGACTTGTCGCTCAAGGCCGTGGTCGAGCCACCGATCACCTAAGTGATCCCACATATCATTCGATCCACGGTGATGCACACAAACTATCAACCGCCGAGGTGGGCACCTAGCCAACACCTCCTTGATGAAGCACACACGCTAACATCAAGCGCCAATGTAGCACAAGGCTAACATCGGACCACGTACATAATGTACACCCTTTCCTTCCTTCATATCCATATCCCACCCATGCACATGCAAAGCATGTAATAGTGGCATAATAATAATAAATGCATGCACATGTTATTAAGGCGAGACAATCACATTTTTATAGGCATTATCACATTCACATCGGCACTTTTCAGATTCTTATCAACAGATAATACTAACTCGATTATCGTTATACCCCCTTTTCGGTAATCACCACATAACTGCCATTGCACTGGTTAGCACATAAATCACACATGCAAATATAGCAAAACCCAGAAAACGGTGGGTTAATCACACACCTGACTTTCTAGCGAAATTCCGAACTACTCGAATCTAACACGATCTAGAATCCCGATACTCTGCTTACTTGTCGATTAGCCCCTAAAAATCATAATACACAATCGGTCATACCTAAACTTATAAAATGGCCTATGGCCGAAACTATATACCACTTACCTTGCTTACCAAAAATCCCGAATCACCACTTAACTATGAAACTGTCGAAATCCCTTGAGTACTCCAAATCCCGAAACTCCTTTAATGCTTCCACTATCGTTGCTTGCGAAGACTAAAAGAGAATGGATCCCGGCTTTTAGAACTTGCGATAGAAAGAAAAAGAATACGGCCTCCTTTGAGATTCGGCTATGGTTATTAATAAAAGAAAAATACAAATAGAAGAAAATCACTTACAAGGTTCGGCTAAGCCCTTCAAATGTTGATGGAAAAGTCGGCCACAAGAGAAAGAAAGTGTATTCGGCTATGATGTTTCTTTTGGGTGCCAAGCAAAGAAAAGAGAAAGGAAGCTTATAGGATTCGGCTAATGCTAACAAATAGAGGAGAAGAAAAAACACAAATGGCCTTTTTAGCTTCTTAGAATTTGGCACAATGAGGGAGTGAGTTGAGAGGAGAATTTCGGCTAAAGGAAAAATAATTGGAGAAAAGAATTCCAACAGGTGATCACTCCTATTTAACTACACAATTCGGCACACCTATCTCCACTTATCAAATCCAAATCAATCTCTTATTTCCCTCTTCAATACTTATTCAAAATAAATTGAATAAGTCAACATTTATCCATCTCCTATTTAATCTCTAAGCTTATTCAAAAATAACTAAATTAAAACAATTATTATCTTCTCCTTAATCTTCTATCTATCTATCTAAATAAAATAAAACTTTAATTATCTTCTTATCTCACATTAAAAATAAACAATTTAAATTCACAAATATCCTGCTCTTAGCCGAATTCCAAAATAAAAGCAAACTTAATCCTCATCAAATTAAAAATCCAATTGCCGTCCAATTCCTTTCCTTCGCCAAAAGCCCCAAAAATTCAAAACACCCATTTGCTGCCCGCCAGGTTGGAACATGGGACATGCTGGAGCAAGCTGCAATAACGCCCCAAGCCACTCTGCCAAGGCATTTTTTTTATGACATAAACCCGCCACAAATTCTTTTAAGACCTCCCAAGCCAAGCTCCTACTTGACGCATAAAATTAAAATCCCATTCGCTTCCTCTGCAACTCGAACCAAAAACCTGTGCCAGGCGTCACCTCCAGGCCCTTAAGTGCCGCCTTGCAGCCACTTTACCAAGGCTTGCTTTATGTCCAAACTTCAGTCCAACCTTCCTTCTTGACGCAAAATACAAAAATAAAACACTCCCATGCTGCCCTCAAGACTCGAACTCCAGACCCTTGTTGGCGTCATTCCCAGGCCTTAAGTGGCGTCCTTAAGCCACTTTACCAAGCCCCCTTTCGTGACCCAAAACGCCCACAAATTATTCTTAAGGCCTCCTCAGCCTAATTTCCTCTTTTTACACTTAAATCCAAAATTTTTCCAAAGCTTTCACCCTCATTCTAAAGTTCTAAAAACTCTTAAAACATCTCCAAATACCCTTAAAACCCACTAGCACTTGGGTTATGCTCAAACGCATAACCCCTAATCTAGGATGTTACACTATAAGCTGAGCGATAAAGCTTAATGGTATTTTTATGATTCAAGTCGACATACAAACCAACTGCATAAAATCAATTTCAAATTCAATATCAACCAATTCATATACAATTAATCTATTCCGATAACCAATATCAATTGTAACAATTCAATTAAATTAATAACTTTCATCTTACCTCAAAACCATATTATGCAAAACAATATAAATATGCAATAATTTTAGTGATTTGAATCATAGAAATACGAATCGAAGATTTAAGTTACTCGTTGTCGACTCTCGTCTTTCCTTTCCCTCTCGATGGCCTTGCATCGTCTTTAGCTACGAATAATAATTCAATAATACACAATATCAAATTCCGGCTCAAATTACAATCAATTAAAAGTCACATATATTTTACAATTTGTTCAATTTAGTCCTTAAACCCGAGACAAGCAGAACTTTCGATTTAGACCTTTGGATTAAAATTTGATTTCACATATATTCATTAGGTACCTTAAACTTTCTATTCCTACCAAAATTTCATAATAGTTTTGTATTTTATTCAATTTGGTCCCTAATGTACAAAGCTAACAATTTGAGTTTACAATTAAGTTTTTTTTCTTAAACTAAGCTTAAATTTTATCAATTTAACACCTAAATCATTTAATTCTCAACAATGACATCTCATCAAAACTTCACCAATTGATCAAATTGATCCATGGGTTAGTTTAATCAATCTTCCAATATAAAAAACCTATAAAAATAAAAGAAAAATGGCTAAGACTTACTTGAATTTAAGCACCAAAAGCTTCAAAACTTAAGAATGGTGTCAAGGTTCTTATTGTAACCTCCCCAACCCGGCCTAGACGATAGACCCAAAATTGGGAGATTACATTAACCACCGAAGTGGCTCAGTCTTTACCAAAATCAATTTTCATTTACAACACAAGTTTATTTAGGTGATTTACAATTTATATCCTAGTTTAACTTATTAAAGATAGCAACGAATTTAAAACGTAAATCACTTTTTTTAAATAAAACAATTCGGTTTAATAAAATATTAACAAATAATAATCTAAATGAGATGCACCTAATAATGAAATTAAAACCGAATCCCAAACCACGATTCATAATGAAAGAAAATGGAAAATAACTCGATCTCCTAAGGAATTAAAAAGAATAAAATTAACGAAAATAAAGATGGAACAAAAGTCGAGACCCTCCGAGTGTCGTGTCTGCATCGTAGCCGAAAGGATTATCTAAAAAGATGGAAATTAAGGGAGTGAGCTATGGAAGCTCAGTAGGAGTCTTTTTACAATAAATCAAATCAATATTCGAATATGCATGCTAATCATAATAATCAAATCAATAAGACAATTCAATTTTGTCACTTTAGACAAGCAGAACATTAATAGTCAGTCGAAGTTAATTGAACAAATCAACTATAGAGTTATAATATCATTCACATTAGATATATGCACCTTTATCACTTTAGTCATTTCATCATGTACTTTTCAATGAGTATGCATAGTATGTCATGCAATATTCATTTTGATGTTTCGTTTAGCATTCATTAATCCTACCCCAACCACTAACGCTCCAAATAGGGAGTTCCTCAGAACTCCTTCTACCTTTTCGCTCCATTTCGTGGACTTAAAACCACTACATCTTGTGGACTTAATACCATTACATTCATTGGGTGAAGATAAAAGCTGCCATTTGGCTAAGGATCCACAACTACTCGCAGATAAAAACTGTTAGAGGGATCGTGGACGTCGAGTAAAATAAAATTACAGTTTGAATCTGTCGTTCTGTGAGTACACAATAAGACTGTTGCAGTTGGAATCTGCTATGGCTATGAATACACAACGAACATTCACTTATGCAGTTAATATGAACTATCATTCTTCCACCTTTCATATCCTTCCTCCATTTCATTCAACATTCTATCTCATTGCAAAAACAGGGGCAATTAATAAATCAATCATTATAAAGCATGCGAAACATTTATTTGACATGAATAGCATTAGTAAATATATATAATCATTCACGGATTTAAACAATCATTCATAAGCAATTATATCACATTGCTTAGTTATACCTATTGCTTCTTTCTGGAATTTTCAAAATAAAAGGAAAATAAATAAAAGGAGTGAGATTTGAACCTAAGACTTCTAAGGAATATAAAAACTACTTAACCATCAAGCCTAAGGTTTATTTCTTATTTATCTTATTCAATTAATTATATATATTCATTTCTGCTTCCACTTACATTTTTTTATTACTTTACATATTTACCTAACTTTTCTTTAACTTATTTAACCTATAGTTTTTAATACTCTCTTATTTTAGTTTATATATAATAATTAATACTCATAGTCAAGACTCACTATTAATATTTTAATTCACTTTTACCATTTTTCCAATTAGGTCCTAACTAAATTAAAACACACTATTTTCAATTTAGACCTCTTAATCAAGTTTCATTTTAGATTAATACAATAACATCTAACCCCCTAAATTTCGGGATGTTACACTTATTTTTTTCTAGCAACCGGTTGGAGGAGATGAATTTATCTCTCATTCCACCGAAAATCAACTTTTATAGTTGGATTAAACTTGATCAACTTTAATTAAATCATATGTTAATTATAATTAATATTAATTTACTTATTTAAATCAAATGTCATCATACCATCCACTAACCTTATTTTAGTATAGTTTAATTGCTATTTTGGGCCTTTGGTTAATTGTAATTTAAGTCTCCAAGCCATTTACTAATTTAAAATCCATAGCGATTATATTTACAATTTCATCCCTAGGCCTCAATTAAACACAATTTCGGCCAAATTAACTATCCAAATTTCAATTCATCTAAATAATAACTCTGTAAATATCCTTATTTAATATTTATGGACTCGATTTACAGAAACAGAGTCCTGAAATGACATTTTCTGACACCATTGGAAATCGAGTCATTACCATTCTCCCCCTTAAGAAATTTCGTCCCCAAAATTTACCTGAAAAGAGGTAAGGATATTGGGATCTCATTGTTTCTTCCGGTCCCCAAGTCGCTTCTTTCGCGCTATGACTTTTCCATAGGACTTTTACTAGTGGCATGTGCTTATTTCTTAGCTCTTTTACTTCTCAAGCTAAAATCTCCATTGGTTCTTCTTCAAAGGACAAATCAGACTGAACTTCGATTGTCTCTACTGGTATAGCATGAGATGGATAGGATCGATATCATCGAAGCATAAATGTGTGGAATATATTGTGGATATTTTGTAATTCCGACTGTAAAGCTAAACGATAACCAACTGGTCCAACCCTTTCAACAATCTCGTAAGGCTCGATATGTAATATCCCGATTTTCAGTTGTATTGGAAACAGTGGTTTAAAAATCCCATTTTTGTATTTTGAGTTCGTAAATTTTAATATTTAATATTTATGAGGTTAATATAGAAATATATTAAACTTTGGCCCGATAATTTTGTTGAATTTATAGTTAATTAAGGTACAATGACTAAATTGTAAAAGTCCCATCATTAGATTTTTAAATTGCAAAGGGATCAAAACGATAATTAAACCATTTTTTTATTTGATAGTAGAAATGGATGTTGTCATTGTCGTGAAATGTTCGAAATGTGTAAGTATACACAGTCGTTAACAACTAATAAAGTAATAAGTAGAAAATATCGTTTCCACAAGGACTGTATAGGCAAATATTGTGAAATTTATCACTTGACAAATTGGTGATTAAAAATAATTAAGTGTGACTTTAGTTGACTAATTAACCTAAGTAAATTCAAAAACTAATGGAAAGGTAAACATAGAATATTAAGCAACAATTCACAAGTTTTAATTACTATGAAATGAATGAGTTAGATCAATTGCCTTCTTTAACATAAAATTATTAAAACAATGTCAATGATGTTACGGAAGAAAACCATGGAAATTTGACTATTTACTAACCCATAATGAATAAATCATGAAGTCATACTTGTTTAATTATTAAGTTTCTCTAGCATACTTCTATGTTCAAGCAACTTTACAATTCCATAGGAACTAGTGTGGTGTAGTTTACCCATGCATATGAGTCCATTTTACTAGGGTTTATCGAGCAAAACGATATAAATGAACTTGGAAACTTGAAAAGAGGATGAAATGCATTTGGTAATAAAATTGAATTGTCATTGAATGAAATTGGTTATAATTGATGCATTAATATAACTGATGGAGGAGAAAGTTGATTATCTTGATTCATTTATGCTTGATATATATTTATGATTTGCTAATTGAATATGCCATTGTAATAAGTATAATAAAGTCATATAAATTGGTATACTTAAGTAACATGTAACATTTGATGATCCTGTACATTGTTTAAGCTCATCTTGTTGATGTTTGAGTGCCATGTTCTAGCTGACAATATGCCAAACTAAGGTTGCATTTATACTTGCATAATATTAAGGTAAGTATAATATCTTTCATTTTAACTTACTAAGCATTCTTAATGCTTACCTTAGTTGTTTTCTCTCCCTTGTAGATCATCACCTTGCGAAACTCATCAAGCCAGATCATCTCGAAGCTCACACTATCACCGAATTGGTAGTAATATGTTTATTTTGGTTTAAGGTTGTGGCATGTATATAAGGGCTCTTTAGTGTGTACTTTGACATTTTGGAGTTGTTAGCTAATTGGTAAATGTGGTGATGATTAAGTTTGAATGTTTGGCGTAGCATATAACTTATAAATGCATATTTGGTCATGTTGATACTATGAAAATGATAATCATGCTCTTGAATGGTTTGACATTTTAAGGTTTGAAATTAGACTATTTGAAATAACTAGTTTGGTTGATGAATTGAAAGGGTAAGTTGAATGTTAAATATGGTACATAGTCTAGTTTATGTATGGCTAATTCAAGCCAAGTCCATTAGATTGCTTTACTTCTAAAGTTGTAGATGAAACATGATTGAATAGGTAAATGGTATGTTTTAAAAATGTATAGTTGATATGAAATTGCATATGCCAAAAGTTTCGATAGTTGAATTGTTTGATGTTGAATGGCTGATTTGGTTGATCTCATGTTTGAATTGGTTTGGCTTGACATAGTTTTATAGCATTATAATTGTTCAAGGTTTCTTAAAAATCATTTAAGGTTGTTGTGGAAGCAATTGAATAGGTACCAAAGTGTTAAGTTGCCAAAATAGGGGCAACGTCGCGACCTCAAAACTCCAACGTTGCAACGTGGGCCAATAGTAAGTGACATTGTGACGTCGAGATGTCTAAAGTCGCGACGTGACTCACTATTTGATGATGTTATGACGTGGAGGACATGATGTCACAACATCGACTCGAAACTTTGGAAACTTCACAATTTGATTCTCATTCATGCTTGAGTTAACAAAAGAGCTGTCGTAAGCTCGTGTCGGACCCGAAAATGATTGTATTACATATTTTGAATGTGAATGATACTTATTAGCATATATAATTGGATGAATGTTGCAAAAACCGTTTGTAACTGTTCCAGTAACGAATGTAACATTCTGCAGCTCGGACCTGATGATCAAGTCAAGCGAGGGGTGTTACATTATCAATAGGGGTATTTATAATGTTTGTCCAAAGTCTGTATTTATGGACATAAGAAGTATAAATGAAATAAAATTCTATTCCTAATAGACATAAAAGTCTAAATCATATCAAACTTCTTATTCTAACGGGCATCCACTTCTAGAATAATAAAATATTTATAACAATTAAAAGAACTTTTATTACTTAAAAATATATTTTAAAAATGGTAAACATATTTAAAAAATTATTTATTCATTTAAAATTAAAAATTACAAAAAAAAAAAGAAAAGAAATATAACATCTAACATTTTAACATTTTCAAATTTTACGTTTGAAAATATTATCTACTTAATTAATCTTTATATATTTCCAATAAAATAAAAATAGTAATTTAAAATTAAAATATATATACAAATTATCTTAAAATTAAAAATATACATAACCAATTTCATTTGAATTTTCAAAACTATATTTTTACTTATTAAAAAATTATTATCAAAATAAAAAATTTTAAAAACAATTTTTTATATATCCTAAATAATGAACAAATATTAATTATTTTTAAATTACATGATTTGTTTAACATTTCATCCAATAATATCATTTATTAGTTTTAACAATTTTTTTTTTTGTGAAATAATTTGTTTAAAAATGATTTCTCATATCATTCATAAAGTTTATAGAAAAAAATTATTCATAGCATGCGTAAACAACTAGTTAGGTTATAATTTTATCCCCAAGAAATTGGCTTTTTCAGGTATTAAATTTGATATCAACGTTTTATGTCTAATTTTCACACACTACCAAAGGTGAAATTTATTGCTCCTCTTTACAATCATGACTCAATGCCGGCCATTATTATTGAGTGTTGGATTCCTTCATTCTTTCTTTTTCTTGTTGCCAATGCCAACAATCTTGTCTTCTCTTTTAATTTGGTATAATAATAATTTATTTCTCTGACTTTATAAAAAAAAATTATTTTAATTATTTTTTTTTAATTCTTAAATTTTTGTATTTTTTTAAATCACTTTAAAGTGAATGAAAAAATAATAATTTTTTTAACTTTAATGATGTGGCATATATATAGGCGTTTAATTTTTAAAAATTCAAAAAAATATATATTTTAAAAAAAGTTAAAAATAATTAAAATATTTTTTAAATTTAAAAAAATTAATTAATATTATCCACATAATAATTCAAATAAAAAACTAAAATAATTTTCATTTATAAAATTTGAGGGCGAACAAATCATTATAGCTTTTAAGTAATTGTTATTACTGTTACCCTCGTCACCATGCTTTCCTCGCCTTTCTTGTTTTCTTCGTTACCAATCTCCTTTGATTATACATAAGTTTGTTAAATTTTGTTTTATACTTCCCACGAGATTCAGCTATTATTTTTTTTTTAAATTTTGAAATAAAAAAAGCATCAAACTTTTCACCGTCGAACATCATGTTGATATCCATTCCCACGTTCTTATTGATACAAATACAAGCAAGAAATACACAAGTTGTGAAGAAGAAAGGAGGGTAAGGCAAGCAAAAGGCAAAGGTACAATCATACAACAAACGTGATGTGTAATGGGGTAAGTGTGGCGTGAGCTAGTCACCAAGGTATCCAATAACAAATACAATGCTTGTGAAACCAAAATAGACAACCTAAGCTATGGAATTTATTATAACAAGACTTTGGGTGCTTGGGTAGGTTTTGCGTGACACCAATAAACTATTAAATGCCATTCCCTTATTAAAATAAGTGGAATTTATTAATTAACAATTGCCAATTTTAATTAAGATAATTATCTTATTTTTCATTAATGAAATTAAAACGAAATTAGAACCCTATAATCTCCTTTTAACTTTATGTATTTTTATAATTAAATTATAATTCAAATCTAATTAATTTAAATAAGGTCAAATAGTATAAAAGAATGTTTTTGATAGATTTATTATTTTTTTTACAACGAAGATTCGAACCTAAATTCTTCTTGGAAAGGATGAGCACCCAACCAATAAATTACAATTTGAGTTAATACTTTTATAATTTTTTAATTTTTTCCATTTTTTGAAATTTATATTTTCGATATTAAAATTAATTTTTGATATGTCGCAACTTTTTAAATTTGTGGTTATATGATATATCTTAACGTGTTTTGCATAATTATGCAAAAAAAATATATATGAAAAAATCATAAAAATTATTTAATGAAATAATTGAATTATAGTGAGAAGAATAAATAAATAAATAAATATCATCTATAATTTACCTTTAAATTATGTAAAAAAAAACTTTATCCATAAACCAACTCCAAGTTCTACTTTTACTTAGAACTTTAAAATATTAGTTGGATAAATTACAAAAATAGTTATTTTTGTTTGTCTTAGATTATATTTTAGTCATTTATATTTAAAATGTTACGTTTTAGTCACTTAAGTTATCGTTTTGTTACGAAGTGGTCACTCTACCATTAAGCTCTGTTACTTCCCTAACGGTGGTCTTACGTGGCAGTCCAAATATGTTTTAAATGCCAACTTGAATGTCTAGTTGCTGAGATGAAAATAGGCTTTTAATTAAATAAATTTAATTTGGATTACCACGTAGGGCATCCAAATTGGCATTTAAAACCTATTTGGACTGCTACGTAAGACCACCGTTAGGGAGGTAACCGAGCTTAACGGTAGAGTGACCATTTCGTAATAAAACGATAACGTAAGTAACTAAAACGTAATATTTTGTAATAGATTGTGTCGTCATCAACTTATGCTTTTCCTTAAAGGAAAGGGTTTGAGAGAATAAGAAAATCGTGAGCCTCCAATTTATCTCATATTTAATCTAGCGGCATAACTGTCATCCTATGATGAAACAATCAAGGGTTCAGATTCAATCAAAAAAAAGAATCATCCCACTATATGTTTGACAATTATTAAGGGCCCCACTTGTTTGACGGGTAGTTTTGACGTCCCACTATATGTGTTTTCCCTCTCCCCCCTACCCATATATATATTCTCTCTCTTTCTACCTCGTTTCTCTCCTCACCAGACTTTCCTTTCCTTCGTTGCTTTCGCCTTAAGCGGTCACAATATTTCGGTGAGCATTGTTCCATTATATTCCATCCTCCCTTTTCACATTTTAGGTTTTGTTTTTGCTTTGGATTTACTTTACTTTTATGATGTTATTATTTTTTGTTCATCGGATTATGTTGTTGATTTTGTGTGGAACTTGAAGCTTCAATCATAAGTTTTTTTTTTTTTTTTACCTGCCTTATTGTTGTTTCTACAATGAGAACTTTGATTTTCTTTTTCTTTTTTAATCAATCGTTTTTTAGCTTGTTAGCAGTGAGCTGCTTCTTCCTTTACATATTGAATTAAGACTTGTTTTTCCTTTTATTTCTAGCTGTTTTAGCTTGTAAAAAAGAGTTCCTTTTACTCTTAAGGCGAATTTTTTTGGTAAAGTCATTACTTGACTAGAAATGTGGACTTAATTTGACCTAGATATGACGCGTGGAGAATTACATCGCATTTGGCCTCTGTTTTCTCTTATTTCTTACTAAATATGGCGATGGGGAAACAGAAATTTTATATTGGATCAAAATTGAATCTTAATTTTTTAGGCTAAGATGTAATTTTAAATAAAAATTTATCATTTTGGGGGCCAAAGTCCTGCTTGCCTGCCTCCTGGCTATAGCACTTCAAAATTGAAAATTAGACAAACTAGAAGATATTTATACTATGTTTGGGTAAATAATGTGAAGGAAAAACAAAGAAATTGTATGGAAAGAAAAGGAAAAGAAATGAATATTAAGGAAAGAAAATGATATATGTTTTTTGTTTGCATACTTAAATTTAGTAAAAGGAAAGGAAAGAAAGTAAAGGAATTTTTATAATAACCATTTGATTAAACTATGGAAAGGAAATGATTGATTATAGTGATAATTTTAAGTTATATATTTATAAAATAATTTATATAAAAAATTATCCTGACAAAGAAAAGTAGTTTACTTTCTTCGGCTTTTTCCCAAACTGGGGAAAACAAAATCTGAGTAATAGGGAAAGATGAGGATATTCAACTCAATCTTAATGAAACAAGTTCTCGTATTTTTCCTATTCTTTTTTCCGTGTTTTAGTTCAATTCTAACATATGGCTGAGGTGTTTTAAAAAAATTATTAGATTTTTTAGGAATTTATAACTTGTCAAGTTCAAAGTTATGGTGGATGGTGTTGATATTAGCAGTCCTTCATGCATGCATGCTTACAAGCATGTATCTTTCTTTTCCTACATGTTATTCTAACAATGCAGTGGTGAATAAGGGTTTGTAGGTTAATATGGGAACCACGGTCAAAGGGGTTGTGCTGTCGCTGTTCATCTCGTCCCTTTTGTGTTCTGTAGTACTTGCATCCAATGATGGGCTGGTTAGAATTGGGCTGAAAAAGATGAAATTGGATCCAAACAACCGGCTTGCTGCGCAGCTTGACTCAAAGGATAGAGAGGCTCTCAGAGCATCTATTGCTAAAAAGTATCGCTTCCGTAATGATCTAGGAGACTCTGAGGAAACTGATATTGTTGCACTGAAGAATTACATGGATGCTCAGTACTATGGTGAGATTGGTATAGGAACTCCACCGCAAAAGTTCACTGTGATATTTGACACAGGAAGCTCAAATCTGTGGGTACCATCAACTAAGTGCTATTTCTCGGTAAGCCCCTACATTTATGTTTACAATGATCGCAGAGGAACTGAAACTCCTTGATAATTGTGAAAGCTAATTTGATTTAGGGAACATGATTCACGTTACATTGTGGTGTAGGTTGCATGTTTCTTCCATTCCAAGTATAAGGCAAGTGAGTCAAGTACTTATAAGAAGAATGGTATGCCATGTACTCTTTTTTATTTTACTCATAATTGTTTCTTCCTGATATTAATGTTATCAGAACAAATTTTAAGTTCTTGATTTTATTCTTTTGATCAGTAATAAGTTAAAATTTGATATTTCAAAAATAATTGTGGCTGTCTGCAATACTCTTGTAATAGGTAGTGATAGGTTGATATAATTGTACGTCCAGTGTATGGTTATTTCTGTTTTTGGTCTCTGTTGGTAGGGGCGAAGCCAGCCAGGGATTTTGTTCGGGGGCTGAGATGTGTTAAAAGCTTAAATTAAATTCTTAATTTTTTAGAGGGGTTAAAAATGCCATTTTTTTCATTTAATTAAAGGCTAAAACTGATTAAATTGAATGTGCTAATTTTTGGAAGTGCTAAAAACCAATTTTCACATTTAGCTAAGTGGGGCCAAGGCCCCTGCCTCCCCCAAGCTATGCCCTGTTGTTGGGGTAGGACGAACTTTAGTAGAAAGATGGTTTTCTCTGGCTTGTAACCTCATTTGTATTTCTCTGGCCTATTATTAACAAAATTATAAGTTATGAATTCTTTCTGCTGTAGTTTTCTTATAACTTGGTAAGTTGCATTGCGGTGTCTATTTACCTCATGGATGATAAAATCTAAAATAATCTAGAAGTTGTATTATCATATTTGATGCAGGGAAATCTGCTTCTATTCAATATGGTACTGGAGCTATTTCTGGTTTCTTTAGTAATGACAATGTTAAAGTCGGCAACTTGGTTGCGAAAGATCAGGTAAGTGGTGCTAATCTTCTATTGCGTCTGATCTGGCAGTTTGAAAGTTTGAATTAGGTAACTAGTGACCTTTTCTCATTATCAGGAATTTATAGAGGCTACTAAGGAGCCAGGTGTTACATTTATTGCGGCCAAATTTGATGGGATATTAGGACTTGGGTTTAAGGAGATTTCAGTTGGGGATGCTGTCCCAGTGTGGTATGTTTGCATTTTGATTTTAATTTCTATTCCTATATGAGATGTTTCTGGATATTTACAAGTGTCTTCTGAACCATTTGTTTATCTTACAGGTACAACATGGTCGAACAAGGTCTTATCAAAGACCAGGTATTTTCATTTTGGCTTAATCGCAATGTAGGAGAAGAAATGGGTGGTGAAATTGTGTTTGGTGGGGTTGATCCAAACCACTACAAGGGCAAGCACACATACGTTCCTATAACACAAAAAGGCTATTGGCAGGTTGACCTTTCAAACTTAAATTATTATGTGCCACAAATGCTTTATATATATACACTCCAATCTTTCGCAATTTTCTTATTTTTCTTTTCTTTTTGATAGTTTGACATGGGTGATGTTCTTATTGGTGACAAACCAACTGGTATGCTCCTTCGAATACCTAGTGTATTTTAAAGTTGGAAACTTCAATTGCTTTCATTAAAGCAAAAAAAAAAAAAAAAAAAAAAAAAAAAAAAAAAAAAAAAAGTTTTTGGCATGGATCTTTGTGTTTCTGACTTGGTTTTATGCTATTCAGGATATTGTGCTGGTGGTTGTGCAGCAATTGCAGATTCTGGAACTTCCCTGCTGGCAGGTCCTACGGTAAGTCGTAATGCGTCATTGTTGGCTTTTGTGATCATTCTCATCTTGATTGTTATCCTGGTTATTGTTGCGATTCTTGATTGTTTCTTTCTCTTGATGCAGACTGTGATTACCATGATAAACCAAGCAATTGGAGCCTCTGGAGTGTCTAGCCAGGAGTGCAAGGCAGTGGTTCAACAGTATGGACAAACCATCATCGATTTACTTGTATCTCAGGTGAAGGCTCATTTTACTGTATTACATAAGATTACAAGTGGTTTGTATTCATTTGTTGTAACGTCAGTTGTGACATTGTTCCTCCACTATTATTTCCACCTAGTGACTGATTTTTTCCTTATTGTTTCCAACAGGCAGAACCCATGAAAATCTGCTCCCGAATTGGATTGTGCGCTTTTGATGGCAGTCATGGTGTTAGGTCAGGCTCCATTTAATAGTTTGTGTTTGTTTTCACCAATTTATGGTCTTTTTATTTCCACTTTATTTGAAGATAGAATGTATTGAAGTGTAAAAGTAATGGTGCTCGAATGTTTTTGTATAGCATGGGCATTGAGAATGTGGTAGATGAGAGCAACGGCAAATCGTCAGGAATTCTTCATAGTGCTATGTGCCCTGCTTGCGAGATGGCAGTTGTGTGGATGCAGAACCAACTGCTTGAGAATCAGACTCAAGACCGCATATTGGACTATGCCAATCAGGTGACGTGTGATAGACTGATGTTCAAGAATTTCGCATTTGCACTCTATCAAATGCCTGATCTTCCATTTGATACTTTTGCAGCTTTGTGATCGGGTGCCAAACCCAATGGGAGAATCTACTGTCGACTGTGGAAGTCTTTCTTCCATGCCAACCATTTCCTTCACTATTGGTGGCAAAGCTTTTGAGCTTACACCAGAAGAGGTACTCCCCATCCTTATTTTCTATTAGTAGTTTGATAACAGTTGTACAGTTTCAGATCAGATTGTCCGATTGACAACTAGTTGTGCTGACATTAATTTTCTGGGGGTGATGTAATCCAGTACATTCTGAAGGTGGGTGAAGGTGCTCAAGCTCAATGCATCAGTGGCTTTACTGCTTTGGATGTCCCTCCTCCTCGTGGACCTCTCTGGTATTTTATCTTTGCCTTGTATTCTTGGACAGCCGGTAACCATCTCAAGCCGAAACCATTAATCTTAAAACACTTGGATTGATTGATGCAGGATTTTGGGAGATGTGTTCATGGGTCGCTACCACACCGTGTTTGATTTTGGTAAGCTTAGAGTTGGGTTTGCAGAAGCAGCATAAAGGGGACCTGAGGTTTTCAATGGCCATAAACTATATATGTGTATGATTTAAATTTATAAAGATCCAACGAAAGCCTAAAACCTTGAAAAGAAATGATGCTGTGTTGCCTGTAAATATTTGCGTTCCTGCACTGTAGGATTTGGTTTTAGAAGAAGTGAAAAATACTGTGTGTGCATTTAATGAATGGTTACTGTATATTTAATTTAAAAATTTAAAAATTATATAGATTAAATTATCTGTATATGCCAATTTTAGAAAAAAAAAACAGTAATTTAGATTTAGGCTGAATATTTTGTTATTTAAGAAAATAGACCGTTTTGGGACAACTGACTAGGTAAAAGTACGTCTTATGAGATGTGTTTTTTGAAAAGCATTTTATATTATCTTCCTTAGTTGAATGGTTAAATGTTGGTGTATTTATCCTTATGGCCTAAGTTTGATTCTTCTTTTAAGCATATTTGTTATTTGTTTAATTTTTAATTAATGCTTTTAATTTATAAACATGTTCTTATAAAATTATTTTATTTTATTTTTAATTCATGATTTTAGTTAATAACTAATTTATTTATATAAACAAAATAATAAATATGTAATTATATATTTTTGGTATATATTATTATGTAAAATATATTTTTTAATTAATAAATCCTTTATTTATATAAGGAAAATAATAAATATGTACTTATATAATGAATATATATTTTTTATATACATCATTATGTTAAAAATATTTTATTTTTTAAAAGTATCAACTAATTTTTTTTTATATTTTCTCCTCATATATAATTTTGACCGATTTACCCAAAAAGGCCAATTTCCAAATAAAATTACAGAAATGGGCCAACTAAGTCATTATTTACGGAAAAGTGCCAGTTTTGGCAAAACGCGCCTACGTGGCCGCGTTTTAGGGGGAAATTTCCAGAGCGCTTTGTGCCACGTCAGCAAATCGCTCTTACGTGGACGCATTTTGCTGACGTGCACAAAGCGCTCCCCCAGGGGCGCGCTTTGCTCCGTGTTTTTATATTTAGGGATATTTGCATGTTTAGTCCCTAGGGTTTTTAGGGTTTATAGGGTTAGGGTTTTGCTAAAATAAGTTAGGGTTTAGTGATTATTTTTTAAAAACATGTTAGGGTTTAAAGTTTTAGTAGATTTTTAAAATAAATCAGGATTTAGTGTTATTTTATAAAAATTATTTAAATTAGGGTTTTAAGGTTTTAAATAAATAAAATTAGGGTTTTAAATAAATTAAACTAGGATTTATGGTGTTTAAATAAATTAATTAAATTAGGGTTATAGGGTTTTAAATAAATTAAATTAGGGTTTAGGGTTAAAATTAATTAAATTAGGGTTTAGTTTTTTTAAAAATAACATTGTGTTTATTTTTTTAACAAAATTGACTATTTTGACCTTGAAAAAATAATTTTGAGAAGACGTTTACGAATAAATAGTGTCAAAACGCTTCAAGCGGGATGCAATCTTTGTCGAAGAAATTTCAAAAAGGCTCCCACGTGGGCGCTCTTTTCTCTGATGAGTTCTGAAAAAATAATTTTGAGAAGACGTTTACGAACAAATAGTGTCAAAAACGCTTGCCGGGATGCACTCACGGCAAAATTTACGAAAAAAGCTCCCACGTGAACGCTCTTTTCTCTGAGTGGTTCTGAAAAATAATTTTGAGAAGACGTTTCAACAAATAGTGTCAAAAACGCTTCAAGCAGGATGCACTGTCAGCAAAATTTCTGAAAAAAGATCCCACGTGGACGCTCTTTTCTCTGATGAGTTTATGCTTGGCCTTAGGCTATAAGCGAGGAAAATATCATTCTCGGGTTGCATAAGTTACTGCAAGAAAAATTAGAGAGGCTAAGCAGAATAGAAATTGAAGATGAGTGAACGTATTAGTGCTGTTATTTACTGTGATGGTGAAGTCCGTGGCACTGAGAACAGTGTTGTTTTTTTATCGGAGAACACAACACAAATGGTTTTTAACCAGAGTATAGATTTTACAGAATTTCGTAAAAGAATTAGGCGCAAAATCTTCGGAACGACGCCAAGTAGGGTTTCTTCTATTAAGTACCGATTTTGTGCTTCGATTGATCCCGTGACATATGATGCATTTGATATCAAAGGTGTTCATAGCTTTGAGGCGATGGTGCAGACTCATCTTGCTAGTGGATCACCCTATCTTGAGATATATGTTCAATTTTCATCGCCAAATGAAACATTTGCGACTTCAACATCAACTGCTATTCGAGAGGAATACACGACCCCTAGTCGACACTCCGTTAGTGGGAGGCAGAACACGGAAGTGCCCGTGTTTGGTGGCAGTATGGAAAATACAACTCCTGCACGACACTCAGTTAATAGATGGGACATGCACATCGGTGGGTCGATGTTCGATGCTGGAAATACGTATTGGGGAATAACATCAACTTCTAGTGGTTGGCAATCCACATCTGATTGGGGACGTTACGAAACGTCCACAAGAAGGGACGATGTACTCCCTACGATGTCCACCGGTGAGGGGACCTCGTATGTTGCAGATCATGGTGGGTTGGATGATGAGTCCGATGTGGATCCACCTCGAGAGCCCGACCCCGATGGTGCAGAAGTTGCTTTATTTTCTAAACCAGAGCCTGTTCCATCCGAACCTGAAGATGTTGAAGGGGGTTCAGATGAAGAAGAAGAAGATCCGCGATTCAGGGCGTACTCACCTCCAGCCCACATGCATAATGTCGACATATCGACATATGATGCGTTGAAGTTTCCAGAGCTACCACATAGAACCCGTGACCGTACAAGTTCGTCATTCGATTCAGGTGATTTGGAAGTTGGTAAGAAGTTTTCCAGTAAAGATAATTTTCTTGGTGCTTTGAAACAATATAGCATCAATCACGGGGTTAACTACAACGTGGTTAAATCCAAATCTGATAAGTTCGAGACCAAGTGTGCAGTGCAAGACAGTACATGTTCATGGAAAATCATGGCTTTTTTTAGGAAAAAGACAGGCTTGTGGGAGATAAAAAAATACAAAGGTCCACATACACATGTTGCTTCAGTGCAGATATCACTAGGTGTTTAGGGTTTTGAATAATAATGTTATTACTTAATGTTGCATTATTTAACGTACTTCGTTGACAGGTGTTTCACAAGATCATCCCAAGATGGATTCAGGCATGATAGCTACCTTAATACTACCGATGTTGGAGGCGGATCCCAAGACTTCTGTGTCATGCATAATTGCCAGTATTCGTAGCCAATTGAGGTACATGCCATCTTACTGCAAGGCTTGGATAGCTAACCAAAAGGCATTGGAAAAGATGCATAGTGGGTGGGACGCTTCATATAATGAGGTTTGACAGTGGTGTCAAGTGCTGGAGAGGCACGTCCCAGGTTGCATAACAGACCTTGAAACGGTCCCTGCGTATGCCAAGTGTTCAAACATCTATTCTGGAGCTTTAAGTAATGTCGGGATGCATTTGTGTATTGCAAGCCATTGGTACAAATTGACGGTACATTTATGTATGGTAGATATACCCATCGGCTATTGCTAGCTGTGACACAGAATGGCGGTGGGAGAATCCTTCCAATTGCGTTTACAATAACACCGGGGGAGTTAGCTGATGACTGGGATTTCTTTCTTTCTAGGTTAAAGAGGTATGTATGCCCCCAACCTGATATCTGCGTTATATCGGATCGGGGCACTGAAATATTAGCCGCAATTGAGCGACATGGAAGCCTATGGGATCACACACACCATCGGTATTGTCTAAGGCACGTTGCATCCAACTACTACGGGCAATATCGGTCTACGACTGAACGAAAGCAAGTGACCAACATGGGTATTTAATCTCTATTAATATACTTTTGGTTGTAATATTCAATTTATTCTGAATGGAATATTGGTATGTAATTTTCGTTATCAACTTATATTGGCAGGGTACGAGATCAATAAGGACCGTTTTCATGAGATGTTGGGGAATTTGCGTTCAGTTAACGATCAAGGCGCAGACTACCTCTGTAACATACCTTTCAAACAGTAGACACAAGCATACGACGGTGGCCTACGATATGGTCATATGACCACAAACCTGGCTGAATGCATAAATTCTGTTCTAAAAGGAACGCGTCATTTTCCGATAACCTCGGTTGTACGAGAGACATATTTTCATTTGGCAGAACTATTTCCAAAGCGAGCAGCGAGTTATAAAGGCCAAATGCAGGGAGGCCATGTATGGTCCCGGAAGGTATTGCAAGAAATTAACAAGGCGAAGGCGCGGGCCAACACCATGCACACAGTGTGTCACGATCGCGACAACCTATGGTTTCGTGTGTTGGAGTTTGACAGACCGAGCCAATGTATTACCGGCGGGCAATATTGTGTACACCTGATAAATAGGACTTGGGACTGTGGGACGTTTGACGCACTTCGTTATCCATGCGCTCATGCAATTGCAGATTGTCAGAATCTCCGTTTGGATCCCATGAGATATGTCGACGAAGTGTATAAAATAGAAAACATGTACAATGTGTGAAGACATGTATTCCCACCGATCCCAAATGAACGTAAGTGGCTGTATGTATCGGTTGCTCCATTTAAGCTGTTACCGGATAGAGAATTGTGTCACAAACCAAAAGGTCGACCTTGCTCGAGTAGAATACGTAATAATATGGATATCCGGGAAAGAACGAACCAACAGAATTTGTGTGGATGGTGTAGGAACCCAGGTCATACAATTTGATCATGTCCAAACCGAAATAGTTGATAATTACTGTAATGAAACGATGTTGCATTATTTCTATTCCGCCTTATTCAAAAGAACTTATATTTTATTAAAAATATAAAATTAATTTACAATTAAAATATTAAAAACTTCTTTTTTTTATTAAATGAAACAATATAGAAATAACGTCTACAAATATATTAAAAAAATCAATGTATATGCCGGTTGGAATCAGTGCCACATAGGGGTGGACGACGATTACGCACTGGATTCCTCCTTGGTTGCTCTGGCGGGGGTTGTGGTTGTTCCGGTTGTGGGTGTTGGGAGGATGTCCCACTTTGGTAGAATAAAGAATGTGGAGGTGTTTGCATTACCCACGGCGGAGATGTTTGAATCCCATAAGGAGATGGGGAATGGTAATGAGATGAGCTCACCGACGGTGCCTCGTGCGATCCCTCCGGCGATGATGGCCTATATATCATCGGTTGAGTCGTCGGAGTCATCGTGAAAGGAGATGCACCGGGCCATGCATTCCAACATGCCATAGGACTGGAAAAAGGAAACATATAAGGGTTAGGATACATATAAGGGCTAGGATACGCACCTGGCATAATCTGAAAGGGCTGTTATGTGGGTGTCGTCAATTGAGGCATTGGGCCCGGTGATTGTGTGGGTACTGTTGATGGGCCCGGTGATTGTGTGGGCACTGTTGATGGGCCCGTCCCATCATCCCTTCTCCTTGGATTTAAAGGGCTCGTTCCTTTTCCACACGGATTTTCCGATGCCTCTGCTCTTTCGACAGCAAATATGGCTTGCCATGGATCCTAAACCATGGCATGTAATCCGAGGTGCACGCTAACTCCGGGACGATGATCGGTTCGCGATCAGGTATATGATCATATCGATTTTCCCAAATTTTGATATATTCAGACCAGAATATCGGCCAATTCGTATTCGTTTGCCGTAAGTCGATTCTGTGCTGGTCATCGAGCATCTTAGGTTCCTCAAGAATCGGTTCTCAGAATCCAAATTGCCGCAACACTCTATTCGTCTGGTGCATCTCGACAATAGTATAGTTGACCAATGGGACCTTAACATGCCAAAAGTTCAGATTTTGAAAGAATTCTTTCGGAATTACTGCCCGTGTTGCCGGATCCTCGTATGGTGTCCATTGAAACTATATGAAAGGGATAAAAATATGAGTTATATACATAATACTAAATACTAAATACTAAGTACTAAATATGAAACGACTATTTTATGTATATATATATTATTTAATACTTACTTGCGCTTCCAACCGTTGGTCAAATAGAATCTGTATATCTTCAAGAGCAGTAGGTATTCCAATATAACTCGCCAGATGGTTCCACCTAATTAAATAAATTTTCAGCATATAATTTTATTTTAAATCTATGGAATAATTGTAAAATCAAATAAAAACTTTACCTCAATATGAGTGGGAATGTATATGGGTGGTTCACTCGAGGACATAAAAATGGAAAGCGAAACCGAGCCCATGATTGTAGTAGTGATAGGCAATCTCCGATTTTGGCTTTATTTGGTCGCGTCGCCCCACACATCTCCCGGTACAATGTTGCCAACACGGCAGACCCCAACTAAGTTCGCCAACTGCTCTAAAATCAACGAGTTTCAGCAGCCACCTCAGATGTACGAGGTTTCGTGACAAGTCTGGCATCAGATGACCTCCAATCATCTCAAGGATGTATGCCCGAGCATATCGTATTCTTTCAACTTCAGTCGAATCATTCCCGGCTCCGGGAATGTGTCTCGTAACCAGCCCATCTCAATCCGACCTCCGTAAATATTATCCGGAATGCACCCAAAAGATCGTAACATATGGCTCCCTAATCAGCAGATTGAATGGACCCCGTGAGTGCGGACCCATCCACCGGCAATCCTAATTGTAACTAGACGTCCTCCAAAGTGATAGTACACTCTCCGCATGGAAGATGGAATGTGTGCGTCTCGGGTCTCCACCTTTCTATTAACACGCTGATGAGTTTCGGATCCAACTTGCACCCCCGGCCTATAGTGGCCTCGTGCCAAAAACCCGCTTCCCTCAAGTAATTTTCTATCAACGGTGATGGCGGACTAGACATATTACAAATATAACATTGTAACACCCGATCTACAGACTATTATAAAAAAATATAAAATACAAATTAATTAAAATTACATAAATGAAAAAATATTAAATAATATTCAAAAATTAAAATTAATTAAAATTACATAAATGAAAAATATTAAATAATATTCAACATTTAAAATAAACCGTTACCATTTTCATTTGTTCGACGGAGATATGTTCATGAACGAGACGAATTAATTCCCCGGCCATTGCTAACACGATCGAATATTTTTGAAATTATAAAAAAAATAAAGTAAATAACTAATTATAAAGAGCTTTGAGAAATTTAATGAGAAATTTGAGAGCTTTAGGGAGAATTTTTAGAGATTTTTGGCTAAATTTTGAAGAAATTAAGTGTAAAATATAATAAGGGGGTTTTATAGTTTTGTTTTTGACCGTTGGACCCCCCCAACGGTAAAAAAAATTCAAAAAAAAAATAGTCGTTGCTGCCAGCAAAGCGCGCCCCTGGGGGAGCGCTTTGCTGGATTTTCCCCCTAAAACGCGGCCACATAGGCGCGCTTTGCCAGAACTGGCCCTTTTCCGTAAATAATGTGTTAATTGGCCCATTTCCGTAGTTTTGTTTCGAAATGGGCCTTTTTGGGTAAATGGGTCTATAATTTTTATATGTCAAATATTTATTGTTTCCACTTACATTGTGGTTATGGTAAATTCTAATATTATAAAATCAGATAATTATTTCAAATATCATTATATTTTCACCTATATTGTGGGTATGATAAATTCTAATATTATAAAAATACTTATTTCAAACACACCGTATAAAAATATATAATACTAAAATTTGTCACGCCCATGATATGGAGGGAAAAATAAATATTTCACATATAAAAAATATATTTACTAAAAGTAATGATATTTGAAATAATTATTTGATTTTATGATATTAGAATTTACCATACCCACGATGTAAGTAGAAAAAAAATAAATATTTGACATCTAAAAATTATATATAAAGAAAAATATATCAAAAAAATTAGTTGATGTTTTCAAAAAATAAAATAAATTTAACATAGTGATATATATATGTATATATATATATAATATTTTATTTATATAATTACATATTTATTAATATATAAATAAATGAGCTATTAATTAAAAAGTATATTTAACCTAATGTTATATATAGAGGTGATCATGGGTTGGGCTACCCGGCCCGGCCCGACGGCCCGCCCGAAAAATGGGAGGGTTCGGGTAAAAATATAGGCCCGAAATATGGGTTTGGGCAAAAAAATGAGGCCCATTTAGAAAGCGGGCGGGCCTTGGGTAAAACTTTTTGCCGGGCCCGGCCCGATTATATATATTAAATATATATTTTATTTTTAATCAAATATACTTTTAAATTTACATATTTTTATTTGTTTTTGTTTTAATATTTGTTTTAAAATTTTTATTTAATGAAAAAGCTAAAAAAATTTAATATAAAATTTGGGTAGGCAGAACTCTCGGGTTTATCAATTTTCTTTCGGGCCGGACTTGGACAAATTTTTAGGCCCATATTTCGGGCCGGGCCTAGAAAACGGGCCTAAAATTTTGTCCGGGCTGCCCAACCCGCCCGCCTTCCCCATCATCACCTCTAGTTATATATAAAAAAATATTTTTTATTATATAATTACATGTTTATTATTTTGTTTATATAAATAAAGGAGTTATGAATTAAAAATAAAATAAAAAACTAATGTTTTTAAAACTTGACCGATGGTCGAACCAATCAGGCCACCAGTTTGCTAGTCCAACTAGTCCAACCGAAAAATTATTAAAAATTCAAAAAACGAAATTAAAGAACCTGGTTCAATTGCTGGTTCAACCGGTCTTTTAGTCGGTTCAACAGGTTCTTTGTTAGTACAAATCTCCGGTGAGCAAAAACTCAAACACACGAACAAAACTCGAATAGAAAATGAAGAAATAGGACAAGGCTCCAAGGCGTATATCAAGCCACCATCTTTAAGATTATATTCGCCCCACATATATTCGGTGTGCAAAAGAGTTTTAAGCAAATTAACCTCGAGAATATAATGAAACCAACGACTATTTGCGTTTTGCACTGACGAGAATAGTCAACTAAGCATTGAGCAATGTATAACAAGAAACTCAATTTCTACAAAGAATTTCTGCAGTAACTCTTTATAGAACAATCTAATAATATTAGAAAATGAGGAAGGATAGAAAGAATTTTTAGAACTTGTTGGTGTAATTTCCAAATGAAATCTCATTCCTATTTATAGGAATTTTCTAAATAATAACATCTTTATAAAGACATATAATTATTCATCTAATATTATAACTATTTAAGTAATATTGTTTGAATAGCTATAATTCTTTTTAAAAAATCAAGTGATATAACTCTAGACCAATGGCCAAAAGATTTATCTTTTGATTAATTACACTCATTCATTTATAGTTATTGAAATAATATAAATATTTGAAAATGTTCCAACAATCTCCCCCTATTTTTGAAATTTTTAGATTTTAATATTTTTGGAAATCAATTTGCATAAATGAAGGTGCATTACAATTGAACATTCACTTAGTGAAAACATGTTAAAATTAATCGAAATTGCATGGTATACTAAACTTTGAACCATCTATTCCATTTGATTAACCGAACACATCTCACACAATGATTTCAACATCGGTCAATGCATAATATCCAGGGACACTATTATGACCATGTGTCTATGTCCTCTTTTCATGAGTGCTGTTAGAGCCAAGCCCTTGAGCTCTTAGAAGCGGCCACACTTCCTCTCACATAGGTAGATCCCATCAAGAGTGTTCCCATAATTATAACACTCTAACATATTTATATTATAGGTCCATTAAGAGTACATTACTTATCATTCCCTCATCATTACGGGTACCTAGCACTTTAATCTTAGGATGAATTTATTTATAGTGCTAATATTTACATACTAACGATGTACTTTGTCTCATTGAAATCAAGACTTGACGTTATACCAAGTTTTCAGTCGAGTTTCCATCATGGTTGACTTTAATTAATAGGCTTGATTCCCATCCCTTTTGAGGTCTTGTTGACTACATCTCTAGCAAGACTTTTTGTCAAAGGATCAGCCAAATTTTCACTTGACCTCACATAATTAATACTGATCACTCCATTAGAGATTAATTGTCGGGCATAGCTATGTCTTAATCCAATGTGTCTAGACTTTTCATTATATACTTGGCTTTATGCCTTTGTTAGAGTAACCTCACTATCAGAATGGATAGAAATAGGTGAAATTGGTTTAGGCTATAGAGGTACATCATAAAGCAAATTTCTTAACCATTCTGCTTCTTTAGATGCAACGACTAATGCAACAAATTCTACTACCATGGTGGAATTAATAATACATGTTTGTTTCTTGAAACCTCAAGAAATGGCTCCTCCACCAAGAATGAAGATCCATCCACTAGTAGATGTATGATCTTCCAAACTTGCAATCCAACTAGCATCCGAATACCCTTTTAAAATTGAAGGATATCCATTATAACACAATCCATAGTTAATAGTTTTCTTTAAGTACCTAAGTACTCTATTCAAAGTTTGCCAATGCAAACTACTTGGATTACTTGTGTACCTACTCAATTTCCCAACAACATATGCAATATCTGGTCTTGTATAAGTCATTATGTACATAAGACAACCGATTAGACTTGCATCTTTCAATTGATCAATTTTCCTACCAGCATTAGATACTAATTTTATTTGAGGATCCATGGGTGTAGATGCTAGTATACAATTGAAAATATCAAACTTTTTAAGCACATTTTCAATGTACTATGATTGTGATAAAGCTATAGTGCTTTCCTCTCGGGTTATTTTAATCCCAAGAATAACATCTGCTACACCCATATCGTTCATAGCAAAGTTGTTTGACAAGAATTTCTTTGTGTTTTCTATTTGTTCCAAATCCGTGCCAAATATGAGCATGTCATCTACATATAAGCAAATTATGACACATTTTCCATTTTCAAAATTACTATATATGCACTTATTAGATTCATTTATTTTATAACCATTAGCTAGAACAACCTTGACAAACTTTTGGTGCCATTGCTTTGGTGCTTGTTTAAGTCCATATAGAGATTTAACAAGCTTACATACCTTATGCTCCTATCTTAGAACAACAAATTCTTCTGGTTGTTCCATGTACATTTCCTCTTCCAATTCACCATTTAAAAATGTAGTTTTAACAATCATTTGGTGAACAACCAAATTATACACTGAGGTAAGTGATATTAAGAGTCTAATCGTAGCAATTCTTGCTATTGGAGCATAGATATCAAAGTAATAAATACCTTATTTTTGTGTAAAACCTTTGGCTACCAACCTTGCTTTAAATTTATCAATGGTTCCATCGACCTTCATTTTCTTTTTGAAGATCCATTTACAACCTATTGGTTTGGAACCTGGTGGAAGATCGACTAAGATCCATATTTTGATTTCCCATTATTGAATCCATCTCATCATTTATTGCTTCTTTCCAAATAGTAGAGTCTTGAGATTTTATTGTCTCTTCAAATGTAATAGGAAAAGATTATGTATTATAACAATAAGGTATCTTATTGCATATACTTTCACCTTTTCCTTCTATAAGGAACATAATGAAATCTAATCTAAAATCTTTGACCTTTTTAATCCTTTTACTTCTTCTTAATTCTTGACAAGATTCATCATAATTACCAACTTGTTCCAATGGAATCTCATCCTCATTTAAGAATGAATCAATTGTTGTGGCTGTAATTGTCTTGAAATAGAATTAAATCTATTTTCATCAAAAATAGTATCTCTTGATTTAATAACAATATTAATTGAAATTGAATCATTTGGTTCAATTACCATGAACCTATATGCCTTGCTATTATGTGCATATCCTATAAATATGCATTCAATTCCTTTTTCACCTAACTTTTTATGTTTAGGTGTTGGAACTTTGACAATAGCTCTACAGCTCCAAACCTTCAAAAAATTAAGGTTTGATTTACTTTTCTTCCATTGTTTATAGGGGGTTATTTTAGTTTCCTTATTAGGAACTTTATTCAATATATGACAACTTGTTAGAACAGCTTCTCCCCAAAAACCTTGTCCAAGACCTGAATATGATAACATTGAATTTATCATTTCAGTCAAGACTCTATTTTTCCTTTCAGATACACCGTTTTGTTGTGGTGTGTAAGGGCTGAAACTTGATAGATAATCCCATTGGACTCAAAATAACTTGGATTATAGTATTCTCCGCCTTTATTCGATCTTAAGCACTTGATAAATGATTCACACTGAATTTCAACTTCAGATTTATAAACTTTAAATTTATCAAGCGCTTCATCTTTTGAATGTAACAAATATACATAGCAATATCTAGAACAATCATCAATAAAAGTAACAAAATATTTCTTTCCACCTAATGTAGGTGATAGGTGTAAAAAGTAATATGCTTTAGTCTCATTCTTAATGCGTTCTTGGGTGCTTATTCGATGTTAATGGTGAATTTTATGCTCCTAATCTTTTAAATTCATGTTTTTATACTTAGGAGAGCATTTGGGAGAAAAATGAGTGAAAAATAAGCAAAAACTGGAAAATCGGGGCGAGTTACAAGAGCCACACAGGCTGAACCATTCCACACGGCCGTGTGAGCCACACGAGGTTGTCACACAATCATGTGGTAAGCCGTGCAATTTCATAAATTGGGACCCTAAATTGTGGAAAAATGCGATATTTAGGTTTTTCGGGCATTCTAAGACCTATATATGACAAAAATAAGAAGATAATAGTGAGCTGTCATAGAATATTAAAGAAAACAACTCGAAAAATACCATTGAAGCTGATTTTGAGGTAGATTTCTGTCAAGATTGAAGACTCCCAATTGATTTCTCAAGAGATTATAATGAGTTTCTTTATTTCTTTCTGTTATACTGTCTTAGGGATGTTTTTATTTGCAAGCATGAACTAATTTTCTAAATACCTAGGGAGATGAACCTTATAATGAATTCTGTCGTTTGATTTTTATTTTACTCAATAAAGACTTAGATTTTGTTCTCAATTATGTGTGCTTAAATTATGTGTGCTTAATTCTTGGTTTGATATTCCTAGATTATTGATCCATGTTTGATGTGCTTAAATCAGAGGAGGAATAAACCCTGTTTAAGAGTAGATCTAGAGTAATTGAGTGGAGTTGCATGCAGTCCTGGAAATAGGATGACATAAATCTATCAGATTAGAGTCAAATCTAATAAGGGAATCCATTGATCGAGTTTGTAACAGTCTGAATTTGACCCTAATCGGAACGGTGGTTTTGGGACCACGAATCCGAGTCTGAAAAATTTTTAAATATTATTTTTGGTGCTAATTATATGGGATTTATGATGTGTGAAAGTTTCGTATAAAAATTTTATCGTTTGAGTGTTTAATTTAACAAAAAGGACTAAATCGCGTAAAGTATAAAAGTTGCATACTATAGTGGAAAGTGCTTAAATGATGATGGCTTTCTAATATGGGGTATTAAAAAGGTAATTAGCCCATTTTTAAGTTAGTGGGTGGTATATGACATAAGTAACCTTAAGTTATATATTAGCTTTATTTTATTTGAAAGGTTATATTAGTAATTAAGTAAAATCATATTATATGTTAAAATAAAACAAATGAAATGGCCATTATCATCTTATTTCTCTTGGCCGAATATTGGAGGAAGAAGAAGAACTTGGTTTCTTTTTATTTTCGGCACATATAAGCTCAAATTCAAGGTTAGTTTGATTTCGGTTT
This sequence comes from Gossypium sturtianum, assembly GCA_025698515.1. NCBI lineage: Eukaryota > Viridiplantae > Streptophyta > Magnoliopsida > Malvales > Malvaceae > Gossypium > Gossypium sturtianum. Next base: position 14,182,957 of record CM046948.1, read on the forward strand.
TTGTTAATTTTTACGTTTTTGAGATTGTTGCTTCGAACATTAGTTGACCCATGTTAGAATTTTTAAATTTGAGCATGTTTGATGTTCGGCCATTGTCATGTTCTTGTAGTTTTTGATGTTTGATGATGTTATATTAAATTTATGTTAATGATTAGCATGTTTTGTGTTGGAAATTTTAGTGAATTTGAGTATTTTGGACAAAATTACAAAGAATAAATTTTTGAGGGGATAAAATGCAAAATAAATGAAAGAAATAGACTTGTATAGTCCCTATGAATATTCGGCCCTTGAGTGGTATAGTGGAATTTTGTGTATTTTGTGTTTTATGCAAATAGGACTAAATTGTAAAAATGTGAAACATTAGGGGTAAAATGGTAATTTGCCCGTTTATGTGTTTTGGGACTAAATTGAGATGAAATGTACTTGAATGAGCTAAATTTTAATGTGTTTAGATCAAGAACAAAGAAAAACGGATTTGGATCGGGGAAAGGCGAAGGTTATCGAATAGCCGGTCTACGTTGTCCTTCGATAGTCGAGGTAAGTCCTTAAGCAAATATATGTTAAAGAAATAATTATGAACATGGTAAATGATGATATTTGATAATTTTGCTTATAAATCTATGTGATGGCCGAATGTGGTGGTATATTATTGGATTGACTTTATGTTGTTTAATGTAATGTGAATAAGTAAGTTCTGTTTGATATGTGAAATAAATATGAAGTATACAAAATGTTTGTGAATTTAGCACCAAGTAATGCGAATTGAATGGTTAATAGTGTTGATATTCGGGCTTCGAGCCTAGTAGGCCTTGTGCCGGTGAATTATTTCAGGCTTATTGCCTAGCAGGCCTTGTGCCGGTGAATTATTTCGGCTTATTGCCTAGCGGGCTTAATCTGCGGTGTTCGAACTTCGGACTTCGGGTCTAGCAGGCTTAATGCCGGTGATATGCTATAAACGGAGAATCCGAAAATCAAACAAGGTGACACATATATAGTGCTATGTGCTAAAAGCTCGGGTAAGAGTTAGCCTACAATATTAGTAAGGAATGAAGTAAGTTAATTTATTATAGTTTTAGTTAAGTACGATGTGATGAAGTGGATGATTCTATAAGTATTTTATTTTATAATGTTGAGCTTATCATTAATGTGTATAAACATTATATGTGCGTGAAATTGAGATATATACATGCTTATTACATTGAAGATTCAGTTACAAATGGAAAGATCAATGGTGAAAGAGTTTGAAAGTGTTTGCATATATGTATAAGTAGATATAGGAGATCGATACCTAAGATGTGTTCATGTGACTCGGAATATACGATTAAATATGATATTCATGAGATTTGATAATGAATATGTTCATGGTGATATAGTGATAATATTTAAATCAAGAGTATTACTAGTATTCGACTATGTACATTGTTTTTACATATTGAAATATTTATGTTCAATTCTATAAGCCTGAAGATTTAAAATATTTAAGTGTATGATCATTACATTTATAGTTGCTTGAGACTTACTAAGCTAGTGAGCTTACTTTGTGTGTGTTCATTGTTCGTTTTATAGATTTTGGTCAAGCTACGGGCTCGAAGGATCGTTGGTGAAGTCAACCACACTATCATCCCTTTTTGGTACTTTTAAGCTAGTTATTTTGAATCAAAGGCATGTATAGGCTAGCTAAATGTTGGAATGATGTTATGTTTATATATATATAATAGCCATGCAAAAATGGCTTAAACATTCATTATAAGTTCGGTTTTTTTTGTTCTTGACCATGTGATTAAAGTGTTTGGTTTCAACAATTCGTCTATGGGTTGTTTCTTTACTTCAAGCTTATGTATTATCGTTCTATATGATTGCTTGTTTGTAATGCCAATGTTTGTGTTAAATTAGTCGGTGTTTCGCATTTAAGTTAATCTTTGCATGTATAAGTCAAGGTAGGTATGTGTTAGTTGAGCATCATTCGGAATTTATGTATGTGTGTCAACTTTAGTCGATTTACGAAGTATAAATTATATTGAGTAATGCGTGTATGTGTATTCGGCCAAACCTAGGTGATAGTTGCAAATGTAGTTAACATGTTTAAAGAATTAATTGTTTAGGCTCATAGTCGAATATGGAAAATGTGCATAACTATGATGTATACATGTATATATATATTTGGCTTGTGAGATTGCTTAATTTAATTGAGTGCATGAAACTACCAAACTTGGTTTGTGCTAGGTAACGAACATGAAATGTTATAAATGAGACCTTGTATATTCGGCCAAATACATAAGTATGTATGTGATGTGTAATAAGTTGCATATATTCGGTTATGTGGAGATAGGTTTTATGCCATATGAAATTGGTCTTAATAGGAAGTATTATGCATTGACATTCGAAGTATACTTACTTAATTAATTAGTTACAAATAGTTTAGTTGTTTATAAATTTTATAGATCAAGATCGTTTTGATAAATGTGGTGCATGAAATCTGTATTGTTATGTGATAATGTCATGTCGTAATATACATTGCATGGTTATTTTATGTTCATCGATGATTATATCGTATATGACTTGGATTAATGTATTAAGTATGTGTTACACATGTGTGATTTGTCTGTTTATAATTAAATTATTTGATAAAGATGATCAACTAAGATTTAATCGAGTGAACTGAAGTTTTAACTTACATGGTAATACCTGTAACCCTAATTCGGCGACGGACACGGGTTAGGGGTGTTACATTTGATTGGTATCAGAGCTTACGGTTTAGTCGATTCTAGGACTACCGTAGCACGTGTGAGTCTATCTATACATGCCTTTATTATATATACGATAGTGTGGTGACTTCTGACATTTCAAACTATGTTTTATATAGTAAATGGATCCTGACAGAGCCGTAGCGGATGATGTAGAGAGTATAGCGCCTGATTGCACACGTGGATCAGCGCCGGTAGACTCTCGACCTGTTTCGGGTAGCCATGAAGTGGAGGCTAAGCAAGCCTTCTACTAGATGATGAATAAATGGTTCACCCAGTTCATTCAGACTAACCCGGTTGTACAACAACCTCCACCCCCGAATAATCCAACTCCGGCAGCTTCCGCACCTCCGATGATAGATCCGATGAGATCTAGTAGGGCTCCCGTTGATAAAATCAGGAAATATGGGGCCGAAGAATTCAAAGCTAATGATGATGATGACGCAGAGCGAGCTGAGATGTGGCTTGATAACACTATTCGGGTACTTGATGAGCTATCCTGTACTCCAGATGAATGCCTGAAGTGTGCTATATCTCTACTTCGGGACATTGCATATCACTGGTGGAATACACTAGTATCAGTGGTTCCAAAAGAAAAAGTGACTTGGGATTTCTTCGAGATCAAGTTTCGTAAGAAATATATCAGTCAGAGATTCATCGATCAGAAACGAAAAGAATTTCTGGAACTAAAATAGGGTCGTATGATTGTGACGGAATATGAGCGGAAGTTTGTCAGATTAAGCCGATATGCCCGAGAGTGTGTATCAACTGAAGCCATTATGTGCAAAAGATTTGAAGACGGTCTGAATGAAGACATAAAGTTGCTTGTGGGCATTCTTGTGATCAAAGAGTTCGTGGTACTTGTCGAGTGAGCTTGCAAAGTCAAGAGCTTGGAAAAGAGAAAAGAAAGGTCAAATAGAAGCTAGAGACACTCGTAAAGATCATCGAGTAAGACTTTCCATACCGCGCCTAAGAAGTTTAAAGATGACTTCGCCGACATAAAGCTACTTGGACTGTCTAGACGAGATCGACCTCCGGTGGGTTCCCGAGCCACTTGATGGCTAGTGTTGGTAATGTTCAGTGAGATCGGGCTGAGTGCAAGCATTGTGGAAAATGGCATTCTGGGAGTTGTAGATTCCGTGATCGGTCCTGCTTTAAATGTGGATCGTCGGACCATTTTATTAGAGAGTGCCCGATGCTAGTCGAGCAAAATACGACTCAGAACACTAAACCGACCAACGCATCAGCACGAGGCAGACCACCTAGACATTCAGGGAATGTAGGTGGTAGTCAGAGAGGAACGAAGGACACTGCAATTCGATCAGAGGCTCGAGCACCAGCTAGAGCTTATGCTATACGTGCCAGAGAGGATGCTTCTTCCCCAGATGTCATTACCGGTACTTTCACACTTTATGATACTACTGTGATTGCATTGATTGGTCCTGATTCGACTCATTCGTATGTGTGTGAAACTCTAGTATCCAGTAAGATTCTGCCTGTGGAGTCTACTGAGTTTGTGATTCGTGTGTCCAACCCCTTGGGTCGATGTGTACTCGTTAATAAAGTGTGTAAAGGTTGCCCGTTGATGATTCGGGATTTCTGCTTTCCAGCTGATTTAATGTTATTACCTTTCGATGAGTTCGACATAATTTTGGGAATGGACTGGTTAACTTTGCATGATGCAGTGGTGAATTGCAAAAGAAAGATTATTGATTTGAGATGCCAGAATGGTGAGATCATCCGGGTTGAATCTAATGATCTGAGTGGGTTACCGGTAGTAATATCCTCGATGTTAGCTCGTAAGTATGTGAGAAAAGGATGTGAACCTTACTTGGCCTATGTGTTGGATAATAAAGTGTCTGAAAAGCAGATTGAATCCGTACCAGTTGTGTGTGAATGCCCAAATGTGTTTCCTGAAGAATTACTGGGTTTACCGCCAGTTCGAGAAATAGAGTTTGGTATTGAGTTAGTACCGGGGATGACTCCGATTTCGATAGCTTCGTATCAGATGGCACCTACTGAATTAAAAGAGTTGAAAGCACAGTTGCAAGAGTTGACAGATAGGGGCTTTGCATGACCGAGCTTTTCTCCTAGGTGTGCACCAGTTCTATTTGTGAAAAAGAAAGATGGGACTATGCGAATGTGTATTGATTACCAGCAGTTAAATAAGGTGACAATAAAGAATAAATACCCGTTGCCTCAGATTGATGACTTATTTGATCGGTTGAAAGGGGCTTGGTGTTTTGAAAATAGATCTGAGATCGGGTTATTATCGATTCATGAGTCGAGATTCTGATGTGTCAAAGATCGCATTTCGGACGAGTGCGTAAATTTTGAGTTCTGGTTATGCCTTTTGGACTTACTAATGCACTGCTTGTTTTTATGGATTTGATGAATCGATTTTGACAGTATTTGGATCGGTTTGTGGTAGTGTTTATAGATGATATCTGATCTACTCCGAGAGATGAAACCGAGCATGCCGAGCATTTGAGATTGGTGCTACAAACTTTGCAAGATCGACGATTGTATGCAAAGTTTAGTAAGTGTAATTTTTGATGAAGGAAGTCGACTTTTTGGGTCATGTCATTTCAAATCGTGCATTCGGGTTGATCCGAATAAAATATCAGCTATACTTGATTGGAAACCACCAAGAATGTTTCAAATTGAAAGTTTTCTAGGACTTGCGGGTTACTACAGACGATTTTTGAAAGGTTTTTCTATAATAGCTACCCCGTTGACAAAGCTATTACGAAAAGACGTTAAATTTGAATGGTCGGAAAAGTGTCGAAAAAAGCTTCGATCGGTTGAAAGCCCTTTTGACCGAAGCTCGAGTGCTAGCTCAGCCTGAATCGGGTAAAGAATTTATTGTTTTTAGTGATGCTTATTTGAATGGTTTGGGTTGCGTTTTGATGCAGGAAGGCAAAGTCATAGCCTATACTTCGAGACAATTGAAGCCTCATGAAAGAAATTATCCGACTCATGATCTGGAATTAGCAGCCATTGTTTTCGAATTGAAAATTTGGCGCCATTACTTATTCGGTGAGAAATGTCATGTTTATTCAGATAAAAAAAGTCTGAAGTACTTGATGACTCAGAAAGATTTGAACTTGAGACAACGCAGATGGTTAGAGCTGTTGAAGGATTATGAATTAGTGATTGACTACCATCCGGGGAAAGCTAACGTTGTTCCGGATGCCTTAAGTCAAAAATCATTGTTTGCTCTCCGTGCATTGAACGCACATATGGTTATGTCTGGTGATGGTTCAATCATAGCCGAGATGAAAGCAAGACCGATGTTTATTCAGCAAATTTGTGATGCACAGAAAATTGACAAAGATATGATTGCTAGACGAGTTCAGTGTGAAAATGATGCAGAGTCAGAGTTTCGAATTGATGCAAATGATTGTTTGAACTTCAAAGGCCGAATATGTATTCCGAGGAATGTGGATTTGATTCAGATGATTTTGAACGAGGCTCATAATAGTCGACTATCGGTACATCCGGGTAGCACGAAAATGTATAATGATTTGAAACAGTTCTATTGGTGGCATGGCATGAAACGGGATATATCTGAATTTGTTTCAAAGTGTTTAATTTGTCAGTAAGTAAAAGCCGAGCATCAAGTGCCTTCAGGTTACTTGACCGATCATGATACTCTCGAATGGAAATGGGATAGAATCACTATGGATTTTGTATCCGGTTTGCCCTCTGAATCGAGCAAGAAAGATGCGATGCAGGTTATAGTGGATAGGCTCGACCAAATCAGCTCACTTTGTACCGGTTAAATGCAGGACTATTCGCTCGATAAACTTGCTGAGTTGTATGTATCTCAAATTGTGAGATTACATGGTATGCCGAGTTCCATTATTTCAGACAGAGATCCGAGATTCACATCGCGATTTTGGAAGAAGTTGCAAGATGCTTTAGGTACTAAACTCCACTTTAGCACAGCCTTTCATCCGCAGACAGTCGGTCAGTCTGAACGAACCATTCAGATACTTGAGGACATGTTGAGATGTTGCGTCCTTGAGTTTGAAGGTACGTGGGAAAGATACTTACCTTTGATTGAATTTGCTTATAATAACAATTTTCAATCTAGTATTAAAATGGCACCTTACGAAGCCCTATATGGCCGCAAGTGTCGTACTCCGTTGTACTGGACCGAGCTCAGTGAAAATAAGATACACGGGGTTGATTTAATTAAAGAGACGAAACAGAAAATAGCTATAATCAGAGATAGTTTGAAATCTGCCTCGGATCGTCAAAAGTCATACGCTGATTTAAAACGTAAAGACATTGAGTTCCAGGTGGGAGACCGGGTATTCTTGAAAGTTTCTCCATGGAAGAAAGTACTCCGATTTGGTCGGAAAGGCAAACTAAGTTCGAGATTCATCGGACCATACGAGATCATCGAACGTATTGGGCCTGTTGCATATAGATTGAAGTTGCCCTCTGAATTAGAAAAGATACACAACGTATTTCACGTTTCGATGCTTCGTAGATATAGATCAGATCCGTCACATGTGATCGTTCCGTCCGAAATTAAAATCTGATCCGATATGACGTATGAGGAAGAACCGATCCGTATTTTAGCTCGGGAAAAGAAAGAGTTGAGAAACAAGAAAATTCCGTTAGTGAAAGTGCTATGGAATCGGCACGGAGTTGAAGAGGCTACGTGGGAGCCTGAGGATTCAATGAGGCAACAATATCCGACTTTGTTTAACGGTAAGATTTTCGGGGACGAAAATCCTTAAAGGGGGGAGAGTTGTAACAGTCTGAATTTGACCCTAATCGGAACGGTAGTTTCGGGACCACGAATCCGAGTCTGAAAATTTTTTAAATATTATTTTTGGTGCTAATTATATGGGATTTATGATGTTTGAAAGTTTCGTATAAAATTTTTATCGTTTGAGTGTTTAATTTAACAAAAAGGACTAAATCGCGTAAAGTGTAAAAGTTGCATATTATAGTGGAAAGTGCTTAAATGATGACGACTTTCTAATATGGGGTATTAAAAAGGTAATTAGCCCATTTTTGAGTTAGTGGGTGGTATATGACATAAGTAACCTTAAGTTATATATTAGCTTTATTTTATTTGGAAGGTTATATTAGTAATTAAGTAAAATCATATTATATGTTAAAATAAAACAAATGAAATGGCCATTATCATCTTATTTCTCTTGGCCGAATATTGGAGGAAGAAGAAGAACTTGGTTTCTTTTTATTTTCGGCACATATAAGCTCAAATTCAAGGTTAGTTTGATTTCGGTTTTTGTTAATTTTTACGTTTTTGAGATCGTTGCTTCGAACATTAGTTGACCCATGTTAGAATTTTTAAATTTGAGCATGTTTGATGTTCGACCATTGTCATGTTCTTGTAGTTTTGATGTTTGATGATGTTATATTAAAGTTATGTTAAGGATTAGCATGTTTTGTGTTGGAAATTTTAGTGAATTTGAGTATTTTGGACTAAATTACAAAGAATAAATTTTTGAGGGGCTAAAATGCAAAATAAATGAAAGAAATAGACTTGTATAGTCCCTATGAATATTCGGCCCTTGAGTGGTATAGTGGAATTTTGTGTATTTTGTGTTTTATGCAAATAGGACTAAATTGTAAAAATGTGAAACATTAGGGGTAAAATGGTAATTTGCCCATTTATGTGTTTTGGGACTAAATTGAGATGAAATGTGCTTGAATGAGCTAAATTTTAATGTGTTTAGATCAAGAACAAAGAAAAACGAATTTGGATCGGGGAAGGGCAAAGGTTATCGAATAGCCGGTCTACGTTGTCCGTCGATAGTCGAGGTAAGTCCTTAAGCAAATATATGTTAAAGAATTAATTATGAACATGGTAAATGATGATATTTGATAATTTTGATTATAAATCTATGTGATGGCCGAATGTGGTGGTATATTATTGGATTGACTTTATGTTGTTTAATGTAATGTGAATAAGTAAGTTCGGTTTGATATGTGAAATAAATATGAAGTATACGAAATGTTTGTGAATTTAGCACTAAGTAATGCGAATTGAATGGTTAATAGTGTTGATATTCGGGCTTGAGCCTAGCGTGCCTTGTGCCGGTGAATTATTTCGGGCTTATTGCCTAGCGGCCTGTCTTGCAGTGAATTATTTCGGGCTTATTGCCTAGCAAGCTTAATGTCGGTGTTCGAACTTCAGACTTCGGGTCTAGCAGGCTTAATGCTGGTGATATGCTATAAACGGATAATCTGAAAATCAAACAAGGTGACACATATATAGTGCTATGTGCTAAAAGCTCGGGTAAGAGTTAGCCTACTATATTAGTAAGGAATGAAGTAAGTTAATTTATTATCGTTTTAGTTAAGTACGATGTGATGAAGTGGATGATTCTATAAGTATTTTATTTTATAATGTTGAGCTTATCATTAATGTGTATGAACATTATATGTGTGTGAAATTGAGATATATACATGCTTATTACATTGAAGATTCAGTTACAAATGGAAAGATCAATGGTGAAAGAGTTTGAAAGTGTTTGCATATATGTATAAGTAGATATAGGAGATCGATACCTAAGATGTGTTCATGTGACTCGGAATATACGATTAAATATGATATTCATGAGATTTGATAATGTATATGTTCATGGTGATATAGTGATAATATTTAAATCAAGAGTATTACTAGTATTCGGCTATGTACATTGTTTTTACATATTGAAATATTTATGTTCAATTCTATAAGCCTGAAGATTTAAAATATTTAAGTGTATGATCATTACATTTATAGTTGCTTGAGACTTACTAAGCTAGTGAGCTTACTTTGTGTGTGTTCATTGTTCGTTTTATAGATTTTGGTCAAGCTACGGGCTCGAAGGATCGTTGGTGAAGTCAACCACACTATCATCCCTTTTTGGTACTTTTAAGCTAGTTATTTTGAATCAAAGGCATGTATAGGCTAGCTAAATGTTGGAATGATGTTATGTTTATATATATATATATAATAGCCATGCGAAAATGGCTTAAACATTCATTATAAGTTTGGTTTTATTTGTTCTTGACTATGTGATTAAAGTGTTTGGTTTCAACAATTCGTCTATGGGTTGTTTCTTTACTTCAAGCTTATGTATTATGCATTCTATATGATTGCTTGTTTGTAATGCCAATGTTTGTGTTAATTTAGTCAGGTCTTTCGGCATTTAAGTTAATCTTTGCATGTATAAGTCAAGGTAGGTATGTGTTAGTTGAGCATCATTCAGAATTTATGTATGTATGTCAACTTTAGTCGATTTACGAAGTATGAATTATATTGAGTAATGCGTGTATGTGTATTCGGCCAAACCTAGGTGATAGTTGCAAATGTAGTTAACATGTTTAAAGAATTAATTGTTTAAGCTCATAGTCGAATATGGAAAATGTGCATAACTATGATGTATACATGTATATATATATTTGGCTTGTGAGATTGCTTAATTTAATTGAGTGCATGAAACTACCAAACTCGGTTTGTGCTAGGTAACGAACATGAAATGTTATAAATGAGACCTTGTATATTCGGCCAAATACATAAGTATGTATGTGATGTGTAATAAGTTGCATATATTCGGTTATGTGGAAATAGGTTTTATGCCATATGAAATTGGTCTTAATAGGAAGTATTATGCATTGACATTCGAAGTATACTTACTTACTTAATTAGTTACGAATAGTTTAGTTGTTTATAAATTTTATAGATCAAGATCATTTTGACAAATGTGGTGCATGAAATCTGTATTGTTATGTGATAATGTCATGTCGTAATATACATTGCATGGTCATTTTATGTTCATTGATGATTATATCGTATATGACTTGTATTAATGTATTAAGTATGTGTTACACATGTGTGATTTTTCTGTTTATAATTAAATTATTTGATAAAGATGATCAACTAAGATTTAATCGAGTGAACTGAAGTTTTAACTTACATGGAAATACCCGTAACCCTAATCCGGCGACGGACACGGGTTAGGGGTGTTACAGAGTTAATGCGAGATAATAGGGGTTTTAATTAGAAAAAAATTTCAATTAATCAACCTAGAGTCAGTTGCTCTTATTCTTGAAGAGATATATTAACATAATTTAGGGCTTTCTATGGATCAAGATACTAAGTGAAGAAATTGCATAATTTAGATTGATAGTGACAGATGAAATCTAGGTGAATTCTTTCCTGGGTATTGTTTCGCTTCTTAGTTGTTTACTCCATTATTTTCCTGATTTGTTCTTTGTGGCGTTTGTAGTTAATTAATTTAGTTAATTTTAGTTATCAATCAATCGCTTAAATAATTTAATTAATTATTCGGTTAAATAATAGAAAGACGGTAATTACTAGTACTTTTAGTCCTCGTGAGAACGATATCATTTCTCACCGTAGGTATACTATTAATTGATAGGTGCACTTGCCTTAGTCAGATTTTTAGTTGGTTTACGACGCATCAAGTTTTTAGAGCCGTTACCGGGACTAAAATATTAGGAAAAATTTATTTTTATTAAATTATCCATTTTTGTTTTAATTTTAATATTTTTGTTTTTAATTTAATTTTTACATTCTAATTTTTTCGTTTGTTTGATTATGACAAGTTCTTTTGGTTTTTGACTACAGGAAACCCGTTGGAACCGTTAAGTTTTGACATTGAGATTGAAAGAACTGGTCGCAGAAATCGGAGAGAAGTTAGAGAATTAAGGCAAGTGTAACACCCTATACCTGGCCCGGCCGCCGAGCCCGAATATCAGGATGTTACACCGCCGTCACACATCACACATACAATAGAAGTGCTAGGTTATTAAGCGATCATTCCTTTTCAGCATTCATGCGAATTTTAAGTCTAATATACATCAATCATTATTAAAACATGCTCAAGATACTTCAATTGAATTAACATTAACAATTATACATGCTTTATGACAATTTAACAAAATTTCCAAAAACAAGAACGTAGGTATCGATATTGTAGCAATGGTATCGATATTTCACTAGAAAGGTATCGGTATCGATTGGAAAATCGATACCAAAACTGAATTTTGTTTTTCGCCCCAAATCAAAATCCCAGAAATTATCGGTACCTTTGCTAAAGTATCAATTATTTTAACTTGAGTATCGATACTCGTGATATGTTATCGATACCAAATCGCAAAACTGACTCCCTGCACTTTCCAAAATCTTAGAGGTATCGTTTTTAGAACCTGAACATCGATACCTCTGTTGCAGGTCACAAAATACAACATATAGTCCAAACCTACTTATTTTCGTTCAACATGCATCTATTAAATCAACATATAAACATCAAAACATCTGAAACGGCTGTTCAAAACGCCATAAAATTGTTCGAGCAAACAACCAGAAAACAAGTTCAATGGGTCAAAATATCCAAGCAACTAAGACATGAAAACATCCTAAATACCATAGCAAAATTTAGCAAAATGACTACCACATTGCCTTAAAATCCCAACATAAATGAATAAGCAAACACCTACGAAGATAAAGCAAAAGTCTCGCTTGGATCACGCCCTCGGTACCACACTGCTAACATCGACACTTAACTAATTTGCAATGGTTAAAAAGGAGTAGGTAGGCTTAACAAGCTCAGTGAATGCTCAGAATAACTACCATGCAAACGACTCATCAAGCATTAACGAAATAACCATTTAGCATAATTACCACATCTCAACTTTATTTTCATATTACTAGTTCGTGCATCTTTTGATGATTCATTTACAAAATAATCACATATTATTTAAGCATACACCATAATATTCATAAACATATTCATTGCTAATTTGGAACTTGAGCTATGAAATGCAAAAGTGGGCTCTATCACCACTCATCGTATACACGGATCTCCAACATACCAAAAGACTCATAGAGTCGAACATATCCAAAAAGTGAAGTATATAGCTAACATTCTCCATCACACCAAACATGTCCCGTTGAATGGAACTTAGATCTCATTCCCTTATCTCTCCAACATGTCCCAAGGCCTAAACGCCCAAATCACTGAACGCATATAGGTGAGTACTCACAATCCTATGGCATGCCAACTATATCCAATGGTCTCAAGGTTCATAAGGCCAAAATATCTGTTATTAACACACACATTTACTTACCGTTAACTACACTTTATCTCTGCATAATCACATTATAAGCACAACATATTCACTGTCATATGGCACATATAACAAGCCCACAATCGACTCTTCCACAGTAGCCATCATAAGCTTAATGCACATTTCACAATATCACATTTTAATCCACAATTTCACAACATAATTTCACATATAAATTCATGAGTATGAGAAAGCTTACACTCAGAATTTAGAGTAGGGGTTTAGGCTACTACTAAATTCCCAATTAACGCATTGAATCGTGTCCACATGTAGCGATTCCAAACACTCACCAATTACACTTTTGTCGAAATGTCAAAAGCCCAAACTAGCCTTTCCTTAACTCGTCGATGGTCTTAACAAATCTGAAGCTTCAATACAATAAATCACACAACAACACATTCAACAATTAGCCAAGGACTCAACTCAAACAATAAAAAACATAAGCCTAAGCTAAGTTCTCAAGTAACCGAAACCTTCAACATAGCAAACTTAAATTCCAAATATCTCAGTCTATACTTAATATTTTTGTCTAAAACTAATTTTGTTCATCTAATTATTCAATTACGATAGATTCTCAACCTTTAAACTACACAAAACTACTCAATTCATGGTATCAAAATTTTTGACATGTTCATGACAATTTTAACGAAAATTCATTAAAACTCAAGAATTATTTAACAAAACTTCAATGTAAGTTTAGAAATCTTCTAATTACATCAAAATAATTGAAAAACCATGTTTTTATCCAAAATCCTGAAATCCACCATTAATGAGCCAAATTTTGGCTTTTATTCATAACATGTGATTTAATGGCTAAAAAAATTTGTTTTAAAGACTAAATAACACTTAAAACTATTTATGAGTTGAATTGTTACCTTAAATGACAAAAAACCAAACGTTTGGTCAAAAACCCAAAAAACTCACAAGCTTGAGAGATAACAAAATCAATAGTGTTTTGAGTGTTTTTGTTGAAATTCTATGGAGATTTATGGCTTGGGTGATGATAGAAATTAAAGGATTAGAGTTTGGAAGATCAAAATAGGTGATTAAGGTTTGGGGTTGCAAAGGGACGGCACAACAAAAAAGAAGAGAAAGCTTCTTTTCTTTTCTTCTACTTACTTCAAAACTAAGGTGAAAAGAGGGAAATATGGGCTTATTTTTAAAATTTGGTTTATTTTCCTCTTAAAAGCTCAAAATTTAGACCTTTTTGCAAATCAATCCACTTTTCAAATTAAAGGTCCTTTGAACATCTTTTTCAAAAATTGATTTCATTTTTTAAATGCTATAGTTGAAAACATTTCCGGTTACCATATTTAAGAAATTTTGTACATGATTGAGCTAAATTTCCTATTTTACCCTTGAAACTTCTAGGCCCAATTTTGAGGTGTTACAACAAGATAAATAGATTTTAATAGATGATCAAGAGCAAACGGACATTACTGTGGAGATGGATGATAATCAAAATAATCAGCAGCCTCTTGCATGTCTTGCTACTCGACCTATATATGATTATGCTAAGCATACTTTGATTGGGGTTGCTGTCAGATCGACAGTTGTTGCGAATAATTTTAAGATCAAGTCGAATACAATTTAGATGGTGCAATAATATGTTCAGTTTGATGGGTTGCAAGATGAAGATCCAAATGTTCATATGGCTAACTTTCTAGAGATTTACGACACTTTCAAGATCAATGGTGTTACTGATGATGCCATACGCTTACAGTTGTTCCCATTTTCTTTGAGGAGCAAGGCAAAATAGTGGTTGAATTCACTTCCACGGGGTTGTATCATGACTTGGGATCAGATGACTGAAAAGTTTCTGTTGAAGTACTTCCCACCGGCTAAAACAACTAAGTTGAGGAACAACATTTCTTCTTTTGCTCAAATTGAGTTGGAGAAATTATATAATGCATGGGAGAGATTTAAAGATCTTTTGAGAATGTGTCCACATCATGGGTTACCTTTGTGGTTACAAGTTCAAACCTTTTATAATAGTTTAAATCTCTCGGCTAAGTAATTAATTGATACAACAGCTGGAGGAACAGTGGATAATAAGACACCCGAGGCAGCTCAAGAGTTTATTGAGGAGATGACACTGGATAATTATCAATGGCAAGTCATGAGAACAAAATCGATTAAAGCAGCCGATGTTTTTAATATAGATGCAGTTCCTATGTTGGCATGTCAAGTGGAAGCACTGAGTAAAAAGATTGATGGTTTGAGTTGCAGTAACATGATGAATTCGGTAATGCAATGTGATGCAATTGGAGCGGGGACAATCAATTTGGAATGTTTACCCTTCGATTCTAACATGGAGCATGAACAAGTCAACTATATGGGTAATAATTCTAGACCTCAAAATAACCCCTATAACAATAACTATAATCTAGGATGGAGGAGTCATCTGAATTTATCTTGGGGTGGTCAAGGTAGTTAATGGTTACAACCCTTTCTGGGTTTTCAACAACCTTATCAGAAAAAAAAGAAACCAAACCTTGAGGAGACGTTATTTCGGTGTTCGAAACTAGATTTCAGAACACTGAGACAACTCTAAAAAATCAGCAAACATTGATTCAAGGGCTTGAAAATCAGATTGGATAGCTTGCTAAACTGGTTTCGGAAAGACAACAAGGTAGCTTACCTAATAACAATAAAATTAACCCAAAGGAGCAAGTCCACGTAATCACTGTTTGAAGTGTGGAAGGGTTAGTCGAGCCTAAAAAGAAGCCGAATCTAGAAGCTGTTGAGAAAAATGACGGGGTTGAGGAAAGCAAGAAAGAGCATAAGCCGATGGTTAGAGAATACAAACCATGAATTCCATATCCGGCAGCATTGAAGTAAGACCGCATAAAAGAATAATATGATAAATTTCTTGAGCTTTTAAAAAAATTGCATAATAACTTACCTTTTGTTGAAACTCTTTTGTAGATGCCCAAAAATGCAAAAATTTTAAAGGAATTGTTAACAAATAAAAGGAAGTTAGATGACTTGTCAACTGTGGAGCTAAATGAGGATTGCTCTGCCATTCTACAAAATAAACTACCCAACAAGCGTAAAGATCCAGTGAGTTTTACTATTCCTTGTCTTATTAGTAGTTTAAATGTTGAAAAAGTTTTGACTAATTTAGGGGCTCGTATAAATGTTATACCTTATAAAATGTTCAAACAACTTGGTCTCGGGGAACCAAAACCCTTCAGGATGAATATTCAATTAGCTGATAGATCAATTAGGTATCTTAGGGGTATTACTGAAAATGTACTTGTTAAAGTCGATAAATTTATATTCCTTGTTCATTTTGTTATATTAGGCATGGATGAGGATATTGAGGTACCCATGATCTTAGGTCGACCTTTTTTGGCCACCGCTAGAACTGTTATTGATGTGGGTAATGGTTAACTTGTGCTGAGTGTAGGTGATAAAAAGGTTACTATTCAAGCACGTGATTTTGTTAGAGTTCCTGGTGAGCGAGATGATACTCGTTATTCTATTAATGTTAGTAATCATGCGGCTCAACATTCTTTGCAGGAAATCACTAATGAATATGTGTTCAAACAACATCTGTTTCAAGGTGATAGAAACTAAGGGATAAGTGAAGAGAGAGTGGTGCAGCTCGATGAACTAGATGAATGGAGAGCGAAGGCTGATAAGAAATCGAGAAAGCACAAGGAAGTAACAAAATAATGCCATAATGTGCATGTAAAGAGGACAAACCAATTCAAAGTCGGGGATAACGTGCTGCTAGACAAGTCAGATCCATGAATGTTCCCTTCAGAGCTAAGTCAAGAGGGTAAAACCCATTTGTGGTACAAGACGTATTTCCATATTGAACCATTGAGGTAACACACCCTGATTACGACACATTCAAGGTAAACAATCATCGTCTCGAACTTTATTTTGGTGGTAATACTGACAATGAGAGAGAGGAGCTTCAACTCCAAGATCTTCCTTAACTGTTAGCTTAAAAAGGGAAGTCGAGCTTAGACTCTAAATACGCACTTATTGGGAGGCAACTCGAGTGTTTTTATTTTACTTATTTATTCATTTTAATTTTATGTTATTTTTTAAAAAAAAGAAAAGAAAAGAAAAAAAAATTGAAAAGAAAAGAAAAGAAAAGAAAATTGAAAAAAAAATTTAAAAAAAAGGGTCCACATGGTCTGGGGTGATCCACACGGCCTAGAGACATGGCCGTGTGGGACATACAGCCTAGACACACGGGCGTATCTCTGGCCGTGTGCATACTGAAGTTAAATTTTTTTCAATTGTAATCTAACCCACACAGGCACAAAGAGTTAGACAGGCTGGATACATGGTCGTATGAGACACATGGTCTATCACACGGGTGTGGGAGAAGTGAACGAACACCGCACACGGCCTGGACACATGGCCGTGTCCCAGGCTCTATGGCTACTAGGCTTGTTTTTTTACGTATTTTTTTATCACACACAGTCTGGGTGATTCCACACAGCCTGGCCAAACGACCGTGTGGCTCACATGGCTTGGCCAGACGGCCATGTGGCTCACATGGCCATGTACTTTTTTTTCTTCCTATTTGAAGATATTTTTTTATTTTGTCTTTTTGTTCCATTGTTCCTCCCTACCCCAATCCCTATTTTTATTTTTCATTTTTTTATTTTTTGGACTTATATCTTTTATTTTATTTTATTATGTATTTTTTATGCTTTTTCAATTGTTTTTTTTTTCTAGTTTTTAATCTCTTTATCCTATTTATTTTTGTCTATTTTCTTATTAGTTTGCTCGGAAACATGTACTTCATTTATAATCGCCTACGATTTCGATTTTCACTATTTCGACGAATTCATCCAAATTCAGGGCAGTTTCAGTTCTCTCACTCGTTTATGATATTTTGCTTATTTTGTTTCTATCTATTTGTAACATCCTAGATTAGGGGTTGTGCGGTTGGAGCATAACTCAAGTGTTAGTAGGCTTTAAGTGTGGTTGGTGATGTATTAAGGTTTTTTTTAAAAACTCTAGGATAAAAAGGGAATGCCTTAGGAAAATTTTGTTTTAAGTGCTTAAAAGGAGAAGCTGGGCGATGGAGGCCTTAAAGGAAAATTGTAGGAGGTTATGGACATGAACTTGGGCTTAGTAAAGTGGCTTGGGATGCTACTTTAGGGGCTTGAGGCTTGCGTCAAAAGGGAGTGCAGGAGGGAAGAGGTTCGAGTAACGCGGGGCGCATTAGAGACTTTTATTTTTGCGTCAAAAAGGGAACTAGGCTAAAAAGGCTTTAAGGGAAATTCGTAAGGGATTTATGACACAAGGGTTGGCTTGGTAAAGTGGCGTGGGCGCTACTTAAGGCTTGGGCAAGTGACGCCTCAAGCAATGGGTAGAGGGCCCAGGTTCGAGTTGCGAAGGAGGCAGGAAGGACTTTTATTTTCGCGTTAAGAAGGCGCCTGGCGAAAGAGGGTTTAAAAGAAAGTCTGGGGAGGTTATATCACAAACAGCGCCTTGGCAAAGTGGCTGGGGACGTTACACAAGACACTGGTCTAAGGGCTCCAAAGCAGGTCGGGAGTTCGACTCGCGTGGGAAGCAAAGATGGGGTTTTATTTTTGCTTTGATGCGTCAAAGCGGGAAGGCGAGAGGTTGGACGGCAAATGGACTCCTAATTGGGTGAGGATTAAGCTTGTAGGATAAGTGTAGTTTTATTTATTTTAATATAGGATAATTATGGCTTTATTTAGATCAAATGAGATTTTATTTTATTTATTTTAGGAGATAGGATAAGAGATTAAATTGGGATATTAGCAAGGGATATTGTTGTTTATTTTATTTTATTTTAAGTTGGTGGATATAGGGGATAATTATGTGATTTATTATTTTAAATGGGTAGGATAATTGTAGATTAAATTCAATTTAATTTGAATAGGTGTTGAAGAGATATAGTAGGAGATTAAATTGGGATATGATAATGAGTTGACGTGGTGGCCGAATGAGGGACTCTTTTGGGTGCCTTGTCGGTTTTGAAGCTTTATAAGGAGGGGGGTGCCGAATTTAGTTTCTTTTCCCCATTAGTGCCGTTTTTCCCTTGTGCAAAGCTGCTTATGTTTCATTCCTCTTTTCTATTTGTTCTTGGCCGAATCTATATCCCTTTCCCAATTCCTTTCTTTTATTTTTGTTAGCCGAATCTTCCCTTTGCCACCATTGCCGTATTGCTCAACTCCTTCTTCTCTTCCTTTCTTTAAGAATTCTTTTAAAAGCCGAAATACTTTGGTGAACCATAGCCGAATCCTCTAGGCAAGAAACTCCTCTACTTTTGTGTTTTCTTCTTCACCATAAAAGAGCCGACCTATTCTCATTTAGTCTTCACAAGCAACAATAGTGCCAAGCGTTAAGGAGTCTTAGAAGAGCCTCTTGGATTCGACTACTCAAGGTGAGTTAATGTGGTATTCGGCCATAGGCCATTCTGGTATATTATGGTAGCCGATTCGACTTAGGTGGTGTAGGAAGGCGTTCTACAATCGCAAAGGTGCAAATCGTTAGACGTGGGTTTCGGGATTTAGTCAATTGTGCTAATCAGGTGCGTAGTTATCGCACTTGTCTCTTGAATGTTTATATGTGTTATTTTATGTATGTGTATAAAGTGAATGATAGCCAAATAAGGGCTAAGATTGTGAATACCGTGGTGGGTGATCAATCATCAGTCGTTGATTTACGATAATAAATGATTATTGATGAATGTATGAAAATGTGATGGCATGTGATGTATATTTTTTCGAGTAATATGTTGCCATGGTACATATATATATATGCATGGGACTTGGGATGTGACTATTGGAGGAAAGGGTGTACATTATGTGCGTGGTCTAATGTTAGTCTTGTGCTACATTAGCGCTTGATGTTAGCTATGTGCTTCATCAAGGGAGGTGATGGCTAGGTGCCACATCTCGGCGGTTGATAGTCAGTGTGCATCACCGTGGATCGATTAATATGTGGGATCACTTAGGTGATCGGTGGCTCACCACGGCTTTGAGCGATAAAGTCCGCCAAGGTAAGATATGTGGATCATTATGTGATCGGTGGATTAGCCACGGCCTTGGGCGAGTCCGCTAAGGTAGGAGTAATGGATGGACCCTAGGTTGGGTTGGGCTTCATAATTGCATATTTATGTGTATGGATCAGTGGATGTGGGCCAAGCCCATATGTGGAGACATGTGAAATGACTATGCACTCGAGTCGGTTTGACTCACCCAATATTTTATTAAACCTTTCGTGTGATGCGTAAAGCTTGGACCGGGTTGGAGTGGATACAAAGGTGGCCATGCGAAGCATTTTCATGCGAAAAGATATTTTTAATTAATTAAGCATTCATATTTCCAAGACATTGATTATTCAATTATTGTAATAAGGCCCCTAAAAGTATTTAAAGCTTGTTTAAGTGTTTTTCATTAAGTTTATTATTATGTTTTATTATGGATTGACAATTGAGGAATTATTTGCAAACGATTTTATTTAAATCTATATATACTAAAGTTTTAATCCGGATATTTTTATAAACACCACACCTTACTTAAGAATTTTAATGAACACTGTTTTCTAAACTTAACAAAATTTTCATGTTTTATCCCAAAAGTGAAATCAGTCTTCAAACGTTTTCCGCAGTGGCATTTCAAATTCGGTCGTAGTGAATGGGCCGGGTTTGGGGTGTTACACTATTTGTACATTGAGGACAATGTACATCTTAAGTGCGGGGAGGTTACTTATATGCTTATGTGATATAATCCTTGAATTATTTTTTGTGTTTAAGTAATTCTCTCACACCTGCCATTAAAGTTAATTTTTTTTAAATTTGGAATTTTTTTTGATTTTGTTTTGAACTAATTTGTGGATTTTTGTGAATTGTGTGATTTATACTTTAAGACATGAGAGAGTCAAGTATGATAAGCTATTTTTCAGAAATTATTTGTTTTAGGTTTTTTCCCTAAATTGAAATATTATTTTTAAATTTTAAATTTGCAGGTTTGACATTAAAACCATAATTTTTTGTGAGCTTTTGAGCATATAGAGCATATATTTATTCGTGCTCATTTTATTTTTGGTCGTGAGATATCGGCTTGATTTGTTATTCTAGAACTTGCTTCGGTTATGCATGTCGAGACCACATTAGTGATTTGATATACTGAGATGATAGAGGCACTTAGGATTTAACCCACCTAACCTTTAATCAACTTACCTACAGTTTTAATCCCTAGTAAAACCCGTTGATCCTAACACATTTTTTTCTATAACCCGTTAATATTAACCCGTAAACTATATCTATGTTGTAAATTATCCCTTTTATTGACTCCCTTTTTGTCGAGATTTGATTTGGTTAGTTGCCTGACAATGTTTCATTATTTGCATTACCGAATTTTACTTTGTTCTTTAAAAAAACAAAAAAAAGAAGAAAAAAATTCAAGAAATAAAAAAATAAAAAAAATAAAAGATTTGAGCTTGAATCGTTAGTTTCATATTCTGTTGAAAAGCTCGTTTTCATTTGTTATTTTTTTATTGATGTAAATTCCTTTAATTCAGCAAATGATTTTTTTTTCTAGTTTGGTAACTTATCAACTCGATTCTCGATTTTAACCAATTTTTCTGACCTTTTCCATACCTTGAACCTAGCCCCATTACATTATTGTAAAGACCTTTTGATTGGTGTGTCATTTCATTTATAGTGGTGGAGATTTGATTTTCAAGTAAGCCTATGGTAATAATATTTCTCATTTGACTATTGAGTGCACATTATTTGAACCTTAAACACTTTGAATGCTATGAGTGAATCTTTAGTAAGGATGTTATTTCTTGTTGAGTTTGAATTTCAAGTAATTTTTGAGATAGGGGAGATGTCTAATGTTTTTAAAGCTTAAAATTCTCTACTTAGATTGCTTGTGCTGTTTAGTGTCATTTTAGTGTGAATTTCCAATGCATGATTATCTGTAGATTATCCTAAGACATTATCGGTGAAAACAATAAATTGAGAGAAGTTAACTCGAATGTGGGTTGAGGATTTTGCTTGAGGACAAGGAAACGCTTAAGTGTGAGGATATTTGATAGGAGCTTAAATTAATATGCTTTAGTCTCATTCTTAATGCATTTTTGGGTGATTATTCGATGTTAATGGTAAATTTTATGCTCCTAATCCTTTAAATTCATGTTTTTATACTTAGGAGAGCCTTTGGGAGCAAAAGGAGTGAAAAACGAGTGAAAACTGAAACATCGGACTGAGTTACAGGAGCCACACGGGCTGAACCATTCCACATGGCCGTGTGAGCCGCACAGTCATGTGGCAGGCCGTGTCAATTTGGCGAATTTGGACTCTAAACTGCAGGAAAATGCGATATTTAAGTTTTTCGGGCATTCTGAGACCTATATATGACAAAAATAAGAAGATAGTAGTGAGCCGTCATAGAATATTAAAGAAAACAACTCGAAAAATACCATTGAAACTGATTTTGAGGCAGATTTCCGTCAAGATTGAAGACTCCTAATTGATTTCTTAGGAGATTATAATGAGTTTCTTCATTTCTTTTTGTTATACTATTTTTGGGATATTTTTATTTGCAAGCATGAACTAATTTTCTAAATACCTAGGAGATGAACCTTATAATGAATTCTGTCATTTGATTTTTATTTTATGCAATAAAGACTTAGATCTTGTTTTCAATTATGTGTGCTTAATTCTTGGTTTGATATTTCTAGATTATTGATCCATGTTTGATGTGCTTAAATCAAAGGAGGAATAGACATTGTTTAAGAGTAGATCTAGAGTAACTGAGTGGAGTTGCATTCAGTCTTGGAAATAGGATGACATAAATCTACCGAATTAGAGTCAAATCTAATAGGGGAATCCATTGATCGAGTTAATGCGAGATAACATGGGTTTTAATTAGAAAGAAATTTCAATTAATCAACCTAGAGTCAGTTGCTCTTATTCTTGAAGAGAGATATTAATATAATTTAGGGATTTCTACGGATCAAGATACTAAGTGAAGAAATTGCGTAATTTAGATTGATAGTGACAGATGAAATCTAGGTGAATTCTTTCTTAGGTATTGTTTCGCTTCTTGGTTGTTTACTTAATTATTTTCTTGATTTGTTCTTTGGGCCTTTTGTAGTTAATTAATTTAGTTAATTTTAGTTATCAATCAATCGCTCTAATTATTCGGTTAAATAATAGAAAGACGGTAATTACTAGTACTTTTAGTCCTCGTGGGAACGATATCATTTCTCACCGTAGGTATACTATTAATTGATAGGTGCACTTGCCTTAGTCAGATTTTTAGTTGGTTTTGTGGACATCAGTAGGAGTATTATGCATGTCACATAAATCACTATGTATCAAATAAAGTTACTTTGTTTTCTTTTTAACCTTAGGGAAAAGGGTTTCTTGTAATTTTAGTCAATATTATTATTAAAAACAAGAATTAAATCTAACTTATGCATATCGTTCAATTTTCTATAATTCAAATGACCTAATTTATAATTCCATAAACAAGAAGATTCAACTATATAAGCAGAATTTTTTTTTATTCTTATTAATAATATTGAGTTTGAACATGCTCTCATACATATACCCTTTCCCTACAAAAATTCCTCTCTTAAATAGAATAAACTTATCTGCCTAAAAAATAAGTTTGAAACCAAACTTATTCAACAGACTTCAAGACAATAAATTTTTCCTAACTTCTGGTACATAAAGTACACCATTGAAGGTTAAAACTTTTCTAGAAGTGAATTGTAGTTCAATAGGCCCTTTGCCTTTGATTGCTGTGGTGGAAGAATTTCCCATGTACAAGACATTTGCATTTTCAAATTGTGTGAACTTTGTGAACATGCTTTTATCTTTGCACACATGTTTGGTTGCTCCAGTATAAATCCACCATGCATTATCATCTTGTGCCATATTAATTTCAGATATCATTGCAACAAACTTTTCGTTATTGTAATAGCCCATTATTGCCCGGGCTTAATAAAAATAAACCAGTCTCAATTTATGCATTACAGTCCACCTTACAAGACCAATTTTCAAAACCCAAAACTAACCTAAAACCCACTCAAGCCCAAATAACTACCCGACTAACCCAATTACAGACCCATTAACCTGGACCTAATAGACCCAGATTCAGACAAGCCCAAAATGGCCCAATTCCTAAGCTGAACTCAGAGACCTAGGGTTTCTGGGGAAACCCTAGGCGCCGCAATGACAGTATCCCAACAGTCGCGCCGCTTCAGTAGGAGACCGATCGTCACGCCAGCAGCTCCTCGATCACGTCGCCAGTCACGCCACGATCCACGCTTAGCCACCGTCCTCCGCCTTCAAACCTGCAAAGAAAGGAAAGCACAAAACAGAAAGGAAACAAATCGTAGCAAAAAGGAAGGCACAGATATGGAAAGATATGTATTCCTTTTTATTTTGGTTTTTTGGGTTATAAAACCCCTTTTGCAAAATCTGTAAGGGGGACAGAGAGATTTTGAGAGAAAAAACAGACCACACGGATACAGACACAAAAACTATCACAAAAATACAGAGAGAAAAAAACGCAGAGAGAGTGATACGAAACAATAGGAACGAAAATATTCACAGAAACAGAAATCAATAAAAAAACAGAGTTTTTTTTAAGGTGATTCTCCTTTCATTCTGTTGCTTATTTTATTTTTATTTTATATATATATTTGTATATATAACCACTGTTAAAAAAGTAAAAAAGGAAGGAGATACCTTTTCGAAAGCGAGGAAAAACGGACATTCTAGGCCTCCGGCCACCGGCCATGGAGGCGCGTGTGGCGCGTGGCCCAGCAATCCGTCGAACAGGAGCTCAGGCAGAGGGACGAAGGGTCCAGAGAGTTTTCAAAGTTTTTTTTAAAAACACCTAACTAAATGATTTTTTCTTATAAAACTAGTATTTATAGACGAAAGCAAACGACGCCATTTTGATAAAGCAGATCCGCGTGTCGACCCGAAGACCCGACCAGGATCCGCGTTTTTTTTAAAAAGGAAAAATTGTCCTTTTGGTCCCTCTGCTATTTTATTAAATTCAATTACATCCTATTAACTAATTTATTTTTTAAAAAATTAACCCTGGAAATCTATTTATATTTCAATTTAATCCGTTTTTTAAATTTTTTTCTTGTTATTAAATTATGTATTATATTAAATATTTTATATTTTTAGTAATTATCTATACTAATTTTTTAAATTATAAATATCTATTATTTTGTCTTATTATTTTTTGATTACATATTATTCTAGTATTTATATATATATATATTAGATATTATATTATATTTTTTTTCAAATGCTATACATTATATAATATTATATAATATATTTAGTTAAAATTATTTATAATATATTCATTTTTAATATCTTTTTTTATTTTTTTAAAATCATTATATATTTTTACACATTGTTTATATCGTTGTCCCTTTTATCTATTTAAATTTGCATGAAATATGTTCATAGTTAATTTTATTGTTTATTATACTTGTCTATACTTTATCATATATTTGCAATTGCTTTAGTATAGGAATTATTATTTGTTGTATTTCATATTATAATTGCTTATCTTAAATATTAGCATGTTATACTTGTTTTTTTCGATAAATGCAATATTGCCGCATGGTTATGATTTAAAATAAAAATACATTTTTAAAAAATCAATATTTTATTTAAAGGTTTTCAAGATAAAGCAATGTTTTGATATTTAGAAATTCGGGAAATAGTGCCCAATCGTGCTGGGTTGCGATTTCCCGTTTGGCTAAATGACTAAATATCCTTTTAACATGTTTTATAAAATTATGAGATGATCTTAGTGACGAGGGTTTAAAAATGTCATGTCCAATCGTGCTGGGTGTGATGTTTATATTCTTTCGGATCGAAGAAATCTCAAATTTTAAATCAAAATTGCTCGAAGTTTTATAAAATTATGAGATGATCTTAGTGACGAGGGTTTAAAAATGTCATGTCCAATCGTGCTGGATGTGATGTTTATATTCTTTCGGATCGAAGAAATCTCAAATTTTAAATCAAAATTTCTCAAAGTTTTATAAATTATGAGACTATCTTAGTTACGGGGGTTTAAAAAATATCGTGTCCAATCGTGCTGGATGTGATGTTTATAATCTTTCGTATCGAGAAACTCTCATATTTAAAATCAAATTGTTTGAAGTCTTCTGGAAATCATATTTTTAAATGCTTTTAAATTTTAAACATTTGGACATAATTTTATCGATTAGGTACCAATTTTTGGGTGTTATGAGGGTGCTAACCCTTCCTCATACGTAACCGACTCCCGAACCCATTTTCTTATTTTTCGTGGACTAAAAAAATCAATTGTTTTAAAATAAAACGTTTTACAAGGTGATCCAATCACACCTAAGTAAAAGGGATTGGTGGCGACTCCCATTTTGTTTTTAAAGTCGATCCCCGTTTTTAAACCCGATTTTAAAATGGTTTCGACAGCTTGGCGACTCCACTGGGGACCAATAAGAGAGTCAAGCCATAAAATCGATAATTTCATGTCCTTATGTCTGAATTTCAAAATCTGGTTTAGAAATTATGATCCTTTTATTACATGTGATTCTATTTTTATAAAATATCTACGCATTGCAATCGCATGACCATAGTGGTCGTACCTTTAAGTGGGAGCGAGAAGCTATGCCTTCGTGAGGTTTTCACCTCTGCATGGGCTAGTTGATTGCTTTCGGAATACATCTGTACCTATGTCTTCGTGAAGTTTTCACTTCCGGCATGGCCATAGGGAAATGTATTCCCTTGAACCGAACTCGTTCTGTATGAGCCTATAATGGGTGAAGATCGAGGAATCTGCTGGTTTGGGTACCTCAACTTTAGAGCTAAACCACATATAGTAAACCTTAAGAATTCACGTTAGGTAGAGCGATCCTAAATTTTAGTAGTTACCCAAATAGGTGTATTTATTTCACTTGATTTATATTTTATTCTGCGATACTAACTCGTGGTGTTTCATTTTTGTGCATATCATCTCATTTCTCTAGAGGTATCGATTCACGGTCGGGTTTCTAAGATAGAAAGTCTGGTTATGGAGAATGGGTTCCTTGATAAAGTGGGAGACAATGCATTTGCTCGCACTTGGTCGTGAGCAAGCGCCAATTAGAAAAGTGGGATAGCTTAATCGACGAGTATGTATCTAAACTTTGGGATTTTACTCGTGTTAGTATTACGCAAAATGAGTTTAGAGAGTTGAAAGATATATGAACTCAATGGGGTGACGAGGCAAAACATTTGTTTTATCATGATTATGGTGATCTACCTTACTTGTTGGACATCAAGGTAGATAAACATTTATTTCGGGCCATGACTCTTTAAATGCTTTTAAATTTTAAACATTTGGACATAATTTTATCGATTAGGTACCAATTTTTGGGTGTTATGAGGGTGCTAACCCTTCCTCATACGTAACCGACTCCCGAACCCATTTTCTTATTTTTCGTGGACTAAAAAAATCAATTGTTTTAAAATAAAACATTTTACAAGGTGATCCAATCACACCTAAGTAAAAGGGATTGGTGGCGACTCCCATTTTGTTTTTAAAGTCGATCCCCATTTTTAAACTCGATTTTAAAATGGTTTCGACAGCTTGGCGACTCCACTGGGGACCAATAAGAGAGTCAAGCCGTAAAATCGATAATTTCATGTCCTTATGTCTGAATTTCAAAATCTGGTTTAGAAATTATGATCCTTTTTATTACATGTGATTCTATTTTTATAAAATATCTCTGCATTGCACTGCATGACCATAGTGGTCGTACCTTTAAGTGGGAGCGAGAAGCTATGCCTTCGTGAGGTTTTCACCTCCGCATGGGCTAGTTGATTGCTTTCGGAATACATCTGTACCTATGTCTTCGTGAAGTTTTCACTTCCGCATGGCCATAGGGAAATGTATTCCCCTGAACCGAACTCGTTCTGTATGAGCCTATAATGGGTGAAGATCGAGGAATCTGCTGGTTTGGGTACCTCAACTTTAGAGCTAAACCGCATATAGTAAACCTTAAGAATTCACGTTAGGTAGAGCGATCCTAAATTTTAGTAGTTACCCAAATAGGTGTATTTATTTCACTTGATTTATATTTTATTCTGCGATACTAACTCGTGGTGTTTCATTTTTGTGCATATCATCTCATTTCTCTAGAGGTATCGATTCACGGTCAGTTTCTAAGTTAGAAAGCTGGTTATGGAGAATGGGTTCCTTGATAAAGTGGGAGACAATGCAGCTGTTCGCACTTGGTAAGAGCAAACGCAATTAGAAAAGTGGGATAGCTTAATCGACGAGTATGTATCTAAACTTTGGGATTTTACTCGTGTTAGTATTACGCAAAATGAGTTTAGAGAGTTGAAAGATATATGGACTCAATGGGGTGACGAGGCAAAACATTTGTTTTATCATGATTATGGTGATCTACCTTACTTGTTGGACATCAAGGTAGATAAACATTTATTTCGGGCCATGACTCAGTTTTGGAACTCTGCTTATAACTGTTTCACTTTTGGGGAGATAGATTTAGTGCCCACATTGGAGGAATATACGACTTTGCTTCGCTGCTCGAGGTTCCAAGCCGACAGAGTTTATTTTAGGGCTACCAATGCTACGACTTTTGTGAAAAGATTGATGGGTATCACAGGGATGAGTGAGCAGTGGGTTACAGCTAGGATTCAAGAAAAAGGTGAAGGTAAATGCATACCTTGGGTGAGCTTGAGGGACTTGATTCTGACACATCCAGATGAAAAAAAAAAGATTGACATCTTTGCATTGTGTATTTATGGGTTGGTGATCTTCTCCAAAGCGCTACGACATATAGATGAAGCAGTTACCGATTTGTTTGATCGACTTAACAAAGGAGTCACGCCTGTACCTACAATTTTAGCTGAGACATTCAGATCTTTGGACGCGTGTCGAAGAGCTGGTGAGGGTAGATTCATTGGATGCGCACAGTTGCTGATGGTTTGGTTTCACAGCCACTTTTGGAAGGTTGACTAAGTTTCTTACCGAGTGTTCTCTGAAAGTTATTCCCCTTTAAAGGAGGCTGCAGCTACGACAAGGAGAGACAATCTATTAGAGGAAAGTTGGATGGAAATTCTTCAAAATCTCCGAGAGGAAGATGTTGAGTGGAGAGCCCCTTGGTTGGTTCCTAATGAAGTCCTTTACCGGTGCAGAAATCTTGATTGGGTACCTCTGCCTGGAGTTTGGGGAGCTGTGGGATATGCACTGTTGCTCGTACTAAGGTAATATAAAGCAGGACAGTTCATACCGGTGACGCATGGGTTAGCTTAAAGCGAATTCTCGTATAAGGGGGAAATTTATAAGAAGAGAATTCGAGAGATTTCTGAAGCTTGAAAGTAGGCTCGTTGTATGAAGATATTGACTCGAGGACCAATGGCAACCCCAGAATATAAAGAATGGTTGAGAAAAAGAATCAACGATAACATTCCTGAGACAAATGTGGAAGGTGCTCGATCACTAAAGGAGTGTTTACGAATCATTCCATCGGAGATAGAGATTATAAAGCAGGACTTCGAAAGACAAAGTTTAGAGCTTGGGAAGAAGATAGAGAAGCTAGAAGAATAGAAGATGTTTTTGAAGCTAGATGTGGATGCCCAGAAATCGGAAGCCGAGAAAGCAAAAAAGGAGAAGAGAGCGATTGAGGAAGACCGAGATAGCTTGAAGACCGAATACAAAAAGATGCGTCTATCGATGAGGAATGCTGGATTAGGGAAGACTTCGGAACAGTGGCGACAAGAGGTCTAAGAGGAAAAAGTCAAAGCTGACTATTGGGAGAGAAAGTTTCGAGAAATGCAAGTGCGAAGCGAGGCCCTAGAAAAGAATTTGGCAGAAAGTCTGAATGAAAAAGGAGAGTTAAAAGCTAGAGTGGCTGAGCTTGGAAGGTCTCTTTAGCACCATCGAAGCCGTGATTCCGTGATCAATTTAAAGTCAAGTCTGAACAAGATCAAGGAGATGAAGGATAAGATTGAAAAGTTAGAATCAGCATTGCACGACTGTGAGCGCCGAATTTGGTTTCTTGAAACAAGAGAAGGGCATTGGAAGGAAGAGCTCCACCATTCGCATGGTCAAGTTAGAAATCGGGACTATCTCATGGGGGAAGCCATAGTCCAGATTCGAGAGGTAGCTGATTACCTACAGACTTTGGCAGCGCAGGCCAACGTATTGAGCATGAAGTATGAGCTACAGTCAGATCGTAGCCAAGAGCTAGTTTCGTTACTAGGGAAAATTAAAACTTTAGGACTTAGGGCGAAAGCTTATTTGTAGTCCATTTTATGTAAAAGAATTTGTTTTCTAATAAAGTTTTCTAAAATGAAGTTGATCAGAATCGATGCCTCTTTGTATTCATGCATTTGCATTACATTGCATCATTAGCATTAGACTTTTACAAAAGGACCCTAATTAGGTAAAAATTATCTCAGTTAACCTGGAGAACATGGAGCAAAGGTTGGAGAGAATAGAAAAAATGCAAATATAGATGCAGGGGCAATTGACCAAGATTCAGCAAGAAATGCGGGAACAAATGTTAGAGTTCCAAAAGAATGTGATTGGCCAGTTAACCCAGTTACTAGCTAAAAGACTTGAAAAGAGAAGTGTCCCAGCGGTCAATAGTGTGGATGATGAGGAAGACATTATTTATTCCCCAATAGGTATCCCGACTCAACCAGACACGCATCTGCACGGGGAACCCGTCATTATTGGACCCCGATTGTAACAGTCCGAATTTGACCCTAATCGGAACGGTGGTTTCGGGACCACGAATCCGAGTCTGAAATATTTTTTAAATATTATATTTTGTGCTTATTATATGTGAATTAATGTGTGTGAAATTTTCGTAGAAAAATTTAATCGTTTGTGTGTTCAATTTAATAAAAAGGATTAAATCGCGTAAAGTGTAAAAGTTGCATACTAAAGTGAAAAGTGCTAGAATGATAATGGCTTTTTCATATGAGGCATTAAAAGGGTAATTAACCCATTTTTAAGAGTAGTGGGCTGCATATGTCAAGAATAACCTTGTGATATATGTTATGAATATTATTATTAAAAGGTTAGTATGGTAATTTGAATAAATAAATAATATATGTCATAATTTACTAAAACAAAAGCATTATCATCTTCACTTCTCTCATGGCCGAATGTTAGCTATAGAAGGGGGGTTAGAGAAGCTTTGAATTTCGGCAAGTATTTGGCTTAATTAGGTATGAATTCTAGCTCGGTTTTTGTTAATTTTGACGTTTTTGAGATCGTTGCTTCGAACGGTAGCTTACCCATGTTGAAATTTTTGAATCTAAGCATGCTTGATATTCGCCATTGATGTGTTCATGTAGTTTTGATGTTTGATGATTTTATTTTAAAGATATGTTAAAGATTAGTATATTTTGTATTGGAAATTTTGGTGAATTTGAGTATTTTTGGGCTAAATTGCAAAAATGAATTTTTGAGGGGGCTAAAATGCAAAATAAATTAAATAAATAGACTAGTGAGGTCCCTGTGAACATTCGGCCCTTGTATAGTTTAGTGAAATTTTGTGTATTTTGTGTTTTATGCAAATAGGACTAAATTGTAAAAATGTGAAACATTAGGGGTAAAATGGTAATTTGCCTGTTTATGTGTTTTGGGACTAAATTGAGATGAATTGTGCTTGAATGAGCTAAAATTTTAATATGTTTAGATCAAGAGCAAAGAAAAATAGATTTGGATAGGGGAAAGGCGAAGGTTATCGAATAGCCGGTTTAAGTCGTCCGTCGATAGTCGAGGTAAGTCCCTAAGCAAGTATATGTTAAAGAATTATTTATGAACATATTAACTGATAATATTTGCAAATTTTGAGTATAATTTCATGTGATGGCCGAATGGAGTAGTAGGTATTGTTGGATTGACTTTATTTTTGTTTAAAAGAAATGTGAATAAGTAAGTTCGTTTTGATATGTGAAAGAAATACGAAGTATATGAAATGTTCATGAATTTAGCACTAAGTAATGTGAAATGAATGGTTAATAGTGTTGATATTCGGGCTTCGAGCCTAGCAGGCCTTGTGCCGGTGAGTTATATCGGGCTATTTTCCTAGCAGGCTTAATGCCGGTGAATTGCTATAAACGGAAAATTTGAGAATCAAACAAGGTGAGTCTCATATAATGCTATGTGCTAAAAGCTCGGGTAAGAGTTAGCCTACTATGTTAGTAAGGAATGAAGTGAGCTAATTTCTTATCGTTTTAGATAAATACAATGTGATGAAATGGACAATTCCATAAGTATTTTATTTTATAATGTTGAGCTTATCATTAATGTGTATGTACGTTACTTATATGAGAAATCGGGTTATATACATGTATATCGTAGTAAACTCGGTTATAAAATGGAAATGGTCAATGATGAAAGAGTCGGAAGTGTTTTGCGTATGTGTATAAGTAGATATAGGAGATCGATACCTGAGGTTGGTTCATGTGATTCGGAATATGCGATATAATAAGATGTTCATGTGATTTGATAATGTACATGTTCATGATGACATAGTGATAATATTTTAATCAAGTGTGTCACTAGTATTTGGCTATGTGCATTTTACATATTGAACTATTTATGCTCAATATCATAAGCTTGGAGACTAAAATGTTTATATGTATGTTCATTACATTTATATTTGCTTGAGACTTACTAAGCTAGTGAGCTTACTTTGTGTATAGTTGCTGTTCATTTTATAGATTTTGGTTAGCTACTGCTCGAAGGGTCGTTAGGCGAAGTCAACTACACTATCATCTCTTTTTGGTACCTTCCAAATTGTTGATTTGAATTAAAGGCATGTATAGGCTAGATAAACGTTTGAATGATGTTCTATTTATATATATAAATATAGCCATGCGAAAATGGCTTGATCATTTTGTTTAAGTTGGTTTTAATTGTTTTGGCTATGTGTATGGTGTGTTTGATTTCAATGATTCGGCTGTGACTTATTTCTTTTAGTCAAGTATATGTGATATGCATTCGGCATAATTGCTTGATTATGATATTAATGGTTGAGTTAATTTAGTTATGTATTTCGGCATTAGGTTAATGGTTGAATATCATTTGAAGATTAATCTTTATATGTATTGAATCACGATTCGAATTGTTGTAAAGCATGCTTCATGGTTGTATTCTTGAGGTAGTTGGTCTAGATAAATTTTTTTTTAAGTAATGAAATTGTTGAAGTTATTTAACTTTAAAAATAAATTATTTGGGAATTTCTTTTAAGGTACGGTTTGGTGAAAACACAAAATGAGAAATGGGTATAAGCCATATATGTATGTTTCAGCTATGGTATTGATCATCTGTTTCGATTTTCCAAGTGCATATGTATTTTTGGTTTGTTAATGGATATGATGTGGTAGATAGCATAATTGCATAAGTATAATGTAATAATGTTTCATGTGACCGAATTAGTAATTAATTTATGGGTTGAATGTGCATATTTTAACTATGTTATTAGATCATTCGTAACAAGTGAATTATTAATTGTTATATGTGTTCAAGTTTGGTATAGGTATTTTAGATTGATTATAAAGCAAGCGAACTTGGTATGCTATGAATTGTTCTTTATACCCATAGATGTTTTGGTTTTTAAATGCGTGTGTACAAAAGTGATATATTTGATATTCAGCCTATGAAATATTAGTTCTCAGTTGTTTTTTTTGTGAGTAATGCCTCATAACCTTAGTCTGGCGACGAAGATGGGTTAAGGGGTGTTACATTTGATTGGTATCAGAGCTTACGGTTTAGTCGATTCTAGGACTACCGTAGTGCATGAGAGTCTAGCTATACATGCCTTTATAGTATATATGATAGTGTGGTGACTTCTGACATTTCCAACTGTGTTTTATATAGTAAATGGATTCCGATCCTGACAGAGCCGTAGCAGATGATGTAGAGAGTGTAGCGCCTGATCGTGCACGCGGATCAGTGCCAGTAGACTCTCGACCAGTTTCGGGTAGCCATGAGGGGGAGGCTAAACAAGCCTTCTACCAGATGATGAATGAATGGTTTACCCAGTTTGTTCAAAATAACCCAGCTGTACACCCACCCCTACCCTCGAATAATCCAACTCCGGTACCTTCAGCACCCCCGATGGTAGATCCGATGAGATCTAGTAGGCCTCCCGTTGAAAAAATCAGGAAATATGGGGCCGAAGAATTCAAAGCCAATGATGATGATGACGCAGGGCGAGCCGAGATGTGGCTTGATAACACTATTCAGGTACTTGATGAACTATCCTGTACTCCAGATGAATGCCTAAAGTGTGCTATATCTCTACTTCAGGACACTGCATATCACTGGTGGAATACACTAGTATCAGTGGTTCCGAAAGAAAAAGTGACTTGGGTCTTCTTCCAAATCGAGTTCCGTAAGAAATATATCAGTCAGAGATTCATCGATCAAAAACAAAAAGAATTTCTTGAATTAAAACAGGGTCGTATGACTGTGACGGAATATGAGCAGAAGTTTGTTAGATTGAGCCGTTATGCCCGAGAGTGTATATCAACTGAAGCCATTATGTGCAAAAGATTTGAAGACGGTCTGAATGAAGACATAAAGTTGCTTGTTGGCATTCTTGAAATCAAAGAGTTCGTGGTACTAGTCGAAAGCGAGCTTGCAAAGTCAAGAGCTCGGAAAAGAGAAAAAGAAAGGTGAAATAGAAGCTAGAGACACTCGTAAAAGATCATCGAGTAAGACTTTCCATTCAGTGCATAAGAAGTTTAGAGATGACTTCAGCTGACATAAAGCTACTTCAGACTTGCCTAGACGTGATCGACCTCCAGTGAGTTCCCGAGCCACTTCGATGGCTAGTGTTGGTAATGTTCCACAGAACTGGGCTGAGTGCAAACATTGTGGGAAGTGGCACGCTGGGAGTTGTAGATTTCATGATCGGTCCTGCTTTAAATGTGGATCGTCGGACCATTTCATTCGAGAATGCCCGATGCTAGTCGAGCAAAATACGGCTCAGAACACTAAACCGAAGCGGTGTGCCGGCCACGAGCGCACCACCCATACATTCGAGTGCAATGTAGGTGGCGATCGAGAGAGGGGACGAAGGACATTGCGATTCGATCGAGGCTAGAGCTCCACTAGAGCTTATGCTATACGAGCCGAGAGGATGCTTCTTCCCGATGTTATTACCGGTACTTTCACACTTTATGATACTACTGTTGCATTGATTGATCCTGGTTCGACTCATTCATATGTGTGTGAAACTCTAGTATCCAGTAAGACTCTGCCAGTTGAGTCTACTAAGTTTGTGATCCGTGTGTCCAACCCTTTGGGTAAATGTGTTCTTGTTGATAAAGTGTGTAAAGGTTGCCCGTTGATGATTCGAGATTCCTGCTTTCCAGCCAATTTAATGTTGTTGCCCTTCGACGAGTTCGATATAATTTTGGGAATGGACTGGTTAGCTTTGCATGATGCAGTGGTGAATTGCAAAAGAAAGATTATTGATTTGAGATGTCAGAACGACGAGATCATCCGAGTTGAATCTAGTGATTTAAATGGGTTACCTACAGTAATATCCTCGATGCTAGCCCGAAAGTATGTGAGAAAAGGATGCAAAGCTTATTTGGCCTATGTATTGGATAATAAAGTGTCCGAAAATAGATTGAATCAGCACTGGATTGTGTGTGAATACCCGGATGTGTTTCTGAAGAATTACCGGGTTTACCACCAAGACGAGAAATTGAGTTTGGCATTGAATTAGTACTGGGGATGACTCCGATTTCGATAGCTCCATATCGGATGGCACCTCTTCGAAATGAAAGAGTTGAAAGCACGATTGCAAGAGTTGACAGAATAGGGGCTTTGCACGACCGAAGTTTCTCTCTTTAGGGGTGCACCATTCTATTTATGAAAAAGAAAGATAGAACGATGCGAATGTGTATTGATTATCGGCAATGAATAAGGTGACTATAAAGAATAAATACCATTACCTCGAATTGATGACTTGTTTGACCAGTTAAAAGGGGCTTCAGTGTTCTCAAAGATAGATCTGAGATCGGGTTACTATCAGTTGCGAGTTAGAGATTCAGATGTGCCAAAGACTGCATTCCGAACGAGGTACGGACATTTTGAGTTCCTAGTCATGCCTTTTGGACTTACTAATGCACCTGCTGTTTTTATGGATCTGATGAATCGGGTTTTCAGACGGTATTTGGATCGGTTTGTGGTAGTGTTTATAGATGATATCCTAATCTACTCTAGAGATGAAACCGAGCATGCCGAGCATTTGAGAATGGTGCTACAAACTTTGCGAGATCAACAGTTGTATGCAAAGTTTAGTAAGTGTGAATTTTGGATGAAGGAAGTAAGCTTTTTGGGTCACGTCGTTTCAGCATCAGGTATTCGGGTTGATCTAAACAAAATATCAGCTATACTTGATTGGAAGCCACCAAAGAATGTTTCTGAAATTCGAAGCTTTCTGGGACTTGCGGGATACTACAGACGATTTGTCAAAGGTTTTTCCATGATAGCTACACCTTTGACAAAGCTACTACAGAAAGATGTCAAGTTCGAGTGGTCGAAAAAGTGTCAGAAAAGCTTCGATCTGTTGAAAGCCCTTTTGACCGAAGCTCCAGTGTTAGCTCAGCCTGAATCGGGTAAAGAATTTATTGTTTATAGTGATGCTTCTTTGAATGGTTTGGGTTGCATTTTGATGCAGGAAGGCAAAGTCATAGCCTACGCTTCGAGACAATTGAAGCCTCACGAAAGAAATTATCCGACTCATGATCTGGAATTAGCAGCCATCGTTTTCGCATTGAAAATTTGGCGTCATTACTTATTTGGTGAGAAATGCCATGTTTACTCGGATCACAAAAGTCTGAAGTATTTGATGACTCAGAAAGATCTGAACTTGAGACAACGCAGATGGTTAGAGCTGTTGAAGGACTATGAATTGGTGATTGACTACCATCCGGGAAAAGCTAACATTGTCGCAGATGCATTAAGTCAAAAATCATTGTTTGCTCTTCGTACGTTGAACGCACATATGGTTATGTCTGGTGACAGTTCGATTTTAGCCGAGTTAAAAGCAAGACCGATGTTTATTCAGCAAATTTGTGATGCACAGAAAATTGACAAAGATATTATTGCTAGACGAGTTCAGTGTGAAAATGATGCAGAGTCAGAGTTTCAAATTGATGCAAATGATTGTTTGAACTTCAAAGGCCGAATTTGTTCAAGAAGAAGGTGGACTTGATTCGGATGATTTTGAACGAGGCTCATAATAGTCGGTTATCGATACATCCGGTAGCACAAAAATGTATAATGATTTGAAACGATCAGATTGGTGGCGTGCATGAAATAAGATATATCTAAATTTGTTTCAAAGTGCTTAATTTGTCAGCAAGTAAAAGCAGAGCATCAAGTGCCTTCTGGGTTACTTCAACCGATCATGATACCTGAATGGAAATGGGATAGAGTCACTATGGATTTTGTATCCGGTTTGCCTACGACACAGAAAGCAAGAAAGACGCATGCAGGTTATAGTGGATAGATCGACCAAATCAGCTCACTTTGTACCAACCAGACGGACTATTCGCTCGATAAACTTGCTGAGTTGTATGTATCTCAAATTGTGAGATTACATGGTGTGCCGAGTTCCACTGTTTCAGACAGAGACCTGAGATTCACATCACGATTTTGGAAGAAGTTGCAAGATGCTTTAGGTACTAAACTCCACTTTAGTACAAACCTTTCATCCGCAGCATGACGGTCGATCGAACGAACCATTCGGATACTTGAGGACATGTTGAGATATTGCGTCCTTGAGTTTGAAGGTACGTGGGAAAGATACTTACCTTTGGTTGAATTTACTTATAATAACAGTTTTCAATCTAGTATCAAAATGGCACCTTACGAAGCTCTATATGGCCGCAAGTTTCGTACACCGTTGTACTGGACCGAGCTCAGTGAAAATAAGTTACACGGGGTTGATTTGATCAAAGAAACGGAACAGAAAGTGGCTATAATCAGAGATAGTTTGAAAGCTACCTCAGATCGTCAAAAGTCCTACGCTGATTTGAAATGTAAAGACATTGAGTTTCAGGTCAGAGACCGGGTATTCTTGAAAGTTTCTCCATGGAAAAAGGTACTCTGATTTGGTCGGAAAGGCAAACTAAGTCCGAGATTCATCGGACCGTACGAGATCATCGAACGTATTGGGCTGTGCTTATAGATTGAAGTTGCCCTCCAATTAGAAAAGATACACAATGTATTTCACGTTCGATGCTTCAGTAGATATAGATCGATCTCATCACATGTGATCACTCCGTCTGCGAGATTGAAATCCGATCCGATATGACGTATGAGGAAGAACCGATCAGTATTTTAGCTAGAGAAATGAAAGAGTTGAGAAACAAGAGAATTCCATTAGTGAAAGTACTATGGAATCGGCACGGAGTTGAAGAGGCTACGTGGGAGCCTAAGGATTCAATGAGGCAACAATATCCGACTTTGTTTAACGGTAAGATTTTTGGGGACGAAAATCCCTAAGGGGGGAGAGTTATAACAGTCCGAATTTGATCCTAATCGGAACGGTGGTTTCGGGACCACAAATCCGAGTCTGAAATATTTTTTAAATATTATATTTTGTGCTTATTATATGTGAATTAATGTGTGTGAAAGTTTCGTAGAAAAATTTAATCGTTTGTGTGTTCAATTTAATAAAAAGGATTAAATCGCGTAAAGTGTAAATGTTGCATACTAAAGTGAAAAGTGCTAGAATGATAATGGCTTTTTCATATGAGGCATTAAAAGGGTAATTAACCCATTTTTAAGAGTAGTGGGCGGCATATGTCAAGAATAACCTTGTGATATATGTTATGAATATTATTATTAAAAGGTTAGTATGGTAATTTGAATAAATAAATAATATATGTCATAATTTACTAAAACAAAAGCATTATCATCTTCACTTCTCTCATGGCCGAATGTTAGCTATAGAAGGGGGGTTAGAGAAGCTTTGAATTTCGGCAAGTATTTGGCTTAATTAGGTATGAATTCTAGCTCGGTTTTTGTTAATTTTGACGTTTTTGAGATCGTTGCTTCGAACGGTAGCTTACCCATGTTGAAATTTTTGAATCTAAGCATGCTTGATATTCGGCCATTGATGTGTTCATGTAGTTTTTGATGTTTGATGATTTTATTTTAAAGATATGTTAAAGATTAGTATATTTTGTATTGGAAATTTTGGTGAATTTGAGTATTTTTGGGCTAAATTGCAAAAATGAATTTTTGAGGGGGCTAAAATGCAAAATAAATGAAATAAATAGACTAGTGAGGTCCCTGTGAACATTCGACCCTTGTATAGTTTAGTGAAATTTTGTGTATTTTGTGTTTTATGCAAATAGGACTAAATTGTAAAGATGTGAAACATTAGGGGTAAAATGGTAATTTGCCTGTTTATGTGTTTTGGGACTAAATTGAGATGAATTGTGCTTGAATGAGCTAAAATTTTAATATGTTTAGATCAAGAGCAAAGAAAAATGGATTTGGATCGGGGAAAGGCGAAGGTTATCGAATAGCCGGTTTAAGTCGTCCGTCGATAGTCGAGGTAAGTCCCTAAGCAAGTATATGTTAAAGAATTATTTATGAACATATTAACTGATAATATTTGCAAATTTTGAGTATAATTTCATGTGATGGCCGAATGGAGTAGTAGGTATTGTTGGATTGGCTTTATTTTTGTTTAAAAGAAATGTGAATAAGTAAGTTCGTTTTGATATGTGAAAGAAATACGAAGTATACGAAATGTTAATGAATTTAGCACTAAGTAATGTGAAATGAATGGTTAATAGTGTTGATATTCGGGCTTCGAGCTTAGCAGGCCTTGTGCCGGTGAGTTATATCGGGCTTCGAGCCTATCTGGCCTTGTGCCGGTGAGTTATATCGGGCTATTTGCCTAGCAGGCTTAATGCCGGTGAATTGCTATAAATGAAAAATCCGAGAATCAAACAAGGTGAGTCTCATATAATGCTATGTGCTAAAAGCTCGGGTAAGAGTTAGCCTACTATGTTAGTAAGGAATGAAGTGAGCTAATTTCTTATCGTTTTAGATAAATACAATGTGATGAAATGGACAATTCCATAAGTATTTTATTTTATAATGTTGAGCTTATCATTAATGTGTATGTACGTTACTTATATGAGAAATCGGGTTATATACATGTATATCGTAGTAAACTCGGTTATAAAATGGAAATGGTCAATGATGAAAGAGTCGGAAGTGTTTTGCGTATGTGTATAAGTAGATATAGGAGATCGATACCTGAGGTTGGTTCATTTGATTCGGAATATGCGATATAATAAGATGTTCATGTGATTTGATAATGTACATGTTCATGATGACATAGTGATAATATTTTAATCAAGTGTGTCACTAGTATTTGGCTATGTGCATTTTACATATTGAACTATTTATGCTCAATATCATAAGCTTGGAGACTAAAATGTTTATATGTATGTTCATTACATTTATATTTGCTTGAGACTTACTAAGCTAGTGAGCTTACTTTGTGTATATTTGCTGTTCATTTTATAGATTTTGGTTAGCTACGGGCTCGAAGGGTCGTTGGCGAAGTCAACTACACTATCATCTCTTTTTGGTACCTTCTAGCTTGTTGATTTCGAATTAAAGGCATGTATAGGCTAGATAAACGTTTGAATGATGTTCTATTGATATATATATATAGCCATGCGAAAATGGCTTGATCATTTTGTTTAAGTTGGTTTTAATTGTTTTGGCTATGTGTATGGTGTGTTTGATTTCAATGATTCGGCTGCGAATTATTTCTTTTAGTCAAGTATATGTGATATGCATTCGACATAATTGCTTGATTATGATATTAATGGCTGAGTTAATTTAGTTATGTATTTCGGCATTAGGTTAATGGTTGAATATCATTTGAAGATTAATCTTTATATGTATTGAATCACGATTCGAATTGTTGTAAAGCATGCTTCATGGTTGTATTCTTGAGGTAGTTGGTCTAGATAATTTTTTTTTTTAAGTAATGAAATTGTTGAAGTTATTCAACTTTAAAAATAAATTATTTGGGAATTTCTTTTAAGGTACGGTTTGGTGAAAACACAAAATGAGAAATGGGTATAAGCCATATATGTATGTTTCGGCTATGGTATTGATCATCTGTTTCGGTTTTCCAAGTGCATATGTATTTTTGGTTTGTTAATGGATATGATGTGGTAGATAGCATAATTGCATAAGTATAATGAAATAATGTTTCATGTGACCGAATTAGTAATTAATTTATGGGTTGAATGTGCATATTTTAACTATGTTATTAGATCATTTGTAACAAGTGAATTATTAATTGTTATATGTGTTCAAGTTTGGTATAGGTATTTTAGATTGATTATAAAGCAAGCGAACTTGGTATGCTATGAATTGTTCTTTATATCCATAGATGTTTTGGTTTTTAAATGCGTGTGTACAAAAGTGATATATTTGATATTCAGCCTATGAAATATTAGTTCTCAGTTGTTTTTTTTTTTGTGAGTAATGCCTCATAACCTTAGTCTGGCGACGAAGATGGGTTAAGGGGTGTTACACCGATGTCATACTTCGGCCCTATTGAATTCTCCAATGGGTTCAGGTTTTAACCCGAGTGATGATCCAGCCAAACCGGTTGC
The DNA here is from genome assembly GCA_025698515.1 of Gossypium sturtianum. Classification (NCBI taxonomy): domain Eukaryota; kingdom Viridiplantae; phylum Streptophyta; class Magnoliopsida; order Malvales; family Malvaceae; genus Gossypium; species Gossypium sturtianum. Next base: position 14,224,528 of record CM046948.1, read on the forward strand.
TTTGGTAGAAACAAAGGAAGGAGGAGAATGGACCTCAAAAGCCCTGAAGAAGAAGGAAAAGAAAACGAATAATGCCGATAGGTATAACAAGAGCGATCAGAGCCGACATGATGAAACTGACCAAGGATGGTAGTTACCAAGAATCGAGTTTCCCAAGGCAAAACTCCGAAGGCTCCAATTTACGCCAATCCCCATGACGTATAAGGAGCTATATCAAAGTTTGTTTGACGCACACATGGTGTCTCCATTTTATCTGAAACCGTTGCAACCTCCATTCCCAAAATGGTATAACAAGAACGCTCAATGTGACTACCATGCAGGAATAACGGGACATTCGATTGAAAACTGTACTACATTTAAAAAGTTGGTCGAAAGGTTTCTTAAAATTGGAGTTGTGAAGTTCGACGATCCATCAAAACCTGATCACTTTAATGAGGTAGTGAATACGTTAATTGAAGGAGGAGACAAGAAAGTTGCTATTCCTTGAAGAAATCAAAGAGGGAATCAGAGAACAAAGTTTCCAAACCCTTGTGTGCTTGGGAGTGTTTTGAATAATGAGATTGTGGAAGAAATCCCTGTACTTTTAGGGCTAATTTAGAGTAATGTCCAAAACATGCTTGTTGTCTTGAGCCTAGAGGCAACAAGAACCTTTTTGTGAAATAGGCTTATGTTCAAAATTTTATTTCAATAAAATGCATCTTTTTGAGTACATATTCTTTTATTCTTTCTATTTTATACTGTACATTCTTTTGTTTTTTAGAATATTCTTTCATTCTTTACTCATGACTATACAAATAATCACCCTTAGAATCATTTATTCTTTGGATTTCTTGCCTTCGTACCTAGGTACCCAGATATCAACGACGTGAGCGACGTTGTTACTGACTCCCTTTTTAAATGAGATATGGGTCTAGGGGATCTAAGTACTTCGAAGATGACAGAGATTGTAACCTACCTTCTGATTTGTTAAAGATGGTAGAACAAGATGAAAATACAGACCTTACTCTACAAAGGGTCATTGGATATTATGAGCCTAGGGAAAAGGTGAAGACCGAAGCCTAGCTCACCACAAAAATAAGAAGCAGGCTAAACAAAGAGGATCGGACACCTTTGTTGATTCACCATGGAAGGATTGCATCAGTCATACTTTTGCAAATACGGAATTAAAGAAGACAAGATTCATATGCCTACTCCAGTTCTTCACAAATTTTCCATAAGTGGGGCATGGATGTGATGGGGCCAAAAGCTTTTAGTCAATATTGACTCATCGGCATAGTTATCGTTTACTTCACTAAGAGGGTGGAAGTAGCTTCATATGCCAACATTGCAAAGTCGACAGTCATCAAATTCCAAAAAAAAAAAGAAGAAGAAGAATAAAGGAAAGGATCAAATGCCAGCACAGAATGCATAACTGTACAAAGTCAAAGTTTACAGTTTGTCCAGAGATCAGGCAGTATATCACAATGCAACAAAGGTTGCCAAAAAAAAAAAGGGTGGCTAAGACTTGTAAAGATTGGCATAAGAAGCTATCACTACTCTCTATGATTATCGAACGTTGGCCAGAACCTTCTTTGGGGCAACATTATGGAACTTAAGCGCTTTTGCCAATTGAACTTAATCGAAGAAAAGGTTAAAAGCTATCCATCACGGTTGGATGATGCGAGCTTACAACAAAGAGATTCATCTACAAAACGATTTTAAAGGAAAGCATATGCCAAACTGGGAAGGACTTATGTAGGACCTGTTCTAGAGGAGCATTGATATTTGGTGAAGACTTGCCCAATTCGTTGAATTCAGGTTTAGTCAAGAGGTATTCTACCTGAAAGACGAAAGACCAAGGTGAAAACCCGTAAAGGGCGCCTCAAAAAAAAAAAAAAAAAAAAAAGGGAGAGGCCAAGGCGAAAACCCGCAAAGGGCGCTTTGAAACCAAAGGAGATTTGAGTTGAAAACCCGAAAAGGGCGGCTCAAATTTTGATCAAAAGTGGGGCATACAGTAGTCTTGCTACATTTGAGTTAACAATGAGGAAATATGTTACGTCTTGGGGCATCGACAAAGTACTCCGGATCCCCTAAACACATATTGAGTTTAAAATGGTCCTCAAGAAATCGGAACAGAGAAGCTCAGACTGCGATATCTGGGGCACCTAGCTTCTATTTTACCCTCTTTTTTTTTGAATTTGTTATCTTTGATTACTTTAATCAATTTTCTTTTATAGCCTTTGCTATCTTTGCTTACTTTATTCTTTTTAAGATACACCAACCAATTTTCATTTATTGCCTTGGTTATCTTTGATTAGCTTATTTGCTTCGAGCTATACTCCTGATTAATTTCTTTCATGTTCATTGTTGTGATCTTTTTCAAGCATTTTATTGAAATAACGATTAATGGACTAATAACACTTTCGTAAAAGGAGTTTCGCATATTACTCTGGAAGCTTCTAAATAATATGAGAATCTGAAACAGGACTATTGTTCATAACTCACTAAGCCTAAGGGATTGGAAATATTGAAAAATGATTATCTCTTTGGATTCTTATTGGATAAGACAATTCCGTTGGTGATACCATATCGGTAAATGACGAACAAGGTCAATCCAAGTATAAAAGGAGATCATTGTCGGGATATCCTGCATTCATGTAAATTTCAGACACATACATCAGGTCATTACACCCAGGGAATGGTGTAACGAATCAAATTGATGGAAAATGATACAAGTTCTATACCTCTGAGTGGTAACAGATTGGATGAAAGAAACCAAATGTTATTCTCCTGAAGTTGCAGTGGGAGGTACCAGCCTCATGTCTCAAGGTTCAAGTAGAGAGGACTCGGAATTACCATGGGGCAAATTATTTGAGCAGAACATGATTGATGAACAAGAATTAAAAAACAAATGAGTGATAACACCTAGAATAGGAATCGTACTCATAATATTTTTGTATCATAGCAAATTTCATTAGGAGCATTTGATTCATTTCGGTCATTGCATCCTAATCTTTGAAATAGGAATCATCTTCATAACATTTTCATATTCATATATCATTGCATGTCTAATTAGGAAGCATTAGATACATTTCGATCAAGGCATCCTAATTATTAGACATAAGCATATACCCATTCTACAGGTTATGTCCTCTAAGAGAACAATGTAGCAAGGGAGAAGACATCAGTTTGGTAATCTCTGAGTTTGCAGGGAGCAGATTGAAGATAGCAGATCTGGCGATTCCTGAGTTTGCAGGGAGCAGATTGAAGACACCAGTCTGGCGATCCTTGAGTTTGCAAGGAGCAGACTGAAGATAACAGACCTGGCAATCCCTGAGTTTGCAGGGAGCAGATCGAAGACATCACCGTGATCCCCGAGTTTGCGAGGATCGATTGAAGATAGCGATCCGCAATTCCTGAGTTTGCGTGAAGCGGATCGAAGACACCACCGCGATCCTTGAGTTTGCAAGGAGCAGATTGAAGATAACAGACCTGGCAATCCCTGAGTTTGCAGGGAGCAGATCGAAGACATCAGTCTGGTGATCCCTGAGTTTGCAGGGATCAGATTGAAGATAGCGAATCCGGCAATTCCCGAGTTTGCGGAAGCGGATCGAAGACATCGATCCGGTGATCCCCGAGTTTGCGGTGGATCGATTGAAGATAACAGATCCGCAATTCCCGAGTTTGCGAGAAGTAGATCGAAGACATCGATCTGGCGATCCACGAGTTTGCGAGGATCGATTGAAGATAGCGGATCTGGCGATCCTCGAGTTTGCGGTGAAGCGGTCGAAGACATCGATCCGTGATCCCCGAGTTTACTGAGGATCGATTGAAGATAGCGATCCGCAATTCCCGAGTTTGCGGGAAGCGGATCGAAGACATCAATCTGGTGATCCCCGAGTTTGCGGGGATCGATTGAAGATAGCAGATCCGGCAATTCCGAGTTTGCGGGAAGCGGTCGAAGACATCATCGGTGATCCCCGAGTTTGCGGGGATCGATTGAAGGTAGCAGATCCGCAATTCCCGAGTTTGCGGAAGAAGATCGAAGACATCATCACAGTGATCCCCGAGTTTGCGTGGATCGATTGAAGATAACGATTTGGCGTCCCCGGTTGCGGGAAGCGGATCGAAGACATTAGTTTGGTATCCCTGAGTTTGCAGGGAGCAGATTAAAATAGCAGATTTGGCATTCCTGAAGTTGCAGGAAGCAGATCGAAGACATTAGTCTGGCATCCCTGAGTTTGCAGGGAGCAGATTAGAATAGTAGATTTGGCATTGTTGAAGTTGCAAGAGGCAAATCAAAGACATCAGGTTTTGTCTCCCTGAGTTTGCAGTGGAGCAGATCAAAAGATAGTGGATACTGCCTTCATGAAGTTGAAGCTATCAAACTTATCAAATCAAGATGAAGTTCCAGTACCCTTGAAGATGCAGTTCGGAGTGGAAGCCATTTGAAGAAGACGAGGATCAAGAAGTCGAGGCTCGGAAAAGACCGAACAAAAATGGGCCCTTTTATTGTCTTTTCTCTATTCTCGTTACACGAAAATGAGCAAAGAGGGGCAGCTGTAATAGCCCATTATTGCCCGGGCTTAATAAAAATAAACCAGTCTCAATTTATGCATTACAGTCCACCTTACAAGACCAATTTTCAAAACCTAAAACTAACCTAAAACCCACTCAAGCCCAAATAACTACCCGACTAACCCAATTACGCACCCATTAACTGGACCCAATAGACCCGTATCTGCATAAGCCTAAAATGGCCCAATTCCTAAGCTGAACTTCAGAGACCTAGGGTTTCTGGGAAACCCTAGGCGCCGCAATGACAAGATCCCAACACAGGCGCGCTTGAGGAGGAGAGACTGATCGTCACGCCAAAGCTCCTCGACCACGCCGCCCGGCCACGCCATGGATCCGCGCTTAGCCACCGTCCTCCGCCTTCAAACTCGCAAAGAAAGGAAAGCACAAAATGAAAGGAAACAAATCGCAGCAAAAGGAAGGCACAGATATGGAAAGATATGTATTCCTTTTTATTTTGGTTTTTTGGGTTATAGAACCCCTTTTGCAAAATCTGTAAGGGGGACAGAGAGATTTTGAGAGAAAAAACAGACCACACGGATACAGACACAAAAACTATCACAAAAATACAGAGAAAAAAAATGCAGAGAGAGTGATACGAAACAATAGGAACAGAAATATTCACAGAAACAGAAATCAATAAAAAATAGAGTTTTTTTTAAGGTGATTCTCCTTTCATTCTGTTGCTTATTTTATTTTTATTATATATATATATATTTGTATAATATAACCACTGTTAAAAAAGTAAAAAAAAGGAAGGAGATACCTTTTCGAAAGCTAGGAAAAACGGACGTTCTAGGCCTCCGGCCACCGGCCATGGAGGCGCGTGTGGCGCGTGGCCCAGCAATCCGTCGAACAGGAGCTCAAGCAGAGGGACAAAGTGTCCAGAGAGTTTTCAAAGTTTTTTTTTAAAAACACCTAACTAAATGATTTTTTCTTATAAAACTAGTATTTATAGACGAAAGCAAACGGCGCCGTTTTGATAAAGCAGATCCGCGTGTCGACCCGAAGACTCGACCAGGATCCGCGTGTTTTTTTAAAAAGGGAAAATTGTCCTTTTGGTCCCTCTGCTATTTTATTAAATTCAATTACATCCTATTAACTAATTTATTTTTTAAAATTAACCCTGGAAATCTGTTTATATTTCAATTTAATCCGTTTTTTTAATTTTTTTTGGTATTAAATTATGTATTATATTAAATATTTATATTTTTTAGTAATTATCTATACTAATTTATTAAATTATAAATATCTATTATTTGTCTTATTATTTTTTGATTACATATTATTCTAGTATTTATATATATTAGATATTATATTATATATTTTTTTCAAATGCTATACATTATATAATATTATATAATATATTTAGTTAAAATTATTTATAATATATTCATTTTTAATATCTTTTTTTTATTTTTTAAAATCATTATATATTTTTACACATTGTTTATATCGTTGTCCCTTTTATCTATTTAAATTTGCATGAAATATGTTGATAGTTAATTTTATTGTTTATTATACTTGTCTATACTTTATCATATATTTGCAATTGCTTTAGTATAGGAATTATTATTTGTTGTATTTCATATTATAATTGCCTATCTTAAATATTAGCATGTTATAATTGTTTTTTTCGATAAATGCAATATTGCCGCATGGTTATGATTTAAAATAAAAATATATTTTTAAAAAATCAATATTTTATTTAAAGGTTTTCAAGATAAGGCAATGTTTTGATATTTAGAAATTCAAGAAATAGTGCCCAATCGTGCTGGGTTGCGATTTCCCGTTTGGCTAAATGACTAAATATCCTTTTAACATGTTTTATAAAATTATGAGATGATCTTAGTGACGAGGGTTTAAAAATGTCATGTCCAATCGTGCTGGGTGTGATGTTTATATTCTTTCGGATCGAAGAAATCTCAAATTTTAAATCAAAATTGCTTGAAGTTTTATAAAATTATGAGATGATCTTAGTGACGAGGGTTTAAAAATGTTATGTCCAATCGTGCTGGATGTGATGTTTATATTCTTTTGGATCGAAGAAATCTCAAATTTTAAATCAAAATTTCTCAAAGTTTTATAAATTATGAGACTATCTTAGTTACGAGGGTTTAAAAAACATCGTGTCCAATTGTGCAGGATGTGATGTTTATAATCTTTCGTATCGAGGAACTCTCATATTTAAAATCAAATTGTTCGAAGTCTTCTGGAAATCATATTTTTAAATGCTTTTAAATTTCAAACATTTGGACATAATTTTATCGATTAGGTACCAATTTTTGGGCGTTATGAGGGTGCTAACCCTTCCTCATACGTAACCGACTCCCGAACCCATTTTCTTATTTTTCGTGGACTAAAAAAAATCAAATGTTTTAAAATAAAACGTTTTACAAGGTGATCCAATCACACCTAAGTAAAAGGGATTGGTGGCGACTCCCATTTTGTTTTTAAAGTCGATCCCCATTTTTAAACCCAATTTTAAAATGGTTTCGACAGTTATTGTCAGCCTTAGAAGATGATTTCTTCTTTAAAAATTGACATTCATTCTTGGAATGTCCCAACTTACCACAATCATAGTATGAGCCCTTTTGTTTATTTTTGAACTTAGGTTCTCTATCAGTCTGTTTGAACTTTTTCTTGGAAGATTTAGTAGTTTGTACTTCCTTCGTAACATGCACTTTGGCATTTTTAGAATCTATGAAACACCCCAAACCCGGCCCACGAGCTTTGACCAGATTTGGTATGTTCCTCAAGTAAACCGGTTCAAAATTCTTTTGTTACTTAGGAAAAACTTGTATGATTTTTAAAAAATATTGTTTGGGTTGGGCTTGAGTTGAAAACAAATTTATCTTATGTTAAAACCCATTTATTTAAGGTGACAAAACATTTAGAGTTAATTTTAAAAAGGAATTTACTTAAACTTTAATTGATAAAAATCCATAAACATAATAAATAAAAGAAAAATAAAGTAAACCACAATGGCCTTATTATATCAATGATCCCAAAGTAAAACTTAAAATACTTAAAATAAATTGAAAGTCCAAATCATAAATTTCTTGCTATGCATGGCCACCTTTAAGCTCTTGCCGACCTTGGTCCATTACTTGCTCATCACACAAAAATATTCCCCAAACGGGGTGAGTCAACAGACTCAATGTGTACACAACACTAAGTCATAATAGAATCAGGCATGCAAATGATACACATTCAAATCATAGAATACAATTAATGATGCATTCCCAAACCCAAACCTAATTAACCATCCGCTACACCCCACCCGCACCGCCACCACACCGTGGGACTACTAAGTCAACCCTCCATCCGCTACACACCATCGAGGCGATCGCTGCGATCGACGTGCTCATCGCCCATATAATTTGTGTCATTAGACACCATATTCAAATAATGTAACCGAAGTTACCAAATTCGGATAATGTAACCGGTTACCATATTCAAATTTTGTGACCGTAGTCACCATATTCTGCTGGTGAGACCAAAGTCAACACCTTCTTCCCCTTTCACATAGATCCCGAATGCCCCATAAATTTTATATCATGCATAACATACTTAATTCTCATTCATGTTACTATTCATATGTTCAAAATATATCATATTCATTGTAACATCCCCAAACCCGGCCCAAACATTACGACCGAATTTGGTTTGCTACAGAGAAAACATTTAGAAAACCATTTTAAGACTGATTTTAAAATTTGTCGAAATGCCTTTCAAATTAAATTTCTTTGTTAAAAACCATACTTAATAAATATTTGTTGAGTCGAGTTGTTTACAAATTTCAAATGTACCCGATGGTACCTTAAAACATTTTATGTTTAATTTGAGAAAACATGTGCATCCGTTTTAACATCATCGAATAGTTTAAACAAAACATTCAAAACATGCAGCAATAATAAAATAATCCTAGGAGGCCTTATTACAATTAAACAACATAAATCCAAAAGAAAGATAATAAAACCCAAAATTCATTTATTAAAAACTCCATCGCATGGCCACCTCGAGTCCATCCTACTCCATTTCCGCGATCTACTCATCCGCAAAATATTAAGGGAAAGGGGTGAGTCACCAAGACTCAGGTGTGTAATCCCCACCCGGTAAAGTAACTCATACACAAGTCATTAATAAACATGCACATGCAACCCAACTAGCCATCCATACTCCTTTTCTACCCCGTGTGGTCAAAACCACTGGTGGTCAAAACCACTGATGACTTAGAGTCACAAATCAGATGATGGGGCCAACCCATCGTGTGGTCAAAACCACTGATGACCATGAGTCACAATTTATCAAATGTGGTCAAAACCACTGGTGGTACCAAACCACTGGGACTTAGTCGCAATTAATCAATCGTTGTGGTCAAAACCACTGATGACCATAGGTCACAAATAATCTGATGGGGCCAACCCATCTTGTGGTCAAAACCACCGACGATACACCCATAATTCATCCCCTCCTCTCATCAATCCCACCATCACATGCTTATATATCAATTATCATGTTTCATGTCATAGCATTTAACATCATGTAATGGCATACAAATCATATATCAAAAATTACAAATTAGGGGACTTACCTGAATTCCATGCTTAGCCATAAGCAAATCACAACCAAAAGATCTAAGGTAAATAATAATAGCACGTAAATTAATAAAGTGTGTATAGAGATCTTACACACCTATTTTCTAGCAATTCTCGAATATACTAGCGAAATCCCGAGACGTTGTTTCCTCCAATTCACCGAATTCCCGTATTTATCACTTGTCCTATCGAGATTCCTACCAAAACACTTGATAATAATTAGCTTGCACATCTATTCATAACCAAAGCCTATAGCCGAATGTTACTTACCACCTTTCTTTAGGAGAATAAATCCCAAAAGCTTCCCATAATGGCTATGGCTTCCCTCTTACTAATGCTTGAAAAAGAATCCCAAAAAGGATCTTGTGCTCCCTTGATATTCGACCAAAGTAACTCTAATGGAGAAGGAAAGATTTTGGCTATATAGTAATGAAAGGAGAAAATATGTGAATAAAAGTGAGGGAATATAAGTAGAAAAGAGAATAACAATGAGTGAATGGGGATTCGGTTTAATCAACAATGGAAGAAAGAAAAGAAAAGAGGATTTGAGGAAGAAAGAGGTTCGGCCAAATGAAAGAAAAGGGATTTGTGTTTGAGCACAAATCAAAGGAAGAAAAGAGAGAGATAGGAGAAATGAGATTCGGCCAACACCTTGTTTACCAAAAAGAAAAGTGCATAAAATGCCAAAATGAAGTTTTAGTTTCAAGTGGAAAGATGAGAGAAAGAAAATAGTATTTTTGGTTCAATGAAATGAAGGCTAAAACAAAAGCAAAATTTGCACAAAATGTACAATAAACATTCGGCCAAAGAAGAGTTTTTGGAGAGGAAAAGCAAAATGCAAAAGATGCACAAAAGAGGAATTGGCCAAATATTCCCCTAAACCACCTAACAAAATTCGCCACCCACCTAGACACCCATGCCGTCCACATACATGCACTAAAGCCTATGATTACTTTCCAAAACATCCTCCCTATTCCATGCCTTTGTCCCCTCATCATGCCATAAGTTCAAGATTCTTATCCCCTAAATTAAGCTTTCCTTAATCATAAATTCAACTTACCAAAAGTTATTAGTCCACCTATCATAAATAAGTTTGACCGCCATCGATGCTAATACACAAAAATAAACCTTCAAAATGCTAAACATACCACTCGAACCTCTAACCTCAAGCTACCTTTCAAGCTCCTTAACCATCTTGCCACTTACTCCTCTTGTGCTTTAAATGAACACTTAATTAACTTAAGTGTCAAGCTCACTTAATCCTACTTCATTAAATATCCCAAACTAAAAATTATTCTAACTTCCTAAATAAAACAAGCCTTCACAAAACTATTCTAACACACAAAATTCCTACCCGAGCCAACACAAAAATAATACTCAAATTTTCCTAAAGCCCAATTCCCAATCGGCTCAATCCTACTAGGCCCAATTATGGGATGTTACAATTCTACCCTCCTTAAAGAAATTTCGTCCTCGAAATTTCCAACTAACTAACCGTCGTACATCCTATCTCGCCACACTAAGCTCTTGATGCGCACTCTGATCTTAATAAAACCACAATGTACTTTTAACAAAATCTTGAATCCTTTTTCCCATAACCAGACATCTAATCCACCATCGCAAACCATTATCTACCACTTATACCAAAAATTTTCCTACACTCAATCATCACTTCCAATCAAAACATACCTGACTTAAGGGTGAGAAAACAATCCCGAGCCTTATGCTCACTAGACCCGCATCTCAAGCATGCTCCAACCCTCTTCCAATATTCTCCCGGATGACACCTTCCACAGTAATCGCAAGCCAATAAGTTCGATCATACCGATTTACAGAATGAAATTGTGACCCTAGAGAACCGTGATTTCTATACTTCTTACGATCTGCACCAAACTCAAAATGCTTCACCGATTCCTATAACTATCCGAGTCGGCTCATCAAACCGAACTTGATCATGATACTCCGTCACAGCACTAGCGATGCTAACGCCTCCATTTCAAAAAATATGCCTCGGTACCGACGATCTAACCCTAGCACAATCGGCTTTTACCATGTTCATGACGACCACGATCTCGAGAGCTCATTCTAACTATCGCGCTTTAATCAGATTAGGAAATTTTTATGAATTAGTACTTTGTTTCACTTGGTTATTCGCGAAGAAATTTTTATGAAGGGAGTTTAATAGAGATTCTTTCGATCACATAAGGTTTTAAGTCCTCTGTCCTAGTTCACACAGAGAAGAACATCCATTCCCTAATACCTTTCATTCCTATTCACTCTTCGGACGTTTCTGTCCAGTTTCTATCCCAAGGGTATTTTCGTCATTTTCCTACAGGGGTATTTTCGTAATAAATCGAAGAAGTTTTTTTTTTTTTAACTTTCGTAATTCAGAACATTTTGAAATTTCCCAAAACTAGAGGGTTCTTTTCAAAGATTTCTCAAATTAAAGGTATGGCAAAATTTTGGAAACCAGGGGTATTTTGGTAATTTTGGTAAATCGGGAATATTTTGAAGATTTTTCCAAAATAAATTTTTCCTAATATCTAGAGAGTACTTAAACAATTTTAAAACTCGAGTTTTCATGAAAACATGGCTAATCCCTTTCGGGTTTTATTTAGGATTTTGCCTATGACCGAGTCCTCTTGGTTAGGGTGAACCGAAGCTACGCACTGTAGGATTCTGCGAAGAGGAGGTGAGTCACGAGGACTGCTTAAGTACCAAGCTCTTCCGGATCCAATCCTAGACATGCGCACCAGGGTTACCACACCCTAACTCGGCGACTTGGTCCTAGGTTTGTTTAATTAAGCTTTTAAAGTTTTATGTCCTTGTTGGGGTAAACTAATCCTAAGGTTTAAAGTACTTATTACTATCTACGTTCCATGCTTCCTACCCTTCTACGGAAAAAAAAATCATACTGAAGTTAGGAGTACTTACAGGCGGATAGGTGCCGAGACTCTCGGTGCCATGCTATTCAAAACCAAAAATATTTCTCAAAGGCCTACTAAAACATTTTTGGGCCTTGGGCCCCCACAAATAGAGCTTTGAACTGGGCTCGATACCAATTTTGTAACATCCCCAAACCCGGCCCAAACATTACGACCGAATTTGGTTTGCTCTGAGAAAAACATTTAGAAAACCATTTTAAGATCGATTTTAAAATTTGTCGAAATGCCTTTCAAATTAAATTTCTTTGTTAAAAACCATACTTAATAAATATTTGTTGAGTCGAGTTGTTTACAAATTTCAAATGTACCGATGGTACCTTAAAACATTTTATGCGTTTAATTTGAGAAAACATGTGCATCCGTTTTAACATCATCGAATAGTTTAAACAAAACATTCAAAACATGCAAAGAATAATAAAATAATCCTAGGAGGCCTTATTACAATTAAACAACATAAATCCAAAAGAAAGATAATAAAACCCAAAATTCATTTATTAAAAACTCCATCGCATGGCCACCTCGAGTCCATCCGGCTCCATTTCCGCGATCTACTCATCCGCAAAATATTAAGGGAAAGGGGTGAGTCACCAAGACTCGATGTGTAATCCCCACCCGGTAAAGTAACTCATACACAAGTCATTAATAAACATGCACATGCAACCCAACTAGCCATCCATACTCCTTTTCTACCCCGTGTGGTCAAAACCACCGGTGGTCAAAACCACTGATGACTTAGAGTCACAAATCGGATGATGGGGCCAACCCATCGTGTGGTCAAAACCACCGATGACCATGAGTCACAATTTATCAAATGTGGTCAAAACCATCGTGGTACCAAACCACCGGGACTTAGTCGCAATTAATCAATCGTTGTGGTCAAAACCACCGATGACCATAGGTCACAAATAATCTGATGGGGCCAACCCATCTTGTGGTCAAAACCATCGACGACATCCATAATTCATCCCCTCCTCTCATCAATCCCACCATCACATGCTTATATATCAATTATCATGTTTCATGTCATAGCATTTAACATCATGTAATGGCATACAAATCATATATCAAAAATTACAAATTAGGGGACTTACACAATTCCATGCTTAGCCATAAGCAAATCACAACCAAAAGATCTAAGGTAAATAATAATAGCACGTAAATTAATAAAGTGTGTATAGAGATCTTACACACCTATTTTCTAGCAATTCTCGAATATACTAGCGAAATCCCGAGACGTTGTTTCCTCCAATTCACTGAATTCCCGTATTTATCACTTGTCCTATCGAGATTCCTACCAAAACACTTGATAATAATTAGCTTGCACATCTATTCATAACCAAAGCCTATAGCCGAATGTTACTTACCACCTTTCTTTAGGAGAATAAATCCCAAAAGCTTCCCATAATGGCTATGGCTTCCCTCTTACTAATGCTTGAAAAAGAATCCCAAAAAGGATCTTGTGCTCCCTTGATATTCGACCAAAGTAACTCTAATGGAGAAGGAAAGATTTTGGCTATATAGTAATGAAAGGAGAAAATATGTGAATAAAAGTGAGGGAATATAAGTAGAAAAGAGAATAACAATGAGTGAATGGGGATTCGGTTTAATCAACAATGGAAGAAAGAAAAGAAAAGAGGATTTGAGGAAGAAAGAGGTTCGGCCAAATGAAAGAAAAGGGATTTGTGTTTGAGCACAAATCAAAGGAAGAAAAGAGAGAGATAGGAGAAATGAGATTCGCCAACACCTTGTTTACTAAAAGAAAAGTGCATAAAATGCCAAAATGAAGTTTTAGTTTCAAGTGGAAAGATGAGAGAAAGAAAATAGTATTTTTGGTTCAATGAAATGAAGGCTAAAACAAAAGCAAAATTTGCACAAAATGTACAATAAACATTCGGCCAAAGAAGAGTTTTTGGAGAGGAAAAGCAAAATGCAAAAGATGCACAAAAGAGGAATTGGCCAAATATTCCCCTAAACCACCTAACAAAATTCGCCACCCACCTAGACACCCATGCCGTCCCACATACATGCACTAAAGCCTATGATTACTTTCCAAAACATCCTCCCTATTCCATGCCTTTGTCCCCTCATCATGCCATAAGTTCAAGATTCTTATCCCCTAAATTAAGCTTTCCTTAATCATAAATTCAACTTACCAAAAGTTATTAGTCCACCTATCATAAATAAGTTTGACCGCCATCGATGCTAATACACAAAAATAAACCTTCAAAATGCTAAACATACCACTCGAACCTCTAACCTCAAGCTACCTTTCAAGCTCCTTAACCATCTTGCCACTTACTCCTCTTGTGCTTTAAATGAACACTTAATTAACTTAAGTGTCAAGCTCACTTAATCCTACTTCATTAAATATCCCAAACTAAAAATTATTCTAACTTCCTAAATAAAACAAGCCTTCACAAAACTATTCTAACACACAAAATTCCTACCCGAGCCAACACAAAAATAATACTCAAATTTTCCTAAAGCCCAATTCCCAATCGGCTCAATCCTACTAGGCCCAATTATGGGATGTTACATTCATAATCCTATCAGAAGTAGGAAACGTACCTGGGTACTTTTACCACATTTGTGGTACTTAGCCACATTCACATTCTTATGCATATTCATATATTAAAATAATTGCCATATGATATATCGAAGGTTAGTATGAGTACACACATTCTTAATAATACATTTAATTTAAACATAGCCATGAACCTATCAAAACTTAGGTAGGGTACACACCGATTTGCTTAACGAATTCCTTGAAATCTCAAATCTGATCTATCGCCTTAGATCTCAAATTCCTACATTTGATTAATCACTTACTAATTTAATAAAAAGCCATTCGCCATAAATCCAAATCCTAGTAGGATTAGTATTCTTAAAACTTACCTTGAAATTCTCAAATCCCAAAATCCTTGTATCCTCTGTCGAAATCCCTATAACTACATGTTAGATCAATTTCTAACATTTATTCACAACAAATAACCCTTAGCCGTATGTTAAATATGACTTACCTTAGATTCTTAAATCCCGAAATTCACCGAATAACTAGGGAACACGCGGCTTATGGTGTACCTTCTGAAAAGAACTTCTCCTTCCTTGTAGTCGACACTTAGTAAATCCCGAAAGATCTCTTCGACAATGTATATTAAGGGTATTAGAATCTTAATTTCGACAACCTTAAAAGAAATAGAATGAGAATCTAACCTAATCTTACCCTTTATCAAGAATTTGATGGAACTCTTGCTTGAACCCTTAGCGAAGATTCGGCTATGGCTTTGATGTGGATAACAATTTCGGCTCTTGAGGCTTAGTGAGAAATCGACTAGGGCTATTGGTATCTTCGGCTTTTGATTGTGTTTGTAATAGAAGAAGAAAAGAAAAGAGAAAAAGAGAATAATGGCGGAGAAAATTCTAGCAGAGAGAAGAGGAGAAACTTTAGAGAATTTCTGCAGAGGTTTTCTTGAAAAGAAAAGAATGAATGAAGAATAGCCTTACTCTTCCTTTTATATCCAAAATTACTAGCTAGAGTCCTTTACTTGGCCACCACTCTTTTATTTTGATAGCTTTATCCCTTGATTTATCACTTTAATAAAACTTAATCCAATAATTATCTCTTATCTCTTAATAAAAATAATACTAATAATAATCCTCTTTTATCTCTTCCTTATCTATCAAAATAAAAGAAATAATATCCACATTTATCTCTTGAAAATAATCTAAAATAAATCCATTATTTATCCCTTATTTATCACTTATTATTCACATATTTATGCAAATAAAACTCTTCCTTTTCTAGAAACCCATGCCATCCACCTCAGCCTTCTGGAAGCAAAAATAAAACTTATTTATTTGCTCCTCAAGTGACTCGAACTCAGGCCTATTTCCCCTGCATGTGACGCCATTTCCAGAGGCCCTAAGTGGCATCTTCAGGCCACTTTTCCAAGCCTGTTTGTGTGTCAAATTTCTCATATTATTTTTCTTAAGGCCACCTTGCCTTAGTTTTCTTTTTTTAATCCTTAAAACTTGACATTTCTTTACATTTCCAAGTTTCCAAAAATTTTCGTTTGGCTCTTTAAACTTGACATTTCCTTACATTTCCAAGTTTCCAGAAATGTTTACTTTCCTCTTTTGAATCATTTCCACATCATTTCCTTACATCCCCTAGTTTCCAAAAATGTTCACTTTCCTCTTTTAAACTTAACGTTTCCAAAGCATTTCCTTACATTTCCTTACATCTCCATACATTGCCTTACATTTCCATACATTTCCATGCACCTTAGGGTTCCTAGAACTCCTCAGAACACATCCAACACACCCACTGAGCCCACTATCTCATGAATTACACACGAACGCATAACCCCTAATCTAGGATGTTACAATCTAGGTTCTGATCTTGCTTTTGATATTCTTCTTCAATACGAAGATGATTTACCAAAGCCTCAAGAGATATTTCTTCTTTCTCATGTTTTAGACTTCTTTTAAAGTCTTTCCAAGATGGAGGAAGTTTGTCTATTATGGAGGATACAACAATCATTTCATCCATTTTCATATCATATTGCTTAAATAGATTCAACATTTTTTCAATATCACGAAATTGTTCCATAACAGAATGATAATCAACCATTTGATAATTATTGAAACAACTAACAAGAAATTTCTTTCTTGTAGCATTTTCAGTCATGTATCTTGTCTCCAATTTGTCTCATAATTCCTTAGCGATGACCTCGTTTTGGTAGGTATCGAACAAACCATCGGATAAACCATTCAATATGTGGCCTATGCATATGTAATCAACATTGTCCCATTTTCGCCTATCTTAAGTTGCAACAACAAATTCACTTTCATTCTCTTTCGATTTTGGAGTATCCAAAACATAGGCAATCTTCAAAGTTGATAATAAGAAGTGCATCTTTTTGTGCCATTGTCAAAATTTGCCACCATCAAACCGATCAAGTTTGACAAAGTTGGAAGCCAAGTCCCTTAATGTTCTAGTTTCATGTGTTGTGGTAGTCATCATGAAGTACAACCTTAAAATTGTTAGTACAAATCTCCGGTGAGGAAAATCTCAAACACACGAACATATTTCGTACAAAAAATGAAGAAATATGATAAGGATCCAAGGCATGTATCAAGCCACTATCTTTAAGGTTATATTCGTCCTCACCTATATTCGATGTGCAAAAGAGTTTCAAGCAAATCAGTCTTGAGGATACAATAAAGCCAATGACTATTTGTGTTTTGCACTGACGAGAATAGTCCACTAAGCACTGAGCAATGTATAAAAAGAAACTCAATTTCTACAAAGAACTTTTGCAATAACTCTTTATAGAACAATCTAATAATACTAGAAATTGATGATAGATAGAAAGAATTTTTAGAACTTGTTGGTGTAATTTTCAAATGATATCTCATTCCTATTTATAGGAATTTTTTGAATAATAACATCTTTAAAAATACATATAATTATTCATCTAATATTATAACTATTCAAGTAATATTGTTTGAATAATTATAGTTCTTTTTCAAAAATAAAGTGTATAACTCTCGACCAATGACCAAAAAATTTATCTTTTGATTAATTACACCCATTTATTTATAGTTATCAGAACACTATAAATATTTGAAAATGTTCTAACATTCTTGGTCTAACCGATTCAAAGCCACTCTCCGGACTAGTATTCCTGATCTAACCGGTTCAAAGCCACTCTCTGGACTGGTACCTCAGTCGGTTCCTAGTCCAGCTGGTCTGACCTGTCGGTCCTATCTGGTTCAAACAACATTGTGAAAAACTTGAAAATAACATGTTTACCTTGATACAACATGAATTAAAAAAAAAAAAAACCAAATATGCTTAAGAGAGGAATTAAATTTGAGCCACAAGAATGAAAATGCTAACATTTAACCAATTGACCAAGGCAGATGGCAAGTTAATAGAAAGTGCTTTTTGTATGAAGTGTTTTTCAAAAGCATGTCCTATGGGATGCGTTTTTGCCTCGTCAGCAAGAATAACCTATTTCCCTCAATAATAAAAAGTCGGCTTAATCCCAATTTTTTTTTCTTTTCTAAAATTATATATACTGATAATTTTGTCAAGAAATATTACTATGAGGGTGCTTTGTCTTTTATATATTTATATAAGAACTATTAAAATAAGTTTAAACCATATTACATTTTTAAAACAAATACACCAATGGTAGGACTTGAATCTAGTACATCAAAATCTTTAAAATCTCAAACTTATAATTTTAACTAAAGCATAAATTGTACACATATCAAATGGATATCTGACAAAAAAAAAACAAAAACAAAATACCATTTCTTCTTACTTAATTTTTTTTTTATAAATATATATTTTACACAATTTTTCACCCACATAGTGGTTTGCTATAATTTAGTATCCTATAAGCTAGTCTATAATGAGTGAAACTAATTAACTAATTAATTTAATACTTATAAAATAAACTTTAAAAATAATATTTATAAGATATAGAATAAAGGTTAATTTATATAGATGTATCTGAATTTGGTTACCTATACTTACTAAACTTTATTTGGACCTAATTGATACCTAAAATTGAAAATCGTAAGCCAAGTTAGTATAGTACTTTTTATTGGTCCATGGCTAACACCGCTAGATTTTGGAATGACAACCAATAGAATGTTAACATGTGTCATAAAAATAAAAAAAATATTTTTTTGAAAACAAAAAGATTAAAAAATAAGAATTTTTCTTCTTCTTATTTTACATGCATAATAAACTTGGACAAATGATTGTCTTGATTCATTTAAACATTGACAACTATTTGTTTAAGTTCATTCTTTTTAGTAATTTTATATTTTAAAATTTTCAAAAATAAAAATAAAAATTTTCTTTTAAAAAATAAACTATTCTATTTTATAAAATTTTTAGTTTTTCTATTTTTATAAATTTTCTTGAATTTTAGGATTTTTATTTTTTTTTATTTCATGTACACAATGAATTTATTTAAATGGTTGTTCAAATATAAATGAATCTACACAACCATTTGTCCAAATTTATTCTAAATGTGTAATTCTCTAGTAATTATATATATTTTATAATTTCAAAAAATAATAATATACAAATATTTTTAAAATATATTCCAAATTTAAAATAAAATAAAATTTTTATTCCAGATTTTAAAAAATAATAATGATTATAAATAATTAAAAAAAAAACTCTAAAGCATCATTTTATATTACTTAAATTATTTATAATCAATTTAAAATTCTAATCTTCTCTCAATCAATGTCCTTCCATTTTATGTTCCTCATCCTCATCTTCTCTATAATTTTTTTTTGCAAATTTTGAAATAAATTCTACAATTTTCTTCCATTAAAATAAATCCTCTTCTTCTTTTCTATTAAAATAAATCCACATTTTTAATATTAAAAACTCAATAAGAAAGAAAAGAAATAGCAGACAAGAAATCCCCATTTTCTTGATTTTGAGGTTATGAGAAATTGTTTTTATAGGGGCTCTTGCTTTCAAACATGGCTTAGAAGGCTAAGAAGGAAGGGGAGGGAGAGGGGAAAAGAGATGAAATTTTTATTTTTAATTTATTTTTTACTTAATGTTAATTTTAAATATTTTTATTTAATAAAAAATGTCACATGTCATAATTTGATTGGTTTAGATATTTTTTTTTAACAGTAGTTAACCGTTGTTACCTAAAGTGATAACAAAAAAAAAAAAACAAACTTTGGGTACCTAAATGGAAAAAAATTGTATAGTTTGAGTACCTATTTTTCACATAAAATTTTAAAAGTGTTATTATAGTACACATATATAAACAATTTTAGAAAAAAACTTTTGAACAAATGAGAATACTATTATTAAAATAATCAAATAAAAGAACACTTAAAGTAAATAGAGAATTTTCTCGTATCTTCTTTTCATTTACAAAGGAGTTCTATTTATAAGCCATTGACATTCAATGCAACATAAATAAATGAAGGTTATTTAACTGCTTCATTAACACGTACATTAAGCATATTTAATAATGAATTGGGGGGGGGGGGTTTAACTCATTACTTTCATAAATGTTTAAAGGTTATAGACATCCATTTAATGTATTTACAACACTCCCCTTTGGATGTCTTTTAAATAAAAATGCGTCTCATTAAAACTTTTATTAGGAAAAACTCTGTGGGATAAAAACCTAATGAAGGGAAAAGAGTACACAATCTCTTATTACAAGTTGCCTCGTTAAAAACCTTTACCAGGAAAACCCAGTGGGACAAAACCTTGGCTAAAGGAAAAGAGTGCAACGTGTTTTTGACTCCCCTTAATGGAAATATCACATTACATATTTCAGTTGACGCATTCCAATCTTGTGTAGTATTCTTTCAAGCGTTGAAGTTGGCAATGCCTTGGTAAAAAGATCTGCTAAATTATCACTAGAGCGAATTTGTTGAACTTCTATGTCACCTTTCTTCTCAAGATCATGAGTGAAGAATAAATTTGGTAAAATATGTTTCGTTCTGTCACCTTTGATATAACCACCCTTTAATTGAGCTATACATACTGCATTATCTTTATATAAGATAGTTGACATCTTTTCCTGTAAAGGCAAATTACATATCTTTTGGATATGTTGGGTTAATAACCTTAGCCAAACACACTCTCGGCTTGCCTCATGCATTGCAATTATTTCAGCGTGATTTGAAGAGGTAGCAACTAATGTCTGCTTTGTTGAACGCCATGATATGGCAGTACCTCCACATGTAAATAAATATCCAGTTTGAGATCGGCCTTTATGTGGATCTGATAAATATCCAACATTAGCATAGCCAATTAATAGGGGTTTTGAATCATTTGAATAAAATAACCCCATATCAATGGTCCATCTGAGATATCTAAATACATGTTTAATTCTATTCCAATGTCTACGTGTTGGAGAAGAACTAAATCTTGCTAACAAGTTTACAGCAAAAGCTATATCAGGTCTTGTGTTGTTTGAAAGATACATCAATGCCCTTATGGCACTTAGATATGGTACTCTAGGACGAAGAAACTAGTAACACCCAAACCCGGCCTAGAAGTTAGGCCCGAATCTAGTGTGTCACATAGAAGTAAAAACCATCTTTGCGATTATTAAAAACTTGCTTGAGAAATACAGCCTCTTTGTTAAAACCAGAATCACTTAAGCAATTGTTAACTACTTGAAAACGTAATAATCTTTAAAAACCCTTTTAGTAGCGAAAGCATATTTGAAATGAACAATTTACAAAAATGTGATGTTTAGAAATAGAGTTGCGTACATTTTGAAATCGTTATGAAACGTAGATAAAATACAAGTATTTTTGAAAGATTGGTTGATGAGTCAACAATCAAGGTAGTGAACTTTAAAACCGTGTCTTTTGAAAATATCGTTTGAAAGTTCGAGTGAAAACTTCCATGTTAAAATATTTATAAAAGTTTATTATGAAATCCATTTGTTAATCGATTTTGGAAAACCTTTATTTAAGTTTTTAGAAAATTCTCATTTTAAACAATTTAAGCAAAATAGTAAGTATAACAACCATAAAGCAAAAAATAAAACACTCCAGAGGCCTTATTACAACTTAAACCAAAATAGCAAAATAATAAAATAAACGGGAATAGAAATTTAAAATTCAATAACACCATTTCTGAAGTATGGCCTCCACCGAGTCATCCATGGGCCCAAGTCCTCGTCACTGAGCATTACCTACAAGGGTTAAGAAAAAGGGGGGTGAGTTACAAGAACTCAGTGTGAAATCCCCTTACCGTCATCCACTGGGCCTGAACCCATATAGCAATCATCTTGGGCTTAAGCCCATTTAACATGCACTTGGACCGAAGCCCATTTACAAAATAGAATATATTTATATATGTGCAACGTATGAATGTATGCAAACCCAAACCAACCTAATAATCCATCCGCTACACACCACCCGTACCAACCAACACACCTGTAAGGATCTTTTGTCAACCCACCCCGCCAACACACCAATCGCAGGCATTTAGCCATTTATATCAAATTCTAATTGTGGACAAGCCACCAGAATAACGGAATATACGTGGCTTAGCCACCAGAAAAAATGTGACAGAGTCACCAGAATATGTGGCAGAGCCACCAAATTTCACTTCCCCGATCATCAATATCCCAATCCCATGCAACTTATGTAAATGCAACATACATCGTAAATCATGATATTTATAATATAACCACGATAATTAATAACTCAGAGATTTATTAAGTACAATTTGGCCCATTAACACTTTACAAAATCGGCCTATTAGGGCATTATATCAAATCGGCCCATTAAGCCATATATCAGATCGGCCCATTTAGCAATATATCAGATCGGCCCATTAAGCAATATATCAAATCGACCCATTATGGCTATATATCAAATCGGCCCGTTAAGGTAATATAACAAATTGGCTTGTTATGGCAGTATAACAAATCAGCCCATTAAGGTAATATAACAATTCGGCCCATTAAGGCAATATAACAAATCGGCCCTTTAGGGCATTTCAGTAATTCGGCCCATAGGGGCATTTTCGGTAAATCGGTCCATAGGGACATTTTTGTAATTCGGCCCATAAGGGCATTTTCGGTAAATCGGTCCATAGGGACAATTTCGTAATTTGGCCCATAAGGGCATTTTCATTATTTGGTAATTTTACCCACTAAGGTTAATTTGGTAATCTCGCAATCCAGGGGTATTTCGGTAATTTACCCTCTAAGGGTATTATGGTAATTTTGCAACCCAGACTTAACTACTAATTTGGGGCATAAAAACTGAAACTGTCCATCTGCGTCATACTGACTAAATTGACTATAACTTCGGTTAGGAAACTCGAAATTTAAATCCGTAAATTTTCCATGAAACTAGACTCCTATATATTCTTACTAAAAATTTTCCAGAATTTTTGGCTTAACCAATTAGTACAGTTTATTCCTTAAAGTTTCCCTTGTTTCACTATCCAATGATTCTGACCTCTCTTACCTTAATTTCATATATCTCACTGTACGGTTTTCATATACTGCTCCCACTTGTTTCTATTGAAAATAGGATCACTAAGGAATATATACATATAAACTATAACTCATAATTCACTTTGTACAATTTTAACCAATTTTTCCAAGACAGAACAGGGAACCATGAAGTCCATCAGAACCAGTCTCACTAAAATTAAGATATCTCAGAATATAAAATTTCTTTTCCTTCTCCGTTTCTTCCATATCAAAATAGACATAGTAAGATTTAATTAGATATCTTATTCAATTTCTAATTCCCTTTCTCCTATTTTTCATGATTTTTCGAAATAACGTCACTGCTGCTGACCAAAACTGTTTCATTGCAAAAATATGGTTACCACTATGAACCTACGCACGCCCGAGTGATCACGGAAGCCGATTTCCGGTTTTCTTTGGTATTACGACCAAATCACAGAACATTTCATGCAAACAATCAGAGAGATGTGATAACACAGACCATTTCAAACATGTATTCGGAAGGGTACGGGATTACACACCTTATTTTGATTTCCTAAAGAACCACTCTCCGTTGATTCTAGAACAATACCAACCAAAAGTTAGCCTCGGATTTCCAAAAGATTCATACTCAACGCATTGCTTACACTTGAATCACTTACAACTATATCCGAAGAATTTGCAAATAGAATATATCGAGTAATTTCGTCCCTAAAACATAATCGATTAGTCGAAACTTCAATCCGATTTGCAACATAGCCAAATAGAGATATAACAAAAAATCCGAAAATGAACCCCTTACCTTAATGATGATAGATCCGACTTCAATCGTTTGACTCAAGACTAGAGAGGGATCAACAAGAATGTCCTTTACGACTACACACTAGAATACTACGAAAGGAAAGATGATCACGCTTAGAGAGAATAGAAGAAATGATGTTTTCGGTTAAGAAAACCATCCCAAGACAAGGGCACAAAATTCGGCATGGAGAAAAGAAAAATACAATGATAGAATAGAGTCTTTACCGATCTGATTAAGAAGAGTTTTTTCCCACACGATGGTGAACAAAATGATGAAGGAATAGGATGATAATGGGTTCGGCTATCAAAGGAAAAGAAGCAAAGATGCCTTGAGGGTTTCGGTCAAAACAAGAGAAAATATGCTCTCTTCTTGGCTTTGGAGTTTCTAAAAAAGAGGGAAAATTGGAGAAAGCAAAAGACACCAAAATGCTGAGGAGAAAACAACCTCTTCAAGCACCAAAAATTTGCAAATTTCTATAGAAAATTCGACTATCACAAACCCCCCTCCAAAACCATTATCATCTTTTCCAAAAGATGAACATTAACCAATTAAAATCTTTCCAAAACACCTTCCACACTATATGCCAACATGTTCCCTTATCCTTCCTTTTCTTTCATTTCTTTTCCCTATTTTTCCTTTTATCTTCCTCCTTACCATATTCCTTAGCCTCCTTCCAAAGTTAAAAAGTCTTCCATACCATATTAAAGCCTTGGCCGACACTTACCTTATTAGTACAAAAATTTAATCCAAAATATTTGCACTTGGTGGGATTTGAACCTCTTCCCTTAAAGTCCTTCATGTGGCATCATATCCTCTTTACCAATTGCTCATTTATGCAAGCAAATTACTCTCTTATTTCCATAAGCCTTGATGCCACTTACTATCTCTCCTTAAAGTGCTTAAACACAAAATTTTTCCTATAACTTAACTTGAACCCTAACTTCCTAGAAACCTCGTAACTCTCCAAAATCACCTCCTAATAAGTCCAACTTGAAATAATGCCGTTCTCAAATTCCCATGAATTTTAAAACGCTTCTACGCTCAAGGTCCAATGGGCCCAATAGGTCCAATTCTACTAGGCCCAATTTTGGGATGTTACAATTCTACCCTTCTTAAAGAAATTTCGTCCTCTCGAATTTCCAACCAACTACTAACCGCACCGCTTAAATCACACCACTATGCTTTCACACAGCACTCGATCTTAATAACACTAATGTACTTTTAACATAATCTTGAATTCCTCTTTCACACAACCAAAGCATCTAACCACAGAAGCAAGCAGTTATCTACCACTTATTCCTAAAAATTTTTACATTCAATCATCACGTCCAACCATAATATACCTGACTTGATGGTGATGAAACAATCCCGAGCCTTATGCTCCTTAGACCCGCATCTCAAGCATGCTCCCGACTTCCTCCAAAGATTCTCCCGATGACGCCTTTTGCAATAATCGCAAGTTTAAAAGTTTGGGCGTGCCTTAACACGCTTCACGAACGAGATCGCGCCCTAGAGAACCGCGATCTAATTTCTTCTTACCCCACGCGCCAACTCGAAGTGTTCGACTAATTTCTCTATCCTCCTCCACAAGCTCCCTAACTAGCTGAGTCAGCTCATCAATTCCAGCTCGATCATAAGACTCGTCTCGTACCCATCGGCAATGCCAACACCTCCCTTTCAGAAACATGCCCCGATGTCAAGATCTTGCCCTAGCACCTCGGCCTCTACCACGCCCACGCCTATCGCGTCTACTACATCCTTTAACGCTCATGTTCACTAATGTCGACTTAATCTTATTACGAGTCTTATGAATCAAGATAATTATTCAATGTTTATTAAACAATGTTTTATGAAACATAATAAGTAAAGTCGTTTTCGTAGTCGCATCCTATAGTCTCAATCTCTATAGTTTCAATACCTAAAACTAGAAGTTCTAGAGTATTCCTACAGTCATATCATAATCATTATAATCATACAATAATAACATACACTTACTTGACTTGGTGCCGGATACCCGTGGTGCCATACTTCCTTAAAAACATACATTCAAAATTTTACATTTCAAAACAGCTTTGAAAAAAAATGTTTTTGAACCCAAACCACAGCCGAGTTTTGAACCGGGCTCTGATACCATAAAATGTAACACCCCAAACCCGGCCTAGAAGTTAGGCCCAAATCTAGTGTGTCACATGGAAGTAAAAACCATCTTTGCGATTATTAAAAACTTGCTTGAGAAATACAGCCTCTTTGTTAAAACCAAAATCACTTAAGCAATTGTTAACTACTTGAAAACGTAATAATCTTTAAAAACCCTTTTAGTAGCGAAAGCATATTTGAAATGAACAATTTACAAAAATGTAATGTTTAGAAATATAGTTACAGAAGCATTTTCAAATCGTTGCGGAAACTTAGATAAAATACAAGTATTTTTGAAAGATTGATTGATGAGTCAACAATCAAGGTAGTGAACTTTAAAACCGTGTCTTTTGAAAATATCGTTTGAAAGTTCGAGTGAAAACTTCCGTGTTAAAATATTTATAAAAGTTTATTATGAAATCCATTTGTTAATCGATTTTGGAAAACCTTTATTTAAGTTTTTAGAAAATTCTCATTTTAAACAATTTAAGCAAAATAGTAAGTATAACAACCATAAAGCAAAAAAATAAAACACTCCAGGCCTTATTACAACTTAAACCAAAATAGCAAAATAATAAAATAAACGGAATAGAAATTTAAAATTCAATAACACCATTTCAAGTATGGCCTCCACCGAGTCATCCATGGGCCCAAGTCCTCACATCGAGCATTACCTACAAGGGTTAAGAAAAGGGGGTGAGTTACAAGAACTCGGTGTGAAATCCCTTACATCACATCCACTCCGGGCTCCGAACCCATATAGCAATCATCTTGGGCTTAAGCCCATTTAACATGCACTTGGACCAAGCCCATTTACAAAACAGAATATATTTATATATGTGCAATGTATGAATGTATGCAAACCCAAACCAACCTAATAATCCATCTCTACACACCACCCGTACCAACCAACACACTGTAAGGATCTTTTGTCAACCCACCCCGCCAACACACCAATCGCAGGCATTTAGCCATTTATATCAAATTCGAATTGTGGACAAGCCACCGAATAACGGAATATACGTGGCTTAGCCACTGAAAAAATGTGACAGAGTCACGCAATATGTGGCGAGCCACCAAATTTCACTTCCGATCATCAATATCCCAATCACATGCAACTTATGTAAATGCAACACACATCGTAAATCATGATATTTACAATATAACCACGATAATTAATAACTCAGAGATTTATTAAGTACAATTTGGCCCATTAACACTTTACAAAATCGGCCCATTAGGGCATTATATCAAATCGGCCCATTAAGCCATATATCAGATCGACCCATTTAGCAATATATCAGATCAGCCCATTAAGCAATATATCAAATCGGCCCATTATGGCTATATATCAAATCAGCCCGTTAAGGTAATATAACAAATTGACCCGTTAAGGCAATATAACAAATCAGCCCATTAGGCAATATAACAAATCGGCCTGTTATGGCAGTATAACAAATCAGCCCATTAAGGCAATATAACAATTCGGCCCATTAAGGCAATATAAAAAATCGGCCCTTTAGGGCATTTCAGTAATTCGGCCCATAGGGGCATTTTCGGTAAATCGGTCCATAGGGACATTTTCGTAATTCGGCCCATAAGGGCATTTTCGGTAAATCGGTCCATAGGGACAATTTCGTAATTTGGCCCATAAGGGCATTTTCGTAATTTGGCAATCCAGGGGTATTTCGGTAATTTACCCTCTAAGGGTATTATGGTAATTTTGCAACCCAGACTTAACTACTAATTTGGGGCATAACAACTGAAACTGTCCATCTGCGTCATACTGACTAAATTGACTATAACTCGGGTTAGGAAACTCAAAATTTAAATCTGTAAATTTTCCTTGAAACTAGACTCCTATATATTCTTTCTAAAAATTTTCCAGAATTTTTGGCTTAACCAATTAGTACAGTTTATTCCTTAAAGTTTCCATTGTTTCACTGTCCAACGATTCTGACCTCTCTTACTTTAATTTCAAATATCTCACTGTACGGTTTTCATATACTGCTCCCACTTGTTTCTATTGAAAATAGGCTCACTAAGGAATCTATACATATAAACTATAACTCATAATTCACTTTGTACAATTTTAACCAATTTTTCCAAGACAGAACAGGGAACCACGAAGTCCATCAGAACCAGTCTCACTAAAATTAAGATATCTCAGAATATAAAATTTCTTTTCCTTCTCCGTTCTTCCATATCAAAATAGACACAATAAGATTTAATTAGATATCTTATTCAATTTCTAATTCCCTTTCTCCTATTTTTCATGATTTTTCGAAATCACGTCACTGCTGCTGACCAAAATTGTTTCATTGCAAAAATATGGTTACCACTATGAACCTACGCACGCCCGAGTGATCACGGAAGCCGGTTTCCGGTTTTCTTTGGTATTACGACCAAATCACAGAACATTTCATGCAAACAATCAGAGATATGTGAGAACACACACTATTTCAAACATGTATTCGGAAGGATACGGGATTACACACCTTATTTTGATTTCCTAAAGAACCACTCTCCGTTGATTCTAGAACAATACCAACCAAAAGTTAGCCTCGGATTTCCAAAAGATTCATACTCAACGCATTGCTTACACTTGAATCACTTACCGCTATATTCGAAGAATTTGCAAATAGAATATATCGAGTGATTTCGTCCCTAAAACATAATCGATTAGTCGAAACTTCAATCCGATTTGCAACATAGCCCAATAGAGATATAACGAAAAATCCGAAAATGAACCCCTTACCTTAATGATGATAGATCCGACTTCAATCGTTTGACTTAAGACTAGAGAGGGATCAACAAGAATGTCCTTTACGACTACACACTAGAACACTACGAAAGGAAAGATGATCACGCTTAGAGAGAATAGAAGAAATGATGTTTTCGGTTAAGAAAACCATCCCAAGACAAGGGCACAAAATTCGGCATGGAGAAAAGAAAAATACAATGATAGAATAGAGTCTCTTACCGATCTGATTAAGAAGAGTTTTTTCCCACACGATGGTGAACAAAACGATGAAGGAATAGGATGATAATGGGTTCGGCTATCAAAGGGAAAAGAAGCAAAGATGCCTTGAGGGTTTCGGTCAAAACAAGAGAAAAATATGCTCTCTTCTTGGCTTTGGAGTTTCGGCAAAGAGGGAAAAATTGGAGAAAGCAAAAGACACCAAAATGCTGAGGAGAAAACAACCTCTTCAAGCACCAAAAATTTGCAAATTCCTATAGAAAATTCGACTACACAAACCCCCCTCCAAAACCATTATCATCTTTTCCAAAAGATGAACATTAACCAATTAAAATCTTTCCAAAACACCTTCCACACTATATGCCAACATGTTCCCTTATCCTTCATTTTCTTTCATTTCTTTTCCCTCTTTTTCCCTTATCTTCCTCCTTACCATATTCCTTAGCCTCCCTTCCAAAGTTAAAAAGTCTTCCATACCATATTAAAGCCTTGGCCGACACTTACCTTATTAGTACAAAAATTTAATCCAAAATATTTGCACTTGGTGGGATTTGAACCTCTTCCCTTAAAGTCCTTCATGTGGCATCATATCCTCTTTACCAATTGCTCATTTATGCAAGCAAATTACTCTCTTATTTCCATAAGCCTTGATGCCACTTACTATCTCTCCTTAAAGTGCTTAAGCACAAAATTTTTCCTATAACTTAACTTGAACCCGGAACTTCCTAGAAACCTCGTAACTCTCCAAAATCACCTCCCTAATAAGTCCAACTTGAAATAATGCCGTTCTCAAATTCCTATGAATTTTAAAACGCTTCTACGCTCAAGGTCCAATGGGCCCAATAGGTCCAATTCTACTAGGCCCAATTTTGGGATGTTACAAAACTCTTCATTATTCTCGCAAGGACGAAATTGATATTTATTCACATCTAATTATTGTACAACTATCAGGGTACTCAATCAATGTTCTTTATCCATATAAAATTTCTTTAAGATCTTTTTCGTATAAGTTGACTGATGGACATGAATTCCATCTTTTAAATGCTCGATCTGCAGGCCAAGACAAATTTTTTTTTCCAAGATCTTTCATCTCAAATTCTTTCTTTAAATAATTTACTGCATTTTGAAACTCTTCAGGAGTTCCAATAATATTTAGATCATCAACATAAATAGTAATAATCACAAAGTTTGATCCAGACTTTTTTATAAAAACACATGGGCAGATTGGATCGTTTTTATAACCTTCTTTTAAGAAATATTCACTAAGATGATTGTACCACATACGTTCAGATTGTTTTAATCCATATAAACTTTTCTTTAATCTGATTGAGCAATTTTTCCGGGAAACTCTATATCCTTCAGGGATTTTAAATCCTTATGGGATTTTCATATAAATTTCACTATCAAGTGTACCATACAAATAGGCTGTAACAACATCCATTAGATGCATGTCAAGTTTTTCACGTACTGCCAGACTAATAAGGTATCTAAATGTGATTGCATCCACCACAGGAGAATATGTCTCTTCATAATCAATGCCGAGTTTTTGCGAAAATCCTTGTGCTACAAGTCATGCTTTATATGGTACAACTTCATTTTTCCCATTTCATTTTAACACAAATATCCATTTATATCCTACCGACTTTACATATTTAGGTGTTTGGACTATAGGTCCAAAAACCTCACGTTTAGAAAGTGAATTTATTTCTGCTTGAATTGTGTCTTTCCATTTTGGCCAATATTTTCTATTTCTACATTTCTCAATAGATTTAGGCTCAGGATCCTCATTTTCTTTTGCTATTTCAATAGCAACATTATAAGTAAAATTGTTGTCGACAACTATATTTTTTTAGTTCCATCTTTTTCCTAAAGTAACATAACTTATTGAGATATCTTCATTATCACCATTTTCAGGTACCTAGACCTTTTCTAAGGTTTTTGATTAGTCATATCTTTGGCCTCTTCTTGGGCACTTGCCTCCACAATATTACCATATTGAATAATTTCTCTTTTCCTTTTACGAGGATTTTTATATTTTGAACCGATTGGCCTTCCACGCTTCAGGCGTGGATTACTTTCTTTTGCACTAAAAATTTGCCCTATTGGGATATCAATTCGTATTGGAGCATTTTCAGCTGGTATGTGAGATTTTGTAATCCTCTTTAGGTCAGTAAATGAATCTGGCAGTTGATTGGTGATGTTTTGCAAATGTATGATCCTTTGAACTTCTTGTTAACATTGACTTGTGAGAGGATCTAATTGAGATAATGATGATCCATTCCATGTAATTTCTTTTACTAGTTGTATTTTCTCTCTCCCCTAATGTTGGGAATGTTGTTTCATCAAAATGCCAATCAATAAATTGTGCAGTAAATAAATCTCCAGTTAATGGTTCAACAAATTTAATTATAGAAGGAGTGTAACACCCCGTACCCGAGACTGATGCTAGGGCTGGATACGAGACGTTACCAAACTTGGATTCACTTAAACATTCTCTTATAGGTGGAAAAATTTCGTTCCGACATAAAAACTTCTCTTTCTTAGTCTATCCATACTTTTCACGGGCCTACAAGGCCTTAGGCACATAACCGATAACTTTCGGAACTTAATCGAAAACTTTTCTTTGAAGTAGGGTTCACACGCCCATGTGACATAGAACACGCCCGTGTACCATTAGACACGCCCATGTCTATAAACCGTGGGGAGTTACTGACTATATTCACACGGCCGTGCATGATTAGACACGCCCGCGTATAGGCACACACGCCCCATGTCCCTAGTCCGTGCCTAAAAACCTGTGCATTCTCGCCAATTTACCCACGCCAAGGCACGCCTGCAGCTTCCCAACCGTGGTCGACACTGACTGAATCCATACGACCTGAACACGCCCGTGTCCTAACCGTGTGTTATACACGGCTCATACAAACGGCCGTGGGATATGACCGTGGTATATCCTGACTCATAACATTATGGTGCAGCGTACACACGGCCTAGACACACGCCTCGCAAGTGCCTCAACCGTGTGGGCACTTAAAGGCTATTTACCGAGCCATTTGCCACCCTGAAATCAAGATTAACTCAAACTCAATTCAATGCATCTCATAGACAATACTACATACTTCATTGACTTCAATAAACATACTTACATAGACAATTTTGGCCAATCACCTAACCAAATACTAAAGAATAATAAAAGAGGCATACACTTCATTAATTTCATCTTCATTGAAAAACAAAGAGTTTGCCAAATATTTGCCTAGCTTAAGAAATCATTTACAAAATGACTTACAGTCAACACTTTAACTAACAATTACAACTTGATAAAATACCCAAGTCCTATACATGCCATATTCAAAACAAGTCTAAAATTGTTATACCAAAGTGTTGTTGATAGTGTGATCTCCGAATCCCTGCGTCTACGATCTTCGAGTTATCTTGGTAATACTATAAGAAAGAAGGGCAATGAAACGGGGTAAGCAATAAGCTTAGTAAGTTGCATGATAATAATTAGAAATCATACTCCTCATAAAAGAATAATTCATCCATAGTATTAGATAATTATATTATATGCAAACCAGGACTTCTTGACAATCCTTACTTACAATTGCCCATATCTAACGTTTATCGTAACACATATAGAGCCAATTTCTCATGACTCATTCAATAGCACTTGTATTAATTCATATCTCTATGATAAGTATAAGGTCAATATCACATTCTCTAAGCGGTTTTACATGAAGTCTCCTCTAGATACCGATGCCATGTCCCGGACATGGTCTTATAGAGAATTACCTCTATGTGCTAATGCCATATCTTGGATATGCTCTTAAGCCAGCTCTTGTCCCAACGCCGATGCCATGTTCCAAACATGGTCTTACACTGGCACTCGTATCAACGCCGATGCCATGTTCCAAACATGGTCTTACACTGGCACTCATAATGTGGCCGATGCCATGTCCCAGACATGTTCTTACACCGGCACTCATAATGTGGCCGATGCCATGTCCCAGACATGGTCTTACACCAGCACTCCTAATGTGGCCGATGCCATGTCCCAGACATGGTCTTACACTGGTACTCATATCAACGCCGATGCCATGTTCCAAACATGGTCTTACACTGGCACTCACATTGGATGATAGTATTTTTCGTATACCTCATGGTCCATTAGAGCTTCACTATCACATTCATAAAAACTTCTCAATTTATTGAAGTAACATGAATCAATAAGACATCAAGCATTCTCAATTATGCTAATACAATATTGTATTAAAAATCACACACAACTTACCTCGTTTTTAAAATGAGCTAGTTCTTCGGTTTAGTCCACGATTTTGTCTTTTCCTCGATCGAGGCGAATTCTCATCTCCTCTTGCTCTATAATAGAAAATTAGCTCATTTTAATCATTACATTAACATAAGCATCTCAATAATTATGCTTAGGTAAAATTACCATTTTACCCCTAGATTTTGGCAAATGACCATTTTGCCCCTAGGCTCTAAATTAATCCTAATCACATTTTTATCCTCCACAAGCCTAGGAAACCATTTAATGCTCTTAAAGCTATCATCAAAAATCAATATCCTACATACTTACTACAAAAGTTATAACCTTTTCATTAAGGTCCTATTTGGTGTTTTCATGCTAACACCCTTTTTAAAAGTTATTCATCTAGTAACTAAAACTCAAGTCCTTCCATAAAAATGCAGCAAATAACTAAGGTAGCTCTCATGGTAGAACTCTAAACCTTTCACAACATTGCACAATAGTCCCCTCATTTGAAAGCTTAAGCTTTAGGGGTATCAAAAGTACAATTATTTTCAAGAAAAGTTCACTAGAACACTTACTTGAGTAGATGAGAGCTTGCTAAAATTTTTGAAGGTTTCTAACCCTTCTATGCTGCAAATTTTCTGTGGAAGATGATAGGGGAAAATATGATATATTTTCTTTCCTTATTTTATTATTACAAATCAAATTAGTCCACCTACTACTACTAACTTTGACTAAAATTGATAATCTTGTCTCCCATGCTTTCTTATGGCCGGCTAAGCCTCTTCCAAAGGCTAAATTGCCTTTTAAAGACCCCCAATTAACAAATCATGGCTATATGGTACCTTTAGCATGTAGAATGGAACTTTCGCACTTTATGCGATTTAGTTCTTTTTTGCAATTAAACATGAAATCGCTAAAATTAAAGTACCAAAATTGTCATGTTCATATGCTATTATGTTCTAACTCATAATATATCATGAAAATAATTTTCTCCAATCTCGGATTAGTGATCCCGAGATCACTATTCTGACTAGCCCCTAAATCGAACTGTTACAATTCTCCCCCCTAAAGGATTTTCATCCTCGAAAATCTTACCAGTGAAAAGGTTGGGGTATTGGTTTCTTATCGTCTCCTCGGGCTTCCATGTGGCCTCTTCTATTCCATGCCTTTGCCATAGGACTTTCACTAGGGCTATGCTTTTATTTCTTAACTGCTTGACCTCACGAGCCAATATTTTAACTGGTTCTTCACCATAAGTCAAATCTGATTGTATCTCTACCTCTGTTGGCTCTATAACATGTGAAGGGTCTGAACGGTATCGGTGCAACATAGATACATGGAAGACGTCATGAATCTTTTCTAACTCAGGCGGTAAAGCTAGTCGATAAGCTACCGGTCCTATCCTTTCGATAACTTCATAAGGTCCGATAAAGCGCGGACTCAATTTGCCCTTCCGTCCAAATCTGAGGACTTTCCTCCAAGGTGATACTTTCAGGAACACTTTATCACCAACTTCGTACTCTATCTCTTTCCTCTTTAAATCTGATATGACTTCGCCTATCCGAGGCGGCTTTCGTGTGAGTTACGAATCACTTCCACTTTCTCTTGCTTTCTTTAACAAAATCAACCCCGTGTATCTGTTTCTCTCTGAGTTCTGACCAATACAAGGGAGTTCGACACTTACGTCCATACAATGCCTCATAAGGTGCCATCTTCAGACTTGACTGAAACTGTTATTATAGGCGAATTCCACTAATGGTAAGTATTTCTCCCAACTACCGTGGAATTCCAAAACACAACATTTAAGCCTGTCTTCTAGTATCTGAATTGTTTTCTCTGACTGCCCGTCGGTTTGGGGATGAAAGGCAGTACTGAAACTCAATTTCGTGCCCAAAGCTTCTTGCATCTTTTTCCAAAATCGTGACATAAATCTCGGATCCCTATCTGAAATGATTGAAAACGGTACACTGTGAAGTCTTACTATCTTAGACATGTACAAGTCTTCCAATTTATCGAGTGAGTAGTCGACTCGCACTGGTATAAAGTGGGCTGACTTAGTGAGTCTATCGACCACTACCCAAATTGCATCCTTCTTCTTGGGAGTCAACGGTAAACTCATCACAGAATCCATAGCAATACGGTCCCACTGCCACTCAGGAACCATAATAGGCTGAAGTAAACCCGAAGGTACTTGATGTTCACCCTTCACTTGTTGGCAAATCAGGCATCTTGTTACAAGCTCAGAAATATCTTTCTTCATACCTAGTGTAACATCCCAAATGTGGGGCTATTTGAAATTTCATTATGTATGAACTACTGAAATATTATTTATGGAATAAGAGAGTTTAAATTAAGGCCTTGAGTTGTCTCATTTTGGTAGAAAATTTTAGTTCTTAACTTTTAAAAGAAGGGAGCCTTGGTAAGTGGTGTTATAAGAATAAATGTGGGTATTTTTAACACAAAATAGGCCTTGGATAAGTGGCAAAGCAAGCCCACTTAAGAGCTACATGTGACGCCACAAGAGGGAACAAGGAGAGCCTGGGTTCGAGTCGCGAAGTTTCTCTTTTTGCTCATTAATGGGACGGCACATGAGGAGAGTTTTTCTCTCCTTGGATTCTTTTTATTTTGGATAATAAAGGGGTTGATAATATTATTAATATTATGGGGTAATTTAAGCACTTTAAATTGGTTTTAAATTGCTTAAAATTGATGATAATAAGGGATTTTATTATTTGATAAAAGAGGATTAATTCAATTAAGTTTGAATTAAATTAAAAGGGTGGCTTGGAGCAAAAATAGGTGATGGCCGATTGTGGGACTCCTTGATGAAGAGGAGTGGACGGCTAGGAGTTGAACTCCTTGTTGCTTAGGATGGACGGCAATGCTACTAGGGGTGCCGAATGGCTATAAAAGGAGCAACCTAGCACCTTTCTTTCGCTTTCTTCATTTTTCTCGCTTGCCGAAAACCCTAGCCCTCCTTCTTCATTCTTCTTTTATTTTCTTCCAGCCTCCCAAACCCATTTAGCCGAAACTTCTCTTCCTCTCATCCCCATTATTTTCCTCCTTCAATAGCCGAATACACCCCTTGAAGAACCGAATCTCACACTCCTCCTTGGCAAAGATTGTTAGCCGAATACTAAAGGAAGTATAAGGCTCTTTGGAAGTTAGTTTGCAATCGGTTTGAGGAAGGTAAGAAGGGCCGAATATTCCTCTTTTAATCTTGTATTTTTGTCGACTAAAGTGAAAAGAAAAGCCAAATTTGGTGTTGGTAACGGCTAACCATTTATCCTCTTTGGAACCAATTCCACTAGGTATCCCGAATTTTGAAGTGCTTAATCCCAACTCCTATCCTCTAGTAATCGATTTGGTAAGTAATGGTAAGATTTACATTGATTAGTTATTTGATATTCATTTAAGCCGGAAGGCTACTAATGGGAGTTATGGCAATGGCCGATTGTAGGGGAGCAAAATAAATAGTTTGGTGACTGGTACTCAAGGGCATTAGGTAAGGCTTCCGGTTAAATCTTAACCCCTTTTGGTATTTTGGTTTTGGCCGAATAGGCCTTTAAGCACTAACTTTGACAAATGGCCGAATATAGGGGCAAAGACTTGAGTGTGGCCGACTTCTCTTCTCTCGGATTTAGACTCCTTGTTGGTGACAGTGTGTACATACACACCATTTAACTTATTAAATTATGCTAAGTAAGGTGATTGCTAACTTGATGTGTGTAGCAATGGCTTGAATACCATAACGGTATATGGGGTAACTCGTAAGTACTGTGCATATGATTGCTATTTTATGCTTTTGGGAAGCATGTCGTGATAATACATATGATAAATCTATATGTGACCGCTGACTATGTGGGTTGATTGAGTGGAGGGGGCAAAGTATTCGTGGCCGACGAGCACCGTGCTTTGGTAGCACACCGTGACTATATGTCACCGAGGTTTGGTACCTCCAGAGGTTTGGTACCTCATAGCGACTTGTCCCCGTGGTTAACACCACCGCGGGGGTTGGCCCCACTTGAGATATGGGATCGCCCGCTGATTTGGTATCACACGATGGGTTGGCCCCATCACCCGATTTGTGTCTACGGACACCGTGCTTTGGTAGCACATCGTGACTATATGTCACCAAAGTGGTTTGGCACCACCAAAGTGTTTTGGTAACACATCGTGACTACGGTCACCAAAGTGGTTTGGTACCACGTGGGGTAGACAAAGGTGTTTGGTTGGCTAGGTTGGGTACCTGATACTTTGCTTAATTAATTTGTTATTTGTTGTGTATGAAAATGCTTTAAAATGGGGAAGGGTTGCATACTGGTCTTGATGACTCACCTTCTCCTCTAATATTTTTCAGTGACTCGTAGATGGCGGTTGAGGAGCTAGGTGGGACTCGAGGCGGCCATGCAAAGGACTTTACTTTACAGAACTTTAAATTTTGTTTAATTTTATTTTGGGTTGTAATAAGGCCTCCATAAACTATTGTTGCATTTTTTTTTATGTTGGATATCGACTCAAACTATATCATTAAAACATATTAAATCACATGTTTTCTTAAGTTAACACGTGGAAGTTTAAACGTGCCATCGGGTACACTTGAAACTGGTATAACAATTGGACTTAATTAAAATTTCACATTAGATCTAAAGGTAGCTTTAACAAGATAACCGAAACGAGGAGTTTTCAATGGAAAATTAAGTGTTTTCGAAATAGCGTTCACAAGGTTTTACCTCGTAACAACTCAAATTTGGTCGTAGTGTTTGGGCCGGGTTTGGGTTGTTACAGAATTGGTATCAGAGCCCAGTTCAAAGCTCTCTATTGTGGGGCCCAAGGCCCAAAAATGTTTTGGTAGGCCTTATGGTATGATTTCTCGAGTTTTAGCAAAGATGGCCCGAGTCTCCGGCACCGATCCGCCTAGGTAAGTACATCTAAACCTTTCTGTGAAATATATTCTGTAGAAGGGTAGGAAGCATGGAACGTAGATAGATTTATAGGACTTGGACCCTAGGGTTAGAGTGCTCAAACACAAACGAAGCATAAGACTTAAGGAACTAAACCAACCTATTGACTTAGTCAACGAGCTAGGGTGTGGTAACCCCTGTACGCATGTCTAGGATTGGATCCGGAAGAGCTTGGTATTTAAGCGGTCCTCGTGACTCACCTCCTCTTCGCAGTATCCTACCGTGCGTAGCTTCTGTTCACCCTAACTCGTAAGGCTCGGTGTGTGGTAACCTCATGTGCGCATGTCTAGAAAGGTTCAGTGAGAGCTTGGTATTTAAGCGGTCCGCGTGACCCACCTCCTCTTCACTTGAACTCTGCCTGGTGCGTAGCTTTGGTTCACCCTGACCAG
Source organism: Gossypium sturtianum (assembly GCA_025698515.1). NCBI lineage: Eukaryota > Viridiplantae > Streptophyta > Magnoliopsida > Malvales > Malvaceae > Gossypium > Gossypium sturtianum. The sequence goes on from CM046948.1 coordinate 14,263,166, forward strand.
GAAGGCTCGGTCATAGGCTAAACACAATGATTAAAACCCGAAAAAAGGGAATCAGCCATGTTTTCGAAAAAGAAGGAAACAACAAGCCCTAATGTTTTCAAAACTTATCCAATAACCCTCTTAAACCCTAGAATACTAGGTATACCATGTTTTTCTCGGAAAACTTGACTTGTGGAAAATTACAGAAATACCCTTAGGAGTAAAATTACCAAAATGCCCCTGACCTATAAAATATTGATTCAACGGTTTTGCCCAAAAATTTAACTATTTTACAAATATTCAACAATTTAGCTTTGGAAATCGGCAGTAGAATATCCTGGTTTTGGAAAATTACGAAAATACCCCTGTAGGGAAAAAGACGAAAATACCCCTGGGTTAGAAATGGGCAGAAATGTCCGATGAGTGAATAAGTATGGAAAGTATTAAGGAATGGATGCATGAACTTCTTTGTGTGAACTAGGATAGGAAACTGAAACATTGTTTGCTCGAAAGAATCTCTGATTAAACCTCATCCATAAAATTTCTTCGCGAGTAATAAAGTGAAACAAATGCTAATGCATAAAATTTTTCTTAATCAGATTAAAAGCGCGGTAGATAGAATGAGTTCTAGAGGACGTGGACGCCGTGGACGTGGTAGGGGTAGGATGACGGTGTCTGAACCCGTCAGGTCAGGACAAGGTTCAGAGAATGAGGTACCACCGCCACCACCACCTCCTACTTTTAGGGTGAGGAGAGGGAGCCGAGCCACGGCATGACCCGGTATCGCAAGCGGTGTTGCGAGTCTTGGAGATGGTGGCTGGGGCTGGTGGAAATGTTGGAGCTCGGAAATCTGTTCCCGAGCGACTCCGATCCAACGGAGCGGAGGTATTCCGAGGTGTGTCAGGAGTGGCACCCAGTGCAGCAGAATACTGGCTAGAGTCAACTGAAAGGATCATGGATGACCTTGACTGATCAAGAAGAGAAGTCGAAAGGGGCGTGTCGCTTCTAAAGGATGAAGCGTGACGTTGGTGGCTTACGGTTCGAGATGGGGCTACAGCAGATGATTTGACTTGGGAGTATTTCAGAACCGCCTACCAGAAGAAGTATGTGGGCATTAGCTACACTGACGCACAGAGAAAGGCTTTTTGGGATTAGTTCAAGGAACTAAGTCCGTGTCGAATATGAGGCGAATTTCGAGGCCGAGTCGATATGCGAGAGGCATCGTGGCTAACGAACATGAGCGCCGTGTCCGCTTTGAGGACGGACTTCGAGATGATCTAAGGTTACCGATTGCCCCACAAAGAGTTCGTGAGTTCTCATCCCTAGTGGAGAAGGCTAAGGTAGCCGAGGGAATCAAGGAGGTCGTGAGGCGAAATTATAGTAAGAATAATCGAAAAGAAGTTTTGGGTCACCGGATCAAGCGGAAGTGCTCGTAAAAAAGGCTAGGCCAAGTGGGCCCAATCGAGCAATGAGGCCCACGATCGCTAATCGTGGCCGACTCTGCAATCGCTGTGGAAAGACCCATTGGGGAGGATGTTGGACCGGCGATAAGGGATGCTTTGAGTGTGGATCTTTGGAGCATCGCGCGAGATTGTCCCCAAAACTAGCTAAGCGCAGCGGAAGGACGAACTGCGCTCAAGATAGAAACGTAGGACCACAGAGGGTCGTGTGGTAATGGTAGAGGAAATAACGGTCCTAACCGAGGTCGTGGAACTCAAGGTAGAGGTTCGGGCAACACGAGGCTAGGCACCTGGCTTAGTCTATGCAAAGCAAGGTGTCGTGAAGAAGGTGACGCACCGGATGTCATAACCTGACGCTTCTAATTTTTGGTTTTCCTTATGTTGCATTGATTGATGTGGGTTCGACGCACTCGTACATTGCTAGTAGTGTGGTAGGAACTATGGACCTAAACTCAAACCGCTTCTAGGAGATGACCGTAGTTAGCCCCTTAGGTCACTCCGTAGTCGTAGATAAACTCTATAGAGGCGCACTCTCAGAACTTCAAGGGGTAGTATTTGTAGCCGATCTAATGGAACTACCGCTTTGGGGAGTTCGATTTGATCCTTGGTATGGATTGGTTGGTTAAGTACCAAGCGAGTTTGGATTGCGCTGCTAAGCGCATGGTCCTTAAGACGATCAAGGTGATGAAGTGGTTATGATAGGAGATAGGAGGAATTACCTATCCAACGTAGTGACCGCCTTGAAGGTCGAAAGGATGGTCAAGAAGGGTTGTGAGGCGTATTTGGTTCAAATCGTGCTTTTGGAAGCTAAGGAGTTGGTAGTTGAAAAGGTTCGAACGGTTGGGGAATTTGTTTGATGTGTTCCCGCAAGAACTTCCGGGTTTGCCTCCGGATCGAGAAGTCGAATTCGGTATAGACTTGCTACCGAACGGCACTGTGTCCATAGCACCATACCGAATGGCACCAAAGGAATTGGTGGAGCTAAAGGCTCAAATTCGTGGAGCTCTTGGATAGAGGGTTTATACGACCAAGCATATCTCCGTGGGGAGCACTGTGTTGTTTGTCAAAAAGAAGGACGGTTCTATGCGGATGTGCATCGACTCACCGTCGCTTGAACAAGTTAACGATCAAGAACAAGTATCCGTTGCCTCGGATTGACGACTTGTTCGATCAACTGAAGGGTGCCTCGGTGTTTTCAAAGATAGACCTTAGGTCAGGATATCACCAATTAAGGGTGAAGGAGGCTGATGTTCACAAAACGGCATTCCGAACTCGGTATGGGCATTTCGAGTTCTTGGTGATGCCATTCGGGTTGACTAATGCGCCGGCGGCATTCATGGACTTGATGAACAGAGTATTCCAGCAGTACTTGGACCAGTTTGTCGTGGTGTTCATAGACGACATATTGGTTTATTCAAGGACACAAGAGGAGCATGACAAGCATTTACGGATAGTTCTGCAAGTATTGAGGAGAAGCGCTTATATGCCAAATTCGAGTAAGTGCGAATTTTGGTGAAGGAGGTGGCTTTCTTAGGGCATGTAGTATCACCAAGGAATTAGGGTAGACCCCGCAAGATTGAGGCAAGATTGGAGTGGAAACCACCTAGGACGGTGGTGAAATACTGGAGTTTTCTGGTTTAGCAGATACTATCGGAGATTCGTGGAAGGATTCTCTCTAATAGCAAACCGTTGACTAAGTTGCTAAGGAAAGGTGTCCCATTTGTATGGACGGAAAAGCAAAGAAGAAAGCTTTGATAAACTAAGGAAGATTTTGACTAAGCTCCGCTTTGGTGCAACCTCAAGCGGGAAAGTTATTCACAGCTTTATTGTGATGCATCTCACACTCGTTTTGGGATGTGTATTGATGCAAGATGGGAAGGTAGTAGCCTATGCATCCCGTCGCTTAAGATCGCATGAGGTTAACTACCCAACTCACGACTTAGAGTTAGCAGTGGTCGTCTTCGCTCAAGATATGGAGACATTACTGTATGGAGAGAAGTCGATGGTCTACACGGATCACAAAAGCTTGAGGTATCTTCTGACTCAGAAGGATCTGAATCTGAGACAGCGTCGATGGATTGAACTACTAAAGGACTATGATTGTTCAATCGAATACCATCCGGGAAAGGCTAATGTGGTAGCTGACGCATTGAGCCGGAAGGTTGTGACGGACTTAAGGGCGATGTTTGCTCGGTTGAGTCTGTATGATGATGGGAGTCTCTTGGCTGAGCTTCAAGTTAAGCCGACTTGGATTGAGGAGATTAAAGAAAAGCAGTTAGTAGATGAAAGCTTGAGCGCTAAGAGAGTACAAGTTCAAGACAGTGGTTTGGAAGGGTACAGTCTATCTACTGATGGAGTGCTTTATTTCCAAGGACGAGTATGTATGCCAAAAGATACGGATTTAAGGCAGAAAATTCTCCAAGATGCACATAGCAGCCCATACGCTATGCATCCTGGAGGAAGCAAAATGTATGGAGACTTGCGGAAACAGTTTTGGTGGCCGGGGTTGAAGCGTGAGATAACGGAGTTCGTAGGAAGGTGTCCGACGTGTCGCCAGGTTAAGGTGAACATCACCACCATCGGGACTACTTCAACCGATAAAGATCCTCAATGGAAATGGGAGAGGATCACCATGGATTTTGTTAGTGGGCTACCCCTTACGCCCACTAAGAAGGATGCGCTTTGGGTAATTGTGGATCGCCTAACTAAGTCACTCACTTCATGCCGGTGAGAATGGATTACTCACCCGTAAGCTAGCAAGGTTATATGTGGCTGAGATAGTCAGATTGCATGGTGTGCCAATGTCGATTATCTCGGATAGGGATCCGAGGTTCACGTCGAGGTTTTGGAAAGCGTTGCATCAAGCTTTGGGTACACGGTTAGATTTCAGTACGGCTTTCCATCCACAAATCGACTGACAATGGAAAGGGTGATACAGATTTTAGAAGACATGTTAAGAGGTTGTGTCTTGGATTTTAGTGGTAGTTGGGAGGAGTACCTACCACTAGCGGAATTCGCTTATAACAATAGTTATCAAGCGAGTATTCAAATGGCTCCATACGAAGCCCTTTATGGTCGAAAGTGTCGTACTCCTACATGTTGGACGGAGTTGGGAGAAAGACAAGTTCTGGGTCCAGAGTTGGTAACCGAAACGGAAGACAAAGTCAAGGTGATTCGGTCTCGTCTCAAGGAAGCATCGGATAGGCAGAAGTCTTATGCCGATCTCAAACGCAAGGAAGTGGAGTATGTTTGTGGGAGACAAGGTCTTTCCAAAGTGTCGCCTTGGAAAAAGGTGTTGAGATTTGGACGGAAGGGAAGTTGAGCCCAAGGTTCATTGGGCCATATATCGTTGTGAAGCGAATAGGACCAAAGTGGCTTATCGGCTAGAGTTGCCGCAGAATCGAGTCGATTCATAACGTATTCCATGTGTCAATGCTAAGACGGTATCGGTCGGACCCTTCGCACGCTGTGCCAAAGAGCGTAAATCGAGGTGAATCCAGATTTATCTTTCAAGAGGAACCAGATTCGGATCTTAGACCGAGATGAGAAAGTTCTACGTGGGAAGTCGGTGCCCTTGGTGAAGGTGCTTATGGCGGAACCATGGTATAGAGGAAGCTACGTGGGAACCCGAGGATGTAATAAAGCAACAATACCCCACCTTTTCTAGTTAAGGAATTTCGAGGACGAAATTTATTTTAAGGGGGTAGAACTCAGAACATCCCAAATGTGGGGCTATTTGAAATTTCATTATGTATGAACTACTGAAATATTATTTATGGAATAAGAGAGTTTAAATTAAGGCCTTGAGTTGTCTCATTTTGGTAGAAAATTTTAGTTCTTAACTTTTAAAAGAAGGAGCCTTGGTAAGTGGTGTTATAAGAATAAATGTGGGTATTTTTAACACAAAATAGGCCTTGGATAAGTGGCAAAGCAAGCCCACTTAAGAGCTACATGTGACGCCACAAGAGGGAACAAGGAGAGCACTGGTTCGAGTCGCAAGTTTCTCTTTTGCTCATTAATGGGACGGCACATGAGGAGAGTTTTTCTCTCCTTGGATTCTTTTTATTTTGGATAATAAAGGGGTTGATAATATTATTAATATTATAGGGTAATTTAAGCACTTTAAATTGGTTTTAAATTGCTTAAAATTGATGATAATAAGGGATTTTATTATTTGATAAAAGAGGATTAATTCAATTAAGTTTGAATTAAATTAAAAGGGTGGCTTGGAGCAAAAATAGGTGATGGCCGATTGTGGGACTCCTTGATGAAGAGGAGTGGACGGCTAGGAGTTGAACTCCTTGTTGCTTAGGATGGACGGCAATGCTACTAGGGGTGCCGAATGGCTATAAAAGGAGCAACCTAGCACCTTTCTTTCGCTTCTTCATTTTTCTCGCTTGCCAAAACCCTAGCCCTCCTTCTTCATTCTTCTTTTATTTTCTTCCACCTCCCAAACCCATTTAGCCGAAACTTCTCTTCCCTCTCATCCCCATTATTTTCCTCCCTTCAATAGCCGAATACACCCCCTTGAAGAACCGAATCTCACACTCCTCCTTGGCAGCATTGTTAGCCGAATACTAAAGGAAGTATAAGGCTCTTTGGAAGTTAGTTTGCAATCGGTTTGAGGAAGGTAAGAAGGGCCGAATATTCCTCTTTTAATCTTGTATTTTTGTCGACTAAAGTGAAAAGAAAAGCCAAATTTGGTGTTGGTAACGGCTAACCATTTATCCTCTTTGGAACCAATTCCACTAGGTATCCCGGAATTTTGAAGTGCTTAATCCCAACTCCTATCCTCTAGTAATCGATTTGGTAAGTAATGGTAAGATTTACATTGATTAGTTATTTGATATTCATTTAAGCCGAAGGCTACTAATGGGAGTTATGGCAATGGCCGATTGTAGGGGAGCAAAATAAATAGTTTGGTGACTCGTACTCAAGGGCATTAGGTAAGGCTTCCTGGTTAAATCTTAACCCCTTTTGGGTATTTTGGTTTTGGCCGAATAGGCCTTTAAGCACTAACTTTGACAAATGGCCGAATATAGGGGCAAAGACTTGAGTGTGGTGACTTCTCTTCTCGGATTTAGACTCCTTGTTGGTGACAGTGTGTACATACACACCATTTAACTTATTAAATTATGCTAAGTAAGGTGATTGCTAACTTGATGTGTGTAGCAATGGCTTGAATACCATAACGGTATATGGGGTAACTTTGTAAGTACTGTGCATATGATTGCTATTTTATGCTTTTGGGAAGCATGTTTGTGATAATACATATGATAAATCTATATGTGATTTATTGACTATGTGGGTTGATTGAGTGGAGGGGGCGTATTCGTCTTTGACGAGCACCACGTTGCTTTGGTAGCACACCGTGACTATATGTCACCGTAGAGGTTTGGTACCTCCAGAGGTTTGGTACCTCATAGCGACTTGTCCCCGTGGTTAACACCACCGTGGGTTGGCCCCACTTGAGATATGGGATCGTCCGCGGTGATTTGGTATCACACGATGGGTTGGCCCCATCACCCGATTTGTGTCTACGGACACCGGTGCTTTGGTAGCACATCGTGACTATATGTCACCAAAGGTGGTTTGGCACCACCGGTGTTTTGGTAACACATCGTGACTACGGTCACCAAAGTGGTTTGGTACCACGTGGGGTAGACAAAGGTGTTTGGTTGGCTAGGTTGGGTACACGATACTTTGCTTAATTAATTTGTTATTTGTTGTGTATGAAAATGCTTTAAAATGGGGAAGGGTTGCATCTCAGGTCTTGATGACTCACCTTCTCCTCTAATATTTTTCAGGTGACTCGTAGATGGCGGTTGAGGAGCCGGTGGGACTCGAGGCGGCCATGCAAAGGACTTTACTTTACAGAACTTTAAATTTTGTTTAATTTTATTTTGGGTTGTAATAAGGCCTCCATAAACTATTGTTGCATTTTTTTTTATGTTGGATATCGACTCAAACTATATCATTAAAACATATTAAATCACATGTTTTCTTAAGTTAACACGTGGAAGTTTAAACGTGCCATCGGGTACACTTGAAACTGGTATAACAATTGGACTTAATTAAAATTTCACATTAGATCTAAAGGTAGCTTTAACAAGATAACCGAAACGAGGAGTTTTCAATGGAAAATTAAGTGTTTTCGAAATAGCGTTCACAAGGTTTTACCTCGTAACAACTCAAATTTGGTCGTAGTGTTTGGGCCGGGTTTGGGTTGTTACACCTAGCCACCAGTACCATTTCTTTAAATCTTGGTACATCTTTGTGCTGCCTGGATGCACGTTCAGACATCCGTTATGAGCTTCCTACAAAATTTTGCGAATAAGCTCATCATTCCTGGGTACACAGACCTGATTTCAAAATGTCAAACATCCATCAAGATTTACTCGAAAGTCTGACTCAACCCCCGACTCACATAAAGCTCTTTTGGCTTGCAAACTGTTATCGTCCTTCTGAGCTTCACAAATTTCTTGGAGGAATAATGGTTTAGCCCTCAACTCGGCTAATAGGGAACCATCATCTAACAAGGTCATCTGGGTGCTCATAGCTTTTAATGCAAACAATGATTTTCTGCTCAAAGCGTCAGCGACTACATTTGCCTTTCCCGGATGATAGTCAATTACTAGTTCATAATCTTTAATCAATTCTAGCCATCTTCGTTGCCTCAAATTTAATTCCTTTTGGGTCATCAAATATTTTAGGCTTTTGTGGTCGGTGAAAATCCGACACCTTTCACCATATAAATGATGTCTCCAAATTTTCAACGCAAACACGATTGCGGCCAACTCTAAATAATGAATCGGGTAGTTCTTCTCGTGCGGCTTCAACTGTCTAGAGGCGTATGCAATCACTTTACCCTCTTGCATAAGTACACAGCCTAAACCGCTCAAAGACGCCGTCATCAGAAACCACGAATTCTCTTCCCGACTCAAAGTTGCACTAATACAGAGCCTCGATCAAAGGTGTCTTCAATTTCTCAAAACTCATTGACACTTTTCCGTCTAGTCGAACTTTACGTCTTTCTGCAGAAGTCTCGTCATTGGTGTAGCTATCATAGAAAACCCTTTGACAAAACGCCTATAATAGCCTGCTAGGCCTAGAAAACTCCTTACTTCAGTTACGCTCCTCGGTGGTTTCCATTCGACAATTGCCGAGATTTTACTCGGGTCGACTCTTATCCCATATCCCGAGACAATATGCCCCAAAAATCCCACTTCCTTGAGCCAAAATTCACTCTTATTGAATTTAGCATACACTTGTTTTTCTCTTAAAACTTGCAGAACTATATTCAAGTGCTCAGCATGATCATTCTCATCTCGAGAGTAGATCAGTATGTCATCGATGAAGACCACAACAAATCTATCCAAAAACGGTCGAAAAATGCGGTTCATCAAATCCATGAAGATAGCGGGGGCATTCGTTAGACCAAAAGGCATGACCAAAAATTCATAGTGGCCGTACCTAGTTCTAAACGCGGTTTTCGGTATGTCCGAGTCCTTGACTCTTAACTGATAATACCCTGACCTCAGATCTATCTTAGAAAATACTCAGAGCTCCTTCAATTGATCAAATAGATCGTCAATTCTCGATGAACGGATACTTATTCTTCACACGGTCACCTTGTTGAGTCATCGATAATCTATACATAGTCTCATGGAACCATCTTTCTTCTTCACGAATAGAACGGAGTGCCCCATGGAGAAAAACTCGGCCTCACAAAACCCTTATCCATTAATTCTTGCAATCTGTGCTTTTAGCTCTTTTAGTTCGGTTGGAGCCATTCTATACGAGAGCAATAGAAATAGGGGCGATGCTTAACTAGATCAATTCCAAATTCAATTTCTCTCTCGAGGTAACCCAGCAACCCTTCCGGGAAAACATCTAGGTATTCACATACTATGGGTATTGACTCAATTTTGATTCAATCTCTTTAGTGTTTAACACAAAGGCAAGATAAGCCTCATACCCCTTCCTTAGGTATTTCTGAGCTAACATGGTCGATATCACTATTGGTGAACTATCCAATTTATCTGACTCAACACAAATAAGATTACCGTTTTCATCTCTCAACTCTATATGCTTCCTCCCACAATTCACAATTACATTATGAGTAACTAACCAATCCATCCCGAGAATGACATCAAACTCGTCAAACGGTAATATCATAAGATCGACAGGGAAACAATGACCTTTAATTATCAAAGGACACCCTTTACAAACTCTATCAACCAAAACGCACTTACCTAGGGGATTTGACACTCTTATGATGAATTTAGTAGACTCTATAGGCATACTCATGCTAGAGACTAGTTTCATACATATGTACGAGTGGGTAGATCCCGGGTCAATTAAAGCTATAACACGAGTATTATGGAGAGAAAAGATACCCGTGATTACGTCGGGGGAAGACGCTTCTTCACGAGCACGGATGGCATAAGTCCTCACCGGTGCTCTACCCTCAACTGTAGCAGCTCGTTCTTTAGGTGGATTCTTATTTCCCATCTCACTCCTCAGATTTTTCAACGGTCTTCCCTTAGGGGTACTTCCCGATCTCGCATTCTGAGGCCTTCCTTTCACATCTACCTAGGGGCAGTTTCTAATAAAATGGTCCAAGGACCCACATCTGAAACAACCTTTCTCATTAGCTCGGCACTCACCAAAATGGTGCCCACCACATTGAGGGTATTCTGGTCTATTTGGACGGATGTTGCCCACACTAGCAACTGATATAGATTGTCCTTTTGATCCCGAGAATTGCCTGCCCTTATTTCGGGTTGAAAACCCTGCAGAAGTGACTGATCGAGTAGTGAAATCCCTCGCTTTCTTGGATGAGGATAGATGAGAGTTTTTCAATTGTCTCTTCCTCGAGTCACGGGACTCGTATTCTGCTCGTCTCTTCTCTTTAGCCAACTCTTCGGCTTTATAGGCCCTTTCCACCAACACTACAAACTCCTTTAATTCGAGAACTCCCACGTATAAGCGGATATCTTCATTTAATTCGTCCTCAAACCTCTTGCACATGATGGCTTCGGTAGACATGCACTCTCGTGCATACTTGCTAAGTCTGACGAACTCCCGTTCGTAGTCGGTCACTGACATACGGCCTTGCTTTAACTCCAAGAATTCCTTTCTTTTGTGGTTGATGAATCTTTGGCTGATATACTTCTTCCGATATTCTTCTTGGAAGAATTCCCAGCTAACCCTCTCCCTCGGTACCACCGACACCAAGGTGTTCCACCATCGGTAGGCTGAATCTCTCAGGAGTGATACTGCACACTTTAAGCACTCCTCAGGTGTGCAGGATAACTCATCGAATACCCAAATGGTATTTTCGAGCCAGAATTCTACTTTCTCCGGGTCATCATCCTTATTCGCCCGAAATTCTTCGGCTCCTTGCTTCCGGATCTTATTTATCGGAGGCCTTTCTCTTCTCGCCACCTCAACCACTTGAGGAGCTACTGGAGCGGGTTGAGGGATAGGTGGGGGCGGAGGGGGCTGAGCATTGGGATTTACTCGGGTATACTCAGTATACCAGTTGCTCATCATGTGGAGAAAAGCTTCTCGAGCCTCATCCTCCTGACCCAAGGTCTCGGGTCTACTATTAGCTAGCGCGGTCCCTTGAGCGGGAGCCGGCGCATTACTCGCAGCATCATCGGCTGCATTTCGGTCTGGATCAGAATCTATTTACTACATAAAACACAAATTTATACGTCAGGAGCCATCACACTATCATTACTCAGACACTCTTACATATGGCATGTATAGCTAGACTCATACTTATGCTACGTTAGTCCTAGAATCGACTAAACCGTAGCTCTGATACCACTAAATGTAACACCCTGTACCCAAGACTGATGCTAGGGCTGGATACGAGACGTTACCATACTTGGATTCACTTAAACATTCTCTTCTGTGTGGAAAAATTTCGTTCCAACATAAAAACTTCTCTTTCTTAGTCTATCCATAATTTTCATGGGCCTACAAGGCCTTAGGCACATAACCGATAACTTTCGGAACTTAATCGAGAAATTTTCTTTGAAGCAGGGTTCACACGCCCATGTGACTTAGAACACGCCCGTGTACCCTTAGACACGCCCATGTCTATAAACCGTGGGGAGTTACTGACTATATTCACACGGCCGTGCATGATTAGACACGCCTGTGTATAGGCACACACGCCCATGTCCCTAGTCCGTGCCTAAAAACCCAGGCATTCTGCCAATTTACCCACGGCCAAGGCACGCCCGTGCTTCCCAACCGTGGTCGACACTGACTGAATCCATACGACCTGAACACGCCGTGTCCTAACCGTGTGTTATACACAGCTCATACAAACGGCCGTGGGATATGACCGTGATATATCCTGACTCATAACATTATGGTGCAGGGTACACACGGCCTAGACACACGCTCGTGCGTCTAACCGTGTGGGCACTTAAAGGCTATTTACCAAGCCATTTGCCACCCTGAAATCAAGATTAACTCAAACTCAATTCAATGCATCTCATAGACAATACTACATACTTCATTGACTTCAATAAACATACTTACATAGACAATTTTGGCCAATCACCTAACCAAATACTAAAGAATAATAAAAGATGCATACACTTCATTAATTTCATCTTCATTGAAAAACAAAGAGTTTGCCAAATATTTACCTAGCTTAAGAAATCATTTACAAAATGACTTACAGTCAACACTTTAACTAACAATTACAACTTGACAAAATACCCAAGTCCTATACATGCCATATTCAAAACAAGTCTAAAATTGTTATACCAAAGTGTTGTTGATAGTGTGATCTCCTAAATCCTCAAGTCTCACGATCTTCCAGCTTATCTTGATAATACTATAAGAAAGAAGGGCAATGAAACGGGGTAAGCAATAAGCTTAGTAAGTTGCATGATAATAATTAGAAATCATACTCCTCATAAAAGAATAATTCATCCATAGTATTAGATAATTATATGCAAACCAGGACTTCTTGACAATCCTTACTTACAATCGCCCATATCTAACGTTTATCGTAACACATATAGAGCCAATTTCTCATGACTCATTCAATAGCACTTGTATTCATTCATATCTCTACGATAAGTATAAGGTCAATATCACATTCTCTAAGTGGTCTTACATGAAGTCTCCTCTAGATACCGGTGCCATGTCCCAGACATGGTCTTATAGAGAATTACCTCTATGTGCTAATGCCATATCCCGGATATGGTCTTACGCCAGCTCTTGTCCCAACGCCGATGCCATGTTCCAAACATGGTCGTACACTGGCACTCGTATCAACCCCGATGCCATGTTCCAAACATGGTCTTACACTGGCACTCATAATGTGGCCGATGCCATGTCCCAGACATGTTCTTACACTGGCACTCATAATGTGGCCGATGCCATGTCCCAGACATGGTCTTACACTGGCACTCGTAATGTGGCCGATGCCATGTCCCAGACATGGTCTTACACTGGCACTCGTATCAACGCCGATGCCATGTTCCAAACATGGTCTTACACTGGCACTCACATTAGATGATAGTATTTTTCGTATACCTCATGGTCCATTAGAGCTTCACTATCACATTCATATAAATTTCTCAATTTATTGAAGTAACATGCATCAATAAAACATCAAGCATTCTCAATTATGCTAATACAATATTGTATTAAAAATCACACACAACTTACCTCGTTTTCAAAATGAGCTAGTTCTTCGGTTTAGTCCACGATTTTGTTCTTTCCCCGATCGAGGCGAATTCTCGTCTCCTCTTGCTCTATAATAGAAAATTAGCTCATTTTAATCATTACATTAACATAAGCATCTCAATAATTATGCTTAGGTAAAATTACCATTTCACCCCTAAATTTTGGCAAAATGACCATTTTGCCCCTGGGCTCAGAAATTAATCCTAATCACATTTTTATCCTCCACAAGCCTAGGCAACCATTTAATGCTCTTAAAGCTATCATAAAAAATCAATATCCTACATACTTACTACAAAAGTTATAACCTTTTCATTAAGGTCCTATTTGGTGTTTTCATGCTAACACCCTTTTTAAAAGTTGTTCATCTAGTAACTAAAACTCAAGTCCTTCCATAAAAATGCAGCAAATAACTAAGGTAGCTCTCATGGTAGAACTCTAAACCTTTCACAACATTGCACAATAGTCCCCTCATTTGAAAGCTTAAGCTTTAGGGGTCTCAAAAGTACAATTATTTTCAAGAAAAGTTCACTAGAACACTTACTTGAGTAGATGAGAGCTTGCTGAAATTGTTGAAGGTTTCTACCCCTTCTATGCTGCAAATTTTCGGTGGAAGATGATAGGGGAAACGATGATATCTTTTCTCTCCTTATTTTATTATTACAAGTCAAATTAGTCCACCTACTACTACTACTAACTTTGACTAAAATTGATAATCTTGTCTCCCATGCTTTCTTATGGCCGGCCAAGCCTCTTCCAAAGGCTAAATTGTCATTTAAAGACCCCCAATTAACAAATCATGGCCATATGGTACCTTTAGCATGTAGAATGGAACTTTCGCACTTTATGCGATTTAGTCCTTTTTTGCAATTAAACATGAAATCGCTAAAATTAAAGTACCAAAATTGTCATGTTCATATGCTATTATGTTCTAACTCATAATATTTCATGAAAATAATTTTCTCCAATCTCGGATTAGTGATCCCGAGATCACTATTCCGACTAGCCTCTAAATCAGACTGTTACAAGGAGATTCATAACCAACATATATTCCCAACCTCCTTTGAGGACTCATCTTTGTGCATTGTGGTGGAGCATTTGGATCATATATTGCACACCCAAAAATTCTAAGATGGGAAATATTTGGCTCCTGACCAAAAGCCAATTGTAATGGGGAGTACTTATTATAACTTGTTGGCCTTAAGCGCACAACTGCTGCTGCATGCAAAATAGCATATCCCCAAGTTGTAACAGAGAGTTTTGTTCTCATAAGCAATGGTCGAGCTATTAGTTGGAGACGTTTGATAAACGATTCAGCTAAACCGTCTTGTGTGTGAACATGAGCTGCAGGACGTTCAACTTTTATCCCAATTGACATACAATAATCATTAAAAGCTTGGGATGTAAATTCGCCAGCATTATCAAGACGAATAGTTTTGATTGCATAATTTGGAAATTGTGCTCTTAATTGAATTATTTGAGCAAGTAATCTCACAAATGCCAGGTTGCGAGTCGATAATAAACACACATGTGACCACCTACTAGATGCATCTATCAATATCATAAAATATCTTAATGGTCCACATGGTGGATGAATGGGCCCACATATATCACCTTGAATACGTTCCAGAAATGCGGGAGATTCAATCCCAACTTTAGCTTGTGATGGTCTAATAATCAATTTTCCTTGAGAACAAGCAACATAAGATAAATCCTTGAATTCAAGAATCTTTTGGTTCTTTAATGGGTGTCTAATTGAATTCTCGATAATTCTTCGCATCATAATAGATTTGGGATGGCCTAATCGGTCATGCCAAATAGTAAAAGTATGTGGTTCTACAAACTTCTGATTTGTAGTAACATGTGACTTAATTGCACTAATATGTGTATAATATAAACCTGATGAAAAAGCAGGTAGCCTTTCCAAAACATATTTATTTCCACATTCAACATTTGTAATATATAGATATTAAATGTTTTTCTCATTCATAATCTCAATATGATATCCATTAAGACGAATATCTTTAAAAATCAATAAATTTCTTTGAGACTTAGTGGAATATAAAGCATCATTAATGACAAATTTTGTACCTTTAGGTAATAATATAATAGCTCTTCCGAAGCCTTGAATAAGTTTTGAACTACCCAATATTGTATTAACATGGGCATTACTTATTGTCAAATAAGAAAAATATTTTTTATCTTTGAGTATTGTATGTGTTGTAGCACTATCTGCAAGACACATGTCTCCATTGATTTTGAGTCCATCGAAATTTTGTAGAATATCCATATTCTTCATAAAAACAAACAAAATATAATATGAAAAACATTGCAAATATTTATTAAATATATAAATTATTCTTTGTGCAAGAAAATAAAACATAAAACAACATAAAAATATCAAAATAACATCAATTTTCTAATGATTCTCAAAGAAATCTGCCACATCTAGGTGAGTTATATTATTAAGGTCATTAAATTTATCACCCTCGTAGGCATGGCTAGTTTTAGTATTATAGTGATTATCTTCATCTGTTGCCTTCATTTCATCATTTTGGGATATAAAATTTGTCTCTATATGCTTTCCCTTCTTTTTAATGGATGCTTGATAAAGTTTCACTAAATGCTCAGACGTACGACAGGTACATGACCAATGCCCCTTCATACCACATCGGTAGCATATATTTTCAACAATCTTTAAAGGATTATTTTGACCACTTCATTCTTGTCTTTTATTGTTATTATTTTTATGGTGGTTAGAAGTATTATTGTTATGACCACCATGATAACTATAACTAGTACGTCCTCGACCACGTCCTCCACTACGTCCGCGACCACGACCTCTATATTTTCTATTTTCATAATTATTGTGTACTGCTACATTCACTTCAGGAAATTGTGCAGAACCAGTGGGACAAATTCCATGATTTTTCATCAACAACTCATTATTTGTTCAGCCACCAAAAAGTATGAAATCAATTCAGAATACCTTTTAAAACCTTTTTCACGGTATTGCTACTGCAGAGCACATTAGTAGCATGAAAGGTTGAAAATGTTTTCTCTAACAAGTCCTCATCAGTTATGCTTTCTCCACATAATTTTAGTTGAGAACTAATTTTGAAAATTTCTGAATTGTATTCACTTACAGTCTTAAAATCTTGCAATCATAAGTGCATCCAATCATAACGAGCTTTAGGGAGTATCACTATTTTTTGATGGTCAAATCGTTCTTTCAAATTTTTCCACAACTCAATAGGATCTTCCACAGTGAGATATTTCCCTTTTAAATCCTTCATGTAGATGATGACGGATGAAAATCATTACTTCTATCTTGTCTTGATGAGATGCTTCTTTATCTACATCTAGGTGAATATCAGCATCTAACACCCATGACAAATAATTCTTGTTTGAGATGTCTAAGGCCGCAAATTTAAGTTTAGCAAGATTTGACATTATAATCACTTGAAAAAAAATTAGTAAAATAATAAGCATTCTCAACCGTAAAATAATTCGATTCTATATACCAAATTTGCTAAATAATAATATGTATGTCAAATATTGGCATAGAGAGGAATAGTCATAATAATAACTTAACACAAAGGGTCCGTTTGTTTACATGTAAAAGGTTTTACGGAAAATATTTTTTGTATATTCCTGTGTTTGTTTCACAGAAAATAGTTTGGTCAACGGAAAATGGCTTACAGGTCAAGGTAAAATAAGCCATTTTTCTTGTAAAATGACTTACCATTTTAAAAAGCGTAAGTCATTTTCTGAAAAAGAGCTCATCTATAGATAATTTTATTTTTATATAAAAATTAACTTAAATCAAGCTTAATATTATTATATTGATAATAAATTTTATTTTTATTTTTAAAAATATTTAAAATATAATATTTTTCAATATTATTAAACCTACATATTTAATTATTTATATTTAGTCATATAATAAATTATTAATATAATAAATATATATTATTAATTTAATAAATTATTTAATATTTCAATTTTATTTTAATAATAAATATTTATTACAATTATAAATATATTAATAATAAATGTTTTGTAGTATAAAGGTTAAAATATGTCATAAGTCTATGTACATTTCACAGATTTGTAATTTAGTCTTTGTACTTTTATTTTCAAGAATTTAGTCCCTTTACTTTTCAAATTTGAAAATCAAGTCCAATTGTTGACATCGTTAATTTTCTTTGTCAATTTTGTTGATGTCACATTTTTAAATAAAAAATACTCACTTAGTAGTCATGTAATTAAAAAATGACGTTGTAATGAATCTGAATTTAACATAATATTTTTAATATATGTAAAAATAATGTAAAATATAAAATTATATATAAAAATAAATTCAATCAAATAATGAAAAAATAAGAAAATCTCAAATGTATGTTTGTTTAATTGAAAACAACTTTTATGAAATATTTTTAAGAAATCTACCAAACAATAGAAAATATTTTACACAGATTCCTCCAAACACAGAAAATATTAGCTTTTCTAGAAAAGTAAATCATTTTCCAGAAATCATTTTTCGGAATTAATTTTAGTGAAACAAACGGAGCCAAATTACAGTAATTGAAATTTCTTTTAGTAAAAAAATGTATACATAATTATCATTATTAGATTTGAGTTGTAAAAATAAATGTGCAAATGTTACCCAAAGCAAATATTTCATCTAGAAAATAAAATAAAAGAATTATGAAAATACATATATCGTATATAGTTTAACAGGAGTTATACGGGCAAATTATATAAAGTCGAAATGACGTGAACTTCACTATGAACTTGGAGAAGCTCGTGCTGATAAAGTGTTATAAAATAATCAAATAAAAGAACACTTAAAGTAAACAGAGAATTTTCTTGTATCTACTTTTCATTTACAAAAGAGTTCTATTTATAAGCCATTGACATTCAATGCAACATAAATAAATGAAGCTTATTTAACTGCTTTAGTAACACGTACATTAAGCATCTTTAATAATGAATGGGGGTTTAACTCATTACTTTCATAAATGTTTAAAGGTTATAAACATCCATTTAATGTATTTACAACAAATACCATTTATTATGTTACAAAATTGATGTCAAAAGTAATTTTTTATTTTATAAAATAAATTTTTGGATTTAAAGTTCTGCTTATCTTAAATCGGTTTGTAAATCTATGAATTAATCACTTTAAATGAATTATTTAAAAATAAAATAAACAAATAGATGAAAATAGATCCAATCATGATTTGAAAGAGGTGAATCGATAGGAACCGGAAGCAACAGATATTGATATTTCATTCCATTGAACTTGATGTTTTCGTAGCTTTCTTTGATTTTTTTTTTTTTTTTTTTGAAAATAGAAGGCTTAGAAAGGGTAACTTATATAAAATTAAGAAATGTCATCCAACACCAACAGGTGGGTGAAATCCGGATAATCCAAATTCAATTAAAAGACATCATATCCATCCATCAACCAATGTGCCAAATAGTGTGCCAAATGTGACTAATCTATGAGCAAAAGAAAAGCTAGCAACATCAAATGAGTCACAAACATCTAAGGCCCTTTTAACAATTCGACCATAAAGAGATAAATCAAGAGTCCGATTATTAAACTTATTTAACAAAAGCCCAATCAAACTCTAAGACAACTCTGGAAAAACCCTTTTCAAGGGCCTTTTGAGTAGCACAAGCTAAAGTGAGAGCCTCAGTCGAAGGAGCATCAAAGGCCAGAACAATCAAGTAGGTGAAACCAGCTAGCACCATTCCCTCATGGTCACAAACAATGACACCACAAGCAACAAATCTCATCTCTGCATTCCATGTCGCGTCAACATTAACTTTGAGTGCATCTTCACAAGGCAAAGTCCACCGTGCCACGTACGGACGTCTAGGTACCAATGGAGCATAAAGGAGGTTATGCACTCGAAACTCATGATGGAAGATCGAGCTCTCATCACCACATCTTGCGAGAAAACATCTCGCCCTTACGTTCCTCGCCTCCCATAATTGCTAGAGAAGCATAAAAAAACTCATGAAAGCTTCTTTATCCATCTTTTGCATAACCGCCTCGAGCCAATCAATTGAATTGTAACAAGTTAAACAAAATAAATCATTATAAATACTACATAATATTAAAGTCTTCCTCAAAAATTGGGCTATCCATAAGAGCATGCAAAAATAGATTAAATCTTTTAGTTGATTTGATATGTACCAAAAATAGATAACTACTCACATCTCACCCAAATTGTTGAGTGGGGACTCCTAATCATGTATATTCATGTCTACACTGTCGAATTTTATATGGCACGTTATGGTAGCAAGACTTGATGGCAATTAGGAATATAAAAATTGGACTCATATTTTTAAGTTATTATATAAAAAAAAACCCTCAAACTATTACATCATGTTTAGAAAAGCCCGTATATTTATTTGTAGTTAAAGAAAATTTTAATCTATAACTTTCACCCATTAAAATCCTTAATTTTAATTGAGATTAGCGTTACCTGTGAATATTATATATCATAACCATTAATTACATAAAATTAATCTAATTCTCCTACTACGGGTTTAAGGTTCACAATATATAATATTCACGAGTAGTGTTAATCTCAATTAAAATTAAGGGTTCTAATAGGTGATAGTGAAAGAATAAGTACTTATTTAACTACAAAATAAATATAAATATTTGTTTAAATATAAAAATATTATATATATATATATATATATTATTAACCCTTTTCACAACAGAAAAAGAACCACTCATATTTGATTGTTGAACTTAAAAAGTTTTAATTTGTAAAACAAAAAAGTTTGAACTTTGAATCACGTAATCAGCAACTTAAGTTTTATATTAAATCCAGTTTGAGCCATTGAATTAAACCTACCTAACTTATAAAAGTTAAGAAAGAAGCACAACCAGCAACTTTTTAATTTAAAATTATAGTCAAATGATAATTCAATTTAAAATTAAACATTTTGGACTGATCACTAAACGAGGTGTAGACAAGGAAAGTGTACTACGCTTACGTTACTTGTTTTTCATTTTCTATTGCTCATTACTAACCCTAGTAGTTAAACGAAAAAAAAAAAAAAAGAACATAAAATCTGACTCATCCCATTTTATTATTTTTAAATGAAAAATTAACTTTATTGTTTATTGTTTTTCCAAATGTTTTTGATACATACTATGTGCTTTCTAATCAATAAAATTTATCGGCTTATAAAAAATCTATACTATATACACTACAGCAAAACAGACTTTTAGCGGCGTTTTTTTTGGCCTTTAGCGGCGTTTATAAGCGCCACTAAAAGTTTTTGCGGCGCTTTTGTAAGCGCCACAAAAACGCCGCTATTGCTACGCGTAGTAAATTTTAGCGGCGTTTATAAAGCAAAAACGCCGCTAAAGACCATGACTTTTAGCGCGCTTTCCGGCGCCGCTAAAAGTCATGGTCTTTAGCGCGCTTTCCCTACAAACGCCGCTAAAAGTCATGGTCTTTAGCGCGCTTCCCGACAAACGCCGCTAAAGTCATGGTCTTTAGCGCGCTTTCCCGACAAACGCCGCTAAAAGTCATGGTCTTTAGCGGCGCTTTCTCAAAACGCCGCTACAAGTCATGGTCTTTAGCGGCGCTTTCGACAAACGCCGCTAAAAGTCATGTTCTTTAGCGGCGCTTTACACCAAACGCCGCTAAAAGTCATTGTCTTTAGCGGCGCTTTTCAACAAACGCCGCTAAAAGCGATGGCTTTTAGCGCGCTTTGTTACAAACGCCGCTAATTTGTGCAGATTTACGGAGTGCAGTTTTTCAATATAATACCCCTCCGCACTAAAACCAACCAATAACAATAAATATAGCATATAATTCCAACGCAAAACAAAGAATTTAGCATAAAAATCACTCCAAATACATTAATTCTAAATAATACTTGAAATTTAATAAATTAAATGAATGATGATGAAAATATTGTAACAATAATGTTAAATGTAATAATGTCAAAACATTCTTACAACGAAAACTAAATGTGTCTAAGATGGCGGTTTCGTGGATCATTGAAACATCTCGCATCATATCTTGAAGCCGTCTTTGGAGCTCTTCGTACTTTCTCTTACTCTGCTCTGCTAGCATCGATCTTTGCCTCTGCCTCCCTCGCAGCCGCCATTTGTCTCTCTCGCTCTTCTTCTTTGCCTCCTCATTCTTTGCCGCATCCGCATCCGCTCTAAGTGTTCTTTGGAGTTCTTCATATTTTCTTTGAACATCGCAATTTGTTGCCTCTCGCTCAACGCGTGCTCTCTTGCATATGAGCTATCTCGTCTTGTAGCCTCTGAACTTCAAAGACGAGATTGACTCGGGAAGGCATGTGCTTCGCTGGGAGCGGATCCGAAATATTGGGTCGGGGTAACACCGGATCCTTTAGATCGAACCCGACCATACCTTTCAAGACCAAAAACATCGGTGATAATTCTATTAAAAATATACTAAAGATTAACGAATTATCAATCGAATCGATCGTACCTTTCGGGACCCAAAACATCCGTAATAATTCATTGTCAATCTCCTCAAGATTAGCGAGAACTATCGATCAAAGCAAACGCTTCATACTCCGCCTTTTTCTCCTTTAGTTTATCCTAATAAATCAATGAAAGAATTAGAAACGAAATATATAAATAAGAAAGAATGAAACATAATTTAACATTATAAATTTAAAACTATAAACGATGAATTAAACTATTATAATTAAACATTATAAATATTTATAAAAAATAAAATTTTATTAAGTAAATATACCAAAATTTTTGCAGCTTCGGATGTCATCGGAGATCCATCCTTCTTTCTATGCGTGATGTCAAAAAGCTGAACACGTCTAACTTTTTGACCAGTCGAAGTTTCCTACATTTTAGTAGAAAAATATAATTTAATAGTATAAAGTAATTAATATTTGTGAAGAATTAATAAATTATAATACCTCGGCTTCATTACTACACAGGCAAAACTTCTAGAACTCCGCAGGTGCGTGAATTTCTGTTTCTGTCTGCTGCTTATTCCAACTCGCTCACGGTCCTACATAATGCAATTTGAATTATATATATAGTATATACTATAAACCAAATAATTTATAAGATTTTAGAAGTACGTAATACCTCTCCTTTTTTTGAATTCCAAAATCTAACTTGATCTTCCCATTGGTACCTCAACATTCCCGGTGGAACATTTCTTAATTTTTAAATCGAGGCTTATGTCTTTCTTAAAATATTGTTTTTTGAGCGTACTTTTATTGTCTCTCCATTTTTTACCTAATGTCTTCTTAACATAGTCATCAGAGACCTCTAAAGTAAATCTAGCCTGAAGAAAAAAAGTATAAAAAGTTAATATAAATGGAAATTAAATTAAAGTATTATAAATTACATTCACGTTTTGTTACCTTAATATTATCGAGAGCTCGATTTTTTTGGCATCGGGCATGTGATGCCATGATTAAGTAGTTAATGGGCAACATATTGGAGTTTCGTGCAATAATGCCCAAATAGCTTCCTAACAGTCGAGCTTCAGATCCAACCGGCTGGCCATGATTGTTTCTCCTTACTTTAACACGATCGGTAGGCTCTAAGTCGTATAAATCTTTAAGTAGTGTACGTCCCCGAGCTCTGCGCGTCCCACCACCTTCAAATGAAAAATGATATATTATTATATTAAAATTGAAAAATGAATCAATAATAAAATTCAACATGCATGTAAAATAAACTTAACATTACTTTCAAATTCTCCGGCTCATCATCTATGTCCTGAGTAGAAGATCCAACAACTGTTTCTGTTCACTATTTGCTTCTTCGGATTTGGAGTATCGTGAACAATATTGAAATCTCGTGAATCGTCTTCTAGGCATTTTTCCCGCAATACACGTAAATTAGTTCAAAATTTTAGTAACAAATAACAACAATAATAGGACATTTAAAATAGTTAAGTTATATAACATGCCCAACATTAAAATTATAATATTACATATAAATAATAAATCGTAAAATCTCACTAAATCATATTTCGTAAATATCTTCGTCCACATCTTGACGAACCCATTGAAATTGTTGACTAGTACTAGGGATATTTTCATTTAAGTTTTGTTCTCGGAAAAGGCAATGTTTCGATCTTTCGACTATGTCATCTCTACTTCCACTTTGCCAATGTCGAAGAAGTCTCTAGGGGTGTTTCAAGTACAACGTACCAACCCTCATCAATTGGATCTTTCGAGTAAAAACTTGTTTAACTTGAGAAGAAAACACATACGGCTCGTCCATCGGTTGTTCTCCTGTGAATCAATCGAGAGAAATTCACCATTGTAAAGCCATATTGATCGCTTTTAATTCCGCGAGCCGTATTCACATCAGCCCAATCACCTCGAAATAAGACAACTTTGCATTTGCCGTAATAATCCAACTCAATGATGTCGCAATAAGTCCGTAATACTCCAG
This sequence comes from Gossypium sturtianum, assembly GCA_025698515.1. Lineage (NCBI taxonomy): Eukaryota > Viridiplantae > Streptophyta > Magnoliopsida > Malvales > Malvaceae > Gossypium > Gossypium sturtianum. The sequence goes on from CM046948.1 coordinate 14,286,785, forward strand.
ATTCCCCTCGACCGGATTCTCGTCCCTAGCACTAGCATAACTTGTAATCAAAGAATTAACAACAATTCCGCAATTTTGGGTTCTCCTCAATCTCTCGCGATACTTTGTATGAAATCAGATCCGTTGATAAGGAAGCCACCATATCTTTTAACTAATCTGTTTGGACCTTGTGAAAGCCATTTAACTTCATTTTTACTTCATTGCGACTCCAAACCTATCGAGTCGAAAGTAAATCGAGTAATTATTATGAGAAAACCTTATTACTTGTTAATGAAAACTTAAATTGCATACCATTTGGCTTAACCATTCATGGAATGATTCTGCGAACAACTTATTAATTTCTCGTCGATTTAATCTTCGAGATCGTGAACGAGCTCTCAATATTTGCTTGTACTCACTACGGTAAAAAGGTTTTACTTTGTTAGAAGACAAACAAATCATAATTGATGAGTGTTTACCAAATTGTAGAACTTACTTCCGAAATGGTTCCATTGAATCATGATGAAAAAGAACGATCGATGCGCTTGGACCCACGATCTATCGTCTAATTACGTAATTTCGACTTTGCCAATCGGTTCTCCGAAAACTTTGAAATAAATAAGTTTCAAATGCAAATTATGATCTCATGAGCCCAAATTTTTCTACTCGGTCTGTTCATTCTTGTTTCAACATCTTCCAAATACCTCGAGCAAAAGTCATACATTCCTCTCGCCAAGTAGCCCTCGGCAATTGATCCTTCCGGATAACGCTTATTGCGGCGATGTGACTTCAATTTGGAAAGGAACCTAAACACGATATACAACATTATCAAAAGTTGCAACTAAAGGCATTGAGCTGAATGAAGGAATATTTTGCAAATAAAGTAAGACCTTTCAATGGGATACATCCATTGATAGAAAACGGGTCCACCAAGAAGTGCTTCATGCGGGAGATGAATTAACAAGTGCACCATAATAGTGAAGAAGGAAGGCGGGAATATCTTCTCCAAATTGCATAAAGTCAATGCGGCTCGTTCTTGTAGTCTCTCAAGTTCTTGAACATTCAAAACTTTACCACAAATGCCTTTCATTATATTTGACAGTTCAATTACAGGAGCCGTCACCTTTTTCGACATACAACACCGCATAGCAACTGGAAGTAAGTCTTGCATCAAAATGTGATAGTCATGCGATTTTAAGCCATATAATCTTCGATCCTTAAGACTCACACATCGCGATATATTTGATGCATACGCATCCGGGACCTTTATATCCTTCAACACCGTACAGAACACTTCTTTCTCCGTCTTCGACATTGAAAAAATAGCAGGCGGCAACCGATATTTCATATTCGGAAGTGCCCGGGGATGAAGCTCACGCCGAATTCCCATGTGGACTAAATCAAGTCGACTCTGAAGATTATCTTTCGATTTTCCATCGACATTCAAAATAGTCCCAATGATGTTCTCGCAGACATTTTTCTCTATGTGCATGACATCAAGATTGTGGCGTAAAATCTGATGCTCCCAATAAGGCAACTTGAAAAAAATACTTCTTTTTTTCCACAAGTCCGCCTCATTTGGATCATCCTCTTCATCAGATTCATCATCAGATTCATCCCTAGATCTTCTATTTCTATGCGGGTTGCCGGTTAATTCATCTTGCCATAAATGAAATTCATATCTTTCAACATTAAGAATATTTCGGATCCACCGGTCTGCGAAGGAGCTGGTCTGAACTCTTCAGTACCATCAAACTGAGCACTCTGAAATCTAAATGTGTGATTTTTCGGTAACCACCGACGATGCCCCATGTAAGAGAAATTCTTCCCATTATATAACCATTGCGAACATGTCTGCGCAGCACAACACGAACAAGCATAACGTCCCCTGGTACTCCAACCAGATAAATTAGCATAAGCCGGGAAGTCGTTAATAGTCCACATTAAAGCCGCACGTAAATTAAAGTTCTCTTTTCTCATTGCATCGTAGATAATCGAACACCAGCCCATAGTTGTTTTAACTCGTCAACAAGTGGCTGCAAATAGACGTCAATATCATTCCCCGGACCTTTCTCTCCAGGTATAATCATGGACAAGATAAAAGAAGATTGTTTCATGCAAACCCATGGAGGCAAATTGTAGGGAACAAGTACCACAGGCCAAATAATCGTGACGTTGTGCTCATGAGTTTGTAAGGGGTTAAATCCATCGGATGCTAGCCCAAGCCTCACACTCAGAGGATCGCTTGCAAAGCTTGGAAATTTGGAGTCAAAAGATTTCCAAGCTAAAGAATCTGCAGGATGTCTTAACAACCCATCATCTGTTCGTCCATCACGGTGCCACGTCATTGATTCGGCTGTCTTCGACGACATGAAAAGCCGTTGAAGCCTTGGTATTAGCGGAAAATACCGCAAAATCTTAACTGGCTGCTTCCTTGACTGTGCATCGTGTTCATCCTCGTTACCATCCTCTGTATTTCTATTAATCCAACGGGATTGACCGCATACATGACAGCACTGTTGGTTTATCTGGTCGCCCCAGTACAACATGCAGTCATTTGGGCAACTATGGATTTTGTTGTAGCCAAGGCCCAAATCCTTTATCAGTTTCTTCATGTCTTTCGAAGATTGAGGGATTTTCGCAAACGGAAACATTTCTTGCAAAAACTCTAACAGCATTGTCAACGAGTTTCCGGTCCATCCGCCCAAACATTTCAAGTGAAAAAGACGAATACAGAAAGACAATTTGGAAAATTTTGACCCCTCATACAGTTCTTCATTCATTTCACCAAGTAACGTGTAGAACCTCGCCGCTTCTTCGTTTGGCTGTTCATCAGGTACACTTCTTCCCCCTTCGGTGAAAGTATTTCTACCAAAACTATAAGCATCAGTTGCACCCAAGTCAGGTGGAAACGACCCGAAACCATCATCACAAGATATTAAAAGCATCCTGCAACATGCCTTCCATATTATCATCTCTAACATTCTGATTGTAAGCAGTATGAGGATAACCCATATTCATCGATGAAGATGCTCCACTAGATGTACACTCTCCATGGAAAATCCATTTTTTGTACCCCCGGACAAAACCATCAACAACTAGATGTTCGTAGACAACTTCACGACAATGCCAATTGATATTGCAACACTTCTTACACGGGCAAAGAATCATATTCTCTTGGCTTGCATTTTGGAATGCGAAATTCAGAAAAGTTTCTACTCCATTTCGATAGTCGTTGCTTACCCTTGACAATTTCATCCAACTCCTATCCATTTCGTAGTTGTTGAAGTCTAAAGTTGGCAATAAATTACACGGCTAAATTGTTAATTTATAATTTTTGTAAGTACTGATATGATCACATATATTACTGAGTTATGTATTCTTTAAGATTCATCATACGTGGCATTGTTACACCTAGGAGGATCCATTATATCTAATGATGAGATATAAGGCAACCCGTCAGGTTTCCAGCCTATATACTTTGAATCTTTTTTTTTTTATCTATACAAGTAAGTTATGTAAGTTATGAATTATGTAAGTTAAACAATTTGACGAAAGCTATGTAAGTTATGTATTATGTAAGTTAAATAATTTTATGTAAGTTATGTATTATGTATTATGTCGATTAAATTAAAATTTCAAATCGAGAATCGCTTGAATTATGTATTCTTTAAGATTCATCATACGTGGCATTGTTACACCTAGGGAGGATCCATTATATCTAATGAGTGAGATATAAGGCAACCCGTCAGTTTCCAAATTTATATACTTTGAATCTTTTTTTATCTATACAAGTAAGTTATGTAAGTTATGAATTATGTAAGTTAAACAATTTGACGAAAGCTATGTAAGTTATGTATTATGTAAGTTAAATAATTTTATGTAAGTTATGTATTATGTATTATGTCAGTTAAATTAAAATTTCAAATCGAGAATCAGTTGAATTATGCATTCTTTATGATTCATCATACGTGGCATTGTTACACACGGGAGGATCCGTTATATCTTACAAGAAAAATATAAGGTAACCCGTCGAGTTTCAAAATATATACTTTGAATCCTTTTTTTTTTTGGACAGCAGTATAATAAACAGCATATATATCAACCAAGCATGATAACAAATAGCAATTTGGAACTATACTCATACTAATGATATAAAAAAATGAGGACAACTATATGTAAACAGTGAAAACTTACCAACAAACTAACGGAGAATAATCTGCAGAAGAAACTAAGTTCGAACAATCAGATGAAAGTAGGGTAGAACAATCTGCAAAATAATTATGGCCATTTCATTTCCAGATTAGCACCAAATAAACGATTAACACATAATATAATTAATTCATGTGAACCAAATATAAAAACTTTATCAATAGCACTACCAGATAATGTAACTCTTCGCTGAACCGAGAAGTTGCGAAGGAGCGAGGAAGCGATGAATCGATTAAATCCAACAGATTCTGCAAGAAATTGTAGGAAGAAGTAATCGAAATACAAACAACATATGAATTAACACATACATATGAATATATACAAGAAGCGATAAGAAGTAGAGAACCATGCGAATCTCTTTGAAGTTGATGCAATTGCTCAATTTAAGTTTATTTAGTTACTTGAAGTGATGTTCTGTCTTTGTAATTCATCATCATTCTTAGTTCCAACACACCACACATCCTAGGCTTCAAAAATTCAATTACAACTTTCACAAATATAGGCTTCAAATCGCAACATTCTTAGCAAAATGAACAAAATCAAAAAAGCGAGAATACCATAGTTTAAAACTTCATTTTACAAACATTTAAATTGATCAATTTCAAAGCAAAAAGGGATATATAAATAATTTTAAAAAATTTTATTATATGTTTTGTTATAATTGAAATTTGTTTGTGATGTTAAATTTAACAAGTTTTTAACTTACTTCTTTTAAAAAAGAATTTATTTTCTATTTTAAAACATATTTAAATAATGATCTATATTATTATATTGATAACAAAATATTTATAAGTTTTTAAATTTAAACAGTTTTTAAATTACTTCTTTTAAAACAAATCTATTTTTATAATAAAACATATTAACATATTGACCAATATTAATATTATACGATAATAGAATATTACTACCATACCTTTAACTTAGTTAAATTAGAACCAAGTTGTTAATGTACTTGATGTATTTTTGTTGACATTTGAGTGATAAATCAACTTTACCAAGTGTGCAAGTTTAGTTTAGTTTCAATGTAAGTAGTGGTAGTAGGTAGATGTTTAGGTGAAATCTGTTTGTTTTTATCACCCTATTATATGTAATGGCATTATGCCTCAATTTGAAGTTAATGAAAATACACATTTTCTTCTTCAATTTTTTTGGCTTTCACTCAAGCCACGCATCCTAGGCTTAAAAAATTCAATTACAACTTTCACAGCTATAGGCTTCAAATCGCAACATTCTTAGCAAAATGAAAAGAAATCAAACAAAGCAGAATTCCATAGTTTAAAACTTCATTTCTGAAGATTTAATGATCAATTTGCAGCACAAAAGGGATATATATTCACAAAATGGTTTAACAACCTCCAGCAAGCAACAACATATAAATAAGAATAATAATGATTTCATACCTGTTAAGTTATTACCACCAAATCCAATCCAACATTGCGGGAAGCGATGAGAAGCAAAGAATCGAGATACAAACAACATAAGATCAATTTACTTCATACAAATATATATTAAAAACGTATATTAAAAGAATAACTTAAACATAAACAATTACAAACAATAACTTATATGTAAACATATATATCATAATATATACATAGAAAAAAAGGATCAATTTAAGTAACTTAAGCATTTAAATTGATAACTTAAGCATTTAATTTGATCAATATGGTTAATAAGGTTAATGCATGGGGCATGCACTCGAGTGTTCATTATTGTCTTACCATGTGAATGCTTGAACTTGTAAAAGTATACATTTTGTTCTAACCATAATGTAATTATTGTTTCTTCTAATATATTTGTATGAGCTTAAAAGGCTTAAATATTATTATTCGCTAAGATAGTTAAGTTATTTGTCTCATGTTTAGATTTGGGTCCAAACTCCCAAAGTAGTGTATCCTCAAAAACTATATCATAAACAATGAGAATTTGCTTTATATTGGACAACAAAGTTAAAATTTGCTATTACTCCCTATATTATTTTTAAATTCTAAATTTAATACTTATATATTTTAATTTAATCAATTTTAGTTCTTGTACTTTTTCAGCTCTAATCCAATTGGCAGCAATTAAATCAATTTGGATCAATTTTGCTTGTAGTCTTGTAATTAGTCTATGGTCTTCAACTTGGCCATGGTCTTAAACTCTATACTTTTTCACATTTAAGTAACTTACATGTAAACATATATATAATCTGAATAAACAAAGTATTCAGGATTAGAAATTAAAACAACAAATAATCAAACGACATTTCTTTTACACAAGCATCAACAGTTAATTTCGAAGTTCAAAATCAACTGCAAATACAAGTATTGAAGTTTACTGATTGTCGTGGCGGTGGAGCGCGATAGTAGGCGATGTGCAAAGCAGAGGAGACGATAATGCACAAGTCCTCGGCTCGGAAGTCCTCTTCAATTCTACTCACTTTCAAAATTACCTGTGAAGCCAAATTTAGAGCTTTCGGATCAAGAAATATATACAAAGACGAAAAATTTAATTTCACTTATTTACATCATTAACATTTTTAATTTAATTTTTAAAGTCACATTTGGAAATTAATTTTTTAATTAATAGCTATGTAATAAAAAGTCATTATAATATGCTTGAATTTCATATAATAATTTTGATAATATTGACAATTGAACTTCTATTTTTAAATTCAAAAATAAATGGACTAAATGTAAAAAAAAAAAAATTATAAAAACTTAGACCATATTGATTATTTCTACATTTCAAGTTTCAGATTTACTTTCTGATTCTGCACATGAAAAACAATGATATACATTTCAACTTGTTGATTCGAGCAATATATATATATATATATATCAACTATAATTAGAATTTACCATTACGAGTATAATTCTAATCATGATCAAAATTCATGTAAACAGAGATGAATATAGTTCTAATCGCAATCAAAATTCAAGAATTTTCACCACATGGCCATATACCAAGAATCACACAAAACTTCTCATATATCAAACAAAATATACTTAGAAGAAGAAATATCAAACAAAATATACTTCAATATCAAACACAATATCAAACAAAGCAAAAGTAATTAACAAAATATCAAGCGGCGGATGTGTGTAAACAAACTATACGTAGAAGAAGAAATATACTTCAATGCCTAAAAATTCTTTAGTTTTCAAATATTTCATATACAAAAATTCTTTATTTATTTAAAATAGATTTTTTGAAAGTAAAAGGAATAAACAAATTCAAATATTTGAATTTTTACTAAAAGAAGTAACAGAATATTGAATCAAAACTAAAAATTATTTGAAAACTAAAAACTAAAGAAGAAATATTTGAAAACTAAAAATTTTAGACAACACTTGAAGTATAAATCGATTGCCTAAAAATAGTAGACTATAGTTACTAAGACCCGAGTCACTGAAACTCGGCAACCATGGCGAGCGGAGAGACTCGATGAGTATATTTACCGCCGATTTGCGACGAGAGAGAAGGCGCGGCGAAGGCGGCGAGCGAGAGAACACCGCGCGGCGGGTTTTGAGTGAGATCGCTAGGGGATTTGGGGAGCACTTAGGGATTTTCGGGGGGGATTAGGCGATGAGTTCTGTTTTTTTTTTTGGGGAGGGGGGATGAATCGGGATACAAACTGAGGAAAAGAAACGGCGCCGTTTTGTTAAATGAAATTGGCTTTTTGTGGCGTTTTTAAAAAATGCCACTAAACTCCCTTACAAAAACGACTGCGTTTTAAATTAACTGGTTCCACTAAAACTATAGGAAAACGGCGCCGTTTGAATTAAAATTAATAGTTTTTTGCGGATATAAAACGCCGCTAATAGTAATCTATTGTGGCATTTTTATAGCTAACGCCGCTACCGCCCCCATGAAAACAGCGTCGTTTTCTTTTTATTAATATGCTTTTTGCGGCGTTTTTGAGCCTAATACCAATAATTTTTTTAAATTTATTTATTTATTAAATTCCTTTAAAATTATTTTGTTCTCTTTCTAACACTATATTTAATTTATATAGTTTTCTAATTTAAGTTCTCATACCTAAATCATAAAATCCTAAATTATACACAAATTATACACTATAAACCCTTATTTATACACCTTAAACCCTAAACCGCAACTCATACGTATATTACGAGGTGCAAAAGTAATTAAAAAAATAATCTTATTGCAAACCTTAAACCCTAAAAGAATTTGATTTTTACCTCTTTTATCAAATTCTTGAACAATTAAATCTCTAAACACTAACACTCTAACTTTGTTGTTCGATATGGTTTAAGCACTAAACCCTAAACCCAATATATAAATCTAAAAACTAAAAATTAAACTATAAACCTGGCCTAAACCATAACCTAACCCGTACTCTTAAACCTAAAACCATAAATCTTAATTCTTAAACCCCAAACCACTGGCCTAAACCATAACCTAACCCGTACTCTTAAACCCGAAACCATAAATCTTAATTCTTAAACCCCAAACCATAAACAATAAAGCTTATAAACTATATACCCTAAATTAAACCATATTATAAATAATTTAATATATAAATTAAAATACACTAATTTAATCTAAATTCATAACCCCTATCCTCTATCCGGCCATAAACCCTAAACCCTAAACCCTAAACCCTAAGCCATAAACCCTAAAACCTAAACCCTAAAACCCTAAACCATAATCCCTAAACATTAAAATAGTCACTCGTAAACCTTACACCTTAAATTATATATGCTAAACCATAAACCCTAAACAATCATGAGAATTAATTCAACATTTTAAAATTAATATAAGAAATTATTTAATATTTTTTTCATTTTTATCAAATATTTTTCTTTTAAATAATTTAAACTAGAATCAAAATTATATAAGAAATTATTTAATATATAAATTTAAAAACAATCAGTCATATGTATCAAAAAATAAATTTAAAGATCAGACTTTTAGCGGTGTTTCTGTAAAAGCGCCGCTAAAGATCAGACTTTTAGCGGCGTTTTTGTAAAAGCGCCGCTAAAGATCAAACTTTTAGCGGCGCTTTTAAAGATCAGACCTTTAGCGGCGTTTCTGTAAAAGCGCCGCTAAAGATCAGACCTTTAGCGGCGTTTTACAAATAAACGCCGCTATATATCATTTTTAGCGGCGCTTTTTAAACAAACGCCGCTATTTCTCTTTTTTTTGCGGCGTTTTTAATCAAACGCCGCTAATGTATAATATTTGTGGCGTTTTTGTTTAAAACGCCACTAAAAACGCCGCTAAAAGTCTGTAATGGTGTAGTGATACTATTTTAGTAAAAAAATCTCGTAAGTTTGGGACTGCAAGAAAGAATATCGTCATAGAAAGAACAAATAACCTACGAGTGTTTCAGACTTCCAAAAATCAAAATACATAAACGCAAAAAGAGTGAATCCATAGTCACTTAGAGATTGTTGGTTTCTTTACGATTAGTCAAATTGGCAAGATAAATTGTATGTCACACTTTTTGTTTGCTCTAGTTGACTCGAGTTCAATATGTTTCAATTCCCATGTGACGAATGTATAATAACATTAGAAGATATGTAATGTTACCCATGGACCTTCCAGTTAAGGGTTTAGCGATAAAGGAAGCTACTGAATTTAATCTAGTGACAACACTTGTTGACTTCTTGGGTGTTTCCCCGATAAGGACTATGACGGAATGCGGATGAATTTTAAATGGTTGAACATGAGCTCACACAAAATGCAGTTAGCAGATAAGTTTCGTTGACATGTTAGAACTTATTCGACTAATTGGAGGTGTGTTGATGTCTGTTATATCTCTTCTTCACTTGGGCACATGTCAGCATCAGAAATATCGTTGACTTCCTTGTTGACTTCATCTAAAACTATATCTTACCTGATCATTCGTCCCTTCCTAAAAGGAGCCAACCACTTGCTTTTCATGTATGAACACTCTTCAAGCAAGAACACAACTTTAAGGCTACGAGGGGCTGACCACATGTACAGAAAACAAACAATTTATAAAATAATTTAAAAGTAATTTTTATCCGCAAGCATATGATGTCAAATTGCAATTTAGTTTTTTTATTACAATGAAATACGAAAGTATTCCGAGGATTGAACCCAATGATTTCCAAAATTGGTAAATGTTGTTATTAAATCAATTGTTTCAAAACAAGTATTAATCTAATTGAGTCACAAATTAGTAGTGCAATCAGAAATAGAATTCAGATAAAGTAAACTAATTAATCAAAAATTAATCAATTCATCAACTATCGATTAAGCTAATATCCTATCCCGATCGAGTTATTTACTACCCTTATTTAGGAATACCCTCTCGGTCTCCTCCTACTGAAGAATTACCACCTAAGCTATCCTTTTGATCACACTTGGATATAATTTTACTAAGTCTCCTTTGTCTAAATATTTTACTAGAGGCATCAATTCTAGTATTCTGAGTAGTTTGGCAAAAATGAATAAAATACCCAATTGAATAGAAATCAACATTAAATTAAATAGTCGATTAATCAATTAATCTATACAAGATAATCATAAAAGCACATAATTCATTCTCATTATCGTACAAACATTTGATGAATGAAATATATAATAAGAATAAGTGGAGAAATCCTTATTGATAAATTTGGATGATTACAAAGCTCTTGAGTATTTTCCAATTGCAAAGTTTAAACATCGAAATAAGAATTCCACACACGAAATAAATATAAAAATAAGAATAAAAAATAAAAATATTAATATCAAAACCTAATCTACTAAGAAAACTTTTTTAAAAGAAAAGCTCTCAAATCTATTCATCTACTAGCTATCCATCCTTTGCCTAAAGGAGAAATAAAATTTCGTTTATATAGGAAATAATTAAAAGACTAAAGTGACCTTCATATATTACAATACTTAGGGCTTAAAATTGAAAAATGACCACGAAATGCCTTTAAAACGCAAGTCAGCACGCACTGAAATCATCTTGATGTTGCGACGTCAGTGGCTCCTCGTCACGACATGAGGTTGTGAAGTTACAACTATAACACTCCCAACCCGACCTAGGAGTTTCGGCTAAGTCGAAGGCATTACATTGATCACCGAAGTGATCATGTAAAGTCGTTATTTAATTAAGTTGATTTGTATGAAAAATCGCTCTTTTGTTTTTAGGAAAATCGTTCATTCATCAAACTGGCTTTACCTTAGTAATTTACTTATAATATTATTATTGTGAAGGTTTGAAAAACGATTTAAGGTTTTTAGGAAAAGACTTATAAAAACTTTAAGTATTGTGTAAAACAACAGAAAACATTTAAAATAATAGTTTTCTAAATTGAAAAGTATGCAAATATTAGAGTAATAATTAAATGTCATGCTTTAGAATAATTAAGCTAAACAAATGCCAAACCTAAGTTATAAAAGTGAGAAAATACTTAATAATTACATGCAAGGGGTTTGCACATGCTAAGGGTTCGCACACAGGCTCGCACCTACAGGGGCTCACACATATAAGGGGTTCTCCTAGGGGTTATGCAACATCCTATACCCGATCTGGTCATATAAGGGGTTCTCCTAGGAGTTTCGGCTAAGTCGAAGGCATTACAACTATAACACTTTAACATCATTTACAAAATAAAAAAATGGCCAAGTAATTCATTTAAAATCATTTTCCATGAAATTCAATCAAAACGAGACCTAATTCGAGTTTACGAAACATTTAAAACAATCTGGAAATAAATCTGGATTAAAATGAAACTTTTATAAAAAAAATTGAGAAAAAATAAAAACACGGGTCACACGACCTTGCCACCAGGTTGGAAGTTTTAGAAAATTTTAATCACACGCTTTGATTACTATGTTCTTATAGAAAAATTCATCCTCGAAATTTCTCACCTGATAATAAATCTGTCCCAACTAGGTTGTTCTCGCGCAATTGAACTTGATGATAAAACACTGTAATATGTCCTCCTGAATCTGACTTACCCGTTCTGACTGTCCGTCTGTCTACACCATAGCTTCGTGAATTTCGGATACATACAACTCAACTAACCTTTCAAGCGAGTAATCTGTTCTGACCGGAATAAAATGAGTCGATTTCATCATTCTAACAATAATAACCCAGATCGAGTCTTTCTTTCTCAGCGTCAAAGGTAATCCAGATACGAAATCCATCGTGACTTGTCTTCATATCCAATCGAAAGTCAAAAAAAGTCGTAATAACCAAGACAGAACTTGATATTCAACTTTGACTTGTTGACATACCAGACATCTCGTTACAAACTCTGAAATTTCACGTTTCATTCTCGACCACCAGTATTCTATCTCAAGTCATTATACATTTTTTCGTTTCCTGGTTTAAATCAAATAAACGTTGTTATAAACCTCGTGTAAGATGTTCCGTATAATTTCAAAATTGTTCAGCACACATATTCAATTTCGAAAATATAAACTATTATCACAATCCATACTAAAATTAGTGGTCTAATCATTATGAATCTGTTCCCGTGTAGCTAACAAAATTTTTTCTTCGCATCTCACAAATTTCTCTGAAGAATTAATGGATTAACTCTCAACTCTATAATAATCAAACCAGCATGATTCAAGGTCATCTGAGTGAAGCATTGCTGTAAACAATGATTTCCTTCCTAGATTTAGGCTGAATCAATACCGGAGCTTCTGTCAATAAAGTTTTCAACTGGTCAAAACTCTACTGGCACTTATCCGACCAAACAAATTCAACGTGTCCCTATAATAGCTTCGTCTTCGATGATATAATTATCGAGGAATTCTTAATAAATAGTCTGCTATAAAAAAAATTCAAATGTTGAGTATGCTCTGAATCAGTTTTGTAATAGATCAGTATACCATCAATAAAAACAACAACGAACCTGTCGAGATGTAGTTGAAAAACTCGATTCATTAGATCCATAAATGCTACAAGAGCATTAATCAATCCGAAAGATATAACTAGAAACTCGTAATGTTCGTAACATATTCTAAATGTTGTTTTCGGCACATCAACATCTTTAACTCGTAATTGATAGCAACTAGATCTAATATCAATCTTTGAAAACATAGTAACACCTCTCAGCTGATCGAATAAATCACCAATACTAGGCAACAGATATTTATTATTTATCGTGACTTTATTTAACTGTTGATAATCTACACACAATCTCATTGACCTATCTTTCTTTTTCACAAACAAAATAGGTGCACCCCCAGGTGATATACTCGTTCAAATAAAACCTTTAACAATTAATTTTTGCAACTGTGCTTTTAATTCTTTTAATTCAGTTGGAGCCATTCTGTACGGAGCAATAAAAATTAGAGCAGTCCTTGGCATTATATCAATAGCAAACTCAACTTCTCGCTTTGGTGGTAAACCTGACAATTCCTCAGGAAAAAAATATCTGTATTCTCAAAAACTATCAATACCTGATAAACTTTCATTTTTGACACTCTTGTAACACCCCAAACCCGGCCTAGACGTTATGGCTGTATCTGGCAATGTCACACGATAGTATTTTTGAAACCTCGTTGTTACGATGAAAACATTAAATGTTATTATCTTTAGTAAACCTTTGTTAGAACTTAGGAAGTCGTCTTTATTCATTTAAAACATTTTTTTTGAAACATCCCTCGTTGCAGAAGCTTTAATAAAACTGTCTAGGTGATCATGCGTTTAGAAATTACTTTAACTTTTTGAAAACAGAATTTCCTACGACCAGCAGGTATAAATCCATAAAGTAAAATAAATAAATAAAAACCCAAATTTAAAACGAAAGTCCTAGAGGGTCCTTAAATTACAACCCAAATAATCAATAATAATCAAATCATAAATCTTAAATTGGAAACCATGAAGTCCAAAAATTACTGAGGTCACCGCTGAGTCCTCCGTCGCACCGATCCGTCTAAGTCTGGGGAATACCTGTGCACATTAAACAAAAAAGGCGAGTTTACGTAAACTCAATGTGTAATCCGCGAGAAACAAACAAACAATCGGTATTCACGATTACGCTTGAATGATCCTTGGGCCTAAGCCATTTTCGATGCTCGATGTGATTTGGGCCTTAGCCCATCTTAGTCTGATGTCAAATATGCGGTAGGGCCTTAGCCCATCACGATGTCGATGGCGATTCGATTATGCGTGAGCAAAATCCTACCCAACCAGCCTCTAAACACACTCTCCGTCCAACCCTACACTCCATGTGGGGATATAATCAACCCACCCATCCTTACACTCCAAGTAGTACCGAATGCGGCACAATACAATAGTTTGCAGATGAGCTGCTAGTAAATTAGGCTTAAAGCCTTTCAATACTCTTCCTCCGAATAACAACCCCAACCCAATGCAATGCAACACACAATGGATGACATGCTATTATGCAATTTCAAGACATATATTCGATTCGAGATATTAACATGCCTAGTACGAGATATCATTCATCAATTTTACACATTTAGGGTCTCTAAGTAGCGCTTACAGGACCCTACGATGAGGTTCACAGTTGACTTGGGCGACCCGTGCAACCTTAAAAACATTTCGGTAAAAATGGGCCCACACGCCCATGTGATCTGCCCGTGTGGGCCCACACAGGCCATGTGGCCCACTCAGCCCAAACTGGCCTTGGCCGTGTGATCCATTTTTAATGTAACCCATGCTAGCTCAATACTCATATATATTTTCACTATTTACTTATATGTTCATTCAAAGGTGTCTACTTGAGTCATTATCACTAAATTATTTATATCTTGAGCTAAAAAATACCAAATTAAGATCCGCTTGATTTTTTTGAAACTAGACTCAAATATATTTCTACCATAAAATTTTTAGAATTTATAGTTTATCAAATAAGTACAGTAAAATCTTTAAATTTATCACTATTCTGCTGTTTGACAGCTTCATCCTTTCCTTACTAAAAATTATTTATCTCTTATTATGGAATTTAGATGATGTTTCTATTTGTTTCTCTTGAAAATAGACTCATTATGGAGTTAAAAATTTAAATTTAAGCCTTTAATTATTTTTTTACAATTTTGATGATTTTCCTAAGTTAGAACAGGGGAACCCGAAATCATTCTGCCTTGTCTCACAAAATTTATTATATCTCATGATTTACAATTCCATTACTTACACTGTTTCTTCCATGAAAAACTAGACTCAATAAAATTTAATTTCATATTTTATTCAACCTCTAAATCAATTCCCACTATTTTTGATGATTTTTCAAAGTTAGACTCTCATTCTTTGTCCAAAACTATTTTAGTACAAAATGTTGATTTCCAAGTTTATAACACCCTTATTTCCTTTCTCTACAATTTTTCGCATAATTTTCTCTTATTTCTCTTATTTCTCGACTGCAAGCAGTTTTGGATTTTCGTCAAATCCCATTTTCTGCATTTCGAGTACACACCTGGTATCGTTTCTGATGCGTAAGCACTCCTAAGCCTCCAGAACCTAAAAATCGACCAACATATCTCCCGATTAATCACTTAATTCGTTTTTAATCAACCAATTTCAGAAGGAACTCGACCAAAAACCTAGCAAAACCCTTACCTCACTTGAGTAACCACGACTTCGGACAATCACAGCGTCGATTCAAAACCACCAGCCCCTTAATTAACTCCTAAACACCAAAAATGAATCCCTCTTTTAGAGATTAACCAAGAACGATTAACAATAGACAAAACCGTTACTTACCGAACACACGCAACCAACGATGAAAAACCGAATCAATTGGAAAAAAAAGAAAGAAATGGAAGGGGAAAAAATAATGGAAATTTCGGTAGCAACTAGGGGAAAGAATCGGCAGAGGAGGGAAAAGAAGAAGAAGAAGAAAACGTCAGAAAAAGTTTGGGGAATTGGAGAGAAAACCGAAACTCTACCTTTTTTTTGCAACAAAAAGATAATCAGATTATTTTTTGATAACCTCTCCCCAATTATCTCCTAAAACCACTCCCTATTAACCCACTAAAACACAACTACTCAGAATTTTGCCCCAACACAACTCTTAGCCGAAGTTGGAGCAAAAAGACTGTCTCCACGCCACCACAGAGAATTGAACACAGGACCTCCAACACTCCAACACTCTACTTAACCACCAGACCAACAGGCCCATTCTGATATAAACTTACCAACAATTAAACTTAAGCCCTTTGCACAAGGTTAAGGCTTTATTTATAAAAAAAAATACCAAAATTTGCCCAAGTAAGGCTTGAACTTGGGACCTCTCACACACGCCCAGAACATATAACCACTGAAGCAGATAGACATTGTGTGTCACATATACACGAAATCAAAAATTAAAATTTTAGGGCGTTACAATTCTACCCCCTAAAAGAAAATTTCGTCCTCGAAATTTACCCAGTCAGAACAGATGAGGATATTGCTGATGCATCGTATCCTCAGGCTCCCACGTAGCCTCCTCAGTGCTATGATTATGCCAAAGAACCTTAACCAGTGGAATAGATTTCCTCCTTAATACTTTTACATCTTGATCCAGAATCTGAACCGGCTCCTCCTTAAAGGTCAAGTCTGGCCTAACCTCAATCTCCTCAACGAAAACGATGTGAGTAGGATCAGAGCGGTAGCACCTCAACATCAAGACGTTGAACATGTCATAGATACGATCCAACTTTGGAGGTAGCTCCAACTGATAAGCGACTGGTCCCACTCGCTTCAAAATACGGTAAGGTCCAATAAACCTAGGGCTCAACTTGCCCTTATGACCAAACCTCAGTACCTTCTTCCATGGCGAGACCTTAAGGAATACAAAGTCCCCCACCGAATACTCAATCTCCGCGTCGCCAGTGTCGCATAGGATTTTTGTCCATCCGAAGCGCTTCGGTTGATCCCAAATCAGTCTAACCTTATCCTCTGTCTCAGAAACCAACTCAGGACCCAAATCACGTCGCTCGTCCAACTCAGTCCAACATAAAGGAGTGCGACACTTACGACCATACAGTGCCTCGTAAGGTGCCATCTAGATGCTAAAATGGGAACTTTTATTATAGGCGAACTCTGCTAGCGGTAGATAATCCTCCCAACTGTCTCGGAAATCAATAGCACAACTCCTGAATCTGAGCCTTAAGCTCCACAAGCTCCTTCGGTGCCATTCGATAGGGAGCAATGGACACCGGAGCTGTACCTAGAAGTGGCTCAATCACAAATTCCAACTCGCGATTTGGAGGTAACCCCGGTAGCTCCTCAAGAAAGACGCCCAGAAAATCCTTTACCGTTCTGATATCATTAACTGTAGAATCTCCAGAATTCGGAACACTTACGTAGGCTAAGAATGCCTCACATCCCTTACGAACCATCTTCTCTGCCACCAGTGCAGAGATCACATTAGATAAGTAATTTTGGCATTCTCCAATCATGACTACCTCCTTATCCTCCTCAGTCCTTAGTACAACCCTCTTAGTCGCACAGTCCAAGCTAACACGATGCTTGACCAACCAGTCCATCTGCAGAATTAGGTCGAACTCCTCAAATGAAAGCTCCATCAAATCAGCCAGGAAGGTTGCCCCTTGTACCTCTAAAGGAACGTCCCTATACAGTTTGCTAACTTTAATAGATTGCCCTAACGGGCTCAGTACCGTAACCTCACTCGTAGTGCTCTCAACTGAAATCCCCAAGTTTCCAGACACAGTATAGGCTATATAGGAGTGAGTGGATCCTATATCTATCAATGCAATATAAGGTACATCATGAATAAAGAACGTACTCGTGATGATGTCCGAAGCATCTCAATCCTCTCGGCGACGTGCAGCATATACTAGAGCAGGCTGCCTCGCCTCAGTCTGTCCAGCACCTCTGTCCGGTGCTCTCTGCCCACGGCCCATGCCATTACCACCCCCAGCCTAACCACGGCCTCTCGGTGGCTATTGTGCTACCCTCTATGGCTGCACAGTACCAGTACCAATACCCTGAACTTGCATCTGATTGGCCCTCAGCGGACACTCCCTGATACGGTAATCCAATGATCCGCACCTCAGACATGCCCCAGTCCTCCTCCAACACTCGCTCTGGTGGCGTCTACCACAATCAACATGCGGTTGCTGTCCAGTAGCAGCAACAGGGGGCACAACTCTAACTAGCCCATCAGCTTTGGCCTTTTTCTTAGGCCTCTGTACAGAACTCGAGGGCTCCGAATCCCTCTTGTTCCTACCTCTCTCTATTGCGATTTTGGCACTCAGTGCTCTTAACCTCCTCGGTGATCTTCGCCTTCTCGACCAAGGCAGAAAAATATCGCTTCCTCTGCGGAGCTATCCGAACCCTCAATTATCCTTGAGGACATCCTCAAAGCGACCACATCGCTCATACTCCGATGCCACCACACCTCGCGCATAGCGGCTCAGTCTCAGAAACTCGGCCTTATACTCGGCCACTAATCGATCTCCCTGTGCCAGATTCAGAAACTCCCTCCTACGGGCGTCCACATAGCTGGCTCCCACATATTTTCCCTAGAAGGCGGTCTTAAAGAACTCCCAGGTCAGACGTTCGGGCTGAGTGCCCTCATTGACAGTAAGCCACCACTGATAAGCCTCATCCCGCAGCAGTGAGACTACACCCTTTAATTTCTGCTCAGGGGTGGAATCTAAATCATCCATAATCATTTCTGTGGCCTCAATCCAGTACTCGGCCATATTAGGGGCAACTCCAGTGACACCCCTGAAGAGCTCAGCTCCATTGGACCGGAGTCGTTCCATAACTGACCCTCGGTCTCCAGATCCAGTATTGGGCCCAACGACCCTCTCCAAAATCCTTAGCATAGCACGGGACAATGCGTAGTCCCGACCATGCGATCTTGAGACCTGAGTCTCGGAGAGCAAGCGACACTGGCATCTCACTCGTATCCAAATTCAGTATGCTACCTAGTAAAGAAGACTCAGCTCGAGCTCCTCTTCGGCCTCTACCTCAGCCTCTAGTACCCCGTCTACGAATACCTCGTGCGCTTATTGTCTAATCATGTTTATCTCAGATTAACGATTTTATGAATCGATTCTGATTCGGTGTTTATTAACAAATGTTTTATTTAAAACAATATCGATTATTCAGAGTTCGTTTTCATAAATCGCAGTCTCACTACAGTTTTCAGGTTCTCTACAGTTTTCAGTTTCTCTACAATTTTCAGTATACACTAACTAGAGTGTTTTCAGTTTAGTTTACTACCTATAGTAGTTTCAGAATATACTATCCATAACAGTTTCAGTTTAAAACAAATCACAGTTTAGAATACTTACAGGATCGGCGTCGGAGACTTGGTGTACCACTTACTCAGTAAAAACATTTCAAATTATTTGGAAATCAATAAATTTTTTGAAAGCCCATTTTTTTATAAAACCCATAATCCACAGCTGAGTTTTGTAACCTGGCTCTGATACCACTAAATGTAACACTCCAAACCCGGCCTAGACGTTATGGCCGTATCTGGCAATGTCACACGATAGTGTTTTTAAAACCTCGTTGTTACGATGAAAATATTCCATGTTATTATCTTTAGTAAACCTTTGTTAGAACTTAGGAACTCATCTTTATTCATTTAAAACATTTGTTTTGAAACATCCCTCGTTGCGAAAGCTTTAATAAAACAGTCTAGGTGATCATGCGTTTAGAAATTACTTTAACTTTTTGAAAACTGAATTTCCTACGACCAGCAGGTATAAATCCATAAAGTAAAATAAATAAATAAAACCCCAAATTTAAAACAAAAGTCCCAGAGGGTCCTTAAATTACAACCCAAATAATCAATAATAATCAAATCATAAATCGTAATTGAAAACCATGAAGTCCAAAAATTACTGAGGTCACTGCTGAGTCCTCCGTCGCATCGATCCGTCTAAGTCTAGGGATTACCTGTGCACATTAAAAAAAAGGGTGAGTTTACGTAAACTCAGTGTGTAATCCCGCAGAAACAAATAACCAATCAGTATTCACAGTGCACAGTTGAACAGTCTTGGGCCTAAGCCCTTTTCAGTATCAGTGACAGTTTGGGCCTTAGCCCATCTAAGTATAGTGTCAAAAATGTAGTAGGGCCTTAGCCCATCACAATATCAGTAGCAGTAATAGTTATGCAGTAGCAAAATCCTACCTAACCAGCCTCTACACACCATCTCCGTCCAACCCTACACTCCATGTGGGGATATAATCAACCTACCCATCCCTACACTCCAAGTAGTACCGAATGCAAAGACAATCTGATGAGTTTGCAAACAGAGTGCACAATAAATTAGGCTTAAAGCCTTTCAGTACACTTCCTCCGAATAACAACCCCCAACCTAATGCAATGCAACACACAATGGATGACATGCTATTATGCAATTTCAATTGCATATATTCGATTCGAGATATTAACATGCCCAATCTGAGATATCATTCACCAATTTCACACATTTAGGGGTCTAAGTAGCGCTTACCGACCCTACAGTAGGTTCATAGTTGACTTGGGCGACCCGTGCAACCTTAAAAACATTTCGGTAAAAATGGGCCCACACGCTCATGTGATCTGCCCGTGTGGGCCCACACGAGGTTGCATCGGGATATGGCACACGAGGTTGGTACTCTGTAATTGCCGATTTTGGTATATCATAGCACACTTCAACCTTACCTTCACTTACCACAGGTTCTTCCCTTGAGTTTGGTTCGTCTAACCCTTCACTATCGTAAAGGGCTTGATTTTGCTCACTCGGGTTAGTTTCAGTATTGCTTGGCAAGCTTCCTTGTGGTAGTTACGAGATCGACTTAGAAAGTTGTATAAGCCGACTTAGTAAGTTCCCCAACCCGACTCAATAAGTTCCCCAACTTGGCTCTCGATCCCTTTGATCGATGCTTGTTGGTCATTAAGTGTTGTCTCGCTTTTTGAGACGGTTATATCTGTAGCGCCATGAATTTTGTCGAGATCTCTTCAAGGTTCGACTCCTCTTCCTGTTGGTGAGGTGGTTGTTGAAAGTTTGGAGGAAGTTTCAACCTTTGGCTACTTTGATCATCCCACGAGAAATTGGGATGGTACCTCCAACCTGCATTATAAGTGTTATCATAAAAATTATTTTGTGGTCTAGAATAGTTACCTGTATAGTGAGCTTGCTCGTTTTCCATGCCATATCCGTAGAGTGGGTACTTAGGATTCGCCACGCCTCCTAACTTCGAATCATATTGTATTTCTGGGTGTACCTGCTAGAGACTATTCAAACCATCAAATTTTTTATTCATCATCTCTAACTGATTAGATAACCTGGTGACCACGTCGAGGTTGAAGACACTGGCTGCTTTAGTAGGAATTATCCTCATCGCTTGCCACTAATAATTATTCAGTGCCATCTTCTCTATAGACTAAAATTATCTGCCAAAAAGCAAAATAGAGGAAAAATTAGCAAAGTAAAAAAAAAATAAAAAAAAAATAAAAATAAATTGAAAAAATAAAAAAAATGGCTAAAGTAATAAAAATAGAGTGTTCTTAATATTTTAGTTCCCGAAGAACGGCGCCAAAAACTTGATCATTTGTGAATCGAGCTTTAAAATTTATAAAAGAATGATCGAACACGAAAACTAACTCGACAACGATTGAGGCAAGTGCACCTATCGAACAATAGTATAGTTTAGGCAAGACCAGATTATCGAACCCAAAGGAACTAAAAGTACTAATACTAACTTTCTTTTTATTATTTAGCCTAAAATAAGTGAAGTTGTTTATTAATATAAATTAATTAACTACTAAACTAAAGACTCTAAGACAAATGAGAATGAATTTGGAAAATAACTTGGGAAAAACTCAGTTGATTTAGATGATACCCTAGGAAGAATCCACCTAGACTTCACTTGTTATCTAACACCTGAACCATACGATTTATTCACTTAGTTTGATCCGTAAGACTCCTAACGTATATTAAACCCTCTCTCGAGGCGAATAACGTCTAACCCTAGGTTAATTAGTGGAACTCTCGTTCTCTTATAATAACCCCCTAGAATAGCAGTAAATCGATCTATGGATTCCCATATTAGGTTTCACCCTCATCCGGCAAAATCTCGTCACCCTATCTCTAGGTGTGCGATCAACTCGCTTAATTATGTTGGATCTACTCTCAGCAGGTCTATTCCTACTCCACCTAAGCACATTAAATTTGGATTAAGCTCACATAATTAAGAACAAACTAAGTATTTATCATATAATTTAGAAAACAATAACAAGATTCATCATAGGTTTCATCCCTCTTCTGTATCCAGAAGGGTTTAGTTCTTAACAATAAAGGAAAACATCTCAAGAGAAAAGATAAAACAAAACATAAGAAATCCCTAAAACCCCTGAAGGAATTGAAGAGGAGATCCTCCATCTTGAGTATAATTCTGGCTTCTTGATATGGATCAACCGGCTATCCCCGAGTGAATCCCCACAAATCTTTCTTCTACGGCCTAGTATGACGCCCCTAGACGATGGCTTTGGGCTCCCCTCGACGTGAGGGTTTACTGTCGAACTCCCGATTAAGTTGCCCCTAGGGTGTTTATATAGGCTGTGAGATGTGTTACTTGGCCTCCAAGTATCCTAATTTGAGTGCAATTCCTAATTGGAGGTTTAACTAGACTTTGGAGTGTGTTTCTTTGCCTCCAAGCATCCAAATCCGAGTGAAATTGCTCTTTCCAAATGGCGGGGACACGGCCATGGCACACGCGCGCGTGTGAATCGTGGTCGGTAGTGTGAGACTTCGTTGATGAGGCACGGCCGTATAAATCGTGGTCCGTGCGTGTTCGAGATCTTTTAAGGAGGCACGGCTGTGTGATCTTTGGTCCAGGCCGTGTCGATTTCATGCTTTGGCCTATTTGTCCCGTTTTAAGCCCGTCTCCCGTTCTTTTTATCCTTGGGTGCTTTCCTGAGTATAAGACATGAAAAGAAAGGATTAAGAGCACCTTTTTACATAAATCAAGGGATAATTCATCCGAAAGTATACTAAATGTGGGCCTAAAATGTGTTACTATTTCAGTTTATCATTCATCATGAGGAAAAAGGAATTATTAGCCACTTCAGCGGGCCCTTGAAACTCGGGCACATTATTAGCAGCCCCTTGATCGGTGGTTGGAATATAAGTTTGTACTTCGTCAGAATCTGCTCGATTGTATTAAGTTGACATCTTTAATCTATAAGAAAACAAGTCAAACTGATTAGAATTCATCACACAATCACAAGTTATAAAGTGGCATGTATTTCTAAACTCAATACATGCTATGTTCAGTCCTAGAATCAAATAAACCGTAGCTCTGATGCCACTAAATGTAACACCCTATACCCGATCTAGTTGCACGATCCGAGCTATAAGACATTACAACTATAACACTTGAACTCATTTACAAATTAATAAAAAAATGACCAAGTAATTCATTTACACTTATTTTCCATGATATTCAATCAAAACGAGACTTAATTCGAGTTTATAAAACATTTAAAACAAACTAAGAATAAATCTAGATTAAAATGAAACTTTTACAAAAAATTGAGGAAAAATGAAAAAAGGGGTCACACGACCGTGTGACCAGGCCGTGTGACAAAGCTTAGCCCGTGTGGCTTCAAAATAAGACTGTGTAACAAAATGTGATCGTGTGGACAAACTTTCACCAAAAATAAAAAAAAGACCACACGCCCATGTCATACAACCGTGTGGGGCAACAACTGTGTCACAAGCTGTGTATGCCCAAAAACACTTTCAAATACAAGCCATTCCATGTACTAGATCTTAGGCTCCAAACTATGAAGTAACAAACATTCAAATCTATTAAAAATGTGCCGAAACATGCCAAAATATGCCAAATTACATTCAACCTATGTGCTTAACCAATATGCCTTCATTGGCTCCACAACTCAAGCATAAACATTAACCATTCAAACCAAAACATAACCAACTTATCAAGCTTTTTCAATCATCAACTAAACCACAATTACCAAATGCCAATATCATCCATTTATACCAAGTTTTCAAAGCCTAACATAACCTAACCAAAGTTTAATAAGTACTAAAACAAAATGGCCACTTCAACAACAACATTTCAAGATAAGCACCAAATGATAAGCTACCAATTCAGGTCACCAAAGCACCAAATGTAACGCCCTGAATAATTTAAGTCTGTTTTTGTGAAATCTAACACAACTGTGTATCTGCTTCAGTGGTTAAGTATTCTGGGTGTGTGTATGAGGTATTAGGTTCAAGTATCATGAGAAATTTTGGTTATTTTTTATCCTAGCCTTACCCTTGTTGAGTGGGCTTATATAAAATTGTTTGTTAATCCATATCAGAATGAGCCTGTTGTTCGAGTGGTAAGGGGTTGTTGTGCTGGAGGTCTTGTGTTTGAATCCCTGCGGGAGCGAGGGTATTAATTTTTGTTTCGGTTGGCTGAGAGAGTTTGAGTGGTCTTGAAATTCTGAGGTAGTTGAGGTTGAGTTGTTAGTGGGGAGTTGGGATTGTAATCAAATTTTTTATTTTGTTTTATTTTAATTTTTTTCTTTTTTTCAAATTTTTCTCTCTTCCAAAAAATAAAATAAAATCTGACGTCAGTTTTGTTCTTCCTTTTCTTTGTATTTTCGTTCTTTTCTTTTTTTTTTGCTATCTCCTCATATCCTGTTCAAACTATCGTCAAATCTTTGTATTTTAGGATTTTCGTCTTCCTTCGTTTGTTTTGGTAAGTGAGATTTTGGTGTTTCTATAACTTTTGATTTCCAAAACGCTGGTTAGAACTATACCTTTTGTTTTGGTGAAATGGTGAGTAGTTAAGGGATTGATTTTTACAAATTTGTGGTGTAGGAAAAGGTTGTGAAGAGTGAAGTTTTACTCTGACAGCCTAAATCGCGCTCGTGTCTGTTAGTGTCATCGGTAAGTTATGTGCGTTATTTCGGGTTACGTGTTGATTCGTAAATTGACTGCTAATTTGGCATTTGGATGCTATTTCTTAGGTTTCGGAGGGCTCGAGATTGCTGTAGCATCTAAAACGAACTAGGCGTGTGGGCCCACACGAGCACGTGGGCCCATAATTCTAAAATTTTCTCTAGGGTTGCACGGGTCGTTCCAATCGACTATGGGCCTATCGTAGGGTCAGTAAGGGCTAACCAAACCCTATTTTGTGTGCTATAGTATTCTGATAGACGAATCTGAGTAGGATACTAAATGTATGTTTGACTGTACTATTTAAGTATGTATCCATCTGTATACGAGCATGTTAAGCATGTTTAATCTGATATATCTACATCTGTATTCTGTATCTGTGTTTGGGGATGGGAATTGTATATGTGGAGGAAGTGATTTATATGGCGACTCTTCACCTATTTTCTAGTAGCTTGACTGTATGTTATCTTTTATTTTTCGTATCGACACTATATGGTGTGTAGGGATGGGTGGGTGTTTTTATCCCCACATGGTGTGATGGGATGGTCGGAGATGGTGTGTAGAGGATGGGGGTAGGATTCTGTATATCTGTAATGTTTATCTGATTCTGGTATCTATATCTAATTGATCATAAAATTATGTGCACGACTGTTTCTGTTGGGTTACACATTGAGCCTACAAAAACTCACAGCTGCTTGTTTGTTCTGTTCAGGTAATCCACAGACTTAGGCGGGTCGGTGCGACGGAGGCTCAGCAGTGACCACTCGACCGAGAACTGGTTATACTTAGTAATTAATGGTTTTATTTTAAATTCTGGGTTTATTTGAGAGTTTGTAATTTTTTGGGGCTCTCTAGACTATATGGTTTTAACTGTTGGTTTTGGTTTCATTTGCCTGCTATCCTGCGTGGTTTGACAAAATGATTTATGAAAATGATGGTTTTATGCAAATAAAGATTTTTTCTAAAAATACAAACTAGATTTCCAAAATATAATGGTTTCTAAGACTTCCACTGTAAATTATGTTTTGGAAAATGAATTAATTAAATAACGTTTTCAGTAATAGTTGTATAAATGAGTATGGGTTGTAAACTTGGATGATTTATCGAAGAACACTGATTTTGAAACCCTTCATCGTAACATTACCAGATTCGGCTATAACGTCTAGGCCGGGTGGTTAGAGGCCGCCGAAAGGATTATGAACGACATCGACTGTACTCCTGAGCAGAAATTAAAGGGTGCAATCTCTTTACTTCGCGATGAGGCATATCAGTGGTGGTTGTCGGTTGAAGAGGGTACTCAACCAGATCATCTGAACTAGGATTATTTTAAGACAGCCTTCTAGGGGAAGTATGTGGGCCCGAGCTATGTTGATGCTCGTAGACGTGAGTTCATGAATCTCACTCAATGTGATAAATCTGTGGCTGAGTAGGAGGCCAAGTTTCTGAGG
Organism: Gossypium sturtianum; assembly: GCA_025698515.1. NCBI lineage: Eukaryota > Viridiplantae > Streptophyta > Magnoliopsida > Malvales > Malvaceae > Gossypium > Gossypium sturtianum. Next base: position 14,313,238 of record CM046948.1, read on the forward strand.
TTAAGCCGCTACGCTCGAGGCATGGTGGCATGTGAGTATGAGAAATGTGTCCGTTTTGAGGACGGTTTGAAGAACAGTTTGAGGGTTCTGATTGCTCCGCAGAGGGAGCGTGAGTTTTCTGTTCTGGTGGATAAGGCGAAGAACGCCGAAGAGGTTAAGTGCGTTGAGCGCCAAAATAGAGATCGAGAGAGAGGCAAGAACAAGAGGAATTCGGAACCCTCTAGTTCTATTCAGAGGCCTAAGAAACGGGCTAGACCTGATGGGCCTGTTAAAGTGAGGGTTCCTGTAGCTCTTACTGGGATTTAGCCTTGTGGTGACTATGGTAAGCGCCATCCGGGCGAGTGTTGGAGGAGATTAGGGGCTTGTCTGCGGTGTGGGTCTTTGGAGCATCAGATCAGAGAGTATCCACATCGTGCTATCAAATGCAAGCTTCGGGACCGAGTTCTGTACAGCCTTAGAGGGCAGTTCAGCAGCCACCTAGAGGCCGTGGACCAGCTAGGGGTGGTAATGATATGGGTCGAGGACAAAGAGCACCGGGCAGAGGTACTAGTTAGACTAAGGTGAGGCAGCCTGCACTGGTTTATGCTGCTCGATGCCAAGAGGATAGAGACACTCTTGATGTGATCACAGGTACGTTTTTAATTTTTGATTCTCCGTATACTACTTTGATAGACATAGGTTCTACTCATTCCTATGTAGCTAGTACTGTTTCTAAGAACTTGGGGATTTCTGTTGAGTGTACTTCTAGTGAGATTACTGTACTGAGTCTGTTGGGGCAGTCTATTCGAGTAAATAGACTTTATAGGAATGTTCCGTTGGAAGTACAAGGGACTATGTTTTCGAAAAATCTGATGGAGCTATCATTTGAGGAGTTTGACTTAATTCTGGGTATGGATTTGTTGGTTGAGCATCAAGTTAGTCTGGATTGTGCAACTAAGAGGGTTGTTCTGAGGACCGTGGATGATAGGAAATAGTTGTGATCGGTGAGCGTCAAGATTATCTGTCTAATGTGATCTCTGCTCTTGTGGCTGAGAAATTGGTTCGAAAAGGGTGTGAGGCGTATATGGCTTACGTCATTGTTTTAGTTACTGGGGACTCTTCCATTAGGGATATCAAAATAGTGAGGGAATTTTTGAATGTTTTTCCTGAGGAATTATCGGGTTTACCTTCGAATCGAGAAGTTGAGTTCGGCATTGAGCTTCTACTGGGTACAACTCCGGTGTCCATTGCTCCATATCGTATGGCACCGAAGGAGCTTACAGAGGTTAATGCTCAACTTCAAGAGCTTCTGGATCGTGGTTTCATCAGTCCTAGTGTGTCTCTGTGGGGGGCACTAGTTTTGTTTATAAAGAAAAAAGATGGTACCATGAGGATATGTATTAACTACCGGCAGTTGAATAAATTGACTGTGAAGAATAAGTATCCACTTTCGAGGATCGACGATTTGTTTGATCAGTTCCAAGGGGCTCCAGTGTTCTCGAAAATAGATCTCTGATTTGGGTATCATCAGCTTAGAGTTAAGGAGGTTGACATTCATAAGATGACATTTAAGACCCGTTATGGGCACTACGAGTTCCTAGTTATGCCCTTTGGTTTGACGAATGCTCCGGCTGCATTCATAGATTTGATGAACTGAGTTTTTCAGCCGTATCTGGATTAGTTCATCGTGGTCTTCATCAAGGATATTCTGGTTTACTCTAAGACTGAGGATGAGCATGATGAGCATCTTAGAGTAGTGCTTTAGATACTTCGAGAGAAGCAACTCTACGCTAAGTTGAGCAAGTGTGAGTTCTGGCTGCGAAAGGTAACTTTTCTGGGACACGTGGTTTCTGCTGAGGGGATCCAAGTTGATCCTAGAAAGATTGAGGCTGTGTTTGATTAGAAAAAACCTAAGAATGTATCTGAAATTCGTAGTTTTCTAGGTCTTGCGGGATATTATCGGTGGTTTGTTGAGGGGTTCTTTCTAATTGGAGCTCCTTTGACTAAACTTCCATGCAAGGGTGTTCCTTTTCTCTGGACTGATGTACAACAATTGAGCTTCGAAAAGCTCAAGTCTGTTCTGACTTAGACTCCTGTTCTGATACAGCCTAAATCTGGCAAGGAGTTTGTAGTGTATAGTGATGCGTCGCACGTCGGTTTGGGATGTGTACTGATACAAGATGGTAAGGTTGTGGCTTATGCGTCCCGTTAGCTTAAGTCACAAGAGGGGAATTATCCAACGCATGATCTCGAGTTAGCTGCTGCGGTATTTGCGTTAAAGATCTGGAGGCACTATATGTATGGTGAGAGGTATATTATCTATACCGATCACAAGAGCCTCAAGTACCATCTTACTCAGAAAAAGTTGAATCTTAGACAGCGTCGATGGATTGAGCTGCTAAAAGATTATGACTGCACGATAGAGTATCATCCTGGTAAGGCCAATGTGGTGGTCGATGCTCTCAGTCGAAGAGCGATGACCAATTTGAGAGCGATGTTCACTCGTCTTAGTCTATTCGATGATTGGGGTCTATTAGCCGAGTTGTAGGTTAATTCGACTTGGATTGGGCAGATTCGAGAGAAGAAGATGGGGGATGAGTCTTTGGTTCTGCGGTTTCGTCAGGTTGAGAGTGGCAGTACCTCATATTTTAGACTGAATAGGGATTGAGTTTTGTGCTTCTGGGGACAGGTTTGTGTCCCAAATGATTCTGATATGAGATAGTCGATTTTGAGGGAGGCGCATGGTAGCCCTTATGATATGCATCCCAGTGGTAATAAAATGTATCGGGATCTCCGTGAACTGTACTGGTGGCCGGGTTTGAAACGAGAGGTAACAAATTTTGTTGCTCATTGTCTGACGTGCCAGCAAGTTAAGGTTGAGCACCAGTTGCCTCCAGGTTTGCTACAACCTGTTAAGATTCCCTTAGGGAAATGGGGCTGTGTGACAATAGACTTCGTTAGTGGCTTCTGATAGACAGATGATAAGGTTAGACTGATTCGGGATCGTCTGAAGATGACTTTTGATAGACAGAAGTCTTATGCGAATTTGAAAAGGAGAGATATCAAGTATTCTACGGGTGACTTCGTGTTTCTTAAGGTTTCTCCATGGAAGAAAGCTCTGAGGTTCGGTCGTAAGGGCAAGTTGAGTCCTAGGTTCATTGGGTCGTATCGGATTCTGAAGCATGTAGGACTGGTCGCTTATCAGTTGGAGCTACCTCTAGCGTTGGACCGTATTCATGATGTGTTTCACGTCTCGATGTTGGTGCAATATTGGTCTTATCCATCTCACGTTGTCTCTGTTGAGGAGATCGATGTTAGACCGGATTTGACTTTTGAGGAGGAGCCAGTTCAGATGTTGATACGGTATCGGTCTGTTTTTTTATTTGGAATCTGACACAACTGTGTATATGCTTCAATGGTTAAGTGTTCTGGGTGTGTGTATGAGGTATTGGGTTCAAGTCCCACATTTGAGAAATTTTGGTTATTTTTTATCCTAGCATTACCCTTATTGAGTGGGCTTATATAAAATTGTTTGTTAATTCATATCAGAATGAGCTTGCTGGTTCGAGTGGTAAAGGGTTGTTGTGATGGAGGTGATCGCTGTGAATTAGAGTTTTAAAATTTATAAAAAGAATGATCGAACCTGGAAACTAACTCTGACTACGATTGAGGCAAGTGCACCTATCGAACAGTAGTATAGCTTAGGCAAGACCGGATTATCGAACCCAAAGGAACTAAAAGTACTAATACTAACTTTCTTTCTATTATTTAGCCTAAAATAAGTGAAGTTGTTTATTAATCTAAATTAATTAACTACTAAACTAAAGACTCTAAGACAAAGAAGAATGAATTTGGAAAATAACTTGGGAAAAACTCAGTTGATTTAGACGATACCCTAGGAAGAATCCACCTAGACTTTACTTGTTATCTAACACTGAACCATACGATTTATTCACTTAGTTTGATCCATAAGACTCCCTAACGTATATTAAACCCTCTCTCGAGGCGAATAACGTCTAACCCTAGGTTAATTAGTGGAACTCCTGTTCTCTTATAATAACCCCTAGAATAGCGAAAGAAATCGATCTATGGACTCCCATATTAGGTTTCACCCTAATTCGGCAAAATCTCGTCACCCTATCTCTAGGCTTGCGATCAACTCTGCTTAATTATGTTGGATCTACTCTTAGGTAGGGTCTATTCCTCCTCCACCTAAGCACATTAACAAACTAAGTATTTATCATATAATTCAGAAAATAATAACAAGATTCATCATAGGTTTCATCTCTTGAATCCAAGGGTTTAGTTCATAACAATAAAGGAAAACATCTCAAGAGAAAAGATAAAACAAAACATAAGATATCCCTAAAACCCCCTGAAGGAATTGAAGGAGAGATCCTCCGTCTTTAGTATAATTCTGGCTTCTTGAGATGGATCAACTGGTTATCCCTGAGTGAATCCCCACAAATCTGCCTTCTCTGGCCTAGAACGGCGCCCCTAGATGATGGCTTTGGGCTCCCCCTCTTAGGTCATACTTAGGGTGTATTTATAGGCTTTTGAAATACGTTTCTTTCTCCCTAAGTATCCTTTCCCGAATGAAATTGCTCTTCTCCACGACAGAGGCACGGCCATGGCGCACGCCCGTGTGAATCGTGGCCAGGCCGTGTTCAGATTTCTTTAATGAGACACGGCCGTGTGAGTCGTGGTTAGACCGTGTTCTAGATGATTGACTTGGCACGGCCGTGTGGGTCCAAGTCCAGGCCGTGTCGATTTCCTCATTAGCCTGTTTTGGTCCGTTTAGAGCCCGTTTCTCGTTCTTTTTGTCCTTGGGTGCTTTCCTGAGTATAAGACATGAAAAGAAAGGATTAAGAGCACCTTTTTACATAAATCAAGGGATAAATCATCCAAAAGCATACTAAATGTGGGCCTAGAATATGTTACTATTTTGGTTTATCAAATACCCCCACACTTAAGCTTTTGCTTGTCCTCAAGCAAAATTCTCAGCTTACAATTAAAACGAACTTCCCTCAATTCGAAATAGTCATTAATAGTGTCTCATCATAATTCAAAGATAATTTATACATGGATAATTCAACTCAAAGAGTCCTAAAAATTCAAACATTATAAGCCTTATATTTTGTAGCACAAAACATAGGTGTTTCCCTTCATCTAAATAATTACCTCTGATTTGAAATCGACAAGGATTGACATCCTCACAAAAGATTCACTCAAATCATTCAGAGTGTTTAAGGTTCAAAATTTAGGCACTCAAAAGTCAAACATGAAGAGTTAATCCCATAGGCTTGCATGAAAATCAAATCTCCACCACTGAAATATGAGATGAAACACAAATCAAAAGGTCTTTGTTAGGGTTGTAACGGGGCTAGGGTTAAGGTGTGGAAAAAGGCTGAATTAGAAGGTTAGAATCGATATTGAATTGACAAATTTCCTAACTAAGAACTAATGAATTAATAATAATTACATCAATCGAAAACTAATAATACTAATAATACGAGCTTATTCTTCGATATTTGGAATTCAAACAAATGTATAAGCTCGTTTAATCACATAACTAATAATGAATATTGAATATACTTTTGATGATTTTTTTTTAAGAACAATCATAAATACATAACAAAAGAAAATTTACTGAAATAAAAACATAGTTAGGCTATTAATCAAATCAAATCTAGATATACGGGTAGTCAAAAGGAATGGTGATAACAAAAACAAAGGGGTTCTGGGTTAATATTAGCGGTTATGTCAATAAATAGTGTTGTTAGGATTAAAAGGGGTTCACTAGGGGTTAATTGTGACGGTAGGCTTTTTAATGGAGTTAGTGGGTTAAAACCTAGTTGCCTTTATCAACTCTGTATATCAAATCAAAAAAATATGGTCTCGACATGTATAATCGATGCAAGTTCTAGAATAACAAATCAGTGTTGACATACTCATAATCAATAAAGTGAGCAAGAAAAAGAATTTATGCTCTATAAGGCTCAAAAACTCACAAAAATTATGGGTATTTTGATGTCAACCTCGTAAATTTCAAACTTCAAAGTAATATTTAAACTCAGTTCGACAACCTAGAAAATTTTTAATTTCTGAAAAATAGACTTATCATGCTTGATTCTCTAGTATTCTTCAAATTTAATTCTCAATGCACAATTATCAATGACTCAATCTAAAACATATCAATAAAAATCATAAATCATCAGAAATTTCATCCTAATTAGTAATATGAGTAATTTACTTTCAAACAAGACTAAATTCAGAGATTTGAGAATAATGCAAAAAGTTTGGTACCTAATTTCAGAAATTTGAGAATAATGAAAAAAATTAGGCACCTTTTTAGGTTGTTCACCTCCCCACACTTAATATGTACATTGCCCTCAATGTACAAAGATAGATAATATAAATGTAATTTTTAGATCAGAAGATATGGGGATAAGTAAAACTCCCTGAATTATGGATGAGCTCCTTGAGTTGGCAGGGGTCGTGCTGAAAGATAAGTTGGAGGGGCGGTCTGGGTGACGATTGCCCACGAGTTCTGCGCTAGATGAAGAAATTGGGAAACTCGTGGAGGATTAGCCAGGATTTATTAAGACAAATTTAAAATAAACTAAATATATACTTAAGGACAAGGAAGATAAAGAGAAAGAAAATAAACATTGAATTAAACTAATGTTAAAAGATAAAGGGGCTTGAGAATCCTTATTGGTAGATGGTTCAAGAGGTGGGTGTGACCTCCAAGACTGTGGAGGTACTGGTGGTGGCAGAATTGGCGTGATTCCCAAGCAGCCTAAAGAACCTAAAAACAAGAAACTAAAACAAAATAAACTAAATTAAGCAGAAGAGAGGTAAAGATAAGGAAAATAAAGGAGAAGATTAAAATAAAAGAACAGATAATTGGTCTCAAAGACCCTTGGCTTGGCGAGTGATTGAAGCGGCCGGCATGAACTTATATGTATCGGTCTCCATGAGGGAGACTGTGCTTTGCTTCTTCCGCTTCTTTGGCATTGTTTTGGTGTAGCTCAAGGGTATAGAGAAAAGAAAAATGACAAGTTGAGTGTAATATCCCGGGTTAGGGGCTATTTTTGTTATGGCATAGTTTGCATGCTAGGAGCTTGCTATGTTGCTGTTTTGTTGTCTTAGGGGCTTAATTGTAGGCTAGGACTATGCCTGAGCAGGTAGGAAAATTTTAGTTTTTGGGCTTTATATGAGAGGAGCTGAAGGAGCTGGGTCATTTGTATTTTATTTGGCATTTTTGAGCACAAGTGATGAGCTAGCAAAGTGGCAAGGCATGCGTCACTTGGAGTGTGTGGTTGGCGTCAATTTCAGGAGGGAGAGGTCCTGAGTTCAAGCTGAAGAGTGCTCCCTTTTTGTTCCATTTTGACGGCTTAAGGAGGAGGAGTTGTTGGTAGTTCAAACTCTACCATGGACTTTGTCAACTCAATCAAATGGAGGGTGGAGAGTGAAAGTAGGAGGGAGACTAGTTCAACTAGTTTGAATTGAGTGGTTGGGAGCTAGTGGGGGAGTTGAGGCCGATTCTTTGGAGGGATTTTGGGGAGTGGACGGCTTGGTGGTGTGGGTAGGAGAGGTAGTGCCGAATTTCATTTGGAAATTTGTGCATTTTTTTTCGGTCAAGTTGGTAAGCCAATTCTCCCTTGTTGTTATTGAATTTTCAAGAAAACTATCTCTCATTTTTCTCTACTTTTGAAACGAAAAGACCAAACTTCCAAAGGTCACGAAAAGTTGCATTTTTGTCTCCTAGATCGCTTGATAGCCGAATATTCCTTCCCATTTCTTCCCCTTTCTTTCTATTGTGTAAACCGAAACTACTATCCTCTCTTTTCACATTTGTTTTTCTTCTTCTTTGCTTGAAAACATTGTAGCCGAAACTTCACCTTCTCCATTTCTTTCTTCTTAAACCAAAGCACCTACCCCTTGTGCATTTTCTCTCTTCTTCTCAGAACCTTGGCCGATTCTCTTCTTCTTCTTGAACATATATTTCTTTTGTTCCACTTTTAAAATACTAGCTGAATCCCTCCCTTGTGTTGCCGAAATTTTCTTCTAGCATTTGTTCTCATTTTGGCCGAATATCAACCCATCCCTTTCTCATCTTTTTCTTGCGCTTTGTTTCTTGGCTTAGGCCGAATCTCCCTCTCTCTAGTAGCTCTCTCTTGGCCGAATATCGGTGAAGGGTTGATCTTGGTTGGTTGTTCAATCATTGAACAAGGTAAGTGGGTGGCCGAATGGCCATTTCCCCTCTCTTGTCTCTATTGATTGTGGGTTGGTTAATAGCCGATTTTGGGCATGTGTTGAAGGAGGGTTGATCTTTTGTATTGAACCGTTTTTCTGCTAGGGCCTTGGATTGTGGTGGTGATCAGGTGAAGCAGTCAATTGAAGCCTTGACTGCGAGTGACCGATTGGTAGGTAAGGGGTAAGTGATTGGTATTATTTTATTAGTTCAATCTTTTGGTTTCGATTAAGTCAAGGGTGACAAAGGATTAACTGTTCTTTTAATAGGGTGTGCCGATTGTTAAAAGAGGAACCATTGTTGGTTCGGGTTTGGTAGGAAACCAAACGTTTGCAAGGTAAGGGTTAATCGATATACCCTTTGGTTTATATGGTTATGGCCGAATGGTTTAAGTGATTAACCCATGGTTGGTCGATTGTTTTTAGGAGCAAAAGGATCGAGGGTCTTAGACCGGTTCTTAGGATTAAAACCTTCGCTATTTCGGTGTGTAAACTAACACACTTCATTTAGTAATATGATTAATAACCTAATTACTTATTAAAGTGCAACAATATGATTGATGGATTTGGTACCCGATGGGGTATAAGCACGGATACGGGTAAGTCCGTTTCATTACGAGATCTGTAGTGATATATGTGATGACATGTTTTATGATGTAAATACCATGAGATGTCATTTGAGCATGTTAGCATGATTGCATGTTTTATATCATTTGCATTAGTATGACATGTATGGGTGATATGAGAGGAGGGGGAATATGATATCCGTGTCTTTGGGACACTGTGTGTCTTTGGGACACGAGAGGTTTGGCACCTCCAAAGGTTTTGGTACCACGATTGATTTTGTGACTTGGTCACCAAAGATTTGGTATCACATTTGTGTCTTTGGGACACGGAGGTTTGGCACCTCATAGCGTCCTCGTCCCAGTGGCTTAGCACCACAGTGGGTTGGCCCCACGATTGATTATACGGGATTGACGCCGGTGATTTGGTATCACACGATGGGTTGGCCCCATCATCGGATTTGTGATCGCGGTCACGGGATGATTTGGTATCACACGCGTGTCTTTGGGACACGGAGGTTTGGCACCTCATTGCGACTCGTCCCCTCGTGGTTAACACCACCGTGGGTTGGCCCCACTTTGAGATATGGGATCGTGCGCTAGTGATTTGGTATCACGCGATGGGTTGGCCCCATCATTGGATTATTCGTGACTTTGGTTCACCAAAGGTTTGGCACCACACTTATGGATATCGTGACTTTGGGTCACCAGGTGGTTTGGCACCACCAGTGGTTTGGTACCACACGGGGTAGAAAGGTGATATGGATGGTTAGGATCGGGGTGCATTGGTAATGTTGCTATGATATGATGTGTGTTAGCATGTTGTTTTATCGGGAGTGGGATTTATGCACTGAGTCTTGCGACTCACCCTCTCCTTTGACATTTCAGGTGACACTTAGACGCGGACATGGAGCCGGATGGACTCGAGGTGCTCATGCCATGCTTTAATAAAGATTTGCTCAGACTTTACAAAATTTGGTACTTTAGCTTATTTACTACTATTTGGTTTTATTTTGGGTTGTAAATGGCCTTTAAATTAGGTTTTACTATGGTTATGCTTAAAGTAGCTTTCTAATATGCTTTAACAAATTAATTGAGTTAAAATTACTAAAAACTTGGAAGGTCAACGGTTTCAAAACTATAACGCAATGTGTTTTAAACTTTACCATCGGGTATCACTCTAAAACATTAAAATATGGCAAAGCAATCATGCCAAGATTTCAAAAAGTATAAAATATGACAAGGAGTTTCTCATCGAATCTTTAACCAGAAACCTAACCCTTCAAACGCGATTTTCCCCGTAACATGCCAGATTCGGTCGTGGTGTATTGATCGGGTTTGGGGTGTTACAATTGTGGTACCAGAGCCAAGTTCAAAGGCTCGGCTGTGGGCCTGAGGCCCAAAATGCTTTCAAAAGTCTGCTTTTTAAGTGTTTTGTTTGAAATAAATGGTTTGAAGGGCATGACACCGGAGTCTCCTACACTGATCCACCTGTAAGTACCCCTTTACTATTGCTTGTGATTTATTGATGTGATTGGATGATTGCAATAGTGGATTACTTTAGAAACCAAATCGATAGGATTCTGTGAACTCGCGAAAACAAAGCTTCTTAAATATTCATAAGACTTTGCTTTAAAATAGTGGAATAAATCTCGATGCATAAAACTCCTAAATCGGGATACGTAGAGAATTTAGTCATGAGCGCTAGAGGTGGACGTGGTCGTGGGCGAGGTCGTGGTAGGATGACGGTTTCGAACCCGTAGGGTCCGGTCGAGGTCGAGAAAATGAGATACCGGCACCGCCACCACCGGAGGTGGTGAGTTTCAAGATCGACCGGGGATGACGCAGCGGTCACAAAGAGCGATCTTTGCGAGTGTTGGAAAGGGTAGTTGGAGTAGGTGGTGGTGCGGGAGCTAGGAAATCGGTGCTGAGCGACTTCGGGCAAATGGGGCTGAATTCTTTCGGTGTTTCGGTGTTGCTCCCAAAGATCACTTGAGTATTGGCCGGAGGCAATGGAGCGGATCATGGATGATCTGGACTTGACCGCGAGGAGAAACCGAAGGGCATAGTATCGCTTCTTGGGGCGAGTCATACCAGTGGTGGCTCACGGTTCGGGATGAGTGTGGCAGCAGAGGATCTGACATGGGATTATTTCAGTGCATTTCGTAAAAGTACATTGGAGCTAGCTACATCGACGCAAGCAGTAAAAGCATTTTGAGGCTAGTCCAAGGGAGTAAGTCTGTTTCCGAGTATGAGGCCGAGTTCTTGAAACCGAGCCAGTATGCTAGGGGTATTGTGGCTACTTGAACACGAGAGGTGTGTTCGTTTGAGGATGGTCCGAGAGACGAGTTGAGGTCGCTGATTGCTCCTCAACAGGAGCGTGAGTTTGCTTGTCCTGGTTGAAAAGGCTAAGGTAGCCGAGGGTGTTAAGGAGTCCGTGAGGCGGGGCATGGACGAGAAATGCATAAGAGGAGCTTTGGGTCTTCTCGGATCGCCGGGTAATCCTCGAGAAAAGGACTAGACAGAGTGGGCCGAATCGGTCCAGTAGGGTTGTTGCTGCTAGTCGTGGACCGCCATGGCAGTGTAACCATTGTGGGAGATATCATTGGGGAGGCTCTGGACCGGTGGAAAAGTTTGTTTTGAGTGTGGTTCTCTGGATCATCGCGTGAGGACCCGTCCGCGTAAGTTGGCCAGATTCACCCCGAGAGTCGTGGCCGTACTCGGTTCGAGAATAATGTACCGCCACCGCAGAGGGCCGTGGTAATGGCGCAGGTAGTAATGGATCCGGTCGGGCCGTGGAGCACCGGGCAGGGGTGCGGGTAGTTCTGACGCCAGACAGCCTGGGTTAGTGTATGCAGCAAGGCGCCGAGAGGAGGGCGACGCACCGGACGTCATAACCGGTACGTTCTTGATCTTTGGTTCTCCTTTTACTGCTTTGATTGATGTGGGTTCGACGCATTCTTACATGGCCAGTAGTATAGTAGAGACCATGGACTTAGACTCTGAGATATCTTCTAGGCAGATGACTGTAATTAGCCCTTTAGGTCACTCTGTGGTAGTAGATAAGCTGTTTAGAGATGTACCCCTAGAACTCCAAGGGGTAGTGTTTGCTGCTGATCTGATGGAACTGCCATTTGGGGAGTTCGATTTGATTCTTGGGATGGACTGGTTGGTTAAGTACCAGGCGAAGTTGGATTGCGCGGCTAAGCGCATGGTTCTAAGGACGACTGAGGGTGATGAAGTGGCTATGATAGGTAATAGGAGGGATTACTTATCTAATGTGGTGTCTGCTCTAAAGGCAGAGAAGATGGTGAGAAAGGGCTGTGAAGCGTATGTGGTTCATGTGTATGCCTTGGAGGCTAAAGAGTCTGGCTGTAGAAAAAGTCCGAACAGCTTAAGGAATTTGCTGATGTGTTTCGGAAGAACTTCCGGTTTGCGCCGGATCGTGAGGTAGAGTTTGGGATAAATCATTTAATCGAGGCTGCGCCGGTGTCTATTGCTCCGTATAGGATGGCGCCAAAGGAATTGGTGGAGCTTAAGGCTCGGATCCAAGAGTTGTTGGACCGAGGTTTTATCGGGCCAAGTGTTTCACCGTAAGTGCGCCAAGACTCTTTGTTAAGAAGAAAGATGGTACATTGCGGATGTGCATAGATTACCGCCAAATTTGAATAAGTCGACGATCAAAAACAAGTATCCGCTTGCCACGGATAGATGACTTGTTTGATCACCAAGGGTGCAGCGGTATTTTCTAAGATTGACACGAGGTCCAGGTATCACCGATTAAAGGTGAAAGAAGCGGATATTCACAAGACAACGTTTGGACTCGGTATGGGCACTACAAATTTCTGGTAATGCCGTTCGGGTTGACTAACGCGCCGGCAGCATTCATGGATATGATGAATAGGGTGTTTCAGCATGATCTGGACCATTCGTGGTAGTTTTTATTGACGACATCCTGGTGTATTCAAGAAACGAAGAAGAGAGCATGATGCGCATTTGCGTGTGGTACTCGCAGATTTTGAGGAGAAGCGCCTTTACGCTAAGTTCATGAAGTGCGAGTTCGGCTTAGAGAAGTGACTTTCTTGGGACATGTAGTGTCACCGAGGGGATTAGAGTGGATCCTCGTAAAATTGAGGCGCTTTTGGATTGGAAACCGCCTAAGTCGTGGGTGAGATTCGGAGTTTTCTGGTTTGGCGGGATACTACCGAAGGTTTGTAGAGGGTTTCTCATTGATTGCGCACCAATGACCAAGTTGTTAAGGAAAGAGGTTCCGTTTGTTTGGACCGAGAAACAATGGAGAGTTTCGACAAGCTTAAGAAGATTCTAACGTAAGCTCCGGTTTGATTCAACTCGAGGTCGGTAAGGAATTCACGGTCTCATCGCGATGCATCACATACGGGGTTGGGTTGTGTCTTTGATGCAGAAGGTAAGTTTGTGGCTTACGCATCTCGGCAAATGAGGCCACATGAGGTCAACTATCCGACGCACAATCTGGAGTTAGCGGTACCGTAGTCTTTGCGTTGAAGATTTGGAGGCACTACTTGTACGGAGAGAGATCAATAGTCTACACCGATCATAAGAGTCCAAGTACCTCTTGACTCGTAAGGATTTGAATTTGAGGCGTAGCAGATGGGTTGAGTTGCTTAAAGATTACGATCGCTCGATTGAGTATCATCCGGGCAAGGCTAACGTGGTGGTCGACGCGTTGAGCCGCAAGGTTGTTTCGGACTTAAGAGCGATGTTTGCCCATTTGAGTTTGTATGATTTACGACGGAGTATTCTCGCGAGTTGCGATTAAGCCTACTTGGGTTGAGCGGATCGTAGAGAAACAAGCTTAGAGGATGAGGTTACGAGTGCGCGGAGGTTGCGTGTACAGAGTGGTGGTTCGGAAGGTTACAACTTGTCTAGTGATGGGGTGTCTTTGTGCTTTCAAGGTAAAGCTTGTATGCCCAAGGATGTTGCGCCGAGGCGGAGAGATTCTTCGGACGCACATAGCGGCCCTTATGCTATGCATCCCGGAGGTAGTAAGATGTATAGGGATCTCGAGAGCGCTTTTGGTGGCACGTCGAAGAAAGAAGTGACAGAGTTTGTTGGGAAGTGTCGACATGTCACAGGTCAAGGTGAACATCGCTTCTGTCGTTGTTGCTTGACTGTGAAGATTCCTCTGTGGAAGTGGGAAAGGATAACCATGGATTTCGTCGGTGGGTTACCGCTTACGCCAAGCAAGAAGGATTCGGTTTGGGTAATTGTGGATCGATCGACTAAATCCGCTCATTTCATTCCCACGCGAGGTTGACTACTCGGTTCGGAGGTTGGCGGCCGTATGTTTCGAGAGATAGTGAGGTTGCACGGTGTGCGATGATCGATCATCACGGATAGGGATCCCGCATTTACGTCAAGGTTACGAAAGCGTTGCATCGGGCTCTGGAGTGCGCTGTTGGATTTCAAAGACGGCTTTTCACCCGCAGCTTGACGGACAATCGGAAAGGGTTATTCGAGATCTTGGAGGATATGCCGAGAGGTTGTGTTCGGATTTCGAGGTAGTTGGGAGGAGTTTCTACCATTAGCTGAGTTTGCCTACAACAATAGTTACCAAGCGAGCATCAAGATGGCACCATATGAGGCGTTGTATGGTAGGAAGTGTCGATCACCTACGTGTTGGACGGAATTAGGTGAACGCCAGTTGTTGGGACCTGTTGGTTGTCGAGACCGAAGACAAGGTTAAGTTGATTCAGGCTCGGTTGAAGGAAGCTTCGGACCGGCAGAAGTCTTATGCCGATCTTAAGCGGAGAGACATAAAGTTTTCTGTGGGGGATCAAGTTTTTCTGAAGGTCTCGCCATGGAAGAAGGTTTTGAGGTTCGGAAAGAAAGGCAAGCTAAGTCCGAGGTTTATTGGGCCGTATAAGGTATTGAGACGAGTGGGACCAGTGGCGTATCAACTGGAGTTGCCAGCAGAGCTTAGTCAGATTCACGACGTTTTCCATGTTTCGATGCTTCGGCGTTATCGTTCGGATCCATCGCATGTGGTAGCAGTGGAGGAGATCGAGGTAAACCTAGATTTGACCATGGAGGAAGAACCTGTGTAGATTCTAGATCGGGATGTGAAGGTTCTGCGTAAGAAGTCTGTGCCTTTGGTTAAGGTACTGTGGCGGAATCATGGCGTAGAAGAAGCTACGTGGGAACCCGAGGTTATGATGAGACAAAGAATACCTCAACTTTTCGATCGATCGTAATTTCGAGGTCGAAATTATTTTAAGGGGGGTAGAACTGTAATATCCCGGGTTAGGGGCTATTTTTGTTATGGCATAATTTGCATGCTAGGAGCTTGCTATGTTGCTGTTTTGTTGTCTTAGGGGCTTAATTGTAGGCTAGGACTATGCACTGAAAGGTGGGAAAATTTTAGTTTTTGGGCTTTATATGAGAGGAGCCAAGGAGCTGGGTCATTTGTATTTTATTTGGCATTTTTGAGCACAAGTGATGAGCTAGCAAAGTGGCAAGGCATGCGTCACTTGGAGTGTGTGGTTGGCATCAATTTCAGGAGGGAGAGGTCCTGAGTTCAAGCTGAAGAGTGCTCCTTTTTGTTCCATTTGACGGCTTAAGGAGGAGGAGTTGTTGGTAGTTCAAACTCTACCATGGACTTTGTCAACTCAATCAAATGGAGGGTGGAGAGTGAAAGTAGGAGGGAGACTAGTTCAACTAGTTTGAATTGAGTGGTTGGGAGCTAGTGGGGAGTTGAGGCCGATTCTTTGGAGGATTTTGGGGAGTGGACGGCTTGGTGGTGTGGGTAGGAGAGGTAGTAGTGCGAATTTCATTTGGAAATTTGTGCATTTTTTTCGAGTCAAGTTGGTAAGCCAATTCTCCTTGTTGTTATTGAATTTTCAAGAAAACTATCTCTCATTTTTCTCTACTTTTGAAACGAAAAGACCAAACTTCCAAAGGTCACTAAAGTTGCATTTTGTCTCTTAGATCGCTTGATAGCCGAATATTCCTTCCCATTTCTTCCCCTTTCTTTCTATTGTGTAAACCGAAACTACTATCCTCTCTTTTCACATTTGTTTTTCTTCTTCTTTGCTTGAAAACATTGTAGCCGAAACTTCACCTTCTCCATTTCTTTCTTCTTAAACCGAAAGCACCTACCCCTTGTGCATTTTCTCTCTTCTTCTCAGAACCTTGGCCGATTCTCTTCTTCTTCTTGAACATATATTTCTTTTGTTCCACTTTTAAAATACTAGCTGAATCCCTCCCTTGTGTTGCCGAAATTTTCTTCTAGCATTTGTTCTCATTTTGGCCGAATATCAACCCCTCCCTTTCTCATCTTTTTCTTGCGCTTTCTTTCTTGGCTTAGGCCGAATCTCCCCTCTCTCCTAGTAGCTCTCTCTTGGCCAAATATCAGTGAAGGGTTGATCTTGGTTGGTTGTTCAATCATTGAACAAGGTAAGTGGGTGGCCGAATGGCCATTTTCCCCTCTCTTGTCTCTATTGATTGTGGGTTGGTTAATAGCCGATTTTGGGCATGTGTTGAAGGAGGGTTGATCTTTTGTATTAAACCGCTTTCTGCTAGGGCCTTGGATTGTGGTGGTGATCAGTGAAGCGATCAATTGAAGCCTTGATCAGTGACCGATTGGTAGGTAAGGGGTAAGTGATTGGTATTATTTTATTAGTTCAATCTTTTGGTTTCGATTAAGTCAAGGGGTGACAAAGGATTAACTGTTCTTTTAATAGGTGTGCCGATTGTTAAAAGAGGAACCATTGTTGGTTCGGGTTTGGTAGGAAACCAAACGTTTGCAAGGTAAGGGTTAATCGATATACCCTTTGGTTTATATGGTTATGGCCGAATGGTTTAAGTGATTAACCCATGGTTGGTCGATTGTTTTTAGGAGCAAAAGGATCGAGGGTCTTAGACCGCTTCTTAGGATTAAAACCTTCGCTATTTCAGTGTGTAAACTAACACACTTCGCTTAGTAATATGATTAATAACCTAATTACTTATTAAAGTGCAACAATATGATTGATGGATTTGGTACCGATGGGGTATAAGCACGGATACGGGTAAGTCCGTTTCATTACGAGATCTCAGTAGTGATATATGTGATGACATGTTTTATGATGTAAATACCATGAGATGTCATTTGAGCATGTTAGCATGATTGCATGTTTTATATCATTTGCATTAGTATGACATGTGTGGGTGATATGAGAGGAGGGGGATATGATATCCGTGTCTTTGGGACACTGTGTCTTTGGGACACCGTAGGTTTGGCACCTCCAAAGTGGTTTGGTACCACAGCTTGATTTTGTGACTTCGGTCACCAGTGATTTGGTATCACATTTGTGTCTTTGGGACACCGGAGGTTTGGCACCTCATAGCGTCTCGTCCCAGTGGCTTAGCACCACAAAGGGGTTGGCCCCCAATTGATTATACGGGATTGACGCCAAAGTGATTTGGTATCACACGATGGGGTTGGCCCCATCATCGGATTTTGTGATCGCGGTCACCGGTGATTTGGTATCACACTGTGTCTTTGGGACACCAGAGGTTTGGCACCTCATTGCGACTCGTCCCTGTGGTTAACACCACCGTGGGTTGGCCCCACTTTGAGATATGGGATCGTCTGCTAGTGATTTGGTATCACGCGATGGGTTGGCCCCATCATTGGATTATTCGTGACTTTGGGTCACCAAAGGGTTTGGCACCACACTTATGGATATCGTGACTTTGGGTCACCGTTGGTTTGGCACCACCGGTGGTTTGGTACCACACGGGGTAGAAAGGTGATATGGATGGTTAGGATCGGGGTGCATTGGTAATGTTGCTATGATATGATGTGTGTTAGCATGTTGTTTTATCGGGAGTGGGATTTATGCACTGAGTCTTGCAACTCACCCTCTCCTTTGACATTTCAGGTGACACTTAGACGCGGACATGGAGCCGGGATGGACTCGAGGTGCTCATGCCATGCTTTAATAAAGATTTGCTCAGACTTTACAAAATTTGGTACTTTAGCTTATTTACTACTATTTGGTTTTATTTTGGGTTGTAAATGGCCTTTAAATTAGGTTTTACTATGGTTATGCTTAAAGTAGCTTTCTAATATGCTTTAACAAATTAATTGAGTTAAAATTACTAAAAACTTGGAAGGTCAACGGTTTCAAAACTATAACGCAATGTGTTTTAAACTTTACCATCGGGTATCACTCTAAAACATTAAAATATGGCAAAGCAATCATGCCAAGATTTCGAAAAGTATAAAATTTGACAAGGAGTTTGTCATCGAATCTTTAACCAGAAACCTAACCCTTCAAACGCGATTTTCCCCGTAACATGCCAGATTCGGTCGTGGTGTATTGACCGGGTTTGGGGTGTTACATTGAGGGTTGAAAGTTAGTGGGAGAAGAGGGAAGGGAGGGGTGGGTTAAATAGATTTCCAAACCTGGTACCATCCCATGCCCGTTTCTCCTTAGGCGTGTTCAGCCCGTGCTTGGAAAGTCAGTAGCTTCACACGGTTATGGGGCACGGCCGTGCCCCTTTGTCAGTGCCCGTGGTGTAGTGGTTGGATCCGTGACGTCAAAAAGTGGTTGGAATTGATTCGTACGGCCTCTGCTATGTCAGTACGGGGATTTTTATGGTCCACACGGCCACGACCACGCCGCGTGCAAGGCCGTGTCCCGGAATTCTGCACCCTTTGTTAGTTTAAAGCTAGATATTATAAAGAAAGGATAAGAATAGAAATAAAATAAAAAGTTAATGGGGTTAGTGCTCAGGTTGCCTCCCGAGAAGCGCTCGCTTATAGTCTTAAGCTAGACTTTACCTCTCATTTACTTCTTCAGGGTGGTTTGAGGAGTTGGAAGTCCTTCCTCATGCTATCATTTGTGTCTTCGTGAAAAAATTTAAGTCGAGATGTGTTTATAATAAAAGTACCAAAAATAGGATTACTTACCTCGACTTGTTCCGTGTGGGAAACCACTGGTAACCCTAAAGATATTTCTTTGTTTGTGCTAGGGTCTGGAGGAGATATTCGAGGATCTGCCTGATCTAACAGTACCTGGTCCCCTATTTTGAAGTGGTTTGTTGTTCCTATTAGCTCTTTTGGGGGCTCTTTCGGTTTTACCTCGTGTGGTTCTGTTTCTTCGTCGTGTATCCCTAATTTCTCCTTGAAGTGTGTCTTCCACTCGTCTAGATCATCGAACTGAATTCCTCGTTCCTCATGAGTTATTTCTTTGTTGGCATGGGGTTTAAAATGGGGTTCAGTTGTATTCTTTGGTGGTTCTTCCTGAAAATGAGGATTAACCGAATGGTTATCAGTAGAATTTACGTTCTCTCCTTGATTACTCGATGTTCTAGCCGAGTCGAGAGCCTTGAGGGTGACCGTTTCATTACCTACACAAATTATGAGTTCTCCTGCATCAACATCAATTTTAGTCCTGGCAGTTGCTAAAAAGGGTCTTCCTAAAATTAGGGGATCGAATTTTCTTCATCCATGTCTAAGACAACAAAGTCTCTTGGGAAAACGAATCATCAATTTTACAAGAACATATTCGATAATACCCTAGGAATTCTAACAGCTTTATCACCTAATTGAATGCTCATCCTAGTTTGTTTGGGTTTCCCTAGACCTAATTGCTTAAACAATTTGTACGGCATGACATTTATGCTTGCCCCTAAATCATAACGCGATTATCAACGCTTAGTCTACCAATTAAACATGGAATTGTAAAACTCCTGGATCTTTTAGCTTTTGTGGTAGTCTATTCGTAACATTGCCGAGCACATCAAGCGCTAATTCCACATGTGGATCTTTGTCTAACTTGCGCTTATTCGCCAAGAGATGTTTTAAAAAGTTCCTCGAATCGCTTGTCTTGTGTTACTGATTTTGGCTTGTCTTGTGTTACCTCAACTTTACCTTTTTCTACCTTGTTTCCTTGTGTTGGACCGGTTCATCTACTTCTTCACTTTCTTGAGTCGTTATGGCTTGGATTTGCTCCTTTGGATTAATTTCAGATTACTCGGTGAGACGCCCCTTGCGCGTCGTTCGGATAATAGCTTCTCATGAATTTGTCCGATCGATGGGTAATTTCCCGATTGCCTTTGTAAGTCCTCCAACTTGGTTCTCGATCGTTTTGATCGATGTTTGTTGGGTGTCGAGTGTTACCTCGCTTTTTGGAGACGGGCTTCGTGGATGCTATGAATTTGTTCAACGCCTCTTCAAGATTCGGCTTTTTTCCCGTGGATAGGGCTGATTTTGGAAATTTTGAGGAGGTTGTTGTCTTTGATTTCCTTGGTTTCCTTGTCCTCCCCACGAAAAATGTGGGTGGTTCCTCCAACCTGGATTATAATTATTACTATATGGGTTATTATTAGATCTCAAATTGTTACCTATATAGTTCATCCTGCTCACTCTCTCGTGCCCGGTTGGTAGGGTGGGTACTGGGACTCGCGCCACGCTTCCACTGCGTCGCAGACCGTATGACCGGATGTACTGCGAAGAACACAAACTATCAAGCTTTTTATTCATCAACTCTACCTGATTTGTTAGCATGGTTACTGCGTCGAGGTTGTAAACTCTGGCTGTTTTTGTTGGCCTTGTTCTTGTAACTTGCCACTGATAGTTATTTAACGACATCTCTTCAATAAATTCATAGGCTGCCTTAGGAGTTCTATTATTCAAGGTTCCACCGACGGCTGAATCAATTAGTTGTCTCGTTGAGGGGTTTACACCGTTATAGAATGTCTGGACTTGGAGCCACAAAGGTAAACCATGGTATGGACACCTTCTCAAGAGATTCTTATATCTCTCCCATGCATCATATAATGTCTCTAAATCCATCTGCACAAAAGAAGAGATATCATTACGTAATTTGGCCGTTTTGGCCGATGGGAAATATTTTAATAAAAATTTTCGGTCATTTGTTCCCATGTAGTGATTGACCTTCGGGGTAACGAGTTTAACCACTGTTTAGCTTTATTCTTTAATGAAAAGGGAAATAACCGAAGTCGTATGGCATCATCAGAAATGCCATTTATTTTGAAGGTATCACGTAACTAAAAAGTTAGCTATATGAGTATTTGGATCTTCGCCCCGCAAACCATCAAATTGAACAAACTGTTGAATCATTTGTATAGTGTTAGGCTTTAATTCAAAATTATTAGCAGCTATAGCGGGCCTAACAATACTAGATTTGGCTCCTGTTAAATGAGGTTTAGCATAATCAAACATAGTACGCAGAGCATTATTTTCTGCCACATCTTGTGGTGGAAGATTATTTTCGTCCATCCCTTCAGTAGGATTGGATCTGTCTTCTCGCTCTCCTTTTTGGTAATTTAGGGCTCGCCTAATTTCTCTGCGATTTCTCCGAGCGGTAGCTTCAATATCACTGTCGTACTCTAAAGGTCCTCTCGGGTTCCTTCTAGTCATAAACTAGAGGTACCTGCTAGGAAAAGAAAGAAAGAAAATTTAGCAAATTTAAAATTAAAACTAAAAATAAAAATAAATTGCGAAAAATAAAAATAATGGCTAAAGTAATAAAAATAGAGCTTTCTTAATATTTTAGTTCCCTAAGAATTCGCGCCAAAAACTTGATCGCTGTGAATCAAAGTTTTAAAATTTATAAAAAGAATGATCGAACCTGGAAACTAACTCTGACAACGATTGAGGCAAGTGCACCTATCGAACAGTAGTATAGCTTAGGCAAGACCGGATTATCGAACCCAAAGGAACTAAAAGTACTAATACTAACTTTCTTTCTATTATTTAGCCTAAAATAAGTGAAGTTGTTTATTAATCTAAATTAATTAACTACTAAACTAAAGACTCTTAGACAAAGAAGAATGAATTTGGAAAATAACTTGGGAAAAACTCAGTTGATTTAGACGATACCTTAGGAAGAATCCACCTAGACTTCACTTGTTATCTAACACTGAACCATACGACTTATTCACTTAGTTTGATCCGTAAGACTCCCTAACGTATATTAAACCCTCTCTCGAGGCGAATAACGCCTCTAACCCTAGGTTAATTAGTGGAACTCTCGCTTCTCTTATAATACCCCTAGAATAGCATAGAATCGATCTATGGACTTTCATATTAGGTTTCACCCTAATCCGCAAAAATCTCGTCACCCTATCTCTAGGCGTGCGATCAACTCCGCTTAATTATGTTGGATCTACTCTTAGGCGTGGTCTATTCCTCCTCCACCTAAGCACATTAAATTTGGATTAAGCTCACATAATTAAGAACAAACTAAGTATTTATCATATAATTCAGAAAACAATAACAAGATTCATCATAGGTTTCATCCCCTTCAGGTATCTGAAAGGTTTAGTTCATAAAAATAAAGGAAAAAATCTCAAGAGAAAAGATAAAACAAAACATAAGAAATCCCTAAAACCCCCTGAAGGAATTGAAGGAGAGATCCTCCGTCTTGAGTATAATTCTAGCTTCTTTAGATGGATCAACTGGCTATCCCTGAGTGAATCCCCACATATCTGCCTTCTCTGGCCTAGCACGGCGCCCCTAGATGATGGCTTTGGGCTCCCCCTCTTAGGTCATACTTAGGGTGTATTTATAGGCTTTTGAAATACGTTTCTTTTTCCCTAAGTATCCTTTCCCGAATGAAATTGCTCTTCTCCACGGCAGAGGCATGGCCATGGCGCACGCCCGTGTGAATCGTGGCCAGGCCGTGTTCGGATTTCTTTAATGAGACACGGCCGTGTGAGTCGGGGTTAGACCGTGTTCTAGATGATTGACTTGGCACGGCCGTGTGGGTCCAAGTCTAGGCCGTGTCGATTTCCTCATTAGCCCATTTTGGTCCGTTTAGAGCCCGTTTCTCGTTCTTTTTGTCCTTGGGTGCTTTCCTGAGTATAAGACATGAAAAGAAAGGATTAAGAGCACCTTTTTACATAAATCAGGGGATAAATCATCCAAAAGCATACTAAATGTGGGCCTAGAATATGTTACTATTTTGGTTTATCAGGAGGTCTTGTGTTCGAATCCCAGCGGGAGCAAGGGTGTTAATTTTTAATTCGGTTGGCTGAGAGAGTTTGAGTGGTCTTGTAATTCTGAGGTAGTTGAGGTTGAGTTGTTAGTGGGGAGTTGGGATTATAATCAAATTTTTTTATTTTGTTTTATTTTTTTCTTTTTTTTTCAAATTTTTCTCTCGTCCAAAAAAAAATTCTGACGTCAATTTTGTTATTCCCTTTCTTTGTATTTTTGTTCTTTTCTTCGTTTTGCTATCTCCTCCTATCCTGTTCAAACTATCGTCAAATCTTTGTTTTTTAGGATTTCTGTCTTCCTTCGTTCGTTTTGGTAAGTGAGATTTTGGTGTTTCTATAACTTTTGATTTCCAAAACGCTTGTTATAACTATACCTTTTGTTTTGGCGAAATGGTGAGTAGTTAAGGGAATTATTTCTGCAATTTTGTGGTGTAGGAGAAGGTTGTGAGGAGTGAAGTTTTACTCCGACAGCCTAAATCGCGCTAGTGTCTGTTCATGTCATCAGTAAGTTATGTGCGTTATTTCGGGTTATGTGTCGATTCGTAAATTGATTGCTAATTTGTCATTTGGATGCTATTTCTTAGATTTTGGAGGGCTCAAAATTTTTGTAGCATCTGAAACGAACCAGGTGTGTACTCCTAAGACGAAAAATTGAGGTTTGGCAAAAGCCGAAAAAGGGCACTGTCGACGCAACACAGGTGTGTGCCCGGCTATGTCGGTGGTCGTGTGCGAGACACGACCGTGTGTTTGACGAAAGAGTGGCCGTACGCAGGACACGACCGTGTGATGGTGTGGGTGTGGGCGTGTGGTTTTGGGCTAGGCCGTGTGGGTCACACGGGCAAAGCGAATCTAGGCGTGTGGGCCCACACAGGCCAGCCACATCGGTACGTGGTCCCATAATTCTAAATTTTCCCTAGGGTCGCTCGGGTCATTCCAATCGACTGTAGGCCTACCGTAGGGTCTATAAGGGTTAACTAAACCCTATTTTGTATGCTATGGTATTCTGATAGATGAATCTAATTAGAATACTAAATGTATGTTTGATTGTACTATTTAAGTAGGTATCCATCTGTTGAAGAGTATGTTAAGTATGTTAAATCTGATATATCTACATCTGTATTCTGTATCTGTGTTTCGGGATGGGAATCGTATATGTGGAGGAAGTGATCTGTATGGCGACTCTTCGCCTATTTTCTGGCAGCTTGACTGCATATTATTTGTTATGTGTCGTATCGACACTATATGGTGTGTAGGGATGGGTGGGTGTTTTTAACCCCACATGATGTGATGGGGTGGTCAGAGATGGTGTGTAGAGGATGGGGGTAGGATTCTGTATATCTATTATGTTTATCTGATTTTGGTATCTGTATCTGATTGATCATAAAATTTTGTTTACGACTATTTTTGTTGGGTTACACACTGAGTTTACAAAAACTCACATCTGTTTGTCTATTCTATTCAGGTAATCAACAAACTTAGGTGGGTCGATGCGACGGAGGCTCAGCGGTGACCACTCGACCGAGAACTGGTTATACTTAGTAATTAATAGTTTTATTTTAAATTCTTGATTTATTTGAGCGTTTGTAATTTTTTGGGACTCTCTCGACTGTATGGTTTTAACGGTTTGTTTTGGTTTTGTTTGCTTTCTATCCTGCGTGGTTTGAAAAAATGATTTATGAAAACGACGGTTTTACGCAAACAAAGGTTTTTTCTGAAAATACAAATTGGATTTCCAAAATATAATGGTTTCTAAGGCTTCCGCTGTAAATTATGTCTTGGCAAATGAATTAATTAAATAACGTTTTCGGTAATAGTTGTATAAACGAGTATGGGTTGTAAACTTGGATGATTTATCGAAGAACACTAATTTCGAAACCCTTCATTGTAACATTACCAAATTCGGCCATAATGTCTAGGCCGGGTTTAGGGTGTTACACCAAACACATATTTATATCTCAAATGGCACAAAACATCCCAAGATACCTATCAACATAAACATACCAAAACAATCATTCAAAATGCATTTAGATCCCAAATCATGCATTTACCATCACACACCACAACCAACCAAAATACCAATTAAGTTTTACATCAATACACATATCATATACTTAAAATAGCACAAAGTATAACCATAGTGCTTATAATATACACAACAAAAACCCTATTTACATGCCACTTATAACCAGACCAAAATAAATAGATAGCTATTGAATGAGCTGTTGGATAGTGTAACACCCCAAATCCGGCCTGGACGTTATAGCCGAATCTGGCAATGTCACATGATAGTGCTTTAGAAAACGTAACTGCGTTCAAACCATTTTTAGGTATCTTAGGCTATCGCCAAAACGTGTCATTTATATATTAATTGTCCATTTTCAAAACTTTATACGTTGCGAAAGCTTTTAAAACGAATTGCGAGCTCGTACGTATTTTGATACAACCTTTGTTTATTTTGAAAACTCGCGTCTTGTCCTACTGCTAGCAGTTTATGAAATAATCATCCCAAGTTTTGAACTAAAACCCAAAATGCCTTATTACATAAAATTTACCCAAATATAACCAAAGCAGAATTAAAAATAAACCATAAATAAGTATCCAGAATCGTGGTCACCGCCGAGTCTTCCGCTTCACCGATCTGTCTACTGCTGGGGATTACCTGAACAGTTTATATAGAAAAGGGTGAGTTTTCACAACTCAGTGTGTAATCCCCTCAGAAAACATACACACACAGTAATATCACATAACAGACATACATTCACAGTTCGAGTTTGAGCCCATTACAGAAACGGTGTAGACCATAGCCCACTCAGATACAGAATCAGATATGGTCTAGGGCCTTAGCCCATTTCAGTCATAATAAACAGATTAGACAGAATAGCAAAATCCTACCCACCAGCCTCTACACACCAACTCCGTCCAACCCTACACACCATGTGGGGATAAAATCAACCCACCCATCCCTACACACCATGCTGTAGCGAATGCGACACATAATCGTAAAAGTTGCACTGGTTTGCGGATAACAAAGCTTGAGAGCCTTTCAGATACTTCCTTCGAATCATCAACCCACCCCGATGCAATGCAACATACATAAAATGTCATGCTATTATGCAAACACAGTTCATACATTCAGATACCAGAATTCATGCTCGGTACAGAAATCAGAAAGTTAGGTCACATAGTTAGGGGTCTAGGTAAAGCTTACCGACCCTTCATTAGGTCCAAAGTCGACTAGGGCGACCCGTGCAACCTTACAGAACATTATATAAAAATGGGTCACACGCCCATATGGCATGCCCGTGTAGGCCCACACGCCTGTGTGGCCCACACGGCCCAAATTGGCCTTGGCCGTGTGAATCACACGGCTTGGCCCAGAATCCCACATGCCCGTGTGGTTCACTCGTGTGGGCTCACACGCCCGTGTGGCCCACACGACCCAATTGGTCGAGCCTGTGTGTCGGACACGGCCTTGGCTAGCAATCACACGGCCGAGTCACTCGCGCACGGCCTGGCTCGTCGATCACACGGCCGTGTGGTGACTTACAGTCTTACACACGGCCTACCACACGGGCGACCACACGCCCGTGTGGCGTCGAAAGAAGGGTTTTCGGCTTTCGTCAAAACCTCGTTTCCTACATTTCCAGGTACACACCTGGTTTCAATTGAAGCTAAAATGACTCGCAAGCACTCCAGTACCTATATTCGATAATTCAAGGCCCCCATTTAGTAAGATAACCGAGATTTAAATGAAATTTTAACGAGGCGTTTATCCCTATCTATCGAAACCTTACCTTCGATCGAAATGAAAATTCCACGCGCTTAACTGGTCAATTAAGAACGATATTCCATCCCTTGATTAATTTTTGAATTCCAAAAAGGAAATCTCTCTTAGAAAGAACACAGAACGTTTAGAAAAGAAAAATCCAAACTTAGCAATAGCTAGCCCTAAAGCTGAATAACGATCCACAGAACTTGAAAGTAAAAAGAATAACAGCAAGGAATGGAAAGGGGCGGCGGCAAGGGTTTTGGAGAAGAAGAGAGAAATCAAAATTTTGTTTTTTGTTGGGGAGAGGAAAACTGAACAGATTTTCTGATATTCCCCTTATCATCTCCCCAAAGCTCTCCTTACTATCAGATTTTCAATCAAACACAAACTCTTTGGGCGTGATAGCCAAAAATAATGCTCACGCCGAGATTCGAACACAGGGCTACCAATACTCCAACACTCCACTTAACCACCAGACCAGCAGGCCCATTCTGTTAATTACTTACACACTTTAATTTATAAGCCTATTAACTAGAGATATGGCTTAATTCATAAAAATACCAAAATTTACCCAAGTTGAGACTTGAACTTGGGACCTCCCACACACACTCAGAACACATAACCACTGAAGCATACACTCATACATGTCAAAATTACAAAAGCCGAAATTAAAGAAAATCAGGGCGTTACAGATAGTGTGATATCCAACAACATTCCAATCAACAGTAAAAGTCTGACAATCTACAAAGAAGAAAAACCAAATAGAGTAAGCTTACGTAAAGCTTAGTAAGTTCGTAAAACGAAACATCACATACTTGTATATATAATTCCAAATCATACGTAACATAAAGCTAACAATCCTTTGTCGTATTTTATCGTTTCAACTATCCGAAACAATTAATCCTGGATGATTCATATCACCAAAATATAACCTGTTAATAATCATATGCCAAGATATAATCAACCTGTGATAATTCATCATATCTTCCTATAAATTTTTCATTTCAATAGTTAACTGTTTTACCCAGAGAACAATAGTAAATTGACTTCGGATACACGGAAGGGTAACGCTCACACGAGATGACAAAATGACATTAACCGATACACGATGATGCTTACACAAGCTTCAAAAAATCCACAACACATGCAGGATCTCAAGCCATCAGTATGGTATCCATCATCGATACATAGTACCTACTAAATATAACATTGACACAAAGTGTCTGCTACTACAACACCAGTACATAATACCTACTGAATATAAATTGAACATAGCCAACACCGGCACATAGTACTTGTTAAATATAAATGGCAGGTAGCCAACACCGGTACATAGTACCTTTTGAATATAAATCCTAATGACATGTCATTTGTATCCTAGCATTTCACTAAGTTTACATGGGCTTTAACCTGTATTTCATAACCTTTTCATCTTTATACTATTATATCATGATCAACCTGCTCATATACATTTCATACCATATACCATTCAATTCTCACACACTCATTTACCATGCTTTACAAATCAATCTTTCATTTCTAATTTCATATCTTACTTCAATTAATCATGTTAACTATTGATCGCTGTGAATCAGAGCTTTAAAATTTATAAAAAGAATGATCGAACCTGGAAACTAACTCTGACAATGATTGAGGCAAGTGCACCTATCGAACAGTAGTATAGCTTAGGCAAGATCGGATTATCGAACCCAAAGGAACTAAAAGTACTAATACTAACTTTCTTCTTATTATCTAGCCTAAAAATAAAGAGAGATTGTTTATCTAATCTAAATTAATTAACTACTAAACTAAAGACTCTAAGACAAAGAAGAATGAATTTGGAAAATAACTTGGGAAAAATTCAGTTGATTTAGATGATACCCTAGGAAGAATCCACCTAGACTTCACTTGTTATCTATCACTGAACCGTATGATTTTATTTACTTAGTTTGATCCGTAAGACTCTCTAACGTATATTAAACCCTCTCTTGAGGCGAATAACGTCTAACCCTAGGTTAATTAGTGGAACTCTCGTTCTCTTATAATAACCCCCTAGAATAGCAGTAAATTGGTCTATGGACTCCCATATTAGGTTTCACCCTAATCTGGAAAAATCTCGTCACCCTATCTCTAGGCGTGCGATCAACTCCGCTTAATTATGCTAGATATCCTCTTAGGCAGGGTCTATTCCTCCTCCACCTAAGCATATTAAATTTGGATTAAGCTCACATAATTAAGAATAAACTAGGTATTTATCATATAATTTAGAAAATAATAACAAGATTCATCATAGGTTTCATCCCCCTTCAGGTATCTGAAAGGTTTAGTTCATAACAATAAAGGAAAACATATCAAGAGAAAAGATAAAACAAAACATAAGAAATCCCTAAAACCCCCTGAAGGAATTGAAGGAGAGATCCTCCGTCTTGAGTATAATTCTGGCTTCTTGAGATGGATCAACTGGCTATCCCTGAGTGAATCCCCACAAATTTGCCTTCTTTGGCCTAGCACGACGCCCCTAGACGATGGCTTTGGGCTCCCCCTCTTAGGTCATACTTAGGGTGTATTTATAGGCTTTTGAAATATGTTTCTTTCTCCCTAAGTATCCTTTCCCGAATGAAATTGCTCTTCTCCATGGAAGAGGCACGGCCATGGCGCACGCCTGTGTGAATCGTGGCCATGCCGTGTTCGGATTTCTTTAATGAGACACGGCTGTGTGAGTCAGGGTTAGACCGTGTTCTAGATGATTGACTTGGCACAGCCGTGTGGGTCCAAGTCCAGGCTGTGTCGATTTTCTCTTTGGCCCGTTTTGGTCCGTTTTGAGCCCGTTTCTCGTTCTTTTTATTCTTGGGTGCTTTCCTGAGTATAAGACATGAAAAGAAAGGATTAAGAGCACCTTTTTACATAAATCAAGGGATAATTCATCCAAAAGCATACTAAATGTGGGATTAAAATATTTTACTATTTCAGTTTATCAAATACCCCCACACTTAAGCTTTTGCTTGTCCTCAAGCAAAATTCTCACTTTACAATTAAAACGAACTTCCTATAATTCATAATAGTCATTGATAGTGTCTCATCATAATTCAGGGATAATTTATACATGGATAATTCAACTCAAAGTGTCCTAAAAATTCAAACACTATAAGCCTTATATTTTGTAGCACAAAACATAGGTGTTTCCCTTCATCTAAATAATTACCTCTGATTCGAAATTGTCAAGGATTGACATCCTCACTAAAGATTCACTCAAATCACTCAAAGTGTTTAAGGTTCAAAATTCAGGCACTTAAAAGTCAAACATGAAGAGTTAATCCCATAGGCTTGCATGAAAATCAAATCCCCACCACTGAAATATGAGATGAAACACAAATCAAAAGGTCTTTGTTAGGGTTGTAACGGGGCTAGGGTTAAGGTGTGGAATAAGGCTGAATTAGAGGGTTAGAATCGAGACTGAATTGACAAATTACCTAACTAAGAACTAATGAACCAATAATAATAATTACATTAATTGAAAACTAATAATACTAATAATACAAGCTTCTTCTTCGATATTTGAGATTTAAATAAATGTATAAGCTCGTTTAATCACATAACTAATAATGAATATACTTTGTCGTTTTTTTTAAGTACATAATAAATACATAATAAAGGATAAATTACTAAAATTCATAATTAGGCAACTAATCAGATCAAATCTCGATATAGGGGTAGTTAGAAAGAATGGTGATAACAATTACAAAGGGTTTTGGGTTAATATTAGTGGGTGAGTCAATAAATAGGGTTGTTAGGATTAAAAGGGGTTCACTAGGGGTTAATTTTTGAAGGTAGGCTTTTAATGGAGTTAGTGGGTTAAAACCTAGGTGCCTTTATCATCTCTGTATATCAAATCAAAAGTGTGGTCTCGACATGTATAATCGATGCAAGTTCTAGAATAACAAATCAGTGTTGACATACTCATAATCAATAAAGTGAGCAAGAAAAAGCATTTATGCTCTATAAGGCTCAAAAACTCACAAAAATTATGGGTATTTTTGACATCAACCTTGTAAATATCAAATTTCAAGGTAATATTTAAATTCAGGTAGACGACCTAGAAAATTTTTAATTCAGAAAAATAGACTTATTATGCTTTATTCTATAGTATTCTTAGAATTTAATCATCAATGCACAATTATAAATGACTTAATCTAAAACATATCAATAAAAATCATAAATCATCAGAAATTTCATCCTAATTAGTAATATGAGGAAATTACTTTCAAACAAGACTAAATTTAAGATTTTGAGAACAATGCAAAAAGTTTGGAATCTAATTTCAGAAATTTGAGAATAATGAAAAAAGTTAGGCCACTTTTTTAGGTTGTTCACCCCCACACTTAAGATGTACATTGCCCTCAATGTACACAGATATATAACATAAATGTAATGTTCAGATCAAAAGATATGGGGATAAGTAAAACTCCCTGAATTATGGATGAGCTTCTTGGAGGATGTGGAAAATACGTTGGAGGGGCCGGTCTGGATGTGGTGGTTGCCCACGAGTTCTGCGCTAGATGAAGAAATTGGTAAACTCGTGGATGATTAGCCAGGATTTATTAAGATACATTTAAAATAAACTAAATATATAATTAAAGACAAGAAAGGTAAAGAGAAAGAAAATAGACATTGAATTAAACTAATGCTAAAAGATAAAGGGGCTTGAGAATCCTTATTGGTAGATGGCTCGCGAGGTGGATGTGACCTCTAAGGCTGCAGAGGTACTGGTGGTGGCGGAATTAGCGTGATTCCCTAGCAGCCTTTAGAACCTAAAATTAAGAAACTAAGATAAAATAAACTAAATTAAGAAGAAGAGAAGTAAAGATAAGGAAAATAAAGGAGAAAATAAAAATAAAAGAATAGATAATTGGTCTCAAAGACCCTTGGCTTGTTGTTTGGATGAAGCTGCCAGCATGAACTCATGTGAATCAGTCTCCTTTGAGGAGACTGTGATTGGCCTTTTACGCTTCTTTTCCATGGATATGATGTTGTTGTAGCTCAAGAGTCTAAGGATTTATTAGGAAAATGGAAAAGGAAAGAGAGGGAAAAGAAATAAAGAAAGAGAGAAGAAAGAAGGAGAGTGGGTGAGAAGAGAAAGGAGAGGGGCATGGTGTTTAAATAGGATTTCAAGTCTGGCAGTTTCCCACGCCCGTGGACTGAGGGTGTGTCAATTCACACGGCCGATTCGCACGGCCGTGTTCCTAGGCGTGTTGGTTACCCCACGCTCGTGTCTAGCCTGTGTTCAACAAGTCAGTATGTTGGCACGGTTACGGTCACGAGCGTGTTATGCCCGTGGTTGGAAAGTCCGTAGCTTCACACGGTCATGGGGCACGGCCATGCCCCTTTGTCGGTGCCCGTGGTGTAGTGGTTGGATCCGTGATGTCAAAAAGTGGTTGGAACTGATTCGCACGGCCTCTGCTATGTCAGTACGAGGATTCTTATGGTCCACACGGCCACGGCCACGGCCGTGTGCAAGGCCATGTGACTTAGAAATCTACACTTCTGGTTAGTTTATAACTAAGTGTTCAGAAAGAAAAGAAGAAAAGAAAAATAAATTTAAAGCAAAATGTGAGAATAAATTATGTTAGTGCTCGGGTTGCCTCCCGAGAAGCGCTCGTTTATAGTCTTAAGCTAGACTCTCCTCTCGTTTGCATTGTCAGGGTGGTTTGAGGAGTTGAAAGTCCTTTCTCATGCCATCATTTGTATCCTCATGAAAAAGTTTAAGTCGAGATGTGTTTATAGTAAAAGTACCAAAAATAGGATTACTTACCTCGACTGTTCTGTGTGGGAAAACACTGGTTACCCTAAAAGGCATTTCTTTGTTTGTGTTAAGGTCCAGAGGAGATATTCGAGGATCTGCCTGATCTAACAGTACCTGGTCCCCTATTTTGAAGCGGTTTGTTGTTCCTATTAGCTCTTTTGGGGGCTCCTTCGGTTTTATCTTGTGTGGTTCCGGTTCTTCGTCGTGTCTCCCTAATTTCTCCTTGAAGTGTGTCTTCCGCTCGTCTAGATCATAGAACTGAATCCTTCGATCTTCATGTACTACTTCCTTGTTGGCTTGGAGTTTAGGATTGGGTTCAGTTGTATTCTTTGGTGGTGCTTCCTGAGAATAGGGGTTAACCGAATGGTTATCAGTAGAATTTAAGTTCTCACCTTGATTATTCGATGTTCTAGCCGAGTCGAGAGCCTTGATGGTGCCTGTCTCATTACCTACACAAAGTATGAGTTCTCCTGCATCAACATCAATTTTAGTCCTGGCAGTTGCTAAAAAGGGTCTTCCTAAAATTAGGGGGATCGAATTATCCTCATCCATGTCTATGACAACAAAGTCTACTGGGCAAACAAATCTGTCGATTTTTACTAGAACATCTTCGATAATACCCCTAGGAATTCTAACAGTTTTATCAGCTAATTGAATGCCCATCCTAGTTTGTTTGGATTTCCCTAGACCTAATTGTTTAAACAATTTATAAGGCATGACATTTATGCTTGCCCCTAAATCAGCTAACGCATTATCAATAGTTAGTCTACCAATTAAACATGGAATTGTAAAACTCCCTGGATCTTTTAATTTCTGTGGTAGTTTATTTTGCAAGATTGATGAGCACATTGCGTTTAGTTCCACGTGTGATGCCTCGCCTATCCTTCACTTGTTCGTCAAGAGATGTTTTAAAAATTTCCTCGAATCTGGCATCTGTGAAAGAGCTTCAAGTAGCGCTAAGTTAATATGTAATTTCTTTAAAAGTTTAAGAAACTTACCGAACTGTTCCTCTATATCGTCTCTCGTTAACGCTTCGGGATATGGTATGCGAGGTTGGTACTCCTTGATTACCGGTTTTGGCTTGTCTTGTGTTACCTCAACTTTACCTTTTTCTACCTCGTTTCCTTATGTTAGACTGGGTTCGTCTACTTCTTCACTTTCTTGAGCTGTTATGGCTTGGATTTGCTCCTTTGGATTAATTTCAGTATTACTCGGTAGACGCCCTTGCGGTCGTTCGGATAATAGCTTCGCAAATTTTCCGACTGACTGGGTAATTTCCCTAATTGCCTTTGTAAGTCCTCCAACTTGGTTCTCGATCATTTTGATCGATGTTTGTTGAGTGTCGAGTGTTACCTCAGTTTTTTAGAGACGGGCTTCTGTGGATGCTATGAATTTGTTCAACGTCTCTTCAAGATTCGGCTTCTTTTCCTGTGGATAGGGCTGATTTTGGAAATTTTGAGGAGGTTGTTGTCTTTGATTTACTTGATTTCCTTGACCTCCCCATGAAAAATTTGGGTGGTTCCTCCAACCTGGATTATAATTATTACTATATGGGTTATTATTAGATCTAAAATTGTTACCTATATAGTTCATCTGTTCGCTTTCTGTGCCCAGTTGGTAGGGTGGGTACTTAGGATTCGCCACAGTTCCACTTATGTCGCACTGCATTACTGGATGTGCCTACGAAGAACACAAACTATCAAGCTTTTTATTCATCAACTCTACCTGTGTTGATAGCATGGTTACAGCATCTATGTTGAAAACTCCGGCCGATTTTGTTGGTTTGGTCCTTGTAACCTGCCACTGATAGTTATTCAGTGACATCTCTTCTATAAATTCGTAGGTCGCCTCGTGAGTTCTATTGTTCGGGGTTCCACCGTAATTGAATCAATTAGTTGTCTCGTTGAGGGTTTACACCGCTATAGAAAGTCCGGACTTGGAGCCACAAAGGTAAACCATGGTGCGGACACCTTCTCAAGAGATCCTTATATCTCTCCCATGCATCGTATAATGTCTCTAAATCCATCTCGCACAAAAGAAGATATCATTACGTAATTTGGCCGTTTTGGCGGTGGGAAATATTTTAATAAAAATTTTTCAGTCATTTGATCCCATGTAGTGATTGACCCTCGTGGTAGCGAGTTTAACCACGGTTTAGCTTTATTCCTTAATGAAAAGGGAAATAATCGAAGTCGTATGGCATCATCAGAAACACCATTTATTTTGAAGGTATCACAGAACTCTAAAAAGTTAGCAATATGAGTATTTGGATCTTCGTCCTGTAAACCATCAAATTGAACAAACTGTTGAATCATTTGTATAGTGTTAGGCTTTAATTCAAAATTATTAGCAGCTATAGCAGCCTAACAATACTTGATTCGCTCTGTCAAATGAGGTTTAGCATAATCAAACATAGTATGAGGAGCATTATTTTCTCCCACATCTTGTGGTGGTGGGTTATTTTCGTCCATCCCTTCATAGGGATTGGATCTGTCTTCTCGCTCTTCTTCGGTGTAATTTAGGGCTCGCCTAATTTCTCTGCGCCTCCTAATGACGGTAGCGTCAATATCACTGTCGTATACTAAAGGTCCTCTCGGTTCCTTCTAGTCATAAACTAGAGGTACTCTGCTAGGAAAAGAAAGAAAGAAAATTTAGCAAATTTAAAAATAAAACTAAAAATAAAAATAAATTACGAAAAATAAAAATAATGGCTAAAGTAATAAAAAAGAGCTTTCTTAATATTTTAGTTCCCTAACAACGACGCCAAAAACTTGATCATTGTGAATCGAGCTTTAAAATTTATAAAAGAATGATCGAACTCGAAACTAACTCGACAATGATTGAGGCAAGTGCACCTATCGAACAGTAGTATAGCTTAGGCAAGACTGGATTATCGAACCCAAAGGAACTAAAAGTACTAATACTAACTTTCTTCTTATTATCTAGCCTAAAAATAAAAAGAGATTGTTTATCTAATCTAAATTAGTTAACTACTAAACTAAAGACTCTAAGACAAAGAAGAATAAATTTGGAAAATAACTTGGGAAAACCTCAGTTGATTTAGATGATACCCTAGGAAGAATCCACCTAGACTTCACTTGTTATCTATCACTGAACCAAGTGATTTTATTTACTTAGTTTGATCCGTAAGACTCCCTAACGTATATTAAACCCTCTCTCTAGGCGAATAACATCTAACCCTAGGTTAATTAGTGGAACTCTCGTTCTCTTATAATAACCCCCTAGAATAGCAATAAATCGATCTATGGACTCCCATATTAGGTTTCACCCTAATCCGGCAAAATCTCGTCACCCTATCTCTAGGCGTGCGATCAGCTCCGCTTAATTATGCTAGATCTCCTCTTAGGCAGGGTCTATTCCTCCTCCACCTAAGCACATTAAATTTGGATTAAGCTCACATAATTAAGAACAAACTAGGTATTTATCATATAATTTAGAAAATAATAACAAGATTCATCATAGGTTTCATCCCCTTCAGGTATCTGAAAGGTTTAGTTCATAACAATAAAGGAAAATGATAAACCGAAATAGTAACACATTTTAGGCCCACATTTAGTATGCTTTTGGATGAATTATCCCTTATTTTATGTAATTTGGTGCTCTTAATCCTTTCTTTTCATGTTATATACTCAGGAAAGCACCAGGGGATGAAATGAACGCAAAACAGGCTTAAAACGGGACAAATGGGCCAAAGCATGAAATCGACACGGCATGGACTAAAGATCACACGACCGTGCCTCCTTAAAGATCTCGAACACGGCCTGGACCACGATTTACACGGCCGTGCCTCATTAAAGAAGTCCGAGCACGGCTGGCCACGATCCACACGGCGCGTGCCATGGCCGTGTCCTGTCATTTGAAAGAGCAATTTCACTCGGATTTGGATGCTTGGAGGCAAAGAAACACACTCCAAAGTCTAATTAAACCCCCAATTAGCAATTGCACTCAAATTAGGATACTTGGAGGCCAGGTAACACATCTCAAAGCCTATATAAACACCCCAGGGGGCAACTTAATCGGGGAGTTCGACGAAACCTTCATCGAGGGGAGCCCAAAGCCATCGTCTAGGGGCATCGTGCTAGGCCGCAGAAAGCGGTTGTGGGGATTCACTCAGGGATAGCCAGTTGATCCATCTCAAGAAGCTAGGATTATACTCAAGACGGAGGATCTCCTCTTCAATTCCTTCAGGGGGTTTTAGGGATTTCTTATGTTTTGTTTTATCTTTTCTCTTGTGATGTTTTCCTTTATTGTTATGAACTAAACCCTTCAGATACTCGAAGGGGATAAAACCTATGATGAATCTTGTTATTGTTTTTTGAATTATATGATAAAGACTTAGTTTGTTCTTAATTATGTGAGCTTAATCCAAATTTAATGTGCTTAGGTGGAGGAGGAATAGACCTTGCCTAAGAGTAGATCCAACATAATTAAGCGGAGTTGATCGAACGCCTAGAGATAGGGTGACGAGATTTTTCCAGATTAGGGTGAAACCTAATATGGGAATCCACATATCAATTTACTGCTATTCTAGGGGGTTATTATAAGAGAACGAGAGTTCCACTAATTAACCTAGGTTAGACGCGTTATTCGCCTCGAGAGAGGGTTTAATATACGTTAGGAGTCTTACTGGATCAAACTAAGTGAATAAATCGTATGGTTCAGGTGTTAGATAACAAGTGAAGTCTAGGTGAATTCTTCCTAGGGTATCGTCTAAATCAACCGAGTTTTTCCCAAGTTATTTTCTAAATTCATTCTTCTTTGTCTTAGAGTCTTTAGTTTAGTTGTTAATTAATTTAGATTAATAAACAACTTCACTTATTTTAGGCTAAATAATAAAAAGAAAGCTAGTATTAGTACTTTTAGTTCCTTTGGGCTCGATAATCCTATTCTTTGCCTAAGCTATACTATCTTGTTTGATAGGTGCACTTGCCTCAATCATTGTCGAGTTAGTTTCGTGTTCGATCATTCTTTTTATAAATTTTAAAGCTCTGATTCACAGCGATCAGAAAAGATCTCAAGAGAAAAGATAAAACAAAACATAAGAAATCCCTAAAACCCCCTGAAGGATTTGAAGGAGAGATCCTCCGTCTTGAGTATAATTACGCTTCTTGAGATGGATCAACCGCCTATCCTCGAGTGAATCCCGTAAATCGCTTCTCTACGGCCTAGCACGGCGCCCTAGACGATGGCTTTGGGCTCCCCCTCTTAGGTCATACTTAGGGTGTATTTATAGGCTTTTGAAATACGTTTCTTTCTCCCTAAGTATCCTTTCCCGAATGAAATTGCTCTTCTCCACGGCAGAGGCACGGCCATGGCGCACGCCCGTGTGAATCGTTGCCAGGCCGTGTTCGGATTTCTTTAATGAGACACGGCCGTGTGAGTCGGGGTTAGACCGTGTTCTAGATGATTGACTTGGCACGACCGTGTGGGTCCAAGTCCAGGCCGTGTCGATTTCCTCTTTGGCCTGTTTTGGTCCGTTTTGACCCTGTTTCTCGTTCTTTTTATCCTTGGGTGCTTTCCTGAGTATAAGACATGAAAAGAAAGGATTAAGAGAACCTTTTTACATAAATCAAGGGATAATTCATCCAAAAGCATACTAAATGTGAGATTAAAATATGTTACTATTTCGGTTTATCAACTATAATATATATACATAAACACATATATAATTGAATTCAAATCATTATAAACATAATAAACCTAATATTAACTTGCCAAATTATAGTAGCTACCAAAACCTCGACTATGACTACGCAACGACTTTTCCTTTCTCGCGATTATCAACCGGTTGATTTGTTTCTTGATCTAAATATAATAATTCTATTCAATTAACTAATTTAATATCACAAAACATGTAAATTTACATATTTGAACCTTTGAAAACATCTTACACTTTTACCCTAAACTTTTACATTGTACACAATTTAGTCCCTAAACCCATTTCCACATCGATATCTTTACTGGCTGCAGCAACCCGAAGGCAACTGATGCTCAGCCTTAACCTGCTGACAAGTTAGACAGCGAGCAACGAAGTCAGTAACCTTACGCTTCAACCCTGGCCATCAATACAACTCTCGGAGATCTCGGTACATTTTATATTCTCGCCGGGATGCATAGCATAAGGGCTACTATGCGCTTCCCTCAGAATCGACTGTCGTAACTCCTCATCACTCGGTACACAAATTCGACCGCGGAAACAAAGTACCCCGTCGCAGTTAATCCCAAACTCAGTAGTATCCCCATTCTCAACCTGACGGAACCACACCTCAAACGACTTATCCTCCATCTGCTTACCTTTAATCTGATCAATCCACGTGGGCTTAACCTGAAGTTCTGCTAACAGACTCCCATCGTCGAATAAGCTGAGTCGAGCGAACATCACTCTCAGATCGGTCATAGCACTACGACTCAAAGCATCTACCACCACATTAGCCTTACCAGGGTGGTACTCGATGGTGCAGTCATAATCCTTAAGCAGTTTAACCCATCTATGCTGCCTAAGGTTTAACTCCTTCTGAGTGAGGATATACTTGAGGCTTTTGTGATCAGTGTAGATAGTACAATGTAACACCCCTTACCCGTATCCAATACCGGAACGGGGTACGAGGCGTTACCGGACTTAAGCCTCACGGTCGCTACTTAGGCTAATCGTGACTACTCTCTTCATTCACCTCAATCACCTCATTCTCGACTTACGAGGCCTCACTCATACACACGAGGGCTCTCGAGACTAATCCGAAACTTTTACGATTCTTAAAATCTTTTTCTTCAATTACAGGGCTCACACGCCCGTGTAGAACGAGACATGCCCGTGCATAGGCACACACGCCCATGTCCCCAGACCGTGCCTAAAAACCCAGTATTCTGCCAATTTGCCTACGGTTAAGGCACACGCCCATACATTTTGGGAGCACGCCCGTGTACCCTATCACACGTCCGTGCCTTTCACCCGTGGTCGACACTAACTAATCACACACGATTTTGACACGTCTGTGGGCCTAAACCTTGTGCCATACCTTAGTATTCTAACATATTCAACACGACCTCGGCACGCCCGTGTGCTTTAACCGTGTGACCATTCCAATTCTAATTTTAAAGTGCAGACTTCACACGGCCTAGACACACGCCCGTGTGCCTACCCATGTGAACCAGAACAAGGCTATTTGCCAAGCTCTTTGCATCCCTATAACTTACACAACTTATACTCATCCATTACATTCATAATCACTCAAATTGAATTGCCATCCCACATAGATGAATACATCTTTTCATGTAATATAGTAGCCAACAACTACGACATTATACAATTATCCCATAACTCATTTAGGCCAACACATTTGGCACAATAACAATGACTTAATCAACCTCATGTACTAGCCCTATACATGCCATGACTCATAATGACTTGATACCTCATACCAAGTGTCTCTTCGATAGTGCGAAAATATCTCCGGCGGTCTCTAACCCGAGCTAGCTAAATTATCCTATAAGAGATGAGAAAGAAAGAAGGGTAAGCAATAATGCTTGGTAAGTTCATATGCAATTAAGAATCAACTATCAATATTCATATGCTTATACTCAATCACAAGGTATTAGAATGAGTTTTACTCTTGAACTCCCAGTTACCTATTCAATCGTTCATAATGCTTACTCATTTCGTCTCTTACCACATTCTAACCATATCTCGGCTTAATGCTCGCATTCATTAACTTACCAGGCTACAAGCCAATTCGCTCGTTTAATTAGCATACATCCTGCACTGATCATCACAAGATCATATAAATCAACGTTTAATTAGCATGCATCCTGCACTGATCATCACAAGATCATATAAATCAACACATCATGCATTCTCAATAAACCACTCATGTTACCAATCTCTTGATGGTTACGCACTTAGCCCACCATCGAATCTCTTATAGGGTGGTATCGCACTTAGCCCACCATCATTCTTTAATAGGGTGGTATCGCACTTAGCCCACCAATTGAAACTAAACTCGATGGTATACGCACACGACCCATCAAGAATGAATAATAAGGTGGTAATGCACTCAGCCACACCATTAATAACATTGTTGATGGTATCGCACACAGCCCATCACTAATAATTAGGAAGGTGGTATCGCACACAGCCCACCATTAATATACATTTACGGATATACATATATATAATCACCTGCATTTCTCTATTTCAAATGTTCATCTGAGAACATCCTCACACATTGACATCCTTACATAGATTTCTACAATAATCATTTACTTTTACGCAATGCAATTATAAAAACAACACATACAATTAAGATGCATCATACACACATGACCCACTATGGGTTAATCACATACCCAATTCACCTAAATTTAGTTCTAACGCATACCTGTACCTCTCATGATACAACCACATACATTCTCATTTTCAGCAAATCTGTGGAATCACTCAAATTATTAAATAACACTTTTGAATCTCATACATGCAATCTCACATCGACATCATGCCCTTGATATGGCCTCACATGAAATATCATATCGGTGCCATGTCCCTGACATGGTCTTATTCAATATCTCATAGTGTGATTATGCATTCCACACGACATTGGAACATTAAATACTTCACTTAGAATTGCATAATTTAGCACATGAACTTACCTCGATGTCGAAAGGTCCGAAAATGGACTTTTGCCCACCTTTCTCTTTTCACCCGTACCAGGTCCGAAACCGGATTCCTTAAATCTAGAACCACAGAATTTACCAATCTAATCACTTATAAATC
This sequence comes from Gossypium sturtianum, assembly GCA_025698515.1. Classification (NCBI taxonomy): domain Eukaryota; kingdom Viridiplantae; phylum Streptophyta; class Magnoliopsida; order Malvales; family Malvaceae; genus Gossypium; species Gossypium sturtianum. The sequence goes on from CM046948.1 coordinate 14,354,385, forward strand.
ATAATATATCATAATCTACACTCTAGGCAAAAATGACTATTTTGCCCCTACACTTTGGCAAAAATTACGATTTTGCCCCTAGGCTCGTAAATAAATTTTTATCACATTTTCTCGATAAACAAGCCTAGCTGAACATTTAATCCTCTTACAACTATCCACAATTCCAACTATTTCATGCCCTAATGAATAATTTATAACTTTTGCATTTTAGCCCAAATTAGGTGTTTTCATAACAACACCTTTCACAAAAGTTGTTTATCAACATCCTATCATTCATTTTCTTCCATAAAACTCATCAACCAACATGAGACCTATCATGGTAAATCCATAGAATCTCAACCATTTTGCAAAATAGTCCCCTCATTAGCTAGCTTAAGCTTTGGGGACTCCAAAAGTACAAAAATTATCAACTAAAGCCATCAAAATCACTTACTTGAAGAGGAATTGAGTTGCTGAAATTTTCAAGCCTTCCAAGCCCTCCCATGACTGGTATTTTCGGTTGGGGAAGAAGAAATAAGGAAAAGATGATAACTTTTGCTTATATCATCTTATTTTATTCATTTGACCAACTAATACCACCAACTTTTGACCAAAATTTAATGTCTTTGTCCCCCTTGTCACATGGCCGGCCAACTCACTTAAAACAAGGCCAAATTGCACATTTGGGACCTCCAATTAATAATCCATAGCTATTTGGCACCTCTAGCAACTAAAATAGAATTTTCACACTTTATGCGATTTAGTCCTTTTTCACGACTTAGCTAGAAATTGCTAAAATTAAGGCACCAAAATTTTCATGCACCCTTATAAACATGTTATGACACATAAAATAACAAGAAAATAATTTCCTCTATCCTCGGTTTAGTGATTCTGAGATCACTATTTCGACTAGCCCCTAAATCGGGCTGTTACAACTCTCTCCCACTTAGAGATTTTCGTCCCCGAAAATCTTACCAGGAGGAATTGCTACTAACATTCTTAAAACGTTTCCATAAACTCCTCAAAATCACAAATCCACTTATCCTCAAGTTTCACTTGTCATCAACCTTTAAGCTATCACACACAAGGTTGAAGCTGTAACACCCCAAACCCGGCCCATTCACTACGACCGAATTTGAAATGCCACTGCGAAACACGTTCGAAAATATTCTTACTTAAGAGTAAAAATCGTTAAAAATTTGTTTCCTTTAATAAAACCTTTTCATGACTTAAAATATTCTAGGTAAAAATTAAATTATTATGAAAACACCGGATTCAAAACTTTATTATACACACTTAAGAAAATAAAATCATTTGCAATCAATATTTAAATTGTCAATCCATAATAAATATAATAATTAAACTTAATGAAAAATACTTAAACAACCTTAAATACTTTAATGGGCCTTATTACAATAAAGACTTAATCAAAATACTGAAACTATAAAAACTTAATTAATTAAATTATCTTACTGCATGGGCCACCTCGTATCCACTCCAACCCAGTCAGATCATCATATCACCTGCGATGTTTGATAAAATATTTGGGTGAGTCACACGGACTCGATGTGTAATTAATCCACTGAATTCCACCCACATGTTAACCACGTATTAACCCATTTATCAGATAACAAAATAGCATACTCACATATTAACACATTCTGGGCTTGGCCCATATTCATATCACATTCATCCAATAGAGTAGTTACCCACAAAATTTCCACATACTGGGCTTAGCCCATTTCCACACTGATCCACATTCATATACTGGGCTTAGCCCTTTTCTTAATAATCCACATATCAACTGGGCCTAGCCCATTTTCACATTAATCCACAAATCAAAATAATATGCAAAGTTATGCAATTATGAAGCCCAACCCAGCCTAGGGTCCATCCGTTACACCTAACTTGGCAGACTCCCTGCCCAAGGCTGTGGCTAATCCACCGTTCACATAGTGAACCACATATCTTACATTGGCAGACTTGCTGCTCAAGGCCGTGGCTAATCCACCGATCACATAGTGATCCACATATCTTACCTTGACAGACTTGCTGCTCAAGGTCGTGGCTGAGCCACCGATCACATAAGTGATCCCACATATCATTCAGTCCACGGTGATGCACACAGCTATCAACCGCCGAGATGTGGCACCTAGCCAACACCTCCCTTGATGAAGCACACAGCTAACATCAAGCGCCAATGTAGCACAAGGCTAACATCAGACCACGTACATAATGTACACCCTTTCCTTCCTTCATATCCATATCCCACCCATGCACATGCAGCATGTAATAGTGGCATAATAATAATAAATGCATGCACATGTTATTAAAGGCGCACAATCACATTTTTATAGGCATTATCACATTCACATCGGCACTTTCACATTCTTATCAACAGATAATACTAACCTGATTATCGTTATACCCCTTTTCAGGGTAATCACCACATAACTGCCATTGCACTGGTTAGTACATAATCAACACATACAGTATAGCAAAAACCCGGAAAACGGTGGGTTAATCACACACCTGATTACTTGTAGAACTACGCTTTCAAGATCAACGCTATCATTAAGTGATACTACGGCTATCTGCCTATTTTGCTGCTCTGACGCTGGTCCACACCCCGGTGGCTAATCTCGCACTGCAGAGACTGCTCTCCTTTTAAACTTGGGGATAGGGGCTACCCCTTTTCCTTCTTGACTAACACTTGCGTCCATCGTAGAACACTTATTCAGAAACATTCGGTCAATGGATAACATCATAATCCAAATAATACGAATCTTAACTATACTTACCAAAGATAATGAATCTGAATCCCGAAACTTGTCCTACTGCTGTCGATTTGCCCTTAAAACCAAAGTCAGAAATCGGTCACACTTATATCCCACTTATGGCCTTAGGCCGAAACTACAATGGCTTACCTTGCTGTAGTCGACTCCTTATAAGCTTCTTTAACGGTCCCTAACGTCGACACACAAAAGAAACGCATTAATAAGGCCCTAAGTCCATTCGGCCATTCCTAAAAATCAAGGTCTTACCCTTGATTTCGGCACCACCAAGAAGAGAAAAGAAAGCCGATTATGAAATGTGAAAACACTTACCACTACACGTTACTTGAAGAGGCTAGAAGAAAGACTCACACTAACGCTTTCGGTCTTAAGTCTTGCGACAAGAAGAGAGAATGAAAGTTGAAGAAAAGAGAAAGAATAGGGAGAAGAAGTGAGAAGCAATTCGGCTCAAAGAGAGAATTAGAGGAACAATTTTCGGCCAAGGAAAATAAAATGAAGAAAAGAATAGTTAAAGGATGGTCACCCCTATTTATACTACTCAATTTCGGCACTCCTACCTCCTCTCAAATTCCACTTCCTTCTCCTATAATAACTCTTGAACACATATTCAAAATATATAAAATAAATCTATACTAATCTTCTATTTATCAACTTAAAATAAATCCACCTTAATTAATAGAATAAACATTATCCATCATTAATCCCTTATCAAACTCCTAAATCATCTCTTATCACCTCTTCAAAAACAAATAAGATAAAATAAAAGCTTTATCTCCTCTTTATCTCTTATCCACATTTAAACTAAATAAAATAACACCTCTATTATCTAAAATAAATAATACAACCATTATCTCTACCTATTCAAAATAAACAAATAACAAAAATAAATCCAACACTTATCCTTACTCCAAATAATTTCAAAAGGATAAAAAGCTTAATCCACTTTCAATTAAAAGTCTAATTCCCAGTCCAATGCTTCTCTCTCTTGGCGCTTAAAAGCCAAAATTAAAACACCCAACTAACGCTCCCGTGCCTTAAACACAGGACTGTTGGAACCCTCAACTAGAGTAACGTCCCGCCACTTTGCCAAGGCGCCGATTGTGATATAATTCACCTGAACTCCTTTTAACACCTCTTTCCCTAGCTCCCCCTTTCTAACGCCAAAGCAAAATAAAAACACGCCCATGCCGCCAACAGGATTCGAACCAAGGCCCTTGACCAGGCGTCATTCCAGGCCCTTAAGTGGCGCATGGAAGCCACTTTACCAAGGCCGGTTTTTATGCCAACAAGCCTAAGATTTTTCCCTTAAGGCCTTTTAGCCCACTCCTTTTGACGCAAAAATAAAGGTCTCTGATGCACCCAGCGTTACTCGAACCTCTTCCCTCCTGCACTCCCTTGCACCTTAGCGCCTCAAGCCACTTTTCCAATTAATTTCTTGTGTCCTAAACTCCACAGAAATTCTTTTAAGGCCTTCTTGCCTAGTTTCCCCTTTTCACTTAAAATTCTAATATTTTCCAAAGTTTTCCCCTTCACCTAAAGTTCTCAAAAACTCCTAAAATATATCCAACCACACTTAAAGCCTACTAATCACTCGAGTTATGCTCCAAACGCATAACCCCTAATTTAGGATGTTACAATTCTACCCTCCTTAAAAATAATTTAGTCCTCGAAATTACTTACTAACGAATAATCGTACATCCTAACTCACCAAGACTACGCTTATGTCATGCGCACTCTGATCTTAACAAATCTAACACATCCCCTAGAACTCATTTCTAACGTCAGCGATTTAATCTGATTAAAAAGTTTTATGCATTAGTATTTGTTCCACTGTTTAACCGCGAACAATTTTATGAAAAGAATTTCTAGAAGTGGTTCTTTCGATCGAACAAAGTTTCAGTTCAAGTTTACTATTCTAATTCAGAGAATCACATTCACATTCATCCACAACATTCACTTCACCACTTTGGGCATTTACGATCATTCCCTACCCGAGGGTAATTTCGTCATTTTTCCTATAGGGGTATTTTGGTAATAAATTAGGATCAATTCAAAATCTTTACAAATCAAAGGTTACTTCAAAATTTTCAAAACTTAAGGGTATTTTGAAAATTTCCAAATCAAAAGTATTGCGGAAATTTCAAAAATCAAGGTTATTTTGGTAATTTAAGTCGTATTTTTTAGTAAATTTCCAAATCTGGGTATCTTAACATTTTGCAAAAATAGAATTTTCTGGTATTTCAGAAAGTAGAAATATTTTAGCAAACGTCGAGGTATTTTTGAAAATCTTAAAAACTAAGGGTATTTTAGTAATTTACAACACAGGGGCATTTTAGTAATTTTCCCAAATCAAAGTACATTGAATTTTTGCAAAATAGAGTTTTTGGACACTTTTGCAAAATAGAGGAATTTTATTTAAAATCAAGGGTAATATGGTACTTTTAGAAACCAAGGGCATTTTCGTAATTCTTCCACCAGGGGTATTTTAGTAATTTGGCAATTTGGAAAATTTTTCGAGAAATTTTCAAAATAGATTTTGTTACAAATCGAAGGGGTAATTTAAGGATTTAAAAAACTAAGGTTTTTATATATCAAAAAAAAAATACAGCTAGTCCCTTTCGGGTTTTAGTTACTGGGTTTAGCTTATGAATAAGTCCTCTCGGTTAGGGTGAACCGTAGCTACGCACCAGGTAGGATTCGAGTAAAGAGGAGGTGAGTCACTAGGAATGCTTAAATACCAAGCTCTTACTGAATCCACTCCTAGACATGCGCTGCTGATTGCCACACCTGCCTCGGCGACTTACTTCACGAGTTTGTTTAATAGTCCTTAAGTCTTATGCATGTGTTTGAGTGCACTAGCCCTAGGGTTCAATAGCCCTAATATTCTAATCTACGAGCCCAAATAAGCCCATAACAGTTCACATAAACAAGTCACTTCAATAATTAGAAATACTTACCTGGTGGTCTTCGGGTCGAAGATACAGGTGCCATGCCAGAATAACCTGAAATAGTTCATAAATTCTTATATTTTTGGAAAGCCCATTTTGAAAAACGTTTTTGGACCCAAAACCCTCAAAGCCGAGTTTTGAACCGGGCTCTGATACCAATTTGTAACACCCCAAACCCGACCCATTCTCTCGGCCATCGAATTTGAAATGCCATCTGCGGAACACGTTCAAAATATTCTTACTTAAGAGTAAAAATCGTTAAAAATTTGTTTCCTTTAATAAAACCTTTTAAATGACTTAAAATATTCTAGGTAAAAATTAAATTATTATGAAAACACCGGATTCAAAACTTTATTATACACACTTAAGAAAATAAAATCATTTGCAATCAATATTTAAATTGTCAATCCATAATAAATATAATAATTAAACTTAATGAAAAATACTTAAACAACCTTAAATACTTTAATGGGCCTTATTACAATAAAGACTTAATCAAAATACTCAAACTATAAATACTTAATTAATTAAATTATCTTCTGCATGGGCCACCTCGTATCCAATCCAACCCGGTCCGATCATCATATCACTGCGATGTTTGATAAAATATTTGGGTGAGTCACACGGACTCGATGTGTAATTAATCCACTTGAATTCCACTCACATGTTAACCACGTATTAACCCATTTATCGGATAACAAAATAGCATACTCACATATTAACACATTCTGGGCTTGGCCCATATTCATATCACATTCATCCAATAGGGTAGTTACCACAAAATTTCCACATCTTACCGGGCTTAGCCCATTTCCACACCGATCCACATTCATATACCGGGCTTAGCCCTTTTCTTAATAATCCACATATCAACTGGGCCTAGCCCATTTTCACATTAATCCACAAATCAAAATAATATGCAAAGTTATGCAATTATGAAGCCCAACCCAGCCTAGGGTCCATCTGTTACACCTACCTTGGCAGACTCCCTGCCCAAGGCCGTGGCTAATCCACCGTTCACATAGTGAACCACATATCTTACCTTGGCAGACTTGCTGCTCAAGGCCGTGGCTAATCCACCGATCACATAGTGATCCGCATATCTTACCTTGACAGACTTGCTGCTCAAGGCCGTGGCTGAGCCACCGATCACATAAGTGATCCCACATATCATTCAGTCCACGGTGATGCACACAGCTATCAACTGCCGAGATGTGGCACCTAGCCAACACCTCCCTTGATGAAGCACACGGCTAACATCAAGCGCCAATGTAGCACAAGGCTAACATCGGACCACGTACATAATGTACACCCTTTCCTTCCTTCATATCCATATCCCACCCATGCACATGCAAAGATGTAATAGTGGCATAATAATAAATGCATGCACATGTTATTAAAGCGACGATCACATTTTTATAGGCATTATCACATTCACATCGGCACTTTCACATTCTTATCAACGATAATACTAACTCGATTATCGTTATACCCTTTTCGTGGTAATCACCACATAACCGCCATTGCACCGGGTTAGTACATAATCAACACATACAATGATAGCAAAACCCGAAAAGCGGTGGGTTAATCACCCACTGATTATTTGTAGAACTACGCTTTCAAGATCGACGCTATCATTAAGTGATACTACGGCTTATCTGCCTATTTTGTCTTTAACTCGTACGCTTTGGTCCACACCCGGTGGCTAATCTCGCCTTCGCGGTGAGACTGCTCTCCTTTTAAACTTGGGGATAGGGGCTACCCCTTTTCCTTCTTGACTAACACTTGCGTCCATCGTAGAATACTTATTCAGAAACATTCGGTCAATTGATAACATCATAATCCAAATAATACGAATCTTAACTATACTTACCAAAGATAATGAATCTGAATCCCGAAACTTGTCCTACTGCTGTCGATTTGCCCTTAAAACCAAAGTTAGAAATCGGTCACACTTATATCCCACTTATGGCCTTAGGCCGAAACTACAATGGCTTACCTTGCTGTAGTCGACTCATTATAAGCTTCTTTAACGGTCCCTAACGTCGACACACAAAAGAAACGCATTAATAAGGCCCTAAGTCCATTCGGCCATTCCTAAAAATCAAGGTCTTACCCTTGATTTCGGCACCACCAAGAAGAGAAAAGAAAGCCGATTATGAAATGTGAAAACACTTACCACTACACGTTACTTGAAGAGGCTAGAAGAAAGACTCACACTAACGCTTTCGGTCTTAAGTCTTGCGACAAGAAGAGAGAATGAAAGTTGAAGAAAAGAGAAAGAATAGGGAGAAGAAGTGAGAAGCAATTCGGCTCAAAAAGAGAATTAGAGGAACAATTTTCGGCCAAGGAAAATAAAATGAAGAAAAGAATAGTTAAAGGATGGTCACCCCTATTTATACTACTCAATTTCGGCACTCCTACCTCCTCTCAAATTCCACTTCCTTCTCCTATAATAACTCTTGAACACATATTCAAAATATATAAAATAAATCTATACTAATCTTCTATTTATCAACTTAAAATAAATCCACCTTAATTAATAGAATAAACATTATCCATCATTAATCCCTTATCAAACTCCTAAATCATCTCTTATCACCTCTTCAAAAACAAATAAGATAAAATAAAAGCTTTATCTCCTCTTTATCTCTTATCCACATTTAAACTAAATAAAATAACACCTCTATTATCTAAAATAAATAATACAACCATTATCTCTACCTATTCAAAATAAACAAATAACAAAAATAAATCCAACACTTATCCTTACTCCAGCCGAATTTCAAAAGGATAAAAAGCTTAATCCACTTTCAATTAAAAGTCTAATTGCCGTCCAATGCTTCTCTCTCTCTTGACGCCAAAAGCCAAAATTAAAACACCCAACTGCTGCTCCCGTGCCTTGAACCCGGGACCTGTTGGAACCCTCAACTGCAGGTAACGTCCCTGCCACTTTGCCAAGGCGCTGATTGTGATATAATTCACCCTGAACTCCTTTTAACACCTCTTTCCCTAGCTCCCCCTTCCCTAACGCCAAAGCAAAATAAAAACACGCCCATGCCGCCAACGGGATTCGAACCAAGGCCCTTGACCAGGCGTCATTCCAGGCCCTTAAGTGGCGCATGGAAGCCACTTTACCAAGGCCGGTTTTTATGCCAACAAGCCTAAGATTTTTCCCTTAAGGCCTTTTTAGCCCAGCTCCCTTTTTGACACAAAAATAAAAGGTCTCTGATGCACCCCACGTTACTCGAACCTCTTCCCTCCTGCACTCCCTTGCACCTTAGCGCCTCAAGCCACTTTGCCAATTAATTTCTTGTGTCCTAAACTCCACAGAATTCTTTTAAGGCCTTCTTGCCTAGTTTCCCCTTTTCACTTAAAATTCTAATATTTTCCAAAGTTTTTCCCCTTCACCTAAAGTTCTCAAAAACTCCTAAAATATATCCAACCACACTTAAAGCCTACTAATCACTCGAATTATGCTCCAAACGCATAACCCCTAATTTAGGATGTTACAGAAGCATCACTTGCGACCTAGGTACTTCTTCCTCCAGTGTGTATACTCAGTAATCCACTAATTTAGAACTCTGCACACATCCAAATGATCATTCGGATTTTTACCGATTGATTTGCTACAATTCGAATGACATTTCCCTTTCTTGGGAATTTTGTCAAACCAAATTCGAAATTTATAAGGTTTTATCTCACTTTCTCATTAAAGCATTTACCGACTGTAATAATCTTGACTTGTATGCTTTGAAAACTCAGCTTTTAATGGTCAACTACTTCTGACCCTAAACTCAGTCATATCGTGAAATGTACTCTACTGTCAAAACATTTATGCACCTAACAGTACTTCCTTATTCTTGCATTAGTAGACATGCTACTACTAAATCTCATACCAAAACTTCTGCATAAGTTCTAAATTCATCCACATACAATTTTCATCTCAAAGTAACATCAACAACAGAAACCTTATCCAACCTGAATTTTTACATCTCAGACAAACTCATTCTAAGCTCATTTAAAATACCATTCACTATCCCCCTTCTGAACTTCTTTGTCTACTATCTGGGAAGTATTACAATAACTATATTTGCCATTGTAATAGTTCAAGTCGTTTCACTATTTCATCTTCAAAATCTTCTGCAGCATATGATATCCTCACTCATTAAAATTTAGAAAATACACATCGATTTTCCCCATGGATCATTACAAAACATCTAGCTCACAACACAGATACAAAAGTGATTGTCTTTGGATCACCAACCTGTCAACTCTTTTTCTCGATTCAGACTGAACTCAATACTAGAACTTTCAATTAATAGTTCCTTTTATATCTTTCAACTCAACCATCGCGGTGTTAACATTTCAATGAGAATATCATCGTATCATGTTCTCTACTCACGAACACACAAAAATTTACTCTCTTTGTTGATTCATGCATGGATATACACAGAACTCGAATCATATCTCAATGTATTAATCTACTCTTTTCTCCACACTGGAAACATATTTCAAGCACACTCTCATCTGAGTTTCTCTTGCTATACTAATCTAAAACCTTTACCATCGTCACATCTCACAATAGCAGGTACAATCTTGATCAAATCAATAATTATATTCGACCTGTCCGAAAACCCATCACACGACGTGAAACTCAAGATTTCACTCCTTATACTAGAATCATCTCCAGCTTCCCCCTCAAAACACCCGAATAGGGTTACGAGGAGAATAAAGAACGCCAATTCCAGTTACTAAACCGACAACCGTTTAATCTAATTTCACAATCGGCTAACATTCTCACACGATCTTGATTCATGAGATAAACAACCTGATCGCCCCTAAAAGGCAAAAGATATTAACACGTAATGTTTAAAGAGGTCATTATGATCCATACAACTATGGTTATCATAATCGAATACTCTCACAGTTCAAACATTATTTCTTTAACCATTTCCGTCCTCAAAACTCCTTAACAATTCCTTTCATTAATGAACATCAATTTAAGAAAATCTCGATAATCATGAACCTTAGGCTTCCTACTCACTTGAGTCAAATAGCCTAGGCTAACTTTTTCTTTGCTCTTAACATTGTATAATCAATACAATCGTTAAAGCATTCAGACATACTTTCTTACAATTGCCTTTATTAAGCACATACCGCGCCACACTCTATACTCATACTCATTTCCTTGCGACTCGCTCACGAGTGCCTGTGTTCACTCATTCACATGACTTTAGTACAATTTTCCTTTCTACCTCTAGACTCATCTATCTGTCCCAAAGATCACTAGGAATACTCAAGAACGCATAATATAATCATTAACACAATTTCAATACCAAAGCCGCATTCTAGAGGTGACCTTATATGGAAGCACTTTTAAATGCCAATGCCAATGCCATATTCAAAATATGGTGTTATATGGACTGCCACCTCAAGTATCAATGCCATATTCCGGATATGGACTTATACAATTCTCGTGTACATTGTAGTCCCCTAGGACTTCAACCTCGTGTTCAACAACAATTACTCTATATAGTAGAGTATCATGTATCAATATGATACAAAGCATTCTCAAAATGCTAACACAATCATTGCACTAACCGAATACAAACTTGCTCAACTTAACTCTCATAACATCTCGTCATAATTCAACAGTGGTAAGGGGTGAGGTCATAGCGTCCCACAACTTGACTCTCGTGACCACATACATATGATTTACTATTCATCATCAATAAAATATCATCATGGTCACACAACTCGTCACAAGTGAGTTTTCACGTTTATCACGCTACAATTGTCCCTATCACTTATACTTTTCGAACTTTGATTTCACTTACTCAAGTTCCACATTAATATCTACTCAAATACTCAACATTCAACTCAACTTTCTCTTACTATGACTCATTAATCTATAGAGTGTCTTACGAGTTTTGGGTACGTCGTTTACTTGATTGCCATAGTCCAACTATGGTCTTACTCGTATCACAACATCATAGCCCAGCTATCTCTTTACATGTCATCACGATGCCATAGCCTCGCTACGGTCTTACACAAAATCTCATATCAATACCAATGCCATACCCCTGATACAGTCTTACATGGAACTCATGTCGTTGCCGATGCCATATCCCGGATATGGTCTTACGATTTCTATCTCAAGCCAGTCCCGACGTGGTCTTACACGGGATCACTATTTGTCACCAATGCCATGTCCCAGATATGGTCTTATATGGGATCACATGTATCGCCATGGTCCAACCATGGTCTTATTCATCATTTTATCATTGAACGGCCGTACCCATTCCTGCATTCTACTCAGTCAAACTTCCCAGTTTAACTCTCTCACCATAATACTCGTAGTTTCATATAGAGTCACGAAATAAAACATTATACATCATCCATTTTAATAGTCGCACATAAGTATCAACTATGTAGACATATTGATCATGCATCGTTCAAACAATTACACATACACATATACTCCATTCTCTGGGTAAATTTACTCACTATATGCACCTAACCCAATAGGTTGAGTATATAACGCCTTATGCACATCCAGCCAATGAAGATAAACTTCTCATTTCACGCATTATCACACACATGTCATATACTTCTACTCATACCTCTTTGAATCTCATCATTGCATAAGAGCATTTCAATTTCCCCATTATCACTTACAACATTATTGGATTTAGCTCGGTTGGGAACCATCACTGTTTTAACAAAATAATTTCGTTAGAGCCGGGAGACATCACACTATCACGGTCCACATATGGCATGTATAGCTAGACTCTTACTCACACTAGGTTAGTCCTAGAACCGACTAAACCATAGGTCTGATACCACTAAATGTAACACCCCTTACCCGTATCCAATACCGGAACGGGGTACGAGGCATTACCGGATTTAAGCCTCACGGTCGCTACTTAGGCTAATCGTGACTACTCTCTTCATTCACCTCAATCACCTTATTCTTGACTTACGAGGCCTCACTCATACACACGAGGGCTCTCGAGACTAATCCGAAACTTTTACGATTCTTAAAATCTTTTTCTTCAATTACAGGGCTCACACGTCCGTGTAGAACGAGACACGCCCGTGCATAGGCACACACGCCCATGTCCCCAGACCGTGCCTAAAAACCCAGTATTCTGCCAATTTGCCTAGGTTAAGGCACACGCCCATGCATTTTGGGAGCACGCCCGTGTACCCTATCACACGTCCGTGCCTTTCACCCGTGGTCGACACTAACTAATCAGACACGGTTTTGACACGTCTGTGTGCCTAAACCTTGTGCCATACCTTAGTATTCTGACTAATTCAACACGGCCTCGACACGCCTGTGTGCTTTAACCGTGTGACCATTCCAATTCTAATTTTAAAGTGCAGACTTCACACGGCCTAGACACACGCCCGTGTGCCTACCCATGTGAACCATAACAAGGCTATTTGCCAAGCTCTTTGCATCCCTATAGCTTACACAGCTTGTACTCATCCATTACATTCATAATCACTCAAATTGAATTGCCATCCCACATAGATGAATACATCTTTTCGTGTAATATAATAGCCAAAAACTATGGCATTATACAATTATCCCATAACTCATTTAGGCCAACACATTTGGCACAATAACAATGACTTAATCAATCTCATGTACTAGCCCTATACATGCCATGACTCATAATGACTTGATACCTCATACCAAGTGTCTCTTCGATAGTGTGAAAATATCTCTGGCGGTCTCCAACCCGAGCTAGCTAAATTAACCTATAAGAGATGAGAAAGAAAGAAGGGTAAGCAATATTGCTTAGTAAGTTCATATCCAATTAAGAATCAACTATCAATATTCATATGCTTATACTCAATCACATGGTATTAGAATGAGTTTTACTCTTGAACTCCCAGTTACCTATTCAATCGTTCATAATGCTTACTCATTTCGTCTCTTACCCCATTCTAACCATATCTCGGCTTAATGCTCGCATTCATTAACTTACCATGCCACAAGCCAATTCGCTTGTTTAATTAGTATACATCCTGCACTGATCATCACAAGATCATATAAAACAACACATCATGCATTCTCAATAAACCACTCATGTTACCAATCTCTTGATGCTTACGCACTTAGCCCACCATCGAATCTCTTATAGGGTGGTATCGCACTTAGCCCACCATCATTCTTTAATAGGGTGGTATCGCACTTAGCCCACCAATTGAAACTATACTCGATGGTATCGCACACAGCCCATCGGTAATGAATAATAAGGAGGTAATGCACTCAGCCCACCATTAATAACATTGTTGATGGTATCGCACACAACCCATCACTAATAATTAGGAAGGTGGTATCGCACACAGCCCACCATTAATATACATTTACGGATATACATATATATAATCACTTGCATTTCTCTATTTCAAATGTTCATCTGAGAACATCCTCACACATTGACATCCTTACATAGATTTCTACAATAATCATTTACTTTTACACAATGCAATTATAAAAACAACACATACAATTAAGGTGCATCATACACACATGACCCACTATGGGTTAATCACATACCCAATTCACCTAAATTTAGTTCTAACGCATACCTGTACCTCTCATGATACAACCACATACATTCTCGTTTTTAACATATCTATGGAATCACTCAAATTATTAAATAACACTTTTGAATCTCATACATACAATCTCACCTCGACATCATGCCCTTGATATGGCCTCACATAAAATATCACATCGGGGCCATGTCCCTGACATGGTCTTATTCAATATCTCATAGTGTGATTATGCATTCCAAATGACATTGGAACATTAAATACTTCACTTAGAATTGCATAATTTAGCACATGAACTTACCTCGATGTCGAAAGGTCCGAAAATGGACTTTTGCCCACGTTTCTCTTTTCACCCGTACTAGGTCCGAAACTCGATTTCTTTAATCTAGAACCACGAAATTTACCAATCTAATCACTTATAAATCATAATATATCATAATCTACACTCTAGGCAAAAATGACTATTTTGCCCCTACACTTTGGCAAAAATTATGATTTTGCCTCTAGGCTAGTAAATAAATTTTTATCACATTTTCTCGATAAACAAGCCTATATAAACATTTAATTCTCTTACAACTATCCACAATTCCAACTATTTCATGCCCTAATGAACAGTTTATAACTTTTGCATTTTAGCCCAAATTAGGTGTTTTCATAACAACACCTTTCACAAAAGTTGTTTATCAACATCCTATCATTCATTTTCTTCCATAAAACTCATCAACCAACATGAGACCTATCATGGTAAATCCCTAGAATCTCAACCATTTTGCAAAATAGTCCCCTCATTAGCTAGCTTAAGCTTTGGGGACTCCAAAAGTACAAAAATTATCAACTAAAGCCATCAAAATCACTTACTTGAAGAGGAATTGAGTTGCTGAAATTTTCAAGCCTTCCAAGCCCTCCCATGACTGATATTTTCGGTTGGGGAAGAAGAAATAAGGAAAAGATGATAACTTTTTCTTATATCATCTTATTTTATTCATTTGACCAACTAATACCACCAACTTTTGACCAAAATTTAATGTCTTTGTCCCCCTTGTCACATGGCCGACCAACTCACTTAAAACAAGGCCAAATTGCACATTTGGGACCTCCAATTAATAATCCATAGCTATTTGGCACCTCTAGCAACTAAAATAGAATTTTCGCACTTTATGCGATTTAGTCCTTTTTCACGATTTAGCTAGAAATTGCTAAAATTAAGGCACCAAAATTTTCATGCACCCTTATAAACATGTTATAACACATAAAATAACATGAAAATAATTTCCTCTATCCTCGGTTTAGTGATTCAGAGACCACTATTCCGACTAGCCCCTAAATCGGGCTATTATAACTCTCCCCCCTTAGGGATTTTCGTCCCCGAAAATCTTACCAGGAGGAATTGCTACCAACATTCTTAAAACATTTCCATAAACTCCTCAAAATCACAAATCCACTTATCCTCAAGTTTCTCTTGTCATCAACCTTTAAGCTATTACACACAAGGTTGAAGCATCACTTGCGACCTAGGTACTTCTTCCTCCAGAGTGTATACTCAGTAATCCACTAATTTAGAACTCTGCACATATCCAAATGATCATTCGGATCTTTACCGGTTGATTTGCTACAATTCGAATGACATTTCCCTTTCTTGGGAATTTTGTCAAACCAAATTCGAAATCTATAAGGTTTTATCTCACTTTCTCATTAAAGCATTTACCGACTGTAATAATCTTGACTTGTATGCTTTGAAAACTCAGCTTTTAGTCGTTAACTACTTTTGACCCTAAACTCCGTCATATCGTGAAATGTACTCTACTGTCAAAACATTTATGCACCTAACAGTACTTCCTTATTCTTGCATTAGTAGACATGCTACTACTAAATCTCATACCAAAACTTCTGCATAAGTTCTAAATTCATCCACATGCAATTTCCATCTCAAAGTAACATCAACAACAGAAACCTTATCCAACCTGAATTTTAACATCTCAGACAATCTCATTCTAAGCTCATTTAAAATACCATTCACTATCCCCCTTCTGAACTTCTTTGTCTACTATCTGGGAAGTATTACAATAACTATATTCGCCATTGTAATAGTTCAAGTCGTTTCACTATTTCATCTTCAAAATCTTCTGCAGCATATGATATCCCCACTCATTAAAATTCAGAAAATACACATCGATTTTCCCATGGATCATTACAAAACATCTAGCTCACAACACGGATACAAAAGTGATTGTCTTTGGATCACCAACTCACAACTCTTTTTCTCGATTCAGATCAACTCAATACTAGAACTTTCAATTAATAATTCCTTTTATAGCTTTCAACTCAACCATCATCGGTGTTAACATTTCAATGAGAATATCATCGTATCATGTTCTCTACTCACGAACACATAAAAATTTACTCTCTTTGTTGATTCATGCGTGGATATACACGTAACTCGAATCATATCTCAATGTATTAATCTACTCTTTTCTCCACACTGAAACATATTTCAAGCACACTCTCATCCGAGTTTCTCTTGCTATACTAATCTAAAACCTTTACCATCGTCACATCTCACAATAGCGGTACAATCTTGATCAAATCAATAATTCTATTCGACTGTCTCAAAAACCCATCACACGACGTGAAACTCGAGATTTCACTCCTTATACTAGAATCATCTCCGGCTTCCCCTCAAAACACCCGAATAGGGTTACGAGGAGAATAAAGAACGCCAATTCCATTTACTAAACCGACAACCGTTTAATCTAATTTCACAATCGGCTAACATTCTCACACGATCTTGATTCATGAGATAAACAACCCGGTCGCCCCTAAAAGGCAAAAGATATTAACACGTAATGTTTAAAGAGGTCATTATGATCCATACAACTATGGTTATCATAATCGAATACTCTCACAGTTCAAACATTGTTTCTTTAACCATTTTCGTCATCAAAACTCCTTAACAATTCCTTTCATTAATGAACATCAATTTAAGAAAATCTCGATAATCACGAACCTTAGGCTTCCTACTCACTTGAGTCAAATAGCTTAGGCTAACTTTTTCTTTGCTCTTAACATTGTATAATAAATACAATCGTTAAAGAATTCAGACATACTTTCTTACAATTGCCTTTATTAAGCACATACCACGCCACACTCTATACTCATACTCATTTCCTTGCGACTCGCTCACGAGTGCCTGTATTCACTCATTCACATGACTTTAGTACAATTTTCCTTTCTACCTCTAGACTCATCTATCTGTCCCAAAGATCACTAGGAATACTCAAGAATGCATAATATAATCATTAACACAATTTCAAAGCCAAAGCCGCATTCTAGAGGTGACCTTATATGGAAGCACTTCTAAATGCCAATGCCAATGCCATATTCAAAATATGGTGTTATATGGACTGCCGCCTCAAGTATCAACGCCATATTCCGGATATGGACTTATACAATTCTCGTGTTCATTGTAGTCCCCTAGGACTTCAACCTCGTGTTCAACAACAATTACTCTATATAGTAGAGTATCATGTATCAATATGATACAAAGCATTCTCAAAATGCTAACACAATCATTGCACTAACCGAATACAAACTTGCTCAACTTAACTCTCATAACATCTCGTCATAATTCAATAGTGGTAAGGGGTGAGGTCGTAGCGTCCCACAACTTGACTCTCGTGACCACATACATATGATTTACTATTTATCATCATGGTCATACAACTCGTCACAAGTGAGTTTTCATGTTTATCACGCTACAATTGTCCCTATCACTTATACTTTTCGAACTCTGATTTCACTTACTCAAGTTCCACATTAATATCTACTCAAATACTCAACATTTAACTCTACTTTCTCTTACTATGACTCATTAATCTATAGAATGTCTTACGGTTTTGGGTACGTCGTTTACTTGATTGCCATAGTCCAACTATGGTCTTACTCATATCACAACATCATAGCCCAACTATCTCTTTACATGTCATCACGATGCCATAGCCTCGCTACGGTCTTACACGAAATCTCATATCAATACCAATGCCATACCCCTGATACGGTCTTACATGGAACTCATGCCGTTGCCGATGCCATATCCCAGATATGGTCTTACACGATTCTATACTGAAGCCAGGTCCCAGACGTGGTCTTACACGGGATCACTATTTGTCACCAATGCCATGTCCCAGACATGGTCTTATATGGGATCACATGTATCGCCATGGTCCAACCATGGTCTTATTCATCATTTTATCATTGAACGACCGTACCCATTCCTGCATTCTACTCAGTCAAACTTCCCAGTTTAACTCTCTCACCATAATACTAGTAGTTTCATACCGAGTCACGAAATAAAACATTATACATAATACATTTTAATAGTCGCACATAAGATTCAACTATGTGGACATATTGATCATGCATCGTTCAAACAATTACACATACACATATACCCCATTCTCTGTGTAAATTTACTCACTATATGCACCTAACCTAATAGGTTGAGTATATAACGCCTTATGCACATCCAGCCAATGCAGATAAACTTCTCATTTCACGCATTATCACACACATGTCATATACTTCTACTCATACCTCTTTGAATCTCATCATTGCATAAGAGCATTTCAATTTCCCCATTATCACTTACAACATTATTGGATTTAGCTCGGTTGGGAACCATCACTGTTTAACAAAATAATTTCGTTAGAGCCGGGAGACATCACACTATCACGGTCCACATATGGCATGTATAGCTAGACTCTTAATCACACTAGGTTAGTCCTAGAACCGACTAAACCATAGCTCTTATACCACTAAATGTAACACCCCTTACCTGTATCCAATACTGGAACGGGATACGAGGCGTTACCGGACTTAAGCCTCACGGTCGCTACTTAGGCTAATCGTGACTACTCTCTTCATTCACCTCAATCACCTCATTCTCGACTTACGAGGCCTCACTCATACACACGAGGGCTTTCGAGACTAATCTGAAACTTTTACGATTCTTAAAATCTTTTTCTTCAATTATAGGGCTCACACGCCCGTGTAGAACGAGACACGCCCGTGCATAGGCACACACGCCCATGTCCCCAGACCGTGCCTAAAATTCTAGTATTCTGCCAATTTGCCCACGGTTAAGGCACACGCCCATGCATTTTGGGAGCACGCCCGTGTACCCTATCACACGTCCGTGCCTTTCACCCGTGGTCGACACTGACTAATCACACACGGTTTTGACACGTCCGTGGGCCTAAACCGTGTGCCATACCTTAGTATTCTGACTTATTCAACACGGCCTCGACACGTCCGTGTGCTTTAACCGTGTGACCATTCCAATTCTAATTTTAAAGTGCAGACTTCAAACGGCCTAGACACACGCCCGTGTGCCTACCCATGTGAACCAGAACAAGGCTATTTGCCAAGGTCTTTGCATCCCTATAACTTACATAACTTATACTCATCCATTACATTCTTAATCACTCAAATTGAATTGCCATCCCACATAGATGAATACATCTTTTCATGTAATATAATAGCCAACAACTATGGCATTATACAATTATCCCATAACTCATTTAGGCCAACACATTTGGCACAATATAAATGACTTAATCAACCTCATGTACTAGCCCTATACATGCCATGACTCATAATGACTTGATACCTCATACCAAGTGTCTCTTCGATAGTGTGAAAATATCTCCGGTGGTCTCCAACCCGAGCTAGCTAAATTAACCTATAAGAGATGAGAAAGAAAGAAGGGTAAGCAATAATGCTTAGTAAGTTCATATGTAATTAAGAATTAACTATCAATATTCATATGCTTATACTCAATCACAAGGTATTAGAATGAGTTTTACTCTTGAACTCCCAGTTACCTATTCAATCGTTCATAATGCTTACTCCCAGTTACCTCTCATGATACAACCACATACATTCTCGTTTTCAACATATCTGTGGAATCACTCAAATTATTAAATAACACTTTTGAATCTCATACATACAACCTCACCTCGACATCATGCCCTTGATATGGCCTCACATGAAATATCATATTGGTGCCATGTCCCTGACATGGTCTTATTCAATATCTCATAGTGTGATTATGCATTCCACACGAGATTGGAACATTAAATACTTCACTTAAAATTGCATAATTTAGCACATGAACTTACCTCGATGTCGAAAGGTCTGAAAATGGACTATTGCCCACCTTTCTCTTTTCACCCGTACTAGGTCCGAAACTCGATTTCTTAAATCTAGAACCATGGAATTTACCAATCTAATCACTTATAAATCATAATATATCATAATCTACACTCTAGGCAAAAATGACTATTTTGCCCCTACACTTTGGCAAAAATTACGATTTTGCCCCTAGGCTCGTAAATAAATTTTTATCACATTTTCTCGATAAACAAGCCTAGCTGAACATTTAATCCTCTTACAACTATCCAAAATTCCAACTATTTCATGCCCTAATGAACAATTTATAACTTTTGCATTTTAGCCCAAATTAGGTGTTTTCATAACAACACCTTTCACAAAAGTTGTTTATCAACATCCTATCATTCATTTTCTTCCATAAAACTCATCAACCAACATGATACCTATCATGGTAAATCCCTATAATCTCAACCATTTTGCAAAATAGTCCCCCCATTAGCTAGCTTAAGCTTTGGGGACTCCAAAAGTACAAAAATTATCAACTAAAGCCATCAAAATCACTTACTTGAAGAGGAATTGAGTTGCTGAAATTTTCAAGCCTTCCAAGCCCTCCCATGACTGATATTTTCGGTTGGGGAAGAAGAAATAAGGAAAAGATGATAACTTTTGCTTATATCATCTTATTTTATTCATTTGACCAACTAATACCACCAACTTTTGACCAAAATTTAATGTCTTTGTCCCCCTTGTCACATGGCCGGCCAACTCACTTAAAACAAGGCCAAATTTCACATTTGGGACCTCCAATTAATAATCCATAGCTATTTGGCACCTCTAGCAACTAAAATAGAATTTTTGCACTTTATGCGATTTAGTCCTTTTTCACGATTTAGCTAGAAATTGCTAAAATTAAGGCACCAAAATTTTCATGCACCCTTATAAACATGTTATAACACATAAAATAACATGAAAATAATTTCCTCTATCCTCAGTTTAGTGATTTTGAGATTACTGTTCCGACTAGGCCTTAAATCGGGCTGTTACAGTACACTTCTCACTGTACAGATAGTGCCTCCAGATTTTCAGAGCGAAGACTACTGCTTCCAACTCTAAATCATGCGTCAGATAGTTAGCCTCATGCATCTTGAGCTGACGTGACGCATAAGCTACCACCCTACCATCTTGCATCAATATGTAACCCAGACCCACATGCGATGTATCACTGTATACCACGAAATCTTTCCCAGATTCTGGCTGTATCAGAACAGAAGCATGTGTCAGAACAGATTTAAGCTTCTCGAAGCTCGCTTGTTGCTTATCAGTCCAAACAAAGGGAACTCCCTTACGCAGAAGCTTGGTCAATGGCGCTGCGATCAAAGAGAACCCTTCTACGAAGCGTCGATAATAACCCGTCAGCCTTAGAAAGCTGTAGATTTCAGACACATTCTTCAGCTATTTCCACTCCAACACAGCCTCAATCTTACGAGGATCAACACGAATCCCCTCCGCAGAAACTACATGCCCCAGAAAGGTTACTTCTCGGAGCCAAAATTCACACTTACTGAACTTCGCATACAACTGTTTCTCACTCAGATTCTGTAATACCACACGGAGATGCTCATCGTGCTCGTTGATCGCTGTGATTTGTCAAAGTTTTAAAATTTATAAAGAGAATGATCGAACCTGGAAACTAACTATGACAATGATTTGAGGCAAGCGCACCTATCGAAAAGTAGTATAGTTAAGGCAAGACCGGATTGTCGAACCCAAAGGAACTAAAAGTACTAATACTAACTTTCTTTTTATTATCTAGCCTAAAATAAAAGGGAATTGTCATTTAATCTAAATTAACTAACTACTAAGCTAAAGACTCTAAGAAAAAGAAGGATGAATTTGGGAAATACTTGTGGGAAAAACCAATTGATCAAGACAATACCCGAGGAAGAATCCACCTAGACTTCACTTGTTATCTAACACTAAACCAGACGATTTATCACTTGACTTGATCCGTAGGACTCCCTAAGTTATATTAATACCTCCGTCGAGGCTACTAACGTCTAACCCTAGGTTGATTAATTGAAATATCTTTCTAATTAAAACCCCTAGAATTGCATTAACTCGATCTATGGACTCCCATATTAGGTTCCACCCTAATCCAGCAAAATCTCGTCACCCTATGTCTAGGCGTGCGATCAACTCCGCTTAATTATGCTAGATCTACTCTTAGGCAGGGACTTTTTCTCCTCCACCTAAGCACATCAAACTTGAATTAATATCCTGGAAATATCAAAACAAGAATTAAGAACACATAATTAAGAACAAATCAAGTATTTATCATAGAGTTCAGAAAATAATAACAAGATTCATCTTAGGTTTCATCCCCCTCAGGTATCTGAGGGTTTAGTTCATAGTGATAAAAGAAAACATCTCAGAAGAAAAGATAAAAAAAAAACATAAGAAAAACTCTAAAACCCCCTGAAGGAATTGAAGAGAAGATCCTCCGTCTTGAGTATGACTCTGGCTTCTTGAGATGAATCAACTGGCTTTCTTCGAGTAAATCACACAATTCTGACCTCTCCGGCTTAGCTGGACGCCCCCTGACAAAAGCCTTGGGCTCCCCCCTTTTAGGTCATACTTAGGGTGTTTATATAGGCTTCGGAATGTGTTACTTCGCCTCTAAGTATCCTAATCCGAATAGAATTTCTCTTTGCCACGGCAGGGACACGCCCTTGGCACATGCCCGTGTAAGTCATGGCCAGGCTGTGTTCAAGTCTATTAATGAGGCACGGCCGTGTGGTCTTGGGCCCAGGCCGTGTCAATTTCATGATTTGGCCCATTTGGTCCGTTTTAAGCCCGTTTCTCGTTCTTTTCATTCTTCGGTGCTTTCCTGAGTATAAAACATGAAAACAAAGGATTAAGAGCACCAAATTACACAATTCAAGGCTTAAATCATCAGAAAGCATGCTAAATGTGGGCTTAAAATATGTTACTATTGCGGTTTATCAAATACCCCCACACTTAAGCTTTTGCTTGTCCTCAAGCAAAATTCTCAACTCATAATTAAAACAAACTTCCTCAATAATATTCATCAATAATGTTTCATCATAATTCATAGATAATTCATACATGGATAATTCAACTCAAAGAGTCCTAAAGATTCAAACATTCTAAGTCATACATTTTTGTAGCATGAAAACATAGGTGTTTTCCCCTCATCTAAATGATTACCTCTGATTCAAAATCGACAAGGATTGACATCCTCGCAAAAGATTCACTCAAATCACTCGAGGTGTTTAAGGTTCAAGAAAAAGCACTCATAAGTCAAACATGAAAAGTTAATCCCATAGGCTTGCATGAAAATCAAATCTCCACCACTATAATATGAGATGATACAGAAATCAAAAGGTCTTTAACAGGGGTGTAACGGGGCTTGGGTAAAGGTGTGGATAAAGGCTGAATTAGAAGGTTAGAATCGAGATTGGCCTGACAAATTACCTAACTAGAAACAACAAACTGAATATAAATAATTACATCAATTGAAAATTTGTACTAATAATACTCTAATACGAGCTTTTTCTTCAACAATTGGCGTATAAGCTCACTTAATCACAGAACTAATAATGAATATACTTTGATTTTTTTAAGAACAAATCAAGTAATAAGAAGATAGAATTTAACAACAGATAAAAAAATAGTTAAGTAATCGATCAAATCAAATCTCGATATAAGGGTAGTCAAAAGGAATGGTGATAACAAAAACAAAGGGTTTTGGGTTAATATTAGTGGGTGAGTCAATAAAAAGGGTTATTAGGATCAACGGGGTTCACTAGGGGTTAATTATGAAGGTAGGCTTTTTAGTGGAGTGAGTGGGTTAAAACCTAGGTGCCTTCATCATCTTTCTATATCAAATCAAAGGTGTGGTCTCGACATGTATAATCGAAGCAAGTTCTAGAATAACAAATCAATGTTGACACACTCATAATCAATAAAGTGAGCATGAAAAAGAATATATGCTCTAAAAGGCTCAAAATCTCACAAAAATTATGGCTTTTTGACATTAACCTTGTAAATTTCAAATTTCAAGGTAATAACTAGATTCAGGTAGACAACCTAATTTTTTTATTATTACGGAAAATAGACTTATCATGCTTGATTCTCTATTATCTTAAAGTTTAATCATCAATGCACAATTAACTATGACTTAATCTAAAACATATCAATAAAAATCATAAATCAAAGGAAATTTCATTCTAATTAGTAATATGAGAAAATTACTCAAGACAAAGATATAATTCAGGATTTGAGAATAATACAAAAAGTTAGGCATTTTTAAGATTCACCCCCCACACTTAAGATGTACATTGCCCTCAATGTACGAAGATAGATAAAAACATTATAGTAAGAAGATCAAAAGATAGGGATAGAAGTGAGACTTCCTGAATTTTGGATGGATTCCTTGAGAGTGAGGCTTGTAGGTATTTGATTTGGAGGTGAAAGATAAGTTGGAGGAGGCGTCTTTGGTGGTGGTGTGGTGGCCGCCAACAATTTCTGCGCTAGATGAAGAAATTGGGTAACTCGTGAAGAATTAGCCAGGAAATAATAAGGATAATTCAAATTATACTAATTATATATTTAAAGGAAAGAAAAATAAAAGGAAAGAGTTTAAAAAGTGAAATAAAACTAAAAGAAAAGATTTAATGGACTGAAAAGTCCTTATTGTTGGATGGTTCGCGAGGTGGGTGTGACGATGAAATGTGAAGGTGCTGTCATATCTAGTGGAGGTTGGTGTTGTTCATTAACAGCCCCTTGAACCTAAATTAAAGAAATCAAAATATAGTAATATAAATTTAAAGACGGGAAGGATAAAAGAAAAGAAATTAAAAGCTAAAATAAGAGAAAAAGAAAAATATAAATGGACTCAAAGGTCCTACGGGCGTGTCGCCCGCCCGTGTAGATTTCTCAGTTTCGACCACGGCCGAATCGTACGGCCGTGGCATTTTATCGCAGCCCGTGTTTTGGGATAAATTTTGTCCTGTTTCCAGACGGCCACGGCCACGCCCGTGTGCAAGGCCGTGTGGTAGGGAAGCCTGCGCTTAAAAATTTGGTTAGGTTTTAGTTAGATGCTAAAATTCAAAAATATGGACGTTAGTGGGGTTAGTGCTCGGGTTGCCTCCCAAGAAGCGCTCGTTTAAAGTCTTGAGCTAGACTTACCTCTTATTCTCATAATCATGGTGGTTTGAGGAGGTGAAAATCCTTTCTCATGCGATCAATTCGGTTATTGATATATAGTTTAAGTCGAGTAGTGTTTACCTTAAAAGTGCTGAATTTAGGATTAGTTACCTCGACTGTTCCATTTGGGAAGATTTTGAGTACCTGATCTCCTATCTTAATCTGGGTTCTCCCATCATTAAGTTTGTCGTGGAGTTGCCTCGTTTTTGCTTCGTGTGCTTTTAGTTCCTCTTTGAAGTGTGTCTTCCACTCGTCTAGTCCATCGATCCGAAGCCTTCGTTCCTCATGAATTTCTTCTTTATTGACACGAGGTCTAGGATCTGGCTCGGTTGTGTAGTTTTATGGTGTTTCCTATATAGAAGGTTGAATCAAATGATTATTAATAGAATTTATGTTTTTACCTTGATTACTCGATGTCCTAGCCGAGTCAAGAGTGTGAAGAGTGATCGTTTCGTCGCCTACACGAAGTGTGAGTTCACCGAATTGTTCCTCTGTGTGGTCTTTCATCATTGCATCGGGATATGGCACACGAGGTTGGTACTCTGTAATTGCCGGATTTGGTATATCATGGCTCACCTCACCGTTACCTTTATCTGCTACGTTTTCTTGCCTTGGTTCTGGTTCATTTAACCCTTCATTATCGTAAATAGTTGTGGCTTGAATTTGCTCTTTAGGGCTAGCTTCAGTGTTGCTTGGCAAGCTTCCTTGTGGTCATTCTGAGATCAGCTTAGCAAGCTGACCTGATTGATTCTTGATATCTTGAAGCGATGCTTGCTGATTTTTGAACATTGTTTCGTTGTTTTGAAGACAGGTTTCTGAGACTGCTCTTAGTTTTGTCAGCATCTCCTCAAGGTTCAGCTTCTTTTCCCGTGGGTAAGTTTGTTGTTGGAAGCCTGGATAGGGTTGTTGTCTTTGATTACCTTGACCACCCCACGAGAAATTGGGATGGTACCTCCAATCTTCATTATAAGTGTCATTATAAAGATTATTTTGAGGTCTAGAATAGTTACCCATATAGTGAACTTGCTCGTTTTCAACACTCGGGTTGTAAGGTGGATATTCTGTATTGCTCATCCCTCCTCCATTCATATTGCTCTGTATTACTGGTTGTACCTGCAAGGAACCACATAAACCGTAAATTTTCTTACTTAAAAGCTCTACCTGGTTTGATAGCATGGTTACTGCATCGAGGTTGTAGACACTGGCGGCTTCAGTTGGCTTTGTCCTCATGAATTGCCACTGATAGTTATTCAGTGCCATCTCCTCTATAAACTAAAATTACCTGTCAAAAGCAAATAAAATAAAAATTAGCAAAGTAAAATAATAAAAATAAAAATAAGAATAAGAATAAAAATAAATTGCGATAAAATGGCTAAAGTAATAAAAATTGAGCATTCTTAATATTTTAGTTCCCCGGCAACGGCGCCAAAAACTTGATCGCTGTGATTTGTCAAAGTTTTAAAATTTATAAAGAGAATGATCGAACCTGGAAACTAACTATGACAACGATTTGAGGCAAGCGCACCTATCGAACAATAGTATAGTTAAGGCAAGACCGGATTGTCGAACCCAAAGGAACTAAAAGTACTAATACTAACTTTCTTTTTATTATCTAGCCTAAAATAAAGGGAATTGTCGTTTAATCTAAATTAACTAACTACTAAGCTAAAGACTCTAAGACAAAGAAGAATGAATTTGGGGAAATACTTGTGGGAAAAACCAATTGATCAAGACAATACCCGAGGAAGAATCCACCTAGACTTCACTTGTTATCTAACACTGAACCAGACGATTTATTCACTTGACTTGATCCGTAGGACTCCCTAAGTTATATTAATACCTCCGTCGAGGCTACTAACGTCTAACCCTAGGTTAATTAATTGAAATCTCTTTCTAATTAAAACCCCTAGAATTTCATTAACTCGATCTATGGACTCCATATTAGGTTTCACATTAATCCGGCAAAATCTCGTCACCCTATGTCTAGGCGTGCGATCAACTCCGCTTAATTATGCTAGATCTACTCTTAGGCAGGGACTTTTGCTCCTCCATCCAAGCACATCAAACTTGAATTAATATCCCGAAAATATCAAAACAAGAATTAAGAACACATAATTAAGAACAAATCAAGTATTTATCATATAGTTCAGAAAACAATAACAGGATTCATCTTAGGTTTCATCCCCCTCAGGTATCTGAGGGTTTAGTTCATAATGATAAAAGAAAACATCTCAGAAGAAAAGATAAAACAAAACATAAGAAAAACTCTAAAACCCCTGAAGGAATTGAAGAGAAGATCCTCCGTCTTGAGTATGACTCCGGCTTCTTGAGATGAATCAACTGGCTTTCTTCGATTAAATCACACAATTCTGACCTCTCCGGCTTGGCTGGATGCCGCCTGACAAAAGCCTTGTGCTCCCCCCCTTTTAGGTCATACTTAGGGTGTCTATAAAGGCTTCAGAATGTGTTACTTTGCCTCTAAGTATCCTAATCCGAATAGAATTTCTCTTTGCCACGGCAGGGACACGCCCTTGGCACACGCCCGTGTAAGTCATGGCCAGGCTGTGTTCAAGTCCATTAATGAGGCACGACCGTGTGGTCTTGGGCCCAGGCCGTGTTGATTTCGTGATTTGGCCCATTTGGTCCGTTTTAAGCCCGTTTCTTGTTCTTTTCATTCTCCGGTGCTTTCCTGAGTATAAAACATGAAAACAAAGGATTAAGAGCACCAAATTACACAATTCAAGGCTTAAATCATCAGAAAGCATGCTAAATGTGGGCTTAAAATATGTTACTATTGCGTTTTATCACTCGTCCTCAGTCTTTGAATACACCAGAATGTCGTCAATGAAGACTACCACGAACCGATCCAGATAGGGCTGGAACACTCGGTTCATCAGATCCATAAAAGCTGCTGGTGCATTCGTCAGTCCAAATGGCATCACTAGGAACTCGTAATGGCCGTAGCGAGCCCTAAATGCCGTCTTATGCACATCGGTCTCCTTAACCTTCAGTTAATGGTATCCATATCACAAATCGATCTTGGAGAACACAGAAGCCCCTCTGAACTGGTCAAATAAATCATCTATTCTCGATAGTGGGTACTTGTTCTTGATTGTTACCTTGTTCAGCTGCCGTTAGTCGATACACATCCTCGTTGTCCCATCCTTCTTATTCACAAACAACACCGGTGCTCCCCATGGAGACACACTGGGACGAATGAATCTATGATCTAATAGTTCTTGAATTTGAGCCTTAAGCTTTGTAAGCTCCTTCGGTGCCATTCGGTAGGGCGCAATAGACACCGGAGCTGTACCCGGAATGAGCTCAATCCCAAATTCCACTTCTCGGCTCGGAGGTAGTCCCGGTAATTCCTCAGGAAAAACATCCGGAAAGTCCCTTACTGTCCTGATGTCCTTAACCAAAGAGTCCCCAGAATCAGAAACACTGATGTAGGCCAAGAATGCCTCACATCCCTTTCGTACCAACTTCTCTACCACCAACGCAAAAATCACATTCGTCAGATAGTCCCGACATTCCCCAATCGCCACTACCTCGTTATCCTCCTCGGTTCTCAGAATAACCCTTTTTGTAGCACAGTCCATACTCACTCGGTGCGTGACCAGCCAGTCCATTCCTAGAATCAAATCGAACTCCCCGAATGGAAGCTCCATCAGATCAGCCAAAAATATTATCCCTTAAACCTCTAACGGGACGTCTCTATATAATTTACTAACCCGGATAGATTGCCCCAATAGACTCACAACAGTTATTTCACTCGAAGTACTCTCAATCGGAATCCCCAGAGTTTCAGACACAGAGCTAGCTACATAAGAGTGTGTAGAGCCTATGTCTATCAATGCAGCGTAGGGTACATTAAAATTTAAGAACGTACCCGTAATGACGTCCAAAGCATCACCATCCTCTCGGCGACGTGCAACATAAACCAGTGCAGGCTACCTCGCCTCAGTCGGTTCTGCACCTCGGCCCGGTGCTCTCTGTCCTTGGCTCATGCCATTACCACCCCTGGCCTGTCCTCTGCCCCTAGGTGGCTGCTGAGCTACTCTCGGTGGCTGCGCAGTACCAAAACCCGTAGCTTGCATCTGGTCAGTCCTCAGTGGATAATCCTGGACACGGTGCTCAGTCGACCCACATCTCAAACATGCCCCAATCATCCTCCAGCACTCGCGCGGATGGCGTCTACCACAGTGTCCACAAAGCGCCACTCCAGCAGGTGCAATAGGAGGCCCAACTCTCATTGGCCCATCCGGTCTGGCCTTTTTCTTAGGCCTCATCACAGAACTAGAGGGCTCCGATTCCCTCTTGCTCTTTCCTTTCTCGCGATTTTGGCGCTCAGCGCGCTTAACCTCCTCGGCAATCTTTTCCTTCTCCACTAAAGCAGAAAAATCACGCTCTCTCAGTGGAGCTATCAGAACTTGAAGGCTGTCCTTGATTCCATCCTCAAACCAGACACAACGCTCATACTCAGTCGCCACCATGCCCCGGGTAGAACGGCTCAGTCTCAGAAACTCGGCCTCATACTCGGCCATTGAACGGTCCCCTTGGGTGAGATTAAGGAACTCATGCCTCCTAGCATCGATGTAGCTGGGTCCCACATACTTACTCTAGAAGCCGTCTTAAAGTAGTCCCACGTCAAACGGTCGGGCTGAGTGCCCTCCTTAACGATCGACCACCAGCGATACGCTTCATCGCAGCGAGAGAGACGACCCCTTAAGCTTCGCGCTCGTGATAAAGTCCAAATTGTCCATGATTTTTTCTGTGGCCTCCATCCAATATTCAGCCACGCTAGGGGCGACCCTAGTGACACCCCTGAATAATTCAGCCCCATTGGACTGGAGTCGTTCCGTAACCGACCCACGGCCCCAGATCCGGTGTTGGGTCCAGCGACCCTCTCTAAAACCCGTAGCATGGGTTGGGATAATGCGTCATCCCCAGCCTCACGGTCATGAGACCCAGTCTCTGTAGCAGGTGAGATCAATGTCTCACTCGTATCCAGATTAGGCAGATTCTCAGATGCTAAGGACCCAGCTCGAGCCTCCCTACGGCCTCTACCACGGCCTCTAGTACCCCGTCCACAGATACCTTGTGCGCTCATCGTAAATTCAGAGTTTATCTGGATTAACAATTTTATGCATTAGTTACAGTTCTAATATTTGTTAGCAGATGTTTTATGCAGAATAGTATCAGAGGTTCAGAGTTCGTTATCGCGAATCGCAGTTTTACTACGATTTCAGTTTCGCTACAGTTTTCAGTTTACACTACCTAGAGTGGTTTCAGTACAATATACTACCTAAGGCTGTTTCAAGCATGCAAGTAGTATTTCAGACAAATTTAAACAGAATTCAGAACACTTACGGGATCGGTGCCGGAGACTTAGTGTACCACATACTCAGTTCAAAAATATTTCGAATCATTTAAAAATCATTTCGGAAAAACCAATTTTAAAAACCCAAATCCACAGCCGAGTTTTGCAACCTGGCTCTGATACCACTAAATGTAACACCCCAAACCCAGCCTGGACGTTATGGTCGAATCTGGCGATGTCACATTATAGTGCTTTAGAAAACGTAACTGCGTTCAAACCATTTTTAGGTATCTTAGGCTATCGTCAAAACATGTCATTTATATATTCATTGTCCATTTTCAAAACTTTATACGTTGCGGAAGCTTTTAAAATGAATTGCGAGGTCGTCCGTATTTTGATACAACCTTTGTTTATTTTGAAAACTCGCGTCTTGTCCTACTGCTAGCAGTTTATGAAATAATCATCCCAAGTTTTGAACTAAAACCCGAAAGGCTTTATTACATAAAATTTACCCAAATATAACCAAAGCAGAATTAAAAATAAACCATAAATAAGTATCCAGAACCGTGATCACCGCCGAGTCCTCCGCCGCACCAATCCGTCTACTGCTGGGGATTACCTGAACAGTTTAAACAGAAAAGGGTGAGTTTTCGCAACTCAGTGTGTAATCCCCATAGAAAACATACACACACAATAATATCTGATAACAGACATACATTCACAGTTCGGGTCTAAGCCCATTACAGAAACGATGTAGACCTTAGCCCACTCAGATACAGAATCAGATATGGTCTAGGCCCTAGCCCATTTCAGTCATAATAAATAGATCAGACAGAATAACAGAATCCTACCCACAAGCCTCTACACACCAACTCCGTCCAACCCTACACACCATGTGGGGATAAAATCTACCCACCCATCCCTACACACCATGCTGTACCGAATTCGGCACATAATCAAAAAGTTGCAGCTGGGCTGCCAGATAACAGCTTGAGAGCCTTCAGATACTTCCTTCGAATCATCAACCCACCCCGATACAATGCAACATCCATAAAATGTCATGCTATTATGCAAACACAGTTCATACATTCAGATATCAGAATTCATGCTCGGTACAGAAATCAGAAAGTCAGGTCACATAGTTAGGGGTCTAGGTAAAGCTTACCAACCCTACATTAGGTCCACAGTCGACTAGGGTGACCCGTGCAACCTTACAAAACATTACAGAAAAATGGGCTCACACGCCCATGTGGCATGCCTATGTGGCCCCACATGCCCGTGTGGCCCACACGGCCCAAATTGGCCTTGGCCGTGTGAATCACACGGCCTGGCCCAGAATCTCACATGCCCGTATGGTTCACCCGTGTGGCCCACACGACCCAATTGGTCGAGCCCGTGTGTCACACACAGCCTTGCCCAACTGTCACACGGTCGTGTCACTCGCGCACTGCCTGGCTCGTTGATCACACGGCCGTGTGGTGACTTACAGTCTTACACACGGCCTACTACACGGGCGACCACACGCCCGTGTGGCGTAGAGAGAAGGGTTTTCAGCTTTCATCAAAACCTTATTTTTTATGTTTCTGGGTACACACCTGGTTTCGATTGAAGCTAAAACGACACCAAGCACTCCAGTACCTTTATTCGACAAATCAAGGCCCCCATTTAGTAACATAACCGAGATTTAAACGAAATTATAACGAGGCGTTCATCCCTATCTATCAAAACCTTACCTTCGATCGAAACAAAAATTCCATGCGTTTAACTCATCGATTGAGAACGATATTCCGTCCCTTGATTAATTCATGAATACTAAAAAGGGAATCTCTCTTAGAAGGAACACAAAACATTTAGAAAAACAAAATCAAAACTTACCAATAGCGAGCCCTAAAGCCGAATAACGATCCACAGAACTTGAAAGTAAAAAGAATAACAGCAAGGAATGGAAAGGGGCGGCGGTAAGGGTTTTGGAAAAGAAGAGAGAAACCGAAATTTTGTTTTTTGTTGGGGAGAGGAAAATTGAACAGATTTTCTGATATTCCCCCTATCATCTCCCTAAATCTCTCCTTACTATCAGATTTTCAATCAAACACAAACTCTTTGGGCGTGATAGCCAAAAATAATGCTCACGCCGAGATTCGAACACAGGGACACCAAAACTCCAACACTCCACTTAACCACCAGACTAACAGGCCCATTCTGTTAATTACTTACACACTTTTATTTATAAGCCTATTAACCAGAGATAGGGCTTAATTCATAAAAATACCAAAATTTACCCAAGTTGAGACTTGAACTTGGGACCTCCCACACACACCCTGATAAACCATAATTTACACATATTTTAACCCCATGCTTGGCTTATTTTTGGATTAATTCTCATTAGATTTGATGAATTTGATACTTCTAATCTCTTAATTTCATGCTTTACATACATGAGAGCTTAGGGAGTCGAAAAGAACGAAAAAATGGGCCAAAAATGGACAAAATGGGCCTACCTTAGAAACCAACACGGCCTTGGCTATCAAACACGACCGTGTGTTACGAGCAGAATCGAACACGGCCTGGATCAACGT
The DNA here is from genome assembly GCA_025698515.1 of Gossypium sturtianum. NCBI lineage: Eukaryota > Viridiplantae > Streptophyta > Magnoliopsida > Malvales > Malvaceae > Gossypium > Gossypium sturtianum. The sequence goes on from CM046948.1 coordinate 14,387,980, forward strand.
ACACGGACAGCCACACGGTCGTGTGTGGCAAGCAGAAGCGAGAATGGCCCAAGACTATCGTACACGGGCGTGTCACTGCCGTATCAAAGATTAATTCTATCCGAAAAAGGTTACTTGTGGGCAAAGAAAGACGTTCCAAAGCCTATATAAACACCCTAGGGGGTGACCTAAAGACGAGGCGGAATAGAACGCAGAAAATACTCGAAGACAGCTGTCGAAAGCAGCTCGGAGGAAGGATCTCCATCAAGACTGATGATCTCCCATCAAGTTCTTTAGAAGTTTTTGGGTTTTCCTATGTTTTGTTGTTTTCCTTATTTTGAGATGTTTCCTTCTATCAGTATGAACTAAACTCCCTAAATATCTAGGGAGGATGAAACCTAAGACGGATCTTATTATTATTTGATTTATAAGATAAATACTTGTTATTATTCTTATTTGTGAGTTCTTATTCTTGTTTTGATAATTCAGGTTATTGATTCAAGTCGAATATGCCTATTCAGAAGAGCAAAAATCCCTGTTTAAGAGAAGATCAACACAATTAAGAGGAGTTGATTGCAACCCTAGAAATAGGGCGACGAAAATCTACCGAATTAGAGTCAAATCTAATAAGGGAATCCATAGATTGAGTTAATGCGACAATAGGGGTTTTAATTAGAAAGAGATTTCAATTAATCAACCTAGGGTCAGTTGTTTTTAGTCTCGAGAGAGATATTAACATAAATCAGGGATTTCTACGGATTAAGTCAAGTGAATAAATCATATGAATCAAAAGTAATAAGTGAAGTCTAGGTGGATTCTTCCTTAGGTATTGCCTCCATCACATAAGTTGTCTAAAAGTATTTTCCTTGTAACACCCCAAACCCGGCCCAAACACCCCGACCAGATCTGGCATGTCACTAAGAAGATTTTAGAAAACTTGTCGCATTTATTATCTTTTTTTAAAAGCATAGTTTAAACGTTTGTCGGGAAAAACTTAATAATTTGAAAATTTTGCAAAAGAAATAAATTTTAATTAATGCCTTAATGAATAAAAACCTAAATTTTGCCTCTGAGTTCTATTATTTAAACACATGCCTTAATTTCAATTAATCATAAAATCTAAATGTATGGAAACCCAAAAACGAGCACATAAAACCAATAATCAATAGCCGGTGGCCTTATTACAATAAAATATAAAACCAGACAAATTGAAAATACTAAGGGAAAATAATTAAAACAACGTCCTTTATTGAACCAAAATAAATCCATGCATGGCCACCTTGCTCTCTCTCAAATTCCAGTCCGATGCACTAAGTGTTACACAAAAATGTTAAACAACGGGGTGAGTCACAAGACTCGATGTGCAATCCCTCGTGCACCATCGGTGGGGCCTTAGCCCCAAAGAATCGAGAATAACGTAATATCACATATCGGAATAAACAAAGCCCATCCCAAATCCTAGATCCATCCGCTACACACACCCTTACCTACCAATCACACCAAATGGGGATTTCTACAATCACCCTCACCGCTACACACCACCGATGGCGGTCATGCTGCGCTTAGTCGCTCATCGTCGATTTGTGACATAGTCACGAGCAGATCGTGGCGAGCCACTACAATAGATCGTGGCGAGCCACCGCAACGAACACTTCCCCTTTCATCAATCACCCAACCCCGTGCATACATAGAAATCGGCATACATATAAAACATATCATCTCAATAGAAACATTCACTTATGAATGACAGAAATCACTAACCTGGTGGTTCGCCTTTACCCTCCACGGGTTTTCAGCAACCATGCCGGGATTTTGGCATTTAACAGAATATAGACAGATTCATGCATATATATATATATCAGACAAAAAAGATGGTGTGAGAAATTACACACCTGATTACTGATAACATGATACTTCCTATGTCGATGCTATCCGTAGTCGACACAACTGCTATCTCCCTAAGGTGTTGTTCAGAAGCCGGTCCACAATCCGGTGGCCAATCTCGAACCGCTGACACCGCACGTTTCTTAAACTTAGGGATTGGGTTTACAGACCCAATCCTCTCCTTTACCTGATCCATATTCGGTTCCATTAAAAGTCCTTGTCAAAACTACTATAACGAAATAGGGTTGTTAAACCATAACATATGGTTAAGATCTCAAATGTGTTAGCAAATCTAACGGAAATCTAAAGAGAACCCCCTTACCTTAAAATCCCGAAATTAGAGACTAGCGATTTCTGGCTTTTAGATCTAGACGATCAGGTTTCCTTCAAATCCCGGAATGCCGCCCAAAATGCAAAAAGAGGGAAAGTATTAGCCTCAATCGACAGCCTTAACAAACCAAGTGGCCATTCAGCCTTGACTCCTAAAAATCGAAAGAGATCTTAAGAAATAACAAGAGTCGACACCTACCTTAATAGAGGAGATTTGGCTACTCTTAAGAGATTTCAGCTTTTAAGAAAATCTCGGAAAAGATGAACGAGAGGAATACTAATGCGTTTTCGGCTTTTGGAAGAACTAGGAATTGAAAATATGGGCAAGGAAGTAGATAGAGAGATTCGGCCAAAGAGTTTTAAAGATAAGAGAAGGCAAATTGCAGGGGTTTCGGTTTCTGACAGAAAGAAAATAAAAAGAAGAAAAGATGATTTTAGTTGCCGAAAAAGAGAGAAAACTTGAGACTATTCTCAGGAAACACAATGAAAAATTTGGCACACCCCCTTGCCTATACTGAACCGATTTTCCCCCTCTCCTGTGTTTGATTTTCGGCCAACTCTGCAACCAAGGGATCACTCTTATCATTCTATCCCTTATCCTTAACAGAACACTCATCCAACAGAGACCTATACCACATCACTACTTCCCCTTTATCAGCATTATATCCGTATAATTTAAAACATAAAATCCCCTATTTTGCCGCCATATTGCCGTCCCCCCTAGCTCTCCTTGGGCTGTCGAAATTAGCCCAATTTCTTGGGCTCCAAGCGGCCATACTGAGGTCCCCTTCTTTGCCTATTGGCGCCACTTATAGCTCCCTCCTACTGCGCCTCTTGTTCCTGGGCCACAAGCCCACTATTCCTATTTCACTCTCAATACTTTATTTAAACCCCATAGTCCCTAAACAAAATATTTAGCCAAGACCTCGGCCCATTCCCGAGCCCAATTTGCACCTCTAATTCTCATATTAACCCATTAAACATGTCTACACATTAAACGCATAAGCCCATTGATTCGGGATGTTACAGTTCTACCCCCTTAAAATAAATTTCGGCCTCGAAATTTACCTGATCAGAAGAGTTGGGGATATTGCTGTCGCATAACATCCTCTGGCTCCCAAGTCGCTTCCTCTGCACCATGGTTTCGCCACAAAACCTTGACCAAAGGGACAGACTTCCTTCTCAACACTTTTACGTCTCGCTCTAAGATTTGCACTGGCTCCTCCTCAAAAGACAAGTCTGGCCTTACTTCAATCTCTTCCACCGGCACAATGTGCGATGGATCGGAACGGTAACGTCTTAGCATCGAGACATGAAACACGTCATGTATCTGCTCCAACTCTGAAGGCAACTCCAATCGATACGCCACTGGGCCCACACGTTCTAGTACCCGATAAGGTCCAATAAACCGGGGACTTAGCTTGCCCTTACGTCCAAACCTCATCACCTTTTTTGTAACACCCCAAACCCGGCCCAAACACCCCGACTGGATCTGGCATGTCACTAAGAAGATTTTAGAAAACTTGTCGCATTTATTATCTTTTTTTAAAAGCATAGTTTAAACGTTTGTTGGGAAAAACTTAATAATTTGAAAATTTTGCAAAAGAAATAAATTTTAATTAATGCCTTAATGAATAAAAACCGAAAATTTGCCTTTGAGTTCTATTATTTAAACACATGCCTTAATTTCAATTAATCATAAAATCTGAATGTATGGAAACCCGAAAACGAGCACATAAAACCAATAATCAATAGCCGGTGGCCTTATTACAATAAAATATAAAACCAGACAAATTGAAAATACTAAGGGAAAATAATTAAAACAACGTCCTTTATTGAACCAAAATAAATCCATGCATGGCCACCTTGCTCTCCTCTCGGCCCGGTCCGATGCACTAAGTGTTACGAAAAATGTTAAACAACGGGGTGAGTCACAAGACTCAGTGTGCAATCCCTCGTGCACCATCAGACTGGGCCTTAGCCCCACAGAATCAGAATAACAGAATATCGTATATCAGAATAAATAAAGCCCATCCCAAATCCTAGATCCATCCGCTACACACCACCCTTACCTGCCAATCACACCAAATGGGGATTTCTACAATCACCCTCACCGCGTCACACCACCGATGGCAGTCATGCTGCAGTTAGCTGCTCATCGTCAGATTTTTGACATAGTCACCAGAACAGATCGTGGCAGAGCCACTACAATAGATCGTGGCAGAGCCACCAGAACAGAACACTTCCCCTTTCATCAATCACCCAACCCCGTGCATACATAGAAATCGGCATACATATAAAACATATCATCTCAACAGAAACATTCACATACGAATGACAAAAATCACTAACCTAGTGGTTTGCCTTTACCCTCCACGGGTTTTCAGCAACCATGCCGGGATTTTGGCATTTAACAGAATATAGACAGATTCATGCATATATATATCAGACAACAAAGATGGTGTGAGAAATTACACACCTGATTACCGATAAAATGATACTTCCTATGTCGACGCTATCCGTAGTCGACACAACTGCTATCTGCCTAAGGTGTTGTTCAGAAGCCGGTCCACAACCCGGTGGCCAATCTCGAACTGCTGACACCGCACGTTTCTTAAACTTAGGGATTGGGTTTACAGACCCAATCCTCTCCTTTCACTGATCCATATTCGGTTCCATCAAAAGTCCTTGTCAGAACTACTATAACAAAATAGGGTTGTTAAACCATAACATACGGTTAAGATCTCAAATGTGTTAGCAAATCTAACAGAAATCTAAAGAGAACCCCCTTACCTTAAAATCCCGAAATTAGAGACTAGCTGTAACACCCCAAATCCGGACAGGACACCACGTCCGAATCTGGTATGTTACGGGGAAAACGTTTTTGAGAGGTAAGATTTTTCTTTTAAAAGTGGGGCGAAAACATAGTGAACTTGAAGAAAATTGGAGTAGGCCTGTTTGATTAGATTTTGAAAACTTATCCAAAGTATATAGTTAAAACGAGTTGATTTCATTTAGCATTTCCAATAGTTTCTTAGTACTATTTGAAACATTTTTGACTTAGTAGAATATCGAGTTTGGTTTGAAAATCATTTGAGTTTACTTTATAGCAAAACATAGTGAGATACCCGATGGTATAGTTTAAAGCACATTGCGTTATAGTTTTGAATACATTATCTTACCAAATTTTTAGTAAAATTTCATGCCAAGTTATTTGTTAAGCAGGTTGAGAATCTAATTAAAACATAACCATCATAAAACATAATTTAAAGGCCTTTTTCAAATCCAAATTAAAGCTCAAATAAAAATAAATAAGCTAAAGTACCCAAAGTGAATAGTCTGAGCAAAACTTTTATTAAAGCATGGCATGTGCACCCCGAGTCCACCCCGGCTCCATGTCCGCGTCTACGGGTCACCTGAAATGTCAAAGGAGAGGGTGAGTCGAATGACTCAGTGCATAAATCCCGCTCCCGATGAAACAACATGCTAACACACATCATACATAGCAACATAATTAATGCAACCCGATCCTAACCATCCGTATCTCCTTTTTCTACCCGTGTGTGTACCAAACCACTTTGTGGTGCCAAACCACTGTGACATACAGTCACAATGTGTTACCAAAACAACTGTGTCCCAAAGACACAATATCCATCAATGTGGTGCCAAACCACTTTGGTGTCCCAAAGACACGTTTGTGCTACCAAAGCACCTGGTGACCGAAGTCACAAATCCAATGATGGGGCCAACCCATCGTGTGATACCCAATCACTAGCGAGACGATCCCATATCTCATGTGGGGCCAACCCACGGTGGTGTCAAACAACGGGGACAAGTCGCAATGAGGTGCCCAACCTCTCGGTGTCCCAAAGACACAAATGTGGTACCAAACCACTTTGGTGGCCGTAGTCACAATAATCGAATGATGGGGCCAACCCATCGTGTGATACCCAATCACTAGCGAGACGATCCCATATCTCAAAGTGGGGCCAACCCACGGTGGTGTCAAACCACGGGGGACGAGTCGCAATGAGGTGCCAAACCTGCGGAGGTGCCAAACCTCTGGTGACCCAAAGTCACAAAGTGTGTTACCAAAACAACGGTGCTCGTCGGCACAAAATATCACTTGCTCCCTCCACTCATATCACCCATCAACATACCATACTCATGTGATCATGCATATCATACAAGTCATGCATATCATGCCAACATGTCTAGCATTACATCTCATAGCATACATAACATAGATCATAATACCCAAGGTATCCATAATAGAACTTGTAATAATTTAGACTTACCGGATACGTACACATACCCGGTTTGGGTATCCAATTATCCGCCATCTTTGGTATAGTTTTTAACGAGCAAACGGGTTTATTAATAACATTACTAGGTATCGGTGTGTTAGTTTACACACACATATACAGCGCGTCTAAAAAAACCCAGCGAATCGATCTAAGTCCCTTGATTATCTGGCTCCTATAATCGGCCAACATAGGGGTTAGTACACATAAACCATTCGGCCAAAGGCTTTATACCAAGAGAAGTCATCTCAAACCCTTACCTTCACTTCTTAACTTGGTTTCCAACCAACCCCGAACCACAATGATCCTTCTAAGACGATCGGCCACCACCTTGAAAAGAATAACAGTTAATCCTTTATCATTCACGACTTAATCGAAACCAGACGATTAAACTAACAACAACAAATCACTTACCCCTTACTAATTAATTGACAGAAGAAAACGGCTCCTCTTGCTTGCTTCCACAATCCAATGATCCTATAACGAAGAGATTAGAATCCTTCCAAAATGACCATATTCGGCCCTTACTTAAACCAAAATCGATTGAGAAGAAAAGAAAGAAAAAAAATGACCATTCGGCCATGGACTTACCAACCTCCAAACGGTTGAAGCAAGAAACCCCCCAACACTCTATTGATGTTCGGCCACAACAACCACTAGGAGAAGGGATGGATCCGGTCAATACTTTGAACCAAAGAGAATTCGGTCTAGAATTAAAATAAAGCAAGGGAAATATGTGATCAAGAAGAAAGAATCGGCCAAAGTTTGAGAAGAAAAGAAAGAAAAAATGGAAAAGTGGTAGGTGCTTTTCGGTTTTTGAGATGACAAGAAATGGAAGGAATGAATAGGAATTTTCGGCTTAGGCAAGGTAAATTTCGGCTTTAGTGTTTCAAAAAGGGGAGAGAAAATGAAGCAAAAATGAGATATGAGAAGGCTAGTTTCGGCTTAGCTCTAAAAGAAGATAAGAAGGAGAAATGGAATGAGCATTCGGCCAAAAGAGACAAAAAGAAGTACAAGCTTGAGGCTCAAGAACTTTCGGCTACAAACACTTTAGGAGACAAGAAATAAAATGAAACTTTCGGCAATCCATTTTGAGTTTTGGTCTTACGGTTCCAAGAGTAAAAGAATGAGAGAAATTCTCTTGAAAATTCAATGACAAAAGAAAGAAAGAACAAACCTTCCAACTTGACCAAAAATGCCTCAAAACTCCAAATGAATTTCGGCATTACCCACTACAACACACCACCAAGCCGTCCACCCACTCCACAACTCCCCAACATTCGGCCAAATCCCCCTATTCACTCCCAACCACAATTTCAAATAAGTTTGAACAAGTCATCCTCCACCAATTTCTCTCCACCATCCAAGTCACCCCCTTGACCAAGTCCATGGTAGAATTCAAGTTGCTCTCAACCTCTTCCTCCATGCCGTCCAAAATGAGAACCAAAATGGGAGCTCTACGACTTGAACTCTGGACCTCCTCACCTGTAGATGACGCCACACACCAAGCTCCTCCCTTGCCACTCTGCCACTCTTCATTTGTGCAATAAAACACCAAAGAAAATTCTTATACCCAGCTCCAACGGCTCCACGACTTAACACCCAAAAACCAAAATTTTCCCATTCACTCAGGGCATACTCCTAGACTTCAATCAAACCCCTAAAACACCGAAATAGCAACCACACACTAAACTCATGCAATATCATGCAACAACAAAAGCAGTCCCTAACCCGGGATATTACGCTTCTACCCCCTTAAAAATAATTTCGGCCTCGAAATTACTTGATCGAAAGAGTTGCGGGTATTCTTTGTCTCATCATATCCTCGGGTTCCCACGTAGCTTCTTCTACGCCATGATTCCGCCAAAGTACCTTAACCAAAGCCACGGACTTCTTACGCGGAACCTTCACATTCCGATCAAGAATGCGCACGGGTTCTTCTTCCATGGTCAAATCTGGATTTACCTCGATCTCTTCCACTTTGCTACCACATGCGACGGATCTGAGCGATACCTCGAAGCATCGAAATGTGGAATACGTCGTGAATCGACTAAGCTCTGCGGCAACTCAAGGCGTCGCCCACCGGTCCAACTCGTCTCGGAACCTTATACGGCCCAATAAACCTTGGACTTAGCTTGCCTTTCTTCCCGAACCTCAACACCTTCTTCCAAGGCGAGACCTTGAAACACTCGATCCCCACGGCAAACTCTATATCTCTCGCTTAAGATCGGCGCAAGACTTACGCCGGTCCGAAGCTTCCTTCAATCGGGATTGAATCAACATAACCTTGTCCTCGGTCTCGGCTACTAACTTTCGGGTCCCAACAATCGGCGTTCACCTAACTCCGTCCAACACGTGGGTGAGCGACACTTCCTACCATACAACGCCTCATACGGTGCCATCTTGATGCTCGCTTGGTAGCTGTTGTTGTAGGCAAACTCGACTAATGGCAAAAACTCCTCCCAACTACCTCACGAAATCCAAGATACAACCTCTCGGCATATCCTCTAAGACTGAATGACCCTTTACGATTGACCGTCGATTGCGGGTGGCCGTCTTTGAAATCAAGCGAGTGCCCGGAGCTTGATGCAATGCTTTCCGAACCTTGGCGTAAATCTAGGATCCCTATCCGAGATCATCGAAACGGCACACCGTGCAACCTCACTATCTCGACACATACGGCCGCTAGCTTACAAGTGAGTAGTCAACCCTCACCGGAATAAAGTGAGCTGATTTAGTCGACGATCCACCACTACCCAAAGCCCAATCCTTCTTGCTTGGCGTAAGCGGTAACCCATTTGACGAAATCCATGGTTATCCTTTCCCACTTCCATCGAGGAATCTTCACAGTGAAGCAAACGTGACGGCAGCGATGTTCGACCTTAACCTGGCGACAAGTCGGACACTTCCCAACAAACTCATCACCTCTTTCTTCAAGCCGAGCCACCAAAATCGCTCTCTAAGATCCCTATACATCTTGCTACCTCCGGGATGCATAGCATAAGGATCTGCTATATGCGTCTGAAGAATCTTCTGCCTTAGCTCAACATCTTTAGGCATACAAGCTTTACCTTGAAAACCACAGAACCCCATCACGGACAAGGCAGTAACCCTCCAAACCACCATCCTGCACTTGCAACCTTCGCGCCCTCGGAACCTCATCCAATAATCTGTTTCTCTCGATCTGCTCAACCCGGGTAGGCAACTTGCAACTCGCCAGGATACTCCCATCGTCATACAAACTCAAGTGGGCAAACAAAGCTCTTAAGTCCGAAACAACCTTGCGGCTCAACGCGTCGACCACCACGTTAGCCTTGCCGGATGATACTCAATCGAGCAGTCATAATCTTTCGACAACTTTCGACCCATCTGCTGTTGCCTCAAATTCAAATCCTTACGAGTCGTGGATACCTTGAACTCTTGTGATCTGTGTAGACTATCGATCTCTCTCCGTACAAGTAATGCCTCCAAATCTTTAAAGGCGAAGACCACACCGCTAGCTCCAAATCATGCGTCGGATAATTGACCTCATGTGACCTCGGTATCGAGAAGCGTAAGCCACAACCTTACCTTCTTGCATCGGCACACAACCTAAGCCCGTATGTGATGCGTCGCAAAAGAATGTAATTCCTTACCACCTCGGGTTGAATTAAAACCGGAGCCTCGTCAAAATCTTCTTTAACTTATCGAAGCTTTCCTGCTGTTTTCTCGATCCATACAAGCGGAACTTCTTTCCTCGGCAACTTGGTCATCGTGTTGCTATCAACGAAAAACCCTCAACAAACCTTGGTGATATCGGCCAAACCAGAAAACTCGAATCTCGACCACCGACTTAGGTGCTTCAATCAAAAGCGCCTCAATCTTACGAGGATCTACTCGAATCCCCTCGGTGACACTACATGACCCAAGAAAGTCACTTCCCCAGCCGAACTCACACTTACCGAACTTAGCATAGAGTTGCTTTTCCTCAAAATCTGCAACACCACTCGCAAATGCCTATCATGCTCTTCCTCTGTCGCCAGAGTACACCAAGATGTCGTCTATGAAAACCACGACGAATCGATCCGAGATCTTTGTTGAAACACCCTATTCATCATATCCATAAACGGCTGCAGGTGCGTTAGTCAACCCGACGGCATTACGAGAAATTCGTAGTGCCCATCACCGAGTGCGAAGCGTTGTTTTATGGATATCGACCTCCTTAACCTTCAAGCGATGATACCCGGACCTCAAGTCGATCTTGAGAATACTGCGTGAGCACCCTTCGGTGATCAAACAAATCATCTATCGTGGCAGCGGATACTTGTTTGATGATCGTCGACATTCAATGGCGGTAGTCTATGCACATCCGCATCGTACCATCTTTCTTCTTAACAAAGAGTACCGCGCGCCCATGGCGAAACACTTGGCACGATGAAACCTCTATCCAATAACTCCACGGATCTGAGCCTTAAGCTCCACCAACTCCTTTGGTGCCATCCTATACGGAGCAATAGACACCTTTGCGCGATTAAGATATGAGATCAATCCAGAACTCCACCTCTCGATCGGCGGAAAACCGGAAGCTCCTCGGAAACACATCGACAAATTCATTAACGATGCACGAACCTTCTCTGCAATGAGACTCTTTAGCTTCCAAGGCATACACATGAACCACATACGCTTCACGACCCTTCGACCATCTTCTCGCTTTGAGCGGATACCACATTAGATAAGTAATCCCTCCTATTACCTATCATAGCCACCTCTTCACCCTCAAGCGTCTTAAGAACCATGCGCTTAGCGCGCAATCCAACCTCGCTGGTACTTGACCAACCAATCCATCCCAAGAATCGGATCGAACTCCCCAAGCGGCGGTTCCATCGGATCGACAAACACTACCCCTTGGAGTTCTAAGGGTACCTCTCTAACAGGTTTATCTACTACTACTGAGTGACCTAGAGGGCTAATCACGGTCATCCGCCTAGAAGATATCTCGAGTCTAAATCCATGGTCTCTGCTATACTCTCGGCAACATAAGAGTGCGTTGAACCCACATCAATCAAAGCGGTATAAGGAGAACCAAAAATCAAAAAGCGTCTGCGGTTATGGCGTCCAGGTCGTCGTCGCCTCATCCCGGCGCCTCGCGGCATACACTAATCCGGTATGCGGCATCGAACTACTCGCACCTCTGCCGGTGCTCCACGGCCCCGACCAGAACCATTACCGCCTCTGCCATTACCACGGCCCCTCTGCGGTGACGGTCCACTACTCCTGAACTGATTACGGCCCTGACTCTCAGACTGAATCCTAGCCAACCTACGCGGACAATCCCTCACACGATGCTCCAGAGAACCACACTCGAAGCAACCTTTTCCTCCAGTCCAGCAGCCACCCCAATGAGATTTCCCATACTGATTACACTGCGGCGGTCCTTGCCTAGCAGCAACAAACCTAGCAGGCTGATTCGGCCCACTCGGTCTAGCCCTCTTCTGCGGATTACCCGACGATCCAGAAGACCCAAAGCTCCTCTTATGCCTATTTACTGTCCATGCCACGCCTCACGGACTCCTTAACACCCTCGGCTACCTTAGCCTTCTCAACTAAGACAGCAAACTCGCTCCTGGCGAGGAGCAATCGTGATCTTAACTCATCTCGCGAGCCATCCTCGAAGCGAACACACCTTTCATGCTCTGTGGCCACAATGCCCACGGCATACCTACTCGGCTTCAAGAACTCGGCCTCATACTCGACCTTGATTTACTCCACTGACAAGCCTCGAAAATGCCTTCCATTGAGTCAATATAACTAGCTCCGATGTATTTCTTTTGATATGCGACCACAGAAATAATCCCATGTCGGATCCTCTGCGCCACACTTTATCTCGAACCGTGAGCCACCAGCGATATGACTCATCCCGGAGAAGCGTCGATGCCCTTCGGCTTCTCTTGATGAGTCAAGTCGGATCGTCCATGATCCGCTTCGGTTGCCTCGGCCAATATTCAGCGATCTTTGGGAGCAACACTAGAAACACCTCGGAAGAATTCGGCCCCATTTGCGAAGTCGCTCGAGCATGATTTCCTAACTCTGCATTACCACCTACACCAGCTACCCTTTCCAACACTCGCGGCGCTCGCTTTGTGACGCTGCGTCGTCCCGATCGATCTTGGAACTCACCACCTCCGGTGGTGGCGGGCCGATATCTCATTTTTGAACCACTGTCCGGATCCTACGGGCTCGAAACTATCATTCTACCCTACCTCTACCACGAGTATTACGACCACGTGCGCCTCGAGTGCTCATGACTAATCTTTCTACGTATCTGGTTAAAGAATTTTATGCATCAGTATTTATTCCACTTGTTTAAAAGCAAGTCTTATGAATATTTTAAGAGGATTTGTTCTCGCGAGTTCACAGAATCCTATCAGTTTCAATCTCTAAAGTAGTTATACTATTGCTATTCATCAAATCATATCACATCCAATCAATTCACAAGCAATAGTAAGGGTACTTACCTGGGCGAACTGGTGCCGGAGACTCGGTGCCATGCCTTTCAAACCATACAAACACTTAAAAACTTTTTGGGCCTCAGGCCCACAGCCGAGCCTTTAAACCTGGCTCTGATACCACAATTGTAACACCCCAAATCCGGACAGGACACCACGTCCGAATCTGGTATGTTACGGGGAAAACGTTTTTGAGAGGTAAGATTTTTCTTTTAAAAGTGGGGCGAAAACATAGTGAACTTGAAGAAAATTGGAGTAGGCCTGTTTGATTAGATTTTGAAAACTTATCCAAAGTATATAGTTAAAACGAGTTGATTTCATTTAGCATTTCCAATAGTTTCTTAGTACTATTTGAAACATTTTTGACTTAGTAGAATATCGAGTTTGGTTTGAAAATCATTTGAGTTTACTTTATAGCAAAACATAGTGAGATACCCGATGGTATAGTTTAAAACACATTACGTTATAGTTTTGAATACATTATCTTACCAAATTTTTAGTAAAATTTCATGCCAAGTTATTTGTTAAGCAGGTTGAGAATCTAATTAAAACATAACCATCATAAAACATAATTTAAAGGCCTTTTTCAAATCCAAATTAAAGCTCAAATAAAAATAAATAAGCTAAAGTACCCAAAGTGAATAGTCCGAGCAAAACTTTTATTAAAGCATGGCATGTGCACCCGAGTCCACCCGGCTCCATGTCCGCCTCTACGGGTCACTGAAATGTCAAAGGAGAGGTGAGTCGAATGACTCGATGCATAAATCCCGCTCCCAGATGAAACAACATGCTAACACACATCATACATAGCAACATAATTAATGCAACCCGATCCTAACCATCAGTATCTCCTTTTTCTACCCGTGTGGTACCAAACCACCGGTGGTGCCAAACCACCGGTGACATACTGATCACAATGTGTTACCAAAACAACTGGTGTCCCAAAGACACAATATCCATCAATGTGGTGCCAAACCACTTTGGTGTCCTAAAGACACGTTTGTGCTACCAAAGCAGTGGTGACCAAGTCACAAATCCAATGGTGGGGCCAACCCATCGTGTGATACCCAATCACTAGCGTGACGATCCCATATCTCATGTGGGGCCAACCCCACGGTGGTGTCAAACCACGGGGACAAGTCGCAATGAGGTTCCCAACCTCTGGGTGTCCCAAAGACACAAATGTGGTACCAAACCACTTTGGTGGCCAGTAGTCACAATAATCGAATGATGGGGCCAACCCATCGTGTGATACCCAATCACTAGCGAGGCGATCCCATATCTCAAAGTGGGGCCAACCCACGATGGTGTCAAACCACGAGGGCGAGTCGCAATGAGGTGCCAAACCTCTGGAGGTGCCAAACCTCTGGTGACCCAAAGTCACAAAGTGTGTTACCAAAACACTGGTGCTCGTCAGCACAAAATATCACTGCTCCCTCCACTCATATCACCCATCAACATACCATACTCATGTGATCATGCATATCATACAAGTCATGCATATCATGCCAACATGTCTAGCATTACATCTCATAGCATACATAACATAGATCATAATACCCAAGGTATCCATAATAGAACTTGTAATAATTTAGACTTACCCGGATACGTACACATACCCCGTTTGGGTATCCAATTATCCGCCATACTGGTATAGTTTTTAACAGGCAAACAGGTTTATTAATAACATTACTAGGTATCAGTGTGTTAGTTTACACACCTGGTATACACGCGTCTAAAAAAACCCAACGAATCGATCTAAGTCCCTTGATTATCTGGCTCCTATAATCGGCCAACATAGGGGTTAGTACACATAAACCATTCGGCCAAAGGCTTTATACCAAGAGAAGTCATCTCAAACCCTTACCTTCACTTCTTAACTTGGTTTCCAACCAACCCCGAACCACAATGATCCTTCTAAGACGATCGGCCACCACCTTGAAAAGAATAACAGTTAATCCTTTATCATTCACGACTTAATCGAAACCAGACGATTAAACTAACAACAACCAATCACTTACCCCTTACTAATCAATTGTGAAGAAAAGCGGCTCCTCTTGCTTGCTTCCACAATCCAATGATCCTATAACGAAGAGATTAGAATCCTTCCAAAATGACCATATTCGGCCCTTACTTAAACCAAAATCGATTGAGAAGAAAAGAAAGAAAAAAAAATGACCATTCGGCCATGGACTTACCAACCTCCAAACGGTTGAAGCAAGAAACCCCCCAACACTCTATTGATGTTCGGCCACAACAACCACTAGGAGAAGGGATGGATCCGGTCAATACTTTGAACCAAAGAGAATTCGGTCTAGAATTAAAATAAAGCAAGGGAAATATGTGATCAAGAAGAAAGAATCGGCCAAAGTTTGAGAAGAAAAGAAAGAAAAAATGGAAAAGTGGTAGGTGCTTTTCGGTTTTTGAGATGACAAGAAATGGAAGGAATGAATAGGAATTTTCGGCTTAGGCAAGGTAAATTTCGGCTTTAGTGTTTCAAAAGGGAGAAAAGCGAAACAAAAATGAGATATGAGAAGGCTAGTTTAGCTTAGCTCCAAAAGAAGATAAGAAGGAGAAATGGAATGAGCATTCGGCCAAAAGAGACAAAAAGAAGTACAAGCTTGAGGCTCAAGAACTTTCGGCTACAAACACTTTAGGAGACAAGAAATAAAATGAAACTTTCGGCAATCCATTTTGAGTTTTGGTCTTACGGTTCCAAAAGTAAAAGAATGAGAGAAATTCTCTTGAAAATTCAATGACAAAAGAAAGAAAAACAGCCTTCCAACTTGGCCATGAAAATGCCTCAAAACTCCAAATGAATTTCGGCATTACCCACTACAACACACCACCAAGCCGTCCACCCACTCCACAACTCCCCAACATTGGCCAAATCCCCTATTCACTCCCAACCACAATTTCAAATAAGTTTGAACAAGTCATCCTCCACCAATTTCTCTCCACCATCCAAGTCACCCCTTGACCAAGTCCATGGTAGAATTCAAGTTGCTCTCAACCTCTTCCTCCATGCCGTCCAAAATGAGAACCAAAATGGGAGCTCTCGACTTGAACTCTGGACCTCCCTCACTGTAGATGACGCCACACCAAGCTCCTCCCTTGCCACTCTGCCCGACTCTTCATTTGTGCAATAAAACACCAAAGAAAACTCTTATACCCAGCTCCAACGGCTCCACGACTTAACACCCAAAACCAAAATTTTCCCATTCACTCAGGCATACTCCTAGACTTCAATCAAACCCCTAAAACACCGAAATAGCAACACAGCACACTAAACTCATGCAATATCATGCAACAACAAAACAGCCCCTAACCCGGGATTTTACACTAGCGATTTCCGGCTTTTAGATCTAGACGATCAGGTTTCCTTCAAATCCGGAATCTTTGCCCAAAGCATAAAAGAGGGAAAGTATTAGCCTCAATCGACAGCCTTAACAAACCAAGTGGCCATTCGACCTTGACTCCTAAAAACTGAAAGAGATCTTAAGAAATAACAAGAGTCGACACCTACCTTAATAGAGGAGATTCGGCTACTCTTAGGAGATTTCGGCTTTTAAGAAAATCTCGAAAAAGATGAACGAGAGGAATATTGATGCGTTTTCAGCTTTTGGAAGAACTAGGAATTGAAAAGATGGGCAAGGAAGTAGATAGAGATATTCGGCCAAAGAGTTTGAAAGAGAAGAGAATGTAAATTGCAGGGGTTTCGGTTTCTGACAGAAAGAAAATAAAAAGAAGAAAAGATGATTCTAGTTACCGAAAGAGATAGAAAACTTGAGACTATTCTCAAGAAACACAATGAAAAATTCGGCACACCCCCTTGCCTATACTGAATCGATTTTCCCCCTCTCCTGTGTTTGATTTTCGGCCAACTCTGCAACCAAGGGATCACTCTTATCATTCTATCCCTTATCCTTAACAGAACACTCATCCAACAGAGACCTATACCACATCACTACTTCCCTTTTATCAGCATTATATCCACATAATTTAAAACATAAAATCCCCTATTTTGCCGCCACATTGCCGTCCCCCCCAGCTCTCCTTGGGCTGCCAAAATTAGCCCAATTTCTTGGGCTCCAAGCGGCCATACTGAGGCCCCTTTCTTTGCCTATTGGCGCCACTTATAGCTCTCTCCTACTATGCCTCTTGTTCCTGGGCCACAAGCCCATTATGCCTATTTCACTCTCAATACTTTATTTAAACCTCATAGTCCCTAAACAAAATATTTAGCCAAGACCTCGGCCCATTCCCGAGCCCAATTTGCACCTCTAATTCTCATATTAACCCATTAAACATGTCTACACATTAAACGCATAAGCCCATTGATTCGGGATGTTACATTCCTAATTCATTCTTTGTCGTGTTTTAATTAATTAGTTTTAGTTTAAAAAGAAATCACTCCAATTTTTAGTCTAGATAATAAAAGGATAGTAATTACTAGTACTCTTGGTCCTTGTGGATACGATATTACAGGTCTGACCATAACTATACTACTGTTCGATAGGTGCGATTGCCTTTATTGTGATCGTAGTTAGTTTTAGACACATCAAGTTTTTGGCGCCGTTGCCGGGGATTAAGATATTAGGAACGCTAAATTTTTATTACTTTAGCCATTTTATTTACTTTTATTGCAATTTATTTTTTATTTCTATTCACTAATTTTTTCTTTGGTTTTGGCAGGAACTTTTAGTTTATGACTAGAAGAAACCCGTCAGGACCATTACTTTTTGACAGTGAGATTGAGAGTACAGCTCGCAGAAATCGAAGAGAGATAAGGTGAAGCTTATAATACATACAATAAGAGCAAGAGAATGATATCACTAATACCGAGCAGATGGTTGATCCCCAGAATAATCTGCTACCTCCTGCGGTTGTCGCAAATTCGGTGAATCAAAATCCTGCTCCTCGTACTATGTATGACTATGCTAAACCTAATTTAACAGGGACCAAATCAAGTATTGTTAGACCTGCTATTGCTGCAAATAATTTTGAACTAAAACCTAACACTATTCAGATGATTAAGCAGTTTGTTCAGTTTGATGGTTTGCAGGATGAGGATCCAAACAATCACTTGGCAAATTTTCTGGAATTCTGCGACACTTTCAAGATTAATGACGTTTCTGATTATTCCATTCGCCTTCGGTTGTTTCCCTTCTCATTGAGGAACAAAGCTAAACAGTGGTTGAACTCGTTACCACGAGGATCAATCACTACATGGGAACAGATGACCGAAAATTTTTTATTAAAATACTTTCCGCCGGCTAAAATAACTAAATTAAGGAATGATATCTCTTCTTTTGTGCAGATGGATTTAGAAACGCTTTACGATGCATGGGAGAGTGATCGTTGTCTTTCAGAGTTTTAAATTTATAATAAGAATGATCGAACCTGGAAACTAACTATGACAACGATTGAGGCAAGTGCACCTATCGAACAGTAGTATAGCTTAGGCAAGACTGGATTGTCGAACCCAAAGGAACTAAAAGTACCAATACTAACTTTCTTTCTATTATTTAGCCTAAAATAAGTGCAGTTGTTTATTAATCTAAATTAACTAATTACTAAGCTAAAGACGCAAAGACAAAAAGAATGAATTGGGGAAATATTTGGGAAAACTCAGTTGATTAAGACGATACCCTTAAGAAGAATCCACCTAGACTCCACTTGTTATCTAACACTGAACCAGACAATTTATTCACTTGACTTGATCCGTAGGATTCCCTAATGTACATTAGACCCTATGAATAGGCACGCGAACAACTCCGCTGTAATTATGCTAGATCTATGAATAGGCAGGGACTTTTGCTCCACCACCTAAGCACATCATACTTGAATCAATATCCGCGAAATATTAAAACAAGAATTAAGCACATATAATTAAGAATAAATCAAGTATTTATCATATAGTTTAGAAAACAATAACAAGATTCATCTAAGTTTCATCCCCCTTCAGGTATCTGAAGGGTTTAGTTCATAATAATAAAGAAAAACATCTCAGAAGAAAAGATAAAACAAAACATAAGAAATCCCTAAAACCCCCTGAAGAAATTGAAAAGGAGATCCTCCGTCTTGAGTAGAATTACGGCTTCTTGAGATGGATCAACTGGCTATCCCTTGAGAGTTTCCCACAAATCTGACCTTTTCAGCCCGGCTCCCTGGCCTAGCTAACCGCCCTCTTCTAGGTTATACTTAGGATCTTTATATAGGCTTTTGAAATAGGTTTCTTTGCCCCTAAGTATCCTTTTTCGAGTGAAATTACTCTCCTCCACGGCAGGGGCACGGCCATGGCACACGCCCGTGTGAATCGTGGCCAGGCCGTGTTGGACTCCGTTAGTGAGTCACGGCCGTGTAGATCGACATCAGGCCGTGTTCTAGTATATTTGAGGAGGCACGACCGTGTGGGCTTTAGTCCAGGCCGTGTCGATTTCTTCTTTGGCCTATTTTTTCCATTTTGAGCCCGTTTCTCATTCTTTTTATTCTTGGGTGCTTTCCTAAGTATAGAACATGAAAAGAAAGGATTAAGAGCACCTTTTTACATAAATCAAGGGATAAATCATCCAAAAGTATGCTAAATGTGGGATTAAAATATGTTACTATTTCAGTTTATCAAATACCCCCACACTTAAGCTTTTGCTTGTCCTCAAGCAAAAATTCTCAACTTACGATTAAAACGAACTTTCTATAATTTATAATTCCTATCAACAATGTTTCATCATAATTCATAGATAATTTATACATGGATAATTCAATTCAAAGAGTCCTAAGGATTCAAACAATCTAAGTCATAGATTTGTAGCTCGAAAATATAGGCGTCTCCCCTTATCTAAATAATTACCTTTAATTCAAAACCGACAAGGATTGACATCCTCACTAGAGATTCGCTCAAATCACTCAAAGTGTTTAAGGTTCAAGAAAAAGCGCTCAAAAGTCGAACATGAAAAGTTAATCCCATAAGCTTGCCTGAAAATCAAACCTCCACCACTATAATATGAGATGATGCACAAATCAAAAGGTCTTTGTCAGGGTTGTAATGGGGCTAGGGTTAAGGTGTGGATAGAGGCTGAATTAGAAGGTTAGAATCGAGATTGAATTGATAAAATACCTAACTAGAAACAATAAACTGAATAATTACATAATGGATTGAAACTTTAAACTAATAATACGAGCTTCTTCTTCAATAATTTGAATTCAAACGTATAAGCTCACTTAATCACAAAACTAGTAATGAATAACGACTATACTTCGAATTTTTATTTTTTTTAAGAACAAATCATAAATACATAACAATGGATAAATTACTGAAATAAAAATATAGTTAGGCTATTAATCAAATCAAATCTCGATATAAGGGTGGTCAAAAGGAATGGGGATAACAAAAACAAAGGGTTTCTGGGTTAATATTAGTGGTTATGTCAATAAAAAGGGTTGTTAGGATTAAAAGGGGTTCACTAGGGGTTAATTGTGAAGGTAGGCTTTTAATGGAGTTAGTGGGTTAAAACCTAGGTGCCTTAATCATCTCTGTATATCAAATAATAGGTGTGGTCTCGATATGTATAAATGAGGCAAATTCTAGAATAACAAATCACTGTTGACATACTCATAATCAATAAAGTGAGCATGAAAAAGAATATATGCTCTATAAGGCTCAAAAACTCACAAAAATTATGGGTATTTTTTACATCAACCTCGTAAATTTCAAACTTCAAAGTAATATTTAAACTCAGTTCGACAACCTAGCAAATTTTAATTGAAAAATAATGGACTTATCATGCTTGATTCTTTAGTATCTTAAAATTTAATTATCAATGCACAATTATCAATGACTTAATCTAAAACATATCAATAAAAATCATAAACCATGGAAATTTCATTCTACTGATAATATGAGAAATTTACTTAAAAACAAGACTAAATTCAGGATTTTGAGAATAATGAAAAAAGTTAGGCACGTCTAATATTCACCCCCCACACTTAAGATGTACATTGCGCTCAATGTACAAGGTTAGATAATAACACAATAATACTAAAATCATAAGATATGGGGAGAAGTGAAACTTCCTGAATTATAGATGAAATCCTTGGAGGATGTGGAAAATACGTTGGAGGGGTCGGTCTGGATGACGATCCTACACTAGATGAAGAAATTGGGTAGCTCGTGGAGGATTAGCCAGGGTATAATAATAATAATTAAAACTATACTAATTAAATAATTAAATAAAAACAAGCTAAAGTGAAGAAAAATAAAGATGAAACTAAAATTAAAAGAAAAGATGGATGGACCGTAGAGTCCTTATTGTTGGGTGTGATTTCTAAGGCTGGGGATATGGTGGTGGTCGTGGTGTGATTCCCTAGCAGCCTTTAGAACCTAAAATCAAGAAACTAAGATAAAATAAACTAGATTAAGCATAAGAGTGTTAAAGAGAAGTTAAATAAAGGAGAAGAGTAGAGAAGAAGAAAAATTAAATGGTCTCAAAGACCTTTGGCTTGTCGAGAGATTGAAGCGGCCGGCATGAACTTATATGTATCGGTCTCCTTGAGCGAGACTATGCTTATTTCCTTCCGCTTCTTTGTCATGGCCAAAAGATTGAGAACAATGCTATAAGAATGAAGAATGCTAAGAATGTATGGTGTATAAGGGTGTAAGGGAGGAAGAAGGGTGAAAATTAGGTGAGAAGAGGGAGGGGTGGGTGGTTTAAAAAGAGTTTTCAAGTCAGGTGCAACCCCACGCCCGTGTACCGTGGGCGTGCTAAGTCACATGGCCGCATCGCACGGCCGTGGTGGGCTTCTTTTGTTTCTCCCACGCCCATGCTCAGGTCGCCACGCCCGTTGGTGCTAAGTCAGTGTCGTCCACGGCCGCGTCGCACGACCGTGGCTTTCTGTCAGTGCTCGTGGGGCAGTGGTTGGAGTCCGTGACTTCAAAGATTTGATTCTCTCTGACTCGTACCACCTCTGCCATGTCAGTATGGCGATCCGGGGCCTCCACACGGCCACAGCCACGGCCGTGTGCTAGGCCGTGTGGCCTGGAAATCTGCACTTTTGGTTAGTTTAAAGCTAGATACTATAAAGAAAGGATAAAATAGAATAAATAAAAAAATAAAAATGTAAAGTTAATGGGGTTAGTGCTCGGGTTGCCTCCCGAGAAGCGCTCGTTTATAGTCTTAAGCTAGACTTTCCTCTCGTTTGCATCATCAGGATGGTTTGAGGAGTTGGAAGTCCTTCCTCATGCTATCAGTTTTATCCTCGTGAAAAAGTTTAAGTCGAGATGTGTTTATAGTAAAAGTACCAAAAATAGGATACTTACCTCGACTGTTCCGTATGGGAAAACACTGTGTACCCTAAAAGGTATTTCTTTGTTTGTGTTAGGGTCCGGAGGAGATATTCGAGGATCTGCCTTATCTAACAGTACCTGGTCTCCTATTTTGAAGTGGTTTGTTGTTCCTATGAGCTCTTATGGGGGCTCCTTCGGTTTTACCTTGTGTGGTTCTGGTTCTTCGTCGTGTAACCCTAATTTTTCCTTGAAGTGTGTCTTCCACTCGTCTAGATCATCGATCTGAATCCTTCAATCTTCATGAACTACTTCCTTGTTGGCATAGGGTTTAGGATCGGGTTCAGTTGTATTCTTTTGTGGTGTTTCCTAAAAATAAGGGTTAACCGAATGGTTATAAGTAGAATTTACGTTCTCACCTTGATTACTCGATGTTCTGGCTGAGTCGAGAGCCTTAAGGGTGATCGTCTCATTACCTACACGAAGTATGAGTTCTCCTGCATCAATATAAATTTTAGTCCTGGCAGTTGCTAAAAATGGTCTTCCTAAGATTAAGGGGATACTATTGTCCTCATCAATGTCTAAGACAACAAAATCTATTTGGAATACGAATTTTTCAACTTTTACAAGAACATCTTCGATAATACCCCTAGGAATTCTAATAGTTTTATCAGCTAATTGAATGCTCATCCTAGTTTGTTTGGGTTTCCCTAGACCTAATTGTTTAAACAATTTATAAGGCATGACATTTATGCTTGCCCCTAAATCAGCTAACGCATTATCAACGATTAGTCTACCAATTAAACATGGAATTGTAAAACTCCACGGATCTTTTAGCTTTTGTGGTAGTCTATTACGTAACATTCTTTGAGCATCTTGCGTTTAATTCCACATGTGGATCCTCGTCTAATTTGCGTTTGTTCGTCAAGAGATGTTTTAAAAATTTCCTCAAATCTGGCATCTGAAAGAGCTTCAAGTAGCGGTAAGTTAATATGTAATTTCTTTAAAAGTTTAAGAAACTTACCGAACTGTTCCTCTATGTCGTCTCTCGTTAATGCTTCGGGATATGGTATGCGATGTTTGTACTCCTTGATTACCGGTTTTGGTTTTTCTTGTGTTACCTTAACTTTACCTTTTTCTACCTCGTTTCCTTGTATTGGACTGCGTTCGTCTAATCCTTCACTTTCTTGAGTTGTTATGGCTTGGATTTGCTCCTTTGGATTAATCTCAATGTTGCTTGGTAAACGTCCTTGCGATCGTTCAGACATCAGCTTCGCGAGTTGTCCAACTGACTCAGAAACTTTCTCAACTGACTTAGTGACTTCCCTAACTTGGCTCTCGATCCCTTTGATCGATGCTTGTTGGGTCTTAAGGGTGGTTTCGGTGTCTTGGAGACGGTTTTACGTGGATGCCATGAATCTTGTCGACATCTCTTCAAGGTTCGGCTTCTTCTCCTGTGGATAGGGTGATTTTGGAAATTTTGAGGAGGTTGTTGTCTTTGATTTCCTTGATTTCCTTGACCTCCCCACGAAAAATTTGGGTGGTTCCTCCAACACAGGTTATAATTATTACTATATGGGTTATTATTAGATCTGAAATTGTTACCTATATAGTTCATCATTCGCTTTACGTGCTCGGTTGGTAGGGTGGGTACTCGGGATTCGCCATGGTCCCACTTACGTCGCCTTTGCATTCTTGGATGTACCTGCGAAGAACACAAACTATCAAGCTTTTTATTTATCATCTCTACCTGTGTTGATAGCATGGTTACTGCATCTATATTGAAAACTCCGGCTGATTTTGTTGGTTTGGTCCTTGTGACCTGCCACTGATAGTTATTCAGTGACATCTCTTCAATGAACTTCGTAGGGTTGCTTTAGGAGTTCTATTGTTGAGGTTCCAACGGTCTTGAATCAATTAGTTGCCTCGTTGAGGGGTTTACAGTTATAGAAAGTTTGGACTTGGAGCCACAAGGGTAAACCATGGTGTGGACACCTTCTCAAGAGATCCTTATATCTCTCCCATGCGTCATATAATGTCTCTAAATCCATCTGCACAAAAGAAGAGATATCATTCCGTAATTTGGCCATTTTGGTCGGTGGGAAATATTTTAATAAAAATTTTTCGGTCATTTGATCCCATGTAGTGATTGACCCTCGTGGTAACGAGTTTAACCACAGTTTGGCTTTATTCCTTAATGAAAATGGAAATAACCGAAGCCTTATGGCATCATCGAAATGCCATTTATTTTGAAGGTATCACCAGAACTCTAAAAAATTAGCTATATGAGTGTTTGGATCTTCGTCCTGCAAACCATCAAATTGAACAAATTGTTGAATCATTTGTATAGTGTTAGGCTTTAATTCAAAATTATTAGCGGCTATAGCGAGCCTAACAATACTAGATTGAAGCTCTTGTTAAATGAGGTTTAGCATAATCATACATAGTACGCGGAGCATTATTCTCTCCCACATCTTGTGGTTGAGGATTATTTTCGTCCATCCCTTCAGTAGGATTGGATTCGCCTTCTCGCTCTTTTTCTGCGTAATTTAGGGCTCGCCTAATTTCTCTGTGATTTCTACGAGCGGTAGCTTCAATATCACTTTCGTATACTAGTGGTCCTCTCGGGTTCCTTCTAGTCATAAACTAGAGGTACCGATAGGAAAAGAAAGAAAGAAAATTTAGCAAAGTTAAAATTTAAACTTAAAAATAAAAGTAAATTGTAGAAAAAAAATAATGGCTAAAGTAATAAAAATAGAGCTTTCTTAATATTTTAGTTCCCCGGCAACGGCTCCAAAAACTTGATCGTTGTATTTCAGAGTTTTAAATTTATAACGTGAATGATCGAACCTGGAAACTAACTATGACAACGATTGAGGCAAGTGCACCTATCGAACAGTAGTATAGCTTAGGCAAGACCGGATTGTCGAACCCAAAGGAACTAAAAGTACCAATACTAACTTTCTTTCTATTATTTAGCCTAAAATAAGTGAAGTTGTTTATTAATCTAAATTAACTAATTACTAAGCTAAAGACGCAAAGACAAAAATAATGAATTGGGGAAATACTTGGGAAAACTCAGTTGATTAAGACGATACCCTTAGGAAGAATCCACCTAGACTACACTTGTTATCTAACACTGAACCAGATGATTTATTCACTTGACTTGATCCGTAGGATTCCCTAATGTACATTAGACCCTCTCTCGAAGCGAATAACGACTAACCCTAGGTTGATTAATTGAAATCTCTTTCTATTTAAAACCCCTAGAATCGTATTAGCTCGATCTATGGATTCCCATATTAGGTTTCACCCTAATCCGGCAACGCTTCGTCACCCTATCTCTAGGCGCGCGAACAACTCCGTTGTAATTATGCTAGATCTATGAATAGGCAGGGACTTTTGCTCCACCACCTAAGCACATCATACTTGAATCAATATCCGCAAAATATTAAAACAAGAATTAAGCACACATAATTAAGAACAAATCAAGTATTTATCATATAGTTTAGAAAACAATAACAAGATTCATCTAAGTTTCATCCCCCTTCAGGTATCTGAAGAGTTTAGTTCATAATAATAAAGAAAAATATATCAGAAGAAAAGATAAAACAAAACATAAGAAATCCCTAAAACCCCTTGAAGGAATTGAAGAGGAGATCCTCCGTCTTGAGTAGAATTCCGGCTTCTTGAGATGGATCAACTGGCTATCCCTTGAGAGTTTCCCACAAATCTGACCTTTTCAGCTCAGCTCCTTGGCCTAGCTAACCGCCCTCTTCTAGTTTATACTTAGGATCTTTATATAGGCTTTTGAAATAGGTTTCTTTGCCCCTAAGTATCCTTTTCTGAGTGAAATTACTCTCCTCTACGGTAGGGGCACGACCATGGTACAAGCCCGTGTGAATCGTGGCCAGGCCGTGTTGGACTCCGTTAGTGAGGCACGGCCGTGTAGATCAACATCAGGCCATGTTCTAGTATATTTGTGGAGGCACGGCCGTGTGGGCTTTAGTCCAGGCCGTGTCGATTTCTTCTTTGGCCCATTTTGGTCCATTTTGAGCCCGTTTCTCGTTCTTTTTATTCTTTGGTGCTTTCCTGAGTATAAAACATGAAAAGAAAGGATTAAGAGCACCTTTTTACATAAATCAAGGGATAAATCATCCAAAAGTATGCTAAATGTGGGATTAAAATATGTTACTATTTCGGTTTATCAGAGAGATACAATGATTTATTGAGAAGGTGCCCACACCATGGGTTACCTTTATGGTTACAAGTTCAAACCTTTTACAACGGTTTGAACCCCTCAACTAGGCAAGCGATAGATCTGATGCATTTGGTGGAACCCTAAATAACAAAACTCCTGAAGCGGCTTACGAATTTATTGAAGAGATGTCACTAAATAACTATCAGTGGCAAGTTATGAGGACGAAGCCAACAAAAGCCGCCGGAGTTTTCAACCTCGACGCAATCACCATGCTATCAAACCAGGTAGAGCTTTTAAATAGAAAGATTGATGGTTTGTGTGATTCTTCGCAGATATATCCAGTGATGTAGTGCGATGCAAATGGAGGAGGAATAGGCAATACAGAACATCCATCTTACAACCCTGGCATGGAGAATGAGCAGCTGAATCATATGGGTAATAACTCTAAATCTCCAAATATTCCTTACAATAATACATATAATCCAGGATGGAGGAACTACCCAAATTTCTCATGGGGTAATGAAAGGAATCAAAGATCGCAAATTCCTCCTGTTTTCCAACCATCCTGCCAGCAAGAGAGAAAGCCGAACCATGAAGTTATGCTAGCAAAGTTTATTTCGGTGTCAGAGACTCGTTTTTAGAATACCGAAACAACGTTGAAAAATTAGCAAGCGTCAATTCAAGGGCTTGAGAATCAAACTGGACAACTGGTTAAGTTAGTTTCTGAAAGGCAATCAGGTAGTTTACCTAGTAACACCGAACCCAAACCGAAAGAGCATGTGAAGGCAGTTACACTAAGGAGTGGGAAGGAGTTGGTTGATGCTGAAAAGAAGATGCCACAAGAAACTGATAAGGCAAAGGGTGAGGAAGTAAATGAGAATGTAACACCGGTACTTAAAGAGTATAAACCACCGATCCCATATCTGGTAAAGTTGAAGAAAGACTGCATGGACGCACAATTCAGTAAATTTCTTGAACTTTTTAAACAATTACATATCAACTTACCTTTAGTTGAAGCTATTTCGTAGATGCCTACATATGCAAAATTCTTAAAAGAGCTTTTAACAAATAAAAGGAAGTTTGAAGAGTTATCAACCGTGGAGCTTAACGAGAAATGTTCAACTATTCTCCAAAATAAGTTACCAACCAAATTGAAGGATCCAGGAAGTTTCATTATTCCCTGTTTAATTGGTAGTTTAAATATTGAAAAAGCATTAACTGATTTAGGTGCCAGTATTAATTTAATGCCTTATAAAATGTTCAAGCAGCTTGGTCTTGGGGAACCAAATCCCACTAGGATGAGTATCCAATTAGCTGATAGATCTATTAAATATCCTAGGGAATTATTGAAGATGTTTTGGTAAAAGTTGATAAATTCATATTCCTGTTGATTTTGTTGTGCTTGACATGGATGAGGGCGTTGAGGTGCCCTTAATTTTAGGACGCCCATTTTTAGCTACTGCTAGAGCTGTCATTGATTTAGGTGATGGTAAACTTGTGCTCAGGGTAGGTGATGAGGAAGTTATTTTTAAAATCTATGATGCTATGCGATACTCTAAAGAGCAAGATGATTCCTGTTATTTTATCGACGCTATTGATCATTCTATTCATGATTCTTTTAGAAATCATACATAAAGACACGTTGGAACTGTGTCTTGCCCAAGGTGAGGAGGCAGATGACGATACCAATGAGATGGGGGAGATAAAAATTGACTTAAATTCTAGTATTTCTTCCCCAAGACAAAAGAAATATGAGGGCATTGAAATAAACGACGAACTAAAACAAAAACCATCTATTGAAGAGCCTCTCAAATTGGAATTGAAACAGTTACCAAATCACTTAGAGTATGCATTCCTCGGAGATAATTCTACACTACCGGTAATTATTTTTTTAGAATTAAAACCCAATTAGAAAGCTGAGTTACTACAGGTACTAAAGGAGCATAAAAGAGCCATAGCTTGGAAGATTTCTGACATTAAAGGGATAAGTCCATCGTTTTGCACCCAAAAAAAATTTAATGGAAGATGAATATAAACCATGTGTGCAACCTCAAAGACGATTGAATCCCAACATGAAGGAAGTTGTTAAAGTTGAGGTAATTAAACTTCTAGATGCTGGAGCTATTTATCCTATTTCTAACAGTACTTGGGTAAGTCACATGCGAGTTGTTCCAAAGAAAGGAGGCATGACTTTAGGTAGCTAACGAAAAGAATGAATTGATTCCAACAAGAACGATCCACGGGTTGGAGAGTCTGCATTGACTATAGGAAGTTGAAAGATGCCACGAGAAAATATCACTTTCCTTTACCCTTCATTGATCAGATGTTAGAAAGATTATCTGGGCATATGTACTATTGCTTCCTAGACGGACTCTCTGGCTACTTCCAAATCCCAATAGCTCCTGAGGATCAAGAAAAGACAACATTTACATGTCCATACGGTATGTTTGCTTATCGTAGAATGCCTTTTGGATTATGTAATGCTCCTGCTACTTTTCAGCGTTGCATGTTAGCCATCTTTGACGAACTTGTGGAGGACATCATGGAGGTATTTATGAACGACTTTTCAGTATTTTGTAATTCTTTCAACCTTTGCCTTAAAAAATTAAAACGAGTTCTAATGAGATGTGAGGAAACGAACCTTGTGCTTAACTGGGAAAAGTGTCACTTTATGGTTCGAGAAGGGATTGTGTTAGGTCACAAAATTTCTAGTAAAGTGATTGAGGTTGATAAAGCAAAAATTGAAACCATAGAAAAATTACCTCCTCCTAGTTCAGTTAAGGCTATTAGAAGTTTTTTAGGACATGCTGGATTTTATAGAAGATTTATTAAGGATTTTTCTAAAATAGCTAAGCCTCTAACGAAATTACTAGAAAAAGATATGCCTTTCAATTTTGATCAGGAATGTTTAGATGCATTTAATACCCTCAAAAATAAATTAATAAATGCTCCAATTATAATTGCACCTGATTGGAATTTACCATTTGAACTAATGTGTGATGTGAGTGATTTTGTAGTAGGTGCGGTTTTGGGACAACGAAGAGACAAGCATTTTCAGCCAATTTATTACGCTAGCAAAACATTGACGGTCGCACAAGAAAATTACACCACCACATAAAAAGAGTTGCTAGCTGTGGTTTTGCATTTGATAAATTTAGACAGTATTTGATATTATCTAAAGTTGTCGTTTACACTGACCATTCAGCTCTTCGTTATATTTTAACTAAATCTGATGCAAAACCTCGACTCATAAGATGGATTTTACTCTTACAGGAATTTGATTTGGAAATTTAGGATAAGAAAGGAGCTGAAAATCTCACGGCAGACCATCTTTCTAGGCTTGAAAACCCACATATCAAAGAACTCGATGAAAGTGAGATAAATGACTCGTTTCTTGAAGAACAACTCTTTGCTATTTCCGACTCCGAGGTACCTTGGTTTATAGATATTGCGAATTATTTAGCTGCTAACATCCTGCCAAAAGGGTTAACACATCATCAAAAGAAGTGATTCTTTGCTAATGCGAAAAACTATTTTTGGGAGGACCCTTTTCTTTTTCGTATATGTGCAGATCAAGTAATTCAGAGATGTGTTACAAAGGCAAAAGCAAGCAAAATACTAGAACATTGCCATTCAGGACCATCAGGAGGACATTGTAATGGGATTAGGACAGCAATAAAACGCTCAAATCAGGTTTTTATTGGCCCACTCTGTTCAAGGACGCTAACAGGTATGTTGCTTCGTGTGATAGATGTCAGAGAACAGGTAATATCTCTAAACGCGATGAAATGCCTCAAACATATATGCTATCATGTGAAATATTTGATGTATCGGGTATTGATTTTATGGGTCCATTTCCTAGCTCATTTGGGAATAAATACATCTTAGTAGCAGTTGATTATATGTCAAAATGGGTGGAAGCTCAAGCTTTACCTACTAATGATGCTAGAGTGGTAGTGAGATTTCTTAAGAAACTCTTCTCTCGATTTGGAACACCCAGAGCAATTATTAGTGATAGGGGTACTCATTTTTGTAATACTCAATTTGATAAAGTCTTAAAGAAATATGGAGTACACCACAGAACAGCTACCCCTTATCACCCTCAAACCAGTGGACAAGTGGAAGTAGCAAAT
The DNA here is from genome assembly GCA_025698515.1 of Gossypium sturtianum. Classification (NCBI taxonomy): domain Eukaryota; kingdom Viridiplantae; phylum Streptophyta; class Magnoliopsida; order Malvales; family Malvaceae; genus Gossypium; species Gossypium sturtianum. The sequence continues at coordinate 14,418,576 of CM046948.1, forward strand.
CGAGAGCTTAAGCGTATTCTAGAGAAAGCAGTAGAGAATCAAACAGGAAAGATTGGGCATTAAAAGCGACGATGCTTTATGGGCCTATAGAACCGCTTTAAAACTCCCATAGGAACATCCCCATACAGACTTGTCTACGGAAAGAGTTGTCATCTACCATTTGAATTAGAGCACAAAGCATTTTGGGCTATAAAATTCTTAAATTACGATCTTAAACTTGCAGGTGAGAAAATAATGATGCAGTTGAACGAGCTAGATGAGTGGCGAGCTAATGCCTACGAGAACTCACGTTTATATAAGGAGGCAACAAAGTGACGCCATGATGCTCGTTTGAAGCAACCGAAGTAATTCGAAGTGGGAGATCTTGTTCTACTATACAATTCAAAGCTCAAATTGTTTCCTGGAAAGCTGAAACCAAGATAGTCAGGTCCATTCGTAGTCAAAACCATTTTTCCCTATGGCACAATTGAGGTAACTCATCCGACTTATGGCACATTCAAGGTAAACGGTCAACGACTTAAAATATATAATGGTGAAGATTTTAGGGATATGAGAGAGGAGCTTCAGCTCTGTGAACCTTCATATAGAAATGAAAACAGGGTAAGTCTAGCTTAAGACTTTAAACGAGCGCTTCTCAGGAGGCAACCCGAGCACTAACCTCACTAACATCCATAAATTTTGACTTTTAGCATCTAACTAAGAACTAACCAATTTAATAGGCGTAGGATTTCCTACCCACACGGCCTAGCACACGGGCGTGGCTATGGCCGTGTGGACACTACGGGAAGAGACATCGGCGTGGCGGAGACCGTGCGGGCCAAGGAAGAAAAACTTTTCCCCAACACGGGCTACGATAAAACACCACGGCCATGTGATGAGGCCGTGGTCCATACTGAGTAAATGAAACGGGTGTGCGACACGCCCGTGCCCAGAAGCCGTGGTTGAAACTGAAAGAATCAAACGCCGTGCCTTTAGGTCATGGTCGATACTAACTAATTACCACAGGCGTGTGACCCTAAACACGGGCATGGGATAAACGAATGAAGCATCACACGGCCATGCGATTTGGCCGTGTGACATAACACGCCCAGGAAACACGGGCGTGGTCTAAGACTCAGACGTGCCCTAATTCAAAATTCTCGAAACACACGGGCTAATTAAAGGGCACACGGGCGTGGCCCCTGGCCGTGTTCCCTACTTCCTATTTAAAGCATCCCACGGCTCATCTTCCCTAAAATTTCCCCCCAAAAACCCTAGCCGTTTTTCCCCAAACAACTTATCTCTCTTTCCCATTCTTGCCACCGGTGACCCTTCACCCTCACCCCTTCACTTCCTTTTCCTCCTCTTCCCCTCATTTTTCCTCTTTCCCTTTATTTTCCGCACGCGCACGATGCAGTCCACGCCCGTGTAAGTACGACACGCCCGCGTGCCACCAGCACGACCATGCGCCTCCTCCCACCACCTCACCATCGGTCACCATTGTTTTTCCCCTCCATTTTATTATTATTATTCAGTTTTCTATTCTCGTAATTATTATTCTCTTCATCATTACTTTTAGCATTATTAGATTTGTTTTAGATTATGTTAATTGTTATTCTCTTATTTTATATTTATTTTCTCTAATTCTTAATGCTAAGTATTCTGATATTTCTATTTGTTAGACAAGTCGTCTTATTATTAATTAGCTGATTTCTCTTTTTCTTCATTAATATTGCTTTCTCATTATTCAATAGAATTATGTGTTCTTAGTTTTAGGATTATCAATTTTTTATTCTTGTCACAAGAATATAATGATTAGTAGGATCCTACATCCTTGGCTGGTTAATGATACTTGATTATTGTACATCTTTTGCAGGTACATAATGACTCCCCCACGTGGGAAGAAGATCATCGTTCCGGCTTCAAAAAAGCGGAAGGGTGCCGGTGCGACCTCGTCAAGCGCTTCTACCGAAGTACGCCATCCGTTCCTACAGTTTCCTCCGGGACCCCAGGAGGACCTCTTTTAGATACTTCGTGCGTGACCCCTCGGCGTGGGGAGGTACATTGATTGGGCCGCTTTGGAGCAGGTCCAACTAGTAGCCGCCGTCCGGGCCCTCTTGACTACCGACCCATGGGGGCACTTCTTTGAGATTGTCGAGCCGACATATCTAGAGCTCACTCTGGCACAGTCCAATTCTATCTCGAAGGCCTCGTACGTGAGCTGAGTGTTCCACAGTTCGGGGCCACTTTGGGACTCTACACCGAAGAGTTCATGGAGGATGATGATTTCGAGGACCTCCACCGCCACATCCACTACTCTCTTTCATCTTACTGGAATGACTTAGCTCCCTCATCGGCCACGTACGACCCCAGTCACTCCAAGGCAACAGTTCTCGCCCCATCATTGAGGTACTTACACGCCATCCTAGCTCATACTTTGACGGGTAGGTGAGAGAGCACCGACATCGTCAACACTCACGACGCCTACTTTTTATGGTGCATGGCGAACGGCCACGTCTTTGACTTAGCTTACTTCATCACTCGTGCCATTCAACATCAGACAGAGCAGCATAGGAGAGGAGTCATCTCCATGGGTCCCTACATCACGCGCCTGGCTCGATATTTTGGGCTCCTCAACACCGCCGCTCAGTCCTCCTCACTCACACTTATAGGACAGATGTCCCCACAGGGCATCCAGACGATGCTTCACATGAGGATGATTGAGCGCCGCCGTGGGTTTGATCCTCCTCAGTATCGTCTTTCACAAGCCACAGAGCAGGTCGACCCAGAGGACATTACTAATGATGTCCCCCCACATCATGAGGAGCCATCTTCGACTCCACACCCCCTTTGCCGACCAGTTCATGCGGCTGCTTCACTTTCTGACATCTCTGAACGCCTCACTCAGTTTGAGCAATACTATACTCAGCAATTTAATGACAACGCTCGACGATTCGACGGCATCGAGGCGACGCTGCAATAGATTTGTCAGCATTTTCACATCTCGCCGCCACCTCCACCTCGCGACGCATCTGACGATGAGGACCTTTGAGTCCATTTATTTTATTTTTATCTGTATTTTTATTTTTATTTTCCTTTTATTTTTATTTCTAGTCTATTTCCCTTTAAGTTTCGTATTATAATTCCAAAAGACTTATCTTTTATATTTTGAACTTTATTTTAGTTTTATAATTTTTCCTAATCGAGTAATCCCGTAGCTTTCTTCCACAGTTGTGTTTATTTTCTTAATAGTTACTCAGAATTATGCACTTCACTTTGTCATATCTACAATTCCGCGTCAACTATTCCATGGATTTCATCCAAAATTCAGGAAGTTTCAGTTCTCTCCCTCTCTTATGATTTTCTTATTATATTGTCATTACTTATCATTGTACATTGAGGACAATGTACATCTTAAGTGTGGGGAGGTTATTGATTTCTGATCGCTGTAAAGTCAGAGTTTTAAATTTATAAAGATATTGATCGAACCTGGAAACTAACTATGACAACGATTGAGGCAAGTGCACCTATCGAACAGTAGTATAGTTAAGGCAAGACCGGATTGTCGAACCCAAAGGAACTAAAAGTACTAATACTAACTTTCTTTCTATTATTTAGCCTAAAATAAGTGAAGCTGTTTATTAATCTAAATTAACTAATTACTAAGCTAAAGACGCAAAGACAAAAAGAATGAATTGGGGAAATACTTGGGAAAAACTCAGTTGATTAAGACGATACCCTTAGGAAGAATCCACCTAGACTTCACTTGTTATCTAACACTGAACTAGACGATTTATTCACTTGACTTGATCCGTAGGACTCCTTAATTTATATTAAACCCTCTCTCGAGGAGAATAACGTCTAACCCTAGGTTAATTCATTGAAATCTCTTTCCCATTAATAACCCCCTAGAATAGCAGTAAATCGATCTATGGACTCCCATATTAGGTTTCACCCTAATCCGACAAAATCTCGTCACCCTATCTCTAGGCGCGCGATCAACTCCGCTTAATTATGCTAGATCTACTCTTAAGCAGGGACTTTTTCTCCACCACCTAAGCACATCCAACTTGAATTAATATCCACGAAATATCAACACAAGAATTAAGCACACATAATTAAGAACAAATCAAGTATTTATCATATAGTTCAAAAAACAATAACAAGATTCATCTTGGTTTCATCCCCCTTCAGGTATCTGAAGGGTTTAGTTCATAACAATAAAGAAAAACATCTCAGAAGAAAAGATAAAACAAAACATAAGAAATCCCTAAAACCCCCTAAAGGAATTGAAGAGGAGATCCTCCGTCTTGAGTAGAATTCCGGCTTCTTGAGATGGATCAACTGGCTATCCCTTGAGAGTTTCCCACAAATCTGACCTTTTCGGCTCGGCTCATTGGCCTAGCTGACCGCCCGTCGACTCCCCCTTTTAGGATATACTTAGGGTGTATTTATAGGCTTTTGGAATGTGTTTCTTTGCCCCTAAGTATCCTTTTCCGAGTGAAATTACTCTCCTCCACAGCGAGGCACTGCGGCCATGGCACACGCCCGTATGAATCGTGGTCGGTCGTGTTGGACTCAGTTAGTGAGGCACGACCGTGTAGATCGACATCAGGCCGTGTTCTAGTATATTTGAGGAGACACGATCGTGTGGGCTTTAGTCCAGGCCGTGTCGACTTCTTCTTTGGCCCATTTTGGTCTGTTTTGAGCCCGTTTCTCGTTCTTTTTATTCTTGGGTGCTTTCTTGAGTATAAGACATGAAAAGAAAGGATTAAGAGCACCTTTTTACATAAATCAAGGGATAAATCATCCAAAAGTATGCTAAATGTGGGATTAAAATATGTTACTATTTTAGTTTATCAAATACCCCCACACTTAAGCTTTTGCTTGTCCTCAAGCAAAGTTCTCGACTTACAATTAAAACGGACTTTCTATAATTCATAATTTCTATCAACAATGTCTTATCATAATTCATGGATAATTTATACATGGATAATTCAATTCAAAGAATCCTAAGGATTCAAACAATCTAAGTCATAGATTTGTAGCTCGAAAATATAGGCGTCTCCCCTTATCTAGATAATTACCTTTAATTTAAAACCGACAAGGATTGACATCCTCACTAGAGATTCACTCAAATCACTCAAAGTGTTTAAGGTTCAGGAAAAAGCGCTCAAAAGTTGATCATGAAAAGTTAATCCCATAGGCTTGCCTGAAAATCAAATCTCCACCACTATAATATGAGATGATGTACAAATCAAAAGGTCTTTAATTAGGGTTGTAACGGGGCTTGGGTTAAGGTGTGGATAAAGGCTGAATTAGAAGGTTAGAATCGAGATTGAATTGATAAATTACCTAACTAGAAACAATAAACTGAATAATTACATAATGAATTGAAACCTTAATCTAATAATACGAGCTTTTTCTTCAATATTTGGAATTCAAACGTATAAGCTCACTGAATCACAAAACTAATAATGAATAACGACTATACTTAGATTTTTTTAAGAACAAATCATAAATACATAACGAAGGATAAATTACTAAAAAAACATAGTTATGCTATTAATCAAATCAAATCTCGATATAAGGGTAGTCAAAGGAATGGGGATAACAAAAATAAAGGGTTTCTGGGTTAATATTAGTGGTTATGTCAATAAAAAGGGTTGTTAGGATTAAAAGGGGTTCACTAGGGGTTAATTGTGAAGGTAGGCTTTTAATGGAGTTAGTGGGTTAAAACCTAGGTGCCTTAATCATCTCTGTATATCAAATCATAGGTGTGGTCTCGATATGTATAAACGAGGCAAGTTCTAGAATAACAAATCAATGTTGACATACTCATAATCAATAAAGTGAGCATGGAAAAGAATATATGCTCTATAAGGCTCAAAAACTCTCAAAAATTATGGGTATTTTGATATCAACCTTGTAAATTTCAAACTTCAAAGTAATATTTAAACTCAGTTCGACAACATAGAAATTTTTTTAATTTCTGAAAAATAGACTTATCATGCTTGATTCTCTAGTATTCTTAGAATTTAATTATCAATGCACAATTATCAATGACTTAATCTAAAACATATCAATAAAAATCATAAATCATTAGAAATTTCATCCTAATTAGTAATATGAGGAATTTACTTAAAGACAAGACTAAATTCAGGATTTTGAGAACAATGCAAAAAGTTTGGCACCTAATTTCAGAAATTTGAGGATAATGAAAAAATTTAGGCGCCTTTTTAGGTTGTTCACCCCCCCACACTTAAGATGTACATTGCCCTCAATGTACAAAGATAGATATATAGACAATAATACTAAAATCATAAGATATGGAGAGAAGTGAAACTCCCTGAATTTTGGATGGATTCCTTGAGTCGGAGGTGAAAGATAAGTTAGAGGGGCCGGTCTGGATGACGATCCTGCGCTAGATGAAGAAATTGGGTAGTTCGTGGAGGATTAGCCAGGATATAATAATAATTAAAACTATACTAATTAAATAATTAAAGAAAAGCAAGCTAAAGTGAAGAAAAATAAAGATGAAACTAAAATTAAAAGAAAAGATGGATGGACCGTAGAGTCCTTATTGTTGGGTGTGATTTCTAAGGCTGAGGATATGGTGGTGGTCGTGGTGTGATTCCCTAGCAGCCTTTAGAACCTAAAATAAAGAAACTAAGATAAAATAAACTAAATTAAGCAGAAGAGAAGTAAAAGCAAAAGAGAAAAACAAAATAAAAACTGAATGGTCTCAAATATCCTTGGCTCGTCGGATGATTGAAGCGGCCGGCATGAACTTATATGTATCGATCTCCATGAGGGAGATTGTGCTTGGCTTCTTCCACTTCTTTGGCATTGTTTTGGTGTAGCTCAAGTGTATAGAGAAAAGGGGTAGGAAAGAAAATGAAAAGTTGAAGGTTGAAAGTTAGTAGGAGAAGAGGGAAGGGAGAGGGGTTTAAATAGATTTTCAAACCTGGTACCATCCCACGCCCGTGTTCCTTAGGCGTGTCGATTCACACGGCCGCCTCGCACGGCCGTGTGTCTAGGTGTGTTGGTTCACCCACGCCCATTTTACAGATTGCCACGCCCGTTGGTGATAAGTCAGTGTCGTCCATGGCCGCGTTGCAGGGTCGTGGCTTTTTGTCGGTGCCCGTGGGGCGGTGGTTGGAGTCCGTGACTTTAAAGATTTGATTCTCTCTGACTCGTACCACCTTTGCCATGTTAGTACGGCGATCCGGGGCATCCACACGGCCACGGCCACGGCCGTGTGCTAGGCCGTGTGGCCTGGAAATCTGCACTTTTGGTTAGTTTAAAGCTAGATACTATAAAGAAAGGGTAAAATAGAATAAATAAGAAAAAAATAAAAATGTAAAAGTTAATAGGGTTAGTGCTCGGGTTGCCTCCCGAGAAGCGCTCGTTTATAGCCTTAAGCTAGACTTTCCTCTCGTTTGCATCATCAGGGTGGTTTGAGGAGTTGATAGTCCTTCCTCATGCTATCAGTTTTATCCTCGTGAAAAAATTTAAGTCGAGATGTGTTTATAGTAAAAGTACCAAAAATAGGATTACTTACCTCATTTATTCAGTATGGGAAAACACTTGGTTACCCTAAAAGGTATTTCTTTGTTTGTGTTAGGTCCTGAGGAGATATTCGAGGATCTGCCTTATCTAACAATACTGGTCTCCTATTTTGAAGTGGTTTGTTGTTCCTATGAGCTCTTCTGGGGGCTCCTTCGGTTTTACCTTGTGTGGTTCCGGTTCTTCGTCGTGTAACCCTAATTTTTCCTTGAAGTGTGTCTTCCACTCGTCTAGATCATCGATCTGAATCCTTTGATCTTCATAAACTACTTCCTTATTGGCATGGGGTTTAGGATCGGGTTCAGTTGTATTCTTTTGTGGTGCTTCCTTAAAATAAGGGTTAACCGAATGGTTATTGGTAGAATTTAAGTTTTCACCTTGATTACTCGATGTTCTGGCTGAGTCGAGAGCCTTGAGGGTGACTGTCTCGTTACCTACACGAAGTATGAGTTCTCCTGCATCAACATCAATTTTAGTCCTGGCAGTTGCTAAAAAGGGTCTTCCTAAAATTAAGGGAATCGAATTATCCTCATCCATGTCTAAGACAATGAAATCTACTAGGAAAACGAATTTGTCAATTTTTACAAGAACATCTTCGATAATACCCCTAGGAAATCTAACAGTTTTATCAGCTAATTGAATGCTTATCCTAGTTTGTTTGGGTTTCCCTAGACCTAATTGTTTAAACAATTTATAAGGCATGACATTTATGCTTGCCCCTAAATCAGCTAACGCATTATCAACAGTTAGTCTACCTGTAACATCCTAAATCGGGGCCTTTGCATTTTATATGATTGCATGTAGATAGTATGGTTGTCATGCTAGTTTAGGGTATTTTGGGGACCAGGCATGAGCTAGGGGTAGGCTAGAGTCTTAGAAAAAATTTTCTTTTGGGCACTTTGAAGGGGGAGCTGAATGGGACAGGAGTTAAGGGTAATTGGTGGTATGTTTTGACACAAGGAATGCCTTGGTAAAGTGGCAAAGAGGCGCCACTTAGGGCACAAGGGAGTGACGCCTCAGGGAACCTGAAGGGGACTTGGTTCGAGCTGAGGGAATCTCCTTTTGAGCATTTCTTTTTTACGCCAAGACCAGGAAGTGTTGTACTTAGTTGGGACTCTAGTGGATGAGTATTGAAGGAGTCAACAGATTTGAATAAGTGGATAAGAGAAATCTTAGGAGTTTGAAACATTCAAATTGGTTTGAATGAGTGAATAGGAGGAAATTTAGGAGGAAAAGAAGGGATTGAGGAGAGTGGAGGTTTAGCCAAATTTTGAAGGTAGTAGGTGGTGTTGGGCATTCAGTTCTTGTATGTTTAGGGGTGTGCCAAAATTTGGGTGTGGGTTTCTTCCATTTTCGGTTTTTGTAAGTGCTAGTTGGGGGGTGGCAGAATCTTGGTAAAGGCCTTGGGGAAGTGTTGCATATTCGGTTAGGTAGGGAGCCTTAGGGTGTTTTTTTTCCTCTCATTCTTTTGTGCCGAAACCACACTTCTTATTTGGGATTCTTCTTTTCTCTCAAATACCAAAAGTGAGTGGCCTTCTAAATTTCTTTTTCTTCTTCTCTTGGTGCATAGTCGAATCCTCCTAGCACCTACCATCTCTTCTTTCTTTCTTTTGGGTGCAGCAAGAGCCAAAACTTCATTTTCCATCTCTTCTCTTCACCTCTTTTCTTTGTTAGCCGAAACCTTCTGAAGCATTAACCTTTGTCGAAAACTTTGATACTCTCCTCTCTTCTCATTCAGCACTTTAGCCGAATATCTCTTGTTAAAGGGTACCTTTCTGTTTCATCACTTTTCTTTTCATAGTAGAACGATTTCGGCATTTGGGGTAAGTTCTTAGTATTTTGGCCGAATCTCCCTAACTCTCTCTCATTCTCTTTTCTCTTTTCCCTATCATTTTCTTTGGAAGGAAAAGCTGAAATCCCGGGGCACTCAAACCTTCTCTTTTAACTCTTGGTTGCAGTGGATCGCCATCTTTGAGCTATCGTCATTCCCAATCGGTTTTGCTAGTGTTGTGGTAAGTGTTCTGTCGATTCAATCATCTCTTATAGCGTTAAATACCGAAGGCAGAGATCCAATTCTATTTGATGCTTGGCCGAATATAGGTGGTGTGGTGACGCCTTCTTGTTGAGACTTTCGGGATTTGTTGGTTTGTGAATCAAGTTTGAGCCTCGAGATTTCTCGATTTAGGTAAGGGTTTAACTTTGGGTCTTAGTTCCTTACAATTCGTTTCACTACTTTAATCCGTTTAGTGATTAAGGTGTGTTCATGGACCCTAATGCCAGCCAAGCGGTAGGAGGGGTTGGATCTGTAAACCCAGCCCCTAAGTTTAAGAAACGGGCGATGTCGTGATTCGGGATTGGCCATCGGGTTGTGGGCGGCATTTGAGCAAATAGCGATGAGTGTCGATTAACGAGAGTGTCGACGTAGAAAGTATCGTGTTACGAGTAATCAGGTGTGTAACTCTTACACACTTTATATGTTTAATGTGCTGTTATTTGTGATTTGTCAAAAGCCAAAATAACTGTAGAAATCGATAAGTTACCCTTGTGGGTAAAAGCGAGGACTCTGGGTAAGTCCATCTTGGTGGCTAACGTTAATTGCCTCTGTTAAATCTACATATGCCATATTAGATTACTCCTAAATGTTAAGCATGATTATATTATATTGAAAAGCATGTTTAGGGAAATGGGTATGATGAGAGGAGGGGGAAGGTATGATTATCGATCACGGTGGTTAGGTACCACACGTGGGTTGGCCCCACATATTAATATTTTGTGACTAAGTCTCAGTGGTTTGGAACCACCAGTGGTTAGGTACCACATATGCTTATTCTGTGACTCGTCCCAGTGGTTTGGCACCACAGTGGGTTGGCCCCACATATTGATATACGGGATCGTCACCAGTGGTTAGGTACCACAAGTGGGTTGGCCCCACATATGATTATTTGTGACTTCGGTCACCAGGTGGTTTGGAACCACCAAGGGTTAGAGTACCACCAAAGTGGCTAGGTGCCACAAGGGGTAGAATTGGGAGTTCGGATGGATAGGTTGGATGGATTGCATGACATACATATTTGCATATGAAACTGTGTAAGAGCTTAGAATCTTTCGGATGGGGATTTATACACTGAGTCTCGGTGACTCACCCCTTCCATTACTTTTTGTAGGTAATTCCTAGTTCGCGAATATAGAGCCGGGATTGGACTCGAGGTGGCCATGCACAGTAATTTCGGTTTTTAGTTTAAAAGGTTAATTTGGGTTTATTTTACTTTAAGTTTGGATTTCTGCTATGTAATAAGGCCATTCAGATTTTATTTTGGGATTATTCATTTTGTTAAATTTCTTTAAACCGACGTTTAAACACTAAAGGCATGCCTAATAAACTCGTAAAATGGACGTTTTTAAAACTTTAACGAATTTTTAGAATTTCCAAAATTTTTACCGTCGGGTATTTATCAAACACGCAATAATAACAAGGCAACACTGTCTTCTTTAAAACTAAGTTTCGAAAGAATTTTAATAAATGGCTTAACACAATTCGGGTTTTATAAAATCAAAGGTTTTCTTTTCAACATTGAGACGACAACTTGTTTTCCAAAAACATTTTCTTCCCTGTGACATGCCAGATTTGGTCGTAGCGTTTTGACCGGGTTTAGGGTGTTACAATTGTGGTATCAGAGCCAAGTTCAAAAGCTCGGCTGTGGGCATAAGGCCCAAATTGTTTTTCAAAGAAGGGGTATGCAAAATGGTTTGAATGAGAAACATGTTTTGGGAAGCATGGCACCGAGTCTCTGGCACCAATCCGTGACGGTAAGTCTCCTAACTACTGTTTATATGGTTTAAATGCTTGCACTATGAATGCTAGTAGTAGGACCTTTACCTTAGAGATTGAAGCCCGTAGGACTGTATGAACTTGCGAGAACAACTACTTTAGTAAATTGCTCATAAGACTGTGCCGTAATAAATAGTGGAAGAAAGCTAACTCATAAAATTCTTAAATCAGATTAAATCGGGAATGCTAGTCATGAGCACTCGAGGACGCAGGCGTAATGTACGTGGTCGTGGTAGGGGTAGGATTACCGTGTCAGAACCGGTAGGGTCTGGTCATGGGTCAGAGAATGAGGTGCCGCCGCCGCCAGCTTGGGCGCGAAATTTCAGGAACAAACGGGTGGTGATGACGCGATGTCGTAGGCAATGCTGCAGGTTCTGGAGAGAGTTACGGGTGCAGGCGTTGGAACGGGGGCTCAGAAATTTGTGTCTGAACGACTCCGGGCCAATGGAGCAGAAGTATTTAGGGGTATTTCCGGTGTAGCTCCCAACACAGCTGAGTACTGGCTAGAGGCGACTGAGCGCATAATGGACGATTTGGACTTTACGGCTGAGGAGAAGCTAAAAGGGATAGTGTCTCTTCTCCGGGATGAGTCTTATTAGTGGTGGCTCACAGTCAGGGATGGTGCGATGGTCGATAATATCACTTGGGATTTCTTTAAGTCGGCTTACCAGAGGAAGTACGTTGGGTCTAGTTATATAGATGCGCAGCGCAGGGCGTTCTTGAATCTGGTCCAAGGGAGTAAGTCAGTATCTGAATATGAGGCGGAATTCTTAAGGTTGAGTCGTTATGGCTGGGGTATCGTGGCTACGGAACACGAGCGCTATGTCAGATTTGAGGACGGGCTGAGAGATGAGCTGCAGGTGTTGATTGCTCCACAGCGGGAGAGAGAATTTACTGTCCTGGTGGAGAAGGCCAAGATAGCCGAGGAGGTGAAACGGACCGATAGGCAGAATCAGAACAGGAATAGGGACAAGAGGAGTTTTGGGCCATCAGGGTCCGCTGGGAATTCTTAGAAAAGGGTTAGATTTGGCGGATCGAGTCAAGCTGCAAAGCTTTATTCTTTGCTACTCGATGGTCGCCCACAGTGCGCTCGATGTGGGAAGTCTCATTCGAAGTGTTGGACAGTAACAGAGGGTGCTTTGAGTGTGGGTCGATGGATCACCGGATAAGGGATTGTCCGCGAGGCCGGCTAGGACTCGATCCGAGGGTTAAGGACGTACACAATTCAGAAGAGATGGTCAGCAACCGCAGAGGGGTCGAGGATCACCAGGTGGTAACGGTAATGGCGAGGTCGTGGGCACCGGGCAAAGGTACCGGAATACGATGCAAGACAGCCCGGGTTGGTCTATGCGACAAGGCGTCAAGAGAGAGGCGACACACTGGACGTCATAACCGGTACGTTTTTAATTTACGGATTGCCCTATACTGCTTTGATTGATGTTAGTTCTACGCACTCTTATGTTGCCGATGAGTATAGCGGGAACTCGAACTTAGCCTATGAGATTTCTTCTAGGAGATGACCGTAATTAGCCCTCTAGGTCATTCTGTGGTAGTGAATAAATCAGTATAAGGATGTACCCCTAGAACTTCAAGGGGTAGTGTTTCCGGCTGAACTAATGGAACTGCCATTTGGGGAGTTCGATTTGATCTTAGGGATGGATTGGTTAGTGGAGTATCAAGAAAAGTTTGGACTGTGCAGCCAAGCGCATGGTGCTGAGAACTGTTGAGGGTGAAGAGGTGGTGATGATAGGTGAGAGAAGGAACTACCTATCTAATGTGGTGTCCGCTTTGAAAGCCGAGGAAATAGTGAGGAAAGGATGTAGGGCGTTTGTGGCTTATGTGTGTGCCTTGGAGGCTAAGGAATCAACGGTGGGGGATGTCCGAACGGTGAGAGAGTTTTCTGATGTTTGCCCAGAAGAGCTTCCGAGTTTGCCTCCAGATCGCGAGGTTGAGTTTGGTATTGACCTTCTACCTGGAACCGCGCCAGTGCCTATTGCCCCATATAGAATGGCACCGAAGGAGTTAGTGGAGCTGAAAGCGCAGATTCAGGAGTTGTTAGATCGGGGTTTTATCCGACCAAGTATATCTCCTTGGGGAGCACCCGTGCTTTTTGTTAAGAAGAAGGACGGATCGATGCAAATGTGTATAGACTACCATCAGCTGAATAAGTTGACGATTAAGAATAAGTATCCGTTGCCGAGGATAGACGACCTGTTCGATCAACTTAAGGGAGCATCAATTTTCTCGAAGATAGATCTGAGATCGGGGTATCATCAACTTAAGGTTAAGGAGGTGGATATCCATAAGACGGCGTTTCGTACTCGTTACGGTCACTATGAATTTTTGGTGATGCCGTTTGGATTGACCAACGCACCAGCAGCATTTATGGATATGATGAATCGGGTTTTCCAACCGTATTTGGATCGGTTCATTGTGGTGTTTATAGATGATATTCTGGTGTACTGGAAGTCCGAGGAGGAGCATGATGCACATCTTCGTGTAGTTTTGCAAATTCTAAGGGAAAAGCAGCTATTCGCAAAGTTTACTAAATGCGAGTTCTGGCTAAGGGAAGTTACTTTCTTGGGTCATGTGGTGTCAGCTGAGGGGATTAGAGTAGACCCTCGGAAGATTGAAGTCATCTTTGGGTGGAAACCACCTAAGTCTGTGGCAGAGGTTCGGAGTTTTCTGGGTTTAGCGGGGTACTACAGAAGGTTTGTGGAATGGTTTTCCTTGATTGCAGCGCCGTTAACCAAGTTGTTGAGGAAAGGGGTTCCGTTTGTATGGTCAGACAAACAACAAGAAAGTTTCGAGAAGTTAAAAAGGATTTTAACAGAAGCTCTGGTATTGATTCAGCCTGAAGTAGGAAAGGAGCTTACGGTTTACTGTGATGCATCGCATACTGGTCTGGGATGTGTGCTGGTGCAAGAGGGGAAGGTAGTGGCGTATGCTTCTCGACAGTTGAGACCTCACGAAGTGAATTACCCGACGCATGATCTGAAGTTGGCTGCAGTGGTTTTTGCCCTGAAAATTTGGAGACATTACCTGTATGGGGAGAAGTCTATTGTGTATACGGATCATAAGAGTTTGAAATACCTTCTCACTCAGAAGGAATTGAATTTAAGGCAGCGGAGGTGGATCGAGTTGTTGAAGGATTACGACTGCTCGATTGAGTACCATTCGGGTAAGGCTAACGTGGTAGCGGATGCGTTGAGCCGCAAAGTGGTAGCAGACTTAAGAGCAATGTTTGCCCACCTTAGTCTGTATGATGACGGAAGTCTGTTAGTGGAACTGCAAGTGAAGCCGACATGGGTAAACCAGGTTAAGGAGAAATAGTTGGTAGATGAAGTCTTAAGTGCTCGATGTTTGCAAGTGCAGAATGGTGGATTGGAGGGGTATAGCTTGAGCAACGATGGAGTGTTATGTTTTCAGGGAAAAGTATGCATGCCAAAAGATGTGGAGTTGAGGCAGATGATTCTTCAGGAGGCATATAGCAGTCCATACGCTATGCACCCTGGAGGTAGTAAGATGTATCGGGATTTGCAAAAGCAGTTTTGATGGCCGGGTCTAAAACGGGAGGTAACTGAATTTGTGGGAAAGTGTTTGACGTGTCAGCAGGTGAAGGTAGAACATTAGTTACCTTCGGGATTATTGCAACCGATGAAGATTTCGCAGTGGAGATGGGAAAGGATTACGATGGATTTTGTCAGTGGGCTACCCCTTACGCCTAGCAAGAAGGATTCGGTTTGGGTGATTGTTGATCGTCTGAAAAAGTCTGCTCACTTCATACCTGTGCGTGTGGATTACTCTCTTCAGAAGTTAGCCAGATTATATATAGCGGAGATAGTAAGGTTGCATGGGGTGCCAGTGTCGATTATTTCAGATAGAGACCCTAGATTTACGTCAAGATTCTGGAAGGCACTGCATCAGGCATTGGGTACAAGGTTGGATTTCAGTACGGCGTTTCATCCACAGTCAGATGGGCAGTCGGAGAGGGTGATTCAGATTCTGGAAGATATGTTAAGGGGTTGTGTCTTGGATTTCAGAGGTACTTGGGAGGAATTTCTACCATTGGCGAGTTCGCGTATAACAACGATTCACGGGCAAGTATTCAGATGGCACCGTATGAAGCGTTATATGGGTGGAAGTGTCGTACCCCTACGTGTTGGACGGAGTTGGGTGAACGGCAATTGTTGGGTCCAGAGTTGGTTTCTGAAACGGAAGATAAGGTTAAGCTGATTCGAGCTCGTCTGAAGGAAGCTTTGGGCAGGCAGAAGTCCTATGCCGATCTTAAGCGGAAAGATGTAGAATTTGCGGTGGGTGAGAAGGTTTTCTTGAAGGTGTCGCTATGGAAGAAGGTGCTGAGATTTGGTCGGAAGGGCAAACTGAGCCCTAGGTTTATCGGGCCTTATCGAGTGTTGAAGCGTGTGCGACCAGTAGCTTACTAGCTCGAGTTACCATCAGAATTGAGTCAGATCCATGACGTATTTCATGTTTCGATGCTTAGACGCTATCGTTCAGATCCGTCTCATGTTGTGCCGATAGAAGAAATCAAAGTAAGCCCAGACTTGTCTTTTGAGGAAGAACCAGTGCAAATTTTGGATCGGGATACCAAAATGTTGCGTAGGAAATCCGTTCCTTTAGTGAAGGTGTTGTGGCGGAATCATGGAACAGAAGAGGCCACGTGGGAGCCAGAGGATGTGATGCGGCAGCAATACCCTCAACTCTTTTGACCAGGTAATTTCGAGGCCGAAATTATTTTTAAGGGGGTAGAACTGTAACATCCTAAATCGGGGCCTTTGCATTTTATCTGATTGCATGTAGATAGTATGGTTGTCATGCTAGTTTAGGGTATTTTGGGGACCAGGCATGAGCTAGGGGTAGGCTAGAGTCTTAGCAAAAATTTTCTTTTGGGCACTTTAAAGGGGGAGCTGAATGGGACAGGAGTTAAGGGTAATTGGTGGTATGTTTTGACACAAGGAATGCCTTGGTAAAGTGGCAAGGAGGCGCCACTTAGGGCACAAGGGAGTGACGCCTCAGGGAAGATGAAGGGGACTTGGTTCGAGCTACGGGAATCTCCTTTTGAGCATTTCTTTTTGACGCCAAGACCAGGAAGTGTTGTACTCAGTTGGGACTCTGGTGGATGAGTATTGAAGGAGTCAACAGATTTGAATAAGTGGAGAAGAGAAATCTTAGGAGTTTGAAACATTCAAATTGGTTTGAATGAGTGAATAGGAGGAAATTTAGGAGGAAAAGAAGGGATTGAGGAGAGTGGAGGTTTAGCCGAATTTTGAATGTAGTAGGTGGTGTTGGGCATTCGGTTCTTGTGTGTTTAGGGGTGTGCCGAAATTTGGGTGTGGGTTTCTTCCATTCTCGATTTTTGTAAGTGCTAGTTGGGGGGTGGCCGAATCTTGGTAAAGGCCTTGGGGAAGTGTTGCATATTCAGCTAGATAGGGAGCCTTAGGGTGTTTTTTTTTCCTCTCATTCTTTTGTGCCAAAACCACACTTCTTATTTGGCATTCTTCTTTTCTCTCAAATACCAAAAGTGAGTGGCCTTCCAAATTTCTTTTTCTTCTTCTCTTGGTGCATAGCCGAATCCTCCTAGCACCTTACCATCTCTTCTTTCTTTCTTTTGGGTGCAGCAAGAGTCGAAACTTCATTTTCCATCTCTTCTCTTCACCTCTTTTCTTTGTTAGCCGAAACCTTCTGAAGCATTAACCTTTATCGAAAACTTTGATACTCTCCTCTCTTCTCATTCAGCAGTTTAGCCGAATATCTCTTGTTAAAGGGTACCTTTCTGTTTCATCTCTTTTCTTTTCATAGCAGAACGATTTCGGCATTTGGGGTAAGTTCTTAGTATTTTGGCCGAATCTCCCTAACTCTCTCTCATTCTCTTTTCTCTTTTCCCTATCGTTTTCTTTGGAAGGAAAATTCGAAATCCTGGGGCACTCAAACCTTCTTTTTTGACTCTTGGTTGTAGTGGATCGCCATCTTTGAGCTGTCGTCATTCCCAATCGGTTTTGTTAGTGTTGTGGTAAGTGTTTTGTCGATTCAATCATCTCTTATAGCGTTAAATGCCGAAGGCAGAGATCCAATTCTATTTGATGCTTGGCCGAATATAGGTGGTGTGGTGACGCCTTCTTGTGGAGACTTTCGGGATTCGTTGGTTTGTGAATCAAGTTTGAGCCTCGGGATTTGCCGATTTAGGTAAGGGTTTAACTTTGGGACTTAGTTCCTTACGATTCGTTTCACTGCTTTAATCCGTTTAGTGATCAAGGTGTGTTCATGGACCCTTATGCCAGCCAAGCGGTAGGAGGGGTTGGATCTGTAAACCCAGCCCTAAGTTTAAGAAATGGCGATGTCGTGATTCGGGATTGGCCACCGGGTTGTGGGTGGCATCCGAGCAAATAGCGATGAGTGTCGATTAACGAGGCTGTATCGACGTAGAAAGTATCGTGTTACGAGTAATCGTGTGTAACTCTTACACACTTTATATGTTTAATGTGCTGTTATTTGTGATTTGTCAAAAGCCAAATAAGCTCAGAGAAATCGATAAGTTACCCTTGTGGGTAAAAGCGAGGACTCGGGTAGTCCATCTTGGTGGCTAACGTTAATTGCCTCTGTTAAATCTGCATATGCCATATTAGATTACTCCTAAATGTTAAGCATGATTATATTGTATTGAAAAGCATGTTTAGGGAAATGGGTATGATGAGAGGAGGGGAAGGTATGATTATCGATCACATCACGGTGGTTAGGTACCACACAGGGTTGGCCCCACATATTAATATTTTGTGGCTAAGTCTCGGTGGTTTGGAACCACCAGTGGTTAGGTACCACATATGCTTATTCTGTGACTCGTCCCAGTGGTTTGGCACCACAGTGGGTTGGCCCCACATATTGATATACGGGATCATCACCAGTGGTTAGGTACCACAAGTGGGTTGGCCTCACACATGATTATTTGTGACTTCGGTCATTAGTGGTTTGGAACCACCAGTGGTTAGGTACCACCAGTGGCTAGGTGCCACAAGGGGTAGAATTGGGAGTTCGGATGGATAGGTTGGATGGATTGCATGACATACATATTTGCATATGAAACTGTGTAAGAGCTTAGAATCTTTCGGATGGGGATTTATACACTGAGTCTCGGTGACTCACCCCTTCCATTACTTTTTGCAGGTAATTCCTAGTTCCCAGATATGGAGCCGGGATTGGACTCGAGGTGGCCATGCACAGTAATTTCGGTTTTTAGTTTAAAAGGTTAATTCGGGTTTATTTTACTTTAAGTTTGGATTTCCGCTATGTAATAAGGCCATTCAGATTTTATTTTGGGATTATTCATTTTGTTAA
This sequence comes from Gossypium sturtianum, assembly GCA_025698515.1. Classification (NCBI taxonomy): domain Eukaryota; kingdom Viridiplantae; phylum Streptophyta; class Magnoliopsida; order Malvales; family Malvaceae; genus Gossypium; species Gossypium sturtianum. Next base: position 14,437,303 of record CM046948.1, read on the forward strand.
ATTTCTTTAAACCGACGTTTAAACACTAAAGGCATGCCTAATAAACTAGTAAAATTGACGTTTTTAAAACTTTAACAAATTTTCAGAATTTCCAAAATTTTTACCGTCGGATATTTATCAAACACGCAATAATAACAAGGCAACACTGTCTTCTTTAAAACTAAGTTTCGAAAGAATTTTAACAAATGGCTTAACACAATTCGGGTTTTATAAAATCAAAGGTTTTCTTTTCAACATTGAGATGACAACTTGTTTTCCAAAAACGTTTTCTTCCCTGTGACATGCCAGATTCGGTCATAGCGTTTTGACAGGGTTTGGGGTGTTACACTACCAATTAAACATGGAATTGTAAAACTCCCTGGATCTTTTAGCTTTTGTGGTAGTTTATTACGTAACATTGCTGAGCATACTGCGTTTAATTCCACATGTGGATCCTCGTCTAATTTATGTTTGTTCGTCAAGAGATGTTTTAAAAATTTCTTCGAATCTGGCATCTGTGGAAGAGCTTCAAGTAGCGGTAAGTTAATATGTAATTTCTTTAAAAGTTTAAGAAACTTACCGAACTGTTCTTCTGTATCGTCTCTCGTTAATGCTTCGGGGTATGGTATGCGAGGTTGGTACTCATTGATTACCGGTTTTGGTTTTTCTTGTGTTACCTCAACTTTACCTTTTTCTACCTCGTTTCCTTGTATTGGGTGGTTCGTCTAATCCTTCACTTTCTTGAGTCATTATGGCTTGGATTTGCTTTGCTTTGGATTAATCTCGGTGTTGCTTGGTAGACGCCCTTGCGATCGTTCGGACATCGACTTTGCGAGTTGTCCAACTAACTTAGAAACTTCCTCAATCGACTTAGTGACTTCCCTAACTTGGCTCTCGATCCCTTTGATCGATGCTTGTTGGGTCTTAAGGGTGGTTTCGGTGTCTTGAGACGGTTTTCTCATGGATGCCATGAATCTTGTCAAGATCTCTTCAAGGTTCGGCTTCTTCTCCTGTGGATAGGGCTGATTTTGGAAATTTTGAGGAGGTTGTTGTCTTTGATTTCCTTGATTTCCTTGACCTCCCCGAAAAATTTGGGTGGTTCCTTCAACTCAGGGTTATAATTATTACTATATGGGTTATTATTAGATCTGAAATTGTTACCTATATAGTTCATCTATTCGCTTCTGTGTCCGGTTGGTAGGGTGGGTACTCGGGATTATGCACTTCCACTTGCGTCGCACTACATTCTTGGATGTACCGCGAAGAACACAAACTATCAAGCTTTTTATTCATCATCTCTACCGTGTTGATAGCATGGTTCTGCATCTATGTTGAAAACTCCGGTGATTTTGTTGGTTTGGTCCTTGTAACTTTTGCCACTCGATAGTTATTTAGTGACATCTCTTCAATAAACTCGTAAGTCGCTTGAGTTCTATTGTTCAGGGTTCCACCGACGGCTGAATCAATTAGTTGGCTCGTTGAAGGGTTTACACCGTTATAGAAAGTCTGGACTTGGAGCCACAAGGGTAAACCATGGTGCGGACACCTTCTCAAGAGATCCTTATATCTCTCCCATGCGTCATATAATGTCTTTAAATCCATCTGCACAAAAGAAGAGATATCATTCCGTAATTTGGCCATTTTGGCCGGTGAGAAATATTTTAATAAAAAATTTTCGGTCATTTGATCCCATGTGATGATTGACCCTCGTGGTAACAAGTTTAACCACTGTTTGGCTTTATTCCTTAATGAAGAGGGAAGTAACTGAAGCCTTATGGCATCATCAGAAACGCCATTTATTTTGAAGGTATCACAGAACTCTAAAAAATTAGCTATATGAGTGTTTGGGTCTTCGTCCTGCAAACCATCAAATTGAACAAATTGTTGAATCATTTGTATAGTGTTATGCTTTAATTCAAAATTATTAGCGGCTATAGCAGGCCTAACAATACTAGATTCTACTCCTGTTAAATGAGGTTTAGCAGAATCATAATAGTACGCGGAGCATTATTTTCTGCCACATCTTGTGGTGGTGGATTATTTTCGTCCATCCCTTCAGTAGGATTGGATCTGTCTTCTCGCTCTTCTTCTTTGTAATTTAGGGCTCGCCTAATTTCTCTGCGATTTCTACGAGCGGTAGCTTCAATATCACTGTTGTATACTAGTGGTCATCCCGGGTTCCTTCTAGTCATAAACTAGAGGTACCTGCTAGGAAAAAGAAAGAAAGAAAAATTTAGCAAAGTTAAAATTTAAACTTAAAAATAAAAGTAAATTGCAGAAAATAAAAAAAATAATGGCTAAAGTAATAAAAATAGAGCTTTCTTAATATTTTAGTTCCCCGGCAACGGCGCTAAAAACTTGATCGCTGTGAAGTCAGAGTTTTAAATTTATAAAGATAATGATTGAACCTGGAAACTAACTATGAAAATGATTGAGGCAAGTGCACCTATCGAACAGTAGTATAGTTAAGGCCAGACCGGATTGTCGAACCCAAAGGAACTAAAAGTACTAATACTAACTTTCTTTCTATTATTTAGCCTAAAATAAGTGAAGTTGTTTATTAATCTAAATTAACTAATTACTAAGCTAAAGACACAAAGACAAAAAGAATGAATTGGGGAAATACTTGGGAAAAACTCAGTTGATTAAGACGATACCCTTAGGAAGAATCCACCTATACTTCACTTGTTATCTAACACTGAACCAGACGATTTATTCACTTGACTTGATCCGTAGGACTCCCTAATTTATATTAAACCCTCTCTCAAGGCGAAAACGTCTAACCCTAGGTTAATTAATTGAAATCTCTTTCCCATTAATAACCCCCTAGAATAGCAGTAAATCGATCTATGGACTCCCGTATTAGGTTTCACCCTAATCCGGCAAAATCTCGTCACCCTATCTCTAGGCGCGCGATCAACTTCGCTTAATTATGCTAGATCTACTCTTAAGCAGGGACTTTTTCTCCACCACCTAAGCACATTCAACTTGAATTAATATCCGCGAAATATCAAGACAAGAATTAAGCACACATAATTAAGAACAAATCAAGTATTTATCATATAGTTCAGAAAACAATAACAAGATTCATCTAGGTTTCATCCCCCTTCAGGTATCTGAAGGGTTTAGTTCATAACAATAAAGAAAAACATCTCAGAAGAAAAGATAAAACAAAACATAAGAAATCCCTAAAACCCCCTGAAGAAATTGAAGAGGAGATCCTCCGTCTTGAGTAGAATTTCGGCTTCTTGAGATGGATCAACTGGCTATCCCTTGAGAGTTTCCCACAAATCTGACCTTTTTGGCTCAACTCCTTGGCCTAGCTGACCGCCCGTCGACTCCCCCTTTTAGGTTATACTTAGGGTGTATTTATAGGATTTTGGAATGTGTTTCTTTGCCCCTAAGTATCCTTTTCCAAGTGAAATTACTCTCCTCCACGACAGGGGCACGGCCATGGCACACGCCCATGTGAATCGTGGTCAGGCCGTGTTGGACTCCTTTAGTGAGGCACAGCCGTCTAGGTCGACATCAGGCCGTGTTCTAGTATATTTGAGGAGGTGATAAACCGAAATAGTAACATATTTTAATCCCACATTTAGTATGCTTTTGGATGAATTATCCCTTGATTTATGTAAAAAGGTTCTCTTAATCCTTTCTTTTCATGTCTTATACTCAGGAAAGCACCCAAGAATAAAAAGAATGAGAAACAGGCTCAAAACGGACCAAAACAGGCCAAAGAGGAAATCAACACGGCCTGGACTTGGACCCACACGGCCGTGCCAAGTCAATCATCTAGAACACGGTCTAACCCCGACTCACACGGTCGTGTCTCATTAAAGAAATCCGAACACGGCCTGGCCACGATTCACACGGGCGTGCGCCATGGCCGTGCCTCTGCCGTGGAGAAGAGCAATTTCCTTCGGGAAAGGATACTTAGGGAGAAAGAAACGTATTTCAAAAGCCTATAAATACACCCTAAGTATGACCTAAGAGGAGGGGCCCAAAGCCATCGTCTAGGGCGTCGTGCTAGGCCGTAGAAGGCGATTTGTGGGGATTCACTCAGGGATAGCCAGTTGATCCATCTCAAGAAGCCAGAATTATACTCAAGACGGAGGATCTCTCTTTCAATTCCTTCAGGGGGTTTTAGGGATTTCTTATGTTTTGTTTTATCTTTTCTCTTGAGATGTTTTCCTTTATTGTTATGAACTAAACCCTTCGGATACACGAAGAGGATGAAACCTATGATGAATCTGGTTATTATTTTCTGAATTATATGATAAATACTTAGTTTGTTCTTAATTATGTGAGCTTAATCCAAATTTAATGTGCTTAGGTGGAGGAGGAATAGACCCTGCCTAAGAGTAGATCCAACATAATTAAGCGGAGTTGATCGCACGCCTAGAGATAGGGTGACGAGATTTTGCCGGATTAGGGTGAAACCTAATATGGGAATCCATAGATCGATTTCTTCGCTATTCTAGGGGTTATTATAAGAGAAACGAGAGTTCCACTAATTAACCTAGGGTTAGACGTTATTCGCCTCGAGAGAGGGTTTAATATACGTTAGGGAGTCTTACGGATCAAACTAAGTGAATAAATCATACGGTTCAGTGTTAGATAACAAGTGAAGTCTAGGTGGATTCTTCCTAGGGTATCATCTAAATAAACTGAGTTTTTCCCAAGTTATTTTCCAAATTCATTCTTCTTTGTCTTAGAGTCTTTAGTTTAGTAGTTAATTAATTTAGATTAGATAAACAATCTCTCTTTATTTTTAGGCTAGATAATAAAAAGAAAGTTAGTATTAGTACTTTTAGTTCCTTTGGGTTCGATAATCCGGTCTTGCCTAAGCTATACTACTGTTCGATAGGTACACTTGCCTTTAATCGTTGTCAGAGTTAGTTTCTAGATTCGATCGTTCTTTTTATAAATTTTAAAGCTTTGATTCACAGCGATCAAGTTTTTGGCATCGTTGCCGGGGAACTAAAATATTAAGAAAGCTCTATTTTTATTACTTTAGCCATTATTTTTATTTTTCGCAATTTATTTTTATTTTTAGTTTTAATTTTAAATTTGCTAAATTTTCTTTCTTTCTTTTCCTAGCAGGTACCTCTAGTTTATGACTAGAAGGAACTCGAGAGGACCTTTAGTATACGACAGTGATATTGACGCTACCGTTCGCAGGAATCGCAGAGAAATTAGGCGAGCCCTAAATTACAAAGAAGAAGAGCGAGAAGATAGATCCAATCCTACTGAAGGGATGGACAGATCCAATCCTACTGAAGGGATGGACGAAAATAATCTTCCACCACAAGATGTGGCAGAAAATAATGCTCTGCGTACTGTGTATGATTATGCTAAACCTCATTTAACAGGAGCAAAATCAAGTATTGTTAGGCCTGCTATAGCGTCTAATAATTTTGAATTAAAGCCTAACACTATACAAATGATTCAACAGTTTGTTCAATTTGATGGTTTACAGGATGAAGATCCAAATACTCATATAGCTAACTTTTTAGAGTTCTGTGATACCTTCAAAATAAATGGTGTTTCTGATGATGCCATACGACTTTGGTTATTTCCCTTTTCATTAAGGAATAAAACTAAACAGTGGTTAAACTCGTTACCACGAGGGTCAATCACTACATGGGATAAAATGACCGAAATTTTTTTATTAAAATATTTCCCACCGGCCAAAATGGCCAAATTACGTAATGATATCTCTTCTTTTGTGCAGATGGATTTAGAGACATTATACGATGCATGGGAGAGATATAAGGATCTCTTGAGAAGGTGTCCGCACCATGGTTTACCTTTGTGGCTCCAAGTCCAGACTTTCTATAACGGTGTAAACCCCTCAATGAGACAACTAATTGATTCAAACTTGGTGGAACCTTGAATAATAGAACTCCTGAGGCAGCCTACGAGTTTATTGAAGAGATGTCATTGAATAACTATCAGTGGCAGGTTACAAGGACCAAACCAACAAAATCGGTCGGAGTTTTCAACATAGATTCTGTAACCATGCTATCAACACAGGTAGAGATGATGAATAAAAAGCTTGATAGTTTGTGTTCTTCGTAGGCACATTCAGTAATGCAGTGTGACATAAGTGGAACTGTGGCGAAGCCTGAGTACCCACCCTACCAACCGGGCACAGAAAGTGAACAGATGAACTATATAGGTAACAATTTCAGATCTAATAATAACCCATATAGTAATATTTATAATCCAGGTTGGAGGAACCACCCAAATTTTTCATGGGGAGGTCAAGGAAATCAAGGAAATCAAAGACAACAACCTCCTCGAAATTTCCAAAATCAGCCCTATCCACAGGAAAAGAAGCCGAATCTTGAAGAGACGTTGAACAAATTCATAGCATCCACAGAAGCCCGTCTCCAAAAAACTGAGGTAACACTCGACACCCAGCAAACATCGATCAAAACGATCGAGAACCAAGTTGGAGGACTTACAAAGGCAATCGGAGAAATTACCCAGTCAGTCGGACAAATTGCGAAGCTATTATCCGAACGACCGCAAGGGCGTCTACTGAGTAATACTGAAATTAATCCAAAGGAGCAAATCCAAGCCATAACAGCTCAAGAAAGCGAAGAAGTAGACAAACCTAGTCCAACACAAGGAAACGAGGTAGAAAAAGGTAAAGTTGAGGTAACACACGACAAGCCAAAACCGGTAATCAAGGAGTACCAACCTCGCATACCATATCCCGAAGCGTTAATGAGAGACGATACAGAGGAACAGTTCGGTAAGTTTCTTAAAATTTTAAAGAAATTACATATTAACTTACCGCTACTTGAAGCTCTTTCACAGATGCCAGATTCGAGGAACTTTTTAAAACATCTCTTGACGAATAAATGCAAATTAGACGAAGATCCACATGTGGAATTGAACGCAGTGTGCTCAGCAATGTTACAGAATAGACTACCACAAAAGCTAAAAGATCCAGGGAGTTTTACAATTCCATGTTTAATTGGTAGACTAACTGTTGATAATGCGTTAGGCGATTTAGGGGCAAGCATTAATGTCATGCCTTATAAATTATTTAAAAACTAGGTCTAGGGAAACCCAAGAAAACTAGGATGAGCATTCAATTAGCCGATAAAACTGTTAGAATTCCTAGGGTATTATCGAAGATGTTCTTGTAAAATTGATGATTCGTTTTCCCAATAGATTTTGTTGTCTTAGACATGGATGAGGATAATTCGATTCCCTAATTTTAGGAAGACCCTTTTTAGCGATTGCCAGACTAAAATTGATGTTGATGCAGGAGAACTCATACTTTGTGTAGGTAATGAGACAGTCACCCTCAAGGCTCTCGACTCGGCTAGAACATCGAGTAATCAAGGTGAGAACGTAAATTCTACTGATAACCATTCGGTTATCCCTTATTTTCAGGAAGCACCACCAAAGAATACAACTGAACCCGATCCTAAACCCCATGCCGACAAAGAAATAACTAATGAGGAACAAGGGATTCAGATCGATGATCTAGACGAGTGGAAGACACACTTCAAGGAGAAATTAGGGAGACACGACGAAGAACCGGAACCACACAAGATAAAACCGAAGGAGCCCCCAAAAGAGCTAATAAGAACAACAAACCACTTCAAAATAGGGGACCAGGTACTGTTAGATCAGGCAGATCCTCAAATATCTCCTCCGGACCCTAACACAAACAAAGAAATACCTTTTAGGGTAACCAATGTTTTCCCATACGGAACAGTCGAGGTAAGTAATCCTACTTTTGGTACTTTTACTATAAACGCATCTCGACTTAAATCTTTTCACGAGGATACAAATGATGGCATGACAAAGGACTTTCAACTCCTCAAACCACCCTGACAATGCGAACGAGAGGAGAGTCTAGCTTAAGACTATAAACGAGCGCTTCTCGGGAGGCAACCCGAGCACTAACATAATTTATTCTCACATTTTGCTTTAAAATTTTTTTTTTTTGAACACTTAGTTATAAACTAACCAGAAGTGCAGATTTCCAAGTCACACGGCCGTGGCCCTGGCTGTGTGGACCATAAGAATCTTGGTACTAACATGGCAGGACGGTACAAGTCAGAGCAACTAAATTTAGAACTCACAGACTCAACCACTCCCCCACGGGCACCGACAAAGTGGCACGGCCGTGCCCCATAACCGTGTGAAGCTACTGACTTGCCAACCACGAGCTAAACATGCCCGTGCCTGAAAATCGTGCCAATATACTGACTTGTTGAACACAGGCTAGACACGAGCGTGGGGTAACCAACACGCCCTAGAACACAGCCGTGCGAGGCGGCCGTATGAATCAACACACCCTCAACCCACGGGCGTGGGAAACTGCCAGAATTGAAATTTTATTTAAACACCATACCCCTCTCCTTTCTCTTCTTAACCCACTTTCCTTCTTTCTTCTCTCCTCCTTCTTTCTTTCTTTCTGTTCTCCCTCTATCTTTTTTCCTTTTCCTAATAAATCCTTAGACTCTTGAGCTACAAAAACATCATATCCATGGCAAAGAATCATAAAAGGCCAATCACAGTCTACTCAAAGGAGACCGATTCACATGAGTTCATGCTGGCAGCTTCATCCAAACGACAAGCCAAGGATATTTGAGGCTATCTAGTTTTTATTTCATTTTTCTCTTTTGCTTCAATTTCCTTCCCTTTAACAATCTTATGCTTTATATAGTTTATTTCATCTTAGTTTCTTAATTTTAGGTTCTAAAGGCTGCTAGGGAATCACGCCAAGACCACCACCATATCCTCAGCCTTAGAAATCACATCCAACAATAAGGACTTTACGGTCCATCCATCTTTTCTTTTAATTTAATTTCATCTTTATTTTCTACAGTTTAGCTTGCTTTTCCTTAAGTAGTTAATTAGTATAGTTTTAATTATTATTAGTATATTCTGGCTAATCCTGTATGAGCTTCCCAATTTCTTCATCTAGCGCAGGATCGTCACCCAGACCGGCCCCTCCAACGTATTTTCCACTTCCTCCAAGGAGCTCATCCATAATTCAGGGAGTTTTACTTATCCCCATATCTTCTGATCTGAACATTACATTTATGTTATATATCTTTGTACATTGAGGGCAATGTACATCTTAAGTGTGGGGGGTGAACAACCTAAAAAAGTGGCCTAACTTTTTTCATTATTCTCAAATTTTTGAAATTAGGTTCCAAACTTTTTGCATTGTTCTCAAAATCCTGAATTTAGTCTTGTTTTTAAGTAATTTCCTCATATTACTAATTAGGATGAAATTTCCATGATTTATGATTTTTATTGATATGTTTTAGAATAGGTCATTGATAATTGTGCATTGATGATTAAAATTGAAGAATACTAGAGAATCAAGCATGATAAGTCTATTTTTCAGAAATTAAAAACTTGCTAGGTTGTCAAATTGAGTTTAAATATTACTTTGAAGTTTGAAATTTACGAGGTTGACGTCAAAATACCCATAATTTTTGTGAGATTTTGAGCCTTATAGAGCATATATTCTTTTTCTTGCTCACTTTATTGATTATGAGTGTGTCAACATTGATTTGTTATTCTAGAACTTGCCTCGTTTATGCATATCGAGACCACACCTATGATTTGATACACAGAGATGATTAAGGCATTTAGGTTTTAACCCACTAACTCCATTAAAAAGCCTACCTTCACAATTAACCCCGAGTGAACCCCTTTGATCCTAACAACCCCTTTTTATTGACTCACCCACTAATATTAACCCAAAAACCTTTGTATATTTGTATCACCATTCCTTGACTCCCTTTTTGTCGAGATTCGATTTTGAGCAGTTGCCTAACTATGTTCTATATTTTAGTTGTTAAAGTTCTTTATTATTACTTAGTTTGTTCTTAAAAAAAAAACGAAGTATATTTATGTAATTAAGTGAGCTTACACATTTGAATTCCAAACATTGAAGAAGAAGCTCGTATTATTAGTTTCAAAGTTTCAATTCTTGTAATTATTTATTTATCAGTTCATTTTTTCTAGTTAGGTAATTTATCAATTCAATCTCGATTCTAACCTTTTAATTCAGCCTATATCCACACCCTTAACCTAAGCCCCAAGCACAACCTGTTAAAGACCTTATGATTTGTGTTTCATCTCATATTATAGTGGTGGAGACTTGATTTTCAAGCAAGCCTATGGGATTAACTTTTCATGTTCGACTTTTGAGTGCCTAAATTTTGAACCTTAAACACTTTGAGTGATTTGAGTGAATCTCTAGTGAGGATGTCAATCCTTGTCGATTTTGAATTAAAGGTAATTATTTAGATGAAGGGAAACACCTATGTTTTGTGCTACAAAATATAAGGCTTATAGTGTTTGAATTTTTAGGACACTTTGAGTTGAATTATCCATGTATAAATTATCCCTGAATTATGATGAGACACTATCGATGACTATTATGAATTATAGGAAGTTCGTTTTAATTGTAAGTTGAGAATTTTGCTTGAGGACAAGCAAAAGCTTAAGTGTGGGGGTATTTAATAAACCGAAATAGTAACATATTTTAATCCCACATTTAGTATGCTTTTGGATGAATTATCCCTTGATTTATGTAAAAAGGTGCTCTTAATCCTTTCTTTTCATGTCTTATACTCGTGAAAGCACCCAAGGATAAAAAGAACGAGAAACGGGCTCAAAACGGACCAAAACGGGCCAAAGAGGAAATCGACACGGCACCGACTTGGACCCACACTACGTGCCAAGTCAATCATCTAGAACACGGTCTAACCCTCGACTCACACACAAGTGTCTCTTTAAAGAAATCAACACGGCACGCCACGATTCACACGCAAGCGTGCGCCATGGCCGTGCCTCTCCGCCGTGAAGAGCAATTTCATTCGGAAAGGATACTTAGGAGAAAGAAACGTATTTCAAAAGCCTATAAATACACCCTAAGTATGACCTAAGAGGAAGGGCCCAAAGCCATCGTCTAGGGGCGTCGTGCTAGGCCAGAGAAGGCAGATTTGTGGGGATTCACTCAGGGATAGCCAGTTGATCCATCTCAAAAGCCGAATTATACTCAAGACGGAGGATCTCTCCTTCAATTCCTTCAGGGGGTTTTAGGGATTTCTTATGTTTTGTTTTATCTTTTCTCTGGAGATGTTTTCCTTTATTGTTATGAACTAAACCCTTCGGATACCCGAAGAGGATGAAACCTATGATGAATCTTGTTATTATTTTCTGAATTATATGATAAATACTTAGTTTGTTCTTAATTATGTGAGCTTAATCCAAATTTAATGTGCTTAGGTGGAGGAGGAATAGACCCTGCCTAAGAGTAGATCCAACATAATTAAGCGGAGTTGATCGCACGCCTAGAGATTGGGTGACGAGATTTTGCCGGATTAGGGTGAAACCTAATATGGGAATCCATAGATCGATTTACTGCTATTCTAGGGGCTTATTATAAGAGAACGAGAGTTCCACTAATTAACCTAGGGTTAGACGTTATTCACCTCGAGAGAGGGTTTAATATATTAGGGAGTCTTACGAATCAAACTAAGTGAATAAATTGTATGGTTCAGTGTTAGATAACAAGTGAAGTCTAGGTGGATTCTTCCTAGGGTATCATCTAAATAAACTGAGTTTTTCCCAAGTTATTTTCCAAATTCATTCTTCTTTGTCTTAGATTCTTTAGTTTAGTAGTTAATTAATTTAGATTAGATAAACAATCTCTCTTTATTTTTAGGCTAGATAATAAAAAGAAAGTTAGTATTAGTACTTTTAGTTCCTTTGGGTTCGATAATCCGGTCTTGCCTAAGCTATACTATTGTTCGATAGGTACACTTGCCTTTAATCGTTGTCAGAGTTAGCTTCCAAGTTCGATCGTTCTTTTTATAAATTTTAAAGCTTTGATTCACAGCGATCAGGAGGCACGGCCGTGTGGGCTTTAGTCCAGGCCGTGTCGACTTCTTCTTTAGCCCATTTTGGTCTGTTTTGAGCCCGTTTCTCGTTCTTTTTATTCTTGGGTGCTTTCCTGAGTATAAGACATGAAAAGAAAGGATTAAGAGCACCTTTTTACATAAATCAAGGGATAAATCATCCAAAAGTATGCTAAATGTGGGATTAAAATATGTTACTATTTCGGTTTATCAATTTCATTACCAGAAAAATCCCTGAATGATATCTTGTCTTAAGTAATTTTCTCATATTACTATTAGAATGAAACTTCTATTGATTTATGATTTTCATTGATATGTTTGGGTTAAGTCATAGATAATTGTGCATTGATGGTTTAAACTTTAAGACATTAGAGAATCAAGCATGATAAGTCTATTTTCAGAATAAAATTAAAATTTTTAGGTTGTTTCCCTAAATTTAAATATTACTTTGAAGTTTGAAATTTGCAAGGTTGACATCAAAAAACCATAATTTTGTGAGATTTTGAGCCTTTTAGAGCATATTCTTTTCTTGCTCACTTTATTGATTATGAGTGTGTCGGTATTGATTTGTTATTCTAGAACTTGCTTTGATTATACATGCCAAGACCACACCTTTGATTTGATATACTAAGATGATAAAGGCACCTAGGATTCAACCCACTTACTCCATAAACATCCTACCTTCATAATTAACCCCTAGTGAACCCCTTTGAAGCCTAATCAACTGTTTCTTGAGATACCACTAATATTAACCCGAAACCCAGTTATTTGATTTGTTATCCCCATTTTTCTTGACTCCCCTTTTATCAAGATTTGATTTGATCAATTGTCTAACTACATTCTTTATTTCAGTAGTTAAATTCATCTTATATCATGTACTTGTTCTTATTCTTAAAAAAAAGAAAAAAAAGTTGGAAATCTATTCATTATTAGTTCTATGTTATTTGAGCTTAAACGATTAATTTCACATTCTGAGAAGAAGCTCGTGTTATTAGTGATAAGTATTTAATTGATGTAATTATTCAGTGTTAGTTTATTTTTCTAGTTAGGTAAATTGTCAACCCGATCTCGATTTTAATCTCCTCCTTCAGCCTTTATCCACACCTTTAACCCAAGCCCCATTACAACCCTTTAAAGACCTTTTGATTTGTGTATCATCTCATTTTATAGTGGTGGAGATTTGATTTTCATGCAAGCCTATGGTAATAACTTTTCATGTTTGACTTTTGAGTGCTTAATTTTTGAACCTTAAACACTTTGAGTGATTTGAGTGAATCTTTAGTGAGGATGTCAATACTTGTCTGATCGTGTGTATCGATAGTCTTAATATTTATATAATGAATGATCTAGCCTAGAAACTAACTATCAACACGATTGAGACAAATGCACCTATCGAATAGTAGTATAGCTTAGTGGCAAGACCGGATTGTCGAACCCAAAGGAACCAAAAGTACTAATACTGACTTTCTTTTTATTATTTAGCCTATGAATTAAGGGAATTGTTATTTATTATAAAATTAACTAACTACTAAGCTAAAGACGCTAAGACGAAGAGAATGAATTGGGGAAATACTTGTGGGAAAAACCAATTGATTAAGACAATACCCAAGGAGGAATCCACCTAGACTTCACTTGTTATTTAACTCTAAACCGCATTTATTTATTCACTTGACTGATCCGCATTTATTCCCTAATTTATATTAATACCTCTCTCGAGGCTACTAACGCCTAACCCTAGGTTGATTAATTGAAATCTCTTTCTAATTAAAACCCCTAGAATTGCATTAACTCGATCTATGGACTCCCATATTAGGTTTGACCCTAATCCGAAATGACTTTTAAGTCATCCTATCTCTAGGGTTGCGATCAACTCCGCTTAATTATGCTAGATCTACTCTTAGGCGGTCTATTCCTCCTCTGCGCTAAGCACATCAATACTTGAATCAATATCCTGAAATATCAAAACAAGAATTAAGAACACATAATTAAGAACAAATCAAGTATTTATCATATAGTTCGAAAATAATAACAAGATACGTCTTAGGTTTCATCCCCCTCAGGTATCTGAGGGGTTTAGTTCATAATCATAAAAGAATACATCTCAGAAGAAAAGATAAAACAAAACATAAGAAAACCTTAAAACCCCCTGAAGGAATTGAAGGAGAGATCCTCCGTCTTGAGTATGATTTCGGCTTCTTGAGATGAATCAACTGGCTTTCTTCGAGTAAATCCCACAATTTTGACATCTCTGGCTTGGCTCCTTGGCCTAGTTGGACGCCCCCTGACAAAAAGCACCTTTTATGTTATACTTAGGGTGTTTATATAGGCTTCGGAATATGTTTCTTCGCCTCTAAGTATCCTAATCCGAGTGAAATTCCTCTTTGCTACGGCAGGGACACGCCCGTGCAACACGCCCGTGTGAATCGAATTGTAGGCCGTGGTTGGGTCTGCTAGGGAGGCACGGCCGTGTTGATTTCCTACTTTGCCCCATTTGGTCCGTTTTTGGCCCGTTTCTCGTTCTTTTCATCCTCCTATGCTTTCCTAAGTATAAAACATGAAAATAAAGTATTAGAAGCACCAAATTCAACAATTCAGGGAATAAATCATCCAAAAGTATGCTAAATATGGGATTAAAATATGAACATATTACGGTTTATCATTGTCGGTTTTGAATCAAAGGTAATTATTTAGGTAAGGGGAAACACCTATGTTTTCATACTACAAAAATCTATGACTTAGATTGTTTGAATCTCTAAAACTCTTCTAGTTAAATTATCAATGTATGAATTATAGTGAATTATGATGAGACATTATTGATGAGGATTGTAAATTGAGGAAGTTAATTTTAATTATGAGTTGAGGATTTTGCTTGAGGACAAGCAAACGCTTAAGTGTGGGGATATTTGATAAACCATAATTTACACATATTTTAACCCCATGCTTGGCTTATTTTTGGATGAATTCTCATTAGATTTGATGAATTCGATGCTCCTAATCTCTTAATTTCATGATTTACATACATGAGAGCATAGGGAGTCGAAAAGAACGAAAAAACGGGCCAAAAAGGGACAAAATGGGCTTACCTTAGAAACCAACACGGCCTGGGCTATCAAACACGGTCGTGTGTTACGAGCAGAATCGAACACGGCCTGAATCAACGTACACTGACAGACCCCACTACGTAGTGTGTGGCGAAAGCGAAGCGAGCACGCCCAAGATTATCGTGACACGCGTGTCCTCTGCCAGTATCAAAGATTATTTCTATCCGAAAAAGGTTACTTGTGGGCAAAGAAATACGTTCCAAAGCCTATATAAACACCCTAGGGGGTGACCTAAAGACGAGGCGAAATAGAACGTAGAAAATACTCAAGACACAAATCGAAGCGACTCTCGAGGAAGGATCTTCATCAAGACTAAAGATATCCCATCAAGTTCTTTAGAAGTTTTTGGGTTTTCCTATGTTTTGTTGTTTTCCTTATTTTGAGATGTTTCCTTCTATCAGTATGAACTAAACTCCCTAAATATCTAGGGAGGATGAAACCTAAGACGGATCTTATTATTATTTGATTTATAAGATAAATACTTGTTCTTATTCTTAATTATGAGTTCTTATTCTTGTTTTGATAATTCAGGTTATTGATTCAAGTTGAATGTGCTTATTCAGAGGAGCAAAAGTCCCTATTTAAGAGAAGATCAACACAATTAAGTGGAGTTGATTGCCACCCTAGAAATAGGGCGATGAAAATCTGCCGGATTAGAGTCAAATCTAATAAGGAAATCCATAGATTAAGTTAATGCGACAATAGGGGTTTTAATTAGAAAGAGATTTCAATTAATCAACCTAGGGTCAGTTGTTTTTAGTATCGAGAGAGATATTAACATAAATCAGGGATTTCTATGGATTAAGTCAAGTGAATAAATCATATGAATCAAAAGTTATAAGTGAAGTCTAGGTGGATTCTTCCTTAGGTATTGCCTCCATCACATAAGTTGTCTAAAAGTATTTTCCTAATTCATTCTTTGTCGTGTTTTAATTAATTAGTTTTAGTTTAAAAAGAAATCACTCCAATTTTTAGGCTAGATAATAAAAGGATAGTAATTACTAGTACTCTTGGTCCTTGTGGATACGATATTACAGGTCTTACCATAACTATACTACTGTTCGATAGGTGCGCTTGCCTTTATTGTGATCGTAGTTAGTTTTAGACACATCACACCTAGAACACATAACCACTGAAGCACACACTCATACATGTCAAAATTACAAAAGCTGAAATTAAAGAAAATCGGGGCGTTACAGATAGTGTGATATCCAACAACGTTCCAATCAACAGTTAAAGTCTGACAATCTATAAAGAAGAAAAACCAAATAGAGTAAGCTTACGTAAAGCTTAGTAAGCTCGTAAAACCAAACATCACATACCTGTATATTTAATTCCAAATCATACGTAACATAAAGCTAACAATCCTTTGTCGTATTTTATCGTTTCAACTATCCGAAACAATTAATCCTGGATGATTCATATCACCAAAATATAACCTATTAATAATCATATGCCAAGATATAATCAACCTGTGATAATTCATCATATCTTCCTATACAATTTTCATTTCAATAGTTAACTGTTTTGCCCAGAGAATAATAGTAAATTGACTTCGGATACACGGAAGGGTAACGCTCACACGAGATGACAAAACGACATTAACCGATGCACGATGATGCTTACACAAGCTTCAAAAAATCCACAACACATGCAGGATCTCAAGCCATCAGTATGGTATCCATCACCGATACATAGTACCTGCTAAATATAACATCGACACAAAGTGTCTGCTACTGCAACACCAGTACATAATACCTGCTGAATATAAATGGAGCATAGCCAACACCGGTACATAGTACTTGTTGAATATAAATGGCAGGTAGCCAACACCGGTACATAGTACCTATTGAATATAAATTGTAACACCCCAAACCCGGCCCATTCGTTACGACTGAATTTGAAATGCCACTGCGGAAAAATGTTTGAAGACTGATTTCACTTTTGGGAAAAACATTAAAAATTTTGTTATTTGAAAACCATGTCCAATTAAAAATTCTAAATAATATAAGCTTGATAAAAATATCCAAATTAAAACTTTATTATAAGCTTTTAAAACATAAGTTGCCAAAATTAAAAGCACTTCCCAATAATAATTTAATGGTCGTCTAGCTTAAACATAATAAAAATGTTCAATCACTTTAATGGGCCTTATTACAATAAACACTTAATCAAAATACTGAAAGTATAACTACTTAATTAATTAAAATATCTTTCTGCATGGAAATCATCTCGCATGGCCACCTTTGTATCCACTCCAACCCACCCAAAAATCACGATCACCGCGATGTTTAATAAAAATTGGGTGAGTCATACGCACTCGATGTGTAATTAGTCCACTGAATTCCACCCACATGTTAACCACATATTAACTCATATATCGAGATATCAATTATCAAATTCACATGTTATCACATTCGGGCTTGGCCCATATTCATATCACATTCATCTAATAGGGTAGTTAACCACATAATTTCCACATACCGGGCTTAGCCCATTTCCACACCGATCCACATTCTTATACCGGGCTTTGCCCATTTCCACATTAATCCACATATCATATTGGGCTTGGCCCATTTCCACATATGTTCACATACGAAATCATGCAATTATGAAGCCCAACCCAAACCTAGGGTCCATCCGCTACACACCCCTTATCCAAATTTACCACACACACCGTGGGATTATCAAATCACCCTCTCTTTTTCACCCCAAAGGCAATCACTGCCGTCCACGTGCAATTAAGCACAATAGTCCACAACGTGACCTCGGGCCAGCGCCAATCCACGATGTAGCCGTAGCTAACACCAAAACCACGATGGGACACATAGTCACTCATCAACCACGATATGGCACATAGCCGATATCAACCACGATGAGGCACATAGCCACTCATCAAGCCACGCGAACTAAATTGAAATTAATCCACAACGTGACCTCGATCCAACGCCAATCCACGATGTAGCTCAAGGCTAACATCAAACCACGCACTCAAGTACACCCGCATCTTCCTTCTTTCATATCCCAACCCATGCACATGCCACATAAAATAATGATACAATGTAATGATGCATGAGCATGTTCATCAAGCATATTATCACATATTCATATTAATAATCACATATCATCGGGTTTGGTACTTACCGGATTATCGACATACCCCTTGAGGGTATCCTTATCACAATTTCCACTACACTAGTTAGCACATTCATAATACATACACATTTCACATACATATCATATACCCTAAAACGGTGGGTTAATCACACACCGATCACTTGGAGAACTATGCTTTCGATCATCGATGCTATCACTAGGCGATACTACGACTATTTGCCTACTTTCTTGTTCGTATTTGGTCCACACCCCCTATGGCCAATCCCTAACCGTCGAGACAGATCTCTTCTTAAACTTCAGGATAGGGACCTTCCCTTTCCCTTCTTGAATGGTATTCACCTCTATCAACACACTTAGTCAGAACAATCGTTTTAATCATCAATATACGAATTCTTAACCAAATATCCACAACTTATCATACTTACCGAAAGGGTCTTGAAATCCCGAAAAGCTTGATCTAATGCTTAGATCCTTAATCCCTACATTTGATTAATCACCTACTACTTTAATAAAAAGCCATTCGGCCATAAATCCAAATCCTAGTAGGATTAGTATACTTAAACTTACCTTGTTGCCGCTTTGACTTAAGAATCAAGTCTTGAAATCTCTATACTCTTCTTGCATTCGCCAAGCATTGAATCAATTAACTTGGTTAGTTTTCAGCTTTTGAATAATTAATGAACACATATATTTACCAAACATGGCCTTGGCCGAATGCTATAGACACTTACCTTGTGGATTTTAAATCTCAAACTCACCGAATAACTAGGGAACACGTGGCCTATGGTGTACCTTTGGGAAAAGAACTTCTCCTTCCTTGTAGTCGACACTTAGTAAATCCCGAAAGATCTCTTCAAAGTTTCGCAACAAGATATTAATGGGGTTAGTCCTAGATTTCGCAAATCTTAAGAAAAAGGATGAAACCGAATGAGATCTTACCCTTACTTGAAGAAATCGATTGCACCTTCACTTCAACCTTCGTGAGATTCGGCTATGGCTAGATGATGATCTCACAACTTTCGGCTTTTGGAGGGATTAGAAAGAAAAGAGAAGGAAGAATAGAGATGGAGGATTTGGCTAGATCACAAGGTATTTCGGCTTGGCAAAAATAAAAGAAGAAGAAGATTTGGTGAAGAGAATTCGCAGAGGCTTTCAAAGAATGTAAAATAATGCAGAATGGCCTCTCTTTTCCTTTTATAGCCGAAATTACTAACTTAGAATCCCTTACTTGGCCATCACTCCTCTATCTGATAACTTTATCCTTTAATTATCATAAATAAAATAGTTTAAATCCAACATTTATCTCTTCAAAATAATCCAATTTAAAAATCATTTATTTATCACCCTTTTAATCGAATATTTATGAAAATAAAACACCTCCTTTTTAGAAGCATGTGCCGTCCACCTCAGTCTCTCGAAAGCAAAAATAAAACCTCCTTTATTTGCTTCCCAAGTGACTCGAACTCAGCCCATTCCTCTTGCATATGGCGCCATTTCCAGAGGCCCTAAGTGGCATCTTCAGCCACTTTTCCAAGCCTGCTTGTGTGTCAAATTTCACAAACTTTTTCTCTTAAGGCCACCTTGCCTTAATTTCCCTTTTAAACCTTAAAACTCGTCATTTCTAGGTCATTTCTAAGTTTCCAAAAATTTTCGATCGGCTCAGAAACTTGACATTTCCTTACATTTCCAAGTTTCCAAAAATGTTCACTTTCCATTTTCCTTACATTTCCTAGTTTCCAAAAATGTTCACCTTCCATTTTTAAACTTAACATTTCCATACATTTTCGTGTTTCCAAAATGTTCATTTCTAACTTATTTTCACTCATTTTCGGGTTTCCAAAAATATTCAAAATTTATTCATAATACTTAAAACATGTCACTTCATACAATTAAACCGAAAATGCATAGGCCCTATTTTAGGATGTTACAGTTCTACCCTCCTTAAAAATAATTTCGTCCTCGAAATTACTTATTAACGAATAATCGTACCTCTTAACTCACCGCACTACGCTTATGCTCCGCACTCTGATCTTAATAGAATCATCATACTTCCCTTGAACTTAACCTTAAAATAATTCCAATTCAATTGATCTGCACGACACCTTGTTTGACAAAGAGCCACCATCGATAAGCTTCGTCTCGAGCAACGAGGCAACGCTTTCGGCTTTTCCTCATCAAGCATACCAAATCGTCCATTATTCTTTCGATCGCTTCCAACCAATACTCCGCTACGCTCGAAGCTACTCCGGATACTCCTCTAAAAACTTCACCCCGCTGGACCTAAGCCTTTCCGATACCGACTTCCGAGCTCCACTTCTCATGCTAGCTCCCCGCCACACGCTCTAGTACTCACAACATAGCTCGCGACATCGCTTCATCTTCTCCTATCGGATCTTGATCCTCCGTGCCCACACCGCGACGGCACATCGTTTCGACCCATGGCGGACCCTCTACCGGTTCCGATCATCGCCATTCTACCTCTACCGTCCATGACGACCACGTCCCTAGAACTCATTTCTAACGTCGCGACTTATCCGATTAAAAAGTTTTATGTATCGACTTTTTGTTCCACTTATTAACCGCGAACAATTTTATGAAGTAAAGTATTTAGAAGTAGTTCTTTCGATTACACAAAGGTTCGGTTCAAGTTCACTACTCTAACTCAGTGAGTCACATTCACATTCATAAGCAGAGACACATTCATTTCTCCATAAAGTCACATTCATTCACAACATCATTCACTACACTTTTATGGCCATTCCATCCATTTCCCTACCTGTGGTAATTTCGTCATTTTCCTACAGGGTATTTTGGTAATAAATCGGGTCAATTCAAAATATTTTTCAAATTAGAGGTATTTCAGAATTTACAAAATCTCTGGGTTATTTTGTTTTCCAAATCAGAGGTGTTGCAAAAATTTCGTAAATCGAGGTTATTTCTTAATTTTGGAAGTCGTAAGCGATTCCTCAGAAATTTTCCAAATCAGGGTATCTTGTTATTTGTAAAATAGAAGTTTTTGGTATTTTTGTAAAGTAGAAATATTGTAGCAAACGTCGAGGGTATTTTTGAAAATCTTAAGAACTAAGGGTATTTTAGTAATTTACAATACAGGGCATTTTTGTAATTTTGTAAATCGGAGATATTTTGGAAAAATTTTCACAATAATCTTTTACTACAATTAAAAGGGTAATTTAGGGATTTTAAAACTAGGGTTTTTATCATGGCTAGTCCCTTTCGGGTTTTAATTATTGGGTTTAGCCCGTGAATAAGTCCTCTTGGTTAGGGTGAACCGTAGCTACGCACTGCAGGATTCGAGTAAAGAGGAGGTGAGTCGCTAGGACTGCTTAAATACCAAGCTCTTCTGAATCCACTCCTAGACATGCGCACAACAAATTGCCACACCCTAGCTCTCTGACTTTACTTCACAGAGTTTGTTTAATAGTCCTTAAGTCTTATGCATGTGTTTGAGTGCACTAGCCCTAGGGTTCAATAGCCCTAATATTCTAATCTACGAGCCCAAATAAGCCCATAATAGTTCACATAAACAAGTCACTTCAATAATTAGAAGTACTTACCGTGGACTTCGGTAGGAGATACAAAGTGCCATGCCGTAATAACTCGAAATAAAAGTTCATATTTTGAAAGGCCCATCTTTGAAAATGTTTTGGACCCAAAACCCTCAAAGCCGAGTTTTGAACCAGTGCTCGATATCAAAATCAAACACCCACACCCGCCCACGAGCCCGGACCGGATCTCGTATGTTCCTTAAGTAATCTGTTACAAAATTCTTTTATTACCAGAGGAAAACTTGTGCGATTTTTAAAAACTATTGTTTTGGGTTGGGCTTGAGTTAAAAACCCATTGATCTTATTTTAAAGTCCAATTAATTAAGATGAAAAAAACAATTAGGGTTTATTTTTAAAGAAATAAATTTTACTTAACTTTAATTGAAAATAATTCGTAACATAGTAATTAAAAATAAAAGTAAAGAAATGTAACTTATGGCCTTATTACATCAAGTAAAATCCCAAAATAAAATTCTAAAATACTTAAATAAATTTAAATATCCATATTGAATAAAACTTCAAGCTGAGCATGGCCATCCCTAAGCTTCCGCCAACCCGGTCCATTATTGATCGTCACCAAAAAAATAGTCCCACAACGGGGTGAGTCAACAGACTCAATGTGTACACAACACTAAAATTCAATAGATCAGGCATACATTTTTCATATCCAATACTTATTCATATAACAGATAAAAATGATGATGCAACCCAAACCCAAACCTAGGTTCCATCCGCTACACATCCCCGTACCAACCTGCACACCGTGGGGACTACTAAGTCAATCGGCAACAAGGTAGGTTTTCAGTATAAAAATCCTACTAGGATTTGGTTTTAAAGCCAAAAAGGTTTATTAATGTGTTTAAATGATTGGCCGAATATAGGAGTTAAGGATCTAAATCAGTGAGATCGGTTCTTCAGATTTCAAGGACTTCGTTAAACGAATCAAAAAATACCCCACACTAACTTTTAATAAGATTTATGGTAATATGTAATATATGCATGTTTATAAGAATGTGGCTAAGGTACCATAATATGGTACAAAGTACTCAGGTACATTTCCTACTCCTATTAGGATTACGAAATATGTTATATTTAACATGTGAAATATGATAAGAATGTGAATTTAAGTATGATATGCATACTATGAATAATATGGGGCATTCGGGTTATATGAAAAAGGGGAAGTGAATGTGACGACTTCGGTCTCACTATCTGAATGTGGTGACTTTGGTCACATTATCTGAATGTGGTAACTTCGGTTACATTATCTGAATGTGGTGTCTCATGACACAATTATCTGGTGGCTATGCCACAAATTTTATATGGGCGATGAGCACGTCGACGCAGCGATCGCTTCGATGGTGTGTAGCGGATGGAGGGTTGACTTAGTAGTCCCCACGGTGTGCAGGTTGGTACGGGGATGTGTAGCGGATGGCACCTAGGTTTGGGTTTGGGTTGCATCATCATTTTTATCTGTTATATGAATAAGTATTGGATATGAAAAATGTATGCCTGATCTATTGAATTTTATTGTTGTGTACACATTGAGTCTGTTGACTCACCCCGTTGTGGGACTATTTTTCAGGTGACGATCAATAATGGACCGGGTTCGGCGGAAGCTTAGGGATGGCCATGCTCAGCTTGAAGTTTTATTCAATATGGATATTTAAATTTATTTAAGTATTTTAGAATTTTATTTTGGGATTTTACTTGATGTAATAAGGCCATAAGTTACATTTATTTACTTTTATTTTTAATTACTATGTTACGAATTATTTTCAATTAAAGTTAAGTAAAATTTATTTCTTTAAAAATAAACCCTAATTGTTTTTTTCATCTTAATTAATTGGACTTTAAAATAAGATCAATGGGTTTTTAACTCAAGCCCAACCCAAAACAATAGTTTTTAAAAATCGCACAAGTTTTCCTCGGTAATAAAAGAATTTTGTAACCAGATTACTTAAGGAACATACCAGATCCGGTCCAGGCTCGTGGGCCGGGTGTGGGGTGTTTCATAAATCCTAATGACATGTCATTTGTATCCTAGCATTTCACTAAGTTTACACGGGCTTTAACCTGTATTTCATAACCTTTTCATCTTTATACTATTATATCATGATCAACCTGCTCATATACATTTCATACCATATACCATTCAGTTCACACATACTCATTTACCATGCTTTACAAATCAATCTTTCATTTCTAATTTCATGTCTTACTTCAATTAATCATGTTAACTATAATATATATACATAAACACATATATAATTGAATTCAAATCATTATAAACATAATAAACCTAATATTAACTTGCCAAATTATAGTAGCTACCAAAACCTCGACTATGACTACGCAACGACTTTTCATTTCTCGCGATTATCAACCAATCGATTTGTTTCTTGATCTAAATATAATAATTTTATTCAATTAACTAATTCAATATCACAAAATATGTAAATTTACATATTTGACCCTTTGAAAACATCTTACACTTTTACCCTAAACTTTTACATTGCACACAATTTAGTCCCTAAACCCAAAACTTCCAAACCCATCACAGTTTCACAAATTTCATGCTAGCCGAACTTTCTCTTATACCTTACAACCCATAATTATTAAAATTTCAAAATTATTTTATGTCAAATTTAATATTTTATCAATTCAATCCTTTAACTAAAAATAACCAAAATCACTTTACAAAATAGTCCTATTTAACTATCAAGCTTAATAATCTATCATCAAACTTTAAAAACACTAAAAAATCATCAATGGCATAATTCAAAACATTTAACAGTTTCATAAATTAGTTATCGGGTTAGCTAAATTAAGTCACAGTGATCTCAAAAACATAAAATTTACGAAAAATAAATAATTGAGGGACTTGCATGCAAGGAAATGAATGGCCGAATCTTGAAGGTCAATAACTTCCCAAGGTTTTTTTTCTTTAAAAAATTTGGTGAAGAATTTTGGTGGAAGATGATGTTTTTATTTTTGTATATTTTATTTAACTTATTTTATTATTTTACATTTTACTTAATAAAAAGTTCATCTAAAACTTCCACCTACAGTCCATAATGCTAAATTATGGTCTATTTACAACATAAAACCTCTCACTTTTACTTTTTAAGCTATTTAATTAAGAAAAATCAATAACAAGCAACTTTTGCAACTTTTACGATTTAGTCCTTTTTACTTAATTAACTATTCAAACGTCAAAATTTTTGGGCCAAATTTCAATACACCTATATAATCACTTCGTAAATATTTAATAAAATATTTACGAAATCGATTTACAAAAATGAGGTCCTGATACCTTGTTTTTCGAAACCACTTAACTTTAGGGACAAACCACTTGTACTTAACTATTCATTCAATTAGCAAAATTTATCATATGAAAATTCAATATTATACTATATTTGACTCGTAAATATCAAATAATAATATTTACAGACTCACTCATCGAATTTGTGGTCCCGAAACCACTGTTTCCAACACCACTAGAAAACGGGCTGTTACAATTTCACCTATATGTGTTCTTTACTTTTTACTGCTTCAATTATACATAAAGATTTAAGTTTAGATCTTACACCTAATTTGAAAACACTAAAACCTTAGTTTTGGAGAGGAGATTAATGATGAAATTTGGGAGGAGAGGGACCTTTTTGAAACCTTGAATCCTTTTACGTTGAAATTTGATTTGGTAATGGTGCAGAGAAGAAGAACATAAGAGTATTTTTCTTGAAAATTCTCCTGGGTAACAATTCTAGGGTTTGAATAAAATTGGCTATTTATAAAACTTTCTTTCCCTAATTGAAATATGTTTTAAGAATTCATGTTGAATTAGGATTATTTTAAATTAAAGACTATATTAAAAAAATGATTTTTGGCATGGGCTAGTTTGAAAATTTGGCTCTTTTATGGGGTAAATAAGAAAATAAAATATAGTGATTGAAAGGTACACAAGGGGTTTTGAACTTGGGACCTAAAGGTAAGTTAGGGCTTTACCACTAAACTAACAAGCTCATTATTGACAATTCTTAACACAAATAAATTTTATGGCATTCTAATTCTTTTACCCTATGCTTTTTTTAAAAAAATTCTACATTTTATCCCTATTCCTTCTAGCCCTTTTTTTTGGGATGTGACAACAACGTCGACTGTTTCCATGTCACAATGAAATGGCTTGATTTTGTCTCCCATGTTTCTGTCTTCAATGTTGCGACTTCCTTGCATTGTGGTCATGACCTCGGCTACAATTCAGCCCTTGAAATGTATCTTCAACCCCTAATTGATCTTATGCAACCACAACTTTATTTAGATATCCAAAACATAAAATAATGTAAAAATTAGTCAAAAACCACACATTTACTACCTTTACTCCTAAAAACACAAAATATCAATAAAATGACTCGATTTTACTTAAAACATGCTGAAATGTGTGCAAAGGAACAACAAATGAACATGTAAAATTATGAAAGACCAAATCCCCTACACTTACATTTTTGCTTGTCCTCAAGCAAAATCAAGTCTAAACACACCAAGCATGCAAAGACAACCTTTAGAATATGTTGAACACTAAGAAGCATGATAATCAAATATTAAATTTGTATATGACCTATCTCACATGAACTTAAGATTGATGTTTTGATAACTTAAATACTCTTCAAGTAAATCTACCTAGTTCACTAAGTTAAAGGACCAACAAACCTAGAGGCAATTCAAATGAACAAATATTCAGTTATGTTATCCATAAATATAAATCATATAAATAAATAGTAGACACAAAAATGCGAATAAAAAACATTCAATAAGCTAATTATAAGCAAGTCAAGAAGATCCTATAAAGGAAATGCTTAGGTCACTTAGGTCTTCTAGGCTTGTAACGTTCTGAGGCTTAGGACCGTTTGAATTCAAAGGAAATATAACTCAAAATGGTTCAAGCATTAGAAACAGTAAGGCAAGTGACATTGTTCCCTATTCATCTCCAATATTATCTATTAAGTTCTCCTTATTATTGGAAAAAATTCGGTTTGAAAACGGTTTTCTTGCACAGCGGAAAATAAAAATTTTGAAAATCGAGTCGTTTTGGATATTTATAACAACAAACCAATTACCGAATTCACACATATGTTTTTGGCTAGACAGATCCTTACCGTTTTTGGATTTTAACCGAATGACCTTCTTCACTATTCTCGTACCATGAATTGCTTTGACTGTGGGCTCGAACGATTTGAATGACACAGAACCATAAAGAGTTTTTTTTTTTTTTTTTTTTTTTGCTTTAATGTGAAAATGAAAAATTTCTTCTCAAATCGAAATTAACAGAATTGTTATTCCAGAAAATAGATTTGATACTTAGAGAATAAAACTCTTTATTTTCGGGTAGAGTAACAATATCTTAAAGTTGTGTAAATGACCCTACCGATGCCATCTAATTATAGAGAGAATAAGTAAAACACTTGTTGAATTGTAGAAGTTTATGTCAACTAGAAAATTGAACTCCTAGTCTAACTTGAAGTATAGGGGTGGCAAACCAAGTAATAATACTAGGGTTTGTCGTCCCTCCCTTTAACATGAGGGGCTTTTTGGGCCTTTCCCATATCGGGTCAAATAACAATTTCTTCCTGGACCTTTAACCCAGTACTTTATAATTCAATCCAACCCGATATTTATTTTTCTATTTCCCAAAATAAACATCTCAATTTATTTACAATTAAATAATTTTCTCAACCCAATTCTAATTCTGTTAAAATCATGATGACTTTACCGTAAAAGAATCTATAAGAAAATATATTTAATATTTGTACATTCAACAGGTTCACTATGACCAAATGAGCTATTTCTATTTTCAAACTTTATTTTATTTGAAAAACATAAATTCATTTCCAGGTCATTTCATTTTGGAGAAAACCATATTTATTTCCAAATGATTCCATTTCTCCATTTTCATTTTGGAGAAAAGCATAATAATTTCCAAATGTTTTCCATTTCTCCATATTCACCATTTCTATCCATTTCTGTTCATTTGATTCAACATGCA
This sequence comes from Gossypium sturtianum, assembly GCA_025698515.1. Classification (NCBI taxonomy): domain Eukaryota; kingdom Viridiplantae; phylum Streptophyta; class Magnoliopsida; order Malvales; family Malvaceae; genus Gossypium; species Gossypium sturtianum. The sequence goes on from CM046948.1 coordinate 14,465,024, forward strand.
ATTCATTTCTGGTTTCAACGAGCTAGCGAAGGGACCAATTGAACATGTGCGATTAGAACTCAAATGATTTATAATTAATTTCCAACTTTTCGCATATTAATTATAAACTCATCTAGTTACGAAGTCATTCCACTATAGTATCATGATTGAGCTCTCGCTAACGACATACCATTACGAAAGCAACTTGATCAGTGCTAGTTCAATGACCTTGTCATAAGTGTGTTACCCTCATAAGATATCCTTAATCTCTTTGGGATAATATCCGTTCTCCTAATATGATCATATTTTATCTCATGGTAATCATTACATCTTCCTTCATGAAAGTCAAATACTATAAATAGTAATAAAGTCATTAATCACAGAGACGAATGACTTATGACCAAGTTTACTTTTCATCAACCATGTAATGCCAATGAGAGGATATCATTTACGCATGTATCGGGCTATGAATTCCACTGTTGTGAATGACGCTACATACTACAGAAGTTGTATACCCAAAGCACCACCTTTCAGTTCCTTAACTATTTTAACTGAGGCGTTTACTTACATCAAAGTATACGAGTCATGCATACATAGTCCATCATCCACTTAGGATTTATGAATGCCACACTATGAAGGTCACAAGTGAGTAAATCCATAAATGGATTCAAGATCTATTATTCTTGGGTCTAGTTCGATGTAATGCCAGTCCAGTCAGTCACATCTATGTCTCTATCTTCTGCGAGTCATTCGCTCCGATGCCCAAGACAAAGCATCTCCCTAATTGGACTTGATAGATGGCATATTAGTCTTTCAATCAGTTTGCTCATTTCCAATTCGACTAAGGACATGTTTAGGTTCGTCTACTAATACAAGTTGATTTTTCGTATTACGAACCAATCACGTAATACTGCTTAGTATTAGTTTAAACATTATACAACCAGTGAGCTAATATTTCTTCTATTTTTCTTTGCATGGAAAAACCACATGAGGACAATTATACAAATTATATTAATGTAATTCATGAATTTGTTTTATTAACCAATCAGTTTGAAAAAATTACAAGTTTTAAAACGAATATAATACACTTAGGGCACCAAATCCAACACTTATTTCTCTTTCTCTCACCTTTCTTATCTCTTTAAAGATATGAAAGATATGGTTCAATATTGGTGAGTATAAAAAGCTTGTAACGACCCGAAATTGGGCCTAGTAGGATTGGGCCCATTGGACCTTGAGCGTAGAAGCGTTTTAAAATTTATGGAAATTTGAGAACGACATTATTTCAAGTTGGACTTATTAGGCAGGTGATTTTGGAAAGTTACGGGGTTCTATGAAGGCTCGGGGTTGAATTGGGCCCTAGTAAAAAATTGGTGTTTAAGCCTATTTAGGAGAAATAGTAAGTGGCATCAATACTTATAAAAATAAGTATTCAATTTGCTAGCATAATTGAGCATATGGAAAGAGGATATGGCATTAAGTGAAGAGTATGGAGGGAAGAGGTTCGAATCCCCTTGATGCAAAATTTTGACTATTTTTTTGTGTTCTTTCCCTAAGTGTCGGCCATGATGGTATATAAGGCAAGGTGGACTTTTTAATTTTGGCAAGGTGGCTAAGGAAATAAGGAAAAGATGAAGGTAAGGAAAGGAATCAAAAGAAAAGGAAGGAATAGGGAACATGTTGGCTTAAGGTGTGGAAAATGTTTTGGAAAGAAATTGTTGGTCCACATCCATCCTTGTGGCAAGAGTTACATACAGTTTTGCTAGGGAGAGGGGGGAAACCGAAACTTTTCCTTGCTTTTGAGTGTTCTTTCGGCTTTCTTTTTTGAGAGTGACGTTTTGGGTACTTTTTCCTTGAGCATATCGGGTCATCTCCTTTTCAATCTTTTTCTTGTCGAATTCTTAAGCCCTCTCTTTTCTTCTCCGATTTCCTTCCTACTCATTCCTCTCCATAGCCTAACCTTTTCTCTCTTCCCTAATCCTTAATCGGTTCTTCCTCTTTTTCCCTTCCACATCATTCGATTTTCTTCGCAGTTTAATTCTCTTAGTTGAACACTCTCTATTGTTTTTTTTGGATATACTCATTGCATCTTGTGAGTTAGTCCTTTTCCGAATCACTGTCCCGTTCTCCCCTAGAGTGGCGCTACAAGGAAATTAGCAACCGATAAGTAGTAGTTCTCGATTTGTCAATATCTTTGTTTCATCCGAGTTTTTCCTTAATAATCGAGTGTTCTTCTTTCTCTCTCGTTGGGTCTGAGTTTCATTCTTTTCTGTGATATGGCCATCGTTGGACTTAGGGCTTTCAACAAGGTGAAGGAGCACAAGTGATTTGTATTAACCAAATCGTTATCGTCGAATCGTCAAGAAAGTGGGGTAAGAACGTTGTTATAAGATTTGTTTTGGTCAAAGGTGGGATAATTGCTAACGACTCTTTCGCTCACCAAATATTGTTAGGACGGGATTTTAGTAGCCAAAGGGTAGGATCGATTTTGGTGCACTGAGGGAGATCACATTCGTGGTAACTGGAGTTAGCCTAGTAAAGTGTTTTTAGTTACGATTATCAAAGTAGAGACTAACCTTCTATCAATTATGATTATAGGTGTTGAAACGGTAGAAAGCACAACTCGTAATCAAGGTGTGTAATTCCGTACCCTTCCGAATACATGTTTGAAATGGTGTGTAATCTCATACCTCTCTAAAAGTTTGCATGAAATGTTCTATGATTCGGTCGAAATACCGAAGAAAATCGAAAACCGGCATCCGTGACCACTCTGGCGTGCATATATTCGTAGTGGTGACCATATTTTTGCAATGAAACAGTTTGGTCAGCAGCAGTGACGTGATTTTGAAAAATCATGAAAAATAAGATAAAGGGAATTAGAAAGTGGAAAAGATATCGAATTAAATCTTACTGTGTCTATTTTTATATGAAAGAAATAGAAGAAGTGGAATTGTATATTCTGTGATATATTAATTTTAGTGAGACTGGTTCTGATTGACTTCGTGGTTCCCTGTTCTGTCTTGGAAAAATCGTTTAAAATTGTACAAAGAGAATTATGAGTTATAATTTATATGTATAGATTCCTTAGTGATCCTATTTTCAATATAAACAAGTGGGAGAAACATATGAAAACCGTACAGTGAGATATTTGAATTTTGGGTAAGAGAGGTCAGAACCGTTGGTCAGTGAAATAAGGGAATTTTTAATGAATAAACTGTACTAAACGGATAAGCCAAAAATTCTGGAAAAATTGTAGTAAGAAGATATATGAGTCTAGTTTCAAGGAAAATTTACGGATCTAAATTTCGAGTTTACTAACTTGAGTTATAGTCAGTTTAGTCAATATGACGCAGATGGACAGTTTCAATTTTTATGCCCCACATTAGTAGTTAAGTCTAGGTTGCAGAATTACCAAAATACCCTTGGAGGGTAAATTACCGAAATACCCCTAGGTTGCGAGATTACCGAATTACCCTTAGTGGGTAAAATTATTGAATTACGAAAATGCCCCTACGGGCCGATTTACTAAAATGCCCCTAATGGGCCGAACCCTTAATGGGCCGAATTGATATATTGCTTAATGGGCCGAATTGATATATTGCTTAATGGGCCGATTTGATTGTAATATCCTTAAATTGGGGTCTCTGCATTTTGTGTGTTTGCATGTGTTATTGTGCCTACTGTGCTAGTTTAGCATGTTTTGGGGTCCAGGCATGACCTCGGGTTAGGCCTAAGTCATGGCTAAAATTTTTGTTTTAGTGCTTAGAGAGAGGAAGCTAAGGAAGTTAGGGGTGAAAAGAAATTGTCGGAGGGTTTAGACACAAACAACCTAGTGGCAAAGTGGCAAAGGAGGCGCCACTAAGGTACCAGGAAGGTGACGCCACAAGCAGGGAAGGGGGAGCTCAGGTTCGAGCAGCAGAAATCTCATTTTCTGCTTATTATTTTGACGCCAAGCTGAGGAAGTGGTGTGCTCAGGATGGACTCTGGAAGATAAGGATGGAAGGAGTCAAACAGATTTGAACAGATGAAGGTGAGGAAATTTAGGAGTTTGAACCTTTCAAACTCATTTGAATGAGGGGTTAGGAGGATTTTGAGGAATCGACTAAGGGAGGCTTAGTGTTGGCCGAAATTTGGACTGTGGGGAGGAGGAATATCGATTTTGGTGCTTGGGAAGGGGGTGTGCCAAATGTCTATGGTGGTTTTAGGGAATATTTCGACAAGTGGGGAGAGTCCTTTTCTCTTGAGTTTGAATCATAAGTCGAAACCCCTCTTGCTTTCCTTCTCACTTTGGTTTTCTCTTTTCGGCATTCTTGGTGCTTGGCCGAATCACCCTTGCCATTTCCTTGAAAAGCCGAAACCATATATCCATCATCTTCTCTTATTTGGTTCAAACATTGCTAGCCGAAAACCATATCCCCATTCCTTCTTTTCTTCTATCTCTTCATTCTTTGGTTAGCCGAAACTCCCTAACCCTTTTTTGAGATGCGTTTTCTCTTCTTTGCCGAATCTTGGTTCTATTTTCTTCTCCATCTTTACCATCTTCAAAAGCCGAAACCTTGTGAGTTCTCTTCTTCTTCTCTTCTTTCAAGTGTTTGGCCGAATACCCTTGGCCTTATTTTATTCTCTTTTCTCGTGATCTAGTCTCCATTGAAGTGCCGAATCTATCTGTTCCTTTTTGAGTCATAGCCAAATCTCTTGGTAAGTAACTTCTCTTCTATCTTCCCTTCCATTAAATATTTGTATACTAAACTTCATTCTTGTTCTGTGATTGGTAGCCGAAACCCTTAACATCAATAGGGTGTGCCGATCTTTGGTGGTTGGTGGCCGAATCAGTCATTAAGGTAAGGGGGTGACAAACTCTTTTGGTTTTGGGATTCATGCTATGGTCGAATGGCTTTTAGATTTCTAATGATGTGTTAAAGTCGATTGTAGGGGGGAGTGTAGCCGAATACAGTGGATCTTCGGGATTTGGCTAAGCGATCTAGGTAAGGGTTCTAACGTTTTGTGATCTGTTTCATATTCTTTCAAAGCCGAAGGCTAATCGTGTTTGAATGCTAGGGCTTGGCCGATTGCAAGGGAAGTTCATCACATAGTTTCGGGATTTGGTTGGAAACCAAATTGACATTAAGGTAGGTGTTACCTTCATGCGACATATCTTTCGGGATTTCTAGTTGAGCCGAATAGGCTTTTGGTTACTAACAAAGTGTTCGCCGATTGTAGGAAAGGGGGAAGGCAAACGTTTTGGGATCTCGTTAGTTTCGCGTAGTTTCAGAATTTCGCTTAGATCTACGAATAGTAAGGTGTGTAACGCTTACACACTTCATTAGTATTATAGGTTTATTGTGTTTGCTGTAAAAGCCGAATAGCCATTGAAACCGGTAATTTTGCCTTGTGGGCATGAGCGTGGACTCCGGGTAAGTCCCCTGATATATGGATTTTGATATATGTGTTGTCATGTCACTATATAATGCTATGCCATGAGTTATTTGCATCATAACATGATATTATGCCACGATTGATATGGACATGATGATGGGATTGTTGAGAGGAGGGGGAAGAATGTTTTGGACTGTCACCAGTGGTTTTGACCACACGACGGGTTGGCCCCATCTTGATACTATTATTTGTGACTAAGTCCCAGTGGTTTTGACCACCAGTGGTTTTGAACACATATATGATATTGTGACTACGATCACCAGTGGTTTTGACCACATATGGATATTGTGACTCGTCCCGTGGGTTTGGTACCACGATTGGGTTGGCCCCACATGATTGATTACTGGATTGTCATCGCGGGTTTTGACCACACGATAGGTTGGCCCCATCACTTGATTTGTGACTACGGTCACCAGTGGTTTTGACCACACTTATATATTTGTGACTTCAGTCATCAGTGGTTTTGACCACCAGTGGTTTTGACGACACGGGGTAGATAAAGGAGATCGGATGGTTAGGTTATGGGATTGCATGATTTGCATGTTTTATTAATGACTTGTGTAAGTGCTATTGTATCGGGTTAGGGATTTATACACTGAGTCTCAGTGACTCACCCCTTCCCTTATATTTTGCAGATGAGGCTTAGATCGCGGATTTGGAGCCGGGGAGGACTCGAGGTGGCCATGCTACTTATTTTCAGATTTTGACTTTAAATTAAAATTTCGGTTTTTATTTATTTACTTTAAATTTGGTTTTGGTTTTGTAATAAGGCCGCTGAGTATTATTTTGGGTTTTTTTTATACTTGCTTTTATTTCAATTATCTTATGCATGTGATTAATAACTTGATTTGCTAAAGTAATCGGGATTAAATTGATGTTTTCAAATCTATACTCTTTAACGAGATTTTCAAACGCTACCATCGGGTAACATCACTCACAAAATGATTACAAAGGTAACTTAGATGATTTTCAAATTTAATTTTTCAACCTACTTCAAATGCAAATGGTTTTAAACTTGACTATGCTTAACTCACTTGGTTGTTAATAAGTATCGAAAGGTTTTCCAAAACTATAAACAACAAATAGATTTCCAAAAAAAGAGGGTTTTTTCGGGTTTTAAAGCAACCAAAAACGATTTCAACTATACTCTACATGGGGTTTTCTAATCTTTTAAACGATAAAGGAGTTTTCAATAGAAATAAATCGGCAAACTTGTTTTACTCAAAACGTTTTCACTCCGTAACATGCCAGATTCGGTCGTGGTGTGTTGACCGGGTTTGGGGTGTTACAATTTTGGTATCAGAGCCAGGTTCAATAGCTCGGCTGTGGGCTCGAGGCCCAAAAATGTCTTAAAATGTATTATGAAAGGCTTTATGGGAAAAAGGATGGTTGGGAAAGCATGGCACCAAGTCTCCGCACCGATCCGCCTGTAAGTATCCCAAATTGTTGCTTATGATGTTATGATTATGATAATATGGGCATGACTAAATAGTAGTAGGAACTACTTTAGAGATCTGAATCGTAGGATGGTATGAACTTGCGAAACAATCCTCGTATTAAACTTCTCATAAGACGTGCTTTAATAAACAAATGGAATAAAGTCTAACGCATAAAACTCTTAATCACCAAATCATAACGGTAGTCATGAGTGCACGTGGGCGTGGCGTAATACACGTGGGCGAGGTAGGGTAGGATGATGGGTTTGAACCGGTCGGAGTGCATACATGGGTCGAAAAATGAGGTATCACCGCCGCCAGCTATGGGCGCATAATATCAGGATCAGACAGGTGACGACGCAGTGTCGCAGGCGATGCTGCGGGTGTTAGAGAGGGTCGCTAGTGCAGGCGTCGGAGCAGGAGCTCGAAAATCTGTGTCCGAGCGACTCGGGGCTAATGGTGCGAGGTATTCGAGAGTGTATCCGGCGTGGCACCTAGTACGGCGAGAATATTGGTTGGAGGCGACGGAACGCATCATGGATGACCTAGACTTCTCGGCTGAGGAGAAGCTGAAGGGTATAGTATCTCTTCTCCGGGATGAGTCGTATCAATGGTGGCTCACGGTTAGGGATGGAGCAATGGTGACGACATCACTTGGGATTTCTTTAGAGCAACCTATCGGAGGAAATACATTGGGGCTAGTTACATCGATCGCAAAGACAAGGCATTCCCGAACTTGGTTCGTGGAAATAAAACGATGATCGAATATGAGGCGAAATTCCTTGGTGAGTCGGTATGCACGGGTATTGTGGGCACAGAGCATGAGCGCTGTGTCGATTTGAGCATGGGTGAGAGGCGAGCTACGGATGTTAATTGCCCCACAAAGCGGGAAAGAGAGTTTGCGGTCTTAATGGAAAAGGCCAAAGTTCTTTGAGGAGGTGAAACAAATTGTAAGGCGTAAAAATCAGGATAAGGGTTGGAATAAGAGGAATTCTGGATCATCTGGGTCTGCCGGGAATCAGCAGAAATGGGGTAGATATAGTGGGCCAAATCAAGCTGCTAGGCTTGCTGCTGCTAACAATCAATGGCCGCTACGGTGTGCTCGGTGTGGGAAATCTCACACGGGAGAATGTTGGACTGGAAACAAAGGGTGCTTCGAGTGTGGGTCAATGGGGCACCGGGTAAGGGATTGTCCGCAGAGGTCAGCTAGATTTCGATCCGAGGGTCGTGGTCATACACGGTCGGGAGGGATGGTCGCCAGCCCACGGAGGGGTCGCGGTTCAGCCAGGGGAGGTAATGACTCGGTAGAGGCCGTGGAGCACCGGCGCAGGTGCAGCGTGATGCAGGTGAGAGCACCTGGATTGGTCTACGCAATGAGGCATCGAGAGGAGGGCGACGTCTTCGGGCGTCATAATCGCACGCGTTCTTTTCTTTGGTCTACCTTATAATGCTTTGATTGATGTGGGTTCGACGCACTCGTATGTTGCAAGTAGCATAGCGGAAACAATGAACTTAGACTTTGAGATTACTTCTAGGGAGATGACAGTGATAAGCCCTCTAGGTCACTCTGTAGAAGTAAGTAAATTATATAGGGATGTACCCCTAGAACTTCAAGGGGTCGTGTTTTTGGCTGACTTGATGGAACTGACGTTTGGGGAGTTCGATCTGATTCTCGGGATGGATTGGTTAGTGAAGTATCAGGCCAGTTTGGATTGCACAGTTAAGCGCATGGTGTTGAAGACAATGGAAGGCGAAGAGGTGGTGAAGATAGGTAATATGAGAGATTACCTATCCAATGTGGTCTCTGCGCTGAAGGCGGAGAAAATGGTTAGGAAAGGTTGTGAGGCATTTATGGTGCATGTCTGTGCTCTGGAAGCCAAGGATTCAGCTGTGGAGAGTGTCTGAACCGTGAGGGATTTTGCTGATGTATTTCCAGAGGAACTTCTGGGTTTGCCCCCTGACCGCGAGGTTGAGTTCGGTATAGACTTGTTACCCGGAACCGCGCCAGTGTCTATTGCCCCGTATAGGATGGCGCCGAAAGAATTAGTGGAGTTAAAGGCTCAGATTCAGGAGTTGCTGGATAGAGGTTTCATCCGGCCGAGTGTATCACCTTGGGGAGCACCTGTGCTTTTTGTTAAGAAGAAAGACGGTACTATGCGGATGTGTATAGACTACTGCCAGCTGAATAAGTTGACGATCAAAAACAAGTATCCGTTGCCCAGGATAGACAACTTGTTTAATCAGCTTAAGGGTGCATCGGTATTCTCTAAGATAGATCTTAGGTCGGGGTATCATCAACTCAAGGTGAAGGAGGCTGATATTCATAAGACGACGTTTCGTACTCGGTATGGGCATTACGAGTTTCTAGTGATGCCATTCGGGTTGACCAATGCGCCGGCAGCATTCATAGACATGATGAATCGGGTGTTTCATCCGTATTTGGATCGGTTCGTCGTAGTGTTTATAGATGACATTTTAGTGTGTTCAAAATCTGAGGAGGAACATGACGCGCATCTTCGGGTGGTTCTACAGGTTTTGAGGGAGAAGCAGTTATTCGCCAAGTTTAGTAAGTGCGAGTTCTGGCTTAAGGAGGTAACTTTCTTGGGTCATGTAGTATCAGCTGAGGGGATTAGGGTGGATCCTCGTAAGATCGAAGCAGTGTTGGATTGGAAACCACCTAAGTCGGTTGTAGAGGTTCGGAGTTTTCTGGGTTTGGCAGGATACTACAGAAGGTTCGTAGAAGGTTTTTCTTTGATCGCAGCGCCGCTGACTAAGCTGTTGAGAAAAGGGGTTCCGTTTTTGTGGTCTGAAAAACAACAAGAAAGTTTTGACAAGTTAAAGAAGATTCTGACTGAAGCTCCGGTTCTGATTCAGCCAGAGGCAGGGAAGAAATTCACGGTCTATTGTGATGCATCACATACTGGCTTAGGGTGTGTGCTGATGCAAGATGGAAAGGTGGTCGCTTATGCGTCTCGATAATTAAAGCCTCATGAGGGTAACTACCCGACACATGACTTGGAGTTGGCTGCAGTGGTTTTCTCCTTGAAGATTTGGAGGCATTACTTTAATGCGGAAAAGTCGATAGTCTACACGGATCACAAGAGTCTGAAGTACCTCTTGACTCAGAAAGACTTAAATTTGAGGCAGCGAAGGTGGATCGAGTTGTTAAAGGACTACGACTGCTCGATTGAGTACCATCCGGGTAAGGCTAACGTAGTAGCTGATGCATTGAGCCGTAAGGTGGTAGCAGACTTGAGAGCGATGTTTGCTCACCTTAGTCTTTATGACGACGGGAGTCTGTTGGCGGAATTGCAAGTAAAGCCGACTTGGATTGATCAGGTTAAGGAGAAATAGCTGATAGATGAGGTTTTGAGTGCTCGGAGGTTGCAAGTGCAGAATGGTGAATCGGAGGGTTATAGTTTGGGCAGTGATGGAGTACTGTGTTTTCAAGGGAAAGTATGTATGCCCAAGGACGTTGAGTTGAGACAGCGGATTCTTCAGGAAGCTCATAGAAGCCCATACGCTATGTATCCTGGAGGCAGTAAGATGTATCGTGATTTGAGGAAACAGTTCTGATGGCCGGGTCTTAAGCGGGAAGTAACTGAGTTTGTGAGTAAGTGTTTGTCATGCCAGCAAGTTAAAGCTGAGCATCAGTTACCGTCAGGACTATTGCAGCCGGTAAAGATTCTGCAGTGGAAGTGGGAAAGGATTACGATGGATTTCGTCACTGGGCTACCCCTTACGCCTAGCAAGAAAGACTCAGTTTGGGTAATTGTGGATCATCTGACTTAATCGGCTCATTTCATACCAGTCTGAGTTGACTATTCGCTCCAGAAGTTAGCCAAGTTGTATGTGGCAGAGATAGTAAGGTTGCACGGTGTGCCAGTGTCAATTATTTCGGATAGGGATCCCAGGTTCACGTCGAGGTTCTGGAAAGCTTTGCATCAGGCATTGGGTACGAGGTTGGATTTCAGCACGGCTTTTCATCCGCAGTCTGATGGACAGTCTGAGAGGGTAATCCAGATTTTGGAAGATATGTTAAGGGGTTGCGTTCTGGATTTCAGCGGTAGTTGGGAGGAGTATTTTCCATTGGCAGAGTTCGCTTATAACAACAGTTATCAAGCGAGTATTCAGATGGCACCATATGAGGCACTATATGGACGGAAATGTCGTACTCCTACGTGTTGGACGGAATTGGGTGAACGGCAGATGTTGGGTCCGGAACTGGTTGCAGAAACAGAGGATAAGGTTAAGGTGATTCGGGCTCGTCTAAAGGAAGCATCGGACAGGCAGAAGTCTTACGCTGATCTTAACCGCAGGGATATAGAGTATGCAGTGGGTGACAAGGTCTTCCTGAAGGTATCACCGTGGAAGAAAGTGTTGAGATTTGGGCGAAAGGGCAAGCTAAGCCCTAGGTTTATTGGGCCATATACGGTGTTGAAGCGAGTGGGACCAGTAGCTTATCAGCTCGAGTTACCCGCAGAGTTAAGTCAGATTCACGACGTGTTTCATGTTTCAATGCTTAGGCGCTATTGATCAGATCCATCGCATGTTGTGCCAGTTGCAGAGATAGAGGTGAGCTCAGACTTGTCTTTCGAGGAGGAACCGGTATGGATTTTGGATCGGGATGTCAAAGTTCTGCGTAGGAAGTCAGTTCCCTTGGTGAAAGTATTATGGCGGAACCATGGTACGGAAGAGGCCACATGGGAACCAGAGGATGTGATGCGGTAGCAATACCCTCAACTCTTCTGACCAGGTAATTTCGAGGCCGAAATTATTTTTAAGGGGGGTAGAACTGTAATATCCTTAAATCGGGGTCTCTACATTTTGTGTGTTTGCATGTGTTAGTTTAGCATGTTTTGGGGTCCAGGCATGACCTCGGGTTAGGCCTGAGTCATGGCTAAAATTTTTGTTTTAGTGCTTAGAGAGAGGAAGCTAAGGAAGTTAGGGGTGAAAAGAAATTGTCGGAGGGTTTAGACACAAACAACCTAGTGGCAAAGTGGCAAAGGAGGCGCCACTAAGGTACCAGGAAGGTGACACCACATGCAGGGAAGGGGAGCTCGAGTTTGAGCAAACAGAATCTCATTTTCTGCTTATTATTTTGACGCCAAGCTGAGGAAGTGGTGTGCTCAGGATGGACTCTGGAAGATAAGGATGGAAGGAATCAAACATATTTGAAAAGATGAAGGTGAGGAAATTTAGGAGTTTGAACCTTTCAAACTCATTTGAATGACGGGTTAGGAGGATTTTGAGGAATCGGCTAAGGGAGGCTTAGTGTTGGCCGAAAGTTACACTGTGGGGAGGAGGAATATCAGTTTTGGTGCTTAGGAAGGGGGTGTGCCGAATGTCTATGGTGGTTTTAGGGAATATTTTGGCAAGTGGGGAGAGTCCTTTTCTCTTGAGTTTGAATCATAAGCCGAAACCCCTCTTGCTTTCCTTCTCACTTTGGTTTTCTCTTTTCGGCATTCTTGGTGCTTGGCCGAATCACCCTTGCCATTTCCTTGAAAAGTCGAAACCATATATCCATCATCTTCTCTTCTTTGGTACAAACATTGCTAGCCGAAAACCATATCCCCATTCCTTCTTTTCTTCTATCTCTTCATTCTTTGGTTAGCCGAAACTCTCTAACCCTTTTTTGAGTTGCGTTTTCTCTTCTTTGCCGAATCTTGGTTCTCTTTTCTTCTCCATCTTTACCATCTTCAAAAGCTGAAACCTTGTGAGTTCTCTTCTTCTTCTCTTCTTTCAAGTGTTTGGCCGAATACCCTTGGCCTTATTTTCTTCTCTTTTCTCGTGATCTAGTCTCCATTGAAGTGCTGAATCTATCTATTCCTTTTTGAGTCATAGCCGAATCTCTTGGTAAGTGACTTCTCTTCTATCCTCCCTTCCATTAAAGATCTGTATATTAAACTTCATTCTTGTTCTGTGATTGGTAGCCGAAACCCTTAACATCAATAGGGTGTGCCGATTTTTGGTGGTTTGTGGCCGAATCAGTCATTAAGGTAAGGGGGCGACAAACTCTTTTGGTTTCGGGATTCATGCTATGGCCGAATGGCTTTTAGATTTCTAATGATGTGTTAAAGCCGATTGTAGGGGGGAGTGTAGCCGAATATAGTGGATCTTCGAGATTTGGATAAGCGATCTAGGTAAGGGTTCTAACGTTTTGGGATCTGTTTCATATTCTTTCAAAGCCGAAGGCTAATCGTGTTTGAATGCTAGGGCTTGGCCGATTGCAAGGGAGGTTCATCACATAGTTTCAGGATTTGGTTGGAAACCAAATCGACATTAAGGTAGGTGTTACCTTCATGCGACATATCTTTCGGGATTTCTAGTTGAGCCGAATAGGCTTTTGGTTACTAACAAAGTGTTGGCCGATTGTAGGAAAGGGGGGAAAGCAAACGTTTCGGGATCTCGTTAGTTTCGCGTAGTTTCGGGATTTCGCTTAGATCTACGAATAGTCAGGTGTGTAACGCTTACATACTTCATTAGTATTATATGTTTATTGTGTTTACTGTAAAAGCCGAATAGCCATTGAAACCGGTAATTTTGCCTTGTGGGCATGAGCGTGGACTCCGGGTAAGTCCCCTGATATATGGATTTCGATATATGTGTTGTCATGTCACTGTATAATGCTATGCGATGAGTTATTTGCATCATAACATGATATTATGCCACGATTGATATGGACATGATGATGGGATTGTTGAGAGGAGGGGGAAGAATGTTTTGGACTGTCACCAGTGGTTTTGACCACACGACGGGTTGGCCCCGTCTTGATACTATTATTTGTGACTAAGTCCCAGTGGTTTTGACCACCAGTGGTTTTGACCACATATATGATATTGTGACTACGGTCACCAGTTGTTTTGACCACATATGGATATTGTGACTCGTCCCAGTGGTTTGGTACCACAGTGGGTTGGCCCCACATGATTGATTACGGGATTGTCATCAGTGGTTTTGACCACACGATAGGTTGGCCCCATCACTTGATTTGTAACTACGGTCACCAGTGGTTTTGACCACACTTATATATTTGTGACTTCGGTCATCAGTGGTTTTGACCACCAGTGGTTTTGACCACACGGGGTAGATAAAGGAGATTGGATGGTTAGGTTATGGGGTTGCATGATTTGCATGTTTTATTAATGACTTGTGTAAGTGCTATTCTATCGGGTTGGGCATTTATACACTGAGTCTCGGTGACTCACCCCTTCCCCTATATTTTGCAGATGAGGCTTAGATCGCAGATTTGGAGCCGGGGAGGACTCGAGGTGGCCATGCTACTTATTTTCGGATTTTGACTTTAAATTAAAATTCCGGTTTTTATTTATTTACTTTAAATTTGGTTTAGGTTTTGTAATAAGGCCGCTGAGTATTATTTTGGGTTTTTTTTATACTTTCTTTTATTTTAATTATCTTATGCATGTGATTAATAACTTGATTTGCTAAAGTAACCGGGATTAAATTGATGTTTTCAAATCTATACTCTTTAACGAGATTTTCAAACGCTACCATCGGGTAACATCACTCACAAAATGATTACAAAGGTAACTTAGATGATTTTCAAATTTAATTTTTCAACCTACTTCAAATGCAAATGGTTTTAAACTTGACTATGCTTAACTCACTTGGTTGTTAATAAGTATCGAAAGGTTTTCCAAAACTATAAACAACAAATGGATTTCCAACAAAAGAGGGCTTTTCCGGGTTTTAAAGTAACCAAAAATGATTTCAACTATACTCTACACGGGGTTTTCTAATCTTTTAAACGATAAAGGAGTTTTCAATAGAAATAAATCGGCAAACTTGTTTTACTCAAAACATTTTCACTCCGTAACATGCCAGATTCGGTTATGGTGTGTTGACCGAGTTTGGGGTGTTACATTGATAAATTGCCTTAAAGGGCCGATTTGTAAAGTGTTAATGGGCTGAACTTTTGTCTGAACTAATTATTATTGATATATTTGTAAACATCATGATTTGTTATGTATGATGCATCTACATGAATTTGCATGGGTTGGGAAAATGTTGAAGAGAAGAAATTCTGGTGGCTCTGCCACAAACTCTGATAATGGCTATGTGCCTAACATATGAATCAATGACTCTGTGTCGATCATATTTACCCAAGGCTGTGTGCCGATTATATTACCGTTGATAGT
This sequence comes from Gossypium sturtianum, assembly GCA_025698515.1. Taxonomy (NCBI): domain Eukaryota; kingdom Viridiplantae; phylum Streptophyta; class Magnoliopsida; order Malvales; family Malvaceae; genus Gossypium; species Gossypium sturtianum. Next base: position 14,480,034 of record CM046948.1, read on the forward strand.
GGCAATGCCAGGTATATTCTGATTCCGGTGGCTCTGCCACAATTCTTTCTGGTGGCTATGCCACGTATAATCTGTTATTCTGGTGGCTTCGCCACAAATTCTGTATATGGCAGCTTGCCTGCGATTGGTGTGTTGGCGGGGTGGGTTGACTTGATCCCCACAGGTGTGATGGATGGTACGGGTGGTGTGTAGCGGATGGATTATTAGGTTGGTTTGGGATTGCATTACATTCATATGATATATTTGATACATTATTATGTATGGGATGGGAAAAATACTGAAGAGAAGTGTAGCCTGGTGGCTCTGCCACATTCTGATTCTGGTGGCTCTGCCACAAATTCTGATAATGGCTATGTGCCTAACATATGAATCAATGACTCTGTGTCGATCATATTTACCCAAGGCTGTGTGCCAATTATATTACCGTCGATAGTGGCAATGCCACGTATATTCTGATTCCGGTGGCTCTGCCACAATTCTGTCTAGTGGCTATGCCACGTATAATCTATTATTCTGGTCGCTTCGCCACAAATTCTGTTTATGGCAGCTTGCCTGCGATTGGTGTGTTGGCGGGGTGGGTTGACTTGATCCCCACAGGTGTGATGGATGGTACGGGTGGTGTGTGGCGGATGGATATCTAGGATGGGTTGGGTTGCATACATTCATACATTTGCTTCATTTTAAGATTGTTATGTAAAAGGGCTTAGGCCCATGATATTGCTATATGGGTTCAGGCCCAGTGGATGACGGTAAGGGGATTTCACACTGAGTTCTTGTAACCCACTCCCCCTTTTTCTTAACCCTTGTAGGTAATGCTCAGTGATGTGGACTTGGGCCATGGATGACTCGGTGGAAGCCATACTTTAGAAATGGTGTTATTGAACTTTAAATTTCTATTTCGGTTTATTTTATTATTTTGCTATTTTGGTTTAAGTTGTAATAAGGCCTCTGGGATATGTTTTAAATTGCTTTATGTTTAGTCGTACTTATTATATTGCTTGAATTGTTTTAACGGGGATTTTCTAAAATCATAAATAATGGTTTTCCAAAAAAATTTGATTAATAAATGGATTTTATAACAAACTTTTACAAATATTTTAACTCAGAAATTTTCTCTCGAATTATCAACAATATTTTCAAAAGCCACGGTTTTAAAGCTCACTACCTTGATTTTCGACTCATCAAATGATCTCTCAAAAATACTTGTATTTTATCTACGTTTCTGCAACGATTTCAAAATACTTCTGCAGCTCTATTTCTAAACATTACATTTTTGTAAATTGTTTATTTCAAATATGCTTTCGCCACCAAAAAGGTTTTTAAAGATAATTACGTTTTCAAGTAGTTAACAATTGCTTAAGTGTTTTGGGTTTTAACAAAGAGGTTGTAATTCTCAAACAAGTTTTTCCATGTGACACGCCAGATTCGGGCCTAACTTCTAGGCCGGGTTTGGGGTGTTACAAAGCTCGAAAAGAATTTGTGTAGTATGGAAGAGAAAATTTTCTTTTAAGCTCGAAAATGATTTTTTTTCATTTAAGCACATTCTAGAAATTTCACTATTTTCACTCACAATGCTTTAAACATTATTCAGCTTTTATCCACTCATTTTTATTTTAACCCTCATAATTCTTTTATTCACTCAAAGATTTTTCCTTTAAGCGCATTTTAGCAAGAGTCCTATACTCACCATATTGCACCATCTCTTCACTTTCCACTCAAATTCATTTTGAAACCATCAATATGTCTCTACCTAACCCTCAATATCTATGGCCTAACATCTATTCCATGGTACAATTAAAAAACAAGGACAGAGAATGGTCTACTCGGTTTGAGCTCAAAGTTTCAATAACAAAGGTTCATCAAGAAAGGGTATAATAAGCTCAAACATGAGAAACTAGGGATGCATAGCATAAAGGTAGATTTATTTAAACACTAGTTATTTAAACAATTCATTAGGTCATTCCTAAACATTTCGCAAAACACGATTTCTTTCATGTTTATAATTACACAGATGAATGACAATTGATTCAAGCATTATCTATCTACAAACATCTATATAACCTATCTATCATATGACACAAAATCAAACATATTTACAAAAAGTAATTACCTTTAGTCTATTATGCAATTTAACAAAGTGAACTAACTAATCTACCTTTTAAAAAACAAATTATCTAACATCAATCAAAATTTACATGCTTGAAAGTCAACAATAATATCCATAGCCAATAATCCCAATATCAACATAACCCAAGCACCATGCAATTCAAACACAAATATATAGAACATAAATATTTTTTTATATAAAATAAAAGATAAAAAAGCAAAACGAGAAAACTATAAATCTATGCTCTCCCCCCACTTAGAATATACATTGTCCTCAATTTAAATGAAATAAAGAATAAGTGAAAACAAGAAAGCTTTCCTAAAAAGGTTGAATCCTTGCTATCAAATCTGAGTCAAGGTCAACATATGCTCCAAATGAATAGAAGAATACCTAAAAAAAAGCACAACACTTCGGCAAAATAACATAAACACAAATAATGTTAAAGTAAAAATAAAACCAAAAAAAAAGAATAAGTATAAAAATTATTGAAGTTCAAAAATAATAAAAGAAAGAAAAACTTCCTCAAATGTCATTAAAATTGTAATAACTTGATTTTCAGTGGTGTCGAAAATGACGGTTTTAGAACCCCATTTCCGTAGTTTGAGTCTATAAACACTAAATATTAATATTTAAGAGGTTAATACAGATATATATTTTTATATATTCAAGTTTGGTCTAGTAATTTTGCAGAATTGATAGTTAATTAAGGTACAAGGACTGAATTGTAAAATTTTATCGCCAAAGGACTATATGAATAAGTAGACCATTTTTAAATGGTCAATCGGTGGTAGATGTTGATAAAACCCACTAAAATTTGTTAATTTAGCTTAATTTTTTATTAATTAATGTTAAATTAATTAATTAAATAATTAAAAGTTTAATTAACCTATATAAGATAAATTAAAAAGAAACAAAGGCCATTTTTTTTCTTCTATCCATCTTCACTGAAACAAAAGACAAAGAATAGGGTTTAAAGCTTCAAAACATTTTGTCCCTCAAATTGGTAAGTTATTAAGTCATTTTTCTTGTAATTTTTATGTTTTTGCTGTCATGGGAGCTTGATTTAACTAGCTCATGTGCCACTTTGTAAAACTGTTAAAGTTTTTGAAAGTTGCCATTGTTGATTTCTTGAAGAAATTGCTGTTAAATTGATAGATTTTAAGCTTGGATGTAAAAAAAGGACTAGAGTATAAAGTTTAATTGTTAGTTTTGTTCAAAAGGATACAAGTGTATAAATTGTAAAATTGATGTGAATTGTCTATAATAATAGATAGTAGAGGATCTTAAAAGGATGCGATTGATATCGATGTTGAAACCGAAGCATAAATTTTAAAGATATTATTATCTCCAATTTAGGGACTAAATTGAATAAAATGAAAAAAATTAGGGGCATTCACAAATGAAATTAAACTGGGTCTATAATATTATAAAAATGTTTGGTATTGATAAATCGAATTGAATAATTGTATAGATTGAGAATTGAACCTAACTGAGGATAATAAGGGAAAATGCAAAATTGTGGAATAGTCCTTAAAGATACAATTGCTTGTTATTTTTCCTAGTAAGTTCATATGGTATGATTGTATTTTAAATTGTTATGTATTTTAATTATAAATATGTGTGTGTTTGGTTTTAATTTGAATTGTTTGTGAATTGCTACAAAAAGTGAGATATGGACTAAATTGTAAAGAAATGAATATATGTGTTAAAGATGCTTAGGTGAACTTAGTAAAGGTTAGGTTATGTTTGACATATCAATAGGGTTATATGTGCACTTGAACAAGAATTGTGATTGTACGGAGATCATTACAGTGTATATCGGGATCCAACATTTGTTGAATATCACAAAGTATTATATGTATCTGTGGAGACCTTGGTGTGGTGGAGGGATGTATTATTATACGATTATTCATATGATTTCCCACGGGCTTTTTACTTCGATGCCCTGGTGTGTTGTAGTTATTGCCTAGACTAGCAATTTGGTGTGGTATAATTACTCGTGTATCCGAATCTGTTCACTAGAGTTCAACGACCTAAATGGTTAATGAAAAGTGAAAAATGGCAATGAAATGATATGAGTTTGATACCTGAATGGTTAAATGTTGATTGGATTATGAGAATGGTATTAAAATGTTGATTTTATATGAATTGGATTGCTATATGTTTTGAGTTACCGTATTAAGTGGTTATATGTTAAACTCACCTTATTGATATGTGATTTGCTATGTTTAGCCAACTTGTCAAGCTAAATAGCTTATTCTGTTTAATTGTAAAATGAGGTATGTAACACCCCAAACCCGGCCCATACGCCACGGCCGAATTTAGAATGCCACGGCCGAAAACGTTTGAAAAATATTTTGACTTAGAGTGAAAACATAAAAATTTATTGTCTTTAATAAAACATTGTATATTTATAAATCCAAATAAAATCAAGTTGTTACAAATTATTCGATTTGTAATTTTAACATATATCTTTAAGATATGAGTTGCTAAAAATATAACATATCCAAATAATAAAAATTGTCAATCCACTTTAAAACATAATAATAAACTTCAAAACCTTTTAAGTGGCCCTTATTACAATAAATAATAATTCGAAAATACTGATAATATAAAATGCATAAATTAAGTGAAAACATCTTCTCAGCATGGGCCACCTCGTATCCACTCCAACTCGGTCCAAGCTTTATGCATCACCCGTAAGGTTTGAGAAAAATTGGGTGAGTCACACGACTCAGTGCATAGTTATTACACATGTCCCCACATATGGGCTTGGCCCATATCCACACACCACATGCAAAATTATGCAAAATGAAGCCCAACCCAACCTAGTTCCATCCATTACGCCAACCTCGGCACACCGCGCCCCCAAGGCCGTGGCTAATCCACCGATCACCTAAGTGATCCCACATAACTTACCTCGGCAGACTTGCTACTCAAGGCCGTGGCTAAGCCACCGATCACATAAGTGATCCCACATATCAATTAATCCACGGTGATGCACACACGGCTATCAACCGCGAGATGGGCACCTAGCCAACACCTCCTTGATGAAGCACATAGCTAACATCAAGCGCAAATGTAACACAAGGCTAACATCGGACCACGCATACAAAGTACACCCTTTCCTTCGATAGTCACATCCCAAGTCCCATGTATCATGCCACAATATCATAAAAATAAGCATACATCACATGCTATCACGTTTTCAAACATAGATCATATGTAAATTAACATCATAAAATACTAACCTTGTTAATCAATTATTCAACATGGGTATCCATCATTTTAGCCATTATTGCCTGTTCTCAGTACACATCATACGCATATACATAATAACACATATAAACAATCAAGAAACAAATCGATAACTACACACCTTTTTGGCATAGTTTACTCAATCCCGAAACTCTCTTATTCCAAATGATTTGTTCCTAAGAACCAAAGTCGAAACCTGGTCATCACTTAAACTCATACAATGGCCTATGGCCGAATACTACAAATCACCTACTTTGCTTAACTAAATCCCGAATCACCACATAACACTTACCTTGATGAATTAAATTCTTACAATCCACCTTAAGGCTCCTTACCGTTGGCTACACAAAAGAAACACAATATGACTCTACATACATTTGGCCATCCCTTAGAAACCAAGGCCAACTATTGGTTTCGGCATACTAAATGAAGAAGAAGAGAATTCGATTGCTAAGAAAATACTTACTATACTCAAACCGATTGGAAGATTGATGAAAAGGAATGTCGACACCTCCCCTCTAAAGGCTCTAAAAGATTCGGCAAGAACTCCCAAATGGAGATGGGATAATCGGCTAACACAAAATAGGTATAGAAAAGAAGAAAAGAAGTGTAGATGAAAGTTAGGAGAATTCGGCAATGAAGAACAAAGGTGGAGAGGTTTCGGCTTTGTTGCAAATGAGAGGATGGGTTTCGATTTTTAGGAAGTGAATGGAAGGAAAATAAGTTGCAAAAAAGAAAAAGATGCACAAAATGACTTTCAACTTTCGGCTTTTGGTCAAGAAATAGGGTGCAAATTTCGGCAATGGCAAGGGTGAAAAGAAAGTTTCAAAAGAGAATACTAAAGAAAGAAAGAAAAAACCCAAAAAGAACTTCTAGACCTCAAATAGGAAATTTGGCTATTCCCCCCTCCCACTCATGACCGAAATTATCACCCAAAAGAGACCCACATTCGGCCTCCACACTCAAAATTCTTTTTGCCATCAATTCAAACTAATTTTGAATTAAACTCACTCCTAAATTTCTCCTTATTTCCTCCTAATCACATTCAAAATTAAGTCAACCCCCCTAGTCCACTAAACTGTCTACATTCATGGTCAAATGGCCATAGAAAAATTTCCAAAACAGCCCTCCATACTTCAAGCCTTATGTCCCCTTATCCTACCAAAATTCCTTGATACTATACCTTAACTATCAACTTGCCTTTTTTTTTTCCATTAGTCTACTATCCATAAATGATAAAGTCCAACCTTATCTTAATTAGAGTTGACCAACACATGCCATACAATGCAAAAATAAAAGTCACCTTATTGTCATCCATGGGATTCAAACCTCTTCCCTCATACAATTACTCATGTGCCAACACCACTTTACTACTTGCTCACTTATGCTAACATTAAACACTTAAGTTAACTTAAGCATCATAATCACTTGATCCACTTCACTAAATTCTCCATACTAAAAATTATTCTAAACCAATTAATTCCAAGCCTTCACAAGACTATATTAAGCACACAATAAAATCATACCTGAATTAACTCAAGCAACAATATGATACTCAAATTTTTCCTAAAGCCCAAGGCCCAATCGGCCCAATCCTATTAAGCCCAATTTCAGGATGTTACAAGGTAAGTTTCTATTTAATGCTTATGAACTTACTAAACATTGTATATGCTTACCCTATTGGTTTTTTCTTTCCCTTGTAGATCACCTTGCATAACTTGCCAAGCCGGATCGATTGGAAGATCACACTATCCTATCACCAAATCGGTAGCTTTTTGGTCATTTTGAAACTAAAGTTGTGGCAAGTATATATAAGATGTCTTAATGTGATTCTAATGTATGTAAGTGTTTTGGTATATGTAGAAAAAATATATATAAATGCCATGTTGAGTTTTGATAACTTTTAACGAGTTTATAACATGAAATTGGTTAAATGCATGAATTTGAAATGTTTGGTAATTGTTGGAAACGGAAAAGCTTGAATGGCATGTTTGAGGTATGCATAATGAAATTTTAATAGCATGAAAGTGACCATGGTTGAGAAATATTGAGATTGAAATTGAAAGATAGGTCTTCATAGCTTGATAAATAAGTGAATGAGTTGAAATATATTTGAACATATGTACTTTGGAATATGTTGTATTATGTGGTCTAGTTTTTTTGTTGATGATAGGTTGTTCTAATGTTTAATAGCCATAGTTGAATAAATGTATATTATATAGGTGTTAAAATGGGAATAATTTGATATGATTTGGTGGGATTATGTATGTGTTTTAACCTGAATTTCACAAGTTGATTGGTTATTGAATAAGTTGTTTGAAATCTGATAAACCATAATTTATACATATTTTAACCCCATGCTTAGCTTATTTTTTGGATGAGTTTTCATTAGATTTGATGAATTCGATGCTCCTAATCCTTTAATTTCATGTTTTACACTCAGGAGAGCTTCGGGAGTCGAAAAAAACGAGAAATGGGCCAAAAAGGGACAAAATGGGCCTATCTTATAATTCAACACGGCCTGGGCCATTGGACACGGCCGTGTGTTACGAGCAGGATCAACCACGGCCTAGACTATCGTCCACGGGCAGACCACATGGCCGTGTGTGGTGAGTAGGAGCGAGCACGGCCTAAGGCTATCGAGCACGGGCGTGTTACACGGGCGTGTCCCTGTCGTATCAAAGGTTAATTCTATCCTGAAAAGGTTACTTATGGGCCAAGAAAGGTGTTCCAAAGCCTATATAAACACCCTAGGGGTGACCTAAAAGGGGACGCTGAATAGAGCACAGAAAATACTTGAAGACAGCCGTCGGAAGCAGCTCGGAGGAAGGATCTCCATCAAGACTGAGGATCTCCCATCAAGTTCTTTAGAAGTTTTTTGGGTTTTCTTATGTTTTGTAGTTTTCCTTATTCTATGACGTTTCCTTCTATCAGTATGAACTAAACTCCCTAAATACCGAGGGAGGATGAAACCTATGACGAATCTTATTATTATTTGATTTATAAGATAAATACTTGTTCTTATTCTTAATTGTGAGCTTCTATTCTTATTTTGATAATTCAGGTTATTGATCCAAGTCGAATGTGCTTATTCAGAGGAGCAAAAGTCCCTGTTTAAGAGTAGATAAACACAATTAAGCGGAGTTGATTGCAACCCTAGAAATAAGGTGACGAAAATCTACCGGATTAGAGTCAAATCTAATAAGGGAATCCATAGATCGAGTTAATGCGACAATAGGGGTTTTAATTAGAAAGAGATTTCAATTAATCAACCCAGAGTCAGTTGTTTTTAGTCTCGAGAGAGATATTAACATAAATCAGGGATTTCTACGGATTAAGTCAAGTGAATAAATCATATGAATCAAATGTAATAAGTGAAGTCTAGGTGGATTCTTCCTTAGGTATTGTTTATCACATAAGTTGTCTAAAAGTATTTTCCCAATTCTTTCGTTGTCGTGTTTTTAATTAATTAGTTTTAGTTTAAAAGTAATCACTCCAATACTTAGGCTAAATAATAAAAAGATAGTAATTACTAGTACTCTTGGTCCTTGTGGATACGATATTACCAGTCTTACCATAACTATACTATTAAACGATAGGTGCGCTTGCCTTTATTGTGGACATAGTTATTTTTAGACACATCAAGTTTTTGGTGCCGTTTTCGGGGACTAAGATATTAGGAACGCTAAATTTTTATTATTTTAGCCATTTTTATTTTATTGTAATTTATTTTTATTTTTATTTTTACTTTTATTAACTTTCTCTTTCTTTGCTTCTGGCAGGAACTTTTAGTTTATGACTAGAAGAAACCCGTCAGGACCATTACTTTTTGACAGTGATATAGAAGGTACAGCTCACAGAAACCGAAGATAAATAAGGCGAAGTCTACAATACATAGAAGAAGAGCAAGAAGACGAAACCAATACTACCGAAGAGATGGCTGATAATAATCCGCTACCTCCTATGGTTGCCGCAAACCCGGTGAATCAAAATCCTGCTCCTCGTACTATGCATGATTATGCTAAACCTAATTTAACAGGAACTGAATCAAGTATTGTTAGACCTGCTATTGCTGCAAAAAATTTTGAACTGAAACCTAACACTATACAGATGATTCAGCAATATGTTCAGTTTGATGTTTGCAGGATAAGGATCCAAACAATCACTTGGCAAATTTTCTGGAATTCTGCGACACTTTCAAAATTAATGGCGTTTTTGATGATTCCATTCACCTTCGGTTGTTTCCCTTCTCGTTGAGAAACAAAGCTAAACAGTGGTTGAACTCATTGCCACGAGGATCAATCACTACATGGGATCAAATGACCAAAAAATTTTTACTTAAATATTTTTCGCCGGCTAAAATGGCTAAGTTGAGGAATGATATCTCTTCTTTTGTGCAGATGGATTTAGAGACACTTTACGATGCATGGGAGAGATACAAGGATTTACTAAGAAGGTGCCCTCACCATGGGTTACCTTTGTGGCTACAGGTTCAAACCTTCTACAACGGTGTGAACCCCTCAACTAGGCAGTTGATCGATTCAGCCACCGGTGGAACCCTAAATAACAAGACCCCTGAAGCGGCTTATGAGTTTATAGAGGAGATGGCACTGAATAACTATCAATGGCAAGTTATGAGGACAAAGCCAACAAAAGTCGCCAGTGTCTTCAACCTCGACGCAATCACCATGCTATCAAACCAGGTAGAGCTTTTAAATAGAAAGATTGATGGTTTGTCTGGTTCTTCGCAGGTACATCCTGTGATGCAGGGCAATGCAAACGGAGGAGTAATGGGCAATACAGAATATCCATTTTACAACTCTGGCATGGAGAATGAGCAACTGAAATATATGGGTAATAACTCTAAATCTTTAAATCTTCCTTACAATAATACATATAATCTAGGATGGAGGAACTACCCGAATTTCTCATGGGGTAATGAAAGGAATCAAAGACCGCAAATGCCTCAAGTTTTCCAACCATCCTACCAACAAGAGAGAAAGCCAAACCTGGAAGATATGCTAGCAAAGTTTATTTTGGTGTCAGAGAATCGTTTTCAGAATACCGAAATAGCACTGAAAAATCAGCAAATGTCGATTCAAGGGCTGGAGAATCAAATTGGACAACTGGTTAAGTTAGTTTCTGAAAGGCAAGTAGTAGTTTACCTAGTAACACCAAACCCAAACCAAAAGAGCATGTGAAGGCAGTTACACTAAGGAGTGGGAAGGAGTTGGTTGAAGCTGAAAAGAAGATGCCACAAGAAACTGATAAGGAAAAGGGCGAGGATGTAAACGAGAATGTAACATCGATACTTAAAGAGTATAAACCACCGATCCTATATTCGGCAAAGTTGAAGAAAGATCGCATGGACACACAATTCGGTAAATTTCTTGAACTTTTTAAACAATTACATATTAACTTACCTTTTGTTGAAGCTATTTCACAGATGCCTACGTACGCAAAATTCTTAAAAGAGATTTTAACAAATAAAAGGAAGTTTGAAGAGCTATCAACCGTGGAGCTTAACGAGGAATGTTCAGTTATTCTCTAGAATAAGCTACCAACCAAATTGAAAGATCCAGGAAGTTTTACTATTCCCTGTTTAATTGGTAGTTTAAATGTTGAAAAAGCATTAGCTGATTTAGGTGCCAGTATTAATCTAATGCCTTATAAAATGTTCAAGCAGCTTGGTCTTGGGGAACCAAATCCCACTAGGATGAGTATCCAATTAGCTGATAGATCCATTAAATATCCTAGGGGAATTATTGAAGATGTTTTGGTAAAAGTTGATAAATTCATACTCCCTATTGATTTTGTTGTGCTTGACATGGATGAAGACGTTGAGGTGCCCTTAATTTTAGGACGCCCATTTTTAGCTACTACTAGGGCTGTTATTGATGTAGGTGACGGTAAACTTATGCTCAGGATAGGTGACGAGTAAATTATTTTTTAAAATTTATGATGCTATGCGATACTCTAGAGAGCAAGATGATTCCTGTTATTTTATCGATGCTATTGATCATTCTATTCAAGATTCATTTCAGGAAATCATACATAAAGAAACGTTGAAACTGTGTCTTTGATAAACCGTAAAAGTAACATATTTTAATCCCACATTTAGCATACTTTTGGATGATTTATCCCTTGATTTATGTAAAAAGGTGCTCTTAATCCTTTCTTTTCATGTTTTATACTCAGGAAAGCACCCGAGGATGGAAAGAACGAGAAACGGGCTCAAAATGGACTGAATTGGGCAAAAGTGAAGATCGACACGGCCTGGACTTGAGCCAACACGGTCGTGTCTCCTTGATAGACTAGAACACGGCCTGATCACGATTTACACGGGCATGTCACCTCATTAAAAGTCCGAACACGGCCTAAAGACGATTCACACGGGCGTGTGCCATGGCCGTGTCCCTGTCGTGGAGAAGAGCAATTTCACTCGGAAAAGGATACTTAGGGGCAAAGAAACCTATTTCAAAAGCCTATATAAACACCCTAAGTATAACCGAGAAGGGGGGTGAGCTAGGCCAAGGAGTCGAGCCGAAAAGGTCAGATTTGTGGGGAACACTCGAAGATAGCCAATTGATCCATCTCAAGAAGCCGGAATTCTACTCAAGACGGCGGATCTCTCCTTCAATTCCTTCAGGGGTTTTAGGGATTTCTTATGTTTTGTTTTATCTTTTCTTCTCGAGATGTTTTCTTTTATCGTTATGAACTAAACCCTTGAGATACACAAAGAGGATGAAACTTAGATGAATCTTGTTATCGTTTGTTTGAACTATATGATAAATACTTGATTTGTTCTTAATTATGTGTTCTTAATTCTTGTGTTAATATTTTCGGATATTGATTCAAGTTTGATGTGCTTAGGTGGAGGAGCAAAAGTCCCTGCTTAAGAGTAGATCTAGCATAATTAAGCGGAGTTGATCGCGCGCTAGAGATATAGGGTGACGAGATTTTGCCGGATTAGGGTGAAACCTAATATGGGAGTCCATAGATCGAGTTAATGCAATTCTAGGGGTTTTAATTAGAAAGAGATTTCAATTAGTCAACCTAGGGTTAGACGTTATTCGCTTCGAGAGAGGGTTTAATATACATTAGGAAGTCTTACGGATCGAGTCAAGTGAATAAATCGTCTGGTTCAGAGTTAGATAACAAGTGAAGTCTAGGTGGATTATTCCTAAGGGTATCGTCTTAATCAACTGAGTTTTTCCAAAAGTATTTCCCCAATACATTCTTTTTGTCTTTGCATCTTTAGCTTAGTAGTTAGTTAAATTTAGATTAAATAACAACTTCACTTATTTTAGGCTAGATAATAAAAAGAAAGTTAGTATTAGTACTTTTGGTTCCTTTGGGTTCGACAATCCGATCTTGCCTAAGCTAGACTACTGTTCGATAGGTGCACTTGCCTCAATCGTTGTTATGGTTAGTTCCAGGTTCGATCATTATAAATTTAGAACTCTGAAATCAATGATCAAGTTTTTGGCGCCGTTGCCGGGGAACTAAAATATTAAGAAAGCTCTATTTTTATTACTTTAGCCATTATTTTCCGCAATTTACTTTTATTTTTATTTTTGTTTTGATTTTTGTTTTGTTTTTAACTTTGCTAAATTGTCTTTCTTTCTTTTCCCAGCAGGTACCTCTAGCTTATGGCTAGAAGGAACCCGAGAGGACCACTAGTATATGACAGTGATATTGAAGCTACCGCTCGCAGGAATCACAAAGAAATTAGGTGAGCCCTAAATTACACAGAAAAATAGCGAGAACGCAGATCCAATCCTACTAAAGGGATGGATGAGAATAATCCACCACCACAAGATGTGGCAGAAAATAATGCTCCGCGTACTATGTATGATTATGCTAAACCTCATTTAACAGGAGCAGAATCAAGTATTGTTAAGCCTGCTATAGCTGCTAATAATTTTGAATTAAAGCCTAACACTATACAAATTATTCAACAATTTATTCAATTTGATGGTTTACAGGACGAAGACCCAAATACTCATATAGCTAATTTTTTAGAGTTCTGTGATACCTTCAAAAATAAATGGCGTTTCGATGATGCCATCCGTCTTCGGTTATTTCCCTTTTCATTAAAGAATAAAGCCAAAAAGTGGTTAAACTCGTTACCACGAGGGTCAATCACTACATGGGATCAAATGACCGAAAATTTTTTATTAAAATATTTCCCACCGGCCAAAATGGCCAAATTATGGAATGATATCTCTTCTTTTGTGCGGATGGATTTAGAGACATTATACGACACATGGGAGAGATACAAGGATCTCTTGAGAAGGTGTCCGCACCATGGTTTACCCTTCTGGCTCCAAGTCCAAACTTTCTATAACGGTGTAAGCCCCTCAACGAGGCAACTAATTGATTCAGCCACCGGTGGAACCTTGAACAATAGAACTCCTGAAGCAGCCTACGAGTTTATTGAAGAGATGTCACTGAATAACTATTAGTGGCAGGTTACAAGGACAACCAAAAAAATTAGCTGGAGTTTTCAACCTCAACGCAGTAACCATGCTATCAACACACGTAGAGATGATGAATAAAAAGCTTGATAGTTTGTGTTCTTCGCAAGTACATCCAATGTCTGCAAAGTCTGCGACGCAAGTGGAACTGTGGCGAATCTTGAGTACCCACCCTACCAACCGGGCACAGAAAGCGGACAGATGAACTATATAGGTAATAATTTCAGATCTAATAATAACTCTTATAGTAATACTTATAATCCAGGTTGGAGGAACCACCCAAATTTTTCATGGGGAGGTCAAGGAAATCAAGGAATTCAAAGACAACAACCTCCTCAAAATTTCCAAAATCAGCCCTATCCACCGGAAAAGATGCCGAACCTTGAAGAGATGCTGACAAAATTCATGGCAGCCACGGATACCCGTCTCCAAAAAATTGAGACAACGCTTAATGATCAACAAGCATCGATCAAAGGGATCGAGAATCAAGTTGGGGAACTTACTAAGTAAGTTGGACAACTTGCAAAGTTACTTTCCGAACGACCGCAACGGCGTCTACCAAGCAATACTGAGATTAACCCAAAAGAGCAAATTCAAGCCATAACAGCTCAAGAAAGTGAAGGGTTAGTGATAAACCGTAAAAGTAACATATTTTAATCCCACATTTAGCATACTTTTGGATGATTTATCCCTTGATTTATGTAAAAAGGTGCTCTTAATCCTTTCTTTTCATGTTTTATACTTAGGAAAGCACCGGAGGATGGAAAGAACGAGAAACAGGCTCAAAACAGACCAAATTAGGCCAAAGTGAAAATCGACACGGCCTGGACTTGAGCCAACACGGCCGTGTCTCCTTGAACACGGCCTGATCACAATTTACACGGGCGTGCCACCTCATTAAAAGTCCGAACACGGCCTAAAGACGATTCGCACGGGCGTGTGCCATGGCCGTGTCCCTGTCGTGGAGAAGAGTAATTTTACTCAGAAAAAGGATACTTAGGGGAAAAGAAACCTATCTCAAAAGCCTATATAAACACCCTAAGTACAACCTAGATGAGGGCGGTGAGCTAGGCCAAGGAGCCGAGCCGAAAAGGTTAGATTTGTGGGAAACACTCGAAGATAGCCAGTTGATCCATCTCAAGAAGCCGAAATTCTACTCAAGACGGCAGATCTCTCCTTCAATTCCTTCAGGGGGTTTTAGGGATTTCTTATGTTTTGTTTTATCTTGTCTTCTGAGATGTTTTCTTTTATCATTATGAACTAAACCCTTCAGGTACCTGAAGGGGATGAAACTTAGATGAATCTTGTTATCCTTTGCTGAACTATATGATAAATACTTGATTTGTTCTTAATTATCGGAAAAGGATACTTAGGGGCAAAGAAACCTATTTCAAATGCCTATATAAACACCCTAAGTATAACCTAGAAGAGGGCGGTGAGCTAGGCCAAGGAGCCGAGTCGAAAAGGTCAGATTTGTGGGAAACACTCGAAGATAGCCAGTTGATCCATCTCAAGAAGCCGGAATTCTACTCAAGACGGCGGATCTCTCCTTCAATTCCTTCAGGGGGTTTTAGGGATTTCTTATGTTTTGTTTTATCTTTTCTTCTGAGATGTTTTCTTTTATCATTATGAACTAAACCCTTCAGATACCTGAAGGGGATGAAACTTAGATGAATCTTGTTATCGTTTGCTGAACTATATGATAAATACTTGATTTGTTCTTAATTATGTGTTCTTAATTCTTGTGTTAATATTTCTGGGATATTGATTCAAGTTTGATGTGCTTAGGTAGAGGAGCAAAAGTCCCTGGTTAATAGTAGATCTAGCATAATTAAGCGGAGTTGATCGCGCGCCTAGAGATAGGGTGACGAGATTTTGCCGAATTAGGGTGAAACCTAATATGGGAGTCCATAGATCGAGTTAATGCAATTCTAGGGGTTTTAATTAGAAAGAGATTTCAATTAATCAACCTAGGGTTAGACGTTATTCGCTTCGAGAGAGGGTTTAATATACATTAAGGAGTCTTACGGATCAAGTCAAGTGAATAAATCGTCTGGTTCAGAGCTAGATAACAAGTGAAGTCTAGGTGGATTCTTCCTAAGGGTATCGTCTTAATCAACTGAGTTTTTCCAACAATATTTCCCCAATTCATTCTTTTTGTCTTTGCGCCTTTAGCTTAGTAGTTAGTTAAATATTAGCTTAAATAACAACTTCACTTATTTTAGGCTAGATAATAAAAAAGTTAGTATTAGTACTTTTGGTTCCTTTGGGTTCGACAATCCGATCTTGCCTAAGCTATACTACTGTTCGATAGGTGCACTTGCCTCAATCGTTGTTATAGTTAGTTCTAGGTTCGATCATTATAAATTTAAAACTCAAAATCACAAATGATCAAGTTTTTGGCGCCGTTGGGAACTAAAATATTAAGAAAGCTCAATTTTTATTACTTTAGCCATTATTATTATTATTTTTTAATTTTCTAAATTTTCTTTTATTTGATTTTGGCAGATAGAGGAGATGGCACTGAATAACTATCAGTGGCAAGTTATGAGGACAAAGCCAACAAAAGCAATCGATATCTACAACCTCGACCCAATAACGTGCTATCAAACCAGTTAGAGATGTTAAATAAAAAGTTTGATGATTTGTGTTCTTCGCAGATACATCCAGTTATGCAGTACGAAACAAGCGGAGGCGTGGCGAATCTTGAGTACCCACCCTACGGATATGGCATAGAGAACGAACAAGTCCACTATATGGGTAACTATTCTAGACCTCAAAATAATTTTTATAGTGACACTTATAATGCAGGTTGGAGGTACCATCCTAATTTCTCGTGGGATGATCAAAGCAGCCAAGGACCGAAACTTCCTCCAAATTTTAAAAAACCACCTTACCAACAGGAAGAGGAGTCGAACCTCGAGGAGATGCTGACAAAATTCATGGCAGCCACAGATTCCCGTCTCCAAAAAACTGAGACAACGCTTAATAATCAACAAACATCGATCAAAGGGATCGAGAACCAAGTTGGGGAACTTACTAAGTCAGTTGGACAACTTGCAAAGTTAATTTTCGAACGATCGTAAGGGTGTCTACCAAGCAACACTGAAACTAACCCAAAAGAGCAAATTCAAGTCATAACAGCTCATGACAGTGAAAGGTTAGTGGAATCTGACCCAAGGCAAGAGCCTGTAGTAAGTGAAGGTAAGGTTGAGGTAAGCCATGATTTACCAAATCCGGTAATTACAGAGTACCAAGCTCATATGCCATACCCCAATGCGATAAAGAAAGACCACACAGAGGAACAATTCGGTAAATTTCTTAAACCTCCAAAGAAGTTTCTTATTAACTTGCCGTTTCTTGAAGCTCTTTCGCAGATGCCAAATCCTAGACCTCGTGTCAATAAAGAAGAAATGCATGAGGAACGAAGGCTTCGGACCGAAGGACTAGACGAGTGGAAGACACACTTCAAAGAGAAATTAAAAACACACGAAGCAAAAACGAGGCAACTCCATGAAGAACTTAATAATGGGACAACCCAGCTTAAGATAGGAGATCAGGTACTCAAAATCTTCCAAGATGGAACGGTCGAGGTAACACATTCTAATTTCGGCACTTTTGAGGAAAACATTACTCGACTTAAATTTTATATCAATAACCGAATTGATCGCATGAGAAAGGATTTTCACCTCCTCAAACCACCATGACCATACGAATGAGAGGTAAAGTCTAGCTTAAGACTATAAACAAGCGCTTCTCGGGAGGCAACCCGAGCACTAACCCCATTAATTTTTACATTTTTTATTTTTTACTTTTATTTTTCCTTTCAGCACCTAACCATAAACTAACCAAAGTACAGATTTCCATACCACACGGCTGTGGTCGTGGCCGTGTGGCCACCACAGGAAGGTACAAGGGCGGGTCCAACTACCAGATCCATAATTTCTATTTAACCCCCTTCTTCCCTTCCTTTTCCCATTATCTTTCTTCTTTCATTTTCCATTATTTACTTTTATTTTTACTTTTATTTTTATTTTTATTTTTATTTTATTTATTATCTTCTTCTTATTCTTCATGCCATTTAGATTTAGATTAGGATACAATAAAATCAGACCGGCTACTTTGAGGATTCAAGTTCAAACGGTTCGAGGCGCTTCCCCACGTTCACCTCCAATCCTATCCGGTTTCTTTTCATTAACTTCATCCAAAATTCAAGAAGTTTCACTTCTCTCCACATCTTATGATTTTATGATTATTTTTCTATTACCTATCTTTGTACATTGAGGGCAATGTACATCTTAAGTGTGGGGGGGTTAACTATAGTATTATTTGAAAAATCCCTGAATTATGCCTTTTCTAAAGTAAGCTTCTCATATTATGATTAGAATAAAATTCCTTTGATTTATGATTTTTATTGATGTGTTTTAGATTAAGTCATTGATAATTGTGCATTGATAATTAAATTCTAAGATACTAGAGAATCAAGCATGATAAGTCTATTTTTTGGTATTAAAAATTTTTCTATGTTATCTACCTGAATTTGAATATTACTTTGAAATTTGAAATTTACGAGGTTGATATCAAAATACCCATAATTTTTGTGAGATTTTGAGCCTTATAAGAGCATATATCCTTTTTTCATGCTCACTTTTTGATTATGAGTGTGTCAACATTGAACTGTTATTCTAGAACTTGCCTCGATTATACATGTTGAGACCACATCTTTGATTTGATATACATAAATGATAAAGGAACCTAGGATTTAACCCACTTACTCCATAAAAAGCCTACCTTCATAATTAACCCCTAGTGAACCCCTTTGATCCTAACAACCCTTTTTATTGACTCACCCACTAATATTAACCCAAAACCCTTTGTATTTGTTATCACCATCCTTTTTGACTACCCTTTTTGTCGAGATTTAATTTTGAGCAGTTGCCTAACTATGTTCTATATTTCAGTCGTTAAAGTACTTTCTTATTATTATTATTACTTGATTTGTTCTTAAAAAAAATCGAAGTATATTCATTATTAGTTTTGAGATTAGGTGAGCCTATAAGTTAAAGTCTATTTATTGAAGAAGAAGCTCGTATTATTAGTTTCAAAGTTTCAATTCATGTAATTATTTATTTTTCAGTTCGTTGTTTCTAGTTAGGTAATTTTTCAGATCGATCTCGATTCTAACCCTCTAATTCAGCCTTTATCCACACCTTAACCCAAGCCCCGTTACAACCCTTTCAAAGACCTTTTGATTTGTGCATCATCTCATATTACAATGGTGGAGATTTGATTTTCATGCAAGCCTATAGGATTAACTTTTCAGGTTTGACATTTGAGCGCTTAATGCTGAACCTTAAACACTTCGAGTGATTTGAGTGAATCTTTTGTGAGGATGTCAATCCTTGTAGGTTTTGGATCAGAGGTAATTATTTAGATGAGGGGAAACACCTATGTATTGTGCTACAAATGTATGACTTATATTGATTGAATCTTTAGGACTCTTTGAGTTAAATTATCCATGTATAAATTATCTATGAATTATGATGAGACATTGTTGATAGGAATATTAAATCATGGAAAGTTCGTTTTAATTGTAAATTGAGAATTTTGCTTGAGGACAAGCAAAAGCTTAAGTGTGGGGGGTATGTGATAAACCGTAAAAGTAACATATTTTAATCCCACATTTAGCATACTTTTGGATGATTTATCCCTTGTTTATGTAATAAGGTGCTCTTAATCCTTTCTTTTCATGTTTTATACTCAGGAAAGCACCGGAGGATGGAAAGAACGAGAAACGGGCTCTAAACGGACCAAATTGGGCCAAAGTGAAAATCGACACGGCCTGAACTTGAGCCAACACGGTCGTGTCTCCTTGATAGACTAGAACACGGCCTGATTACGATTCACACGGGCGTGTCACCTCATTAAAAGTCCGAACACGGCCTAAAGACGACTCACACGGGCGTGTGCCATGGCCGTGCCCCTGCCACGGAGAAGAGCAATTTCACTCAGAAAAGGATACTTAGGGGAAAAGAAACCTATTTCAAAAGCCTATATAAACACCCTAAGTATAACCTAGAAGAGGCGGTGAGATATAGGCTAAGGAGCCGAAATGAAAAGGTCGATTTGTGGGAAACACTCAAGATAGCCAGCTGATCCATCTCAAAAAGCCGAAATTCTACTCAAGACGGCGGATCTCTCCTTCAATTCCTTCAGGAGGTTTTAGGGATTTCTTATGTTTTGTTTTATCTTTTCTTCTGAGATGTTTTCTTTTATCATTATGAACTAAACCCTTCAGATACCTGAAGGGGATGAAACATAGATGAATCTTGTTATCGTTTGCTGAACTATATGATAAATACTTGATTTGTTCTTAATTATGTGTTCTTAATTCTTGTATTAATATTTCTGAGATATTGATTCAAGTTTGATGTGCTTAGGTGGAGGAGCAAAAGTCCCTGTTTAAGATTAGATCTAGCATAATTAAGCGGAGTTGATCACGCGCCTAGAGATAGGGTGACGAGATTTTGCCGGATTAGGGTGAAACCTAATATGGGAGTCCATAGATCGAGTTAATGCAATTCTAGGGGTTTTAATTAAAAAGAGATTTCAATTAATCAACCTAGGGTTAGACGTTATTCGCTTCGAGAGAGGGTTTAATATACATTAGGGAGTCTTACGGATCAAGTCAAGTGAATAAATCATCCGTTCGTGAGTTAGATAACAAGTGAAGTCTAGGTGGATTCTTCCTAAGGGTATCGTCTTAATCAACCGAGTTTTTCCAACAAAGATTTCCCCAATTCATTCTTTTTGTCTTTGCGCCTTTAGCTTAGTAGTTAGTTAAATATTAGATTAAATAACAACTTCACTTATTTTAGGCTAGATAATAAAAAGAAAGTTAGTATTAGTACTTTTGGTTCCTTTGGGTTCGACAATCCGGTCTTGCCTAAGCTATACTACTGTTCGATAGGTGCACTTGCCTCAATCGTTGTTATAGTTAGTTCTAGGTTCGATCATTATAAATTTAAAACTCTGAAATCACAGCAATCACTTTGCCCCTAAGTATCCCAAACCGAATGAAACTTCTCTTTGCCACGGCAGGGGCACAGCCATGGTACACGCCCGTGTGAATCGTGGCCAGGCCGTGTTGGGTCGACTAATGAGGCACGGTCGTGTGGTCTTGGGTCCAGGCCGTGTCGATTTCGTGATATGGCCCATTTGGCCCATTTTAAGCCCGTTTCTTGTTCTTTTCATCCTCCGGTGCTTTCCTGAGTATAAAACATGAAAATAAAGGATTAAGAGCACCAAATTACATAAAATAAGGGATAATTCATCCAAAAGAATGCTAAATGTGGGATTAAAATATGTTACTTTTACGGTTTATCAAATACCCCCACACTTAAGCTTTTGCTTGTCCTCAAGCAAAATTCTCAACTCATAATTAAAACAAACTTCCCTCAGGTCATAATAGTCATTGATAGTGTTTCATCATAATTCAAGGATAATTTATACATGGATAATTCAACTCAAAGGGTCCTAAAGATTCAAACAATCTAAGCCATACATTTGTAGCATAAAACATAGGTGTTTCCCCTCATCTAAATAATTACCTCTGATTCAAAATCGACAAGAATTGACATCCTCACTAAAGATTCACTCAAATCACTCGAAGTGTTTAAGGTTCAAAATTAAGCACTCAAAAGTCAAACATGAAGAGTTAATCCCATAGGCTTGCATGAAAATCAAATCTCCATCACTATAATATGAGATGATACACAAATCAAAAGGCCTTTAATAGGGTTGTAACGGGGCTTGGGTTAAAGGTGTGGATAAAGGCTGAATTAGAGGGTTAGAATCGAGATTGAATTGAAAAATTACCTAACTAGAAAAAATGAACTGATAAATAATTGCATCAATTGAAAACTTGTACTAATAATACTCTAATACGAGCTTCTTCTTCAGTAATTGGAATTTAAACGTATAAGCTCACTTAATCACAAAACTAATAATGAATACACTTCGATTTTTTTTTAAGAACAAATCACAAATAAAAATAAAGAACTTTAACAACTGAAATGTAGAACATAGTTAGGTAACTGCTCAAAATCAAATCTCGACAAAAAGGGTAGTCAAGTGGAATGGTGATAACAAATACAGACTGGGTTTTGGGTTAATATTAGTGGGTGAGTCAATAAATAGGGTTGTTAGGATTAGAAGGGGTTCACTAAGGGTTAATTATGGAGGTAGGTTTTTTTAGTGGAGTGAGTGAGTTAAATCCTAGGTGCCTTCATCATCTCTGTATATCAAATCAAAGGTGTGGTCTCGACATGTATAATCGATGCAAGTTCTAGAATAACTAATCAATGTTGACACACTCATAATCAAAAAGTGAGCAAGAAAAATAATATATGCTCTATAAGGCTCAAAATCTCACGAAAATTATGGGTTTTGATGTCACCTCGTCAGAAATTTCAAATTTCAAGGTAATATTCAAATTCGGTAGACAACCTAGAAAAATTTTAATTTCAAAATAGACTTATCATGCTTGATTCTCTAATATTCTTAGAATTTAATCATCAATGCATAATTATCAATGACTTAATCTAAAACATATCGATAAAAATCATAAATCATGGAAATTTTTATTTTAATCATAATATGAGAAACTTACTTTAAGACAAGGCATAATTCAGGGATTTGAGAATAATGCAAAAAGTTTGGAATCCTTAAGATTCACCCCCCACACTTAAGATGTACATTGCCCTCAATGTACAAAGATATATAATAGAAAAAATAATAATAAAATCATAAGATATGGGGAGAAGTGAAACTTCCTGAATTATGGATGAAAATCCTTGGAGGATGTTCCATGACAAAGATGTTGGAGGGGTTGTAGTGGCTATGGTTGTGGTCGTAGTGGCTACCCACTATTGCTGTGCTAGATGAAGGAATTGGGTAGCCTGTGAAGGATTAGCCAGGATATACTAATAATAATTAAAACTATACTTATTATATAATTAAAGAAAAGCAAGCTAAAGTGAAGAGAAATAAAATATGAAGTAGAATTAAAAGAAAAGATAAATGGACCGTAGTGTCCTTATTGTTGGGTGTGATTTCTAAGGCTGAGGTTATCGTGGTGGTCGTGGTGTGATTCCCTAACAGCTTGTAGAACCTAAAACCAAGAAACTAAGATAAAATAAACTAAATTAAACATAAGAGAAATAAGGAAAAGGAAAATAAAGGAGAAGAGTAAAGAAAAAGAAAAATTAAATGGTCTCAAAGACCCTTGGCTTGAGTAAATAAAGCGGCCGGCATGAACTTATGTAGATCGGTCTCCCACAAGGGTGCTGTGCTTGGATCCTTCCGCTTTTTCGACATAGTTATGGTGTGGCTCGATAGGTAATGAAATGTTAGAGAGGAAAAATAGGGAGAGGGTTGAGAAAGAAAAGGAAAACTAAATAGGCTGAATGGGTGAGAAGAGGGAGGGGTGGGTGGTTTAAATAGAATTCTCAAGTCAGGTACATTCCCACGCCCATGTCTCGTGGGTGTGGCATCTCACACGGCCGCATCGCACGGCCGTGGTGGGCTTCGTTCGTTTCTCCCACGCCAATGCTCAGGTCGCCACACTCGTGTGTGATCTAACACTGTCGACCACGGCCGCATTGCACGGCCGTGGGGTTTTGTCGGTGCCCGTGGTGTGGTGGTTTGAGTCCGTGACTCTAAAAATTGATTTTCTCTAACTCGTACCATCTCTGTCGTGTCAGTATGGTGATTCGGTGCATCCACACGACCACGGCCACGGCCGTGTGCAAGGCCGTGTGGCTTGGAATTCTGTACTTTTGGTTAGTTTATAGTTAGGTATTATAAAGAAAAAATAGAATAAATAAGACAAATTAAATGTAAAAGTTAATGGGGTTAGTACTCGGTTGCCTCCCGAGAAGCGCTCGTTTAAAGTCTTAAGCTAGACTTACCTCTTGTTTGCATCATCATGGTGGTTTGAGGAGTTGAAAGTCCTTTCTCATGCTATCGGTTTCATTATCATGATAGAGTTTAAGTCGAGATGCATTTATATTGAAAGTACCAAAAATGGGATTACTTACCTCGACTGTTCCGTATGGGAAAACACTGGTTACCCTAAAATGGATTTCTTTGTTTGTGTTAGGGTCAGGAGGAGATATTCGCAGGTCTGCTTTATCTAATAATACTTGATCTCTGATTTTGAATTTGTTTGCTTCGTGGAATGGCTCTGGTTCAACTTTGTGTATCCCTATTTTTTTCTTGAAATGCGTCTTCCACTCGTCTAGATCATCAATCTGAATCCTTTGTTCCTCATGAGTTATTTCTTTGTTGGCACAGGGTATAGGATCGGGTTCAGTTGTATTCTTTTCTGGTGTTTCCTGAAAAGAAGGGTTAACCAAATGGTTATCAATAGAATTTATTTTCTCACCTGGATTACTCGATGTTCTAGCCGAAACGAGAGCTTGGAGAGTGACTGTCTCATTACCTACACGAAGTATTAGTTCTCCTGCATCAATGTCAATTTTAGTCCTGGCAGTTGCTAAAAATGGTCTTCCTAAGATTAGGAGGATACTATTGTCCTCATCCATGTCTAAAACGACAAATTCTACTGGGAATACGAATTTATCAATCTTTATGAGTACATCTTCGATTATACCCCTAGGAATTCTAACCATTTTATCAGCTAATTGAATGCTCATCCTAGTTTGTTTGGGTTTCCCTAGACCTAGTTCTTTAAACAATTTATAAGGCATGACATTTATGCTTGCCCCTAAATCAGCTAACGCATTATCAATAGATAAACTACCAATTAAGCATGGAATTGTAAAAATCCCTGGATCTTTTAATTTTCGTGGTAGTTTATTTTGCAAGACTGTCGAGCACATTGCGTTTAGTTCCACATGTGATGCTTCGTCTATCCTTCATTTTTTCGTCAAAAGATCTTTTAAAAATTTTCTAGAATCTGGCATCTGTGAAAGAGCTTCAAGTAACGGTAAGTTAATATGTAATTTCTTTAAAAGTTTAAGAAACTTACCGAACTGTTCCTCTGTGTCGTCTCTCCTTAATGCTTCGGGATATGGTATGTGAGGTTGGTACTCTTTGATTACAAGTTTTGGCTTATTATTACTTACCTCAACCTTACCTTCTTTGATTACATTCTCTTGCCTTGAATTGGGATCGTCTAACCCTTCACTTTCTTAATAAAAATAGAGCTTTCTTAATATTTTAGTTCCCCAGCAACGGCGCCAAAAACTTGATCGTTGTTTTTGCGATGTCAAAGTCTTAAAATTTATAAAAAGAATGATCGAACCAGGAAACTAACTATGACAACGATTTGAGGCAAGCGGACCTATCGAACAGTAGTATAGTTTAGTGGCAAGACCGGAATGTCGAACCCAAAAGAACCAAAAGTACCAATACTAACTTTCTTTTTATTATCTAGCCTAAAGTAAGTGAAGTTGTTATTTAATCTAAATTTAACTAACTACTAAGCTAAAGACGCAAAGACAAAAAGAATGAATTGGGGAAATACTGTTGGAAAAACTCAGTTGATTAAGATGATACCCTTAGGAAGAATCCACCTAGACTTCACTTGTTATCTAATTCTGAACCAGACGATTTATTCACTTGACTTGATCCGTAAGACTCCCTAATGTATATTAAACCCTCTCTCGAAGTGAATAACAACTAACCCTAGGTTGATTAATTGAAATCTCTTTCTAATTAAAACCCCTAGAATTGCATTAACTCGATCTATGGACTCCCATATTAGGTTTCACCTAATCCGGAAAAATCTCGTCACCCTATCTCTAGGCGCGATCAACTCCGCTTAATTATGCTAGATCTACTCTTAAGCGGGACTTTTTCTCCTCCACCTAAGCATATCAAACTTGAATCAATATCCCTAAATATTAACACAAGAATTAAGAACACATAATTAAGAACAAATCAAGTATTTATCATATAGTTCAAAGAAACGATAACAAGATTCATCTAAGTTTCATCCCCTTCAAGTATCTGAAGGGTTTAGTTCATAATAATAAAAGAAAACATCTCAGAAGAAAAGATAAAACAAAACATAAGAATTCCCTAAAACCCCCTGAAGGAATTAAAGGAGAGATCCGCCGTCTTGTGTAGAATTCTGGCTTCTTGAGATGGATCAACTGGATATCTTCGAGTGTTTCCCAGAAATAAGACCTTTTTTTGGCTCGGCTCCTTGGCCTAGCTCACCGCCCCCTTCTAGGTTATACTTAGGGTGTTTATATAGGCTTTTGAAATAGGTTTCTTTGCCCCTAAGTATCCTTTTCTGAATGAAATTGCTCTTCTCTACGACAGGGACATGGCCATGGCACACGCCTGTGTGAATCGTCTTTAGGCCGTGTTCGGACTTTTAATGAGGTGACACGCCCGTGTAAATCGTGATCAGGCCGTGTTCTAGTCTATCAAGGAGACATGGCCGTGTTGGCTCAAGTCCAGGCCGTGTCGATTTTCACTTTGGCCCAATTTGGTCCATTTTGAGCCCGTTTCTCGTTCTTTCTTTCCTCCGGTGGTTTCCTGAGTATAAAACATGAAAAGAAAGTATTAATAGCACCTTTTTACATAAATCAAGGGATAAATCATCCAAAAGTATGCTAAATGTGGGATTAAAATATGTTGCTTTTACGGTTTATCACATACCCCACACTTAAGCTTTTGCTTGTCCTCAAGCAAAATTCTCAACTTACAATTAAAACGAACTTTCCATGATTCAATATTCCTATCAACAATGTCTCATCATAATTCATAGATAATTTATACATGGATAATTTAACTCAAAGAGTCCTCAAGATTCAAACAATATAAGTCATACATTTGTAGCACAAAACATAGGTGTTTCCCCTCATCTAAATAATTACCTCTGATCCAAAACCTACAAGGATTGACATCCTCACAAAAGATTCACTCAAATCACTCAAGTGTTTAAGGTTCAAAGATTAAGCACTCAAATGTCAAACTCTGAAAAGTTAATCCCATAGGCTTGCATGAAAATCAAATCTCCACCACTGTAATATGAGATGATGCACAAATTAAAAGGTCTTTGAAAGGGTTGTAATGGGGCTTGGGTTAAGGTGTGGATAAAGGCTGAATTAGAAGGTTAGAATCGAGATCGACCTGAAAAATTACCTAACTAGAAAAAACGAACTGAAAAATAAATAATTACATGAATTGAAACTTTAAAACTAATAATACGAGCTTCTTCTTCAATAAATAGACTTTAACTGTACACGCTCGCTTTTCATCATACTAATACTGAATATACTTCGATGTTTTTTTTTTAAAGATCAAGTAATAATAAAGAACTTTAACAACTGAAATAAAGAACATAGTTAGGCAACTGATCAAATCAAATCTCAACAAAAAAGGGTAGTCAAGAAGAATGGTGATAACAAATACAAAGGGTTTGGGGTTAATATTAGTGGGTGAGTCAATAAAAAGGGTTGTTAGGATCAAAGGGATTCACTAGGGGTTAATTATGAAGGTAGGCTTTTTATGGAGTGAGTGGGTTAAATCCTAGGTGCCTTTATCATTTCTGTATATCAAATCAAAGATGTGGTCTCAACATGTATAATCGAGGCAAGTTCTAGAATAACAGTTCAATGTTGACACACCCATAATCAAAAAGTGAGCATGAAAAAGGATATATGCTCTTATAAGGCTCAAAATCTCACAAAAATTATGGGTATTTTGATATCAACCTCGTAAATTTCATACTTCAAAGTAATATTTAAATTCAGGTAGACAACCTAGAAAAAAATTTTAATTTCTGAAAAATAGACTTATCATGCTTGATTCTCTAGTATCTTAGAATTTAATTATCAATGCACAATTATCAATGACTTAATCTAAAACACATCAAAAAAATCATAAATCAAAGGAACTTCATTCTAATTATAATATGAGAAACTTACTTAAGAAATAAGACATAATTCAGGATTTGAGAATAATGTAAAAAGTTTGGAATCCTTAAGATTCACCCCCCACACTTAAGATGTACATTGCCCTCAATGTACAAAGATAGATAATAGTACGATAATAATAAAATCATAAGATATGGGGAAAAGTGAAACTTCCTGAATTATGGATGACATCATTAGATTGGAGGTGAAAGATACGTTGGAGGTGTCATCTTTTGTTGTGGCGGTTACTAACGAGCTCTGTGCTAGATGAAGAAATTGGGTAGCTCATGGAGGATTAACTAGGAATTATTCAGACACATTTAAAATAAACTAAATATATAATTAAAGACAAGAAAGAGAAATAGAAAGAAAACAGAAAGTAAAATAAAATTGAAAGAAAAGATGGATGGACTGAGGGGTCCTT
Organism: Gossypium sturtianum; assembly: GCA_025698515.1. NCBI lineage: Eukaryota > Viridiplantae > Streptophyta > Magnoliopsida > Malvales > Malvaceae > Gossypium > Gossypium sturtianum. The sequence continues at coordinate 14,508,258 of CM046948.1, forward strand.
ATTGTTGGATGGTTCGCGAGGTGGGTGTGACCTCTAAGGTCATGAGGTGGCAATGGCGAAGTGGCGTGATTCCCAAGCAGACTTTTAGAACTCCGACACTAAGAAACTAAATTAAAATAAACTAAATTAAGCATAAGATAGTCAAAGAGAAGGAAAATAAAGGAGAAGATAAAAGTAAAAGAAAAGGTAAATGGTCTCAAAGACCCTTGGCTTGGCGAGTGAATGAAGCGGCCGGCATGAACTTATATAGATTGGTCTCCATAAGGAGACTGTGCTTGGCTTCTTCCGCTTCTTTGACATGGTTTTGGTGTAGCTCAAGAGTCTAGAGAAGGGGGGAGAAATCTGATAAAGGGGAGGAAGAAAAGAGGTGGAAAGTAGGTGAGAAAAAGGAGAAGGGGGTGGTTTTAAATAGAGTTTTGGGGTCTGACACTTTCCCACGCCCGTGTACCATGGGCATGTTGATTCACACGGCCGCCTCGCACGGCCGTGTGTCTAGGCGTGTTGGTTTACCCACGCCCATTTTACAGATTGCCACACCCGTTGGTGATAAGTCAGTGTCGTCCACGGCCGCGTCGCACGCACTACGTGGCATTTTGCCTCGGTGCCTGGGGGGTAGTGGTTGGAGTCCGTGACTTGAAGATTTGATTCTTTCGACTTGTACCTCTTCTCGCCATTATCGCATGCAGAGATTCACACTCCACACGGCCACGCCACACGGCCGTGTGCAAGGCCGTGTGGGCTGGAAATCAACTTTTGGTTAGTTTAAAACTAGGTGTTTAAGACTAAGAGAAGAGAAGAAAATAAAATGAAAACAAATACGAAAGTAATTAGGGTTAGTGCTCGGGTTGCCTCTCGTGAAGCGCTGCTTAAAGTCTTAAGCTAGACTTTCCTCATATTCGTAAAAATCGTGGTGGTTTAAAAATTTGAATATCTTCCCTCATGCTATCGCTCTATTTCCTTGATAAAGTTTAAGTCGAGAAGCGTTTATATTGAAAGTACCAAAAATAGGATTACTTACCTCGATCGTCTGTATGGGAAAATATTGTGTACCTCAAGAGGAATTTCTTCGCTTTGTGTTCAGTCCGATGTGATGAGGCGAGGATCCGCTTTATCTAACAAAGACTGGTCTCCTATTTTGAAGTGGTTTGTTGTTCCTATGAGCTCTTCCGGGGGCTCCTTCCGCTTTTACTGTGGTTCTGGTTCTTCTTTGAATTGTGTTTTCCACTCTTCTAATTTGTCAACCCTAAGGCTTCGTTCCTTATGTAATTCTTCTTTGTTGTCATGGGGTCCATGATTCGGCCCAGGGTTGTAACCTTGTGGTGTTTCCTGTGGTGAAAGTTGAACAACTTGGTTATCAACTGAATTTACTTTCTCACCTTCATCAATTGTTGTCCTGGCTGAGTCAAGAGCTTGTAAACTGATCGATTCGTCACCTACACGAAGTATGAGTTCTCCTGTACCAACATCAATTTTTGTTCTAGCAGTTGCTAAAAAGGGTCTTCCTGAAATTAAGGGAATCGAATTATCCTCATCCATGTCTATGACAACAAAATCTACTGGGAAAATGAATTTATCAATTTTTACAAGAACATCTTCGATAATACCCCTAGGAATTCTAACAGTTTTATCAGCTAGTTGAATGCTCATCCTAGTTTGTTTGGGTTTCCTTAGACCTAGTTGTTTAAACAATTTATAAGGCATGACATTTATGCTTGCCCCTAAATAAGCTAACGCATTATCAATAGGCAAACTACCAATTAAACATGGAATCGTAAAACTCCCTGGATCTTTTAATTTCTGTGGTAGTTTATTTTGCAAGATTGCCGAGCACATTGCGTTTAGTTCCACGTGTGATGCCTCGTCTATCCTTCACTTGTTCGTCAAAAGCTCTTTTAAAAAATTTCTAGAATCTGGCATTTACGAAAGGGCTTCAAGTAGCAGTAAGTTAATATGTAATTTCTTTAAAAGTTTAAGAAACTTATCAAACTGTTCCTCTGTATCGTCTCTCTTCATCGCTTCGGGATAAGGAATGCGAGGTTGGTACTTTTTGATTACCGGTTTTGGCTTTTCTTGTGTTACCTCAACTTTACCTTTCTCTACCTCGCTTTCTTGTATTGGATTGGGTTCATCTAACCCTATACTATCATGAGTCGTGATAGCTTGGATTTGCTCCTTTGGGTTAATCTCGGTGTTGCTTGGTAGACGCCTTGAGGTCGTTCGAAATTATCTTTGCAAGTTGTCCAACCGCCTTAGTAAGTTCCCCAACTTGAATTTCGATCCCCTAATTGATGCCTCGTTGATTCTTAAGGGTGGTTTCAGTGTGTCTTGGAGACGGTTATCTATGGTCGCCATGAATTTTGTCAAAGATCTCTTCAAGGTTCGGCCTCTTTTCTGTGGATAGGGTTGATTTTGGAAATTTTGAGGAGGTTGTTGTCTTTGAATTCCTTGATTTCCTTGACCTCCCCATGAAAAATTTGGGTGGTTCCTCCAACCTAGATTATAAGTATTACTATAAGAGTTATTATTAGATCTAAAATTATTACCTATATAGTTCATCTATTCGCTTTCTGTGCCCCGTTGGTAGGGTGAGTACTCAGGATTCGCCACAGTTCCACTTGCGTCGCACTACATTACTGGATGTACCTGTGAAGAACACAAACTATCAAGCTTTTTATTCATCATCTCTACCTGTGTTGATAGCATGGTTATCGCGTCGAGGTTGAAAACTCGGCTGATTTTGTTGGTTTTGTCCTTGTAACTCGCCACCGATAGTTATTCAAAGACATCTCTTCAATAAACTCGTAGGTCGCCTCGTGAGTTCTCATTGTTCGGGGTTCCACCGGCGCATTGAATCAATTAGTTGCCTCATTGAGAGGTTTACACCGTTATAGAAAGTTTGGACTTGGAGCCACAAGGGTAAACCATGGTGCGGACACATTCTCAAGAGATCCTTGTATCTCTCCCATGCATCGTATAATGTCTCTAAATCCATCTCGCATAAAAGAAGAGATATCATTCCGTAATTTGGCCGCTTTGGCCTGGTGGGAAATATTTTAATAAAAATTTTCGGTCATTTGATCCCATGTAGTGATTGACCCTCGTGGTAACGAAGTTTAACCAACGCTTGGCTTTATTCCTTAATGAAAAGGGAAATAATCAAGACGGATGGCATCATCGAAACGCCATTTATTTTGAAGGTATCACGTAACTCTAAAAAAATTAGCTATATGAGTATTTGGGTCTTCGCCTCCGTAAACAATCAAATTGAACAAATTGTTGAATCATTTGTATAGTGTTAGGCTTTAATTCAAAATTATTAGCAGGCTATAGCAAAGCCTAACAATACTTGATTCTCGCACTGTTAAATGAGGTTTAGCATAATCATACATAGTACGCGAGCATTATTTTCTCGCCACATCTTGTAGTGGTGGATTATTCTCGCCCATCCCTTCATGAGGGATTGGATCTCCTTCTCGCTCTTTTACATGTAATTTTAGGGCTCGCCTAATTTCTCTGCGATTCCTCGCGAGCGGTAGCTTCAATATCACTGTCTTATACTAGTGGTCCTCTCGGGTTCCTTCTAGTCATAAACTAGAGGTACCTGCTAGGAAAAGAAAGAAAGAAAATTTAGCAAAGTTAAAAACAAAATAAAAATAAAAATAAAAATAAAAGTAAATTGCTAAAAATAATGGCTAAAGTAATAAAAATAGAGCTTTCTTAATATTTTAGTTCCCCGGCAACGGCGCCAAAAACTTGATCGTTGTTTTCGCGATGTCAAAGTCTTAAAATTTATAAAAAGAATGATCGAACCTGGAAACTAACTATGACAACGATTTGAGGCAAGCGCACCTATCGAACAGTAGTATAGTTTAGTGGCAAGACCAGAATGTCGAACCCAAAGGAACCAAAAGTACTAATACTAACTTTCTTTTTATTATCTAGCCTAAAATAAGTGAAGTTGTTATTTAATCTAAATTTAACTAACTACTAAGATAAAGACGCAAAGACAAAAAGAATGAATTGGGGAAATATCATTGGAAAAACTCGGTTGATTAAGATGATACCCTTAGGAAGAATCCACCTAGACTTCACTTGTTATCTAACTCTGAACTGACGATTTATTCACTTGACTTGATCCGTAAGACTCCTAATGTATATTAAACCCTCTCGAAGCGAATAACGTCTAACCCTAGGTTGATTAATTGAAATCTCTTTCTAATTAAAACCCCTAGAATTGCATTAACTCGATCTATGGACTCCCATATTAGGTTTCACCCTAATCCGCAAAATCTCGTCACCCTATCTCTAGGCGCGCGATCAACTCTCGCTTAATTATGCTAGATCTACTCTTAAGCGTGGGACTTTTGATCCTCCACCTAAGCACATCAAACTTGAATCAATATCCTGGAAATATTAACACAAGAATTAAGAACACATAATTAAGAACAAATCAAGTATTTATCATATAGTTCAAAGAAAGCGATAACAAGATTCATCTAAGTTTCATCCCCTTCAGTATCTCAAGGGTTTAGTTCATAATAATAAAAGAAAACATCTCGTAAGAAAAGATAAAACAAAACATAAGAATTCCCTAAAACCCCCTGAAGGAATTGAAGGAGAGATCCGCCGTCTTGAGTAGAATTTCGGCTTCTTGAGATGGATCAACTGGCTATCTTCGAGTGTTTCCTACAAATCTGACATTTTTCGGCTCGGCTCCTTGGCCTAGCTCACTGCCCCCTTCTAGGTTATACTTAGGGTGTTTATATAGGCTTTTGAAATAGGTTTCTTTGCCCCTAAGTATCCTTTTCCGAGTGAAATTGCTCTTCTCCACGACAGGGACACGGCCATGGCACACGCCCGTGTGAATCGTCTTTAGGCCGTGTTCAGACTTTTAATGAGGTGACACGCCCGTGTAAATCATGATCAAGCCGTGTTCTAGTCTATCAAGGAGACACGGCTGTGTTGGCTCAAGTTCAGGCCGTGTCGATTTTCACTTTGGCCCAATTTGGTCCGTTTTGAGCCCATTTCTCATTCTTTCCATCCTCCGGTGCTTTCCTGAGTATAAAAGATGAAAAAAAAGGATTAAGAGCACCTTTTTACATAAATCAAGGGATAAATCATCCAAAAGTATGCTAAATGTGGGATTAAAATATGTTACTTTTATGGTTTATCAGGTACGAAGCTTACGTTGCCTTTCTGATGAATTCTAGGGAGATTGAGTTAAGAATTGAATCAGTGCCCATAGTATGTGAGTATCCAGATGTTTTTACGGAGGAATTGGCAGGGCTACCTCCAGTTAGAGAGATTGAATTTGGGATTGAGCTAGCTCCTGGTACTGCCCCCATTTCTATTGCTCCATACAGAATGGCTCCTACTGAGCTAAAAGAACTGAAGGTACAGTTGCAAGAGTTAACGGATAAAGGCTTCGCAAGACCGAATTATTCTCCGCAAGGTGCTCCCGTATTATTTTTGAAGAAAAAGGATGGTTCTATGAGATTATGTATAGATTATTGGCAGCTCAATAAGGTAACTGTGAAGAACAAGAACCCGTTGCCAAGAATCGATGATTTATTTGATCAATTGAAGGGAGCCACGGTATTTTCCAAGATAGACTTGAGGTCTGGATATTATCAGTTGAGAGTCAAGGACTCGGATGTGACGAAAACTGCATTCCGGACGAGGTATGGCCACTATGAATTTTTGGTCATGCCTTTTGTTTTAACAAATGCCCCTGCAGTTTTCATGGATTTGATGAATTGTATCTTTCGGTCGTATTTGGATAAATTTGTAGTGCTTTTTATCGATGATATATTGATCTACTATCAGGATGAAAATGAACATGCCGAACACTTGAGAACGGTTCTGCAAATTTTGAGAGATAAACAATTGTATGCCAAGTTTAGTAAAAGTGAATTTTGGCTTAAGGAAATTGGGTTTTGGGGGCACATTGTCTCGGGAGATGGAATCAGAGTCGACCCAAGTAAGATCTCAGCAATTGTAGATTGGAAGCCACCAAGGAATGTAACCGAAGTTAGGAGTTTTCTAGGCCTAGCTGGCTACTATAGACGTTTTGTCAAGGGATTTTTCGTGATAGCTACTTCGATAACGAGGTTGCTTCAAAAAGATGAAAAGTTTGAATGGACTGAAAAGTGCCAATAGAGTTTTGAGGAACTAAAAGCGTCGTTAACTGAGGCTCCAGTTCTAGTACAACCCAAACCAGGAAAAGAATTTATGGTTTACAGCGATACATCCCTAAATGGATTGGGTTGTGTACTCATGCAAGAGGGTAAGGTGGTTGCATATGCCTCTAGACAATTAAAGTCGCACAAGAAGAATTACCCGACCCACGATTTGGAGTTGGCTGCAATTGTATTTGCACTAAAGATATGGAGACACCATTTGTATGGTGAGAAATGTTGGGTGTTCACTGATCATAAGAGCCTAAAGTACTTGATGACTCAAAAGGAGTTGAACCTAAGGCGGAGAAGATGGTTAGAACTAATAAAGGATTACTAGCTAGTGATAGACTACCATCCGGGTAAGACGAATGTAGTCACCGATGCCTTGAGCAAGAAATCCTTGTTTGCGCTGAGAGCCATGAACACACGAATGATTTTGTCAGATAATGGTTCTATTCTAGTCGAGTTGAGGGCTAGACCAATGTTTATTCAAGAGATTTGTGAAGCCCGGAGAGGCGACAATGATTTACAAGCTAAAAGAGCTCAATGTGAGTCAAAAGTTGAGTCGGACTTTCGGATAAGTCCAGATGGATGTTTGATGTTCCGAGATAGGGTCTCTGTACCCAGAAATGGTAAACTTATCCGGAAGATTCTGCATGAAGCACATAGTGGATGTTTGTCTGTACATCCAGGCAGCACGAAGATGTATAATGACTTGAGGAAATGGTATTGGTGGCCGAGCATGAAGAAAGACATTTCCGAGTTTGTATCGAGATGTCTAATTTGTCATCAAGTGAAGGCTGAACATCAAGTACCTTCGGGTCTACTTCAGCCTATTATGGTTCCCGAGTGGAAATGGGACCGTATTACTATGGACTTCGTGACGGGTTTACCATTGACGCCGAAAAAGAAAGATGTCGTATGGGTCGTAGTGGATAGACTCACGAAGTCAGCCCATTTCATACCAGTACGGGTCGACTACTTGCTTGACAAGTTGGCGGATTTGTATGTGTCAAAAATAGTAAGACTTCACGGAGTACTGTTGTCGATTATTTCGGATAGAGATCCAAGATTTACGTCACGGTTTTGGAAAACGTTGCAAGAGGCCTTAGGCAAAAAATTGAGCTTCAGTATAGCTTTCCACCCGCAAACCGACGGGCAGTCGGAGAGAGTAATACAGATACTTGAGGACATGCTTCGATGTTGTGTTTTGGAATTCCAGGGTACTTGGGAGAAATACTTACTGTTGGTGGAATTTGCCTACAATAACAGCTTTCAGTCAAGTTTGAAGATGGTGCCTTATGAGGCATTGTAAGGACGTAAGTGTCGAACGCCCTTGTATTGGACAGAACTAAGAGAAAACTAGATTCAAGGGGTCAATTTAGTTAGAGAAACTGAAGAGAAGGTAAAGGTGATACGTGAATGTCTGAAAGCT